>CM048744.1:546628560-551558560 GCA_026315105.1 Locusta migratoria
ACATTTTTAAACTTATTTTCCTCTTAGTAATGTCGGAGCACATGAACACACAACACCGTCTTATTTACGTTCCTGCAAAATGGTCAGTGCTACTGGTATTTCATGAATTTCTACACTCATTTCACTGGGGGGTTTATCGTAAAAAAACAAAAAACTAATATAAAACTAATGATATAGTGAGGACAGTTTACAACTCGCCGCAAAGATGTGGCGACGAGCTGCAACAGGTATATACAAAAGACACACACATACAACACATTCAGCTATCGGCCATGGCCTTCTTCAGAAAATAGAACACTCACGCAAATCACACAGGCACACAACACAGTCATACAACGATCACCTCCGACTGCCGCACTTCGGTGATTTGAAGACAGAAGGCAGAAAAAAAAATTTGTGTACTACCTGTGTTAAATTTTACTTGCAGTGGCAGTGGTTTAATTTGTTATTGTTAGCAACGAACTATTCGCTTTAGGAGGAGGATTAATTTACTGACCAGAACAGCATAAATTTATTTATTTCATCGCGTACATAAAGAAATATTTCCCTCACTCTACGTGACTGATTTTTGAAAAAGCATTCAGTGGCCGTTGCCAACATCAGCACACAATGTCGCCACTGTACGTAAAATTGTACCCCTTCTTGTAGTGTATTACACCATATTTATGAGAATGAAAAATACGCAGCAACGCCATAATTAGTTATTTGGTGTACTAACCTTGCCTCACTTTGTCGTTTCTTGTACTATGGCGTTTTCGATGCATTCCTAAACATAACGCTCTCAAAATGTAATGAGGGTACACCGAAATCAGAAAGGGAAGTACATAAATTCGATTTTCCTTGCAAAGAATTCTTATGTAAATTAGAGCATCGATAAACATGAAGGAATGTTGTTATATTCTAAATTCAAATGTTCCCTGTCAAAAGAAACAAAAATACGTCGTTAAGCTATGAATATACAAAGTGCAATCAGCAACTAGCAGTTCAATGTTAGTTCCTATTTGCAAAGATAAGATTTGAATTAAGAGGCACAAATACTTCTGTTACTGAGGGAATACGTTCACACGATCATGTATTGTTTCTTTGAAGCACTACAAAAGCAACAATTCTTAGTAATTTTTTTTTTTTTTTTTTTTTTTAAGCTGGGTTAAATTTTACTTGGAGTGGCATCAGTTTACTATTTTAACGTTGGCAATGAAATATTCGCTTTAGAAAGATAATTAATTTACTGATTGGATCAAAATTAATTTTTAATTTCATTATCAATACAACGAATTATTCCCCCCATTGTACATGACTGATTTTTCAAAAAGGATTCAGCGGCCGTTGCCAATATCAATACACTACACCGCTGCCGTAAGGAAAGTCGTAGCCCTTGTTTCGGTGTATTACACCTTAGTTATGTGAATAAAAATCACAGCATCGACAAAGATCTTTTGTCTATGTATACTATGTAAGTAACAGCGCCTCTAGCGGATCTTTGCTATACTATGCTGTAATTCGAGCATAGTACACACCAGAAACTGCAAATTATGATATATTTTCTTCCCCTGATCCGATTTTGATTAAAAGAAGCTTATATGTTGCCCCAAGGTACTATCAGTTGACCTAGGAAACCCCATGAATGTTTGTATAATACACCTGGAGATTTACTGTACTACACCATACTTATAAGCATAGTATAAACATAAAACTTCAAGTTACGATATCTTTTCTTCCTCTGATCTGATTTGGATGAAATGTAGCCTATGTTATTTCCTTGTGGAACTGCATGAAAGTTCGAGTAGTACTTTTGGAGATTACCTTCAACAAATAGACATACAGGATGGCTTTTAAACAAATGATTAAATTATGATATCTTTATTTTGTCCAATCCGCTTATAATTATTAAAGCCTTTACGTAACCGTACGATATGCGTAAGTTAGGTGTGAAAACACCATGAAAATTCGTCAAGTAGTTTCGGAGATAAATGTGTTCGAAGAGACAGACAGACATGACGGTCATAGATAAAAAATTTCAATTCACAATATTCTTTTTTTCCGTGATCCGATTTTTATGAAATGAAGTCTATATGATGTCCAAGATTACGCTCAAGTTACCGTGAAACCCACATGCAAATTCGTGAAGTAGGTTTGGAGATAAGAGGTTTTTAATACTTGAACAAACAGACACGGCGGTTACTGAAAACACTTAAAATTACGATATCTTTTTTCCCGTGATCCGATTTTGATAAAATTATGCCTATATGTTGACCCAACCTTTTCTCATGTTTCCTGTTAAAACTGCATGAAGATTCGTCTGGTAGTTTTGAAGATTTAAGTGAACAGCAACAGGCCTACATTTACAGATTTATTATTAGTGTAGATATAAAGACAGATTCAGTTTCATGTAAGTATCATTTCATTAATTTTTTTGGGGGGAGGGGGGGAGAGACCAGGGCAGTGAAAGTTTTATAGAAGTAAACTAAATACGCCAAGATATAATTGATAGTATCTATATATATATAGCCCCAACAGGCAATTGAAAATTTCTATGCAAATGCACAAATATGTTCGATCCCTCACCGGAATAAAGTACAGGGTGCAAGCAGCACAAAGACCAGAAGGGTCTGAGTTATTAATTTGGCAGAGTTTGCCTAAAGAAAACAAGAGCTACTGAAAGGGTTATTAAACGGACAACATTCAATAATGAAACACTTTTTTGAGAACTTGTAGGTAATTACCAAAACCAGGCAAATATTAACAATACATTCTTATTTCAACTCAGGTTTGGTAAGAATCCTGCAAATTGAACTACTTAGTGTGAATCCATATTCCAACAGTTTTAAAGCGATAGTTCAGTTGTGTAATTGCATAGATTTTCATGTTGGAATAGATGTTGATCATCTTCAAGGATTTCCGGCCGGATTTCATCACTCTCACATGATCTTTGTGTGAGATTGTTGGTGCAAAATCACACTGAAACTGACGAGACAGCATATAAGATTGCTCCTTTATGCCTTGTTTACAGGCCACTCCACCTGTGCAAGAAGCAAAAGAACTGCTGATTGTGAAGTGAAAAAAAAATGGGAGTGTCACCAGAGGTAGAAATTAATAAAGGGAAGAATTGCTAATTAAGACACAGCCTGTCAAAAACCAGGATATTGTTATTTAATGTATAATATGACATTTACTGCATCGAAAACCTTTACTCTGTTAATAAGATCATTCGACAATCATATTACAATCAACTCCTTAAGTGTACAGCTCATTAAGGGAAACTGGAGCCATAATTCTTCAATCAATTCCAAATGATGTAAACAAAAATCATAAGTTTGTAACTACAGCTGGAAAAAACGACCAATAGGATGTCACCCAGGTCACTGTCATACACCAACTACAAATAAAGTTACTCCCTTTCAATCAACCAGAAATGTGATGGGAGAGAGAATTTGTGTTACGTATCATGATGATTACTCTTGAGAGAATCATTGGAACACACTCAGCTTATGATTTGTTACACTATCTTTTAATGTTTTGTTGAGGTGAGTACAGCTGCAGTTTAGCTGTGTACAATGTTGATCGTAGCTCAACTGCTCCAGATTTTAAAACAAAAACCTTAAGCAATGCAGTTCTACTTTTTCAATCCAGCTACATGAGAATGAATAAAACTACTTACTCTGATTCTGAGGCCTTTTCATCCAATTTTTTAGTTGATATACAGGGTATACAAAAACTGGAACTTGACAGTTAGTATTCATCCACACTAAACAGAGATAATTACATACAATTACTTCAACCTTAGAGATGCTTTACATCAAGATTCTGATTCTGACAACTTGGATAAGATGGTGCTATTGCATTCCACATTTACTGGAGGCCCCAGATATATGGTCGAGCACACTCTGGACACATTTTGCGACATTACAAAACATGGTGATGCAGATTAGTTTATTACTAATGATCACCAATCCAATGTAGCCCGAATTACAGAAGCATATGTTTGACAGTCAGGTGTCTTACGACAGGCATCACTTGATTTCTTGAATATTCCTGCATGACTATATCATGTGTCCACCATGAAATATAGGAGACGTGTAATTTTACATATACAGGGGAGGGAATAAATGAACAGAGAAAGGGGACAGAAGGAGACTGGCAGAGAGCAGGGAAGGTAATGACAAAGGCAGGGGGAATGAAGTGGTAGATGGGGAGGGGGTTGGAGGAGGAGGAGGAGGAAGAAGAGGAGGAGGAGGGTACAGAGGTAGGCAGACAGACAGAGAGAGAGAGAGAGAGAGAGAGAGAGAGAGAGAGAGAGAGAGAGAGAGAGAGAGAGAGCATGGATTAAATTAATACTGGAGTAACTAAATACCCAAGCAACACTGGATTTTCAGCAATCAAATACAGAAAGAAGCCCAAGAGGACAAAGAGGTAGGTAAGAAATGAGGCATAGATATGAGGAAAGTGATGTTAAAGGGATTAAGGAAAGGAGAGTATCCAATTCCCAGGCATATTAAGAAATTGTGAAGCATTGCTGGGCTCAGTCCTATGGAATAATTTGTCCTTTTTCTTTTCTCTCTCTCTCTTTTCCTCTTTTGTTACTTTTTGTTATTATACAAATGATAAAAAAGATTCTTCTTGGTGCAAACTGAACTCATTTTTGATCTGCTGAAAGATTGTTGGCATGGACAACACTGTTCCCCTCAAATTGGAATGGATTACTTAAGATGAATTAAATCAGAACAGCACTAGAGAAAGAAATATACTGCTACTTACTACATATCTAGATATCAGAAGTAAACTATCGTAAGTGACATTTCAGTAACTTTATAGGAGAATACAGAGAAGCTGCTGCAATTTGGATTTTGTTACCTCTAAATTAAGTCAAATACAACAATGGATGATAGGTAACAACTCACCGTAAAGAGGCTCGCTCTGCTGCTGACAGACACAAAAATAGATAATTACATTCACACAGCATAGATTTTCGGCCATGGCCTCTGTCAGAAAAAGAAACACATACATTCACGCAATACCTCAGACAACTGTACACATACAGCTATCATGTCCGGCCACTCCATCAACACAAGCTAGACTGTAAGTGAGGTGGGGAGTGGAGGGGGAAGGAAGCTGGGTAAAGGTGGGGGTGAAAAGTTCCGCATTGCATGATGGAATTTAAAGGCTCTGATAGGCAGAAGTTTGAATTGTGGCAATGAATACAGTGAAGGGAAGGGGTGGGAAAGGAAAAAAAGGGAGGTGTAGAGGAGTGTGGGGACATCTCCGATTTGAAATAAGAATAATAAGGAAAAATAAAAATAGAAAAAAAATGAAAGGTAGGAAAATAAACGTAAGAAAAAAAAACAAAGGAAAAATAAAGTTAGGGAATATAATAAAAAAGAAAAGAAATAAAGTTAGGAAAAATAGGAAAAAATAAAAGTAATAAATTAAGGGAATATTGTAAGTGGTGATGCACAGTTGTAACGAAGACGTGGATACAGGATAATGGGTGGGGAACGAAAAGGGGGGGGGGGGGTGGAGATGTTAGGCATAGGGTGCAGGGATGGGAAGTTATCTTAGGTTGAGGCCAGGGTGGTTGTGGGACCATAGAATTTGATGAAGGGACAACTCGCATCTGAGCAGTTCAGAAGAGTTGATGGTGGAGGGCAGGCTCCAGATAGCTTGGGTAGTGAAGCAGCCATCTGGATCCTCCCCTCCACCAACAGCTTATTTTTTCATTTTTTTTTTTATCTTTCCTTATTATTCTTATCATTTCAAATCCCCCAACTCTCTCCCCACACTCCTATACACCTCCGTTTTACCCTTTCTCACCCCTTCCCTTCACTGTATTCATTACCGTAATTGAAATTCCCGCCTATCGTAGGCTTTAAATTTCATCATGTAATGCAGAACTTTCCATCCCAACCTTTACCCAGCATCCTTCCCCCTCCACTCCCCACCTCACTCACAGTCTAGCTTGTGTTGCCTGAGTGGCTGGACATGATAGTTATGTATGTATAGTTGTCTGAGTGATTGTGTGAATGTATGTGTTTCCTCTTTCTGACGAAGGCAATGGCCAAAAATTTAAGTTGTTGAAGATGATTATCTATTTTCGTGTGTCAGCAGCTCAGCGAACCTGTTTACAGCGAGTTGTTACCTATCCTCCATTATTGATATTCCTATTGGATTTTCCATTGTTAAAATTGAGTCAAATACACAATTATGTTGTTGTTGTTGTTGTTGTTGTTGTTGTTGTCTTCAGTCTGCAGACTGGTTTGATGCTACCCTGTTCTGTGCAAGTCTCTTCATCAGAGAACACATTCGGCAACCTACATCCTTTTGAATCTGCTTACTGTATTCATCCCTTGGTCTCCCTCTACGATTTGTACCCCACACACTTCCTTCTCATGCTAAGTTGACAATTCCTTAGTCAGGATATGCCAGAAAATCTTTTTCGCCCTGAGACTCTGTTAAGCACCTCCTCATTAGTTACGTGATCTAACCATCTAATTTTTATCATTCGTCTGTAGCACCACATTTCTATCATCTTTTTATCTGAACTCCTTATCATCCACATTTCACTCCTATACAATTCTACACTCCAGACAAATGCTTTCAGAAAGGACTTTCTAACATGTAAATTAATATTGAATGTTAAAAAGTTTCGCTTCTTTAGAAACGCTTTTCTTCCCATAGCCATTCTGCATTTTATATCTTCTTTACTTCGGCCATCAGAAGTTATCTTGCTACCCAAATAACAAAATTCATCTACTACTTTTATTGTCTCATTACCTAATCTAATTCCTTCAGCATTGCCTGATTTTCTGACATTGCACTCCATTACCTTCGTTTTACTCTTGTTAATGTTCATCTTGTATCTTCCTTTCAAGACACTGTCCATCCCATTCAATTGCTCTTCCAGATCTTTTGCAGTCTCTGACAAAATTACTATTTCATCAGCAAACCGCAAAGTTTTTATTTCTTCTCCCTGTACTTTAATGCCCTCTCCAAATTTCTCCTTCCATTCCTTCACTGCCTGCTCAATGTACAGATTGTACAACATTGGGGAAAGGCTACAACCCTGTCTTACTCCCTTCCCAACCTCTGTGTCCCTTTCTTGCCCTTTGACTCTAATAACCACTGTCTGATTTTTGTATAGGTTGAATATAACTCTTCGCTCCCTATATTTTACCCCGATACCTTCAGAATTTGAAAGAGTGTATTCCAGTCGACATTGTTAAAAGCTTTCTCCAAATTGACAAATGCTAAAAACGTGCCTGTGTGATTGCGTGAATGTTCTATTTTCTGAAGAAGGCCATGGCCGACAGATGAAAGTGTTGTATGTGTGTGTCTTTTGTATGTGCCTGTCACAGCTCGTCACGACGTCTTTGCGGTGAGTTGTAAACTGTCCTTATTACTATATTATTAATTCCAACCTGGACTTTTAATTAAAAACATATTATTTAATATGATTTACTGTGCTGCACTGGAAGGAAATGAGACTTTGGTATATTGAAACTTTACTTAGTTGATTACATGTCATAAAAATGTCAACTTTCACTAGTCTACGAATATAAGACGACCCTAAATTTTCCGAATGATGAATCTGCAGGGATTGAGGGGGAGAACCCTCGTCTTATAATCAAATAAATGTGGTAGTTAGTTTTTATATCTTCATAATTAAATTTGTTGGGAGAAAAAAAGTCTTCTGCAATCATAAAGTGTGGTATCCTGGAGAATATCACAATTGCTGGCCCTTACATTAACAATGTCCATTGTCCATCTAACTCAACAGCATAAACTTATTTGAAAAAACAAAAAAACAAAAAACAAAAAAAAACAAAAAACAATTACTATGAAATTGTCTCATCAAAATCTATACATAATTCTGGCACTGGTTAAACTGCACTTCTATGTGCAGATGACAAAGCACTAACAAAACAGAGTCTGCAATAAACAGGTCATCCTGCCACCCCACACATACATCATCATCATCATAAACTGTAGCTACTACATCCTCCAACACAACTACTTTTGGGGCTTGCATCACATAATGACACTATAGTGTTTGGAAAACAAAGCATAATGCACAGTGCCTCCGGTGTCTCAGAGACATTAAACATAAAACAGATCAATCACTGAAACAAGATGACCATAAAAACATAGTCTTTGAAGTCAAATGACTAACATAGAACAAACAAGGAAGTAAATGTAAAATGGGTGCTGCGTGTGAAATAAAAACATGTGTTATTGAGTAATAATCATATCATTTTGTTACTTGAGCTTCAAAGCAGTACAAAATTTTTCAAGGAATTTACAGAAACATTGATTATAAAAGAATCAACATACCTCAATCAGTTCAAAGCTTATTTCCTTCTCACTTAGTTGTGCCATAGCATTCCGTGTCTGAACTGAGTACTCATTTGATATCACTTTATTTAAGTTTTCATCCTGATCATCACCAAACAATTCTGAGTCACCATCATCTTTTTCTTTACGTTTCTTACGTGAGTCCAGAGGTGGAACAAAATTCACCATTTGTATACTGTCCTCAAGGTAATATACTGAAAAAGATTTATCCAGCAATTATCTCTCCGCGTACTTCATAACATCGAATTGTTTCATAATGTTAGACTGACCATCTATCCCATATTTTAATGTTACCTTGCACTGGATAAGCTCGCCCAGGAATTTCAATTACTGGACAGTTGTTGAAATACTCGCTAAAAAGTGTTGTATCTATTGTAGCTGACATGAGAATAACTCTGAGATCAGGGTATGTATGGATCATGTCTCTTAACACAACCATTATGAAGTCTGAGTTGACATCTCTTTCATGAATTTCATCCACAATTACATGGGATACACCTCGCAAGCCATTTTCCAGCTTCCGTAGAAGAACTCCTGTTAATGACATCAAAATCTTTAAATATAAAAAATACTAAATATTTAACAATGGGAAGTCTAGGTTGGAATATTAAATGTATAACAATTTTTTAATATTACATATTTTACATAAATGAAAACATCAATTGATAAAACTCAAGTAAACTTACCAACTGTACAGAACAAAATTGACCCATACGGACGAGGTAGACAGGATTCAAATCTCACACTATAGCCAACACTATTTCCCAATGGTTCTCCACGTTCACTAGAAACACGATCTGCTACAGAAACAGCAGAAATTCGCCGAGGCTGAGTTATGACTATATTACAAAATGCTCCCTGACCTGCCTGAATATAGTCATCCAGAATATACTGACAAACCTGAAATAAAAATGGTGACAAGTGTATGTTAGTTATTACTCAATTAGACAAAAGTCTTATTAATCTGGGAGTATGTAAAATTGTTTCACCTGAGTAGTCTTTCCACAACCTGTGTTACCCCTAATAATTACCACAGGATGTTCATTAATGGCCTCCATTAGCTGAGATTTACATGACGCAACAGGTAGTGTGTTACGTTCTTTTATCATATTCTGTAGGGTAACATCATTTTGCATTCTATCCCGATAGCTTCTCTGCAAGTCTTCACTCACTTGATCCATGTTAACCTGTATGTCAAGAAAAAAGCAATTTACATTTCGCACTCACTTCCCAACAAATTTACTTGGTACTAATTGAAAACAGCTTGAATTCAAATTTTGACCTATAAAATCACAACACAAAATACACTTTAAAGAGTGCATATAAAATTTGTTATTTATCTGGTGTTGTGAGTGGAGTTCTTTATTCAGGTGAAAGGAGAAATTCACACTCCAACAAGTTTTTCAATGATCTCAAGTCAATGATTACTGAAAGATGTCAGTTGCTTCACAAGAAACTGATACTGAAAATGGACATTTCTACTTGTAGAACACACCACTATAGTTTGCCATTACAGAATGTATTCCAACAGCACAAGGTGTAGTCAAATCAGTACATTTATTGTACAAATCTCAGCTGTCACAACACGAAGCCAGTGTGTAATCAAGCAGTTATTACTTTTTATGATATCTCTTTCACAACTGCTAGCACTATATGTCTTGATTATGAAGGTCCTCGGACTACTATGGGTAATCAAAAGTATGACAAACAGTCCTTGTTATTGTATTAACTAGTTAATATACGTAAAAAATAAACGAAGTCCACTTACCAGGCGAAGGAGCACAGGCAGTGATAGCAACAAATAAACAAATAAACACACAGACACACACACACACACACACGCAAGCTTTCGCAGCCTAGCTGCTTCGTCGTGCAGAAGGGAAGGAGAGGGAAAAAGAAATGATGGGGGTTTTAAGGGAGTGGGTAAGGAGTCATTCCAATCCCGGGACAGGAAGGACTTACCTTGGGGGGAAAAAAGGAGGGTAAACAAATACACACACACCCACACATTTACACAGATGCAAGTACACTTAGGCAGACATACTGTAGAACTGTAGAAAGCAAAGAAGTTAGAAGTTAGACAGAGATGCCACTTGAGGCAGAGGCTCTGTCCTGAGAACCGAGGCAATTCGCATTCCCACCCACCATCTTAACATCTTTGCCTCAGTTCTCAGGACAGAGCCTCTGCCTCAAGTGGATCTCTGTCTAACTTCTAACTTCTTTGCTTTCTACAGTTCTACATTCCCACCCACCATCTTAACATCTTTGCCTCAGTTCTCAGGACAGAGCCTCTGCCTCAAGTGGATCTCTGTCTAACTTCTAACTTCTTTGCTTTCTACAGTTCTACAGTATGTCTGTCTAAGTGTACTTGCGTCTGTGTAAATGTGTGGGTGTGTGTGTATTTGTTTACCCTCCTTTTTTCCCCCCAAGGTAAGTCCTTCCTGTCCCGGGATTGGAATGACTCCTTACCCACTCCCTTAAAACCCCCATCATTTCCTTTTCCCTCTCCTTCCCTTCTGCCCGACGAAGCAGCTAGGCTGCGAAAGCTTGCGTTTGTGTGTGTGTGTGTGTGTGTGTGTGTGTGTGTGTGTGTGTGTGTCTGTGTGTTTATTTGTTGCTATCACTGCGTGTGCTCCTTCGCCTGGTAAGTGGACTTCATTTATTTTTTACATATATTTTTCCTGTTAGGAATTTTTCCTCTATAATATTAACTAGTTAATATTTATATGATCTAATAACATTAAATATTTTCAAACAAATTCTTTATAATATCTTGGGGAGAGCGGGAGGGGAAGTTACTATGTTTGTAACTTATTTTGAGCATATATGAGGTATTTTTAGAATGCCATTTCCTACTACCACAGTGGTAATCTTCCTCTGTTTCATTAACCACATTAAGTAACAGTAGTCAACTTAACACTCAGTGTGATGAAACACATCACACTTATTAACAAAACAATTAATTTGGAATTGGCAAGCCTAAGTTCATATTGTGAAAGATTAAGAAATACACCGATTGTGACTGTCTTGAATGTCCTATTCCAGCACTTTTGAGATTTGGGAAATCCATGATATTTAAACTATATTGTGAGACCGTTTTGCCACCTCATTCAGTAATGACAAGTAACAGGTAAGAGAGTCAATGGTAAAAAGGCTAAAGTAATGCAGAATTTATATGGTACATTAACGAAGATCACAAGTTCGTAGATTAATTGGTTGTAAACATATAAAGAAATAATTCTTTATGCAGAATCAATTACTTCCATTTTGCTGAAGTAATATATCTACAACAATACTCACATTTGCAAGAGGCCCTTCATCTATATTACAGCCGGTCCAGGCATTCCAATTTGGTTGTGGTGGAGACCAAGGAACTACACCAGCAGGCTGAGGTTTAGAAGCAATGAATTCCTCAAGAACATGATCGGTAACTAAGGACACGGGATTTTCTGAACTTTCAGGCTGAAACATAATATCATAAAACTGTAATACAGACCAAGACCAAGAAAGTTACTTACATATATTGTTTCTGTATTTGTAATTGGATATGAGCCGTCACTCTCTTCTTTTTACTGTGTAAACTCACATAAGAACAACAGTTCAGTGGAAAACTATGATATATACACACATTCTTCTAGAAATAACAAAAAAAAGGGGGAACATTGTAAAGATGTAATAGGACTAAGAACAGAAACTGACTACAACTTATCTAAGAAGTTGTACAATATGAGATGTTGCAGAACCATTTTCACATTGAAATACATCATGCACTCAAAAAATGCTTAGTAAAACTAGATACAAAGTTAATAAGACTCATCAGATAGGAAATAAGACCTGTAGATTGTAATGAACTTATCATAGAGTCTGGAGGTATGGTACAGTAGATTGTATTACACAAGTTCAAAATTTATAGCAATAGAGAACAAAAGGTTACTACAGAACAAAAGCACTTGAATAAATTGTAAAGGAGAATGAATATATGAAGACAGCAAAGGAAAATAAAATATCAAATGGAAGAAAGCAGCTAGTAAAAATACGGCAAGAAATTGAAGCAAACATAAATTAAAATAAGACTGAATACGTTTAATTAAACAACATTACAATTTTTTTTATGTTCCATAGGGCCCGCAGCTTGATACAGGTCAGCGAGTCACATAACAATAAAATTAACCAAAACACTGCTACATACAGTAAAACCTCATTTTTACATTCTCAGTTTTTACGTTTTCCGCCATTTACACCATTTTTTGTCGGTCCCGTCAAATTTCCTATGTTTACAATGTTAATTCGCCCTCGTTCTTGCATTAACATATTTATGCTTTTCCCGCGTTTTACACTTTTTGAAAGCATGTTTGTGAAGAAAAATGATGTAATGTACATAAATTGATACTAGCATGGCTTTCCCCTTAAAGTATAGCACTTAAAAATTATCCGAATTCAAGTTTCTTGACACTTTGCGTTTATTCAAATGTATATTTTGCATTTCGTTGTTGACTTAAAAACATGCCGATTTGTGGCAATGTAGTTCTTCTTTTCACCAGCTTCTTTGGCAGAGTGCCTGGCATGTACTCAGACAAACAGAACGGTTTGTTAACGAGAGAATAACGCTGATTTGTGGTGGTGTAGTTCGTTTTTCCGCTAGCTTCTTTGCCAGAGCGGCTGGCGAGTACTCAAACAATTAGAATCAGTTGCTTTGTTGAAGTGAGAATAAATAGTTGCGTTGTTTTTGTGATACATATTTCTGGTTAATAAAGAACTTTATCTGTTACAGTTGGGTATCAGAATACCCACAACCTCAAAAAAGCGATAATAGTGAGAGATGCCGATCCTATGCAAACGTCACAAAAATACTTACGCATATGTTTGTACTCGAGAACGCGAATAAATTCTCGAATATTGTCGTGTGAAACATCGAAAAATACAAAACGAACGGAACTGTAGGAGTTTTACCATGTAAATAATTAATTCTGGTAAAAGGCAGTAATTTTGAAGATGTGTTACATAGCCTGGCAGCGACGTCCAAACGATATCTATCGAAGCGGTTCAGGTAATTTTGAAGATGTGTTATAGCCCAGCAGTGGTGTCCTCGATTATAATGAATGAAATTATGTAAAAAATTTCTACTTCCCATAAAATTACCAGTTTGCCTGGTGCTTAAAATAGCGGCATCCTCGATTATAATGACTGAAATTACATCAAAAATTTCCACTTCCCATAAAATTACCAGTTCTGCCTGGCGCTTAAAATGCAGCGTCATTGATTATAATGAATGAAATTACGTCAAACATTTCTACTTCCCATAAAATTACCAGTTTTTCCTGGCGCTTAAAATTGTAAAAATTTGGATAACCTTTATTGTATAATCAACTCCCTGGCGAGTATTTAGATGTCTATTATGTACATATATCACACATAAACTACGAAAATGCAAGGCTGATCCAGTAAGCATATTTTACCATATAAAACATTATTTCCTGCATTTTACACCATTTCACTGAAGTCCCCTGAAAAGCGTAAAAACGAGGTTCTACTGTATTAATATTTATTTCAACACAACAGTCCCACTTCGGCTTACAATGCTAATTTCAAGTGACTGTATTGTCTAGATGGCCTGACATACATATGACATCTAGCCGTCTGTAAATAGACCGTCAAATTCAATTTTGATTTCGTATTTTGACAGTTAACAGCCACATCATTAAGTTCAAAATTTAACTTTTAAGAAATTTTTCACGCAGGAGGACGACACAAATGTATGATCATTTGATCAACATATTAATTCCATAATGGAGGACACAGTAATAGGTACATCCGGTGTAGAGAAGCTGTTGAGAGAGCTAAATATGAAAAACTCTCCAGTCCGGATGGAATACTAGTTCAGTTTTACGACGAGTATTCTGCGGCGTTGGCCCCTTACTTAGCTTGCATTTTTTACAAATCTTTAATTGAGCGCAAAGTTCCTAGTGGCTGGAAAAAAGTGCAGGTGACTCCCTTTTATAAGGAAGGAAAGAGAACTGTCCCACATAATTACAGGACAATATCATTGACATCAGTTTCCTGTAGAATTTTGGAGCATATTCTCAGTTCAAATAAAGTAAATTTCCTTGAGATGGAAAAACTTCTGTCTATGAATCAGCATGGGTTTAGGAAACAACGTTCATGAAACTCAGCTTGCCCTTTCCTCACGACATCTTGCGAGTCATGGATGAAGGGCAACAGGCAAATTGTTTCTTTCCCTACTTCAAAAAGGCGTTTGACAAGGTGCCACACTGCAGACTGCTAATGAAGCTACGAGCTTATGGAATAGGTTCACAGATTTGTGACTGGCTGGAAGACTTCCTAAGTAATAGAATGCAGTACGTTGTTCTTGACGGCGAGTGTTCATCAGAGACGATTGTATCGTCAGGCTGCCCCAGGGGAGTTTGATAGGACCACTATTATTTTCTATCTATATAAATGATCTGATGGACAGAGTAACTTGTAATTTGCGGCTGTTTGCTGATGATGCTGTAGTGTATGGGAGGGTGTCCTCTTTAACTGACTGTAATAGCATACACGATGACTTCGACAAAATTTCTAGTTGGTGCGAAGAATAGCAGCTACTCTCAATATAAAAATATGTAGGGTGATGCGCATGAGTAGGAAAAACAATCCCATAGTGTTCGAATACAGCATTAGTAGTGAGCTTCTTGATGCCGTCACGTCGTTCAAATATCTAGGCGTAACATTACAAATCAATATGAAATAGAACGAACATGTAAGGACAGCTGTAAGGTGGACAGCCGACTTCAATTTATTGGGAGAATTTTAGGAAGATTTACTTCATCTGTAAAGAAGACCACATATAAAACACTTGTATGACCACGTCTTGAGTATTGCTCAAGTGTTTGGGATCTGCAGCAGATCAGTTTAAAGGAAGACATGGAAACAGTTCAGAGGCAAGCAGCTAGGTTTGTTACTGGTAGGTTTGATCAATGTGCAAGTGTCACAGAAATGCTCTGGGAACTCAATTGGGGATCACTGAAGGAAACACTATGTTCTTTTCGTGAATTTCTGTTGAGGAAATTTAGAGGGCCGGAATTTGAAGTCGAGTGTAGTACGATCTTTCTACCACCTAATTACATTTCATGTAGTGATCACAAAGATAAGAGAAATTAGGGCTTATATGGAGGCATGTAGGCATTCTTTTTTTCCTCGTTCTATTTGGGAGTGGAATAGGAACAGAAATGCCAAATAGTGGTGCAATGTACCCTTTGCGACGCACCTTACGGTGGATTGCGGAATACGTGTGTAGATGAAAAGATGAGCCTTTTGACAGGCCACTATCTTCATTACTTGACTTAGAAGACCCTCAACAGATTCAATTAATTTGAATAAGTGGAATATCAGTGATGATGACCTTTGTGAAAGTGAGACAACCGAAGACTTTGCACACTAAATGGCAAGCCGTAGTCTGCGTGAATCTGTGACTAGGCAGCCTTGTTAGCAACAAATAACTGCTATTCTCACTGGTAACACTGTAATCACAAATTATGGAAGTCTTTTGATCTATTGATGGCAATTTCAGAATTATGTTTGTAGTTTAGCTTCTTTTTTTTTTCCTTCTTTATCTAATTCTGATAAATAAAGTTATGAGAAATATGTAACTAAAAAGCTGAAAGAAGAGTCAAAGAAATATTTTCTACTACGGTCAAAACTATTCTCAGCATTCATGAAGATCCTTTAATAGAAAAAAAGGGAGGAGGAACACTTGGTGGAACATATCTGGACCACCTCTATTCCATTGGTGATATTCCACTGTTTAGATCTGCTGCAGAATACCTTTCAAGAACATATAATAATAGTAGCTTAATGCCCGCTGCTTCACATCCGTAGGCTGGTTGGTCTGCACCGGTTGTTTCTCCCTCTTAATATAAATTTTCATAGATATAGCTTAAGTACTATCATAATGAAATGTTGATACTACTTGTAGCCGTGGCAGAATAGCCGTGCGTATTGAGGTGCCCTGCAGTGCGCGCTGCTGTTGCCGTCGGGGGTTCGATTTGCCCCTCGGCATGGGTGATTGTGTTGTCCTTAGCATAAGTTAGTCTAAGTTAGTTTAATTAGTTTGTAATCCTTAAGATTTACAAACATTTGAACATTTGATTTTACTACTTGTAACCCCCTATGGCACCCATGAATATTTGAATTTCAAAAAATTCCCCAACATATGTCTTTTAAATTCCAACCAAGTATGCAAATATGAATTTTTTTGTAATTCTGGGTTCAAAATTGGCTTAGTAGCAACATATTTTCACCCCCTAAATGATTAATTTTCTGAAAATACCGAAACAAGAGTCCTTTTTATTCTGGGCAAGAAAACATACCAATTTATGTGGTTGTAGCTTCAAAATTGCCTAAATAGCAACTGATTTTCGAAAAACATCTCCTCTCCAATTTAACCCCATTGATGGTTGAATTTCCAAAAATACCGAAACACGAATTTTTTAAATTCCAACCAACGATACGAATACCAATTTTTGCAGCTCTAGCTTCAAAATTGGCTTGACAACATTGTGTTTTCAAAAAGAATTATTGATCCCCGATTTTACCCCCTTAGTTGTTGAATTTCCAAAATTACCAAAACTTGTGCCTTTTTAATCCTGATCAAGAGTCCATATCCTAATTTTCGTAGTTATAGCTTGAAATTTAACAGCAACATATTTTTGAAAAGCAATTTTTTGCATCTCCTATTTTTACCTCCTTATTGGTTGAATTTCAAAAAATCCCAAACCATGTGTCTTAAATTCAAAACCTGAATTAAAATTCAAAATTTCGTAGTTCTAGCTTCAAAATTACTTAAATAGCAATGTATCACAGACATTGCAGTGGTGGGATGGCTTGCGTACCTCAAAGATACTGATAGCTGTACCATAGGTGCAACCACAGTGGAGGGGTATCTGTGGAGAGGCCAGACAAACGTGTAGTTCCTGAAGAGGGGCAGTAGCCTTTTCAGTAGTTACAGGGGCAACAGTCTGGCTGATTGACTCAGCTGGCCTTGTAACATCAGCTAATGTGGCTTTGCCATATAGTTACTGTGAACGGCTGAAAGCAAGGGGAAACTACAGCCGTTACTTTTCCCGAGGACATGCAGCTCTACTGTATGAAATATGATGATGGCATCCTCTTGGGTAAAATATTCTGGAGGTAAAATAGTCGCCCATTTGGATCTCTGGGCAGGGACTACTCAGGAGGATGTTGTCATCAGGAAAGACAATACTGGCATTCTACAGATCGGTGTGTGGAATGTTAGATCCCTTCATCGAGTAAGAAAATTAGAAAATTTAAAAAGGGAAATGGCTGGTTGAAGTTAGATATAGTGGGGATTAGTGAAGTTCGGTGGCAGGAAGGACAGGATTTCTTGTCAGGTGAGTACATGATTATAAATACAAAATCATGTTGGGGGTATCACTGGAGTAGGACTAATAATGAATAAGAAAATAGGAATGTGGGTAAACTACTATGAGCAGCACAGTGATCGCATTATCGTAGTCAAGAGAGATACGAAGCCAACACTGACCACAGTAGTACAGGTTTATATGCCAACTAGCTCTGCCGATGAGGAGATCGAAGAAATATATGAGGAGCTAAAGGAAATTGTTCAGACAGTTAAGGAAGAGGAAAACTTAATTGTGATGGGAAACTGGAATTTGGTAGTAGGAAAAGGTAAAGAAGGAAAAATAGTAGGTGAGTATGGACTGGGCAGAAGCAATGAAAGAGGAAGTTGCCTGGTAGAACATGATTTAATCATAAAAAAAACACCTGGTTTAAGAATCATGAAAGAAGGTAGTATACATGGAAGAGACAAGGAGACACTGGAAGGTATCAGATAGATTTTACAATGGTAAGACATAGATTCCGGAACCAGGTTTTAAACTGTAAGACGTACCCAGGGGCAGACTGACCATAACTTATTGGTCATGTACTGTAGGCTAACACTGAAAAAACTGCAGAAAGGTAGGAAAATAAGGCGATGGGACTTGGATAAATTGAAGGAACCTGAAGTTCTTGACAATTTCAGAGGGAGCTTTAGCAACAATTGACAGAAATGGGGTGAAATAAAACAGTAGAAAAGGAATGGATAGCATTGAGAGATGAAATAGTAAAGGCAGCTGAGGTAGAAAGGCAAAACCTACAAAAAAAATCCTTGAATATCACAGGAAATACTAAAGTTAATTGATGGAATGAGAAAATATAAAAATGCAGTAAATGAAACAGGCAAAATGGAGTACAGATGACAAAGAAATGAGATTGACAGGAAGTGAAAAATGGCTACGCAAGAGTGGCTAGAAATCAAATGCAAATCATAGAAGAATGAATAAATAGAGGAAAAATAGATACCGCCTACAGGAAAATAAAAGAGGTATTTGGAGACAAGAAAAGCAACAATATGAATAGCAAGAACTCAAATGGGAAACCAGTTCTCAGCAAAGAAGGGAAAGCTGAAAGGTGGAAAGAGTACATAGAGCAGCTCTACAAAGGAAATGAACATAGAGACAATGTTGTAGGAAGGGAAGAGGAAGTAGATGAAGATGAAATAGGAGATACTATACTGAGAGATGACTTTGACAGAGCCCTGAAAGACCTAGATTGGAACAATGCCCTGGAAGTAGATGGCATATTCTCAGAGCTACTAAAGTCTCTGGGAGAGTCAGCCATGACAAAACTGTTTCACCTGGTGTGTAAGATGTATGAGACAGGTGAAATATGCTCGGACTTTAAAAAAAATGTAATAATCCCCATTCCAAAGAAATCAGGTGCAGGCAGGTATGAAAATTACAGAACCATCAGTTTGGTAAGTCATGGTTGCATAATTTTAACATATATTATTTACAGAAGGATGGAAAAGTTGGTAGAAGCTGACCTCGGAGAAGATCAATTTGGATTCAGGTATAAAATAAACATTAACAAGAGCAAAACAAAGATAATGGGATGCGGTCTTAGAAAATCAGGCGATGCTGAAGGAATTAGATTAGGTAATGAAACAATAAAGGAGGTAGAAGAGTTTTGTTACTTGAGTAGTAAAATAACATATGATGGTCACAGTACAGAGGACATAAAATGCAGAATAACAATGGGAAGAAAAGCATTTTTGAAAAAGAGAAATTTGCTAACATCAAATATTAATTTAAGTGTATTTTATTTAGTGTATGGCTACATCACAAATTTTAAAGTTATTTGATTTTTTAATAACAAAGATACATATAATATTACATGTGTGACAAACTAATATCAAGTCCACGAATATAGTCCAGTGATTCCTCCGTAACCATCAGGAACGTTGTTTGGTCGCGAGCGAAAGCTCTCAGGGGACATTCTTGAACCACATGGTAGATATGCACAGCATCTTCAGTAGTTCTGGTGTTGCATTAATCTGCCATGTTTGTCTCCAGCAGTCATCGGTATTAAAGCTATTGGTAACTAAAGTTCTGGCAGTCTCAAGGGGTGGATGACGAGAGCGAAGCCTTGCTTTTCTTATGCTTGGTATGTGTTCATGCACAGGAAGGTGGGGATTCTTTTCCAGCTTTTTGTACTATGATACTAGTGCATTTTTCCGCCGCAGAGGTTGTATGTGGCTAAGTATGGGTAGCCAGAAAGTTGATGTGCGCCTAATTGTGCCAGTTATAAGACACTGAGCGTCCACAAGTTTAGTGTGTGAGCTGTTTAACCAAGCTGGGGAGCAATATTTCGCAACTGGGTATACAAGACCCAGAGCTGAAGTACAGAGAGTTGATGCAGATGATCCCCAAGAAGTGCCTCAGAGTTTTTGGAGGATGTTGTTCCAGGTTTTAATTTTGGCAGCTGTTTTTGCTAGGTGTTGCTTGTTACAGAGCGTTCTATCAAGTGTTACCCCTAGATATTTAGGGTTTCTGTTATGTCTCAGCACCTTTCCTTCAAACTGAACCGTGCGCTCTTTGTTGGCCAGATTGTTGCTTAGGTGAAATGTTGATACTACTGTCTTAGTGGCACTTGGCTGCAGAATCCATTTTCAGAAATATTCACCAATTAATATAAGAGTTAAGTATGGCATGCAGCACTTTTTGTTAGCTAAATAGGATTTTCTCAACTAAGACTCTGATAGGGATGAAACAAGAAAGATAACAAATGGTGATATACACTAGTTTTGATATGTCTCTGTAAGACCCGAAATTTGATGGAACATATTAAATATGTCTAACTGTATACACTATGTATTTATTCCACAATAATATTTATTTTTGTTGTGAACTAGCTTTTGGCTTCTTAGGCCATCTTTTGGTCTGAAGATGGTCTAAGCAGCTGAAAGCTAGTTCACAATAAAAATAAATATTATTGGGGAACAAATACATAGTGTATACAGTTATTTAAAAGACCTGCAATTATTAGAAAGAAAACTCCACACAAATGAAGCAGCAAAAAAATAAATTTAGCAGAGACATTATGTTGGTAGAAAAGACAAGGTAGTTTCCTCTGCCAGTTCCACGAGATATGAAAACATCAAAAATGGGCTGATGGAGGGAGGACAGGTGATTTTACAAACAAACAGGAGCAACATGGATGCAAAAAGGACAACAAAAACTTCCAAATTTTAAATGAATACCGATGATCAAATGACAAGTAAATGCACTGCTCAAGTTCTTCCGATTTCAGAGGGTACACTTTAATTCTGTAGTTCTACACAAAGCCTGTAATGGAATTAATAAAATAAAAAAATTTAACATCCCATTTCAAAAGGATACTAAAACTGTAAGAAAGTTCCATTTTAAATTGAATAAAATCAAAGCTAAGTGTTCTGCTGCTACCAATAACTTGAAATACTACTCAAATTTTTGAACAATAATTGAAGTTTTTAAACACCTTTAGCCATGTATATGAGACAGAAGCAGTTTCGTTTATTACTAGTTTTAATATTAACACATTGCTATTTCTTTTAAATGGAATAAGCAAACAGGTATAAAATGTAGGATGATCAAGCAGTTACAGAGTTCTATACAACATCAATATTGAGTGAGGAAAAGTAATGATAAAACGAATAGAAACAATATAAAAAGATGGTAAATTAATTTTCTTTCTCTTAAGTAGAAAACAAATTTCATCAGTAAACAAACTTTACAGCATACACAAATATCTTATTTATACTATTTCTATATATGAGCATCCTGAATGTGAATACAGTTAACCCATGTTAACCATTCCATCGTCTCTCAGTTCTAACCTGTCATTTCACTTTGTGAAGATATAGAAGATGGCACAAAGTAGCAATAACACAATGAAATAATTTAAAACAAGAATGTGAGTCATAACATCACATCCATCTTATAGATATAACACTATATTTGCAAATCCAAGTGTAAGTCCTATTTTGGTATGTAGTTCAAGGGAATGACAAACTTATTATTTGCCAAGATGAAGTGATTAACCAATCATTACAGGGTCTGCCTCGGTTATGTCACAATGATACCACAAAGTGTTGGAGCAAAAAGTAATAATGAGAATTACATTACCAAGAAACCCAGCAACTTACTATTAAGGTCCTTGATCAACTGATGATGAGAACAAGGTGGTGATGGAAGATGTAAATAAATGTAAATACGCAAAAGTTATTCAAGTCAGTTATGTGCAAATAACAGGAGGGACATGCTGAGGAATAGAGCAGGATTCAGTTATCTAACCCAAAGTAGAATAATCAAAATACACAAAATAAATATTTCACTGACGTTATAGATAAATATGTTATTAGACAGAGATTTCTGCAACATTGTGGAAAATACAAGGAAATTCAATTATAGTAAAAGTTCGAAGCATTTAACTGAAATTCCAGGCTAGTTAAGAAACACTGGGGAAAAACAATTTCATCTACGGTATTTGATTTTAGAAGGTGCGAGAATCAGCCAGTAGTTACGAGTGGGCAGAACAACATATTTGCAAAAATAGCAACAATCAGAATTAAAATGGCCAGTGACTAATTTAGATGAACCATAAAACTGTACATTTTACTTTGTGAATTAATGTTGCAAAATGTCAATGTGCAAATGATGTTGTCAAACAACTGTTCAATTCATGTTCAGTATTCTTTTATGGGAGGCTGATGTGTCACAAATTGACATTCACACACATATTGACAGAAAATACAGAACTGTAAGCTCTGGCAGCTGATGGATCAATGTGTGAGCGTGGTTTCATCACACCTATGGCAAAGATAGTAAACAGAGGTCATGTTGATACCATCACATAAAACTTTTGCGAATTTAACACCTTGTTATTGATTGGACAGTAACTATGCCTTGCAGACAGTCAGATGTCAGCATTTGAGACAGGGCAGTTAGTGTAATTGACATATCACTCAGAATTTGAGCAATAGTATGCAATTATTCAATAATGTTGACAAGAATGGATGATCCATGACTGAACACAGCGTCAAGAAGGTAGTAGTTCACAGAGGGAGAAGAGAACGTGAGGACCAAGTAATAGTCAAAGAAGCTCTCAGAGCCCCAGATATTGCTGACCCACAGTGCAACTGCTGCTTCAGTGTCTGCAAGAACCACTCATAGGTGACTGGAAATGAGCTCTCTATGGCCCTTGTAACAACTACCATTAACCTCTGCACACAAACAAACCTCTTTGCAACAGAGTCAGGCACACTTACCCTGAAACCTCAGGGTATGGAGTAGAACTGCCTTCAGTGACAAGTTCCACACCAAACTGAGCCCACAATAAAGAGGGAATATGTGTCTTGAAGTGACCCGGATAGCGGTTAGATACCCCGACCTCTCGTACTATGTTGTTGTGGTCTTCAGTCTGGAGACTGGTTTGATGCAACTCTCCAACCTAATCTATCCTCAGCAAGCCTCTTCATCTCCTCATAAGAACGGCAACCTACATCCATTTGAATTTGCTTACTATATTCATCTCTTGGTCTCCCTTTGTGATTTTTACCCCACACACTTCCCTCCAACACTAATTTCACAATTCCTTGATGTCTAAGAACGTGTCCTACTAATTGATCCCTTCTTTAAGTCAAGGTATGCCAGAAATTCCTTTTCTCCCCAATTCTGTTCAGTACTTCCTCATTAGTTACGCGATCCACCCACCTAATCTTCAGAATTATTCTGTTGCACCACATTTCAAAAGCCTCTATCCACTTCCTGTCTGCACTCTTTATCCTCCATGTTTCACTCCCATACAAAGCAACACTCCACACAAATGCCTTCAGAAAGGACTTCCTTAGGATTAAATCAATATTTGATGTTAACAAATTTTTCTTTTTCAAGAATAATATTCTACCCATTGCCATTCTGCATTTTATATCCTTTGTACTGCGACCATCATTTGTTATTTTACTGCCCAAGTAACAAAACACATCTACCTCCTTTATTGTTTCGTTACCTAATCTAATTCCTTCAGCATCACCTTATTTTCTTAGGCTGCACCCCATTACCCCTGTTTTGTTCTTGTTAATGTTCATCTTATACACTCCTTTCAACACACTGTCCATTCCGTTCAATTGCTCTTCCAGGTCCTTTGCTGCCTCTGACAGAATTACAATGTCATCGGCAAAACACACTGTTTTTATTTCTTCACCCTGAACTTTAATTCCTTCTCCAGATTTCTCCTTGCTTTCCTTTATAGCTTGCTCAATGTACAAATTGAACAACATTGGATAAAGGCTACAGCCCTGTCTTACACCCTTCCCAACCTCTGCATCTCTTTCGTGCCCTTCAACTGATAACTGCTGTCTGGTTTTTGTACAAGTTGTAAATAACCTTCCATTCCCTATATTTTACTCCTGCTGATTTCAAGATCTGAAGGAGTGTATTCCAATCAATATTATCAAAAGCTTTCTCCAAATCTACAAAAGCTACAAATGTAGGTTTGTCTTTTCTTAATCTATCTTCTAAGATAAGCCGTAAAGTCAGGATTGCCTCCCGAGTTCCTACATTTCTCCTGTATACAAATTGATCTTCCACAAGGTCGGCTTCTACCAACTTTTCCATCCTTCTGTAAATAATTCGTGTTAAAATTTCGCAAGCATGACTTATTAAACTGATGGTTCTGTAATTTTCATACCTGTCTGCACCTGCTTTCTTTGGAATGGGGATTATTACATTTTTTTTAAAGTCTGAGGGTATTTCCCCCGTCTCATACATCTTACGTACCACGTGAAATAGTTTTGTCATGGCTGGCTCTCCCAGAGACTTCAGTAGTTCTGCGGGAATGTCATCCACTCAAGGGGCCTTGTTTCGACTTATGTCTTTCAGTGCTCTGTCAAATTCTTCTCTCAATATAATATCTCCTATTTCATCTTCATCTATGTCCTCTTCCCTTCCTACAATATTGTCTCGAAGTTCATTTCCTTGGTAGAGCCCCTCTATATATTCTTTCCACCTTTCAGCTTTCCCTTCTTTGCTGAAAACTGGTACTATACGACGCAATAACTATTGGGGTGGCATTTCCTTTTATATCAGAAACCCCTTTGGTTGTAGTCCACAGCACCATTACAGTATAACGATGCCAATGCCATTTGATGTCATGTTTTGTTCACCTTCATGGAAAAACCATCCTAGGCTTAAATTTTAGCGATATAATAGCTGCACACAGATGGTGAGAGGTTCTACTGTTTGTCTTCACACATGAAAAACCCTACCCTTGGCAGAAAGGTGACAGAATCTCTCCTCAATTTGAATGTTTGTAGCTCTTTTGCTTGAATAAATCACCCAATTTCCCTTAAAAGTGTCACTACAGGTACATCTATCACATCTATCAATTTCATCCCATTTTGGTACTTTATTCATAGTGTGTCTCTGGGGAAGAAAATGTGCATAGATTCCACCAATATTTCAATCAACAGAATAGTAAAATACAGAGTCAGAAAAGAACAAAGTGCTGCCCTTCCTTGACATCAAAGTCTGGCAAAAGCGTGATAGAAAACTTGGCCACAGAACGTATAAAAAAGTCAGCAGCAGGGCAGGCACCACCATGCCTCCTCTATCACCACCCCATGCAGAAGTAGTCTGTGATTCACACTTTAACTAGGAGGGTCTGTAGGATCAGCAATGCTGAACACCTTAGGACAAAACCACAAACTCTCAGAGCCACATCTTTGTGGCCAATCCCTATGGGATGAGTGGATTTAAAAATAATAATATGTTGACAAATGATTAAGGCAATAGGGAAGAACAGGGAAAAGCATAAAACATCGCTCTATTACTATATGTCATTGAATGTGTAGGCAAAATTCTCTGTCAGGCAAGCATCAAGGCAATCTGCAGCAGCAGCAACAACAACAACAACAAAATCAGTTGCAAATGTGGTCTGGTATATGAAGATAAGACCGGACAAGAATTTCTGAACATGAATGATATTTTGACGTGGACTGCACCAAGTGTCAACAGTAGCAAACACCAAGATTAGTGTAGAAAACAACTATTTTTCTGTGAAGCCCATGTGCTGGGGAAACAACCTTTTATGATGAGGAGGAAGATCATAGATCAAGAAAAATAGCCCACGTACACACCAATTGACGAAGCTCATTTCAAGCAATGGTGTGAAATATTGCAACTACCCATAAACAAAGCCCAACGTCCCTCCTCCTACTCCTCTTCAAGCCACTATTTGGACTATTGTATAAGAACCAAGCCTTCACTCATTCATGTAAGACAAATACCCAGAAGAAGGCCACTTCAATAGTGGCCAGAAAGTCAGTCAGTTTCTTAAAAATTAACGTGGTTTCACATCCAGAAGAATTTCACTGATTTTCATAGTCAATTGTCCTTAGACGAGTTATACATGGCACAGCTGCATGCAACCACTTCTTATGAAACTCTAACAATGACTTCTTTCGCTTGAACTTGTAGATGATCAGTACCAATTGGGCATTATTGGTATTAAACAGCAAGACTACACCCCAATCAAAGTATAAGGCCTTTTCAGATTACTTTTATCTTGTTACACATTCTGTCAATCTCTTCTTCAACTGTGGAGCTAACTAGCATATATAAACTTCCACTGTTGTTTGTGTTTATCATGGGTATAATAACATGCCTATATGCTACCATTAATAATCAACAGTTGTGTATATATTAACTAATGGGTCATTGAATAAATACTTACTACATTAACTGGTTTTATATTTAATCCTTCAAGAACTTCAAATATCTCAGATTCAAGCTCTGGACTAAGGTTAACTTCATATGGTGGTAATTGTTCTGCATCTTTGTTTCTTTTAAGTGTACCACTGAATGCTTCAATCACACCCAAGTGGAACAGCTGCCTCACAAGGGACAGTGCACAGCTTTTGGAAGCTGACTGTTTATTTGACCCTGCCTCTCTTGCTGTAACATCTAAAATATATACAAGTTTATTAAAAAAATAGAATCTGGGGAGAGTGAAAACATCCATAACCACTTTTTAAACTCTTGCACTAGTACTTGCTTTTCCTATTTGGACTTAAACCATAATACACGTGTAGGCAAAATCATTTAATGAATGTAATGTATGTTAAGGATAGAGTAGCAGTTACAAAAGTACTAGACAGAGCAAAGGATGAATTGTTTTACTTCTATTCCATTTTTTCCAGAAATAAAACAAACCCTGCTGTTTATCACCAAAAAGTAGTTTTCATTTGATGGTCAACCTATCTTCACAAGTGTAGTATGTTACATGATGCATTCTATTTTGTCACAGTACTAGGTGTATCACTTATTCACTTACCCTTTAATTAAAGATGCTATTAAAGTGAAAAACCTACATGTCAATATATTTGTATTATACATTATTAATTAACACTCACGACTTATCCCCTCCTCTCGGAAACAACACGTCCCTAACTAATGTATAGGCTAATAATCTGCATTTTTAAATTATTCTCCATTTGGGACATCATCATTGTCACTATAAAAAAATGATATAACCAATAATACATGATATTATATGCTGTACTCTACCAAAATGAAGCATACTTATTTGTGTACACACATACACCGCACATTGGTGAATCATTTTTCTGGAGATTTACATATTTGGATCAAGGCACTGTACCTATTAAGAGGCTTTTTACAAGAATTTTAATCTCACCTGAAAGGTGACATATTAATATTGGATTATTAGCTCCATTGTCTGTAGCTTTCAGTTTCAAAATTTCCGTCACTCACCCTTCTATTAACTCATGGCCCTATACACTGACTTAGCAGACGTCATAGGATAGTGGAAACAGATGGCGCAGCTGTGGTGATTGCACACCACAATCTCCCTGCCAGCTGCAGTTGTACAGGAGATGATCTGAGACAGGGTTGTATAAGTAATTCATGTTAATGCAATGTTGGCATGAGCTGAAGTCAATTGAACTGGGTATGGTAGTCCACACCTGACATGTGATTTCAATTTCGGCAGTGGTACATTCAACCGTGTCCAGGGTGTATTGTGAATGACTGAATGAGGGTGTCACAGTCGAACTACCAGCCGTACATCTAACCTGGTTGATAGTAACTGGCAACATCTGAGACAGATTATTAATAGTGACAGAAAAGCAACACTGCAAAAAATTGTGGCTCAACTCAACAAAGGACATGCCAGACATCTCCCAGTGGACACACTGTAGGCATATGAGTTACATGAGGAATAGGAGATGACATTACGTGAGTGCCCCTGTTAACGCAATGTCATCATGTAAAATGGCTTGTATTTATTGGCAATCATCAAGGATGGATACTGAATGGCAGATTATGATATGTTTGGGCAAATCATGATTTCGACTTCATCATGTCAATGCAAGGCCCCATAGTAGTGCAGACCACATTAATCGAAAGATCCTGCCTGCCAAGAAAGGGTGGTCCAAGGCGGTGGTGTCTCTTTTATGGTCTGAGTGCACCTGTCTGCTATTTAATGCCTCCCCCTCCCCCCCCCCCCCCACCCCACCAAAAAAAAAAAAAAACTTCTTTGTGCTGGAAAGTACTGGGAATGCTTCACAGTATGCTGAAATGATTGGGGTCCATCGGCCATTCTTGGCCTTTCAACAACCTGACAGTTCTGCACTGCTACATCATTCCCAAACTGCCCTGGAGTGGTTCCAGAAATATGCAGATGTCCGAAGACCGATGAGCATCCCAGAGCTAGATTGGAATCCTATCAGGGATGTATGGAATGCAGTCTCCCTGCCATGGATCCAGCACCCACGAATAGACCAGAGTTGGCTGCCACTCTGCAAAAACAATTTGGTGTCAGCTGTGTCCAGGAGAGTGCCAGGGACTTTTGCACTCTCTTCAATGGCATCTTACCACACAATGCAGGGCGAGAAGAGGCTCCATGCAATATTAGATGCCTACCCAATGACATTTGCTAAGGCAGTGTACACAAATAGTGATACCACTAAATGTGGAACAATATGGATTCTGTGTTACCCATTAGCAGCCACATAATTATCTTCATGGAATATCTAGAGGTACTAATTCTCTGACCCCAAGTTTTGTCAGATTTGAAAGTATTTCTGTAAGGTCCATTTCTTTCTAGCCAAATCTTGTGTGAAATTTAGTTACAAGAATGAATCTCAAAATGCCTTTCAGTGTGTCACATTGAATTTTCATCTGTAAAATGAATCTTAAAAACAATGTCAAGGGGGAGGGGGAGGGCAGAAAGTATAAACTCAGACCAGTCAAGTAATGTCCTAAAGATGGACCACTGTAAGCCTTCATGTAACTGATGCTCAATGAAACAGTGATCTGAAATTATCTATAGTTTATACGCCTTGTAACTTTACTGGGACATTCTTAAAATTCAATTATAATAAATTATATAGGACGTTTCTTTAACTGAAATTAGAAAAGCTTCTTGTCTACAGTTTGATGTCTTAAGTATCATGTTAAAAAAGCTTCCTCCAGGTTTTTTAACTGTTATTCATATTCAGCTTTTTATGTAGAAATCAAAACTTCCAAATGTGGTTGTCCACTTAAAAATTAAAATTACAATAATTCAACAAAACTTTTAAAAATTATAAATCGAGATTTTTTTGTTAAAAAAAGCAACTACCTATGTAGTCATGAAATATAAAACTTATGTAAGACCAAAGGTTCAGAGTTTATAAAGTTCAAACAATTAATATAATTTCTGGTGTTTTACTTTTAAAACAAAACAAAAAAAAGAAAAGAAAAACCATGCTTAAAAGGTAATTTCCCATTTTTGCTTTCTCCATAGTTCACATATTTTTTTGAAAGTACCTTGAAATGTATTCACATTAATATGGATTACCATGTATGAGGATTAATACACTCCTGGCCATTAAAATTGCTACACCACTAATGACGTGCTACAGACACGAAATTTAAGCAACAGGAAGAAGATGCTGCGATATGTAAATGATTAGCTTTTCAGAGCATTCACACACAAGGTTGGCACTGGTGGCGACACCTACAACGTGCTGACAGGAGGAAAGTTTTCAACCAATTTCTCATACACTAACAGCAGTTAACCGGAGTTGCCTGGTGAAATGATGTTATGATGCTTTGTGTAGAAGAAATGCGTATCATTACGTTTCTGACTTTGATAAAGGTCAGATTGCAGCCTATCGCTATTGGGGTTTTCGTATCACGACATTGATGCTCGCGCTGGTCGCGATCCAATGATTGTTAGCAGAATATGGAATCAGTGGGTTCAGGAGGGCAATATGGAACATCGTGCTGGATCTCTAGTCAACAGATAGGCACGTTTCCAAGACAACAACCACCTGCAGAACAGTTTGACAATGTTTGCAGCAGCATGGACTATCAGCTTGGAGACCATGGCTGTGGTTACCCTTGACGCTGCATCACAGACAGGAGCACCTGCGATGGTGTACGCAATGACAAACATGGGTGCACAAATGGCAAAATGTCATTTTTTCGGATGAATCCATGTTCTGTTTACAGCATCATGATGGTCGCATCCACGTTTGGCGACATCGCGGTGAACGCACATTAGAAGCGCGTATTCATCGTCACCATACAGGGGTGATGGTATGGGGTGCCATTGGTTACATGTCTCAGTCACCTCTTGTTCGCACTAACAGCACTTTGAACAGTGGCCGTTACATTTCAGATGTGTTACGACCCGTGTCTCTAGCCTTCATTCGATCCCTGCGAAACCTTACATTTCAGCAGGATACTGCAAGACCACATGTTGCAGGTCCTGTACAGGCCTTTCTGGATAAGGAAAATGTTCGACTGCTGCCCTGGCCAGCACATTCTCCAGATCGCTCACCAAATGAAAATGTCTGGTCAATGGTGGCCGAACAACTGACTCGTCACAATACGCCAGTCACTACTCTTGATGAACTGTGGTATCATGTTGAAGCTGCGTGGACATCTGTACCTGTACATGCCATAAAAACTCTGACTCAATGCCCAGGCATATCAAGGCCATTATTACTGTCAGAAGTGGTTGTTCTGTGTACTGATTTCTCAGGATCTATGCACCCAAATTGCGTGAAAATGTAATCACGTGTCAGTTCTAGTATAATATATTTGTCCAATGACTACCCGTCTATTATCTCCATTTCTTCTTGGTGTAGCAATTTTAATGGCCAGTAGTGTATAAAACCCTTCAGCTGTGTGTTTTAAAACTTTATGCACTTGCTGCTGGCTTTGATGCTACAGTGCAGCTTCATAAGGCTCTCAAATGGGGAAAATCTGATCTAGCACCAACTGGCCCCTTGTTATTGCAATATGGACTATTGGTGATAAATCCATTTTCTTGAAAATTGAGGGCTTGATGATGCTGCAGTGTGCACTGAAACTAGTAGCAGTTGAATAAAGTGTTCTCCAGCTGAAATAGAAGATGGATATACAAAATAAGTATTATCATTCTCATTGAATTACTCTACAAGTTTTTCAAGTTTCATACTGAAAGTCTGAATGGCAAATTTACTGTATGAAAATGTCCGAGATCTCCACCTAAAAGTTGTGTGTGATAAGAAAAGAACTTCAGGCTAAGTACCTTCCAGTAAAAACCATAGCAGTTATTCTCTACCTTCAGCAGTATGAAAATAAGGTCTGATTTACTTTAGTTTAATGTAATTTAATGAACTTACTTCGGCCAAGCTGTTTCACATAGAAGCTCATCTCAGCAATGAAACTCCTAGAAAATAGAAAAAAGGCAATTAATATTCTAATTAGGTTCATAATTTGTAATGTGTCTAAAAATTTTGAAGAAAAAGTAGCACATGACGGAATTTAATGAAAACAAAACACTTACCATAAAATATGGAGTGATTATCAGTAGTCAGGTTCAGGTCATATAGTTCTGAATCTCCTGATACTGCAGCACAACACCATGAATATACTTGGTACATCTGCATATGAATAACATTGAAAAACTTAACTAAGAATAAATGTTAATTAAGTTACAAGATAATTGCACTTTCAAAGTAAGACAATTACTGGTGAGTTTTACTTATAAATAAATGGCTTGTGTGGTTATTGCAATGCATACATTTTCAAATTAACATTCAATTCCTCAAATGTATGAAAAGTGGTCAATTTAAAAAAGATAAAGAGAGCATGTCCATGAGACTCAGCATTAAATCTTGTGCTTTCGGGAGTGATAGCTCGTGACATAAGGCCACCTAATACCTAATGATTAGCTATCACTTTAGCGAGTTCTTTGAAACGACATTGGCACGTAAAAAGGACAGATAAGAATCCAAAGTCTGCCCCTATCTGAGAAAGAGGCAGTAACTTAATATTAAACTGAGGAAAATATGTAGTAAACATGTTTTGAACTACTGTGAGCTTGCTGGATTAATGAATCATCTCCCTAGTGCTATTTATGCTAGCAATATGAAACTTAATACATAGAATGAAAAAAACGTAATTATACAGCTACATATTTCTGCTTTTAAGCTTGTTCAGGAGCACACCAATGAACTAACAAGTACATAGGCTGCAAATTTGTCTCTCTTGTGTCATAAAATTTGTTTTCTATATCAAGTGCTAGAAGCAATGCAATGTGTGAAACACACATTATGCAGTAAGATAACATCCCACAATAAATCATAAATGGAGCATGGTTCAATACACATTAAAAAAGTATACGCTGAATAACATTCTGAGATATTGGAATGCTCCACTGTGGTTTGGAAATTGCATTAGAAACTGCAACAAAAGCATAGAGAAATTCAGTGGAAATTTAAATGTAGCCAAAGACTTACAGACAAGCAAAAATTACGCAATGCTAAAATTAGCATAAGCAGGGCTGATGCTTTCAACTAATTCGAAAGTAAAGTTATGAGGTGAACTAACAGAAAATCCTAAGAATTTTTAGCTTTATGTTACATCAATATGGCACAGAAAAGGCCAAAATACTAAACTTTTTTTCCAAAGCTGTTTCACAGAGGATGATCTCACTGTAGTTCCTCCTTTCAACTGTAACACAAATGGTAAAATGTAAGAAAATGAAATAAATGACAAAGTGACAGAAACGCTACTGAAATAGCTAAACAGAAAGAAGGCCACTAGAACTGATGGGTTAGGAGCTTGATTCTACACAGTGAATGCAAAGAAAGTTGTGCTCCTTCTGGCAGCAGTGTGCTGTAAGTGTCTAGAGGAGCAAAGTGTTCCTAATGATTGGGGAAAATGTAGGTCATGCCCATTTCCACACATGCACATAGTATATGGCAATACTCTGACAGCAATATGGTGTAGAGTTTGGAACAGGTTTTATGCTTATGTATTGTAAGAGAGAGAGAGAGAGAGAGAGAGAGAGAGAGAGAGAGAGAGAGAAATTGAAATTAAAAAAAAAAATTTTTGTCCGATAGGGAAAATTCCTGAAATAAATTTCTGAGGGAAACTTGGTCGTTGCCCATAGCAACCGCAAAATAAACCGTATAATACTGACTGGTGAGAGGTAACAACATTAGAAAAGTTACTTCTGTTATGAAGAAGAATTTAAAAAAATAGCAAGAGTGGATGTCAGATCGGAAAGCGCTGTAACTTCACGACAAACCAGACTGGACGACAGAGCGACGCAAAAAGGGCTGCACCAACACAACTAGCTGCTGTCGCTGAGCCGTGCTGATTGACGTATGCAGCCGTCCCAGAAAATCAACTGGGGTGAGCATATATATTTCATACAAATGTTAATTTGAGTGAAATTGTAAAGTGTATTATATCAGAAGTATAACATTTATTTTAAAAAAGTGTGTTATAATTTATGCCAGTTACAAGGTTGATGTGTTCAAAAATGTCAGTAGTTGAACTAGGAGATAGTAAGGCAGTGCCCTCCTGGGTGTTACAGTTAAAAAAACTATTTAGTACTGAAATTAAAAAAAAACAATCTGAAGATCTTAAACAAATGTATTTAGATATTAACAGTAAGTTTGTAGACCAATCAAATAGGTTAGACTCTTTAAAAGAAGAACTGGATGGTCATGTACAGGAATGTAAGAAGAACAATGCACATTTGGAAAGCACGTTTATTAGCATTAAACAATTATTATTAACAAGGGAAGACGTACAGTTAATAGCTAAGCAGGTTGCTAATGATGTTCTGGAATCTGAAAAAAGTAACTTTACAGAAGAAATATATGCAAAATTTTCTAGGAAGGAAGTTGAAATAATTGATAAATTCCAGTCCTTAGATTCAGAATTGTCAAAAACTAATGAAAGATTTGAAATTCTTGAATCCACCTCTAACTCTGAATTTTCTCAGGTATCTAAAAGCATAACTGATACTGTTAACAAAATAAACTTAATTGAACGTAATCAGAATATTTTTAACATAACCTGTCAGAGTTGAAGTAGACAACTGGGAAAAAAGAGTAGGGGATATCGTGGAAAGGAAGTTTAAGGAGAGGACTGAGGAATATCATTAAAAGGGAGGAAAGGGATTTAAACTCAGAGATGAATAATCAGCAGTTTGATAAGTTGTGAAAAGAATTACAAAAGACATAGGCTGAACTAAATGTCAAAAGAGTAGGATCGAGTAGTGCAGTTCAGATGATTAGTAATGGGGAAGATTCAATTTTTTCATCGAGTATAAACTTATCCAAACAATTCCCAAAATTTAAGCCTGATGGGGAAGTCCATCCAAATCATTTTTGAGAATTTTTTTCAAGAACACTTCTTCGTACATGGGATGATACAAAAACGATCAATTTTGCATTGTGTTATTTAAAGGGCGAGGCTGTGGAATGGGGAAATGTGCATGCAGATGAGTTCCACTCTTGGAACGTTATTGGTCTGATAGTACACAGGAAAAATTAAAAGTAGAATTATCTGACCCTCCATACTACTCTAGACAGACTGCGAAGCATTAAGCAGTACATCTAACTAAAGCTAAATTACTAGATAAGACCATTGATGAAGAATATTTAGCAAATGTACTCATAAGACATCTCCCTTATTACACCCAAAGAGAAATCTGGTATAGGGGATGGAAGAATATGAAACAATTGCTAACTGCAGCTGAAGGAGTAGATGCATTAAACAGAAATAGAAATGAAGGGAATTATAATTGTGTAAATAATTATAAAGAAACAACTAAGAATGTGTATCTTTGTGAAGTGCATAGACGAGAGAAACAGAGAAAGAATGCCAGGAAACCAATTAATGGTAATAGAAAGTTTTATAAGACTCAAACTTCGCAAAATAATGTTAAGTATAGCAATAATTTAGTTCAAATGTCTACCCAGACTGAGTATAACAATTCAGATAATCAGGGAAACTAATTGCATCTTCGGAAGGGGATCCATTCCCAAGATGTAATTTGACAGATTGGGATCCATCATACTCTTTAGTAGTAAATTATTTACATTCAATCCCTACAAAGCAATGGCTTTTACAAGAAGAAAGCAAAGAAACAGTGATAATGGGTAAACCATTAATTAAAGGTCACATACATAACTTACCTGTTAAAGTTTTAGTAGACAGTGGCAGCAAAGTGTCAATTATTTCACAAGAGCTATATGATAGTCTAGGAAAATATCATACTATGCCTATCATACTATGCCTATCCTTCCAGTTATTGGAGTAAATATTATCGGCATTACCGGTATAAAAAGTCAACCAGTTCATACAGAAACTCGATTACCAGTCAAAGTAGATAAAGTAGTATTTCTAAGAACTTTATTAATAGTGCCCAAGATCAATACTGCCGTGTTATTCGGTATAGATTGGTTATACAAGTATCAGGTGTGCATAAACTTTAAGCTATGTATTATAACTGGAAACATCAATGATAAAATTTTTTGTTTATTGTTTGAGGCCAGTGACAATAGAATAATTAATCAGGCACAGATATTAACCTCTGCTGATACTATGCTACAGTGTGATATTTTAGAATTAGCGTCAAGTGATGAATTACGTCTTAAAGCTTACGAGTCTGATGTCTTAACACCTGACCAAAAGGAACAATTGGATAACACCTTAAATAGGCATAACAAGGTTGTTTCAAACAGAGCAGGTTCTTTGGGAGGTTACATTTGTAAATTTAAAATGAAAGACAACGAGATATTTTTCTGTAAACTATATCCTACTGTTTCCCTATAAAAGGCAACGCAAAACCAACTTCACCAACAAAATGAAGGAGCTATCACTACGGAATATAAGGTAGGTGATTTTAGATTGGTCAGAAACTTTCAGCTTAGCTCTAGCCTGAAATAAAAAACAAACCAGTTTTTTCACAAATGGTGTGGTCCATACAAGATTGTTGATATGCCACATCCTAGAACTATGTATCTGCAAGAACCTGATACAAAAGCAGACAAAGGATTATGTAACAAATATTATTAAACCTCATTATGATGACACCTCAGGTTAATTAGCATTCTATGCTAATTGGGGGCTTGACGATCATAATTTGTCCTATTCCTTCCATTTCATTTTTTGTAGGACAAATCTTTATTACCTTTTTTTTCTATCCTATAATCTTTTTTGTCCTTATGCTATCATTTTCTTATATGTAACTGGGTTATCAGTGTCGCAGAGATTATATACAAAATTTACATATTTATTTACAATGACATCTGGAATTTTAATGTTATTAAATATACACTGATATACTCTGGTAATAACCGACTGATGGCCTGTAACTAAAGATTGAGCTTCATGGAACAGAAGCGAGAATTATGGGTACATCCTTTCGAGTTGTTGAATGGATATTTGAGAATGGTGTTAACTTTTCCTGGTAACTTGAAGTACCATAGGAGATATTCTCTCTTCTATATGATCATTAGGTTTAGTTAGTGACATAAGATTTTTATGGGAATTTTTATATCTTTTATAACACAGAGTCGTTATACAAACAAGGTGGGTTTGTATATACTTTTGATGATATGGGAGGTTTTCAGTTATAGCCCGGTGTGCTGTAACTGACGGTATGTACACACACACACACACACACACACATTTACACATGTACATATACACACACACATACACACTGCATTTGCCAGGTAACACTAACTTCTTTTTCACGCCCTAATTTGGAAACTAATTCAGGGAAACTTAATACTCTGTGTACGAGTGTTCAATATATGGTCGCATTAGTGTGCAAAATTTCAGCCAAATCTGAGACGATGCGTTGGAGCACCTGGATGAATTAACATGGAATGACCCGTTTATCCTTTTCATAATTTGTTAATTTTGCCAAAAATAGACACTTTATTTTCAGGACCCTGTCAATAATGTGGAGTTGAATACAATGATTGAGAGGAAATCATCAAGTAACATCTGTAGAATTTTGATTTACATTACAACCTCACAAACAGAATAAGACATCTAAAATTCCTCCAGCGATTCTGTTGAAAAGCTGGCATTTTTTCCACAAAAAAGCAATATGATACAGCAGTTCTACACTTACTGGATTATATTTAAATAAATTCCATTCCTCCAGCAATTCTACTGAAAGGCTGGCATTTCTTTCATAAAAAAGCAACATTATCCAGCAGTTCTACACTTGCTGGATTATGTTTAAATAAATTCAGTATCATGGTGTTGCACTGCAGTTAGTCAATAAGGAGTCCTGAACCTGTTGCATATAATGTAGAAAAAATTTGAAATAATGTCATATGTATTACCTTGTATGATCTGGTCCTACACGAGTATATTTATAGTCTGCCTGAATTCGATTCATTTGCAAAAACTGATGAAGTTTTGACTTTGCATTTTCCAAAGTCCAGTTCCCATGTATGCCTGCATTGACATCCAATTCCTCAGCCTGCAGACAAACATATATGGTTTTCAGCAAAATTTATGCAGTTTTGTTGCTACTACATATGACAAACTGGTGACTCAAAAACTAGTAAAATTTTGCCTGAAGCTATTAAAATGTAAAATTCTAATATTATTTCAATATTGGCTAGTATTACAGACAAGTTATCCAGAACGGTAGATCAGATTAAACTTACCTGACAAGATAAAAAGGAATTGTTTGGAACTGCACGGAAAGAGATTTGAAAACCTGAGAGCTTAAGGAGTGAAAACAGGGCTGTAAGCTGGACAGAGATTATTAAAAATGCCAGTGAAACACTGTGGTAGACAGGTGTGAGGAGGGGAAATTAGACAGGTTTCAAAACAAAAGATAGAGAAAACTAAGTAAGAGGACGTGAAAAAAAAGGGGGGGAATAATTACTGAAAAAGAAATAGTGATTGAAAACGAATGCCATGATTAGAGAAATAAATTACTCAGATTAATTTAACTTAATCAATTCAGAGGTAACTGAAGAGAAATGCTGCAATGAAAGAAAGTGCGTTGCCTTAATTAATTAATTCAATTTATATTAATTTATTTCTTTAGTCTCTGCATATTTTCAGTAACTAATACTTTTGTAAAGAAGAACACATTTAATAATGACCGACATATGTTGGTAAGAACTTTGAATCCAGCACAATAATTTCTTAGTTCCCTCTTAACATCTGGAGCACTATTTCAACATAAACTTCTGCAGAACACTTAATCCACTTGACAGAAAGTACCACTGGTCATGAGGCAGCAGCAATGCTGCAGCCTGAGCCGTGTTGTTTGAACTTGTGCAGGCCGCAGAGTTTACAGGACTCCTCCTCCCCTTAGGGACAAATGTCTATTAGCGATGAACGAATCCAAGCAATATACACAGAAGTCGCAGAGCTGGGTGGTGGCTCATTCAGGACACTGCAGGCCGGCGGGACTGGAGCATAAGGCTGGTAGTGACAGTGTGGGAACCGAGGCAGCCCGCCCCCACGTGAGGCACCCAGCGATGATTGGCACCCAGGGGTCGACGATGAGCCCAATACAGAAGAGAGTGGAGGCTGTGGATCAGCCAAAATGGAGGAAGGTGGCAGATCTTCCCACTGGGGCAATAAGGCATTAGACAGCACAGTGGCCCCTGGATAGGATCCAACAGCAGGCGTAGCAATGAGGCCCATCTCTGTTAGAGGACCACATGCAGCAGAATACGTAGCAGGTGCCAGGGTTGATGCAGCCACAGAGATAGGAAGCGGTGTTCCTGGAGGTAAACAGACAGGAACAGCAAGAGACGCTCACAAGGGTGCAGCGGCGGCAACAGGGGGAGTCATAAGGGGCAGTGACTGCAGCAAACTCTCAGAGGCCAGCGGCAGTGGTGGTGGTGGTGGTGGTGGTGGTGGTGGATACTGCAATTCATCCTCTGCAGGCACCTGGGGCACAGGTGAGCCCAGTGACAGCACACCAGGCAATCAGGAGTGCACACCGAGCAGAGGGGGCGGCCTAGGCAGTGCACGACAACGCCCAGCTTCCACTGGTGATCGCACCCAAGCCCCTACACCCAGACAGCAGAGCCAGGCTCATAGCAGCACTGAGGCGGCCCAGGGGGCTGCTGCTACCACCACAGCAGGTGCAGCAGTGTCCAGGGTTGATGGCCGTGATGCAGTTCAGCAGGTCTGCAATCCCCAACCGGCATGAAGCAGTAAGAGGACGAGAAATGCAGCAATGCTTTTTTGACAAAGGAGGAGAGCACGTACTTCCGCACGTGCACGTACTTCCGCACGTGCACGTACTTCCGCATGAACTTTCAGCTTCACTGTTCAACTGGGGGTGAAAGGGAAGAGTCATGATGTGGCGAACCCCCCAACTGAACACAAAAGTCACGAAAAGCCATCAATGTAAACTGGTGGCCATTGTTAGAAACTAAGGTGATGTGCTATCCTTCAATTACTAAAACTTTATACAATGGGAACACTGAAAAACATAGGGAAAGTTGGAATAAGTGTTCACAACAAAAAAACCTTAAGAATTCATGAACGGCCCGCATAATCAACATGAATATGTTCTCAAGCCTGTAGGGGTTGAGGCCAGAGAGAAATGAAAGCACATAGGGCTGCGTGTTGTGAAGCACACTAAGATCAGGCAGCCATGGGGTGCAGTTTCACTGTCCATGCCAGGCCAAAACACATGCTGACAAGCAATAGCTTTTGTGTGGGATCTCCTCCCCCCCCCCCCCCCCCCCCCCACTCGAGCATGGAGAGCCACCAGAATAACCATGCATAGCGATTGATCTTCTCTCTAAAAGAAGTACCCCTCATACTCAGACAAACATAACCAAAAAGAAGAATAGTTCCACAGAGGATCCGATGCCTGGCACAGAAGAACGTCAGGCCAACATTTGCGAACAAAGTGCAAAACTTGTCGAAGTACAGGGTAGGAAGCAACAGAGATGAAGTAAAGGGAAAACTATCTACAGTAGCCCGAGCTTCAGTATCGAGCTAAAAACATATGACTTCTTATCGATCAAAGACAGGATCAGGTCTATCAGGAGAGGTGAGACGCGCCTTGTCATCATGCTGGGCCATAGGGCAGAAATGAATCTCATAATTGTACTGAGAAAGGGCCCAGCACTGTAGCTGAGGAGCTCCCCTGTCCGGCAAGGATGCAGTTGGGCGTAAAAGTGACACTAAAAGCTTATGATCAGTAATAAGATGAAACTTAACACCATACAGGTACACATGAAATTTTTTCAAGGCATAAATAATGGCTAACGCCTCCTCCTCAATTTGTGAATAACATTGCCATGTAGGTGTCAATGTTTTTGATGCATACGCAATGGGGCGTTGATACCCATCACAGTGTTTACGTACAAGCATCACCCCCCACCCCATATGGAGAAGCATCTGTACCAAGCACACGGTGTCGACCTGGAGAACAAGCAGTTAAGCACGGAACAGACACAAGCTGCTATCTTAATGTACAAAAAGTGCATTCACAATCTGCGGCCAAGACAAAAGGCTCATCTTTATGCAAAAGAAGATGGAGAGGGTGCGCGACCATAGCAACCCCAGGTACGAATCTATGGTAATACACCATTTTAACCAGAAAAGCCACTCTGTAACCGACATGGGCCGAAGCAAGGAAACAACAGGAAGGTGGCGGACCCCAGCAGAAGAGATCTCAAACCAAAGGTACGGAATAGACAGTTGAAAGAATAATGACTTGGTCAAATTACACAAAAGACTCACCGCCTGGAGAGTTGAGAAAAGGGCAGACTCAAGTTCTGTAAATGGTTGGCGGGGGAAGACCACGTGACGAAAATATCGTCTAAATAGTGAACATGGACGGGAAGAGAGGTACAAAAATTGCTAAAAAATATTGAAAAAGAGCCAGGGCACTAGCTTAGCTACACCAAACGGCAGTTACTGGTAAAGACCAAAAGGAGTATTCACAACCAACAAGCATTTAGAGTCTTTGTCCAGTAGAAGTTGTCGATAAACTTCAGCCAAAGTCAACTGAGAAAAAGAGTAGTACCCATTGAGCATAGTAAGCAGTTCATTAGTGTGTGGCGAGGGTAGGAGTCAATAACAGACTGATCAATCACAAGGGGGGTAGCCCAATCATTTGAAGAAATAGGTTTAATTACCTGTAAAGCCTGCACGCAGTCAATGACAGCTTTGGTGCCGCAGTCACCAAAACCTGACGGATGCAAAAATACTTGGGGCATGCCGTAGGTTTAATGGCGACGTGCACAATAAAAGCAGTAGCACAACCTAAGCCATCGGCAAACGAGGATGAAAATTCTTGACAAAGTAACTCAAGGTCACAAAAAGGAACAGAATCAGAGACCAGGGTAACAGAGTCTGAAATAGATGAACCAAAAACATTGAAAGCATCGAGACCAAAAATGTTAGCAGCTTCAGTATCGTCGACCACCAAAGAAGTCACAGGGCAAACCGCAGATTTAAGTGAACTGACCCAGAACAGGAATGTGTCAATTACTGTAGTTTTAAAGGTGAAGATCAATGGGTCTTTTTGTTGTTTTGGGGTTTTGAGGGGACTAAACTACACGGTTATCAGTCCCCTGTTCCTACCAAAGACAATACATCCAAGTAGGAAAAAGATAAATAGAGCTCAACACCAAGAGAGACAGAAGGGGGCACACAGTGCCAATGAACCTGACACTCTCAACACCACTGAAGAAAACAGAAATAGGAGACACCAAGTGTTGAACTAAGCTAAAATAGATAGAGCAGAGAACAGTGGCTGGCCGAACACAAACAAATACATGATGAGCCAGTCACTCTGCACAGACTAAAAACCTGGAGGTAAAAAACAGGGTAGAAGTAAGAGAGACAACAGATTAAAAGGTGAGGGGTGGGGACTTGAAACACCAAGGCAACGAACCCACCACTAAATAGAATGATAAAATCCAACTGCGCGAATAAAAGCGAAAACACGGTCAGTCATTGAGGTATTGTCAGCTAAAATCGAGGCAGGCGCAGTAGGTAGGTTACAAGACTGCCACAAGGTGGCTAAAAGCAGACAGTCCGACAGGATGTGGACCACTGTCCACAAATTTCCACAATGGCAATTCGGTGGGTCCTCTTGACGTAATAGGTAGCCATGCGTTAACCACGTATGACCAATATGTAAGTAACACAGAACAACAGAGTCCCTACGGAAGGCCTGAGGGAGGACTTCCAGGTGGCCATAGAGGACTCAATGGCATGGAGCTTGTTGGGTGTATTCAGCATTGCCCATTGTGTATTCCAAGCCTCAAACACCTTGTGGTGCAAATCCAATTGGATATCCTGTTCTGGGATACCAATATCCAGGGGAGGAGCAGTGGTGGCCAGCTTAGCCAGCTGATCGACACACTCGTTCCCCGGGATGCCATGTGGCCGGGGGTCCAAATGAAGTCCACCGAACAGCCGAACTGTCAGACTTGTCGAGTGAAGCGATGGCGTTGTGAATGGATTGCACCAACGAATGGGAAGAGAAATGCTTCTCAAGGGCTTGCAAGGCCACTAAAGGAGTCACTGCACACGACATACGACTTCCAGGGGTATGTCTTTAGGCAGTCAACGGCACGAGATATGGCGATCAGTTCCGCAGTGAAAATACTACAGCCAGGTGGAAGGGATCATTGTTCTGTGTGGTCACCATGAACAAAGGCATAACTAAATCTGCCATCTACCAGAGAGTCATCAGTGTAGAGGACTTCTGCCCCATGGTAAGTATCAAGAAGTGCCAGAAACTTGCAACTGAGTGTCAATCTTGAACCTGAAGCCTTTGGGTCACAGGACAATTGCAGGTGGACCTTCAAATGGGAGATGGACCAAGGAGGGATACAGGATGGGCAGGAAAAAGTGGCAGGGAGAGGTAGGGACTGAAGTGAAGAAAGGAGCTTATGAAACCGGATCGCAATAGGAAGACCTGATCTAGGTCGACACGGTGGAGAAAGACGGGTAACAGCTGGAAACAAAAGCCTGCGATTCGGATGGTGTAGCATGGCATGGACTATAGTAACATAGCTAGCAAGAAGCTGCTGCCGACGAAAGTGTAACAGAGGGATCCCTGCTTCAGCAAGAAGACGTGGCACAAGGCTGGTGCACAAAGCCCCAGTCGCCAACCGGATACCATTATGGTGGATGGGATCAAAAATCCTCAATGCTGACGGTGCTACCGAATCATATACTAGGCTCCCGTAATCAAGCCTTTCACGTCAGGTGAAAGCTGTATGTATAGCCGACTCCAAAAACACAAGATTATCAGTTGTGGAGTGGCCCTGACAGAAACCCCTTTGTTGTGCAACCAAGAGTCCCCGGTCTTCGAGGGTCCACATAAGCCGTCAATTCACCATATTTTCAACAAGTTTGCATAGAACGTTTGTGAGGCTGATCGGACGGTAACTATAAGCCACCTGTGGGTCAGCGCTAGGTTTTACCTCTGGGATGAAGGTGCTTTCCCGCCTTCTGCCCAGAGATGGTTAAACAAGGTGAGCAGTTAGTTCTGAGCGTCCACAGGAAGATGGCTGAGGAACTGGCTATGGATACAATCTGGTCCTGGACTGGTATCGGGGCATGCAGCAAGGGCACATTGAAACTCCCACTTGCTGAAGAGTGCATTGTAAGGCTCCTGGCGACTTCTGTGAAATGACAGTGGCTTCCGCTCAACTCGTTCTTTTAGGGTGCGGAAGGCTGCACTGTAAGCTTCAGTTAAACAGATGCATGCATAATGCTGTGCCATGTGCTCAGAGTCAGCAATCGGGTCTGTGCAGACAGTATCCTGTAAGCAAAGACAGGGGATTCCTGCTGATGGGTGGTACCCAAAAAATCAACAAACTTGGGCCCACACCTGAGAAGGAGAGGCACGAGGTCCAATAGAGGCGACGTACCATTCCCAACAATCCTGCTTACTTTGCCGGATAACCCGTCGAGCTCAGGCCCCGAGCCGTTTAAAGGCAATCGGGTGATCTATGGTGGGATGATGCCGGTGGCGCTGGAGTGTCCTACGACAATTCCAAATGGCTACAGCAATCTCTTGTGAGCACCAAGGCACAGATTTGTGCTGAGGGGAGCCTGTGGTGATTGGAACAGTGGCTTCAGTGGCGGAAACTATGGTGGCAGTGAACTGTTGGACAGCCACATCCACATTGGCTAGCATTTGGGCAGGAACGACAACAACTGAGATGTAACGCTGCCAATAAGCCCTATGGAGGGACCATCGTGGCAGGTGTTCTGCCTGTTGAGACTGTGGGAGCACCAAAAAGATAGGAAAATGGTCACTCGTCCAAAGGTCATCATGGGCCCTCCGAGTGAGGTGTGGAAGAAGGATCGGGCTACAAACCGATAGATCTATGGCTGAAAACGTGCCATGTGCAACATTGAAATGTGTAGGAGCACCAGTATTTAAAACGTAGATGTTTTGATGTGCAAGAAGAGTTTCAACATCCCTACCACATCAAGTCGTCTCTGTTCCGCCCCATAAAGGGTGATGAGCATTAAAGTGTGAGATGTGTGGGGAGGCACAGCAATACTGGGGACAGTGGCAAGGAAGTATATACAGACACTGCCAAAGGCTCTGTCACAGTCGGCAAAGTTGTTAAAGAAACCCGATAGCCATGAAGGGCTGGGGTTGGGCAGGAAACCAAGTTTCCTGCAGGGCCATACACACCATGGGGAAACGGCACAACAACTGTTGCAACTCAGTCAGATGGTTGAAGAAACCGCCGCAATTCCACTGTAGAATTTCATTTTTCTTGAGAGGCCATGATAGGGGAGATAGATGTCAAGTTGAATGATCACCTGATGCCAGCACATTGTCGAGAAAAATTGGTTCTAGCAATCTGCTGAGGGCAAGATCCTCAGGCGAAGCAAGGATCTCGATCTCATCTTCAGAAGTAGAGGTAGAGGTAGCAGGAGGTGGCTTTGGAGCCACTGAAGGCTCTTTCGCCTTCTTTTTCTTCTCCTTCTCTACCTCTTGCTGCCCTTTGGGTTTTAAGGTCTGAGAGGACTTCTCAGGAGTTGTCATAGGGCTCAACGCAGAGGAGGAAGCCCTTTGAGCAGGAAGGTGCGGATCCTGCAGCCTCAGGCTGTGATTCGCCAGTCCTCTCGTGGAAGCCTCAGAAGGGAGGGCCCCCAAGGGACCCCTTCCTGGCGAGACGGCCAGGGAAGCCTGCTGCTTCTCCGGCTGGGTAAGAGGGACTGAAGTCATTGATGGTGGGGATGAAGTTGCCCCCACAGGTGGTGTTGGGGGAGCAACAGAAAGTTGGGGGCACCCACCAAGCAAAGGGGCAGTAGATAGTTGATGGGCCATTGGGTCTGCATAAGGTTGTGTCAACCTTGGAGCTGTCACCATCAAGGTCATATTTGACGATGTCACAGATGCAAAAGATGTCGCCATACTGACAGGGTTGAGCCGCTCGTATTTTTTTCTCACCTCCATATACGTCAAACAGTCTAGGGTCCTAATCTCCATGATTTTGTGTTCTTTCCGCAAAACAGCACAGTCCGGAGAGCAAGGTGGATGCTGTAGTTTACAATTCACACAGGAGGAGGGGTACAAGGGGCATCCGGGTGTGATGGACGCCCACACTCCCTGCATGTGGGGCTAGAAGTGCAGTGGGAGGACATATGCCCAAACTTCCAGTACCGAAAACATCGCACAGGGGGGAGGGATGTACGGTTTTACATCGCACCGGTAGATCATGATCTTGACCTTCTCAAGCAGTGTGTCGCCTTCGAAGGCCAGGATGAAAGCACTGGTGGCAACCCTGCGATCTTTCGGTCCCCTATATACACGCCAGACAAAGTGAACATCACATTGCTCTAAGTTGGCAGGCAACTCTACGTCGGACTGTGACAGAAGATCTCAATGGTAAATGAGACCCTAGACCATGTTCAACATCTTATATAGGGTGAAACTGACCGAGACATCACCCAGCTGTCACAGGCAAGTAATACCTTCGACTGGGCAGGGGATGCCATTTGGATCAATACAGATCCGTTCCACATTTTAGAGAATGATGCCACCTCGCCAAACTTGTCCTCTATATTCTCCACGAAGAACTGAGGCTTAGTGGATATAAATGATTCTCCATCAGACCGGGAACACACGAGACATTGGGGTGAGTATGGCTCAGATCTTAGGAGGACCCTACATTCCTCCCATGGTGTACCAAGTAATGGAAACAACCTATGGTCGTATGACGTCAAATTAAATTCTGTTTTTCCCCTCTTAGAGAAGCCGGTTCTAGATCCAGACAGAATTAAAACACCTGTCGATATTTGACTACGGTATAGTTGCCAATGCATAGAAACCCAACCGAATCCCCCAAAGTTCCAGTTTTGAACACCTTCCTCCAGTGGAATCGATACACACTCTTCAACAGAAATGCAATAAAACAATATCAACTTACAAAATAATAAAAATTGCTTTTACCGTCTGTCTGTCCATGTTCCCACAACAAAACATGTCCACACTATAGTAATTTTTGTTTCTGCAACACTAGTCTCCCCACTGCTGACTTACGAAATTTAAAAAGTAACTCAAAGCAACAAACCACAACTTTGTTTCATATAAGTGGAATCAGGGAAATTGTTTTAGATGTAGGTTATGCTTGAAGTATGAATTGCGTAGTACAGCTAACAAGCAATGGAGGCGCTGCAGTGCACCAAAGAACTAATAAACACTGCTGGTGCATAATAAGTATGGGGTAGTACAACAAGAAAGCGAACGTCTGTGACAGAATTAAGCAATCTTCTCTCTGCGAATACCAACGAACATTGAACATGGTGTTACTGATTTTGCTTTGTGTATCTCTTTGCTTATTTTGGCACATTTCACCTTTTGTATCAAAAAATTTTTTGAAGACACATTGTTTCGGAGTATGACTTTTACTTACATTTGCCATCTTTATGAAGATATGTCATTTCGGACAATGTCTTTAACTTACATTTGACATCTTGGCTAGGAGTTTATTGACAGAGCGATACAACAAGGATTCGATTTTTACTGACTGAGGTTTGGAACCCACAGGCCCTCCAACAACTGTTGCGAAGCACGGGCATATAAGCTAGTTTGTTATAAAACACAGTTTTTCATGACATGAGTACATAGTTGCTGAATTATCACAGTTCCACAGCCCTACTACCGTGCACAGTTTACCACTTTTCACCAGAGACTAAGTTCTTCAGTAACAGTCACATAAATTTTCTAAGTCCACACATGTCTATTTCTTCAAATCACAAGTTCGTACGTGGCTTCAAACCACCTAGCGTCACAACCTTTCACCACCACATCCAAGTTAAGAGTCCCTTCCCAAGTGTTCGAAAGCATGCTCTCCCTGCTCCCAAAATTGTATTCTTCCACACATCCTAACGCCTCATCTTTAAAATACGATTTCCCTTCCAAAATATGATACATTTCATTATCACTGAATTAAATGCTTTGACCACCTCCCTACAAATGTTGTTTACATTTAACAAACAGATATATATTTAACAATACTAAAAATGGTTGAGAATGAAGCTCTTTACTCAGGTAGCTGTTCAAATACACTTCCGCCATCCAAATATAGTTACACAATTAATATTTAATTTATCATGACTTTTTATGCAAATATATTCAGTTCTTGTCCACAAATACATATAATTGTTGAATTCAAATTTATGATACGAAAATTATAGAGGAAAAAATTCCTAACAGGAAAAATATATGTAAAAAAAAAAATAGATGAAGTCTACTTACCAGGCGAAGGAGCACAGGCAGTGATAGTAACAAATAAACAAACAAAACACACACACACACACACACACACACACACACACACACACTAGCTTTCGCAGTCTAGCTGCTTCGTCAGGCAGAAGGGAAGGAGAGGGAAAAGGAAATGATGAGGGTTTAAAGGAGTGAGTAAGGAGTCATTCCAATCCCGGGACAGGAAAGACTTACCTTGGGGGAAAAAAAGGAGGGTAAACAAATGTACACACACCCACATTTGTTTACCCTCCTTTTTTTCCTCCAAGGTAAGTCTTTCCTGTCCCAGGATTGGAGATTGGAATGACTCCTTACCCACTCCTTTAAACCCTCATCATTTCCTTTTCCCTCTCCTTCCCTTCTGGCTGACGAAGCAGCTAGGCTGCGAAAGCTAGCATTTGTGTGTGTGTGTGTGTGTGTGTGTGTGTGTGTGTGTGTTTTTATTTGTTACTATCACTCCCTGTGCTCTTTTGCCTGGTAAGTAGACTTCATCTATTTTTTAAAATACATATAATTGTTTATATATAAATTATCTGCTGCATATCTACGACTTTTGTCACCCATGAAATTTTTAAGTGGCAATCTACAACATAAAATGAACATTGATTTGATTTGATTTGATTTTTTCAGGGAAGCCAAAACAGTCTTGGTCCAACCCACCGCTGCCCGCACCGAAACTAAGTTTATTGTGCGGTATCGCTCCCTGTATATCTAGCAAAGGCAACCAATGCCCTTGAACAGTGCAAGGAGTCCCTTTACCAGTTCTTTATTACACACAATTTCTTCGGGTCTGGTTGTCCCAAATGTTCTGTGCCTTTTACTCTCCAATGCAATGCATTCGAAGATTAGATGTGATGCAGTTTCATCACCGTCATCACAGATCCTACATTTAGGGTCCTCTTCTGTTATTCCCGTTGTATGTAGGTGTTTTTTGAAATTCCCATGGCCTGTCAGCAATCCAACCATGAGTCTAATCTCTCTCCTGTTCAGGCCCAGGATTGCAGAGCTTCTTTTAAAACATGGCTTTGGCATCATTACCTTGCCATGTTTTTGTTGGTAGACTTTGACCCAATATTATACGTGCTGTCTTCTGAGCCAGTTACGTAGCTCCAATTTGATCATTGTCTTGGTGATTGTCAGGACAGGTTCCGGTCCAATAAATGGAGTCTCTGCCCCCATCCTGGCTAATCTGTCAGCATGTTCGTTGCCACTGATCCCCGAGTGGCCAGGGACCCACAATAGGTTTACTCTATTGCTTTCCCCTAGCTCCACTAGAACCCTGTGACATTCTGTAACAATTTTAGACCTTGTTTCAGGAGCTGCCAGTGATCTCAGGGCTGCCTGGCTGTCTGAATAGATATAGATGCTACGATCTTTGTAGCACCTACGCAAATTCTTCTCCACACATGCCCTGATGGCAGTGATTTCGGCCTGGAATACTGAGGCCAGGTTCCCTAGAGAGATGACGCCCTCCAGTCTTGGCTGAACTCCGTATACCCCGGCCCCAACGCCTTGGTCTGATTTTGACCCATCAGTGAATCAGACAATATCCCCTGTATGGTGTCAAACTATTTTCTCCCACTGCTCCCTACTTCCAATTATTATATTAAAAGGCTTGTTGAAGCAGTATGGGGTTATAATATAGTCGGCTGGCATTTCCCCAACCCTTCCTATATTTACCACACTCACTATTTTAGTGTGTGATTCTGGATATCCCAAAGAGTTCCAGTTGTTGCCAGTTTTGAGTCTGTATGCACCAGCCGCTGCCTCCATCTTGACCCAAAGGTGTAATGGGGGCATATCCAGCATGGTTTCCATCCCAGCAGTTGGTGTGATGCTAATTCTGCCTATTATGGTTAAGCAGGCTAATCTCTGCACCTTACCAAGCTCCTTAGCAGCAACCTGCTGTTCTACCTTCTTCCACCACACGACCGCCCCATAGGTGATTCTGGGTCTAATCACTGTGGTGTATATCCAGTGCATACCCTAGTGGCTCAGGCCCCAATTTTTGCCACAAGCACTCCTGGTACTTACTAAAGTACCTTTTGCCTTGGAGTGAGGGGTCCATGTCAGTTTCTCATCTAGGGTAACCTCTAGTTATTTCACTGTCCCCTTCACAGATAGTGCTTCATTGAAAAGCTTTAGATTCCAACTTGAGTGTTGGATATGTTTCCTTGTGAATGGTACAACAACAGTCTTCTTAGAACTAACCCCCAGGTCCTGTTTTCTGCACCAGTCTTGCACAATGTCCAATGCACCTTGTGCCATATTCTTCACTGTGTCAGCAAATTTGTCAAGTATTACTATGACAAGATCATCTGTGTATCCTTGGCAAAAGTACTGCCTAGAGTTTAATTCTCGAATGAGATCATTCACCACTAGATTCCACAATAAAGGGGAAAGAACTCCTCCTTGCCGGCAACCCCTAGTGGTGTTGATTAACATTTTTACATTCATCATGGTAGCCTCTACCTTTCTGTCACTGAGCATGGCCCTAGTCCACCTACATATAGTGGTCCCTAGGTCATGCACCTCTGCTGCCCTAACCATGGAATCGAAGGACATGTTGCTAAAAGCCCCCTCGATGTCCAGGAACATACAGAGGGCTATTTCCTAGAAGTGTAGTGCTTTCTCAACCTTCCCAACGAGTTGGTGGAGAGCTGTCTCACATGATTTACCTGGTTGATATGCATGTTGGTTTGAATGTAGAGGAGCCCTACTTAACCTCCTTTCTCCAACATGCACATTAACCAGCTCTTCCAATGTCTTAAGAATGAAGGAGGACAGGCTGATTGGTCTCATATCCTTGGCCTTGGTATGATCAATTCTCCCTGGTTTTGGAATGAAGACAACTGTCACTGCCCTCCAGGCATTGGGAATGATTCCTGCTGCTAGGCTAACCCTGAATAACCTGCATAGGAATCTAATAAGATTTTCTCCCACTTGTTGCAGGAGAGCTGGAAAGATTCCATCGGGACCAGGTGACTTGAATGGTTAAATGTTCCCACCGCCCATCGGACCTTACTTAAATCGACACAATCCTTGGCCAAATCCCAGTCCTCTTTGCATACCTGAGAACCATTGTCTCTCAGGAACCGCATTCTGGTCTGAGTTTTCCCCCAGAGTATATTGAGGAAAGTGAGCCCTGAGGAGCAGTTCCAGCGTTTCATGTGCTGTCTTTGTATACTCCCCATCCTCCTTCCTCAATGTTCCTCCTGGATTAGTTGGTACCCTAGTGAGGATTTTATGAAGTCTCGCTTGAGCAGCTGTGCCCTCCACTTCCTCACAGAATATCTTCCAGGATGTCTCCTTTGCCTATCTGATGGAAAGGTTGTAATTGACAAGGGCCTCACGATACTTTGCCCATTGTTCTTTGCGCCTCACAAGGTTAAACAGTCTTCGTACCTGTTTCCTTTGCATTTCCAGGTTATTATTCCACCAAGGCACACTCCTATTTGTGTACTTCTTGGTGATTGAGCAGTTTTCCTGGTATGAGGTCACTATAGCAGAGGTTACGGCCTCTGCTACTACCTCAAACTCTGCTGGATTCCTTATCGAAGTTTTAATTTCCGATAGGCTGAAGTCAAGGTCTCTCCTATATGTCCCCCAGTCCGTTTTCCTGGGATTCCTATAGGCCACGGTCTGTCTGGTTCCCATTTCAACCTTTAATTTAATATACATGTGATCTGATGAAGATAGCTCCAGGACCACATGCCACTGTTTGACGTAACTTCCCATCATCATGGAACCAAAAGTTATGTCAATTACTTCTTCCCTTCTACTATTCCTGAATGTAGGTTCATCACCCCTATTCAGGATCTCCAAGTTGTTAGATAGGAGAAATTCAAGAAGGTGCTCACTTCTACTGTTGGTGTCCTTGCTGCCCCACGATAGATTGTGGGCATTGGCATCACATCCCACCAACAGTTCGTCACCTTGCCGATGGCAGGCTTCCGTCAGTCTCCTCACTTCCAAAGGAGGAGGAGAGCTGTCTTCATAAGGAAGGTATGCTGAGGCCAAAACAATTTCCCTCGTGATACCTTCCTCACGTTGCTGCATCCTGATGGTCACCAGGTCCCTGGAACAAAAATCCATCATTGGTATGAAAGGTATTCCATTTCTAACATACATGCATGTTCTGGAGTTTTTTAGATTTCTAGCATAAATCAGCTTACCTCCAGTACCACCGAAGCCCGATACACCCCCTTTGTATAAATATGGTTCTTTTATCAGGGCCACGTCCACCTCCTGTCTTCCCAGGTGACGGCTCAGGGCAGCAGTGGCCCCTTTACTGTGCTGCAGATTTATCTGCAGCACTTCCAGTCCCCATCTTGCTGCCATTATTGCCTTTAAGGTCTTTGATTACCCTGACGGCGACCTGCGAGAACCCTAAAAACAGTTTCAGGCCTTGCTCTCGCATTGCCTTCAGGGACTTCTCTCTGACCTCCACCACCAGGGTTCGTCCTTCTGGAACGACCTTTTGGTTAATTACCCTCCAATGCTCTGTGAAGACTTTTGGGTTCTGGACCCTTATTTTCTCGAACAGAGTCTTTGGAGGGACAACCTTAAGGATCTTTGGTACCCATATTGATACCTTTGCGGTCTTCAGGAGTTCGGTTGCTGTCTTGACCAGCAGCTTCGCATCCTCCCACGGGGATATCATTGGCACCTTGTCCTTAAGCAGTTCTGCTGAGTGCTCCCCCTCACAGACAAAAATGAGGGCACCGTGATCTAGATAGACCCACCTGAATTTGGGTCCTGGACCAGCGTCCCCCCCCCCCCCAATCTCTTCAAAGAGGGCCATCTGCACGAGCTGCTCCTGCTGCAAGGTGATGCTCACCAGTGGGTATCCTCCTTGGACAACCGCCATTCTAAAGACCAAGACTGCAGTACTATAGGCGTGTTTCCCTATTTCCTGCCTCAGCCTTTTAGGATTACGCTTGTCCAGAGAGGAGGGAGTCTTACATTCCTCCCTAACCCTCTTGCCACCTGTCTTTGACGTCGAGGGTGTCTGTGTATCCCCTTCGACCTGAGGCAGTTTCTTTTTGGGGGTCTTGGGCTCAAGCGCTTTTGATTCCCTCCACTTATGCTTAGGAAGCCATTCTTTTCCTTCCTTTTGCTTCTGTTCGTTGAGAAGTTTCCTCCTCTGAGCCCCAGACAAGGCCTTAATCCTAATCTGGTCCAACTTCTCTGTTACAGTTCCCACTTCTTGCTCAGGTCTAGACTCTTATTCAGAAGTAGGAGTGCACTCCATTGGTCCTGATCCCGATGTCTGAGTATCTGAGGTCTCAGATTACCGCTCAGATTCTTTTAAAATACTTTCTCTGTGTTAATATTAGTCCCACGAGATTTGGGGATTTATATGGTCCACACCACGATAACCCCGCGTGGTGCAAGGCTATTTACTCAGGGAGGTCGCCTGGTATCCCTGAGGCTCCGTTCGAGACACATCCACCTATGTGCCACGCACCCCTCGGCACGGATCGCATCACTTCTTGGGTTGGGAAAAATGAATGTTACTAAGAACAATATTATACATATATAAATGTAATGCGCTTTGCTTGGTTCATGTTTTGTTTTTTGTGGTGGAATCAATGTTCTGACACAAGAATATTACTACATCAACGAAAAGCAGAAGATAGTAAAATAAAGTTTATTGAAAGAATATGGAAATAACGTGGTGTGTCTTTTAGATAGATATGGTGCAATGCTGCCCATTTGCTTCTTAAACTGTTACTGATAAATACTATGTATCAATAATTGTAAATATAAGTCTTATAATATTATATTATGATTACAGTACTGACATTTGTCGGCTTTTTATCTGTAAGAGATATTGTAATTACAGCATTTGATTCTTCCAAGTCTCCTGAATGCATTCATATAATTATATTTGCCGTATGATCATTCCCTGATATTATATGGATTTTTAGAATAATGTATGTAGCTATATTGTATTTGATTAATATGGGAATTCTCCACAGAGATGATAAATTAATATTCAAAAGAGATAGATTGGCTGGCCAGTACTTACCTTTTTGCTGTACTGCCGATAGTTACACTCAGAAAAAAAGGAGGAAAATAACAAGCTTTCGGAACTGTGTTCCTTCTTCAGGTGGTACAGTATCTCTTACTTCCACAATCCTAACACCATCCTCATGACCTAGGTCATGAATTACCTTTCCCTTCCTTTCCCATTTCTTTTTTTCTTTTTTCTCCCTTCTCTCCACCTCTTTTTCTGAGTGTAACTATCGGCAGTACAGCAAAAAGGTAAGTACTGGCCAGCCAATCTCTCTCTTTTGGCTATATTGTATTTCGGTTGCAATCTAGGAGAGCCTCCCTCATTCAGCGAAGAGTGCTGTTTCCGGTTTCTGACAGATTAGGAAAATCCTAACTACCTATATTCCATTCACTAGGTCCAAACTGTTAGACGGCCGGCTGGGGAAGCCAACAGCCTGACAAAACCCACCTTTCACATTGAGACAATCAGCTTCTCCCAGTATCTGTAATGTCAGAACACCAAAGACGAACAAGTGTTGGCGCAACTGTTTCTCATAAGAGTCCCAGTCTTCCAGTGAGACATCAAACCCAGAAAATGGCAGAGGAAACTGAGCATAAACGTGGTGGGCAGTGGAACCCAACTACACCCACGAGGGGCTAAGCTAATTTCGTAACAACAGACGCAATAGTGTCAACGGAGCCCGCCTAAGCTGATGTAACTGTAACCAGCCGCTAAATCAATTCAACCACAGTTTTTAACCTGCTCTGAAGAACCTGACCCCATGGAGGGAATAGTAAGTCCAAGGTACTGACACCATCTTGTGAAGCCATAGTCACACCACACCTTTCTTCATTCTCACTTAGTTTTCTGTATCTTTTATTTTCAGAAATGTCAATTCATACACCTATGCCTCTCCCTCCTCACACATCTGTCTACCACATATAATACACTTAACATTCTGCTCATATTAAATGCCAACTTTTTTTTCTCCTTCCTCCCCTTCTTCAAAATCTGTGTCTTTCTTAGTGCCCTGTTTTCCCCTCTTTAAGCTATCAGAATTTCAGATGTTTCCACATCTACACCTACCTAAATCTACATATATACTACACTATCCACCGTAAAGTGTGTGGCAGAGAATACACTGTACCACTACTAAGCATTTCCTTTTCTATTCCACTACCAAATAAAACGAGGGGGAAAAGAAAGTCTAGTACGAGCCCTAATTTATCTTGTCTTTGTGATCTTTACGCGAAATGTAAGTAGGCAGCAGGAAGATCGTTCTACAGACAGCTTCAAATTCCATCCTTCTAAATTTCCTCAACAGAATTTTTCTAAAAGAATGTCGTCTTTCCTCCAGTACTTTCCATTTGAGTTCCCGGAAAACTTGTGAATTGGTCGAACCGACAAGTAACGAACCTAGCTGCTCGCCTCTGAACTGCTTCCATGTCTTCCTTTAAACTGTTCTGCTGCATGTCCCCAACACTTGAGCAATATTCACTATGTGGACATGCACTGTAACCGTCAGTCTCTCCTTCTCATCTTATTGGGCGAGTCTCTCCTAACTGTTTTGAATGACATTTGTGTAACTCTCCCAGTTTCCTCAACCTAAATGTAATATTAATGAATAAAGATATTAAGTAACATCCCAGATTACTGGATTGCATTTTAGATCATAGCAAAAAGCAAAAGAATTTAGTTTAAAGTATATTTTTTTCAGTTAACTGATTTTCTAAAATTTAGCATACTGTGTAACAGAAAACCACAAGGCAGAGAACCAATATAATATGGTTTACAGGAACATCTCTCCCACACACTATCATATCCTCATCATTAATTATGAAGGCTTGTGAACAGTCCACCTGATACTCCCTCTGAAGAAGAGTGTGATCCAAAGTCTATATATTTGGCCATCCATAGACTCAGGTGAAAACAATAAGCAAATCCTTACTGAAATGTTTGGCTACAACAACAACAACAACAACAACATAACAACAACAACAACAACAACAACTTGCACAACACACAAAGAATTTGACCAACAGTCAATTTTTACAGATCAACTATGCCTCAGTGATTCAAAAGAGTTTGAATCAGAAACATATGGATGATGTTTATGTTGTGCAACCTTATACAAAATTGAGCCTACATTGGGGCTGTAGGCAATGTCCCGAGCCGATCAATCGTGACGCAGACAGACAGGAAATCAGATAGTAACTCGTAATTGAGGTTTTGACTTCATAATAAACAATATCATTTTCATACAGTTTTACTCATGGGATGTTGACAGATGTATGTTTTACTCCACTCACAGAAGTTTCCAGATCAATGAGTTGTCTGAAGAGGACAAATTTATGTTTTATTCCATTTCCGTTACTATGAATATACCCATAGAAGAGGGTTTTACATTTTTTCACTGATCATGAAGTAAATAATTAATTCTGTTCTGGCTCTATGGTTGACAAGATTTTGTATGTACCCTTGTACTCTCGATAAATGAACGGTAATCATGTAATCATAACCTGATTGGCTATGTTATATGCAGCGGCCGTTGCCAACATCTCCACATACCACACTAAGCTGCAAAATAACAAGTAGTTTTCTTAATGGAAATGTGACTTGTTATTAAATTAAGGCCATTGTTAGTATCTACTGAAATTTATTTAATAGTCTTCTGTAAATGAAAACTACAACTACAATAAATAGTCTAAAAACTGTATTTACATAAAAATTAGGGAGTTTAGACAGGTACAAATAACAGTCACTAGCACCTCTACCTGGCAGTATCTCAAAAACTGGAAGTCATTTCATGGATATAGAAGAATGTTTGATACGAGTCACTGGTTTTGAGACATCACAAGCAATCAAAAATCAGCCTTTTGTGTTGATAATGACGTAAACAATTAATACGGTTCCTGCTCTTTGGTTGACAGGTTCTTGTATGTACACTTGTTGACTCAGTAAATTAATGATCCTTGTAAAGGAAACATTTCATATCAAATTTTTCTATTGACCTCATGGCAACATTACATTATAAATCAAATCGTCAGCTTGTCCACAACACTACTCCGGACATTCATTTCATTACTCAATAATAATATATGGCAAATGAAATGGATCTTGTTCTTCAAGATAAAATCAAAACTACAAGGAGAAAATAACAATATTCAGTTTGTAAGTAATCCGCACAACCCCAAATTTTGATGACAAAAAAAGTTGCTCTATTTGTGTCGATGAGGATACCACTCGTCGGCTTTGAACAAGCAAGTGAGGGTAGCCGTCTTGGAATATCACGTCCATTAAATTTCATAATGACACGTAAATACCAAAACAATGGATGCTGCACTGATAGAGAGAGAGAGAGAGAGAGAGAGAGAGAGAGAGAGAGAGAGAGAGAGAGAGAGAGGCACACAGGTTTGTCACATCCAGAGCATGTGAATCTCGAACCAACCCCATAAAATTCTTGTATTTTACCTACTAAATGTTCTCATGCAAATTGAAAAATATTACATTTGTTACATATTACAGTAAAAATGTACTCACAGTAACACACACTGAAATGAATGCTTATAGAATCTGGACAGTTAATAAATAAATGGAGCTGAGACTGGTATTACACAGTCATATATCTTTGTCAGAGTCGATATGTCAAAGATATTTGATAGTGTAATACGGATATATCATCAAATGTAGTGCCTCACCGTATATTTGATTATAAAAGTTGCTTGTCTTCTGTTCATTGCAATGCAAAATGTAATTGCTCTGAGCACTAGCATCGCTGTTGCTAATCGACATGTGCGTGTGTTTGAACATAGTTGCAATGCGGCGCTGTAATTAACATTTAACCCCAGTAGCAAGAAATCACTGTGACCCTGTCTTCTCCAAATATAGTCTTTGTTAAGTGCCGATACCAGTGTGGATAATATGGTGGTATTGAACTTGAGTAGATAACGTATTTTCTTACTCAGAAAGTTGGTATCACAAGCAAGCAACTAGTCATTCTTACATCAACAATGCAACTGTTCATTCGCGCAACCCGTGCTGCCAAAGAAACTGGCAGAAAGAGACGCTACTCCGCCACATCGGTTTGTGACATGAGGAGACCCTTTACAGGGAAATTACTGCTACATTGTGTCACTATCATTGTCAAGTAAATTATATGCAGTTTTGATAGTGCTAAGGCAGCACACAACAGAAAGTTATTATCCTCTATCTTGAAATATTTCAACCATAATACCCCTTTTTAACATCACAATGAAGATTTATGTCTAGAAATATTATGAATATTTAATAATATTTCTTTATCAAAGATTTGATTGAAAATCTTATCGTAAATACTGGCCTAAAGGGATCTGTTTTTTTAAAGCGGAGTAATACCCTTTTAGTGTGTTTTTTTGTTGCAGATGGAGTAATACCAACCTAAATTCGAGTAACCTGCACACCCCAGTCTTTTGTTCATGAATTCGGAAAAAAATATCCACTGATTACTCAAGTATATACGGTAATTAAAATTGTGGATTACACAATAAAAATACATTTTTTCTCAGGTGAAGATACACATTTATTTTTCTTTTATTCTTGCCAAGTTAAGTGACAGTATACCTACCCTAGATCTAGAACATTTATATATCCTTTAAAAGATGAAAGTTTTATACTGGATAAGAAATTCCTGGTACTTTTGGCATTTTCATTGCATAATATGTAACATCAGAAATAACTATAATAAAAATGAACAAATAACATTGAAACTTAGTATTTAACAATATTTTGGAAAGGATAGTTTGCTAATCATCACAGAGATGTCCGATGAGCCACAGAAAAGCACACATAACAGAATAAATAAAAATGAAGCCTTCAGCTATTAACCCTACATCTGCCACAGAGAACACACACACACACACACACACACACACACACACACACACACACACACACACATTTTCATTACAATTTTGGTGTAATTCTCTCATTTAGGTTTTACTGCTGCAGAGTTATTTTACAGTAGTATGCTATCGGTAGAACTCTGTTATTGTGTCAGATCGTGCTGGTGAAAATTAAAAAACTTACTGAAAACCAAAACACAACAAAAAATTCAAGGAATTCTAAGATATTCCCATTTTTTCCTGGGATTCCAGTTGTTCTGGGATGTATACACCCTGAGCAGGTAAGTACTGTATAGTTTAGCCACAACAATAACTGTTTTGATACAATTCTTATTCTGCAACTATTCAAAATGTACAATGTCAGTGGAGGTAATTTACTCACCTCTTCAACTTTTTTCTGCTCAGCTATCCTGTCAACAACAGAGAATGGACCCTCCCGGTTGTAAGGCCTGTAAGCCTCTCCAAATTCACTTGGACCCTTTCCTGGCTGGAAAACCTGGTGAACTGGACCAGCAAACCTCTGTCCATCAGCGTCATCTCTTCGCTCAGCAGGTGCTGCAGGATGTGGACTCTAAAATTAAGCAATAAATCTTCAATGAAACTTTACAAAGGAATGTAAGATGGTGCAATAAGTCCCTTGAAGAGCAATATTATGTTTTTTATGATGTTAGGGGTAAACATAACAAAAACACAATGTAGTTACAGGAAAACAGAGTCAATATTTTGAATTTTTTTAATGAAATTTCTGCCATTTGACTGTAATTTATTGTACTTTTCTACCCATACCAAGTGACAACATGTTATCATTAAAACATTGTCACTTCCAATTGAGCGTACTGAACTAAAAGAGTAAATTATTACAGGAGTAAATATTTCATTTACTCTTGAAGTAAATTTATTTATGCCATAACTAGTGGAAAGTACAACAAAGAGTACACTACTATGTTACTGACATGAGGAGGAAATATGGCCACAATTTACTCCTCCACCATCATCATCATCAGAGACTAATTATGCCTTTCTGCGTTCAGTCTGGAGCATAGTGCCTCTAATAAAATTCCTCCATGATCCCCTATTCAATGCTAACATTGATGCCTCATCTGATGTTATGCCTTTTACTTCAAAATCATTCTGCACCAAATCTAAGTACTTTCTTCTTGATCTACCTCGACTCCTCTTACCCTCCACTGCCGAGCTTATGAGTCTCTTAGGTAACCTTGCTTCTCCCATATGTGTTACATGACCCCACCATCTCAGTCTGTTCACTCTAACTGCTTCATCTATGGTGTTCATTCCCAGCTTTTCTTTGATTTCCTCATTATGGACACCCTCCTGCCATTGTTCCCATCTATTAGTACCTGCAATCATTCTTGCTACTTTCATATCTGTAACCTCTACTTTATGAATAAGGTACCTGTATCCACCCAACTTTCACTCCCATACAACGAAGTTGTTTGAAAGATAGAGCTATGCACTGCTAACTCAAGTTTTGGTACTTACTTTGTTCTTGCAGAAGAGAGTAGATCTTAGCTGAGTACTCACTGCATTACCTTTGCTGCACCTCAATTTCAGTTCTTTCACTATGTTGCCATCCTGTGAGAAAATACATCCCAGGTACTTGAAACTGTCTACTTGTTCTAACTTTGTTCCTCCTATTTGACACTCAATATGTTTGAATCTCTTTCCCAATGACATTACTTACGTTTGGGAGATTCTGATCTTCATATCATAATCCTTGCACCTCTGATCGAGCTCTGAAATATTAGTTTGCAACCTTTCAATCGAATTGGCCATTACAACCAAGTCATCCGCATATGTGAGACTGCTTATTTTGTTTTCACCTATTTTAATCCCACCCTGCCAGTCTACTGTTTTCAACATATGATCCATGAATAGTATGAACAGCAGTGGTGACAGGTTACAGCCTTGTCTTACCCCTGAAACTACCCTGAACCATGGGCTTAATTTGCCATCTACTCTAACTGCTGCCTGACAATGTAAAGCCCTTTAATTGCCTGCAGAAGTTTGCCTCCTATACCATAATCTTGAAGAACTGACAGTAGCTTCCTCCTAGGAACACGGTTGTAAGCCTTTTCTAGATCTATGAAACATAGATACAATTCCCTGTTCCACTCATAGCACTTTTCCATTACCTGCCGTAAGCTAAAGATCTGGTCCTGACAGCCTCTAAGAGGCCTAAACCCACACTAATTTTCATCTAACTTGTCCTCAATTAATACTTGCACTTTCCTTTCAACAATACCTGAGAATATTTTGCCTACAACACTAATTAAAGAGATACCTCGATAGTTGTTGCAATTTTTTCTGTTTCCATGTTTGAAAATGGGTGTGATTACCGCTTTCGTCCAGTCAGACAGAACCTGTCCCGATTCCCACGCCTTCTCAATTATCCTATGTAACCATCTGAGACCTGATATTCCACTGTATTTAACGAGATCCGGCTTAATTTCATTCAACCCAGCCGCTTTATTGCACTGTAATCTACTGACCATTTTCTCCACTTCCTCAAATGAGATCCTGTTTCCATCTTCGTTCCTATCCCATTCTACCTGAAAATCTGACACATAAAAAAAAATGTTTGTAGAGTCTATGGGACTTAACTACGGGGTCATCAGTCCCTAAACTTACAAACTACTTATGAACTACTTACAACTAAGGACGGCACAAATATCCATGCCCGAGGGGGGATTCGAACCCCCGACCATAGTGGCCGTGCAGACCGTGACTGGAGCGCCTCAGTCTCCTCGGCAACCGCGGTCGGCTCCGACACATCCTTGAATGTTTCACCTACATTGAGCAATTCTTCAAAATATTCCTTCCATCTGCTCAAGGCATCAACAGGATTGACTAGCAGCTTTCCTGACCTGTCCAAACCACTTGTTAATGCCTTCTTCCCTCACTTTCGAAGGTTGCTAATTACACTCCAAAATGGTTTTCCCACAGCTTGACCCAGAGTTTCTAGCTTATTTCCAAAGTCTTCCCATGATTTCTGCTTGGATTCTGCAATTATCCGTTTGGCTTTGTTTCTTTCTTCAACATAACTTTCTCTGTCTGCCTGGTTTCTAGTATGTAGCCATTTTCGAAATGCCTTCTTTTTCGTTTTACAGGCTGCCTTGACTGTGTCATTCCACCAAGCTGTCTGCTTCTTCCTGCCTTTACACACCACTGTTCCAAGACATTCTCTAGCTGCTTCCAGTAGTGTACCTTGACCATTCCTCTTCCAGTGACTGTAAATCATTACATTCCACTAACTGGTACCTTTCCCGAGATCATTGATATGTATTTGTGCCTAATTTCCCCGTCTTGAAGCTTCTCCACTCTTAACCTTCTACACATGGACCTGACTTTCTGCTCTTTTGGCCCCTCAAAAACAATTTCACAGCAGATTAAATAATGATCAGTATCATCAAAGAAGCCCCTGAAAACACGTGTGTCCTTGACTGTCTTCCTGAATTCCTGGTCTGTTATTATACAGTCAATGATATATCTGGTTCCCCTTCCTCCCCACATATAGCGGTGAATGTCCTTATGCTTAAAGAAGGAGTTTAAGATAACTAAGCCCATACTGGAACAGAAATCAAGAGCTGTTTTCTGTTCCTATTGGCCTCCAAATCCTCTCCAAACTTACCCATAACCTTTTCATAACGTTCTGTTCATTTTCCTATCCTGGCACTGAAATAACCCACGAGTAAAACACTACCCTTATCCTTCACTCTAACAACTACATCACTAAGTGTGTTGTAAAATCTGTCCATCTCATCTTGATCTGTCCCTTCACATGGTGAATACACTCCCACAAACCTAATTTTCTTGCTGGAGATAGCCAAATCTATCCACATCAGTCGTTCAATTACATACCTTATTGCAATTATGCTGGGTTCGATTGCTTTCCTGATGTAAAACCCTACACCCCACTGTGCTCTTCCTACTTTGACTCCTGACAGGTAGACCTTGTATTCTCCGACTTCGTCCTCTTTCTCCTCCCTTACTCTAACGTCACTAACAGCTAAAACATGTAACCCCATCTTACTTGAAGCCTCCGCCAGCTTTATCTTCTTCCCAGTGTAATCCCCAATTGATATTAAAAGCTCCCCATCTCATTCCAGATCGTTTGTCAAGTCGTATCGGAGGAGTCCCTGGTCTGTAAATTAGAGGTGGGACTCCATCACCTCCAAAGGTCCAAGGCATTTTGCTCTGATTGTTGCCAGCATGATATTGAAGTACCTGGGAAGCAGGTTGCTAGCCTTACTTGCCCAGGGCCCCACTGGGTTTTACCCCTAACGGTTGAGGGACTAACCGGTGGATTTGGTAGTCTTTGCCATCTGAGCACAAAGGTGGCCATGACTCAGAATATGTCCGAGATACCCAACCTTGTTTTAAAGTAACTGGTATCCAAACTGTCAGGACCACTTACTTGGCACACATACATTGGCCATGGTTTATGAACTAGGACATGACTACAGGAACCCACACCATGAACCACTTACTCCTCCATCAATACATAAATCATATGTGATGTCAATATTAACAATTTGACTTAGTAAGCCATTTGTTGAATTCCACACATGATGTGTGCATTTGGTACAATAATAAAGTTGTTACAGAATTTGAAAATGGAAAAGATGGTGGGCCTCTTCAGTGTTTGATTTTTTTCCTTCAAGAATATTTCACTCTACAAAGAGTCAAAAATGAAATGGAAGGTTTTTACCTGACAAAATTTAAGAAAACAATTTAGATTTTCCTGGGTATGTAATATTAAGAAATAAGCAAGCTGAAAAATAAAGTAATAATTTGTTGGTGGGCAATGGGAAGAGAGAATATGTTGAAGGGCAAGTTACCATCTCCAGAGTTCTGAAAGGTTGGTGTCAGTGGGAAGTATCCATATAACCCGGACGGTGTAATACCTTGCCAAGATGTTCTGGCCATGCGCCAAGGAATGCTCAGGGGGAGGGGGGGTAGAAGGGATCCAAGGAGAATAGGTGAATAACGAATCATCAAAATCGTGATAATTTCTGTAAGTTTGCAGATCAGATACGGGCAGCAGATTACTACATCATTCTGATGTGTATAGTAGAAGAAATAACCTGTCACCATCTCCCATCTCTTATTCTCCTCGTATCTTTTAATTTTGTGGATTCGGGTTCAGTTCCCGCTACTTCCAATATTTTTATTTGTGTATTTATTTTCCAAATCGCATTAAAACCATTTGTTGGTAACCCTCTGCTGGTGGTTTTCACTCCATTGATTCGGTACGCTTGGTATGTATCAAAATCTGACAGCTGAAAACCGTCATTTAAAAAACTGAGTGAAGTGTGCATTCCACTGGACATTTTTAAAAATCTTCTTACTCTAAATTGCTGACAAAATTCACATGCTGTGAACAATATTTACGTATTAAATGTTTCTTTGATGATTATCATCCGGAAAAATGTAACTTCCAGAGAGGTGCTAGATTTTTCAGAAATTTTATTTCATTCGAAACTTTGACAAAATCTGAAAATTAACTGTTCAAGGAAGCTTGTTTTAAGTGCCAAAATGTCATGAGGATTTTAGGATGAATGAAGTGTCCTTATTCCCATGTCGCATGATGCTGCAGATTTTCAACCATTCAATTGTTTATGACATCGTATCTCCTGAACTATATGTCGTAAGCAGTTCTTACCCCAACGTCGATTTTTATCACATGGAAACATGGAAGGAATATGTGTGCCAAATTTTGTGGAAACTGGTACAGTGGTTTAGAAGCAGATGTCACATGATGCAGCACTTTTCCGTGCCTTCCATTGTTTATGGCATATCTCCTGAACTATTTGCCATAAAGTCATTTAATTGTGCCTATGACCATCACGAAAAGTGCAAGCAGTATGTTGACAAAGTTTCGTGCCAATCAGTTGAACGGTACGGCCGCACATAAAATATGAATACATAAACATTCATTTTTATGTATTAGATATACGCTATAGATCTATATCTAAAAGAAAATACTCATTAAAAATTGCACACAAACAAGGTAACATAACATCATAACTTAAGAGTGTCTCCATCCACAACATCCTCTTCCAGCATGTTACCAGGCATAATTAAATCATTCTCCCTTTTTTTTTTTTTTACTTACTTTAAGCATTCATAAAAATTTAAGATTGGGGGGGGAGGGGGGAGAGAGGAAGGGTGGGAGAGAGATGAGGGAGAGAGAGAGGGAGAGAGGGTGGGAGAGAGATGAGGGAGAGAGGGTGGGAGAGAGATGAGGGAGAGAGGGTGGGAGAGAGATGAGGGAGAGGGTGGGAGAGAGATGAGGGAGAGGGTGGGAGAGAGATGAGGGAGAGGGTGGGAGAGAGATGAGGGAGAGGGTGGGAGAGAGATGAGGGTGAGGGTGGGAGAGAGATGAGGGTGAGGGTGGGAGAGAGATGAGGGTGAGGGTGGGAGAGAGATGAGGGTGAGGGTGGGAGAGAGATGAGGGTGAGGGTGGGAGAGAGATGAGGGTGAGGGTGGGAGAGAGAGAGCGCGAGAGCGAGAGAGAGAGCGCGAGAGCGAGAGCGAGAGAGAGAGCGAGAGAGACAGAGAGAGAGGGGGGAGGGGGGAGAGACGGGGAGAGGGGGGAGAGACGGGGAGAGAGGGGGAGAGAGGGGGAGAGGGGGGGATTGGGGAGAGAGGAGATGGGGGAGGGAGGGGGGATGGGGGAGAGGGGGATTGGGGAGGGGGCAGAGAGGGGGATTGGGGAGGGGGCAGAGAGGGGGAGGGAGGGAGGGAGGGGGCAGAGAGGGGGAGGGGGGAGAGAGGGGGGAGAGAGGGGGGAGAGATGGGGGAGAGAGGGGGGGAGAGAGGGGGGAGAGAGGGGGGAGAGAGGGGGGAGAGAGGGGGGAGAGAGGCGGGAGAGAGGGGGGAGAGAGGGGGGAGAGAGGGGGGAGAGAGGCGGGAGAGAGGCGGGAGAGAGGGGGGGAGGAGGGAGAGAGGGGGGGAGAGGAGGGAGAGAGGGGGGGAGAGGAGGGAGAGAGGGGGGGAGAGGAGGGAGAGAGGGGGGGAGAGGAGGGAGAGAGGGGGGGAGAGGAGGGAGAGAGAGGGAGAGGGAGGAAGAGAGGAGGGAGAGAGGGGGGAGAGAGGGAGAGGGAGGGGGGAGAGAGTGAGAGGGAGAGGGAGAGAGTGAGAGGGAGGGGGAGAGAGTGAGAGGGAGGGGGAGAGAGTGAGAGGGAGGGGGAGAGAGTGAGAGGGAGGGGGAGAGAGTGAGAGGGAGGGGGAGAGAGTGAGAGGGAGGGGGAGAGAGTGAGAGGGAGGGGGAGAGAGTGAGAGGGAGGGGGAGAGAGTGAGAGGGAGGGGGAGAGAGTGAGAGGGAGGGGGAGAGAGTGAGAGGGAGGGGGAGAGAGTGAGAGGGAGGGGGAGAGAGTGAGAGGGAGGGAGAGAGTGAGAGGGAGGGAGAGAGTGAGAGGGAGGGAGAGAGTGAGAGGGAGGGAGGGAGGGAGGGAGGGAGGGAGGGAGGGAGGGAGTGAGTGAGAGAGGGTGAGAGAGAGGGGGAGAGAGTGAGAGGGGGGGGAGAGAGTGAGAGGGAGGGAGGGAGGGAGGGAGGGAGGGAGGGAGTGAGTGAGAGAGAGTGAGAGAGAGGGGGAAGAGAGTGAGAGAGAGGGGGAAGAGAGTGAGAGAGAGGGGGAAGAGAGTGAGAGAGGGGGAAGAGAATGAGAGGGGGAGAGATGGGGGGAGAGAGTGAGGGAGAGAGGGGGGAGAGAGTGAGGGAGAAAGAGAGGGAGAAAGAGAGGGAGAAAGAGAGGGAGAAAGAGAGGGAGAAAGAGAGGGAGAAAGAGAGGGAGAAAGAGAGGGAGAAAGAGAGGGAGAAAGAGAGGGAGAAAGAGATAGGGAGAAAGAGAGGGAGAAAGAGAGAGGGAGAAAGAGTGGGAGAGAGAGAGAGGGAGAAAGAGTGGGAGAGAGAGAGAGAGTGGGAGAAAGAGTGGGAGAGAGAGAGAGAGTGGGAGAAAGAGTGGGAGAGAGAGAGAGAGTGGGAGAGAGAGAGAGAGGGAGAGAGAGTGGGAGAGAGAGAGAGGGAGAGAGAGAGGGAGAGAGAGTGGGAGAGGGAGGGAGAGGGAGGGAGGGGGGAGGGAGAGGGAGGGAGGGGGGAGGGAGAGGGAGGGAGGGGGGAGGGAGAGGGAGTGAGGGGGGAGGGAGAGAGAGGGAGGGGGAGGGAGAGAGAGGGAGGGGGAGGGAGAGAGAGGGAGGGGGGAGGGAGAGAGAGGGAGGGGGGAGGGAGAGAGGGAGGGGGGAGACGGCGGGAGGGAGGGGGGAGACGGCGGGAGGGAGGGGGGAGACGGCGGGAGGGAGGGGGGAGACGGCGGGAGGGAGGGGGGAGACGGCGGGAGGGAGGGGGGAGACGGCGGGAGGGAGGGGGGAGACGGCGGGAGGGAGGGGGGAGACGGCGGGAGGGAGGGGGGAGACGGCGGGAGGGAGGGGGAGACGGCGGGAGGGAGGGGGGGAGAGGGCGGGAGGGAGGGGGGAGAGGGCGGGAGGGAGGGGGGAGGGGAGGGCGGGAGGGAGGAGGGAGGGGAGGGAGGGAGGGAGGGAGGGAGGGAGGGAGGTAGGAAGGGAGGTTACAGTGGAGCTCTTAAAACTTTAATAGTACAATGTAGTCACTTTCTTTGCATCGCTCAACTGCTTTTTGATAAATTTTAACTGATGGCATACATAATCAGTTTGGACAATCCTGCAAATGTGTTTTGCCGGAGGAATCCTCAAATTGGGATATGTTACAACATGTGATATCTGCTCGTTCATGATAAACAGCTTCCAAAGGATAAAACTGAAAGGTACTGAAATCTTCTTTTAGCCCTTCAATCTCTTTAGAAAATTGGAAACTTGAGAAGTACTACACAGATGTGAAGTTCATCTTCATTTTTATATAACAGCTATCTCAGAATCTGTCTGCTGCTAGATTCCACAATGGCGTGTCTTTGTAGAGTCATCGTGTATGTCATATTACACAATTTCGGAGTTTGCAGAAGCTATTTCGAATAAGGGCGATTTCCACAAGGACATGCTTGGTGTTATTTATAACCATTTTATTTTTGTCGATGATATCACACGAACAAACTCGTAAGGCACTGAATTTTGCCAACAAAAAATAAATGACATGGATTGTTATTTAAACGCCACTACGGAGCGGCATGGATGTTTGTGTTGTCTTTTGTATAAGGTAGTTCATAAGTAGTTTATAAGTTTAGGGACTGATGACCTTGCAGGTAAGTCCCTTACCGAAGCTTGACACATTTTGTTATTTAAACCTGAAAATCGTAATTTGACCCACTCCAACCATAAACTCTTAATTTTAAACAATTTTCGTAACAATTACAATTAAATCGCAATGGTTGGAACCTCTAGATGCTTAGCCACATGGTGATCCTCTTTAATGAGGATCACCCTGTGTAACGTCCGGTGTAACACTGTGCCAAGATGTGCTGGCCGTGCACCAAGGCATGCATAGCCACAGGGTGATCCTCTTTCACCGTCCGGGTTATATGAATACTTCCCATGACACCAACCTTTCAGAACCCTGGAGAAACTCCAGTAATTTCTAATTCCCGCCCACTATTCAACAACATCTGTGCCCCCGATCTTTGGACGGAGCCTCTGCCTCAACTGGCATCTCTGTCCAAATTCTTTGTTTTTTTACACATGTCTGAGTTGGTGTGTGTGTGTGTGTGTGTGTGTGTGTGTGTGTGTGTGTGTGTGTGTGTGTTTTTATTTGTGTTTCTATCTACGTACCTGTGCTCTTTTGCCGTATATATATATAATAGAAAACGGATGACTTGCCCAAAGGACAGCCTCGTCGACAGACACAAATAAAATCACACACAAACTCGCATACAAGCTTTCGCCATCACTGGCAGCTTCTTCAGGAAAAGAGGAAGGAAGGAGAGGAGAAGGGGAAGGATATGGTTTTTAAGTAATTGGAAAAGGAGTCATTCCAATCCCAGGAGTGGAAGGACTTACCTTAGGTGAAAAAAAGGTAGGTAAACAAATACACACACACACTCACACATATCCAAACACACACACCTAGACAGACATTTGTAAAAATATATGCTAACCTCTCCCCCTCCTCCATCCTCAACTCACCTATCCATTAGCCCTTCCTTTCCCCTCCCCCCCCCCCCCTCTCTCTCTCATATATATAATTTTAGGAGACTTTCCTGGTGGGAAAAATATGTATAAAAATAAAGACTGTTTGACTTACATTTGTAAAAAGCAATACTTACCTTCCTTTTTCCCCCTAAGGTAAGTCCTTCCACTCCTGGGATTGGAATGACTCCTTTTCCACTTCCTTAAAACCCGTTTCCTTTCTCCTCTCCTTCCTTCCTCTTTTCCTGAAGAAGCTGCCAGTGTTGGCGAAAGCTTGAATGTTTGAGTGTGTGTGTGTGTGTGTGTGTGTGTGTGTGTGTGTGTGTGTGTGTGTGTGTGTGTTTATATCGGCGAGCCTGTACTTTGGGTAAGTCAAACAATCTTTATTTTTATACATATTTTTCCCACCAGGAAAGTGTCCTATACATATGAGAGAGAGAGAGAGAGAGAGAGAGAGAGAGAGAGAGAGAGAGAGAGAGAGAGAGGGGGGGGGGGGGATAATGGATAGATGAGTTGAGGATGGAGGAGGGGGAGGGGTTAGCATAGATTTAGGCCAGGGGGGTGACGGGAGGAAGGATATGTTGGAGGGTAAGTTCCCTCTGTGGCCCTGAGGGGTAGGTAGTATTTGTCAACTAACAAGTAATTTCCATCAGACTGTAGTTGTGCAAATGAAGTTTACAATCGCTCGGTGGCTGCTGCTGCAAGTGAGCATAAAGTTTACACATCCAAGAGTTGGATCCTGCCAATGTCACTATATTTCAAATATATTTGCTTCTTCTACACTAAAGCATAATTTTTTGTTTCCGGGTGTGGTATTCACAATGTTTTGTCAAAAAGACATTTACTGATATAGCTTGTCAGATAATGTGGCTATACAAGATCAGACATTACCCAAAAAAGCGCTATTTTTAATTTTGCATTTTCACTTAAAAAAAATCAAATCATAGCCAAATTAGGTATTGTTAGGTTATGTTTTCTCGCTTATTTATTTATTTTTACTTTCTGTCCATATAAAAAACAGTTTCCGGAAATTGTCAGGAATTTATATCTGCAAGGATTTCACATATACATACAATGTACAGTTTGAGTGTATACAATATACGAGGGATGTTTTTTAAGTAAGTACCGTTTTGCCATACTGTGTCCGCAGCACTGCAGTCGGTGTTCTGCGTATGCACACAGGGTACCTCCATCTGTTGTCTATACATTGACACCATTACTGTCATTCTTCCTTGTTCACATTGTGTACCGAGTGTTTAAGATGTCTCCAATAATTGTGAGTCCCACTGACTGTGAAGTACAGGCTGTTATAAGATTTCTTAATGCTTAAGGCCTAAATGCGATTGATATTCATCTTGAGATCTGTTCAGTTTACGGAGTGAGTGATGGAATGGTAAGAAAGTGGGTGAGAGCATTTAAAGATGGTCACACAAATGTGCATGATGGACAACAGAGTGGGCATCCTTTGGTCGCTAATGAAAGTTTGGTGCAGGAAGTGGACAATAAGGTGAGAGAAAACAGACTCTTTACGATTTCCTTAATGCGGGATCACTTTCCTAATCTTTCTGGGCAGTCAGCGTCTTCAAGACAATGACAAAGTCAAAACAGTTGTGATGCAAAGGTTAAAAAGTCAGGTGGCAGACTTCTATGAGGAGGCTATTCAAAAACTGGTACAACATTATGACAAGTGCCTCAGTATTGACGGAAATTATGTAGAAAATTATAGAAGGAAACTTTCCTAGTGGGATAAATTTATATAAAAAATAGAAAACGGATGACTTACCCAAAGGACAGGCTCTTCAACAGACACAAATAAAATCAAACACAAACACACATACAAGCTGTCGCAACCCTTGATCGCATCTTCAGGAAAAGAGGAAGGGAGGAGAGGAAAAAGGGAAGGATACGGGTTTTAAGAAAGTGGAAAAGGAGTCAATCCAATCCCAGGAGTGGAAGGACTTACCTTAGGGGGGAAAAAAAGAAGATAAATACACACACACACACACACACACACACACACACACACACACCTAGATAGACATTTGTAGAAAGCCTAGTAAATGTCTTTCTAGGTGTGTTTGCATATGGATTTTGTGTGTGTGTGTGTGTGTGTGTGTGTGTGTGTGTGTGTGTGTGTGTGTTTACCTTCTTTTTTCACCTATGGTAAGTCCTTCCACTCCTGGGATTGGAATGACTCCTTTTCCAATTTCTTAAAACATGTATCCATCCCTTTATCCTCTCCTTCCTTCCTCTTTTCCTGAAGAAGCAACCACCTGTTGCGAAAGCTTGTATGTGTGTTTGTGTTTGATTTTATTTGTGTCTGTTGATGAGCCTGTCCTTTCAGGAAGTCATCCATTTTCTATTTTTTATATAAATTATGTAGAAAAGTAGATTAAGGTACAGACTTTAATGTAAAAATAAAATTATTGAGATATCTTAGCATGTCTTTTTTTAATATCAAAATGGTACTTACTTAAAAAACACACCTCGTATAAATGCATATATAGGTTCCAACATTGAAGCTTGTGAATGTTCTACTAAGCGGCATTAGGTTGCGCACACACACACACACACACACACACACACACACACACACACACACACAGACAGAGTGCTGTATAAATATCTAAATACATATATTATAAGAAAAATTCCTAACAGGAAAAATATACGTAAAAAATAGATGAAGTACACTTACCAGGCGAAGGGGCACAGGCAGTGATAGCAACAAATAAACACACAGACACACAAACGCAAGCTTTCGCAGCCTAGCTGCTTCGTCAGTCAGAAGGGAAGGAGAGGGAAAAGGAAATGATGAGGGTTTTAAGGGAGTGGATAAGGAGTCATTCCAATCCCGGGACAGGAAAGACTTACCTTGGGGGGAAAAAAGGAGGGTAAACAAATACACACACACCCACACATTTACACAGACGCAAGTACACTTAGGCAGACATACTGTAGAACTGTCTAAATACATAGATTGATTTCAACATTGAAGATATGTGGCTTATGTCTATATACAGAGTTATGCAAAGTGGCATTACAGTATGAAGTCCTGTACAGAATAATAATTTTTCTCTATTAATACATGTTTCAGTTTAGTCTTTAGCATATTTAAATTTGTTTTCTTGACGTCATATGGCAGTGCTTTATAGAAAATTGTTCTCTTTTATGTGGGCTATGGTTAGTGGAATATTTTATTGCTCCCAACTCTGTGATAATTTTCCCTTCCCTGTGTATTATAATTATGTACATCGCTGTTTGTTACACAAAGTCCTGCTGGTGTCCTACCCCACTGTTCTGTACTATACTGAAGATGTGGATGTATCAGCCCAAAATATAGTTGTCTTAAGGTATCATGGCTCAAAGGCCGAGAGACATTTTCGTAAATACAAATTAGTTCCGATTTTATAATTATTATTAATACAAATATTATATATATGATCTTTCCATGACAGGAGTTCATCAATAATTATGCCCAGAAAATTGTTTTGTTTGGCATAGCTAACTTCCACCAGAAGTGCACAGGGAGTACCACTTATATTAGGATTATAGCCAAGCATGAAAGGTCTTATTACTGTCTTTTCTCTATTTACAAGAAGCTTATTTTGAGTAAGATAGTAGACAGGACACTACAGGTCATTTCAGTACTGTTGGCTGCAGTCTGTATATCATTATCCCAGCTGACAAAACGTGTGATTGGCATAGCTCACAACATTGTAGTTTTGAGATTCAGTTATATCATTTACATAGATAAGGTACAGAAATAGTGCTTCCTCAAGATGTGCCATACTGAAGTGTCCTAAAATTTGACTTCCTTGTCAGCAGCTGTTCATTATATGATACGTTAGCTTAACACACCTTTTTTTGTCTTTTAAATATGAAGTAAGAAGTTGTAGGTCTACTCCTCTCATCCCATATTTTTCCAGTTTATCCAGCAGAATGGTATTGTTCACAGTATCAAAGGCCTTGTTCATATCCAAGTAAGTGCCTTTTACTTCATCTCCTTTGTCCAACTTGTTTAGTATTTCATGTATAAAGGTTGCTACTGCTGTTATTTCAGATCTCCCTTTTCTAAACCCAGGCTATAAATTGTTCAGAAGATTGTATCTGTTGAAATATGATTCCAGATGATTTTGTATTACCTTCTCTAGCAACTTACTAATTTCTGAAGTTAAAGATACTGACTTATAGGTTTCTGTGTCAGTTTTCATTCCCTTCTAATGCTAAGGTATGATTTCAGAACATAACTTTTCAGAGGTCAGGGAATACACCATGACAGATTGAGGCATTTATTGTGTCAGAGGCTTCACCAGTTCTTCCCTGCATTCCTTTAGTAGTTTAGATGAAATGTCATCCCAGCCACAAAACATTTTAGGTTGTAGTTTAGAAATTATTGTTACGAGGTCCATCTCGAGTAATTCCATGCATGAAAAATGATTGGGTATTTTTTCTAAGGTTAAAGTTTGGGTGACAGTCTTTTACTTCATTACTGTCAACAATACTAGTAAACTTCTGTAAAAAATTCTCACAGACATCTTCTGGGTCATTAGTTATTTCATTATTTTCTTTTAATGTTGTACCATTATGTTCAAAAGATTTCCGTTTCTCACAATCTTTATGCATTATTTTCCAGGCTGTTTTACTGACACAGCTAAAATTTCTTATTTCCGAGGCATATTCTTGAGCTTTAAGGTTGGTCAAGGAGCCCTGCATTTTTTTCTAAAAAGTTTATATTTTGTTGAATAGTATCGTAATTTAGTATCACTAAAGAGTACTTAGTAGTATTTCATTTTCTCTCTCAGTTCAATTATTTAAGGTGGAAGATTTTAAGAATTATGGTTTATAGCAGTGTTTACTTTTTCTACTAAGGGGTATGGTTCATTTAAAGTGTTACTGAATAACTTACAGCAATCATCCTATTTGTCATTCACTTCAGTTGCTTTGTGTACTGACTTCCATTTTTCATTCCCTAATGCTCTTGAGTGTACAATAATTAAACTTTCTTTCATAAATAATTGTATCACAGTCAGTTAAATTCACATTTGCTACATCAATTTGCATTGTAAGGACTCTGTGGTCACATTGTAGTTTTCTAAAGTGATAATGTATATTTTAATTGCTATGTTTGTGAGAACATAGGTCAACACATATTTTTGTATTTATAGTAACTCTTGTAGGTTCCGACTTCATTTGGTTAAAGTTATAACACTGTAGTAAGTCAAAATAGCGGACATGATTTGTGGCATTATTCAATGAATCAATGTTGATGTATCTAACAAATAGTAAGTGTATTTAATTAATGATGGAAATTCTCCTCCGAGATGATAAATTATTTTTCAAAAGAGATAGATTGGCTGGCCAGTACTTACCTTTGTGCTGTACTGCCGATAGTGACACAAATGAAGAAAAAAAAAAAAAGGGAACAAAAAAGGACAAGCTTTCAGAACACAGTTCCTTCTTCAGGTGGGAGAGAAGGAAAGAAAAAAGGATGGGAACGGAAGGGGAAGGTAATTCACAACCTAGGTCATGAGGTCGTGTTTGAAGAGTGTGGAAGTCAGAGATACTGCATATTAGTACTGAGCCAAGCCAGAGAGGAGATACACATGTCTCCAAAGAGGAAAGATCAAGCAGTAAAGAGAAGAGAAGATGAGTTAACTGAATGATGTTGAGGGGTGGGGGTTGTCTAAAATGTTTTTGATTTACAGGTAAAGATGGACACACACACACACACACACACACACACACACACACACACACACACACACACAGAGAGAGAGAGAGAGAGAGAGAGAGAGAGAGAGAGAGAGAGAGAGAGAGAGAGAGAGAGAGAGAGAGAGAGAGAGGGGGGGGGGGGGGGGGGGGGGGGGTAAGGAAGGGAATAGGTGAGCTGAGGATGGAGGAAGGGGAGGGATTAGCATAGATTTAGGCCAGGGGGTGATGGGAGGAGAGGATATGTTGGAGGGCAAGTTCCCACCTCTGTAGCTCTGAGGGACTGGTGTTTGTTGGTAGTATCCAAATGGCACATGTAGTGTAACAGGTACCAAAGTCCCTGGAGTCATGCTGGAGGGCATGTTCTGCCAAAGGATATTGGGTGTCCCCCAGGCGAACAGTCCGTCTGTGACCATTCATCCGCTCAGCCAATTTGTTAGTAGTGATACCAACATAAAAGGCTGCACAGTGGACACATGTCAGTTGATATATGATGTGTGTTGTCTCGCATGTGGCCCTGCCTTGAATAGGGTAGGTTTTTCCTGTGGTGGAGCTGGAGTATGTGGTAGTGGCAGGATGCATTAGACAGGTTTTGCAGTGGAATCGGTTGCAGGGATAGGAACTATTAGGTAGGGAGGGTGGTTTGAGATGTTGTAAGGTTGGACGAGGATGTTGCGGAGGTTGGGAGGATGCCGGAAGGCTACTCTGGGTGGTGTGGGAAGAACAGTTTGGAGTCATCTCAGGCATGACTTGAGAAAGTCATAGCCCTGTCTGAGGAATTTGTTGAGGCATTCCAGGCCAGGATGTTTTTAATACCTTGATGTCTTATACAGTGAATCCTCCACACAAGTGACAAATTCCTCTACATTCGTTCCAGGTGACCTAGACAGTCCTGCTATAATTGAGCTGTTGTTCACAAGTTTTAGATTTATTGCTGCAACCTCAAATACCATTTCAGTACTCAGATCCTCAATCCAGTTGAAATTTTCACATTTTTGTTATAAATGCTTACCCCACCACTTTTGTGTGACTTTTTGCAGAAAATATTTATAAGATTGTAATTTTTTAGCATTTATGTACTACTACTTCGTTGAAACCCACTTCACTCGCTATGAAAGTATGTGGTTTGGCTTTATTATGTATACCCTCAATTGCTCTATTTTGGTATGTAAGAGTTACAGTCAAACCCTCTTAAGACGTTTTCTCAGGGACCAACAACTCTAGGCTTATTCAGAAGGAAAATGTACTAAAAAGATTAACCAGTTTATTGATACTGTATTAGGTCACTAGGCATAGTGATGACTATGACTGGGCAATATTTCAATATATGCACATGAAAATGTTGAGGAAAACAGGTGACTGTAAAGATATAGAATTTATTCATAGATACAACAAAACTTACCAGTCTTAGGCCTATAATTTTTCATTGCAGGCCTAGTACATTTATCAGCAGTCCAGGTTCTCAGGAAATTCTCAAGAAAATACAACACACAAAATTAGTTTAACGTATTTACTGTATTTTATTTACATTTATTTTGTGCTTCACTTACATTTATTTAATTCACTTAGTGAATGAAATACAATTGCCAAAATTAAATGCTCACCAGTGCTGAAAATAAATGTTCACTTTCACATAAAAATTTACATTAAAGCATTTTGAAAATTGATCTATGGTTGTTTGTCCACAGACTCTTTACATTTTCAGGTACGTCTGTATTGCTTAACAAAAAGGTCCACACTTGTCTAGAAGATCCATAGCCTCAGAGCATGTTGGGACAGGTTTGCACTCATCACTATGTGCATTGTATATTTTATCAACATTTTCAGCAGGAACCATTGCATTACATAAATCATTGGTAATTTCCTAGATCCCATGTACATAGATGGAAACACCATTGTGATTGATATATCGAACGTTCGACTCTCGTTTTGCTACCACTGACAATTTAGTGTTTCTGCACTGGAGATTCAGGCGCCATGCACCCTCACATACTACTACTACTAAAAAAAACTTCCTGTTTAACCTATACCTAGTCTTCTTAAGGCTACACTACAGAACACTTTTTTTAAGTCAAAGTTATGTTAGGTTTAGGTTAAACAAGAAGTTTTTTTTTTTTAAGTATGTGAGGGTGTGTAGCGCCCGATCTCCGGTTCAGAAACACTATATCGAACATTTGATATATATTGATGGTAATGCCATTTCCATCGATGAACACGAGATCTAAGAAATTACCAAATCATTTAAGTCTAATTCAGGGCACGGCTCAAAGTCATCAGCTTTCACAAATTCTTCAAGGGATGTGTCAGTTTTTCTTGAACAGTTGGCCAGATATCACAACTCTCTTCAATCTCTTCAAACATTTCTGCTGGATCTGATTGGAATCCAGCTTTTCTGAAGCAATTGGCAATGGTTTCCTGCTTAACAGAATCCCAGGACATTGCCAGCATTGACATAGCTTCCAACAAGGAAAGCATGTTCACATTCTCAGGTGAATGGATTCTTTGCAGTAGCCCGAGAACAAGACTGTGGAGAAATTTCTGTTTAATATTTTTAATAATTCCCTGATCCATTGGCTGCAGCATACTTGTCACATTTGCAGGGAAAAATTCTACTTCAACATTCTTCAACTGTGGAAGAACTTTCGGATGAGCAGGGCACTGGTCAAGGAACAGAATAATCTTCCTATTTTTTATGCCATTCGACGATCAAGTGCAATCAAATACTATGTGAATATTTGTGATGTCATCCATGCAGTTTTGTTGTGCAGGATCTTGATGTTCTTGAAACAAAGTGGCTTTCCCGCTTTTCCTATCACCAATAATGCCAACTTTTCTGTGCCATCCATATTAGAACACACAAGAGCAGTGATCCTGTCTTTGCGAACTTTAATGCCTTTACAGCCATCTCCCTTGAAAGCATATGTTTTATCCGGGATCACATTATAAAAAGTCCAAATTCATCAGCATTGGAAATGTCTTTGGGAGAACAATCAGTTATTAACCGAGGAAGAACTGTTTCTCTCCAAACATCAACTTCTTCCATATTAACACTTTTTTCCTCACCACACACTTTTCTACACATAAGCCCCCCGCACGTTTTTTAAATCCATCAAGCCAGCCTTTGCTTGGTTTGAAATGAAAGTTCAACTTAAGGGCTATTTCTTCCACTTTTTTTCTGTAGAATGTTTCCATCAATTGGTATATTTAGAGCACATTTTGGCGAAACCATTCAAAACAACAAGTTCTATTTGCTCATATTTCCCCGTTTTGAGTTTCTTTCTGCTTGACTGTCCCATAACTGACTTTTCTAAAAGTTTTTGTCAATATGCCATAATTGTATTTAAAGTAGATACTTGAATGTTTAGTTCAGCGGCGATCTGAACGCGGGTAACGTTTTTCTGGCTATCTACCTTTTTAATAATGTCCAATTTTTCAACAAGCGAAATCAGTTTCCTCTTAATGCCTTCCATTTTAATAACACAGATAACCAAGTAACACACTAAATCCACTCACTGTCTAACTCACATTAAAAAACATTTACTGTAACAACAACCCAAAACAAAATGACTGTATTTCGAATTTTGATCAAGGAGATTAGAATACAACGTCCTTAACAGAATAGCCAACACTAAAAAATATTAGACAAAGTGATTACCAATACTCTAAGAATCTATTACATTTAAAAGGTGCAGTAAAATTATAACTTCTTGTTATTACATATTATGTAAATTATCTTTCGTATGTCTGTTTAAAAAATCTTATCATTCAGTTTTATAGATAAGACAATACTCGCTTTCGAACAGGCTTGAGATTTCCTGATTCAACGTAGGAACTCTATACAGTATCGAACTGTTCGAACTCTCAAGTGATGACTCGTGCGCCATATTTGCAATCTATACGCGGGCAGTAACTACCTTGAAAACACGATTAAAGGTGATTTAATTAAGAAATAATTAGACATACACAATAAAGAAAATAAGTCATATTAAAATAAATTGTTATTACAACCACATAAATAAACCAAGGAGGTAAAAACAAACAAAAAATGTTACAGTTCTTACTTCTGCTCCATAGAAGCTACAACAGTCTGCACTTCAAACTAATTATTATTGCTATTCCCCGTAGTAAATTTATGAGACTGTTTCCACTTTTCTGTATCAATAGTTTACTTCACAAAGGAGAAAAGATATGTGAACGAGTGAACATCGCCGTAGTTCGTGAGAATGGTACCTTTTGACGTCACTAGGTAGCGTTGTGATCAAATGTTCCAACATATCCCGAACAGTGACAAATTGTTTGAACAGTTAAGAGTAGTGTTCAAACCCAGACTAGGATGGAATCACTAATGTTGACCAATCAGCTTAGTGGAAAGTGGCAGGGTGCTATTACATTTAAAATACAGAGTGGGTGTGTAAGAGTAGCATTGAAACATATTATAAGTGTTAATAAAAAGTGCTTCTTATGCGGGAAAACGTTAAACAAAAACATATTAAAAGGGATAAAATACATTACAGATATAGGAAACATACTTGTGACCTAATGAAACAGGTGTTATAGGTGGGAAAACGTATTAGATGGAGTCGTTTTAAATGGGTTCGACTGTAGTTTACTGCAATTTCCTAAAAAGAAAGGAAATAAAAAAAGCATCACTGTTCAAAACCAGTGATCATTTCAGAAACACTATATGTCAAAGTATACCAGGATGAATGGTTTTAGTATGGGATAGTCAGCATCTTAAACTAATCACCATTCATTTCTTTCTCTAACAGAAGTAACTGAGCCATTATCTCCCTTGTAAGAAAAATCTGTCTAGGAAATTTATTTTTTAAAGGAGCCAGGCAAAACAAATATTTATGCATGAACGAGAAAACACAGTTTGGAAAAAGGGAAATTGAATTACTTTTCTAATAAAATAAAGGCATTGGAGTCAATGCCAGTGGTTTACTAGTGCAAAACATGGAGTCATACATAAAACAGAATAAATGGTGAGAAAAGTGAGTGTAGAAGTATTGTCACATCTCCATTTCATTACTGTGGTATGCAGGGTGTCAATATACAGTAAAATTTCCCTTAACGGACTCCTCTCCATAGCAAACATTTTAAAATTCCCCTGAAAAACAACACTAGCCTTTACGCTAAAATTATTCCGAATAGTGGACATTCTCAATAACGGACGCGGACACTGCAATATATCCCCCAACAACTGAAACTTCCAAATAACGGACAACCATAGCCGCGCATACTGCTGCCCCCTTAGGCCTGCCTAATCCCAGTACCCGCTGCCTACGCTGCAGGCGGAAGGAAAGGGCCCGTATCACAGGGACGGCTGCTGCTGCCGGCTTAGCCTGCCGCACGGGGAAACCCAAGTGCCACGGCAAACAATTTCCGGAACACCTGGGGAAAGGTGGAGTGTGGGGGGAGTTCCCGTCTACAGCACTCAAAGGGGAAGTGAGGCAGTATTGTTTCTGTCTTCGAGCGAGTGAGTTTATTTACGTATTGTAATGCAAAATGTCAAAGAAACAAAAACGGTTAACGTTGAGTGAAAAAGTCAAGATCATCAATGTTTACGAAAAGGAGTGTTAGAGATATGGCCATGAAGTTTGCTGTTGGAAAAACACAGGTCAGTGACATTTTAAATAACAAAAAGGACATTCGAAAGTCATGGACTGCAAATGATAACCTTACCAGTAAACACACGTTTCCCAACACACCAGGCTTAAAAGTGGATAGTTTGACTTTTGAATGGTTCTGCCGTGCTAGCAGCAACAACTTGCCAGTTAGCAGACCTCTGATCCGCGAGAAAGCACTCACCTTCACCAAGGAGTTAGGACTACACGACTTTAAAGCATCTGTAGGTTGGCTTGACAAATTTAGAAGTACACACAACATACATTTTCGAACCATGTGTTGTGAATCAAGTTCAGTGGACAAAAACATTGTGTCAGATCGGCAAAAAATATAACTGTCTTTTGTGGGGATTATGAAGAAAGAAACATTTTTAACTGTGTTGAGACTGGTTTTTTCTTCAGAGCTCTGCCCAGTAAAACAATGGCTTTGAAAGGTGAAAATTGTTCAGGAGGCAAAATTTCAAAAGAATGTCTCACTGTTCCACTGTTTTGTTAATATGATAGGTGAAAATGAAAAGTCGTTATATTGGTAAGGCTGCGAAGCCTAGATGTTTTAAAGGTGTTGATTAGAGTAAATTTAGCATCGAGTAGTATGCTAATAAACGATCTTGGATAACGAGAGCAATAATGACTGAATGATTGTCTGCATTTGCAGAAGAATGGGAAGACAAAGGAGGAAAATGGTATTGTTAAAATAAACTTTTTGCCGCCAAATTCAACTTCACGGTGCCAACCACTGGATAAGGGCATTATTAAAAATTTCAAAGTGTTTTACAGGCAAAAAGTGATGTGGCACATTTTGTCTCAAATGGATATGAACTCGGAAAATCTATCAATGTATTGGATGCAATTCTGTGGATTACTTCAGCCTTAAAACAAGTAGCATCCACTACAGTCAGCAGCTGTTTTAAGAAGCCAGGGTTCATTTTTAATGACTGTGCTCCAACTATTGCCGACATTGTAGAAGAAAAGAACCTCAAGGAACATGAGCAAGTACTGAAAGTACATCAACTAGTGTAACTGAACTCATCCAAGAGCTCCATCAAGCAGGGTGTGGTGACAATGTTGAGAATGGACAACAGGATGAAGATGAAGATGACATAACTGAATCGGACTTCATTCCACTTTCAAGTAAGCAGGCTATGGAAGAGGTAAGAAAATTGAAACACCATTTTTTAGTGAAAAGTGATGAAGTGGGACTCAATTTAAAGTTAGCTCTTGAAACGCATATTGAGAAGGCAATCTTAATTGACTCTCTGGTTCAGAAAAAAATACACAATTATTTCAAACCATGCACCTGAAAGCACAACGGTAATTTTAGTAATGTACAGTACCCATTATGCTAGTGTACGGAGGTTTGTGAATAAAGTATTGCACTTAAATAAAAACAATTTTTCAGTAATTTAATTCAATGTTTATCAATAGAAGAGTACTTTTCTACCCACAGTGCATTGTACATACAGAAAAACTCCCGTTTATCCAAAATCTGCTATATCCCAACAAATTTTTTTGATTTTCGCGACTCACATTGGCGCTGTCTGACGCATCGCGCAGCTACGCTTTTGCCTAGCTAGACTGACACTTTGACTACTTTCAACTTCTCTGCGCCTGGAGCCATGCATTCACTGGTGTTTATTTCTAATCAGTGCACTGGCGCGTCTAAAAAGTCTGAGTGTCACAATTCGTGCCTGTGTTGGTTGATGTGTTAGCGTGTTTCTTGTTCTTATTGCGTGGTTTCATGCCATTGCCATGTATTCGAACTCCTTGGAAGTACAGTAGGTACGTTATTTCTCTATGCAGTGCGACATGCCCTGTCGAAACTGAAAATGAGAGTGTGGCACCAAACACTTTCCGCCTGTTGTCGGTACATCAGAAGAAGCCGAGCTTTTAACAATGATCGTACAGCGTACTGTTGAGTTGTCATGTAGGCTTGGGTAGTACAGTGGATATATGTATAAAATGTTTTGTCATACACAATTTGTTTCAGTAAAAAACATGCAGGCTTATTCAGTCCATCTCAATAACATTCTATGTATGCACATTTCATGGTCATATTTTGCTGTATTGATGCAATTCGGGGTGTTTCAGGCATGAAAACAGGGTACTTCAGTATATCCGAAATTTTCGTTATATAGAACCGGCCGCCGTCCGATCATTTCCGATAAACTAATGTTTACTGTACTGTATTATACTTAGTATTTTTAAAATGTTCAAATGTTTGTGAACCTTAAGGGACTTAACTGTGGGGTCATCAGTCCCTAAACTTACAAACTACTAGCTTATACTAAAGACAGCACAAACATCCATGCCCGAGGAGGGGATTCGAACCGCCGACGGGGAACGGCCTCGCGCATCATAGCATAGCGCCTCAATGCGCTCCACCGCAGCCTCATATTTTTATCCTTTTCTTAATAATGGACACTTCTTAAAAATGGGCAATTTTATTTTCTAGATTGGTGTCAGTTATTCAGAAGTTTTACTGTATGTGTGAGTAGCATGTGATACAATTCCACTTGTAAGAATACTGAATTATAGATTATTAACATGTTCCATAACTGTTTCTCAAACATTGACACAAGTGTGCTGCCACAATGTGCAAGTCTTCAATTTGTTTTTCATTTCATTTTCAAGAAAATACCAGTGCGTTAACATTATAGAAAAGCACAACCCCTTATCCCTTTTTTGTTAAATTTCAAACTTAACAACTCCTAAATAGCATGCATGAGCCCATTTACAGTCTCAATATCATAATTTCATTGCATTTACTAACACTGGTTTTATACACCAGGTGGTTAATAATTATATAACAATATTACAGTGAGCTTTATACTTACATCTGCAGGTACATCATTTGCATTTACAATTCCTTGACGTACTAAGTACTGTACAAAATCTTTTGCGGCATTAACTTGGGCATCTTTCTTATTTGTTGAGTTTCCAGCACCAACATAATTAAATCCCTCAATACGGACTTCACAAAGAAACCTCTGTCGGTGTCTGGGTCCTGGAAGACATTACATATCATCATGCAAGGAAGAAATTTAACAGTAAGGATTTGAAAAGTGAAAGGATTTAGAATAAGTAGCAGTTCATTATCAGAGAAAACCTTTTTTAACTGGTTGAAAGAATAGGAGACAATAATTACGGCTAGAGAAATTAAAAGTTCTTTTTGTTACTATCACTATGCCAGATAGCAACAAACTTACTTGTATGGGATCAACTGACTACATTCTTTCTGGAGCTGGTATATTACTGAAGTTTAGGGCATCATCCAATGAAGAGTATTATATTTTTCTGAACTGTAAGTATTTGGATCTTGGTCTTAATTTTTCTAAAGAAAATGTCTCCACACAATTGCAAGTGGCTCCTGCAATAGTTCTTATAAGTCTATAGCCATTAACACATCACTCCAAACTTAACAACTTTGTCAATTTGGCAGTGTGACAAAAATCCTGCACCACTAATGTTTCTGAGTCATGGACGTTAATATTCAACATCACACTCTCAGATTAGGGAAGGTTAATGAATATGACTGGTCAAATCCTTTTCAAAGCAACTATCCTGGCAATTATCTTAAAACAATTAAGGAAAACCATAGACAATATGTATGATCAGTTGCTGATTTTAAGTGTGGTGGTCCAGTATACAAGGTTAGTGTGAACCACCACACCAAGTAAGAGACAGAAGAAAGTAGAAAATGCATATACTGATTAATCATTCTGTTAATTTCTCCCTTTTCTAATTAATATCTTAAATGTACACTGTACCCTCATAATTATTTAATGTGTTGGTTAAAAAACTTTATAACCCTCAAACTGAATTGGCACCCTAATCCACAACATCTTTGTGTTATCAACAAAATGCTGTTTATTTAAACTGCACAACACCAATTCTCATTTACGAGGAAAATTGCCTGCATTTCTAGAAACATCCTACAAACTCAACATAATTTGGACATCTCAGAAGATAGTAAAGAGTGCTAACAAATGAAACAAATGTGAAGCCTTAAATTTTTCCGGCGTAATGAGTTTCCAAACAACTTATGGGTATGCTGCCGGGTGATTCATCGACGTCAGAAATATTTATTGGCTATTAAAGCATCTTCACTTCTGCTAAGTTTAATATGTAATATGAGAGTAAATAAGTGTCTGTACCTGTTAACCTGACCTCAAACTGGGGTTCAGTTTTTCGCTTGCTACAAAAGTGATGAAGGAAGGATTTTATGTCCATTGTTGCACCTGCAGATGACATAGGCGCCTGAAAGAGAGAAAGCTCAATTAGAGATCGTTATGATCAAAGTATGTAGCTGTTCCAGTAGCAGTAACTGAAATGTGTGTTCTCAACTGTCACTGTATTTCAATATAAACAAACATGTATACACAGTTAAATGTAGTAAGGACAGTTTATAAGTCACCTCGAAGACGTGGCGACGAGCTGCGACAGGCACATACAAAAGACACACACACATACAACACTTTCAGCTATCGGCCATGGCCTTCTTCAGAAAATAGAACACTCACTCAATCACAAAGGCACACAACACAGTCATACAACCATCACCTCTGGCTGCTGCACTTTGAATCACGCTCTGCAGTGAGTAAATTGGGGATGGGTGGGGAGGGGAGGGAGAGGGGATAGGAAGGTTATGTCATTGTGGTGGGGATGGGTTAGATGGGAATAACAAGATGCAGCTTAGGAATGAAGTGGGGAGGCGGGTGAGGGGAGAAAAATAAAATAAACAAAATAAATATATGTTAAAAAAATAATAATAAAATGCGCCCACACTGCAAGTACAGGTTCTGAACTTCACAGATGGGAGTTATCCCTACAATATATTCTCCGATCCCGAAATCGTCCAGCCTCAACCTACGATAACTTCCCTTTTTCCCTTACCTTACAGTTCGTACCTCTCTATCCCAAACCTCACCTATTTTGAGTGGTGTGTGATTGTGTGTGTGTGTGTGTGTGTGTGTGTGTGTGTGTGTGTGTGTGTGTGTGTGTGCGCGCAGTCTTGTGTACTTGCAGTGTGTACACATTTTTTTTCCTAACATATATTTTTCTTCCTAGCATATAATTATTTTATTTTATTTTATTTTTCTCCCCTCACCCGCCTCCCCACTCCATTCCTCAGCTGCATCTCATTATTCCCATCTAACCCATCCCCACCACCGTGACATAACCTTCCTATCCCCACCCATCCCCGATTTACTCGCCACAGAGCGTGATTCGAAGCGCGGCAGCCGGAGGTGATGGTTGTATGTGTTGTGTGCCTGTGTGATTGCATGAGTGTTCTATTTTCTGAAGAAGGCCATGGACGATAGCTGAAAGTGTTGTATGTGTGTGTCGTTTGTATGTGCCTGTCGCAGCTCGTTGCCACGTCTTTGTGCTGAGTTATATATTACTAGTTCCAACCTGGACTTTCCATTATTATATATACAGTTAAATAAGTGTATTTTTAAGCACGTCAATTAACTTTTCATTGCTCGTGTAGTCGCATACTCAACACGAGCATTACTGTAATGTTTTAAAATGTATAATCCAATACATCAATTTTAACATGGCAACTGTGGAACACAGAAAATACTCCTTTAAGGAGTAAAACATTTAAACCACAAAGTACCCTTCAAACTGAATCATTTCAATACTCTGGTGCCAACATTCTTCATTGAATAAATTACCAAACATATGCTAAGACCTAGATATTTATGAGTAACACCTACAGATGTGGGCTGGTCACCTCCAGTAGAGAACTTCACATCGGCAGCAGAGGACCAATCATTAGCAGCAGAGGAGCCTTCGCCATCCCCACCAGTAGAAGCAGCAGCAAACATTATGAAACTGCTGAAGGGAACACCTGTAATAAACAAAAAAACCATCTCTCATTTTTTTTAGACACAAGGAATTTTTTGATTGAAAAAACGATTATACAATGGGAAACATGATCATTCAGCTATTTTTCTACATAGTCCCCATTTTTTTCTATACATTTTTGTTTCAAGTATCCACTTCTGTATTCCTCCCTCAAAGAAGTCGGCCACCAACCCACTGACAAACACTGAAACTTCTTGCTGCAACTCCTCATCTGTCTGAAATCATTGACTGCCTAGGTGCTCCTACAGTTTCAGAAACAGATGGAAATTGCTGGGTGGCAAATCAAGGCTGTAAGGGGGTGGTCAAGGACATACCAGTCAAATTTGTTGATTCACTCCTTCGTTTGTTGCGATACATGCGGACGGGCATTGTCGTGATGCAGCCTTACGCCTTTGTTGAGTTTTCCCCTACGAAGATTTTGGATTGCCCATCTGAATTTTTTAAAGGGAGTGACGTAATGGCACCACAATTTATCCCCCGTAACAATGGAATCAGTGAAGTCTTTGTTATTCTCGTAGAATTCACTCAAGAACTTCCGAGCACAGTCGACACGCGGCTGTTTGTGGACTTCTGAAAGCACGTGCGGCACCAGCACGTGCACACCTTGTGGCAGCCTAACTTTTCATTCAAAATTGTATCATTGAAGCTTCAGAAGCGTTAGGAATTTGAGCAGCCAGTTGCCGGATGGTGATTATCCAATCGTCGAGCAGAATTTGCTCAACTTTTGCCACAACTTTGTCAGAGATTGACAGCCTCCCACTTCATTGTTCATCGTGGATGTCACGGCCATCTCAGAACTCACTACACCATTTGCAGATATGTTGAATGCTCATACACATTTCCCTGTACACTTCACACAATTGCCTATGAATTTCTATAGTTGGTAACTTTCTTGTGTGCAAAAATCAGATGACCACAGGAATTTCACATCTAGCGGTGACAGCGATGACAGGCTACATCGTGTATGGCAGTCAGACCGGTACTGGCCATCGCAGCACCATGCTGATTATTGGAATTGGATTGGTGGTAGGGGTCCAGCTAACACACTGTGTTGCCAGATTTCGCCTCACACCATGTGCAGTAATGGTACAGAGTTGGGTACCTTACTTTTGAAACAACCCTCATAAAACAGTTATCACTCTATTCCAGAGTTTGTTTATAGCTATACTATTGCAAATTTTAGAAATAAATCTTTTGAATTTGAAGTTACGGTTAACATTGCCAATATTAACTTTATGTACATTATAGAGCACTGGTGCAAAGAATTTGAATTAGGCCTAGTTACAGTTAACATTATTTGTTACTAGCTATATGCCCTTGCTTTGCAAGTGAATTTAAAGAGGGCCGTTTGGATAGTGTCACTTTCTAAAAATTCCCTAGCTCAATTTATAAAAATAGGACCCTACAGGATCACTTTGTGGATAATTTTGTTCTCCTAGCCAAAAAGTAAAAGACGAGTAAAATCTATTGAAATATGCAAAACGGTTTTGCTAACTTTCTAATACACAATCAAAATAAGTAAATCCTGATAACCTAGACAAGTACACTGAATATTAGTTTGTATTCCTAAAGATAAGATTGTGGCTGAGGTACTGATTTAAACTTCTGAAAATATTTCTGTCGCCAAGGCAAACAATGTCATGTATTTGACATCAGGCATACTATGAAACTGACAGTGCCACCTGTTCCACTGTTTGGTGTAAAATGTTATGATCACGTTACATTTTAAGGGAGTGGAATAGGAAAGAAAATGCCTAGTAGTGGTACAGTGTACCCTCCGCCACACACCTTACGGTGAATTGCAGAGTATGTATGTAGATGTAGATTATACCATAAAGAGGTTCTCCGAGCTGCTGACAGGGGGAAAAAAAATTAGACAATCACTGTCACACAACTTAAATTTTTACTGTGGCCTTAATCAGAAAAAGAAACACATACATTCACATAATCACTCACACAACTGTACACACTCACAATCGCCATATCTGGCTTCACATGCTTCTATGATTTAACACTAAAAATAATTCGGGTCAGTTCTACACCATCAACTCACAGAATGGCTCGTAGAAACATTGACTGCTTTGTTTAGAGGTCATGTGAAAGTATAATTTAACTGGTTATGGTGAATCCTCGGTCATGAATTTGGCTTTGTTGCCTAAAGTTATTTTTGTTCTGCAATGAAGAGGTCCAGGTTTTTATTGGCATTTGTACTATTGATTGACTTGTGGAATCTTTTAAAAAAACTTGTTTTTATTGCTACACTCTAAGTTCCGTATCACTAACAAAGAAAACTATACAATATACAAGTTTGCAACATCGCAAGGCCAAAAACAATGCGATGCTACTAGTCACCATCCACACCTGCATTCAAAGTGGTCGCACCACACCAAAATGGAGTCCAAAGTTACTGCCTCCAAAGATAACACAGTATAAGAAAAAATCGATGTATTGACTTGGATTCAAGTTTTGCAGATGTTGAACGGAATTGCATAATATTAATATAAATCACATTAAAAATGACGAGTGGAATTACATAATATTAATATAAATTACTTTACACATATTTCTAGACTGGTTAGCAGATATTGTCAGTTGCATTACACTGGCCACTAGTGCCACAAACATCTTGACTGAGTGAAGTGGGGAATGGAGATGGTAGCATACCGGGCTAAGTGGGGATGGGAAGTTCCACATTGCATGATGGATTGTAAAGACTGCAATAGGTGGAATGTGAGATGCGGCATTCAATACAGTGAAGTGACGTGGCAGGAGAGGATAATCGGGTAGAGGAATGTGAGGAGGGAGTGGGGGAAATGGAACGATAAACTAAGAAAAAAATAAAATTAAAAAGTAAATTAATTATGTGGATATGGTAAGGGACAACACACAGATGCAAGGAAGACATGGATTGGAGGGATACAGAATAATGAGTGGGGGAAGGATGGGGGGGGGGTGAAGGGGAATAATATTAGGCATAGGGTGTAGGGATGGGAAGTTATCTTAGGATGAGGCCAGGATGGTTGCAGGACCACAGAATGTGTTGAAGGGACAACTCCCATCTACACAGTTCAGGAAAGCTGGTGGTGAAGGGGAGGATCCCAATGGCCCATTTAGTAAAGCAGCCACTGAAATCCAGAGTGCTATGCTCAGCCACATGCTGTGCCACAGGGTGGTCCATCTTGCTTTTTGCCACAGTTTGACAGTGGCCATACCTCCTGATGGACAGCTGGTTTGTTGTCATACCAATTAAAGCACTGTGCAATGATTGCAGGAGAGTTCGTAAATCAGGGTAATGAAAGGTGGCCCGACCTCTGATGCGGTAGGATAAGCCTGTGACAGGACTGGAATAGGAAGTGCTGGGCGGGTGGATTGGGTAGGTTTTGCATCGGGGTCTTCCACAGGTATATAATCCCTGTGGTAAGGGGCTGGAGTTGGGAGAAGCCCAGGGATGGACTAGGATGTTGTGGGGGTTGGGTGGACATTGGAACACCACTTTAAGTGGGATAGGAAGGATCTTAAGTAGGACATTTCGCATTTCAGAACCTGACAACGGATGATCAAAGCCCTGACAAAGGATGTGATTTAGTTGTTCCAGTCCGGTGTGGTATTGGTTGACTAGAAGGACATACATTTGTGACTGGTTATTGGGGCTGGAGGTAGGATTTGTGTTGTGTGGGGATATGGCAAGGGAAATCTGTTTGCGAACTAGGTCACAAGAGTAATGTCTGTCAGTGAAGGTCTTTGTGAGGCCTTCGGCATATTGGGTAAGGGACTTATCATTACGGTACTGCAAATTCGACGTCCACGGATGGCAAGGCTGTATGGGAGGGATTTTTTGATGCGGTATGGATGGCAGCGGTCAAACTGCAGGTACTCTTGGTAATTAGCAGGTTTAATGTGGACAGAAGTCTGGACGGAGCCGTCAGTTAGGTGGAGGTTGACATCCAGAAAGGTGACTTGCCAGATAGAGAAAGACAAAGTGAAACCGACAGGGGAGAAGGAGTTGAGGTTGTGAAGGAACGAGGATAGGGTGTCTTGGCACTAAGCGAATCATAAAAGTATCACCAACGTACCTGAAAGACCAGAGATTTGGGGTTTTGGGAAGCTAGGAAGGTTTCCTTTCAAACAACCCATAAGTAAGTCGGCATAGGAGGGTGCCATATGGATACCATGGCTGTTCTGTGAATTTGACTGTATACTTTTCCTTCAAAGCTGAGTGGACTTTGTTTTCCATTGGCTTCTCAAACTTCTAAGGTGACAACTGGGATTGTTCCTTCAATAAGGTCAATGGCTAGTACCTCCTCCATTCTTGTCTAATACTACCCTATTTTGTATACGAATATATAACATCTGAAAAGAATATGACATGAAATATACTGTGCTGCCAAAAGGTCGAAGTGGATGACCAAACCTTTTGGTCATCATTTCCAAGGCATTACAGAACCATACATCCCACTGCTCATCCAGCAACAGCTGCTGTCCACCTCTTCAATAAAGGACACAACTCACTGGTCTGGCATGAAGTACAGGACAGTAAAACTCACTGAGGCTCACCAGTCCGAACAGAGACACATTACAAGTATTACCATCAACAGCAGCACTGAGACACTGACCAGAGTGTGCAGCCCAAGACATGCCTGCTGATGTTCTTGTACCACCATAGGTAATTTTCTGATCTGTGACTCATATTAAAAGCGAACACAGCCGCTAAGAAAGAATTTTCAATTGTTTACAGTTACTGTATTTAATGTGGTTCAACACTCTGATTCATAATTAATTTGATCACAGTGTTACATCTGTGTTGACTGCATCTTAACTTGACTAGTTCCATACTGTACTTGTGCTGTTCCAAATAACAAATGTTTGTGTTGTAATGTGTGAGAGCTACAACAAATAAATAGCTCATGAAATTAATAAACACACACTGTTGATAAATAAAGGCACTTCACTGTAGAGTTAATACCTTTCGATTACTTGTATTTCAAGTTTTCACAGACAGAAACATTTTAAAATTATGCTACAGTAGAATTAATGATGAGCTTGTACTGGTCAACAAATCATGTTCCTACAGCAGAAGCCTAAACAACGAAGAAAATAATCAACACAGTGTTGAAAACAAGGTAAAAGATGTGTAATTACGTGGCTGGGCAGGGGTGGGGGGTTTATGATTTACCAAATCCAGTGAACAGTGGGAAGACCTAGTGGACTGAGATCAAGTAAGACAACCATTAAATTTAGCACAAGCTTACACCTGTACCTTGCAGGAGAAACCAATAATGAAATGAAGAGATTCAAAGGTCAGCTGTAATACACATACAAACTGCTACATGTTTTTGCTGTTGTTGCCTTCAGTCTGGAGACTGGTTTGCTGCAGCTCTCCTCAATACCCTAGTCTGAGCAAGCCTCTTCAACTCCACATAAGAACGGCAACCTACAACTGTCTGAATCTGCTTACTGTATCCATCTCTTGGTCTTCCTCTACAATTTTTCCCCACACACTTCCCTCCAACGCTAAATTCACAATTCCTTGATGTCTACGAATACGTCCTACCAATCGATCCCTTCTTTTAGCCAAAGTATGCCAAAAATTCCTTTTCTCCCCAATTCTGTTCAGTACCACCTCATTAGTTACGCGATCCACCCACCTAATCTTCAGCATTCTTCTGTTGCACCACATTTCAAAAGCCTCTATCCTCTTCCTGCCCGCACTGTTTATCGTCCATGTTTCACACCCATACAAGGCAACACTCCACACAAATGCCTTCAGAAAGGACTTCCTTAGGATTAAATCAATATTCGATGTTAACAAATTTCTAATTTTCAAGAATGATATTCTACCCATTGCCTTTCTGCATTTTATATCCTTTGTACTGTGACCATCATTTGTTATTTTACTGCCCAAGTAACAAAACACATCTACCTCCTTTATTGTTTCGTTACCTAATCTAATTCCTTCAGCATCACCTTATTTTCTTAGGCTGCACGCCATTACCCAAGTTTGATCTTGTTAATCTTCATCTTATATGCACCTTTCAGCACACTCTCTATTCCGTTCAATTGCTCTTCCAGGTCCTTTGCTGTCTCTGACAGAATTACAATGTCATCAGCAAAATGCAATGTTTTTATTTCTCCACCCTGAACTTTAATCCCTATTCCAAATTTTTCCTTGCTTTCCTTCACTGCCTGCTCAATGTACAAATTGAATAACAGGAGAAAGGCTAAAACCATTTCTTACTCCCTTCCCAACCACTGCATCCCTTTCATGCCCTTCAACTCTGACAACCGCTGTCTGGTTTTCGTACAAGTTGTAAATAACCGTATGATCCCTACATTTTACTCATGTTTGCTTCAGAACTTTAAAGAGTTTATTCCAATCAACATTGTCAAAAGCCTTCTCCAAATCTACAAAAGCTAGAAATGTAGGTTTGCCTTTTCTTAATCTATCTTCTAGGATAAGCCGTAAAGTGAGTATTGCCTCCCGTGTTCCTACATTTCTCCTGAACCCAAACTGATCTTCCCCGAGGTCGGCTTCTACCAGTTTTTCCATCCTTCTGTATATAATTCGTGTTAATATTTTGCAACCATGACTTATTAAACTGATGGTTCTGTAGTTTTCACACCTGTCTGCACCTGCTTTCTTTGGAATGGGGATTACTACATTTTTCTTGAAGTCTGAGGGTACTTCGCCTGTCTCATACATCTTACACACAAGGTGAAACAGGTTTGTCATGGCTGGTTCTCCCAGATACTTCAGTAGCTCTGAGGGAATATCACCTACTCCAGGGGCCTTGTTTCGACTTAAGTCTTTCAGGGCTCTGTCAAATTCTTCACTCAGTACAGTATCTCCTATTTCATCTTCATCTACATCCTCTTCCCTTCCTACAATATTGTCTCGAAGTTCATTTCCTTTGTAGAGCCCCTCTATATACTCTTTCCACCTTTCAGCTTTCCCTTCTTTGCTGAGAACTGGTTTTCCATCAGTGACCGTGATATTCATAGAGCTGTTTTTCTTATCTCCAAATGTTTCTTTTATTTTCCTGTAGGCTGCATCTATTTTTCCCCTATTTATACATTCCTCTACATCCTTGCATTTGCCTTCTAGCCACTCCTGCTTAGCCATTTTGCACTTCTTGTCAATCTCATTTCTTAGTCGTCTGTACTCCATTTTGCCTGTTTCATTTACTGCATTTTTATATTTTCTCCTTTCATCGATTAAATTTAGTATCTCCTGTGATATCCAAGGATTTTTTGTAGGTCTTTCCTTCCTACCTATTTTGTCCTCTGCTACATTCACTATTTCATCTCTCAATTTTACCCATTCCTCTTCTACTGTTTTATTTTCCCCTGTTTCTGTCAATTGTTGCGCAAAGTTCCCTCTGAAATTCTTAAGAACTTCAGGTTCCTTCAATTTATCCAGGTCCCATCTCCTTATTTTCCTACCTTTTTGTAGTTTCTTCAGTTTCAGCCTACAGTTCATAACCAACAAGTTATGGTCAGAGACTATATCTGCCCCTGGGTATGTCTTACACTGTAATACCTGGTTCCGAAATCTATGTCTTACCATTATAAAATCTATCTGGTATCTTCCGGTGTCTCCTGGTCTCTTCCACGTATACAACCTTATTTTGTGATTCTTGAACCAGGTGTTTGTTATAACTAAATTATGTTCTGTACAAAATTCTACCAGGCGGCTTCCTCTTTCATTCCTTTTGCCCAGACCATATTCACCTACTATCTTCCCTTCCCTTCCTTGTCCTACTACCGAGTTCCAGTCACTCATAACAATTAAGTTTTCCTCTCCCTTAATTGTCTGAATAATTTCCTTTAGCTCCTCATATATTTCTTCGATTTCCTCATCATCGGCAGAGCTAGTTGGCATATTAACCTGTACTACTGTTGTCTGTGTTGGCTTCGTATCTATCTTGACAATGATAATGCGATCACTGTGCTGGTCATAGTAGTTTACCCGCATTCCTATTTTCTTATTCATTATCAATCCTACTCCTGTGATACCCCCAATTGATTGTGTATTTATAATCCTGTACACACCTGACCAGAAATCCTGTTCATCCTGCCACCAAACTTCACTAATCCCCACTATATCTAACTTCAACCTATCCATTTCCCTTTTTAAATTTTCTAATTTTCCTACTCGATTAAGGGATCTAACTTTCCACACTCCGACCCGTAGAATGCCAGTATTGTCTTTCCTGATGACACCGTCCTCCTGAGTAGTCCCCGCCCGGAGATCCGAATGGGGGACTATTTTACCTCCGGAATATTTTACCCGAGAGGATGCCATCATCATATTTTCATACAGTAGAGCTGCATGTCCTCGGGAAAAGTAACGGCTGTAGTTTCCCCTTGCTTTCAGCCATTCGCAGTAGCTGTGTGGCAAAGCCACATTAGCTGATGTTACAAGGCCAGCTCAGTCAATCATCCAGACTGTTGCCCCTGTAACTACTGAAAAGGCTGCTGCCCCTTTTCAGGAACCACACGTTTGTCTGGCCTCTCCACAGATACCCCTCTGCTGTGGTTGCACCTACGGTACGGCTATCTGTATCGTTGAGGCACGCAAGCCACCCCACCTTGGCAATGTCTGTGGTTCATGGGAGTGGTCTCCCAATCTATATCAGGTAAATTAATTTACCAATCTATATCAGGTAAATTTAAATCTCCTCCCAAAACTATAACATGATTGGGAAAACTACTCGAAATATTTTCCAAATTATCCTTCAGGTGTTCTGCCACAACAGCTGCTGAGCCAGGAGGCCTATAGAAGCATCCAATTACCATGTTCGAGCCTGCTTTAACCGTGACCCTCACCCAAAGTATTTCACACTTCGGAGCACTTTGTGTGGATATTAAAGACCCAAATGAACTCTGTGTCTGTCTCCTCCCACAACAATGGAGACTACCATTTGGGCCCTGTCTTTTAGTCAGCAGCAGTGCTGATTACTAGATGTTGCAGTGGACTGCAAGGGTCAGCATTTATTTGTAGAGGATGTCAGTCAGGAGCAGCCAACCTGCCATACAAATCAGTTGCACCCACGTCCTGTTGAGCCATCACTGCCACAGTATCCCAGCAACTGTGTGGCAAGGGCAGCTGTGACATTGTCCCAGTTGAGGGCTCCCACTTGAGGTATTCTCCTTCCCCACTGAGGAGCCTTTAGTATTTTCCACCATCTTACCTTCACCTGTTTCTTGGGATCCTGCAAGACTCGCGCAAACACATACTCGTGCACCGCCCAGGTCTGACCTGTCATCTGAATACCCTTCCTCCTCTACCCAATCACAAGTGGATGTGGCTAAGCCACCACAACTGTCTGTGGAGCAGCAGTCACTTCAACACAGTCGCTCCAGGGGAGCCAGTAATGCCTCAGATCTCTGGCGGAGATCGTAATTTGAGCCTGGACATTTCAAGCCTTAGTTTCTCAGGCAGAAAGAGATATAGTACCGCTACAAACAGACACTGTGATGGTAGTTGGTGTGCGTATAACGGTAGAATAGTGCGAAAGATGGCTATGGGGTGCATGCAACGTGTGACACAGACACACTGGCAAAGGTGTTTACCTGCCAATGGCAGTAGGTCAGTTTTAATGCTTAGTTCAACTAGCATAGGCCTCAGTTTGCACTTCAGCCCATGTGTTGCTTTCTATTAGCTCATCCATGCCAGCTGTGTGTTGTGTGTATTCTCATACACAACTCTATGTAGTTTTATACTTCCTGCTAACTAGAGCAGTTGGAGATAGGTCATGTGTGCAGACGTCGTACAAATATATTTGAGTGTGCCTCTCATGAAGAAGACTTTTCTGACCAAGAGTTCCTGTGCCTGTTTTAACATATAGAAGTCTGTCAACCCACAAAATCAATCTGGAAACGGAATAAAATATGCGGAAAACTAGTTATCGACAATAAAAAAACCTTACTTCTGTACAAGTTTGACAGTCATTTATAAGAAACTGGTCATATTTTCACACACATGTATAACACTATATTGTACACTGAAAGAGTAGTTCCAAATCACACATCATCGAAACATGACTCACTGTATTAAAAATAAAGACCAAGTAAAGCTATTCGACTGCAGGAAAAGTGAAAAATACTTAATATTTGTTGTTGTTGTTTGTGGTTTATAGGGGACTAAACTACATGGTTATCAGTCCCCTGTTCCTAGCGAAGACAATCTGTATTTTACCTTTTCCTATTTGGATATATTAATACCCGGAAGAGCATACTGTGACTATGAACTTAGTCTCTCTTATTCCTGTCATCCTCAGTGTGGAGAGTAGCAAGTGTTAAACTAAGCTAAAAGAGCAGGGAACAGTGGCTGGCTGATCACAAACAAATACAAGATGAGCCAGTCACTCTGTCCTGACTAAAAACGGAGGTAAAAAAAACAGGGTAAAAGTAAGAAAAACATCATAGTAAAATACGAGTGGTGGGAGCCTGAGATACCAGGCACAAGCCCACCACTAAATAGAATGATAAAATCCAGCTGCACGTATAAAACCTAAAACTCGGTCAGCCACAGAGGCATTGTCAGATAAAATCAAGGCAGGCACAGTAGGTAGATTAAAAGACTGCCGCAAGGCGGCTAAAAACGGACAGTCCGACAGGATGTGGACCACTGTCAACAAACTTCCACAACGGCAATTTGGTGGGTTCTCTTGACGTAAAAGGTAGCCATGTGTCAACCACGTATGGCCAATACGTAGGCGACACAGGACAACAGAGTCCTTACGGGAAGGCCTGAAAGACGACTTCCAGACGGCCGCAGAGGACTTAATCGCTCTGAGCTTGTTGGGAGTGCTCAGTGTTGCCCATTGCATGTCCCAAGCCTCAAAAACCCTGTGGCGCAAATCCATTCGGATATCCCGTTCTGGGATACCAATATCCAGGGGAGGAGCGGTGGTGGCGAGCTTAGCCAGCCGATCGACACGCTCGTTCCCTGGGATGCCAATGTTGCCAGAGGCCCAGATAAAGTCCACCACACATCCAGACTTGCCAAGTGAAGCGATGGCGTTTTGGATGGATTGCACCAACGGATGGGAAGAAAAATAGTTGGAAAGGGCTTGCAGGCCACTAAGGGAGTCGCTGCACACGACATACGACTTCTGGGGGCACGTTCTGAGGTGGTCAAGAGCACGAGAAATGGCGATCAGTTCAGCTGTAAAAATACTACAGCCGGGCGGCAGGGACTGTTGTTCTGTGTGGTCTCCATGAATAAAAGCGTAACTGGCTCTGCCATTTACCAGGGAGCCATCAGTGTACAGGACTTCTGCATCACGATGAGCAGCAAGAAGTGCCAGAAACTTGCAACGGAGTGTAAGTCGTGAGGCTAATGCCTTTGTATCGCAGGACAATTGCAGGTGGAGCTTCAAACGGGGGATGAACCAAGGAGGAAGACGGGATGGGCAGGAAAAAAACTCAGGGAGAGGTAGGGAATTAAGTGAGGAGAGGAGTGTACGAACCCGGATCGCGATCGGAAGACCTGATCTAGGTCGACGTGATGGAAAAGGAGGGGTAACAGTCGGAAACAAAAGCCTGCGATTTGGATGGTGTGATGTGGCATGGACTCGAGCAACATAGCTAGCGAGAAGCTGCTGCCAGTGGAAGTGTAATGGAGGAATCCCTGCTTCGGCTAGAAGACTTGGCACAGGGCTGGTGCGGAAAGCCCCAGTCGCCAGCCGGATACCACCATAGTGGATGGGGTCAAGGATCCTCAAGGCGGATGGTGCTGCTGAGTCGTATACGAGGCATCCGTAATCAAGCCTTGATTGTATCAAGGACTTGTACAGCTGCAGGAGGGTGGAACGAGCAGCACCCCAAGCAGTATGGCTCAAGCAGCGGAGAATATTAAGATGCCGTGAGCATTCTTGTCGCAGCTGACACAGATGTGGCACCCAAGTAAGTCTGTTGTCGAATACCATGCCAAGAAACCGTTGAGTCTCTGCGACAACGAGCAGTTCACCACCCAGATATAACTCGGGATCCATGCAAACTGCTCGCCGGCGACAGAAATGTATCACACGGGTCTTCTGCGCTGAAAACTGAAAACCATGGGTAGAGGCCCATGATTCAGCTTTCCGGATGGCTCCCTGTAGCCGCCGTTCAGCGACGCTAATACTAGCCGAACTATAATATAAACAAAAGTCATCTGCAAACAAGCTGGAACAGACAGAGGATCCCACAGCCGTGGCAAGCCCGTTTATGGCGATTAAAAACAAAGGCACACTGAGGACGGAGCCCTGCGGGACACCGTTCTCTTGGATGTGTGAGGAACTAAGAGTGGTACCCACCCTAACCCTAAAGGAGCGGTGGGAGAGAAAATACCTGATATAGATCAGAAGTGGGCCCCGTAAGCCCCAGTCATACAATGTAGCCAGAATGTGGTGGCGCCAGGTTGTGTCGTACGCTTTCCGAAGATCAAAAAATACAGCAAGAAGGTGTTCACGGTGGGTAAAAGCTGTACGTATAGCCGACTCCAAGGACACAAGATTGACAATTGTGGAGCGGCCTTGACGGAAACCCCCTTGTTGTGCAACTAGGAGTCCCCGGTCTTCGAGGATTCACATAAGCCGCCGACTCACCATCCGTTCAACGAGCTTACATAGAACGTTTGTCAGGCTGATCGGGCGGTAACTGTCAGCCACCTGTGGGTCAGCGCCTGGTTTTATCACTGGGATGATGGTGCTTTCCCGCCATTGGGAAGGAAAAACACCGTCTGCCCAGAGACGGTTAAACAAGGCGAGCAGTTGGTTCTGAGCGTCCACAGAAAGATGCCGAAGAAATTGGCTATGAACACGATCTGGTCCTGGACAAGTATCAGGGCATGCAGAAAGGGTACTTTTAAACTCCCACTCGCTAAATGGTGCATTGTACGGCTCCTGGCGACGTGTGTGAAACGACAGTGGCTTCCGCTCAACTCGGTCTTTAATGGCGCGAAAGGCTTCACTGTAAGCTTCAGTTGAACTGATGCCTGTATAAAACTGTGCCATGTGCTCGGCGACAGCAAGCGGGTCTGAGCAGACAGTACCCTGTAAGCGAAGACAGGGGATTCCTGTTGGTGGGCGGTGCCCGAAAAGTCGTCGAACCTGAGTCCACACCCGAGAAGGTGAGGCACGAGATCCAATAGAGGCGACGTACCTCTCCCAACAATCTTGCTTACTTTGCCGTATAAGCCGTCGTGCTCGGGCCCGTAGCCGTTTAAAAGCAATCAGGTGATCGATGGTGGGATGTCGCCGGTAGCGCTGAAGTGCCCTACGCCGATCCCGAATGGCTTCCAGCGATTTCTTGTGACCACCAAGGCATAGATTTGCGCCGAGTGGACCCTGAGGTGGTTGGAACAGTGGCCTCAGCAGCGACAGTCACCTTTTGGACTGCCACATCCACATCGGCTGGCAGTTGAGAAGGAATGACAACAGCAGAAGTGTAACACTGCCAATCAGCCCTATGGAGGGACCATCGAGGTAGTTGTTCCGCCTGTTGAGACTGTGGGAGCGACAAAAAGATAGGAAAATGGTCGCTACTGCAGAGGTCATCGTGGGCCCTCCATGTGAGGTGTGGAAGAAGGATCGGGCTGCAGACCGAGAGATCAATAGCTGAGAAAGTGCCATGCGCAACACTGAAGTGCGGCGGGGAACCAGTATTGAGAAGGCAGATGTCTTGTTGTGCAATAAGAGCTTCAACATCCCTCCCACGTCGGGTCGTCTCTGTTCCGCCCCATAAAGGGTGATGGGCATTAAAGTCCCCCAAGAGAAGAAACGGTGGGGGCAGCTGTGCTACCAGAGCAGCAAGATCAGTGGGCGAAACATCCCTGTCTGGTGGAAGGTATATTGAACAGACAGTCAATTCCTGCATAGCCCGAAGGCGAACAGCAACAGCCTCAATAGGTGTGCGGAGAGGCACAGCAATACTGGGGACAGTGGCAAGGATGTATATACAGACACCACCAGAGGCTCTGTCGCAGTCGACACGGTTGTTGAAGTAGCCCCGATACCCTCGAAGGGCCGGGGTCTGCTGAGCAGGAAACCAAGTTTCCTGCAGAGCCATACACAACACTGGGAAACGGCACAACAACTGCTGCAGCTCAGCTAGATGGTTGAAAAACCCTCCGCAATTCCACTGGAGAATGTGATTCATGGTTTGCTGGAAGACCTTGATGAAGGACTGAATATTGTCAGCCCAAAGATTTGCGGTCTGCCTGTCGTTGCACATCTGCATCAAGGAGCATCGGCTCAAGCGTCTTCGTGAGGGCCAGATCCTCGAGAGACGCGAAGATCTGAACCTCATCTTCTGATGTAGATGATGCAGGATTCCGAGGAGACTTTCTTCTTTGGTTTTTTCTTCTTTACCTCCCGCTGCCCTTTCGGTCTTAAGGGCTAGGAGTACTTCTCACTAGCGGTTTCTGGGCCCGATGTCGATCGGGAAACCCGACAACTGGGGGCAGGTGGATCCTGCAGCCTCTGGCTGGGACCCTCCAAACCACTCGTGGAAGCCTCAGGAGGGGGTGCCACAAGGGACCCCCTCCGGGCAAGAGGGGCCGGGGAAGGCTGGTGCTTCCCCGGCTGGAGAGTGGGGACTGGAGTCCCCGGTGATGGGGTAGATATTGCTCCCACAGGTGTTGTGGGAGCAAGGGATGTAGATGGTCCCCCACCCATTGAGGGGGCAGTAGATGATTGTTGGCCCATAGGGTCCACAGATGGAGATGACACTGGTACTATCGATCTGAATGGAAGAGGTGCCGCTGTGACTGCAACAAAAGATGATATCATCTTTACAGGATGGAGTCGCTCGTACTTTTTGCGTGCCTCAGAAAAAGTAAGCCATTCCAGGGTCTTGATTTCCATTATTTTCCTTTCCCGATGAAGAACAGTACAAGTTGGCGAGCAGGGCGGATGATGTTGCCCGCAATTTACGCAAACAGGAGGTGGGGTACAAGGGGTGTCCAGGTGTGATGGCCGTCCACACTCCCTGCAGTTTGGACTGGAAGTACATCAGGACGACATGTGCCCGAACTTCCAGCACCGGAAACACCGCATTGGGGGAGGGACATACGGTTTGACATCAACACAGTATACCATTATCTTGACCTTCTCAGGCAGTGTATCTCCTTCGAAGGCCAAGATAAAAGCACCGGTGGCAACCCTGCTATCTTTGGGTCCTCTGTATACACGCCGGATGAAGTGAACCCCTCGACGCTGCAAGTTTGCTCGCAATTCTTCATCGGTCTGGGACAACAGATCTCTCTGATAGATTAGACCCTGGACCATGTTTAAGGACTTGTGGGGCGTGATTGTCACAGGGATGTCACCCAGCTCATCGCAGGCAAGCAATGCCCGCGATTGGGCTGGGGACGCTGTTTGTATCAATACAGCCCCACTCTTCATCTTTGAGAATGACTCCACTTCGCCAAACTAGTCTTCGAGCTGTTCGACGAAGAACTGTGGCTTAGTAGACAGAAAGGAACAGAACGGGCACATACTAGGTATTGTGGCGAGTATGGTTCAGATCGGCGAAGGTCTCTACGTTCCTCCCATGGGGTGCCAAGGGAAGGGAACGTCTTAGGATCATAAGCAGTTGCATCGAATTCTGTTTTTCCACGCTTAGAAAAGCCAGGTTTGCGTGTGGCGACGCTATTTATTGCTAGTTTCATGTCTGTCCCACGAGCAGCTAGGGAACTAAAGGTCCACCCAGGCAGAGCCCCGCTTGCCTGGGTAAGCCTTATACAACTGAGGTGCGGCAGGTTCCTCAGAGGTTGCTCGCTAGCGGCTGTTCAACCTTAACAGCCATGCATCTCCTCGGCACGTAGCACACCTTGAGATTGAGGTTTTTTTTAGAGAGGTTTGTACCGTCCTCGCGACCCGGGCGATTAAGCCAAGATCCCCGGGCTCTAAAACGTACAACGTTCCACCGTCGCGCCGAGCGATGGTCGTTGAAGCACGCACAGAGCTTACGGTGTAGCGGACTGTTGGAGCGACACAGCCCACAGCTCAGGACCCCGGGTTCGCCAAGCCCATACTCAGCAAATTAATGCTGAGCCCCTGAGGGGACTTAATATTTCATTCAGTGAGTTAATGCGCACTAAGGGTCCACCTGAAAAGATGCTCTACATACTAGTAAGTAAGGATTAAATTTTATGATGCTTCTCACTAGGCTCCAGTGGTTATATTGGCACCAATGGTAACAGCGGCAACTCAGATGACAACTTCAATTAAAGCAAAAAAAATTTTTTTTTCTGAACGGACAAGGGTACATACAAGTACCTGTCAACCATAGAGCAGGTATATTATTAATTTTGCTGGAGTGAAACGAGCAGCCATAACATTTACTCTGTAGGTCATGAAAATTATTAATGCAATTATACGCTTCATTACTCATCTGTTGCCAACAGAAGCACTGGAGCCCGACTAGAAGCATCGTAAATTTTTACCGTAAGTAAGTAAAGTTTTCAACAATGCAGAGTTTGTTTTTGACAGCAAAATTATGTACTAGGCATGGTTTTGTTGGATGCAGGCTGCAATTGCCTTCCTCTGACCTTTGAAATGACTTACCAAGACAATTATCTAAGGATCTATAGTTGTCTTGCACTTCAGCATAACAATAACAATCTCCCACAGGTGTAAGAATTGATAAGTGAAACTAAAAAATCTTAATTAAATGTTATTGAATTACTGTCTCACAAATGTTCTCAAATATTAATCAAGGCTGTAAATCAGGCAAATGTTTGTAAATCCATCAGACCAAGCCGCAATGGCCATAAATCCCAAGACTTACAAACACACACACACACACACACACACACACACACACACACACACACACCCACCCTCAGGGAGGACTCGAACCCCTGGCAGGAACGGCCACCCAGTCCGTAGCATGACGCCTTAGACCATGTGGCCATTCTGCACAGCTTTATATAATGCAAAATGGTCACTTCCAAATAGTCGAAGAAAACGGAAAGCTGTTATTAGGAAAATTATTTAAGAACTCTATCTTGCTGGCATAAAAGATGATGTTAAGATATGTCCAAAAGGTTCAGGAAACAAAACAAAGTAATTGGGTATTTTATGAAGATGATGATAGTTTAGCTACTCCTGATATTTGTTACATGAAATCTGTTAAACATCCCAGAAATGGAAAACCAGAATGGGGATCAGGATTATGACTTTGTACTGCCAAAATTATAGCTAATTTTAATTCATTATTAACTTTGGTAGAGTCCGTGTACATCGAAGGAAATGGCATTGCCATCGATATATATCGAATGTTCGAGATAGTGTTTCTGAACCACAGATACAGACGCTACGCGCCCTCACTTACTAAAAGACAACCTCTTGTTTAACCTATACCTAACCTAATTTTGACTCAAAAAAAGTGATCTGTAGCGTAGCCTTAAGGAGGTTAGGTATAGGTTAAACAAGAAGTTCTTTCTTATAATACTTGAGGGCGCGTAACACCCGAATCTCCAGTTCAGAAACACTATATCGAACATTCTTTATGTATTGATGGCAATGCTGTTTCTTCAATGTACATGGAGTCTACCAAATTACCTTAACTTTTGATCCTCTGAAATACTGAGAGACATCTGTACATGTCGCACCTGTGACAGTATTTTGAAAATAATATGTTCGGTATTTTCATGGGTAATAAATTAAGTTTCCAGTATTACACACCTATTAATATGTTTATAGGCCATATACCGGTAATTATTCAATTCACAGATTTTTTAATATAAATGTGGAAGTGTTACACTATATTCTCGACTTTCGTCACACCTGTGACACCCGCTGTTTGCTCAAGAATATGGGTTTTCATCAATTATAAAAAAACACACATTCACAATTAAAGGTAAAATTTTACAACGCTTCTCGCCAGGCTCCAGTGCTTATGTCGGCAACAGATGAAGAATGAAGTGCAGAATTGCGTTAGTGTATTTCACGAGCTACAGAGTAAATGTTATTGCCACTTGTTTCACTCGCAGCAAAATTAGTACTGTACCTGCACTATGGTTGACAGTTTATTGTATGTACCCTTGTCCATTCAGAAAAAATTGTTTTAAATTGTCACGAAAAAGCATTTATTGGTTATCTGAGTTGCCGTCATTACCATTGGTTCCAACAACTACTGCAGCCTGGCAAGAAGCGTCATACAATTTAACCCAATTAATGATACGATCAATACCTTTTTAAATGATGTAAGTGAAAAAGGAATATTTTTAAATTGATTTGTAGTAAATTACTGACAGTTCGTATGTCACACCAGTGACTATGGAATCAGCCACATAGCCCATAATGACAAAAATTACGCTGTTGAGTTACTGGCCTTAACCGTTGTGTGCCACTGAATGTGGTAACTAGCTAATGGGGTAGCCGAGTGATGTGATGTTGAATAGGACAGAAGATGTGAGCATACTCAAGCACTGATTAGTTGTTGGTATGGTAGCTGTTCATTACACAAATACAAGAAAGGATCAGGAAGTAACACAAATTATTTTTATTTTATTTCATTATTATTATTATCATTATTTCCTCTGGGAGAGCAGGTTGACTGTTGAGATTTTATTACGCCACACTTTGAAGTTTGCACTACAGGGAGCATTTTTGTTTCCATGTGAAACTGTCGAGAGTAACCTGAACGACCTTGTGAATCACACACTGGGTGGCCAGCAGCTTCTGCAATGCCAGAGCCACTGAGGCAGCAATTTTCAATGACCAGTGTGTGCAACTACAAACCTTATCACAGCAGTTCATTTTCTATGAAGTGCAGGCCTACAATATTGTTCATAACAAACTGGAGTTTTGTAATGTTAGTGTCCACTGGGTGCCTAAGAACCCAGCAGACAATCAGAGGACCAGCAAATGATGACTAGCTTGAATCACTTCATGGATTACATAGCAGAATTCCATGACTTTCTTAAAGGAAATAGGTCACTGATAATGAGTACTGGGCATACAACTGAACACCCAAAACGAAACATGTAAGGAGTGAAAACGAGCTGTTTCCCGACACAAAATTCAATCCAAATAGGTTGGCCTATCCGCCAGGAATGTGCTTTGGCGGTATTCTGGAAAATAGTGCAGCCTACATTAAAACTTTGCGTAAGTGATGATGTGCCCTTCGTGAGAAACGCCACAACAGTAATGCTGCCATTGTCAATTTTCTTCATTATAATTCTCAGCAAATGTTACGGTACTGCTACTACGGAGGTGCTTCGACACACACGAAAATATACTTTAAAGATTTGCCGCCGGATAACATTGTGAAAAATCACATAATACTTCGTCGTAACATCCGCACATCAACCTCGGGGGATGATAATGTTGTCTTCAACACTGCAAGCGAAGAAAGAGCCGTCAACAACATTTACCATTTAATAACAAATACTGAATAAAAGAACGAATTTCTTAATGTGTACCTCGTACACAATATTATTATACTCGTCAAAATTGCCATGTATAGGAACAGTGCTGTCGACAATGTATAAAATTTCTCTAAATATCAATGTTTCATACTTCCCTTTTCAAATGATGTCAGTTAATTTTCATTTGCAGTAGAACATTCAAGCTCTGGCAAAAAATTACCTTTGAAACACTCAAGCCGGCCTCTACAGTACCAATTTACCGAGCAAGTAGATAGATTACTTACACTCACTACTGACTGATAACTACCTTGGATGTCAGTTTCTCAGAAGTAACCTCTATTTTGCTTACTTCTGGTGTACTAAATTACAATCTATTAACATGTCACACTAAATAATAATCGCCCGAAGCAACTGATATTGGAGCCGCAAGTAAATAATTTACAACACAACCTATTACTTCCTGGAACAACGAACTTAATACGATAATAAAAATACAACTTCCGTAACAAGTACCGTAACTTTTCATTCAGAATTACACCATACTTACAATAAATTCACAAGTGAAATACTGTAAACAACAACGACGCCAACCAAACATATGATCACTTCTCAAAGATGTCGAATATCAAGATAACATATATCTTTAAAACTGGCGGGACCTCCATCAAGGAACCGAAGACCAACTGTGGACCACTAGACCTTAGGGACCGACGAACACCGGAAGTGACGTACTGTCGAAAGTTCAGAGAATATAGCAAAAGTATTGTAAGCACCTCCATGATTGTAAGCATGTGAGCGGTTATCTTTGATAATAAGTTTTCTGGCACGTACAGTACCCTTTTGTGTTTTTGTTGTTGTTGAATATAAAAGCATATTTTCATCTGCCAGGAAGTGACCGAATTATAATCCTAACCCGGCACAAGGAGTCCAGATATTTTAATCTATACTTGACGATAATCGAAAGTGCAAATATTGTTGCGAAATAGAAACGTGCTGTTCAAGCTATGTAAAGGTACGTAAGACGATTGGTTAAAATAATTGTTGCTACAGTATTGTATTTTCTCTAACATATAAATGCATACCCTGTATCTGTGTTTAATCTTCACTTTAATTATGGGGATTAGAAGTGGTATGGGTACTAGTTGTTGTCTAGGCTACATACCAGTAATCCAAGAAATGTGTTTTGAAAGGCTATTTAAAAATTTAATGACATTTCCGCATTTTGAGTTGCCAAGTAATGGAATTCAACTTTACTTTCAGCCACATAAAGTGTCTAAATGCAAATTAAGAAATGCCGTGGAACTGAAGCTATTACTGTAAATTTGAAATACGAAAATAAGAAGCTGAAAGATAAGGGTTTGTATGAATTTATATTAACAGTTTGTATACCAAATATATGTTAATAATCGTAGCTGCTAGTAAGGAGTAAATTTACTGGGACAAGAGTGTATTAATTTAAACATTTTGAACGAATTTAGATACTTTGCTTTAAAAATTTATACAGTAGAATACTGAGTAGATACACATATTCTGCGGACCAATACAGCAAGGAAGAATTGTGATTACAATTAACTCTACACTAGTTCTTTGATTACTGTTGTAGACTGTCAACTTGCATGGAAGTAAATACTGATTTATTAGTAAAACGGACAAAGTGATTGAGAATGTGTGATTTTCTAAATATTTAATTTACCATGTACATACCTTATCTTAAGCTATAAATTCTGTAAGTTTCGCTGAAATTGTTGGTTTCGTAATTATGAAACACTTCACGTATTTTTTTATCTACCAAATATTTTGTGTGTGTGTGTGTGTGTGTGTGTGTGTGTGTGTACACAAACTGTTTATGCAATTGTGAAAAGTCTTCCCTTTTCTGATAAATTTTTACATATGGCAATGGCAGCTTGATGTGCAAATGTTGTCAACAAAATGTTTACTTTGCATTGATAAGTTTACCAAGTAGGCCAGGGTATGCAGAAGAACTTATCAACCATAGAGGAAGAACAGCATTAATTATTTATTATGTACTCGATACAAAAGGTTATTCCCCCTGATGTTATTGCATTTAACATCAACAGTAGCTTCCAACGTCAGCACTGTGTCGCTCATTGTGGAATGGGTCTACTTGATAGGCACCTTCAGTGGTGCTTGTCTTGAGTATCAACAATGGCTTCTGCTGACAAGACAGCCTATATAAACTTTTGGCACTGTCAGGAGTTACTCCCTCCATCCTTACAGTTCGACCCAGCTGCCCTGTTTGTTGAAATGACAAAATTCTTGCGCCTCGCCTTCAGTAGGAAACCTAGTTGTGCCTCCCACATATCTTACTTGGCAGCTCGCTGTGTTTGCTATCCCAATGGTTTTTGTGTCTTAAATGGTATGTAATAGGTATCACACCTCCTCCATTTATAATGATGACTTAAGTCTGTTGGAAAATGGATTATGGTTGCATCATTTATTCATCTGCCTGACCATCCATCTTATGTTGTCTTAACACTGTCCACCATCGCAGGATATGGCTGTTCTGGCCCTGTAAAGAATCTGTTGCCTCATTGAGTTTGCTTTTGAATGCTGCTCCAGCAGCTCTGCCTTACACTACTACCCACATTGCCAGCGAGTGTGAATTCTTCACCCCCCTGGCTCATGTCTATTTTTAACTTCATATGTTTCCCAAGTACGCTACCCATGACCAGCTGTATAGAGGAGTTTCTCCTGCTTTATATGCTGTTTGAGGATTAAATTTTTATCTATATCAATGGTTTCAGAACATTGAGGTGTTGGGTGTGTCTTTGTACTTTACGATGAGCCTTCCCACAATTGGCTACTTGAATTGTGTTCGATCTTCACAGCTGAGCTCTAGGCTCTATACCAGTCCATCCAAAACATTAGGCAACACAAACTCGCAAAAAGTGTTGTATGCTAAGACTTTCTTAATTCTCTTCAGAGCTTTTGTTTTTTGCACTCCGTCCACCCCTTAGTAGAATGGATCCAAGACTCTTCACTTTCTCATTGTCAGGGGAGCCAACGTGGCGTTCACGGCTACTTTAGTATACAAGGGAATGACACTGCTGCTCTCCTCCCTTGACCTGCCAGATATTCTGTTTCCTCATATGATCTTCATACAATTGTCTGTCGGCATGTAGTATTACTGTGGAGTATGCATTGGTCCTCAGTCCTTGGGAATAAACTCTGGTAAATTTTAACCTCTCCCAATAGCTTTCTCCACCTGCTTGATCCACTCATTTTGAAGTCATGGCTAGTCATATGAAAATGATTTAGATTGCAGATTACTCACTATCTTGCTGACTCAAAAGTAGTATTATGAACATTTTATTTTGTAATTAGTACTGTTACTGTATTTGGTACAATTCTTGATTGGGTCATGTGCATATCACTATCAAAATAAATTATTTGTGTCATCTTTGCTGGATATGCTGAAAGTTAAGTACATATATTTTTAAAGTTTCAGTGAACATTCAAAATTTGTGCTGTTACTTGTCACCTACTTTGGTAGTTGACAAAACAAAACAAAAAAGTGGTTATTGCTGAACGCGTTTCTGAGCCATTTGCAGACTTAGGTATAAATAACTGTTTCCTTCTAAATTCCAATTAAAAATACTCTTGAATAATTGTGGTGAAAAGGTTGGTGGTTGTACACATCATTCCAAATACATCAGTGATTAGAGGTAAAATTATATTCACTGTGTTGGCAGCCTAGTGTGGTGATGTTGGCAACAACTGTTGGATGATCTTTGAACATGCAGTCACATAATGAGAGAAATAATCATTTATATTGATTGTGAAATAAATAATTAATGCTGTTTCTGCACTATGACTGACAGGTCTTTGTGTGTGCCCTTGACCGGTCAGTGATTTAAATATTGTAAATTGAATGTTTCTTTGCCAACAAATACACACTATGCTGCTGACACAGCAAGTAAAATGTAACTGTTAGCAGTTAGTGTGTATATGTGTGAGTTTGCTCCATTTATTATTAATTTGCAACTCATTGCCAAAGTTTAGTATTATAGGTACAGAATGTTATGCATTTTCCATTATTCCCATGGGTACAATTTTACTTATGGCACTGGGTTCTTTTAATGCTGATGTCGACAATAATTGAAAGCTTTATCACATAGATTGTAGGGAAATCTTTCACATTGGCCATGAATTAAATAATGCTGATCCTGCTCTATGGTTGATATGTCCTTCCATGCATCATTGTCTGGTCAGTAAATTAGTTACCCTCATAAGTGAACATTTTGGTTCCAACATTAACTCATTAGACAACTGCTGCCTTAAGTAAAATTTAACTGCTGCTATGTTTGGATTAAAAAGATTAAATAATTCAATTGGTATAATTTTGATTTATTTTCAGAAACAAATTGCATACCTGGGTCCATGTCAATACTGCAAGAATACACATCCAGTCTCTGCTTCCACTGTATATGTACTGGAATGTTACTGAGGATAGACTGGTCAATGCTAAACATTATTCTTTTAATTTTGCTTTCTGCAGGAAATTGAGTACCATGTCAAATAATGTTAATATCAGATACAATTTAAAAAATGAAGATGTGTACACATTTCACCTTGTTATGTACATGTCGTAATACTTGCATCTCATGTTGCAATGAATGTGGTCACAAGAGAAATTGTAATTTTTTTTATGTATTTTATGATTATGAACTTCTCAGCATGTTCAGAAACAATTGTCACCAGGGTGTGTAAACTGTATTGTGGGTTGATAATTTCCATGATAACTTGTTTGCAAACAACATTTGTACTGATGTAGTGTACTTAAAAATTTCATTTAATAAGCTAATGTGCAGTCACTTTCCTCTATCTGGCTTTGGAAAAAAGCTGACTTCAGATAATTTGTAGCAACTTTTAAACTGTAAATAAAATTTATTTTAACTTGAGAAACTTGTTAATTTCTTTCCTGTGTGTTCAGAAAAAAATCCTGTTGTCTTTTTAAAAAAATGAAAGTGAGATAATTGAGAAAATTTGGTGAGAATGAAGCTATTGCCTTTTCTTTGGGTTTTTTTTTTGGTGGGGGGGGGGCATTTAGTTTTCTGTGGTGAATACTAAGCAGCTCTGACTGGTTTTCTTTTATTCTACATTGTTTGTGCCCTCGACATTGACAACATATTATATTTTTTAAAAAGAAATGTAATATTAATTTAATACACTAAATGTATTCTTAAACTGTAATGGATGTGGGGAGGGGGTTGGCAAGATTGAGGATATAATTGCAGATGAAAACTTTTTCCCAGCACATTTAGAAGCATAAAATATTAAGTACAAAAATTTTAATTAATTGAATTGGGGGGAAAAACTGAGCAAGTAAGTGTCACCTAGTTTTAAAAGTTGAAAACAATCATTCTGTTAAAGGAAGATTCAGTGGAGAAACTTATGAAATTACAAGGAGATTGTAAACATGAAGCCTGTAATTGGAATGAGTCAATTCATTCCATTGCAATTGTGAACAAATAGCTTTAATTATGGAGATAATAGAAATTAATCACTATGATAGGTGTGAAACATGAAGTACTCTTAGACCAGACAAACTCAACTTTTTTCTTCCTCGGCCAAAATCACGAACGTTTTATTTCAAATGGGCCACAACATTATCACAGGATAAAATAACACTGCGAAATAACTATACCCATTTCTTTTATCGTCAAAATCTATTTTAATATATAATTGTTAATAGAAGAGTACATTGCTTTTTGAAATATAGCTGAATGTATTGTTAAGATTTTCTTATTTTTTTAGAATTTGTGCACTTGTTCTTTAGCCAAATCATAATTAATTTCAAAGAAAGATATTTAAGAACTTCAAAAGTTTGAGTAGCTATCTGAAACTGCTGGAACCTTTTGGCAGCCATTTCCAAGCAGTTACCTTTTTGTTCGTAACATATGTTAATCAATGGAATATGACATTTAGCGATTAGGGCGAGCGATTACTGTGAATTGCCACTATGGTACTTGCCAGAGCTGAACAGCGTTAACCAAAATGTTAACATCATTAACCCATTACTAAAAAGTTAACTCTGAACTGTATCGTGCAGCCATGAAATCTCATCTTCGGTCTCTGAATTTATATTCGTGTGGATGTGTTGTTGTACCACTGAAATAGAGCAAATTAAGTAAAACAATACCCTACATCATATTTTTTTTTTCTTAATTTTTTTTATTATTATTATTGCACCCTGTGATATGAGTGCTGGAAAGAACTGAAGACTTCAGGATAAAGATAAAATATTGCGTTAATGTGTATTAATTGTTTATAAACTTTGGGCCAGCAGTTACATTAACTTCTTGTCTATCCAGAGTGCATCTCCCATCCGCCCACAATTCTCATTAGTCCTACGGTAGGTGTGATGTCTTCTTTAAAAAGACATCACACCAATAAGTATTTGCAATTAATGTTGTGCGTGTGAAAAAATTCAAAATGTTTGTAAAACTATGAGACTAACTGCTTGGTTATTAGTCCCTAGCATACAAACTAAAACTACTTGAACCAAGTTTAACTAACCTAAGGTCAACACATACACCCATGTCCGAGAGAGGACTCGAACCTCCGACGGCGAATGGCCGTGCACACTGCAGCACGGTGCCTCAGTGCACACACCTATTCAGCCGCAGCTGTGAAAGTGTTTTGCAGAAATGGTAATTTCAGTAGGCAAACGGCCGTATATATGTATTCCTCTGCCTTTACTATTTTTTCCTTGTAATAATTGTCTGTTAAGGTGATCATAATATAACTACTCAGAATGCAACAATGCCCTTTGATTGTTATACAGTATTGAAGTTTACAATGAAATGAGTAACAGGCACAAAATCATAAAATAGCAAATATAAAATAAAACACATATATTCACAGTAGTTGTATTAGATACATCCAAGTATTAAAAATTAGTAAAAATCTTGCTTAGGTAACTTGATACAACTTTTGACACTCATCTGCTCATGTTTCAAAAGTAAATGTCAGTGTTTGAAACTTTTTTTTTTTAACTTTTAAATCTACTATGGATGTTGACAGCTGGCTTTTATTTAGAACTCTACAGCCTGGTACTACCTATCTTGATGTAATTGCATATATCAAGAGAGAATGCTGGCGTTAAATATTCTTACTTAACTTGGCTGCTGAAATTTAAATGGCTCAACAGACTTTTCATGGAACGTAGTTTAAAGAAGAATAGCTCTGCTTTCAAATTGGATTTACAATACCACTGTCTTACAACACCCCTCTGTTTGCACTGGGGATTAATAAGAAAAATAGCAGTGTGTGGTGTGTTAACGGTCCTAGAGCTCTGGCATCTGTGAACCACATCCAATAGGGACAGTCCATGTCAGTTTACAATGATGTATCAATTATCACAAGAGAAAAAAGAATTATAGCTCTCTGAGAGGGGGACCATAGTTAAATTAAAGAGGAGTTATATTACACAGTTTTTGGCACTCAATTATGAATTTCTCACTTCTTCTGAAGTTCTGGATTGGAAACGCAGTGCTGTTTGGGGATATGGACGTTGGTACAGTACATAAACAAAGTTAGTAAAGATTCTGTGCCACGGCGGAGCGGCCAAATGCATTGAGGCGCTATGCTACGATGTGCGAGGCCATTTCTCGTCAGGGATTCGAATCCCCGCTAGGGGAAGGATGTTTGTGCCATCTTTAGTATAAGCTAGTTCATAAGTAGTTTGTAAGTTTAGGGAGTGATGACCCCGTAGTTGAGTCCCATAAGCTCTAGAAACATTTCGAAAGAGTTCGTAATTTGTGTGCTACAATACTCACGCTGTTGAAACAATCACAAAGAGCAGAGCTAGCAGTAGGAAAATCCAGCTCAGCAACACCAACTTCAGACTGCAGATCTCGAAAATCCATGCATCATCACACAGGTGGTATAAATGCATTCTGAATTCAGTACAGTATGTTAGGGTTATGAAATAAAGCAAGACATTTTTACACTGCTAAAAATATAACAAATTATGTCTTGTAACGTCACATGATCCAGGGTTTTTTATGTCAAAAAACCGGAACATTTAGGTATCACAGGAGAACCTGGTAGGGACAACAGGACTGTACTCAAAATCCCGGAACTCCCGACGAAATCTGAACGTCTGATCACTTTATAAATGTTTGTAAATCTATCGGACTCAGCTGCTTGTCTATTAGTCTGTAGCTTACAAACTACTTAAACTAAGATAAACTAACTTACAGACAACACAAACAGCCATGCTCGAGGGGGGACTCAAACCCCCAATGGCAAACAGCTGCGCCCACCGCAACATGGCACCCCGGTGCTCACAGCCAATCCACCATGGCTCTGATCACTTTAATTAGCTGTACGAAAAAATTCTGATCGAGAGGTAGGATAGATATATTAGTCATCCAATGGCATCTGAACTATTACGTGTTGCTATTCAGTTGAATTTCGTGACCAACATGGCACATAAATTGATATACGAGTGCAGAGAACAGGGAAAATGTTTACCTATCTTTCTGACAATCGTACATGCAGCTCACCTTGCCCCTCGTGTTATATGGAATGTTTATTTTCATAGTGACAGTGGACTGACGGTGCTTTGATATTTACGGTTGCATATTAAGCACAGTGCTTTCCCAGCACACTTTACAAACAAATACCAATCTTCTCAGTAAGCATAAAAATGGCACACTTATATCCTAAACTTTTTTTGTTCATGCTGAACTCCCACAAGACAGATTAACAGTGTCACACATGATAGAATTCAGAACAGATACTTCAGTGCACCAAAAAGGAGGCAATTGTGAGCACTATCCGAGCTGCCACCCGGGGAGGACAGAGAGGAAGAAAGCACCGGAGCAGCATACTCAGAGTGCTTCACAACAAACAACATGTGCTGTGGAGAAAGTGCTGCTTAAATTCTGGGCACTGCCTTCATCAATTTTGCTGTTCACATCTCGCCCATTTTTATCAGCCAGTCATTAGAGATTCGGCATAACTGTAGACTGGGATACCACCCATCTGCTTTGACCCATGACATCAATATGTCGGAAAATCAGAATATGGGATATCTTAATAGTTCTATATTGTAGATACAAATAATCTGTAGTTATTATAGATAACAGAATGTACCATCGATCATAGGTCTTAGCTCAAAAATTCACGCCTTTGGTGCTCACATAGGGGGGGGGGGGGAATCTCTTGGTTAACCTACACCTAACCATCAGAGAGAAGCTACAGATCACTTTTTAAACACAAAATATTAATCTGTTTTGTTTGTAAACAAACTAACGTCTTTAACTCAACCGCCATATAATCACTCACGCCTTCTACAAAAATTCTGCGCTGTGATGACATCACGGGTCAAAGCTGACGGGCGGTATCCCTGTCTACAGGTGAGCCAGAGATTTTTATTATTTTGAATACCGGATGGCTAGCTTGCCAGACCATAAGTGGCCTGCAGGCTGATTACTGCTGTCTTAGACTGTCTTAGCATCCCACATTTTTCTTACATTAATTAATAACTGAATGAGAACAAAATCAACCATGTTTGAAAGTGGGGCCTTACTACAAGACAGCAAATGGAGTACCTGGCCTTGTTTGCTATATTTGTTGCTTTCCATGATTATGCTTTTTCCAAGCCTTGCATTTGTCATGATACATGTATAGTCACTTATAAACTGTACAACCATTACTACATTAGTTCCAACATAGTTGGCTGCTGCATGCTTAGCAGTGGATGTTGCAACTCCATGGCGAGGCAAGTGCAGAACATGTCTATCCAGTTCACGTCATCAAAACAGTTTGGAGATCGCATCAGAAATAGTTATGTCACTCAGTATGTACTGAATAGATGACCTTGATAGTATATCATTGAGAAAAGGGGCACAATCTGGGATGCCAACAGCAACATGGGACTTGTGGCCACCAGCAGACACACAGTATTGGGTGCGAGGCACTGCTCTGGCTGCCACTGGCCACGCGACATCAGGTGCTGCTGGGGCACACAGCATTCAATGTGTTAAGGATCAGTGTTTTCTTTGTGACAAAATTAATATGCTTTGGCAGGGTGTCAAGCTTCCTGCAAAATACCGGGATTTATTGTATTTTTCCTAGAAACTCTACAAAAAGTACATTTAATTTTGGGTGGAGGTATGGCTTCATGCAATGCAGCAGTCATCATTTACCCATGCTTTATGCTGTACAAAATTATTCCCAGGAGTATTACTCAATGCTGTATTTTCCCACCTCCCTCGCCCAACCAAACAGCCAGCCAGCTGCCAGCCCAAGTTGGGCTTAGCTAACAACTTCTCGAACGAAGTTATACCATAATGTAACTGTGTGTACTCTAGAGTCCTTTGGTGTTGGATTGTGATGTGCGGTTTGCCTCATTTGTCTTTAGGCTGTAGGGTGCATTTTTTTACAAAATCATTAGCATGGAGTTGTGATCTGCATAATAAAGATTTAAAAAACACACGACGACTGATTGCTGAAAATCACTGAGTTTGGAAGTCAAATACAGCTGTGGAGTGCAATACTTTTCAATAAAATGGAAAGCAACATGAAAATATTTATTGATTGGAACATCATGCAAATAATGGGCTGATATTAATTCTCTATAAAAAAGAAAAACTGTTTACTTTCTGACTTTTAAACCTTATCATATTTGTAAAAATTCTTACTTTTTGGTCAACATGTTCTGCGTAACATGATTCAACACAATCAAAGACTATGCCCTTTTCAGTGTGTCATGTTTCATCCATACTATCACTATTAAATGTGTAAGTAATTCTGTTATGTTTACTCGAAACTACTGGCGAACAGATTTTGATGAAATTTGGTACAGAGATAGCTGAGGAAGAGTAGAGACTACATCTGAAATTTTTGTTTTCAACATTTTTAAAAATATGGCATTCAGATGTTGCTTGCATTTTAGTTGGCAATTTTTTTGTTTATATAGACTAGCTGTACCTGGCATGTTTTGAATGCCATGGAAAGAAAAATATTTTGGTATCTGGTACGTGTTGGAATATCATAACATATTAAACAGAATAGTATTTGAATCCAACGTATCAAAATTTCAAAGAAATCAGTCATAAGCTTTTGGTGATTTGCTATTGGTAACATATAAATATTTGGTTTGTGTGTTTCTAATAGCAAATCTCTGCAAGTTCTTTATCTATCGATTTGAAATACTGACACGACAGTATTCGGCATAACTGAAGACTGGGATACCGCCCGTCAGCTTTGATCCATGGCGTCAACAACATGTCAAAAAACCCGATACAGGATATCTTAATAGTTCTGTATTGTAGGTAAAAAATAATCTGTATTTATCCTTGTAAATTACAGACAACAATGTACCATCGGTCACATGTCTGAGCCCAAAAATTCGCACCTTAGGCGCTCTTATGCGAAAGAAAACCTCTTTCCTAACGTATACCTTATCATCAGAGAAAAGTTACAGATCACTTTTAAATACAAAATATTAATCTATAATCTGAATATTATAGAGGAAAAATTCCTAAAAGGAAAAATATACGTAAAAAATAGATGAAGTACACTTACCAGGCGAAAGGGCACAGGCAGTAATAGCAACAAATAAACACACAGACACACACACACACACAAAAATGCTAGCTTTCGCAGCCTAGCTGCTTCATCAGGCAGAAGGGAAGGAGAGGGAAAAGGAAATGATGAGGGTTTTAAGGAAGGGGGTAAGGAGCCATTCCAATCCCGGGACAGGAAAGACTTACCTTGGGGGAAAAAATGGAAGGTAAATAAATGCACATACACCCACACATTTACACAGACACAAGTACACTTAGGCAGACATACTGTAGAACTGTAGAAAGCAAAGAAGTTAGAAGTCAGACAGAGATGCCACTTGATGCAGAGGCTCTGTCCAGAGAACCAAGGCAAAGATGTTAAGATGGTGGGTGGGAATTCGAATTTAGCGGAGGTTAAGACCAGGTGGGCAACGGGAAGAGAGAATATGCTGAAGGGCTAGTTCCCATCTCCGGAGTTCTGAAGGATTGGTGTCAGTGGGAAGTATCCAGATAACCCGGACGGTGTAGCACTGTGCCAAGATGTGCTGGCCATGCACCAAGGCATGTTTAGCCACAGGGTGATCCTCGTTACCAACAAACACTGTCTGCCTGTGTCCATTCATGCGAATGGACAGTTTGTTGCTGGTCATTCCCACATAGAACGCTTCACAGTGCAGGCATGTCAGTTGGTAGATCACGTGGGTACTATCGCAAGTGGCTCTGCCTTTGATCGTGTACACCTTCCGGGTTACGGGACTGGAGTAAGTGGTGGTGGAAGGGTGCATAGGGCAGGTTTTACAACGGGGGCGGTTACAAGGGTAGGAGCCAGAAGGTAGGGAAGGTGGTTTGGGGATTTCATAGGGGTGGACTAGGAGGTTACGGAGGTTAGGTGGGCGGCGGAAAGACACTCTCGGTGGAGTAGGAAGGATGTCATGAAGGATGGATCTCATTTCGGGGCACGATTTTAGGAAGTCGTATCCTTGCTGGAGAGCCACATTCAGAGTCCGCTCCAGTCCCGGAAAGTATCCGGTGACAAGAGGGGCACTTCTGGGGTTTTGTGGAAGGTTCTTAAATTGGGGAGATGAGGAAGTGGCTCTGGCAATTTGCTTCTGTACCAGGCCAGGAGGATAGCTGCGGGATGTGAGGCTGTTATCAGGTTGTTGGTGTATTGGTTCAGGGATTCAGGACTGGAGCAGACTCGTTTGCCACGAAGACCTAAGCTGTAGGGAAGGGAACGTTTGATGTGGAAAGGATGGCAGCTGTCATAATGCAGGTACTGTTGTTTATTGGTAGGTTTGATGTGGACGGATGTGTGTAGTTGGCCGTTGGATAGATTGAGGTCGACATCGAGGAAAGTGGCATGGGATTTGGAATAGGACCAGGTGAATTTGATGGGACCAAAGGAGTTGAGGTTGGAGAGGAAATTCTGGAGTTCTTCTTCACTGTGAGTCCAGATCATGAAGATGTCGTCAATGAATCTATACCAAACTTTGGGTTGACAGGCTTGGGTGTCCAGGAAGGCCAACTACACACATCCGTCCACATCAAACCTACCAATAAACAACAGTACCTGCATTATGACAGCTGCCATCCTTTCCACATCAAACGTTCCCTTCCCTACAGCTTAGGTCTTCGTGGCAAACGAGTCTGCTCCAGTCCTGAATCCCTGAACCAATACACCAACAACCTGATAACAGCCTTCACATCCCGCAGCTATCCTCCTGGCCTGGTACAGAAGCAAATTGCCAGAGCCACTTCCTCATCTCCCCAATTTAAGAACCTTCCACAAAACCCCAGAAGTGCCCCTCTTGTCACCGGATACTTTCCGGGACTGGAGCGGACTCAGAATGTGGCTCTCCAGCAAGGATACGACTTCCTAAAATCCTGCCCCGAAATGAGATCCATCCTTCATGACATCCTTCCTACTCCACCGAGAGTGTCTTTCCGCCGCCCACCTAACCTCCGTAACCTCCTAGTCCACCCCTATGAAATCCCCAAACCACCTTCCCTACCTTCTGGCTCCTACCCTTGTAACCGCCCCCGTTGTAAAACCTGCCCTATGCACCCTTCCACCACCACTTACTCCAGTCCCGTAACCCGGAAGGTGTACACGATCAAAGGCAGAGCCACTTGCGATAGTACCCACGTGATCTACCAACTGACATGCCTGCACTGTGAAGCGTTCTATGTGGGAATGACCAGCAACAAACTGTCCATTCGCATGAATGGACACAGGCAGACAGTGTTTGTTGGTAACGAGGATCACCCTGTGGCTAAACATGCCTTGGTGCATGGCCAGCACATCTTGGCACAGTGCTACACCGTCCGGGTTATCTGGATACTTCCCACTGACACCAATCCTTCAGAACTCCGGAGATGGGAACTAGCCCTTCAGCATATTCTCTCTTCCCGTTGCCCACCTGGTCTTAATCTCCGCTAAATTCGAATTCCCACCCACCATCTTAACATCTTTGCCTTGGTTCTCTGGACAGAGCCTCTGCATCAAGTGGCATCTCTGTCTGACTTCTAACTTCTTTGCTTTCTACAGTTCTACAGTATGTCTGCCTAAGTGTACTTGTGTCTGTGTAAATGTGTGGGTGTATGTGCATTTATTTACCTTCCATTTTTTCCCCCAAGGTAAGTCTTTCCTGTCCCGGGATTGGAATGGCTCCTTACCCCCTTCCTTAAAACCCTCATCATTTCCTTTTCCCTCTCCTTCCCTTCTGCCTGATGAAGCAGCTAGGCTGCGAAAGCTAGCATTTTTGTGTGTGTGTGTGTGTGTCTGTGTGTTTATTTGTTGCTATGCTGCCTGTGCCCTTTCGCCTGGTAAGTGTACTTCATCTATTTTTTACGTATATTAATCTATAATCTGTTATGTTTGAAAAAAATCGTTTTTAACTCAGCTACTACCTAATTACTCACACCTTCTACAAACACTTCAAAACTGTCGTGATGTGATGACATCACGAGTCAAAGCTGACGGTCTGTATCCCTGACACAAACTGCGCCATTGAAATTTCTGGAGTGTGTTAGAAATTAGTACTTTTGTCCAGCCTTTAGAGGCTTATATACAAAATGAATTTATCTTCTGAATCCAGGAGCTAATATCTTGGGTGGGATGCTCATCAGCCAAAGGGGAGGGGGGGGTGATCAATGACCAAGGGGGAGGGGCACCTCTGCAATGGTAACAACATTTCTAAACAAAAGTAAGCTAGAGGACAAACAGTTACTGGCTAGACATAAACAATGTTGTCAGAGCATAAAAAACCAGCTTTACAGATAAAGGAATTGTATGTTTGCAAATATTGCACACCTCCTCTAATATCTTGCAAACAAATTACAGTGTAGCACCAGTATGATCAAGGTGTTGCTATCACATTTACTGCTAGAGCACCAGTCCAAACCATCCCAAATGTGGTGCATATTACTCACATAGCTATGTAACGACATTTGAGGATCTTGCCTGCCATGCTGAAAGGTCAGTATATGCACGGTGACGTATTGAAATTTATCCGGAGGGGCAAGGTTTTAAAACTGCTATTTTTAATATAATTTACACACTGCACCTAAAAATTGTTTCTCAAGAATTAAGTTTCATAAGTGTACTAAACAACTTTCACTTACCGGTACACATTCATTAAATTTTAAAGGTAAATTACTTCGCTGTTTAGAAGATAAACTTCTCACTCTGCAATGTACAACTAAATGCAATCAAAGTCATCAAGATCATAAATGAAGGGAACTTATTAACTATTTTGTTGTGGCGTTACAAATGCACGAGGTATGGTGCAGTCACAGGTTGTGGAGATTCAGTCACAGAACAACTGCCCAATTAATTTCTTTCTTTTCTTTGAGAAAATGATCAATGAAATTTTTCCTATCTCTGAAACAAGAAAGTTTCCTATATTGATACATTAGAAGAAGATTGTATTGAAAAACTGAAGAATCATCTGTTGTTTCTCACTACATCCTAAATGTACAGAGTTCTTGTAGTATACTCTATGTTAATTACCTGCTACAATGGAGAATATAAGTGGCATTCATTCCTATCATGTTAGCTTTTATCAACCTATATTGAGAGCCAACAGTAAGATTCTTTACGGGATTTTCACAACCCAAGCATGTAATTCTTCTTGATGAGATAAGAATGCAGAACAATGAAACATGGCTAATACCGGATGCAGACCCGATGGCCTGGAGCAAGAAATCTAAAGAATAGGCGATATCAATTCATGTCAAACTATTTAGTGTTTCTAATCATTTTTACATGTTGCAGAATATGGAGTGAGTTAGCTGTTAGGATTTTATTTTGCATAAGTGACTCATTTCTGATAAGCCAACAAATATTAGATAACTGATCAATTACCATATAATCATAGTCAATAACTGCAAAACAAACCACTATTTTCATTAATATTTTTTAAACATTTATTTACTTCATTACAATAGAAAAAAAATTGCTTAAGTTGTGGAGTGTCCTAAAGAGAACTAGGGAAACATGTAGTTGTGTTTGTCTCAAAAGTGGCAATGGTTAATCAAGGAGACTTGAAATATTGGTTTCACTCTTGTAATCTAATTAAATGAAATTAGGGTGCATCTGTATTGCATTGTTTCCTTTTTGTCATATGTAAACACTTTAAACAGCAACATTTTTACAATCCGTGTCATGGCAGAGTGTAGAGTTTTCAGATGTTGGCTACGGCCACTGCATGTGACAAGCCACTCAGGTGGTAGTACACAGCAGGCAATGAAATTCACCGTTTTTATTCACACAGTATTCGAATGTTTCACACTAACACTACAGTTTTGTTATTAATTGTTCCACTGACGATTACAGTCAATTTACTGAGTGGACAAAGTTACATAGAGAACCTGTCAACCATAGAGCAGGAACAGCATTAATTATTTACTTCATTGTCAGTACAAAAAAGTAATTATTTATTACAAATAAATAAGGTCAAATTACGGTTCAATTAAAGACCGGTGTACAACTTGTCGGATTTGACCAATGATTTCGTATTTGAGTTAACGACGGTAAAAGTCAATACTTTGTGTACAACCAGAATATAGAGTACGATTTTGCATTTAAAATGTGATTGTCTGTTATTATCTGTGCTACTACTGGACAGCTACAGCCGCTGCCAACATCAACACTTGACACGGATTGTAAAATTTTACCTAACAAAATTTTAACCACTCTGGGCTTTAAGAATGTTTTCCTATTCAATATTACTCCTAACAGATTCTTTTATTTTACATGGGGGAAGTAAGATGTACAGAGTCATCCCTTACAGCAAAACTTGAATCATCAGGCAACATGTCTGTCAAAATATTAAAATTTTACTTCACGATCTTCAAAAATGCAAAATAAATAAATAAATCCTGTGTTGTTATTAATGTTTAAAATAACATAACAGCATTAAAAATAATCGAAAACCAATATGTTTATACATAAAAAATTATTTAATTTAACAGAAATTATGTACACAATTATGTATCCAAAATACACTCTTCTGTCACGACTTGGAGCCACCTTGTCACAGATTGTTTAATATCTTCTAAACGACTTTGAAAGCTCTGTCACCTTTTTTGGGAGTAATCGGCCTTTTAATTAGGAAACTACATGTACTACAACAAAGAGCAGCACTAGGAATTATCACGGAGGATAAATATTGACCCAAGTTTATGCTTCCCCCAGTTATACACTTACAATCATAAACCCTGTTTACAATAATTGGAATCCCAAATTTTGTTTATCTTTACTCTCTGGGCACTCCCTTTCTCATAACTGAACAATAAATACACAAATTGTAATCGTAAAATTACACACGCCACATAGTACACAGTTACACACACAAACATAAACAAAGCGTTTAATGCGCAAAGGCACCAAAGATCTTCAGTGCCAAAGAAAGTATAGTGGTCAAAATAATATCCTATGCTCCGTGAATTACGTCACTTCCGGTGTTCGTCGGTCCCTAAGGTCTAGTCTGTGGACCGTCACTTAACATATACGTAACGTTACCATCCGTGATGTAAAAAACCACAGTTTGATATCAAAAATGAGGAAATTAAAACGCTAAATTTTACTGACGGCCAAAACAAACTTTATACTGTATTTTTTTGTCAATTTGTCGTGTAAAGTGTTGAAAATTTAAATAACATTTCAAAAAAATCGACAGCCATTTGCAAGAGAAAATACATACGTAAAAAAAAATCAAACAATACGTATGAGAGAAAAAATAGAGCCTTTTTGCTGTATCCATTACCATTTTAACATTGTTCATAAAGTCCGTAATCAACTGCGTTTTCTCTTTCGTTAGCAGCAGTGAGCTCAAATGAGCTCACTGGTTAACAATGACTTTTGGCCCACTTTAGGTTATGGTAGTAGCACTAAAAGTGGGCCTTTGTGATCGCCTTTTGACAGATGGAAATTGAAATGAAAATAACGGCTTAACCATTCATCTGACACCAGTGGCGGACTAAGGCTGTCAGAGACCCGGGGTGGCAGCAGAACAAACTGAGGCCCCTTGTTCACTTGCAAATACATGTATTACTAAAAAAAGTAACTTTTGAGTTTTGGAGGCCCCACAGGACGAGAGGGACGGGACAGTCTAAGAAAAATTGCATCCTAGATTTGGAGGCCCCGAAACGAGAGGCCAGGAGAAGTCGGGAAAAAAAAAAAAAAAAAAAAAAAACCATGCTTTCGAGATATTTGGAGCTCCCCCAAGACGGAAGGCTCGGGGCGGTCCGCCCCCCCCCCCCCCCTTAGTCCGCCACTATCTGACACGAACATTGAATAAACGATTTTAGGAGAAAATTCTCTACAAATTTGCTGTGTTATGTTTTTTTTTTTTTTTTTCATATATCATGTCGTTTCAGAGATATTTGCAAAAAATAACAGGATTCAACGATATCTGTTTGTCTGTATGTATGTCTGTCTGTGTGTCTGTCTGTAACATCTTCCCACTTTTTAGGTCGAACCATTCAACCGATCGGCACCAAATTTTACGGACATAATTGTTGGCCACCAGCGACCACAACCTGGCATCTTCAAATATTTCGGAAACACTGAAATAAAAGCCGTTTGTGATGGCCTTTTGACAGCAGAAAATTACAAATGAACTGTTCAACTGACAAGAAAATTGAATACACGAATTTGTAGAGGGGAAAATTTCTCTACAACTTTACTCTGTTATGTTTTTTTTTTTTTTTTTTTTTTTTTTTTTTTTTTTTTTTTTTTTTTTTTTTTTTTCTCATAACTTGCACCATTACAGAGATATTTGCAAAAATAACGGCGATTTGACACCGTCACTTGATTTTACGTAAACCAAATGTTGGGCAATGTCACGTGATATTAGGTTTGTTGGAAGAGCTGCAGCACATTTGTAGTACGAAAAATCGTGTTTGAAGAACTGCAGGCGTCGTTCTGTAGCCTACCGGGTGTTGGAAGAGATACAATCATGCAGCTACTGCTTTCATGAAATCAAGTCCGTAGCATAGCTGTGATGACGTCGTGCATTGAGACGAGATTGAGGCACTTGATTGGTAGGCCGACGTTTGGAATCAGCAGGAAGAAATTTTCCCAGCAACTCACACAGCCACACTCGCACATGCTCATAACTCTGAGGCATGTTTTGAGGGTTAATAAGCGCCTTTGTTAAAAGATTTCGAAAGTCCACAGTGTTCTAGTGTATAAGTGTACTGCGTGTTACTTCTGTCATTCTGTGTTTCTTCTCCTGTTTGTAAAGGAAGTTTGTTTTTTGTTTCTGTATATTGATGTATTAGTATTTTATAAGTATTATATTTGTTTGTATGAAATCACGAGTAAACATTGGAAGAGTATTTTCAAATTCCATTTCTTCCAGATGTCAAGCAATTCATATTTTTGTGTCCAGTGACGACGATTTCGATCAAATGCTGTTGCGCCGAAATAACATGTAGAAGATTGAAAATATTTTTTAAGCATGTGGTGCCGCAGTTTTCAGAAGATGAATTTGTAAAACATTTTCGGATGTTTCTTTATTACTCTTGTAAAAAGTGACGTTTCTGCACCACACTGATTCCTGTGTACATGATTCTTGTTCTTGTGCGGGTAATTGTAAAGGTACAAGAGGTGCAGGTGCGGGTTCGGGAGCTTGGATGCTTAAAAATTCCGTGGCTGCAAATAAAGGAAGACTTAACATGGAAATTTTCAAACTAGATTACATAGAAATACACAAAATATTAAATGAACACTTCAATAACTTAAACGTTACTTTTAGATGCTGTCACAATAAATCTCTCTCTTCTGCTGGCTTCCCCCCATCTTCAAACTACACAGAACAAGTGATCCCACACATGATACACAAATTGCAGGTTAGTGTTCGAAGAGCCCTGGCACTATGCCAAACCACCTAGAGACAAGGCTTTACAACAGGCCATGCTATGTCATTCTGACCAGGCCACAGTCGCCAGCTTACTGGCTGCCCGCTATGAGGCAGGGGGTGTGACCCAGCGGACAGCCTTTCAGCTGGCGGCTGTGGCCTGGTCAGTGTGTCGTAGCACAGGCTGTTGTAACGTCTTGTCTCTAGGTGATGTTGACCATCCATGGCACGTGATGTCATCGTCACAACACATACACAGTAGTACCTGCATTGCTGCAGCAGGATCTGCATCCATGCAGCTCCTCGAACAAACCTATTCACTAAGTTTACTTGCAACACATCTTCCGGAAGACGAAAACCGAATTTCGTAAAACGATTTTCACAGTCGTGTTTACATGTTACAGCCTGAATCGGATTTCCTAGCCTACTCAATATAGCCGTCGAAAAACAGCTGACTCAGTTCCTGATTTAGTCAGCACAATCAGTATTTTTCTAAATTTAAATATACAGATTTATGCTCAATTTAATATTTATACTTTTATTTCACGTTAGACAATGTCACTCTGTCCACACGTGCCGAAAATTCTTAACAAGAAAACACAATCTGAAAAGCCAAGAACGCTTCAAAAACAATTGCGTTTACATGAGCATGAAAATCGACTGTGGAGATGGATAACCGCTTTACAGAGGTGGATTTCCAGAATCGACTTTGGAGTGTATATATGACCAACTAAATGCGGAATTGGGAAGTCGGTTTACGAAATCCGGTTTTCGGAGCCCATATAAACAGGGTAATTTGTCACACACAATTCTCTCTCTTGGATATGCCATATTACTTTCTGTATATTATTATTTTCTTATTATAACTTACATATTATCATTTCAAAGCAAAGATGAACTTGAGAATTAACTAAAATACGTTCTTAGTACGATAAATTATAATCTATTGTCTAAATAAGCCATATTAGCAGTTAGCAACTGCCATCAAGAGTATGAGAATTAAGGATCAGTTCTGTAAGTGCTCGTCGTACTGTAGAGTGGATTAGGTTGTGATGCCCATGGTCAGTAGTTCGAAACCCACCACTAACCTTTCTTTTTAATATGATGAAAGTCACTAATTAGAATCAGTTTGTCTATACTCTGTTTCAAACATTGACTATGTTTTCCTTTACAGCTAAAATAACAAACGTAATAAGTTTGGTAATACTGAATTCCACATAACTCTAGTACTTGATCTATATACAAAGTTACTACCATCATTATGTCATTTACAACAGTCATTGTAACAGTATCTCCCCAGTTTGTTCACATGTGATAAAGAAGTCTATGTTTGCAATTCGTTGGCAAGTATTTCATAGTATGTCCACAAAATTGAACAAATGTACTCTTCAGAGAAAGCGCTATTACCTTTCAGCAACTCAGATTCTTGCAGAATATAGTTGTGTTCAATTAACAAGAGTGTGCAAAAACCTTATTTTTTATTTATTTATATTTATTTGTTCTTCCGTTAGACCGATGCTGTGCGGTCATTTGTTCATGTTCGTTCTGGGTTCATAGTTGAGAATTTTCTCAGTTTTCTTATTATGGATGGCAATGAGCCATCTTTCTTTTCCTCTCTTTTCATTGGTTCTTCAGTTTGATCGGTTCTTTTTGGACGTTGATTTGTTTTGTTTTATTTTTATCGTTTTGTCGTTGACTCTGTTTAATCATTACCTCTGATCGAGAATGCTGAGCTACTACGTCAGCAACCCCCTGACCAAGTGGTTGCAGCCACCACACCCAGCAAGTTTCGAACCAATGTCTAAATGTTCATGCATCAAAAGGAAATCGCCACCCATTACACTATGCTGAGCAGCTGCGAGAGTAATCCGTAATTCTCATACTATCAATTGTAGGTGTTTTCGTGCACCTTGGTTGCACAGTGGTAGAGTGCCAGACTACAAATCCAAAGGTTGCCAGGTCCTAGGATTGCTCATGTGAAAAATACCGAGTAGCACCATGGTTTGGAACCCACGTTAAACTGTAGGTCCCCCTATAACTGGCTGGGTAAGTCAGTTCAGAGGTCAGAGGAAGGCAGCGTCATACCACCTCCAAACAGGACCATGCCTAGTAAAGCACTGTGGTATTCAAACCAATCTTCCGATTGTTGACTGCTTTAACCTATCTTTTATCTGTAGATATAGCATTTTCAGACATTAAATTATAATTCATTGTCTTAAGAAAAACGTGCATCTGTTAATTTTCAGTGAGACATTGCTTCGAAATGACAACCCTTGAGTTATAATAAGAAAATCATCAAATACAGAAAGCAAGATAGCGTATGTAAAGAGAGTTTTTGGCAAGATTTGTGGCGAGGGATGTTATCTGACTGATTTCCGAACGCGAAATGTATGTTATGTTCTTTCCAGGCTATAGTTAATCGTAACCAGTACTGGCAATAGAAATAAACTTAGAACAAATTACCAAAGCAAAACAGGTGATAGTATTTTAACGGAAAATTTAATGAAAATGTGGAGGAGATATTAAAATAATAGTTTAAATAGCGCACACTCCGCTGCAGAGTGAAAGTTTCATTCTGGAATAGTTTAAATAGCTAAAAGTTCAAAAAAGAGTATTTTTTTAAAGCTAAAGTCAACTATCAAATAATTTTGGCTGTTAAAATAGTCAGAAAGAATATTATGTGTTCGTTGCACAGAAAATATCACAATAATAGAGTCGTAACTGTATAGTCCATAATTTTTATTCTTTATATTAGTATGATTTATGTCCAAAACATTTGTAAAAACTAATAAAATTACAGGCAAATCTAAAGTGGGCCGAAAACACGCCAGTGCGATTTTCATTTAAAATGTTTATTAATGGCATTACTTCATCAATGTACAGTCTTATTTATAAACATAATTTGCCTCAGACTTTACTGTTACTCTATTGTACAACCTAAATAAATTTTAGGTTTCACATATATGATCTCAATTTTGGAAGAACACCTAATTCGTCATGGAACATTTGCAATTTACCTCTTAAACAAAGTATAATAATGAAATAGTGATTAGTAAGACACATTTGCATGTAATCAATGTAATCGTCTACTGAAACATGAAAATCGCGAGACCAAAATAGTGTAACTTCCGATGATGGTACAGCCGTTACATGAAAACCTTATAAATACAATGGGGATTTTTCTGGCAGCACTTGACGTTACTTCATGGACATTGCGATCTGGCCTTCATAAGAGGAACTTAACGAGGGTGTAGAAAAAATAAACTTAACTTCTCGTAATTAAATTATTACAGAAGTGAGTAAAAGCAAAATCTTTCTAAGTGCACTTTGTATTTTAAACCGAGGGAGTGGGTCAGTGGTAATACAATGTACTCTCATTCGAGAGGGCGGTGGTCTAAATCCACATCTGTCAATCAAGGTTTAGCCTTTCCTTGATTTACCTAAATCATTCCAGATAAATGCTGGGATGCTTGGTTTCAAAGGGCACAGCCGATATGCTCCTCATCCTTACTACAAAACTCGAGCATGAGCTCCCTCTATTTGACCTGGCTGTCGACAGTTCGTCAAACCTTAAGCTTCCTTCCTTCATATTTAGATAGTTAGAATTTTAATGAACTTGATATTGTTTACTCATTATGTTAATAGTATCCGCAGGTGGTCAAATAAAAAATACGACTTTTTTCTATCAAGAATTAATTGGAACATTCCTCTTTAATGCAGACTTTGAATTATTGTTCTGTTCGGCCTAGAAGTGGAGTAATTACCATTTTCTCTATCGCCTGCAGATTTAATGGGTGGGCCAACTGAATGTATCGTGACTTTTTGTGAACTATTTGGCATTATGTCATCATGAAATTGATTATTTATAAAGTTAAAATTAAACCAAGTGTACAAAGGTTGGCTACACTGTTTTCTATGACAAATAAAGTGCTGAGAGCGCCTAAACCTCTTCCTTGTTATTGATTGTTTCGAATTACTTCAGTAATGCATCTGGCGTTGGTAATATTATACTTCTTTTTGTAAAGCTTTCTTCTGGTTACAGTGTCACGTTTTAGTTATCGTGTATATAAGAAGAGGAATAATGTAGGGAAAAGAAAATAAACAGTAATACCAAGGAGTGACGCTGTAATTACAGAAAAAATGCGTTCTTCTCCTAAGCAACACACTGCTGGCCAAAGCCATGAGATATCTTCTAACAAGAAATTGACTAGTGGAAGTGACAGATTTTGTCAATATGTGAGCGACAGTGGTAATATTAACGAAGTACTGTACCGAATATTGGACTATTATCGTCTGTGATGAACGAAAGTGTTCAAGTGAAGGAGTGGAGCTAGAAATAACAAACCATTTTGGAATAGAAACTTCCTGGTAGATTAAAATTGTGTGCTGGAACCAGGACTCGAACCTGGGACCTTTGCCTTTCGCGGGCAAGCGCACTACCGACTGTGCTATCCCAACATGACTCAAGATGCCGCCTCACAACTTTACTTCCGCCAGTATCTCGCCTCCTACTTTCCAAACTTCACAGAAGCTGTCCTGCGAACCATACAAGACTAGCACTCCTGGAAGAAAGGATATGGTGGAGACATAGCTTAGCCACATCCTAAGGGATGTTTCCAGAATGAAACTTTCACTCTGCAGCAGAGTGTGTGCTGATATGAAACTTCCTGGCAGATTAAAATTTTACCCGAACAATTTGATACAATTGAAATTCCACCCACCTCCCTTTCAGAAATTAGGAAAATAATAAACTCTCTCAAGAGTAAAAGGTCACATGGAATTGATGGCATTTCCAGCAGGGTATTAAAAGCTTGTTCCCAAGAGGTAAATAGGATTCTTAGTCATATTTGTAATAGCTCTTTAAAACAGGGTATTTTCCCAGATAGACTGAAATATGCTATCGTTAAACCTTTACATAAAAAAGGGGATACATCTGATGTCAACAACTACCGCCCCATCTCACTTCTGACAGCTTTATCCAAAATGTTTGAAAAAGTTATGTATTCTCGAGTTGCTTCACATATTACTAAAAATAAAGTTCTAACAAAATGTCAGTTTAGTTTTCAAAAAAGCTTTTCAACTGAAAATGCTATATATACCTTCACTGTTAAAATATTAAATGCTTTGAATAACTGCATCACAAGTTGGGATTTATTGTGATCTCTCAAAGGCCTTTGATTGTGTAAATCATGGGATTCTTCTAGATAAGCTAAAGTATTGTGGTATGAGAGGGGCAGTGAATGCACAAATGGTTTAAATCTTACTTAACTGGAAGAGTGCAGAAAGTTGAACAAGTAGTTCACATTATATAGATGAAACAATTAATTCCTCTAACTGGGAAGTTATGAAAAATGAGGTCCTATAAGGTTCGGTGTTGGGTCCTTTGCTGTTCTTAATATATATTAATGATTTGCCATTCTACATTCACGAAGATGCTAAGCTAGTTCTTTTTGCTGATGATACAAGTATAGCTATCACACCTGACAAACAGGAATTAGCTGATGAAATTGTAAATGATATCTTTCAGAAGGTTATTAAGTGGTTCTCTACAAATGGACTCTCATTAAACTTTGATAAAACCCAATATATACAGTTTCATACAGTAAATGGCATGACACAATTAATAAATTTAGACTCTGAACAGCTATCTGTAGCTAAGGTAGAATATTCATAATTTTTAAGTGTTTGCATTGATAAGGGATTGAATTGGAAAAAACATATTGAAGATATCTTGAAACGTTTGAGTTCAGCTATGTATGCTATCAGGGTCATTGCAAAATTTGGTGATATACATCTCACTAAATTAGCTTACTATGCCTATTTTCATTCACTGCTTACATATGGGATCATATTCTGGGGCAATTCAACATTGAGTAAAAAGTATTCATTGCACAAAAGCGTGTAATCAGAAGAATTGCTGCAGCCCACCCAAGATCATCCTGTAGACATTTATTTAGAGATCTTGGGATCTTCAATGTAGTTTCACAATATATATATTCACTCATAAAAATTGTTATTAACAGTCTGATCCTACTCAAAAGTAACAGCAGTGTGCGTAGTTACAACACTAGGAGAAAGGGTGATATTCACTATTCAAGGTTAAATCTACATTTGACACAGAAAGGAGTGAATTATGCTGCCACAAAAGTCTTCGGTCAGTTACCAAGTAGCATCAAAAGTCTGACAGATAGCCAACCAGTATTTAAAAAGAAATTAAAGGAATTTCTGAATGGCAACTCATTCTAGAATGTAGATGAATTTTTAAATAAAACTTTAAAAAATGGATTGTCATGTATAGACAACATTTCTTAAACTGACGTGTTCCACATCATTACGAAATGTCGTACATATGATCTATGAAACAAGTGTTAATCTAATATAATCTAACCTAGGACCACTTGACCATTCCCTTGTGGTACTCTTTCATGTATACAACCTTCTTTCATGATTCGTAAACCATGTGTTTGTTATGATTAAATTGTGTTCTGTGCAAAATTCTATCAGGCGAGCTCCTCTTTCATTCTTTTTACCAGTCCATATTCACCTACTATTTTCCTTCCCTTCCTACTACCGAATTACAGTCTTCCATCACAAATAAGTTTTCCTCTCCCTTAATTGTGTGAATAATTCCCTTTATCACCTCATACATTTCTTCTATATCCTCATTATCGGCAGAGCTAGTGGGCATATAAACTTGTACTACTGTGGTCAGTGTTACCTTTGTATCTGTCTTGACTATGATAATGCGATCACAGGGCCGCTCAAAGTATTTTACCCTCATTCCTATTTTATTATTCATTATCAGACCTACTCCTGTAATAGCCACAACTGATATTCTGTTTATAGTCCTGTACTCACCTGACCAGAAATCCTTTTCCTCTTTCCACTGAACACTAATTCCCACTATACCTAGCTTCAGTTTATCCATTTCCCTTTCTAAATTTTCTTACTTCCCTACCCAGTTAATGGATCTAACATTCCATACTATGATCCGTAGAATACCAGTGTTGTCTTTCCTGATGATTGCATCCCCCTGAGTAGCCCTGCACAGAAATCCATTTGGGGGGCTATTTTACCTCCAGAATATTTTACCCGAGAGGATGCCATCATCATATGTTCGTACAGTAGAGCTGCATGTCCTCGGGAAAAGTAACAGCTGTAGTTTTCCCTTGCTTTCAGCCGTTCGCAGTAATTGTGTGGCAAAGCCTCATTGGCTGAAGTTACAAGGCCAGCTCAATATAATTACTCAAAAGGCTGCTGCTCCACTTCAGGAACTGAACGTTTGTCTGGCCTCTCCGCAGATACCCCTCCGTTCTGGTTGTACCTATGGTACAGCTATTTGTATCATTGAGTCACGCAACCCACCCCACCTCGGCAATGTCTGTGGTTCATGGGGGTGGTGTAGGTTGCTAATGTATCATAAAATATGGTATTTGTGTGCACAATAACACAGCACGGTGACATTTATGTAGGTTGCTATTGTATCATAAATGGCACAGTGCTGTGTTATTGTGCTTACAAAGAACCTTTTAGTGTGTGTGTGTTTTGTTGTCTAGTTTCGTTTAACTTAGTTGAGTAGTCTGAGTAGTTTGGTAACATAAATTTACAATCATTTGAACATTTTCAGATAATATGAGAGTGTGTATTGTCATGCTTAATTCCCCTCAAAAAATGTTCAAATGTTTGTAAAGGCTATGGGACTTAACTAGGGGTCATCAGTCCCTAAACTTACAAACTACTTATGAACAACTTACGAACTAGGACGGCACAAATATCCATGCCCGAAGGAGGATTCGAACCCCCGACCATAGTGGCTGTGCAGACTGTGAATGTAGCGCCTCAGTCCCCTCGGCCACCGCGGCCGGCTAATTCCCCTCTGTTGCTTACTTTTGTGTTCAATAAAGTATTAGAAAATGTTAATAGAATGTAATACTCCAATAACTTTAAGTGAAAAGTGTAAGGAAATCTAAATGTAACACAAATTAATAACATATTATTCATCCTGCTCTTCGAAACTGTCTGTGTTTATTTTGTCCTATCTTAAAATGAAAGATATATACTGGTACACATTTGACATTTCATATTTATAATTTACTGATTTTGCGTTTTATTTCCTATAGCTCTGTCACAAAAGTGTTAAAAATTTGGCCTACAGCAAGATTATATCCATAGCACAGAGCAGTTCTCACTTGAGAAACAAACAAGTTACCACATTACCCCGGAGCCACTGAAACACTGCTGTGACTGCCCCAGTGATGGGTAGTGGTGATAAACTCCAACCTAAACCCGAGATTAGTTGGGGGAAGGTCAGGTAAATTGTCGATGAGTAAAAGATGACGAATTTTCAATATCTGCAATAACTCTACAGATTTTGCAACTTGCAGTATAGTATTGCTTCCTTAGTGCGCTCTGCAGCCATGTCTGTTGAAATAGAACCGCTTCATCATTATGTTTTGTTGACAACAGAGGGCCAGAAGTTGATGCTGATTTTGTTACAATTTTCCCTGAGGTTTAAATAAGCTTCATGCAAGTAATACTTCTGCATTACTGAATCTGAGTGGATTCCTCTTAAATCTTGTGGATTTAATGGGCTTTTAATAACAGTATATTGAATTTGTTGTGTAAGACTGTATGTTTGTATAAGTCTGAATACAAAATGTCAACTGCGGTTAACTTTATGAATTATGCAGTTCATGAGGAAGACGGGATGACAGAAATGAAGCAAGAAATCATTGAAAGAGGCAATGCAGTCTATAAGAAATGGTTGAATGCGCCACTTGGAAGCTAGACTTCCCTGAAGATACTTTAGGTCACTAAGTAAAAAAAAAAACAAAAAAAAAAAAAAAAAAAAAAAAACATGTTGATGAAGTAGGACCTGCTCAGTGTACAGGCTTAAATTACAGGGATACAAGGGAGAAAATTTACGTTTGTTTGTCTTTTGATAAGTTGATAAGCACCAACAAAAGTCTGTGTTTTCTAAAGAAAATGTTCATTTCGTCATCATACCCAACCTGTAGACCAAGTTGACGCATTGTAGAATCACTAATAAAAACAGGTCTAGCTAAAAATGTTCAGTCTCAGGAAACGTTTAAGAGCTTTATTACAAAGGAAATACATGAAGTAATCGTTTTCCATAAACCAAGTATCTGATTTCAAAGCAACTCCCAGAAAAATATAATATACCTTAATGTCGCTATCTCATCCGACTTTCCCCTACGATTTCCGTGTGGTATGACCTCCCACCATGACGTTAGCGGAGGAAAAATACCAACTGGAAGTACCTGTAATTTCGCAGTCAGAAGTATAGTAGGTTTCAGAAATTACTGCATCTTCAAGATCTTTGAGTAGGCAATGCAGCTCAGAATGAAAACAAACCAGACGATCATGCTATTTTGTGTTGACACTTGGGTAGTGTTTACCTCAGTCTGTTCATTACTCGCGAAGTAACTTGGTGTTTCTTTAGGTATTACGTAATTTTCTTTCCTGTCCAAGTGAAAAATAAATGTTTCACAGACAGTACGTATCTGTCAGTGACTATTGAAATACTTGTTTTTTAAAATAAATATTCAATAAAAACGTTCTTTAAATCGTGTACCACCCACAATCTATGTTGTACATAGGCCCTGCTGGCTTCTGTCTAGGAGTTTTCAGCCAACGTTTGTTTGATTTTACAACTTACGTTTCGCCAGCACCAATTTAGATTCAGATTTGCTAGCACTGTTAAATGTTATGCTTCATTGCTCTTGGAGGGTGAAACTTGTGCAATGTCAGCAGCTCTAAATGGGGCAAAACGTCTGACTAACCTCAAACTTCGACAGAAAATCTCGAGACAGATGCCAACCGACAACATGTCAACAAACTGCCAAAAAAGCTTAAAATTTATAATAGATAAGAACTTGGGAAACGTCTTTAGACATCTGTGTTTCTCAGTATCGTGAAGCTCCAGTAGCTGCGACCGTTATTTGTCTTATAATTGCCGATATCAATAGATTGTTTGGCTTGTACCTACCTTGTACCCACAATAAAACATTTTAATGCACACTGTCATTGGCCCCTGTTTTGCAAATGAATAAGAAGCTGCTTATAAAATAATTGTATTATCACATTACTCAGACAAACCTGTTAGGGTATCTACATTTTCTTTATTAATGACCCCACAAATTAATAACGTCTAATGTCAAGTCTCAAATACAGAAATATTTATCCTTCTCGGTGTACTTTGTTAAGTGATATTATTACATTTACAGTGATTTGTTATTAGGACAGTATTCTCCTTAACACACACTCGGAAATTGTCACATATTGGAAAATTATTATCCAAATAACTGTTTCGTCCTTTGTTTTCAAATCAGTTGCAAATGTAAATAAAAAACAGAAACGTAGAACTAACTTTTAATACATTCAGAGAAGTTCGTTTAAAACGTAAAGACGAAAAAAAAATGTTAGGAAACGATCCGAACCTACACCTAAGCGTAGTACAAATTATGACTCCACAACGCTATCATTACACTACGTTGACATAAGCTGAAAGAGGCTTATGTATACTTATATGTACAGTTGAATAGTTGCGTTGTTAATTTGCTACAAACTACTATTTATTTGTAAGGTAAGCGTTTTCGTGATTGCTCTTAAAGGCATTTTAATTGCATCCTTAATGTTTAAAGTTCACAATTTCTGAATAAGCTCAATTTAAAATGGCGCCTGTCACATCGCGTCAAAGATTCTATCAGTGCTGTGTATAGTCTCTGGTCCAACACGGAAGTGGTATTTTTCCGCCGCTAACTTACATTATGATCTTCCTGGACTCAAAAGAACTGTCACATCTTTATGGAAAATAAGATTATTCAGTCAAAATTGACAGCATATTTATATGTCATCAATGAAATAACTCGTCAGTCACATCGTTGCCAAACTTATTCTACTCTGTTGTCAGCTTCCAGAAGGAAGAATTCGTTCTACCTTACAATGTAAAGTCTGGCATTGTAGGAACCATGTCCTGCACCTGAAATAGCGGCAGCTGAGGATCTGAATAACAAAAGTTTATTTGAATGGATTTGATTCACATTTATGGACTACAGTGTAGTTACTAACAACATGCTAATGGATCAAATGTACATAAAATATCATAAATCAGTAACTGCCATGGTGGAGCACATTGAGGCATTGTGCTCTGATGGGTAAGGCCGTTCCCCGTTCAAGTCCCCCTTCAGGCATGGTCTTTGGTATAAGGTAGTTCATAAGTAGTTTGTAAGTTTAGGGCCTGATGAGCCCACAATTAAGTCCCATAATCTTTACAAACAATTGAAATCAGTAACTGTCACATTATTTGTTTGTCTTTCCTAAGCAAATTGAAAACTGAAGACATAATTCACCAAACGCCATTCACGTTAAAAGTCGACCACTGTACTAAACGACAGCCTTGTTTTATCACTAAAATTAGCAAATGAGGTCCGTGTGAACTACTGGTTACTCCCTGCTATGAAGCCTTGTTCCCTGGCCCATACTGAGAACTGACTCGTTTCAAATTACTTCAATAACAGGAAGTGAATACTATAGTGGTCAATATACATAGCAGCTCACACGTTATTACATAGAGACATTAATAAGCAAGCCACCACAATTCAAGTTATCTTAGAAAGGTGGCTAAGAAAAACATTTATGGAGCAATGGAATTTAGACATAAGAAAAATTACATCTGAAATTGTTCTCAGCACTTGTGATGAACAATATTAAATAAAAGAGGGAAGGCACTCTAAAACCATAATTTATTGGCAACTTATGAATTATGCTGATCTTAAACTTGTTTATTCAGATAGAAAACAAGCAAAATGGGGAACCAATTTTGTTAATACAATAAAATGCATCTCTTACATGGATTAATGCAGATGGTGCCCAGCATGAATTATACATGATTCAATGCTACTGGGGGGGAAGGATTCACAAACTACACTCATTCGCTCATACACACGGAATGCCACAGCAAATCTCACCAAAATCAGCGTGCTGAGATGAGGGGGAAGCAGGCACCACTATCGTAGGCGAGATTCAGCAAGTCGGAGGTAGCACGAAACACAATATACAGAAACACTTTGAAGCTGGGTCTGGTCTGTCGTGCCTGTTTTGAGATGGTGCATGTGTATAGCCAAGTTAAATTACATCTGAATTGGACCGCGAGCAAACATGCTAACCGTGACACATGGCTACGTTACATGAACGCACTCCACTGACGGTGAAGGGTTGAAAATCAGATCCATTATACAAAATCACGGTGGATTCTTAAGTTTCAGTCTGTTATAAATCGATCTAGGTACTGGTTTTATATGACAATTGGCGTGAATTCAGGCGACTAGCTGCAAATTCCAGAAGTCGGAACTCGGACCCATGTGGTTCCGAAAACCAATAAAATTGAATAAATTAAGTTTCTGGAAAATAAAGAAAATTAACTACAGCATGCAACCCATAGAAATGCTTAGAATTATATAAGGAAGCGAATGAAATACAGCTACATGCGATAGGGGTTGTACAAGCCTCAGGAAAATTACTGATAAAGACAGAGTGTGTACTACAAGTCGGAGAAGAAACGACAAGATTAAAATAGGCGGGGAGAGAAGAACGCGAAATATTAGTGGAAATCAGAAGGATACCTGCATAGTTACCTTCTTGATGGCCATAGAACAAACAAGAGTGGGAGCTGAAGGCTTTGTTCTATGAACCAACCTCGTGGAATACATATTACTCATGTAAGGAAACGATGAGAAGATTTTTATATGCACTGTACAAAAATGAACATATCACCTATTAGAAATCAGGCCCCACAAACCTAGAAAGTATTTACACAGAGTTCATACACAGCCACATGGTCACAAAAGGTTAAACATACCAGGCCGTTATCAAACTGCAACTAGACTCATACACACCGCATTTATCTATTGGAAATCACTGAATTGAAAAACGAGAACACATTTCCGCACATTATTGGAGAAAATATTCCAAAAAATGATTGTAAGTTCACGAATCTAAGTTAAATTTGTTAGTCAACGAAACGCTATCATCTCCAAACATAAGGGCAGAACCAAACGTACCTCACCAGACGACCAGCACAGAATGGCCAGACCGAGTGGCGACGAGACACGGGAAGCCACTGGAAGCCGGTAAATCCAAGATCAGTGGTGGTGGGGACAGAGAGTGAGTAGACTCGTGCTGGAAAGTGAAGGCTCGCCAACTAGCTCACAACCAAAGAGTGTGGAAACCTCTTTGGTAGGATCAGCAGCTATCGACACTGAGCCAGAGAGAATGATGCAAAGCGAGCTATCACTCCCCACATTCAGACAGTCACAGATTCTCGCACCCACATAAAAGTAAAACAGCTGCACATTTTCACAGGGACAGTGGCATAGCGGAGAAGCCGTACTTATGTCACATTAATTAATATAATAATAAATTATTAACATAACAAAATAAGAAAAACCTAGCAATATTAACTAATATTTTAACACGTGAAATAAAAATGCTATTCCTCAAGCCTTGAAAAGGGAGGGATTCAAGTTTTAAGAAAATGATAATCTAGCGACATTAGATGAATTTTAACTTTACAGAAATACACAAAAAATATATGGAAGACGACAGACGGTCGTCTTTTAACACCCCTTCGTTAATTGAAAATTTATATGTAGGCTGAGTTAATTATATTACATCATATACAGCAAACTTTTCAAAACTAACATGTTGTTGCCTTATGGGTGACATACACAGCTGGGGCACATCACACAAAAACAGCAAATACAACAACAACATAAAAATACACATTGAAAAATAATAATTGCCATAAAAACTAAAACAATGGAGATGCAGAAGTGGCTGGTGAGACCATGGGATTGGGACGACATGTATAACAATGCAAACTTTACAAGGAAACATAGATAGATACATCATAAATATAAAATATACATGAGGTTGAAACACAAAAAAATAAGATCACAATTTTGAATATGTCCTGTAATGCTAAAACAGTCCCTCAATTAAAAAAATGGGTAAAATGTTTTCAAAATCTCTTCAAATTAGGATAAAGGTGTGGTAAGTTTCATAGTATGTTAATGGCAGATTTTTAAAGTTGCTGAGGGTGACCAGGGTTACTACAGGGATAGGGCCTCTTAGCAGATAAATCGAATTTTGCACTCTCAGGCGTTCACTGTTTCTACTACTCACACCACTTTTCAACGTGATGCTGTCCTTCACATTGTCGTCCACTCAACACTGGTTTTTAAATCAATAAACACTGTTTTCATTAGTTCGAACCGTAGGACTAGGGTCTTTGAAGAGGGAGGGAGACAATCTTCTAGAAGGTACTGGGAAGAAGCTAAAACCCGCACACATAAGAAGATACTTTTACTTTTATGTCTCTTCCTCAGCTATTCAACTGTATCCAACGTGAGTAGAAGGGTGTAGTTAGTGCACCTGTCTGCAAGGCCTGGTGCCCTTGTACCCGTGACAGGCGGCCTGACAAGTGCGGGACGTCGGCAAGAGGCTCGCCACTGGAAGAGATTAACGGACCAGTGACCGGGATCAGGACGGCTGCACACCAGCGGCAGCCGCGCAGCTTGTGTGTTGCTGCTAATCACCCAACTCCTTTGTGCGCACCGAGGGTCGGTAGCATTTTGTACCTGGATGGAACCGCTGGACCGGACCAAGTAAGTAGTTTTGGTAGGGCGGCCGCTCGTCTTTCGTCTCCTCATGGACCCTGATAATACCCAGGTCGGTCTTGCACCGCTGCCTGGCGCGCAGCTGGCGTGAAGTCCATCGGACGCATGCCTCCATCTTGGCCTCAGACACCCTCAGATATCTGCCAACACTTTGGTGCACCATATTACCACTGGACATATTAAGCTTATGAGGAGCTCCATCATGTCACAAACGTAGAGTGCTTTCTTATTTAAACAAAACATTTAATAAAATTACAAATAACCTTGATAGAGGCTCACATATAAAACATTTTAAAATTAGAACACTCATTCAGTTAGCCATATGGCGAATAGAACGCCTATGTCTTTAATCCTTAATAAATATTTTAACATTAAGGATACAATGTTCATAGGTATATATAAAAAAATTCTACTTCCCATTAATTGAAGGGCAAAACACAAAATTTGACATATTACATTGAAATAACATATAATAATAGTTTATCCTCTAACTCAATATCACATTGAGCATAATATTGTAGCGTTGATCTGGAAACAGGCTTGACTTCGAAGGAAACTGAACACAGCACTTATACTGAAAGCTGGTTTATTACGAACTTAGCATACACGCAGCACAAACTGCCTCTCGGGCAGAGTGCTCTGCTATTTATACACAGACAGAATGTGCCAGAAATTAGAATAACAGTTAACATAAGAAACAAGTAGAATTTACAAGTGAATATAAGAAAGATTTAGATCTTTCTGGAATTGTCAGGTACAAAGAAGTACAATTTTTTGCGGTTGGCCGGATTGAACCAGCGACCTTCAGCACCGCAGTCGGTGACGCTATCCCCTGCGCCATGGCGGCAGTCGATGTACGTGGTCTCTCGCGGCATTGCTCCCTCTCCTGGAGAAACGGCGACCCACTGTTATGTTCCCTGTGGAGCCAGCCGCAATGTCCTGGATCTTGACCTTCTCATGGATCCTCTGTATGGCAGTTCAAGAAAATCCTTCCCTTCTCCACGATTATCGACGACAGGCGTTCCTGTTGTGGCTTCATCAGCAACATTACTGTCCTTAGAGTCCTTGAACAAGAAACCATCGTCTCCTACCTGTTCTTCAGGATCGTAGTAAGGCTTCATGCGCAGGGCGTGAACAATGTCTCTTCGTTTTTGTCGTTTGGACGACGGCTCATAATCCTCAACTTCGTATGTGACGTCTGACAGGCGGCGTATGACACGATACGGCCCAAAGTATCCAACTTTCCGTACAGGGGTAAAAATCCATATCAGATCTCCTGAGCTGTACACAATAGGTCAGTGCTTGTCGTTATACCGCTGAGTATCCATCTCCTGGGCGTCCAGTGACCGTATGCGATCCAGCTGTCTTGCTTCTTTGCCCCTTGTGATCAGTTGTTTCACATATAATGAGTGTCATCTGGCTGGAACGGGAACAGCGTATCCATTGTCGTCTCAGCTTCACGGCCATGGAGCAGGAAAAACGGAGCAAAGCCTGTGGTGTCTTGTAAGCAAATGTCACGAATGGCAGAGTTGTATTCCCATCCTTCTGCTCAACATCGACGTACATCGACTGCATAGCGGCTAACGTCTTGTTAAAACGTTCCGTAAGACCATTTGTCTGAGGATGGTATGCAGTTGTCATTCTGTGGACAATGTCCACCGTGACATTATTTCTGATACTAGTTTTGACTGGAATACTTTTCCACGATCAGATATCACTACATGTGGTGCTCCATGCTTCAAAATAATGTCTTCTACAAGGAATTCTGCGATCTCTGGAGCTCCTGTAGTCGGCACAGGTTTGGTGACAGCGTAATGTATGAGGTAGTCAGGCAGACTATTATCCATCGGTTACCGGTTGTCAGCTTCGGGAACCTCCCTAAAAGATCGAACCGAACTCGGTGGAATGGAGCTGCGGAATCGGTACAAGGTACCCTGGAGGTAATTGCGGCACTTGCTTCCGTCGCTGGCACTCTTTACAGTGACTCACATAGTGCTTGACAGATCGAATCCCAGTTGTTGTTGTTATGGTCTTCAGTCCGGAGACTGGTTTGATGCAGCTCTCCACCCTACTCTATCCTGAGCAAGCCTTTTCATCTCCTCATAAGAACGGCAACCCACATCCACTTGAATCTGCTTACTATACGCATCTCTTGATCTCCCTCTGCGATTTTTCCCCCACACACTTCCGTCCAATGCTAAATTTACGATTCCCCGATGTCTAAGAATGTGTCCTACCAAGCGATCCCTTCTTTTAGCCAGGGTATGCCAAAAATTCCTTTTCTCACCAATTCTGTTCGGTACTTTTTCATTGGTTATGCGATCTACCCACCTAATCTTCAGCATTCTTCTGTAACACCACATTTCAAAAGCCTCTACTCTCTTCCTGTCCGCACTGCTTATCGTCCATGTTTCACTCCCGTACAAGGCAACAGTCCACACAAATGCCTTCAGAAAAGACTTCCTCACACTTAAATTAATATTCGATGTTAGCAAATTTCTCTTTTTCAAAAATGCTTTTCTTCCCATTGCCATTCTGCATTTTATATCCTCTGTACTGCGACCATCACATGTTATTTTACTATCCAAGTAACAAAACTCTTCTACCACCTTCATTATTTCGTTACCTAATCTAATTCCTTCAGCATCGCCCGATTTTCTAAGACCACATTCCATTATTTTTGTTTTACTCTTGTTAATGTTCATTTTATATGCTCTCTTCAACACACTGTCCATTCCATTCAACTGCTCTTCCAGGTTCTTTGCTGACTCTGACAGAATTACAATATCATCAGCAAAACGCAATGTTTTTATTTCTTCCCCCTGAACTTTAATCCCTATTCCAAATTTTTCCTTGCTTTCCTTCACCGCCTGCTCGATGAATAACACCGGAGAAAGGCTACAACCCTGTCTTACTCCTTCCCAACTGATGCTTCCCTTTCATGCCCTTCGAGTCTAATAACTGCGGTCTGGCTTTTGTACAAGTTATAAATAACTCTCCTTTCCCTATATTTTACCCTGCTGACTTCAGAATTTGAAAGAGTGTATTCCAGTCAACATTGTCAAAAGCTTTCTCCAAATCTACAAAAGCTAAAAATGTAGGTTTGCCTTTCCTTAATCTATCTTCTAAGATAAGACGTAAAGTGAGTATTGCCTCCCGGATTCCTATGTTCCTCCTGAATCCAAACTGATCTTCCCCGAGGTCAGCTTCTACCAGCTTTTCCGTTCTCCTGTAGTAATTCGTGTTAAAATTATGCAACCATGACTTATAAAACTGATGGTTCTGTAATTTTCATACCTGTCTGTGCCTGATTATTACATTTTTCTTAAAGTCTGAGGGTATTTCGCTTGTCTCATAAATCCTACACACCAGTTCAAATAGTCTTGTCATGGCTGACTCTCCCACAGACTTTAGTAGCTCTGAGGGTATGTCAGCTAATCCTGGGGCCTTGTTCCGACCTAGGTCTTTCAAGGCTCTGTCAAATTCATCTCTCAGTATAGCATCTCCTATTTCATCTTGATCTACGTCCTCTTCTCTTCCTACCACATTGTCTGTAAGTTCATTTCCTTTGTAGAGCTGCTCTATGTACTCTTTCCACCTTTCAGCTTTCCCTTTTTTGCTGAGAACCGGCTTCCCATCTGAGTTCTTGATATTCGTAGAGTTGCTTTTCTTGTCCCCAAATGTCCCATTTATTTTCCTGTAGGCGGTATCTACTTTTACCCTTCTTATACATTCTTCTACAGATTTGCATTTGGCTTCTAGCCACTCCTGCTTAGCCATTTTGCATTTCCTGTCAATCTCATTTTTTAATCTTCTGTACTCCATTTTGCCTGTTTCATTTACTGCATTTTTATATTTTCTCCTTTCATCAATTAAATCTAGTATTTCCTGTGATATCCAAGGATGTCTTGTAGGTCTTGCCTTTCTACCTATTTTGTCCTCTGCTGCCTTCACTATTTCATCTCTCAATGCTACCCATTCCTCTTCTACTGTTTTATTTCCCCCTGTTTCTGTCAATTGTTGCCTAAATCTCCCTCTGAAATTCTCCACAACTTCACTTTCCTTCCATTTATGTAAGTCCCATCTCCTTATTTTCCTACCTTTCTGCAATTTTTTCAGTTTCAGGGTACAGTTCATGAGTAAGAAGTTATGGTCAGAGTCTGTATCTGCCCCTGGGTACGTCTTGCAGTTTATAACATGGTTCCGGAATCTATGTCTTACCATTATAAAATCTATCTGATACCTTCCGGTGTCTCCTGGTCTCTTCCATGTATACAACCTTCTTTTGTGATTCTTAAACCACGTGTTTGTTACGATTAAATCATGTTCCGTGCAAAATTCTACCAAGCGACTTCCTCTTTCATTCCTCCTGCCCAGTCCATATTCACCTACTATTTTTCCTTCTCTTCCTTTTCCTACTACCGAATTCCAGTCTCCCATCACAATTAAGTTTTCCTCTCCCTTAACTGTCTGAATAATTTCCTTTAGCTCCTCATATATTTCTTCGATCTCCTCATCATCGGCAGAGCTAGTTGGCATATAAACCTGTACTACTGTTGTCGGTGTTGGCTTCGTATCTATCTTGACAAGGATAATGCGATCACTGTGCTGCTCATAGTAGTTTACCCGCATTCCTATTTTCTTATTCATTATCAGTCCTACTCCTGTGATAACCCCAACTGATTTTGTATTTATAATCCTGTATTCACCTGACCAGAAATCCTGTTCATCCTGCCACCGAACTTCACTAATCCCCACTATATCTAACTTCAACCTATCCATTACCCTTTTTAAATTTTCTAATTTTCCTACCCGATTAAGGGATCTAACATTCCACGCTCCGATCCGTAGAATGCCAGTATTGTCTTTCCTGATGACAACATCCTCCTGAGTAGTCCCCGCCCGGAGATCTGAATGGGGGACTATTTTACCTCCGGAAAATTTTACCCGAGAGGATGCCATCATCATATGTTCATACAGTAGAGCTGCATGTCCTCGGGAAAAGTAACGGCTGTAGTTTCCCCTTGCTTTCAGCCGTTCGCAGTAGCTGTGTGGCAAAGCCACATTCATCCCAGATGACCGGATATTGGAGCATCGTTGAAATATTTGAGAACAGCTGGTTGAAGATGAGCTGGAACGACCAGTAGCCATTTGGGGCCCAGTGGATCGTAGTTGCTCTTATAGAACGTTCCGTTTATAAGTTGGAACTCTCCATTGGTCGGTTATCCTTTCTGCAAGGCCTCTATCATTTTTAATAGTGCTGGATCTTCCCTCTGTTCAACTGTAACATCATCTAATTCAGTAAGGGCTGAAATTTCATTCATGGTGTTGTGTTCCACTAATGGATTCATGGATTCCTCGAAAGGCAGTCGGCATCCTTGAGTTTGCACCCGTTCTTGAATACCAGTGTGACATCATACTCAGTGCCCATCTTACTAGTCGACCTGATGGATCTTTCAAGCTAGTCAGCCAACACAAAGAATGGAGGTCTGCACGATGGTGAATGGTTTGCCGGAACTTGTGATAGCTCAGATAACTGAGAGACATTCTTTCTCAGTTGTAGAGTAGTTTATCTCGGACTTTGAGAGTACTCTTGGTGCATATGCTATAACTTTTTCAGCACCTTCCTGAACTTGTACAATCACTGCAACAATCCGATAACCACTGGCGTGTGTGTGAAGTTCCGTTTCCGCATTCTCGTTGTACAAGGCTAGCACTGGTGCGGAAGTTAGAGCTTCCTTAAGTGCCCGGAAAGCTCTTTCTTTTGTCTCATCCCAGTAAAATCTGGCGTCTCCCTGCAGAAATCCTTGTAATGGACGTGCCTTGTTAAAAAATCCTTTTATGAAACGTCGGTAGTAAGAACACAGCCCGAGAAAACTTCTCACATCACGATTGTGCTGAGGAGTTGGAAATTCTGTGACTGCCCTTACTTTATCTGGATCAGGACGGACACCATCTCTGTTGACTTGGTGCCCCAGGATTTTTTATCTCTTTGGCGACGAAGAGGCACTTCTTTGGATTGAGGCGGAGTCCTGCAGCCTGAACACACTTCAACACAGTTGACAGGCGACTCAGATATTTTTAAAATGTTTTCGAGAAAACGACAATGTCGTCTAAACAGCAAAGACACGTCGTCCACTTAAGGTGTCGAAGCAAGTTGTCCATCATGCGTTCGAATGTGGCTGGAGCATTACATAATCAAAATGGCATTACTTTGAATTCATAGGGGCTGTCAGGTGTAATGAAAGCCGTCTTCTCCCTGTCAGCTTCGTCAACCTCGATTTGCCAGTAATCTGTCTGCATGTCCATAGTTGAGAAGTATGTAGCCCCTTTCAAACAGTCTAAGGTGTCGTCAATGCGCGGCAGTGGGTATACATCTTTCTTTGCGATTTTGTTCAGCCGCCGATAGTCCGCACTGAATCGCCACGTGTCATCCTTCTTCTTTACAAGGACCACTGGAGACAATCAAGCACTCTCCGAAGGTTGAATAATGTCATCGTGCAACATCTTCTCCACTTCCTCCCGAATTATCCGTCTTTCAGCTGGCGACACTCTAAACGAACGCTGGCTAATTGGTGGATGATCCCCAGTATTTATACGATGCCTTATCGTGGGCCGTTTCGTCTGACTTTTCCCTGCTGAGGTGTGAATGCACCCGAAAATTGGCGTAGTATACCTAATACCCGCTGGCGTTGTTCCTTGGTCAGTCCAGGCCCTATTGGCAGTTCTACGTTTGTTTACTCCAGCGTGTTGTCTGTACTAACAGCAGAGCATGGGTCTTCGTTGATGGTGTTGAGCTCGCAGTCCTGGATTGATTCGCTGTCCCGATACACATTTCTTTAGGGATAAGTTGCGACTGCTCATGACAATTATTGATCCAAATTTCTCCTCGACCTCTGGTAATGCTTATGATAGCCACTGGCATGTGAATTTGTTTGGTGAGCCTGATAAACTTTTTCCTATCAACAAGCACTTCACAGTGTAATCGCTCATCTGTGTTTGTGACTGCAACTCTTCTCATCGTCAACAGCGGGATCGTCACATTGTCAACGTCGGAACAACTTCTTCAGTTTGCAGCTCAGATCTTCCACAGTCAATGATAGCTTGGGATGCCTGAAGGAAGTCCCATCTGAGGATGACATTGGGACTACATTCTGTTAACACGACAAATTCAAACGGCTGGGTCCTGTTGTTGATGGTTATTCTTGTGACATACGTTCCTGCTTGCTGGACGTACTTTCCATTCGCGACCTTCAGCACAGTTGCCCCCGTATCACAGAACATTGTCTTCTTTAGTGTGCGGCGGTAATTATCCGATAATACAGAAAAAGAGGCTCCTGAATCAACAAGTGCCTGGAGAGGTTGGCCGTCGATTAGGACGTCGATGAGATTTCCCGACATCTTAGCGACTGTCGTCAATGGAGGATTTTCATCTGCTGCGACCTCACCTCCGTGGATGGTCATGTCGCTTAGTTTTCCTGTGCGCGGCGGCTAGGGGAGCGGCTGGTACCTCTGTATGGCGACGCTGAACGGCTGCGGCGCGTCGGGGAGCGACCTCGTGTAGGGTACGGTGATGGGATTCTTCCCATAGGTCGACTGAACTCATCAGCAGGTGATTGCCTGGGACAGAACGGCTCTGATAGCTGACGTCGTGCGGCAAAATAATCGGCGAATACTCGCCTTCTCTCTCTGCAGTAGCGTACATTTCCAGGGCACTCACAGTGGAAACACAGTGGTGTGTTGTCTTCTGTCCTCCAGACGTCCGTTCTTCTCCGGGGCGTCATAGTTGCCAGGGCAGTTGGTTATGGCCGCGTCGGCCGGTTCATGGGCTGCCGTTTGGCGGCAGCAACGTAAGTCATAGCAGGGCGACGCCATTCTTCACGTCGGGTGCGATTAGCGGGGCAGACAGGAGCTATTGCCTCATATACCTCTTCTTCAGCGACGTTGGCTCTCTCATCACTTACAGGGCTTACATCCATGGCCATGATCTGATGCTCGCACAGTCTAATAGTCCCGGCTACCATAAACTGTTTTAATTCTTCTTTCAGAATCTATATCTATGAATGTGAATGTCTGTTTGGTGTACGTTTATCATGTCTGAACCACAAGACATAAAGAGCTAAACATTTGAACATCTATTAATGTCTACCGGATGAAGGCTTTAGGCACGATTTTATGGCGATTGGATAGCTATTTATCTATATATATTAATGTGAATGTCTGTTCGGTGTATGCTTATCACGTCCAAACGACAAGAAGCAGGGACTTAAATATTTGTACAATTACTATTTTACACCTGAGGAACGTTTTAGGCATGGTTTTATAGCGATTTGATAGATATTTAGTAATTTGAAGAATATAATGCGAAATGGGGAACAATAATTACTCTTTGAAAATTATATTTACTCTTTGAAAATGGTGTTATTGGTTGCATTGTTGCTTGAGGGTTGATAATGATAAAAGGTTGGATTATATTGGGATAGAAAGTTATTGGTGCATATAAAATTCTACGTCTGTGTGTGTGTGTGTGTGTGTGTGTGTGTGTGTGTGTGTGTGTGTGTGTGTGCAGTGATGGATGTAAAGGGGGGCAAAGGGGGCAAGTTGCCCCAGGAGCAGAGTTCAGAGGGCGCCAAAAAGGACAAGAGCTTTACTATAATTACATGAATTAAATCAATTTTACTGTAACCTATAGTATGAATTTCGTTACATTAGCAATAAGTAATTATAAGTACTTTTATTTGCATTTTTGGCCGTTTCCAACTATTAAACACGTAATGCCTTCGCTGCTCCTATACCCATGCTATTTCAATTACAGAAGTATTAGCCAAGTTATCCCGAATGTGCTGACCACGGACCATTCAATACGCTTATTCAGTAGTATTCCATCACCTGCGCTGCATTGGCAGAAAGACGAACTGCGACTTTCTTTGTTGTAAACGTGTCAATGTTCTCTGTGTTGTCCCTTCTATGTTCTACTTTTGACGGATGTATTTGAATATAGTTCTGACTGATGTAACTCTGAAGTATCAAGTATTAGCTTATTACTTAGGTGTGAAGTGTGGGAAGATGCTAAAAAAATTATCTGGAGCGGTATTCAGGAGGAAAGCCCGAGAAAAAGAAGGGGAAGCTCAGAAATCTGCCGGTTGCGGTGGCCGAGCCGTCTGCGACGCTCCAGTCTGCACCACCACTACGGTCGGGGATTTGAATCCCCCCTCGGGCATGGATATTTGTACCGTCTTTAGTATTAGCTAGTTCATAAGTAGTTTGTAAGTTTGGGGACTGATGACCCCGTAGTTAAGTCTCATAAGGTCTATAAATATTTGAACATTTCTCAGAAATCTTCTTCGTTAATGTCAACTTAGTTGAGAGGAAATGTAAAATGTGAGTTATTAGGTATATAATTTTTAGTTAAGCCAGAATCATGTTGCTTCAATTCCAAATGGTTTTTCTATAGTCGTGAAGTATTACACTTTTCACAAATATATCTAAAATGCAGCAGTTGTTTATTATTCGGAATATATTACCATTAAAACATTTTTGCAAAAATACATTTCTCGTAAAGCTACAGGCACACTACATCTCCGTTTTGTTGATTTTCGTCGTAAATGTAACTTAAAAAGAACACTTGTTCATGTCTTACATTAGTCATGAATGTTCAGTGAAGTCATTACAAACTTCACGCTGGATCTCAAGTGGCACCATCTTTTCAATCACATATGGGGACCTTAACGATGACTTTTATAAAAATTGCTATAACTGCTTCCACCACTGCTTGATTTGGCATCCGAAGCCCTGCAACATTTAACAATCAGATTACGCTAAGGCTGCGGTCACAGTGGCTCCGATATCGGTGGGTTTTACCGACGACAGACGTCTGCGGAAAACCGCCGATCGTTTGAAATCAATAGTCCAATATGTCACGGTCACAGTGTGGCCGATCTCATCGGCCGAACGTACACACATCGAACGACAGTCGGTGAAATACAAATTAGTTTGTTTTCTTCGGTCTGAAAGAAAGAGAGAAATTATAGCACCCAGAAGAGTAGAAATATCACACTCGGGATATAATTAGGACTATATGGTCTGATATGACAGTTTATTGGAAACCTGAAGTTGGTTAAATCCTTAATGAGAAATTTTTGGCGTAAATTATAACCTCAAAATTTATTCAATCCGGGATTGTGCCTTATGTTACTGCAGTGGCTCTCATACGTTGTTTTGCCATGTGATAATCGGGTATTAGCTGTCCACAAATTATTCTTACTGGTTCTGGCGTTCTTTAACAAAGTGATGAGTCTGTTCTATGAAATGGCCTGAAAATGTGGTCCAGGCCTACGTGTGCTTCCGCTTTTCAGTGGTTTCTGTGTTCAAAATTATTCTTAATTTTACACTAGTCTTTCACAAATATATTGAATGACAGTCATTGAAGTTAAATGTACTGTAACTTCATTTCGTTCATCATAATCGGATGTTTCTGAGTGGCCTATAACTGTGTTCTTCATGGATTTAAATACTGATAAACTGCATACATTATGTATTTTTATGCTTAGCATAACGCATTTCGAGAATTTTTCTCGCGTTTAGTGCATTTGTTTATATAAATACATTGGGATTTTTCAAGTGTGATGTTATGCAGCTCTTGCACAGGTATAGTCTTTTTGAGGTTACTTTAATGAGGGAAATAACATACATTATAAAATATTGGCAACTTTTTTACATACTAAATAGTACGCCTGTCTCTACATGCAGGTATTGTGTCTGCTTCATTAAACTGGAAATCACAACACAAAAATCGTCACACTGGGTTTTGTACACAGGTAGGCCTAAGTCACGATTATTATGTTGATATTCTGAATAATGGAAGATGCACAATACCTTCAAGCAGACACAAAAAGTTATGATTTCTAACATTAGGATAAAACACACACCTCAATATTTATTCTATCCGATTTTCCGAACTTTAGTAGCTAACCTAAAAGAGACAACTGCAGTGCAAGTGTGTCAAGAAATCACACATTGAAACGTCGAAAAAGTACCGTACTTATGTAAACTATAGAAGATGCGAATAAATCGTCGAAATTCGTTGTGATAAGCAATAAACTTCCCTAATTGATGTAGTTTTTCATTATTTAAAGCATGGAGGTTAACTGGTGTATGTCTGCACAACTTCAAATAAATTCAGCAAAACTGTATTATTGCTCTTCAATGACAGTACGAAATATCACAAGTATGTAATAGAAAATTCTCCTTTTACCGGTACCTCACACATTCGTAAAGATTCTCAGGGAGTAGTAATAACTGAGGACAGTACACAATCCTCGCCCTTTCTTTTTTCCAGAGTTGTAGCTCATTCGTGTGCATCCGAAGTCTTTATTAATAACAGAAGCTGCATTGTAGCACTAATTTCGAAGCATAGAAATGTCGGTGGAATCCATTGCACCCCCCATGAATTGAAATCTAATTTACTTCAGACACAGAATACAGTCAAACGTAACCTAGCTTTCTCTTCTAACCAGACCAAGTGACAAACTATATCGGATGCAGTGCAGTGGCGTAGCTATGTCACCATGGGCCCCGAGGCAAAAATGACATTGGGGCCCTCTTTTTACTAAAACTATACAGATGTAAAACTACTTCATCAGCTCCTTACCGCCCCCTGGAAGACAAAAAACCTAAATACTACTAAGTAAATTATTGTGTGTTATGCAGCAGATAATAATTAATCGTATTCTCTAATATTATTATAATACTGAAAGTTTGTTATGGCTTCACACAAAAATTACTGTGTGGATTTGGATGAAATTTCAGAGAGATAGAGTTGGACCTGGGTAGGACATACAGATAAAACGACCCCATGGGATAGTTGCCGAAGTTGCTCTAAAATTAGGTGACTGAAGTCGTAGGCAGAAGATAGTAAAAAAATAAACGAAGAAGAAGTATTACTCAAACACGAAAACATGACCACCTGCCGCGAAGCAAACCGGCAACAGTCAAGTCAAAAAACTCGTGCGTCTGCAGTGACAGGAGGACTGTTGTCAGTGCCGACAACTCACTCTCGCTAAACTACTGCACTGTTAGCTCATTGCTCCTTACCCATCAGCCAAATTTCATTGATAGCCAAGTCAAATTAGGAAAATATGGGTAATTTTCGTATAGGACGGTTTCAGCAACAAAATTTGCCGGATTTTGTTTGATGAAACAATTTGGATTCAGCCGTACCCATAACAGGCTTCATGAAATGTTGAAATGTTTGTCAAGCTTAAGAGACTTATCTGCAGAAGAGAGTAGATCAAATATTTGTAAAGTTTATGGGACTTAACTGTGGAGTAATCAGACCCTAAACTTACAAACTACTTATGAACTTGCTTATACTGAAGACGACATAAACAGCCATGCCCCATGCACCTCAATGCGCTCAGCACCTCCGCCGAGGCCCAGGCTTCATGAAGTATACGTGTCTGGCCAGGAAAAAGTAATAAGTAAAATAAGTCGACATCTTTGCTTATTATCGTGAGAGAGGGGTAGAGTAGGGTGACCAAATTTCCAAAATAAAAATAAGGAACACAAATGTTGCCTTTACCTGGAGCATTAACGCACACACCAGGCTCTTTCACCACGCTGTCTTCTTGGAATGAATTCATTAATCACTGAATTTGTATAGTTGGAAGACTTGCACATGTTATGTGAAAGCATTACTTAAGAAAAATATTGAAAAAGTTTTAGGTTGCCCAATAATGCTTTAAAATTGATATAGCGATTTTGGGCAACCTATGCTTTTTTGCATCTAAAATAAAAAACATCTCCCCAAAGGTTCAAATATTAGAAAATTATGAAAGAATTACGTCCAAAATCGTGCCTCAATTCCTTTGAGTTGAAGCTTATTTCTTTTATTGCGTGACAATGGCTATATTTGTTCTCGGTATGGTTACGCTAACATTACTTAAAAAATTGTAATTGAAAATATATGGGACGGTTGGTAAAATTCGGGACAATATACGTCCCGTATTTACTTAGTTGGGACAATGGGACACTTTGGCTAAATAAGGGATAATCCCGTAAAGTACGGGACGTCTGGTCACCCTAGGGCAGAGGGTAGCGTCTTGAATGCACAATTCACTATTGTTGTGACAAAGTAACCATATTTTCTCTTCTTCTGGCACGAATTTCAGGGTGCAATTGGTTACAGCACCTCATTGGGATCTATGATAAAGGAACACTCCCATGGGGGAATTCACTACAGAAACAGTTGAGTTACCATAATAATGCCGTTCTGCAATAATACACTTAGAGACTTCATATTTAAATGTGGTCACGCTGTGTATTGTCAAACACACTGCTAGTAATTCAGCCCCATTCACTGTTATTTCGCAAAGATTGGCAGCCATGGGAACTCCGACTTCAACGACAACATACTAACGGTGGCAGGGTGCACATCTTAGCGGACAAGCGATAGACCTTGTTACGTTTATATTCTGAGGCGGGAATAAATTTTGGATTTCACTTCATGCTTTTGAGGTTTATTGGTCAGGGTTCAAAAAGTTAAAAGTCGAAATTCTTCATTCAACTAAAATACCGTATACAGTAGAAAGCCCATTGTGCGAAGTAATTGGGGGACATGGATGTTCGGAAAACCAATTATTCGTATAATCGAACTGTACACTTCTGTTTGCCAATAAGAAGTACTGTACAGTAAATATATTCAGTATTTGAGGTTCTCGATCCTTTACACTGTGATGAGCAACGCGCCGCAACACTTGGAAGGCTCAGCCGTTGCTGTGAGCAGCTTCGATGCTGCCGCAACTTCTGCTGCTACGCAGACTAAATTATTGTACACAGCGACTGGCGGCTTGGCCAGTCAGCAGTGCCAGCGAGTGTCTTCGTGTGAAGGCCCCATTAGAAGCAATGTTCCGCCACCCAGTGGCCCAATGCGGCCACTGTGGGAAATTTGGTTTGAAGGGAGTGGGAGATAATGGACGGTAGTGAGGGAAAATTAAAAAAAAAAATTCGAAGATCTACTGTAACTTTTTCCGAACGTCGCTCACATAGGCCGAGGGGCCCCTAGAGCTCGAGGGCCCCGGGGCACTGCCACGCCTAGCCCTGTGATAGCTACGCCACTGATGCAGTGTGACTATGCCGTCGGTCGATGGTTTCATCGAACTCAGTCAACAGCGTCTGACAACGGTCTGTCGGTGCCACTGTGAACACAGCCTAAAATGACGAAACGCGTAATTGGACATCATAATCAATTACAAATTTGAGACTGCTTACTATTTAAATTATCTACCCATGTTGCCTCTCCAGGCAGCCATTATAAAGTGGAATAAAAATTACAGCTTACAGTTCTTGTTGCCGCGGTAGAGAGGCCAAGCATTCCGAGGGCGCCTAGCTGCGGAGCACACCCCTGATCACCGTCGGAGGTTCGAGTCCTCCCTCGGGCATGCGTGTATTTGTTGTCATTAGCATAAGTTAGTTTAGGTAGTTTGAAAGTCTATGAACCGATAAACACAGTAGTTAAGTCCCATATAAATACAAACATTTGCACAGTTCTTGTTCATACTGAGTCATTTTTTCAGTAAATATTTCAAGATTTTATTCTATCACCTAGTATACCTGGATAATTTGACATTTTAATATGCATTTATGTTTTATTTAATACGAAATATTTTCCATTGTTTGTGAACATCTTTTGGTAAAATGTTTTCTTTAGGTAGGCCTAGGCCTCAAATTTTTAAATTAAATTTTTATTTAATATTTATCTTTATTCATTTATGACTTCATCATACAGTACATTTTCTCCTGTTGGTGAATAAAGGAACTCAACAAAAAACCCAGTTTTTGTTGTTTTTATTAAATCTCATACTTCGTCATTGCGACGACGAAGCAGCGAGAGGGGGGCGGGGCGCCAAATGACAATCTTGCCCCAGGTGCCAAAATGCCTAGATCCGTCCCTGTGTGTGTGTGTGCGTGTTAGTATTTCGTTCTACAGCGAAAACTACAGAACGCAAACTAATAGTCTGTGTGTAATTGTTGTACACCATAGCAGTTCCATACCGATAGCTCTAAAGGGGTGGAAGATATAATGGTTGAAAGTCGTCAAATTATAAAGAAAATTCGGAATGAAGGCCAGCGATGACGTTTGCGACTCTATAGCAAGGAGGTTACATACAAAGAGGTTAGAATCTTTGGAGATCCCATAACACTGAAAAAGTGAAGCCAGCAAACTGGGCATTTGTTTGTGCCCAAAACATTGGGCATAGTGTGTGTGTATGGAGTTCTACTCGTTGAACTGTACGTCATATGTAAGTAAATACTCCAATGTGACTCTCAATTTAGTTGATTTACGTAAAGAAGGCAATATTCACAAAGGGTTTACACGAGAAATCTTTGTTTTGGGCACAAAAGCATGGTTCCTCTGGCTTCACCCAATGTCTGTTCTCAGCATAGGTAACGCCACCTCCCTTTATTCTAACCTCCTTGGTTACATACAGTGAAACGTTATGCCACAGACCATATCTTTGGTCTATGCGTGCTACAATGTCTTCAGCTCTTTCTCTGTAAGGATAAGCATACGAATAAGGAAATATAAGAATGAATAAATAAAGCAGTAAAAAAGAAATATCTTTTAATACATCTCTTTAAAAAAATCGATTTGACGATTCGCGCATTGCATCAAGTGATCGATCTGTGATATTATTACAATCATTATTGTTGAATTTTGTGATTGGATTCTTAGAAACGAGTGCATTTGTACGTGTGATTTGATCTACACTACTTACTTTCCTGATAATGTTGATTAAAAATGTTTGTTTCTAAAGAAGGTATTGTATTTCATTTCGTCCTTCAAAACCAGTCTCATAGCACACTACTAAAAGATAGATTATCTATCATAATCAACCAACACGCGAGCAGAGCCGCGGGTTGAAGCTAGTTTGTCATATGAGAGAAGCGAAGTCATGCTGGTCTTCCACAACGGCCATAGGGACGACATTGGGGAGTCTGTCATACTTCTTTCGTCCAACCCTCCTTTGTTGCATCTCTTCAATACACTGGCACCACTTAATGAACTCTTCCGTCGTAGCGACGTTTTTTATCAGAAGAGCTTGGTACATGTCTTCTGCAATACCCTTCAACAGGTGCGTTATTTTGTCGGCCTCAGTCATATTCGGATTGACTATGTTACACAGGGGCAAAAAATTCTGTATGTACGACTGCGTCGGCTCACCATGTCGTTGGGCTCGTTTCTTCAGTTGTTCTTCCAGCAAACGGATTTGTCGCTGGCGGTCTCCAAACGTCTTCTTAAGTTCCGCCTGCAACGTTTCCCAGTCATTCAGTTTGTCTTCGTTGTTCTCGATCCATTGCTAGAAATATACGTTGGCCAAGCACATTGTATGATCCCACCTGTTGTACTTGGCGACTCGGTCGAACCCTTTTAGCCATTTGTTGGGGTCCTGTCCAGCGTCTCCAGAGAACACCGACGGGTTTCTGATGTGTAGCTGGCTTACCGCTGGTTTCGTGTCTATCGTTCTTCTGATAATACGGACTTTTGGAAGGATGTACTCGGTAAATCCCTTGTATTCCGGTTTCAGTCCGTGTAAGCGACGGCTTTTACGTTGCCTAATCGGAGCCATGGTGAGGCAGCTGTTGCACTCAGTAGCATAGCTAGGGGGGAGGAGGGGTTTACGGTCCGCACGGGATACCAACTCCAAGGGGGGTAACAACAAAACTTGCCAGTATGCTTTTTTTTTTTTTGCGCCTCGTTTTACACCTGACACTTAATGTTCAAAATGTACAAATGTTTGTAGAGATTATGGGACTTAACTACGGGGTCACCAGTCCCTAAACATACCAACTACTTATGAACTAGCTTATACTAAAGACGGCACAAACATCCATGCCCGAGAGGGGATTCGAACCCCCTACCGTAGCGGCTGTGCAGACTGTGACTAGTGCGCCACAGATCGCTTGGCCACTGCGGTTGGCTGACTATGCGAACGGCGGGCGTGGAGAGAGCCTAAGTACTGGGCCGACTCATTCTCCTTTTTAGACGCGCGCATTTCACCGCCATAGCGGAGCGGAGTCATTGTTAGTGTAAATATTTCACGCCAATGTACCATTGTTAATGGTCTGAACCGATGGGGCTGTTGCCATTCTTCGTCTATTATCGTGAGTGACCGGACGCCAGAGTTTTCTTCCCCAAGATTCAGAAGATCGAATGAAATATTTATTCATTTGGACGTAAGTAAAAGGAATTATTTATGAATTTTTCGTTAATATAACTTCTTCCCATAGTTGTAAGAAAGATAACAAGGGGTTTCTTTCTTGCTGATGCCAAATACCTGAGTTTTTTCTCTTTAATAATTTTTTGAGAATCAGTAGATGTGTCTCCCAGCTTTAAAAGTGATTACAATACTTATTCAGATGTTGCTGCCACTTTTAGAGTGTATACGGTCACTGGGTTTCTTTTTTTGTGATTTGAACGTTAAAATAAACGGCCATTTAGCCAAAGCAGCCGTGTTGAATGTGTATCACCCCTTTTTTACTTTGTGCTAGGGTGTTCAAGTGGTCAAATATGCAAACGAAGGACCCAACCATGAACTAGTCTAGCATAAAACCAGAACTGTTTTCTGCTGTGGCTATCATTGTGGTACTTTATGATGTATAGTGCAGAGCTTTCCAAACTGATATCACGACACCCAGGGGTGTCGCATAGTGCCATTAAGGGTGTCGCAACAACGGCAAAATCTTAAGATGAAATAAGATAGAACATTGCGGAAAAATACTAAACATTCTTCAGTTCGTTCAGTATGCACTTTAAGTACAAGTGAATCATGAAAATTAATATTTCTTTAAAGTATCATTTCATATAGATAAATCTCTCTAATTAAAATTAGTGTGTTTCTTGTAAAACTTTATATATTCGAAATGGTGTTGCGACTAGGAAGAGTTTGGAAAGCTCTAGTATAGTGTATAAGAAAAATCGTTGAAAATTACGAAAAAATGCCATATGGGTTTATTATTTGATGCAACTGTGACGTCAAATAGAACAAATCTCCTTATTGTCTGCTATTCATGAATATCTTAACTCCGCAAAAAGTGCATAAAAGTATTTCCTTCTATAGAACAAAAGACAGCTGATTACAAACTTACTGAATTTCAGGAACATTGCTCTTTTAAGCAATATTTGCCTAAAAATCTAAAGGAGACTAAAAAGTGTTTGCTGTAAATCAATATGGAGATTTCTATTTGCGCATATTCTGGATGTAGCCCCGCCAAATCCTCCTTATACTTCTAAGGAAAAGGAAAAAAAACTTATTTTGGTGGCATCCATTTATTACGTGAGGTGATTTTGGCGTTATATCGAGAGATGTGTGAAGTACTATGTGTGTAAAGTCCTATGGGACCAAACTGCTAAGGTCATTGGTCCCTAAGCTTACACAATACTTAAACTAACTTATTCTAAGCACAACACACACACCCATACCTGCAGGAGGACCCCAACCTCCGATGCGAGCAGTCGTGCAGTTCATGACATGAAGCCTTCAAACCACACGGCTAAACTCGCACGGCTTCTCGAGAGAGATTTTGCTCGACCCCCTGCCACAAGGGCGAATTCAGGGGGAGGGGGCGGCACAAGGGCACGCACCCCTCCTCAGACGGACCGAAGAAAAATGAGAGAGAAGGGGAGAGAGAGAAGGAAGAGAGGGGGAGGGACAGAGGGGGGAGGGAGAGAGAGAGAGAGAGACACTGAGGGGGGAGAGAGAGAGAGAGAGAGAGAGAGAGAGAGAGAGAGAGAGACGGTGAGAAAGGGCGGAAGGGTAAGAATCTCAGTATTAAAATAATTAACAATTAAGTTTTACTTACGGGCTGTATGTAATTGTGAGTTTAAAAATGCAATATCCTTGTAATTAACATAACGTAGGCCTAATTTGACGTTTTGTGTTATGTGTCCAGTTACTTGCTTCTTGCTCTTTTTTGTCAGTAATTTACGATAAAAATAGATAAAACTTGTTTATTGTTTCGTGATTGCTTGGGAGACAAATGAGCTATTGTATATGTTTTACCCATGCCTAAATAAAGAACTATGTGAAACAATTGCGCATTTATAGGGCTGCGTCCAAGCTGACGCATTCAGGTGTTTTCGATAAACGGTTTATGTCTCTGGATTCTTTTCCTAGACGCTAAGAGATAGTACTGCCACCTATTAAAACAGTTTTATTTGAAGCTAAAAGTTTTCATTTTCCAACTATTGGAGCAAATTAGAAATTCCAATGGCATACGAAGTGATTTTCTAGATGGTAGAAATTCTTCTTGAAACACACTCAAGTGTAATTTTCAGAATAAAATGTTCACTCTGCAGTGGAGTGTGCGCTAATATCTAACTTCCTGGCAGATTAAAATTGCGTGCCGGGGTAGTTTAGACAGAACGTTTGGCAGCGAAAGGCAAAGATTGTCTACAGACAATTTTAATCTGTCAGGGAGTTTAAAGTGTAATTTTGTTGATCGCAAACGTTTTCTTGAAAACTCATCTCGTTTTGCTTAGCAACTTTACAAAGCATGAAGAAGAAATTGATTCAGTACAACGCAAACACAGGAAATCTGATTTTAGGTTTTGAGAGAATGTCAACCTTAGCCTGACATATTTACTAGCTATTTGTTTCTGACCCATAATTGGGTACGCTACCCGTAACAACATGTGCAGTAATATTTCGTGTATAGGTGCAGCGTAACGTTGACTGCACTCCGAATTAAATGAATGTTGTGCAACTAGTGCATATGTTTTCCGTTTCTGCCATCATCAGGCAAAACCATTTCCACTTGTCAAATCAATATACTTCCATCTAATTACTAATGCATTACTACTCCGGCGCATGATGGCATCATTTTCAAGTTCCTATAATTACAAAAGATATTACAATGATTCAACTACATTAAACAGTGAAAAGTTTAATAATTTATCTCAAAATACAAAAGAGTATCGGAACACTATATTTACCAAAATCAAAATGACAATCAGACCATGTGAGCCACGCGATAATGGCCGAGTGATCCGGGGCGTGACTTCGCTCCCCCCAGATGTTCGAGTCCTCACTTTGGCGTGGGTGAGTGTGTTGTCCCAAGTTTAAGTAGTTTGTAAGATAAGGAACCGATCACCTCAGCAGTTTGGTCTCTTCGGATTATGAACATTTGAGTTTTTTAACCATATGCTCTAGGTTACCATTACATCATTAGGCTCAATTTATATCGTACTCCTGTTGGTATCACTGTACAAAACTGTTATTCTTCGACCATATTGAGCAATTGTTTGAATTTTCAAGTGGGCAGTCTTATTCATCACTCTTGTGTTGTTGTTGTGGTCTTCAGTCCGGAGACTGGTTTGACGCAGCTCTCCAAAATACCCTATCCTGAGCAAGCCTCTTCATCTCCACATAAGAACGGCAACCTACATCTGTCTGAATCTGCTTACTGAATCCATATCTTGGTCTTCCTCTGCGGTTTTTACACCACAAACTTCCCTCCAACGCTAAATTCACAATTGCTTGATGTCTAAGAATGTGTCCTACCAATCTATCCCTTCTTTTAGTCAAGATATGCCAGAAATTTCTTTTCTCCCCAATTCTGTTCAGTACCTCCTCATTAGTTACGCGATCCACCCACCTAATCTTCAGCATTCTTCTGTAGCACCACATTTCAAATGTTTATCGTCCATGTCTCATTACCATACAAGGCAACACTCCATACAAATGCCTTCAGAAAGGACTTCCTTAGGCTTTCATCAATATTCGATGTTAACAAATTTCTATTTTTCAAGAACGCTTTTCTACCCATTGCCATTCTGCATTTAATATCCTCTGTACTGAGACCATCATTTGTTATATTACTGCCCAAGTAACAAAACTCATCTACCTCCTTTATTGCTTCATTACCTAATCTAATTCCTTCAGCATCGCCTGATTTTCTTACACTGCACTCCATTACCCTAGTTTTGCTCTTGTTAATGTTCATCTTATATGCACCTTTCAGCACACTGTTCATTCCGTTCAATTGCTCTTCCAGGTCCTTTGCTGTATCTGACAGAATTACAATGTCGTCAGCAAAACGCAATGTTTTTAATTCTTCACCCTGAACTTTAATTCCTTCTCCAAATTTCTCCTTGGTTTCCTTTATAGCTTGCTCAATGTACAAATTGAATAACATTGGAGAAAGGCTAAAACCCTGTTGTACTCCCTTTCCAACAACTGCATCCCTTTCATGCCCTTCAACTCTGACAACCGCTGTCTGGTTTTTGTACAAGCTGTAAATAATCTTACGCTCCCTATATTTTACTCCTGCTTGCTTCAGAACTTGAAAGAGTTTATTCCAATCAACATCGTCAAAAGCTTTCTCCAAATCTACAAAAGCTAGAAATGTACGTTTGCCTTTTCTTAATCTATCTTCTAGGATAATCCGTAAAGTGAGTATTGCCTCCCGTGTTCCTACATTTCTCCTGAACCCAAACTGATCTTCCCCGAGGTCGGCTTCTACCAGCTTTTCCATCCTTCTGTAGATAATTCGCGTTAATATTTTGCAGCCATGACATATTAAACTGATGGTTCTGTAGTTTTCACACCTGTCTGCACTTCCTTTTTTGGAATGGGGGTTATAACATTTTTCTTAAAGTCTGAGGATACTTCATCTGACTCATACATCTTACACACCAGGTGAAATAATTTTGTCATGGCTGGTTCTCCCAGAGACTTCAGTAGCTCTGAGGGAATATTATCTTTCAGTGCTTTGTCAAATTCATCTCTCAGTATAGTATCTCCTATTTCATCCTCATCTACTTCCTGTCCCCTTTCTACAATATTGCTACTATGGTCATTTCCTTCATAGAGCCTCTCTATATACTCTTTCCACCTTTCTTTGCTGAGAACTGGTTTTCCATCAGCATCCTTGATATTCACAGAGCTGTTTCTCTTATCTCCAAATGTTTCTTTTATTTTCCTGTAGGCTGCATCTATTTTCCCCTATTTTTACATTCTTCTACATTCTTGCATTTGCCTTCTAGCCACTTCTGCTTAGCCATTTTGCACTTCCTGTCAATCTCATTTCTTAATCGTCTGTACTCCATTTTGCCTGTTTCATTTACTGCATTTTTATATTTTCTCCTTTCATCGATTAAATTTAGTATCTCCTGTGATATCCAAGGATTTTTTGTAGGTCTTGCCTTCCTACCTATTTTGTCCTCTGCTGCCTTCACTATTTCATCTCTCAATTTTACCCAATCCTCCTCTATTGTTTTATTTTCCCCCGTTTCTATCAATTGTTGCCTAAAGCTCCCTCTGAAATTCTTAAGAACTTCAGGTTCCTTCAATTTATCCAGGTCCCTTATTCTTATTTTCCTACCTTTTTGTAGTTTCTTCAGTTACAGCCTACAGTCCATAACCAACAAGTTATGGTCCTTATAGTCGAATTAATCCAAAGCTGTAAATGGGTAGAGAAACCTATGCCAATTTCGCTTGTGTTTCTCTGTATAGGGATTCGCATATACCCATCTGGCGAAGCTCAGAAACAGTTACATATGAATTAAATTCAGATCCTGAATGTCCCATGTTCAGCTGTTGGCAAGTGTTTCATCCTTTATGATATGAAGGATGAGACAAGTGTGCCCACAGCTGAACAGAAGGCATTCACACTCTAAATTATTTTTTTTTTTTAATTTTGTGGTGAATTAAAAAATTTTACACTATTTAACGTGATTGAATCATAGTAATATGACAAAACCTGTGTAATTTTATCTTTGTAAGCAGCAAGTCTGTAACACATTTATTCGGTATCTTTTAGGGATAAAAGTAAAGAAGATGTGGAAGAATATGAAAGATTTATTTCAAATGTGTCGAAAATTAAGGAGACCACTCAGGAGACCATATGTGTTTTATAAGCAGTAGTCTTTCCTTGAAGTAGTGCTACAGTATAGGACATCCGCGATTAATGCGCGTGAAAAGAACGGTCGTATGGCCGTAGCCGAGCGGCCTAGCCTGGAGGTGAGAGGTGCTCCGGATGGCCAGCTCTGTTGCTGCTGTAATGTCTCGCGTTCAAATTCCGACAAAAAAATGTTCAAATGTTTGTAAAGCTTATGGGACTTAACTACGGGGTCATCATCAGTCCCTAAACTTACAAACTACTTATGAACTACTTACAAACTAGGACGGCACAAATATCCATGCCTGAGGGGGGATTCGAACCCCCGACCGTAGTGGCCGTGCAGACCGTGTCTGAAGCGCCTCAGTCCCCTCGGCCACCACGGCCGGCAATTCCGACAAAAACGCGCGTGTAAGAAAAGGTCGTGTATCGTTAGAAAAACATTCTAGGGGCTACTGTGTTACTAAGTGATGTCTGCATAACCGCCATAAATATTATTGTGTAGGATTTAGCCTATTTTAGACGTGAAACATGTTGGACTTAATTTAACCCAGTTATCTCGCAGTTTTACACTGTTTCTTGTGGAAAAAAAATTACGGGAGATTTCCCCACCTGAGGTTTGGTGAGATTTGGGTCGACCTCCCCCTTTCACCCACCAAACACTTCACGTAATTAATGGACGCCCCATTATGCAGGTGATTTTCTTTCAAGGAAGTAAGTTAAAGTTATTTTTGTTATAAAACTAAGTTTTTATCAGGGTCGGAACTGCAGCTTTTTTATGGCCACTTAAAAGTCAGAATTCATCCTTCAAAATATTTAAAGTACTTCCTTGTCTCACTCTCTTCCGTTAGGAAATACCAAACGAGCGACCTTGACCTGCCAGAACATTTATTGACTTGAAGCTATCTATGTGAATATTACGTAAAACTAGAAGTGAAATTTCACGACAAGAAGAGAAGCATTTCTCTTGTTGCTCGGTGAGATAATTACAGGATTACTAGCGCAAAAATGGTTGGTGGGATGTTTTACTTTTTTCATTTTAACAGATACGTTTTAAAACGAAAAATAACATCGCTGTTCAGAACATTATCAAAAAATTGGAATATTTCCCCTCGTTTTCTCACATGCAAATAAAGTTTTTAACCACCCATTCAAGAAATAAGATGAACAGAATACTTTTCCTAACACTACTGGTATCTTCTCATGAATTCATCACACGATGTAATTCTCTTAGAGAAATTGAATTTACTGAATAGCGGATATTATCTTTGAGTTCCTGTAACATGTGCGGATTTGTGTTGTACACTTCATTCTTTAGTGCTTCCCTCAACAGAAACTTCACGGCATAAAACGGAGTTCCAAAGGGCGAGACATGACTTTGTTATGTATGGTAACACTTCGTCAAATGCGTGCAGGGAGACATTGGTCCTGGGCTCCTGGCACCTATTGAAAAAACGCAAGGCTTCCTTATCTTTCACTCGGTTTATTTAAAAAATGTTGCAAAATGTTTTGCTCTTTATTTTTCACTGTTAACTGTGTCATTAAAAATCGGACCCATTGTTCAGCCATCAATAACTGCGCACCACACTTCTCATGAAGCAGAACAGGTCTGTTGGTGCTCCAGCGTCGTTAGTTTAGGGCGTTAACATAACCGTGAAATGGAATCACGTCTCGTCTGAAAACATAATGAGGTAAGTATCCATATCGCCGTCAAGCACTTGGTTCAAAACCAATTCGCGAAACCTAGCCCCGTACGAGAGATCATCAGATGTGAATTGTTGACTGTTATTATCATTTAGGGCTCTACCCCAAATATTTGATCTTTGCAGAGAGGTGCTAGAAACGCGCGTACACGAGTCCAGCAGATGGAACACCCATGTACTGTACATGTGGACACAGGCACCAACAAAAACACTTCTTGCTAAAACTCCCATAAGGGAAGACCAGAAGAGACTACCTCAAATCTTATTCGTTACGTTCACATAGAAAACAAAAAGGTAGAAGTAAAGAAATCATTTTTGGGTTTTTTCAGCAAACAGGGAAAAAGTTGTTGACGTAACAGAAGATATTTTACGGGTTATTGCAAAAGACGGTCTGGATATAACGATGTGCCGAGGACAAGGATATGACAACGCCTCTACAATGGCTGGGTACATTCAGGCGTTCAATCAAGCATCTGTGAACTTAATCCCAAGGCACTGTTTGTACCTTGTTCAAACCACTCTCTCAATCTTTGTGGATTGCATGCTTTTGCAGCAGTTCCATGTTGTGTGACTTTCCTTGGAACTTTAGAAAGTTTGTATGTGTTTCCTCAGCTTCTACGCACAGAAGGACGATCATTTTGGTAAACGTTGGAGTTACAGTGGAGAGACTGTTAGATACACAATGGAGTGCCCACTACGAAGCAGTGATACCTGTGTTTCAGTGCTTTAAAAAGATTGTTGATGCCAGTGAAGAACTATCTGATTCTTCGGAAACATTGGAAACAAGAGGAGCTGCTCTAACTCTGTTGCCTGCATTGTGTGATTTTTCGTTTTTGTGTTTTCTGTATTTGTGGAATACTGTCTTACAAGAGGTCAACCAAGTTCAAAAGTATGTTGTTGAAAGTGAAGTGCTGTATTTAGTGTACATTGTATTTAATGTACATTTTCTGTACAATCTTTGCTTCTGCAATATGTCTAACATGTGTTCAGCATTTAAATACACAAATCGTAGTGTTAAAACGACAAATATATCCAGCAAGAACACTAGTTGTTTTGCCTCTTTTGGTCTCTGTCTGCCTATACACAAACAGAACTCCTAGCTAATGACACATAGCTTCCCCAAGAGTGAAGCTTCAGATGACATATCTTGCAATTCCTTTGAAATACATTCCGTAAAAAAGGCTCAATTTTCTGCTTAGCGTCTGTGTGTTTCTACTTCTGATGGTGCTGCAGTTGATGAAAGAGTGCCATCTGTTGAATAATAAAATAAAAAACACTTTTGAGTGTCTACACCTTCTTTAAAAATGTTTTCATTTGTTGTTGACAATACTTTATCAAGCACGGTTAACATATAATCATTGCAAAGCGCGGAAGCAATATTAACAGCCGGAATTTTTCACTTGTTAAATGTGTGTTCCCTGTAGCAAATATTTACGTATATCAGCGTGGGAACAACATAAGTTATTAACGAAATGTTATTTCGGAGTAGAATACTTTTGTGGCAGCTCACCTAGGCGCATTTTTGATTGCAGTATTCTGTTGTTACTTTCGTCTTTGTACTCAAATTTCGTCAACCAAACTTCACAAACAAACCCTTTAACAGCAATGTTACGGGTATGTGGACTTCATTCGTTTAATAAGCACCAGATAAATGTATCTTAGACTCTATGGAATCAGTTGTTACAACACATTAACAACAGATGCAAATCCACGATCATTATTGTTTGTCATTACAATTACTGTTCACTGTGTAAGTTTCACAGCACTTTTAGACTATGAACTTGCATTATAATTGACATAAATATTTCCAAAGTGGCACTTTCGTTGTTGGATCACTTTGAAATGGAAGTGTATTACTGACAGATTCGTGATATTTCATTACCGCATTTTATGAAAATACACTATCTGGCTCATCAATTCGCAGCTTTGATAAAGTCTGGGCACACCAATGGAATTTCATGCACATCTGTACTCAATAGTCAGTCTTCATTTAAAACGTAAAACTGTGTAAATAGGTAAAATTCTCGAGTGGGTGTGGCATACCAGCTGTCAGCCGGTACTCCAAATAACATGGCGGACGCCAGTTCAATTTGCCTCAAACATGGCGGACATATCGCCACTCTATGAAATTCAAGCTCGTTGACCCTCCACTTATTCTAACCTCCTTGATTCTAAGTAGAGCCCTGTATTGAGAGAGTAGCGCCAACATTTTGTGTGTGGCTTGCAGACAACTGCCCGCTGCTATTGGTCAGTTGAGCACGGGTGAGGCACATCCGCCATTTTAGGTCTAGGCAATCCATCAGCGTAAATGGCATATTTCATTTAACTTGCTGTTATTTTACCATTTAGAGATATTGGAAATGTGTAGGCTCATTATGTATTAAATTAAGGGCTTAACATAGCATATTCCATTTTTATATGGTGAAAAATGCCGCAGTGTTGGCAGTGAAAAAAATGTTCAAATGTTTGTTAAGCTTATGGGACTTAACTATGGGTTAACCAGTCCCTAAACTTACAAACTACTTAACTACCTTATACAAAGGACGGCACAAATATCCATGCCCGAGGGGGGGATTCGAACCCCCGACCGTAGTGGCCGTGCAGACCGTGACTGGAGTGCCTCAGTCTCCTCGGCCACTGCGGCCAGCATGTTGGCAGTGAATTGTTATACTGAGACAGTCCGAGGTAGCAAGTTTTACGCATTACACAGAGCGAAAGAGATGCGGAAAGACGCGAATTGTGGGTACATCGCATTGGAAGAAAAATGCATTTCCATACGAGAATGCAAAATTTTGCGAAGTAAGTAAATTTGTATTGAAATATCGAGTAAACTTGTAGGTTTATCTGTTCATACAAGTTTCTTGTGAGCAATGTTGGACGAACAAACATGTAAGAGAAAAGATATTTTTAAAAGATATAAATACATGAAAATCTAACATAATGTGACGTATTTCACGAATTTCGTATTTATACTTAGCTTGCATATTAAGGATGTTTGGACGGTAAGTGAAACCGCCCATTAAATAGATCTCCAAAACTCGAATTTTAAGATAAGTTTATTTTACTGAAGTACCCAGCAGTGCGATAACAATGTGTAAAAACTTAAACCTTCCCAAAATGTTAGCTCAGTTAATGTTATCTGATAATATCACATGTAGGTTAGCACACAACACCTATCAACATTAGGCACTAGATTAATGGAAAGCAACATGTATTAATTACATCTACTTTGATAAAAATCAATATATTAGAGATAAAAACGTCAGTCCTTGGCTAATTTGATAACAGAAACGTTACTTATTGCGAAAGCAGTGCATTTGGTACAGGGTTTAAATTTTACTTATCGTCCTGACGGCCTGGCGTGATAATGTTGGCAATCTCGTGTCATTGGCATTAACCAATCGCGTTACAATGCAAAAGTATAGTCATGAAATCTTCGTTGTCCGAGGACAAGTACTTTCACTGAGAGAACAAGGGTGCTTACAAGAACCTGTCAAGCACGGAGCAGGAACGGTATTATTTACGTCACGAACTGTACTGAACACAAATCAAGTCATTCTATTCGGATTTCTAAGAATATAAACATCTTGGCAATGATTTTCAATCGTGTTTCTGTTGTTGACAACATAACCACGTGAGAACGTCGGAGTGGTAGGTAAAATTTTGCCGGTATAGGAAATATAACTGCCGCGCATCTGAATAAAAGTTTAATTTTTTCTCCCACAATTGCTAGCCTCGAATTATATGGTTCTGTAGGAATAATCATATAGTACACATTGACAAAATATACACTTGTTTCACAGTGTTTCGAAACCTCATACTGTACGATTTCATTTGTCCTGTAAACGTTAGATGTTTCAGTTTTCCCAACTCTAACTATTACATTATAGTTTAACATAGGTTTTCATTTTTTAGCTTTATTTTACGCCTGATCAGTTTGAGACAAACCGCATAGATGGCGTTAAGAAAATAAAAGCTAATGCAGTACCTAATATTGTCATCGTCCTCAAATTAAAGAACGAAAGCCACCAAAAGACAGGGGTGTGCAAAGTGAATCTGACTGCACAGGCGGAACCAGATACCGTTTACAGATATTGTATGTATATAAAAAAGATTTGTATCTTACTCATTTTACGTAACTTTATCGCAATGTATTTCGACTATACGTTTTTATACATTCCCAGATAGTGAACAATCCTGCCTGCACATAAATCAATCAATGAACCTGTTCAAAATATTCCGTCGTGTCAGTGGTGTGGAAAAAGTTGTGCGTGTATTTTTAACCACTAGAATATATTCTTCTGAGAAAATACAACCGTCAGGCAGAGAAGGATTCCTCAGCAAAATGCGGTAGTAATAGTAGCGGCTTGATGAATGCAGTGAAGGTATATTAAGACTCAAATTTTTTAGACAAATTAATTTGTAATTTTTATTCCTTTCCTTAGCGGTCTATATAACTAAAGTCCCCTTTTTTATTTTAATAAGTACCAGTACTTAAAATCAAGTATGTTAACTCAAACGACTTGAAGTCTTTTATCATTAAAGCTAAACTTAGCACGAAATAATTTTACAACTAGTTTGCTCAAAAATAAAGGTCTTGATCTCAGATTACCAATTTTTCCTTAATATTCGTTGTAGATGTGACGAAACGATTGAAAACTTAAGTTCATTGTTTACTTAACATACTGTCATACCACGTCGATGTAGAGACCGGTTCCCTTCGTCATAAATGGTAATTTAACAGCGCCGCCATTAGAGCTGTTATTGCAAGATAGGTCTACAATGGCGGCGCTCGCCCAGTTGGCGGTACTCTCCCAAAGGGCTCTAATTCTAGGTCGTTGCGCCTGACATCTAGTGGCAGCAGCACTACGTACTTGACGACTCTGCTTTCGGCGACTGCGACCTTCTCGTCCCTAGGAAGCTCAGGATTTAACATTCAGTAGTCTTTGTACCAGCTTTATAGAAATCACTAATGCTACAATAGCTGAAAAAAAATTATCTATACATTAAAAGCTTAGAAAAAGGACATAATGTAACAAAATTCTCCTACAAGTGTTCCACACTGTAATAGGTCTGACAGTTACATTACATTTTTCAACAATCAAAAGTTAAGACAACAAGTACGTATAAATACAGATAAAATAAACGCTTATCTTCCGTTCAAATCGGGATGTCAGAAGTGTACAACAAGAGTTATTACTCATCTTTAAATGTTTGTTACAGTAAATGGAGTACCATTGAATGTTGTTGTGTACTGCTTCAATTACAATGTTTGGGGCGTACAACTGCGTGACCTTTCAAGTCGTCACATTACCTTATGCACGTTGTTCTTTTGTGTCACCTTAGTACTTTATTTGAAGAATGAGAACCCCACTAATAGCTCTCCTCTGATGTAACTTCTCGTCTCCTTCTCCTACTCAGGAGGGAAAGTCCTTTGGGTACAGGAAACTTGTTGACATAACAAAAAAAGAACTGCGTTTCTGATTTTAGAAATTTTTTATATTTTTTGGTTCGTGAATTTCAGAACTTAAATAACAATCAGCAAAAGCTATTCAACGCAATTCTCAAAAATTCCCGAGAAAATCGACTTGACGTTTTGCAGGTTCATGTAAGTGCCAATAATTAAAAGACTTGCAACATCTATCAGCATAGCTCATGTATGCGGGAGCCGTGGCTCGACAAGCCCTGTCAGAGGACCGAACGCCCTCTGTAAAAAAAAAAAAAAAAAAAAAAAAAAGCTGTGGCAAACACATATCGAAAAACGAGGAACAAACACGATCAGAGACCGCAATAAAAAGAACGACCCAGAGAAAGAGAGAGAATGAAAGGTGGTACCATTCTGGCCTCAAACATATAGTCAGTGGTTCGAATTCCACTGTGTCAAATACTTTTTTCGTTGTTTTCGAATTCAGTTATATAAAACATTTTGGGATATCTAATTCCACATACTGTGTCAGTTCTTGTTTATGTGTATGTAGACGAGCTTTTCGTCACCTAAAACGGTGGTTGAGTAGGTTAGCTTCTTGGAAAGCCATTATTAGCTACGGAGATAACTTTGCAAAAAAGCATCATAGCTCTTCACAAAGACAAACATCAACTGATAGTGAAACCAACACTAAAAAATGTAACTTGTTATGCTTATTTGATTTAAACCATCCTTAATAATAACCTTTTATAAAATACTAGCTGAAAACCTGGCGTTGTCCTGGCATTTATTTCTTTATTCTTGCATTGAGTTAGTAACTACTCCTTTTTCTAAAAATATGTTATATGTACCGGAGAATATATAAGAAATAAGGCTGTCTTGCATAATGTACAAAATTATAAGTGCAGTATCCAAACAAAGAAAGATAGTAATCAAAATGACATAAAATTCGAACAATCTTATATTTGTTGAGTTATATGTTGTACAATTGTATATTTTTTCAGGTATATATTCACCAGCTGAAAACTGCTCCTGCCGGAGCACAGAAAAGGCGAATATGTTCTCTGACACAAAAGTGTGGAACCAGCTGCCTCAATCCTCATTCCGACTTCCTCACCAAAAATTTTGGAAAGCGAACATATTCGCGCACTATTAGCGCATAACTTTGTAAATACTTTTGTCCAGTTAAGCCGTCATAGTCAGCAATGTTGTCTCACTGTCAGTGTCAATATATGTCTGTCCGTTTGTTTGCTGTCTCTCCCACTGCCGCTTTCTGTCTGTGTCAAAGTTTCCATGTATTCATCCCTTTCCCTCGCGATTCCTCACCGCTGTCTGTTTCTGCCACTTCCATCGTCTCTCTGCTCCACTGACATTGTTCCATTCACTACCTGTCCTGTTGCCAGTATCATTTCTTTCTCACTTAGAGTCGGATTTCATTGTCTTCAATCACGATTGTCTCATTTACACATATACCCATGGGGACGGTTTGCTTGGGGTTTGACCTGTAGACCGGGAAACTTGAGCAAGCGGGTACTGGGGCTGGGAAAAATTGGGCAAATTGTTTTGTGCTATAGTATTGGAGAGCCGTACACTCATGCTTTATGCATGGTCTCCATTCGTCTCAGCTTCCCACTGTTTTCTCTTTTGCTACTATCTGGATCTGTCTTTGTTTCTGCCACTGTTCCTGAGTTCCGACATCTCGTTTCGCTTCCCACTGCTGCTTTCATGCATATGCCTTTCTCCTGAACTGACACTTTCTCTGTTCCATCATATATGGCTCTCTGTCTGTTGCACTGTCTCTGTCCTACTTGCATTCAGCCGAAAAAAGCGCGAATATGTGAGCATGCCAAAATTTTTGGTGAGGAAGTCGGAAGAAAGATTGAGGCAGCTGGTTCCACACTTTTGTGTCAGATAACATATTCGCGTTTTCTGCTCCTGCCAGAGCATTTTTCAGCTGGTTCCCGTCTTTTTCCTGTTACATCAGATTGTATTGCTTATATAACTACATAAATTAGATAAAAATTTACGATGATTTGTAACTTTTATAAATGTTATCGGTGAATAAACGGCGACCTCCAAACCAAGAACCCTTGCTGTACGTTCGCTACGTTAGTTAAAACCATAATTACTTGTCAGACCGGATATTACATGCATATTTGTCATTAATATGTGCGGTAACTTGGAATCTACAGATCTCGGAAATGGATAGTATTATCGGAAAAACTTTCAAAGCTTTCCGGAATAATAATATTAGAACGCATCGTAAAAATTTCGACGATTTGCCATGAATAGAAGCGTACATTTGCCAATGCACGCAGTTGGATCTTTTGATACCAAAAATTATGATTTTTGAAGTGTATCTCGATAATCAATACACATTTCCAAAAACGGGAAACGGATTTCCCAGATACACCTAAACAACGTACACACAACATTTTAGTCATTTCTCGAGCTACGTTACCGCACAATCAGAAACAGCGTTTTCGAACCGATTACTCTCGCGTGCTATCATTCACGGACCGATATCTCAAGAACCACATAAGATGATATTCTGATCTAAACTTTAAATAAAATTCCGATATGTTATCTACATTTCATACACAGCTACGTGTAACCTAAAAATCAACCATACGAGAAGTCAACGCAACGTGTTTTTACCTCTGCAAACTCTTTAAAATATGTTGCAATAGTTCACTAAACTGGATGCTACATATTAACTGTAAAGTAAACGAAAACAAAAATCGCCCCTTTATCGATCGAAGATTTCAGTCTTTAAGATGTACAAAAATCAAATTTTTTCGCCAAGTACCTTTTTTCAAATCGCATGTCCGAACGCCGTCTTCCAGCACAATGCGCACTTTTTCTAGCAAAATATAGCTTTTTTTTTTTTTTTTTTTTGGCCGTATCTTGCTAACGGACTAAGATTTACGAAAACTGAAAAATGCCGTTTATAGATAAATGTCTACAGGATGTATTGTAAATATTTGAACAATTTTCTACGGTTATTTAGATATTTGCGATTCGCGGAGCTAAAACGCCTAAAATCGGGTTTTGTTATCTTGTGCAAAACTATGATAAGTTTCAACCTCTCTATCTCAGTAACGGACAACGATATCGAAAAATAATTAAAAACTGCCTCGAGAATATCATCATAAGAAATTTCTAATATTTGCAATGAATAGAAAGTATCGAAGTGACCATACCCACAATTCGTTTTTTTTGGTACCCAAAATTCATGGTTTTTTAGGATTTTCTCAGGAACAGCCCATGAATGAATGGTGCTTTTGTAAGCTGTTTATAGCCCGCCATAGACTACACATCAATTACAAAAGCCAACTGATTTGCTCAATTTGGATGGGCTCCTGGACTGTGTAACTTTGAAATTTTTGACGATGTACTGTATGATACCCATTCTTCTAATATGTACACAAATGATCACTAGGCCAAGATCTATCCAGAACACTTTACCCCTTCACTCAGATGAATAGAACCTGAGATATGGGCCCCTAAAGAATCGCAAATTCGCACGCGCCGTTTACGAACATAATACCGCGCACGGCTCAGTGTGTGTCGGGGCGTTTTCCGTGAAGGTTACTGCTTGTGCGCTCATGTATCAGGAACTACGTGTCGTACTGTGATACAATTTCGAAGGTACATTCCGCTATGTGTGTGTGTGTATGCTGCCTGAAAAATTTCCTACGGCTACAATTAGTGTAAAAATTATAAATTGTAACGTCATACAGAATGCCATAGCTTCAGTCGATGAACAGTGGAAAAGTAGTAAGCGAGAAACTTTCTTCCTTTTATTATTTTATGTTTGTAAATCTATAGACTTGCCTACTTGGTCATCAGTCCCTAGGCTAAGAAACTGCGTAAACTTAAGCTAAGGACAACAAATACACCATGCCCAAGGGAGGAGGACTTCGAACCCCCGACGGCGAGCAGCGGCGTGCTACGCTAAGCAGCTAGGCGCCTTAATTGGTACGCTCAGCCGCTCTACCATGGCCTTTCATCATTCTACTGTGATTGTCGGCGAGAAAAAATATAATGAAGGTTTGAAATTATCTTTAAAGTTTGTTGCAAGTCGCTAACTAATTCTGATATGAATAAAGTCTCGTCGCATTATGTGGCAGTTTTTTGCGATTCCTGAATTAGTCCTGCAGCAACTGTTACCTTACGGTAAGGAATGTGTGTTTCAAATTTGGTTGAAATCGGCCCAGTGGTTTAGGAAGAAATGTGCAACACTGTCGCCTGATGTAGCAGTTTTTCTCGCATCTCATCGTTTATGACGTCATATCTCGTGAACTGTGTGTTTTACGTGATACTTACACTTACGTCGATCGTCTTCATGGATTGAAGTTTACGTGTGAAAAAGTTCATAAAGATTGGAACAAAACTGTACACAAACTTTCTGATTTATATATAAAGACAAAAAATTACGAATAAACAAAAATGGGCATTTTTCGTAAAAATTACCTTAGATATTAAAATTGTAGAAGTAATCGAAGACAAAGAAAAAATGTTCTGTCACAGTGGAAATCAAACCAACGACCCTAATGTTGAAAGGCCACCTGAGTTGCACCGACAGACAGTGCAATTGTTTTAATTATTGGTACTGACGTATACTTGCAAAACTTCAACGTCGAATTTTTCTAGAATTTTTGAGAGTTGGATTTGGCTGATTATTATTTGAGTTCTGAACTTCACGTTCAAATGTTTATGTAACTTATGGCACTTAACTACGGGTCATCAGTCCCTAAACTTACAAACTACTTATGAACCAGCTAACACTAAGGACAGCACAAATATCCATGCCCGAGGGGAGATTCGAACCCCTGACCGTAGTGGCCGTGCAGACCGTGACTGACGCGCCTCAGTCTCCTCGGCCACCGCGGCCGGCGAACTTCACGTACCGGTAGCATAAATATAACAAAATTCGAAAACCCGATACTCTTGTGGTCTTGTCAGAGACCCACTTATAATAATTTATGATTCTTCGTGTATCAGCGAGACTTCTCTTTGAAGACGAACTACATCTGCTCCACAGCAAGTAGTAATTGGCGTCCTTTAATGTATGCATAATCTCGCGTGCACCCTGTAGACAATATTACAGGCGCAAAATTCTGTCCCTTTAATAGTATTATAAAATACAAATATATTCTGCCGAAAAAACACACTGAGTGTAACGACCAGTATGCCATTACACTACAGATCACCCCTCTCAGATAGAAGATATTGTAGTAACAAAATTATAAAAATAATTCATTATCATATACATTCTCTTCTTTTCCTACTCGTCGGGTCGACGTTCCTGACAAGTCTTATCCATTTCCTCGGTTCCATACGTCCTCTTTCCTGAAATCATGTATACAGTCCCTCCATCTTCTTCTTGGTCTCCCTCTTCCTTCGTCACTCTTCACTACCATTGCTATCATTCTCTTGTCAATGTAGGTATCCTCCCTTCTCCTGACATTCTATACCACTGTAATCTCTCTTGAACCTCCTTTGATAGCTCTGTCACTTTAACACTGCTTCTTTCTTTCATTTCTGATCCTATCGGCTCTGGTGACACCACAAATTATTCTTAACATTTCAGCCACATCCATTGCCTTACAATGTGCCTCAGTTGGTGCACATGACTCTGCTCTATAAATCATTGCAGGTCTCACTATTGACTTTTACACCATTCCTTTAGTATTCAGGTTTATTCTTCTATCACACAATACGGTTGACGTCCTTTGCCAGTTCATCCATCCTACCTGCACTACGTGAGCTATTTCCATGTCAGAATTGTCATTGCTGGACACTGTTGATCTTTAGTTAAATCTATCTACTTTCTTGATGTCTATCCCAACCAAGTGGATTATTTAGACTCCTCATCCTCCTAGATACACATACTCTGTTGTGTTCCTGTAGATTTTCATCCCCATGTCTTCCAAAGCTTTTATCCAGTATCGTTTTCATCTCATCCTTGTTGGTGCTACATTACGAAACATCCTTTTATATATATATATATTAAAAATTGTTAATGAAAATTAGCAAAGAGGAACTGCAGTCAATATTAATAAACTTCAGAGAAACTTTAGAATTAACTCACGTAAGCAAAAAATACCGACAGTTTTCTGAATGTCTTCTTATTGTTGATTGCTTCATCACATCTCAGTCATTATGTGGTTCACTTTAAGGCCTATGTAATAAACTAAGACGAAACTTTTCACTCTTGAGAAAGATCTGTATTTTTCTAAAAACATTTACATCACAACTGAAAGTTTACAAAAGAGACAGTTCATCACTTCTAACTACTCGAGAAGACAAGACTGACTGCTAATTAACAAGCAAAGATACTGCTCTTCCACTTTTTTTCTTTTAGTTCTACAGATGAATTTTTTCTTCACGACATTAATTAATAATTGTTTATTATTATTATATTACTACTATTAATTTTTTCTTTTCTTTTTTTTAATAATAATAAAAAATGAAATTGAAATTCGCTTCTTTCACTGGTAACAGTACAATAACACTATATTATCCATAAACATCATACACCAAGCAGCTTATTCTCTAACCTCAGATTGAAGACATGTGGACTCAACACAGGCCCTGGGTGCAACCCAACTTGTGCTGGTATCCCATCTGTTAGTCTTACACTGCGTCTCACCTGCATTCTGGCACTGGATAAGACTTACATACTTCTCTGGCACTTCTCTCTCTCTCTCTCTCTCTCTCTCTCTCTCTCTCATGCACCTCCAGATTTCTTGCCTTGACACACTGTTGTAAGCCTTTTATAGGTCTGTAAAGACAATATGCAATTCTTCTTTCTTCTTCTTCTCCCTTTGTTTCTCCGTAAGTTGCCAGAACACACAAATAGTGTTCATTGTTCCTCTCCCCAGCATGAATCCAGACATTTCATCAAAAATGTTGAAATGTTTGTAAATCTATTGGACCAAACTGCGTGGTCATTAGTCCCTAGCTTACAAACTAATTAAACCTAGGTAAACTAACCTAAGGACAACACACACACACCCATACCCCAGGGAGGACTCGAACCTCCACGGCGAGCAACCGCGCGCTCTGCAGCGAGACGCTCTAGACCGCTCGGCTACTCCGGCACAGCCAGACATTTCATCCCTATTGCTGTTTCTTCTCAGAGCTGTCTTATCTTCTCCAATATTTTCATAGTATGTGCCATCACTTTTATTCTCGTATAGTTACACAATCATAAATGCCACCCTTCTCCTTGAACAAGGGAATCAATGTACTGTTTCACCATTTATCCAGCACTCCTTTCCGATACATGTTTCATTAAATTCCAAAGCATATCCATCCCTTCCTCACATAGGCACCTCCCAGCTCCACAGGGATTTCATCAGGACCTGGCACTTTTCCATTTTCTTCACAGATGTTACAAATTCTTTCATTATACCTGTTACCACGTTCTGGGAGGGCACACCATCAAAAACTTATCTTGGATTTTCCTCATCAAGCAGATGTTCAAAATATTGCTCTTGTCTTCTCTTAATACTGCTTTCCTCTTAGGGCACCATCTCTCTGCATTCTTAATTTGTCTGACATGGGTAAAATCTTTTGTTGCCTTGTCTCTTACTCTAGCTATTCTAACGATCTTGGTATTTGTTTTAGTTGATTCTAGATCTTCATAAACCTTATTCCACGCAGCTGCCTTTAATTTTGTGGCGGCTTTTTAGCAGTTCTATCTGCCCATCTGTAACTATCTTTTTCTGAGCCAGATGAATTCCATTGCTTTTTGGTACACCTTTTTGTCTTTATTGCCTCTTGTACTTCATTGTACCATCAATGTCAACAGGTGGTCCTCTCCCCAATGTTTTGCCAAGCACCCCTTCTACTTTCCAGATGGCACCATCATTTGTTTCCCACCACTTCTGTATGCCTGGCATTGGTAATACCTTTTGTAGAGCTTTCCTTTGAACTTTGTAATTCTGGGCCCTTCAGATTCCACCACTTGATTCTTCGCGATGTTTGTTTTATTCTTCCATTATTTGTTGCACTGTACACACAGTCTAGCACTTACTCTATTGTTTTGTTACACGTACTTTTCAGTTCTTTATTTCCTTCAACTGATGCCGTCTACACATTAGGAAATGTCCACATTTTAAATGTTTTAAGCTACTTCCTTTAATTTGGTACCTTATATGATTTCAGGAAAATTTACAAGTATTTTATCGACTTTATTGTATGTATTAATTCTAATTAATACATTTTATGCACTACATGTTTGACTGGTTAATACTGACAACACAATGCCTGGTGGGCGGAGCTTCCAATACTTAAATCACAGCCCCACAGTTCTCATGAACAGCCCACGTTTGTGCCGCTCGCCATGTTCACCGCCACCACCTGCCATCATGGGTACAATTTTTTTTCTAATTTGTACTATTATTTTAGATGTGTGTGTATAATATGTTTTATGCTAGTGTATATTTCCTCTAAACTGCTGTGTTGCTTTGCAGTGCTAGTCATCTGAAGAGGGTCCACAATGTAGACTGTTTTAATTTTAACTATTGTTTTAACATTGCTGTTCTCCATTGTTTTCAAAAATTACATGTCTGCCTTCTGGAAAATTGATGTAATTGTAACGGATGAGTTTTGTTGTCTACTACAACTTTTTTTGCTATTTTTCCCATACAACAGCTTCAGCTGAAAATTGCTTTACAGATTTGGCAAGACTAGTTTCATAGCACTTCAAGCTTCACCTTGTGCTGTCACTCTCAGTATTTCCACAGCACAAATGATACCTTTCCTTGTTCATTTCAGGATACAATTCAAGCTGTTCTTCCCACAAGGTTCGGCTAGTCCATACCTTGTATTGAAAGAAATAGTAGTTATAATCAGACTAGTATCCGAAGTTGATTGATACGGTTATCAGGACACCTGGAAATTTTGTCCATATCTACATTTGAAAGATAACTATTCTTTCTAACAACATTAAACTATATTCTTTCTTCGTTAAGAACTACGTCAGTTCTACATTTCTGATTCTGATATAGACTGAACAAAATCCTAATTAAGAATAACAATTGCTTTAAATCATAAAACAGACCATAATCTTCAAATAACTTTAATCTTCTCTCTTCCTTGGCACTGTGCAGTTCTTTTACTCCTTGGATGTGAGCACAAATTCACCCGCCAAAACCTGCGGAAATTAATTCCGTCTGGCAGTATTTGCTCACAGAGTGCCAAACCCCTTATAACAAACTATTTGAATATCTTGGGTCAAGCTAGAAACCAGTAGTGTACAATGTTACACTACAACCTTCAGATGCAATGTTAATTGAGTCATAATGCAACATGTACCAGCTAGGAAGACCCAGCCTTCATGGCGTGTGGCTTCTAAAAAAACGTCTGCCAATCTGGTAAAATATCTTAGTTTTAGCCTAATACAGCAGCATACACTTCTGTAGACTGGCGTTTTGGAAGTAGCTACAATATTAGACTACAGCTAAGGCATTTACGGTTTTTGCACATTTTTATTTATTTATTTTTACAAGGGATCGACCATGAATGAGTGGTCTAGTACATCCACAGCACATTATTATTCATTTTTCACCTGAAAATACAGCTTAAAAAGCAGTGGAACCATTGCAGCTCAATCAAAAGTATTTTACAGCTGAAGCAGTAATTTAGCTGTGGTTGGCCAAACTATATGGTCTTCTGCATTTCCCATAATAGTATTTTTATGACTAGAGTTATTTAAAGCTGGAAGCAAACATGCTCTTTACCCAAGAAACAACTTCGCTGAGGGACTGAGACACACTGCAGGATACTAAGTGAGAAGTTCAGGTACCCAATTCATCTTCAAATGGTGTAGATTTTAGTTTATGCTTTTACTTTCTTTTCTTTTCAGCTTCCTTCTTGTGATGTCCAACTGAAGTTTCACAGGAGGATGCATATACCTACATATCTTTCCTTTTTTGTGTGTGGTGTTCAGAGGCGTGCAGCGAGCCTGCTCTGCTCGCCCGGGCACGCAGCCGCGCCTCCCGGGCGGGCCTGGCCACGCGCTGCCCGGCCTGCCGGCACGACCTCCACAGCGCGGCGGCGGGTAGCGCGGGTGCCCGACTACCTGCTGAGCCCCCGGTATAGTCCACCCGGCCGCTACACTCTTAGCGAGAAATACACTGTTCGGATTTTCACACTGTAAAAACTGTTCACGTTACAAACGAACATCCCACATCGGTTTATTAAATTAGGTTTTCCTAAAAAGCTTTACTTTCCTTGGAAAAAATAAAATGTCTGCGTTTCATTCCGTGTGAGTTTTTAGTTTCATAATGCTTTTCACTCGATTCTGAAGAAACATTTTTTTTGGGGGGGGGGGGGGGGTGGGGTGGGGGTATAGGGCGCACAACTTCTACGGTCATTAGCGCCCAGACAAGAACTTAGATTCACTAGATCTCAAAGAAAGAAAGAAAGAAAGAAAGAAAGAAAAAAAAAAAAATAAAGAAAGAAAAAAAAAAAATAAATAAATAAATAAAAAATTGGTGACTGTCAGAAAATCAAGAAGAGGCTTAAAACGAAAGATAAAAGACAAAAGGATTAAATATCCTTTGATAAGTTGGCCAAGTTGATAAAACACAAAACTCTAGCAGCTGCTCATGTGTCATCAGCTAAAATTTCCTCCAGTGTAGACAGAAAGTGAAGGGCTACACGGAGATGATTAAAATTTACGCAAGACAATAAAACGTGTCGCACCATCAGCAATTCACCGCAGGAGCACAGTGGTGCAGGGTCAGTGGTTAGCAAATGACGGTGGCTGAAACGGCAGTGACCGATCTGCAACCGGGCCAGGATGACCTCCTCCCGCCGAGAGGGGCGTGAGGAGGTCCTCCAAGCGGTCGGGATCGGTTTTACAGTTCGCAATTTATTGTTGTACAGTGAAAGCCACGGACTGTGCCATGACGACACGATACTCCGGCGAAGAGCCCATTGAACATCGTCCGGTGGGATGCAAAAGGTAGCCATGCGAGGCAAAAGAGCTGCGGCCTTGGCTGCTATGTCAGCGGCCTCATTCCCGGGCACACCCACATGGCCAGGGACCCACAGGAAAGAAACGTGACAGCTGTCATCTGCTAGCAACTGGAGGGAGCGTTGGATCCGATACACGAGAGGATGGTTCGAGAAAGGGTCCTTAAGACTCTGCAGGCCACTAAGGGAGTCCGAACATATGGCATAGAAAGGTTCGTGGTGGCGGCAGGTAAACAAAACGGCCTGATGTGTGTAAAACAGCCTGGTGCAGGGCAAAAAGCTCAGCCGTGAAGTTCGGGCACTGGACAGGAAGCTTGTATTGGAAACGGTTGTCCCCGACGACGAAGGCAGATCCGACACCCGCAGTGCTCTTGGAACCATCAGTGTAAATAAATATTGCATTATCGAACCGCGGACGGAGTTCGACAAGCCTCGAGCGGTATACCAAATCCGGAGTGCTCTCCTTGGGGAGCGAACTAAGTTCAAGGTGAGTGTGAACCTGGGCCTGATGCCACGGTGGCAATAGGCTTTCGCTCAACCGAAAGGTGGAAGGAAGGGTAAAATCGAGCTGCTGTAGCAGGCGGCAAAACCGAACTCCAGGTGGAAGTAAGGCAATCGCAGACAACTGATATTGGCGATCGAGTGAGTCGTCAAAAAATAATCGGTAAGATGGATGGTTGGGCATCGACCGCAAGCGGCATGCGTACCGACACAAGAGTATGTCACGTCGAGTGGTCAAGGGTAATACAGCAGCCTTGGCATACATACTTTCAACAGGACTGGTATAAAATGCAGACGTAATCCCCGATGGTGAATAGAGTTGAGACGGCGGAGAATCGACGGCCGTGCAGAAGAGTATACAAGGCTTCCGTAGTCAAGCTTCGACTGAACAATGGCCTGGTAAAGGTGAAGCAGGAAGGTACGATCCGCTCCCCATGACGTGCCACTGAGGACACGAAGAACGTTAAGGGATCAGGCACAACGGGTGGCCATGTAGGACACGTGTGTGGACCAGCAAAGTTTACGATCCAACATGAGTCCAAGAATTTCGTAGTCTCCACGAAAGGGAGAGCAACAGGGTCGAGACGTAAAGAAGGTGGAAGAAATTCCTTGTATCTCCAGAAGTTTATGCACACCGTTTTCTCAGTGAAGAATCTGAAACCGTTTGCGATGCTCCAGGAATATAGACGGTCAAGACAGCGTTTAAGAGAACGCTCCAAGAGACACTTCCACTGGGCGCTGCAATAAATTGCGAAATCGTCAACAAAAAGAGATCCGGAGATGTCGGCTGAGAGACAATCTACGATCGGATTGATTGCAATGACAAAGAGCGCCACACTCAAGACGGAGCCCTGTGGTACCCCATTCTCCTGGCAAAAGGTATCTGACAAAACAGAGCCCACCCGTACCCGGAACTTGCGATCCGCCAAAAACGCTTGAATGAAAAGAGGAAGGCGGCCCCGATGGCCCCATGTGTGCAAAGGGCGGAGAATGCCCGCTCTCCAACAGGTATCGTATGCCTTCTCCAAGTCGAAGAACACTGCTACTGTTTGACGCTTCTTTAGAAAGTTATTCATAACGAAGGTCGACAACATAACGAGGTGATCAGCAGCAGAGCGGTGTCGACGAAAACCGCATTGGGTATTAGTCAGGAGGCGGCGAGATTCGAGGAGCCAGACCAACCGAGCATTAACCATGCGTTCCATCATCTTACAGACGCAGCTCGTCAGAGAAATGGGGCGATAACTGGAAGGAAGGTGTTTGTCCTTCCCTGGTTTGGGGATGGGGACAACAGTGGCTTCACGCCAACTTGTGGGAACATGACCTTCAGTCCATATGCGGTTGCAGGTACTAAGAAGAAAACACTTGCCCGCAGGAGAGAGGTTCTTCAGCATCTCAATTTGAATGGAATCGAGCCCGGGAGCAGAAGATCGGGACAGGGCAAGAGCACGGTCTAGCTCCTGCATGGTGAAGGCGACGTTGTAATTTTCACGATTAAAAGAGTGGAAAGAAGGCGGCCGTGCCTCCTCTACCTGTTTGAAACCTCCACAAAGAAACGGCCCAATGCGTTGGAAACATCAGCGGGGTCCACGAGGACTGCGTTCTCCACGGTCAGGCCAGGAATTGGGGAGTGGACCTTTATGCCGGATAAACGGCGTAGGACACCCCAAACAACCGTGGAGGGAGTAATACGGTTAAAAGAACTAGTAAATGCAGCCCAGCAAGCTTTCTTGCTGTCGTTTATGATATGACGACATTGCGCTCTCATACGTTTATAATTGATGCAATTCTCCAACGTTGGGTGGCGACGGAAGGTACGTAAAGCACGGCGCCGGGCTCTAAGCGCATCGCGGCAGGCTGCAGTCCACCAAGGGACCTGGACACAACGTGGAGAAGAGGATGTACGAGGTATGGAACGTTCAGCAGCGGTGGGAATAACCTCTGTGAGGTAGTCGACCTGACTGTCACAGTTGGGAAAATTCTGATCGTGAAAAACAGCCATGGAAGAATAAAGCCCCCAGTCGGCTTTAGAAATGTTCCAACTGGTGGGACGAGGAGATGGGAAATGATGCAGGAAGTGGATGATACAAGGGAAATGGTCACTTGAGTACGTGTCAGAAAGTGCATATCACTCAAACTGACCGGCAAGCTGAGGAGTGCATATTGCAAGGTCTATATGGGAATAAGTGTGTGTTGTGTCTGAAAGGAAGGTCGGTGCACCAGGGTTGAGGCAGACGAGATCGAGGAGTAGTTTTAACTCCTCCCGATTGGAACAAATGCCGTGAATATTCCATTGAAGGAGCGCCATGATAAAAAATGAGATAAGAAATGAGGATAAAAACCAACTAGCAAGCGGGGTCACCTAGACTGCCGCTGAGGAACGGATTTCGAGGGAGCACTGCTATCGCCATCTAGTGGCAAAGGGTCATGTTCCATTGGTTCGATCAACGCGTCTGCCACCTTCCGGAGTTGATCAGGAGGGGCAGCTTCCACCGCCGGTAGACGGCCGGGTGCCCGGCAGACGGAGCGTCCCGGTGAAACAGAAGACGGCCGAGGCCGGCAACTGATGGATGGCGTGACCGAAGAGTCACGCCGCGGCGGGGAAAGGGGGGGCTGTTCTTTTTTGGAAGCCTTCTTAGAAGCATGATGGGTTGAGGAAGCAGTTGACGATTGAGAAGTCGGAGTCTTGAGAAAATCTTCACGGATGGGTTCTTTTTTTGAACTCCGGGCAGCAGATTTGGGTGCCGGGATGTGTGGGAACTGGTCGACGAATTCACCGTAGAACGGGCAGAAGGGATCGGAGAGGTGGAATGAGCAATTTTCAGGCTAGCCGACCTGACGACAGTGTCACAGAACATTAAATCGCAAGTCTGAATGCCTACCTCCTTAGTTGGTCGAGGGAAGGCGAGGACCTGGCTGAAAGTACCTGATGGGAGTACTGCGGGCTTCCTACTAGCTAATAACTTCCGAGCGGCATAGGTCGAGACCTTCTCCTTCACGCAAATCTCTTGGATGACCCGCTCTTCTTTATAAACGGGGCAGTCCCGTGAAGAAGCAGCATGGTCACCCATGCAATTAATGCAGCGAGGGGATGGAGGTAGACATTCACCCTCATGAGCGTCCCTGCCACAGGTGGCGCACTTGGCTGCATTTGGACAAGATTTACTGGTATGATTATACCTTTGGCAATGGAAGCAGCGTGTAGGATTTGGTATGTACGGGCAGACGGAAATGACCTCGTAGCCCGCTTTCACTTTCGATAGTAGGTCAACCTTGTCAAAAGTTAAGAAGACAGTACAGGTTGGCACGAGGTCATTGTTAATCTTTTTCATCACGCGATGAACAGACGTGACTCCCTGATCGGACATATAGTTCAATATCTCCTCGTCCGATAACCCATCCAGTGATCTAGAGAACACTACCCCCCGCGAAGAGTTGAGGGTGCGGTGAGCCTCCACTTTCACAGGGAAAGTATGTACAAGGGTAGCTCGAAGTAACTTCTGCGCCTGGAATGCATTTTCTATTTCGAGTAACAAGGTCCCGTTGCGCTGCCTGGAGTAGGTCTTCAAGGGACCTGCGATCGCATCGACACCCTTCTGAATAATTAACGGATTTACTGCAGAAAAATCCTTATCGTCGGTACGTGATACCACCAGGAATGTTAGGCAATGCTTTCTGTGGCTGAGAATCATGTCTCCGCTTATGGGTCAGGGTTATAGATGATGTGGAAGGTTTCATAGCGGAGGTGTCCCCCATGATTACCGGTGTCTCCGATGGCGCGCTCCTTCCTTGTGGGGGCCCTCACTGAGGGCGCACCCGCCTTAGGTGACTGTTCGCACCTCAGGTCACACCTCCCGAGAACAGACGGAGGGACCAATCGCCATGTTCGGAAGGTATCAGCTCGGGTAATCACCCCTCCCTGGGCCCGGCCTTTACCGGGGAGTACGTACGTGCCCTACATGTCTACCCGGGGCGGAGAGTTACGCCTTACCCCGTCACCGGCTACGCAGAGCGTGGGTCGACCTTCAGACACGCACAGGGAGGAAAGAAAGGAGGAAGGAGAGAAAAGGATGAAGGAGGAGGGAGAATCTCAAACGCTGAGGCGGAGATTAAAGGGCGAGTCGAGAACAAGGAGAAAGGAAAAAGAGGGGAAGGCTGAAGAACAGGAAAGGAAGAGGACCAAGAAGAGAAGACAGAGGAAGTGAAAAAGAAAGCTTTGACTGATGAAAAACGCCCATCTCCGGGCGAAGGCACAAACCGGGGGGGGGGGGGGGGAAGAGGGAAGCGGCCTGGGACGGAAGAAAGGTCGCTTCGGCTCGGGGCCCCGTGCGCGCCACACACGTACCCACAAGAGAGCTGTGGGGGGGCCCCCTGGGGGGGTCTGAAGAATCTATGGGGGTTAAAAAAATCTGATTTTTGGACATCTGATAGTACAGTAACTTAGATTTCTAACAAAGCATTCAACTTTTCATTTACAAATCATGTACTGAAAAGAGATAGCGGGCAGCTTACTGACCGATGCATTTTAGAACACTCATTAACGTGAGTGCAATAGAGCCGTCTCAAATCATGAGTAATTGCGAGTTAATGAGCAGCACAGTGCTGCGATAGCAAGTATACGCATTCAGCGCTTGTTCAAACAGAATAAGAAGAAATAAGTAAATAAATAAAAATAAGAATAAACGTTCAGTTGCAATCGGGGTCATTAGAAACGATTAACTGGTAGAATGTTGGAAGGTACAGTTTACGCTTAACCACTCCAAGGGAAGTAAACTAATTACTGTTCCTCAATCAGTCATGTGGACCATTGTTGTTTTATTTTATTTTATATTACCCCCTTTTCCCTTTGGCTGGGGGTACCTGAAACCCCGAGGGAGTCACCACTATTCGAGAGGTGACATTCAAGGTCGCAATTATCAGTTTTGTATCGCTGGACAGTCTTTCATGTATTCTGAAAAAACTTGGGGATTTTTCCTCACTGAATTGTCAGCGTACTATCAGTTGTGAGGTCAAAAAAAAAAAAAAAAAAAAAAAAAAAAAAAAAAAAAAGACATGCGCAGTAATGCACCTGGTAAAAGCAGAACGTCCAATTTTGTGGTGCAGAAGCAAAACGGTAGCCGAATCGGCTTGTGCCGGAAATGTTAAACATGTTGAAAGTCGTTGGCTTCGCGTTAGCCAACTCCAGCAAATTTGTAGGTAGTTTTATACTTTGCTCAGTATTTACTTACACAGTGTTTCACTTTCACTTCATATTAAACTAAGTGATGGCTCTAACATAAAGAACAACATTATTCCTTAAATCTCTTCAGTTCCTTGTTGCTAGTAAATCTACGTATTTCATGTATGTGACAAAAGAATTATATGCCCTACGATTATGTGATAATTTTGTTCAAGGTTGTCCAACTAATTATCTAGCTAAACTTCTGCCAAGGTAAACAGGAAATCCAGTAGCTTGCGAACACAGTATTCGTCTGCTATTCTTTTTACGTTCCTAGAAACTGCTGAAGGATGAGGAAGAACGTCTTTTGCACTTGCAGTGTGGTACTGTGCTCCTATCTCCATCAGAGTCTGTGCGAGGTCTCGAAATCCTCCTCTTGTAACTGCGCTGAAGGGCCGCAAATGTATTGCACACATTCTTACACATTTCTCCAGCACATAAGATTTTGCTGACCCTGGAATATTGCTACAACCGTTCAAATCAGTATTCAGATAAGCTTTGCAGCTATTCAGGTGCCATATCAGCGTAGTGGTACTGCCATCACGGAATGACAATAATTTACAGCAGCCATTACACTCTGCAAATCCCACGGGTTTATTTTCATCACCTACAATCAACATAAAAAGATCCCACACAATGCTGTCTCCAGATCTCTGTAAACGCTTATAGATTCTCTCCGTGAGTTTCCTGGCAACGTCTTGTTTCTTCCTCGGATCGTTAACTCCTTGCACGAGATCGTACCATCTGTCCTGTTCGTTATTTATTTCAGACATAACGATCGATAACTTATAATTGCAATGTAGGTAACATAAAAGGTGCGTGAAGCATACGCTGTGATTATTACAACGTCTTGCTCAGAACTGTCTGCATTCCTCCTCTCGCAGCGCCGCCTGTAGCGCTGTGCACGGTCCCGATGGGTACCCGCTCGCCCGGCGAGTGTCGGGACTCGACGGCGCATCGCAGCTCGCTCACTGTGTACAGGGGTGCAATGGGGCTCGACTACCTGCGGTGCGAGCAGCAGAGCTCAGCGGCTGGACAAAGGCGAGCTCGGGCGGGTAACTGTGACACGCTGCACGGCTCTGGTGGTGTTTTCTGGCAACTATCATTCTGCAACTCTTCTCAATTGTTACTCATACTCTCCGGCTGATATTATTTTCCCCTTTTTCTGAATAATTAATTAGACAATATTTGTGTAAATCATTAAGGCATTAATTATACTATTAAGTGTAAATGAAAAATCACAATAAGTGTTAAATGGCTTAGATTTCAGCAAAACACTAAAAGGCTGTCTTGACTTACCCAAAGCACAGGCTCACCAATAGAGACAAAAAACACACAAACATTCAAGTTTTCACAACTGTTGGTTGCCTTGTCACAAAAAGAGGAACGAAGGAGGGGAGAAAGGAAAGGACGCGGATTTCAAGGGAGTGGACAAGACGTCACCCCAATCCTGGGAGTGGAAGGACCCACTCTGGGGTAAAAAAAGGAAGGCAAACAAATACACACCCACCCACACATATACACACACGCAAACACACCTAGGCATGCACCACACATAAAGTTTGTCAAGCCAATCCCATTCCATTCCTGATGCCCAGGCAGAGCTTCAAGGAATCCTCAAAACCTTAGGCCCCTACAAAACCTATCACCTGTCTCCATTAACCTCATGACCCCACCAACACCCCACACCACCACCTTCTACCTACTTCCCAAGATTCACAAACCCAATCATCCCGGACGCCCCACTGTGGTCGGTTACCAAGCCCCTACAGAACGAATCTCTGCCTACAGAGACCAACACCTTCAACCCAACATGAGCAGTCTCCAATCCATCAAAGACACCAACCACTTCCTCGATCACCTGAAATCCTTACCCAGCCTGTTACCTCCAGAAACCATCCTTTTAACTACTGATGCCACTTCCTTATACACAAATCTCTCACATGCCCAGGGCCTAGCTGCGATGGAGTATGTCCTTTCGCGACGACCACCCACTTCCCTACCTAAAACCTCTTTCCTTTAATACTAGAGCCAGCTTCATCCTAACCCACAACTTCTTCACTTTTGAGGGCCAGACATAGCAACAAATAAAGGGAACAGCCATGGAAACCAGGATGGCCCCCTCGTACGCAAACTTATTTATGGGAGGCTTAGAGGAAGCCTTTCAGGATACCCAAGCCTGTCAACCCAATGTTTGGTATAGATTCATTGCTGACATCTTCATGATCTGGACTTGCAGTGAAGAACAACTCCAGAATTTCCTCTTGAATCTCACCTCCTCTGGTCCCATCAACTTCACCTGGTCCTATTCCAAATCCCATGACACTCCTGAATCTCAACCTCCATCTGTCCAACTTCACACATCCGTCCACATCAAACCTACCAATAAACAACAGTACCTCTATTATGACAGCTGCCATCCATTCCATATCAAACATTCCCTTCGCTACAGCTTAGGTCTTCGAGGCGAACGAGTCTGCTCCAGTCCCGAATCTCTGAACCAGTACACCAATAACCTAATAATAGCTTTCAGATCCCGCAGCTATCCTCCAGATCTGGTACAGAAGAAAATTGCAAGAGCCACTTCCTCATCCCCCCAAATTCAGAAATTTCAACAGAAGAACAGAAGTGCCCCTCTTGTCACCAGATACTTTCTGGGATTGGTGCGGACTCTGAATGTGGCTCTCCAGCAGGGATATGACATCCTTAAATCCTGCCCCGAAATGAGATCCATCCTTAATGACATCCTTCCCACTATCAAGAGTGTCTTTCTGCCACCCACCTAACCTCCATAACCTCAGTCCATCCCTATGAAATCCCCAAACCACCTTCCCTACCTTCTGGCTCCTGCCCTTTTAACTGCCCCCGTTGTAAAACCTGCCCTATGCACCCTTCCACCACCACTTACTCCAGTCCCGTAACCTGGAAGGTGTACACGATCAAGGGCAGAGCCACTTACGACAGCACCCACGTGATTTACCAACTGACATGCTTGCACTGTGAAGCGTTCTATGTGGGAATGACCAGCAACAAACTGTCCGTTTGCATGAACGGTCACAGGCAGACAGTGTTTGTTGGTAATGAGGATCACCCTGTGGCTAAACTTGCCTTGGTGCATGGCCAGCACATCTTGGCACAGTGTTACACTGTCCAGGTTATCTCTATACTTCCCACCAATACCAATCTTTCAGAACTCCGGAGATGGGAACTTGCCCTTCAGCAATTTCTCTCTTCCCATTGCCCACCTGGTCTCAACCTTCGCTAAATTCAAATTCCCGCCTACCATATTAACATCTTTGCCTTAGTTCTCTGGACAGAGCCTCTGCCTCAACTGTTATCTCTGTCCAACCTCTTTGCTTTCTATAAATGTCTACCTTGTTGCGTTTGCGTGTGTATGTGTGCGAGTGTGTGTGCACTTGTTTACCTCTCCTTTTATCCCCTTTAGATGAGTCCTTCCACTCCTGGGATTGGAATGACTCCTTTTCCATTTCTTAAAACCTGTATCCTTCCCTTTCTGCCCTCCTTCCTTCCCCTTTTCCTGATGAAGCTACCAGCGGTGGCAAAAGCTTGTATGTGTGTGATTTTATTTGTGTCTGTCGACGGGCCTGTGCTTTGGGTAAGTCATCCGATTTCTATTATAGAGGAAAAATTCCTAACAGGAAAAATATATATATAAAAAAATAGATGAAGTTTACTTACCAGGCGAAGGAGCACAGGTAGTGATAGTAACAAATACACACACACACACACACACACACACACACACACACACACAGATGAGAGTACTGCTTTTTAAACTTGACTACTGAAACAAAAATAACAGCATGCTGCATTTAAATAGCTGCCAGTATAAAGGTCAATCTTTTTGTCATCCACTCAACTACAATAATGTAAACTTTTTTCACTCTAGTAATGTTGTAACATGATCACTTTTTCAGGGCACTAAAATTTAACTTTACCAAGCCAGAAACTTTCACAAATTGAAAATAATATTTAAAAACTGTAGTTCAGTTTCACATGGTATTGAAGAAATTTGACACACTGGCAGAGGTGCCAACTTTCAAAAGTGAAAAATCAGGAGAAATTTAGCGGCATACCACGGTGAATTAAGATACTCCCCTGATGACTTACAATTTACTAATTCAATACATGTAACCACTCAATTACACATGTTTCATTATTTACATGTGAATACTAAATAATGGTCACACCTTAGCTTTCTGAATGTGAAATTTATCATTCAACATGCTGAACAAAATAAATGACTATCTCTGCAGGTTTCTTTGGATTCACACACATTAAAGTTAAGCACTCTTGGGAGAAGTAATGATACAAAAAAACATATTGATATCTATTTGATTACTGTTTTGACAATAACACAGCTTTTGCACGGATAAATCACGTAAATTGCCACACATTATTCATTTCATAATACAATCCATATCTGCATGGCATCTTAAACCCATACAATATTTTTGTCCATTTTCAGTCAATTTTATACACTATGTACATATGATACGCTTATGAATAGTTTATCAGTCTGGATGTTATATTTGTAACAGAAGAAACAGGTCACACTTTTGTAGGTAAGTCAGTAATGTTTAGGCCTATGTAGTAAGTAGGCCTACTCATAAACCTGTTTCAAGACTGAAAAGCCCAAATAGTTTGTCATGGCAATTACTTGTTCAGCACAGCTGTAGCTGACTTAGCTTTGTTCAAAAACTCTGAACTAAATTTCTTATCAAAGCATTTACCTTTCTGAGAAGAAGACTAAAAACTTCTCCAAAGGTGCTTTTGAAAGCATGGACCTGAACGAGTTTTGGTCTTTTTAACTACACCTTAGCAAGTTTATCATATTTAAGAATCCCATCAGTTTATTTCATCTGTCCTACAAATGCCCAATGAACATCAATACTCTCTGCTGCGAAGTTGGGTTTCTGCCACCTGCAAGTTATAGAACCGAGACTGTAGAATATCAACTTTTGTAGGCCTGTCTAAATGTTGTATTTCACCGGTTAAAAATGGAGTGTGCTTTGGAATTTTATAATTATTCAATGTACCCACTTCACCATCCTTACTCACAATTTCACTCTCGAATAAACCAACTAACAGGTCCCACTGATCCAAAATCCTATCCAAACATCTTTTCCACGATAGCCATCGAATAGGTACATGTTTTGGAACCTATCTCATTTCAGTGACACATAGCATTTGAAATTCTCTAAATTTTTTCTTTCCTCTTTGCACTCCTTTCCAAATAATAAAATATGTCAATGTTTTCGTCAATATTGAAAGGTAAACATACAGCCCCCTTCTCTGTCGCAAGATTAATTAGGTAGGTGATAAGGACAGCCTACAATGACTAAGTTATACATTTCCTGCTTCAAACATCCTGCCACACCTTTCTTTAACCCTACCATTCAAATGTTTGTGAAGCTTGAGGGACTTAACTGCGGGGTCATCAGCCCCTAAACTTACAAACTATTTATGAACTACCTTATACCAAAGACGACACAAACATCCATGCCCGAGGGAGGATTCGAACCCTCGACCATAGCATCCGTGTCGACTGTGACTGGTGCGCCGCAGACCAGTGCCACTGCGGCCAGCAATCCTACCATTACAGCAGCATTATCAGCACAAAAAGCCAGACAGTTTTTTAATGGAACACGGAATTCCCAAAAATTTTTAAGTAGAAGATAAACAATATTGGCTCCTCCTAAATTTTGAATTTCACGGAATTCGGGGTTGAAGAACGACACAATAACGAGATATAATTTGAAGTCTCTTATTACTAGCATCGGTAGCAATAGAAAATGGATTCTCCTGCAAGTACAGACCACGCAATTTTTCTTGGCCCCTTTCTGATTGGCAGAAGTTGGCCAAGTTCGTATGTCTACAAAATGTTTGTGCTCTCTACCAACCTTATGTCATAACAGCATTGTACACCGTAGACCTCATCAATGTATTGTTTATTTTGCTTGGTATTGATTACTGTCTTCCACTTTGTTATTTGCTAAATTAAGTCCACATAGCCCGACAACTACTTCTAGATAAAAGAAGGCTGTCCTTTAAAGTGGTGTGAGGGATGTTAATTCCAATTGTTATTCATTTCTAAGACAATAAAAGGAGGCAGAAAGCTTTGCTACAACCACTGGGACTTGTTCTAACAGACAATGCACTACGAGCTGAATGCAAGCTTCAGCTCCCAACATTCTCCGCTCTGGGGCCACGTCTCAGTGAGTGATCTGTAGGTGATAATTTTAGCTCTTTCTTCCATACACATTCCCGTAATAATAGCCGTTGTTTTTGTTCTGGCGCACCCATATTGTTTGGCAATTTCAGAATCTGGAAACACTTTGCAAAAAAAGGGTTCGGTGTGGTCGGCACAGTTTATGGCAAGTTATGTTCCACAATAAATAATGTAATTAAAGTCTCATCATTAGTCACAGAATCTCCTGTTTAGGGTTTACACAAAAAGTTGAGTTTTTGATTCCATTCTACACACTGGACGCCCTCCTTGTGCTTTTTAGTTTCCACATGTTTAACAAAGTCACATTTCCCACCATGAACCACTGCTACAAACATTGCAAAATGCATACCTTTGTCCCTTCCTCGACTCACTTTAACACGGAAACTCTTTCTTATACACACTTCTGAAGACTGAATTATATTTCTTTGACATTTTTGCCGAAATATAATTAAGACCTACAAGATAAGCAGCCAAGAAGCACTACTTCAACTTTACACACGACACGCAGCAAAACCGGTAACACAACGGTCTTTTAAACAATGAAAATTACTTTCCTTTGAACGACTACGGGGTAGCTACACATCATCGTCCACCAATATATCTTAGGCGCCGAATTTTCAAATAATAAGAAAAGTATCAAACTCCGCTGAAAATCGGAAGATCAGCCTTCAAGATCAGGAGGAAGAAGGAAAAATTGGGAGCCTCCCGCTAAAATCTGAAGAGTTGGCACATCTGCACTGGCATCTGTGAAAAATTGGGTAATCTTCTAGACTTTGTATAACATGAAATTAGGTACTTTATTACAATTAAATTAATAAAACAATCACAATATTAATGTCAATAAATAAAATATAAATTCCGTGAGAACTCTTAGTTCAAAGTTTTTATGTAACCTATATCACAATAAACTTGTTCGTTTGATAAAGTTCCGATACAGCACAGCTAACTCTTGAAATGTCATGAGGAACATTTACACTACATTTATTGCATACAGTCAACGTAATGATTGAGTCACTTTTCCTCCACTTAATGGTAATGCAGCTATAACTGCATTGGTGTGAAGAATTTACGGGAATGTTTGTTTTAAGATTCTGACATTTTTAAATATGGACTAGCTCATTCCATATCAGTAGTTTCCACCAAATCTTCCACGTCCACCTCTGAAGCCGCCTCTGTCGTTGCCTTGGAATCCAAAGCCACGACCCCTGAAACCACCGCCACCTCCTCCACGATAACCACCTCCATATGGACCACCTGCAAAAATGAAAGAACAATCAGATTTATTGCCACACACCAACAACAGAAGTGGGATTGAGTGGCTGGGGAGTTTCTTGACTTCCGCAAGGCATTTGATACAATTCTCCACAGACGTTTAATGAACAAAGTAAGAGCATATGGTCTATCAGACTAATTGTGTGATTGGATTGAGGAGTTCCTATATAACAGAATGCAGCATGTCATTCTCAATGGAGAGAAGTCTTCCGAAGTAAGAGTGATGTCAGGTGTGCCACAGGGGAGTGTCGTGGGTCTGTTGCTGTTCACGATATATGTAAATGACCTTGCAGATAACATCAGAAGTTCCCTGAGGCTTTTTGCAGATGATCTGTAGTATATAGAGGGGTTGTAACAATGGAAAATTGTATTGAAATGCAGGAGGATCTGCATCGAATTGACAATTGAATCTCAATGTAGACAAGTGTAATGTCCTGTGAATACATAGAAAGAAAGATCCTGTATCATTTAGCTACACTATAGCAGGTCAGCAACTGGAAGCAGTTAAGTCCATAAATTATCTGGGAGTAAGCATTAGGAGTGATTTAAAATGGAATGACCATATAAAATCAATCGTCGGTAAAGTAAATAAGTATAATATTTGTGTTTTTACATAATTGTGGCTTAATTGCAACATCCATTTACTTACAGAAATTGTATAAATGTATTGCTATTTATTGTGGAATCCCTATTGTCACAGAGTCATGCACAATAGCTGTGTCACAGCAGGCATTGTTGGGTTTCTTTAGCACAGGTTCTCAAGCCAGATGATAGAAGTGTCAAAACCCAAAGATAGATCAAGCCTATTTCAGGACCCTGAGCATATTCTTACTTAAAGCTACTTTAATTTTGTGTGTGTGTCAAATTGCTGCAGAATTTTTTTGAGTACAGCCAACAAATGATACTAATTGTGCAAGAATAGTGACAATGTTGTATTTTGCATCCATAATGTTTGAATTTGATATCATGAGTGGCACGACAATGAAACTGAAGTACACTAAACAGTAGGTTTCTTATAAGCAAAATGAACTACACATGGATTTACTGGATTAAGTTGTCTAAATGTGACTGTCTTTTCTATGCCTCAGTCACTACGTTTACATGGAACACATCTTCCGAAAAACGATAAACGATTTTCGTAAACCGTTTTTCGCTGTCGTGTTTACATGGCCTAGTCTGAATCTGATTTCCTAGCCCACTTAATATGGCAGCTGAAAAACAGCTGATTCAGTTAGCAAAATCGCCATTTTTCTTTATTTAAATACACAGATTCATGTTCACTCTAATATTTATACTTTTATTTCACATTAGAAAATATCACTCTTTCAACATGTGCCGAAAATTTTTAACAAGAAAACGCAATCTAACAAGCTAAGAACACTTCAAAAACGGTTGCGGAACTGGAACTGAGAAGAGAAGCGGATTTCCAGAATCGATTTTGGAGTGTTTACATGACCAACCAAAAGCGGAATTGGGAAATCTGTTTACAAAATCCGGTTTTGAGAGCCCATTAAACGGGGTGAGTCTGTGGCTCAGAAATTGTTCAAACATCCTGCGTGCACGCACACGCACGCTTGCTTACAAATTGAACGCCGTGGTCTCCATAGGACAGCCTCACGTAAAACACCAATGGTCACTGGAGAACTCAAAATTCTTGGTCATACTGTTGGTTTCTTCTTGAGAGCAGATCCAGTCTCTGAAGTTATTAATCCAACATTTTAACACATTTTGACAGAATGGCTTCATGACATCCTTAATCCCATAAAAAAGTCTAAACTCCCTCTGCCCTGTTACAGAACTATCATCATTTTTATAAAACACACTGTCATCCTTACACCACTGATCCATGATTACTGAAATGATGCACACTACTAGCTGTCATGAACCCACAGTTCTTCAATCTCCTCATGGCTGCCACTACTCATTTCAAACAGTCCCGTTACTGTGTGTCACCCGTAAAGCATTTTCTACAGAAATAACGTCTTGCCAACAGATTCAGTTTTAAAACAGAGGTGAAAGAATAGCCCTCTGTAAAGTTTTTATCTCACCTGATTTATAACATTGATGGGAGCATCAATACTATTTTTGAAATAATTTCTTGAATATAATTATCCTAGTGGATTCATAGTAAGGTTACATTTTATAAAATATATAAATGAACTATATTTTAAAACCTACCTCTAGGCGCACCACCATTGTTGAAATTACCACGCATCATTTTGGCTGGTGGTCCATCAAATCCAAATGTATGGCCACGAGGTGGTCGCCTGGAAGGCACTCTGGAGAGAGGAGGGGAAAAAAAAAAAAAAAAAAAAAAGAATTACTAAACTTTCCTCTTGAAAACATTAGCTCATGTCACAATAATAAACAGCATCCAGGACATTCTACCCAAATTAATCATAATTCAAGTTAATATTTCGCAAAAGAGCTAGATTGGCTGACCAATCACACACACACACACACACACACACACACACACACACACACACACACAAAGGACGAAAATATAGAACTTCTTTCAGAACAGGGTTCCTTCATCAGGTAGGAGAGAAGGGAAGAACAAAAGGAATAGAAAACAGAAGCGGAAGGGTGTTCACAACCTAGGCCCTAAGGGTGGTGCTGGAGGCTATTATTAATATTGTTATACAATGGAGACACTATTCTTAATTTTTAGCATTTTAAACATTTTAAACGTTTTATTGGTACAATAAATTCATTTTGAAAATTAAAATACACAATTTTGTGCTGCTTCTACAGGTTTGTTTATTTCATGAATCTATTTTCGGCTTATTAGGCCATCATCAGACACATACTGAAGTTCAGTCAATGAACTTTTGTAGTCAGTAAACCAGAGAAGATTTAACATACAGAAAAGTAACTTCTTTGATGGAGCAGTTACAGTGTAAATAAATATTTGAATGAAATCTGTAAATTAATCATACTGAAAAAAGGAAACAAATATCATACAAAGAGATATTCACTGTAGTCATGTTTTAAGAATTTTTATTCACTGTAGTCATGTTGTAAGAATTTATGTTTGCTCTGTATCTCTATGTGTGTTATTAATTTTTTTTTTTTTAGTACTATTAATTTACAAATTTCATTCAATTCATTTTTTACACTGTAACTGCTCCGTCAAACAAGTTAATTTACTTTTCTGTATGTAACATCTCTTATGGTTTACTGACAACACAAGTTCTTTGACTGAACTTATTTTAAACGTTTAAATTATCACATCCCGATCATTGTGATGATGTGTCTACTTCGATATGACCCTTTTTCTGTGTGCAATTCCTCTCAATTTGAACTGATGAAATGACTGATCATTGAAATGACTGGGCACACAAAACTAAAACCATTAAACACTGTCAGCAGTATATAACAACAAAAAGATTTTTACCTCCAAGACGTTTTCTATACATTCATAATGCAATTATTGGTATGAGTTTTACAAAAGTAATTATATAGCACTAGGCAATGCGCTTCATTCACGACGCATCAGTAGTTGCTACTTGTAAAGGCATTTTTCTCTTAAGTCCCTTAAAGTTGTTTAAAAAAATTGCACTGGGTATTGTATATTATGTAATATTTGCCATGTTTTAAACTATCATATGATTTTTTAAGAACGTGTAATATGTAAATCCCGGAGACAATACTTTTCCCCCTGAAACCCACTTAGCACACTATAAGTGGGCGATTTTATGTGTATCCATTCTTTAAATTGACAATGTCTCTTTCACAAAAAAAAAAAAGACAAATGATGTTGAAAATGAATGTTGACACTGGCTTTTGGAAAGAAAGTGTTTTCCTTTGCAGGGAGAAGAGAAATGATACAGAAGACAAAGGTTAGAACCAAGGCCATAACACTGGAAAGGATGTTATGTGGAAGTCAGATATGTCTCACTTCCATGTATCACCATTCCCTACTCAAGCCTAGGTTTTGAGTAACCTTTCCCTTCTGTCTCTTTTCTCCCCTCTCCGATTCTATCTGATGAAGGAAAATACTCTTTTCCGGAAGCTAGTGACACACACACACACACACACACACACACACACACACACACACACACACACACGTGCGTGCGTATTGGCTATGAATTTTACATCAAAGTGTTCTCAAAAGATATGTAATGCAACAATGATAACATGTACTTTTTACTCTTATTCTTTTGGCTACATTATTTAGGAAACAGACAAAATTTTCAGGATTTCCCTTGTGTTTATATACTCTTAACGCAGAGTAAATGATTAATCTAACATGGTTAATGACCAAGACTGCAGATCCTTGATTTGGACTACTTAAAGACAAAAAATTGTGTACATTACACTGTTTGTTGACTGGTTGCCATCATCCCAGATATCAATTAACAGTAACAGGAGAGGTTTCAAAGGGGGAAAACTATGAACATGACTAACTTCAGGCATTGACCGCGCACCCATGCCAGAGTTCAAGTGGGGGAGGGGGTCAGCAGCTCCATCCCCTCTTACGGAAAGGAATTATTATTATTATTATTATTATTTTACACTTTACAGGAGAATGATTTAGAGTCTATTTTATAAGCTTTTGACACAGTTAAAACAGGAACCTTATGATTACTCAAAATTCACCAATGGTGTTCCAAAACATTAAAACTACTTCATGTCACCTGGTTCCTCCCCACCCCCAATTCATATGAGCACTCTTGTTGACTGTAACAGTAAGTATCCAAAAGAAGCATAATAGAATTTGCGTGTTTCATGATTACCACAATCAGCTTTCAAACAGACAAGGCTTTAGCAATAAAAATTTTTGGAAAAAAAAAAAAATAAATAAATACAATTATAGAAACACAGAAGCAAAATTGCACCTTTAAATAATTCAATTTGGAATTTGGTAAGAAAGAAAAATCCTTTAATTACACAGGTTGCCAATACTGTGTACAAGGCTAGGAAACTAAGGAGAAACATACCCGCTAGACGACACTTGCTCCATGTTGTAACGACCGGCATTCATCCTACACAGTTCTTTAAGTACATTCATCACCTTTTCATCAAGTGGTGACAGTTCTGTTATTGTTTCTGGATCTTTAGCAGCTCTTACTACTAAAGCTTCCAATGCTGGCCTCAGAGCTACAATTGCTGCTGCTATCTCGGGTTTCATCTTCAAATTAATCCTAGAACAGAAAAATATTCTATGTACAAAAATTACAAACCAACAAAAAATAGTGTATCTAAGCAATTTAAGTGTAGGGCAAGCATTTCAAGAAATTATATATATTCTCTTTCGGAAACAGTGACAAATAGCAAAAATTGGACACGACAATGGGTAGAAAGAACTTTTATGTTCTATATGAAATGATAGATAGATCCAATTAATCAAAAATTTTCTTTTGTTTTTAAAGAAAGTAATTCAAACTGTATTTCACAACTAATGTAAGTAAATTAAAGTGTTATATACTATTGTCATTACAATTTTATTACAAAATTAGGCACTATTATATCTGTGTAAAGATTATAAATATAATATAATAATAGAAAGTCCAGATTGGAATTAATATATAGCGAGTACAGTTTACAAACCACCGCAAAGAAGTGCGGCAGTCGGAGGTGATGGTTGTGTGACTGTGTTGTGCGGCTGTGTGATTGATTGAGTGCTCTATTTTCTGAAGAAGGCCATGGCCGATAGCTGAATGTGTTGTATGTGTGTGTCTTTTGTATGTGCCTGTCGCAGCTCGTCGCCACGTCTTTGCGGTGAGTTGTTAACTGTCCTCACTATATATTATAAATATAATAAATAGTAAAAAAAATTAAAAAAGGAAATAGTCTGTTTCTTAAAGTTGGGTTTGAACCAGAATAGATTATACGACAGTGATCAATCATGTTTCAGCGCAGCATCCACTGAAGAGTCTATCAGTTATATTTGTTTTAGAGTCCTTTTTCTTGGAATTTTCTGGGAACTGTGCATTGGGCACCATTGTTGTATTGTACCATCCTGTGCAATCTCACCCTGAACTGAGTTTCCGAAACCAGAAGATGATCTTTTAAGCCATTGAACTTAGAACTACAACAGCAGATGTCTCTCCCTGGAACCACTGTTCCAGCTAACGAATCACATTTGCAAATGATTGTTAAAGGAAGGGAAGGGAGAAGGATAGGAAAGAAAGGACTGACAGTGGCCACTTTTGGGCATCGCTATTAAGCAATGGTGACAAGTGAAAATGTGAGACGGACAGGGAATCGAACCCGGGTCTCCCGCTTAGGCCCAGCGGTAACCTTAACCACTTGGCCACCCATGCTCGCCTCCCCTCCATCTCAAATTTTCACCAGTCGCATGCTATGTTTGTAGTGCCCCTATCATCTATGCCCTCTTACACTCGTCATTACGGATTCCCGTGCGAGGTCAGACGTACGACCACAACTGCGGTGAAATAACTGAATCTAACGCCGTCGTCGCGTTTAATACATATTCTATTGGTGTGATGTGTGTTCTTTCGGACGTCCGAAAGAACAGACACCAAACCAATACAATAAGAATCACATTTATTACAATGTTGACACTCCTTGAACCCCATCCTCATGACCTAGGTCGTGAATTACCTTTCCCTTCCGTTCCCATCTTTTTCCTTCCCTTCTCTCCCACCTGAAGAAGGAACTGTGTTTTGAAAGTTTGTCCTTTTTCGTTCTCTTTTCTTAATTTGTGTCACTATAGGCAGTACAGCACAAAGGTAAGTACTGGCCACCCAATGTATCTCTTTTGAAAAATAATTTATCATCTCTAAGGAGAATTTTCATCAGTAACCAATTGTTACAATGTTACTGATCCACAGGCTACTTACATTGCAATTACAATATTTTTAGTATTTTTATCAGAGGTAGTTTTTAAAGATACAAATTTTGCATTGAAATTTGTTTCATAAATATGGTAGTTATTTTTTGTAAAAAGCTAAGAACCAGTGATATGATTCTCAATTTACATGAGTATGTTACACGTGGCTGTCCATGGCCTATACATACATGTAAAATCACTGTACTGCATAATGGGCTTGTAATACTCTAACATATAACAATTATTTTTTATATCTTACAAAAATTAGGTTGTATTTGGACCTTCTTGTACCAATTGTTCTTGATTGATGCAAGCTAGATAGGTACTAGAATCAAATAGCTTATAAAGATAATAGCAGAAACACTGTGGGGTTTACATATGTGTCAGTTAACACTGCTAGTAGTGCCATCTGGTGGTTCAAATTGTGTAGCCTAGTCTGTAAATCCTTATTTTATTTTGCTACATACCAAAATTTCTTTCCAAGACTCACATTGTTTTGCTATTGATGTTTGGTATTAATTCATTTAAACTGTAGGGTTAAAAACACTAAAACAGTCAGTTCTGTACAGTTCATCTCAATGGAAATTGAACTGAAATTAACAATACATAACTTAAGTTTTAAGCCCATACCACAGTTAAACTGTGCCTATCCACGAGCATTTAGGCCTATTTACGAGTTACTTTCTGAATCTTAAGCCTTTGTTTTGTTACGAGGAATCATTTTTCTTATTTACAAATGCTTTAATCAGAACTAATTTTTTTTTTTTTTTTTTTTTTTGGTGCTGATAATATAATAATACTAATATAGTATGAGTGGATGCATCATTTGGTACAATTTAGAAATTCACTAGTGGACTAGAAGGAGTTGTCCACTATAAACTCTTAGGTTCCTCAAACTGATCTTTATTTGTAGCAGAATTTTTTATACTTTATGTTAAATTACTGAAAATGTGTGTTTCTGGACCCCTTTTTGAACCAAAGTAAGTGCTTTTAAGTCCTTGTGTAGATATTTTTTATTCCTAGTATTGTATGTATTAACTGAGCTGTTTGTTGGGGAAAGGGACATATGACAAATTTAATTAAGGAATAAATATACTGAGAGGCACTAGTTAACATATCTAGTTCTTTGAAGAGGCTTCTGCAGGATGTCCATAACTTTACACCACAAATAATTTGTATTACAGCCTTTTGGACTCTGAGAATGTTTACTTGACTTCAAGAATTACCCCAAAATAATATACCATATGACATTAGGGAATGAAAGTAAGCAAAGTATGCAAGCTTTGTTATTTTTATGTCTCCTATGTCTGATAACACTCGTATTGAAAATACAGATTTGTTGATTTGTTTCGGCAGTTCTGTGGTGTGCTCCTCCCAACTAAATTTATCATCAAGCTGTAATCCCAGGAATTTAATCTGAACTGCATGTTGTGAGTCTTTTCAAAGTTTAACGACAATTAGTTGGCTTTAAACCATTTATTAATGTTTATGAAAATATCATTAGCAGACCTTTCTATCACCATGCTCGACATACTTTTTATTGCAATACTTTTATCATCTGCAAACAAAACGAACTCTGCTTCTGGTAGTGTAACTCATGAGAGATCATTAATGTACACAAGAAAAAGCAATGGACCTAAGATGGAACCTTGTGGGACACCACGTGCAATTTCTTCCCAATCCGATGATGACTGTTGGCTTAATTCACTAGTCCTTGCACTGACACCCTTTGTTTCCTGTTAGTGAGGTACGACTTGAGCCATTTTGCAGCATTTCCCGTGAACCCATAGAATTCTAATTTACTTAAAAGGATGTTATGGTTCAAACAATCAGATGCCTTTGACAAATCACAGAAAATACCTGCTGCTTGCAATTTATTTTCAAATGAATTAAGTACATTCTCGCTGTAAGTGTAAATAGCCTTCTCGATATCTGAACCTTTCAAAAATCCAATCTGTGTTCTGGACAATATGCCATTTGTTGTTAAGTGCTTGAGAAGCTGCTTGTACATTACCTTTTCTATAATTTTTGAGAATGCTGCCAAAAGTGAAATGGGTCTGTAGTTTAATGGTATTTCTATCCCCCTTCTCGAATAGAGGTTTAATATCCGCATATTTTAGCGAATCAGGAAATGTTCCCGTTATAATAGACTGGTTACACAAATAACTTAAAATTGTGCTAAGTTCACAAGAACACGCTTTAACTTTGTTGATATTTCATCATAACCAATAGAATGCTTTGTTTTTAAAGATTTTATTATGAAAGTTATTTGTAAATGCTAGTTTCAAATATTCAAGGGCATTGTTTACTGACCCAGACAGTCCCATACTATCAGTAGCGGATATAAAGTACTTGTTAAATAGATTTGCCACACTATGTCCATCAGTTACTAATGTCTCAGCTACTCTTAACGCTACCTGCTCTTGTTCCTGGCAAATAGTAATGTGGCACAGACATAAATTAACCGTGGTAGATGCACTGAAGAACTTTTACATAATTAGCCAAATTCAAGGTTCAAACTGATGTGACATGAGCATCAGATCACGGGCAAAACAATACTCTCAACTGACATAGTTTGTACATTTGACAACTGCCGAAACAATACTCTGATACATGCCGCGAGCACATCCTATTTATATTATCTAGACAATGCCACTGAAAATTTCATTGTTAATTATGTACATTAAATTAATTATAATGGAAAAGTAAAAAAGTAATGTGCAACTGGCTATAGTAGAAGTTAGCGTAAATACTACTGAGCAAACTGATTTACAAATGTCAGTTAAATGAATAGTATTTCATATCCAAATATATTTAAATATGTTTTCAAACAATTACTTTGTAATTAATGGTAATTAAACTGAAACTAATGACAGCAAAACTTTCCTAACATTACCTGTGAAGCATATTAATACCTACTTTAATATCATGAGATAAGAATTTACTTAGTTGTAACAGAAATAGTAATTAGCATACTTTCTGAAATTAAAAATATATTTCCCGCACAAATTAATTAATATTTACTAATTGAACAAATTTCTCCGGGATCAAATAATAGAAAATGACTTCATAAAGTTACAATATAAAAAAAATATTAATACAATTTTGGAAAAGAAAATTATGATAAACTAATTACACTCATACCTATCATTATGCAACAGTGGTATCGGGAGGATCAGTATTACAAGCAGATGGGAATAAATCTCAACATGCTTCATTACAAACTTTGCACACCATAAGAAGGGCAAAGGACATGCCCGCACACACGTATGTAAATTACCACTGTCTGGGCAGCACTCGCCACAAAGAATTTTGTGGATCTTTGTTGAACTAACAAAAACACTGACTAAAAATCAGAGTACACACACACACACACACACACACACACACACACACACACACACACAAAGAAAAAGCACTGTAGTACAAAACTTTTCATTGGATGGTATCTTTTGAAACTCTCTTCAGTGTTAAGAGCTCAGTTTTGTATGCATGTTTCACAGTAGTATACAGTTTCACTCTTCCCATCTTTCTTTTTTCCACCTGAACACACTGCACAATCCATAAAGCTTGCTGACAATGAGCAACTTTCCATACGAGCATTTTTGACATCAGAAGTTGAACCAATGCCACTGTTTCTATCCTAGAGATATTTCTTAACCAACTAATTATCTTAAAATATTTTTACAGAATGCTCTTTAAGACAGTATTTTCAAGTTGTTTTTCTATCACGATGAAAGACAGACATTGCCAAGGTGGGGTGGATTGCAGGCTAAATGATACAGATAGCCGTACTGTAGGTGCAACCACAGAGGAGGTGTATCTGTGAAGAAGCCAGACAAATGTTTGGTTCTTTAAGAGGGGTAGCAGCCTTTTCAGTCGTTGCAGAGGAAAAGTCTGGACGATTCACCGAGATGGCCTTATAACAGAAGCTAACACGGTTCTGCCATCCAGTTACTGCAAACGGGTGAAGGCAAGGGGACACTACAATCACTACTTTTCCTGAAGACATGCAAATCTACAGCATGGATATCTGATGATGGCATCCTCTTGGGTAAAATATTCTAGAGGTGGAATAGTCCCCCATATGGATCTCTGGGTGGGGACTACTCAGGAGGATGACATCATCAGAAAAGACAACACTTGTGTTCTATGGATCGTCAGTCGGAGTGTGGTATGTTAGATCCCTTAAATGGGCTGGGAGGTTAGGCTGAAGTTCACTGTAGTAAAGATTAGTGAAGTTCAGTGGAAAGATGAACAGCATTTCTTGGTGAGTAGAGGTGTTATAAATACGAAATCAGTTTTAAGTATTAGAGGATTAGGTCTAATATTGAAGAAGAAAATAGGAATGTGGGTCAACTACTATGAACAGCACAGTGATTGCATTACTGTAGTCATGATACGTATGACACCAACACCCACTACAGTAGTACAAGTTCATATGCCTGCTGTCTCTGCCGGTGAGGAAAATGAGGAAATTTATGAGTTAAAAGAAGTTATTAATACAGGTAAGGGACAGGAAAACTTTGTGATGGAGTGGAATTAGATAGCATGAAAAGGAAGGGAAGGAAAAATAATAGGGAAAAAGGAATGAAGAGGAAGCACCTGGTAGAATTTCGCACAGAACATAATTTAATCATAAAAAACAATTGGTTTAAGACTCATGATACAAGGTTGTATAAGTGGAAGAGACCAGAAGACACAGGAAGAGACCAGAAGACACAGGAAGAGACCAGAAGACACAGGAAGAGACCAGATAGATTTATAATAGAGTTTGGAACCAGGTTTTAAACTAAGAGATACCCATGGGGCAGTTATAGACTCTGACCCTATCTCATTGGTCACGAACTGTGGACTGAAAATGAACAAATGTACGATGATAGAGAGATGGGACAAGATAGTTTAAGTAAACTGAGGTCTTATGGGTTTCACAGGGAGCTATATACAACAAATGACCCATGGTGGGAGGGGGAAGTAACACAGTAGAAGATGAATTGGTAGCTTTGAGAGATGAAATTATGAAGGAAGTAGAGGATCACATAAGTAGAGACACAAGGTCCTTTCACATCACCGGAAATACTGAATTTAACTAATGAAAGGAGAAAATATAAAAATTCAGTAAATGAGTGGATAAAATGGAATATAGGTGACATTTAATAAGATTCATGGGAAGTGCAAAGTGGATAAGCATTAGTGGCTAGAGGATAATACCATCAAACTTAAAGAAAAAAATAAATGATGTGGTCTTCAGTCTGCACACTGGTTTGATGCAGCTCTCCATGCTACCCTGTCCTGTGGAAGCCGCTTCATCCGTGAATAATAACAGCCACCTACATCCTTTTGAACCTGCTTACTAGATTCGTCTCAGTCTCCTCTATGATTTTTACCCCCCACACATCCTTTTAATGCTAAGTTGATGACACCTTGATGTCTCAGACTGTGCCCCATCTACCTATCTCTTCTCTGAGACATGATATGCCAGAAACGTCTTTCCTCCCCAATTAACATTTAAGCTAATATTCGATGTCAACAAATTTTGCTTGTTCCCATAGCCATAGCCATTCTGCATTTTATATCTTCTTTACTTCGGCCATCAGAAGTAATCTTGCTAACCAAATAACAAAATTCATCTATTTTTATCATCTCCTTACCTAATCAAATTCCTTCAGCATCGCCTGATTTTCTGACACTACATTCCATTACCTTTGTTTTACTCTTGTTAATGTTCATCTTATATCTTCCTTACAAGACACTGTCAATTTCATTTAATTGTTCTTCCAGGTATTCCTACAATTACTGTGTAGTCCGCACACTGCAAGGATTTTATCCCCTCTCCCTGGTCTTTAATTCCCTCTCCAAATTTCTCCTTCCATTCTTCCACAGCTTGCTCAATGTACAGATCAACAACATTGGGGAAGGGCTACAACCCTGTCTTACTTCCTTACCAACCACTGAGACCCTTTCTTGCCCTTCGACTAATAACCGCTGTCTGGTTGTTACAAAAGTTGAATATAACTCTTCACTCCCTATATTTTACCCCTGCAACCTTCAGAATTTGAAAGATTGTATTCCAGTCAACACTGACAAAAGCTTTTTTTCAGATCCACAAATTCTAAAAACTTAGGTTTCCTTTTCCTTAACCTATCTTGTAAGGTGAATCTTAATGTGAATATTGCCTCCTGTGTTCCTACATTTCCCCTAAAACTGAACTTATCTTTCCTGAGGTCAAATTCTACCAGTTTTTTCATTTGTCAGTAAATAAATCGTGCCACTATTTTGCAACTGTGACTTATTATACTGACAGTTTTGTAATTTTCAAATTTCTCTTCCCTTGCTTTCTTTGAAAATGAAAAAATTATAGTCTTCTTGTAGACTGAGGGTATTTGCCCTGTCTCATACATATTGCATACTAGATGGTACAATTTCTTCATGTATGACTCTCATAATGATATCAGCAGTTCAGACGGAGTATCATCTACTCCAGGGACCTTGTTTCGACTCTTATGTTCAGTGCTCTGCCACATTTTTCTCTTAGTATTTCATCTCCTATCTCATCTTCCATTTCTAGAATACTACATTTATTTCCTTTGTAAAGGCCAAATATATGTTCCTTCCACCTTTCCCTTCTTTTTGTTTAATACTGGTTTTCCATCTGAGCTCTTGTTATTCATGCAGCTGTTGTTCTTGTCTCCAAATGTGTCTTATTTTTCTGTATGTCTCCTAGTTACAGTATATATTATTCTACTGTCTTGCATTTCTCCTCAAGCCACTCCTTCTTAGCCAGACTGTACTTCCTGTCAACCTCATTTTTCAGACGTCTGTACCAACACCACCTAGAAGACATGGCCTTAGAACAGGCCGTGGCTACGTCACACTTAGAGGCAGCAGCCGCCACCTCACTGGCTGTTGGCTGGGGCACGCCCACCGCCGCGCAGCGGCCGGCCAGTCAGATGGCGGCCGCGGCCTCTGAGTGTGACGTAGGCACGGCCTGTTCTAAGGCCTTGTCTTCTAGGTGGTGTTGTCTGTACTCCCTTTTGCCTGCTTCACTTGATGCATTTTTATATTTTCTCCTTTCATCAATTACGTTCAATATCTCCTGTGTTATCAAAGTATTTCTATTAGGCCCTATCCTGCCTATATTATCCTCTGCTGCATTCACTATCCTATCTCTCAGAGCTACCCATTCTTCTTCTATTGTATTACTTTCTCCCCGTTAGGGCCAATTGTTGCCTACCACTCCCAATGAAATTCTCAACCACCTTTAGTTCCTTCAGTTTGTCCAGGTTCCATCTCATTGATTTTCTACCTTTTTGCAGTTTCCTAAGTTTTAATCTACAGTTCATAACCAACTAGTTATGACCAAAGTCTGTATCTGCCTCTGGATATGTCTTACAGTTTGAAAACTGGTTTCTAAACCTATGTCTTACCATTATAAAGTCAATCTGGTAATAATGTCTAGTGCCTCTTGGTCTCTTCCACGTATACAATCTTCTTCCATGATGATTAAAGTGTTTGTGATTATTAAATTGTGCACTGCACAAAATTCTACTATGCAATTTCCTCTGTCATTCCTTTTTTCCAATCACCTACTACATTTCCTTTTCTTTCCTACTACCAAGTTCCAGTTCACAATGAAGTTTTTGTCTTCCATAAATGTGTGAATAATTTCTGTTATCTCCTCATACATTTCATCAATCTGCTCATCATTCGCAAAGCTAGTTGGCATATGAACTTTTAGTATTGTAGTCCGTGTTGGGTTCGTGTTTATTTTTCCAACAACAATGCATTCACTATGCTGTTTATACTAACTTACCTGCTTTCCTATTTCTTTGTTCATCATCAGACCACCTTCTGTATTACTACCAACTGATTTTCTATTTATACCCCTGTATTCACCTGGCCAGCAATCCTGTTCATCCAGAAAGTACGGTACTTAATCCCCACCATATCTAACTTTAACCTACCCATTTCTATTCTCAAATTTTCTAAATTACCTACCCAATTGAGGGCTAGAATATTCCATGCTACAATCCATAAAATGCCTGTTTTGTTTTTCTTGATGACATCCTACTGAGTAGTCCCCACCCAAAGATCCAAATGGGGGACTATTTTACTACTCGAATACAAGAAGACACTATCATCATACATTCATAACGTAGAGCTGCATAACCTCAGAAAAGTGAAAACTTATTTTCCTTGCTTACAGACATTCGCAAAGACTGCATGGCAAAGCCACGTTAGCTGATAGCCCAAGGCCAGCTTAGTCAAAAAAAAAATGTTCAAATGTTTGTAAAGCTTATGGGACTTAACTACGGGGTCATCAGTCCCTAAACTTACAAACTACTTATCAACTACTTACGAACTAGGACGGCACAAATATCCATGCCCGAGGGGGGATTCGAACCCCCGACCGTAGTGGCCGTGATGACCGTGACTGGAGCGCCTCAGTCACCTCGGCCACCGCGGCCGGCCAGCTTAGTCAAACATCTAGCCTGTTTACCCCTGCAACTAATGAAAAGGCTGCTGCCCCTCTTTAGGAACCACACATTTGTCTGGCCTCTCCACACAGATACCCCTCCATTATGGTTGCACCTACATTACAGCTATCCATATCATTGAGGTATGCAAGCCATCCTACCTCGTTAATGTCTGTGGTTCCTAGAGGTGGGAGGAAAATGTAAAAATCAATTCCAAACAAAAGATGTGTACGTTATGAAACCATCACAACATCAGTCTAATAAATCCTGTTGCACAATACTAACAGGAATTATTTACATAAGAATGGGAAAGTTGGTAGAAGCCTACCTCAGGAACGAGCAGTTTGTATCTATAAGAAATGTAGAAACATGGGAGACGATATTCACATTATGACTTATCTTAGAAGGTAGGTTAAGGAAAGGAAAATTTACATTTCTAGATTTGACAGGAAAATTCTTTCAAATTCTGAAGGTAGCAGGCGTAAAATAAAGGAAGCACTGTTAATGTCAACTTGAAGAAAAACCAGACAGCAGTTATTAGAGTCTAAGGGCGTGAAATGGACGCAGTGACGAAGGGAGTAAGAGAGGATTCTAGCCTTTCCCCAATTTTATGCAATCTGTACATTGAGTACGCTGTGAAGGAAAGCAAGGAGAAATTTGGAGAAGGAATTAAGGTTCAGGGTGAAAAATATAGACTGTGATATACATATGACATAATTCTGGTAAGAGACAGTAAAGAACCCGGAAGAGCAATTGAACGGAATGTACAGTGTCTTGAAAGTAGTGTACAAGATGGACAACAAGAGCATAATAAGAGTAATGTAATTTAAGCCATAAAATCAGGTGATGCTTAACAAAAAAAAATGGTCAAATGTTTGTATAGCTTCTGGGACTTAACTACGGGGTTATCAGTCCCTAAACTTACAAACTACTTGTGAACTAACTAAGGAAGGCACAAATATTCATGCCTGAGGGGGGGATTCGAACCCCCGGCCATAGTGGCAGGGCAGACCGTGATTGGAACGCCTCAGCCTCCTCGGCCACCGCGGCCGGTGATGCTTAACGAATTATGAAAAAAGGCAATGGGGAAAAATCCTTTCTGAAAAAGAGGGAAATTTGTTAACATCAAATATCAATTTAAATGTTAGGAAGTCGTCTTTGAAGGCACTTGTGTGGAGTGTTGCCTTATATGGTAATGAATCATGGATGACAAATAGTTCAGAAAGGAAGAGGACAGCAGCTTTCAAATTGTGGTGCTACAGACAAATGCTGAAAATTTGGTGGGTAAATCCTGTATCTAATGATGAGGTAATGAAAAGATTTTGGGGAGAAGAGGAGTTACTGGCATACCTTGAGTAGAAGAAGCGATTGATTGACTGAACACATTCTTAAAACTTCAAGTAATTTTGAGTTGAGCACTGGAGGGGAGTGTGTGGAGTAAAAATTGCAGAGTAAGACCAAGAGACGAATACAGTAAGCAGGTTCAAATTGTAGGGGAAAATATAGACATATAATACAAGTAAACAAGTGGTGAGTGAACTTTTAAGGCAAAAGTTGCACTTCGACGCAGCGCGGCCAGTAGCAGAACATCACGATCGACACGGCATCCCCGACGAAAGATGCAGCCTGCAGAATAGCGGCAGCACGGCCTGACGCAATGGGCAGCGGGTTCCCGGCCTCGACAGCAGCGCAATCGGGCGTCAATCCAACGCACGGCATGGTAAGACTGCAGCCAGCTTCTCATCCTGGGGCGTGGCATGGACTAAAGGACATGGCCACACCTGAAGCGCTCCTGTGACTGACTGGAGGGCGAAGCAGCAGCAGTGGGTGAAGGAGGACCTGGTTACCACTCCCAGGCCACACCCAGCGTGGCACAGCCATCACAGCGGCACCGCAGGGCAGTGTGAAGACGATACCTCACCTTACACAACACGGAGGCATAGCGGCTGGCAGGCATTGTCAGCTACAACGAGGCTCGTGGCGCCAGCTGGACGCCACCTCAGTGTGATACAGCGCGCACGCACACTCCACTCACCTCCGGCCATTTTGTAAGCACAAGTTTCAATAACATGTTTTGTTATACTGGACCACTGTTTCATTGCTACCCAATCTCCCGAGTTGAGTACCGAGCTCACAGCCCACATGGAACGAACTAGTATCACTAACCTGACTTAGACGAAGTCTTGTGTTTAGAACATTCATCATTTGGTGTCAAAACCATCAAATATATCCTTAATTGTGATGATGTGGTCTTCAGTCCATAGACTGGTTTGATGCAACTCTCCACACTACCCTGTCCTGTGCAAGTCTCTTCATCTGAGAATATGTTCGGCAACCTCCATCCTACTGAATCTGCTTACTGTATTCGTCCCTCGGTCTCCCTCTATGATTTTTACCCCACACACTTCCTTCTAATGCTAACTTGACGGTTCCTTGATGTCTCAGAATGTGTCCAACCTATCTATCCCTTCTCTTAATCAGGATATGCCAGAGACTCCTTTTCTCGCCAATTCTGTTAATCACCTCCTCATTAGTTACGTGATCTACCATCTAATTTTCATCATTTGTTTGTATCACCACATTTCAAAAGTTTCTATCATCTTTTTATCTGAACTCCTTATTGTCCACGTTTCACTCCCATACAATGCTACACTCCAGACAAATGCTTTCAGAAAGAACATCCTAACATTTACATTAATATTGGATGTTAACAAGTTTCGCTTCTTTAGAAACGCTTTTCTTCCCATAGCCATTCTGCATTTTATACCTTCTTTACTTCGTCCATCAGAAGTTATCTTGCTACCCAAGTAACAAAACCCATCTACTACTTTTATTCTCATTACCTAACCTAATTCCTTCAGCATCATCTGATTTTCTGACATTCCATTCCATTACCTTCGTTTTACTCTTGTTAATGTTCATCTTTTATCTTCCTTTCAAGACACTGTCCATTCCATTCAACTGCTCTTCCAGATCCTTTGTGGTCTCTGAAGAATTACTATGTCATCGGCAAACCGCAGTGTTTCTATTTCTTTTCCCGGCACTTTAATGCCTTCACCAAATTTCTCCTTCCATTCCTGCCTGCTCAATGTACTGACTGAATAACATTGGGGAAAGGCTACAACCCTGTCTTACTCCCTTCCCAACTTCTGCGTCCCTTTCTTGCCCTTCAACTCTAATAATCGCTGTGTGGTTTTTTGTATAGGTTGAATATAACTCTTCGCTCCCCATATTTTACCCCTGATACTTTCAGAATTTGAAATAGTCAACATTCTCAAAAGCTTTCCCCTAATCCACAAATGGGAAAACGGTTTCCCCCTTCCCTTAAGCTATCTTTTAAGTCTTAATGTGAGTATTGCCTCCCGTGATCCTACATTTCTCCTAAATCCAAACACATCTTCCCCGAGGTCGGATTCCACAAGTTTTTCCATTCGTCAGTAAAAATTTCTTATTAGTATTTTGCAACCACGTCTTATTAAACGGATAGTACTGTAATTTTCACACTTGTCTGCACTTGCTTTCTTAGGAATTGGCATTACAATATTCTTCTTGAAGTCGGAGGGTATTTCCCCTGATTCATACATCTTGCATATCAGGTCATACAATTTTTTCGCAACCGGCTCTCCTAACGAAATCAACACTTCAGATGGAATTCATCTACTCCAAGGGCCTTGTTTCGACTCAAATCATTCAGCACTCTGGCCACAGTCCACTTCTCACAGTATCATAACTCCTATCTCATCTTCCTCCATTTTGTCTTCCATTTCTAGAATACTGCCTTCAAGTTTATTTCCTTTGTATAGGCCCTCTATATATTCCTTCCGCAGTTCAGCTTTCCCCATCTTTGCTTAGTACTGGTTTTCTGTCCTAGTTCTTGATATTCATACAGCTGCTTTTCTTGTCTCTGAATGTCCCCTTTATTTCCCTATAGGCAGTATCTATCTTTCCCCTAATTATGCATTCTTCTAGGGTTCTGCATTTGTCCTCTAGCCACTCCTGCTTAGCCAGTCTGCACTTCCTGTCAATCTCATTTTTAAGACGTTTGTACTCACTTTTTCCTGTTTTACTTGTTGAATTTTTATATTTTCTCCTCTCATCAATTAAGTTCAGTATATCCTGTGTTATCCAAGGATTTCTATTAGGCCTTGTCCTTCTGCCTATATGATCCTCTGCTGCCTCCACTACCCTATCTCTCAGAGCTACCCATTCTTCTTCTAGTGTATTACTTTCCCCTGTTTCAGCCAATCCTTGCCTAATGCTCCCTCTGAAACACTCTACCACCTCTGGTTCCTTCAATTTGTCCAAGTTCTATCTTCTAACTTATCCACCTTTCTGCAGTCTCTTAAGTTTTAATCTGCAGTTCATAACCAATAAGTTACAGAGTCTATATCTGCCCCTGCATACATCTTACAGTTTAAAACCTGGTTTCTAGATCTGTTCCTTACCATTATATAGTCAATCTCGTACCTTCCAGTGTCTCCTGGTCTCTCTCACGTATACAGCCTTATTTCATGACGATTAAAGTGTTGGTAATCATTAAATTGTGCTCTGCGCAAATTTCTACCAAGCGATCGCCTCTTTCATTCCTTTCTCCTAGTCCATATTCACCTACTATTTTTCCTTCTCTTCCCTTTCCTACTACCGAATTCCAGTCTCCCATCACAATTAAGTTTTCCTCCCCCTTAATTTCCTGAATAATTTCCTTTAACTCCTCATACATTTCTTCAATCTCCTCATCGGCAGAGCTAGTTGGCATATAAACCTGTACTACTGTTGTTGGTGTTGGCTTCGTATCCATCATGACAATGATAATGCGATCACCGTGCCGCTCATAGTAGTTTACTCACATTCCTATTTTCTTATTCATTATCAGTCCTACTCCTGTGATCCCCAATCACAATCAAGTTTACGTCTCCCTCAACTTTCTGAATGATTTCTTTTATCTCCTTATATATTTTTTCGATATCCTCATCAGCCGTACTAGTTGGCATATGAACTTGCATGACTGTGGTCGGTGTTGGCTTCATGTCTATTTTTACTACATTAATGGGTTCACTATGCTGTTCATAGTAACTTACCCGCATTCCTATTTTCTTATTCATTATTAGACCTACTCCTGCGTTACCACCAACTGATTTTGTATTGATAACCCTGTACTCACTTGACCAGAAATCATCATCCTGCAACCGAACTTCACTAATCCCTACCTTATTTAACTTTAACTTAGCCATTTCTCCTATGAAATTATCTAGTTTACTTACGCGATTAAGTGTTAGAACATTTCACGCTCCGACTCTTAGAATGCCTGTTTTGTTTTTCCTACGTAGTCTCCGCCCGGAGATCCGAATGGGGGACTATTTTACCTCTGGAATATTTTACCCAAGAAGATGTCATCATCATATAGTCATACAGTAGAGCTGCATGTCCTCGGGAGAAGTAATGACTGTAGTTTCCCCTTGCTTTCAGCCATTCGCAGTAACTGCATGGCAAAGCCATGTTAGCTGACGTTACAAGGCCAGCTCAGTCAATCACCCAGACTGTTGCCCCTGTAACTACTGAGAAGGCTGCTGCCCCTCTTCGGGAACCACACGTTTGTCTGGCCTCTCAACAGATATCCCTCCACTGTGGCTGCACCTATGGTACGGCTATCTGCATTGTCGAGGCACGGAAGCCACCCCACCTTGGCAATGTCAGTGGTTCATGGGGGTGGCAAATACACCCTAGACACATTATATTTGATACCAGTAGTGCCCATTTGGTGTCAGAAGTGGGATGCTACAAAATAGATGTGGGTTGCCATGAGGTGGTGAAGAGGCTCGCTCAACATAGAGTAGGGTGGAAAACTTCATAAAACCAGTCACTAGAGTGAGGACTAAAACAACAAAACTATTTCTTTCAGTAATTTTTATGTAGCAAGTCACTGTTGACAACTTTTGCAACTTCATTAGAAAACCTTAACTGAACATAAAATGATCACATTTATCAGATAACACATTTCTTTTATTTTTCCCACCCCTTTCTATGTGACACTGAATTGCCACTCACCACCAGAAGTTGAGAGATGGATCTCACTCCTGTGCGAAAAGAAGCAGATAGGTGACCCTTTGAGCATCTTAAAATATCATGCCTGAGAGGGCCATAGGAGGAAAAATGAAAGCTTATTTTGTGGCCTCGGTTCGATTGTAACTACTTTCAGAGTTTTTTTTTATTTTATATTATTTCTTGCTGTGTTAAAAAGTTTAACTATAAAATCTAAATATATTTTACAGTTAAAACCAGTTTTTAGTTAGAATGCATTCTCACTAGGTAAAATTAGTTTATAATTAGCCACTTCATCGAACTGTGTTTTGCTTAGTTACTTTTGATCAGCAGTAACTTCTAGATGTAACAATGGCTATCAGTATCAATTAATTTTAACTAGTAAACACACATTGTAACTAAACTAGAACACTTGCCAAGAGAGTGAAGGTGGCTTCAGATTCAATATACGTCCCTGTAGAAATCAGTGACAACATAATTATAACATTCGCTGTTGCTGATAGAGCAACAGCAGATGTCCCCAATATTAATGAAGTGGTTATTCAGAAAGATGAGCAGGGCTTGCATAAGACTGGGACAAAATATGGAATACTCGACAAATTGTGTTACAGGTATATAATGCCGAACCAATTTCAAAAATTAGGGACAAATGTCAGATATATTCATTAGTTCATTGATTTAATGCTCTAAAAATGTTGCTAACCACGTAAGTAGTTAATATTTCAAGTTTTAATAATTCTATTGCAATGTGTGTTCACTACCTAATCACCTTTCAAATTAGCTAACTCAAAGTTCTATTCCACATCCGAATTTGATGTGCCCAAAGAGAAATTCTTGCTGCTGGAAGACATGCCAGAGACAGATGTACCATTAACAACTGCTGCCAAGATGGCAGCCTTAGTATCAGGACAAGGATTTGTTTACTGTATGTCTAAGAAAAGGTGCTTTTGTAGGGAAAAAAAGGAAATCTGTGTCTCAAAATGGCACGACAGTTTGCCTTTTGTCAAATGTATGACTAATTACCATACTTTTAATGTACAATTACTTTGTTTTCACTTAAGTAAAACTGTTAATATGGCTCAGTAGCAATGGTTGAGCACCAGACTCTGAATCCAAAGATCGTGGGTTCGATCCCCGATCAATCCAGCGGTTTTTATCTGCCACTTTTCAATTCTTTCACCTCTGGAAATGTTGCTGATGTGACAAATGTTGAGTAGCCATTCACAGTCAGATGCGTTAAATATATTAAGTTAATACCCTATATTGTAACACTTACTGTCTTTTCTAATGTGATAGCGACCAAAGGGCTAACAAATAATAATCTCAGAATCTTTACCTAGATTAGATGAGACGTTACATTGTGTGTGTTGTGTGCCTGTGTGATTGCATGAATGTTCCTATTCCTGAAGACGGCGATGGCCGATTCTTGTTTGTGTGTCTTGTGTGTCTTGTGTGTCTGTCGTGGCTTGTCACGTCTCTGCGGTGAGTTGTAAATTGTCCTATTACTATATTGTCAATCTTACTAAATTTTATTCATTGGTCTTGCTTGAAGTTTCTTAGATATTACCAATGCTTTCCTTTACAATATGTGACAGAAAGAACGTGCTTTGTCTTTGATGCTTGCCACACTAAGATTAAATTCATTACTCTAAAAGGTTTTCAATGCTCCTGCAGAGAGTCCAACCTTTAAAAGGGAAATGTTTAATAAGAGTATGAAACTGTATGCTGTAGATTTCATTACATGGTCCTTTGAATGCTCCAACCATAAAGGCACAACTAAAATGTTTTGTTCTGACATGGAAATTTACCAGACCTTTCAAACCACCCTCTTCTGGCCAAGTCACAGTGCACCACAAACGTGAAACTTTTTCTGTAACTTTTACAACCAGCACCACAATATTAAGTATGAAACTTACCAGTTGTCTAAGCGTATGATATTCTCCACAAATTCTACTTTTCTGGATCCAAATAGAAGCAAATGAATAGGCGTCACCATAGTTGTCTGTTTACAAGAGACCGCCCTTGTTCGAATCTGCAAAATATAAGCAATTTATGATTATTTTTTTTTCCATTTGTGCTCTAGTCCTGTGAACAATAACGATCATAAAGGCATACAATCAAATTTTATAATTAACCACCTTATAGCATTTTTATTTTGGGTAAATTAAAATTTATTTTCTAAATAGTTCCCAAATTACAGATAATTACAGACAATTTTGTAAGCATTATTAAATAAGGCTCCATTTGTTTTCTTTGTATCAGTCTATGAAGTAACAGCTCCTCTACAATGAGTAGCAATCCACAATTTCTATATATACTAATGCCTACAATTAAAGTAACAAATAGCAATTTCTCCATCCTATCTCAAATTCACAAGGAAATCATACAAACTGAAATGTCATCATATGACTGTACAATTGTGTTTTACAAGGAAGACTGCATGCCATTCTGAGTGAAACCAAGTCAACGAATTCACTGTATACACATTCACAAAGAGTGCAGTATGCCACAGAGAAGAAACCTATCTCTCACACACACACACACACACACACACACACACACTGATGGAAGATCATATAAGGAAGTATCAAAGCAGGACAGTCTCAAACTAATGTGGCCAAATGACAATGTGGATCATACTGTTTGGGGATGCTTTAAAGAGATCAAAACTGTATTCTGAAGTTCAGGGCAGGGTCGACCACATGTGATATTAGAAAGACTACTGCTTTAGGCTCTAAGGACACAACGGTCCACTGTGCTATGATAAGAACTGGCATCTATTGGAAGAGTTGTTATCAAGGCAAACAGTGTACAGACATTTTCAGCAGAGTGGACAGTGTAACAAAGGACCACATTCTTATCAGCTAAGTCCTGATTTAGTCTGTAGAGTGATTCCTGGCATATTTGCTTACGTAAGTAATGTGGCACACAATTTCCAGATCCAAACATTGCAGAAAAGGACTGAAAAATGAGGACGATCCCAAATAGTTTGGACATTTAATATGTTGACCACCTCTTCATGAAATTGTATGGATGAATCTGCAAGGTTTAACCACTGTTCTGCATCATGACAAGATCATGTGCTGTAACTGAGGTGCTGTAGACCCAAGTTTGCTATTGATGGACAACAATGATTGATCTCAGAGAACAAGTAGTTGATGTTTTCTTGGAAGTGGGAGATAATGCACACATGGTGTGGTCTGCTTGCTATCCCACTGTAAATATTATGCAGCATGTCTGAGGTGCATCTAGGGAGACACATTGAAATTAAATCTACATCCACCTATTATTCTCCACACCATGCAAGTAGTACTGTAGAAAGAATGGGTGTTTTGCCCAACATCAAATTAATGACATCAATTGCTGCATGCCCTGTTTTCAGACCTGTATTGCTGCTAGAGGTGGTCACACCCCACACTGAAAACATTAACCAGTTGTCTGAATGTGTGTACAGATGTGTTAGGTGGAACAAATGAAGAAAACATTCTGTCTACCACTTTGGATGATGTTATTGTTTGTACTTTACTGTCAAATTTTTATATGTTCTACGGCAAAATAAATGCAACCATGCTAAACTTCCATTTGTCACTTCAATTTCGGACACCAACTTTTTCTTTTTCTCAAGTGTGATTTTTCAGGTAAAAACTTGTCTTAGTAAAGTTTTGAAAAAAAAAAAAAAAAAAAAAAAAAAAAAAAAAAAAAAAAAAAAAAAAAAAATGCAATATTTTATTTTATTCACATTTTTATTACATGAAATAAGTTTGTTCGGTTTTGTACAAAACTAAAAAACGAGATATTTATTATGTGATTTTTAATTACAAATTTTGAAGTGCTAAATTATCATTTATATAACTGTCAGCAAGTACATTATTCAGTGTTTGTAAAAATATAAAGCACTGTCATTTACCTTATTTATTTCATTTCATTTTCTTGCACTAAAAGCATGGAAGATAAATACAAAATACAGCACATATAAATATAGGGATTGAATCAGCAAAATGTTGTGTGTTAATTGTTGTCAGCGATTTTACAAATCATTTCCTGAAAAGCCAACAAAATCTACACTTTTTACGACAATAATGAAAGAAATTTCACTGCTGATCGAATTACTATTTACAACAGCGGGTATTACATGATTTGCTGCATTCTGTTGAGATCGCGGTTCGAATATACAGGGTGTCTCATGAAAGACACCTGGGAGAGGTGAGAGAGTTGCGTAGCACATTTGCCGGCTGCCGCCACTCTGCCTGCCGGTCGCCGCTATGCGTGTTCTGGGACACAGCAACAGCGCCGAGACCGGCCCTATTGTCGTCAGGTAGAAACACCATGCTCTTGTGTTCTGTATTGTGTGACAGAGTGCTGTTGAGTTTCCTTTCAGTATGGTATACACGAAGGATCAACGAGTGTTTCTTGTGCTGAACTATCAAATGTTTTGTTAGGCGTAAGGGACTTAACTACGGGGTCATCAGTCCCTAAACTTACAAACTACTTATGAACTACCTTATACTAAAGACGACTCAAACAGCCATGCCTGAGGGGGAATTCGAACCCCCGACCTTAGCGGTGCTGAACTATGCAAAAACAAAATCTTATGTGTGTGCGATGGGGAAGCTGATCCTGAGATGCTTTATTTTTCTGATGAAGCATGGCTGCATTTGTCAGGCTACATAAATTCGCAGAAACAATCGACGTTGGAGCTCAGAAAATCCACATGAGTTACATCAACAACCTCTTCACGCGTGAAAACTGGAGTGTGGTGTGCAATTAGTGCGAGGCGAGTAACTTGTCCAATTTTTCTTCACAATACAAATTCTGACAGGTATGTGAACAATATCTTGCATCCATGGTTTTTTTCTTTTTTCAAGAACCTTCACCCAACGAAAAGCTATACGGTTATTTCATGAGGAATGCAAGACAACACATTGCCAATGCTTCTATGGTAGCAATACGAAGTGTTTTTGACGATAGTGGACTGGCCTCCTCATTCTCCAGATCTAAATTCCTGTGACTTTTATCTTTGGGGGATGTTAAAAGACAAGGTGTATGCAAGCAATTCCCATACACTCTAAGAGTTGGAAGACAGGATTCGACTAGTCATTTCCCAGATTTCGGCAGCCGAAATACGTCGAGTGTTCGCAAATGTGTTCAAGAGATGTCAGGACGCTCTTTCCATAAATGGACATCATTTTGAACATCTACTGTAAATAAAGGTAAGCTTAGGTTACTCAGATGGCAATATTTTTTAGACTAACTCAGTGTATGCACCCGCAGCACAGTAGAGTCTGAGAATGGATCGCCACCGTGGCATGCGGATGCTGCAGCGACGGCGGCAGCTGGGAGCCATACCGCGCGATCCACGGCCGCCATCTTTCATGAGACACACTGTACAAAACCTATCCTGGAAAGTTTGACGTGTTTTGTGTAATGTGTTTTATAAATGAAATAATAGTGGCCTTAACTGGACTACTAATTATGTATCTCACACACTCATAACTGGTCTCCCTTAAAACAGTAATGATATAGCTTGTAAGTGCTGAAAAAACAAACTTCTAAATCTAATTTTAATTAGCTCTCATTACTGTTATGCCTTAAAAAGTGTGCATTTCTGGAGTGGTAAAATACATAACAGAATGATAATATACACAATTCCAAATTTTATTATATTTGTTGGATAATTAAATGCACATAATATGTACCTGTGAAAAAATGCAGGTACAAAGGTTTTCAAAAAGAAATGGTTCATGCCTAAAACAAGCATCCAATAAAAGGTATGAGGACAGATCATCAGTCCTTATCCTCTATGCTGTCAAGTTGCAGGATTGTGTGCAGACAGCTTATCAAATAAAGTTGAACATGATAATGAGAAGACTTTAGCTCCAAATTATCACAAGAAGCTGGATAGAGAATGAGAGGGGGGGGGGGGGGGGAGAGGATAGGAAACTACTAAAAATTTCAAAAACCAAAGTGAACCCTACAAATGAAACTTCTTTGTCACCAAAGCCGATAGGCTAAATAAAACTAAATATGGACCCCTCAAAAGAAAAGTTTGTTAGAATCAGAATTTTGAGAAGCTTTAATACAACAAATTTCATATCTTTCGTTTCTAGTTTGGTTAGATACATGATATTCTTCAACTCATTTATATATTATTTATGTAAACTGTGATTATATTTTTCACATTAAGCACAATTTGATTCCTCTCGTGCAGATTTTCATTTCTGTGATGCTAATTTTCATTCCTGTTCTGCTTCAAGGTGCGGCTGTAATGAGTGCATTAAGAATTATTACTTAGTCATATTGTGATTTGGAGAATCTTTCAGGTGCAAACAATCAAATACAGTAATATATTTTTCCATGATTTTTGCCTCTGGTTTATCGGTATGAACTGTAAACCAAGTATACCATAATTTGTCCTCAAATTTTCACATTTTTCTTCAGGTAAATATTCACCAGACAGTTTCAGTACTTCACTTTTATGCCCAGAAGATGAAAATGTAGCATTTACAGTAGAACCCCTCTAATCTGACCTTGGATGGTCCCATCAGTCCGTGTGTGTGGGTTTATTTTTATTTATTTATTTATTTTGTAGCCCTGCACAAGGCCAGACATGCGGTATCAGTGCAATTGGAAAAGATAAGTAATTTAGGTAGAAATAAAACTTAGTTCAACACTGTAAGTAGCTAAAAACATTACTGTGCTCTTAAAGCATACCATTAAAGGTTTGTTTACATACGTCCTCGTTAGGCCTAAATTCACAGTGTGCATATTTTGCGTTTCTCCGTAATTTTAAGTGCATTTAACAACAGTTAACTAATTGAATACGTTTAGTAGTGTGCTCTTCAAGCTCACCATTAAAGGTTCTTTTCCTTTTTCTTGCGTTGTCTCAGTAATCGCAAAAAGTAGTTGTGTATATTCATAGGCCATATTCGCACATGTGAAGATTTAGCATTATACTGCTTTTTTGAAGTGCATTTACTGACAGCTTGCACATATTTTAGTGTCCTAAACAAATCTAGTAACCCTTTGTATCTGTAGTTAATATATATTGGCAATGTCACGTAAGTAACAATCATGAATGCAATGTGTTTGAACTGCAGTAGGTTTGTTCGTTTTGGGTTTCAATGCAGCTGTTGTGACAAGTCGTTTCATTGGGGGTGGGGGTGGGGGATGTAGCGGTGTGGAAAACAGGGAAGCAAACGAGTCTCCCTTTGTTTTGCAAAGTATGTTCAAGGGACAGAAAAAATAGTTGAACAGGAAGGGAAGATTAGAGCCCTTCAGGCTGAACTGGATAGTGCTAGGGAGGAACTTATGAGGTTAAGGGGGGGGGGGGGGGAGAAGGGTGAGCAGGGGTGGGAAGTGGTAGCAGGGAACAGGGGCCACAGAGACAATATAGTTCCTGACAGCTTCACTATTGGCACAACCAACAGATTTGCCTTGCTACCACAGTTACCCCATTCCTCATAACCCTCACCAATTTCATCCTACTTAACAACTACTTTCCCTTTGACGGGAAAGTTTACCATCAAATCCAAGGCACAGCCATGGGCACCCACATGGCACCCTCCGATGCCAACCTGTTTATGGGCCGTCTGGAGGAATCCTTCCTAGCATCCCAAAACCTCAAACCTCTGGCCCAGCTCAGGTTCACTGATGATATTTTCATGATCTCGACTCAGGGCCAGGACACCCTATCTTACTTTCTTCAGAACCTCAATTTCTTCTCCCCCATCCACTTCACCTGGTCTTCCTCAACCTACCATGCCACATTCTTAGATGTCAACCTCCACCTCACAGATTGCTCCATCCACACTTCCGCCCATATTAAACCTACCAACCACCAACAGTACCTACCCTTTGACAGTTGCCATCCCTTCCACATCAAAAAATACCTCACTTACAGCCTGGCCACCGGTGGACGGCATATCTGCAGTGACAAGAACTCCCTTTTTGAATATGCTGAAGGTCTCACAAAGGCCTTCACAGACAGAAACTACCCCACAGACCTAGTTCGTAAACAGATCTCCGTGCCATATCCTCACACACCCCAAATCATCCCCCTAACACTAGTAACCATCCACAAAAAAGTGCTCCCCTTGTCACCCAGTACTACCTTGGTCTTTAACAACTAAATTCCATCCTTCGCCAAGGCTTTGATTTTCTATCCTCGTGCCCAGAACTGAGACACATCCTGCCCAAGATCCTTCCCACCCCTTCTAAAGTGGTGTTCCGTCGCCCTCCCAACCTCCACAACATCCTGGTTCGTCCTTATGCCCCCCCGAAACCCAGCTCACTGCCACAGGGATGATATCCTTATGGAAGACCCCACTGCAAGACCTGTCCAATCCACCCACATCCTATTCCATTCCTGTCACAGGTTTATCCTACCCTATCAGAGTCCGGACCACCTGTGAAAGCATCCACGCAATTTACCAACTGTTCTGCAATCACTGTGCAGCTTTCTATACTGGCATGACCACCAACCAGCTATCCATTAGGATGAATGGCCACCGCCAAACTGTGGCCAAAAACAAGGTGGACCACCCTGTGGCACAGCATGCAGCGATTTCATGCTTGATTTCAATGGCTGCTTCACAACCCGGGCCATCTCGATCCTCTCATCCACCACCAGTTTCTTAACTGCACAAATGAGAGTTATCCTTACAATATTACAATACATTCTCCGATCCCGAAATCAACCAAACCTCAACCTATGATAACTTCCCTAAATTTTTTTTTTCTCCATACCTTACAGTTTCTACCTCTTAATCCCATTAATTATTTACATATTTACGTAGTTCCGTTCTTTTTGTATTTTTTGATGTTTCACATGACAATATTAGATAATTTATTGGTGTTCTCAAGTGAAAACATATCAAAAATATTTTTGTGATGTTTGCATAGGATCTGCATCTCACACTATTATCGCTGTTTTGAAGATGTGGGTATTATGATACCCAACTTTGACAGATAACGTTTTTTATTAATCACAAATATCTATCACAAAAACAATGCAACTCTTTATTCTCACATCAACAAAGCAACTGGTTCTGATTGAGTACACGCCAGCCACTCTGACAAAGAAGCTAGCGGAAAGAGGAACTACACCACCACAAATCGGCGTTATTCTCATAGCAACAAACCATTCTGTTTGAGTGCACGCCAGGTGCTCTGGCAAAGCAGCTGGTGGAAAGAGGAACTACATCGCCACAAATCGGTGTGTTATAAATCATTTAGCCATGTACTGCCAACAACGAAATGTGAAATATACATTTGGAAAAATGCAAAGTGTCAAGAAACTCGACTACGAATAATTTTTAAGTGCTATACTTTAAGGGGAAAGCCATGCTAGCATCAATTTATGTAGATTACGTCATAGTTCTTCAAGAACATGCTTTCAAAATGCATAAAATGCGGGAAAAGTGTAAATATGTTAATGCAATAATGAGGGTGAATTAACATTGTGAACATAGGAAATTTGACAGAACCAACAAAAAATGGCGTATATGGCGGGAAAACGTAAAAACCGGGAACGTAAAAATTAGGTTTTACTGTAGATGTTTTATGGTCAATAAATATGGTATTGGAAGTATCTTTTAATTGTCAAGGCAGTAAATGATGAAATAAAATAAAAATAAATTGCATTTACAACATCTTTGTCTAAAAGTTTAAATGGATCATAAGTTTAATGGCTAATACATATGTGATTGAGATGTATGTATTTCTGATATCAACAAAGTACTGAAAAAAAAAAAAAAAAAAAAAAAAAAAAAACACCATGAAATAAGACAATAATAAAGGATGAAACTGACAAATATGCACTGAAAAAATAACATAGAAAAATAACACTGCTAATGGCAGAAGAACACCGAAATCGGCCATAAAATAAAACAAAATTTTCATGTCCCTACCAATCAACACTTGTATACACACACCCCTGTTTCCATGTTCATAAAGTCACAAGTTCTCCATAGTAACTCCAACGCTTGGTTCTATATTAGCACACCTAAATGCAAATGATTTTACTACAGTAAAAACATTATCTTCAAAAGCAATTTTTAAGTATCAGAACTTTCTAAATCACAGTGAAATGCAGCACAGTAAAACAAGCACACTGTAATACCATCATTCGTTATTGATGTCCATACAGCACAAAGACAATGCAGAGGGCTAGACATCAAAAACATCAGTTATTAATACACCGTAATTAGTTCGCACCCCATGGTCAACATCTTGAGCCTCTCATTGGGCCTCTCATTGTTAACTTACTAAATGTCATTTTTTAAAAACTTATAAGTGCAAACATCAAAAGTAAGAGTTAATTAGTATGGGTGTTAGTTATATGAGCAGAGTAAGGAGGGAGAGGGAAAGAAAAGGATTTGGGTTTAAAGGAGCGGGTGAGGAGTCATTCAAATCTCTGGAGAGGAAAGACTTACCTTTGCTCTGTCCAGAGATTAGAGGCAAAGATGATCTACAATGGTGGGCGGGAATTTAAAACTAACGACAGTTGAGACCAAGTGGGCAACGGGAAGAGAGAATATGTAGAAGGGTTAGTTCCCATTTCCTGAGTTCTGATAGATTGGTGTCAGTGGGAAGTATCCATATAACCCGGATGGTGTAACATTGTGCCAAGATGTGCTGGCTGTGCACCAAAGTGTGTTTAGCCACAAGGTGATCCTCATAACCAACAAACACTGTCTGCCTGTCACAGTATCCTTGGAAAGTAATCGGTGACAAGAGGGGCACGTATAGGGTCCCTCTGTGGGAGGTGCTGGGTTTGGGGGAGTGGAAGTTGCCCTGGATATTTGCTTTTGTACCAGATCAGGAGGGTAGTTGGTGGATGTGAAGGCTGTCATCAGGTTGATTCAGGGATTCAGGACTGGAGCAGACACTTTTGCCACGAAGACATAAGCTGTAGGAAAGGGATCGTTTAATGTGGAATGGATGGCAGCTGTCATGATGGAGGTACTGTTTTTTATTGGTTGGTTTGATGTGGACAGATGTGTGAAGCTGGCCATTGGATAAATGGAGGTCAACATCAAGGAAAGTGTCATGGGATTTGGAATAGGACCAAGGTGAATCCAATGGTACCGAAGGAATTCAGGTTGGAGAAGAAATTCTGGAATTGTTCTTCACTGTGAGTCCAGATAATGAAGATGTCAATGAATCTATACCAAACTTTGGGTTGATAGGCTTGGGTATTCAGAAAGGCTTCCTCCAAGTGTCCCATAAATAAGTTTAAGTACAAGGGTGCCATCCTGGTTCCCATGGCTGTTCCCTTTAGTAGTTGGTATGTCTGGCCATCAAAAGTGAAGAGGTTTTAGGTAGGGAAGTGGGTGATCGGCGTAAAACGAAATACTTCATCGCAGCGTGGCCCTGGGCATGTGGGATATTAGTGAATAAGGAAGTGGCATCAATGGTTACAAGGGTGGTATCTGGAGGTAACAGGCTGGTTAAGGATTTCAGGGGATCGAGGAAGTGGTGTCTTTGATGATGGATGGGAGACTGCACATGATGGGTTGAAGGTGTTGGTCTATGTAGGCGGAGATTCGTTCTGTAGGGGCTCGGTAACCAGGCAAAATAGGGCGGCTGGGATTATTAGGTTTCTGAATCGTGGGAAGTAGGTAGAAGGTGGGGTTTGGGCTGTCGGTGGGGTCATGAAGTTAATGGAGTCAGGTGAAAGGTTTTGTAGGGGGCCTAAGGCTTTGAGGATTCCTTGAAGCTCTGCCTGGACATCAGGAATGGGATTGCCTTGACAAACCTTGTATGTGGTACTATCTGAAAGCTGACGCAGTCCCCTGCCACATACTCCAGCTGATCAAGTCCACGGTCGTGGATCCCTTGTCGGCCAGGAGAATGACGATGGACCTGTCAGCCCTCAGATCATGGATAGCCTGGGCTTCAGCTGTGGTGATGTTGGGAGTACGAGTCAGGTTTTTCAGGAAAGACAGAGGCAAGGCTGCAAGTGAGAAATTCCTGGAAGGTTTGAAGAGGGTGATTTTGAGGAAGAGGAGGTGGATCTTGCTGTGACGGAGGACGGAACTGTTCCAGGCAGGTTTCAATTTGAATGGTGTCTTGGGGAGCTGGATCATTAAGAGCAGGATTATTTTTCTTAGTAGCAAAGTGATATCTCCAGCAAAGACTACGAGTATAGGATAGTAAATCTTTGACAAGGGCTGTTTGGTTGAATTTCGGAGTGAGGCTAAAGTGAGGCCTTTAGAAAGGACAGATTTCAGGCTGGGAGAGGGGTTTAGAAGAGAGGTTCACTACTGAATTGGGATGATGATGATCCGAATTGTGTGGATTGGAATTTTGAGGTTTGTGGGGTGAGGAGTTGGGAGTGAGAGATTGAGTAGATGGGAGAGACTGGGTTTTTGTGCAATATGAGGAGGTTGAGGTTTGTTAGAGAAGTTATTGAGGAAGAGAGTTTTGCCCTTCCGGAGGTGTGTAACCAGGAGATTGGATAGTTTTTTTGAGGTGGAGGGTGGCATGCAGTTTCAATTTGCAGTTGGCCTGAATGAGGATGTTCTGAACTGCAGGTGTGAATGTGGGAAAGGTTGAGGATTTTGATTAAGGATGGGAGTTGACAATTGTGTTCATTGGTGGAGTTGATGTGTAGGTTAAGGATTAGGTGGTTGAGAGCTGTGGGTTGTTCAGTTTGGAATTGGTACAGGGCAGGATGAAAGGATGGGTTACAGCCAGAGATGGGAACTTTTAGTGTGACACCCTTGGGGTTGATGCCGAATGTCAGACAGGCCTGAGTAAAAAAAATATGGGAACGTAATCTGGCTAGGGAGAAAGCATGTTTACAGAGGGTATGTAAATAAAACTGGATGAGGATGTTGTAGGGATGTTGTGAGGAAGACACATGGAAAAAGGAAAAGTGAGAAATTCGACTCTTTAACAGACTGCAATGAACAAATAATGTAAAAAATGTACAAAGTTGAAGTTTGTTGTTAATACTGTGGTCACCTTTAGTTAGTCAACAACGTAGTGACCAAGGGTGGTGGTGGTGGTGGTATTAGTGCGCAAATAGAGTTTAGGGATGGAGAAAAATCGGAGTAAGTATGAGAAAACCACGTGAGAATGCAAGTCAAATCTTTCACTTGACTCCATTAACCTCATGACCCCAATAACAGCCCACTGCCCCATTGTGGCTGGTTACTGAGCCCCTACAGAACGAATCTCCGCCTACATAGACCAACACCTTCAACCTACCATGTGCGGTCTCCCATCCATCATCAAAGACACCACTTCCTCGATCGCCTGAAATCCTTACCCAGCCTGTTACCTCCAGAAACCGTCCTTTTAACCACTGATGCCACTTTCTTATACACAAATATCCCACATGCCCAGGGCCTTGCTGTGACGGAGTATTTCCTTTCACGCCGACAACCCACTTCCCTACCTAAAACCTCTTTCATTAATACACTAGCCAGCTTCATCCTAACCCAGAACTTCTTCACTTTTGAGAGCCAGACATACCAACTACTAAAGGGAACAGCCATGGAAATCAGGATGGCCCCCTCGTACGCAAACTTATTTATGGGACGCTTTCTGGATACCAAAGCCTGTCAACCCAAAGTTTGGTATAGATTCATTGATGACATCTTCATGAACTGGACTCACAATGAAGAAGAACTCCAGAATTTCCTCTCTAACCTGAATTCCTTTGGTTCCATCAGATTCACCTTGGCCCTATTCCAAATCCCATGACACTTTCCTTGATGTTGACCTCCATTTATCCAATGGCCAGCTTCACACATCTGTCCACATCAAACCAACCAATAAACAACAGTCCTCCGTCATGACAGCTGCCATCCATTCCACATTAAACAATCTCTTTCCTACAGCTTTTGTCTTCGTGGCAAATGAGTCTCCTCCAGCCCTGAATCCCTGAACCAACCTGATGACAGCCTTCACATCCCCCAACTACCCTCCTGATCTGGTACAAAAGCAAATATCCAGGGCAACTTCCACTCCCCCCAAACCCAGCACCTCCCACAGAGGGACCCTATACGTGCCCCTCTTGTCACCAGTTATTTTCCAGGACTGGAGCGGATTCTGAATGTGGCTCTCCAGCAAGGATACAACTTCCTTAAATCCTGTCCGAAAATGAGATCCATCCTTCATGACATACTTCCCACTCTATTGAGAGAGTGTTTCCACCGCCCACCTAACCTCTAACCTCCTAGTCCGTCCCTATGAAATCTCCAAAACCACCTTCCCCACCCTCCGGCTCTTACCCATGTAACCGACCCAGGTGTAAAACCTGCCCTATGCATCCTCCAACCACCACTTATTCCAGTCCTGTTACCTGGAAGGTGCGCACAATTAAGTGCACAGCCACTTGTGATGGCACCCGCATGATTTACCAACTGACATGGCTGCACTGTGAAGCCAAATGTAAGTCTTTCCTCTCCCAGGATTGGAATGACTCCTCACCCGCTCCTTTAAACCGAAATCCTTTTCTTCTCTCTCTCTCTCTCTCCTTCCCCACACACGCACAAACATTCGAATCTTTCACAGCCATTTGTTGCTTCGTCAGGAAAAGAGGAAAGAACTAGGGGGGGGGGGGGGGAAGGAAAGGATGCGTTTTTTAAGGGAGTGGATGAGGGGTCATTCCAATCCAATCCCGGGAGTGGAAGGACAGAAGGACTGACCTTACAGGAGAAAAGAAAAGGTAAACAACCCCCCCCCCCCCCCCCACACACACACACACCAAAAAAGGCTTTCTACAAATGTCTGCCTTGTGTGTGTGTGTGTGTGTGTGTGTGTGTGTGTGTGTGTGTGTGTGTGTGTGTGTGTGTGTGTGAGAGAGAGAGAGAGAGAGAGAGAGAGAGAGAGAGAGAGAGAGAGAGAGAGAGAGAGAGAGAGAGAGAGAGCGCGCGCATTCGCTAGTTTACCTTTTTTCCCCCTAAGGTAAGACTTCCCACTCCCAGGATTGGAATGACTTCTCATCCACTCGTTAAAACCCGCATCCTTCCCGTTTTCCCCCTCCTTCCTTCCTTTCTCTTTTCCTGATAAAGTGGCCAAGAGTTGCAAAAGCTTGAATCTATGTTTGTGTGTGTTTTTGTTTCTGTCAATGAGCCTGTACTTTGAATAAGTTAAACAACCTCTATTTTTCATACAAACATACATTATATATAAACACACTTTCTGGATTTTAATATACTAGAGTAGAGTTTTTATGCAAAAAGAGTGGCTGGCCTTTACTTTATCTCTGTACCGTCGATAGTCACACAAAAAAAGACACAAATGAACACAAAAAAATTGAGAGAAGCTATTGGAAATGAAATCCTTTGGCAGGTAGGTGAGAAGAGGGAGGAGATAGGGGATAGAAAAGAAGAGTTATTCCCAACCTAGGCCATCAGGTAAGGTTGGCGTGATATGTGTAGGTCAGAGATATTGCGCATGCATCCCCCCCTCTCGCCTACATACATCTAAGATCAAGCATTTACTTACCTTTTCTCCAAATACAAAGAAAGGGAAGGGAAATTTCTGTTCAAAGTTGCTGCAGTTTACAGATGTCTTATGGATGAGTGCAGCTTTAGATTCAGTTGTCAACACCTGCAATAGTTCAAGTGAAAACAATAATTTTATTATTATTATTATTATTTTATTATTATTATTATTATTATTTTTGTCAGTAAACAGAATGAGTAACCCATAATCAAAATTCAAACAGGTTTAGCTGATACAAGTATTATTCATTAGCAACATAATGAATGCAGTAAATACATTATTACATTTTTTACAAAACATTTATTTAAAAAGGGGAGTCAAGAAGTATTGTTTATTTTGTCCTCACACTATATTGTAATAAAAGATAATGTACCACCAGCTGATTGATGAAATTTAGAAGAGGGGAGGGTAGGGAGAGAGAGAACTATTTGTACAAGTTTTTAGCCCTCCAGCTGATGCACTATTTTCATAACAGAAGCAGGTGCACACTTTGTAAACATGTAATGTCATTATGCTTCCAAGGTAAACATGTATGAGCTAAATTGGTTTCTTTTAACTACTAGACAATGCAATAGAAACTTACATTATACGAATTATGTAACTATGTAATCAATAAAGAAATAATTAACACCCATTTTATAAATTAGTTGCTATGGCTTGCTTATATAAACCTAGTATAACATATTTCTTTAGTACACACTGTACAACTGTGTGTCATTGCAATAATTATTTAATACTTACTATCGTGTCGCAGTGTCAGTTACCGGAAAGTTTTTTAAAAATATTTAAAGTTCACTGGCTTCTGCATTTTTGGTAACTGCTTGACACTCCTCACATGCATACTTTCCATTCACATGTCCTTTGCAAACAAGTCTATGACATCTATCACACTTATAGCAGCAGAGGTGTATTTTCCATGTCGCATATTGTCGTCTTTTTTTAGTGGCACTCCTTTTTTTCTTCTTCTTTTTCTTTCTTTTCTTGCCCCCCCCCCCCCCCCAGCTCGTTCTTTGTATTTCTGAAGGAGAATCACTAAGTTGGCAAGAAATTAATGTAGCTTAGTCTGTACCACCTCCTAAGGCTCCATAAGGGATAATACTGAGTCTCAAAAAAATTTATCATTTATTCCTGGTATGTCCATGAGTGTGTAGAATACCATCAATGGCAATAACCTAGTTACTGGTGTGATGGTTTTCATGTCTCCCATTTGATCGACGTCATTGACTTCTCCCTTTGCTTCATTGTAATCCAAAACTACATCTGGTTTACATGTATTTCTAAAATTTTAGATTGTTGAAAGTAATAAAATTCCTTCTCATCACCTCCTTCCGGCAACCATGCACAGAGGAATTTACAGCCCTACATTTGTCAGGCAGAAATTCTTGGGGAAATAGGAAAGGGGAAACTAGCTGTGTTGATAGCAAAATCCTGAAGGGGGGGGACACTGCAATTAATGGAGGTACTTTTTTAGGCTAAAATTTAGAAACAAAGACTTTTGTGTAGAGCAGCATATTGAAGCATGTGCCTGCCAGCTAAAAACTCAGTGATGATTATCTTATAATTGTAACAGTATATAGGTTCCCTTCAGGGAGCTTTCAGTTATTTCTGGAAAACTTGGATGCCTTGTTGTGCTATCTGTCAGATACGGGGAAGCAAATTTCTATTTGTGGTGATGTCAATGTAGATTCACTTAAAGAGTGTAATAGGAAAAAAAGACCTGGAAGTCTTACTTGGCTCATTCAATCTGACATCCGTTATTGATTTTTCTACTCGGGTAGAATCATGGTGCACAGCTAGTAACAGTATATGACATAGCTCCGTTCCGTAATTCCAAACAGTCCTCCAGAATTGTGTGCTCAATTAATGAGTTAACAACCAGAAATTTCAAAGTAAGTCTACAGCAGTTAGACTGGGATGATGTTTATAAGGAACATGATTTTAATTCAAAATAACATGATTTTAATTCAAAATATAACTTATTTCACGATACATTTGTAAGGGTATTTGATAACTGCTTCCCCAAGAAATTAGTTAAATTTAATTGTAAGAAACCATGCAAAAAACCCATGGCTTACTAAAGGAATAAAAATATCTTGTAACCGAAAAAGGGAACTACATCTGTCCACAAGAAAGAGTAATAACCCAGAAACAATAAAATATTATAAAAACTACTGTGCTGTATAAAGAAAAGTTATTAAAAAATCAAGAAGCGTGTACATCCTGTCTGAGATTAGCTCCTCTGATGATAAAATTAAAACAAGTTGGAATATTATTAAAAGGGAGACAGGGCAACCAAGAGCAGAGGAAGAGGGTATTACTATCAAAACAAATGAAAACTTTAATAACAAAGAAGTTTAAAATTGTTTTCATGATTACTTTTTAAATGTTGCAGAGAAAATAGAATCTAAATGTTCATTAGAAGGAGCAAGGGTATTAAAAACTTGTTCCCAGGAGATAAGTAGGATTCTCAGTCATATTTGTAATATCTCTTCAAAAAAAGGGTATTTACCCAGATAGAATGAAATACGCTATCGTTAAACCTTTGCATAAAAAAGGGGACGGTCTGATGTCAACAACTACCGTCGCATCTTACTTCTGACAGCTTTATCAAAGATTTTTCAAAAAGTTCTCGAGTTGCTTCACGTATTAGTAAAAATCAAGTTCTAACGGAATGTCAGTTTGGTTTTCAAAAAAGGTTTTCAACTGAAAATGCTATATATACCTTCACTGATTAAATATTAAATGCTTTTTAATAACCGGACATCACCAGTTGGGAATTTTTGTGCTCTCTCAAAGGTTTTTGATTGTATAAATCATGGGATTCTTCTAGATAAGCTTAAGTATTGTGGTATGAGTGGGACAGTGCATAAATAGTTTAAATCATTTGTAACTGGAAGAGTGCAGAAAGTTGAAATAAGCAGTTCACATGATAGAGAAAACAATGAATTATTCTAAATAGGGAGTTATCAAAAATGGGGTCCCACAAGGTTCGGTCTTGGGTCCTTTGCTGTTCTTAAATATATATTAATGACTTGCCATTCTATATTCACGAAGATGCTAAGCTAGTACTTTTTGCTGATGATACAAGTATAGCTATCACACCTGACAAACAGGAATTAGCTGATGAAATTGTAAATGATATCTTCTAGAAAGTTATTAAGTGGTTCTGTACAAATAGACTCATTAAACTTTGATAAAACCCAGTACATACAGTTTCATACAGTAAATGGCATGACACCATTAATAAATTTAGACTTTGAACAGAAATCTGTAGCTAAGGTAGAATATTCAAAAATTTTACGTGTTTGCTTTGACGAGGGACTGATTTGGAAGAAACATATTGAAGATCTCCTGAAACGTTTGAGTTCAGCTTCTTATGATATCACAGTCATTGCAAAATTTGGTGATATACATCTCAGTAAATTAGCTTACTACGCCAATTTTCATTCACTGTTTTCATATGGGATCATATTCTGGGGCAATTCAACATTGAGTAAAAAAGTATTCACTGCACAAAAGCGTGTAATCAGAATAATTGCTGGAGCCCACCCAAGAGCATCCTGTAGACATTTATTTAGGGATCTAGCGATCTTCACTGTAGCTTCACAATATATATATTCACTCATGAAATTTGTTAATAACAATCCAATCCAATTCAAAAGTAATAGCAATGTGCATAGCTATAACACTAGGAGAAAGGGTAATATTCACTATTCAAGGTTAAATCTAACTTTGGCTCAAAAAAAGGGGGGGGTGAATTATGCTGCCACAAAAGTCTTTGGTTACTTACCAAGTAGCATTAAAAGTCTGACAGATAGCCAACTAGTATTTAAAAAGAAATTAAAGGAATTTCCGAATGGCAACTCCTTCTACAATGTAGATGAACAAAAATATGTAATAAAAATCCTTAAAATATTGATCGTCAACTGTAGACAACATTTACTAAACTGACACGTTCCACATCATTAAGAAATGTGGTATGTATGATCTATGGAACAAGTATTAATCTAATCTAATCTAGTGTTTCCTCTGAACATACTAATGCATGTTATCTTTTTTAACAAGGAGGTAGCTAAGGAATAGCTGGTGTACCATTTATCTACCAAAACACAGTAAAGTTTCTTCCAGAGCCTTCAGTATAAGTAACAAGTCTTTCCTACATCACATGGTGAATTGGAATCATATCTTTACATTATTTACCACAAGAAAGTATAATATTTATTTGTGAAGACAATTTTGGCATCTGCTAAAACATTTTTTATCACTACACTTTGCCAATCTGTTCAGAATATCCAGAACAAAAGAAAGTGACCCCAGAAAGCTTCCAAGTTATCATCTACTGTCAAATTCACTAACATTGTATATGTTCTTCCAGTTCAAAACAAAGGAGCCTAGTATTTGCCTTATTGCAGCTATTCAGCTTATCAGCTATTCTCCTTTCTTGCCTTGCATTCTTGTCATCAAAACAGATAAAATTTAACAGGAACAGAAATCTGTAACTCATCACAGTTTTAATGATCTCCATACAGGTTTCATCAGTTGTTCACAGATGATTAACATTTGTGTGGTTTGCTTTCTTAGTCCTGAAGAGGTACATCAATCACGACAATGACATTGTTTCACACCTTATAGGCCAAGTTTCTTTAGCATCCTCCTCTATGGAAAACTGTACACTTACTTAGAACAAACAGATAATTTCGTATATCTTATTTATTTCTTCAACAATTACTGAGTGCTCTCTTTCATTTGTGACACCCTGGCAACACTTGTGGTCCTAGGAAATAATTTTACAATTTTCATTCTTTTTGTTTGTTGGTCACATTACTATAGTATTTATTTGATTTACATGTTATCCCTTTCAATAAAATTGTCTCCAGTTAAGAGTCACTGTTCATGTTAATCACATGAGTCATGTTCTTTTCCAGGGCCTCAATCAGTATTTGTGTGATACATTCCTTTTCTTCCTTACAGTAGTCATTTTTATTGTCTATTAAGGCATTGAATCCAGGATCTTCATTCAGTAGCCACTCAAGCTCATTATCCGTCAACTTTTGATCTTGCCTTGTATAGAGTAAGATGAACCAGTTGGTTAAGTGTTATATTTCGCTGCACAGAAAAATCAATGAAATAAGTGTGAGGGAAATATTACTTTATACATAAAAATAAAGATTGTATGACTTACCTAAAGCACAGGCTCGCCGATAGAAACAAAAACACAAATAAAAACACACAAACATTCAAGCTTCGCCACCGCTGGCAGCTTCTTCAGGAAAAAGAGGAAGAAAGGAAGGAGAGGAGAAAGGAAAGGATACGGGTTTTAGGGAAGTGGAAAAGAAGTCATTCCAATCCCAGGAGTGGAAGGACTTACCTTAGGGGACAAAAAGGAAGGCAAACAAATACACACACACACACACACACACACACACACACACACACACACACACACACACACACACATCATACTTCCACTCCTGGGATTGGAATGACTCCTTTTCCACTTCCTTAAAACCCATATCCTTCCCTTTTCCTCCCCTTTTTCCTGAAGAAGCTGCCAGTGGTGGCGAAAGCTTGTATGTGTGTTTGTGTGTGATTTTATTTGTTTCTCTCGACGAGCCGGTCCTTTTGGTAAGTCATCTCTTTTCTATTTTTATTTTTATTTATCCCACCGGGAAAGTTTCCCTCTATAATTTTCGTTTCATCAATTTATATATATATATATCTCCTCATGGAATTTTATTGTGATTAATGAAGGACAGGAAGACAAGTTTAATGTACAATCAAAATGTTTCCGTTAAAAGGCTGTACAGTTCAGATTCTGTATGGTCATAAGGCAACAATGCCATTAACATTGAGGCAACCTTCCTAACACCACACCAGATTGAATATGCCTGTGTGGCGAAGGACCGTGTGCTTCACTGTGAAGGAGTTTGTAATTGCCTTTGTCCACATATCCAAACAAGAATCGTTGGCCCTTCATTTTTAAGGGAATGAATGAAAGATACATACATGGGGCAGCACTGTAGAACAGGTGCTTCAGTGTATCCAGCTTCTTGTCTATAATGTATGACAATGTCCTAAAAAACCAACCAGTGTCCTGTGACAAATGGTAACCAGCACTAACATGGTATTTTATGTAGCTTTCTCTCAGTAGATATGCTGCCAGAAACAGTCAATCATGTCAGCCTGTGCTGGAAATTTTGTAGCAAAAAAATGAAATCAACATGTTGGTTCTGTTTGGAGACATTGTAATAGTGCTGACACATTGTAATAATGTCCCCATAGTTAATGTTTCTGCCTTTATCACATGTCAAGAAGAAAAATGTAACACTCTACTCCCTTGTCTATATAGTGATACTTTTATACATACATCATGGTCACACTGTCACATACACACTGCATCAACACCTTAAAATTATTTTTTGACAACTCCTTATTTGGAATAATCAACTGGACACTGCAAAACATTTGCTGTGACCCGTGTATTTCAGGATGCTTGTGAGGTATTGGTCAAAATGAGATAATTAGACTCATTATAAAACATGAATAATAGAGAGACCTGTCTTTTCAGTTTTAACTCTGTCAAGTAAAATTTGTTGGTAATCCTGAAATACAATAGCATCAGTAATTCTGATAGGCTAAAATGTATGTACATACTGTGTGTGTGTGTGTGTGTGTGTGTGTGTGTGTGTGTGTGTGTGTGTGTGTGTTTCAGACACAGACTGTAAAGCAAATTAAACATACCTTCCTCTTGTCCTTGTGGTAGCATACATTTGGGTACAGACCCATACACATTAGTGCTGTTACCATATCAAGTTTAGGGTCCGGTCCACTGAAGTTCAGAGGCTGAGGAGCCATTGACTCCTCTGGAAATCCGATTGACTGCAGTAAATCCTTAAGCTGATTCTGAAAATATAATGAGTGACTAATGAATGTCCATATTTTGAAATAAATAAGAATTCTAAAAAGAAAGAAAATTGAACTTATATGACGATGACAGCCAATGACAGGGTTTGTTACAAAAACAAAGTTCTCAATCTTCTCTGCACTACTGACCACATCTTAGACAATACTGTAGTCAAATCCTCTCTATGTGTTGTTCTAATACTTGCACTTTACTTTGCATTTTGGTTTGTGTTTGGCAATTACCTTTATGTCACACTCTAAATCTTTATTGACATCCTTTTTCCAACTAGTCTCCAGTCCCATACAATTTAAGCTTTACATCAATTTTATTTTGCACAGGAAACCTTTGGTGTTCACTTCAGAAAATTTTCATGTCCCATCTTTTCCATATTTATTTATTTTACTACTATCTCCAATATTTCGTTTCACTAACTTGCACTTTATTTTTAATATGTTCAATATTTCACCTAACTTATCTGAGAGGCAGGGGGTGGAGGGATTGTTCCATGAAACTACACTAACTCTACACAAAGATGTCAACTTGTCTTGCACACATTATCTTTGTAATTTTATTGTATTATAATACCCAAGTACTTTACATTTTCCGCCATTTTCAGTTGTTTCCCAGCCCACTAACATTTACTATAAATCTTGTGACAAGCAAGTTTTTGCACAACTTCTTCTGAAACATCTGTATTCTTTACTACTATCTCCTTGTTTCCCCACACCATACAAATCAGTAGCAAACCAAAACCCTATCTCTCTCACCCCTTTTGTAATATAAATTGATCATAAGTGTGACAACTAAGTTTTGTACTATTTCTCTGTTTCTGTCATCTGGTTTCTTTCCTCCCACATCTACACTTTCCTTGTAATTATTTTATACTCTTATGATGTCTGCTCCTCTATTCATTTGCTTCTTACAGCCTTCTAAACTTCATTTCTGAACACTGTCATAATTCCTTTAAATGAAGGAAGATCAAATTTCATCTTAATAATACTTGTGGCAGTATCTCCAAAGCTGTTTCTGGCTTTATAATTCTCCATAATCGTTCAGATTTTTTGTCAGATCATAAAATAAAAATAATTTATGTTTTGGCGATCCATTTGTCTGTCATCTCCAGGAGAATGCCACTGTTGCCAAGTCCCCTTGAAAACTGATGCCAAAGCTGCAGTTTGTACTCTTGTACAGGTCTCTGGAGTGTACACAGCACTGTGCTGCCTACTAGATTGGACAGCTGGTATTGCCCAGTAGTAATAATATATAGCACACATTATAGATCAAACACTGACACTCTTCTCATCACTGAATATAGAGTTCCCTTGATATGGTAGTTGGTTTAATGCCTTGCTAAAATGAGAAACTATTTATCAAGTAGTCTGTCAACTTTGTCTCGATCAAAGTACCGTATCTGCAAACCTAATTTCAACTGCTTCTCTGTAAACATCTTTCCAAAACCAAAGTGTTTGCAACTATATGGGTATCATTGTCTTTCCCGTTGGTTAGTGTCCTGCTGCCCTGCTGTCATTATTATTATTATTATTATTATTATTATTATTATTATTATTATTACAGTATAGTTGTAATGCCTTTGTATGGTGGCAATGTTCCACACATCTGTCTTCAATGGTACAAACCAAGTGCGAATGTACATCATACCATACTGACACAAACAGCGAAAAATTTGATAAACACAAGGCTTTGCCTTGTAACAGCCACCTACTGTCTCACATCAAATCATAACATTCTGTGATGTGCCCAGTGCATGTGTTTGATAATTATTCATTCTGTACAAGATATTGTTGCCACAGGTGTTCTAGAGGCACCACCGGCCCAGTTAAATAGGCATCAACGTAGTGATTGGCTCAGTGTCATGTAAACTGTAGAAGCTACTAACTCCAGCTTTGGAATCTATTTCGTGCAGACTATTTCAGCAGCAGTTTTCTCCTGAAGACTGCAGACAGACGGATTGGTGAATCATCCACTCATTTCTACTTTATGATCTAGCAGCAAACATGAAGAGATTACGAAGTATAAAATTTAGTGCTAATATTCCTGGCTCAAAGCTGTTGTGTACTCCTTTCAGCTGATTTTCTAATGCTCTCCAGTTTCCTCCACCACAATCATTCAAAAAATGTTTACATAGTGGCACATACGGATAACCACCCTACAATTTTTGGAATCCTTTAGTTTAGCATGTTGAAGACAGATACCATTCTCCCTCCTTGCACTTTTTCGAAGTTCTCATTTCCTTCCATTTAGTTCTCGCCAATTTACACGCACAGTTAACCTTTTCTTCTTCTGCTGCTGCTGCTCTATTCATCTGTATACTTATTTCAGCCATCCAAGGTGCCTCTTCCCCTACAATGTTCAGTGCGCGCGCGCACACACGCGCACACACACACACGCACACACGCTCACACACACACAGAGAGAGAGAGAGAGAGAGAGAGAGAGAGAGAGAGAGAGAGAGAGAGAGAGAGAGAGAGAAAACTCACCTTGGCCTCCCAAGTTACACGGAGTGTTGGGATAGACAACATTTTGTGATCGCAAAAAGCTATTTCAGCTTGTTCACCATTCATGCGTACATCTTCCCATGCTTGGAATGCATTGAGCATAGCAATGTGATCCGAATGCCTACCACCAGCGAATGCTTTTTGTTGATATGTCAAACGCCGATTGTCCATACCTGAAAATAAACAATCGCTAATATGAAAAGCTGTTAGTAATAAGGAAGTGCAGATTATGTATTTTTTACAGCATATAAAAATCACACACACATGAATATAACACTCACCACTTTCTTTACCAGCTATGATTAACACATACATAGTAAACATAATGATGTAATTGTGTGACACTGAAAATTTTTGCATGCAAGAAACCATTTTATCGGAGTTTTAGACCCATTAAATTAATTATCAGAGAGAAAAATCAACAAAAACACTGATCATATAAATGATTACTTATTGAAATAGTTCCAAAATTTCTGTAGTTTGTAAACCTCATGCAGTTCTTTCTATAATTATTTTAATATTTTTTCCAACTGGCCCAACTGTGGTAACTACTTAACCATGCAGACTAATGTTATATTCAGTTACTTTCTGAATAAAATCACCAAATTCTTTACAAGTACAGAGGGTAAGTTAAACTGATTGCTCTAAGGGCTATTCGTGTTTTTATGGATATACAATTTCCTTGCATGCACCACATTAACAGTGTGATATTAACTATGTGCCTAAAACATTGAATTGGGAAAATACTGTATGACCAACATGGAGAACAAAATGTAAACCTATATGCTCTTAAGTTTTATTTAACTGTGACACTGTTTACCTGCTCATTTAATTCCGCAACTAAAGGTCAAATTTTGCATGAAACACTAATATCAATTCCTGCTTCGATAGATAATCATTATGCAATAATAAATTGATGTTTATTTGATGATTTCTAATATTAAAAGAAATTAAAATTCTTCATTGAGGTTCACTGGAATTTGTTTCAAATTACAACAGGATTATTTAGCATAAAATAATTAGAAAATTATGTTGCAGCAATGTTGTGAAAAAGGATAGACTGCTACTCACTGCAAAGATAACACACTGAGCTGGTGGGAGGCTTAACGAGAAAGCTCCAAAATGCCTCCTTCAGCTAACACACACGTGATCTACAGGGCACTCTGACCCAAGTGCAACTACAAGGAATTAAATGGACGTAGTTAGGCAGTGGGCGGGGAGGGGGATATTAGGTTATAGAGTAGGGGGAAAGTAAGTCGATAATGCTTGACTGACTGAATAGACAAAAATATTTTTCTCGTGACAATATTCATTTTGAAATAAACAACCATGATTACGAAATACATAAATTGTCATTTCTTCATCATTCTTTATTTATCCACTTCACAACTAGTATTTGTACTGATAATATTGCATTATTTTAGAATATAAATTTGGCTATCATTCAGGGTATTTATCTCTTTAGCGTCTTCAGACTGAAGACTGGTTTAATACAGCTCTTTGCCCTACTCTATACTGAGCAAACCTCTTCATCTGCTCATAAGAATGGCAACTCACATTCATTTGAACTTTGTTACTGTATGCATTTCTTGGTTTCTCTCTACAACTTTTACCCAACACACTTCCCTCCAAAGCTCAACTGAGGATTCCTCAATATCTACGAATGTGTATTACCAATTAATTCTTTGTTTTAGTCAAGGTATGCCAGGAATTTCTTTTCTCAACATTCTGTTTAGTATCTCCTCCTTAGTTACATGATATATCCACCTAATCTTTAACATTCATTTGGAGCTCCACATATAAAATGCTGCTATCATCTTCTCTCTAAATTATTTAGCATCCTAGTTTCACTCCCATGCAAGGTAACACTCCACAAATATGCCATCTAAATACTTAAATTAATATTCAATGTTATACCCTTGTTTGGCACTTGTTAATGTTCATCTTATCCATTCAAATCACTGTCAATTCCATTCAACTGCTATTCCAGATCCTTTTCTGTCTTTGGCAAAATTACAATGTCATTAGAATACCATAAAATCTTTATTTCTTCACTCTTAACTTTAATGCCTTCTCCATATTTCTTGTTGCTTTCCTTCACAACTAGCACAATATACGGATTGAAAAACATTAGGGAAAGGATACAACCCTATCTTACTCCCTTCCCAACCAGTGATTCCCTCTCATGCCCTTCTATTCTGAACTGCTGTCTGGTTTCTGTACAAACTGTAGATAACACTGTTCACTATTTCATCCCAGCTGTCATACCCCGAATTGTCATTTACACCTCGAATTTACGCAAGTACATTTAAATGACTGATGAGATTTCACAAAATTTCGTGGTTTATTTCATAACTGTCAATGATTTCATGATTTCCTGCAAAAATTGTAAAATATCGCAAATATTTCGCGATTTCACACTTTGCGATAAAGAAGTGCCTCTACCTATATGTGAAACCCAAGATTTCAATAATGTATAAAATATTCAAACTATATACTTATAACATTTTGCCAGGTGCACATCCCATCTTTTTCAAGGCACAAATGTTAAGGGGAGAGCAGTTCCTAGCACAGCCTCAATTCTGTTCCTCTGTTAGACCAGCGAGAAAATAGGGTTCCATAAAAAATTTAAATGAAAACCTTCACTCTATTTATAAGGTCACTTAATTTCAACTGTTACCTTGATAATGGTATCCCAAAAGCTGGAAGTGCACACCATAATATCTATTACAATAGGACAACTTACTCCAAGGCTATGTTCTACAGTAGATTTCCTTTGCTGTATTAAGTGCATATGATGCTTTTGCTCACAGCAGGTTTAAAAGATTTGGCATTTTTAAGTAGTGAAATTAATAAAAATGACTATATTTATAATAATAAAAAAAAGAAAACGAATTATTTACACACATTAAATACATTTCAAACAGTTTGAGTATTTAAAAAAAAAAAAAATAAAATAAAATAAATGAATGCTTACAAGCAACTAATCGTGTAACTTCTAAAGGCACATGTTCTTGCGGGTTATGTAGTTATTCTTGCAAAAGCTAAGATTTAAGTGATCTAACTCAGCTGAGAAACAGAGAAACTCCCACACAATGCTACATTCCAGACAAATGCTTTCAGAAAGGACTTCCTAACATTTTAAATTAATATTGGATGTTAACAAGTTTCACTTCTTTAGAAACACTTTTCTTCCCATAGCCAATCTGCATTTTATATCCTATTTACTTCGGCCATCAGACGTTATCATGCTACACAAATAACAAAACTCTTCTACTACTTTCAAGGTCTCACTAGCTTATATGCCCGTGCTTCACAATGGTTGTTAAAGAGGGACCTGTGTATATCATGTTTCTTTAGGGTTCCAGACCTAGGTCAGCACAAACAAAATCCTTGTTTGATCGGTCTGTCAATAAACTCAGTTCCCCTAGGCAAGATGTCACATTTATGTAAAATATCAATTAATACAAATAAATAATCCCAGAGACGGTTTTCCGTCTCTGCATTATTGATAGATCTGAAGCATTGAATTAAAATTTGTGGTGCGGCCGGGAATCGAACCCGGACCTCCATGCTTACTAGGCAGACGTTTTAACTGTTAGACCACCACACCACTAACAATTAAGGCGCCTTGGAATAGTCTATGTACGATTTCCCTCCACAACACAAACTTTAATTCAGCTTCTTTGTTCAAACATAATTGCCAAGGCTCTCCATGCAGCGGAATAGCACCTCAGCAATGGACATGGTGGAACAATCCTGTTATGGAGTGGGAGTCCGGTTAAAACGTCTGCCTAGTAACCATGGAGGTCTGGGTTCGATTCCCGGCCGCACCACAAATTTTAATTCAATGCTTCAGATTTATGTAAAAGTCATTGTCGAAAACAACGAATGTTTATAAAGTTTGCAATACAAAAAGTGAAATTGATTTAAGTCCGGAAGGGATCTTAGGGTTTAACATCCCGTGCATACTCCAGAACTATGTAAATTCAATGTTTATTTGTGTTGAAAACATTAAGCACCTCTATCACATCTTTGCTATACTACGCTGCAATTCAAGCATAGCATACACCAAAAATTATAAATTATATTTGTTTTCTTCCCCTCAAGCGATTTTGATGAAATGAAGCTTATATGTTGCCCCAAGGTACTTTCAGTTGACCTATGAAACTGCATTAAAATCTTATAGTACTCTTCGAGACTTCTGTTCTACACCATACTTTTAAGCATAGTACACACATAAAACTTCAAATTACGACATTTTTCTTTCCTCTGGTCCGATTTTGATGAAATTAAGAGTATGTTACTCTCCAAACTATTCTCAATTTACCTGTGAAAACCCATGGAAGTTTGTTTAGTACTTTTGGAGATTATCCCCAACAAATAAACATACACGATGGCTTTCAAGCAAATGATTAAATTATGATATCTTAATTTTCTCTGATCTGTTTTTAATTATTGAAGTCGTTAGGTAATCGCACGATATGCTCAAGTTACGTGTGAAAACCCCATGAAAATTCGTCAAATAGTTTAGGAGATAAACATGTTTAAAAAGATAGACTGACATGACTGTGGTGGATAAAAAATTTTAAATTACAATTTTAATGAAACAAATTCTATATATTGTCCAGAGTTACACTCAAATTACCTGTGAATACCCCATGCAAATTCATGCAGTAGTTTTGGAGATAAGAGGTTTCTAGTAGTTGATCAAGCAGACACGACGGTTGCTGAAAACAAAATTACGATTTCTTCTTTTCTTTCCTTCTGTAATCATATTTTGATAAAATTATGCCTATATATTGACCCAAACTTTTCCTGTGAAAACAGCATGATGATTCGTCCTGTGGTTTTGAAAATTGAAGTAAACAGCGACACGGCTACATTTACAGATTTATTATTACGCCAGTGCACACGTAACCAGCAGCAGCTCTAGATTTTACGGTAACCGGCTTCTTAATAGAGGCGACTTATTTACATTTCGTGTGTGCTTTCTTTTGCAGCTCTTTATACTTTAGTGTGCTTGCGTGTTTGTTTATTAAGAATCGCGCTTTTTTGTCAGTTCAGTTACTGATTTTTTGATTTATTAGCCCGCGTATATATTTTTCAGTTTCGCCGTTAATAAACAGTTCAGCGTTAGGTGTATATTTTGCAAAGCTTACTGTTTATCAAACTACTGTGTCCTCTGACGTACTTACTTGGAAGAAACAAAGGTTTTTAGAATGGCTAGGAACTGTGACTGCTGCGAACGGATGGAGGCAGAGTTGGCGACTCTTCGCTCACAGCTTCAGGCGGCGTTGGCTTCACTGGCAATGCTTGAGACTGCGGTGGGTGGGCGCCGCTGTTGTGGGCCGCTCGCGGGGGTGCAGCAGACGCCCTGTGCGTCTGTTGTGCCCTCCGATAGGCCTGCGGCTGTGGCCAGCCCGCTCACTGCAAGCGAGAAGGTAGCCCCCCCCCCCCCCCAATCTGTGGTGGACTGGGAGGTCTCCTCAGCACGTGTCAGGCGGCGTAAGACTTCCCGAGGGACCAAAGTGGAGGCCTCCCCGGTTAGTCTTGCCAACAGATTCGAGGCGCTGTCTGTGGCAGGGGATGTTCCTGACGCAGACGGTTTCACTTTTCCTGTACTCGCCCCTCTGCCTTTAAGATCCGGGCACTCACAGAGGGTGGGTTTGTTAGTAGTTGGGAGCTCCAAAGTTAGGCAGGTAATGGAGCCCCTTAGGAAAATGGCTAGTAGGGAGGGGAAGAATTCCAATGTGCACTCCGTGTGCATACCGGAGGGAGTCATTCCAGATGTGGAACGGCTCCTTCCGGATGCCATGAAGAGCACAGGGTGCAGCCAGCTGCAGGTGGTGGCTCATGTCGGGACCAATGATGTGTGTTGCTTTGGATCGGAAGAGATCCTCTCTGGTTTTGAGCGGCTATCAGAAGTGGTTAAGACTGCCAGTCTTGCTAGCAAGATGAAAGCGGAGCTCACCATCTGCAGCATTGTCGACAGGACTGACTGTGGACCTATGGTTCAGAGCCGAGTGGAGGGTCTGAATCGGAGGCTCAGACGGTTCTGCGACCGTGTGGGCTGCAGATTCCTCGACTTGCGCCAAAGGGTGGTGGGTTTTCGGGTTCCGCTAAATAGGTCAGGAGTCCACTATACTCAGGAAGCGGCTACACGGGTGGTAGCGGGGGCTGTGTGGCGTGGACTGGGCAGTTTTTTAGGTTAGATGGCCTCGGTAATACACAAAATGGGTTTCAGTCTCAAAGGGGGCAGGTCAGACACGGGAAGAAAGCAGACCTAGAAACCATTGGTGTAACAGTTGTAAATTGTCGTAGCTGTGTTGGGAAAATTACAGAGCTCCAAGCGCTGATGGAAAGTACTGAGGCACAAATCGTTATAGGTTCTGAAAGCTGGTTGACGCCTGAGATAAATTCGGCCGAAATTTTTTCAAAGGGCCAAATGGTCTTCAGAAACAATAAATAAAACAGGGGGGTGGCGTGTTTATTGCTGTTACAAACGGTTTATCCTGCAGAGAAATTGAGTCAGATACTTCCTGTGAATTGGTCTGGGTAGAGGTTATACCTGACCACCGGAATAAATTAATAATTGGATCTTTTTATCGGCCCCCTGACTCTGACGATGCGGTTGCAGAAATGTTCAAGGAAAGCTTGAATCATATTTCAAATAGGTATCCAAAGCACACTGTTATAATCGGTGGCAACTTTAATTTACCCTCAATATGTTGGCATAATTACATATTCAAAACCGGGGGCAAATATAAAACATCGTCCGAACTAGTTCTGAATGCTTTTTCAGAAAACTACTTCGAACAGTAAGTTCATGAACCCACTAGAATAGTACGTGGTTGCGAAAATACTCTTGATCTCCTAGCAACAAATAATCCCGAGATAGTAAAGACCATCAAAACAGATACAGGGATCAGCGAACATAGAGTTGTAGTAGCAAGACTAAATATCGACATTCCCAAATGCACCAAAAATAAACGAAAAATATATCTATTCAATAAAGCAGATAAAAATTCGCTTCACGCTTTCCTGAGTGATAGTCTCCAGTCCTTCAAAACTAAAAATGCGAGTGTAGATCAGTTGTGGCTTACTTTCAAAGACATAATATTAGTAGCAATCGAGAGATTTATACCAAATAAATTAATAAAAGAGGGGGCTGAACCCCCATGGTACACAAAACAGGTCAGATCACTGTTGCAGAAACAAAGAAAAACGCATGCAAAATTTAAAAAGACACAGAATCCGCAAGACTGGCAATCATTTACTGAAACTCGCAACCTAGCGCGGACTTCAATGCGAGAAGCCTATAGTAATTACCACAACGAAATCCTGTCTCGTAATCTTGCAGAAAATCCAAAGAAATTCTGGTCATATGTGAAGTACACTAGCGGCAAAACACAAACAATACCTTCACTATGCGATAGCAATGGTAATACTACCGATGAGAGTACTGCTAAGGCAGAATTACTAAACACAGCTTTCCGAAATTCTTTCACCAAAGAAGACGAAGTGAACACTCCAGTATTCAATCCAAGAACAGCTGCCAGCATGTGAAACTTAGAAGTAGATGTTCCTGGAGTAGTAAAACAACTTAAGTCTCTAAACAAAAATAAATCTTCCGGGCCAGATTGTATACCAACTAGATTCCTCTCAGAGTATGCTGATGCAATAGCTCCGTACTTAGCTATAATTTACAACAGATCACTCAGCGAAAGATCCGTACCCAAAGACTGGAAAGTTGCCCAAGTGACTCCAATATTCAAGAAAGGCAATAGGAGTGATCCCCAAAATTACAGGCCTATCTCATTGACGTCGATTTGCAGTAGGATTTTGGAACATATACTTTGTTCGAATATTATGAACTACCTCGAAGAGAACGACCTATTAACCAATAGTCAACACGGATTCAGAAAGTATCGCTCTTGCGAAACACAGCTTGCCCTTTATTCACATGAAGTGTTACGTGCCATCGACAAGAGATCTCAAATCGATTCCATATTTCTGGATTTCTGGAAGGCTTTTGACACTGTACCTCACAAGCGGCTTCTAATGAAATTGCGTGCTTATGGAATATCTCCCCAATTGTGCGATTGGATTCACGATTTCCTATCAGAAAGGATACAGTTCGTTGTAATTGACGGTAAGTCATCGAGTAAAACAGAAGTGATATCTGGCGTTCCACAGGGAAGCGTTATTGGTCCCCTACTCTTCCTCGTGTTTATAAACGATTTAGGAGATAATCTGAATAGCTCCCTTAGACTGTTCGCGGATGATGCTGTCGTTTATCGGTTAGTGAAGTCAACAGAGGATCAAAAGCAACTGCAAACCGATTTAGACAAAATTTCTACTTGGTGCGAAAATTGGCAATTGACACTAAATAAAGAAAAGTGTGAAGTAATACACATGACCACTAAAAGAAATCCGCTGAACTTCAATTACGCGATAAATCAGTCAAACCTTAAGGTTGTAAATTCTACCAAATACCTAGGAGTTACAATTACGAACAACTTTGACTGGAGAGAACACATAGAAAATATTGTGGGGCAGGCGATCCAAAGGTTACGTTTCATTGGCAGAACGCTTTGAAGATGCACCAGCTCCACCAAAGAGACTGCCTACATCACACTTGTGCGTCCTCTCCTGGAGTACTGTTGCCCATTGTGGGACCCTCACCCGGTGGAACTGACGGAAGATATTGAGAAGGTTCAGAGAAGGGCAGCTCGTTTTGTTTTATCACGTCACGGGGGGGGGGGGGGGGGGGGGGGAAGCATCACGGAAATGTTGCACGAATTGGGGTGGAAATCATTAAAAGAAAGACGTTATTCTTTGCGGCGTGATCTGTTTGCTAAGTTTCAATCACCGACTTTTAGTTATGAATGTGAAAATATTTTGCTAGCACCCACCTACTTAGGGAGACACGACCATCCCAATAAAATAAGAGAAATCAGATCGAAAACGGAACGATTTAGGTGTTCTTTCTTCCCGCGCGCTATTAGAGAATGGAACGGTAGAGAAAAGTTATGAAAGTGGTTAATGAACCCTCTGCCAGGCACTTAAATGTGATTTGCAGAGCATCTATGTAGATATGTAGATGGTAGATTATTATTATAGATTACCTAATCTAATTCCTTCAGCGTCTCCTAATTTTCTGACACTACATTCCATTACCCTCGTTTTACTCTTGTTAATGTTCATCTTATATCTTCCTTTCAAGACACTGTCCATTCCATTCAATTGCTCTTCCAGACCCTTTGCAGTCTCTGGCAAAATTACTACATCATCGATGAACCACAAAGTTTTTATTTCTTCTCCCGGAACTTGAATGCCATCTCCAAATTTCTACTTGCATTCCTTCACCAGTTGCTCAATGTACAGCTTGAACAACATGGGGAAAGGCTACTACAACCCTGTCTTACTCCCTTCCCAACCACTGTGCCCTTTCTTGACCTTTGACTAATAATTGCTGTCCGATTTTTATTTAGGTTGAACATAACTCTTCACTCCCTGTATTTTACCCCTGCTACCTTCTGAATATGAAAGCTTTTGACAATGTTCACTGGAATACACTCATTCTCCAAATTTACAAACGCCAAAAATGTAGCTTTGCCTTTCCTTAGCCTATCTTAGAAGATAAGTCACTATGCTAGTATTGTGACTGCGTAGGCTTTCCCGGCGTAATGCTTCATAATATTCTTGTCGGGTTTGCTGCCGGATCAAAACGTCATCTTGACACGATATTTCGGCAGTCCACCTGGCCGCCATCCTCAGGTGACAGTGCTGGTACACCGACTCGCCGAGACTGAGTACAAGCCGCGAGCGGCGGCCTCTATATACGCCGCGGAAGGCCGAGGGCGCGTGCGCAAAAATTGACAGTTCTGCCCTCTACGTTTCAGCGCCGCCAGTGGTGGAAGCCGGCGTAAACGATAGATCGCTATTCTGCAGAGATCGTTGTTTTTTTATGTCAAAAAACAACGATCTCTGCAGAATAGCGATCTATCGTTTACGCCGGCTTCCACCACTGGCGGCGCTGAAACGTAGAGGGCAGAACTGTCAATTTTTGCGCACGCGCCCTCGGCCTTCCGCGGCGTATATAGAGGCCGCCGCTTGCGGCTTGTACTCAGTCTCGGCGAGTCGGTGTACCAGCACTGTCACCTGAGGATGGCGGCCAGGTGGACCGCCGAAATATCGTGTCAAGATGACGTTTTGATCCGGCAGCAAACCCGACAAGAATATTATGCTAGTATTGCCTCCCTACATTTCTGTTAAATCTGAACTGATCTTCCCCGAGGTTGGGTAACAAGTTTTTACTTTCATCTGTAAATAATTCGTGTTAGTGTTTTGCAACCACGACTTATTAAACTGTCAGTTCTGTACTTTTCACATTTGTCTGCACTTGCTTTCTTTGAAAATGGAAAAATTATAGTCTTCTTGTAGACTGAGGGTATTTGCCCATCTCAGACATATTGCATACCAGGTGGTACAATTTCTTTGTGTATTACTCTCCTAATGATATCAGCAGTTCAGACGGAATATCATCTACTCCAGGGGCCTTGTTTCGAGTCAATCCTTCAGCGCTCTGTCAAATTCTTATTGCAGTATCATATATCTCATCTCATCTTCCTCCATTACGTCTTCCATTTATAGAATACTGCCTTCAAGTTTAGTTCCTTTGTATAGCCCCACTATATATTCCTTCCACAGTTCAGCTTTCCCCTCTTTGCTTAGTACTGGTTTTCTGTCCGAGTTCTTGATATTCATACAGCTGCGTTTCTTGTCTCCAAATATGTCTTATTTTCCTGTAAGTGGTATCTATCTTTCCCCTAGTTATGCATTCTTTTATGGTTCTGCCTTTGTCCTCTAGCCACCCCTGCTTAGCCAGTCAGCACTTCCTGTCAATCTCATTTTTCAGACTTTTTACAACCTTTTGACTGACTTGCTGAATTTGTATATTTTCTCCTCTCATCAATTAAATCCAGTATATCCTGTGTTACCCAGGGAGTTATATTAGGCCTCATCCTTTTGCCTATATGATCCTCTGCTGCTTTCACTACCCTATCTCTCAGAGCTACCGATTCTTCTTCTACTGTATTACTGTGCCCCGTTTCAGCCAATCCCTGCCTAATGCTCCCTCTGAAACTCTCAACCACCTCTGGACCCTTGAATTGTGGTTACACCTATGCTACGGCTTTCTGCATTACTGAGGCGTGCAAGCCACACCACCTGGCAATATCTGTGGTTCATGGTAAGGAAAGGTAACCAAGCGCGCGCACACACACACCCCCACACACATGCAAACACACCAAGGAAGGTACCTTGGTGTGTTTGCCTGTTTACCTTTCCTTTTTTCCCCTTAAGGTAAGTCCTTCCACTCCTGGGATTGGAATGACTCCTTTTCCACTTCCTTAAAACCCATATCCTTCCCTTTCTCCTCTCCTTTCTTCCTCTTTTCCTGACGAAACGACCAACGGTTGTGAAAGCTTGTACGTGTTTTAGTGTGCGATTTTATTTGTGTCTGTCGACGAGCCTGTCCTTTGGGTAAGTCATCCGTTTTCTATTTTTTATATTTGTTTATCCCACCAGGAAAGTTTCCTTCTATAATTTTCGTTTCATCAATTTGAATCTATATAAGTAAAGTTGGACTTGCCAGGCAAAAAGGCACTGGTTTGTTGATACACAGAAATAAAACCACACACACACACACACCAAGGCAGACATGAAAAATTCATTTTGCATTTTGCACATGCCTGCCTTGGTGTGTGTGCTTTTATATGTGTGTGGGTGTTGGGTGTTGGGTGTTTATTTGCCTATCCTTTTCCCCCCAAGGTAAGTCTTTCCCAGGATTGGAATGACTCTTTACCCATATGACACTAACTGTGGATGTGCTAAGCTGAAAATATGTACCCATCTAGAATTCAAACCCGGGTTTCCTCTCTAGGCAGTTGATGTAAAATATTCTGTGAATATATAATATACCAGTGATGGGCTATGATCCTTTTGTTAATGGGGTGGGGTGGGCAAGTTTGGAGCCATTGCTCTTACGGGAACTAGTTTGAGTACTGTGGGCAGGGTAAAAGCTGGGAATTTGTATCTGGCAGGAGGTGTGCTTAGGTAGTCCCTGTAGGGGCAGTGATCACACTGTGTTCCCAGTGGTGTAGTGGTCAGCACAATTGCTTAGAAAGCAAGAGACCTGGGTTCAAATCCCAGCTGGGTACAGATTTTCAGCTTAGCCCATTCGCAGTTGATGTCGTATATTCTGTGAATATGTAAGAAATAATCATTACAACTGTCCGCACTGTTTATCGTCCATGTCTCACTCCCATACAAGGTAACACTCCATACAAATGCCTTCAGAAAGGACTTCCTTAGGATTAAATCAATATTCGATGTTAACAAATTTCTCTTTTTCAAGAACGCTTTTCTACCCATTGCCATTCTGCATTTTATATCCTCTGTACGGTGACCATCATTTGTTATTTTACTGCCCAAGTAACAAAACTCATCTACCTCCTTTATTGTTTCGTTACCTAATCTAATTCCTTCAGCATCACCTTATTTTCTTAGGCTGCACTCCATTACCCTAGTTTTGATCTTGTTAATCTGCATCTTATATGCACCTTTCAGCACACTGTCCATTCCGTTCAATTGCTCTTCCAGGTCCTTTGCTGCATCTGACAGAATTACTATGTCATCTGCAAAACGCAATGTTTTTAATTCTTCACCGTGAACTTTAATTCCTTCTCCAAATTTCTCCTTGCTTTCCTTTATAGCTTGCTCAATGTACAAATTGAATAACAGTAAAGAGAGGCTACAACCCTGTCTTACTCCCTTTCCAACCACTGCATCCCTTTCATGCCCTTCAACTCTGACAACCGCTGTCTGGTTTTTGTACTAGTTGTAAATAACCTTACGCTCCCTATATTTTACTCCTGCTTGCTTCAGAACTTGAAATAGTTTATTCCAATCAACATTGTCAAAAGCCTTCTCCAAATCTACAAAAGCTAGAAATGTAGGTTTGCCTTTTCTTAATCTATCTTCTAGGATAAGCCGTAATATGAGTATTGCCTCCCGTGTTCCTACATTTCTCCTGAACCCAAACTGATCTTCCCCGAGGTCGGCTTCTACCAGCTTTTCCATCCTTCTGTATATAATTAGTGTTCATATTTTGCAGCCATGACTTATTAAACTGATGGTTCTGTAGTTTTCACACCTGTCTGTACCTGCTTTCTTTGGAATGGGGATTATAACATTTTTCTTAAAGTCTGAGGGTACTTCGCCTGTCTCATACATCTTACACACCAGGTGAAACAGGTTTGTCATGGCTGGTTCTCCCAGAGACTGCAGTAGCTCTGAGAGAATATCATCTACTCCAGGGGCCTTGTTTCGACTTAGGTCTTTCATGGCTCTGTCAAATTCTTCTCTCAGTACAGTATCTCCTATTTCATCTTCATCTACATCCTCTTCCCTTCCTACAATATTGTCTCGTAGTTCATTTACTTTGTAGAGCCCCTCGATATACTCCTTCCACCTTTCCCTTCTTTGCTGAGAACTGGTTTTCCATCAGTGTCCTTGATATTCATAGAGCTGTTTTTCTTATCTCCAAATGTTTCTTTTATTTTCCTGTAGGCTGTATATTTTCCCCCTATTTATACATTCTTCTACATCCTTGCATTTGGCTTCTAGCCACTCCTGGTTAGTCATTTTGCACTTCCTGTAAATCTCATTTCTTAGTCGTCTGTACTCCATTTTGCCTGTTTCATTTACTGCATTTTTATATTTTCTCCTTTCATCAATTAAATTTAGTATCTCCTGTGATATCCAAGGATTTTTTGTAGGTCTTGCCTTCCTACCTATTTTGTCCTCTGCTACCTTCACTATTTCATCTCTCAATTTTACCCATTCCTCCTCTACTGTTGTATTTTCCCCCGTTTCTGTCAATTGTTGCCTAAAGCTCCCTCTGAAATTCTTAAGAACCCCAGGTTCCTTCAATTTATCTAGGTCCCATCTCCTTATTTTCCTACCTTTTTGTAGTTTCTTCAGTTTCAGCCTACAGTTCATAACCAACAAGTTATGGTCAGAGTCTATATCTGCCCCCTGGGTATGTTTTACAGTTTAAAACCTGGTTCCGAAATCTATGTCTTACCATTATAAAATCTATCTGGTATCTCCCGGTGTCTCCTGGTCTCTTCCATGTATACAACCTTCTTTTGTGATTCTTGAACCAGGTGTTTGTTATAACTAAATTATGTTCCGTGCCAAATTCTACCAGGCGGCTTCCTCTTTCATTCCTTTTGCCCAGACCATATTCACCTACTATCTTCCCTTCCCTTCCCTGCCCTACTACCGAATTCCAGTCTCCCATAACAATTAAGTTTTCCTCTCCCTTAATTGTCTGAATAATTTCCTTTAGCTCCTCATACATTTCTTCGATTTCCTCATCAACGGTAGAGCTAGTTGGCATATAAACCTGTACTACTGTTGTCGGTGTTGGCTTTGTATCTATCTTGACAATGATAATGCGATCACTGTGCTGGTCATAGTAGTTTACCCGCATTCCTATTTTCTTATTCATTATCAATCCTACTCCTGTGATACATCCAACTGATTTTGTATTTATAATTCTGTTGTCACCTGACCAGAAATCCTGTTCATCCTGCCACCGAACTTCACTAATCCCCACTATATCTAACTTCAACCTATCCATTTCCCTTTTTAAATTTTCTAATTTTCCTACTCGATTAAGGGATCTAACATTCCACGCTCCGACTCTTAGAATGCCAGTATTGTATTTCCTGATGATCACATCCTCCTGAGTAGTCCCCGCCCGGACATCCGAATGGGGGGTCTGTTTTACCTCCGGAATATTTTACCCGAGAGTATGGGAGTGAGACATGGACGATAAACAGTGCAGACAGGAAGAGGATTGAGGCTTTTGAAATATGGTGCTACAGAAGAATGCTGAAGATTAGGTGGGTGGATCGCGTAACTAATGAGGAGGTACTGTACAGAATTGGGGAGAAAAGAAATTTTTGGCATACCTTGACTAAAAGAAGGGAGATTGGTAGGACACATTCTTAGACATCAAGGAATTGTGAATTTAGCGTTGGAGGGAAGTGTGTGGGGTAAAAATCGCAGAGGAAGACCAAGAGATGGATATAGTAAGCAGATTCAGACAGATGTAGGTTGCCGTTCTTATGTGGAGATGATGAGGCTTGCTCAGGATAGGGTATTGTGGAGAGCTGCATCAAACTAGTCTCTGGACTGAAGACCACAACAACAACAACAACAACAACAACAAGAGTTGTGAGTTGCAAAAGCCATGAATCATGCCATTTTGTGAAAATTTTATCGTGTTGGCTCCTTTGATCTCTAACAAACAAACATTTCTCCAGGACACTATTAATATTTCGTGTAGTACTGCATACTTCATTAAACCCCTGAAAATGAATCCGTTGTAGACGTTCACTTAGGATGATGCCAGGTGCAACACTGCAGCCAATGAGGTCACCCAGATAGTAGACCTCTGCAGTATTTGTATACGTTTCGCTTGAATCTACAGTGAAATTCGACCTGTACTTTCATTTTCATACAGCTCAATGGTTATGACGACGTACCTGCTGATTGGTGTGTTGTTAAACGATTTAATATTATAGCTCCATTAATGGTAAAAAGGTAAAGCAGTCAACAAATCGAAGATTGGTTTGAACACCACAGAGCTGTACTAAGCATGGTCCTGTTTGGAGTGGTATGCTGTTGCCTTCCTTCGACCTGACTTACCTAGCCAGTGGGTTCCTAACCACATTGCTACTCAGTATTTCTCTCATCAGCAACACTGCCAGAGGTGAAATAAGTGGAAAGTGACAGATAAAAATCCTAGGACCTGGCAGAGATCGAACCTGCGACCTTTGGATTTGTAGTCTGGCACTCTACCACCGTGCTACGGAGTCCTGGTATATTTTAATAGTGTTTGCGAAATGTGCTGCAAACAGAGTGATAAAGACTGAACAAAATGTCAAAAACAATGCAGTACAGATTTATGGATGTCATGTTTATGACTCAATATCTCCTGAATTGTGTGTCCTATGAAAACATTATTTACCAAGTTCATAGAGTGCAATATTAGGAAACTGCCTGCGAAATGTATTGTAAATGGAGTCTGTAGTAAAGACAGTAAATTACAACCTCAGGCTTATTAGAGGCAAGTTTCATGCATTTCACTGTCTTTGACGCCATAGCACCTCAAATATATGTCATAATACAATATTTCAATGACTTCATATATCTATGAACTACATTCCTGACAAAATTTAACTTCATAGGTGAAGTAGTTCAAGATTTCGTGTTTAGTCAGTGGACGACGAACAAGGTTTTTAATATCACATCAACTAAATTCTAGGTGAAATACCAGTCATTGTTAGATAACAATTAATTACAACAGCATGGTTTACCATGTATGATCAAACTACATTAGCTAATAAAGTCTTAAGGAAATTTTTAAGATGATGCCTTTAATCATATTGAAATGCAATATTAACTAACATTAATGGTATAACAACTTGCCTGTAATAAAAACCTCTGGGAAGGTTGAGCTGTTGGCAGCCATGGTTGCTAGTGCATCACCACAAAAGAACATGTTTCCCAGTATCATCATTTTACCAAGTCTTGGCTCAATTGGTAACTTAGCAAGAATCCGGCCCAATGGAGTAAGTTCATCATTTTTATCCAAGCATTTCATTTCTGGAATAAAAATAAAATCCTATCAAGATTTGTGAGCTGTGAGAAATTGGCTTTACATGTAGGGGGATTTTATTTTTAATTTTTAGGTACATTTCTGTAGTCTTGAAGAACACAATCATTATGGGGTTCAGTGTGAATCATGTTGTTGGAAGAGAGAAAATTGTTTAACCTATCAATGTAATACAATAATTAGTTTCTGGCTATAGCAGAAATACTGCTTTGTTAGCTTAATTCAGATGCTTTTTCACCCAAACAGATTGGCTTTATATGGCTGCAATGTTTCTCCCAAAAACACTACCACACCATATTCCACTGTATCAATGGGCTATGCTACAATGTTTTTGTCCCAGTAGAAGTACGTCAGAACTGTGAGATGCAATTTCAATATTAGCATGACTGCAGACAAATAATTTTGTACCTTCTTTATTATTCTTTCGAAATAACATAGAACTACACACGCCCAGTGACAAAACACTATTAGTATAAAATAAAATAATATACATGTACAGTAGCAATTTAATAGCCTAGTAAAATTATAACCACTACAATAATCCACATATTCTGGAAAAAAAGACAATTTTTGTTATAGTGTATTACATATTTATTACCAACCTCTAAGCAACACTTCAGCTTCAATTACAGCATCAATAGGTGGAGGCTGAATTGCCTTGCTAAGAAACTGGGCTATTGCTCCTAGCCGCAGTAGCTTTATTGACAGTGCCAACTCATGTAAGGGAGTACGGAACATTTCTGGTGTCATGTGTTCATCCAGTTTTTCATAGCGAGCCTTTACAATTTGAGAGAGAGAGAAAACTGAATTAGTAACAAAAATATTTACTTTTAGTGAATGACGTTGAACTCTAGAGGAAAAAACTATCTACCAAGGATAAAAGTAGTTATTACCTTGCTCAGTAAATGGAAGCAGAAACCAGGTCGAACACGACCAGCCCTGCCTTTTCGTTGCTCCAAATTAGTTTTTGATGCCCAAACAGTAGCATAGTTGGTCATGTTGTTATGTGAGGTAAATAACTTCATTTTCGCTTTGCCACTGTCAATCACAAATACAACATCATTAATGGTGATGGACGTCTCTGCTATATTTGTTGAAAGAATTATCTGCAGGCAGAGAAAAAGAAACAGATTATTGTGTGTGCACCAACAGCCACTTGCATAGTTGATATAAATATGCCCATAGAATAAACTTATAGATAATATTCAATTTAAGAATTATTGGTGAGTGGCTGTTTCTGTAGCCTATGTTTTGAGTGCATCTTCATGATACTCTAATCTCTATTGAAATGTTTATCGTGCCACTTAAGTTACTTATTTCTGTGTCACTCAAACTATGAAAATCACACACTGTTCTTGTAGAATTTTAGTCTGCACATATTTAAAGTCCATTTCATAAATAAATAGATTTATGATAGGTGACTATTACCCCCCACATTGGGAGAAATGTCCAATGTAGAGGGTCATAGTTTAAGAAGAGCAGGTGATGTATGAATGCATGGCTCTGCACAGTGGAACTGTATTGCCTGCCCTCTAAGAACAGTCAGCAGTGCACACACTCGCTGTCAGTATTCCAGCTTTCTACCTGGAATACGGTCGGCGATCAGACATCTTGTTTTTGAAGTTCGCGAGTGTTGGTGGTGTCGTCAATTGGGGAGTGCTGTTTCCTTCACTCTAAAATAATGAAAAAGCCATGGAACGTGGGTGGGACTTGTTACATAGTTGAAACAGGACTACATGTGTGCACAAGCAAGCGGACATCCTCTTAGCACATAAACAGGGAGTACTGATGTAACCATAAGGGTGGCAGCTCATAGGATTTCGATCTAGACTAGCCAAATATTTGGTTGCGGGTAACAGGCTGGAAATGGGAGCCACTTCAACCCAAAAACTGCTGAGGGGCAATTCTTCAAAATGTAGGTCAGGTTATGTATGTTTGCCTGTTTTGGATTTTAGCTATTTCTAAGCACATTTACAGGGCCACTTCCTCATTCCCAAACCCAGAACCTTCCACAGAACCACCCCAAAAGTTCCCTCTTGTCACTTGATACTTTCCAGGACTGGATAGGACTCCATGTGGCTCTCCTGCAGGAATACGACTTCCTTAAATACTGCCCCGAAATGAGATCCATTTTTCACGACATCCTTCCCACTCAATCTAGAGCATCTTTTCACCACCCACCTAACCTTCGTTACCTCTTAGTTCATCCCTATGAAATCCCCAAACCACCTTCCACACCCTCCAGATCATACCGGTGTAAAACCTGTCCTATGCTCTCTCCCACCACCACTTATTCCAGTCCTGTAACCAGACATTGTACACGATTAAGGGTAGAGCCACTTGCGATAGCACCCACGTATTTACCAACCGATATGCCTGAACTATGAAGCCTTCTATGTGGGAATGACTAACAAACTGTATATTTGGATGAATAGACAAAGGCAGACAATGTTTGTTGGTAATGATGATCATCCTGTGGATAAGCATGCCTTTGTGCACAGCGAGCACATCTTGGCACAGTGTTACACCGCCTGGGATATCTGGATACTTCCCACCGACACCAGCCTTACAAAACTTCGGAGATGGGAACTTGCCATTCAACATATTCTCTCTTCCCTTTGCCTACCAGATCTCGACCTCCGTTAATTTCGAATTCCCACCCACCGTTCAGCAACATCTTTGCCTCTGATCTCTAACCTCAGCCTAAACTGGCCATCTCTGTCCAACTTCTTTGCTTTTTACATATGCCTGTTCTGGTGTGTGTGTGTGTGTGTGTGTGTGTGTGTGTGTGTGTGTGTGTGCGCGCGCGCTCTACTAGCTTATATGCCCATGCTTCGCAACGGTTGTTAAAGAGGGGCCTGTGCTGACCTAGGTCAGCAAAAACAAAATCCTTGTTGGATCGCTCTTTCAAACTCAGTTCTCCTAGCCAAGATGTCAAATTCAAGAAGAAGTCATTGTTGAAAACGAGGAAAGTTCATAAAGTTTTGCATACAAAAAGTGAAATTAATTTAATTCCGTACTCCGGAACTATGTAAATTCAATGTTAGTTTGTATTCATAAAGTTAAGACTGCAGTGTGTAATTGTCTGTTTGGCGTAAACTTCTGAAAACACTTCTATCATTGAGATAAGTAATAGTAGTAGTAGTAGTAGTAGTAGTAGTAGTAATAATAATAATAATAATAACAGCACCATGTATTGATTCTATGGTGGAGTACTAAACTGTTTGTCTCTCACATTATGTGTATGCTGAAGTATTAGTATGTTGCTGTGTTGCATTGGGGACAATGTAGGTTTTCTGTATGCAGTGCTCCCTATTATCGAAAAAACTCGACAAATGCTTGAAGTCTTGTAATTTAATCAACAGAGCAATTCATGTCTGTTTAAAAAACAGGTCATGGGGGTGTCAATGAGCGATAAAGTAAGTCTAGATAATCGAAGAAATGGCGTCTGCTGATCATCTGTATAGAACTTTCCATTAAATATAGTATTTCCAATGACTTGTTTTGAGTGTGTTAGCGGCATTGGCCACTCTTTCAACTAATACATGTCCTCACGTCCTGCAGTGATTACTTTGTACAGCAAGAAGTTGAAATCTACCGTGTGTAATAGAACTATATTTCCGAAATCTGATAATAACTGTAAGTACAATAGTCTCGGCAAAAGAAGACATCTTTAGCTTAATGTAGTCACACCAAAAGTAAGTAGTTACAAATTTTAATCACAATATTGTACCACACAATTATGAAAGACAGGTTTCTGATGAATTTATCACTATATCTATAGTGGCAGGCACAGAGCAGAAATATCTCTGGAGAGAGCATTCAGATTCACATAACATTATGTGTTATGGTGCACATAACAATGAGAAATCTACTAATTGCTGAATATCTTGGTCCTTTTTTGTCCAGTTAAGACAGATGACTATTAGTAAATGGCCCTTTTAGCAGTGCTTCCTGAACTTTGTTGCTTCTGTCACACATTTATTTAGATATTATTTCATGGTTGCTCTGCGAAAAGGAGGTGGGTTTCTTTGCAGCCAATTCGGTACAAACCAATCGTAAGAGCAAATAAATGCGTGGAAACAGTGGATTTGTCTCAGTATCACTTTGTAATTCCAGCTTAATGTTATAAAGATGCACAGAACACTACGCTCACTCCATAAACATTTCTAATTTAAGTACCATTTAGGGGTTATACCCGTCAAAAGATGCACTACTTTTCTTTCCATGGTATTGCAAAGCATATGGGATACAGCTAGGAAGAAAAAAATTTGTGTGTGTGTCCTGCCTAGGTATACTTGTCTGTGTGAATGTGTGTGCATTTGTTTACCCTCCATTTCCCCCCCAAGGTAAGTCTCTGTCCCGGGATTGGAATGGCTCCTTACCCCCTTCCTTAAAACCCTCATCATTTCCTTTTTCCTCCTTCCCTTCTGCCTGATGAAGCAGCTAGGCTGCGAAAGCTAGCGTTTGTGTGTGTGTGTGTGTGTGTGTGTGTGTTCATTTATTTATTTGTGATGCTATCGCAACTGTGCTCCTTCGCCTGGTGAGTAATTTTCGTCTATTTTTTTACATATAATTTTTCCTGCTAGGAATTTTTCTTCTTAATATTCGATAGTATGGTATCATACACTACAATAAGGGGTACAATTTTACTTACGGTGTCAGCATTGTGTGCTGATGTTGGCAACGGCTATTAAATGCTTTTTCAAAAATCACATAGAGTGAGGGGAATTATTATTTATGTACATGATGAAATAATTTATGCTGTTCTGGCCAGTAAGTTAATCATCCTCCTAAAGTGAGTAGTTCATTGCCAACAATAGCAAACTAAATCTCTGCAACTGCAAGTAAAATTTAACCCAGCGAGACCCACCCGCTCTCCCTCAAAATCACCCCCTTCAAACCTTCCAGGAATTCCTTACTTCCAACCTTGCCTCTCAGTCCTTCCTGAAAAACCTTAATCCTACTCCCAACATTACCGCAGCTGAATCCCGAGCTATCCGTGATCTGAACGCTGACCATTCCATCGTCATTCTCCCTGCCGACAAGGGATCCACGACCGTGGTACTTGATCGGCGGGAGTATGTGGCTGAGGGACTGCGCCAGCTTTCAGACAATACTACCTACAAAGTCTGTCAAGAAGACACCATTCCTGATGTCCAGGCAGAGATTCAGGGAATTCTCAGATCCTTAGGCCCCCTACAAAACCTTTCACCCGAGTCCATCAAACTCATGACCCCACTGACACCCCGCACCCCTACCTTCTACCTACTTCCTAAGATTCACAAACCTAATCATCCAGGCCGCCCCATTGTGGCCGGTTACCAAGCCCCCACAGAACGAATCTCTGCCTACATAGACCAACACCTTCAACCCATCATGTGCAGTCTCCCATCCTTCATCAAAGACACCAACCACTTCCTCGATCACCTGAAATCCTTACCCAGCCTGTTACCTCCTGAAACCATCCTTGTAACCATTGATGCCACCTCCTTATACACAAATATCCCACATGCCCAGGGCCTCGCTGCGATGGAGTATTTCCTTTCACGCCGAACACCCACTTCCCTACCTAAAACCTCTTTCCTTAATACCCTAGCCAGCTTCATCCTAACCCACAACTTCTTCACCTTTGAGGGCCGGACATACCAACAACTAAAGGGAACAGCCATGGGAACCAGGATGGCCCCCTCGTATGCATACTTATTTATGGGACGCTTAGAGGAAGCCTTCCTGGAAACCCAAGCCTGTCAACCCAAAGTTTGGTACAGATTCATTGACGATATCTCCATGATCTGGACCAACAGTGAAGAAGAACTCCAGAATTTTCTCTCCAACCTCAACTCCTTTGGTCCCATCAAATTCACCTGGTCCTACTCCAAATCCCATGCCACTTTCCTTGATGTCGACCTCCATCTGTCCAACGGCCAACTTCACACATCCGTCCACATCAAACCTACCAACAAACAACAGTACCTCCATTATGACAGCTGCCATCCATTCCATATCAAACGTTCCCTTCCCTACAGCTTAGGTCTTCGTGGCAAAAGATTCTGCTCCAGTCCCGAATCCCTGAACCAGTACACCAATAACCTAATAACAGCTTTCACATCCCGCAGCTATCCTCCTGATCTGGTTCAGAAGCAAATTACCAGAGCCACCTCCTTATTCCTCCAAATCCGGAACCTTCCACCGAAGAATCCCAGAAGTGCCCCTTTTGTCACTGGATACTTTCCGGGACTGGAGCGGACTCTGAATGTGGCTCTCCAGCAGGGATACAACTTCCTTAAATCCTGCCCCGAAATGAGATCCATCCTTAATGACATCCTCCCCACTCCTCCGAGAGTGTCTTTCCGCCGCCCACCTAACCTTCGTAACCTCCTAGTCCATCCCTATGAAACCCCCAAACCACCTTCCCTACCCTCTGGCTCCTACCCATGCAACGGCCCCCGTTGTAAAACCTGCCCTATGCACCCTTCCACCACCACTTACTCCAGTCCAGTAACCCGGAAGGTGTACACGATCAAGGGCAGAGCCACCTGCGATAGCACCCACGTGATCTACCAACTAACATGCCTGCACTGTGAAGCGTTCTATGTGGGAATGACCAGCAACAAACTGTCCATTCGCATGAACGGTCACAGGCAGACAGTGAGTGTTGGTAATGAGGATCACCCTGTGGCTAAACATGCCTTAGTGCACGGCCAGCACATCTTAGCGCAGTGTTACACCGTCCGGGTTATCTGGATACTTCCCACCGACACCAACCTTTCAGAACTCCGGAGATGGGAACTTGCCCTTCAGCTTATTCTCTCCTCCCGTTGCCCACCTGGTCTCAATCTCCGCTAACTCAAATTCCCGCCCACTATCTTTAGCATCTTTGCCTTGGTTCTGTGGACAGAGCCTCTGCCTCAATAGGAATCTCTGTCCAACTTCTTTGCTTTTCACAAATGTCTGTCTAGGTGTGTTTGCGTTTCGATATGTCTGAGTGTGTGTGTATTTGTTTACCTTCCTTTTTTGCCCCTAAGGTAAGTCCTTCCACTCCTGGGATTGGAATGACTCCTTTTCCACTTCCTTAAAACCCATATCCTTCCCTTTTCCTCCCCTTTTTTCCTCTTTTTCCTGGAGAAGCTACCAGTGGTGGCGAAAGCTTGTATGTGTGTGATTTTATTTGTTTCTCTCGACGAGCCGGTCCTTTTGGTAAGTCATCTCTTCTCTATTTTATATATATATATATATATATATATATATATATATATATATATATATATATATATATGACTTACCAAAAGGACCGGCTCGTCGATAGAAACAAATAAAATCACACACAAACACACATACAAGCTTTCGCCACCCCTGGCAGCTTCTTCTGGAAAAAGAGGAAAAAAAGGGGAGGAAAAAGGGAAGGATATGGGTTTTAAGGAAGGGGAAAAAGTCATTCCAATCCCAGGAGTGGAAGGACTTACCTTAGGGGAAAAAAGGGAGTTAAACAAATACACACACACTCAGACATATCGAAACGCAAACACACTTAGACAGACATTTGTAATAAAAAAAAATTGTGTGTGTGTGTAGGAACGCCATAATTACTATTTAACTAATGTCGCCTCACTTTGTCCTTTCCTCGATAGACACAAAAGAATGTCGTTATATTTTAAATTTGAATGTCCCCCGTCAAAAGAAGCCAAGAAATATCATTAAGCTGTGAATATACAAAGAGTAATCACCAACTCACTGTTCAATATTAGTTTGTATTTGCAGAGAGAAGATTGCAGCCCTTAATTTAAAATACTTCTGTTACTGAGTGAATATGCCCAACACGATCATGTATTGCTTCTTCGCAGCACTACAAAACCAACAGCACCTTTAGTAATTCGCTGCTGTTCTAGGGCATAACCATCGAAAAGAAATAAAAAGTTAAAAAATGCAACACTGCCAACTATTAGTTCTTTGCTGCACTAAGTAACTAGCAGGGTTTCTATTTGTTCTGTACTGTACCACACCATTTTTTAGGCATTCCTAAACAGAATAGACTCAAAATGTAATAAGTACGCACCAAAATCAGAAAGGAAACAACATAAATTTGTGTTTCCTTGTAAATAATTCTTAGTAAATGAAAACATAGCTATACGCGAAGGAACGTCGTTATGTTTTTAATTCAAATGATACCCGCAAGAAGAAACTTTTTTTTCCCTTCTTTCTTTTTTCTTTCCATAGCATTGCAAGGCGTGTGAGATACAGCTAGTAAAAAATTATTATTTGTGTTTGCGTTAAATTTTACTTGCAGTGGAAGCAGTTTAGTATGTTGACGTTGGCAATGAAATATTCGCTTTAGGGGGATCATTAATTTACTGATCAGAATAATATCAATTACTTACTTCATTATCAACACAAAGAATTATTCCCTTCATTGTACATGACTGATTTTTCAAAAAGGATTCTAACGCAGAATCGCCATCTATTAGTTATATGTATACTATGTAACAGCACCTCTATCGGATCTTTGCTATACTACGCTGCAATTCAAGTGTAGCATACACCAGAAACTACAAACGTCAATATCTTTCCTTCCACTGATCTGATTTTGATGGAATGAAGCCTATGTTACTCTCCAAACTATTCTCAATTTACCTGTGGAAACCCATGAAAGTTTGTATAGTACTTTTGGAGATTATCCTCAACAAATAGACACACACAATGGCTTTTAGAAACTTGATTAAATTATGATATCTTTATTTTTTCTGACCAGATTTTAATTATTGAAGTCTTTATGTAACCACGCAATATGCTCAAGTTACGTGTGGAAACCCATCGAAAATCATGAAGTAGTTTCGGAGATATGCTTGTTATGCTGACTGAAACTTTTCTCATGTTTCCTGCGAAAACTGCATGAAGATTCGTCCATTAGTTTTGAAGAGTGAAGTGAACAGTGGTAGGCCTACATTTATATATTTATTATTATTATTATTATTATTATTATTTCATCATCATTGTTGTTATTAGTGTGTGTATCGACGAACCTGTGACTTTTAGCCTGGTAAGTTAAATTATGTTAACTTCTTATAAATATTTTTCCGACCAGGAATGTGTATCGATATTATAGAGGGAAACATTACTGATCAGAAAAGTATTTATAAAAAATGAAAGAATGTTTGACTTACCAGGCTAAAAGGCACCGGTTCATGGACACACACACACACACACACACACACACACACACACACACACACACCAAGGCAGCCACGTGTAAAAAAAGGTCTACTTCGGTGTGTGTGTGTGTGTGTGTGTGTGTGTGTGTGTGTGTGGGGGGGGGGCATGCGCGCATGCTTGTTTCCTTATCCTTCCCCCCCCCCCCCCCCCCAAGTCAAGTCTTTGCAAGAGCTGGGCACCATTAATCAAAAAGTTAACTTTGTTAATTATTAATTCATTACTAAAAAGTTAACTTCTTTAAACAAAGTGTTACTCAGCGGACAATTGAACGGAAGTTAACGTTAATCGTTAACTCAAAGTTTTGTGCCGCCATTAAAAATCGCCTTCAGTCTCTAAATTTATATATTTATGTTGTAATATTATTGAAATCGGCAATTAAAAAACGTTACCCTATCTGATATTAAAGAAAAATGTTTTGGATACACAAGTTTAAATAGGGCTTGGTAGTGCTGGAAACAGAGCGGTTGTTCCGGAGACGATGATTTTGTGCCATTTCACTCTAAGCCTCCAGCTACCTCTGGTTGGAAATGTCAAATTGATCAGACGTCATTTTGGAGATGAATCTTGAAATATTTGTTTTATTTGGCAGTGTGTTTTGTATAGCATGGAAAGATGCTGTTTTCCAGCATCAGTTCAATAAATATAAACCAAAATCCATTTTTTCTAATATGAGTTTTTATTATAAAGTTGTGTAAACCTACAATTATTGATGAAAGTTTCACGATGGCCTTATAAGACTCACGAAGTACAAAAACTTAGATTGCTTCTAGTTGAGTGCATCATAGGACAGGTAGTAGCGTCTTAGTTTGTAAAGTAGAAGGTCCTTTGTTAGATTCCCAACAAGCCCGACCATTTTCATTCTCCATAATTGTTCAAAATTTCTTTTTCTTATTTCTACTACAAAAGTTTATTATTATTATTATTATTATTATTATTTAAGGTAATACATTTACTACATGTCATATATTTAACAAAGGGTGTTCTTATAGCTTTCTGTCAAAAGCAATCTAATCTGTTCGTGTATACCATGTCCTTTCGTCTTCATATAAATTTCTCTTATTTTGAAGATAGTGAACACAGTGTAATGTCATGTCCGCGTCTATACATAATATTAAAACCCAAAGTATCACATTGCAAGCTAGTGTAGACCTCTTACATCGTCTAATAGTCTGTCCACAAAAATAATTCAAAAATACATAAGCGACAAAGAACGGATTGGTGTTAGTGTTCTGTTTATCATCTTTTTTGTCGCTTTGTTTGTGCTAGTTTTAATGTAAAATTTTGAAGGAAAGCTCTGCAGCTACCTCCGCATGTCTTCCACAATTACGAATGGTTTCACTGTAGAAATGATTAAATGTATCAAGGTTGAAGGTATCATGTTTTTTCCTTTTTATCAACTCTTTCTTTACCATTCTTAACCACTTTCATATTGTTTTGCCCTTGATACTGGAGAAGTCTTTATGAAATCATTTTACATCGTCTTGAAGATTAGATGTTCCTCTACCCGCAGCACACAGCCATCCACACAACTTACACATAGCCTATTGGCATCGTCATCAATGCTCTCAAAGAACTGCCACACATTGGATCTATATTTTAACATATCTAGAAACATTATTTTATTATTAAAAACGCAATTTTTACTCAGATGACATGTCACACAAAAAAATTACCTGCTTCTATGTGTAATACAAAAATATGAAATGACACATTCCCTCAAGTTCAAAACAACCACGTTTGTTTTGCCTAGGCAGTAGTACCAGAAATACCCGTGTGGAGCGCACTCGTCGGATGCGTCTTCTGGCCTCCATTTCCACTGGCCAGCCTCTGATTAGTCGGGCGCCTCCTACGTTAATACCGGAGATCACCGGATGTGGCGCACTAGTCACACCTTCGATTTACCCACCAGTTAACCGCATCCGCAGACCAGCACTAGGGCTTTGAGTATAAATAATAACTAATATTATTTGGCCCGTCTATCATGGTAGTTTGCCTTTAGTGTAAACAAATGTTTACTCATACAATAGAGTAAAATGGCCTCCGCAAGAGTCGATTGCTTTTGGGGAAAAGTCTTTTGTTCTTTGAAATGATTTGTCCTCTTGTATAAAAAGAATGTTTCTTTGTCTTTTGTTTACACTTGCGGACGGCTGCCACGATATAATGTCCCAGTAATTTATAAATTTTAATTTTTAGTAGTAATTATTTAGCAATAAGATACAATTTACAGCAGACTCAAAATACATAATTTCACTGTCTTTTGCCGTAAAGTGCATATCTCCTTTGACAAACGATATCATATTATAATTCTAATCTGACAACGAGGCACGTTTGGGTGTTAAATTATCTTTTCCCACAGAAAAAAGCCATTAGACTGAGGCGCTTGATGGTATAGCAGTATTATATTTAATAAAAAAATTTACTAAATTATTTTACCCAAGAAATGAGTCATTGGATTTAATGTCCAGCCCCATCTTCACTAGACTTTCGGCTTTACTACTAAAAAATCTGGGGCCTGCAAGCTTCTGCTTAGATTGAGTGACAAAATACTCCCAATGCTTATAGCCGGGCTGCTGAAACATGTCACTTGACAGGTTGTGTGTAGTGGGATACACTGTGAGTGCGAGGTTGCAATAACTACGCGGAAGATGACTACAGCGACAGCTGATAGCTCAGAACATCCGAAATATGTACAGAAAATGTCACCTAACACCGTGAATAGGAATGGTTGTATAATAATTTGTACAGAAGTATAATGCAGAACACGTTTATGACAACAGAAATCACCTACAGAGGAATACCATTTGTTAATATAAGAAACCATGAAACATATAAAACAGATGCAAATGAAATGGGTAAAAGTCTCGACCAGCGGCATGGCCTAATGTACTTACATGACGTAGTGCACTAGTGTTAGCAACAGTCGCTGTGGATTGGCAGCACACAATCCTTACAAGATGCGAAAATTAATGTGTTAATATCGCGTTTCTCTGATTTTATTTTCGAATCACAGGATTGGAATGTTGAACACTGCACGCTATAATACTACGCTTCTCCACATGCAACGTGTTTCTGTTCACATGTAACAGTTAGGCATACACATTTCAATTTACGTAACAACTATCTTTGAAATGATTTTTTAAATTTCATAATTTGGTAGAACGAAAGCAACAATTTAATTTGTACTCTTCGATTCCTGCCTAACCACATCCGTTACAATCACGACATGTTCGTACAAATCATAACATAGCTCACATCAATTGAAGCTGTGCTCTTAGGTTCCTGCCTAACCACATCCTTTAATATCATGACCTATTCGTAAAAATCATAACACTCGCAACAATTTAAACTGTACTCTTAGGTTCCTGCCTAACCACAACCTTGGAAATCACGACATTTTCGTAAACATAATATTTTTCGATGTACTCCTGTCCAGCCAGTAAAAGTAATTGGCCTCGTAAAAGGAAGGTTAAAACACACTTCAGTACTGTTTCGTACAGATCATATATTGCCAACCTAACGCTGCTACGGATGCACCGAGATGCTTCTCATGCCGCTGAGCGAGACTTTAGCCAATAAAATGTCATAAACGTAAAGCAACTCATAACAAAGAACACGCAATCAACAATCGTAATAAGAAATAAATAAACAGTTGCATTCTGTGATGGAGAGTGAAAGAATTAATTCTGCATGAATTTAGACTCGCCAGTTTATGAAGTCATTGGCGCAATTCCGTCAAGTTCTCCATTACTGACATCCGAATCAGCACCAAAACTGTCTTCATCATCGAGGGCAAATCATTAATTGTACATGCTCATGTATTATGCGATCTATAGTCTGCGCTTCTTTAATAAGTTTAGCAACATGCTCTACTTACTTTCTCCATAAGGTGGTGTCAACAGTAGCAAGTCATTCAAGTAAAAGTGTTTCCACTTCTGTCATAGTAAAAGCCTTTTTATTTTTCCTGATGTACGTCTTGACGTCACACTAAATCAATTCAACCGGTTTGAAATGGCAATGATATGGTGGTAGCCTAATTACTGTATGAGCCTGTTCCTTAGCAACTTCGTCTACTACATACATAGGCGTCACAGGCTTATTTTGCTTCACAAGTGAATACAACAGCAGCTTTGTCATATTCATATCTGCAGCAATGTCTCTCACTAGGAACCACAGTACCATAATTTCTTTCTAGTTGGAGTTTTGTCTAATATGACTGAATGGTAAGGTGCATTGCCCATTAAAAACACTGTTGGGACGCTAAACTGCAACAATGAATTTTTAAACCACTGCAGGAAACGTCTGTCCATATCCTCGTGGTAATCACCTGTTTTTCTTGATCGAAAGACCAAGTCCGTCATTCACAAATCCATTTGAAGATCCTGCATGTGTCAAAATTAATCTGGCACCTCTTCCTGTTGGCTGATGACCATTGCTATTTGGAGTATTGTCTGTCCAGCATTTATCAACATCATCTCCAGCGTTGACACAGGTCTCATCTCACCATACAATGGAATTGACATCATTGCCTCTAATGTTATGCAAGAATATACTTATAGCTGCAACAACATGCGGTTTTTCAAGTAACAGTCTTTGTACATTTAACTTTTTGAAGTGGAAGCCCATTCTTCTCAACACTCAAGACTTCTTCCACCCGAGAAAAGAGCGCATGCTTTTAACGAAATTAGCAACTGCACTACAGTGGGATATTCTTTCCAGCTACAATAGCCATAAATATGACGACGGACTGCATCAGTTTGAAACAAATCTAGATTGGTAACAGGGTGAGGCTGCTTTTCCTTGCCTGGGGTAGTTAAAAAAAAAAAAACACTGTTTTCTTCACCTGGGTTATCTTGCAAACCGTTTGCTTCACTGTCTTGTAGTTCCTTTCCTTATAATCGTTCTTTGACTCAGTCCTAGAGTTTTTGAGGTACGCTTTAAGACTATCAGCTGGAAAAACAAACTCACTCTTGTTCATGGAATTCTCTCATTCTTATTAATTCCATTGCCTGGCTATTTAACGGCACTCCGCGACGCAATGGATTGTGCGGCACCATTCAGAAGATCAACGGCACACTTCCAGGGAGTGATTCAACCCATAGCCTGGGCGTAGCCGCATACAGAAGGGACCTGTGCTAAATGCAATGTACGCAGTAAGAATTTTGTAATAAGAAGTGGATTCAAAAGTAACGGAATTACAACAAATTAACACAAGTTAAAGAGTCTTAACTTTTTTTTTTAAATTAACTTAAAAGTTAATCCATATCTCAAAAAGTTAACTTTGTTAATTAACAATTAACAGATTAATGGACTTGTGCCCAGCTCTGGTCCTTCCTCTCGTGAGGCTGGAATGACTTCTCATCCGCTCCCTTAAAACTTGCATCCTTTCTTTTTCCCTCTGATTCCCTGCTCTATTTGTGAAGCAGCAGCCCAGGTTTGCGAAAACTGTGCTTGCGTGCGTGTGTGCATGTGTGTGTGTGTGTGTGTGTGTGTGAGAGAGAGAGAGAGAGAGAGAGAGAGAGAGAGAGAGAGAGAGAGAGAGAGAGAGAGAGAGAGAGAGAGAGAGAGAGAGAGACTTATGACATTTTCCTCCAAGAAGCTGGGCCACTTGTGTTGCACAATGTCAAACCTACCTCCACTGTTAATCGAAAAAGTACTTTTATTGAATGTGAAAATAATTTCTCGCTTAATTGTTCTAATTTTGTTAATGTAAACTCGCCTTAATTCTGTCATTAACAGTGTTCATCCCTTTTGATATTTATGTAAATAAGTAACATGTGGCAACTCTTAGGGGTTTAAAACAACTGATCTAAATGATACGTCCTGAAGCAATAGCCAACGCACAACTGTTCACCATGTGATATCCTTACATAGTACCAATCAAACAACTTCATAAATTGTTCGTCATACACCTAGCTTTAATCAAAAGTGTACTTTTCTTTATCCTTTGCCTACCATCACACACAGAGTTCTCCATTTTATTATGATACATGTTATTTATTTATTTAAAAAAGGGGGGAGGGAATACAGAAATACAGGGCACTTAATGAAAAATGGAACAAAATGCATCCCATACGAGGACAACAGAACACTTACACCAAACAAGGGACCATCGCCTAATACAAGGGACCATCGCCTAATACAAGGGACCATCGCCTAATACAAGGGATGTCTGTAACCTTAGATTGAAGTATTTTATCTATTTCAGCAACTGTTCAGATTATAAATTAATGAAATGCAGCAACCAGTTGCTTGTGGTTGCAACTGGTTGCTGCATTTCATTAATTTATAACCTTAAGTTACTAGAAACAGCTGCTACATGTCTTATAAAATACATTTAACCCATAAGCTATTTTATTATAAACTTTATTACCTACCAGTTTCAGTTGTAGACCATCATAGGATACAATTTCTAAAAAACATTTGGAAAATACATAATGAAAAACCATGAGTAGCTGATACCAGCACTAGTCTATAAATAAGTTGAAACTAAAATGTTACTGGTGCTGCTAACAAGCTATTTTTATAGAACACATTACAGAGACCACATTTTAATCTCAACTTATTAATAAACTACTGCTATTATCAGCATGTCATGGCTTTTTACTGTGTATTTCCCTGATGTGTTATAAAACTTGTTATACCGTGATGATGGTATATGATTGCAACTGGCAGGTAATTAAATTCATAACATACCTTCAGGTTAAAATGCATTTTATAAAATCATAAATAAACATTTCATTTTAATTTATACTTTCACATATCAATAAAAATAAGAGAGAATTCAACATTGCAAGCGACATATTAAGCGTGTTTTCTGCTTGGTTCATTTCAAATTTTAAAGTACTCTTCAAAAGAGACGACTGTCTGGCCAGTACTTACCTGAGTGGTGTACTGTCTAAAGTCACGCACAAATGCAAATTCTGACTAAAAAATAGGATATTAGACTTCAGAAAAAATGGGACAGAAGTGGAAGTTTATTCACGGCCTAGGTCACAAGTTGGTGATGGGTGGTGTGAAAGTCAAAGATACTGTAGCATACATCTAGATTCCACTGCCTTCCACTTATTTCAAAGTTTTCTGTTTAATTACCACATTCATCAATTTTTGCTTTTTACTGGGTAACAAAAAAGATTACTTAAAGTGTGCAGTTTGACGTGTAATTCGTAGTCATAGTGTGTAGGAACATATAGCTCTATCACCTTGTACCCAAACGTAAATATCTATTTTTTGAAACATTAATTGCTGTTACACATTGAAAAAATTGCAGAATTGATTAAATTCATTATTTTTATATAAATGTTACATTGTAAAAGGTGCATCTGAAAAGTTTGAGAATGGTCTCAAGAAATAAAGGAAACAAGGGTACAAAGAAAATACAATACCTTTACTGCCCTTCAAAGTAATCACTGTTGGCTACAATACACATCTGACATCAGATGTACAGCTGTTGGAAACTACCAGAGAACGCTTCTAGTGGAATCGCTCTAAGCACTGAGGTGACACACACTGATCTGCCTGCTTAATTTTTGTCACTACACAAGGTCACTGTGCTTCCACACCCTCTTCTCCTGATTCACTGGTAGACTTCTGCTTCCCTGCCTTAATCAGCTCTGAAAGGATTACTCTTCACAACAGTTACAGAGATCCAACAACATGTGACCTAAGGGCATAGAGTTATTCCACAAGAAGTGTTCGCTGACAGTTTCCAACAGCTGTACAACAAATGTCAGAAGTGTATTTTAGCCAATGGCGACTACTTTGAAGTCCGGTAAAGGTACCCTGTTTGTAATTCTTATTTCCTTTATTTCTTGAGACCATTCTCAAACTTTTCAGATGCACCTTTTACAATGTAACATTTATATAAAAATAATGAATTTAATCAATTCTGCAATTTTTTCAATGTGTAACAGCAATTAATGTTTCAAAAAATAGATATTTACGTTTGGGTACAAGGTGATAGAGCTATATGTTCCTACACACTATGACTACGAATTACACGTCAAACTGCACACTTTAAGTAATCTTTTTTGTTACCCAGTAAAAAGCAAAAATTGATGAATGTGGTAATTAAACAGAAAACTTTGACAGAAGTGGAAGTTCACGGCCTAGGTCACAAAGTTTGATTTGCAATTTGTCAGATCGTGTCTGATTTACAATCTCTATTATACTTAATTATTCATACATTTATGAACATATTAATTTGGGCTTTTTAATTACAGCACAATAAAGGGCAACTATGGAACATAGTCGGTTCTACTAGGCACTTACTCAATGGTTTGTATTTTTCACCATATCAGGAAAAATTTACATATGCTTCTGTTAATACATGTTAGTTTCATAAGTACATACATACATACATACATACATACATACAAAACAACATAACCTACTGCAACTGCAATGACCTTTAACTTAAATACACTTTCATTCTATTTCTCACTAAATTGAACTAACAGTCCTTTCCACAGACAATCAACAGATCTGTTTAACTGAAAGTCCACTATTTCCACAAAACCTTGTCCCCTTTGTGAATTACGTAGAGAAAATTTTTTCTTACCTTTGTAACACCAGCTGGAACAGGCTCAAATACACGGCGCTGGTCCTCTCTTGGAAGCTGCGAGTGCAATGGAATTATTGAATAAGCAGAGCCTCCTGGAAAATGAAGTAATTACAAATTTGTAACACTTCAACAATGAGTAGTACTGGGGAATCTTAACAACAGGGTTAAACCTGCCATGAAATCCCTTCCTGTTCCTCTTGACTTATTTATTGCAATCAACTGGCTTTTATCCTGCAGTGTATTGTACTTTTTGGAGTTTACTTGTTGTTCATATCTATTTCTTGGTTTTTTTTAGACCTAATGTTTCACATCTACTCAACATATCGTTTACCATGGTTAAGCATTCTGTTACTTCCTTTGAAATATCGTAAATGTGCGACTGATAAAGAAACTTTCGTGGACTCGTCTCTGGCATTTGATTGGTTTGATTATATTTTCTTTTCTCCTGTTTGTAACTGCACTGCAGTCAACAACACATCCTGTTATAAACCATTTTTTTTTTTTCACAGAAATCTTACTATCATAAGATACAAAAAGTGAGTGATATTTTACTTTTTGTCCATAATTGACAATAAAGTGAGAAACGGTCATTATTGCGTATAAATAAATACGCAACCTAAATTTTAACAATTCTGTAAAATACTTCACATTTTTGCATAATGGTGCTAGTTCAGATAGTGATTCTGGGAGGTTCTGTGATGTGTAAGATGTTGATCAAGAACGCAAAACATTTTAAGATAAATTAGTAGTTAGAAAATATTTAACAATATTTTGGAAAAGATAGGTTGCTACCCACCACAGACCCCAAATGAGCCACAGAAAGGCACACACAACAAAATAATAATAATAAAGCTTTCGGCTGTTAAGCCTTCATCTGCCATAGAGAACCAAACCAAGACGGCGGTTGGGTTACTGTGTGTGTGTGTGTGTGTGTGTGTGTGTGTGTGCGCCCAAAGCTTCATTTTTTGTTCTGTTATGTGTGCCTTTTTGCGGTTCATCGGGCATCTGTGGTGAGTCGCAACCTATCCTTTTCAAAATATTGTTGAATCCTTTAATGTATTTCCATTGTTTGTTTAAAGATATTAAAGGTTAACAATGAAGAATGTTTCCCCAAACCTGACTGTAATGAACAATAAGTTTGATAAAGTGAACCATATGCAAACGCAGAAATCATTCTTTAAACAGATACAAAAAAGGTTAATTATTTTATCCTCTGACAAATTATAATTACCTGTAAACCAAAACTAGCAAAATGGGGTTATGTTCAAACATTAAAGCTTCTGATATCTGTCTAAAAAGGGCTCATATCTTTAAATCGAAAAACATTCTCTGCGCTGGAAGTTAGCTTAGTATAAATTGATAATGAACTTGTTGATTGCTGAAATATTACACACTATTAAATTTCCTGCCTTGTTCTCTGCATGGAGCCCATAATTTAGCATTTTATTTGTCCTTCATAACCCCATGTGGTTACTCTAGAGATTATCACAGCATTTACTTGATCCTCCATTACATTACAAGCTTTTTAAGAAGAAATGGCCAAATGGTGCAAAGTAGCCTATTTGGAGGTAACTAACAATGGCCCACTTCTTTTTATGTTAACACAGCAACTGATTAGGTGCAATCAGGAAAACTTATTTGAAAATTTCTTACTGCCACAATATTTTCTTTTCTTGCCACATCAAATAATAATAATAATAAAAATAATAAACAACCAGGGAACAAAAAGAGCAAAGCAACCCCAGTTTGTGGTTAAAAAAACAAACAATTATAATTTAATAGCTATTTCAAGACACTTACCAAACACAGGATGCTGTTGCAAATGCCTCATTAAAGCAAATATTAAATTCCAGCCCGGAAGAAAAATTAATACTGCTCCAGGAATATCCAATCCTTTAATGTATTTCAGAAGTCCCTATATGTGAAAAAAGGCACAAATTTTTAACGGAAGACCCAAAACACATACTGACTTATTCAGAAAAGATAACTTGCAAACAGTAGGTGTCCATTCAAAATGTACCACACTGTCAATAACAACCACAAAGTCTCTTTCCTAATATGCTAAGTGCTTTATAAACCTAGACTAATTTATCTGGGAGGGTCAGGACCAGCATTAGATTGTGCACTGTTGATACATCTACATGAAAGTATTGTCATTAGGTGATTACAAGGAAATGCAAAAAGCCATTGTTAAAAGTTTCACTTGTTAAAAATAGCAGCTCTCTTCAATATGTGGTACTCTCAACAGTAACACAGAAAACTGGCTGTTTAATGTTTTGAGCTGTAGTAAGTAAGTATGCTTACACACATTAAGAAAGTGTAAATTGTACCTTAATCAACTTAAAAGTTACTTCCAGAAGGAACACTTGTGCAACTTTTACAATAAATAAATTTAAACATTTGCCTACATGCACATACTTATTTAATTTTATTTAAGAAAACAATACTATTATTTCACACAAAATGTTTAATAATGAAGCATAAAGCTTCTTTAAGGACTGTAAACAAGAAGAAGGCGAGGGGGAGACATGGCAGAGGTGGGAGGAATATTCCAGTGCAGTCTGAAGAAAAGGGTGGGAGGAAGGGAAGAGACTGAAATATGTGACGGGATGGGAGATGTAAGCACCCTATCCTTCACAAAAAGAATGCCATTTGATAGTTACATACACATTGGGAGATCTGCTGTATGTACCGTACTTAATTGTAAGATGAGGTTTGATTCGTCATTTGGAAAATACAGGGTCGCCTTATATTTGCAGACTAGCGAAAGTCGACATTTTTATGGCATGTTATCGACAAAGCAAAGCTTTCATGTACCAAAGTCGCACTTGCCTCCAGTGCAGCACAATAAATCATATTAAATAATACTCTAATTAAAATGTTTAACACGGTGTATCATTTGAACAGCCTTCATTTTGTAATATGTAAGATTAATAATATAAACTGTGTGCAAAATTGTTGGCTTCAGGACCAAAACATAAATATGCCGTGCACAGTGTACATACTAAACTGAGTGTACTTTTTTTTGTTTCGAGTTCTTTGCACTTCTGTTTTACTACATGCATTTCCGTATTTCATGCTTAGTTTAATTTCATTAGCAAGTCCGGGAACATTTTAGAAATACGAAGGTGAAGAAAGAGAAATAGGTAATTTCCTAGGAGCTGTATACATCTAATGAAACGGCAGTGCACTTGATATATATCGGATGGCGGTTAATGCTATAATGATGGGTATCGAATAAGCAAATGTTATGGTTTTTACGAATGTCATGATTTTGAAGGATGTGGTTAGGTAGGAACCTAAGAGTACAGCTTAAATTGTTTACATTATGTAAAACAAAATGTTACATCCCTGTAGTGACTGGTTCTCAGTGTATTTTTGATCTGCTTGCAATTTGTATTGGCCAAGAAATTTTGTAAAATTATCATGTCAAGAAGCAACATCGGTATTAGCTAGTACTATTTGGCCACGATGACTTGACGATTTTGTTGGTGCTGCCACCAGCGGAGAAAATTGAGACCAGTTCAAAGATATTCTTTTATTTAGATGGACTGCCAACGTCACAATGCTTCTTGATGCGAAGAAGCACTGTACACATTGTTAGGGTAAAGGTTCCAGCACTGCAGCAAGCAGCCGATGCTGCATTCCGCTTGTGCAAGACTAGCTCCCAGCAGCCACCGCGCGAATCGTCGAGTTATCGGGCCAAATAGTAGCTACACAAATCGGCTGTTCCACCATCTTAGTTTCCTGTCACCGCTAGAGACGTGAGAGTCGAACAGCCAATCAAGCGCATTGATGTGTTCAGTCAATGTACACAGCTCCTAGAAAATGACAGAAAAATAAAATGGAAGCAGCTCACTATCACTAATCAGTTGCGAAACTTCGGATGATACGAGATGTTGGTTTATAATGTATCATGCTGAGAACGAGGTGTTTTTATTCTACCATTAAACAAGGCAATACTCGAGAAATCAGGTGAAGCTTCCAACAAAGATGAAAAGCTGGGTTTAGCGGCAAACAGACTACTAGCAAGGCATTTCCCCACTCATGTCCCATCGACAACAAGCAAGAAGTATGCATCAAGATACTGCATTGTTTGCTCAGAGAAGGACGCACACAGTACTGGCAAACAAGTGAGAAGAGAGACCAAATGGTGGTGTGAATAATGCAACATAGGAGTGTGTCTTCCACACTGTTTCAAGCTATATCACACAATGTAAAATTTTGCACAGTGAAAAGAGTTGTAAAAATCCAATGACATAGTTTTGTACATTCATTTCGTAATAAATTCTGACTTATTGCAATTACAAACTTTTTTCCTACCACTGAATCTTCTAATTTTCAAAATATATTCTGTAAATGTGTGATATCATTCAAAAAACATGACAAATGTTGAGATATAGGATGGTGATACAAATATCAGTTGAAAGGTTTTGCTTTCCTTCATTATCTTCTGGTCAGGAACCATGCAAAAAAAGGCACAAAAGTGTATGACTTCTGAGGGATTGCAGCAGTCTCTGCAGCCGGACTGCAATGTGTTAAACACAAACAGATCCACAGACGTCTCCATGTGAACAAAAAAGACTATCTACCATCATATAATAATACAGACACCAAAACTGTGTCACATCACTATGAAAGAAAAGGTAAGGGACTGAATGTACAATCTACGCCACACGTGAAATATGTAGGTTTCCGAATGCTAACAAGAATTATCAGTGCAGTACAGCGTTCTGCAGTTATAACACAGCAATGAGGCTACACTTACCCTGAGAGCAGCACCAAATTACATGAACAATTTACAGAAACATTTATTATAGTTACAACTAGATTATAAAAGAACCAACGTACCTCTATAAGTTCAAAACTTATTTCCTTCTCACTTAGCTGAGCCATAGCATTTCGTGTTTGTGGTGAATATTCATTTGATATCACTTTATTTAAGTTTTCATCCTGATCCTCACCAGTTAATTCAGAATCATCTTTTTCTTTACGTTTCTTACGATTGTCCAGTGGGGGAACAAAGTTTAACATCTGTATACTATCTTCAAGGAAATACTCTGTAGAGAAAGAAGTGTTATCAGTAAGTGTCTCAGCACAGACGCACCAATTTCGAATTGTTTCAAAATTTCAGAGTGGATATAAAAGCACACGTTACCTTGAACAGGATAAGCTCGCCCAGGAATTTCAATTACAGGACAGTTGTTGAAATATTCGCTAAAAAGTGTTGTATCTATTGTAGCTGACATGAGAATAATTCTGAGATCAGGGTATGTATGGATCATGTCTCTTAACACAACCATTATGAAGTCCGAGTTAACATCCCTTTCATGAATTTCATCAACAATTACATGTGATACACCCCGCAAACCATTTTCCAGCTTTCGTAGCAGAACTCCTGTTAAGGACATCAGAATCTTTAAATACCAATAACAGTAAAATATTTAACAATTAGAAGTCTAAAATGAAATACTAGGCGCGTCCAGAAAGTAAGTTCCGTTTCAATTTATCTCCGCTGCAGCACTGTGATTGCAGTTCCGCACATGCGTTGTAGACGATGTGTATCAAGGAGAAGAAGTGCGCCATTTGGAGATCGCTATCAGTTACGTATGCTTTGTTGTGCTTGTTTGAAATGTCAGCATTGATTGAAAATCCCGCCGCCTGGGAAATCAGGTCGGTGATTCGGTTTCTGAATGCGAGGAAAGTGAAACCAAGTGAAATTTATCGGCAAATTTGCGATGTTTATGGACCAAATGTGATGAGTCGTGAGAAGATGGGTCCAACAGTTCAATGGCGGGTGTAGTGATGTGCACGATTAAGAACGAATTGGGCATCCACCTTTGGTTACAGAAGAACAGGTTCACGCGATTGATGACAAGATCCAGGAAAACCTTAGGTTTACAATTAGTGCTCTCGCTATGGACTTCCCCCAAATTTCACGATCACTGATGCATGAAATTGTTACCAAACAACTGAAATTCCGTAAACTTTGTTCACGTCAGGTATCAAAGATTCTCACTGAGCATCACAAAACAACGGATGGGTAGTGCACTTGAGTTTTTGACCCGTTATGCTGAAAGCAGCAAAGAATTTCTGAGACGGATAGTCACAGGAGATGAAACATGGGTTTCTTACGACACGCCTCTGAGTAAGCAGCAATCAATGGAATGGAGTCACACTTCATCCCCACCAAAGGTAAAGCCGAAGCAAATCTTGACACCTCAGAAAATTATGTGCACAGTGTTCTGGGACTGGAAAGTAGTCATCCTTACCACGTAGTCAAACAAAGCAGATGCTTATTGCTAGACACTTCGGAAATTGCGCCGTGCATTTCAGAATAAGCGCCGGGGACTGCTGTCAAAAGGTGGTGTTTTGCTTCACGACAATGCACGACCACACACTGCAAATGTGACAAAAACCTCCCACAGGGATTTGGCTGGGATGTGTTTGACCATCCTCTGTACAGCCCTGACCTCGCTCCTAGCGACTTTCATCTGTTCTTCCATCTCAAGTCTTTCCTTGGCGGTTATCACTTCACCAATGACGATGAGCTGAAAGCAACTGGTTGCAGACACAGGCGGCAGATTTCTATGAAGAAGGTATACAAAACCTGGTGCCACACTATGACAAACGCCTGCAAAATTTCGGCAGTTATGTGGAAAAGTAGTTTAAGAGTTTTAGAATTTTGTGCAATAAAAATTTCTTCTGTATCTGTGTACAATTTCATTTTATTACCAAACAGAACTTACTTTCTGAACGCGCCTCATATTAAAGATATACCCTCATTTTACATTTACGTGTGGTGCACATTTAAACACAAAACAGTCAAGGAAAATGTCAAAATACAAGCAAAAACATAATTGCCATACTGTAGATGATTAAAACTCCTGGTCCTCTCCAATAAGCCTACACACACACACACACACACACACACACACACACACACACACACACACACACACACACACACACACACAGAGAGAGAGAGAGAGAGAGAGAGAGAGAGAGAGAGAGAGAGAGAGAGAGAGAGAGAGAGAGAGAGAGAGAGTGTGAAGGTAATTAAATGTACAATAGGTAAGTCTAGAATAGGACCAATGGAGTGTGGAAACAAAGTGGTGTGAATCAGCTGTTCTCTGCACCGAATGAAACAAGAGAAAGATTCCACAGTATGAAGTGTGATAAAATATGAGATTTTTATTAATTCATTGATTTATCTATTTAGATGAAGATCCTAATTGAGAAATTCTTCTCAATGTCTTTATGTTTCTTCATAATATTATTTAAAGATATAGCTAGAATTCCAAGAAATGCAGCTAACTGTACACGAGTCCCTACATTACAGTTTAGAGAAAATGCTTAGAATTTTTTGTTCAAATTATTGTTCATGTTTAAAACAAGATTTTTCACTTGCACTTCTCACAAATGCAAGAAACAACTGTATCAAAAACAGTTAACTTTCAATAATCTATATCCCACTCTCCACTATGTAAGTTGTCAGGCCTGTAATGTTTTCATCATTTTGGAATTTTTTAATTAATTTATCTACTGAGAAAAAATTAAGTACAGCACATTGTTGGCTAGTTTTCTGTTATGAAAACACACAATGCAAATAGTAGGGCATTTTACTATTGTATTAGGTTCGTTAAAGATTAGCAACTCCCTCATTAATAGCTACTACATTGAAACCGGAAAAGGGGAGATTAATCAATAACACTGTATCTTATTGTGAACATTGTGTCTATTTGATTACAAAGTGTACTTTGCAAAATAAATTCAGATTTAAAGTGAGTGATAGCTTTACATTTCTACAAGTTCTACTGAGATTTATTGTGTAGCCAATATTCCAATTAAATGCAATGTTAGAAAGCTTATTTCAGTACCCCTTTGTGCTTACGAGTGAGCTATCCCTGTCTAGTGTGCATGCTCTGATACACTGAAGTTTGGAACTGCATCTGCTGATTTCTTGTTCTGCTACTAGACGATTGTCGGGCCATGTTGTTTTTTTTTTTTTTTTTTTTTTTTTTTTTTTTGTGCTACACAAATACTGGAGCATTTATATCATTCAAGGCAGATCTTTGCATACCCCTTAACTCCTCCAATGAAGGTGGAGTAAACGGTCTGTCGTTTGTGTCACTTACAACTTGTTCAGTGACATAAAATGTCAGTAAAGAAAAAAGAAGAAGAGGAAGTAAAGCAGTAAGTCCGGTAATAATAGATTAAAGGTGCACTTTACTATCAACAAATGTAAAATGGGGGATTTTTTAGCATTGATCTTATGAGTTTTTCACACGAGCTATGAATTTATGGCATAAAATCACTAAAAATGTAAAATCAGACTATGTACAATCCAAGTACCATTTTAACAATTTAATATTAAGCATTATACATAAATGAAAACATCAAGTGAGTTAAGTAAACTTACCAACTGTACAGAACATAATTGCTCCATACGGACGAGGTAGACAGGATTCAAATCTCACGCTATAGCCAACACTATTTCCCAATGGTTCTCCGCGTTCATTTGAAACGCGATCTGCTACAGAAACAGCAGAAATTCGACGAGGCTGAGTTATGACTATATTACAATATGCTCCCTGACCTGCCTGAATATAGTCATCCAGAATATACTGACAAACCTGAAATAAAAAGGGAAAATAAGGTAAAATCTATTGGAATAGTAATCACTGGAAAATCTTATTAATGTGATGGTATGTGAAAATGTTTCACCTGTGTGGTCTTTCCACAACCTGTGTTACCCCTAATAATTACCACAGGATGTTCATTAATAGCTTCCATTATCTGTGATTTAGAAGATGCAACTGGCAGCATATTACGTTCTTTTACCATATTCTGCAGGGATGTATCATTTTGCATTCTTTCCCGAAAGCTTTTCTGCAAGTCTTCACTCACTTGATCCATGTTAGCCTGTAATATCAATAATAAAATGAATTAAATTTCTTACTAAATTTCAAATAAATTTACTCATTTTTGTTGCTAATAATTAAAATGAGCTTCCTTCAACTTTGACTTGTATAATAACACAAGGGGCGAAAACAATATACACACAATTTATTGCCCTGTGTAGGGTACTTGAGTGGAGTTCAGCATATTGCTGAGACAAAAATTGGAAACTCCCATCACGTTTTGTGATGATCTAGATTAAATGATTGATAACTATGTTAGGTGCTGGGCAAAAATTTACATTCACTGTGAACAGGCATTAATACCAATGGCATATGAGAGCTGTTACAGTGTTCTTTAATAAATGCAGTCATTCCAGAATAGAAACTTATTTCAAACTAGCTTATAGGCCCATTCTTCACAACGGTTGTTAAAGAGGGACCTGCATATATCTTCTCTTTTTTTTTTTTTTTTTTTTTAGGGTTCTGGACCTAGATCAGCAAAAACAGAATCATTGTTGGATCACTCTTTCAAACTCAGTTCTCCTAGCCAAGATGTCAAATTAAGTAGAAGTCATTGTCGAAAATGACAAATATTCATAAAGGTTCTCATACAAATAGTGAAATTAATTGAAGTCTGTACTCCAGAACGATGTAAATTTAATTATAGGTTCTGTTCATAAAGTTAAGTCTGAGGTGTGTAATTGACTGTCTGGCATGAACTTCTGAAAACAGTTCAGTCGTTGAGTTGATAAATAGTAATTATAATAACAGTGCCATGTATTGGTTCTATGGCATAGTACTAAACTGTTTATCTCTCACAATAAGTGTGTGCTTAAATATTAGAATGTTGCAGCGTTGCACTGGGGATAATGTAGTTATTCTGTATGCAGTGCTCCATATTATTGAAAAGTCGACGAATACTGAAAGTCTGGTAATTCAATCAGCAGAGCAGTTCATGTCTGTTTAAATAAGACGTCATGGTGGTGTCAATGCATGATGAAGTAAGTCTGGGTAACCGTTGAAGGAATGGCATCAGCTGATCAGCTGTATAAAACTTTCCATTAAATATAGTGGTATTTCCAGCGAATTGTCCTGACTGTGTTAACAGCATCTGCCACGTAATAGAACTATATTTTCAGAAGTCTGATTATAACTGTAAGTACAATTGTCTCTGCAAAAGAAGACATCTTTCTCTATCTTAATGTAGTCTGCACCAAAAGTAAGTAATTATAAATTTTAATCACAATTTTACTGAATAATGATGAAAGCAGGGAGTTTTCTGATGAGCTAGTCGCTCGCGCGTGTGTATTATCTCTAGTGGCAGGCACAGAGCAGAAGTATCTCTGGAGTGAGCATTCAGATGCGCAGAACAGATTTCTGTCTCCAACATTAAGGTGGAAGTATAACCAGATATCGGCAAAAATAACCAGATATCGGCAAAAATAACCAGATATCGGCAAAAATAACCAGATATCGGCAAAAATAACCAGATATCGGCAAAAATAACCAGATATCGGCAAAAATAACCAGATATCGGCAAAAATAACCAGATATCGGCAAAAATAACCAGATATCGGCAAAAATAACCAGATATCGGCAAAAATAACCAGATATCGGCAAAAATAACCAGATATCGGCAAAAATAACCAGATATCGGCAAAAATAACCAGATATCGGCAAAAATAACCAGATATCGGCAAAAATAACCAGATATCGGGAAAATCTACTAATCAATGACTTCATCTTGGTCCTTTTTTTTTCAGTTAAGATGGATGACTATGTGTAAATGACCCTTTTAACGACACTTCAACTTTCTTGTTATTTATGTGATATATTTATTTAGATATTATTTCATGTTACATGGTTGCTCTGCGAAAAGGAGGTGGGGATTCTTTGCAGCCAATGCGGTACAAACCAATCCTAAGAACAAATAAATGTGTTTAAAGAGTGGATTTGTTGCAGTATCATTTGGTAATTCCAGAGTATTGTTGAGAAGATGCACAGAAGCCAATGCTCACTCCATAGATATTTCTACTCTATGTATAATTTAGTGGTTACACCCATCAAAAGATGCACGTCTTTTCTTTCCTTGACATTGCAAAGCACATGGGATACAGCTAGAAAGAAAAAAATTGTTTTCCTACCTCAGTTAAATTTTACTTGCAGTGGCAGCGGTTTAGTTTGCTATTGTTGGCAACGATCTATTCACTTTAGGAGGATGATTAATTTACTGACCAGAACAGCATAAATCATTTATTTCATCATGAACATAAAGAATTATTTCCCTTATTCTGATTTCTCAGAAAGCATTCAACGTACGTTGCCAACATCAGCGCACAACACCGCCGCTGTAAGTAAAATTATACACTACAACAAGGGATACAACACCATAGTTATGAGAATGAATAAAACGCAGCAACGCCATAATTAGTTATTTGGTGTACTATGTAAGCAACGTCACCTCACTTAGTCCTTTCCTGTACTATGGCGTTTTCAAGGCATTACTAAACAGAACACACTCAAAATGTAATAAGGATACACCGAAATCAGAAAGGCAACTACATAAATTTCATTTTCCTAGGAAAAAATTCTTACGGAAATTCAAGCATCAATAGACACGAAGGAATGTCATTATGTTTTAAATTCAAATGATACACGCGTAAAGAAGCACATTTTTTCTTTCCATGGCATTGCAATGCATGAGGGATACAGCTAGTAAAAAGATTATTTTTTTGTGTCGTACCTGGGTTAAATTTTACTTGCAGCAGTTTTTTATGTTAACGTTGGCAGCGGAATATTCACTTTAGGGAGATCATTAATTTACCGATCAGAACAACATTAATTATTTATTTCATTATCAACACTAAGAATTATTCCCCTCATTGTACATGATTGATTTTTCAAAAAGGATTCAACGGGCCTTACCAACATCAATCTACTACACCTCTGCCGTAGGGAAAATCGTAGCACTTCTTTCAGTGTATTACACTTTAGTTATGAGAATAAACAACACACCATCGCCATCTATTAGTTATTTGGTATACTATGTCAGTAACAGCGCCTCTATCAGATCTTTGCTATACAACGCTTAATCCACGCAATGTATACACCAGAAACTACAAATTACGATATCTTTCCTTCCTCCGATCCGATTATGATGAAACTAAGCCTATGTTACTCCCCAAACTATTCTCAATTTACCTGTGGAAACCCATGAAAGTTCGTGTTGTACTTTTGGAGATTACCCTCAACAAATAGACACACGATGGCTCTTAAGTCGGATCACAGAAAAAAAGAAGTCTATATATTGTAGATTTATGCTTAAGTTACCTGTGAAAACCCCATGCAAATTCGTGAAGTAGGTTTGGAGACAAGAGGTTTGTAATAGTTGAAAAAGAGACCCGACGGTTACTGAAAACACTTAAAATTATGATCTTTTTTTCCGTGATCCGATTTTGATAAAATTATGCCTATATGTTGACCCTAACTTTTTTCCTGTGAAAAATGCATGAACATTCGTCCAGTAGTTTTGAAGATTGAAGGGAGCATCGACAGTCCTACATTTACAGATTTATTGTTAGTATAGATAAGAACTGCCAGCTACCCACATTTAGCTGACTGCTATGTAATTAATTCTCTCTCTCTCTCTCTCTCTCTCTCTCTCTCTCTCTCTCTCTCTCTCTCTCTCTCTCTCTCCCCATCTTGCAATTCGATAGGAACTTATACTGCTCTTTAGGCGAATAACACAATACAAAAGGCTAGTTTGAATAACACTATGCACAGAAGACCAATACACTACAACACAATGAACATGAACAAAATTTTCTCTCAGCAGAAAATGATGTATATGAGTCACTTGAAATCGATATCGATACGTTTCAACTGCAGCAGCAATTTTGTCAGCGCAGCCAACAATGTCCACATTAGTTACCAGACGACAATACTACTGTATTTTATTAAGTTACAAATACTGAGAAGTGAATGTCCACAGTATATCATGATCACAGGGCAAAGTTAACAATAAAAAATTATGCCGACAGAATTGTAACCATACTACACGCTGTAGTTGATTGTGATAAGGAACAAATGAATGTACAACCAAAGTCGCAACTTCTCAGATATCTATCGGAAACCACTACACGAATTTGTCCTACTTTTAACGATCTGCTGGGTACAAAGCTCTCTGTTGCAAGACAAGTTAACCCCATTTCATTTGTAAACACTAGGCTACTTTAAGGCCAGCAAAATTTTATGTCAATTATGGTCGTTTTTTTCCTCCACGAACACTATTTCATAAAGCGTAAATCACGGGGAAAATCGCAAATATGATAACGCCAAAACGGGTGCAAATTAACATTGTTAATGTAGGAAATTTGAGGGGACCGATGAAAAATGTCGCAAACAGTGGGAAAACGTAAATTCCGAGAAGGTAAAAGTGGGATTCTACTGTATTTGCTACTGATTATTCTTCAACATGAAATCAACACAACAAAGCAAATAGTTCAAAGTAGAGGAGTAAAAAGGTTGAAGAAAAGAGTATGTTGTTATTCAGCAGTAACAAGTAACTTGTCAGTTTGTCTTTCTTGCCCATACACAGATAGTGTTCGTTATGTAGAATTTATAATGTACATCAACAATTACCGCAACTTGAGATAAAATACTTTTAAACACACGCAAAATTTTTCTTTATGAATAATCCATTACTTCTATTCTCCTAAAGTAATTTAGGAACAACACTACTTACAGTTGCAAGAGGCCCTTCATCAATATTACAGCTGGTCCAGGCATTCCAATTTGGTTGCGGTGGAGACCAAGGCACTACTCCAGCAGGCTGAGGTTTAGCAGTAATGAATTCCTCAAGAACATGATCAGTAACCAAGGACACAGGATTTTCTGAATTTCCATGCTGAAAAATTATAACAGAGTTATGACACTCAGGCCTATAAAGTTACTTAGATAAAATACAGTAAAATAAAAGAGCAACACAGAAGTTTTGTCAATTGATATACATGTATTGGCACAAAATTTTACACTTTGGTAGATGATGGATAAGTGTGTGGCATTGCAGCTCCATTTCACAGTCAGTCACATTAAGAATATGTTTGTAGTTCAGCATTTGAGAGAGGCTGCGTAGTTGGTCTAAGTGAATTGGAGTAACCGGCAAATTGCTCAACATTTGACTAGAAACAATGCTAACATTTGATGATGTTGGCAGGAATGGGTGAACCATGGGCAAACACTGCATTAAGAATGAAGTGGTCAAACAAGAGATACCAAGCAATTGTTAGAGGAGCACGCAGAGTTCTCACAGTCATTGTTATCATCAACCTGATATGTAACTGGTGCTTCAGTCATCACGAAGACCACTTATAAAACAGCTAACAGAAGGTGGACGGAGCTCACGGTAGTTCACCCATAGAAGCGACTACAATATGCCAACAAGATCGTTTGCAGATGTATCACGCACATTCAACCTACACCGTAATTGACGTGAGTAAAACTGTCTTCTGTAATGAGCTGAACTTCAAATTAAGCTAACAAGAATAATTTGACGAGCATGAACATTTAGATCAGTCCAAGGCATCCTCTAAACAAATAGCTATGTAGTTGAAGAGTAAACATGGCATGCAGGTCTTTTGATTACTAGACTTTACAAACAGTATCTGATGTGGCTGAAAAATAATGAAAAATTTATATTAATGATGTGTATCACTAGTCCTGATTAGTGGCTCTAAGACACAAAATTTGAATACAAAAACTATCAAACAACCAAGAACTACTCAGTTGCTTAGGGAGATGTGGAAAGAGGAATTATTTTACAAGTGAGGATGAACTAACATGTCACAGGTGCAGGCCACACGCCATCCCACTTTATTCACCGATTATTCAATAACTGATTTCATTGTCTAATGCGAGTATAAGCTTTATTTATTGCAATTTAGAAGATGTCATGTTAATTGCATGTAAAAAAAACTTCCTCGGGTAATAGCACCTGACTTAAGTATGAAATTGTGTAAATTTGTTGTTATGTTACACAAAATTTGGCAGCTGTAATTAAATTAGCTACATTGACTGCTCCTGGCACCTAGAACAATAGTATTTTACGCCATAATGGTAACAATATGTGATTACCCCCAAACCCCCTCTACATTCAGTATGGCAAGGGTTGGATTTTCCACACAGTGTTGAATTTATATTTATATTGTGAACAATATACAAGAATGAGTACTGACAAACAGATAATTAGCTTTATGGCATCGTTTAACAGTCAAGTTTGCAACAAATAATGGTGTCCATGTTGCAGCTCCAAGTAAATGCCACTTGATTTACCATCTAACAGTATTTGAAGTAAGTGATATTTTACCACCAAAAGTAGTCTATTTTGCTTATTTTCCTTTGCTTGAGATTTATGGGAATTCTTTCACAGGCCTCACAATACACATTTTCTTTAATATAGGCTTATTTCAGAGTTAGAAGATCTCTTTCACTCAGTTAATATTAGATATCTGATTTACATTTGGATTACAAAGACTTTAGTCTTCTGCAGAAAAATGTGCAGTATTCTGTTGCATCCATTTTCCATAAGCTGCTGCAAGAATTTAATTTAATTTCAAGTCCATACTTAAGTGTTTCCTCGTTGTTCTTTCCACTCTGTAGAGGAACTCCTCAGGATTTGGGGGGGAGGGAGGCAGAGAAGGGTAATTGTGTACTTCGGATTCTTATACAATGAAATTAATCTTCTTCTACTACTACTACTACTACTACTACTACTACTATTCTGTTGCAATTTCATGTACTGACTTGTTCCATGTACATGGAGATCTACTCCTCAAGTGGAACCTGCAGAAAAGCATAAGGCAAATTTTTGTCACCCCTTAAATAAATATTTTTGAGAGATTAATTAACATGGCTTTGAGCTTCATTTGAACCACCTCATATTCACTAATCCCTGTAAACATTATTATGCTATCTGCTCAAGATTATTTGTAACTGAGGTGAAGTGTGTTTTCACAACAATTTACAGTACATGTGGACTCACGAAATAATACAATAATTTTTGGATATGCAGTCAGCACAAATTAAGATGATGTTTTGTGGTTACCATTGACTTAGCACATTATTTTCACCAACATAGAGGGTAGATATAAGTGCCCATCAACTATAATTGAACGAATCACTATGTTTCCATGCAAGACATTTTCCGGACGACAAGAACCTAATTTTGTAAACAGTTTTTTGCTGTCGTGTTTACATGTTGCAGCCGAATCTGTTTTCCTAGCCCACTCAACATGGTGGCTTTAGTCAGCGCAATCACTATTTTCCTTTACTTAAATACACATGCTCAATTCTAATGTTTATATTTTTTTTTTCTTCACAGAAGAAAATGTCATTCTGTCCACATGTGCCGAAAATTCTTAAGAAAAAACAATCTGACAACCCAAGAATGTTTCAAAAACTGCTGCGTTTACATGGACACGAAAATCTATTGTGGAACTGGAAAACTGCTTTACAGAAGTGGATTTCCAAAAATCAACTTTGGATTGTTTACATGACCAACGAAAAGTAGAATTGGAAAATCTGTTTACAAAATCCGGTTTTGGGATTCCATCTGAACATGGTGATTAGACTGAAGATTTCTTTGAACCATTCAGTTTCTATGGCATTTGAATAGAGGATGGGGGTGTCGAAGGAGCCAATTATCGATTTATTTTGGTTTTTTACTAAATTCGTTACCATAATTTACATTAACTATCTAAACTTGTCCGTCCTATTGTGAAGTATTGCTATGGCTTATGGGATCCTCAAATATGTAGAGCTGCTGGAGGACATGAAAGTTCAGAGACGGGCAGCTCATCTTGTATTATTGTGATACAGGAGAGGAAATGCCAGAGAAATAACGGAAGATTTGTGGTGGAAATCTTTAAAAAAATTCTTTCACCAACTTTCTCCTTCAAATGCAAACAATTTGCTAGTACCCACCTACAAAGAGACATGTCCTTATAAGAGAAAATAAAAAACCGAAAGATTTAGGTTTTCCTCTTTCTCATGTGCTATTAAAGACTAACAGGATAGAAATAACATGAAAGTGGTTCAATGAACCCTATGCAATGGACTTCAATGTGACTTGCAGATGAATATGTAGGTGTAGATTCTATGTCACTACAAGATAAACTACTACTAACTATCATCAACACACCACCACCAACTGCATTTAATCTGCCATGAGCATCGTCTTAGCGTCTAAAAAATGTGGTAGAGCTTACATTCAACCTTGCAAATTTCTTTTCCTATACTAATTTCAGTTATTATTGCCCTACAAAACAACTTAATCTTTTCATATTCATAAACATAAACAGCTGTTTAGTAAATTCTTCAGATCATTTAACACCGTTCCTTATGAAACCCAATCTACATTTTCCTGCTCTTGAAAACATGAGATAGATCAGTAGTGCTTAGGCACTGTTGCTAAATAGTAAGACAGTAAGGTAAGACAGAAATAAGGACTACAATTTATCAGTCACACCACGAAAGATAGTGCTGCCCTTTAACCACCATAAAAGGTTTCATTTATTATTTCCTCACTGTGCTTATTAAAAAGCATCAGTAAAAGACAATATCATTTACATTTTCTTGTTATGCATTTTTATAAAATGTTTCCAACTGTGAAAAATAATAGAAATGTAAAGTTTCATTACTATGCTTTGTGTTGTGTTTGTATAACATGTCGACAATAATGCACTAAAGCTCGTTCAGTTTTCTATATAATAACAAATAGTTAACTGAAGAAATGAGTACTTACTATAATAACTGGTCTTATATTTAGCCCCTCAAGAACATCAAAGATCTGAGACTCAAGTTGTGGACTAATATTAACTTCGTATGGTGGTAATTGTTCTGCATCTTTATTTCTTTTAAGTGTCCCACTGAACGCTTCAATCACACCCAGGTGGAACAGCTGCCGCACAATGGACAATGCACAACTTTTGGAAGCCGACTGTTTGTTTGATCCTGTCTCTCTTCCTGTAACAGCTAAAATACACAGGTTCCTATAAGAAACAGATGATGGGAAAGTAAACAACTTTTCCATAACTACACTCTCACTTCTTCCGGTATTGCTACTTAAACTGAACCATAATACACATGTAAGCTGAAACATTTAATCAACAATTTATTGATAATATAATTATTAATGAATTAATATATGTACAAGAATAGATGAGCAGTGAAAGAAGGGAGAGGGTTTGCATTGAAGATTGTTTTACTTTAAGACCTTTTTCCCCCAGAAATAAAAGGAACATTAATGGTCATCCACCACAAGAGTACCTTCTCTACTTGGTGATAAATCCACTTCACTTGTGTAGCATGTTAGAGCATGGATTCTCCTGTTGCAGAACTAATGTACAACTTTCTGATTCATTGAAACTGATATTAAAGAGAAAATCTTACCTGCCAAAATATATTATTAATATTACTGATTAACATTAAAGAAAGAGCAAAATTTATTTGCAACAGTGCTGTAATTTGGCCACAAGTTCATGAGGAAGGTAGCAAGGTTCGGCTGCCCAGATGCAGATAGCCATAGAGGGCACACCGGTAAGCAACGGCTTCTCACTGCAACAGTGTTAGCACCCAGTGGATACTCATGTCACATTATGGCCACACAGCAGAATCGCCTGGGCGCCTGCAATGATTCCCTACCTCGTGGTAAGGCGGGCCCATTACCACATCCCTCCTTCCATAGGGGAGCTACCATAAAGTGTGCAGTGAAATACATGGGATTGGAACAGATCATGGACCCCACTTATGTGACATCCATGTCATCCTGGCCTGTGAAACTACTCCTAGGAGGCTGCAAGGGATATGGGCAGAAATGGCCGAAGCACAGTTGCAACCCCTCCCGCACCACTGGAACGGTGGCGTGAAGGACCCAGCATCAGAGAGATCCACCACAACACACAACCACATCTAAATGCCAGAGTGATAGGGGAACTGCTGACGAGCCTGGGCTCGACTGGCTGTGAAGGTATTCTTGGCGAAGACAGCTGATCCCAGGCACTCTGCAGAGCACACACTGCCCAAGCAGCCAACCATGGGTGAACATCCTCTTTAGCATGGGTACCAGACAGCTGTGGCGTGGTGATGCACTTAGGAGACTGAGGTGTCCAGCACTCAGAATCTACTGAACTGGCGTAGAAGGGAGTACTGAGAGGGAAGGCAGGCTCGGCGAAGGGAAACCAACAGTGGAGACACTGGGGTCAAAGGAGGGAAAAGGTCCAGAGCACTGGGGAGCGACAGTCTTCCAAACTGCACTCTCAACTGGTTTTTATGATGAGTGAACAGGCAGTCTCCCAACCAGAATGAGAATTACTTTCTTCTCTCATTGTTGTTGGACGATGGCTGGCATCCATCAGGTCTGCTGGCTGCATCCTCATGCACATGCTAGAGTTCCAGGCTGAAACCCAGTCAACAGCAGAGTTGGTGGACGGCATGGGGCAGACAGGAGCAGGTGAAGGAGGTTCCTTTGCTTTCCTTTGTAGAAACATTTCTCCGCTATTGGTGTGGACTGGTATGAACTGAGAAACTTAACGATATTGGCCTCAGCTGGGAATATCTCTGCATTTGTGCCATTAAAGTACACATCGACCGTTTGGCCTCACCATTTCACTGTGGGTGACATGCAGAATACTATTTGTGGTGCAGTACTTCTGACAGGACTTTGAAATAAACTGTGGACCATTGTGAGATACCAATGTTTTTGGTATCTATCTATGGAAAATTTTTTGAAAGTGCCTTTATCGTACATGCACTGAAGTTGGTGTCAAGGTTCAACACGTAAGGGAATCTTGAGTAGGTGTCATTTAACAGCCAAAATGTGCCAAAGAAAAGATCCACATAGTCTATGTGCATGCTTTCCACACCTGCGAGGCTGCAGGCCGAGGGTTCAGCCTGCTGTTGTCACAGGCTCTGACAACTCAAGGAAAGGAGTAGCCAATTGAGTAGCATAACCCCAATCACCACCAGCAGATGGTGTCAAAGCTGAAAATAACAGCAAAGAGAGTAGTCCCATCGGTGGAGCAGGGTATCTAGCCACCCATGTCCATGTCCTCACTGGAGGATCAGGTCCTCGCTGCTGTGTGGTTGTTAGTGATGGGGAAACTGTTTAATGTCTGTTGGGCCTCAATCTCAATGTAAAAAACACAGGATTTTGTCCTTTTTGAAAAGGCGGTTCAGGACCCACCAGAAGCTGGGGGAGTGTGTGTGTGCGCATTTGCATCTTTAACTGTGAACAGGTAGTGCATCCGGTAATTTTATCAGATCGAAAACAATTCCCACTGCTGAAATCAGTGTGCAGTCTTATACGTGAAGTGTGCTGAAAGTTGAATAGGGCGACCGGAGGCTTATGGTCCGTGAGCAACTGAAATATTTCTCCACAGAGAAAAAATGTGAAATTTTTTAAAGGACCTTTTTCTTGATCTTAGGAATAGTTGCTTTGTGCTGCATTCAGCATCTTTCACACACACACACACACACACACACACACACACACCCCAGTCACTCCATACCATCAGCATAAGGTGTTCCAGTACTGGCGCCAATCCGTAGTCTGACTCATCCGCTGCCACTAAAATGGACGCGTCTGGCTGAAAGGATGCTAAGCAGGTGGCTCAAGTAAAAAACCCCGAGAACTGCACTAGACTGTTAGAACGGCTATATTCATGGTGATGAACAGTATGCAATAGTGTGCACAGCTCTTGCTGCAAGGGTGTTGCTGCCCGGCAGTGGAACGATAACGTTTAAGACCTTGTGGTCGAATCACCTGAGTATCTGTGCCGCAATCCCACACCTCGTGGTAATGTGGGCGCGTTATCACAGCTGCCTTACAACATCCTCTGAACTACCTTACCTGGTCAGTTGTAAGGGTACCTACAGTTTAACATTTACTCTGAAGCACAGCGATACTAGACACTCAGTGCCAAAGGTAAAAGACTTGACATACTGGGGATTTAGCTCATGACCTTTGGATTTTGAGGCTGTGCTAAAGAGGCAGACCACAAGAGAGTAGCACTTCAAAGAGTAATTTCCCTAATTTTTCTGAAGACACTCAACAGATATAGGAGATTGGCTTCACTATGTTCTTGTGAATGAAGATACTATTTTCAGCAACATTGCTCAATGGCAAGTTTTCAGGTTTTCTACTGAAATTTTAAATGCAAAAATGTATTTTGCCAATATGTACGAACCTTTTATCTACAATTATTACTTTCATTTGTAATTATTTCATAATAATAATAAGAAGAAGAATAATTCTCAGATATTAAAATTAATATTTGCTTTCACTTAATTAGCTCGCAGTGAAATTGTGAGATATCTTTAGAAGTAGTAAACAATACTCATAAAACAAGAAGTGTCATCTACTTTTAATTTGATAGAAATGAATGCAACTTACTTCGACCAAGCTGTTTCACATAGAAGCTCATCTCAGCAACAAAACTCCTAGAAAATAATAAAAAGCAATTACTAGTATAATTAGGTTCATGATTTGTAATGGGATAAAATAAAGTTTTGAAGAAAGAAACAGCATCTGATGGAATGTAATGAAAGATTAACACTTACCATTAAATTTGGAGTGGTTATCACTAGCCAGGTTCAGGCTGTATAGCTCTGAAGCTCCTTATCACTGCAGTGCAACACCATGAATATACTTGGTTTATCTGCATACGGATAACATTTGAAAATTTAACTACACTAAAAAAGTAAAGCTACAAGATAACTGCAATTTCCAAAAAAGATTTATTGCTAAGAATTTTACTTTTAATTAAATAACTGTGTGGCTTTTTCCATGATACCTTTTGTAATTCCTATTTTGTTACTAAAATGTTGAAAACTTAAAAACTTAAATTTGAAAGAGCTGAAAAATTAACACACACACACACACACACACACACACACACACACACACACACACACACACACACACAGAGAGAGAGAGAGAGAGAGAGAGAGAGAGAGAGAGAGAGAGAGAGAGAGAGAGAGAGAGAGAGAGAGATTACAATTCGTAACTGGGGGCCTGTTACCTTCAGTATGCATTCTGTCAATTCTGAACAGCTACCATTTGCACAGTGGAAATGTATTTCAGGCACTTAGTGCCTTTCTTTGGAAGTACAGTAGAACCCCTTTTTTTACCCTTTTAAAAAGGACTGCAAAGAACTTTATGTAAAACACGGGAAATATCATTCAAATGTTCAAATGTTTGTACAGCTTAAGGGACTTAACTACGGGGTCATCAGTCCCTAAACTAACAAACTACTTATGAACTACTTGAACTAGGACGGCACAAATATCCATGCCCGAGGGGGGATTCGAACCCCCGACCGTAGTGGCCGTGCAACCGTGACTGAAGCGCCTCAGTCTCCTCGGCCACCGCGGCCGGCGGGAAATATCATTTCTTAGTTTATATATGTTATATGTATGTAATGGGGATCAAAATAATTGATAAGAAGTTTATGTAGTTAAGGTTATTTGAATTTTGTACTATTTTAAACGCCAAGTGGGGCTGGAAGTGGTAACTTTACAGGAAGTAGGTATTTTTTTACATAATTTCATTGATCGTAATTGGCATTGTCAGCAAGCCTTTAACTGGTAATCATTATTTAAGTAATGAAACATTGCACTACTCCCATATTTTTTATATTTTTCGATGTTTCGCACAATGATATTCAAGAGTTTATTCGTATTCTCAGACGCAAATATAGTCACATGGATTTTGTTGTTGTTGTTGTTGTTATTGTTGTTGACATTTGCACAAGGTCGGCATCTCCTACTGTAAGCATATTTTGAGGTTATAACTGTACCCCTTTCAATGTGCAGAAAAACACACACAAGCAAACCATTATTGTGACCCTTTATAAAAAAAATACTTACATATCTGCACTTCACAATTTCAATAAATTCTCAAACGCTTTATGCAAGGCAAGAAGAACAAGTAGTTGCGTAAATTATGCCGACACTCGGCACGGTGACTGATGGGATGTTCCCATCATATGATGTTCCCATCATAACATTCATAAACCCTATACTTGATGGCGAAACCAATCCCAATGTCAATTTATGTGAATTATGTCTTCTCTCTCCACAAACATTATTTCATAATGCATAAAATGCAGAAAAACGCAAATATGTTAACTCAAAAATGGGAGCAAATTAGCATTGTGAACATAAGAAATTTGACGGGACCAACAAAAAACAGGTATAAATGGTGGGTGAACATAATATCTGGGAACGTAAAATCGAGGTTATATTTAATGCAAGTGAGTTGTGTGTGTACATTCTCTGCACCAGGCTTAGACGAAACATACAAATTAAGACATATACTCGGGTCACCAAGTGCCCAAAACCAATAGAAATTATTTCAACTGTGCAACAGGTAGCTGCTTCAAATAAATGAATATTGTAGCTGTTTAACAAATTCTATTCATTTTAAGTTAAGATCATTTTTCCCCCTAATATCTTGCAAATTGTTGCAGTGACTGCTTACTGTAAAACACTAATACTACTATGTTCAATATATGGCAATGAAAATGAAAGTTTACGGCTGATTAAAATTACAGGAGTATATTGTGTATAGTAAAGACTGGCATAATGATTCCACTATTTCTGAATTCATTTATTACAATGGAAGATTTTCAGTCTATGCCATCAATCAAAACAGATCACTAATTACAAAGTTAAAACCATGTAAATGTGTGTGATCATGAACTAAATTTCTGAAATATGTATGCTCGAACTTTTAAACTGTATAAAGCATTGGAACATAGAATGCATTTGTGGTTACAGTTCAAGGACTGTTACCAGGAGAAGTATTTACTCAACTGTGATTCTTGCAATAACATTGTGATTACCATCAAATTTAGTTTCCCCTCTTCTGTGTACAGCTTCTGTACATTATTGCCCTTTTCCTGGCATCCTTTTTTTTTTTTTTTTTTTTTTTTTTTTTTTTTTTTTTTTTTTTTTTTTTTGCAGCTTCTGAAAGTCTCTTCTGTCTGAAAGTTGGACATTCAAGACTTTCAGCAGTTTGTATTTTACAGTAATTGGGACATTCTTGACAATCCATTTTGTGTGTACTTTTATTAATATGTTTTCTTCGGTACTGTTTCCTAATCTAAATTAACTGTTTGTTGTTCTGGGTCAAATAAAAATATAAGTCTCAACAATGAGTTCAACAAATAACCCTGTGTTACCTGTAATATATCATGTGTTGGAACTATCACAGATATGGATAACTGTCATTATTAGATCTTTTAACTGCCAAGAACCACTCAAAGATCTTATTTGCAATACACATACAGAACCAATTATTTACCATACTTGTGTTCTTCCTAGTGGCTCTTGGAAAACCACAGACAGTTGCCTTACAAAGCAGTCACATTCTGACCTGGTTAGTCAGTTACTGCAACCAAAAGTTGTTTATTTTAATCATCATACAATGTTTACTATTGCTATATGCAGCAAATTTTTACACATCAAAGATTTTGGATGCAACACAATATCACACCAGCGATTATTTAAAGCAGATTTTATAACATGGATGCAACTGTATAATTTTAATGAACCTGCGAAATCAATATATCTGTGAAGAATTACATTTCAAAAATTAATGTCTAATATCAAATGATAATCACAGTATCTAAGCTGTTATGTAACAAAACGAAAGGGCAACGAAGACGAGGGACATAGCAGTTAATAGGTGTGCATCAGTTTACAATTTCATTTACTACCGAAACTTTTATTATGGAGACTCTAGATTATGCTTTAATTACAAGCAAAGCAATATGTCTATTGCAATACAAAATATACCAATGTTGACAGTGGGAACGGCAAGTTACAGAATTTTTCAATTGTGCAAACCAAGTTTTTGTGATTTTTCTAAAGTAACTTTTTTCCATCCAGAAGAAACCACAGGAATTGTGGCTTTGTTTTGAAGGTTTCTTTAGTGGCTGTAGGAAGGTGAAGTGACTGTGACCTTAGCCTCAATTATCCAACCTTCAGTTATCCTACCTTTTGTGTTATCCAACCCTTTCACCAGGACTGGATGCAGTAGCCGGGCGCCAGACAACAGGTCAATGACTAAACGTGTGTTTTAGCGTGCATCATTATCACTCAGTTCGTTGTCGCCGTTTGCTACTCCTCATTCCTCAGTGTTAACCTAGATCTGTAGTGGAGTGTACGTGTTGCATTTTGCTTGATAAAAATTTGTGGTGATTGCTTCAAAATGTTGTTTCTGCAATAACTTTATTAACACTAGAAAATAGTACAGTACACAACAAGTGTTTCGAATCAAGGTTAAATGTCAACTGACGAGCTCCGCTGAGTCCAGGCGAGCCCCAGTTCACTTAGGCTGTACTGTAGCGCTCCTATATTACTTTGCATGTGTTTTAAATTTATGACTCACTGTCAACAGTTTCAATGGAAGAAAATGCTTTAAAAAGAATGGACAATGGTAAAACTTTTATTGAAAGTGGCACAATATTATAACGTCGGGAAAACGACAGCTGGATACTGAAAAGGAACTGCAATGAAATTGAGAAGTGGTGTTCTCAGCGAGCAACCTCAGCTGTTTTGGAAGATCGGAAAACCATGGGAAAAATGTGATTATGAAAAGTAAGTGAAGCTTTGTTACTATTGCTTACTCAACAGAGATAAAGGTGTACTCATGTCAGGACCTATTTTGCAGGAAAAAGCCTTGAAATTTCTTAACAAACTAAACAATGGTGAACCTGATTTCACAGCTTGTGTAGGCTAGCTCAATAGATGGAAGAAAAGAAACAATTCCGCAACCTAAGTTCTGTGGTGAGACGCTTGCAGTGTCTTTGAATCTGTTCAATTGTTAAGCGATAAACTTCAGAAAGTATTGGGCGAGAAAAAATTAACAGGTTATCAAATTTTTAACTGCAATGAGACTGGTCTCAATTACAAAATGTTATCAGAAAAAACATTAGCATCACAGGCCGAAAAGGCAGTGCCAGGTTACAAATGAAGCAAAGAAAGAATGGCAGTTCTTGCATTCAGTAACACTACAGCTAATTCCAAAATGAAAGAGCATTTTAAGATGTAGATAAATATGATTTACTAGTGTAATATTACGACTAAAAAATACTTTAATGAGCTCAGACATTTTTAAAGGATGGTTTTTTAACATGTTCGTGCCACAAACTAAAAGGTTTCTGAAAGCCAACAATTTGCCCTGCAAAGCACTATTGCTTCTAGACAATGCTACTGGTCATCCTAATGAGGATGACCTTCAAAGATGAAAATATGAAGGCCATGTTTTTGCCTTCAAATATCACATCCTTATGGACCAAGAGACCTTTGAGACACTGAAGAGAAACTACTACAGAAACTTACTTTCCTCTTTAATTAATGCTATGGGCAAGGGAGAAGACTGGGTATAAGTTGCACCTTATTCATTTGAAAGACATAGTTTATGATGTGGTCCAATCTTGAAAGAGTGGTAGAGAAAATGTAACTGTGAAATCCTGGAAAAATTTGCTACAGGAAAATCAAGAAAATTCTTCAGAAGATGAAAATCTAAGGCAGAAATCTAAGGAGTACCCGAAAATACTAGACTGCTTTCATTGTTACAACAAGTTCCGGGACATACTGATGCCACAGAAGTTGATATAAATGAATAAAAGATGAAGAAATTGAATTGGCATATGAAGAAACAGTCAACATGGTAAACAAAAAAGAAGAAAGACTAAGTGGATGTAGTGGAGGGAAGTGCACTGAAGGTTTCTCACAACGAAGGACACAAAGCCTTAGAAACTGCTTTAAAATATGCACAACATGGCAGAAACATATACCGAGGTTTTCCTTTTTAAGAGACTCGTGATTTAGCGGCAAGTGTGTTACGGAGTAGGTGGTAGTGAGAAATAGCAGAGGGTAGTTTCAGTATGTGAAAGTATGTGGGAGTGACCCTCAACATATATGAAAAAGGGGACTGCAAATGCGACGACAATAAATGCTTAGACGAAATAAAAAAAATACTTGGGGTGGAAAGAGTGACAACTGATTAAATGGAGATAATGACACTGAGTAATAGATTTGATGTGGTTGGAGGTTCTCATGAAGTCATTTGCGATATTGAATTTGATATTTAAGAATACAGCATGTAAGGCTAAAGAGAACAGATGGGGAGTGTTACATTCTGCAACAATGCAGAAAGGACATCCTCACTTGGTTTAGACCTCTTAATGCAGCCACAAACATAACATGCTCGACAAGCACACTTGCTCAAGTATGTTTGCAGAAGCATGCTTGAGCAAGTGTATTATAAACATATTCAAGCATCTGACTTGTACAAGCAACTTTATGCATTATCGAATTTTGATTAGGCATGCTTGTGCAACCATTTGCATATACAAGTGTTCAAGGATGTGCTAAGAACAGGGAGGCTTGTACAATCATGTGTAAATAGTTGCTTTATTTGGTACTGTTGATTTACCTTCTGGATAAAACTAAGATACACCACAAATCAATGAACATTCTTTTTACATTTGGCAAGAAAGAAGAAAAACAACTATTTTAGTCATCAAAATCAAAGATTTTGGAAACCCAGTGAATGTGCAATTCGCAACTTGAACAATTATACTTTTCCGTGTTTCGTAGGATGTCTTTCAATGATTGTGATTGCCAGTTATCAATAATTTACAGAAGTATTCTGCTTCTCTTTCATTACTGTGTTTTTTTAGGTAATACAACATTTACAAAATTGAACAGAATAAATCTTCAGGCAATTTTACATGCAAATAAAAGAAATTGTATTTTTGTCTGTCCAGATACCAGTCCTGGTATTGTGTTTTCTTCCTTACAAAGGAAACAAAAAGATTTGTTATGTGCAATTTTTCAAATGGATTTATTGTCTCTTAAAGAGACTAGTACAGTGCAAAAACAGAACACACTTGCAAGCATCACACAAAAAATATTGACTAAATATTTGTACTTGACAAGTTAAGCAAAAAGAAATACGAAAATGATGCAATGCTGCACAATTTAAATAATGAAAAACAGCAGAGTGTGGAAAATATTATTTGCAACACTGTTCACCACTATCAGGTTTCCTCTTTCATTGTTTTAAATTTTCCATAACAAAAGCAAAAGGCTCCATAACCCACCATTTGAGCTCATTTGCTGATAAATGAACTGATGCTTGCACAAGCATGCATGATCGTATGGAAGTGCAAAGAATTTGTGCCTGCTTGTAGAAGCACACTTGTGCAAACACTGCTGTCAATCTCGCAGTTACATGTGTGTCCACCTTTAAAAGTCACCAATGAATCTTCATTTTGTGAGGTGTTGGGATTCTACGTAATTAAAATTGATTTTTTAAGATCAGGATTGACCAATCAATCTAGCTTAGTTAGGTCACAATGGACAATTTCTTTTTTTTTTTTTTTTTTTTTTTTTTTTTTAGGGAAGTCTCCACTACAACATTGTTTAGTAAACAAAAAACCCAAAATTCAAAAATAATCATTCAAAATGACCTGTGAAGTTTAATATTAAAATTATCAAAAATCCACTTTTTGCGCCCAAATATAACAACTAAGGAGTGATTTAACAAGGCTCATTTTTTTTCTCTCTAATTAGGTATCATAAACCACTAGACCCGATATTTTGAAATTTGAAAATTGTCATATTTCATGAAGTTTGGCATTAATTACATCTCTAGACTGGACTCTAATAAATTACTTCTTGATTGTTATTTTTGAAGCTAATAAAGGTATTTTCAAAAATTTTGATACCAAACTTTGGAGGTCATTTTGACTGGTTGTTTAACAAACAAGTTTGTAGTGGACATAATGTCAATTTCAATGCTGTAATGTAATCCAGCACAGAGAGATTCAAATTATCACTGACGTCGCGAAACTTAAAAATAGTCACATGTGTACCTATAAAAATGGCCACCATTCAGGAACGGTGCAAGATTTAAAATAATAATAATAATAATAATAATTGTTTTGACTTCTTAATTTTAGGATTTCACATCAAAATCAAAATATTTAAAAATGATCGAGCAAGAACATTTTTATTGGACCACTTCATTTGGATTGACTCCAGTTGTAACTCTTGTGCTTTACATTTTAAAATGTTCTGCTAATGATTCTATAAAGTTTACAAAAGACATCACACGACAAAATTTTTTTAATAATTTTTTTCGAAAATCGTGAAACTATCAACATGTACTGAATATAAATATGGTGATAAAGGTTATCACAACTGCACAAAAATAACATAATTGTCTTTACTTTGCATCTATTTAACTTCTCCATAGTTCTAATTTTGCAATTGCAACTAAATTAGGTGTAAGATAACAGACCACTGGCTGGTTTTAAGAATGAGACTGTGGAGGTTCAAGAATATTAGTGACCAATGTGGCAAACCAATGAATTAACAGCATGTGGCTGCAGTTTCAATTTTGAAAATTCATACAACTTTACAAATAAATTCATATTAACTTTGCAGAACAGCCTTTTATGGATTTTATGTTTCTGAGATACACACATTCCTAGGGCCACATGCAGCCGGCAGGCGGGACACATCAGTTCTAGATGATCCACGAATAATTTGACATAGTAAAGTGACATAGGTACCAATGCCTTTAACGTGACTTTTTCCCGCCTTTCTTTTTTGCCAATGATTCCTTCAGAAGACAAGTAATGATGTGTGAGGATAAAGTCAACCATATATTGAGAAAAATTTTGTCAAATAGCAGTAATGCGAAGGACATCAGGTTGTTGGGGCCATAGTCTGCTCAAAGTCAGTAAGTACTTCACCGCTCTTGTTGTTGATTCTACCAAACAGCAGCAGCTTTACTTAATTGTATAGGTGCCAACTGTCCCTCCAACATATCCTCTGTTCCACCCACCAAAAAATGTCACTAGCTCCTGTCCACCTCCTGCCTTCATGCCATTCCTTGCTCCCACTCGAACCTCACATACTATCAATATTAACTGAACTACCAATACAAAATACTTATGATTAAAAAGTCTGTGAAAAGAATGAAATAAACACAGACAATAGATCATCTTTCTAGACACTCATATACAAATGTTTATGATAGTCTTATCTGACCAAAATGATAAGACAACTAGCAAACAACAATTCACAAGTAACCATTGTTTATGTACACCAACACCCAAATTGTAGAGGTCTATATTTTTGTAATACCTACTGTCATCTCAGTACACACGTGGTATTGCATTGCACATATAGCAGAAAGCAATGTGACTTGAACCAATCTTCTTAAAACCGATTTTGTGTATGATTTTTACAAGATGGTTCAATTCACATATAAAAAATTTTACAGCCACTATTGAATTGGAAAAATACACCGATGAGAGCCAAATAAAATAAGAGACAAATCATATGAGGTAAAAATAATTTGGCAAAAGTAATATTGCCTTTACTTGATCAAAAACGCCACCTTTGACAAAAAACAAATCTGAGGAATGAAACACAAGATGATGATTATATATTTTAATGAGGAAATAAGGAAACTAAAGCACTACTCTTCAGTAGGTAACTTAGAAAAAGATACTAAAAATAACAGTATCATACAAAAATTGATATGATTTACTGAGAAGAATAGGTGTATAGTTTACATGTCCTGACAGAAAAATTTGAAAGGACACAAACTAAATAGGATAACAGAGAACTGAAAAGGGGACTTGTCAAAAAACAGAGAAAATTCAAAGGATATGATAGTCCTGAAGAACCTCTCACTTGCATGCAGTAATACACTCCTAACAGGCAGAGTAAAATTTGATCTCATCAAGCAGGAATTTAGACACAGATTGTATATATGCATTTATCTACACATTTGGACCAGTGAGTAATGAAGCATACAGGGGAGATAAGGAGGAGGAAAACTGGAATGATGATAGATGCTGCAAGAAGGTTCTTTGCAGGATAAAAATAAAAAATCCATGGGAGGTGTGTTGATGGCATTAAAAAGTAAGTAAGAGTAATGGTGACTTTAGTTTAAAAAAACCATAATGCATTTAGAATAATATATGTTATAGAACTGATGTCATCCTTATATATAATGTGTCACGAGAGAGAGAGAGAGATCAACATTATATAAAATGTAAGTCAAGATTAATTTTAGAAACTAGTATCTAGACTATTAAATTTAAAAAAATTGTGTGTCATTTGGAAAGTTTTCATATACACTACATCCTTATGAACTGAATGAAGGTGTTCAATGAAACTTTCCTTCCCTTCAGCGACTCTGCTGAAAGGCTGGAAATGCAATGAGTATGTCGCACAAAATGCAACATGACCCAGCAGTTCTACACTTGCTGGATTATGTTTAAATAAATTCAGTATCATGGTGTTGCACTGCAGTTAGTCAAAAAGGAGTCCTGAACCTGTTGTGCACAATTTACAAAAAAAAAAACATTTGAAATAAAGTCACATGTATTACCTTGTATGATCTGGTCCTACAGGAGTATATTTATAGTCAGCTTGAAGTCTATTCATTTGCAAAAACTGATGAAGTTTTGATTTTGCATTTTCCAGAGTCCAGTTACCATGTATGCTTGCATTGACATCCAGTTCCTCGGCCTGCAACATACAGATATGGTTCTAAGCAATATTTAATCCAATAATATTTTTGTGTGACTTGGCAGCTCTATGTGTGACTGGGCAGCTGAATGGTGTAGTGCAAACTACAAATCCATAGTTCACAGTTTTAATTTCCAGTCACTAACATTTCTGTCTGTTACTCGGCATTTTTCACATCAAACATTATCAAAGATGGAGGCAATAATGGGTTATTACTATGTTACCCTGCAGTTTCCCCTACAACTTGATATACATGCCAGTCCAAAATTGAGAGGCAGTCTAAAGTCATATCACCTTCAAAGGGGGCCAGGCCTAATAAAGCACTGTAGTATACGAACCAGCATTGTGATGACAAACATTTGCCTGAAGCTGTTAGAGTAAAAAGGCATATTTAATTATTATATTACTTTTGAGTATCAGAAATAATTAAAATTAAAATAGAGCTACACCAAAATGGCATATTATGATCATCAACCTAATGCAGTGAAAGTCAGGAGGATGAAAATTATTCAAATCTGCTGTGATTAAAGCAGCCTGCCCTGGATATCCTAGATAATAATGCATCATGTTACCAATAAATTGAAGTTGGTCCTCTAAAAAACTTGCCTATGCTTATGAAACAATGTCTGCAATTACTGCAGAGGAAAAATGCTGTTGCAGTATTTCATGAAATATAAAATTGTCTTTAATCTATCATTACCCTCTTAAATTGAATGGATAACACAAATTTGAAAACTAGGGTTGTGCAGCTCAGCAATAGGGTAGAGTTTTTTTGTTGTTGTGGTCTTCGGTCTGCAGACTGGTTTGCTGCAGCTCTCCACACTACCCTGTCCCGTTCAAGTCTCTTCATCTGAGAATACATTCAGCAACCTACATCGTTTTGAATCTGCTTACTTTATTCATCCCTCCGTTTCCCTCTACGATTTTTACCCCACACATTTCCTTCTAATGCTAAGTTTGCAATTCCTTGACGTCTCAGAATGCGTTCCACCAACCTATCCCATCCCTTCTATTAGTCAGGATATAGCAGAAACTCCTTTTCTCCCGCAATTAAGGACCTCCTCATTAGTTACGTGATCTACACATCTAATTTTCATTATTCTTCTGTAGCACTACATTTCAAAAGCTTCTATCATCATCTTGTCTGAACTCCTTATCGTCCACATTTGACTCCCATACAATGGTACACTCCAAACAAGTGGTTTCAGAAAGGACTTCCTAACATTTAAATTAATATTGGATGTTAACAAGTTTCGCTTCTTTAGAAATGCTTTTCTTCCCATAGCCAGTTTGCATTTCATATCTTCTCTACTTTGGCCATCTTAAGTTATTTTGCTACCCAAATAACAAAATTCATCTACTACTTTTATTGTCTCACTACCTAATCTAATTCCTTCAGCATTGCCTGATTTTCCGATGCTACATTCCATTACCATCGCTTTACTCTTGTTTAAGTTCACCTCATATCTTCCTTTCAAGACACTGTCCATTCAATTCAACTGCTCTTCTAGATCCTTTGCGGTCTCTGACAAAATTACTATGTCATCAGCAAACCACAATGTTTTTATTTCTTCTCCCTGAACTTTCATCCCTCTCCAAATTTCTCCTTGAATTCCATCAATTCTTGCTCAATGTACAGGTTGAACAACATTGAGGAAATGCTACAACACTGTCTTACTCCCTTCCCAACTTGTGCTTCCCTTTCTTGCTCTTCGACTCCAATACAGTCTGGTTTTTGGATAGATTGAATATAACTCTTCACTCCCTACATTTTACCCCTCCTACCTTCAGAATTTGAAAGAGTATTGCAGTCAACATTGTCAAAAGCTAGAAACGTAGGTTTGCCTTTCCTTAGCCTATCTTCTAAGAAAAGTCTTAAATTGAGTATTGCCTCCCATCTTCCTACATTTCTCCTGAATCCAAAATGATCTTCCCCGAGGTCGGGGAATTATTATAGAATGAGCACAAAGACATGTGATTGCGTAGCACTGTGTATTTCAAATAGAGTAAGGACTCAAAAACATTTCTTAAGGACGTTATCACTGATTAAAAAAATTAAACTATGATCGTTCTCATGTAACACCATTATTAAGTTTACAAAAACATTGTCCTTCCAACGGATAGAGCAAACAGTATTGCTTCGAGAGAAGCAAGAAGTATCTGACAGGCTTACAGTAACTACATGACCAGCCATTAATGCAAACTTCTCTCGTGAACAATTTATTGAATACTGTGATTTTGGCAGTATATTTACATAATTACGGTGTGATACAACAACAAACTCATGTTTAAAGTATTTTTGTACTTGTGTATCTTACTTTTTTGTATTTAATGTCAATTTCTTAATTCCACAATTATGAAACCAGATTTTTCTTGTTGTAGTGTAAGTTTCTATTATCCCACAACATAATATTTATACAATTAATGATTCTAATGGTTATCACAAGAAACCGCTGCAATCACATAGAACAAATTCTATTGTGACTGCCTTTGATTATAGTATTGTACAGCACTGTTCAGCTTAGGTATATCTGAAGTATAAATGGGTGTTGCAATGTTCCATTGTAAGCCACGTCCCACCCATTGTGATAGTTTCAGAGAGTAATAGCTTGGTTTGGTATCACAGGCAGTGAGAAAGAGAGGCAACTCTTCTCCATTTGAACCTTCTTACTGTGTGATTCTTGATCTCCTCCTACAATTTTGGACCCCTCGCCCTATCTATAGCCTTGTAATTAGAAAGACTTGCATAATAAAGTCATTGTTGTTTGAAAACATGACGGCACATACCGTACAGTATGTGAAGTGTTGTTAGCTAAAAACCACTTATGTTTAACCCATATGTACAGTCCCCGTAAATGCAGTTTGTACCATAGCGACACACAATCTACAAGAAAAAGAATCAAATCTTTATCTAACAGCTTGAGATTAGTCTCTAAATTTAATCACTCACTGATGGTTCTTTGAACTTTCGAAGTAGGCTTTTGTAGGAAAAGATTTCTTTAAGATATTTGCGACACTCAAGTCTAACAACCCTGTAGCGACTGTTGCCACTGTTGTTTACAGGCTTTCAATATACACAGTTTCATATTATATGGGTCCAGCACATTTGAGCTAAGTTCTAAAATTGTACATACAACTGATTTATCAGCAGTCTCAGTTGCAGACTATTCACACTTAAGTTACCCCATGTTTCTGGAAATGAATTAACATCTGCCACCTGTCTAACAAACTACTGAGTGACCATTTTATTTCACATCTCCACAAACAGTTAACCTAAGTATAAGTGCAAGTTGATTATGCCAACTGTGAGTCATCAATATTGGAGTCTTACTATATTTTGTGTTTTTAAGTGCATAAACTCATATTTGAATATTTTAGAAGGAGACTTTCCTGGTGGGAAAAATATGTATAAAAATAAAGATTGTTTGGCAGACACAAAAAACACACACAAACATTCAAGCTTTTGCAACCGTTGGTTGCTTCATCAGGGAAAGATGAAGGAAGGAGGGGGAAAAAGGAAGGGATGCAGGTTTCAAGGGAGTGGATGAGGGTGTCATTCCAATCCCGGGACTGGGAAGACTTACCTTAAGGGGAAAAAAGATGGTAAACACACACACACACACACACACACACACACACACACACACACACACAAACACACCTAGGCAGACATTTGTAGAAAGCAAAGAAGTTGGATAGAGATACCACTTGAGGCAGAGGCTCTGTCCAGAGAACAGAGGCAAAGATGTTTAGAATGGTTGGTGGGAATTTGAATTTAGTGGAGGTTGAGACCAGGTGGGCAACGGGAAGAGCGAATATGCTGAAGGGCAAGTTCCCATCTCCGGAGTTCTGAAAGTTGGTGTCTGAAGTATCCAGATAACCCAGACGGTGTAACACTGTGCCAAGATGCACTAGCAGTGCACCAAGGCATGTTTAGTCACAGGGTGATTCTCATTACCAACAAACACTGTCTGCCTGTGACCGTTCATGCAAATGGACAGTTTATTGTTGGTCATTCCCACATAAAATGCTTCACAGTGCAGGTATGTCAGCTGGTAAATCACATGGGTACTATCGCAAGTGGCTCTGTCCTTGATTGTATACACCTTCTGGGTTACAGGACTGGAATATGTGGAGGTGAGAGGATGCATAGGGTAGGTTACACACCAGGGGTGGTTACATGGGTAGGAGCTGGAGGGCAGGGGAGGTGGTTTTGGGATTTCATAGGGATGGACTAGGAGGTTACCGAGGTTAGGTGGGCGGCGGAAAGACACACTAGGTGGCGTGGGAAGGATGTCATGAAGGATTTAAGGAAGTTGTATCCTTGCTGGAGAGCAACATTCAGAGTCCGCTCCAGTCCTGGAAAGTTTAGTGCCCCTCTGTGGGAGGTTCTGGGTGTGAGGGGAAGAGGAAGTGGCCCTCGCTATTTGCTTCTGTACCAGATCAGGAGGGTGCGCGGCACTCAAAAACGCTTTTGCTTATTAACACACATAAAGACAACCGTCCAGTCTTAAAAAAAGATCATTACATGTCACTCAATAATTTATGTTTAATAACCATGTACCATAGTCTTCCGCCATACCAATAATGGATTTGATGATATTGTCTGCAATGATTTAAGTTTCGTAATGTCAAAGAAGGTAATTTACCCACCTCTTCAACTTTTTTCTGCTCAGCTATCCTGTCAACGACAGAGAATGGACCCTCCCGGTTGTAAGGCCTGTAAGCCTCTCCAAACTCATTTGGGCCCATACCTGGCTGAAAGACCTGATGAACTTGACCAGCAGGTTTCTGTGCATCAACCTGATCCTTTTGCTCTGCTACTGCTATTGCAGGAAGTCCAGCCTAAAATCAGTGCACAAATCAAATTAAAGAAGTTAATAATGGAGTTTATAATTACTAAAACATAGTAAAAATACTAGGGACGTCAGGAAAAGAAAACCGAAGGAAATATTTTGCAATATTTGTTCTATTAATATCTGAATATATAATTATTACAATACAAATAAATTTCATAGGCAATTTAATAGTTATGTTTTGTTATCAATCAATTAACTTAGTGGTAATCTGTTCTGTGTGTATAGTTAGTGCTGTTGTATGGATTGTTTTAAAATGAATATTACTAATACAAATTAACTATATGTTTCACCTAAATAAGGCTACTGACCTTCTGGAAGGATATTTATAGAACTTAGAAAGTTCTTATACTACTAGTTTATAGTGGAACATTGATTCAAGGTTCCCAACGTTACGTTTTTTACCATTTTACACAAATTCATAGCCCCACTGAAAAACCCATAAGATCAATGTTATAGAATACTGGATTATATCTTTCTTCCTAGTAAGGTTAAACATGAATCTACATCTCACTTTACTTCATCTTTTTTTTTTTTTTCCAACTGCCATTTGATGTGACTGACTGCATTGTAAGTGACACAAAATTCACACCGCCTATTGTGATGAAGTTTAGGGCTACGCGAAGATCCACAGAGAATGGTATTTGCAAAGTGCGACTGCTATCTAGCAATAGAAGTTAGCATCCACTGTACTTGACTCTTGTTCCAGCGCATGCGCACTACACAGGGATACGTCACGCATGCGCACAAGGGGGACAGCAGTAAACTTTCAAAACATTATGTTTTATTTCATTGCATAGAAACCCTCAGGAATATTTGAGTTCAGATCTGACAGGTCAGCCAATATATCAGTGGCAATGAAATTATTCTGGGTTTTCACCACATTGTCAATATGTAAAATTTACAATATGTTAGTGGCTTCATTTAACTTTGAAAACATGAGAAAACTGGCGGATAACTGATACTATCTACCCAACTCACCCAGTAATGGATTTAAACATAATTTGTCCTGAAGCAGGAACCCTAAAAGCTATTTACTGTTAAGTGCAAATTAGCAGTGCAACAAGTTATGTGGTAAGCTAAACACACTTTACCAGGTTTCAACACCAGCTAAGGGTGTCTTCATCAGAAGTCTTGATAAAATTATAACCAAGAATGACTCACAAATAGTATATTAGAAAAGTGTTAGTTGAAATATTTTTAGGACAGGCAAATTACATACATGAGATGTATAAAATTAAAACATGCTGTACTCAAGTTGAAAAAATAAAAAAATAAAATAAATATAGCATCAGATCTGTCAATAATAAAATATTGCATGCTAGGCATATAGTAGTAGGTTTGTAAGGTTAATAGTAAACGTGGCTAGCCATAGTGATTGCTGTTGGAGCTGATCTTCTGCATGTACTGACAATGGCCATGTCACTTGTGATGCCGTCTGGTAGAAGCTACGGCTACAGCTGCTTTGCCCAGACGGTTACAACATAATGAAGTATATTACGTGACCAGAAAGTTAACAATATTGTTTAAAATGCCAAACTATTTTCAAGTTTATATAGAATAATGTAGAAGAGCACAGGCTATTAGTAAAATGATGCAATATAGTTAAAATTATTATCAATGTGACAGAATTTTATTGCGAATTTTGTCAATGTATCTGAGCATAATGCATCTCTATAGGAAGGATGGTGGTAAATTGGACCACAAGATATTTTGCAAATACTGATTGCAGATATGACAAACTGGAACATTATGGTACAGATTTGTCAGATACTGTTTCAGGAAGAAGAAAAATTCACTGTCACCAGTATACATAAAAAAATTTAAAACATGGTTCATTAAATGATGTGTAGTACTTCATTCATGTGATGCTTTGATAATTATTGTGTCAAGTGAATGACAATTCAGCTGATGTCCCTCTAAAATAATGGGCCATTTTTCAAAAACTGTAAATAGAAAGTGAAAACTATTATGAAAGTGATTAATAAAAGTTTTTGATAAAATGCAAACAAGACATAATTCAGCCTTTCTCCTTTTGCCCCTAGTGTGAAAAGTTTAAATTGTACCAGAATAAATAAATTATGAATGAATGTGAAGCCATAGTTCTATAGAAGGAAAACTAAATTAATCCCAGTGGTTAACTCACCCATATATGGTTTTAGACATGCTATGCTATGACAAACTGATTAAAGTAGAACCCCACTTTTACATTCCCAGATTATATGTTTTCCCGTCATTTACACAATTTTTTGTTGGTCACATCAAATTTCCTATGTTCACAATGTTAATTCGCCCCAGTTTTTGCGTTAACATATTTACACTTTTCCTGCATTTTATGTTACGTTATTGAAACCAAGTTAAAAGAAACGAACAATGTAATTGATATCAATTGACACTGGCATGGCTTTCGCTTTCATGTACAGTGTTTATAAACAATAGCAGTCAAGTTTCATCACACTTTGCATTTATTCAAAGTTATATTTCGTGTTTTGTTGTTTGCAGTACACGTCTAGTTCCCATCAGCCAACACGCTGATTATCAGCTTAGCTTTATTTACACAACTGGTAGTTTTGCATGACATGTTTCAAAAATTTATTTTTATTGTGAAATGCAAATATTTATGTAAGTATCTTTTTGTTTTATAAATGGTATAAATGGTGAGACTGATGGTTTACTTTTTTTTTTCTGCACACTGAAGAGGGCACAGTATAATGTGTCCTCAAAAATGCGCTATAATGTGAGATGCCAACCCTATGCAGATGTCACAGAAGTACTTATGCATATATTTTGCACTCAAAAATGTGAATAAATTCTATAATAATGTTGTGCAAAACATTAAAAAATACATAATGTATGGAACTTAATACTGAATGCCAGTTAAAAACTTGTTGTCAAAGTCTATTATGATGAAAGAAATTACATCAAAAATTTCTACTTCCTATAAAGTTACCAGTTCCAGTTCAGCCTGACACTCAACATAGTACAAAATTCGGATAACCTTTATTACATAATAATCTTCCTTGCAGGTATCTTGATGCCTATTATGTACATATATCATAAATTAACTATGAAAATGCAAGGGTAATACAGTAAGCATATTCTACCATTTAAAAACATTATTTGCCGCATTTTACACCATTTTCTTCAAGTCCCTTGAAAAGTGTAAAAATGGGGTCTTACTTTATGTGAGTTACAGTAGCAAGAGTACTGATTTATTCAGTATTACTATCTGCATTCTGTTTTCCATGCTTAAATATATCACGCCAGCCCACCCTGATAGTCATTTGCTTCAGTCAGTATCTTCTGCTTTTTCATTTGAGAAAATACCCAAGTTAGGACATAAAAAGGCACTGCCTCCGAGCTTCTCAGTTTCATTCTTAGCTCTAGTTAATTGACATGCAAGTGTCTGTTCTTAAAATGTTAGCACTTTTTATCTCAATTTTATTATTTTGACATATTTACTGGCACTGGTTATACACATCCAAAAGTTAATAATAGATCAGGATATCATGGTGAGTTCTGATACTTACATCTGCTGGCACATCCTTTGCATTTACAATTCCTTGGCGCACTAAATACTGTACAAAGTCTCTTGCAGCATTAACTTGGGCATCTTTCTTATTTGTCGAGTTTCCTGCACCAACATAATCAAATCCTTCAACACGGACTTCACAAAGAAACCTTTGTCGGTGCCTAGGTCCTGGAAAGCAATAAACGTTATAATGCAAAAAAAGAAAAAAAAAATATGGACAAAAATTTAGCTTTGATGGGTAAAAGTAATTGGGATACTATGTTTAATTGGTGTAAGTTGATCCTGACAGTTTCAGTGGGCTTGGCACAGCATCTCTGCGAGGCTACCTTAACCACAGCACAGCAAGATTCTGTAAATAATTAAGGCAATAAGGCAATGCCACCATGTGGCATGCACAAAGGTCTACGCAGATGTGGCTATCCACAGTATTTCTTATTTTGTGGATAAAATTGTGAGCAGCGCGGATATATGTGGATAAAGAGCGAGGCATCTCAACATCTGTCGAAATGGTAGCTGAAAACTTCATGCCTGTGGACATCCTTGCAAGGCCCAGATAGAGCGGAATTCTGTTGTCCTCATCCACTGGCCACAGCAAATGTAGCTGTACCCGAGAGACCTGGGTCTCATCCGCTTATGTGACCGTGTCTTATCTATGGTCTATCAAGTGCTTTCTGGGTGCAAACCGATCCACTGCCTACCAGAGGTGCCATGCCAAATTTCCGTTGCCTTCAGTTAGTGCTTTATAGTGACCGAGTGACAACGTATATCGTAGTGAATACAGTCACAGTTCTTTCTTAAAATGAACACGACATCAATGGCTACTAAATTGTGTAAAGAGAAAAGGTGATTTCACATTAGTGAAGGAAAAAAATTGAAATTATCAATTTGGATTAAAAAAAATGGATAAATATGTAATGGCAAGGAAAAGATCAACAATACAGTGGCCTGTTTTGCATGTAAAAAGAGTATTCTTACACTGGACACAAAAGTGGAACTTCAAATTTGCTGAAACATTCATGTGAGACAAGACAATTGCATAATTACTTATTTAAATTCCAAGACAAATGCAAAAGTTCCTGAACTTCCACCAAATTTGGTCAAAATCGGTCCAATGGTTTAGCAGGAGTTGTGCAACATAATCACGTGATATAGCAATTTACCACATGTTTCATTGTTTATTATGTTTTTTACAGTTATTTAATTATGTCAATAACCGTCGTGGGCGCAGCGGAGCAGCCGAGCGCATCGAGGTGCTATGTTGCGATGCGTGAGGCCATTCCCATTGGGGGTTTGAATCCCCCCCCCCCCCTCAGGCATGTATGTATGTACTGTCTTTATTATAAGGTAGCTCATAAGTAGTTTGTAAGTTTAGGGACTCATGACCCCACAGTTAAGTCCCATAAGCTTCACACATATTTTAAGTGCAAGCAATATGTTAGCACAGATTCATCACAGCCGAATGAATGATACAGCCGCGCAGAAGATACGAACAAACATACAAACACACGTTCATGTTTATGTATTGGATAGATGGTGATGGAAGTAATAAAGATTGACAATAGCATTTTATAGAAAGTTTCATAATCAGAAACGGTATACAGTGAAAGTAAAGTATTTAGGAAGGTACACCAATGTGGTTCATGCTGTGGGTTCCTGTAGTCATGTCCTACTTCATGAACCACGGGCAACATACGAGTTGCCAAGTAAGTGGTCCTGACATTTGGGATACCAGTTACTTTGGAATAAGGTTGGGCATCTGTGACATATTCTGAGTCGTGGCCACCATTGTGCTCAGACAGCAAAGACTACTAAATCCACCGGTTAGTCCCTCAACCGATAGGGGTAAAACCCAGTGAGACCCTGGGCAAGTAAGGCTAGCAACCTGCTTCCCAGGTACTTCAAAATCATGCTGGCTACATCAGAGCAAAATGCCTTTGACTTTTGGAGGTGCTAGAGTCCCCCCTCTAATTGACAGACCAGGGACTCCTCAAATACGACTTGTCGAACGATCTGGAATAAGATGGGGAGCTATTAATATCAATATGGATTACAATGGGAAGAAGGTAGAGCTGGCGAAGGCTTTAAGTAACATGGGGTTAGATGTTTTAGCTGTTAGTGATGTTAGAGAGAGAGAGAGAGAGAGAGAGAGAGAGAGAGAGAGAGAGAGAGAGAGAGAGAACGAAGTCGAAGAATACAAGGTCTACCTGTCAGGAGTGAAAGCAGGAAGAGCACAATGGGGTGTAGGGTTTTACATCAGGAAAGCAATCGAACCCAGCACAATTGCAATAAGGTAAGTAAATGAATGACTGATGTGGATAGATTTGGCCATCTCCAACAAGAAAATTAGGATTGTGGCAGTGTATTCACAAAGTGAAGGGACAGATCAAGATGAGATGGACAGATTTTACAATGCACTTAGTGATGTAGTTGTTAGAGTGAAGGACAAGGATAGCGTTTTACTCATGGGTGATTTCAACGCCAGGATAGGAAAGCGAACAGAAGGTCATAAAGGTTATGGGTAAGTTTGGAGAGTATATGGAGGCCAATAGGAACAGAAAACAGCTCTTTGATTTCTGTTCCACTATGGGCTTAGTTTCTCAAACTCCATCTTTAAGCATAAGGACATTCACCGCTATACTTGGGAAGTAAGAGGAACCAGTTCTGTCATTGACTATATAATAACCGACCAGGAGTTCAGCAAGACAGTCAAGGACACACGTTTTTCAGGGGGTTCTTTGATGATACTGATCATTATTTAATCTGCAGGTAAATTGGTTTTGTGAGGTCAAAAGAGCAGAAAGTCAGGTCAATGTGTAGAAGGGTAAGAGTGGAGAAGCTTCAAGAAAAAGAAATTAGACACAAATACATAACAATGATCTCTGAAAGATACCAGTTAGTGGAATGTAATGATTTACAGTCACTGGAAGAGGAATGGTCAAGGTACACTACTGGAAGCAGCTAGAGAATGTCTTGGAACAGTAGTGTGTAAAGGCAGGAAGAAGCAGACAGCTTGGTGGAATTACAGTCAAGGCAGCCAGTAAAAAGAAAAAGAAGGCATTTCAAAAATGGCTCCATACTAGAAATTAGGCAGACAGAGAAAGTTATGTTGAAGAAAGAAACAAAGCCAAACGGATAATTGCAGACTCCAAGCAGAAATCATGGGAAGACCTTGGCAATAAGCTAGAAACTCTGGGTCAAGCCTTAGGAAAAACATTTTGGAGCGTAATTAGTAATCTTCGAAAGGGAGGGAAGAAGGAATTAACAAGTGTTTTGGACAGGTCAGGAAAGCTGCTAGTCAATCCTGTGGGTGCCTTGAGCAGATGGAGGGAATATTTTGAAGAATTGCTCAATATAGGTGAAACTTTCAATGATGTGTCAGATTTTCAGGTAGAATGGGATAGGAACGATGACGGAAACAGGATCTCATTTGATGAAGTGGAGAAACTTGTCAGTAGATTACAGTGCAATAAAGCGGCTGGGGTGGCTGAAATTAAGCTGGAACTCGCCAAATACAGCGGAATATTAGGTCTCAAATGGTTACACAGGATAATTGAGAATGTGTGGGAATCTGGTCAGGTTCCATCTGACTGGACGAAAGCAGTAATCACGCCAATTTTCAAACATGGAAACAAGTAAGATTGTAAGAACTATCGAGGTATCTCTTTAATTAGCGTTGTAGGCAAAATATTATCAGGTATTGTTGAAAGGAAAGTGCGAGTATTAATTGAGGACAAGTTAGATGAAAATCAGTGTGGCTTTAGGCCTCTTAGAGGGTTAAATTCTCCTTGATGCTGCCTCGAGTAAAGGTTGTGTGTCTGTCGAAGAGTATTTTGTGAGACATGTTTTATAAAATGGGACAATGTTAACGAAGGTTAACAAAACGAATGTCACAGCAAAAAAGTTCTATTTATAAATAGTAGTGCTACTGCAGTTGTGTGACTGACGAAGATTCTTTAGCTCAGAATCTTTAACAGTGTGTGACATCAATAGACGAACATATTTTGTGTAATGAGACATTAGTTCTTAATAAGACATTTGTTACAGTATAAGTGTGACTGTGGAAAAAGAGGCCACAAAAACAAAGATAACTTGTCATATGTCCTGCAATTAAATTCTCATTTATTAGGAAGACTTGCCTTCACTTTCAGAGTAACACTACAACACAAAATAATTAGGATACTGAAAAAAGGAAAAATTACTACTCATTAGTGAGGAGAATTCAAGAATAAACTGCAATGAATATCAGTCATGGAAATTCCAGAACCAATATGCAAAGTGAAGGAAAGGCAACCACTCATCTGAAGTGGCTCAGCATGTGGAGTACATGAGACTACCTTACAAGCATTTATCTACTTTTCTAGCAGCAGTGCCCGCGCACCCCCCCCCCCCCCCCCCACACACACACACACACACACACACACACACACACACACACACACACACAGTGATACGCTTCAGAAAAACAGTTGCCTTATTTTACAAACATGCAATGAGTGATTTTGTTACAGGCTATTTAAAGCTGCTTCACTTTTGCCATATTTAAAAAGCAACACGAGTAATGAAGTGTCAGTACCTGTTAACCTAACCTCAAATTGAGGTTCAGTTTTTCGCTTGTTGCATAAATGATGAAGAAAGGATTTTATGTCCATTGTTGCTACTGCGGATGCCTTGAGTGCCTGAAAAGGAGTACGTTCAATTAGAGATGGTTACAATCAAAATAAGTTTCTCCAAAAGAGATTAACAAAAATATACATCAATATTTAACAAGAAATTATGTAAATTTCATTTTAAGCACAGTAAACAAGATATTCAAAACTACAGTAGTGCAAAGTTTCCACACTTTTAACTCAGGACATCAGTTGGTCCACTATTGAACACTGCAAATGTTTCTCCAGAGAGTAAGACATTTGATCTGCAAAACATTCTCCAAAACAGAACTATGCACAAATAGTCCGTCAACCAATTTTTTCAATGAATCAATTATCAAAAGATTATCTAATACAGCGGTGTTTATAGTTAACTGTTAAAAATAGCAAATAGAAAGCACTTGACAAATAAATACACTTTATAAATACTTAAGCTGTGGAACTTTTTAAACAAATATTTTTTTTAACAGCAGCCATCAGTTATAAAAAGGAATGGTAGCAAAGCTAAGCTCTACAAAACAGTTTTTTTTTTTTTTTTTCTTTTGAAACGTCTTATTAACTAGTTGCAATAATAAAATATTTATGAAAATTTAGCATGATACTAACTATAGTTGGCACTTGCAAAAATGATCCAGTGTGATTCAGGGAAGAAATTCATTATTTAAAAATTGCAGCACTAAAAAACATTTTACCGAAGTGATGTTCATGTGAATTACTATCTACCTATGTAGAAAGAAAATTTAAGAAATAGTAGCCCACACTGTCAACATAAATACGACGAATGAGAAAGAAATAATTCTTGAGTTCTTCATCACTAAATTTTATATTACCTATTTCCACTATGTGACAGGGTCACATTTATAAAACCAACATTTTTGTCACTTGTGCAAGTGGTCTTCTTCAGAATGACGTATTTACTAATGGCCCAGACTCAGGTCAACATTTTACAGTGTAATTTCATTTTGCTATTCGAGTCAGTTTGTCAGGGACATCAATTAATTATTCTGATTTGATAACCCAAGCGTAGAGGAGGGGATGACAATGTTAACTTTTTTTCAGTTCTTATTTGTTTCAATCAATAAACAAAGGGCTACAAACATTGCAAAGTATTATTCCACTTATTTGGTGCCAGGCGACATCAGATAGTGTGTGTGTTACGTGCCTTCAGACTGTGCGTACAATAGTAAATAATTGTGTACTTTAGGACTACTGTTAGTCTGTTGGATTACTACTGCTGATGAATATGATTGGAGACAGGAACTCAACAATTCATACTGGCAGGTTCCTTCACTATTTCAGCCATGTAGTGTGTCTTACATTTCAGAAGTGTGATAAAAGTAGAGTTCCCGATGAAGGACTGTGGCATACAAAATGTCATGGTTTCTTCGTAGTGCTTATATCAGCAACAAGGTCGATAGACTGGGCTTCATTTGATTTTATCATAGAGATCAAACAAGCACCTTGTTGCCTGTACCAAAATGAAACTTATTATGGAAAAAGCAAAGATTGCTTATAATCTTTAGTCAGATGACTTGTTTTGGGAGAGTAAACTGCCATCATCGCATCTGTCATTTCAAGCATCAAATCGCGTGAAATTAAAGGTGAGTCATATGCCAAAACTGGTAACCTGAATAAACATAAGTGATCTTGGTTGTTTAGCACAATAGATTAATTGAACAGATCCCCCCCCCCTCCCCAAGTATGACAAACTTTTACGAAAATTAAATTTATCAAACTGTATCACTTTCTATCATAGAAGAAGGAAACCCTTTTTAGCTCTATGTGAAAAACTATATCTTCAGGAAGTAGTGACCCAAATATTTTGCACCATTATGGCCTCCAGTGACAAAGGTGAAGCACTGAATTAAAATTTGTGATGTGGCTGGGAATCAAACCCGGACTTCCATGCCCACTAGGAGTTCTCAGTTTGAATACAGTAAATTCCCTTGAGACAGAAAAGCTTCTATGAATCAGCACGGGTTTAGGAAACATCGTACATGTGAAACTCAGGTTGCCTTATTGTCACACGACATCTTGCGAGCCATGGATGAAGAGCAACAGGCATATTGTGTTTTTCTCGATTTCAAAAAGGCTTTTGACGCAGTGCTACACTAAAGACTCATAACAAAGATACAAGCATATGGAATAGGTTCACAGATTTATGACTGGCTGGAAGACTTCCTAAGTAATAGAAGCAGTACATTGTTCTCTACAGCTAGTGTTCATCAAGCGTGCCCCAGCAGTGTGTGGTAGGACCACTATCATTTTCTATCTATATAAATGATCTGATGGACAGAGTAACTTGTAATTTGTGGTGGTTTGCCTATTATGCTGTGGTATATGGGAGGGTGTCATCTTTAACTGACTGTAATAGCATACAGGATGAATTAGAAAAAATTTCTAATTGGTGCGAAGAATGGCAGCTAGCTCTCAATGTAGAAAACTGTAAGGTGATGCCCATGAGTAGGAAAAACAATCCCATAATCTTCAATTACAGTATTGGTAGTGATCATCTTGATGCAGTTGCATCATTCAAATATCTTGGCGTAACACTGCAGAGCAATATGAAATAGAACGAATGTGTAAGGACAGACAGCCAACTTCAGTTTATTGTGAAAATTTTGGGAAGATGTACTTCATCTGTAAAGGAGACCGCTTATAAAATGCTTGTATGACCACATCTGGAGTATTGTTCAACTGTTTGGGACTCACAGCAGATCAGTATAAAGGAAGACATAGAAACAGCTCAGAGGCGAGCAGCTAGATTCGTTACTGGTAGGTTCGACCAATGTGCGAGTATCACAGAAATGCCCCGGCAACTCAATTGGGGATCGCTGGAGAAAAGACAATGTTCTTTTTGTGAATTTCTGTTGAGGAAATTTAAGAGGGCTGAAATTTGAAGCTGCCAACTTACATTTCACATAATGGAACTAGTTGATGGTCTTCAGGGCCCATCAATTGGGTAACAGGAATGCTAATGGGTCAAGTAATCTTATCACGCATATAGAGGATTTCATCGGGACAGCCTGATAGGGAAGGGGTAAAAAACAACCACCTCTGATGTATACAGAGCACAACTAGTGCAACAAAAACTCAACAGTTTTGCCTGTATCATCAAGTGGGAAGAGAGTGAAAGAATCAATGGTAAGTATGGGACTATGGATGTAGAGGAATTGTGGACTAAATTTAAGTGCATTGTTAATGAAGGGTTAGAGAAATATGTGACAGTAAAGACGATTAAGGATGGAAAAGATCCACCGTGGTATAATAATAATGTTAGAAAGCTGCTGAGAAAGCAAAGGCTGTTGGACTCTCGATTCAAAAAAGGACACGCAAATGATGACAGGCAAAAGTTAGTAGAGATTCGTGCGTCTATAAAAAGATCGATGCGTGAAGCAAACAATAATTATCACAGCCATACCTTAGCAAAAGATCTTTCCAAGAACCCGAAAAAATTCTGGTCCTATGTAAAATCAATAAGTGGGTCAAAGCCCACTGTCCAGTCACTAGTTGATCATTCCGGGGCAGTAATAGAAGAAAGCAAACGGAAAGCTGAAGTTCTAAATTTAACCTTTAAGAAATCTTTCACGCAGGAGGACCGCACAAATATACAATCATTTGATCAACGTACTAATTCCGAAATGGGGGACATAGGAATAGGTATTTCTGGTGTAGAGAAGCAGCTGAGAGAGCTAAATACGAAAAAGTCTGCTGGTCCAGATGGAATACCAGTTTGGTTTTACAAAGACTATTCTGCGGCATTGGCCCCCTACTTAGCGAATCTTTAATTCAGCGCAAAGTTCCTAGTGATTGGAAAAAAGCGCAGGTGACTCCCGTGTATAAGAAAGGAAAGAGAACTGACCCATACAATTACAGGCCAATATCGTTGACATCGGTTTCATGTAGAATTTTGGAGCATATTCTCAGTTCGAATATAGTAAATTTCCTTGAAACGGAAAAGCTTCTTTCCATGAATCAGCACGGGTTTAGGAAACATCGTTCTTGTGAAACTCAGCTTGCCCTTTTCTCACATGACATCTTGCGAGTCATGGACGAAGGGCAACAGGCGGATTGTGTTTTTCTCGACTTCAAAAAGGTGTTCGACACGGTGCCACACTGCAGACTGCTAACGAAGATACGAGCTTATGGAATAGGTTCACAGATTTGTGACTGGCTGGCAGACTTCCTAAGTAATAGAACGCAGTACGTTGTTCTCGACGGCGAGTGTTCATCAGAGACGAGTGTATCGTCAGGCGTGCCCCTGGGGAGTGTGATAGGACCGCTATTATTTTCTATCTATATAAATGATCTGATGGACAGAGTAAGTTGTAATTTGCGGCTGTTTGCTGATGATGCTGTGGTGTATGGGAGGGTGTCGTCTGTAACTGACTGTAATAGCATACAGGTTGACTTAGACAAAATTTCTAGTTGGTGCGAAGAATGGCAGCTAGCTCTCAATGTAGAAAAATGTAAGGTGATGCGCACGAGTAGAAAAAACAATCCCATAGTGTTCGAATACAGCATTAGTAGTGAGCTTCTTGATGCGGTCGCGTCTTTCAAATATCTAGGCGTAACATTGCAGAGCGATATGAAATGGAACGAGCATGTAAGGACAGTTGTGAGTAAGGCGGACAGCCGACTTCGGTTTATTGGGAGAATTTTGGGAAGATGTACTTCACCTGTAAAGGAGACCGCGTATAAAACGCTTGTACGACCACGTCTTGAGTATTGCTCAAGTATTTGGGACCCGCAGCAGATCGGTTTGAAGGAAGACATAGAGGCGGTTCAGAGGCGAGCAGCTAGATTTGTTACCGGTAGGTTCGACCAATGCGCGAGTGTCACGGAAATGCTCCGGCAACTCAATTGGGGATTGCTGGAAGAAAGACGACGTTCTTTTCGTGAATTTCTGTTAAGTAAATTTAGAGGGCCGGAATTTGAAGCTGAGTGTAGTACGATCTTGCTGCCGCCTACTTACATTTCACGTAAAGATCACAAAGACAAGATAAGAGAAATTAGGGCTCTTACGGAGGCATATAGGCATTCTTTTTTTCCTCGTTCAATTTGGGAGTGGAATAGGAAAGGAAATGCCTGGTAGTGGTACAGTGTACCCTCCGCCACGCACCTTACGGTGAATTGCGGAGTATGTATGTAGATGTAGAAGTGGCAAGTATAGCAAAGGTCATCATGCAACAACCAGTGTAATTTAGAGAAAAAGGAGGAGAGCCATCGTTAAGAAGGCACAGGTCATGGTCTACAAGGGACTGTTCTATCTGCAGGTCCAGGCTGGAAGTAAAAGCACTGCCCCACAAAGTGTGATGGATATTGAAGTCCACTAGGAGGAGGAGGAGGAAGGGGGGGGGGTGGAGTTGATGGAGGAGGACAGTTATAGCAGCAGGTGTGAGTGGCTTGTAAGGAGGGAGGTAAAGATTACAAATTGTAAGTGGAGTGTGAAAGTGGACCTGGACGACAACTGGTTCCAATGTAATATGGAATGAAACCCATGTACTAACAACATCTGTATGCACTTACGTGCAAATGCCACTAGATGCCTGCAGAAGGCCCATCTCTTTCCAGCACAAGGCACAAAACCAACAAATGGTAGGATCTACATCTATACTCTGCAATCCACCATAAGGTGTGTGATGTAGGGTACACTGTACCACTACTAGGTATTTTCCTTTCCTATTCCACTCCCAAATAGAATGAGAGAAAAAAGAATAGCCATATGCCTCTGTACAAGCCCTAATTTCTCTTATCTGTGATCCTTACATGAAATGATCATTCTACAGCCAGCTATCAATTCCGGCCCTCTAAATTTCTCAAAAATAACATTGTCTTTCCTCCAGCAATTTCCATTTGTGTTCCCAGAGCATTACTGTGACACTTTCACAATTGACAAACCTACCAGTAACGAACCTAGCTGCTCACCTCTGAACTGTTTCCATGTCTTCCTTTAAACTGATCTGTTGCGGGTCCCAAACACTTCAGCAATACTCAAGTCATGGTCACCATTGATGTTAAGACAATATCATGATCAGTAACTCCTGTCTCTACACTGACATTGTTAATAAGATCGGGCATGTTTGTAGCTATAGGTCTAAAATATTTCCACTGTCAGTTTAACTGCTCAAGACAGTTTTTGGAAAACTGTGTCCAATAGTAGTTCACCAAACTGCTTGTCTCTACCGCCATAAATTAAACTATAGAAGCCCCAATCTATACTCTTAAGGTTGAAGTATCCCCCAACTTACACTGCATGGCCCGGATACCTATGCACTACCTGGCATAGACTTTCTTTAAATGACAAACTGCTACAGGAGAACTGGTGGGCCAGTAAAAAAAACACCCGATTACTAACTTTAATTCTCTTAGACCTGTTATAGTGCCAAGATAACTTCACAGTTACTATTGGCCTCAACCTCAGTAGAAACAATATCTTTCTCCATAGATACCATCAGTGAAATTTGATTTGCGTCAAACTGCATGATCTGGAGTAATATATTACTTACCAGGCGAAGGAGCACAGGTAGTGGTAGTCACACACACACACACACACACACACACACACACACACACACACACACACACACGCAGCTGGGCTGCAAAAGCTTGTTTCTTCAGGCAGAAGGGAAGGAGAGCGAAAAGGAAATGATGAGGGTTTTAAGGGAGTGGGTAAGGAGTCATTCCAATCCCGGGGCAGGAAAGACTTACCTTGGGGGGGGGGGGGGGGGAACGAGGGTAAACAAATACACACACACCCACACATATACACAAACGCAAACACACCTAGGCAGACATACTGTAGACTTTCTACATACTGTAGGCTTTCTACAGTATGTCTGCCTATGTGTGCTTGTGTATATGTGTGGGTGTATTTGTTTACCCTCCTTCCCCCCCCCCCCCCCCCCCCCCCAGGTAAGTCTTTCCTGTCCCGGGATTGGAATGACTCCTTACCCACTCCCTCAAAACCCTCATCATTTCCTTTTCCGTCTCCTTCCCTTCTGCCTGAAGAAGCAGCTGGGCTGCAAAAGCTTGTGTGTGTGTGTGTGTGTGTGTGTGTGTGTGTGTGTGTGTGGTGTGTGTGTGTGAGACTACCACTACCTGTGCTCCTTCGCCTGGTAAGTAATCATCTATTTTTATATATATTTTTCCTGCTAGGTATTTCTCCTATATATAACTCAAGAAGGTGACAGTAACAACCATTACAATGCTAGACCACAGAATGAGGAACAAAAGGGAAGCAAACAGGCTGAGGTTCATCCCACCACTGGGTCACCATCCATCACTGATATGGAAGCAACATTCATGAACAGAAGAGTAGACTCAAGTTGAGCCATGAGAGTTGGTTGCAACGAAAGAGTAGGCACCTTTAGGGACACCAGAGGGGCCTTGTCATTCAACTTGTGTTTCTTCTTCTGCTCCTCCTCTTCCTCTATCAGGGTTTGGAGGACAGGGCACAGAGAGAACTGGATTCCAAGAAATCTGTGACCAACAAAGAGCAGACGACCTGGGACTTCATGGATCGAGAACAGTGGCCGACTCAAGGCGGCAGCAGACATCCCATTTGGTGAAAGCCGTGAGGAGCCCTTAGGGAGGATGTCATCACCAGCAAGTGACAGAAGGGGGTACGCTTTTCCAGCTGGGAAGGGCCTAGGTGCTGCAGGAGAGGAAAGAGGGTGGGAATGGGATAAGGTGTAAGAGGAGGGGATAGGGAACAGGCAAAGGTAGATACCATACAACAGGATGAATATGATCAAATTTCCAACTATAGCAGTAAATCTGGAGAGCATGGAATACGATGTTCATGACAGTTTACCCACACTGATGGTGGAACACAAATGCCCCCTCATGTGATGGATGTCTGAAATCAAATAGTGAGACCGCCATACAGTGGGAGGACATGCCTCAACTCCAAACACTAATAACATCTTATAGCAGGCAAGATTTACAGCTTCACAATGCACTGGAAGACCATAACTTCTGGGAGAAATCCCCATCAAAGGCCAAAATAAAAATGGTGGTGTCGATGTGATCATCATTCAAACATTTGTGAATGTGGCAAACTAAATTAACAGCCTGGCATTCCAGTTTGGTCCAGAGTTCATCAGTTTAAAAGCTAACTTCCTGAACAATATTTAACGTCTGGGGATGAGGGACATAGGAAGTCACCAAGATGGTCGGACACACACACACACACACACACACACACACACACACACACACACACACACACACACGGAGGTGAAAGTAGATTAGATTAGATTAATACTTGTTCCTTAGATCATGTATACGACATTTCGTAATGATGTGGAACGTGTCAGTTTAGTAAATTTTGTCTATACTTGACAATCTATATTTTAAGAATATTTTTTGTAAATTTTTTTTATTTTTTTTAATTTTTTTTAAAAAATTCATCTACATTGTAGAAGGAGTTGCCATTCAGAAATTCCTTTAATTTCTTTTTAAATACTAGTTGGCTATCTGTCAGACTTTTGATGCTACTTGGTAAGTGACCAAAGACTTTTGTGGCAGCATAATTCACCCCTTTTTGAGCCAAAGTTAGATTTAACCTTGAATAGTGAATATCATCCTTTCTCCTAGTGTCGTAGCTATGCACACTGCTATTACTTTTGAATTGAGTCGGATTGTTAATAACAAATTTCATGAGTGAATATATATATTGTGAAGCTACAGTGAGTATCCCTAGATCCCTAAATAAATGTTTGCAGGATGCTCTTGGGTGGGCTCCAGCAATTATTCTGATTACACGCTTTTGTGCAATGAATACTTTTTTACTCAATGTTGAATTGCCCCAGAATATGATCCCATATGAAAACAGTGAATGAAAATTGGCGTAGTAAGCTAATTTACTGAGATGTATATCACCAAATTTTGCAATGACTGTGATATCATAAGAAGCTGAACTCAAACGTTTCAGGAGATCTTCAATATGTTTCTTCCAATTCAGTCCCTCGTCAATGCAAACACCTAAAAATTTTGAATATTCTACCTTAGCTACAGATTTATGTTCAAAGTCTAAATTTATTAATGGTGTCATACCATTTACTGTATGAAACTGTATATACTGGGTTTTATCAAAGTTTAATGAGAGTCCATTTGTAGAGAACCACTTAATGACTTTCTGGAAGATATCATTTACAATTTCATCAGTTAATTCCTGTTTGTCAGGTGTGATAGCTATACTTGTATCATCAGCAAAAAGTACTAGCTTAGCATCTTCATGTATGTAGAATGGCAAGTCATTAATATATATTAAGAACAGCAAAGGACCCAAGACCGAACCTTGTGGGACCCCATTTTTAATAACTCCCCAGTTAGAAGAATTAATTGTCTCATCTACATCATGTGAACTGCTTATTTCAACTTTCTGCACTCTTCCAGTTAAGTATGATTTAAACCATTTGTGCACTGTCCCACTCATACCACAATACTTAAGCTTATCTAGAAGAATCCCATGATTTACACAATCAAAAGCCTTTGAAAGATCACAAAAAATCCCTACTGGTGATGTCCGGTTATTCAAAGCATTTAATATTTCATCAGTGAAGGTGTATATAGCATTTTCAGTTGAAAAGCTTTTTTGAAAACCAAACTGACATTTTGTTAGAACTTTATTTATACTAATATGTGAAGCAACTCGAGAATACATAACTTTTTCAAAAATCTTTGATAAAGCTGTCAGAAGTGAGATGGGCCGGTAATTGTTGACATCATATGTATCCCCTTTTTTATGCAAAGGTTTAACGATAGCATATTTCAGTCTATCTGGGAAAATACCCTGCTTTAGTGAGCTATTACAAATATGACTGAGAATCCTACTTATCTCCTGGGAACAAGTTTTTAATACCCTGCTGGAAATGCCATCAATTCCATATGACCGTTTACTCTTGAGAGAGTTTATTATTTTCCTAATTTCTGAAGGTGAGGTGGGTGGAATTTCAATTGTATCAAATTGTGTGGGTATGGCCTCTTCCATTAATTGCCTTGCTCCTTCTAATGAACATTTAGATCCTATTTTCTCCACAACATTTAAAAAGTAGTCATTAAAAATGTTTTCAACTTCTGACTTTTTGTTGATAAAGTTTTCATTTGTTTTGATGGTAATACCCTCTTCCTCTGCTCTTTGTTGCCCTGTCTCCCTTTTAATAATATTCCAAATTGTTTTAATTTTATTATCAGAGGAGCTAATCTCAGACATGATGCACATGCTTCTTGATTTTTTAATAACTTTTCTTAATGTAGCACAGTAGCTTTTATAATATTTTATTGTTTCTGGGTTATTACTCTTTCTTGCGCACAGATATAGTTCCCTTTTTCGGTTACACGATATTTTTATACCTTTAGTAAGCCATGGTTTTTTGCATGGTTTCTTAGAATTAAATTTTACTAATTTCTTGGGGAAACAGTTATCAAATACCCTTACAAATGTATCGTGAAATAAATTATATTTTAAATTAACATCAGGTTCCTTGTAAACCTCATCCCAGTCTAACTGCTGTAGACTTTCTTTGAAATTTTTAGTTGTTAAGTCATTAATCGAGCGCACTATTCTGGTGGACAGTTTCGAATTACTGAACGGAGCTATTTCATATACTGTTACTAGCTGTGCACCATGATCCGAAAGACCATTCTCAATGGGAGAAGCATTTATCTTGTTAAACTTATCTTGATCTATAAAAAAGTTATCTATCAATGTACTGCTGTCCTTTACTACCCGAGTAGGAAAATCAATAACGGATGTCAGATTGAATGAGCCAAGTAAGACTTCCAGGTCTTTCTTCCTATTACACTCTTTAAGTGAATCTACATTGAAATCACCACAAATAATAATTTGCTTCCCCCTATCTGACAGATAGCACAACAAGGCATCCAAGTTTTCCAGAAATAACTGAAAGTTCCCTGAAGGGGACCTATATACTGTTACAATTATAAGATAATCATCATTAAGTTTAAGCTGGCAGGCACATGCTTCAATATGCTGCTCTACACAAAACTTTTTTGTTTCTAAATTTTTTACACTGTGATAGCTTTTGGCATATATGGCAACTCCTCCTCTTATCTTATTATTTCTACTTACATTTGAGACTAATTTATATCCACTGACATTCACATTTTCCATACCGGTGACAATGTGATGCTCAGACAGGCATAGTATATCTATTACATTATCAGTTTCTATAGCATCTAAACAAACTAAAAGCTCATCTATTTTATTCTTTAGTCCCCCAATATTCTGGTGAAAAATGCTAACATTATTTTTTACTTTACTTCTCTGAGAAATATTTGATTTTTCAACATTTTTAGCACCTGCCTGCCTGAGCTTCTCACTGGACACTGATCTTAGCCTAAAAAAGAAGTACCTTCATGAATTGCAGTGTCCCCCCTTAAGGACTTTGCTATCAACCCAGCTAGTTTCCCCTTCCCTTTCCTATTGAGATGTAGGCCATGTCTAGTGAAATCCCACCTATCAATAGCATCCACAGGAACCAAACCGATGTCCGACAGAGTGTCCGCCCTAAGCAGTTGATCAATCTCCATATTGACTCTCCTGACGGAGCGGTTCAATTGGGGTTGATCGTACCGCATGAAAGCAGGCAACAGTCCAACATTTGTCTGGGTCGTTGCAGAAGCTATTTTAACCAGGTCACACTCAATATTGTAGCCCTGATCCCTATCAATGCTGTTTCCCACCCCACCCACTATAACAACATGATCCTGTTTTGTGAAACCCTTACACAAGGAACCTATATCCTCTACCACCTGGCTTAGACCTGCACTGGGCTTGAAAATGTTTGTGACCTGGTACCTGTCACCTAGTTTTTCCTGTAAAATCTGGCCCACACCTCTTCCATGACTACTTCCTAACAACAGAACTTTCCTCCTACTATCTACTTTTTTTGAAACCGTTGGTTTCCTTGTGAAAGTCTGTTGCTTCCTAACTGCACCTACTTCTAAAGGAGCCTCTTCCTCACTTGACTGTGGTAGCAAGGCAAATCTATTGGTTGTGCCAATTGTGAAGCTGTCAGGATCTATACTCTCTCTGTGGCCCCTGTTCCCTGCTACCACTTCCCACCCATGCTCACCCTTCTCCCCCCTTAACCTCGTAAGTTCCTCCCTAGCACTATCCAGTTCAGCCTGAAGGGCCCTAATCTTCCCTTCCTGTTCAGCTATTTTTCTGTCCCTTGAACACACTTTGCAAAACAAAGGAAGAGACTCGTTTGCTTCCCTCTTTCCCACACCGCTACATCCCCCCCAATGAAACCACTTGTTACAACAGCTGCATTCAAACCCAAAACGAACAAACCTACTGCAGCTCAAACACATTGCATTCATGATTGTTACTACGTGATATTGACAATATATATTAACTAAAGATACAAGGGTTACTAGATTTGCTTAGGACACTAAAATACGTGTAAGCTGTTAGTAAATGCCGTTGTCTTGATGCAGACCAGGTAATGCAGAAAGTCGCTGAGCCTGGGTAACAAGGGAGGGGAAGGTCCTGCTGTCTGATGTTCCAACAAGTAAAGATCAATTCCTACCTTCCGAGCTGGCTGACTTATTCTACTTACTCGTATCACGGGGACTCTCCCAGTGGGCAACACCCAGCCACAGCAAGGACCATCTCCTCCTGTGAGTTCCTATGCTCCAAAATGACAAGCAACCACTCCTCGGCATACACAGGAGGTAACAGCTAATGAGAAGTGAGCCCTGTGTTTTCAAGGGATTCAACCAAAAGGGTATATAGTGATCCCCACCATATAGACTGGCTACCATGGTGGCTATTCAGACTCTAGTTTGAGAGAGTTAAAAGTACAAAGTGGAGGCAAAACCCTTAAGGAGGACTGATATGCCAGAATGGAGAGGGAACATGGCAAGACTTACAAAACTATGAAAACTAACAAAATATGAAAGATAGCAAGGTTGACAAAATCAGAACACCAAGAAAGGGAAAAGACGGGGTGGAGGGGGAGGAAAGGCAAAATTATGTGAGTAATTCAACAAGTTTTTGTAGGTTTTTTTTATTAGGTTAATTCTCGGGCATTCTGTGACGTTATGACTGACACATTACATATGCTTGAAAGATAAAGTTTCTGCTATGTTGATATGGATGAAAACAAGAATTTTCAAGTAAGGTGAAGGAATCTAATCTGCCCATCCGCTATCATAAAAAAAAAAAATCACATAATAATAACCAAATGCAAGACTGGAAATAGTTGATGTCTAAAAGTTTTAACATTATCTATTTACTTAAGGCAGAAGTAAATCCAGAATCAGGTCCAGGGCCTGGGGAGCCACCTTGCCCAAAGAAATTGTGTGGTACTGTGCCATCTCAAAATGTTCTAGAGTATAAAAGCTCCAGAAGTGCACCCATTTTCTATAGATATTGTATAAACCATACTTTCTCCTGGTTAAAAGTACACCTTTTTCTCTTGTGACAATATAGGTGCCTACTTCCCTTGGAACAATAAAAGGTAAATTATTTATATACTGACATAAAACTTTCTAGGCTTAAAGTGCACTTGGAGAGTATGCCTTTCTTTGTGATGTGTAGACTTAGGTAATGGCACAACAATTGATGGAAAGTAATAACTGCCAATCTTGAGTCACTTGCAAACAGGCAGTAAAAACACTGTTTCGTAAATGCAGCACATGGATATTTCATTTTTTTGTGACGACATAGATACTGTCATTTATGATATGGTTGTTTATCATTTCTTTCGTTTTGTAAAATACTTTGCTGTTTAGTACAAATATGTTATGGATTGAGTATGTTGTTAGGATGGAACCTAGAAGAACACCTTTAATTAGGCTACCAGTACTTGTCAAAAATATTGTCGCGAGACACCACGAAAACCGACTGCCGGCGTGGCGCAGAGGATAGCGTCACTGACTGCGGTGCTGAAGGTCACCAGTTCAATCCTGCCCACCGGCAAAAATTTATTTCTTTGTAATTAACAATTCCAGAATGTTCTACATCTTTCTTATGTTCACTTGTAAATTCTATTTGTTTCTTATGTTAACTGTTGTTCTAATTTCCGTTACATTCTGTCTTTGTTCAAATAGCAGAGCACTCTGCCCGAGAGGCAGTCAGTGCTGCATGTATGTTAAGTTCGTAATAAACATGCTTTCAGTATAAGTGCTGTGTTCAGTTGCCATCGAAGTCAAGCCTGCTTCCATTTCAAAGTGACATTGTTTGGTGGAGTCGTCGAGTATCCTGTGCAACAGCTGCATCACCGTGGCTCCGGTTAGGCAACCTAAGAGCCGTCACTTACATGGACTGGAACCGGAATACAAGGGATTTACAGAGTACATCCTTCCAAAAGTCCAAAGAAGAACCACGGACACGAAACCAGCGGTATCCCAGCTGAAGATCAGACAACCGTTGGTGTTCTCTGGAGACGCCGTACAAGATCCCAACAAATGGCTAAAAGGGTTCGACCGAGTCTCCAAGTACAACAGGTGGGATCATACGATGTGCTTGGCTAACATTTATTTCTACCTAGACGGAACAGCCCAGCAATGGTTTGAAAACAATGAAGACAATTTGAATGACTGGGAGACGTTCCAGGAGGAACTGAAGAAGACGTTTGGAGACTGCGACAAATCCGCTCGGCGGAAGAACAACTGAAGAACCGGGCCCAACGACATGGTGAGTCGACACAGTCGTACATACAGAATGTTTTGGCCCTGTGTAACATAGTGAATCCGAACATGACTGAGGCCAACAAAATCACCTGTTGAAGGGTATTGCAGAAGACGTGTACCAAGCTCTTCTGATAAAAGACGTCGCTACCACGGAAGTGTTCATTACGTGGTGCCAGCGTATTGAAGAGATGCAACAAAGGAGGGTTGGACGCAAGAAGTATGACAGACTCCCGAATGTAGTCCCTATGGCCGTTGTGGAAGACCAGCATGACTTCGCTTCTCTGATACGACAAATTGTGAGAGAAGAATTACAGCAATTTATGGCAGCCGGGACTGTTATACAGAGGAAGCATCAGATTATGGCCATGGATTTTATTTTATTTTTTTATTTATTTATTTTTTTTTTTTTTTTTGTGGTTTTAGGGCGCACAACTTCTCAGGTCATTAGCGCCCAGATCAGAAAAGACATATCTAAAAAGTTATACCTGCCAGAAAGGAGAGTATCATGAGAAAGTTAAAACAGAAGGATAAAAACAAATAGAAGAGTTAATTATCCTTTGATAAATTAGCCATGTTGATAAAACAAAACTCTAGCAGCTGCTCGTGTGTCATCAGCTAAAAGTTCCTCCAGAGTAGACGGAAAGTGAAGGGCTACACAGAGATGATTAAAATTAACACAAGACAGTAAAACACGTCGCACCGTCAGCAATTCACCGCAGGAGCACAGCAGTGCAGGGTCGGCGGTTAGCAAATGGTGGTGGCTGAATCAGCAGTGACCGATCCGCAAATGGGCCAGGATGACCACCTCTCGCCGAGAGGGGCGTGAGGAGGTCCTCTAAGCGGTTCTCAGTTTATTGTCATGGAGTGAGAACCACGCACTGTGCCAGGACAATACTCCATTGAACATACTCCGGAGAGCCCGTTGAACATCGTCTGATGGGTCCCGAAAAGTAGCCATGCGAGGCAAATGAGCTGCTGCATTGGCTGCTATGTCGGCGGTCTCATTCCCGGGCACACCCACGTGGCCAGTGACCCACAGAAAAATGTGACAGCTGTTATCTGCTAGCAACTGGTGGGAGCATTGGATTCAATACACAAGAAGATGGGTCGAGAAAGGGTCCTTAAGACTCTGCAGGGCACTAAGGGAGACAGAACAGATGGCATAAAAAGGATGGTGGCAGCAGATGTGTAAAACAGCCTAGTGCAGGGCAAAAAGCTCAGCCGTGCAATTCGAGCACCAGTCAGGGAGCTTTTATTTGAACAGGTTGTCCGACCGACGAAGGCAGATCCGACACTTTCAGTGCAGATAAATATGGCATTATCGAACCGCGAGTTCGGTAAGCCTCAAGCGGTATACCAAATCCGGAGTGCTCTCCTTGGGGAGCGAACTAAGTTCAAGGTGGGTGTGAACCTGGGCCTGATGCCACAGTGGCAATGCGCTCTCGCTCAACCGAAAGGTGGAAGGAAGGGTAAAATTGAGCCACTGAAGCAGGTGGCGAAACCGAACTCCAGGTGGAAGCAAGGCTATCACAGACAACTGATATTGGCCATCGAGTGAGTCGTCAAAAAATAATGGGTAAGATGGATGGTTGGGCATCGACCGCAGTCAGCACGTGTACCGACACAAGAGTATGTCACACCGAGAGGCCAAGGGTAATACAGCAGCTTCGGCATAAAGGCTTTCAACAGGGCTGGTATAAAATGCACCAGTCGATAGGCGTAATCCCTGATGGTAAATGGAGTTGAGATAGCGGTGAATGGATGGCTGTGATGATGAGTATACAAAGCTTCTGTAGTCGAGCGTCGACTGAACAATGGCCTGGTAAAGGTGAAGCAGGACGGTACGATCCGCTCCCCATGATGTGCCACTGAGGACAAGAAGAACATTAAGGGATCGGGCACAACGGGCAGCCAGGTAGGACACGTGTGGACCAGCAAAATTTCCGATCCAACATTAGCCCCAAGAATTTCTTAGTCTCCACGAATGGGAGAGCAACGGGGCCGAGACGTAGAGATGGTGGAAGAAATTCCTTGTATCTCCAGAAGTTTACACACACTGTTTACTCAGTGAAGAAGCGGAAGCTGTTCGCAATGCTCCAAGAATATAGGTGGTCAAGACAGCGTTGAAGACAATGCTCCAGGAGACACGTCCGCTGGGTGCCGCAATAAATTGTGAAATCTTCTACAAAAAGGGATCCGGAAACGTCGGCTGAAAGGCTATCTACAATCGGATTGATTGCAATGACAAAAAGAGCCACACTCAAGACGGAGCCCTGTGGCATCCCATTCTCCTGGCAAAAGGTATCTGGCAAAACAGTGCCCACCCGTACCCGGAACTTGCGATCTGCCAAAAACACTTGAATAAAGAGAGGGAGGCGGCCACGAAGGCCCCATGTGTGCAATGTGCGGAGAATGCCCGCCCTCCAACAGGTATCATAGGCCTTCTCTAAGTCTAAGAACACTGCTACCGTTTGACGCTTCCTTAAAAAGTTATTCATTATAAAGGCCGACAAGGTGATCAGCAGCAGAGCGGTGTCTACGAAAACCACATTGAATATTAGTCAGGAGGCGTCGAGATTCGAGGAGCCAGACCAACCGAGCGTTAACCATGCATTCCATCACCTTACAGACGCAGCTAGTAAGAGAATTGGGGTGATAACTGGATGGAAGATGTTTGTCCTTCCCTGGTTTGGGGATGGGGACAACAATGGCTTCACGCCAACTTGTGGGAACCTGACCTTCATTCCATATGCGATTATAGGTACTAAGAAGGAAACACTTGCCCACAGGAGAAAGGTTCTTCAGCATCTCAATATGGATGGAATCGGGCCCAGGAGCAGAAGATCGGGACAGGGCGAGGGCACGGTCTAGCTCCTGCATGGTGAAGGAGACATTATAACTTCACCGTTAAAAGAGTGGAAAGAGGGCGGCCGTGCCTCCTCTACCAGTTTACGAGGGAGGAAGGCAGGGTGGTAACGAGCAGAGCTCGAAACCTCCGCAAAGAAACGGCCCAATGCGTTGGAAACATCAGCGGGGTCCACGAGGACTGCGTTCTCCACGGTCAGGCCAGGAATCGGGGAGTGGACCTTGATGCCAGATAAACGGCGTAGGCCACCCCAAACAACCGTGGAGGGAGTAAAACGGTTAAAAGAACTAGTAAAAGCAGTCCAGCAAGCTTTTTTGCTGTCATTTATAACACAACTACATTGCGCTCTCAGTCGTTTATAATTTATACAATTCTCCAAAGTTGGGTGGCGGTGGAAGGTGCGTAAAGCACGGCGCCAAGCTCAGAGCGTCGTGGCAGGCTGCAGTCCACCAAGGGACTGGGACAACGTGGGGAAGAGGATGTACGAGGTATGGAATGTTCGGCAGCAGTGAGAATAGCCTCTGTGAGGTATTTGACCTGACTGTCACAGCTGGGAAAATTCTGATAGTGAAAAACAGCCATGGAAGAATAAAGCCCCCAGTCGGCATTAGAGATGTTCCAACTGGTGGGACAAGGAGATGGGGAATGATGCAGGAAGTGGATGACATAAGAGAAATGGTCACTCGAGAACGTGTCAGAAAAAGCATACCACTCAAACCGACCAGCAAGCTGAGAAGTGCATATCGCAAGGTCTATATGGGAATAAGTATGTGTTGTGTCGGAAAGGAAGGTCGGTGCACCGGTGTTGAGGCAAACAAGATTGAGGTGGTGGAAAAGGTCCACTAAGGGGGAGCCCCTCGGACAAGGTGCTGGAGAGCCCCATAGGGGGTGGTGGGCATTAAAGTCGCCTACCAACATGAAAGTTGAAGGGAGCTGGTCAACGAGGTGTAGCACATCTGCCCTAGTTAGGGTAGATGATGATGGCGAATAGATATTACAAAGGGAAAAGGAAAAGGTGGACAGAGTGATGTGGACGGCAACTGCCTGTAGGTGAGTATGCAATGAAATGGGATGGTAATAGACGTCATCCCGAATGAGCATCAGAACCCCTCCATGGGCTGGGGTACCTCCCACAGGTGGCAGGTCGAAACGCACAGAGTTGTAGTGGGGAAGCTGCATGATCACATGGACGTAACTTAGTTTCTTGGAGACAGAATAGAAGCGGGCAGGGTAATCAAAGGAGTAGCTTTAATTCCTCCAGATTGGAACGAATGCCGTGAATATTCCATTGAAGGAGCGCCATGATAAAAATTAGAGAAGAAAAGAAGATAAAAAGGAACAAGCAAGTGGGGTAACATCAACGGCCGCTGAGGACCAGACTTCAAGGGAGCACTGCTATCGCTATCTAGGGGCAAAGGGTCTTGTTCCACAGGTTCATCTGACGCGTCTGCCACCTCCCTGAGTTTATCAGGAGGGGCAGCTACCACTGCCAGTAAAGGGCCGGGTGCCCGGCAGACGGAGCGTCCCGGTGAAACAGAAGACAGCTGAGGCCGGCAACTGTTGGATGGCGTGACCGAAGAGTCATGCCGCGGTGGGGAAGGGGGGCTGTTCTTTTTGTGAGCCTTCTTAGAGGTGTGACGAGTAGAAGAAGCGGTTGACGACTGAGAAGACGGAGTCTTGAGGAAATCTTCACGAACGGGTTCTTTTTTTTAACTCCGGGCAGCAGATTTAGGTGCCCGGGATGTGTGGGAACTGGTCAACAAATGCACTGTAGAACGGGCAGACGGGATCGGAGAGGTGGAACGAGCAATTTTCGGGCTAGCCAACCTGACAACAGTGTCACAGGAGGTTAAATCGCAGGTCTGAATGCTTACCTCATTAGTTGAGGTGAGGACCTGGTTGTAAGTACCTGATGGGAGGACAGCGGGCTTCCTACTCGCTAATAACTTCCGAGTGGCATAGGTTGAGATCTTTTCCTTGACGTGAATCTCCTGGATGACCCGCTCTTCTTTATAAACGGGGCAGTCCCGTGAAGAAGCAGCATGGTCACCCATGCAATTAATGCAGCGAGGGGATAGAGGTGGACATTCAACCTCATGGGCGTCCCTGCCACAGGTGGCACACTTGGCAGCATTAGGACAAGATTTACTGGCATGATTATATCTCTGGCAATGGTAGCAGTGCGTTGGATTGTGTATATATGGGCGAACGGAAATGACTTCGTAGCCCGCTTTCAACTTAGATGGTTTGTCAACCCTGTCAAAAGTCAAGAAGACTGTATGAGTCGGCACGAGGTCATTGTTAATCTTTTTCATCACGTGATTAACAGCCGTAACTCCCTGATCGGACATATAGTATATCCTCGTCCAATAACCCATCCAGGGATCTTGTGAAGACTAACCCCGAGAAGAGCCTACACTTTTACAGTGAAAGTATGCACAAGTGTAGCCTGAAGTAGTATCTGTGCCTGGAACGCATTCTCAATTTCAAGCAACAAGGTCCCATTGCGCTGTCTGGAGCAGATCTTCAAGGGACCTGCGAACGCATTGACACCCTTCCGAATGATAAAAGGATTTACAGCAGAAAAATCCTGATCGTCATTACGAGATACTACCAGGAACTTAGGAATGTTAGGTAAGACTTTCTGTGGCTGAGAATCGTCAAGTTTTCACTTTTGGGTCAAGGTTATAGAAGACGTGGAAGGTTTCATAGCAGAGGTGTCCCCCATGATTACCGGCGTCTCCGATGGCACGCTCCTTCCTTGTGGGGACCCTCTCTGAGGGCACACCCGCCTTGTGACTGTCCGCACCTCTCGAGAACGGACCGAGGGACCAATCGGCATGTTTGGAAGGTACCAGCTCGGGTGCTCACCACCGGCCTTTACCGGGGGGTACGTACGTGCCCTACATGTCTACCTGGGGCGGGGAATTACACCTTACCCCGTCACCGGCTACGCAGAGCGTGGGTTGACCTTCACACACGCACAGGGAAGAAAGAAGAGAGGAAGAAGAGAAAGGGATGAAGGACAGAGAATCTCAAACGCCGAGGCGAAGATTAAAAGGTGCGTCGACGACAAGGAGAAAGGAGGAAGAGGGGAAGACGAAAGAACAGGAAAGGAAGAGGACATAGAAAAAGAAGTCTTAGAGGAGGAGAAAAAGAAACCTTGATGGAAAACGCCTGTCCCCGAGCAAAGGCACAAACCGGGGGGAAAGAGGGAAGCGGCCTGGGAGAGAAGAACGGTAGCTTCAGCTCGGGATCCCATGCGCGCCACACACGTGCCCATAAAAGACTGTGGGCCCCCTGGGGGGATGGCCATGGATGTAAGCCCTGTAAGTCACGAGGGAGCCGACGACGCTGAGGAAGAGGTATTTCAGACATTACCTCCTGTCTGCCCCGTCAGTCGCACCCGACGTGAAGAATGGAGTCGCCCAGCTATGACATACGCCGCATCCGCCAAACGGCAGCCTATGAACCGGCCAACGTGGCCACAACCAACTCCCACGTAACTATGACGCCCAGTAGAAGAACAGAAGTTTGGAGGACAGAAGACAACATGCCATTGTGTTTCCACTGTGGGCGACCATCTACAGAGTTGAGGCTGCCGTAGATGAAAATCCTCCAGGGACAACAGTCGCTAAGATGTCGGGAAATCTCACTGACGCCAGAATCGATGGCCAACCTGTCTGAGCACTTGTTGATTCAGGAGCGTCTTTCTCTGTATTGTCGGATAATAACCGTCGCACACTAAAGAAGACAATGTTCTGTGATACGGGGGTAACTGTGCTGAAGATCGTGAATGGAAATTACGTCCAGCCAGCAGGAACTTGTGTCGCAAGAATAACCATCAACAACAGGACCCAGCCATTTGAATTTGTCGTGTTAACAAAATGTAGTCACAAAGTCTCCTCAGATGGAACTTCCTTCAGGCTGCAAATTTAAGAAGTTGTTCTGACAGGTGCATGTAATACAGAATTTTCTGCGAAGTTATTTGCCGTTGACAATGTGACGATTCCTCCGTTGACGATGAGAAGAGTTGCACTCACAAACACAGATGAGCAATTAGACTGAAGTGCTTGTTAATAGTAAAAAGTTTATCAGGCTCACCAAAGAAATTTACATACCAGTGGCTATCAAAAGCATTACAGGAGGTCGAGGAGAAATTTGGATCACTAATTGTCACGAGCATTCGCAACTTATCCCCAAAGGAATGCGTATAGGGACAGCTGAACCAATCCAGGACAGTGAACTCAACGTCATCAACTAAGACCTACGCTCTGCTGTTAGTACAGACAACATGTTGGAGGCAACAAAAGTGGAACTGCCAATAGGGCCCGGACTGACCAAGGAACGCCAGCAGGTGTTAGGAATACTACGCCAATTTTCGGGTGCATTCGCACCTCAGCAGGGAAAAAGTCAAAAGACTACGCCAATTTTCGGGTGCATTCGCACCTCAGCAGGGAAAAAGTCAAAAGAAACAGCCCACGATAAGGCACCATATAAATACTGGGTATCATCCACCAATTACCCAGCGTTCGTATAGAGTGTCGCCAGCTGAAAGACGGATAATTCGAGAGAAAGTGGAGAAGATGTTGCACGATGACATTTTTCAACCTTCGGAGAGTCATTGGTCATCTCCGGTGGTTCTTGTGAATAAGAAGGATGGCACGTGGCGATTCTGTGTCGACTATCGGCGGCTGAACAGAATCACAAAGAAGGATGTCTACCCACTGCCAAGCGTTGACGACACCTTAGACTGCTTGAAAGGAGCAACATACTTCTGAGCTATGGACATGCAGACAGGTTACTGGCAAATCGAAGTTGACGAAGCTGACAGGGACAAGACTGCTTTTATTAAAGCTGACAGCCTCTATGAATTCAAAGCAATGCCGTTTGAATTATGTAATGCTCCGGCCACATTCGAACACATGATGGACAACTTCCTTCGACACCTTAAGTGGATGACATGTCTTGCTATTTCAATGACATAGGTAGTCGTTTTCTCGAAAACATTTGAAGAACATCTGTGTCGCGTGTCAAATGTGTTGAAATGTGTTTAGGCTGCAGGACTCTGCCTCAAGCCAAAGAAATGCCTCTTCGTCGCCAAAGAGAGAAATAACCGAGGGCACCTAGTCAATGGAGATGGTGTCAGTCCTGATCCAGATAAAGTAAGGGCAGTCGCAGAATGTCCAACTCCTCGGCACATTCGTGACATGAGAAGTTCTCTCGGGCTGTGCTCATACTACCGACATTTCATAAAAGGATTTTGTAACGAGGCATGTCCATTACAAGAACTTCTACAGGGAGATGCCACATTTTACTGGGATGAGACAAAACAAAGAGTGTTCCGTGCACTTAAGGAGGCTCTAACTCTCGCACCAGTGCTAGCCTTGTACGACGAGAATGTGGAAACAGAACTTCACACAGACACCAGTGGTTATGGGATTGGTGCAGTGCTTGTACAAGTTCAGGAAGGTGCTGAAAAGGTGATAGCCTATGCATCAAGAGTACTCTCGAAGTCCGAGATAAGCTACTCAACAACTGAGAAAGAATGTGTCGCAGTTATCTGGACTATCAACAAGTTCCAGCCGTATTTATTTGGCAAACCATTCACCGTAGTGACAAACCACCATTCTTTGTGTTGGCTAACTAGCTTAAAGGCTCCATCAAGTTGACTAGCAAGATGGTCACTAAGACTCCAAGAGTATGATATCATAGGTATTCAAGAACGGGCACAGACAAGGATGCTGACTGCCTTTCGAGGAATCCATTAGTGGAACACAACAGGATGAATGAAATTTCAGCCCTCACTGAAGGGTATATGACACGGAGCGTATTTGGTCGCTGGCGCCTGTTGTCGCTCGGCGTATAGGCCGCATAGCGAATGACACGCAGTGACTTCATAAAAATTGAAACGTGGCATAGCATATGACATTGTTTTGGAGGTTAGGTGATACCGAACAGTCCTGTTTGTGGAAAACAAAATATGAAGTGGAATTGTAATCAAATTTCTGGAAATTTATCGATGTTTCCCAGTATAACAGGGCATTAAAAGTGATTATTTAAATACTAAACTTCAAGACACTCAATTTAACCAACTGTTTGATGCATGGTGAATTGAACACTTTAGGTCCCTTGGGGGATATGGATACTAAACACGTGAAAACATAAAACAATAAAATATCCCAGCGTGGCGCAGGGGATAGCGTCACCAACTGTGGTGCTGAAGGTCGCCGGTTGAATCCCGCCCACCAGCAAAAATTTATTTCTTTGTAATTAACAATTCTAGAATATTCTACATCTTTCTTATGTTCACTTGTAAATTCTACTTGTTTCTTATGTTAACTGTTCTAATTTCTGGTACATTCTGTCTGTCTATAAATAGCAGAGCACTCTGCCCGAGAGGCAGTCAGTGCTGCATGTATATTAAGTTCGTAACAAATGTGCTTTCAGTGTAAGTGCTTTGTTCAGTTGCCTTCGAAGTCAAGACTGCTTCCATTTCAACACGACAATATTTCATTCTTTTCATCCAGTGCATTTCAATTTTGAAGTATGTTGTTAGGCATGAACCTAATAATACTATCACACCACACAATCATTTACAAACTCCTGATTGGCTGTCTTCACTTCCTAATTCTTTTATGGGACAGTTATCTTTTTTGCAATTGTTATGGTATAATTAGCAATCTATGAAAGCACTAAGATAAATATGATACCTAACCTTGAAGAGTGTCTTTTCTGTGTGTGTTACCCGTTACAGAATATCAAATGTGCTGTTATGAGCCTCCTGAGCCTCAATGTTTTCGAAGTGGCTTTGAATGTGAGGTAAAAGTTTACTTGCAGTGGTGTGGCGTTGGACAGAGCCGACCAATCATGGCACAGGTGGAGATAGCCGATCAGATATTAACCAGTAACTGATGTTTTGTCTTGATAAACATTATTTTCATTAAAAAAGCTCATGGAATGTTTACAGATCTAGGCCTACGTTTTACTCTATTCACAGAAAACCCACATCAAGATGCGTTGAATCTCTCCCCCCCCCCCCCCCAAATAATCTCACTTGATGCCGATAAATACTATTTTATTCCAACTTCGTAAGAACAAGTAAACTGTAGCCCGTTCTATTAACTTACCTTTCGTAAATGGACACTTATTTCGAAAGTAATACTTCTCGGACCACGTGTCTCCATTTTCCACCACAAACTGTTTGAAATGTAAAGATAATTACAAGATATCACAGTCATCGAATGCAGAAGTATGACTTCACCTTAAAGTCTTTTACACATTCTGCTATTGGCAGATGCTTGCGTTTGCACTGTGTTCTGTTGTAAATCGCCCATTTTCCTTTTGATATTACTCTTAAGTATGTTTTATTGGTGCAGTAGTTCTTACCAATCAAAATAACAATAAAAATAAATTACAAAGACAATGAAAAATTTCTGGGTTTTTCGTGGTTCTCCCAGAGCCTATACACTATGTGTGGGTGGAACTGTTGGTGTAGAGAGCAAATTAAAAAAATAAATAAAAAAATTCAATGGAGGCAAAAATTGTGATTTTTGTGCATTTGTGCCAAATCAAACAAAAGGCACCTGTGCTGCCAATTCTGACATTACTGCAGGACTTAAGAGTAAAAATCATGCATGACAAAAAACACCCAAAATTCAAAGATACTGCATTAGGTTCAAAACAATCTCTACAGAAATGTAATAAAATAAAATAAAATAAAATAAAATAAAAAGTAAAATTATAGCCATATTTTTTCCAGAGCATATGTAGCTTTACTTTAAGGTTAACTAACGACAGCAACCTATTTAGTAAAACTGTTCCCCAGTCCAATCACCAGGTGGGGACTGCTCAGAATGAATGTGCCATCAGAAAAAACTACTTCCATCTACAGACCAAATCATGGAACATTCTCTTCACTATGCAGGTAGGCTAGGGAACAAATTTGGAATGGATATGTAGATGGTGGTCAATGGCAGGTGAACAGAATGTTATTTACATTAATGTAAAATCAAATAGGGGGAATGCAGGAGCAGATCTAATAATAATTATAATAATAATAATAATAATAGAAGAATGCTGACATCAGGCAAAGTGTCAACATAGTAAAAATAGACAAAGCCAATACCCAAAACAGTATATATTTTTGCAAGTGAAGTAGCTCCACAGATTAAGACGATGTTTGAAGAATGTACGAAGAGAGAAAACCAATTACTCCCCTGCGGGAAAGCTATTTATTTATAATGGGGGACCCTAATTTGTAACAGTAAAATGTGGACTGGGGGAAAGGAACAAAAGTGCAAACTGCTTCGCAGAGTTTATCAAGCATAAATTAACCGTCAAGACTCTTAAATAAGGGGGCAGATCCCTGGCAACACCAAAAGCTGTCAGATTAGCCAACTGATTGAGAATGAATCTGCAACTGGAGAAAATAAAATTTTACCTACAATATCAGCAGCCTTGTGCAGTGATGATGGTAGGCCTAACAAACAATGTAGGAAATCTTTTTCCAAGATGTTAATATTCTTAGAATTCTATGCAGAATGATTTGACTAGTGTTTTGGACAGACCATGAAGTAAATAAATATAATGCTGTTCCTGATGTACAGTTGACAGGTTCTAGTGTGTACTCAATAAAAGTAATTGCCCCCATAAAACGAAGATTTCATGACTAAACATTTGTAATGTCTCACACAATGCCAACATAGCTGTTAACTCTCACTATAATGTACTGAATAATCAGTGAAGATTAAAACTTAAGACATTAAGGAGATGGAGCCAGAAGCTGAGAGGTACTGAGGAATGTAATACAGCTGAAGACCAACGAACAGCTTTGAAAGGTGAAATACATAATGCAAGAGAGACTAAGCTTACAGAAGGTACAAACAAAATTGTAAACAAAGCTGACAGAAAGGAATGCATAAAAAAAAGGGAAGCATACAGCCTGTAACTAAATGAAAGATATCACCTATAGGAAAATTAAAGATAGGCTTCTTCGTAGAAATGTGCAGCCACAAAGAAGTGCCTTCCTGAAAAACACCATCACCAAAATTAAGGATGGGCTGTTATCATGAAAACATTCAGAGATATGTGTACTAGTGCACAAAATACTATTTCTGAAAAAAAATGCGGCACTTCTGGAAGATTCTACATAAGCACACGTTTTTCATATAGAAATTGAAATAAAATAGCAGAACATATAAGAAGCGCCAATCATTGTGTCTAGGGAACAAGAATACAATATGAGGGGAATTTCTTCCAATACACACACAAAACCAATACTCTCTATATTTATATAATTTTAATAGCGTTGTAGATGAGGGAATAATAGTTCCTGACGACCAATTTGTAACCCTTCTCTTTTTCCAGACCCCACAGTTAAACACAATCTACCTATTTCTAAATGGACGAAATATAACTTCTAGCAAAAACAAGCGATGGTGTAATTAGTCATGCCAATGCCTCTACAACCATCCACGCCAAGCAACTAATAAATAAGTTTAGTTCCACTCACTGCAGACTGATAATTACCTTAGATGTCAGTTTCTGGGGTGTACCCTCATTGTTACTTACTTCTGATGTACTCATTTATAATCTATTTTTACGCGTAACTTAATAATAATCACTCAATGCAACGGAGACCGGATCCCAGATCCTACGATTCACAATACAAACTGTAGACTTATCGGGTAGCGGCTGAAATAATAAACTTAATGAGATAATAATACTAATTCTACAACAAGAAATGTATTTATTACTACGAAATACACCCCACTTACATAAATTTGACACTTACGTTATTATGATGCACAAGTAACAACGCTAAATAAATCTATCACCCCTTCTCAAAGAGACGTAATATGAAGATAGAAACGTGTGTGCCTGTCTCAAGAACAGGCGACTAGAGGCAGCTTGGGAGGGCACCCAAGATTTCCCGACCGGCCGATAGATGTCTCTACGGTTACGCTACCGTACTGGTATATCCTTGACTCGATGCAGAACACCCCGTCGTTCATTCTGGCATAATATGTAAACTGTTTCGTGTTAAGGTTGCCCAGTTCCATTTCAAAGTGACGGTGCACTGACACTGCATCACAAGGAGATTTACCTTGTTATTACATATGAAATTGTACTGCAGCAATAAGATGTTGTAATGAATTTAATAATAAAGGGTTGAAATGTTTATCTTCAACATGGTGTAATGGATAGCGTTCTAGATTGTTCAACATAAGGGATCATAGTTCGTAACCACACACTTCCTTTAATTTTTTTGAAATATTTTATTTAAACACATTCTAGGAGTTGCTTATTAATGTAAGGCAAGTATGTTTTGCAGTGTTCTACATTATTTATATTTCCTTGTGATTAGAAAATGAAGGACGCAAATATTTCGCCGTTTATTTCCCAATCTATGATAATTTTACAGTGTGCCCTGAAGTAGGAACCCAATAGGACAGCTTCACGAGCGGCAACAATATTAATATTCTTCCTTACCACATATATTTGGCTGTCTGCTTCCGAAATACAGCGCTCTCAGAGAGTATTATCAGAGTGCACTCTAGATACTATTGTAGAGATTTATTGAAACAGCTGGCTTTCTTCACTAAGTCATGCTAGTACATTTTATTACTTATGTGCTCTCTGAACTATAATCATACTGTTCACAAAACTAAGAGTGCATGTGAACTTGATATTACAAGAAGTAAACGCGATCTTCAAATATAGTATTTTATTAAAAATTCTAGCAGGAGACAATGAGGAACACGGTAAATTATTCAGGCAGAATAGTATAAAATAAACCTGTGGGAACAACAATATTAATATGAAGCTGAATGACGTACAGTGCAGACGAAGACGGCAAAGATTATCATTAATGCTAAACTATAATTGCTCTTTGATGATATAATTTCTGTTGTTTATTGTCTTCTATTCTTTGTTCTATAATTGACGTGATTAAAGTGTATTAAGTGCAAGCCGTTATTTTTAATTTTATTTTAATATGATACTAAGAAGCGGCTACAATGTGGTGACCCCAGAGACTGAAGAACACGCACAACAAGAAGAAAATACGCGGCAGGATGTAAATTCGCCGCAACGTAGAGTGGAACGTAGCAACCAGGTGTTGGATTTAACACAGCTACAAGACACGTTAAGAAATCAAATGCAAGATTTGCGTAACGAGATGAGACGACAACAGAGTAATTCGCCCCAACGAATTTCCGAGAGACGCGCGGCAGATTGCGCAGATAGCGGAGAAGATAAAAAGAATTGGTCCAGAACACACATGAAAGTACGCACTCCGCAGTTCCTTCCAGACAAACCGGAGTTATGGTTTTCCATGTTAGAGCTAGCGTTTGTTCATAATGGGATTACGGACGATAACGAGAAGTTTGCAATAGCAGTTAATGGTTTGGACTACAGAGCTGCGACAATAGTTGAAGACGCAATTAAAAGCCCTCCGTCGACGCAACAATATACTCACCTTAAGCAGTTGTTAATAGACAGACTCAGCAAACCTCTAGATCAACGGATACATCAGGTTCTGAGAAACGAACGTCGAGGCGATAGATCTCCGTCAGAATTCTGGCGACAGTTAAGAAGTGTAGTAACAGAGGAAGACCTATCAAATGTTACGCTTCGTTACATTTGGGCGTCACAGCTTCCCTCGGCAGTCAGAGCAGCTGTAGCGGCAGACGACAGTCAAGATATTATCCACATTCTTCGATTAGCCGACAGAGTTTTCTCAACAATCAAGACAACGGATACATTTGCGTCGATGGAAGCAATATCAATGACGGATCACTTTGAAGCAGCAGCAATCACCAAAGAACGTAAACCGGAGACAAAATCTCATTTCCTGCAGTTAAAGGAACAATTAGATGGACTACAAAAACAATTTGAAAACTGGAAGATAGCGGCGAAGGACACACGCGTACGAGATGGAGGAGAAGAGAAGATCGACCAGTTATGTTTGTACCACCGGAGGTTTGGTGAGCGAGCAGCTAAATGTACACCTCCTTGCAATTACGTACGTTCCGTGCGTAACATGGAAATAATTGTAAGTACAGACATTTCTTTTTTACCTGTGTCCAGACGGCTCTACGTCCAGGACGTAAATACTTCGTGTTATTATCTTGTAGATACTGGATCTGATGTAAGTACCATACCTGTGCAGTCGAGTAGAACAAGTAGGGAACATCCGTTGATTTGTCTCACAGCTGCAAACAAACAGCCGATACAAACGTATGGCAGTTGTGTCAGAGAATTGGACCTAGGATTTAATGCAGTTTGTAAATGGACATTTGTTATAGCTGAAGTGTCAGAGCATATACTAGGAGCAGATTTTCTTTATGCAAATAGCATCAGTGTAGATATTCGGACGGCTCAACTTAGGAAAGGAGAAGAAATTGTATCTGGTTATCTAAAGAACATCGGCACTGAAGGATATAAACCTATTCAAATGATTAACGCAGATAAAAATAAATATCTACCTGTCTCAGTACAAAATTTAGTACCACACAAAACAGTGCATCGCATAAACACAATACCGGGCCCCCCAATTTCTTGCAGACCGAGAAGATTAGCACCAGATAAGTTCATGGATGCAAAAACTGAGTTCAATCGTATGTTAGACACAGGGGTGATAAGGAGATCAGACAGCCCTTGGGCTTCACCTTTACACATGGTTAAAAAGAAAGATGGTAGTTGGAGGCCGTGTGGAGATTACAGAGAATTAAACGCACGAACAATTCCCGATCGATACCCGATACCAAATATTCGTGATTTTACGAATGTACTAGCAGGCATGAATTTCTTCAGTGTTATTGACTGTCAAAAAGCGTATCATCAGATACCGGTAGCTGAAGTGGACATACCTAAGACTGCAGTTACAACACCTTTTGGCCTTTTTGAATTTTTACGCATGCCATTCGGACTAAAAAATGCAGCCCAAACATGGCAAAGATTTATCGACGAGGTGTTAAGAGGGTTAAACTTCACTTTTGCATATCTAGATGACATTTTGGTGTTTTCGGCGACGTCAGAACTTCACGAAAAGCATCTTAAGGCTGTCTTTGATAGACTTAAATTATACGCGATCACAGTTAATGAAGATAAGTGCACATTACGAAGAGATAATGTCACATATTTAGGTCATAATCTCTCGGCTGCTGGCATACGTCCATTGGATGAGAAAGTTGACCAAATACAAAAGATGCCCCTACCAAACGATTTGCGGCAATTACGCAAGTTCCTCGGTGTAATAAATTTTTACCGTCGTCATTTACCAGGGATGGCTGCGTTACAAGCACCGCTCACTGAATTATTAGCAGGTCCAAAGAGTAACAACAACAGGAGACTACAGTGGACGACGGAAATGCAACGAGCGTTCGAACAAATTAAAGCAAATCTCAAGCAAGCTATACTGTTGGCCCACCCTGTGAGAAATGCAAAACTATCTCTAGTAGTAGACGCGAGTCAAGAAGCGATCGGGGGGGCACTGCAGCAGCAAGTAAACGGAAATTTACAACCATTAGGTTTTTTTTCAAAGAAACTTACAAAGGCTCAAAGAAACTGGAGCGCATACGATCGTGAATTGTTGGCACTATACGAATCAATAAAACATTTCCGATCGTACATAGAAGCCAGACCGTTTACTGTGTTCACAGATCATAAACCACTCACGTTTGCTTTCTCTAAACATACAGATGCTTTGTCCCCTAGACAATTTCGTCAGCTGGAGTACATAAGTCAGTTCACGACCAACATATGTCATATTAAAGGAGCAGCAAATGTTGTCGCTGACTATTTTTCACGAATCACCATGATAACAACTACGGTAGATTATCACAGATTAGCAAGAGAACAAATGCAAGATGCACAACTTCATACTTTTCGGCAAAACCCCTCCACAGGTTTGAAACTGGAAGAAGTACAACCTGAAGGTGAACAAATTACAATTTGGTGTGACGTTTCTCAAGGTAAACCTCGGCCTTTTATACCTGAGAGTTTGAGGAAAGAAGTTTTTGACAGTATACATAATCTGGCTCATCCAGGACAAAAAGCAGGTATCAAATTGCTGACTGATCGTTTCGTTTGGCCACAAATCAAAAGAGATTGTAGAAAGTGGACACAGACGTGCCTTGCTTGTCAGCGTTGTAAGGTTGGACGTCATACAAAGAAACCCTTGGGACATTTTGAAGAACCATCTGGTCGTTTTGAACATGTACACATCGATTTAGTTGGTCCGCTACCCATGTCTGAAGGCTATCGTTATCTCCTTACAGTAATTGATCGATTTACAAGGTGGGCAGAGGCAATTCCACTACAAGATATTTCGACAGAAACAGTTAGTCGAAATTTTTTGTCATCATGGATAGCACGATTCGGGTGCCCGGTACGTGTCACCACTGATCAAGGCAGACAGTTTGAATCAGAATTGTTCCTTGAACTGGCAAACATTTGTGGGTTCCGGCGTCATCGTACAACTAGCTACCACCCGGAAAGTAATGGAATGGTGGAAAGATGGCACCGGACTTTGAAAAGTGCCTTGATGTGCCACAAAGAAAGTTGGTCAACAGCCTTGCCGCTAGTATTATTGGGCCTTCGCACAGCTTTTAAGCCAGACTTAGGGGCGTCTACTGCTGAACTGGTATACGGGGAAACATTGCGACTCCCTAGTGAATTTTTTGAAGAACGAAAAGAGCGGACTGACCTACCCTACTTCTTAAAAAGACTAAGAGCTCAATTAGCAGAACTAAGGCCCCAGTCACCGATTAAACATAGAAATGACAATACATTCATACACCGTGATTTGAACGAATGTTCACATGTGATGTTAAGAACTGATGCAGTGAGAGAACCATTACAGCCACCATATACAGGACCATACAAGGTACTACAGCACAATCAGCATACCGGTACAATAAAACTGCAAATACAAAATAAACAAGTTATGGTGTCCATTGACAGAGTGAAACCTGCCCACCTTTTAAAAGAAGAAATGTCAACAGAAGACACACAAGGCAATCAACAACCTTTAGTTGGACAACATCGCCAGAAGATGCTCAAAGGAACAAATAGAAAACAGCAATCAGAACATGACACGCATAGTGAAAGAAATCAAACAGTGCGGTATACAAGAACAGGACGGCAAATTCATTACAAGTTTCCACAAATACCAGGAGCTCCGCTCTACCGGAAGGGGGCTGTGTGGGAACAACAATATTAATATGAAGCTGAATGACGTACAGTGCAGACGAAGACGGCAAAGATTATCATTAATGCTAAACTATAATTGCTCTTTGATGATATAATTTCTGTTGTTTATTGTCTTCTATTCTTTGTTCTATAATTGACGTGATTAAAGTGTATTAAGTGCAAGCCGTTATTTTTAATTTTATTTTAATATGATACTAAGAAGCGGCTACAAACCTATAGTTTATATTACATCAGTCGGTGGTGATATGGCTAAATTCAAAAAGCAAGAACCCCTCGTCTTCTAGATATCTATTCTTTAAAGGAGTTGATTAATAATTACTTCCTGTTTAAGTTTTAGCTTCACTATAAGAACTGACCATGTCACTCTCATGGGTAAATCACTTATTGGCTGTATACTTTTTCTGCGAATTAGAACGTAAGTTTTATGGTACAGACATAGTGTTGGCAACCACATTACACGTTCTCTGAAAATAATAATATAATTAATCTTTTGTGTTGGCCGTGAGATAAGTAATTAATGCTGTTCCTGCTCTGTGGCTGACAGGTTCTTGTATATAACCTTGTCCGGATAGTAAATTGATTACCATCGTAAAGCGAAAATTTCATTGCCAACATTAACACACTAAGCCCTTGCAGCCCGTAAGTAAAGTGTAGCCCTTTTCATGCATCTGTTTACAAACAATGTAGTCAGTAAGCCGCATGACATTTACCTATGATTATTATAGCAATAATATGACACATTCTACATCCCAGCGATACACTCCCGTCACGATTTCATAGACCTCGAAAATAAATAAATAAAATAAATCTGGACAGGCAGGGAATTATGAGGGCAGCTTAAATTGCTCCGAAAGCAGCAATAAAATCCGTATTCGCCTGCCTGACCACACTTTCGGAAATCGTCACATATTTGGAAAGAAACACAAAAATTTGTGATAAGGAAGAACATGATTTTTCCTTCTATAGGCTGCGTTTCACTCGAAGCTATTTTTTCGTACTTCGTTCTGAAATCAGACGGAAATGTAAAAACGTCGAATTTTGCAGAATATACTCGCATTACTTTCATAAGAAAGAGGCAGAATGCGTTCAAACTGCCCGCATCGAGGCAATTAATGTTTACCCCAGAATGCAATTCTTTTGGCTCTCGCTAACTTGTGATGCTATTGGTTGTTCTCATTTCGCACAGAGCTCTGGTAGCGTAACCGTAGAGACATCTATCGGGCGGTCGGGAAGTCTTGGGTGCCCTCCTAAGCTGCCTCCAGTCGCCTGTGTCTCAAGACAGCAAAGCAAATGTTAACGCCATTCGAGTGCGATCGACTGCCCTCGAATCTGCAGATCGTGGCGCTTCCTAGTGTCAGACTATGAAAGCTTACAGACTCTAGCAGCAAATAGCTTATAAAGCTATTTGCTAGTAGTCTAGTCGTCGGACAGAATGGGTGATTGGTACTTTTCGCACATGCGTGCCAAAACTAATGACGGATTGTTTCATGGCATAGAGTAAGAATGTTTGAAAACAAGAGAAGAGTTTAGAAATTCAAAATTACGTGTTTGTAACGTGAAGTTTTCAGTCACATGTACGTTGTCACGGTCCTTACAATGACTAGCTTACGGAGCATTTAGAAACTTTTGTTAAGCTTATGGGACTTAACTGTGAGGTCATCAGTCCCTAAACTTACAAAGTACTTATAAACTACCTTATACTAAAGATAAGACAAACACCGATGCCTGAGGGAGGATTCGAACCCCCGACGGGGAACGGCCTAGTGCCTCAATGCCCTCGGCCACTCCGCCGCGGCGAGCTTTTAGAAGCTATACTTCACAGCAGTGAAAGACTTTAAAATGATAAGAATTCCTTGATAAAACATAACACGGATCAAAAAAATCCTTGATAATACATCCCTCGACTCAACAACTTCATCAAACCGTCAATATATTGACTACCAGTATTCCCAATGTAGCGCATTTCGCACTAGATCAAGCGATTTTCAAGCTTTGACTTCGGAAAAAAAAAAAAAAAAAAAAAAAAAAAATATTTTCAGCACTTGACGCCAAATAAAAATTTATGACTTTTTTAATTTCAACTTCTTTCTTTTTTATGAAGATGAACATATTTTATTGTTAGGGCGAGGATTCTGACTGCGTAATGTGTACACGACCAACTATACCACCATCCTCAAGTAAGGGTCGAAGTAAAAGTACGTATAAGAAAATATTTTTTGCAGTAATCTGTGTTTGCTACTACTAGGTATGTCTACTGACAGGCTTTATGGCGAAATGAAACAAGTTCACCAAGAAAATGTTTGTTAAAGCTTTTATCCATCACGGATGAGGAACACTGCAACTATGGTAAATCACAGTATCTTGAAAAACAGCAGCCAGTCGTTTTTTATGTGTAGTGTTTTTATTCATCCCTTTCCATAACCAGTTTCGATATGCTAAGAATAATATATTACATTACATTTAGTGTAGCGTGGAATAGATCATACCAATTACTGTATTTGTCAGTCTCACCGTACACCAAATGTAATGTAAATTTTGACTTACCACCTGATGGTTATGGAAAAAGATGAATACAAATACTATACATAAAAGGCGACTGGTTGCTGTTTTTCAAGATACATTTTTGTTAATTTAGGAACTTATCGATCTATCATTAGGCAAAAGACTACATAAAACACTCGGGCAGAACAGTGGCGTAGCATGGGGAAGGGGGTTCCGCACAGTGGCGTCAAGTAACAAAATTTATTGGCGTGCCGTACTCTTGATCTCTGAACTAAACAGACTGGGTAGTGGGGGGGAGGAGGGGAGCGAAAAGCCCGGACGTCTATGGCAAGTGCAGCGCTGAGAGATTTACTGACAGCATGTGTCTGATGATTGTAATTTGCCAATCATTCCAAAAATCCCCTTCTCACCTAGATGGTCGTCTTCGGCTGCTATTGATGCATGCTCTACTGTGACTTACTGCCTCTGTGACTTACTGCCTCTGTGACTTACTGCCTCTCCAGCAGTGCAGTATTCAGACGTACTCGTCGTGAAGGACTTCACGCCTCAATTTATCGTTGTCTCCTACCTAGGACAAGACATCAACACTGTCTTCTGTAATTTATTATTCAAATTGATAATGTTGGCTTTGGTCTACCTTTCCTCACTACTTCCAATTTTTCCTGCAGAGTTTGAATCGAAAACGGTTTTTCAAGCAAGATGCAAGTTATTTACTGGTGCATTTACTTCCATTGTAAGTTTTGAAATATAAGAAACATTGTTAAAACTAAAAAACTTTTCCCACGAAATGAACACTGCATTTTAAGTAACTAACATCTACAATTTAGGACAAAAACGGAAAACATCTTGGTAAATGTATCTAGAATGCGCAACACCCTCCAGCAAGATGGCTACTAACCAGTCGTACGCCGCATTCAATGTACACCTAGAGTAGGGATGATAATGGAGGTTCGATTCCGATTCCGAAAGTTCGGAACTTCCGATTCATTTTGTTCCTTCGATTCTGATGAATTTTAAAGGGAAATTATATCGGAGGTTGATGTACAGCGTCGGCAGCAGTGGAGGTGGCCGCAGTCATCATGTACAACCATTCTCTTGTTCAAGACAGTCTAAATTAAATTTTCAGACTTTTGTTTTATCTGTAATGATACCTAGGATTATCGTTGAAATTCCATGATTCTGCACAAGTACAGTGCTGCTGCATATGTGCAACTTTGGATCTAAGTGTGAAACCAAAACCGTCGCTGCTCATGTAGTGTGTATTACGTACAGATGTCAGTAGTAGGGTAATAGCGGTACATCCCCAAGGTACCATTTCGCTACCTGGGCACACTTCCCCGACAGCTTCCGCAGCCGACCCCACCAGTGGCGGCTGGTGGGCTGTTTATTGGGAGGGGCGGCATGTCTCTTCAATTGTACATGACATTTTGTCCCTTCAGAACATTTCTTGAACGGGGAGAATATAGCAATAATTTTATTAGCTAGTTACGTAATTTAACCCTTCATCTAATACGACTTTTTTCTCCTACACCAAAATACGAACAAATTTACGCACAAAAATGTCGTTTTTAATATTTTCTGCAGGCAATGAAAACCTTGTAGCTCCATTTTATTAGATTTCACAAGAGACCCAAAACTGTACCTTAAAATAATATAAAGTAAGAAGTAAATTCGTTGTGTGTGTGACTATTTAAGTAAGTGTTCAGAGAACACAAATGCTTCGTCAGCGACAAACATATGTTACTGAAATTAGAAGACTGTCACCAATGTAGTAATACCATTGGTATGCTTATATATTGGTTTGTTTATATAAAGCAGGATTAAATTTCCTAGTGAAACTACTTTTGCTTTTGCACGCATTTTGTGTCTGTACAATGTTCAAATCAGGTCTCGGTGGTCCTAACCTTTTTAATTGCGACTTTCCTTCAAAAGTCAATTTTTGACTACCAAATGTTAAAATGTAGTTAACACTATTTACATTATTCATTCTAAATAGGGAACTAGAAAAACAGGCAACAACACGCACCTTCACAACAACAACTCTAGTATCACACGCAGGGCACCTGTTAGAAACTGCCTGACCGGTGGCGGTGCGCCTTTGTATATTTGGCGCCCTTGGCGCGGACGCCGTCCTAAGCGGCCCGGTTCAGCACACTACCCCCACCCAACCCCCAGTACCCCCACTCACTCCAAGCGCCCATTGCCAGCCTTTACACGGCGCGGACGGATCGCGTAGAGTCCGACAGTCAGTCCATTCCGAAAACATTCGGTGAGCCTGGCTGGCAGACTACCTAGACTAAAAACATTGGTCACACGGGCTGCTGCTACACGAAAATTATTCGAGTCGATTTGCGATTAACGATTGGTACGTATTCCGTGTTGGATATTTTTGGGAGGGCGCCGCCCCAGAGTCCTCAAGGAGTAGCCGCCACTGGACCCCACCCCCAGGCCTGTGCATTTGGGCGATCTCCACTCCTGAAGACCCACCATTCCGACCGCTCCTTTGATTTCTTTTTTCATTCCACTAAACCCAAGTTGGATTTATATTTTTAAATCAATAATTACAAGTAGCTGCGTTCCTCAAAAGAAGTTGCCTAGAATGCTAACCTACTCACTGCAACACCAGATCATTAAAAGAAAAGTATATAGCCATCACCGCCAACAACAACAAACCTCACATATTTCGAGGTCATATGTCAAAGTACAGACGATGATAGATGCTCAATCCTAATAATAATACTAGACAATGCTCAAACACAACGAAATTTAGTAGACCCACTAGAGGTAAAAACATCCAACAATAAGATTGTGTAAGCTATCATCCTCTCTTGGAATAGTATTATACAAATAAAAACTTTAAATCAACAATGTAAAGACAAAAGTAGTACACACAGTGCGAAAAGACACTCAAAGATCACAAACATCCTAATGGGAAGAGAGGTTAATCCACAGTACAGGGCTGCACTTTGTAAATATTGGATATCTCGTTTCCAGTCTGGTCCATAAGTGTATATTATAACCTCCAGTCTGGTAATGCCAAATGAAGAGGTAAAAGTATCCCACAAATGCCTGTTGTAAAATCGATAGGGTGACTAATTTTAATTTTATTATAAGGTACAGCCAAATGACTAGCCGGATGTTCTCCAATGGTTCCTTGCCAAGTTTCTCCAGTATTCTGAGTGCTCTCACAACGCTGCCACCAGGTAAGAGAAATGGTAACTTCACCTTGTCTCCAATACTTGCAATGACGAACTTATCGAATTTATTATGCCAGTATAAGTTAAAAGATCAGCAATAATCCTAAATCGACTTCTTTAGAGGTCTGTCGCAACACAGCATTATCTACAACTGAAAACACACTGCATCACATATTTTAGAGTATTTCAAACACTTTTTTCTTAAATTCTATCCCAATTAGCATGTGACACTGTGTAACAACAACCATCTCCAGCCCAACAACCGAACTACAGCAAAATGATCTAATCATCCCAGCTCTTTTCTACTAAAGTTCTAAACTAATTAGCAAACGACAATCTCGGTAAAACTGCATCATTGGTGGATCACCTATTGATCATGCATCTTTTTGCAAACTATATTAAACAATTCAATGAACATATGCTGAATGTTTAAACAAAATATCGTAGGGTTTTAAGCATTCTCTCTCCAAAAAACACCTAGAAAAGAGCTGGAATGGTTAGATCCTTTTGCTGTAGTTCGGTCGTTGGGCTGGAAATGGCTGTTGTTACATAGTGTCGCAGGCTAATTGGGATAGAATTTAAGTAAAAAGAGATATACTCTAAAATATGCGATGCAGTGTGTTTCCAGTTGTGGATGATGTGTTGCGATAGACCTCTAAAGACGTCGCTGTAGGATTATTGCTAATCTTTTAACTTATACATGCATAGTAAATTCGACAAGTTGGTCATTGCAAGCAATGGAGACAAGGTGAAGTTACCATTTCTCTTACCTGGCGGCAGCGTTGTGAGAGCACTTGGAATACTGGAGAAACTTGGCAAGGAACCACTGGAGAACATCCAGCAAATCATTTGGCTGTACCTTATAATAAAATTACAGTTAGTCACCCTATCGATTTTACAACAGGCATTTGTGGGATACTTTTACCTCTCCGTTTGGCATTACCAGACTGGAGGCTACAATATACACTTACGGACTAGACTGGAAACGAGCATAGCCAATATTTACTAAGTGCAGCCCTGTACTGTGGGTTGACCTCTCTGCCCATTAGGCTGTTTGCATTCTTTGACTGTCTTCTCGCACTGTGTGTACTACTTTTGTTGTACTGTCGGTCAATCCCATCCATGTGGCCTCAGCTAATAAATTCCTTAGAGAGCAGTCGTGTTGTATTTTGCAAATTGTTGCTTGGTTAATAAGAACATTGAAAATTGATGTTTCTGTAAATCTAGTGAACTCCTCTGCCCAATAGGATGTTTGTAGACGTTGATTCTCTTCTGTTATTTTGGAGACCTAAGGTGTACTACTTTCGTTATTAAGTTGTTGGTTTAAACGTTTTTGTTTGTGTAATACTATTCTGAGAGAGGATGATATCTCAGACGACCTCGCTGATGATTTTTTTTTATCTCTAGAGGGTCTACTAGATTTCGTTGTGTTTAAGTATTGTCTACTATTATTATTATTATTAGGATGGAAAATCTGTCATCGTCTTTACTTTGACTTAGGACTTCGAAATATGTGAGGTTCGTTGGTATTTTGCGGTGATGGCTATAAATTTTAACGGTCTGGTGTTGTGGTGTGTAGGTTAGTATACCAGGCATTTTCGTTTGCGGAACGATTAAAAAAAAAACAAATCCGAGTTGGGTTTAGTGCAATGAAAAAGAAATGACAGGAAAGGAGCTGGATTTGTCTTTGGAGTAAGACGTTTTTGTCTATATTTTGGGTAAAGGGTGGGTCGGTCTTGCTCTACAGAACTGAAAACCTGTTGTAATTGTGTTTCTTCCTAGCTATCGGGTGGGTAAACTATTACATCGGTTCAATGGTTGCTGTATTGGCGAGTGTGAATTCGGATAACAGTGTTGTTAGGTTAGTGCTTTCAAAAAAAGTTTTAGTGTAGACGGTCGGAAATCGGAAAATTATTTCACGCATTTTTTAATTGTAACTCTCCAAGGAAATACCGTTGTTTAATATAGTTTAGTTTCGTTTAAACATCTTCTGGAGTACTCAGCTATCGGTATTTGAACTGTATTCGATAAATGTCGTAAAGAATCGTTTGCATTGGAACAGGATATGGTCGTTAGAGAGATTTCCTTTGCCATGTTTAGATGGGTATACACAAGAAGATGTGTACTGCTGTAGCAAGAAAAAAAAAAGAGGTAAAATTAAACTACCCGAATTCTCGGAGTTGTCGGAAGGCGCAGAACTGAATATTAGGTGGATTACAGGAAGACCGAAAACTTACCTGTCGAAATACTCGATGGGAGACAATGATACCTCGATCTAAGGAAATGTAAAAGGGCATGATCGCTAAAGAGGGAGAGTATTAAATTTCGGAACTTTGGCCTGACTCAGCTCCATTGTAGTGCGTTTATATAAATGCTTCTTAAATGCATTGCATGCTATTCCCATCAAAGTGGTGTCCGCAGAGGTCTTGCATAGAAGGTTTTGTTGTTTCTTTTCTAAAGTTCTAAACTAACTAACAAACGACAATCTCGGTAACTCTGCATCTTGGTGGATCACCTATTGATAATGCATCTTTTTCCATTGCATACTCCACCACAGAGCCGGCGCAAGGCCAAGTGCCGCCCCCCACCCCACCCCGTGTTTTATTTATTATTTTTATTATTTATTTATTTATTTTATACAAAACGTTTGTGGAATTTTATTTAAACAAATCTGTAGGAAATGTCAGCTATCAATCGCATAATTTTTTTTTTAAACCACCATGTTGACAGTTACGTTCAGCATAACGGTATAGATGTAAACATAACTCAAAGCATTAAGAATAGCTACACTGTGCCCGAAATCTATGTAGATCTGGAAAATAAAAACAAAAATTGCGACTGATTGGTGACATTCTATACAGATTTGTACAAAACAGTCACTGGTCACCAGCTTAGAAATGGAGTCAAACCTGATTGAAGAAATCTAGCTAATTTTATTAAGACTTGTGAATTTACAAAAACGTTCAAATGTGTGTGAAATCTTATAGCACTTAACTGCTAAGCTTACACACTGCTCAACCTAAATTATGCTAAGGACGATCACACACACACACACACACACACACACACACACGCCCATGCCCGAGGGAGGACTCGAACCTCCGCCAGGACCAGCCGCACAGTCCATGACTGCAGCGCATTTTTAAACGGCTGGGCTAATCTGCACGGCATGAACTTACAGTTAATTAAAATAAACATTTTTCAATGGTTGTAAACAGATAATGTATTCAACAGAAAACAGTATACAGTAAATAAATGTTGGGAGAGTGATAGTGTGCAAGCATTATTGTCAAACAAAAGTGTTGCTCATGCAGGCGGAGACAGGTGTATCTTGGCTCAAAATCGAAACGTCCGACTATCACTTAAAAACGGGAAGCAAAAATTTTGAAAAATACGTCGAAATCAAACTTATGCCAGGCTTACTACCAATGTCTTTATCCCTTCTAATTGCTCGCAGCGTATTTACCCATTCGGAATACTTATAGCCATTGTAAGTGATGGACATGTTTGAGTGTAGTATTGTTCAACGGCTTTTTCCCATAATGCGGGAAGAATAAAACACTCGGAAACTGCTATTCAAGGGCTTAGCAAAATTGCTTTAGGCTTAACATGTAACCTCAGTATCAAACATTGCATTCGAATTTTCAAATTACATTTTGTCTTCTGCCAAATTAGTTTTGAGTAAATGCACGGTGCGTAACAGGCTGGCAGCGCTCCACGCATAAGAATACTGCTTCCCCCCTCTGTTACTCCAGCTTCATTCGAGTGGCGCTGCTGACGGTCTGGAACGGTTTGAGGCGTTCGAGTGGCACTTTTGACTCTTTCTGACGATATCTGACTGACCAATCAGGTGTTCGAGTGGCAGAGCTGATAGTTTGCGACCGTTTGTTCAAGTCAGCGGATTTTCGTCAAACTGTTTTCTGACTGACTCCAAAGCGTTTAACAAGCCTCCTCCAAAAGACAAGCCCACATATTTACGAAGAGGTTTGTGTTCTAAGTCTTCGATTTTCTCTTGATTGAGGCTGAGCTTTGTATATTAGACAGGCATTCTTTCAACTTATGTGGCCTTCCAATACAGCACGTCCCCTTTTTATTACACCCATACATACTATAAATGAAAGGTGTGGAAATTTTCATAACATTCGAATTTAAAGATGAATGTGTATGTTTTTACAGTTTGGATTTTGATATAAGGCCAATTGACACTGTCCGTCACGTCAACGTCACGTCACGGAACCGTCACGTCAAGTTGTATTCACACTGTCCGTCACGTCAATTCGTCCATCTCAATACACGATGTTAAAAGTGAGGTTATGAGTGGCAATCTGTTATGTAGAAAGTCATAGTTTAATACTAGAAAGGGGGAACAACAACGCTAAATGTTATTAACGGCCAAAGAAAACTTTACAGTGTATGTTTTTGGCCAACTTACTGGGAACTGAAAAAACATTTCAAAAAATCGACATCTATTTTCAAGCGAAAAAATAAACATATGAAGACATCAAACCATACTTGTAAGAGCATAAATATCGCCTGTATACTTTAACCATTACGATTTGCATGCTGACATTGTTAATACGTCGTAAACAACTGAATTTTTGTCTTTCATTATAACTGACATTTTCATTTAAAGTGTTATTTAATGAAAAATGCGTCTTCAAATTACAATCTTATTCAAATAAACAGTTTGTTTCAGTCGTTTCTGTTACATTGTTACGTAACATAAACCATTTTTTGGTTTCAGATATCCATCCTCGATTATAGGGGGACACTCAATTGACAAAAATATTTAAGTGGTCATGAAACATTTGAGATTTACCCCTAAAACGAGGTACAACAACAGCACAGAGATGAATAAGACACATTTGTATATAAACAGTGCAATCGTCGACTGCAACATGTAATTCGCGTGACGAAATTAAGTTAACTTCCGATGTTAGCAGACGACCGTACCGTCAAAACATTCTTCTCGAGAAAGCTTGACGGACGTTGACGTGACGTGACGGTCCGGTGACGGACAGTGTGAATGCCGCCATTAGAAATACATTGCGGAATGTTCTGGCGGACGGTGACGTAACGTGACGTGACGGACAGTGTGAATTGGCCTATATTCGCCTGAAAATGAAGTCAAAATAGTCCTACTGAGATTTTCTGTGCCATCTGTAAATGAAGTGATTGACACATAAGAATAATAAAGTTCACAACAGGCATTAGCAATGATAGATTTTTATAACCGACATCTAGCTTTATATGTGCCAGTATAGCATCTCACAATTACTGTTCCGTGTTTCTCCTTGAGGTTATATATTATAGAAATCTATTAGTGCCAATGTGGGCATTTCTACACTAAATGTGTAATTTCTGGGAAAATCATGTACGATGATAATTCTTGCGCAACACCTGCAAATGTTTGTATATTAACTTGTATGTCTCATTTTTTTAAATTTTTATGTAACTCATAATAATGGGACAAAATGCATATGAAGTTGTATGTTACCAAACATTCCTTTCACACACAACTATCCTAATTTACCTCATTTTTATATGAGTTTTTGTCAGGTTAAATTGGCTACATTATTTTTAAATGTGGGGGGGGGCATGTTTACATATATTTTGCGTTTTGTCGAAGTTTATGGTCAGAATGTATTCCACAATGTATTTCTAATGGCGGAATTCACACTGTCCGTCGCCGGTCCGTCACCTCACGTCAACATTAGCTTTCTCAAGAAGAATGTTTTGATGGAAAGGTCGTCTGGTAACATCGCGACTCACAAGTTAACCTAGTTACGTCACGCGATTTTCATTTCATTCTCGACAGATACACGGTTTGTAGGCAAATGTGTCTTGTTACTCTTTATTATTATACTTTAGTTTAACGGTAAATTGCAAATGTTTCATGACGACTTAAATAGTTTTCTCAGTTGAGAAATACATAACATAACGCCAGTCGTAACCTCACTTTCAATACCAGTAGAGAGCAAAGATTCCAACTTCACAAACTGCGAAACAGGTGAAATAAGCGTTCGAGATGGCTTCGGAGTTGGAAATTGTCAAAAAGCGCGCATGCGCAGTGGAGGCCTTCCAAATCGTCGGTATCTATCAGGAACTATCAGCGTTTGGGCCACTCGAACGAACCTTCCGGCGTAATCACGACGGTGCTGCCACAGTGGTGAGGAAGAAGTTAATCCTCCTCCCTCACCTTGTTCAACGGGGGCGCCGGCAGGTAGTCGAGGCGCCATGCATCAGTAGAATGTTGAGTTTGTCCTAAAAAAAAATAGAAAAAAAAAGGAGTGGCAGATTCGCCGCCCCTCGGAGAGTGCGGCCGCACGTTTCGAACGTGCCTTGCTCCACCAGACAGTATTTCTGAAACGTTTTCTATCAGTTACAAGACCACATACCTCGTACGTTTGACAATCACTCGAGGACAAACAGTCATCATATTCCCCCTTCTAACAATTCAATACTCCCGATACACATCTGTAACACACCCAATTACACCGTACAAATGACTGACACACATAGAAAGGCTAGAAAGGAACGAACCAGATCAACACCAAGCTCTTTTATCATATGTATATATCTAATCCTTACAACTAACAACGAAAAAAAATGGACCATTTCGAACTAACACAACACCCAAAAATTTCATCGAACGCCAAGAACAGTCCTTTAGAGACTAAACAAACGATTAAACACGCCTCCCAACGTAGTTAACTACCCAGCTTTAAATCGCCTAACCATAGGGTTTATTGAAATCGATGCTTCTCGACCGAAGAACAATTATTTACCGTATTAGTTGACTATTGTGTACTGATGTAGCAAGAAAAAAAGGGGTAAAATTAAACTACCCAAATTGTCGGAGTTGTCAGAAGGCGCAGTACTGGATATTAAGTGGATTACAGGAAGACCGAAAACTTACCTGTCGAAATACTGGATGGGAAGCAGCGATACCTCAATCTAAGGAAATGTAACAGGGCATGATCGCTAAAGAGAGAGAGTATTAAATTTCGGAACTTTAGCCTAGCTCAGCTCCATCGTAGTGAGTTTATATAAATGATTCTAAATGCATTGTGTGCTATCCCCATCAATGTGGTGTCCGCAGAGGTCTTGCATAGAAGGTTTTGTTGCCTCTTAGATCATTTGGAGAGAGAGAATGCTTAAAACGTTATGATATTTTGTTTAAACATTTAGCATATGTTTGTAGAATTGTTTTATGCAGCCTGCTGAGAGCGCACCATGTGCATGTATGTGTGTGTGTGTGTGTGTGTGTTTTACTCCTCGGTCTGCATTCGGGACGAGTGTTAATGGTGCTTGCGGATGTATATTAGACGCATACCTGACAGCTTGGTGCTGAACGTAGGCTGACTGACAGAGAGGCATTCACTATCTTCAGTATAATGCCATGTGTGTAAGCTGCAGTTTGGAAATCTTTAGTTTCTACACAAACATTGTGCTAGATGTCTTTGCCAATTTTCGTTATCTCCACCAGAAAATTCAATTTTTTTTATAAACAATATGTCTTCTGGAATGAATCTTTCACTATGCAGCGGAGTGTGCGCTGATATGAAACTTCCTGGCAGATTAAAATTGTGTGCCGGAACCGGGACTCGAACCTGGGACCTTTGCCTTCCGCAGGCAAGCGCACTACCGACTGTGCTATTCCGACACGACTCACGATGCCGCCTCACAACTTCCGCCAGTACCTCGCTTCCTACTTTCCAAACTTCACAGAAGCTCTCCTGCGAAATTTGCAAGACTAGCACTCCTGGAAGAAAGGATTTGGTGGAGACATGGCTTAGCCACAGCCTAAGGGATGTTTCCAGAATGAATCTTTCACTCTGCAGCGGAGTGTGGGCTGATATAAAATAATTATCGGTAAATGTACAAACGAAACCTGTAGCATTACACCAAATTTCTTAATGCTGTGTCTATATTGCGAATTTTACTTAAGGTTCGATGTATTAAATGATATGGACACATACCGAATATTCTAATTAAAACATAGGATACCGAAATAGGCATTAAAAAAATTGGGGGCGGCGGTGGGCGGGGCGGTAGTGATTCGTTTAGAAAACTCTCAGGTCCATACTTAGAAAGCTTGTAAAGTGTAAGTTATATATGTATAATATGTGGATTGGGATAAACTGCTGGCAGGGAACGCTAAATGTAAAGTGGGGATGTGAATTAAATTGTAATGATAGGCAGGTGTGCCTGACCCTGAATTAATAACTGTGAAATAAAATTTATGATTGATATTAAAAATTATTTGATTAATTGAATATGGCCCTGATTCAATTCTAATTGACAATCTCTCTTCCACTTCATGCAAGCGGCATAAAATAAATTAATAATTACTCCCTAAAAACGATCTAATGAGCTAATTGGGATCTAACAGCTATTAATGTTAGAAAAATATCCTTCCTTTTTAACAATAAGTGTATTATTACCAGTAATGATTTCTGACTCATAAACTCACAATGAAAAACAAATACAAAACACGAACTAGATTGAACATCCAAGTTCACAAATACCATCAAAGAAGAAAGAATAACACAGGTCGACATGGATTCTGGGGTTTGGAAAGTAAGTGGTGTTCTTTACTAAATTTGCACCACTGAATATGAAAATCATATCAGTTTTTTTCCATCACCCTCAGTTTTTTCTGCACAGCTACTCCCCTCCAAACCTACCATTGGCTGCGAAATCTATGTTATGCAGTGTAGTGGGGATGTGAATTAAATTGTAATGATAGGCAGGTGTGCCTGACCCTGAATTAATAACTGTGAAATAAAATTTATGATTGATATTAAAAATTATTTGATTAATTGAATATGGCCCTGATTCAATCCTAATTGACAATCTCTCTTCCACTTCATGCAAACGGCATAAAATAAATTAATAATTACTCCCTAAAAACGATCTAATGAGCTAATTGGGATCTAACAGCTATTAATGTTAGAAAAATATCCTTCCTTTTTAACAATAAGTTTATTATTTCCAGTAAGGATTTCTGACTCATAAACTCACAATGAAAAACAAATACAAAACACGAACTAGATTGAACATCCAAGTTCACAAATACCATCAAAGAAGAAAGAATAACACAGGTAGACATGGATTCTGGGGTTTGGAAAGTAAGTGGTGTTCTTTACTAAATTTACACCACTGAATATGAAAATCATATCAGTTTTTTTCCATCACCCTCAGTTTTTTCTGCACAGCTACTCCCCTCCAAACCTACCATTGGCTGCAAAATCTATGTTATGCAGTGTCCACAACTACAGAAAAGTGGCAACACTGCATTTTTTGTGTGAAGGTAAGGCAGAGGGGGCTAATGAGCTTGGAGCTGACGTTCCATTATCGCCACAGAAATCAGTGAGTGAGTGCTACAGCTACAAGAATGTGCTTTCGTGCTTTGTTGTGAGTGGTGGTATTTCACTGAAGGTGTGTTAAAACGCGAGGAAGGCAGTGTGTGAATAGCCCAGATACATTTTGTTATATCTGTGGAAATGATGTGATACGTGCAAGACGTCGACAAATAACAAAATTTGTGCAGAAGTCATATTTTGCATATTTCGCCATGAAGCTCGGCGATCAGGACAAGTCATTTGCTCCACACATTGTGTGCCATACATGTGTGGAGCAGTTAAGGAAATGGAGTGAAGGTAAAATCAAGAGCTTGAACTTCGCAATTCCTATGGTATGGTGTGAACAGAAGAATCATGTTGATGAGTGTTACTTCTGTATGACGAATGTCATGGGATACAACAGAAGAAACATGAAAAACATATCGTATCCAAACTTAGATACGGCAATTAGACCTGTTCCTCATGGCCCAGGGCTACCAATCCCCTCTCCACCAACATCAGTGGATTCTCTTGAATTCTCTGAACCAGATGTAAGTCAAGAAAGCAGTGAATCTGACTATTCTGAGTGTGGTACTGATAGTAGCCCAAAACCTCTTACTCAAACAGAACTTGACATTTTGGTGAAAGACTTAGGACTCTCAAAAGATGCAGCATAACTACTGTGATCACGTCTCAGTAAAAATAACTTACTTGCACACGGTACATCATATTGATTGTACAGAAATCGTGATAAAGATTTCAGGGAATTTTTTTGTTGAAGATGGTTTAATGGTGTTCTCCAAAAACATCGCTGGACTAGTGATGAAAATGGGAGCTCAGAAGTATGAGAGTAAGGAATGGAGATTGTTTATAGATTCTTCAAAGCGAAGTTTGAAAGCAGTGTTGCTACATATTGGAAATGACCTAGGATCAATTCCAATTGCGTATTCAGTACATTTAAAAGTGACATACAATGCCATGAAAATACTTCTACAAAATGTGAAGTACGAAGAACACCAGTCGCTCGTGTGTGGTCAGGCCACATTCAAATCAGATAACCCTATTGTGTTCGGTACTAAAAAGGTTCTTATGCAATATATACAAGCAATTAGTTAAGTGGCTAAAAAATGTGCAACATTTGAGATAAACAAATAGACTGTAAACTAAGCCTGCTTCAGCTTTGAAGATTATCTGGTCCCGTACAAGGCTTGTTGTCAAAGGCGCCAGTTTCTAGTTTATTGTGAATACATTCTATGTTCACAGTGAAGTCTTACTCGCTGATGTGCAAAGAGACCAGTGGCGGACGGAGGGGGCGGACTGCCCCAGGCCTCTCGTCTTGGGGGCCTCCAAGTACCTCGAAAGCATGGTTTTGTTTATTTTTAATTATTTATTTATTTAATTTTTAGTGCTGTTGGCTTCTCGTTCTTGGGCCTCAAAATCTCTAAAGCCATTTTTTCTAACCTGACCCATGCCTCTCGTCCGGGGGGGATGGGGGCGTTCCAAATCTCAAAAGTTACTTTTTGCTTTTCCGCCGCTCCGGGCCTGCGACAGCCTTGGTCCGCCACTGAAAGATACTTACATATTTTGTCAGGAAATTAAAAGGCGTGTTTATTTTGTTGCAATCAGATTCTCAGGCTTCACTTGTATTTTTCGTTGTGCGGTGAAAACTCTCCCTACTTTTGAATAAGTGAATCCTGCTGGAATCAAACAACTTTAATATTCATTCTTGTGCCAAAGTAATATGTGTTGCATCTAAAAAGTTCAGTGGCCGAGCGCATTGAGGTACTACGCTCCAATGCACGAGGCCATTCCCCGTTGGGGGTTCCAATCCTCCCTTGGACATGGGTGTTTGTGGTGTCCAGTGGTGGATCCAAACACTATTAAGGGGTGATGGTGCAAGAAAACTGTTATTGTATAACACAAATTGCATCACTTAAATAACTTATTTAACCTATAAAAACCACAGCAATAATGATGATAATAACTAATATTCATATACTTTGTTAAGTATTATTGATATTGTTGTTCTTCACGGGTTTGTGGCTGGATTATGTTGATCTTCTGATACGATATTTCGGCGGTCCACCTGGCAGCTATCTTCAGGTATGACTGGTGCACAATCACGCCATCACGCACATCACACTCACGCTCACGCTTCTCTTGACGGACCTCGACCTTGGTCCGATGGGTTGCAGGCTAAGCATTTACTACTGTTACTGCAGTACCTGAAACATTGGAAACACACATTAATGGCCTGATTGGAGGAAGGGTCTTAGGGTGTCAGATAATGACGATGTACTGAGGACACATCAGTTACGGCGGCTCCTTTATACCGCGGGAACAGGCCAGTGCGCATGTGCAAGAAGTGGAAGAACGCCCTCTGGGAAGTGAAAAGTATTGCAGCCCCACCAGCGGTAGAAGTTAGCCAACGCGAGTAATCGAAAATTAAGAAGAAGCTGGTCGAAAATACGACATCAAAAGTATCTTATTGCCTTTGTCTAAAACCAGAGCTCTTCTAGGATCGGTAAAAGATGATTTGGGATTAAGGAAGCCTGGAGTATATAAAATCCCCTGCCACTGTGGAAAGGTATATATTGGACAAACTATTCGTACAATTCACGACCGTTGTGTAGAACATCAAAGGCACACAAGTCTGTTCCAACCAGAAAAGTCTGCAGTGGCTGAACATTGTCTTAATGAAGGGCATAACATGTCAATTAAATACACGCAAATTATTGCTTCAGCCTCACGTTATTGGGATTGTGTCCTTAAAGAATCGATCGAAATTATCAGATAATCTTATTAATGGTGAAAAAGGTTTTCCATTCAGTAAAACGTGGAATCCCATTTTATCTAATATTAAAAAACAACGGTCTAGTTTTCGACCAGCTTCTTCTTAATTTTCGATTACTCGCTCTAGCCAACTTCTATCGCTAGGGTCGCGCTGCTATACTCTTCACGTCCCAGAAGGCGTTCTTCCACTTCTTGTACATGCGCACTGGCCTGTTCCCGCGGTATAAAGGAGCCGCCGTAACTGATATGTCCTCAGTTCCGGCGTGATTGTGCACCAGTCATACCTGAAGATGGCGGCCAGGTGGACCGCCGAAATATCTTGTCAGCAGATCGACATAATCCGACCGCAAACTCGTGAAGAACAGCAAACCCGTGAAGAACAACAACCATTATTACGCCGGGAAAATCTACGGAATATATTATTAACATTAATTTAAATTATTAGGTAGCTGTAATATTAATAGTACATAATTGTTGGTGCGTGAAATTTAAAGAGTGAGACATTACAAAACTTACGTGAGATGTACGTCAATTGTAAGCATCGCTGATGTTTGCCAGCAAACTTCTCGATGACTTCTTGTGGTACCACGTCGATGTTATGATGGATGTGGAGTATCACCAATCTGTTGAGCCGCTCTTCACCCATAGTTGATCACAGATATGTCTTTACACTTCTCAGGGAAGAAAATGCTCTTTCTGCTGAACGTGTTGTTTCTTATGTTAACTGTTTTTCTAATTTCTGGTAAATTTTGTCTGTGTTTGAATAGCAGAGCACTCTGCCTGAGAGGCAGTCAGTACTGCGTGTATGTTGAGTTCGTAATAAACGTGCTTTGAGTATAAGTGCTGTGTTCAGTTACCTTCGAAGTCAAGCCTGCTCCCATTTCAATGCGACAATATTAATATGTTTCACTAATAATGACTACTCTCTCTGTCTATCTGTGTGTGCGTGCGTGCGTTTGCTGGTGATTTTTAGTTCTCGCTTAGCTGCTGGGCCTCACGGATGTTTTTATACAATGGGTGGACCGCAGAGCAAAAATGTTGGGCACCGCTGGCCTAGTGCATTTGCGGGATAAATCTGCTACAGCTAATCAGTCTTCCAGTATCGTACCAGGTTAGAGATTTGGCTGACAGTACCCCACATGGACCTTAGTGCTCTTGACGCCCACCTAGTACTAGAAAGGTTGAAAGTGTCTGTAGAGTATCGGAGATTATAATGGATTTGCTTGTAATGTGTTGTAATGTTTGTGATGTGTGGTTGCGAGGAAAGGGACAGCATGAGACATGATGCTGACACATAATCTACTTCTCTCGAATGTCACCATCAGCAGTGTTGCGTGCCCTCACTTGACGATACACTGAAGGCAGGGCGCCGAAATCCAGGGGCGCGGCGTGAGCTAACACATGGCTAAATAAATAAATGAACATAAAATAAAAACCGGTACCATAAAATCATTATTACAGTACACAGTCACAAACTTTTGGAAACTAAAATACTTATCAGTCTCATTCATATCCGTCGTTTCACAGTTTGAACGACACTCACGGAAAAGGCGCGCATTGCGTTATTAGCAAGGTGATGCGGCACCCGTTCATACGGCCTGCACGGCTCCGGTGACGGAGAAACACAACCTGCGCGTGTAGCCACAAGATAAATGGAACACACGGTATATTTAAGTACTGCATCGCTAGTGTAAATATCAACACTGGAATCCAGGATGAAATTTACACCTTCAGCAAATACATTAGAAAAAGAGTTTAGATACAATTCGTTGGCGTGTCATGTTGTGAACATCTGTTTTGCAAATGTAAACGTCAGCTCACCAATATGTACATAATAAAACTTTAAACGTTTCCAGTTGCAGTGCATGATTATTAATAGTGAACAAAAACAACATCAAAATGACCTGCAAAGAAATAAACGCGTGAAGCAATCGCAAACTTTGTATATTTCTGTAAAGATATAATTTATTTAATGTCGCTAGATTATCATTTTGTTAAAACTTGAACTCCACTCTCTTCAAGGCTTAAGGAATAGCATTTTTATTTCATGTGTTAAAATATTAGTTAATATTGCTAGGTTTTTCTTATTATGTTATGTTAATAATTTATTATTATATTAATTAATGTGGCATAAGTACGGCTTCTCCGCTAGACCACTGTCCCTGTGAGAATGTGCAGTTGTTTTACTTTTAAGTGAATGTGCGAGAATCTATGGCTGTCTGAATGTGGGGAATGATAGCTCGCTTTGCATCGTTCTCTCTGGCTCAGTGTCGATAGCTACACCCTTTGGTTACAGGCTAGTCGGTAAGCCCTCTCCAGCGCGAGTCTCGCTCTCTGTCCCCACGACCACTGTTTCTTGGGCTTTCCAGCTTCTGGTAGCTTCTCGCGCCCCCGTGGCAGCTTGGCTGCTCATTCTGTGCTGGTCTTCTGGTGAGGTAAGGTTGGTTCTGCTCTTGTGTTTGGAGATGGTAGCATTTCCTCGACTAGCACGTTTAACTTAGACTCGTGAAATTAGAATCATTGTTTTGCAATATTTTCTCTGATTGTGTGTGGAAATGTGTTCTCGTTTATTAGTTCAGTGATTTCCAATAGATGAAAGCGGCGTGTGTGATTCTAGTTGCAGTTTGATAAAGGCCTGGTATGTTAAAACCTTTTGTGATCATATGGCGGTGTATGAACTCTGTGTAAATACTTTCTAGCTTTGTGGGGCCCGATCTCTAATAGGTGGTATGTTCATTTTTGTACGGTGCATGTAAAAATCTTCTCATCGTTTCCCTCCATGAGTCATATCTGTTCCACGTGGTTGGTTCGTAGAACAAAGCCTTCAGCTTCCATTCTTGTTTGTTCCATGCCCATCAGGCAAGTAACTATGCGGGTATACTTCTGATTTCCACTAATATTTCGCGATATTCTCTCCCCACCTATTTTAATTTTGCTATTCCTTCTCCGACTTGTAGTACTCACTCTGTCTTTGTCAGTAATTCTCTCTGAGCCTTGTACAACCTCCTTATGTAATTCTAAACATTTCTATGGGTTGCATGCTGTAATTCTTAATTTCATTTTTCCGAATTTGTAATTATTTCACTTTTACGAATTTTTTAGACTGGACTTCACCCGTCTCTGTAATCGCTCCCTATCGTGTGTAGCTGCATTTCTATGGGTTGCATGCCGTAATTCTTTTTTTGTTTTGTTTTTTGTTTTTCCGAATTTGTAATTATTTCATTTTTGTGGTTTTTTCTGAGACAGGACCTCATCCGTCTCTGTAATCGCCCCCTATCGCGTGTAGCTGTATTTCATTCGCTTCCTTATATAATTCTAAGCATTTCCATGTGTTGCATGCTGTAGTTAGTTTTATTTATTTTTCGGAAACTGAATTTATGCAATTTTATCGATTTTCGGAACCACGTGGGTCCGAGTTCCTCCTTCCGGGGTTTGCAGCTAGTCGCCTGAGTTCCCGCCACGTCTCATATAAAACCAGTACCTAGAGCGATTTCTAACAGACTGCAACTTAAGAATCCACCGTGATTTTGTATAATGAATCCGATTTTCAACCACTTCACCTTCAGTGGAGTGCGTTCATGTAACGTAGCCGTGTGTTGCTGTTAGCGTGTTTGCTCGCGGTCCAATTCAGATGTAATTTAACTTGGCTATACACACGCACCATCTCACAACAGGCACGACAGACCAGACCCAGCTTCAAAGTGTTTTTGTATAGTGTGTTTTGTGCTATCTCGACTTGCTGAATTTCGCCTACGATAGCGGCGCCTGCTTCCGCCTCGTCTCAGCACACTGATTGTGGTGAGTTTCGCTGTGGCATTGCGTGTATGTGAGCGAATGAGTGTTGTTTGTGAATCCTTCCCCCCAGTAGCGTTAAATCATGTATCATTTAGGCTGGGAACCGTCCACATTAATCTATTTTTATTGTATCAACAAAATTGGTTCCCCATTCTGCTTGTTTTCTATCTGAATAAACAAGTTTAAGTTCAGCATAATTCGTAAGTTGCCTATAAATTGCAGTTTTAGAGCATCTTCCCTCTTTTATTTAATATTGTTCTTCACAAGTGCTGAGAACAAGCTCAGATGCAATTTTTCTTATGTCTAAATACCGTTGTGCCATAAATTTTTTTTTAGCCACCTTTCTAACTTTTATTGTGGTGGCTTTCTTATTAATGTCTGTGTGTAATAACGTGTGAGCTGCTATGTATATTGACCACTGTAGTATTAACTTCCTGTTATTGAAGGAATTTGAAACGAGTCAGTTCTCAGTTTGGGCCAGGGAACAAGGCTTTGTAAGCAGGGAGTAACCGGTAGTTCACACGGATCTTATTTGCTAATTTTAGTGATGAAACAAAGCTCTTGTTTCGTACAGTGGTCGACTTGAAACTTTCGCAAATTGCTAAATTGTCCAACTTCTGTTGCCCTCCTAGAGATGAACAGTTCGGTCTGTAGCACATGAAAATTTGTGCCGGACAGGGAATCTAACCCGGGTCATTTCCGTTCCTTTACCCATTTAAGACGATTTCTAGGAAACATTCAAATACCCGTTTCAAAGCACTGCCAGAAAAACAAGTGAAAACTTAAGGCTAATGAAGAGTAAGTCCCATTTTATGCACCAAGTGTCCGTTGGTAACCGTGTATGAGAGCCACAGCGAGGAAATTTCCGAAGAGGTCCGCATACTTGCGATGTTGTTGGGTATTCAAATGACTCTGCGACAGGTGTTCTAAGTAGGGGATGTTTTTAGGAGACAATCTGAGCAACTCTCTTAGACTATTCGCGGATGATGCTGTCGTTAGAAAAGTCACCAGAAGATCAAAAACAACTCCTAAACGATATAGTTATCTGAATGCTACGAAAGTTAGCAATTGGCCCTAAGTAATTGAAAGTGTGAAGTCATCCACATGAGCACTAAAAGTAATCCGTTAAACTTCATTTACACAATAAATCAGGCAAATCTAAAACTCCAGAGTACGAAAAACTTTAATTGAAAAAAAAAAAAAAAAAACAAGTAGAAAATATTGCTGGGAAAACCTACCAAAGGCTACGTTTCATTGAAAGAAAGAAGATGCAACAGTTTTACTAAGAAACTGTCCTCACTACACTTGTCCGTCATGGAGTATTTCTGAGTATTGTAGGATCTTCACTAGGTGTGACTGACGCAGGATATAGAAAAAGTTCAGAGAAGAGCAGCTCGTTTTGTATTATCGCGATATAGGTAGAGAAGCGGAAGTAAATGATGCACGAGGTGGGCTGGAAATCATTAAAAGTAAGGTGTTATTCGTTGCGGCGTGATTTATTTGCGAAATTTCTTTCACCAATTTTCTCTTCCAAATGCCAACATCTTTTGTAAACATCAATCTACATAGGGAGGTATGATCATAATAATGAAATAAATCAGATCGAAAACTGAAAGATTTAAGAGATCATTTTCCCCAGGCGCTGTTTGAGAATGAAACGGTAGAGAAATATCGCGAAAGAGGTTCGATAATTTTGTAAGGCACTTAAATGTGGATTGTTGAGTTATTTATTTGTAGCGGTATACAACAGTTGAAGTGTTTTGGCGAAATTCGGTCACAGTGGACGACTACCAAACACACAGAAGTAATTCTCATAAGAATCTTGTTGAGTGAGATTTAACGAAATCCAATGTCTGCTCTCAAAGTAATCGATGTGACTGTTCTGTAGGTTCACATTTGAGCACACTCGTCTGTGAATAGGTAGCAACATGAACATTTCAGTGAAATAACCAGAGCACAAATTCCATACGAGAACGCTTTATTATTGTTATTCGAATGTCACTTTTACAGAGCACGTTAAATCAATACATCAATTCTTGCTTTCTTGCTTCTTCTTCCTTTCTGCCGACATTAATTTCAAGTGTTCTGATCTCTGCCTTCGGAGCTCCTCGATGTTGTGAGGCTGCTTTATTTTTCTCTCTTCTTCTTCCCTGAAGATCGCTTTCTGATTTTTGTTCCTGTATTTGCTTCTGTTATGTGTGCCCATTATGTCGATGTTTGCTCCTTTGAAGTCATTTAAAGTATGAATGAACCACGCTGGTTTTTTAATGCATTGCTTTTTACTTGAAGCTATAAAGACGATTAATGTATAGTGCGTTATACTCAGAAACATATTGAAAGGAAATCCTTAAATTTATTATGCACTACTAACAACAAAAAAGTTCACGTTGGTCAGCTTTATAGTGCTTCCTTGATGTACCCGATGCAGTAAATGTCACTATTATGCCTCTCATCTTTCCAGAAAGTAAATCATAATGTAACAGTAGTATGTGATTGACTACTTTTACATGGCAAAGGAGTAAAAAAAAAAAAAAACAACAACAAAAAAAAAAAAAAAAAAAAAAAAAAAAAAAAAAAAACCACATGTTAGGAGTAACTAAACGCAGCTAACTGTCGAAATGATTCAGTAGCACTCTGCAATTTATAATTTCTAGGACGAGCTACTAGCATATGTAAAACTATGTATACAAACGGCTACAGATGAATTTGTGGTAAAATGTTGATCAGTTTGATAATGAGAAAAGTAAGGTATGTAGCTGATCAGCTACACTATACATTAAAACGGGTATTGCGAGAGAGTGAACTATTTGAAATTGAGGTACTCCTGCAGCTCTGTGCAAAGTCTTAATGATTACAGTAACTTATGTGACATGAGTGACAGTAGTATGTGGCAAGGGCCACAGTCACAATGAAGGTGCACGGCAGGCTTCTCATAACCGCACCAACCGAACGGACGTGACGTACCGTCGCGTGTGCATACAACATGACCTTGACGTGACGTAACGCTAAGGTGACGTGTGTGAATCGGCCTAACTCGGCTAATGCGTTACGACCCTGGCAGAACAGCAGACGTACTCTTGCTGATGACACCTGTCAGTAACACAACTGTTAGCACAAAATCAGCCATAGATGTTATATTATGAGTTTAATCAATTTTGTGCACACATTGCAGCACTGGTTCCTACATTACGGTTATACCACAGTCTAAAATATACAGTCGCGACACACGACTGTAAACTGAAAGTTGCAACGACACCAGCGCTCCTAGCGGTGAGCAAGCCACCGAAGAAGTGATGTTTGTTTGTGGTTATTTTTGTACGGAATTAAAGAAGTAGCATAATTTTTGCGTTACAAGCATTAGTAAAATATCAAGAGAAGTACATAATACGAAAATTAAATTAAAAACAGCCGAATTTAACTGATTCATTGGTACAAAGAACAACTTCCTCATGAACAAATACTTGCGATTATGTGTATATTAGCAGCTTATTCCGCTGAAAGTAAGTAGAATATAAACGTAAGAGAAACATACATTTCCATTATGCTCAGTACATACTATGATAGGCAGTTTTTGATGCGGATTCAAAGTCTAATGATTCGCACATTTTTACGCGTTACTTCTCTTTCTTATACGCTCACATTCCTTTGAATGTAGTTACTTTAGCTTAAAAAGCCAATGTTTTGGAGATTCTTGTGGTTCAGCTGTAAGAACAATTTTACAATTAGATTCTTCCTTGTTGTAAAACGGTTTGATTGCTTTTGCCGTTTTATTACAATGTCTGTGAGATTTTTCCTGCAGCTACAATCTGTGTACCCTTAGCAGGCAAGGTGATGCTCACCGTCTTTTTTGACGTCCGAGGTTCGATACCCATCGAATTCCTCGAGCACGGAAAAACTATTAACAGTGACGTGTTTTGTGAGACACACCGTAGCCTTTGGATGGGAGAAACCGACCGGTTAAAACTGATACCGGTATTTTAGTTGTCCTTAGCGTAAGTTAGTTTAAGTTAGATTAAGTAGTTTTTAAGTATAGGGACCAATGACCTAAGCAGTTATGTCTCATAAGAACTCACACCCATTTGAACATTCTTTGATCATGTGATACACATCTTTCCTAGTTCAATTTGCGTAAATTCACACTGACAACAATCATGCTGATAGCATGATTTTATTTTTCGAAATACTTCTGCAGCACTGATTGAAGTTCATTTACTGACTGTAACTTATATATATATATATATATATATATATATATATATATATATACGAAGGCGTAGTATTGGGAGGGGATCTAGCAAAATATGGAAAGACTAGTGATTTGTCGTATAACGTAAATTTATCTAAATTTTAACTAAATTTCGTAAGTTTCGGTTTCGGCCGAAACAAGAAGAACCGAAAATTCGATTACGGTTTCTGTATCGGCCGCAAAATATGTTTCGGTCGAACTCTACTGGAAATAATACAATAAAAAACCAAAAACCGGTTATTTAAATAACCAATTATCTTGAGCAATTTTTACAGTGCAGTTAAACTGGAGATGAAAAGAACCGGTATAACCGAAAACCGGTTGTTTCAGCAATAACTGCCATTCCTGTCCTGAATAAGATATCAGTATGGTGTAAAAATTGGCAATTGACTCTAAATAATGAGAAGTGTGAAGTCATCCACATGAGTACGAAAAGAAATCCGTTAAACTTTGTTTACAAGATAAATCAATCAAATGTGAAGGCCGTAAACTCCACAAAATACCTAGGAATTACTATTACTTCAGACTTAAATTGGAAAGAACACGTAGATAACGTGGGAAAGGCGAACCAGAGACTGCGTTTTATTGGCAGAACCCTTAAAACATGCAACATAACTACAAATGAAACTACATACACTACGCTTGTCCGTCCATTTTTTGAGTATTGTAGCCCAGTGTGGGATCCTTATCAGGTGGGTTTGACGGAGGACATCGAAAGAGTCCAAAGAAGGGCAACTCGTTTCGTATAGTCACGATACAGGGGAGACAGCGTTACGGAAAAGATACGGGATCTGGGATGGGAAGCATTACAACAACGGCGCTTATCGCTGCGGCGTGGGCTACTTGCGAAACTCCAATCGCCAACATTCTCCTCCGAATGCGAAAATATATTGTTGACTCTCACTTACATAGGTAGAAATGATCATCAGAATAAAATACGAGAAATCAGAGCTCGAATAGAGAGATTCGGGTGTTCATCCTTCCCACGCACTATTCGAGAATGGATTGGGAGATAAATGGTATAATTGTGGTTCGATGAGCCCTCTGCCAGGCACTTAAATGTGATTTGCAGAGTATCTCATGTAGATGTAGATGTAGCCTACGCCGAGTCCAACAAGAGCAAACGGCTTGGGCTGCTCACGGGGGAAGTCATTCTGCTCCTTGATAACACAAAGTGTACTGGCCAAGTTCAAGTGAAAGCAGCTTGATCATTCGCCCTACAGTCCTACAGTCCGGACATGTCGCCCCTGTGACTATCATCTTCCTGACTCACCAAAAATACAGTGGCGAATCCAAGAAAAAGAAATACTTCTTGGGGGGCTTGACCCTGATGAGGACGTGTTTTATTAAGGTAAAAATTAAAAATCAGGTCTTTTTGGGGGAAAGGGGACTTCCGATTTGAGTCTGTCAGTCGCCATCTTCCTGGATCCGCTATTGCCGTAGTACACACAATTTTATTAATAGGCTCATACTATTTGTAGCCCACATTGGATCCCGAATTTCAAATTTAAATAACTGTAAGGTACACTGGAGGCTTAGGAACAAAACAACAACTAATTGAGAATTAGATATCGTCTGCTACCATGCTGCGTATCTCTTATTTGAACTAAAAGTATTTAAAATAATAATACAAAATACGGAATTTGTTTTTGTGTAAAATACTTTTTGAAATGTATTTTATATTTTTAAAATGATTTTGGAAACACGAAATACTTCGCAACATTTTTCTCATTCTGCTACCAAAGCTTCTGTTTGTGTACCAAGTCCTGTTAGTAAACTGTATGTTTCATGTAATCGTTGGAGGTCTCTCAGATGTGGCCTCAAGTAACTCCTGTTCAGTAAATCTGTGCCTTCAATGTGGAAATCAATACAAACCGAAGACATTACCACGTAAAATAAGAGGGAGAAAAGTTAGTATTATATGTTTATGGAAGTTTCCGATACCTCAGCTACAAGTGACAGCACAAACACTTTTACGGAGTTAAAGACATCTCAAAAGGTAGTGACATTAATTAATTGGATTCAGTAAATAAATACGCACCAGTTAAGTATCTGTTTACCAACCTCTCCTCGAGTAAAACACCTCTTTTGTTGGAGATAATGACCATGAGGCGTCATGGGAGGAAAATTAACTGTCGATTATTTGATTAATCAGTTATTTTGAAATAAAAAATGATTACGCCATTTTATTTTTAAAGCACTTGCAAAATATGTATTTTGTATTGAAATAGGAAATCAAAAATGTATTTAAAAATTAAAGTGTTTTGCTTTTTTAATTTAAATCCATTTTCTAATTTTTTTTATTTTATTATTATTATTATTTTTTTTTTTTTTTTTTTTTTTTTTTTTTTTTTTTTACATCTTTGCTTGTAGCCATTCCGATTGCGCGTTATTGAGTTAATCTGCTATGCTCTCTATGATTTACTAACCGGTGAGGAGGAACATATTACTTATTTATTTTGGGAAGCTCCCCCAACTGTCAAACATCACTAAAATACTATTGTTGTTAACAAACCAGGCAAATTCTTTATACTGTGATACAGGTTTATTTCCTTTTACTCTTAACCTATCTTTCATCTCTCGAGATGTAAAGATCAGCGAGAAACGGTTATTGTTTCTGATTACTCGTTGAACTATAGGTCCTGCAGTTTACTGGCACCAACGACCTAAAGAAGGAATTTGCAGGTAATTTGTAGACATGTCGTTAATAGTAAAAGCATTTTTTGCTGTCAGGTGAAACTGAATGTGAATTTAGTGTGCATGGGTAAGCACCGATGCTATGTACTGCAGCGCGGGACTAGTGTTTAAAGAGCTGGTGCCTACCTCGGCCACCTGGAGCTACAATAAACCCGCGTTACGACGACATAAAAAAAGCAGGGTCATTCGACAGTATCTTGCCACCTGTTGTGGAACCGAATGTCGCAACACGAGACTACTCCCAGTCCAACATCGATGGTGGGCAATGAAAACCTAACAACTCCAAAAAATAAAGTGACCAGACGACCCGATTTGGCCGGGAGACTCCCAGGTTTTTGATTCCTGTCCTCTTGTCTCCACTGGACTCTGTCGGTACTCCTAAATGTTCCGGTTTTTAGAAATCAAAGTTTGGTAATTTTATATTTCAAACTACAGCTTCTCATATTTTTAGCACTTTATACTTTAGTTCAGTATCCTATCCCAAACCTAAAATACCGTATTATAGAAAGCGTATAATATAGCCCGCCTGATGACGTCCTCAAGACTTGCGCTGAAGTTGATATTACTGAATTGGATTTGCCTAGTGGTAACCGTAACACCTTCCTGTTTATTTTATTGGAAGGATTATTACATCACGTATAGCACATATTCTTTATTTAATTTCCTTAGACTGCAGCCAATTTAGCAATGCTCAATCGGTACTGAGTTTTCAATTCTGAGCTTCAGCAGAGGTAATTAACGTATTCATAATTCAGAATCATAAACAGTATGATATACCTGTGCTTTTAATTTTTATTCACTTTTTTTTACCGTCTATCAGAACGCTGTTTTGAACGCTGTTAATTATTTCTCTCACAATTTTCACACACTCTAGGAAATCGAAGAGGGCTCTTCGAGTTGTTGTTTGGAAACCTACTGGAGCAAACTGCTATGGTCATCAGTCCCTATACTTACAAACTACTTAAATTAACTTACACTAAGGACAACACACGTACCCATGACCGAGGGAAGACTCGAACCTCCGCGGGAACGGCCGCCCAGTACGTAGAACGACGCCTCAGCCCATGCGTCCATTCCGAATGTCTGCTGTCCTAGTTGGATGCGATGCAATGCAGGGATCCCATTGACGTGAAATACAATTGTTCAGAGTTCTATGACATTTGTTGAATCAACTTTACTCATCACGAAAGTATGGTGGTACCTATCCTCATATTATCAACATTTCAATCTGGACCTTCCATTGTTACTCTTCTGCAATTTCGTAGGATGAAAAGTATTTAACATGTTGTTTCTAGTTTGTTTTTAATTTCAGTAACCAAAAACTTGAATCATTTAGGGCTGGAGTCGGGCCCCCTTTCAGCACCGGGCCCTGCACCCATGGGTTCACACAGCCCCACCCTTGTGGGGCCATGTACATACATTTACTGATTGTAGAAAAAAGTTCGGCAGAAATTAACAGTATCATCGGCTTTTGCGAGCGGTCTAGAGCGCCACGTTACGAATCGCGCGGCCTCCCGCGTCGGAGCTTCGAATCCTCCCTCGGGCATGGATGTGTGTGTTGTTCTTAGGTTACTTTAACTTAGTCTAAATAATTTCCTGGCAGATTAAAGTTGTGTGCCGGAACCGGGACTCGAACCTGGGACCTTTGCCTTAAGCGGACAAGCGCTCTACCGACTTTTTTTTTTTTTTTTTTTTTTTTTTTCGGGCCTCCTTCCACCCCTTCAGCCCGTCCTTGCGCTCGCCAAATTCGCCTTCTTCGGCGTCGGCTTCAACCGCCTTGTAACGGAATATTTCCTTTCTTTTTCCAAGCGGAATCGGATAGTGTCTTCAATAATTTTAAATGAACTTATACGGCGTCTTCCACCATAATTAAATGAGTAAGTGCCTCTTTGGCGTATATTTTAACTTTTGTGTAGGAAATAGTAATCTGGTGTCTCGCGACAGTTGAGATATGCTGCAGTGCAAATGATATGTCTTTTAGTTAAAATATAAGAAGAAACACATATAACCTAAAAACGAATCTACTACGTGATGTAAACTTGCAGTAAAAATAAAACACACATCTTCTTCACAGCAAATAAAAGTATGCCTTCATTGGCCGTATAAATATTGGTTCTTGAATTCGGCGGTTTATGAAACTAAACAACAATTCCGCAGGGAAGATTGGTAAATTAAAGTAATTCGTAGTAAACGAAAAGCAAGTATGGGATTTCGCACATAACATAGCTAAATAAATAAGTCTTCTAGTTCTTAATCTACTGCAATGTTCTAGTCAAAAAATTCGCATAGTTGTTTTTATAATTTTTCTGGCGTTTCAGTTTCTGATGTTCCGTTTGTAAATACATCCAGTAATCTTCTTTCTTCTTTTCTCTGTTTGTCAATAGGTAATGGACCGTGTGTCCTTTTAACCAGTTGACTGCTCTCCTTTTGGTGGGAGGGTAAGGCACTTCGTCTGGGTTGAGTAGGCGAGCCGGTGTGATCGTGTTGGGAGACGTTCGCAACATACTTGCAAGTTTTGTTCTGCAGAGGAGCCATATCTCGTGTACAAGGTGACATGTAAATCTATGTTCATCCGTGTCTATGAGGCTGCAACTTATGCAGTTTGGCGATTCTGCCAGGTGAATGTCGTACAACTTGGAATTGGTCGGAAGTTTTCTATTAACTGCTAAGTACCATGTGGACCTCACGATTGTTGGTAATTGCGCATCCTGTACGTTTTCCCAAATTTTGTTCCAGTTATATTCTTTATATATGTTCTCTATTCTATTTCTCTGTTTGTTTTCCATCATCATGTTATACACTGCTTTAACTTTGTACACATCTTTCTCGGCAATACGGCGTTTAATGTAGCTATACTCCAGAAGAAAAGTTTCAGATGATTGAATGCAGTCGGAATGTGGCGTACATCCATAGGTGCCTCCATGCTGTCCGGAGCTATTTCTTGTAGTAAGTGACTCACAAGTGCGTTGGGTGATCTCTGCCACAGTTTATATGTTTTGCTAAGATACAAAGCTTGGGCCTTGACATAGATATCTGTCAAATTAAGGCCTCCCTTTCCCGTTGCTAATGTAAGAGTGTCGTATTTTACTTTAAATAACTGTCCTCTGCTTACAAAGTGGCCGAGCGCTGCTAGCATTTGTTGCGCTATTGTGCGAGGTAGCGGTAGCAGCTGAGCAACAAAGTTGACCTTCGAGGTGATGTATGTGTTCGCTAAATGTACTTTTTGCATTGCATTTATGTTCCGCAAAACATATTGCTGTGTGCTAGCTCTAATTTTTTCCAGCAGTCTTCTGTAGTTGAGGGCGGCACTGTTGTTGATAGTGCGCGTGAATTCGATTCCGAGGGTTTTGAGTTTGTCCACAAGTTTTATGTGTTCGGTTCGAAATTCTACCCCTCGCCCGATGTTCAAAATTCTTGACTTTTTCTGGTTGACTTTGGCCCCTGACGCGGCTTCATATCGAGATACAATGCGAAGTGCGGTCGCTAGCTCGCTTTCGTCTGTCACTATACAACTGACGTCATCAGCGTACGCGTGGCAGAGTATTTTCTGACCATGTAGCCGCAATCCTCCGAGTTCTTGGGTGAGCGTGAACAGGAGAGGTTCAAGCGCTAATGCAAAAAGTGCCATAGACATGGGGCATCCCTGACGGACCGAGCTCTTTATAGCGATCGGCCTGCTGAGTTGTCCGTTGATACTGATTTTGGACGTACCGCTAGTCAGTAGGTTCTTAATCGTGGTTACAACTTTTTGTGGCAAATGGGCTTTTGTTAATATTCTAAAAAGATATGAATGGTTGACCGCATCGAAAGCTTTGGCAAAGTCGAAGGATACGATAGCGCATCTGATATCACAAGCATCTGCGGTTGCGATAATATCGCGGTAGTCGCTTAATGTGTGATACATAGTTCTGTTTTTCCCCACACCTGTTTGATAGGCTCCCGTTATGGTCGTGATGACTGAATTTAATCTTTGCATTATTATTCTTGCAAAAAATTTATAGTCACTATTTAATAGTGTTATGGGTCTAAAGCTTTCGATAGTCTTCCCTCCTGAAGTTTTAGGGACTAAGACCACGGTGCCTTCACAAAATTCTGTCGGAATTTCGTTCATATTCGTTAGTTCATTACATACTAATGTCATCTTACTGGCAAACTGCTGTCGGAATGTTTGATATAGTTCCGCAGGTAGGCCATCAGGGCCTGGGGACTTATTTTTCGGGCTTCTTTGAATAGCGTCTATGACCTCTTCTTCTGTTATCTCTGCTGCGAGTTCTTCCGCGTCCTCAGGGCTCAGTCTTCCTGACAAATTCGACGTGATGGTTTCCTGCGCTATTTCGTCTGTTGGTTTATCTGCTAATAGTGCTGTAAAATGTTTGTGCACTTCTTCTCTTATTTCCACTTGTTCTGTCAATAGTCTTCCGTCAGTAGTTTTCAATTCCGATAAAATTTATCGGTTTGTCCGCTTGACTTCCTGTATGACATGAAACATAGACGTCGTTTCCTCTTGTATCGTATTTTGCAGTCGCGTTCGAACTTTGCATCCTTCGAGTTGTTGTCGCTACAGCGTTAATAATTTGGCTTGTATTCGTTTTATCTGTCTGTAATTTTCGATTATAGTTGCATCTTGGCTATATAATTCTCGCAAACATTGGAAATAAAATTCAACAGTCTTCTTCTGCCATGCACTTTTTTCGCGAGAGTAAGTTTTTAAAGTTTTTATTATCGCCGGCTTGGCACATTTTATCCACCAAATAACAGCGGAGTTGTATCTTGAGAACTTCCTCTCACAGTCTGCCCACGTATTACAGAAGGCTGCGCGGCATTCTGGATCGGAAAGATGACAAACGTTTAGTTTCCACGATCCTTTCCCTCTGTAGGTCCCCTGTTTTGCAAGATTTATAGTGCATATGTACGCTACGTGGTCAGAGAATATGGTAGGCCATCTCTCAGATTGTAAAATGTGGCCTCGCAGATTGGATGTTACATAAATTCTATCAATACGACTGGCAGAGTGACCAGTCACATGGGTGAAACCGGGTCTATCACCGTGTTTTTCCTCCCACGTATCAATGAACTTTAAGTCTCGTACGATCGTCTCTAACTCAACTGATTTATTAAAATTGGGCGTCTGGTCCTTCGGACTAAGGACGCAGTTAAAATCACCCGCAAAAATTGTTTGTGCGGATCGTGGTAAAAGGAGAGGAACTATGTCTTCCTTGAAAAACTGTGCTCTTAGGCATTTATTTCCTGTTCCAGAGGGAGCATAAACGTTAATAAATCGAGTACTGTTCACAGTAAAAGCTATACCTCGGCTGTTCGGCAGTTTCTCGACATTTTCAGTTCGTATCTCTTCTTTAGTCAATATTGCTGTACCAAGGCCATTGCCCAGTCCGGGGTTCATTATGAGGTTGTAGCCAGTGATGCGATGTAAAGGAATCTCCTTTACCTCTTGCAAACATACTATATCAATAATGGCTGCGTACAAAAAGTCTTGGAGATTTCGCAATTTTAGCGCGCTACTGATTTTGTTAATATTGAGAGTCGCAATTCTATACGCCTGAAGAGATGTCATGTTTGATAGGTCTTCCTCACTGTTTGTGTTGTCATGTTACGATGTTGGGCATTTCGCTTTAATAGAATTCCGGGTCGTCCTGGGGCAGGATTGCATCCGGGACGTCATTTTGCGGATGCTGGGACTCCACAAATCCGGATGCGGACGACGCCCCTCCGGTATCTTCTCTATGTTCCGCCATCTCTGTATCATAAATGCAGGCGTCAACCTCGGCTGCCCACTCTTTCGAGGTTTGATGTTTGTTCACGTCTTCTTGTGTATTTCCTGACAAGGTTTTCTCTCTAACTTCGTCATAATCCATCATCTCGGTACATTTTATTGAGGTCACAATCTCACGGTCTTGTTCGCTGATGGCTGTTTTAGATTTCTTCGTAATTTGTCGTTTTGCGGAAGTGATTTCTTGCGAATTTGCAGTCAGTGTTTGGGCAATCATTTTTGCTTTTTCACGCAGAATTTGTGCGTTTTTTGCGGCTCCCTGATGAGCTCTCCTGCGTTTTTTGTGCGTCTTTGGGGACGAGTCTGTATTCTGATTGTCATCGGTCTCAGATGTCTCTACGAGGCTGTCCTTGGGATTGACACATTTGGCTCGACATTTGTCGAGTCTTTCTTCCGTGTGGTCGGTCTCATGATGTTCTGTATGTTGACTACCGTCTTGGTCGGTTGGGGTGGCCATGGGGGTAGGTTCTGCAATAACGGCTTTCATAGATTCCGTCACGTCGTTGAGGTCACCTTCTTCGTGTATGTAGGGTCTCCCTTCTTTAACAGCAGAGTCATTCTGTGAGGTGTGTTGGCCACTATCTCCATCCTCGTTAGCAGAGTTAGATGTGACCTCGATGATCATAGATTCTATAGGTGTGGTGGTTTCCTTTGAGTCAATGTCGTCTATTAGTGTCGGATCTACGTTTGGTTCCGGTTGGACGTTTGCGCGGACTGCCGCGACGTACGTCACAGGTAACTTGGATGTCGCGCTTGGCCCGTCCCTCTCTCCTGTCGGTAACTGCGCCACACGCCGCTGAACGCACTGGGCACGAACGTGTTCTGTCGACCCGCAGGCTGCGCACGTTCTCGGTTGTCCGTCGTACATCACTATAGCTCTATACCCACAAACAGTGATGTACGAGGGGATGTGCTTCAGCAAATCGTTTTTCACTTGCCGTACACCGTTCAAAACCGGGAATTTATGAAAACTAGACCACTTTTCAAAAAAAGTTCAAAGTTCAAATGTTTGTATAGTCTATGGGACTTAACTACGGGGTCATCAGTCCCTAAACTTACAAACTACTTATGAACTACTTACGAACTAGGACGGCACAAATATCCATGCCCGAGGGGGGATTCGAACCCCCGACCGTAGTGGCCGTGAAGACCGTGACTGGAGCGCCTTAGTCCCCTCGGCCACCGCGGCCGGCTAGACCACTTTTCGGCGACGTTACTAATAACAGTTCCGTATTCCCGTAGTTTGACATTGATTTGTTCCGCTGATATTTCGAACGGTAACTCAAAAATCCTTAGAGTTCGTATACCCAGTCCTGCATGCGTGACTCGAACTGTTCCTACATTACCATCGGAATGTTTGAATTTCAAAGTGCCGCCGCAGGATGCAACTACTTGGTCACATTTTTCTGAGCTCGTCAACTTCAAGTAAACAGTACTACTAACTATCGACAGGTGTATTCCAATCAGGTCATCCGCGGAAAGTTTCATTTCTTCTTCTACAAAATTCTCAACTTCAAATGATCGAGGTCGTACAAAGTTCGGGTCGAAACTTATTTTCAATGTATCCTTTCGTAGTTGTTGATCCATTACGCCATTCTATTTCTACATTAACGTGGAGAATATAGGACGCTTAAAGCGTACACTTACCACACAGCGCTCGGCCACCAGCAGCGAGGATGTAAACAACAGCGTCCGCACAGCACGGCCGCCTCACGCGGAATGCCGACTGAGCTATCCCGACACGACTGACGATGCCGCCTCCACAACTTTACTTCCGCCAGTATCAGTTTCATATCAGTCCACACTCCGCTGCAGAGTGAAAGTTTCATTCTGGAAACATCCCTTAGGCTGTGGCTAAGGCATGTCTCCACCATATACTTTCTTCCAGGAGTGCTAGTCTTGCAAGTTTCGCACGAGAGCTTCTGTGAAGTTTGGAAAGTAGGAGGCGAGGTACTGGCGGAAGTAAAGTTGTGAGGCTGCATCTTGAGTCGCACGCAAAAGGCAAAGGCCCCAGGTTCGAGTCCCGGTTCCGGCACACAATTTTAATCTGCCAGGAAGTTTCATATCAGCGCCGGCCGCGGTGGCCGAGGTGACTGAGGCGCTCCAGTCATGGTCAGCACGGCCACTACGGTCGGGGGTTCGAATCCCCCCTCGGGCATGGATATTTGTGCCGTCCTAGTTCGTAAGTAGTTCATAAGTAGTTTGTAAGTTTAGGGACTGATGACCCCGTAGTTAAGTCCCATAAGCTTTACAAACATTTGAACATTTGATTTTCATATCAGCGCACACTCTGCAGCAGAGAGAAAGTTTCATTCTAGTATAAGTAGTTTGTAAGACTAGGGACTGATGACCAACGTAGTTTGGTCCCATACAATTACAAACATTTGAACATTTGGTTTTTGCTTATGATTTTGATAGCTTTATGATTTCGGCTTAAAGCTTTGGTACTTTCTCAACACAGCTGTCACAATTTACAACTGCAATAGCAGCTGTTGTTTGAACAGCGTTAATTTTTATGCACGTTGCATGTTGTCGGAGCTAAATTAAAAATTAAAGTTTTCCAATACTGGCAGATGTTTCCGAAACTAACCATCTTTTTTACCGAATTTCCTTTTCATCTTCTATGAATGGATAACATACATAAAACCTTGCATATTTTGTCCGACTTTCATTACCAGAAGAATGAACTTCTCTGTTCCTGGACGTATATGTGTTTAATTGCTGGATATGTTGTGTAATTTTAAACGTCTTATCATGCCTGTTGAATTTTTTGCTACATTACGGTGCTTCAAAAAGACATATATGTTGCAATAGACGTTATCTCCATCCTCCGTAAAGTACGGTCAGCTCCACGACTTTCGTTTTTGTGTATCCGTATTTGAATCACAGTCACAGCGAGTGTTGTCCGTCAGCGTCAACACTCACAAGGGGAGGCCGCCAATTGTGAAATTCAGATTCGATTCATTCTGCGCATAATGAAAGCTCGTGGCCACAGGTTTAATTTGGCAAAGCACTAAGATGCACTTCTCAGCCGTTGTCGAGAAAATCGACAATTAAAAACAAAAGCCGTTGCGTGGGTGAAATACTCTATACGATCTCTACGATTAGTAACACTGTCCAGAGGTGTGGCGTACCGGTAAGCGCTCGGGTTCGTAATCCAAAGATCGCTGGGTCGAATGTCGTGGCATGCAAGTTTTTTTATTATTTGTTTTTTGTAATTCAAATGTATTCACACACACACACACACACACACACACACACACACACACACATATATATATATATATATAGAGACAATTAATAACATTTGATGTTCGAAGTCACCAGTTTTTCCACGACAAACGACTTTCAAACAACTTATATGCAACTGGCGACTTCGAACATCATTATGTTTTCCGCAAACAAAGTTGTATTTCACAAATGTTATTAATTGTATTCATGATGTTTACCACGTATAGTTAACGGAAGAAGTACAAATGATATTCCGAAACGAATACGTATAGTGTAACGAACGATAGAAGAATTTTTCAGATTGTCAATCAGGTGTGTTTCCCAACAGATAATTTAAAAAACAATTGTTCTTGTAAAAACGCATCGTTTATCAGATGTGCTCGATGTCGTGCTGTTTTCTGCTTTCCATATTTCTATTATAACTATCACTCTGGTTCGTGCGATATGAATCACATAAAAAAAAAAAAAAAAAAAAAAAAAAAAAAAAAAAAAAAAGGTTGCATGCCGCGAGATTCGATTCGGTGACCTTCGGATTACCAACCCGTGTGCTTACTGCTACGCCACGCCTTTGCACAATGTTACTAACCGTAGAGATCGTAGAGGGTATTTCAAATTACACCTCTGGCAATGGGCTTTCATTATGCGGAGTATGAATCGAATCTGAATTTCACAATTGGCGGCCTCCCCCAGTGGCGGCTGGTGATAATGTGCTGCAGCACACTGTAAATATATTTCTAAAATTATGCCATTTCTCTTCAAATGCAAGCGAGAAATCGCTATAAAATTACATCCTTTATCTTGGAATACGAGCCAGATATCACAATAAAATTATGTCAATTCCTTTCCAATGCGTATTAGAATGCTAGTAATAAGGATGAAAACGCATTTTGGAGCGCTCTCGCCGCGATAGCTGGAAACCAGCTCCGTGTGCTAAAGTGGGATTCAGCCGCGCTGGTACGTGCGCAGAGAGGCGGCGCAGTCGTCTGTTCGCTAGTGCGCATGCGCAAACGTCACGTCAGGCCTGGCGGCTCATGTATGCTGAGACTGACTGCAGCACTATAGATCAATATTTCTCTTCGCGCTACGTGTAACGGCTGCGGAAGAATAGTATATGACGAATATTGCGGCATACAGAGTCAAATAGCGCGCTGGCTCAGGCGTCTTGCGCGTTGTCTCTCAAACCTACGTGTGGGAGGCTCGTATTCAAATACGTCTGAGTCTAAATGTTTAATTTCTGTAAATAAAATTAATATGTTTTAAACGTTATATTTACTATTTGCAGTGAATACATGTAGTTGACAGCGCTGTTATAGATTCCCCTGTAGGTCTTACTGTCAATACAGTATCAATTGATATTTAATTAAAGGCAATCATACAAAGGTTGACTTATTATTTTAGTATATTTTGTTTCCTGTTTATTTTTGTAATATTGTAGCACACTGGTCAAATTTTGTACGAGCCGCCACTGGCCTCCCCTTGTCAGCTCAAACAACCGCAGTGCGTGCTGTTGCAGTCGAATGGCACACAGCGACACGCGCTGCACCGCAGCGCCGCTTCTCGTGAGCTTCTCGAAAACTGCTTGAGCGCCGGTAGCTGGAGAAATTCTCCATGCGCACGAGACGCCGCGCCTCACACTCCCATCCCTGTAAAGCTCTGTATAAGTATGGCCAGCCTGCCAGCGGCAGCCATGGGCCTACTCCGCTGCTGCTTACACACCGACCGCGGCTTATTCCGCTGTTGCTTACACACCGACCGCTACGAAGTTCCCAGCGCTTAACAATACTTATCAACCGATTTTGAGAAAACTATTCAATTAACAATTTTAATTTTTTTCACGTGTTATAGTATGATATATTCGCTCGATAATGATCCGGTTTTGTATTCATTATTACTTATAGTTTCCGTGCAACGTTAAATTAAGTAAACTACTGCGCAAAATTTTGAAGAGTTCGCAGAGGAAAAATCGCATTGCGTAGACTTTGCGTATGGTTGATTTTAGCACATACAATGCTGCGGACGAAATGTAGGTAAGATATCGAAATTTTATTTAAGGTTGAGAGCAGAACGATAACTCTATTCATTCTCGAGATACAGGGTGTTATATCCAACGGGAAGATGCGGGAATTTAGCGTAGGTCTATCCATGCGGACCTGGCTGCTCTACGAAATAGTTATCGTCCGATTTTAAGAAAACTGTTTGGTTTGTGGCATCAGATCTAAAGAGTTCACCAATAAATTCAGACTGACCTGTACCGTAGCCAACTATTCCAATAGACCGCGAACATGTCGTCATCGGAGGAGAGTGAAATTTAGAAAACTATTTAGATTATGAATAAGTCTCTTTGATGAGCATTTCCTTGCATATTTTTTTGGAAGGAAGGTACTTATATCTTACATGAACTACGAAAAATTCAAGGGGATACCCACTACATGACTTCTACCAAAAACAGATATTATAGGTGCCCTTACAACACCAATTACATTTGAATGTTTAATAATTGTCTTGTTTCAATTCTTTGTTTCCTGTTTACACTTAACACATGAAAACGAAAAGAAAAGCTTGCTTCAGGAATTGTATATTAATTTCATATCTAAACGAGAAACTAGTTGACACAATAAGATGTCCAAAATTTGTATGTTTTCGGCAACTACCTGCAGATAAAACCGACGAATGAATAATTTAACCTCACGACATTATACAGGAATTTTGGTCACAAATTGATTCAAGCAAAAAATATATAGGTATGTGCTGTGTGATCCATTCGTCAGTGAATATTTAATCTATTAATTTACATTATAAATTAAAATCATCACAGCACAAGAACCGAAAGTCCATTCTGACGACTTTCATCAGTCAGATTGATCACCTTCCTGCATTTCTGATGTATAATGGAAGTATTATAATATTTAGCTCCCTTATTCGCTTCTTAAGAACACCCAAAAGTGCAGCACTGTGGCATTATTCAAACCCAAACATACGAATATTCGCAAGGTTTCTCGTGGCAGACAAGCAACGTATAGGACCAAGATAGCGGAAAGAACCACGTGACTCGATTTCAGCCAATCACGAGCTGTAGTCGGCGGCAAGCGGCGCGGAAAAGGATGGCCATACTTTCCTTATACAGAGCTTTACCATCCCTGCTGAGCTACGTTAGGCTAGACGCAAACTGAGACGTGTATAGCACTCGCGTAGGACGCTACACTCCAACGCGCCATCCACACGAACCAGCGCAAATTGGGACACGTGCGAGGGCGCTAATCAGGCGAAGTGTCACGCGATTACCACACGATGGCTACTCACCTACGGCTCACAAGACTTACAATGTGAGATTCGCAGATAAAAGAGTGTTACAGTACAGCCCGTTTTACACGAGCGACTTTCTGCTGAAAATTGACTACTCGAAGTGCCTGCGCCTTTCGCTCCTGCGTGTAAGTCGGCTGCCAACAGCATCGCGAGTGCGTCTATGACGCCAGTGATCAATAGACTGTGCCGAGTGCGGAGTTATAAATATCTGAGTGTGCTGCAGAATGCGCATACGTAGGAACTGTAGTGGCGTCTACTAACATCGGAAGTTAACCCATTCTGGTCGAGATAATTCATTTTATAGAAATGTCTTCACATCTTCTTCAACTATTTTCTGTTGTTTTCTTTGTGTTATAATCACACCAAAAAGGTTTCAACAGAGCCTAAAATTAATTTTTCTACTACAAAAGAGAAGAAATGTCTGCAAACAGAAAGATATTAACGTGTCACATGGAAAAAAGTGGCACTGTGCATAAATACGAATATAAATATATAAACGTGTTTTAATGAAAATTATTTCAACACTGAAATTCACATTTATTAGGAGAGAAACCTATTTTCGACGTAATTTGGCCGTTAGAAAGAAAACAAGGTAAGAAAACTAAAGTAAACAATTGCTTTTTACTTCATTTTTCGAATTGTTTTATGTGCTGCAAGTATAAATTTTCTTCAGCTAATAAATGTATAAGTTTTGAAATTTTTCGATGATACTTTGGTAATTTTTAGGTCATTAATAGCGTACGGAATTTGACACATGATAATAGAAGAGAAGAGCAAATACGTATAACACTTTAGTCATCTGTAAACTCGATACCATTTCCTTATCCCACCTAAAAAGTGCCCTATAACCTCACTTCGGCATTCAGACGCGAAACTACGCAGATAGGTCTACAGTGTTGGCAGGGCCGGCGCAAGCCCAAGTGCCGCCCCGTGCGAGCCGCCCCCCACCCCACCCCACGATTCTTTGTTTTTCAAAACGTTTGTGGAATTTCGTTTAAACAAATCTATAGGAAATGTCAGCAGTCGATCGCAATTTTTGTTTCTACTTTTCAGATCTACCTAGGTTTCGGCCGCTGAGTGGCCAGTCTCAAAAATGTTCAAATGTTTGTTAATCTAGCGGACCAACCTGCGTGGTCATCAGCTCGTAGCTTACGAACTACTTAAACCTAGGTAAACTAACCTAAGGACAATAAGCACACCCATGTCCCAGGGAGGACTCGAACCTCCGACGGCGAGCAACCGCGCGCTCCGCAGCTAATCGCCTTAGACCGCTCAGTTACTCCACCGCGGCCGGTCTCAAAAGCTTTTAATATGTGCTTACATGTAAACCGCCAGGTTGACAGTTACGTTCAGCATGACGGTATAGATGTAAGCATAAAGCATTGAGAATAGCCACACTGTGCCCGAAATATATGTAGATCTGGAAAATAAAAACAAAAAATGCGACTGATTGGTAACATTCTCTACAGATTTGAACAAAGCAGTCGCTGGGCACGAGCTAAAAATAGAGTCAAACCTGATTGAAGAACTATACCAATTTTAACAAGCCTCGTTAATTTACGAAAATGTTCAAATGTGTGTGAAATCTTGTGGGACTTAACTGCTAAGGTCATCAGTTTCTAAGCTCACACACACTACTCAACCTAAATTATCCTAAGGACAAAACACACACCCATGCCGGAGGGAGGACTCGAACCTCCGCCGGGACCAGCCGCACAGTCCATGACTGCAGTGCATTAGACCGCTCGGTTAATCCCGCGCAGCATGAACTTACAAAATTAACGTAAATAAACATTTCTTCAATTGTTGTGAATAGATAATGTATTATACGGAAAACCGTACACAGTAAATAAATATTGGTAAAGTGATAGTGTGCGAGAGGTATTGTCAAACAAAAGTGCCGGTAACAGTTTAATTGTTGTTCATGCAGGTGCAGACAGGTGTTTCATGGTTCAAAAACCAAAACGTTTGACTATCACTCAGAAACGGATACAAAAATTTTGAAAAATACGTTAAAATCCAACTTATGCCATGCTTACTACCAATGTATTTATCCCTTATAATTACTCTACAACTACATCTACATCTATATACATACTCCGCAATTCACCGCAAGGTACGTGGTGGAGAGTACACTGTACCACTATTAGGCATTTCCTTTCCTATTCCATTCCCAAATTGAACGAGGAAAAAAAGAATGCCTATATGCCTCCGTAAGAGCCCTAATTTCTCTTATCTTGTCTTTGTGATCTTTACGTGAAATGTAAGTAGGCGGCAGCAAGATCGTACTACACTCAGCTTCAAATTCCGGCCCTCTAAATTTACCCCACTGAAATTCACGAAAAGAACGTCGTCTTTCCTCCAGCGATCCCCAACTGAGTTGCCGGAGCATTTCCGTGACACTCGCGTATTGGTCAAACTTACCAGTAACAAACCTAGTTGCTCGCCTCTGAACCGCCTCTATGTCTTCCTTTAAACTGATCTGCTGCGGGTCCCAAACACTTGAGCAATACTCAAGACGTGGTCGTACAAGCGTTTTATACGCGGTCTTCTTTACAGGTGAAGTACATCTTCCCAAAATTCTCACAATAAACCGAAGTCGGCTGTCCGCCTTACTCACAACTGTCCTTACATGTTCGTTCCATTTCACATCGCTCTGAAATGTTACGCCTAGATATTTGAACGACGCGACAGCATCAAGAAGCTCACTATTAATGCTGTATTCGAACATTATAGAATTCTTTTTCCGACTCATGTGCATCACCTTACATTTTTCTACATTGAGAGCTAGCTGCCATTCTTCGCACCAACTAGAAATTCTGTCTATGTCATCCTGTATGCTATTACAGTCAGTTAAAGACGACACCCTCCCATACACCACAGCATCATCAGCAAACAGCCGCAAATTACAACTTACTCTGTCCATCAGATCATTTATATAGATAGAAAATAATAGCGGTCCTATCATACTCCCCTGGGGCACGCCTGACGATACACTCGTCTCTGATGAACAGTCGCCGTCGAGAACAACATACTGCGTTATATTACTTAGGAAGTCTTCCAGCCAGTCACAAATCTGTGAACCTATTCCATACGGTCGTATCTTCGTTAGCAGCCGGCAGTGTGGCACCACGTCGAACGCCTTTTTGAAGTCGAGAAAAACACAATTCGCCTGTTGCCCCTCATCCATGGCTCGCAAGATGTCATGTGAGAAAAGGGCAAGCTGAGTTTCACATGAACGATGTTTCCTAAACCCGTGCTGATTCATAGAAATAAGCTTTTCCGTTTCAAGGAAATTTACTATATTCGAACTGAGAATATGCTCCAAAATTCTACATGAAACTGATGTCAACGATATTGGCCTGTAATTGTGTGGGTCAGTACTCTTTCCTTTCTTATAAACAGGAGTCACCTGCACTTTTTTCCAATCACTAGGAACTTTGCGCTGAATTAAAGATTCGCGATAAACGCAAGCTAAGTAGGGGGCTAATGCCGCAGAATAGTCTTTGTAAAACAGAACTGGTATGCCATCCGGACCAGCAGACTTTTTCGTATTTAGCTCTCTCAGCTGCTTCTCAACACCGGAAATACCTATTACTATGTCCCCCATTTCGGAATTAGTACGATGACCAAATAATGGTACATTTGTTCAAATTCAAATGTTTGTATAGTTTATGGGACTTAACTACGGTGTCATCAGTCCCTAAACTTACATCTACATCTACATACATACTCCGCAATTCACCGTAAGGTGCGTGGCGGAGGGTACACTGTACCACTACTAGGCATTTCCTTTCCTATTCCACTCCCAAATTGAACGAGGAAAGAAAGAATGCTTATATGCCTCCGTACGAGCCCTAATTTCTCTTATCTTGTCTTTGTGATCTTTACGCGAAATGTAAGTAGGCGGCAGCAAGATCGTACTACACTCAGCTTCAAATTCCGGCCCTCTAAATTTACTTAACAGAAATTCACGAAAAGAACGTCGTCTTTCTTCCAGCGATCCCCAATTGAGTTGCCGGAGCATTTCCGTGACACTCGCGCATTGGTCGAACCTACCGGTAACAAATCTAGCTGCTCCGCCTTACTCACAACTGTCCTTACATGCTCGTTCCATTTCATATCGCTCTGCAATGTTACGCCTAGATATTTGAACGACGCGACCGCGTCAAGAAGCTCACTACTGATGCTGTATTCGAACATTATAGGATTGTTTTTTCTACTCATGCGCATCAACTTACATTTTTCTACATTGAGAGCTAGCTGCCATTCTTCGCACCAACTAGAAATTTTGTCTAAGTCAACCTGTATGCTATTACAGTCAGTTACAGACGACACCCTCCCATACACCACAGCATCATCAGCAAACAGCCGCAAATTACAACTTACTCTGTCCATCAGATCATTTATATAGATAGAAAATAATAGCGGTCCTATCACACTCCCCTGGGGCACGCCTGACGATACACTCGTCTCTGATGAACACTCGCCGTCGAGAACAACGTACTGCGTTCTATTACTTAGGAAGTCTTCTAGCCAGTCACAAATCTGTGAACCTATTCCATAGGCTCGTATCTTCGTTAGCAGTCTGCAGTGTGGCACCGTGTCGAACGCCTTTTTGAAGTCGAGAAAAACACAATCCGCCTGTTGCCCTTCGTCCATGACTCGCAAGATGTCATGTGAGAAAAGGGCAAGCTGAGTTTCACATGAACGATGTTTCCTAAACCCGTGCTGATTCATGGAAAGAAGCTTTTCCGTTTCAAGGAAATTTACTATGTTCGAACTGAGAATATGCTCCAAAATTCTACATGAAACCGATGTCAACGATATTGGCCTGTAATTGTATGGGTCAGTTCTCTTTCCTTTCTTATACACGGGAGTCACCTGCGCTTTTTTCCAATCACTAGGAACTTTGCGCTGAATTAAAGACTCGCTATAAATGCAAGCTACTACTTATGAACTAACTAATACCAAGGATCGCACTAATATCCATGCCCGTGGGGGGATTCGAACCCCCGACCGTAGTGGCCGTCCAGACCATGACTGGAGCGCCTCAGTCCCCTCGGCCACCGCGGCCGGCGGTACATTTGTGCGGTCCTCCTGCGTGAAAGATTTTTTAAAGGTTAAATTTAGAACTTCAGCTTTCCGTTTGCTTTCTTCTTTTACAGCCCCGGAATGATCAACGAGTGACTGGACAGTGGGCTTTGACCCGCTTATCGATTTTACATAGGACCAGAATTTTTTCGGATTCTCGAAAAGATCTTTTGGTAAGGTATGGCTGTGATAATTATTGTATGCTTCGCTCATCGATCTTTTTATAGACGCAAGAATCTCTACTAACTTTTGCCTGTCATCTTTTGCGTGTTCTTTTTTTAATCGAGAGTGCAACGGTTTCTGGTTTCTCAGCAGCTTTCTAACATTATTATCACGGTGGATCTTTTCCATCCTTAATCGTCTTTACTGGCACATATTTCTCTAAACCTTTATTTACAATGCACTTAAATTTAGCCCACAATTCCTCTACATCCATAGTCCCGGAATTAAACAATGCCCATTCGTTTTCTAAGTGCGATCCTAACATTTGCTTATCGGCTCTTCCCAACGAAAACAGGCTCCTAGCCTTCTTGATTGGTTTATGAAATTTGGTCACCATCGACGCTACGACGATATCATGATCACTAATTCCTGTCTCTACACAGACATCGTTTATAACGACAGGCCTGTTCGTGGCTATAAGGTCTAAAATATTTCCATTGCGCGTGGGTTGCCGGTTTAACTGCTCAAGACAGTTTTCGCTGCGCTGCGTATTTACCCATTCGGAATACCTCTAGTCATTGTAAGTGTTGGACATGTTTGATTAGTAATGTTCAACCATTTTTATCCATAATGCAGGAAGAATAAAACACTCAGAAACTGCCATTGAAGGTCTTATCAAAATTTCTCGAGACTTAACACATAATCGCAGTGTCGAACATTGTATTTGAATTTCCAAATTTGATTTCGTCTTCTGCAGTATTAGTTGTGAGTAATCGCAAGGCGCGTAACAGACGCAACGCTCCATAAGAATACCGGCGTGTACGCCAGACTGCTTCCCACTGTGTGTTCCTACGGCATAAACACGACGGTGCTGCTACAGTGGCGAGGAAGAAATCAGTCCTCCTCCCTCCCCTTATTCAACAGGGGCGGTCGGCAGGTAGTCGAAGCGCCTTGCCACGGTTCCCGAAGCCACTCCTTCCGAGGTTTGGTTTCGAATCCCCTCTTGGGCATGAATGTTGAGTTTGTCCTACAAAAATAAAAAATGGGGGGAGGCAGATTTGGCGCCCTTCGGAAAGTGCCGCCCTGTGCGGCCGCACGTTTCGCACGTGCCTTGCGCCGGCCCTGAGTGTTGGTGCTATCGTCTGAACGTGGAAGGTCCGAGGTCATCTGTGGTAATATCAAAAGCATCAACCAGGAACGGTGACTTGCTAACATCCAAACATTTGAATCGTCCGAACGAAACCGATCAATCAAAACAGACGAGACTCAGTACGCGAATAACACGCCAGGGGCATTGCAAAAGACACACACCGCTCGAGTAGTCAACTGAGACAAGAACGTCGAGCTGTAGAGTTCCGCAGCAGCGGAATGGCCAAGCGCATTGACGCGCTATGCTCCGATACGCGAGTCCGTTCCCTGTCGGGGGTTCGAATCCTACGTCGGGATGGATGCATGTGTTGTCTTTAGTATAAGCTAGTTTATAAGTAGTTTGTAAGTTTAGGGACTGAAGACCCCGTAGTTAAGTCCCATAAGATTAACAAACAATTGTACATTTTGAATAGAGTTCCGAATCAGATTCCAATACTAACGCTGAGGACGAATCGTTTTTATTCTCATTAATGAATATAAACTTCAAATCTCCAAACAAATATATTGTGATTAAAATGAAACGGTGTGGACAATTTCAAACTCAAATAGTGTGCAGTATCACTCCATATCCGGTTCTCGCGTTTTATCTCCATATAGTCGCCCTGTTTTGTATCATTCAGGTCCCTATGCTCCCTCATTGGCTCTATTAACTTTTCTTCTAACATTATAAAAAGTGATCAATTGATCCATTACACAAGACGATGGACAGTATACTGTAACTGAGAATAATACCTGTGAGGAATAATATAGGTAGCTAGGTGTGCCTTGTGAGAAGAAAAGTTAACGTCATTTGAAAATTTTTTAAATTAATGTAGACGAATCCATCCGGAATCTGGTGCAGAGCGACCACATTAAAATTGGAAGAACCAGCTTTGGCCGCAGTGAAATCTTTATTTTTTATATACAATACAGATCGATTTCGTTCAGTGTCCGACCACCCTCAGTACTGCAAAAAAGTCAGAAGAACACAAAATCAGTAGTCATACAAAAATTGAAAAACGTAATTGACCATATTCGAACGTATAGGCTATCACAATATGAAGAGAAGAAATACAATACAGTGTCTTCTCTTCATATTGGACAGCCTATACGTTCGAATATTGTCAATTACGTTTTTTCAATTTTTGTATGACTTCTAGAAGCTGATTTTGTGTTCTTTTGATTTTTTTGCACACTGAGGATGGTCAGACACTGACCGAAATCGATCTGTATTGTATATAAAAAAATATAGATTTCAATGCGGCCAAAGCTGGTTCTTCCATTTTTAATTAATATACATTCGACATTGCCAGCAACAGCCCTACAGCGAAGAAAGCAACAAAAGTATACCGATATAAATATCTGAAAAAGTACCAGTAACAAAAATATCGAGAGCTTCAGTGACGACAATAGAAACATCACTGAATAAGAAAGCCTTGTATGCAGGTTGTCGAAGGGAGAACATGGCAGGCGGTTTCCCCCCTCCCCGCGTCGCCTTTCCCATGGTGCGAGCGTTGCTCTGGCGCAGAACTATGTGCCTCTGCAGCCTTTTCAAGTAATGAGGTTTTTTTTTTTTTTTTTTTTTTTTTTTTTTTTTTTTTTTTTTTTTTTTTTTTTGAATCTTAATACTTAGACTTGAAAGTTAATGTTACTCCCTTACTCCATCTCACAGAAATCGCTTTGTAAATTCATAAGCAAATCTGGACATTACGACATGACTGTTGGCAAAGCAGTAGATTAGCTGTACAGATGTGGGTACCACGCAGGGAATGCCTTGCCCAGTCTACCAATATCTCTATGGTCGAAGCGTTAGTCACCAAAACGCGTGCTGTGCTACGCTGCGCCGCGAATGCTATACGCGTCTCAATTTGCGACTAGCCGGCGAGCTGTTTCACAAGAGGGCATTTCACAACGCTGTACTGGCCCTTCTGCGCACTTCAAATCAGTGTCGACCCTGTAAGGAAACCGAGGGCTAACTAATGGAATAAGTTTCAAAGAACGCAGTGAAAGCGTTGAAAATGAGCATTGAAAACTCTGACAAATCAAGTGATTTTAAACGGCGGACAAATAAAACCATCCATTATGGATACATTTCCAATGTTTGTATAGCTTAAGTGACTTAACTACGGGGTCATCAGTCCCTAAACTTACAAACTACTTATGATCTAGCTAATCCTAAGGACGGCACAAATATCCATGCCCGAGGGGGGATTCGAACCCCCGATTGTAGTGGCCGTGCAGACCGTGACTGGAGCGCCTCAGTCCCCTCGGCCACCGCGGCCGGCATGGATACATTTCTTATTCTATGAAGGAACTGACTGTGAACTATCGACATATCACTACCACAGACGTGCTGACAATAACAGTGGCGCAGCCAGGATTTGGTTCTTGGGGGGTGGGCTCATTAAATAGAAAAGAAAAAAAAATGATTATAAAGCCGACTGCAGAGGTGACCACTGCCCCGCTTGGTCAAAGACTCACCCCCCCCCCCCTCCCAAATTGCGACCAACCAACCTACCCACAATCCACACCCGAGATATTAGGTCCTGGATTCCTAATTTATTACCTTATAAAAAGGGTTTTTCCATTTAATATAAAAATTAAATGACTTTTATTTCAGGTTTTGTAAATTACTTCATAAAGCCCTCCTACCACCCCTCAGAAATTTCAGTGACACAGTTTGCTTCATCTCTGGCCTACTTAACTTATTAATGGTGAAAGGTTCTTATCATTCGCTATCAGAAATTACAAGAAGCTCACCGATGTTTGTTTAATTAACATGAGACTCTAAGTGTAAAAATTTGGCGGACTTCATAAGATTCCACTCGGTGGCGCCACTGACATTCCAGGCAGCGGGTTGCCGCATATGAACAATCGGCTCGTAACTTCAGCATAGCAGTAACAATAGCGGCAGCATCAAAGCTGGAGCCGTCCGCGGTGGCCGAGGTGACTGAGGCGCTCCAGTCACGGTCAGCACGCCCACTACGGTCGGGGGTTCGAATCCCCCCTCGGGCATGGATATTTGTGCCGCCCATAGTTGTAGGTAGTTCGTAAGTAGTTTGTAAGCTTAGGGACTGATGACCCCGTAGTTAAGTCCCATAAGTTGTACAAACATTTGATTTGATCAAAGCTGGTCGCGGCGGCATTGAAACCGCTCACAGTGACAGCAGCACACGTTCTCAGTGGCGGCATCACATTGGCGACCCACTTTCACTTTAACTTATGCTTGGTAAATTATAGTTACGTTGTGATTTATTACAGGTGCACTATTTCAAATTTCGGTTCCGGGCTTTTTTTTTTTTTTTTTTTTTTTTTCCTCCTACATATTTTATTTTCTTAAATCTTTGGGAGGTGCTGGGGGGCGAGGGCTTTCAGCCATATTAGTCCCTTCCCCTTTGGCTGCGCCACTGGACGATATATATATATATATATATATATATATATATATATATATATATATATATATATATATATATGTGTGTGTGTGTGTGTGTGTGTGTGTGTGTGTGAGTGTCGGAAATGATGACTATGCAGCCATCATATTCAGATTTCAGAATAAAGAACCAGTAGCCGTCAGTACAGGTAGTGTGAGAACAGTGGCTGCTCTGTCACATTAGTGGGCCAAGGGTGGGCTAGATTATAAAATGGGTGGGCCCCACATCGAGTTCACGTGGATAAATATTAAGGACATTAGTGTAGTTAAAAATATCAAGTTATTGACCTTAGGCAAATTTTCCTAACAGATTCATTTTAATACATAAGTGCCATATTTCTTTGTAATTCAGAGTAAATTTATATCTCTGTACTGAGTATTTATAGTTATTGTATATCAATTCTGTAATTTATGTACCTACATCAACGAGATAATATTTCATAGTGAGATATCTTCAGCGTATTGAACTTCCGTCTGTTTTCTTTTTCTTCTGGTTCGTCACGCCTCTTGAAAATTCTATCTCGTTGCCTTTATGTAACTTAAAATACCTGATATCACATTATTTTTTCTCTAGAATCAGTTCATTACACAGTCGTTACAACAAGTTAAGTTCTCATACATTTATGGGTAACCCCTTTTCTCTAATGCTAGCTCAGCCTCCCCTAAGTGTACATGGTGTGTGTATTTATACGATGCCTGCCGGCTACCGTAGCCACCAAGGTCGGACCAATGGGTCACGCGCCTGCTACTTTGCAATGCCGCACTGCGCTTCTTAAAGGCCAGTGTGCCACTAGTGGTGACAACAATAGGCTTGGTTTTTAATAAAATAGTGAACAGTGAACGATATGTGCAGAACATTGTGCAAACGTTTTTAATTAATTACTGAAAGAGATCTCAACTTTTTTTCTTTTTCAATAGGATTCGGCTACGCAATTCGAGAAGTATTCCATGACAGTGTCAATAGCAACAGTATCTGGCCTGTTCTGATTTAACAATGTGTGATTTCTATTTCTGGGGAGCATTAAAGAATAAAGTGTACAGAACAAATCCGCATACGATATAGGAAGTCCAGGATGACATCCGCGAGTCAGTTAAGTCATTTCACAAAGAGAATTAGATCGTTTCATAAACAATTTCTCGAGTACATGCCAAAAATGCATGGAAAACAATGGCAGAGAGTTCCAGAATCTCCTTGCATAATATAGGTGCGTAAAAAATTTATTTGGACGTATTTAAATTCAGTACTCTGGCACTAGAAGGTGATTTGGCACCTTAATCGCCGGGCAACGGAGCGCTCGCTCAAAAATTGTTCAAATGTTTGTTAAGCTGCGGGGTCATCAGTCCCTAAACTTACAAACTACTTACGAACTAGCTTATACTAAAGACAGCACTAACATCCATGCCCGACGGTGGATTCGAACCCACGATGGGAAACGGCCTCGCGAATCGGAGCATAGCGCCTCAATGCGCTGGGCCGCTTCAACCACGGCGGAGCGCTCGCCTGCCGGCATCTAGCGCGTCATATATTCGAGCATCAGACAAATGGAACACCGTTTCAAGTTATCAGGAAAGCAGCGAAAATATTAGGTAATATATATATATATATATATATATATATATATATATATATATATATATATATATATATTTGACGAATTACAGCATTCACGTAGCTGACTCGCCAGCGTGAGGAGACGAGCGTCGCGCCGCTGCTGTCCGGCGGTAACTTCGCACAAGATTTCTTCGACGATGGCAGGAACAGCTACAAGGCCTAGGCGACGGGGACGGTCTACGGGCGGTTTCCTCGCGTTGGTAATTCAGCTGCTAGCGGCTGAGGTCTTGGCTTTGGCCGGTGGCAGCGGACAGGCGAAGTTTGAGAAGTTGGGTCATCTTGCCACCAACTGCAAGGGCGCATTCGCGGTCCACGGTGCGCGGGGGCGCACGACACGCGCGAGTGCACACAGGCTCGGGATGCCGCGAAGAGGTGCACTAATTGTGGCGACCCCCACGCCGCCAACTTCCGGGGCTGCGAGTATATTCGCAGCTGGAAGACCACCCGTACGACGGGGCGCGCCTCCGAGGGTGCTACACGGACGACGGCGACGCCAGTCGCAACTGCGGCTCCATTACCCCCTCTCCTTTCCGCTAGTGGGATCACGTGAGATGCGGCTGACACGGACACGGCACTGCTCGCCCTCAAAACTGCGATAGCAGAGGAGAGGGCGCAGTACCGCGCCGACCGGCTGCACACCGCAAGATCGACATGCTCGAACGGGAGCTGCAGAAGGTACAGGCTGCAATGGCTCCCATCACCTCTTCCCCGCATGTGGGGTTGATCAGCAGGGCGGATGCAGCCACGCAAACAACCGATGCAGAATAGTCAGCGGGCGCCTCCCTGGCGCCTATGGAGGTGGATGCGCCTTCACCTGGGAGGGAGAAAACGACGGCGGCGGCTGCTGCTCCGGAAGAAGAATCGGAGGTGGAGGAGGAGGTCGACAAGGCTCTGCCGATGGCTGACAAGCACAGCGTCGCGTGGGTTCTGTCCAAGATTGTCTCCTCTATCGAGGATAAATCCTATCCTCACTTCCACAATCCTTATCCCTTCCTCCCCCACCACCTACGACCACCACCACCGCATTTAAAGTCCGCCCTCGGGGAGTATGTTCAAAGGCCCATGTGGGCAATCATCGGACGTCATGGGTTCCGAGCCATAAATGACCACCCGGTTTTTAAAACAGACCAGTGGCACCAACTTTCCACGTTAGCCAGAGAATATTTAAAGGAACAAAACGTCGACCCCGATGCGGCTCGGGGGTTCACCCTCGGCTCTTCCTCCAGAGAAGAACCGGCGTAATATCGGCCGAGAAATAAATCGAAAAGATAAGCAACTTAAGACACCATCCTGGGGGTCTTACGAGCCCCTGTGGCTCTCAAAAGTCCGCCCCCAACGTTTATATAAATAAATAAAGTTATTGTGTACCCCCTACCTTGTTAAACTTGAGGTGAAGATCGCCTAACAGGGATGGTACCTCTTTTACCTTGTTAAACACACACACACACACACACAAAAAGCGTTCAAATTAATGAAATAAATCGCAATTTGCGATGTTATGGCTTCACTGTATTAGGTTTAAATGGAATACCAAACTGTAGCGAACGAAAATTTGTGCCCAGCCGGGATTCGAACCTGGGATCTCCTGCTTACTAGGAAGACGCGTTGACCACTCCGCCACGAGGACACAGGGACCAGCCCGACTGCAGACTCTTTCCTGCACGTCTCCCGCCACACACAGCGTGGCCAATGGAGATGTGTGTGTGGCGGGAGACGTGCAGGGAAGAGTCCTCTGCAGTCGGGCTGGTCACTGTGTCCTCGGTGGCGGAGTGGTCAACGCGTCTTCCTAGTAAGCAGGAGATCCCGGATTCGAATCCCGGCCGGGCACAAATTTTCATTGGCCACAGTTTGGTATTCCATTAAACCTAATACAGTGAAGGCATAACCTCGCAAATTGCGAATATATTATTTTATTTTTTATTTATTTAGCCTGATCAGATTAGGGCCATCAGGCCCTCTCTTACATCGGACCAGGGTTTTACACATACAGTATTTCTTTACATGTGAGTTACCTATAATATAATAATGATTTTTACAGAAGAACAGTTAATAACATTATTTATACAGGTTGATTACATGTAAAAGGATGTAAATAAAAGGTAATAACTTAACTCTACATATGTAATAACTTAACTCTAAATAGGATTAATACTAACAGTACCACTGAGACACCTTCTGCTGCTGCTGCTGGTGTAATGATAGAAGTAACAACATTTATATTAGCAGATACGATATTTACTTTTGAATATATCGAGACTGGTTTACGCATGGCGAATTCTGACAGAAGCTGTACCTGGCGAGAGCAATGGCAGTTGAAGAATATCTGGGAGGAGGAATGGATGTGACGTACCTGGACCGTAGGGTAATAAAGACTGGCGTCTTTATTGCTTTAGTAGATAATCCATTAACTGTCGTTTGAAGCTGGCAGTGTTATTCAGTTCTCTGATATACTGAGGTAGATGATTCCAGAGCCTCGTTCCTGCTACTGAAAAGGATTTTGAGAAACCGGCTGAGTGATGGATAGGGACAGAAAGGGTTTTGCTCTGACAGGAACGAGTAGTTCTTTTATGTTGATCAGATAAGAGTGTTAAGGTCGAGGAAAGGTATGAGGGACAGTGTACGTTTATAAGAGAGTAGAGGAAACAGAGTGTATGAAAATCTCTACGCTTGTCAGCACGAAGCCAGGATAGTTGCTTATAAGATGGTGAAATGTGATCAAAGAGACGGATGTTACATATATATCGAACGCAGGCATTCATGATTAGTTCCAGACGTCGTGAGCTTTCCGAAGAGAGACCTTGCAAGATAACATCACCGTAATCAATAATTGGAATTACAAGCGTTTGTATAAGTTTCTTTTTAAGATCGAGAGGAAAAACCTTCTTATATCTCTGTAGGGCATGAAGAGATGCTGATGCCTTCCTACACACGGCGGCTGTGTGCTCAGCCCAATTTAGTTTGTCGTCTATTATCACTCCCAGACTTTTTGCCGAGGGCGAAAAATAGATAGGTGTGTCATTTAATATTAATGGTGGTTGAGATTCGCGGTATTTGTGGTTAATGAGTCTAGGATGACCTACCAGAATCGCTTGTGTTTTACTTGGATTGAGCTTTAATCCTATATTCTGTGCCCACTTTGATAGTGCACATAGGTCAGAATTAAAATTCTCGATTGCTGCCTTAAGGTTTTTTGGTTTTGCACTTAAATACAACTGGAGGTCATCGGCATACATGTGGTATTTACAAAAGGACAAGACCGATGATACGTCATTTACATACAATGAAAAGAGAAGTGGACCTAGCACCGAACCCTGTGGTACGCCTGATAGAACTTTTCTCCACTGTGACTTTTCGGTGCCGGACATGACGCACTGAAGACGCGATGTCAAGTATGAGCGGAACCATTGCACCACGCCTTGAGAGAAATTTAGACTGCTAAGTTTACCAAGTAAAATATCAAAGTCCACAGTGTCGAAAGCTTTGCTAAAGTCTAAGAAGCACATAATAGTCGCCTCTTGTCTATCCATTGCCTGCTTAAGATCGTCTGTTACTTTTATCAAAGCAGATGTTGTGCTGCGATATTTGCGAAAACCTGATTGGTGTTCGTCAAGAAGTTTATTAGTAGTCAAGTAGCTGGTTAGCTGATCATGTACTATATATTCTAGGGCTTTGGACAGTGCCGGAAGAATGCAGATAGGTCGGTAATCAGAGGGTGCTGTGGCAATGTCCTTTTTTGGCAGTGGCTTAACTAGTCCACGTTTCCATGCATCAGGAAAAACACTTGTGGCTAAGGACTGATTAAATATATCTGTTATGATGGGCAGCAGTGGATCAATAATCAGCTTTATCATTTGGATAGTGATACCAGCATCCCCGGTAGATGCTGATGTAATACGCATAATGGCTTTTTTGACTGTATTTCCAGTAACATGCTTAAAACAAAACTTATCATGGTTAGCGTTGTTGATCCTCGTGATATGGTCAATAAGTGTTTGTTTCGTTTGGTGATCGATTGAAGTGGTAGGCGTTGTGAAATAATGATTTAGTTCCTCAATGGAGACAGTGGGTTCGGCTGCAGTTTTTATTTTCCCAATACCAAGACCGCGCAGGTTTTTCCAGAGGACAGCCGGTCTATTTATGTTGTCGGTTAATGAATGGGCGTATCTGAGTTTAGCATTTCTCACAGCCTGGCTGACTCTGTTACGTTTCTGCTTGTACGAGGTGTGATTTTCAGGTGTAGGGTGCTGTTTGTATGTCCGATGTGCAGTGTCTCTGAGATTCATGAGCTGTTTTAGTTCATCAGTTAGCCAAGGTGCGGGTTTCCTTCTCACTTTTTTGGTTTTGATGGGCGCATATTTATCATACAGCTGGTTAAGTTTATTTGTAATTTTGTGAAGTTTCTCGTTTACATCCGGGAGGGTGTCGGAGGTTGGCTCGAAAATTATTTCTAGTGCATCAGCTGTCAGTTCAGGTAAGTTGATGCGTCTTAAGTCACGATATGCAGTTAACAGTGGTTTCTTCCTAGGGCATTCTAGCGAGTACGTCATGAAAATTACATCATGAGCAGACATACCAGGCGCAGATGTTTGTGACGTTCGAATTACTCTGTCTGGAAACCTTGTTGCAAATATATCTATTAAAGTGTGACTATCAGCTGTGTGATGGGTGGGTGCAAGCTGAAGTAAGGTTAGATTCGAAGATGTAAGCATACGCTTGAACCTCATACAGGACGGACTGTTGAACAGAAAATTTATGTTAGTGTCACCTGCTATAATTATGTGCTCATAGGTTGATTCGAGGTCTGAGAGGGCAGTTTCGAAGCAGTCCAACGCACCTACCTTCGGAGGTTTATAGAGGACGCATATTAGACACTTTTCTTTGAGAGGTTTTATCTCTATGAACATGTATTCCACTTGTTCAGTTTCATCGCTATTTGACGTGTGCAACACGGTAGGGGATAATTCAGAGCGAATGTAAGCTCCAACGCCGCCTCCGCGTTTGTGCAATCGGTCGTGTCTTAGGTATATTAGGCTTTAAATTGGATTGGAACAATATAAACAGTACAAAATAACAAGAAAAAAGTTCTGTATGAAAAGGTCACAGTTCATCTACATACATAAATATATTTTCTGATAGCTGCACTCTCTACAAACAGTAATATATATATACAATCCTGTACCAGAAACTTCAGGACATAGATATATATAGACTATATTTTCCAAATCATTCTAGTAACGAGAAATTATTGGGAAAAAAACCACTCTTGTATTGGACACTGAAGTACACCTGTGTACAGAAGCTATATTTTCCGAGTATACCCTACTAACACCAAAATCTTGACAGGTAACATACCAATACGAATGACACCCATTTCCTGACATATAACAAAAACAAATGTTCACCTGAAAAATAGCAAAATTGATACCAATGAGAAGAAAGGGAAGAACTGTGAGATACAAAATGACAAAAAGCTGTTTACTTAATTTCGAAACAGATTAATCCTTCTTTTGTTGTAACTGATGGCGAAATCATCAACCACTCTTTGCAAGTCAATCGACTTCGTAACATTCCTTTCTATTGCAAGAATAGACAAACAACTTAGGCGTTCATCAGACATTGAATTCCTTAATTAGCTTTGAAATCAGTTGATGGTACAGGATCGAGACTGTCTTTCTTTCGAATACTACCAAGAGAAGAGGAATCTGAATCTGAAACCTGAGTCTGATGCACACACATTTGTTTGAAATAGTCCGTTGTAGCATCTACTAACTCGATTATAGCAACAATATCACAGAAAATCGGAAAGTGACTTGCACTTTTATAACAAACACGTGAACAGGCATAAATGAAAAAAGGTTAACTTTGCAATAAATTCTGATGTTTCTGCAGCTCTTTCTGAATTTTCTGCCTCAATGTTCACTAGAGTTACAATGATAGCTTTAATTGTCTTTTTCACAGCCATACATGAAGCATAGTGGCAGGCCCATCTAGTGTCACTTGTGTTGTTGTGGTCTTCAGTCCGGAGACTGGTTTGATGCAGCTCTCCACAATACCCTATCCTGAGCAAGCCTCTTCATCTCCACATAAGAGCGACAACCTACATCTGTCTGAATCTGCTTACTGTATCCATCTCTTGGTCTTCCCCTGCGATTTTTTCCCCATACACTTCCCTCCAACGCTAAATTCACAATTCCTTGATGTCTAAGAATGTGTCCTATCAATCTATCCCTTCTTTTAGTCAAGGTATGCCAGAAATTCCTTTTCTCCCCAATTCTGTTCAGTACCTCCTCATTAGTTAGGCGATCCACCCACCTAATCTTCAGCATTCTTCTGTAGCACCATATTTCAAAAGCCTCAATCCTCTTCCTGTCCGCACTGTTTATCGTCCATGTCTCACTTCCATACAAGGCAACACTCCATACAAATGCCTTCAGAAAGGACTTCCTTAGGTTTAAATCAATATTCGATGTTAACAAATTCCTCTTTTTCAAGAACGCTTTTCAACCTATTGCCATTCTGCATTTTATATCCTCTGTACTGCGACCATCATTTGTTATTTTACTGCCCAAGTAACAAAACTCATCTACCTCCTTTATTGCTTCGTTTCCCAATCTAATTCCTTCAGCATCACCTGATTTTCTTACACTGCACTCGATTACCCTAGTTTTGCTCTTGTTAATGTTCACCTTTCAGCACAATGTCCATTCCGTTCAATTTCTCTTCCAGGTCCTGTGCTGTCTCTGACAGAATTACTATGTCATCGGCAAAACGCAATGTTTTTAATTCTTCCTCCTGAACTTTAATTCCTTCACCAAATTTCTCCTTGCTTTCCTTTATAGCTTGCTCAATGTACAAATTGAACAACATTGGAGAAAGGCTACAACCCAGTCTTACTCCCTTTCCAACCACTGCATCCCTTTCATGCCCTTCAACTCTGACAACCGCTGTCTGGTTTTTGTACAAGTTGTAAATAACCTTACGCTCCCTATATTTTACTCCTGCTTGCTTCAGAACTTGAAAGAGTTTATTCCAATCAACATTGTCAAAAGCCTTCTCCAAATCTACAAAAGCTAGAAATGTACGTTTGCCTTTTCTTAATCTATCTTCTAGGATAAGCCGTAAAGTGAGTATTGCCTCCCGTGTTCCTACATTTCTCCTGAACCCAAACTGATCTTCCCCGAGGTCTGCTTCTACCAGCTTTTCCATCCTTCTGTATATTATTCGCGTTAATATTTTGCAACCATGACTTATTAAACTGATGGTTCTGTAGTTTTCACACCTGTCTGCACCTGCTTTCTTAGGGATGGGGATTATAACATTTTTCTTAAAGTCTGAGGGTATTTCACATGTCTCATACATCTTACACACCAGGTGAAACAATTTTGTCATGGCTGTTTCTCCCAGAGACTTCAGTAGCTCTGAGGGAATATCATCTACTCCAGGGACCTTATTTTGAGTCAGGTCTTTCAGGGCTCTGTCAAATCCTTCTCTCAGTACAGCATCTCCTATTTCATCTTCATCTACATCCTCTTCCCTTCCTACAATATTGTCTCGAAGTTCATTTCCTTTGTAGAGCCCCTCTATATATTCTTTCCACCTTTCAGCTTTCCCTTCTTTGCTGAGAACTGGTTTTCCATCAGTGTCCTTGATATTCATAGAGCTGTTTTCCTTATCTCCAAATGTTTCTTTTATTTTCCTGTAGGCTGTATCTATTTTTCCCCTATTTATACATTCTTCTACATCCTTACATTTGCCTTCTAGCCACTCCTGCTTAGCCATTTTGCACTTCCTGTCAATCTCATTTCTTAGTCGTTTGTACTCCATTTTGCCTGTTTCATTTACTGCATTTTTATATTTTCTCCAACTTTCTAAATTCCACTTTTCGTATTTTCATTTTCTTTGTGTTTGTCAAATATTTGATGCGCTGTCGATCAACTCATAAAAACATAAGAGTAATATCTCACCATAATATAATTACATAAGAATAAATGTAATGAACTGGCAATTATACATTGTCATAGTGACATAACAATAACGTATATTTCATTATGCAACCAAATGTAATCACATAATAATGAAGTACACTTATGTGCATAAAGATTTTTAAATATTGTAGGGTGGTCAATTATTTGTTCATTTATTTTCTCTCTTTGTAGTTCCTTTATGTGTGCTGTGTCTAGTGGGAGTAATTTGCTAGTCCTTTTAATTGTAATTTATTCTTGCTTGTCAAAGGGTGTGCCTCAGAATGTATTGTTTGGTGAATCTGCAGTATGTGACTTGAATGACAAGTTTTCTCGTTGTTCTTGGGATCTGTATCCGTTAGCTGTTAGGTGCTGTCCTTGCCTGCGGAAGCACAGAGTAACATATACAGACACCACTGTCCTACGCTGTCCTAGTAGTTCCGTAAGATGCTAGCAGGTGTCAGGCGGATCGCTGGCTTAGGGTGCCTCTCGCACGTCTGAGGGTAGCGTGGAGGGGAGGCTGAGGGGAGAGCTTGTGCCGCCTGCCACGAGGCCACGGCTGTGTCCGGCTTGATGGCGTTTGAGGGGAGGTGGTGGTGGGGACAGCCGCTACCTGCCGCCTGCTCTGGCCAGTTTAAAGGCTGCTTCTGACCACAACGCCATCATGGGACATCTTACGGAACTGCTGGAAACCCTCCCTCCCCGCACCCCTGAGCGTAGGACTGGGCCCTTACGGAGGTTTCCCGTCTGTATATATTTGTCTGTGGCGGAAGGCAGAGCTGGGCTGGCGTTGTGGAGAGAGGCTGGTCACTGGCGACACGTTTATGGGGGCAGTTTGCGAGGTGGGACCTATCTGTCAGTAGGCTCACTACCTGAAGTGGCGGCACTCTCTAGAAAACACAAGATAATTTATTGCATCCCTTTTAGATAGCAGGCAGTGTGGGCCACATTCTGCGGGTTCCTATCATCAGGGAGCCTCTTAGTGTACGCCTTTGGGGAGGTTATCTTCTAAGTATCCGTTAGCCTCCCTTGTCTGCAGAATTACAGCCAGGGACTGACTCGGTCCATGTTTTTTCAGTGTGAGATACTGCCTGGCGTCCTGTGGAATTTCGACGTGCAATGGAGTCTTCTCTTTTCTGGTGTTTCGTGTCTCCTTTCCACATTGCTCTTTCATCTGTGCCTATTTAGGCTACAAGCTCGCTAGATAAGACTTTAAATTCATTTTAGAGCAGAAGGCTGCGAAACGATGGGCGTGTGGAATTTGCGAAAGGACAGTTGGGTGTTGTCCTCTGGAGACGATCCAATTGGCTCCGTTTTTGTAGGCGACAGGTCTAGCTATCTATCATAGCTGCCTGTCCATCTCATTGGCCAGAGGGTTAGAGCTCTCCAGTGATTGGTATATCTTTAGGGGGCAGTGACACCCAGTTTTTGGCGTGGGCAGACGAAGAGTTGCAGGTGACTTCTCGTGTAGGCTCCGGCTAGTTCGGACGTTTTCTTTCAGATAGGACCTGGAGTTTATTCCCTCTTTTGGGCTGAGTACTGAACTTCTGTGGGACTTAAGTTTTCTGAGGTATCCACCTGTAGTGGATCACGCACTTTGAAAATATCACCTGTTGACCCAGACAGGTACTTAGTTGCAGTTATTCACTTTGCAAAACAGCTGTGTTTTATATTCTTGTTCGGTCGAGACTTGAGATTAGATAGCCACCGTCGTGGCCGTACCGACGTGCTAGTAGTTTATGCAACTCCATTTGGGGACACTTGTGCTCAATACTCGCGTTTTGCGCTTGAGTGTATGCCCTAGACGACACTGGAAGCATTTACCTGACAACTGCTGATAGTGGGGATGTTATAATTAAATGTCGATAGTTCTTCATAGATCATAGTGAGATTCCCGCGCGGAAGAATTTATTCTCTTTCAGCTCCACGCCTTCAACATCATCCAGTCGCCAGCGAGATCCAGCGTTGACAGGTCAAGCCGACTCAAGGTTATTGGTGAAGTGATGCTCGCTGTTTGCTAGGGTTGTTTTACATAGTTGCAGTAATCACCCATCAGTGTGTTAGTGCGTGCGTATGATCAGTGTTGACTTCTCTTTCCTACAACTAATTTCTTAGCGCCTCTGTCCACCTTTCTATTTTTCATGATAGGACAACGCCACGTGTATAGCCAGATATTTCACTGTGTTACTGCTCCATTTGCTAAAGTCCTATTAGACTTTGTATATTGATTTGTAAACTTATTTGTTAAAACTCAGACAATTTGCTGGTCACACATGTATTCCGTTGTGTTAACCGATTTTACTGCATTTGATGTCCTTTTTATAAATATTTGTTTTCATTTTTAACCCATTGCTTGACTACACTTTTAACTGTGATTTCATTTACAAAATACTTTACACTAATTGTTAACTATCCCCCGAATTTATGTGTGCTTTAATGAATAAATTATTAATTTAAGCCATAAATTTTCTTTCCTTTACAAATTCCTAACTCACTATTTTGGAGGGGTAATTATATAGATAGGTAGAGGACTGTGTTTATTATTTGGTGCACTCTGATCAATTATATCGCCACCGTACTTGTAGATTTGGGGTGTTGGATCTTTTTTCATGTTCTTAATAAAAGCTATTGTGGCGACTCTTGATAATAACATTAATGAGGGTTATATTTAAAATTAATTTGCATACCTGTGATTTTGCACATTTGCATACCAGTGGATCGTCTCTGACGAGTAAAAATATATCCACTTGGTGGGGTTATTCCACCATTTTTGACGCCACGTCATACAATATTAGTTTATGTTGCCATGGGAAACAATGTCGGTCTTTTAGTTAGTGTTCATAGACCCACATATTGGTTATGTAACTAAGAATCTACCAACATTTATAACGACTACATTAGTATTATATATCTTTATTTATATAATACATATAATGACTTTGCAATTGCACCATATTATAATGACATCAGAATACATATAATTATTGGGCAACTAGCTGAACCCCCGCTGCTTCGCATGCGTAGGCTGGTTGGTCTGAATCAGTTGTTTCTTTTTAATCCTGATGAAGAATCCATATCTTAAGTTTCGTAGTTATAGCTTGAAATTTGAGTTAACAGCACCAAATTTTTGAAAATCAATTTTTGCATCTCGTATTTCACCCCCTTATTGGTCGAATTTCCAAAAATACCGAAACACATGTCTTTTAAATTTGAACCCCGAATCCAAATCCGAAAATTTGTACTAACTTCAAAATTGCCTAAATAGCAACAGATTTTCGAAAAATATTCCCTCTCCAATATAACCCCTTGATGGTTGAATTTCCAAAAATACTGAAACAAGTATTTTTTAAGTCATAACGAACAATACACATACCAATTTTTGCAGCTATAGCTTCAAAATTGTCTTGACAACAAAGTGTTTTCGAAAAGAATTTTTGGTCCCCTCTTTTACGCCCCTTAGTTTTTGAATGTCTAAAAATATCGAAACTCGTGTCTTTTTAATCCTGATCACGAGTCCATATTCTAAGTTTCGTAGTTATAGCTTGAAATTTGAGTTAACAGCAACATATTTTTGAAAATCACTCTATTTTACCACCTTATTGGTTGAATTTCAAAAAATGCCGAAACACGTGTCTTTTAAATTCGAACCCCGAATCCAAATCCGAAAATTTGTAGTTCTAACTTCAAAGTTGACTAAATAGCAACACATTTTCGAAAAACACCCCCTATCCAATTTAACCACGTAAATGGTTGAATTTCCAAAAATACCGAAACACATATTTTTTAACGTCTAACCAACTATACAAATATCAATTTTTGCAGCTCTAGCTTCAAAATTGTATCAATAGCAACGTGTTTTCAAAAAGAATTTTTGATCCTCTATGTAACCCTCTTACTTGTTGAATTTCGTAAAATACTAAAAATCATGGATTTTTAATCCTGACCAAGATTCCATATCCGAAGTTTCGTAGTTGTAGCTTAAAATTTGAGTTAACAGCAACATATTTTTGAAAATCAATTTTTTGCGTCACCTATTTTACCCCCTTATTTGTCGAATTTCAAAAAATTCCGAAACATGTGTCTTATAAATTCAAACACTGAATTAAAATCCGAAATTTTGTAGTTCTAGCTTCAAAATTGCCTAAATAGCTAAGTATTTTCAAAAAACGTTTCATCCCCTATTTCACCCCCTTACGGACGGAATATCGAAAAATCGCTTCTTAAATGACGCCTACAGAGTAAGATCAACACCCTCCACAAATTTCAAGATTCTATCTTCAGTGGTTTGGGCTGGGCGATGATGAGTCTGTCAGTCAGTCAATCAGTCAGTCAGTCAGTCAATCGGGACACTTCCTTTTATATATAGAGATTACATATTGACATATAACAATAATTTACATTCTACTATGCAACCAAACGTAATAATATAGGAATGAAATACCTCACAGTTGTATAAAATATTTTAAATATTAGTTTACGTTGCCATGCGATTGCCAAGTCATAATATTCATTGTAGAAATAAAGATGTATAATTTTGATATTGTCACTACAAATGTTGGTAGATAACTAATTAGATAAAAAAATTATGACAAGTTGGTTTCATCAACACTAACTAAAAATAATCGACTTGGCTTCCCACGAGATCTCACGTTTTATGGCGGAAGGAAATCGTCGCGAGACTTGCATTTTTGTAAATTTTATGTTTTTGATGGGATATCATTTCTTTTTGTAGGTAGTCCTTTTCTGTAAAATGTTTTGTACATCAGCCACGGATTTTCTCAAAACCCATTCCCTATCTCTTAGGTTTGGTATGGTTTCTTTTGGTTTGATGTAACAGTATTTTGAACTCTGTAAAATCGATTATATTGTTATTGTTCAATCCTTTCATCATGTACTACAACATGTGTTGGATCACTATATATAGGGGAGACCGAGGCACATTGGCCATAGGGGCAGGATGGCCCAGTCGAATTAGCTCATACACTAGACGCTGATTCGTCTTAGGAATCAATCATAAAATACCTAGCTCTGTCTCACCTCTCCTTGTACAGGGCCAATATCGCAGGCGCTAAGTTTTCCACAAGCTGTACTCTTTAACTGTTTTTGTGTGTGTTTCAATAAAATTCTACTCGTTGGTTAATCTGTGTTATTTAACTTTTGCTTGCTTTAGGGGCAACGGAGTGAGTAGTATAATAAAGGTCGTAGTTTGAGGATTATTTCTATATGGCGTACACACTTAATTGCTTCAGTGAGTTTTCTAAAGAACAGAATGTACTGTAAAGATGGAGCAAGCAGGTTGGCCTAGAGAGGATACGGCACGTTGGCCAGCCGAGACAACCTGACACGTCCTATAGCAGCTGTCATTCTTTAAATTCGATGAAAGGTTTGTTACTTTTAATGATAACAACGTTTATAATTGTTCGAGTTTATTAATTTATTAACATAATTGTCGAAGTTAAACATATTTCGATTCATTTCAGAGGTCAAAAGATCGTCATATTCACGAGATAAAAAGCATGATAGCATCAGATCCATCGCAAAAATTGCATTTCTCCTCAACATCCGCATTATCAAGATGAGCTCTTCTCACATGTTTTGTGTTGTTTAAATTAATAGTATTTCCTTGAGGTTCGTTTGAGGCGCTGTCTCTAAATCTTATCAGTTCAAGAGCCTGACGTTTAGTCTCTAAAAACTTTATCAGCTGATTTAATGTGGTGAATGTTGATGCAGACATTTTCACCTCCCACTCTTGACGGTCTGTGGGTCGCAAACACGCTAGAATTGACTCTGAAAGTATTATTTCATTAAGCCTTCAAATGACCACACGCGTGATTAATTAATTGCCTGTAGTCGGGTGCCGTGTCAGCTTTATCAGCTGATTTAATGTGGTGAATGTTGATGCAGACATTTTCACCTCCCACTCTTGACGGTCTGTGGGTCGCAAACACGCTAGAATTGACTCTGAAAGTATTATTTCATTAAGCCTTCAAATGACCACACGCGTGATTAATTAATTACCTGTAGTCGGGTGCCGTGTCAAGGCCGACTGCAGGTAGAGACAACAAAGTCTTAGCATGTCTCGCAGCAAAATATACCGCTGCATGATAAGCCCCCATGCAATAGATAGATTCCCTGATGTGATGGGAATATGTTTTAAAAGATCCTTAGCTTCCCCACGTAAAGTCCTTTGTACGTCGTCAATGGCACTGCTGTTCATTGTCAAACTGAGGAAGGCATCTCTGTAAGACGACCACTTAAGGTAGTCCCCTTCAAAAGTTGGCAAATTGATAGACGGCAGTTTCAAATTACTGACACTGTTCGAAGTATTTCGGGATTCACTAGAATGTGGCAGCTGCGTTTGCCTCTTTTCAAGCCCTTGATAGTGGACTCAGTTTAGTCAAAGGAATTCTCGAATTCCACTCGGTCAGAACTGTGATCTGTGGATTCATCTTCGATTTCTAGCCGTGTCTGAGACGACTCAAAATCGGTCTGAATCCGCGCGAGTCTAGTTAACTTTGACTCTAACATTTCAACTGTAGCATTTTCCGCGGCTTGTACAAAATTGACCACACGCCCAAGAGCGGCCTTGGCAACACCTCTCTGCCTGACAAGTGTTGACCTTTCTGCGGGATCTATTGTTTGGAAATGGGAGAGTGATAGAAGGAAGCCAACGGCTGCACTTGCAAGGCTGCAATTGGCGCGAATGCTACAGCGCCGACTGGAACAGCAGGACGTCTCGAGTGTTGGTGGCGCGATGTTTCAGCGGCAGCAGGAGGTGATGACCGGCAGCGTCCGTCTCCTTAACTGTTGACGAGAACGCCTCCGAAGTCTGTCGTTAAGGCTCCCCAACAGGCCTCAAGACACTCAGTAGCACTTATTGAAGTGATGAGAACGTCTAATACACACGTGGTAACTTCACGCGGCTCGCGGTTTCTGCATGTTCACGAATTCCGGAACATACGAGCGAGATCGTAATCACCATTTTACGTGTGCTGATTGTATCCGGCCCGGAGGATCATTAAATGTACGCAGTTTACTTGCAGGCCTCTGGCCCTGCAACTGGTAGACTCAAGTTCTGGATGTGTAGTACGAGATGTCTCACTGTCCTCCCCTTATTTCCACTCAGACAAATAATCTAATATATAAAGCAGAGTGTCCGTATATTTCAACGTGTTGCATACGAATCTATAGTTTTGTTTCAATCTTTATGAAACTTTGTACACGTAAGCTTCAATCCATGAGGACGGTCGCCGTCTTTTTAGGACTAATAATATTCGCTTTGCAAGAAATGAAAAAAGTTCACAACTTGAAAAAAACTATTTTTAATATAATTACATTCGCGTTGCAAGAAAGAAAAAAGTACACAACTTGAAAAAACTAATTTTTAATATAATTATTGTTAAACAGAATGGACTAAGACAAATTATGAAATGTATACAGCATATTTAGTACAGTAGAAGAGTGTTGGGGGATATGATTTGTTCTGGGGTTGTGAGGATGTGCCAGAGGACAGCAGGAGTGGCTGTGGAGGTGGGAGGGGGGGGGGGGCGAATTTGCGGGAAAGGGCAGACCGCTGGAATGGTCAGGCACTAGAGTTGGGCAACAAGATTCTTTTTTATGAAACGATTCTTGCGATTCAATCCCACACTGTGACTCGATTCCTACGATTCGTTCACGATTCTTTAGCCTGCATTGGCACAATACTTACTTCTACATCCTGCTCATAGATGGCAATACATGTCTGTATCATGGATGTTGGAATCTAACCTTGTCATTCTGTTCCTATGATTCGTTCACGATTCTTTCTGCTCTGTGACGGCACGAATCTTACAGAATGCCAAAAAGGAGACAATATGTGTATTTGATTTTTTAATATTTATGGTGCATGAAGTTCAGACTTAAAGTAATAATGAGGCAAAGCCATTCTATTCGGCCCTAAAAAATTCTCGAGAAAATAGTCTATAAAGTTTTGCAATCGGATATAAATACATATTACACTATCAACTATTTTTGCTGTCATCATAGCTCATTTAGTAGCGTAGTAGGTTTAGTGAACGCTGGTCACTTATTTCGAATCCAGCTGTAACCTTATAATTGTTTTTTCGTTCTGTTTGAATACTTCAGCCATTTAAATATAAATTTCATTAAAACTATGGTAATTAACACATATCTAATCGTTATGAAATACTTATTATGCAGAATCAATTAGTTTAAGGAAACACGTCTATATAAATAAACATTAAAAATAAACATCCGTCTCTAAATATTACATTTCTTTCGAGATGCAAGAAATTAGCGTTTGTTAAAATGTTTCTTTTTTTTGTGAAATCGGTTTCTTTCAGAAAAGCTGAACATAAAAACCAAAATGGTAAAAAAGATTTTTGATATGGTTTTAAAAACATTTTAAAAAGCGTTTTTATATAAAAAGAAAATTTTGCAAAATTGAGTTTTTACAAAAACTACAACTATGTAGATGAACTCAAAAAGCTTAAACCTCCCTAAACACAAAATATAATCCAAATCGTTACAACCATTTCCGGGATACGCGAAATATAAAAGTGTAACAATTGATATGTAAACTGTATAAAAGAAGCATAGTCGTATGTATTGGCAGCTGTCTATTTCGCTGCGTTTTGTTTCTGTCATCCGTAATTCGTGAATAGGCTAATAATTAACGGCTCACGATCTTCGTTCTGTGTTTCCTTTGTTCACACGTTTTCTGGCTTTTGTAATCATTCGGCACGATTCGCCACTTACTTTCGAATCCTGAATCGTTGGATCTTGGAATCGTCACGAGACACGATTCGTTTCAACGACGATTCGTCCATCCTCTTGACGTCTCTCCGGCATTCGTAATCATTCGGCACGATTCGGCATGATTCGGCAGTCGCCTTCGAATCATGAATCGTTGGAACTTGGAATCGTCGCGAGACAGACGATTCTTTTGAACGACGATTCGTCCGGATCACGATTTGACTCTTACGATTCTTAATTTGTATTCGTTCAAATGAACGACTCATTCACGAATCGCCACAACTCTATCAGGCACTGCAGTTATTTGTGCGGCGGCAAAACGAATAGCTAGAAAGAGAGTTCCCACGCTATCTACGCCATTACGTCACAAAAGGAAACTACAGGGTGTTTCGTCAAGTTATACCGACGCTTCCACAGTACATCTAATAAATCATTGATGACGTACTGCGCAGACAAACCTGGAGAGTGCTGATTTTCCACAAAATGCGTTGCGCCAGGAAACGTCTGGGGAGTGTATATTTTCAACAAATGCATTAATACTGAAGGAAATGCCGAACACACTACCTTGCAATAGGAAATGTATTCGGCATTCTGTGGCTGTTTTCTGGGAATGGCGCCTTTCCGTACCATAAGAATTATTTGCTTTCAATTTACATACATACTAATTGACTGTACCGTCCCCCGCATTCTGGTCAGTTCTTCTGTGTAAGAAAACTAAACAACTTAACCGTGAGAATTCAGCGCTTCACGCAACCTTTTAACCCTTTCAGTCCCAAATTATGAAATCAGCTTTGGAAAAATTAAAAATCAGTGTTTTCTATATTAATACAGTGCAATAAACATCAAAATATGTGTTTTAAAATTTTTGGTCGAACTATTGATTTTTATGTCATGTACTTCAGGCACAACACGGACGTTTGTATCGAGTTATCTTATTATTTGGACGTTATTTTGTTGATCGTTAACACTGCCAGATCAATAATCTTCGCCACAGCACCAAAGACTAGACAATTCCCTGCTGGAATACAATAAAAGGAACCAAACTCACGCACACTCTCAGCCACGTACAGACGGCAACATAACACGACCCCCAAGGACAGATTAATGCCTCAGAAGTGGTTACACGCCTGCAGGGTGCCATGTTTTCGTGGTTGAGTAATATTCTTCACTGTTTTTTTTTTTTTTTTTTTTTTTTTTTTTTTTTTTTTTTTTTTTTTTTTTTTGGGGGGGGGGGGTAGCGTTTGCCTGCGATTTTGTTCTCTTGCTAGGGAGTAAGTTCGAAAACTATCCCATTGGATCGTTTTACTGTACGTCCTACCGATTAAATATTATCTGCTGTCTCATAATAATTTACTTAGTAGTGTTTAGGTTTGCCTTCATCATTTTCTTGTTTTGTAGCTTTTGCGTCCGTATAGTTTAGTTTAAAGAGGGCCCCAATGTTATTTTTGCCCTGGGGCCATGAGATTGCTACGCTACTGTATCTCCCTCCACCTCCTTTTTCTGCTGCTCATCCTCCTCCACCACCGCCTTCTCTTCCCATTCTATCCATTCCCCTGTTTCTATGCATCTCCTTCTGCCCTTATTTCTAAACGATACAATATGTTGGTTACAAATTATAATAACATTTCCTAAAATTTTCCAGTAATCCATCTCCTCCAGCTTCCTCCCTCTATGTCTACCTGCTCCAACAATCCTCTCTGTTCACAAGCCCAGTCCACTCGGAAAAACGTGTATTCCTGTATATATAAAAGTAGCTTTTGAGATTTGGAGGGCCCCCAGTTTGAGAGGCACAGAACAGTAAAATAAATAAATAAATAATTAAAAAAGATGTCTAGACTTGGAAGCCTCAGAACGAGAGGCCATAGGCGCTAAAAAATATATATATTGCCGCGAGAGACCACGAACACCAAATGCCGGCGTGGCGTAGGGGATAGCGTCACGGACTGCGGAGTAGAAGGTCGCCGGTTCACTCCTGCCCACTGGCAAAAATTTATTACTTTGTAATTTACAATTCCAGGAGGTTCTACATCTTTCTTATGTTCACTTGTAAATTCTACTTGTTTCTTATGTTAACTGTTCTTCTAATTTCTGGTGAATTCTGTCTGTGTATAAATAGCAGAGCACTCTGCCTGAGAGGCAGTCAGTGCTGCGTGTATGTTGAGTTCGTAATAAACGTGCTTTCAGTATAAGTGCTGTGTTTAGTTGCCTTCTAAGTCAAGCCTGCTTCCATTGCAACGCGACATTGTTTGGTGGAGGCGCCGGGTACACTGTGCAACAGCTGCATCACCGTGGCTCCGATTAGGCAACGTAAAAGCCGTCGCTTACACGGACTGGAACCGGAATACAAGGGATACACCGAGTACGTCCTACCAAGAGTCCGTATCATCAGACGAACTATGGAAACGAAACCAGCAGTGAGCCAGCTACACATCAGGCACCCGTCGGTGTTCTCTGGAGACGCTGGACAGGACCCAAACAAATGGCTAAAAGGGTTCGATCGAGTCGCCAAGTACAACAGGTGGGATCATACGATGTGCTTGGCCAACGTTTACTTCTATCTGGATGGAACAGCCCAGCAATGGTTCGAGAACAACGAAGACAAGTTGAATGACTGGGAGACGTTCCAGGAGGAACTAAAGAAGACATTTGGAGACCGCCAGCGTCAAATCCGCTCGGCGTAAGAACAATTGAAGAACCGGGCCCAACGACATGGTGAGCCGACACAATCGTACATACAGAATGTTTTGGCCCTGTGTAACATAGTGAATCCGAACATGACTGAGGCGGACAAAATCACGCACCTGATGAAGGGAATTGCAGAAGATATGTACCAAGCTCTTCTGATAAAAGACGTCGCTACGACAGAAGAGTTCATCAAGTGGTGCCAGCGTATTGAAGAGATGCAACAAAGGAGGGTTGGACGCAAGAAGGATCACAGACTCCCAAATGTAGTCCCTATGGCCGTTGTGGAAGACCAGCAGGACTTGGCGTCTCTCATACGACAAATTGTGAGAGAAGAATTAGACCGAGCGAGCATCAGATTATGGCCATGGATGTGAGCCCTGTAAGTCGCGAGGTAGCCGACGCCGCTGAGGACGAGGTATTTCAAACATTAGCTCCTGTCTGCCACGTCAATCGCACCCGACGTGAAGAATGGCGTCGCCCTGCTATGACTTACGCTGCAGCCGCCAAACGGCAGCCCATGAACCGGCCGACGCGACCACAGCCAACTCCCCCAGTGACTATGACGCCCCGCAGAAGAACAGACGTCTGGAGGACAGAAGACAACACACCACTGTGTTTCCACTGTGGACGCCCTGGACATGTCGTACGCTACTGCAGAGAGAGGAGGCGAGTATTCGATGATTATTTTGCCGCAAGACGTCAGCCGTCGGAGCAGTTATATCCCAGGCAATCACCTGCTGATGAGTTCAGTCGACCTATGGGAAGAAGCCCATCGCCGTACCCTAGACGAGGTCGCTCCCCGACGCGCCGCAGCCGTTCACCGTCGCCGTACAGAGGTACCAGCCGCTCCCCTAGCCGCCGCGCCCAGGAAAACTAAGCGAGGCGACCATTTACGGAGGTGAGGCCGCCGCAGATGAAAATCCTCCATGGACGACAATCTCCAAGATTTCGGGAAATCTCATCGACGTCATAATCGACGGCCAACCTGTCCGGGCACTTGTTGATTCAGGAGCCTCTTTTTCTGTATTATCGGATAATTACCGCCGCACACTAAAGAAGACAATGTTCTGTGATACTGGAGCAACTGTGCTGAAGGTCGCGAATGGAAAGTACGTCTATCCAGCAGGAACTTGTGTCACAAGAATAACCATCAACAACAGGACGCAGCCGTTTGAATTTGTCGTGTTAACAGAATGTAGTCACAATGTCATCCTCGGATGGGACTTCCTTCAGGCATCCCAAGCTATCATTGACTGTGGAAGATCTGAGCTGCAAATTGAAGAAGTTGTTCCGCCGGATACACGTAGTACAGAATTTTCTGGGAAGCTATTCGTCGTTGACAATGTGACGATACCGCCGTTGACAATGAGAAGAGTTGCAGTCACAAACACAGATGACTGGTTAAACTGTGAAGTTCTTGTTGATAGTAAAAAGTTTATGAGGCTCACAAAAGAAATTTATATACCAGCGGCTATCATAAGCATTACCGGTGGTCAAGGAGAGATTTGGATCACAAATTGTCACGAGCAGTCACATATTATCCCCAAGGGAATGTGTATCGGGACAGCTGAACCAATCCAGGACGGTGAGCTCAATGTCATCAATGAAGACACATGCCCTGCTGTTAGTACAGACAACACGCTGGAGGAAACAAACGTGGAACTGCCAATAGGGCCTGGACTGACCAACGAACAACGCCAGCGGGTGTTAGGTATACTACGCCAATTTTCGAGTGCATTCACACCTCAGCAGGGGAAAAGTCAGACGAAACGGCCCACGATAAAGCACCGTATCAATACTGGGGATCATCCGCCAATTAGCCAGCGTTCGTATAGGGTGTCGTCAGCTGAAAGACGGATAATTCGGGAGGAAGTGGAGAAGATGTTGCGAGATGACATTATTCAACCTTCGGAGAGTCCTTGGTCGTCTCCGGTGGTCCTCGTAAAGAAGAAGGATGGCACGTGGCGATTCTGTGTCGACTATCGGCGGCTGAACAGAATCACAAAGAAAGATGTCTACCCACTGCCGAGTATTGATGACACCTTCTAACGTCCATCACCTCTTTTCGGAATGACTCAAACTGAGCCCTAATATATTCCTGAATCACGGAAATGTTTATTAGTTCTCAGTCTATAACGAAATCATTCCACTGTAGGTGAAGTTGAACTTATCTTATATGCTGGCTGAAGTCCATTGCGTTGTGATTTGTCTTCGGCATTCACTAAAGAATTTAATTTTACAGGATATTTTCATAAAGTAAATCCATCTTAGTTGATATGGAAAAAGATTTTATTTCCACTTAAACATTGCACAATCAAGAAATGCAGCAGCAAGCTAACAAAGCTGCTTACAGGTTTCTGGCCACTCACAAACTGAATAAAACATGGTTTCTCTCCAACATCTTTCTACATGACTGCGTAATAAGATTGATGACAAAGTTTTGTAATTCACAATTAAACAGTATTCTTTTACATTAAATATGCCAAAATACAGAAATTAAAATATTACATTTAAGCTCTGACTATTTATGTCAATGTATGTACTTGTTTCATGAATTTTGTATTTAAATGTAGTACACAAATTTAACGTCATCCTTTTGACTAGTGTTTATAGTCGTCAAATTATTTACATTATGTGTGTTTTCGAAATGCACATATATTTGTTTTGCCAATAGTGTGTAGGCGTACTATTATTATGACATGGTATTTTAATGTGTTTCGGTTTGCGGTCAAATTATTTATTAATATGGATTTGTATATGGTTGTCGTAGTTTTGTTAATTTCGAAGATAGTTTCTTAGTACCAAACGGATTATTAATTTTAGTGCATGAACAATTATCAGTATTTAATTTAGGATCTAGTGATATATAAAACATGGTCTGCCCTAATTTATTTAAACAAAAGGTATATATGAAATCATGTTGTGCAATAGTTTATAACATGTAGTATTATTGTTTTCATACAAATTAGTATCTATATAGGTTCAGCAATTTCCGAAACTAAGTGTAATGCATTTTTAGTGTTTGCAGCTATTATTTACGAAAGTATTAAAAAATGAAAATTACGTAAAAGGTCAGCCAAAGTTATATTTAAATCAGTGTAGTATTTCTTAAAAGCGTTTTACTAATAGTGTTAATAGAATTTCAAACAGAAGGTGAAAATGTGTTATCTCACATGTCCGGTAATGAAGTTTTACTTTAGGTATCAGATATTTCGTGTTTCTATGTTGGCAACTGATTTTTAGGAGTGAGCAACATAGCAGAAACGTTACACACCCCCCTACATAGTGTATCTGAAATGTAATGTAGGGTTCACTATGTATTATCGTTTCAATATGTTGTGATTTAGGTGTACATAGTGAGTCTGTATTAGTTTAGGCTAAAATAATAATAATAAAATAAAAAAAAATGTATGTTGATTGTAGTCTTTCAAATGCTGGTGGTGGTTGATGTTGCATGATGCGCCGACAGTGGTGTATCTGCAAACTGCTGTTGGTGATGTAGTGGCTCACATCTTCAGCAGACTGTAGTTACAGGCATTCAAGACGGTTCCTACAACAATGGTTGTATCTTTCTCAGAACCACATAATATTTTTCCCTAACTACATACATAAATAAGCATACTGTTATCAGGCTATTGGAAAGAGTAATCAATTTTCTCAATAAGGTATTTTAAACAAACAAAATTATGGGTTCAAATTAACCCTTGAATGTTACTGAAAATTAACGAGAAATCTCTCTAATTTACTTTAGTTTGAATAATGAAATAGCAAGCTTTTACAACTTTTTTTAAGAGCATTTATATTCATATTGTAAACAGTTATGTTTGGTATTTATTCATCTAAAAAAGTATTTTATGCAGAATAACTTTTTTTCTATGTGTACATGTATGTAAATGCCATTATGTGAGAACTAAGCTCCTAATTCCTCTAGAAAGGGTGTTGTACATTGTAATACTTCAAAATTTATAGTCAAATTACTAAGTGAAAGAATGACATAATTAAATAGTAAAACAATGGATAGAAACAAGCTCTCAGTGAGCACATCAAACATTTATCATTCAAAATTATGGTATAGTTCAAAATTAAAAAACCATATGCATTAATAAAGATTCAAAAACTAACCCCCCTGCGAGTATTTAGCAGTGGCAATGGTTAATCTCATAGCTCAAAACAAGCATGGAAATTTTTCAAGTGTCAGTTATCAACTGATCCACCAAAGTGTCAAATTTTTCCCAAATCGGAGAAAAATTTAAAGAAAAATGAAAAAGTTTTTGTTTTAACTGCCAAAATACACCCACTCTCAAGGCAGTAATCAAGAGAGGGCGGAAAAATACGCTGCCATTAAATTACGTCCACGGCCAGGGCAGGTAACTGACTCGCAAACGGCTACATAAGCAGAAAAAGACTCTGGTTGCGTTTACTTATATTTTGTTTAACAATTTAGTGTCCGTAAGGTATTACGATACACCACTTAGTTTTCATAGATTATCTTCTAAACGGAATGTTTGTATTAATGGTAACTACCTTACCAAGAGTTACAAGATGCAACTGGCAACTTGACTCCTTAATTCCGCAGAAGTAAATAACAGTACATAGTTTTTGTGTTCTTCTTTGAACAAACTGCCCCAATCAAACACAACACAGTCCAGAGTACCCTATGTTTGTTGAATGGTGAACAGTTACTACCCCCCAATAACTAAAAATCAACATTCAATGTTGTCCAGTAGTGTTTGAAAATGAGTGACAGTCATACAGTAGAATTGGATGAAAATGAGTAACTATTGTAAGTGTTCTGAAAGTCTGTACATGTATACGTTAACAGTGAAAATCTCATAATTACATACTACACAAAAGTAAAAATTGACATATGGTCTATCTGATCATTTTCAGATACAGTACCATATCAAAACTAAACACCCTGTAATCAACTACTAATTGATACACAAAGCTACAGCTTGCATGAGCAAGTCAACAAGTGTGTCATGAACTAAACATAGGTGTTCCACACGAAAAATACAAATTTATACAAGTTTAATGATAATAATAATAAAGAGTAATAGGTAGTCTGTAATGGTTCATTAACCTTCATATTTCTGTACAGTATGACCTTACATCATGAGTATGTGCAAGTACACTTGATAAACATACCAAGTATGTAACTTGTAAAACATCAATAGTTTCATTGTAAACTTTAAGAATAAAAATGAAAATTAAACTTTGCATCAGCCAAAACTGTCATATGTACAATATACTATAATATGGTCATCTTAAACCAGTATTAAATATTTTCCTATGAAGCTGTAAGCTCAAGGATAGCAATTGAGTTTTACATTGGTCAACACTTGTGTGGTCTGTGTGTCCTCCCATGCTTTTAGTCACTTTTGTACTAATTATTAGCAAGTCCCTCTTGACACATCAACGTACAACACAAAAATACTAATGAATGACTAACAAGAGTGAAAAGACTTAAAGAATTTGAATTGTAATGCACTGTGGACGTGATTAATAGAAAAATCACAGTACATAACTGAGGTCCTGAGCTGGCATCAACAGCTTGACAGGTCAAAGAGTGACCTATCCCTCTGAGGGAAAACTGTTACACATTTATAACATTTTGAAAACATACATAATTAACACACTAATATAATTTTGATTATACATAAAAGGTTAACTAAGTTATGGAGTGTCACATTATATACACAGACGTGGAGTTTACACTAGTAACATATCATGCACAGAGCTTTCTTTTTTTTCTGGAGTCATTAACATATATATTTTCCCTATATTTAGTTTATGATGATGAACTAGTAATGATTACTAGATATTAGTTAGATTTCTGTATATAGGGTTTAATTGCAGTAATATTTCTGAGGCCAAGCAACTTTCTGGAACGTGGGTAAACCAATCGATATGCATTTGGGTAAGGGTTTTCAATAATTTCAAATGGTCCAACATATATATGAAAAAATTTTTTCAACTCAGAGGTAAGTAATTTAGATTTCTCGTGTGTCTTTACAAGACATAAGTCCCCAATTCTCAATTTGCAAGCTTTAACTTTATTATCATGCCTAGCCTTTCTTCTATTTGCTTGCTTATTCATTGTTACTCTAACTATTTCCTCTCTATCTTGTGCTGTAATTGGTATACAAGCAGGGTATTCAATATTTTCATTTAGAAAGTTTTCTGGTTTTCTGTTAAATAATATTTCATATGGAGAAAATCCTGTTGAGGAATGTTGTAAACTATTCATTACATTTTCGAAGATATTTAAGTATTCTATCCAACTAACATGTTTGTGGCTACAATATGTTCTGAAAAGTCTCCCTATCTCACGCATATACCTTTCAGCTGGGTTACTAGATGGATTATAAACAGATATCAAAATGTGTTTAATTTTGGTTCTTTGGAGCATGTACCTCCACATATTTGATAGAAACTGTGACCCATTATCAGAAAGAATCTTTTCAGGTTTTCCAACATCTATAATATATTTATTTTCTACTATTGCTGCAACTGCTTGCCCTGTAGCTTTTCTTAAAGGATATAGACTGATGTATTTTGAGAAAAGATCAACCAATACCATAATGTAATTATATCCACCTTTTGCAGTTGGTAGTGGTCCATATAAATCTGTAGCTACTAAGGTTAAAGGTTTATCAGGTATAATACTCTGCATTTCACCTTGATAGGTTCGATTACTTACCTTGACACGTTGGCACTTGTCACATTCAGAAATTATTTTCCTTACATGTTTAGACATATTGTAAAAATATACATTTTCTTGGAGTTTCTGTAAGCACTTTTGTGCACCAAAATGTCCATAACTCTCATGTGTGTATATTACTAGCTTGTCAATATGATCTTTTGGCCAGCATAACTTCCATATATCTGAATCTTCACTCATCCTTCTGAACAATATACCCTTGAATACTTTATAGTATTTACCAACTTTGTCTTCTCCTGGCTTACCTAATAAACTTTTTACTAACCTCCAGTTTTCATCATGATTCTGATTTCGTCTAATATCATTACATATTGTCTTAACTGCTTTCTCTTCTTTCACCCCCTTCATGTACATAATAGTAAACTCTCTTTCCTCAGATAAATCATAAAACTTTTGGTTATTATCCACAGGCATTCTAGATAATGTGTCAGCTACTACATTCTCTGAACCTTTGATATAGTGAATTTCATAGTCAAATTGTTGTAAGTACATAGCCCATCTGGTTAGTCTATCATGGTAGAGTCGACACACTTGTAAATAGCTTAAGGCTTTATGGTCAGAGTATACTATGGTTTTATGTCCAAATAAATAACTTCTAAATTTAGTAAATGCCCAATGCACTGCAAGTAATTCTTTTTCTGTGACTGTGTAATTCCTTTCATGTTTTAACATTAGTCTACTGGCAAAAGCTATAGAACAGACTTTTTCTACACCATCTTGCATTATGGTTTGAAACAAATGAGCTCCCAGCCCATATTCACTGGCATCACAACTTAGACAAAATGGAAAATTAAAATTAGGTCTGCACAGGATATCACAATTACACAAAGCATCTTTAAGGTTATCAAAGGCTACTTGACACGTATCATTCCACTTCCATAGTGTATTTTTCTTAAGTAGATCACTCAAACAAGGTTGGTTTATATACTTAGCTTCAATAAATTTCCTGAAAAATCCTATTGTACCGAAAAATGATTTAAGTTGTTTTCTATTTCTAGGTGGTGGTAGTTGTGAGATTGCCTTAAGTTTATCAGGGTCAGGTGATATTCCATTTTCTGAAATCTGATGCCCTAAAAATTTCAATTCACAAAGTCCAAATTTACATTTTTCTAATTTTAGGGTCATACCCCTATTATACAGTTTTGAAAAAATTTCTTTAAGTAACCCGTAGTGATCTGCCCAGTTAACAGAGTTTACCAGAATATCATCCACATATATTGCAAGCTTGGTTCTAAGTTCGTATCCTAGTACATCATCTAAAGCCCTAATAAATTCTGCAAGTGATACAGTAAGTCCAAAAGGTACAACCCAGTATTGATAGCATTTACCGTTATAGAGAAAAGCAGTATATTTTCGTGAGTCAGGTTCCAAAAGCACTTGATGAAATCCTGATGTAAGATCGAGGCTAGACATTATCTTAACATTACTAAACTTATGAAGTAGTTCATCCATTTTTTCTGGGTGGTCATTCTCTCTCTGAATATATTTATTTAACAACCTTGAGTCCAATACTATTCGGATACCACCATTTGGTTTTAAAACTATTACAATGGGGTTATTGTATTCACTACTGCTTCTTTCAATTACACCAGAATCAACTAACTTCTTAAGTTCTCTTTCTACCGCAGGTCTTCTTGCTATAGCTACATCATATGGTTTCTGGAAGAACGGCTTATGTGGTTTTAACTTAAGAACACACTGAAATTTTTTAACAATACCTGGTGCATCACTAAATACATCTTTGTATTCCCATAACAGACTTTCAAGTTCAACCTTTTCAGAATATATTAAGCCTGCTGCTTTGGCAACCTTCTCATTTACTAACTGTCCAAAATCTAATTTCTCCCCTTTAATATGTTCTTGTTCAATACTGCAAATTTTTTTAAAGATACATGACATTTTCATACTATGAACATTTAAATAAGTATCCTCCTCCTGTAAGAAATGTGTGTTTAAATGTGTTCCATGTTGGTTGAAATTACTTAAACTCATTTCTTTCCAGTTTATTTCTGCATTTGTCTTTAATAACCAATCTGATCCTAATAAAAAATTCTCACCAAGATCCGGTATAACTAAAAATCCATGATCAAAACTTATATTGTCTATCTGAAATGTAATAAAGGCCTGTACTTTTACTGGTTTACTATGTCTTCCAGTGGCTCCTCTGATCTTTACACCAACTACTGGTATTTCACAATAGCTACTACTGCTATGAAACTCCTTACTTAATAATTCCGATATTCCAGATATTTGACTACCGCTGTCTAATAAGCACTTGCCTACCCAGTCTCCTACTTTTACTTTAACAAAAGGAATACTCAAAGTTTTTCTTTCTGTGTGACATTCAGGTTCAGCTAATAAATCTCCCTCTACATCATCAAAGCTATTCTGATGACTTACATCACATATTAAATTCACAGGAGCTACAGATTCATTTCCATTTAACATACATGTATTACCTTCAAACAAACTTTCTGACATCTCTCCACCATCTGAGTACTTAAATTCATCATTATTTTCATCTAACGGACATATACCAGACTGCAATAAATTCAACATTTTAGATTTTAAATAGAGTAAGTGTTCTGAGAATACACTTTTTTTATCATCTACATTAAATTCTTCAAGGAATTCTCTATCCTCATTATCATAGATCAACTCCTCTTTTAAACTTATAAAATACTTCACTTCATCATTGTCATCATTTGTAATGCCACATGTATGGTTACTTATATTACTAATATTACAATTTTTCTCAGAACTACCCTCTACCTTTCTTCCATCTGTTACCTCTATTATTGGTTCTATCACGTTACTGAAACTTACAATTTTCTTTAAGTTATTCTTTTCATTGAAATTACTGCCAAAATCCAGTTTGAACACATTATTTAACTCACCGTCTTCAAATTTAGCCATGGTATCATTAATATCCTTAATTAAATTCACTGTACTTACATTTTTATTCCAATAGTTTGTCCAAAATTCATCTGTAGACCCACTGTTTATTGTATGTGTCTGTTGCAAATCTATAGCCTTCCCCTGTTTGTCATCAGCATTTACTTGTTTAGCATCATTGGTCCCTGCCTTGTTACATGTAAAGTCCCTCGTATTGAGGACCTCCAAACGAGAGTGGTTTAGTTTCCCTGGCCACCTTGTTCATTGCCCTTCTCCCACTGCTTACTGTTGTGATTATAGAAGTTTCTTTTTCCCTGATTCTTATTGTAATCCTGTTTATAACCATTACCCTTATGTTGGAAATTATGATTAGCATTAAAAGGTGGTGCAAAATTCTGATTATAGCCTGGATTATAGCTCTGAACAAAAGGTGGAGTAATATAGGAATTGTATGTAGGAACAAAGTTAGGTATTAACTGTGGGTTAAAGTTTTGGTTATACTTTGGCATGAACTGTTTATGTTTATTACCTGACATACCCCAATTTATCCTATCTGACCCCTGGTTCAGGTTACTCTTCCTTTCCTCATATGAATTTATTTGTCCCAAAAAGGATAGAAACTTCTCAACAGAATCTGTAGGTCCATAAGACAACCCTTTTTGTATCCAATTAGGTAACCTCCTGCGCAAAGCATCAATTTGTGTAATCACATCTAATGGTTCTGTTAAATGTACAAGTTTCTTGAGTTGTTCTGTACAAAATTCTTTCATATCTCCCATGTGATCCCGGTACATAGGTCCATTCAAAAAATCAGTTTTAATTCTAGATTGTTCTGCACTAGACCAGAATTTATTTAGAAAACTAGTTTCAAATTCAGAATAGGTATTGATGTTGCTATTCAGTTGGTTTGCCCATGAAAGTGCTTCACCCTCAAGGAAACGTTTTACAAATTTAATCTTTGCAGTGTCACTCATGCCAGGTAAGAAACTATCTTGACAATGTTGTATGAAGTCCACAGGATGAAATTTCTTGTCACCTGGGAAACTTCTTACGGGTACACCACTTAAACTAGCAAAGCTTGGACTTATCAAAGTTTTTGTATCTAACCCTTCCTGAATCTGAGTTAACTTCTGCTGTAATTCTAAGACTGTACTCTGGGTTTCTAGCTTCAATTCAGAATTAGTTTTGCTGACATTTTCAATTTTATTATTTAACACACTACATTTATCTGTATGCTCTTTTATAACATCTGTAAGATTGCTATTACATTTTTCTTCAACATCGAGAATCTTTCCACATAACTCTGATTTGGTGGTGTGGATCTGAGAATTTACTATTCTTACACTGTCCTCAATTTTATTCACTCGGTCATTTGTTTGTGTAATCTGAGAAGCATTTCTTGTAACTTCACTTTCTACACATTCGAACCTAGTACTAAACTTTGTTTCTAGACTTCCAATGTATTGTTTTAAATCGGTCATTGAGTCATTTGTTTTACTAATTTCAAATTTAATTGAATTTGTTAGTTTAGTTTTCATAGTTTCCATTTGTAATGAATGTTCGGTTTTCATAGTTTCCATAGTTTCCATTTGTAATGAAAATTTGGAGTTCATTTGTAATAAAAGTTCCAAGATTGCTTTATTTTCTATTTCTGTGTTTGCTGCCATATTACTAATCTGTTGTCCAGTCTCTTGTAAATCACTAGAAAATGGGACCTGCTGCTTTCTTGTAATCGGTGTAGAACTCGCGATACCAGAACCTTCTACCCCACTGTCAAAGTCCGAAACTTGAGTACTATCATCAACCTCCTTTCTTACTGTATCCATTTTAAAATAAGTTTTCAGTCCACATAAAACCCCTATCACACAAACAGTCACTACAAAAGTTAAGAAAAAAAAAATAAGTACTTAGCTCGTCACAAGGATGCGGCGATACAGGAATCTAGTAGTTCAAATTACTGCCATCTTCCTCCATTAAATTTCGACATCGTAGGTGTGGATAGTATTGTAGTCGAATTCTGCACTTTTATGATGGTTTTACTGCACATCCATCATATACATTATTTTCCTTGTATCCTGAAACACATTCTTATATTAGCGAATACTCATTAAAATCGTTTGATCACGTCACCACTTTTAACACTTTACATTAGTGAATACGCTTTTAAAATCCTGGTCACACGGCACCACATCTAACGTCCATCACCTCTTTTCGGAATGACTCAAACTGAGCTCTAATATATTCCTGAATCACGGAAATGTTTATTAGTTCTCAGTCTATAACGAAATCATTCCACTGTAGGTGAAGTTGAACTTATCTTATATGCTGGCTGAAGTCCATTGCGTTGTGATTTGTCTTCGGCATTCACTAAAGAATTTAATTTTACAGGATATTTTCATAAAGTAAATCCATCTTAGTTGATATGGAAAAAGATTTTATTTCCACTTAAACATTGCACAATCAAGAAATGCAGCAGCAAGCTAACAAAGCTGCTTACAGGTTTCTGGCCACTCACAAACTGAATAAAACATGGTTTCTCTCCAACATCTTTCTACATGACTGCGTAATAAGATTGATGACAAAGTTTTGTAATTCACAATTAAACAGTATTCTTTTACATTAAATATGCCAAAATACAGAAATTAAAATATTACATTTAAGCTCTGACTATTTATGTCAATGTATGTACTTGTTTCATGAATTTTGTATTTAAATGTAGTACACAAATTTAACGTCATCCTTTTGACTAGTGTTTATAGTCGTCAAATTATTTACATTATGTGTGTTTTCGAAATGCACATATATTTGTTTTGCCAATAGTGTGTAGGCGTACTATTATTATGACATGGTATTTTAATGTGTTTCGGTTTGCGGTCAAATTATTTATTAATATGGATTTGTATATGGTTGTCGTAGTTTTGTTAATTTCGAAGATAGTTTCTTAGTACCAAACGGATTATTAATTTTAGTGCATGAACAATTATCAGTATTTAATTTAGGATCTAGTGATATATAAAACATGGTCTGCCCTAATTTATTTAAACAAAAGGTATATATGAAATCATGTTGTGCAATAGTTTATAACATGTAGTATTATTGTTTTCATACAAATTAGTATCTATATAGGTTCAGCAATTTCCGAAACTAAGTGTAATGCATTTTTAGTGTTTGCAGCTATTATTTACGAAAGTATTAAAAAATGAAAATTACGTAAAAGGTCAGCCAAAGTTATATTTAAATCAATGTAGTATTTCTTAAAAGCGTTTTACTAATAGTGTTAATAGAATTTCAAACAGAAGGTGAAAATGTGTTATCTCACATGTCCGGTAATGAAGTTTTACTTTAGGTATCAGATATTTCGTGTTTCTATGTTGGCAACTGATTTTTAGGAGTGAGCAACATAGCAGAAACGTTACAACCTTAGACTGCTTGAAAGGAGCTACATACTTCTCAATTATGGACATGCAGACAGGTTACTGGTAAATCGAGGTTGACGAAGCTGACAGGGAGAAGACGGCTTTTATTACACCTGACGACCTCTATGAATTTAAAGTAATGCCATTTGGATTATGTAATGCTCCAGCCACATTCGAACGCATGATGGACAACTTGCTTTGACACCTTAAGTGGACGACGTGTCTCTGCTATTTAGATGACATTGTCGTTGTCTCGAAAACATTTGAAGAACATCTGAGTCGCCTGTCAACTGTGTTGAAGTGTGTTCAGGCTGCAGGTCTCTGCCTCAATCCAAAGAAGTGCCTCTTCGTCGCCAAAGAGATAAAAATCCTGGGGCACCTAGTCAACAGAGATGGTGTTCGTCCTGATCCAGATAAAGTAAGGGCAGTCACAGAATTTCCAACTCCTCAGCACATTCGTGATGTGAGAAGTTTTCTCGGGCTGTGCTCATACTACCGACTTTTCATAAATGGATTTTGTAACAAGGCACAGCCATTACAAGAACTTCTGCAGGGAGATGCCAACTTTTACTGGGATGAGACAAAAGAAAGAGCTTTCCGGGCACTTAAGGAGGCTCTAACTTCCGCACCAGTGCTAGCCTTGTACGACGAGAATGCAGAAACGGAACGACACACAGACGACAGTGGCTATGGGATTGGTGCAGTGCTTGTACAAGTTCAGGAAGGTGCCGAAAAAGTGATAACCTATGCGTCAAGAGTACTCTCAAAGTCCGAGATAAACTACTTTACAACTGAAAAAGAATGTCTCGCAGTTATCTGGGCTATCAACAAGTTCCGGCCGTATTTATTCGGCAAACCATTCACCGTCGTGACAGACCAGCATTCTTTGTGTTGGCTGACTAGCTTGAAGGATCCATCAGGTCGACTAGCAAGATGGGCACTAAGACTCCAAGAGTACGATGTCACAGTGGTATTCAAGAACGGGCGCAAACACAAGGATGCCGACTGCCTTTCGAGGAATCCATTAGTGGAACACAACAGCATTAATGAAATTTCGGCTCTCACTGAATTAGATGACGTTACAGCTGAACAGAGAGAAGATCCAACTCTATTAAAAATGATAGAGGCCTTGGAGAAAGGAGAACCGACCAATGGAGAGTTCCAACTTATAAACGGAACATTGTACAAGAGAAACTACGATCCACTGGGCCCCAAATGGCTAATTGTTGTTCCAGCTCATCTCCAGCCAGCTATTCTCAAATATTTCCATGATGCTCCAATATCCGGTCATCTGAGATTCGTGAAGACCCTAGACAGAATCAGACGCAGGTATTACTGGAAAGGTCTCTACCGATCTGTCAAGCACTATGTGAGTCACTGTAAAGAGTGCCAGCGACGGAAGCATGTGCCGCAATTACCTCCAGGACATCTCATACCGATTCCGCCGGCAGCAGCTCCATTCCACCGAGTTGGGATCGATCTTTTAGGGAGATTCCCGAAGTCGACAACCGGTAACCGTTGGATAATAGTCTGGACTGACTACCTCACACGCTACGCTGTCACCAAACCTGTGCCGACTGCAGAAGCTCCAGAGATCGCAAAATTCCTTGTAGAAGACATTGTTTTGAAGCATGGAGCACCACGTGTCATGATATCTGATCGTGGAAAAGTATTCCAGTCAAAACTAGTATCAGAGGTAATGTCACGGTGCAACATTGTCCACAGAATGACAACTGCATACCATCCTCAGACAAATGGTCTTACTGAACGTTTTAACAAAACGTTAGCCGACATGCTGTCGATGTACGTCGATGTTGAGCAGAAGGATTGGGATACAATTCTGCCAGTAGTGACATTTGCTTACAATACCGCAAGACAAGACACCACAGGCTTCCATGGCCGTGAAGCTGAGACGACAATGGATACACTGTTCCCGTTCCAACCGGACGACACTCAGGATGACTATGTTAAACAGCTCATCACCAGGGTTGAAGAAGCAAGACAGCTGGCTCGCATACGGACACTGGACGCCCAGGAGAAGGACCATCAGCGGTATAACGACAAGCACCGACCTGTTGTGTACAGCCCAGGAGATCTGGTATGGATTTTTACCCCTGTATGGAAGGTTGGACTGTCAGAAAAGTTGTTGAAGCGATACTTTGGTCCGTATCGTGTCATACGCCGCCTGTCAGACGTCACATACGAAGTTGAGGATTATGAGCCGTCGTCGAAACGTCAAAAACGAAGAGACATTGTTCACGTCTTGCGCATGAAGCCTTACTACGATCCTGAAGAGCAGGTAGACGACAATGGCTTCTTGTTCAAGGACTTTAAGGACGGTAATGTTCCTGATGAAGTCACGACAGGAACGTCTGTCGTCGATAATCGCGGAGAAGGGAAGGATTCTCTTGAACTGTCATACAGAGGACCCATGACACGGTCAAGATCCAGGACATTGCAGCTGGCTCCACAGGGATCATAACAGCGGGTCGCTGTTTCTCCAGGAGAGGGAACAATACCGCGAGAGACCACGAACACCAACTGCCTGCGTGGCGCAGGGGATAGCGTCACGGTTCAATCCTGCCCACCAGCAAAAATTTATTTCTTTGTAATTTACAATTCCAGAAGGTTCTACATCTTTCTTATGTTCACTTGCAAGTTCTTCTTGTTTCTTATGTTAACTGTTCTTCTAATTTCTGGTAAATTCTGTCTGTGTATAAATAGCAGAGCACTCTGCCTGAGAGGCAGTCAGTGCTGCGTGTATGTTGAGTTCGTAATAAACGTGCTTTTAGTATAAGTGCTGTGTTTAGTTGCCTTCGAAGTCAAGCCTGCTTCCATTGCAACGCGACAATATATATATATATATATATATATATATATATATATATATATATATATATATATATATTATGCCCCCTAGACAAGAGGTTCAGGGCGGTCCCACCCTTCCTTATAGTCCAACCATTCTGCAACGGCGTACTGCTAAATTTGCAGAAATTATTTCCTCAAAACAAAAAAATATGAGCGTTTAGATAATGAAATTTCAAATATAGTTCCTATTATGAAACTAAAGTCTAGATGGCGAAATCTGCCGAAAAAATTCGCAAAGTTCCAAAAAACGGTTTTTATTAAGTAAATAAAAAACGATAACTCCGATGGGAAAATGTTAAGACTAGAAAACAATGCAACGCATACAAGAATTTTTACTTACTAGTAAAATTATTTAATAATTAATATGAAGCACATCGCTGTAAAATGTAAATTAGGTCCACTAGATTTTTTTAAAGAAAAATATTTATGTCGGCTCCAGAAGGTCGTACAGCAACATTATTTGTCTTAAAATCTGTGGAAAAATGTCAGCAACATATTTCTTTAACACTTCCTTTCATAACATCAAAATGAAAATAGTTGAAGAAAAAAAAAAAAGAGCAAGTTTTTAAAGTCATTCTTTGATACTTATAATTAACAAGATCTAAAACATTATTTAATAGTATGACATTACAACTCTTCACGAAAAAAACAGACGAAAAACCGTACTCCAGATACATCCCCTGACCAGCTCTAGGCAATTTTGTAGGAGCCCTTTTTTCCAAATAAATAAATAAATAAATAAAAAATCGATATATCTAAATAAAAAAAAATACTGAATAGTTTTATTTTTTCGGAAAAGGTCTTATTTGACTTATTTCGTGCCATACTTGTGGTACATAACAAGTTTGGAAACGTGAATGTTGTAGAGTTATAAGGAGTTTAATTTTTAAAGAATTTTATTTTTTCGATACATCTCGAAACGTATCAAATCAATCGACATGTACAAGAAAGCAATCGATAGATAATCTTAAGGGCTACAACTTTCTAATTTAACATTTTCCCGTCGGAGTTATCGTTTTTTATTTATTTAATAAAAACTTGGAACTTCGCGAATTTTTTCGGCAAATTTCGCCATCTAGGCTCGATTTTATAGAAACTCTATTTGTAATTTAATTTCCTACAAGATCGTATTTTTTGTTTCCAGGTAATAAGTTTTGCAACACTTCTCCCTAATTTTCACTGCAGCTGTCCCGCTCATTTGTACATCATTTGCCCCCCCTCCCGCTCCCCGCTAACTGTCAGCCTCCTGCCCTCTCCATCTACATACATACTCCGCAATCCACCGTAAGGAGCGTAGCGGAGGGTACACTGTACCACTACTAGGCATTTCCCGTCCTATTCCACTCACAAAATAGAATGAGGAAAAAAAGAATGCCTATATGCCTCCGTACGAGCCCTAATTTCTCTTGTCTTTGTGATCATTACGCGAAATGAAAGTAGGCGGCAGGAACATCGTTCTACACTCAGCTTCAAATTTCCTCAAGAGAATTTCTCGAAAAGAACGTCGTCTCTCTGTGATTATATTCTCCCCCGCTGTCCCCTCCCCATTTTTTTGGGAGTAAAGCTTAGGATGTAACTTCCCGTCGACAGCGTGGTCATTAGAGACGGAAGTAATTCCGAATGTAATTGGCCATTGCCTTTCAAAGGAACCGTCGGCAGTACCTGGCATGATTTAAGGAAATCACGTAAAAATCTAATTCAGGATGGCCGGAGGTGGATTGGAACCACCGTCCTCCCGAATGCGAGTCCAGTGTTTCACCACTGCGCCAACAGGGTAGAGCAAGCTCCCATGTTTTGAAAGAATATCTATCTGCCAACATTGATGGTAATTGGTGAATCGTTCTGAAGTCTATGGAAAGGTAGGGGATCAATCCCCCCCCCCCCCCCAAATTTTGTTGTAATGCTTTACAAGTTAGAATACATGTGATAATTTACAATTGCCTTTTATTGTCTGACCTCCCCCCCCCCCCCCCCCCCGAAAGAAAAAGGAATACAAAATCCTGACTACAGCCCTGCCTCTGCCATACAACACACAGTGTAAAAGCCTTGCCCGAGAAAACATAGATTTACTGTATATGCATCCATGTGCCAATTTTCATAGTGATGGGACAAATGAAGTCTCTTGTAAGGCACCCTCCGCCACGCGCCATATGAAATGTCATCTTCCTCTCATTTTGAAGGCCATGCGTTTTCTTCAATGTCGGAAGAAAACTGTAGGTATGATGTCGAAATCAGTAAGTGAAGTACGGTTCGCCACGCTCCATACGTAATGTTCCGTAGACAGTGACCGCCCTCTTATTTTGAAGCTCAAGTGTGCAATATTCTATTAAGAAAAAAAAAAAAAAAAAAAAAAAAAATCGCACCGACGTGTTTTACGGCCCACTTTAGATTTGTAGTTTTATAAGTTTTTGCAAACATTTTGAATCAAAATAATAATAAATTAATTAATAAGAGTGTCTGAAACCCTTTTAGGAAAAAAATTATGTAGTGGGGAGTTTCGAACAACCGACCTTTCGCGTCACAGAGCAGCACCTTGCCCACTACGCTACGGCTATTAATCAAAACACGGTTTCTTTAATCTCAGACTATTGATGGCCGTTGTTAACTGATGTTAATATGGCGTTTGTAGACATTAGAATATCATTTAACGCACGAAGAACGATGAGTTTTTGTTAATTCCTCAGTGTGCCGTTGCTTTGAAATGACAACGTGTAAGTTATAATAAGAAAATCACCAAATACACGAGGAATGTCACGTGATATCTCCGAACGGCTGGTTTTCGTTTATTCGATGGAGGGTGTCAAATCTCCGTTATGTTTGCAAATATGTCTCAGACGATACGATATATGAAAGAAACATAAGGGAGCTAAGTTGTAGAGAATTTTCTCCTCTACCAATTAGGTTACTCAATTTTCGTGTCAGGTGAACGATTCGTTTGCAATTACAATTATATTACAAACGGCTTTTTTTGGTTTCACTACCGTATTTTTTGTCCGAAAAATTTGAAAAAGGGAGGTTCTGGTCTCTGGCGGCCTACAATCATGTCTTAAAATCTGGTGCTGATCGGTTGAACGGTTCGTCTTAAAAACACGGAACATGTTACGGACAGACAGACATACATCCCAAAATCGCCGTTATTTTTGCAAATATCTTTGAAACGCTACGAGATATGAAAAAAACATAAGAGAGCAAAGTTGTAGAGAATTTACTCCTCTACAAATTCGGTTATTCAATTTTCGTGTCAGATGAATAGTTAGGCCGTTATTTTCATTTAAATTTCGAGCTGTCAAAAGACGATCGCAAAGGCCCACTTTTAGTGTTACTAATGTTACGTAAAGTGGGCCAATAAATAAAAAACGTGCGGTTATGTTCAAATGATTGTAAATCTGTCGGACTCAACTACTGGGTTATTAGTTCGTAGCTACTAAGGTAAATTAACCTAAGAACAACGCAAACACCCATGCCCGTGGGGGACTCGAAGTCCCGACGGCGAACGGCTATGCGCACCGCAGCACGGCGCTCCAATGCGCACGGCTTACCCGCCGCGGCACGGGTATTCCAGTTTAAATATACAGATCCGTCGGAAAGTAGGGGCTCACTTTTTTCCGGATGAAAGGCAGCTTATGTACCCTTCGGTACCCTTGACAAAGTGTATGCAAAATTTCATGATGATCGGAGTTGTTGTTACGGCGTAAAAACATAACAAATTCACGTTCGCATTAACTGAGAACTCAGCGTTGTCCGGGTATTCATTTGCTTCACATCTTCTGTCAGTCAAATACACCTTCCCCTCTCCGTCCGTCTCCTTCTCCATCATTCTTTTCGCTGCCCATCTCCTCCTTTTCCACCCCTACCATCACTGGCCATCTCTTCCTCCCCCTCTTCTCCCCCCCCCCCCAATCAAAAAACGTTCTATCCATTTCCTTTTTGTCTATGTCCCTCTCCCTCATTCTGATAGGAACGACGCTACATATAATTGACAGTAACATTTCGCCATACAGTTTGTTTGTCTAGTATAAAAACCTACTCAATGTGATCATATGTACTTGAGCTTACTTTCAAACGGTGTAGAATTCTGTTGTAAAGCACTCTCCAACGTGCACCGTATAAAATCATACTTAGAGTGTATTTGTTTATTTGTATACAGTAGTATTCCTTTTGTTTCGAAAGTCAAGTGTGGATTGGAGTCGGAAGTCTGTTATAAAGTACGATGTTTCATTCACCGTACGAAATGTTATATTGACAGTCACATTCCTATAATTTTGTCAAGTATATAAAATTTCATCTTGATAGGAATAAAACTATAAATTTGTGTGAAATACATATAGACAATCTTTGTTATACAAATACTAGCTAAAAACCCGGCGTTGCCCGGGTATTTATTTATTTATTCCTGCCTGGAGTTAGTACTTTTCCTACCCTTCTCTCTCTGTCCATCTTCTTTTTTCTAAAAATAGGTTATCTTCATCGGAAAACGTATAAGAAATAACGCTGTCTTGGTTAATGTACAAAATTATAAGCGCATTATTCAAACAAAGAAAGATAGAAGTCAAAACACAAATGACGTATAAAATTCGCACGATCTCATATTTATTCAGTTATATGTGATACAACTGTATAATTTTTCAGGTATGTATTTATTTGTATAAGTGCTACATGTCTGTAAAATTCCTTGGGAATACAATTGGAGTTAAAAGAAGTAATAGAGTACTACTTGGTGCGTGATAGGGCGGTTTTCTATGAACGTTACTGTTTTATGTGCTCATACCTCATGAGCTACAGATCGCACTGTGCTACAATTTCGGAGGCACATTCAACGATATGTGATTACATTGCCTATAAAATTTCCTGCGGCTATTATAAAATTATAAATTGTAACGTGATACCGAATGCCGTAGTTTTACACCATAAACAGCGGAAAGGTAGTAAAGCGAGAAACTCTTTTCCTTTTATCATTTTACTGTGGTTGCCAGCGAGAAAAAGTTTAATAAAGGTTTGAAATTATGTTTAAAGTTTGTTGCAAGTCGCTAAGTACTCTCATTCTCGTAACGTTTATCTGTAAAGTCTCATCGAATTATGGCAGTTTCTTGCAACTCTTATCGTTTATGGAGTTATATCTCTTGAACCATGAGTCATATGTGGTTCGTACTCCTACAGAAGATGTTATCTCACGTAAGGAATATGTTTACCAAATTTGGTTGAAATCGGTCCAGTGGTTTAGGAGAAAATCAGCAGCATTGTCGCTTATGGCAGCAGTTTTCCGCGCATCTCATTGTTTATGACGTCATATCTCGTGAACTATATATATCGTATGTGATTCTTAGACTTACGGCGACCGTCCTCATGGATTGAAGCTTACGTGTACAAAATTTCATACAGATTGGAAGAAAACTGTAGATTTGTATGCAACACGTACAAATATACGGACACTCTGCTTTATATATTAGATATGTTGTAAAGTTGTATAATTTTTTAGGTATATATTCATTTGTATAAGTGCTGTATGTTTGTATAATCTTTTGCATATACAATTAGTAGTAAAGAAGTGATAGTTTATAACTTGGTGCTTGATAGGGCGGTTTTCCATGAAAGTTAAGTTTTATGTGCTCATATCTCATGAACTACGTGTTGTGCTGTGATACAATTTCGAAGGTACATTCAGCTATCTGTGTGTATACTGTCTGTAAAATTTCCCGCGGCTAAAATTTGTAGTGTAGAAATTATAAATTTTAACGTCATACCGAATGCCGTAGTTTTAATCCATGTACAGCGGATAAGTAGTAAGAGAGAAACTTTTTTCCTTTCATAATTTTGCTATGGTTGTCAACGAGAAAAAGTTCAATGAAGTTTGAAATTATGTTTAATGTTGGTTGCAAGTCGCTAAGTACTGTTATTCGTATACAGCGTGTGAATAAAGTCTCTTCGCGTTATGTGCCAGTTTCTTGCAACTATATTGTTTATGACGTTGTATCTCCTGCACCATGTGACGTATGTGGTTCTCATCCCGATAGCATTGTTACTTCATGGTAAGGATTACGCGCACAAAATTTTATTGAAATCGATCCAGTGGCTTACGAGGAAATGTGTAACACTCGTTTGATGCAGCAGTTTTTCGCGCATCTCATTGTTTATAACGTCATATCTTGTTAAAAATGTGTTGTAAGTGATCCTAACACTTACGGCGACCGTCCTCATGGATTGAAGCTTACGTGTGCAAAATTTCATAAACATTGGAAGAAAACTAGACTTGAATACAATACGTATGCACAAACATACGGACACTCTGCTTTATATATTAAGAAGATTTAGGATTAAATGTCCTGTAGAGGAACAACACATTACTTTTTAGTCGGCAACTTGAAGAGCAGAAAAAAGAAAGTAGGCAGCCTTTTATTTTGTTGTTTGTTTTGTAACAATATTACTGGTAACGACAGGCGCGTAGCAATTCGACTGTCTTCGATAACACGGCTGCCCCAGAACCCCGCCTGCCCATAACGTCCAACTGCTTCATTTGGCAAGGAACTTCCGAGAGTACAAGGCATTTGGAGTTCAGCCGCAGACCGATGTCGTCGGACAGTGTGTTTTATTATCCTTTCTCCAACATCAGCTTCGATTTCATGGATGTCATACGGAATTCTCAGTCCAGCACGCCGCTGCCGCAGAATACTGGTAAGCGTTTAAAAACTGAGCAACAAATGCTCGCGTATAAAACTTATAACTGACGTTAATTCTGATTACGCACTGTCTTGCCAAAATTCTCATTTCTTTACTAATCTGACAGCGTGGAGGATAGCAATGTTCGTTGCATCTTATTTTTTTTTTTATTTTTTTTTTTTATTTATTTTTTTTTTTTTAATGCTATTCAGCATACAGAAGGTCACGCGAATTATCGTTGACATATTTAACTTGGAGGAAGTCCAGAAGTAAGAAATTCGTTAGTTACTGTTGTGGTCCATGTTCCGTAGATATAATAGTGAATCATAAGAATCTAGGTTTTGATTCTTGCTTGTGTGATTTAATTGGAACTTGCAAATTCTGCACTATTGTGTTCCGCATGTAGCAATTTACCTAACTCTGAACAAGCGCACCACATCTTAAGCGTTCCTCCCTAAACACAAATATTGATATAAAAAATTAATGTATCATCGTCTGTTTCAAATCTAGAGGTGGGGCTGTTCACGTTAATTTTTTTCTATGCCAACGTTCTTCCGATTTTAAAATAAAGCTTCAGAGTTTGTTCAGCTGATGAATGTCATAAATAATTCTTTTCGTAATGAGCGTTCCCGGGGAAAAAAATTTTGCTTTCCCATTTGGTAGGGTATTAGTTTTGATAAATATCTGCCTTATTGCCATAATTGGTTGTACTGAGAGGTTTTTTTATTCTGAATCCTATTTTAGTGAAATGCTAGCGAATTTGATTTCTTGTGTTATCAGCCCGATGACTTAATTTTGAAACCGGAACTATGTTCGTAACTTATTCGCTTCATATACTTAAAAAGATGTTTAATCACGGTTATCATTGCTTGTAAAAAGCTGAATTGGCTTTAAAAAAATTATTAATCAGGGGTTGAATTTGTTCCATTGAAGTGATGTTATGGCATGGTAATCTATCAGGTAGACGGTCTTCTTAAGATGTGGAGCAGTTTCTGCGCAGAACCTTGGAAGTGATACAGCGCTCCTGATAACTGTCGAATATCGTTTTCCCCGAGCCCAATCTTCAACATAACTACCTTTCAACGTCATTTTTCTGCGGATGTAATAACAAAATTGCGTAATTCGTAAATTACAAACTAAGAACTTGAAAGTCTACATCATTTTAAGTGCTGTACTTTAGTTTTAGCAATAAACAGCTTTATTTGCTCTACATCGTTTCCCAACCCTTTTGAAAGCACGACCCGCTTTCAACGAAAAATATTTTGGCGATCCCACCCCCTCTCAGAACTATTACACAACTATGTGTAAATTCAAAGGGAATGACTACACTATTGTACATTATAGGATAAATTTTTACTCCAATTTTCGGAAGTGAGCTCCTATTTTACATGAACTTAGACAGAAAAATGTTGGATAACGAGATTTCGCAAACAAGTAAACCTCAGAACAGAATTATGCCCGTTGATAAAGGCACCACAGAGCACTCAATTTCTCAAAATTACTTATTGTATCTTGTAAACTTAGCTATCGCCTGGTACATGAAAACAATTTACAGGCCTTTCGTTTATTCATTGTTAAAACGGTGTATTTAATATAAACCAATCTTTGTTCGGTAATTTCCTAGACCTCGTGTACATCGAAGAAAACGGCGTTGCGATCGAAATATATCGAATGTTCGATATGGTGTTAACGTTCAATTTAACGTTTCTGAACCGGAGATTCGGGCGCTACGAGCCCTCACATACTTAAAAAAAAAACTCCTTGTTTAACCTATACCTTTTACTTTAAAACAGTGATCTGTAGCGTATCCTTAAGAAGGTTAGGTATAGGTTAAACGAGAAGGTTTTTTTTAGTACGTGAGGGCGCGTAACGCCCGAATCTCCGGTTCAGAAACACTAAATCATCAATGGTAGCGAATCCATTTATTATAACTTTCTCAGGATTATAAAGGATGTGGTTAGGCAGGAACCTAAGAGTACAGCATGAATAGCACAACGAAATATCACTCAGTAAACACTACACAAGATACGATTCAAAACCAGCGCTTCCATCTGTCGCCACATCAACCATGGCGTAAGAATCGAACATTCAATATATATCGATCGCAACGCCGTTTTCTTCGATGTACACGAGGTCTAGGAAATTACCCTTTGTTCTATTGAGAATTAATCAACAAGGAATCGCGTAAACGCAATCCACAGATTGGAAAAACACTGCTGTACATAACCTACTAGTTAATTACTATTTGGAACTTGGGGCAGCAAATCAGTGACAGGTAAATTACCGCACACATTTAATTGCCTCCTATCACGTCTTTCTCCAGTCATGCTGCAGAACTCTGATTTTCGGACAAATATTTCGCCACCCGCTAACTGATCTTTTAATATCCTACAATTGGCTGCAGTAGCAAAATAGCAATAAAACTCCATTGTTGTACACCTGCGTTCTGTTAAGGAAAGTATGAACTGAGCGCACTGTTGCCACATCAATCATGGGCGTAACATATCCACTGCACGAATCTTTTTATTGATACTACATTGACGCAATGTGACGATAGAATGCGTAAAGTCGCGTGTACGGGAAGTGTTCTTGAAGGCAGAAAAGCTCAAATGAAAGGTAGGAAAAATTGCAGATACATCCTGGTTAATCTCGTCACCACGATATGCAATTTGATATTTTAAAATAATAATCCTGTTTTTCTCTCATATTTTTTCTCAAACTCGTGTTATTCACTCTAGCTATTCAGAGCTTTTGTTTGCCGTCCATTTTGTGTTATTTAAATGTTCATCCTTGAACCGTTCTTTGTTTTTCTTGTGTGGTTACCATTTCTGTAATTTTGTGAGGTTCGTTTTGACTTGATATTGAAAGGTCGAAGATTTTCTCTGTGGCCTGTTCTTGTTTTATTCTGCAGGTACGTTTATAAGTTAATTTTTTTTCTATAGTCATCCGTTATTGTTTCTTGAAGCAAAATTTGTAACTTGGCAAACTTATCCGTACAGAGGTACGGCGGAAGTATTTCAGTCTTTTTTCCCCCATGTTTCCTTGTGGATAGTTAGTGGGTCAGTTTTCTGAGAGATCTTGTCAAGCTTATCCACAGCAAATTTTGCTTCTCCATTGTTTACCGGGTACTTTCTATTGTCAGCTTGCTCTGCTCATTTTACTCCTGAGATTGTGAAGCCGTATGGAAAGTATATTATTCAAACTTTTGCGAAATTAAATGGGAATGAGGGTCAACTGAAGCACGGGATACCATGTTGTATTACTCCAATAGTGAGTAATCATTAGTCTTTTGTTATGAATCTTTTTTTTTTTTTACGGTTCACCTGATACCGCCCGTCAGCTTTGACCCGTGACATCGCAGCGCGGTAGTTTTGAGGGGTGTGAGCGTTTGTAGAAGGCGTGAGTGATTGTGGTGGTTGAGTTACAGACGATAGTTTGTTTAAAAACAAAACATTAATATTCTGTGTTTAAAAAGTGATCTGTAGCCTCCCTTGATGGTTAGGTGTAAGTTAACCGAGAATTTCTTTTGTATTATGTGAGGGCCGAAGGCGCGAATTTTTGGGCTGACCTGTGATCGATGGTACATTCTGTTATCTAAAATAACTACAGATTTGTATCTACAATACAGAAGTATTAAGATATCCCGTATACTGGTTTTCCGACATCTTGATGACTTCATGGGTCAAAGCAGACGGGTGGTATCCCAGTCTACAGTTATGCCTTGTTTGCCTTTCCTAATGTAAATACAGGAGTCTGCCTTTAACTTCTTCATTCCCATCTTAACTAATGTAGAATGTAAATACTTACTCCAACAGTATCCAATTCCTGTCCATAAATGTTTTTAGCTTCCAAACTTTTATCTTTACAATATTTCTGAGCTTCTTTAGGTGGTATTACATAGGATTTCCTCTTCTAATATTCCATTTAGATTAGCGGTCTTTACATCCATTTGATAGATTAACATATTTTCTTTCACAGCCAAAGTTAAAAGAACCTTAGTGAAGAATATTTTACAACAGGTGAAAATGTTTCTTTAGAATATATACCTTCTTTGGCTACATCCCTTAACCACTAATCTTGCTTTATACTTGGTTGTTGCAGTTTCAGAGTTGTTTTTCTATTTTTTAATACTAATTATCTATCTCGTATTTGAGTTCTTTCCTTCAGTAGCATATTTAACCATTCATGTGTTTAATTTTGATTTAGAGACTGCAATTATTTAATTGCTTCTTTCCAATTTTTAGAATATTTACTATTCATAGATACTTCAAAAATTTCTGGTTCACCAATGAAACTGTAACATGTTGTTGTGGTCTTCAGTCCGCAGACTGGTTTGTTGCAGCTCTCCACGCTACCCTGTCCTGTGCAAGTCTCTAAATCTGAGAACACATTCAGCAACCTACACCCTTTTGAATCTGCTTACTGTATTCATCCCTCAGTCTCCCTCTGATTTTTACCCCACACACTTCCTTCTAATTCTAAGTCGACAATTCCTTGTCTCAATGTGTCCAACCAATCTATCCCTTCTCTTAGTCAGGATATGCCAGAAACTCGCTTTTCTCCCCAATTCGATTAAGCACTTCATCATTAGTTACGTGCTCTATCCATCTAATTTTCATCATTCGTCTGTAGCACCACATTTCAAAAGCTTCTATCATCTTTTTATCAGAACTCCTTATTGTGCACGTTTCACTCCCATACAAAGCTACACTCAATTGCTTTCAGAAAGGACTTCGTAACATTTAAATTAATATTGGATGTTAACAAGTTTCGTTTCTTTAGAAATGCTTTTCTTCCCAAAGCCATTCTGCATTTTATATCTTCTTTATTTCGCCCATCGGAAGTTATCTTGCCACCCAAATAACAAAAATCATGCCGCGGTGGAGTAGCCGAGCGGTCTAAAGCGTCTCGCTGCGGAGCGCGCGGTTGCTCGCCGTGGAGGTTAGTCCTCCCTGGGGCATGGGTGTGTGTGTTTGTCCTTAGGTTAGTTTACCTAGGTTTAAGTAGTTTGTAAGCTACGGACTGATGACCACGCAGTTTGGTCCGATAGATTTACAAACATTCAAACATTTTTAAACAAAAATCATCTACTACTTTTATTATCTCATTACCTAATCTTATTCCTTCAGTATCGTCTGATTTTCTGACATTACATTCCATTACCTTCGTTTTACTCTTGTTAATGTTCATCTTATCTTCCTTTAAAGACAATGTCCATTCCATTCAATTGGTCTTCCAGATCTTTTGCGATCTGACAGAATTACTATGTTATCGGCAAACCGCAATGTTTTTATTTCTTCTACTTGCACTTTAATGCCCTCTCCACATTTCTCCTTCCATTCCTTCACTGCCTGCTCAATGTACAGATAGAACAACTTTGGGGAAAGGCTACAACCCTGTCTTACTTCCTTCCCAACGTCTGTGTCCCTTTCTTGCCCTTCGACTGTAATAACTGCTGTCTGGATTTTGCATAGGTTGAATATAACTCTTCGCTCCCTATTTTATCCCTGCTACCTTCAGAATTTGGAAGAGTGTATTCCAGTCGACATTGTCAAAAGCTTTCTCCAAATCAACAAACACTAAAAAAGGATGTTTCCCTTTCCTTAGCCCATCTTCTAAGATAAGTCGTAATGTGAGTATTGCCTCCTGTGTTCCTACATTTCTCCTAAATCCAAACTGATCTTCCCCCAGGTTGGATTCCACAAGTTTTTCCATTCGTTTGTAAATAATTCGTGTTAATATTTTGCACCCATGGCTTATTAAACTGATAGTTCTGTAGTCTGCACTTGCTTTCCTTGGAATTGGAATTAAAATATTCTTCTCCAAGTCGGAGGGTATTTCCCCTGTCTCATGCATCTTGCATACCAGGTGATAAAATTTTTTCACGACTGGCTCTCCTAATGATATCAACAGGTCAGACAGAATATCTACTCCAGGAGCCTTGTTTTGACTAAAGTCCTTCAGCACTCTGTCAAATTCTTCTCACAGTATCATATCTCCTATATCATCTTCCTCCACTTCGTCTTCCATTTCTAGAATACTGGCTTAAAGTTTTTCTTTATATAGGCCCTCTATATATTCCTCCCACAGTTCAGCCTTTCCCTCTTTGCTTAGTATTGGCTTTCTGTCAGAGTTCTTGATATTCATACAGCTGTTTTTCTTGTCTCCGAATGTCCCCTTTATTTCCCTCTAGGCAGTATCTATCTTTCCCCTAGTTATGCATTCTTCTAAGGTTCTGCATTTGTCCTCTAGCCACTCCTGCTTAGCCAGTCTGCACTTCCTGTAAATCTCATTTTTCAGACATTTGTACTCTTTTTTTCCTGTTTTACTTGTTGAATTTTTATATTTTCTCCTCTCATCAATTAAGTTCAGTATATCCTCTGTTATCAAAGGATTTCTATTAGGCCTTGTCCTTCTGCCTATATGATCCTCTGCTGCCTCCACTACCCTATCTCTCAGAGCTACCCATTCTTCTTCTAGTGTATTACTTTCCCCTGTTTCAGCAAATCCTTGCCTAATGCTCCCTCTGAATCTCTCAACCACCTCTGGGTCCTTCAATTTGTCCAAGTTCTATCTTCTAACTTATCTACCTATCTGCAGTCTCTTTAAGTTTTAATCTGCAGTTTATAACCAATAGGTTATGGTCAGTCTATATCTGCCCCTGGATATGTCTTACAGTTTAGAACCTGGTTTCTAAATCTATTCCTTACCATTATAAAGTCAATCTGGTACCTTCCAGTGTCTCCTGGTCTCTTCCACATATACAGCCTTCTTTCATAATGATTGAACCAAGTGTCGATCATTAAATTGAGCACTGTGCAAAATTCTACCAAGTGATCTCCTCTTTCATTCCTTTTTCCCGGTCCATATTCACGTACAACATTTTCTTCTCTTCCCTTTCCTACTACAGAGTTCCAGTCCCTCATCTCACATCCTCATCATCGGCCGTGCTAGTTGGCATATAAACTTGCACTACTGTGGTCGGTGTCGGCTTCGTGTCTGTCTTTACTATGATAGTGTTCACTGTGCTGTTCATAGTAACTTACCCGCTTTCCTGTTTTCTTATTATCAGACCTACTCCTGCGTTACCACCAACTGATTTTGTATTTATAACCCTGTATTCACCTGACCAGAAATCCTGTTAAACCTTCACTAATCCCTACCATATCTAACTTTAACCTATCCTTTTCTCTTTTCAAATTTTCTAGCTTACCTACGCGATTAATGTTTACAACATTCCACGCTCCGACCCATAGAATGCCTGTTTTGTTTTTCTTGATGACATCCTCCTGAGTAGTCCCCACCCGGAGATCCGAATGGGCCTATTTTACTTCTGGAATATTTTACCCAAGATGATGCCATTGTATAGTCATACAGTAGAGCTGCATGTCCTCTGGAGAAGTAATGACTGTAGTTTCCCCTTGCTTTGAGCTGTTCGCAGTAACTGCATGGCTAAGCCATGTTAGGTGATGTTACAAGGCCAGCTCAATCATCCAGATTGTTGCCCTTGTAACTACTGAAAAGGCTGCTGACCCTCTTCAGGAACAACACATTTGTCTGACTTCTCAACAGATACCCCTCCACTGTGGTTGCACCTATGGTACGGCTATCTGCATCTGCACCCCACCTCGGCAATGTTTGTGGTTCATGGGGGTGGCTGAGCAACATAAATTTCATAATCAGTGATACTTCTTTGGCTTTCTTGTATGAGAGGAATGTTTTCATTATCTTCATAAGGTTTGAGGGAAATGATCATTTGTCCTGGTTATGTGAGACTGAAACAGCTTCTTAAGTGAGACTTAATGTGATTCCTGGAAATTTCCTGTGCCCAAATTTACTCAAAAATATTTGTTGTGAATCCAGAACCAGAATCATGTAACCTTGTTAATGACATTTATATTCCTAACACTCCTTATGTGTTTGTTTATATCATCAAAATGTCAAACTGATGATTGCAGGTGCAAAACTTAGTAATCTTAACTACAGAGAGTTACTAGATTTAATGGTCTGTTACACTAACAGTTATGACTGCATGATGAGTTTGTGTAATAAATGCCCTGGTAAGGAAACTGTTCTTGAATTGTTTCACACATATTATGAGGAAATGTCATACAATATTACCTTCAAACAGTGGGTCACAACTGACAGGGCAGAAATGATAACAATGGTTAAAGCTCAGGAAGAGTACTTGGTATCTTTAATTGATAACTTACAAAAAACTCAAGTCATCACTATGTTTCTAAAATCCAAAGGCAGTTTTTGAAGAACAAAAAAGCACAACTTGATGAAACTGAATGCATAGTTCTAGCTGATTTTGCAGAAAATTTTACATTTGTGATTCAGGATGCAATACAAGGGTACCACTGGGTCAATGACCAGGCAACAGTGCATCCATTTATTCTCTACTTTAAAAATGACAAAGATTAAGTTTTCAGTTCTTCAATTTGCATTCTAAGTGACTACTTGTAGCACAAACTTTGGCTGTACATGTGTTTCAAAAGTATGCAATAAATTACACTTTCCCAAGGTTGAGAAGCTGATATACTTTTCAGATGGAAGTGGTAGTCAGTATAAGAACAAAAATAATTTTTCAAATCTGTGCAACCACTAAGTGGACTTTGGGTTGGAGGCTGCAAGGCACTTTTTTGCATCTCACCATGGTAAAAATGCATGTGATGGAGTAGGAGGTACAACAAAACGTGAAATAAGTAAAGCCGGCCTACAAAGACCAATCACAGACCAACTTCTCACAGTACAAGACATGTATGCCTTCTGCAAGGATAATATTAAAGGCATTACCTATTTCCTGATAAAGAAAGAAGTGGTTCTGCATATGAAAACAACACTTCAAACCAGATTTGAAAACTGTATAGCAATAAAAGGAACAAGGCATTTCCACAAATTCCTTGCCATTACAGAATATTTAGTTCAATGCTATGTAACATCAGAAACGGAAATTTGAGGATCATTCTGTCAGTAAAATTACATCTCTCTTTAATGTTGAATGACATAGTAGCATGTGTGTATGATGGACAGTGGTGGCTTTCCGAGGTTGAAACAATGACGTTTTTGTGCATTTTTACCACCCTGCTGGCCCAAGAACATCATTCAAGAAATCTAATAGTGACAAAGTTTGGATACCAATGAAAAATGTTTTAAGGAATCTTTCAGTGCTTGAACTTACCACAGCAACTGCGAGGTCTTAGTCTATATCACAGAAGCTGTCAGAAGAAATAACTGTTCTTAACATTCACCACCAGGTTCAGGAATAGTCGCATCTCGAAGGATGTCAATTGAGAATATTTATTTTAAATACTGTATGTCAAAATACTATAAATGTTAATTTCAGTGATGTTTCCACATTTTGTATATAATTCAGTACCATGCTTCAATAATAATTGATTACATTCCACCAATATCACACATGAACAGGTAACAGCCATAAGATCAGTTGTATAGGAATGTGAATTATTTCCTCATTTTCAAAAGTTCATATCTTTGTTCACACTCAGATATCAATGTTGAAATTTTTACAGCATGTTGCTATTGTATAGGTGTACAAACTGTGCAAAAATCATATTTTTATATTCAGTCCCATCTCAGATAACTAGCCTCAAACTTTACAAAAAATGAAAATTTTCAAAATTCCAAAAATTCATAAAAAATTAAGGAAACATTTGTAAGTGTTCTTGTTCTATATGAGGCTAGTAGTGTATGATATCTAACTACAGGAAAAAATACTCTCATAAGTCACTCCTTGTTTGTTATTTTTGGGCCTAAAAAGTGGATTTTTGAAAATTTGGATACCAAATTTTGGAGGTCATTTTGACTGGTTATTTTTGAATTTAGGGTATTTTGTGTAATGGGCAATGTTGTAGAGGACACTTTTCTAAAAGCAATCATGTCAATTGCAATGTTGTAACTTAACCCAGTGCAGAGATATTAAAATTTTCGCTAATGTCTCCGAACTGAAAAATCGTCGCGCGCCGACAAATAAAAATGGCCGCCATTCAGTAAAGGTGCAGGATAAATGACTTTAAAAAACTGTTTTGAACTTCTCAAATATAGGGCAACCACATATAAAAAAATGGTCAAGCAACCATCCCTGTACCACTTCATATGGATTGACCCTTTTCTATTAATACATGTAGGTATCCATGCACCAAATATGAGCAAATTCTGAAATGGTCACCTTATGATTCACCGAAATATCAGATCTTCCATGGAATTTCCCAGTACTGTTTGAGGTCATTCCATGTCAAATCAACAAACCTATTTTACCTCACCATTTTAGATTTTGCTAAAATTTAGCATGCTTTTAGTGGGTGCTGAGACTAAAAAAATTACAAATTTCAATTTTTTATCTCAATCATTACTGAAATATGGCTATGTAAGCGTTTCAAAAACCAGTCGAAAATATGTGAATGGACATTTTTTAAATTGCCCTAGGAGCTGCTCCAATTGAGCTAGAGACCTGGGAAAGATGTCATTTGCAGCATTTTGCATGTTCTTTCCAGGGATACACAACAAAACATAGCTTATAATTAATAAACATTTTCAAAATACTAATTAATATTTTGATTTAATTTTTTTTATGAAAAGTACATAATTTAAAAAATTTCAATATATTTCCATAACTGCTTCTTACTGATGTAAATCACATTGAAAAATATAAATTTGGGATGACGATGATGGGTTCATTGTTAAAAAAATTATTCTGTACTCCTGTTTTTTGCTAACAGCCCTAATTTGTCCAAACTGATTTCTAACAAACAGAAATTTCATTACAATATACTGAAAGTAAAGTAAAAAAAAACTATTAGAAATATCAAAACAACACATAATTAAAACAAAACTAATCAGCATATTTTATAATTAAGTTAATTGCTTATTTTAATTTCATACAACTTAACTAACATTATATTAACTGATAAAACAAAAACAAAAATTAGCATTTAACTGCAAACTGAAATGAAGTATGAAAAAGTACATGTATTTACATAATAGTTCTGGTCCATGATGTTTGGAATGAAACTATTTAAAAAATTAAATACACAATGCTTGTTATTCAGGAACAGGTATCTATCTGTATATAGCTAAATTTAAGACAGTAGGTCTAACAGTAATTCTGAAACAACTTTCTACAAAATATACATTAACACTAACCTGAGAAAAAAATTAAGTTTGGAGTTGAAAGCAGTTTCCCAATAAATTGTCTTGGAACTATAAAGATTACATTTTAATAAAGTCGACTGGGTTTGGTTTACATCACTTTCATTAAGAACATATGTTCTCCCTGTCTGAGAAAATACGTTTACTTTTGTGAGAACATGCACAAATATTTTGAAAATTTTCAATTATGTTCTTTTTGTAAAAGTCAAATATTAATTAGTATTTTGAAAATGGTTATTAACTAGAAGCTATGATTTGTTGTGTATCACTGGAAAGAGCATGAAAAATACTGCAAAATGAGACATTTTCCAGCCCTCTAGCTCAATTAGGGCAGCTCCTAGGGCAATTTAAAAAAAGTGTGAACACACATTTTTGGCCAGTTTTTGAAAAGTTTACATTACCATATTGTTGCGTTGAAATGGAAGCAGGCTTGACTTCGAAGGCAACTGAACACAGCACTTATACTGAAAGCTGGTTTATTATGAACTCAACATACACGCAGCACTGACTGCCTCACAGGCAGAGAGCTCTGCTATTTATACACAGACTGAATATACCAGAAATTAGTACAATAGTTAACATAAGAAACAGGTAGAATTTACAAGTGAACATAAGAAAGATGTTGGACATTCCGGAATTGTTAATTACAAAGAAATAAATTTGTGCCGGGGGCGTTATTGAACCGGCGACATTCAGCATTGCAGTCTGTGACGCTATCCCCTGTGCCACGCTAGCGGTCGGTGTACGTGGTCTCTTGTGGCATTGCTCACTCTCCTGGAAAAACAGCGGCCCGCTGTCACGTTCCCTGTAGAGCTAGCTGCAGTGTCCTGGATCTTGACCTTGTCGTAGGTCCTCTGTATGGCAGTTAAAGGGAATCCTTCCTTTCTCCACGATTATCAACGATGGACATTCTTGTCGTGGCTTCATCAGTAACATTACCGGCCTTAGCGTGCTTGAACAAGAAGCCATTGTCGTCTACCTCCTCTTCAGGATCGTAGTAAGGCTTCGTGCACAGGACGTGAACAATGTCTCTTCGCTTTTGTCGTTTTGACGACGGCTTATAATCCTCAACTTCGTATGTGACGTCTGACAGGTGGCATATGACACGGTATGGACCAAAGTATCGCTTCAATAACTTTCCTGACAGTCCAACCTTCCGTACAGGGGTAAAAATCCATACAAGATCTCCTGGGCTGTACACAACAGGTCGGTGCTTGTCGTTACACCGCTGACGGTCCTTCTCCTGGGCGTCCAGTATCTGTATGCGAGCCAGCTGTCTTGCTTCTTCGACCCTGGTGATGAGCTGTTTAACATAGTCATCCTGATTGTCGTCCCGTTGGAAAGGGCACAGCGTATCCATTGTCGTCTCAGCTTCACGGCCATGGAGCAGGAAAAACGGCGTGTAGCCTGTGGTGTCTTGTATTAAGGTATTGTAAGCAAGTGTCACGACTGGCAGAATTGTATCCCAATCCTTCTGCTCAACATTGACGTACATAGACAGCATATCTGCTAATGTCTTGTTAAAATGTCCTGTAAGATCATTTGTCTTAGGATGGTATGCAGTTGTCATTCTGTGGACAATGTCCCACTGTGACATTACTTCTGATACTAGTTTTGACTGGAATACTCTTCCACGTGTGGTGCTCCGTTCTTCAAAATAATGTCTTCTACAAGGAATTTTGCGATCTCTGGAGCTTCTGCTGTCGGCACAGGTTTGGTGACAGCGTAGCGTGTGAGGTAGTCAGTACAGACTATTATCCATCGGTTATCGGTTGCGAACTTCGGGAACCTCCCTAAAAGAGCGATCCCAACTCGGTGGAATGGAGCTGTTGCTGGCGGGATTAGTATGAGATGCCCTGGAGGTAATTGTGGCACATGCTTCCGTCGCTGGCACTCTTTACAGTGACTCACATAGTGCTTGACAGATCGGTAGGGACCTTTTCAGTAATACCTGCGTCTGATTCTGTCTAGGTACTTAACGAATCCCAGATAACTGGATATTGGAGCATCGTGGAAATATTTGAGAATAGCTGACTGGAGATGAGCTGGAATGACGAGTAGCCATTTGGGGCCCAGTGGATCGTAGTTGCTCTTATAAACGGAATATTGTATAAGTTGGAACTCTCCATTGGTCGCTTCTCCTTTCTCCAAGGCCTCTATCGTTTTTAATAGTGCTGGATCTTCCCTCTGTTCAGCTGTAACGTCATCTAATTCAGTGAGGGCTGAAATTTCATTCATGCTGTTGTATTCCACTAATGGATTCCTTGAAAGGCAGTCGGCATCCTTGTGTTTGCGCCTGTTCTTGAATACCACTGTGACATCATACTCTTGGAGTCATAGTGCCCATCTTGCTAGTCGACATGATTGAACCTTCAAGCTAGTCAGCCATAACAAAGAATGGTGGTCTGTCACGACAGTGAATAGTTTGCGGAATAAATACCGCCGGAACTTGTTGATAGCCCAGATAACTGTGAGACATTCTTTTTCAGTTGTGGAATAGTTTCTCGGTCTTTAAGAGTACTCTTGACGCATAGGCTATCACTTTTTCAGCACCTTCCTGAACTTTTACAAGCACTGCACCAATCCCATAACCACTGGCGTCTGTGTGTAGTTCCGTTTCTGCATTCTCGTCGTACAAGGCTAGCACTGGTGCGGAAGTTAGAGCCTCCTTAAGTGCCCGGAAAGCTCTTTCTTTTGTCTCATCCCAGTAAAAGTTGGCATCTCCCTGCAGAAGTTCTTGTAATGGCTGTGCATTGTTACAAAATCCATTTATGAAAAGTCGGTAGTATGAGCACAGCCCGAGGAAACTTCTCAAATCACGAATGTGCTGAGGAGTTGGAAATTCTGTGACTGCCCTTACTTTATCTGGATTAGGACGGACACCATCTCCGTTGACTAGGTGCCCCAGGATTTTTATCTCCTTGTCGACGAAGAGGCACGTCTTTGGATTGAGGCAGAGACCTGCAGCCTGAACACACTTCAACACAGTTGACAAGCGACTCAGATGTTCTTCAAATGTTTTCGAGAAAACGGCAATGTCATGTAAATAGCAAAGACACATCGTCCATCATACGTTCGAATGTGGCCGGAGCATTACATAATCCAAATGGCATTAGTTTAAATTCATAGAGGCCGTCAGGTGTAATAAAAAGGCGTCTTCTCCCTGTCAGCTTCGTCAACCTCGATTTACCAGTAACCTGTCTGCATGTCCATAGCTCAGAAGTATGTTGCTCCTTTCAAGCAGTCTAAGGTGTCGTCAATGCGCGGCAGTGGGTAGACGTCTTTCTTTGTGATTGAGTTCAGCCGCCGATAGTCGACACAAAATCGCCGCGTGCCATCCTCCTTCATTACGAGGACCACCGGAGACGACCAAAGACTCTCCGAAGGTTGAATAATGTCATCTCGCAACATCTTCTCCACTTCCTCCTGAATTATCCGTCTTTCAGCTGGCAACACTCAATATGAACGCTGGCTAATTGGCGGATGATCCCCAGTTGTGATACGGTGCTTTATCGTGGGCCGTTTCGTCTGACTTTTCCCCTGCTGAGGTGTGAATGCACCCGAAAATTGGCGCAGTATAGTTAACACCTGCTGGATTTGTTCCTTGGTCAGTCCAGGCCCTATTGTCAGTTCCACATTTGTTTCCTTCAGCGGGTTGTCTGTACTAACAGCAAGGCACAGGTCTTCATTGATGATGTTGAGCTCACCGTCCTGGATTGGTTCAGCTGTCCCTATAAACATTCCCTTGGGGATAAGTTTTGACTGGTCTTGACAATTTGTGATCTAAATCTCTCCTTGACCACCGGTAATGCTTATGATAGCCGCTGGTATGTAAATTTCTTTTGTGAGCCTGATAAACGTTTTACTACCAACAAGCACTTCAGTTTAATCGCCCATCTGTATTTGTGACAGCAACTCTTCTCTTCGTCAACGGCGGGATCGTCACATTGTCAACGGCAAATAACTTCCCAGAAAATTCTGTATTATGTGTATCCGTCGGAACAACTTCTTCAATTTGCAGCTCAGATCTCCCACAGTCAATGATAGCTTGGGATGCCTGAAGGAAGTCCCATCCGAGAATGACATTGTGACTACATTCTGTTAACACGACAAATTCAAACGGCTGGCTCCTGTTGTTGATGGTTATTCTTGCGACAAAAGTTCCTGTTGGCTGGACGTACTTTCCATTTGCTACCTTCAGCACAGTTGCCTCAGTATCACAGAACATTGTCTTCTTTAGTGTGTGGCGGTAATTATCCAACAATACAGAGATAGACGCTCCTGAGTCAACAAGTGCCCGGACAGGTTGGCTGTCTATTATGACGTCAATGAGATTTCCCGACATCTTAGCGACAGTCTTCCATGGAGGATTTTCATCTGCGGCAGCCTCACTTCTGTAGATGGTCGCTCACAGTGGGAACACACTGGCTTGTTGTCTTCTGTCCTCCAAACGTCTGTTCTTCTACGGGGCGTCATAGTTACCGGGGGAGTTGGTTGTGGCCGTGTCGGCTGGTTCATAGGCTGCCGTTAGGCAGCTGCGGCATAAGTCATAGCAGGGCGATGCCATTCTTCACTTTGGGTGCAATTGGCGGGGCAGACAGGAGGACAGGAGCTAATGTCTGAAATACCTCTTCCTCAGTGACGTCGGCTCCCTCGTGACTTACAGGGCTTACGTCCATGGCCATAATCTGATGCTCACTCGGTCTAACAGTCCCGGTTGCCATAAATTCTTGTAATTCTAATCTTACAATTTGTCGTACGAGAGAAGCGAAGTAATGCTGGTCTTCCACAACGGCCATAAGGGACTACATTCGGGAGTCTGTCATACATCTTGCGTCCAACCTTCCTTTGTTGCATCTCTTCAATATGCTGGCACCACGTAATGAACTCTTCTGTCGTAGCAAAGTCTTTTATCAGAAGAGCTTGGTACATATCTTCTGCAATACCCTTCATCAGGTGCGTGATTTTGTCCGCCTCAGTCGTGTTCGGATTGACTGTTACACAGGGCCAAAACATTCTGTATGTACGACTGTGTTGGCTCATCATGCCTGGTTCTTCAGTTTTTCCACCGAACGGATTTGTCGCTGGCGGTCTCCAAACGTCTTCTTCAGTTCCTCCTGGAACTTCTCCGTCATTCAACTTGTCTTCGTTGTTCTCGAACCATTTCTGTGCTGTTCTGTTCAGATAGAAGTAAACGTTGGCCAAGTACATCGTATGATCCCACCTGTTGTACTTGACGACTCGGTCGAACTCTTTTAGCCATTTGTTGGGTCTTATCCAGCGTCTCCATTGAACACCGACGGGTGTCTGATGTGTAGCTGGCTTACCGCAGGTTTCGTTTCCATGGTTCTGATGATACGGACTTTTGGAAGGACATACTCGATCTATCCCTTGTATTCTGGTTCCAGTCCGTGTAACAGACGGCTTTTACGTTGCCTAATCGGAGCCACAGTGATGGAGCTGTTGCACAGGATACCCAGCCCTTCCACCAAACCATGTTGCGTTGAAATGCAAGCAGGCTTGACTTCGAAGGCAACTGAACACAGCACTTATACTGAAAGCTGGTTTATTACGAACTCAACATACAAGCAGCACTGACTGCCTCACGGGCAGAGTGCTCTGCTATTTATACACACAGAATTTACCAGAAATTAGTACAACAGTTAACATAAGAAAGATGTGGTACATTCCGGAATTGTTAATTACAAAGAAATAAATTTGGGCGGGGGGCAGGATTGAAACGGCGACCTTCAGCACCGTAGCCCGTGACACTATCCCCTGCGCCATGCCGGCAGTCGGTGTACGTGGTCTCTCGCAGCAATATTTCACGAATGGTTTGAGGTAAAAAATTAAACTCTGGTATTTTTCTTAGTTTCAGCACCCACTGTAAGTATACCAACTTTCAGCAAAATCGAAGTGAATGAGGTAAAATTTTTATTTAAAGTGTGTTGTTTTTTCCTGTTCCATTGACCCATAATGAAAGAGAATTCCACGGATATGGCACAATAGTTGAATTTCCATATATGTACAGAAACAACATATGCTAATAATTAAGTTTGTATACATAAACATACAATGACATGTTTATAAACGACACAAAGGTATTACAATAAATTAAAATATTTCACATTAAAAGACAACTTTATTGGTATTAAGTTACAAAATTATGCATAGCAAATTAATTGTGCTGGAGTAGGTTGTCTTCAGTTGCCGAGTCCTTATGATAAAAATCTGAGATTTATCATATCAGTTAAAATGTAGAGGCATTTCCATTATAAAATTCATCATGTGAATAGAGTTTTCCAGCAGATATTCTTTAAACTTAGTTTTGAATTATGGTGTTACAGTAGTGAGATTTTTTATGGTACAGTAGTGCATTAAATATCTTTGTGCTTGAGTAGTGAACACCCTTTTGCGTAAGACTGAAGTTTTTTCTGTCAACATGGAATGACTCATTCCTGAAATATTGTCATGTAAGCTATTCAAAACCTAGCCAAAATCTGTGAATGGACTTCTTTTTAAATTGCCCTAAGAGCTGCCCTAATTGAGCTAGTGAGCTGGGAAAGGTGTCATTTTGCAGAATTTATCATGCTCTTTCCAGTGATATACAACAAAACATAGCTTATAATTAATAACCTTTCTCGAAATAGTAAGTAATATTTTAATTTTTACAAAAAGGAATTTGAAAATTTTGAAAATTTCTATAACTACTTCATACATTTGTAAATAACATGGTAAAATATAAATGTGGGATGATGGCTTCATTGTTAAAAACAAAAAATTAATCTGGACTTCTGTTTTTCACCAACAGCTGTAGTTTGTTCAAACTGACCTTTAACAAACAGGAATTTCATTAAAATATACTGAAAGGTAAGTCAAAAAGTATTAGAAATATCTCCTTTTTGAAACAAACTAAAAAACATTTTCAATAATTAAATAGATTAAAAAATAAACAGTTTCTTACCGTTTCAACTAATAATCTATTAACTAGCAAAACAAACTGTTGACTCTGGGACCTATAGGTAAGATTTAAATAAGGTGTGAAAAACTTGTAAGTAGACTATTGATGTCCAAAAATACATATTTCATTAGCGCAGACTTGGCCATTGTATGAAGTCTGACTGTGCTTGTTCTTGTCACTGTATGCCAGCTGTCAACAAGTTGAGACAAGTACAGTGCTTGATGTCTGTACAATCATTTAGTCTGGAGCCACTATTGAGAGGATATAGCCTGTATTGTTACCTTCCAAGGCTGTGTGTGCCTGCAACATAATTGTGCACTATGGATTTAGTGCAAATCAGTTATCTGTGTTGACCAGTTTGTATCTAGTATATTTAATAGTTCATTTACAAATAAGTCTATAAATTGAAGGCGAGTTTATAAGAGGATTTTGTATCAATATGGAACCAAGTAAAAAGTGTAGTGTTGTAATCAATTGAAGTCAAATTATTTCATTAGAGAAGAAAAAACTGAGATGTCACAGCATGGATGCCCAGATTATTTCCACAAATACCTAGTAGTGCCAGGATTTGTGATAAATGTAGGAAAGAAAAATACACCAGATCCCATCAATAAGTGTTGAGGATTCTTCTGGATCAGAGATAATCATCCCAGACCAAGACCCTGACTTAACTGCAACTTCATTGGTTGTTCAAACACTTAAAAAACCAGGCGAGTCCCGAATTGATAAGAAAAAAGTAATATCTAGGCGTTAACGCCAAATCGGAAATGGAAAAATCTCATCAGTAACAAGTAAACTTCTTGTTGCTGCTGAAACTGTCATATACTGATACTGATGAATCTGTTTTTCAATATCTCAAATCAAACTTTAATAATTCTGTAAGAATAGTAAAAACTGATTCTTAAAAGTTTATATGAAAAGTGGAGTGTCAGGAAAATGAGGGAATGTAATGCTCCTAATTATTGTTCGGGCCACAATGGAGTAGCAGAGTGGTCTAAGGCTCCTTGATGTGGAGCGCGCGGTTGCTCGCTGTTGGAGTTAGTCCTCCCTTGGGGCATGGGTGTGTGTGGTGTGTGTATTGTCCTTAAATTAGTTTTAGTTTAAGTAGTTTGTAAGCTATGGACTGATGACCATGCAGTTTGGTCTGATATTTACAAACATTTGAACATATACATTGTTCGGCAGTCCAAAGAAATTTTGAAAGATAAAGGATTCATGAAAGGTCCAAACCCAAAACCAGGGAAGTGTTTACCAACTGAAATGGTCAAATGAAAATAAAGTTAGCTGGGCAATGCCAGGTATTAAAAATTCTGTGACATTTACAGAAACAAGTGGAAGTAAAACAAAAATATCAAAAAGATTTATTTTGTGTAAACTTAAAGCATCTTACAAACATTTTAAAGACAAGTTTTCTAACAGAAAAATAGGTTTCTCTAAATTTGCTGAGTTGAGACCAGAAGATTGTGTATTAACCGGCAGGAGTGACACACACATGCACTGTGTGTGCACAACTCGCCAAAACATAAAATTAATGACAGAAAATGCCAAACTAACAAACATCAGCTTAAACATTTATAAGCAGTGCATTGCAAAATTGCTTTGCAACCCATCATAAGTTGATCGCAAGATAGGAAACTGTGAATATTGCCCAGGAGACTGATTTCATAAAATTTCACAAACCTCTTTTGATAAATTGAGAGCTCAGTTTCGACAGTGGATATCAGCTGACCACTGTAGCTAATCTGGAAATTGTTTAGAAAACTTTTGAAGAATTCAGAGATTTATTTTGTAGTAATATGTCGACTTCGATTCAGCAGGACTTAATTGCCAAGCAACAGTGAACATTCCTCAACTCCACAAGTGGAAACCTTAAGGAATCTGAATTTGTTGTGTTTTTTCAGAAAATGAAGTATAGTTCTACAGAATGAAGTTCAGTTTCCACTGGACAAGGTGACATTACCCTTCATCCTTTTGTTATATATTACAAACAGGAAGACAAAATTGAGCATATGAGCTTTGTCATTATTTCAGATTGCATGGACAATAATAAACTGTGGTTTACACCTTTAGCAGCTCATTTCTTGTCTAACAAATTTCAAAAGCTTCCAAAAAATATATACTATTATTCTGACAGTTCTGCTGTTCAGTAGAAAAATAAGAAAAACTTCCTGAACCTTTGCCTTCATGAGGTAGACTTCAACTTAAAAGCGGAGCGACATTTTTCTGCCACAGCACATGGGAAAGGGCCTTGTGATGGGGTAGTGGGTTCAGTTAAGAGACTGGCAGCTCCTACAAGTTTGCAAAGGCCATACCAAAATCAGATCCAAACCCCCACGGGATCTAGTACATAATATCACAAATGTTAATTTTGTGTATTCCACCCAAGAAGACTAAGCTGCTTTAGAAATATTATTAAAAAACTGGCTTGAAGTGGCATTTACAATCAAAGGAACACAGTAATTTCATGCTTTCATTCCCAATACATCAAAATTAATAGTAAAATACTTATCAGGTGATATGCAGAGTTGGGAGAGGGAGGTAACTAAATCACCAGACAGACTGAAGTTAAGGTGTATCAGGCTGTGGCACCACTGTATATTACAGAAACTGGTGGCTTGGGTACTTTCTAGAAAAAAGAAAAACAGAACTTGATGAAATGAAAATAACTTTTCTTCATCCATGTGGACCAGCTAAGTCATTCTCTTATCCTGCTCATGCAGATATCCTGTGGGTGTCAGTTGTTGATGTTCTCACAAAAGAAATCCCATTTACTCCGACAGGGAGAAGACACATTCTTAATAAAAGTGATGTAAACCAAACCCAGTCAGCTTTATTAAAATGTAATCTGTGAATTTACAAGACAATTTATTGGGAAACTACTCTCAACGCAAAACTTAATTTTTGTATCAAGTTAGTGTTAAGGAATATTTTATAGAAAATTGTTTCAAAATTACTGTTATTACCTATTGTTACATTTAGTTATGTGTAGATAGATACATGTTACTCATAAACAAGCATTATGTATTTAATTTTTTAAATAGTTTCATTCCAAACATCATGGACCAGAACTGTTATGTAAATACTTGCACATTTTCATACCTTATTTCAGTCTGTAGTTAAATGCTCAAATTTTTTATCCGTTAATATACTGTTAGTTAAGTTGTACGAAATTACAATAAGCAATTAAGTTAGTTACAAAAATGTGGATTAGTTTTATTTTAATGAGGTAATGTTTTGATATTTCTAAAACTTTTGTACTTACCTTTCATCATATGCAAACAAAATTCCTGTTTGTTAAATGTCAGTTTGGTCAAACTAGGACTGTTGGTGGTGTACTTATAGTTAAATCAAAATATTAATTAGTATTGGTATTAATTAGAAACCATGTTTTGTTGTAATTCCCTGGATTTGTTTTTATTCACAATAATTATTGTGACCATATAGATGTACCAGTATGTACTTACAGTAATTTCATTTAAACTAGTCATGCAAATAACAAGCACGCACTTAACTTTATAAATTTCCATATTAAACTTAATGAGTTTATCAATTGTTAAAAAATGCTCAGTCTCTGTTGCAATATTTTATTATCCAATAACGCGTTTCGCGCTGTTAGCGCTAACAGCGCGAAACGCGTTATTGGATAATAAAATATTGCAACAGAGACTGAGCATTTTTTAATTATTCAACAATGTTGCTGCCGCTGCCACCACCACCACCACCACCACCACCATCATGGAATGGAATGAAATGAAATGTGTTAATCAACTGTGTGTATAATTTTTACATGTGTAGGTCTTGGGTAATTAATGCTTCAGTGTACTGCTATTTAAACTCGCAGTTTTAATGTTTCAATTTGTGGTTTAATTTTTTATAAATACAGATTTATTTAGTGTCGTAGTATTTTTAAGTTCTGCAATAACTTTATATTTTCTGATAAATTATTGAAATGATAGACTTAATCATACCAACTATTTGATTTAGGATCCAGTGATGTATAAAACATGATCTGCCCTAATTTATTTAAAAAAAGGTAAATATGTAATAACATTGGGCAATAGTTAAACATATAATGTTGTTTAAATTTATATTGGTAAACCAAATTTTGGGAATAGCATATTTTGTAACTATGCATAATGTATTCTCAGTGGTTAATTGTTATTTATGAAAGTATCAAAACTCAATATTACCTAATAAGATAGCAAATATTGAAAAGTTCTTTAAATGAACTTTCCAGTATTATATATATGTAAGTGAATCATAGTAGTTGAGTATGAGGAAAGTACAGATTACACGTCTAGTGGTAAAGTGTAAGTAAAAGTTACTAAAAGTTTGCATCTGGAATGTTGGCAATAGAAATCTGTTGTATGTAGTGTGCAACATATAAGCAACTTTACAACATCCACCCCTTCGAACAGCATTAGCCCCCCCCCCCCTTCCAGGTGAAGGAAGATCAAACTGTTGGTATCATGTCATTCTCTAACTGCAGTGGTGCTGCTTGGAATGCTAGTGTTACTTCCATGACTGTTAGTGTTGATAGTACCACTACAGTGATTCTTCCTCTAGTAGGGGCACCACTGTCATTCCAAGTGCCAGATGTAAACTTTTACATGTATGTTAGACTGTGATATTACGGTGTAAATATGGACTGTACATGCTAAGGATTATACAAACATGGTAGTCATTGTGTTCACATGTATTACATAGAACATAGCAACCAATAAACTACATGAATATATTTTTCTTTTTCTGTATATAACTACACCTCAGTTTTCTATTCTTTTGTATACTATACCTTTTGTCAGGAATGTAGCACAGCCTTTCTTCTCTTTTTTGAGTTGTTTTGGACAGTTTGGAGTTGTTTATATTTATTATTTTTACTCTCTGATTGCATGTAAAAATGCTCAAAGGTGAATAAAGCAACTAATCTTATCTTAATTTTCAGGAGGCAGTGATCTGATTTTGTCCATTGTCTGTATTTGTATTTTACTTTGGTGATATGTAGGTACAGCAGTGTGGCTTATCTGAAACGTCTTAAAGTGAGACATTGGTTTGTTTTTACTTTGTTTGCAGATTTAAGAAAACCTGTAAGCACTACTTAAAGACAAAAAATTACCCAAAGTTTCTCACTGTTTCATTTTTTTTTTCTTTTTTTCTTTTGTTGAGACCTGAGTGACCTGCCTCCCCCCTCTCCATCTCTTTTTTCCAAACTGTGATTTGTAATCTCCTATTAGAAATTTCAAAAGTTGTAGGGTTTTATGGTTTCCTTTAGTGCATGGGTTTTGAGACTTAAGTTCGTTGAACCCCCTTACTACCAAAAAGGGAAACTTTTTTCCACCCCTTCATAATACTGTATTTATTACACAAAACTCTTGGAAATGTGACCAATTTGTTCCGGGGTATCCAATTAAATTTGGAAGTGGGCCACGTTAATTTTTATAACTAGTGTGTCAGATGAAAAACAGTTTAGTAAAGAAACTAATGACTAAACAAATGACTTTGTGGGGTGGCGGAGTGTTCTAAGGTGCCTTGTTGCTGAGTGTGCAGTTACTTGCCATCAGAGGTTTGAGTCCTCCCTCGGGTGTGTGTTTGTCCTGAGATTTTTTAAGTAGTTTGTAAGCCTAAGGACTGATAATCAGAGTAGTTAAGTCCTATAGATTTACAAACAAAACTAAACAAATAGAAATAAAATATAGCTTCCTTAAGTAGGCAGGCAAATTAATCTGTATTATAAAATTAATGCAAAATAAAATGAAAAATAAAAAAGTGTAAAACTTAATGAGACAAATAATATTTTTCTTTTATCTAAAATTTCAGGGCTCATAGGACTTCGTCAAATTGCAAGTCTTTCCCCTAACATTTCATCTTTGGTTGTCGAAGACTACTCAGAGGTAAAAAAAAAAAAAAAGGGGGGGGGGAAACTGCCACTTACCTCTGAGGATGTCTTCTGCTGCTGAACATGAAATGTGAGGGAAAAGCTTTAAAATTTGACCAGATCCTATGAGCATTGAAATTTTAGATGAAGTTAACTTTGGCTGTGAAATCTTACACTGTATGATTGTATTCTTTTGATTACAAAGTTCTTAGATATGTTTCTCATCAAAGTTGAGAATTCTGCTCAGACAGCCATCTGTTAGTAAAGACAGTCTTGGATTTTACATGTACCCACCTTTCAGATAAGTTTCCAAATAACAGTTGATAGGCCCGTATGTGGGGAGAGGAAGGTCAGGAGGCACAGGGGACCCCACCCCCCCGCCATTGAATTGTTTGAACTGACATTCGACAGAATGGAATTTTTCTCCTACTCGTATGACTTCTTGATAATATTCTTAGTAGTAATTCTCAATGATATTCATTAATGGTTATGCCCCTTGGGCTAAGCATTTATTTGCTGGGTATTGGCCTAGTGAATCTGGAGTACCTAAGCTGGAGACTGTGTCATGCCAGCAGTCCTTTACACCATAATCTGTCTGCTTCTACAACTACCATAAGGTGTGGCAGTGGAATGTTGTGTGGTACAGAACCTGTGATCTTGGCTTCACTGCCCGGGTTCCCGAGGACTGTAAAAACCTCAAATGTGCCAAGGAGACGCATGGCTGTTAAGATAGAACAGTCACTAATGTGCACCCTCTGGGGAACCTGCCCCACTCTGGTAGTTTCTTTACCCAGGCAAGAAGTGCTCTGTCTGTGTGGACTTTTACATCCCTTGCTGCTTGTGGGGCCAAAATGAAATAAGTGACAGATGTACAGCTGCTACATCTAAGCAGGAATCAAGAATCTTTATTCAACATAAACCGTTTTACAATGATATTGGTTTCATCATTTATATATATATATATATATAAAATTATAGAGGGAAACTTTCCCGGTGGGATAAATAAAAATAGAAAAGAGATGACTTACCAAAAGGACCGGCTCGTCGAGAGAAACAAATAAAATCACACACATACAAGCTTTCGCCACCACTGGCAGCTTCTTCAGGAAAAAGAGGAAAAAAGGGGAGGAAAAGGGAAGGATATGGGTTTTAAGGAAGTGGAAAAGGAGCCATTCCAATCCCAGGAGTGGAAGGACTTACCTTAGGGGAAAAAAAGGAAGGTAAACAAATACACACACACTCAGACATATCGAAACGCACACACACCTAGACAGACATTTGTGAAAAGCAAAGAAGTTGGACAGAGATATCAATTGAGGCAGAGGCTCTGTCCACAGAACCCAGGCAAAGATGCTAAAGATAGTGGGCGGGAATTAGAATTTAGCGGAGATTGAGACCAGGTGGGCAACGGGAGGAAAGAATAAGCTGAAGGGCAAGTTCCCATCTCCGGAGTTCTGAAAGGTTGGTGTCGGTGGGAAGTATCCAGATAACCCGGACGGTGTAACACTGCGCCAAGATGTGCTGGCCGTGCACCAAGGCATGTTTAGCCACAGGGTGATCCTCATTACCAACAAACACTGTCTGCCTGTGACCGTTCATGCGAATGGACAGTTTGTTGCTGGTCATTCCCACATAGAACGCTTCACAGTGCAGGCATGTTAGTTGGTAGATCACGTGGGTGCTATCGCAGGTGGCTCTGCCCTTGATCGTGTACACCTTCCGGGTTACTGGACTGGAGTAAGTGGTGGTGGAAGGGTGCATAGGGCAGGTTTTACAACGGGGGCCGTTGCATGGGTAGGAGCCAGAGGGTAGGGAAGGTGGTTTGGGGGTTTCATAGGGATGGACTAGGAGGTTACGAAGGTTAGGTGGGCGGCGACTTCCCACCGACACCAACCTTTCAGAACTCCGGAGATGGGAACTTGCCCTTCAGCTTATTCTTTCCTCCCGTTGCCCACCTGGTCTCAATCTCCGCTAACTCAAATTCCCGCCCACTATCTTTAGCATCTTTGCCTTGGTTCTGTGGACAGAGCCTCTGCCTCAATAGGAATCTCTGTCCAACTTCTTTGCTTTTCACAAATGTCTGTCTAGGTGTGTTTGCGTTTCGATATGTCTGAGTGTGTGTGTATTTGTTTACCTTCCTTTTTTTCCCCTAAGGTAAGTCCTTCCACTCCTGGGATTGGAATGGCTCCTTTTCCACTTCCTTAAAACCCATATCCTTCCCTTTTCCTCCCCTTTTTTCCTCTTTTTCCTGAAGAAGCTGCCAGTGGTGGCGAAAGCTTGTATGTGTGTTTGTGTGTGATTTTATTTGTTTCTCTCGACGAGCCGGTCCTTTTGGTAAGTCATCTCTTTTCTATTTTTATTTTTATTTATCCCACCGGGAAAGTTTCCCTCTATAATTTTCGTTTCATCAATTTGAATCTAACAATCAAGATCGTTTGTTATTACTCTGTTACCTTTCGAAATCTTTTCTGTCCTCTTACTTTCTCCTTCTGTTAATATTCTACATAGTATTTTCACTCTATTTTTACATCCCCTCTTAGTTACAATTCAATTTTCTCCAGGCAATTAGACTACATACAACAATCTGTACAACAATCAGTAATATTAACTTGTAAGCCTATCCAAACAAAACGACCAACGTCATTCTTATTATTTTTATTCATATTCTCGCGGATACCGCCTTCAAAACTGCATCTAGATAATATCCCCCTTTCATCTACATTTCTCATTTTACTGCAAACATCATCTCAGAACTTCTTTTACTATAACCTTTAATTGGCACTTCATAACAATTTTCGGCTTTTCATATCAATTTTCGGCATTTCATAGCAACTTCGCGATTATTTCCATTCCGTTTTTCGATATTTCCGTTTGTTCTTCCGACATTTCCGATCTTTTTTCTACACCTTTACATTTCTTAACAATATTCGGCATTTCATAGCAACTTCGCGATTATTTCCATTCCCGTTTTTCGATATTTCCGTCCGTTCTTCCGACATTTCCGATCTTTTTTTCTACACGTTTTCATTTCATAACAATTTTCGGAATTTCGTAGCAACTTTCCGATTATTTCCATTCCCGTTTTTCGTTATTTCCGTCTGTTTTTCCGACTTTTCCGATCTTTTTTCTACACGTTTTCACTTCTATTCATTCGGTAGATTATTTTCGTCCTTCAACCTTATTCTACCAACAGTTTTTTTTTTTCCTCCATACTACTCATGTCACCCTACATTGACCCCATCAAATTTTATCTACATTCCCTCCGTCAGCATGCCTTTGCCCTAGCCAGATTGAGGTCACACATTTTATTCATTCAGGCTTGCTTAACATTTGGCATCACCCCCAAGGGCCTCACACTGAAAGTTCCCATCTCTGGCTGTAACCCATCCTTTCATCCTGCCTTATACCAATTCCAAACAGAACAATCCACAGCCCTCACCCGCCTGATCCTTAACCTATACCTCAACTCCGCCAATGAACACACCTGTCAACTCCTATCCCTGATCAAAATCCTCAACCTTTCCACTCCCACATCCACACCTAGAGTTCAGAACATCCTTTTACAGGCCAACCGCAAATTGGAACAGCATGCCAGCCTCCACCTCAAAAAACTATCCAAACTCCTGGTCACCCACCTCCAGAAAGGCAATACTCTCTCCCTCAACAACCTCTCCAATAAACCACAAGCTCCTCTGATTGCACAGAAACCCAGTCTCTCCCATCTGCTCAATCTCCCACTTCCAGCTCCACTCCCCCCCCAAACCTCACAATCCTAATCAACACAATCCTGAACCACAACATCCCAATTCAGTAGTCAACCTCTCCTCTAAACCTCTCTCCCAATCTGAAACCTCCGTCCTATCCAAAGGCCTCACCTTTAGTCCCACTCCCAAATTCAACCAAACAGCCCTTGTCAAAGACCTACTATCCTATACTCGTAGCCTTGGCTGGAGATATCACTTTGCCACGAGGAAAGATAATCCTACTCCTGATGATCCAGTTCCCCAAGACATCACTCAAATTGAACCCTGCCTGGAACAGTTCCGTCCTCCATCACAGCGAGACCCACCCGCTCTCCCTCAAAACCACCCCCTTCAAACCTTCCAGGAATTCCTTACTTCCAACCTTGCCTCTCAGTCCTTCCTGAAAAACCTTAATCCTACTCCCAACATTACCGCAGCTGAATCACGAGCTATCCGTGATCTGAAGGCTGACCATTCCATCGTCATTCTCCCTGCCGACAAGAGATCCACGACCGTGGTACTTGATCGGCGGGAGTATGTGGCTGAGGGACTGCGCCAGCTTTCAGACAATACTACCTACAAAGTCTGTCAAGAAGACCCCATTCCTGATGTCCAGGCAGAGATTCAGGGAATTCTCAGATCCTTAGGCCCCCTACAAAACCTTTCACCCGAGTCCATCAAACTCATGACCCCACTGACACCCCGCACCCCTACCTTCTACCTACTTCCTAAGATTCACAAACCTAATCATCCAGGCCGCCCCATTGTGGCCGGTTACCAAGCCCCTACTGAACGAATCTCTGCCTACATAGACCAACACCTTCAACCCATCATGTGCAGTCTCCCATCCTTCATCAAAGACACCAACCACTTCCTCGATCGCCTGAAATCCTTACCCAGCCTGTTACCTCCTGAAACCATCCTTGTAACCATTGATGCCACCTCCTTATACACAAATATCCCACATGCCCAGGGCCTCGCTGCGATGGAGTATTTCCTTTCAAGCCGACCACCCACTTCCCTACCTAAAACCTCTTTCCTTAATACCCTAGCCAGCTTCATCCTAACCCACAACTTCTTCACCTTTGAGGGCCGGACATACCAACAACTAAAGGGAACAGCCATGGGAACCAGGATGGCCCCCTCATATGCAAACTTATTTATGGGACGCTTAGAGGAAGCCTTCCTGGAAACCCAAGCCTGTCAACCCAAAGTTTGGTACAGATTCATTGACGACATCTTCATGATCTGGACCAACAGTGAAGAAGAACTCCAGAATTTCCTCTCCAACCTCAACTCCTTTGGTCCCATCAAATTCACCTGGTCCTACTCCAAATCCCATGCCACTTTCCTTGATGTCGACCTCCATCTGTCCAACGGCCAACTTCACACATCCGTCCACATCAAACCTACCAACAAAAACAGTACCTCCATTATGACAGCTGCCATCCATTCCATATCAAACGTTCCCTTCCCTACAGCTTAGGTCTTCGTGGCAAAAGATTCTGCTCCAGTCCCGAATCCCTGAACCAGTACACCAATAACCTAATAACAGCTTTCACATCCCGCAGCTATCCTCCTGATCTGGTTCAGAAGCAAATTACCAGAGCCACCTCCTCATTCCTCCAAATCCAGAACCTTCCACCAAAGAATCCCAGAAGTGCCCCTTTTGTCACTGGATACTTTCCGGGACTGGAGCGGACTCTGAATGTGGCTCTCCAGCAGGGATACAACTTCCTTAAATCCTGCCCCGAAATGAGATCCATCCTTAATGACATCCTCCCCACTCCTCCGAGAGTGTCTTTCCGCCGCCCACCTAACCTTCGTAACCTCCTAGTCCATCCCTATGAAACCCCCAAACCACCTTCCCTACCCTCTGGCTCCTACCCATGCAACGGCCCCCGTTGTAAAACCTGCCCTATGCACCCTTCCACCACCACTTACTCCAGTCCAGTAACCCGGAAGGTGTACACGATCAAGGGCAGAGCCACTTGTGATAGCACCCACGTGATTTACCAACTAACATGCCTGCACTGTGAAGCGTTCTATGTGGGAATGACCAGCAACAAACTGTCCATTCGCATGAACGGTCACAGGCAGACAGTGTTTGTTGATAATGAGGATCACCCTGTGGCCAAACATGCCTTGGTGCACGGCCAGCACATCTTAGCGCAGTGTTACACCGTCCGGGTTATCTGGATACTTCCCACCGACACCAACCTTTCAGAACTCCGGAGATGGGAACTTGCCCTTCAGCTTATTCTTTCCTCCCGTTGCCCACCTGGTCTCAATCTCCGCTAACTCAAATTCCCGCCCACTATCTTTAGCATCTTTGCCTGGGTTCTGTGGACAGAGCCTCTGCCTCAATTGGTATCTCTGTCCAACTTCTTTGCTTTTCACAAATGTCTTTCTAGGTGTGTTTGCGTTTCGATATGTCTGAGTGTGTGTGTATTTGTTTACCTTCCTTTTTTTCCCCTAAGGTAAGTCCTTCCACTCCTGGGATTGGAATGGCTCCTTTTCCACTTCCTTAAAACCCATATCCTTCCCTTTTCCTCCCCTTTTTTCCTCTTTTTCCTGAAGAAGCTGCCAGTGGTGGCGAAAGCTTGTATGTGTGTTTGTGTGTGATTTTATTTGTTTCTCTCGACGAGCCGGTCCTTCTGGTAAGTCATCTCTTTTCTATTTATTAAGACGAAAAATTCCTAGCAGGAAAAATAAAATATAAAAAATAGACGAAGATTACTCACCAGGCGAAGGAGCACAGGTGTGACAGCATCACAAATAAATAAATGAATACACACACACACACACACACACACACACACACACAATCGCAAGCTTTCGCAACCCAGTTGCGTCTTCAGGCAGTAGGGAAGGAGAGGGAAAAGGAAATGATGAGGGTTTTAAGGAAGGGGGTAAGGAGCCATTCCAATCCCGGGAGAGGAAAGACTTACCTCGGGGGAAAAAATGGAGGGTAAACAAATGCACACATGCCCACACATTCACACAGACACAAGTACACCTAGGCAGACATACTGTAGAAAGCTTTGCTTTCTACAGTATGTCTGCCTAGGTGTACTTGTGTCTGTGTGAATGTGTGGGCATGTGTGCATTTGTTTACCCTCCATTTTTTCCCCCAAGGTAAGTCTTTCCTCTCCCGGGATTGGAATGGCTCCTTACCCCCTTCCTTAAAACCCTCATCATTTCCTTTTCCCTCTCCTTCCCTACTGCCTGAAGACGCAACTGGGTTGCGAAAGCTTGCGATTGTGTGTGTGTGTGTGTGTGTGTGTGTGTGTGTGTGTGTGTGTGTGTGTGTGTGTGTGTGTTTGTGTATTCATTTATTTATTTGTGATGCTGTCACACCTGTGCTCCTTCGCCTGGTGAGTAATCTTCGTCTATTTTTTATATTTTATATGACACACACACACACACACACACACACACACACACACACACACACAGTATAAAGTACAATGAATAGCATTGAACCTAAGATTAATAGCTTTTATGCAGTATATAATAATAAAACTGAAAAAAAAACATTTTCTAAAAACTAATATGATCATCTGGAAAACTGAAATATTATAAAATTGATGATTTATTAACCAGTTGTACCACTTGTTTTAAAAAGTATTTATATCCCTGATCCGAGCAGAGTTTGGTAACTTACTGAAGATTCTGATAGCATTCACTTTGTGAGGGCAACCAGTCATGGTTAACCTGTAACGTTTCTGCTATGTTGCATACTCCTAAAAATTAGTTGCCAACATAGAAACACGAAATATCTGACATCTAAAGTAAAACTTCATTACCGGACATGTAAAATATCACATTTTCGCCTTCAGTTTGAAATTCTATTAACACTATTAGTAAAATTCTTAAGAAATAGTACGTTGATTTAAATATAACTTTGGCTGACCTTTTTACGTAATTTACAGTTTTTAATACTTTCGTAAATAATAGCTGCAAACACTAAAAATGCATTACACTTAGTTTCGGAAATTGCTGAATCTATATAGATACTAATTTGTATAAAAACAACAATGCTACATGTTACAACTATTGCACAATATGATTTCATATATACCTTTTGTTTAAATAAATTAGGGCAGACCATGTTTTATATATCACTAGATCCTAAATTAAATACTGATAATTTTTCATGCACTAAAATTAATAATCTCTTTGGTACTAAAAAGCTATCTTCGAAATTAACAAAACTACAACAACCATATATGAATCCGTATTAATAAAAAATTAGACCGCAAACTGAAACACATTAAAATTCCATGTCACAATAATATTACGCCTACACAATATTGGCAAAACAAATATGTGTGCACTTCGAAAACACACATAATGTAAATAATTTGAGCACAGTAAACACTAGTCAAAAGGATGACTTTGAATTTGTGTACCACATTAAATACAAATTTCACGAAACAAGTACATACATTGAGATAAATAGTAAAAGCTTAAATGTAATGTTTTAATTTCTTTATTTTGGCATATTTAATGTAAAAGAATATTGTTTAATTGTGAATTACAAAACTTTGTCATCAATCTTATTACGTGGTTATGTAGAAAGATGTTGGAGAGAAACCATGTTTTATTTAGTCTTCTAGCAGCCACAAGCCTGTAAGCAGTTCTGTTGGCTTGCCGCTGCATTTTTAATTTTTTTTTATTGTGAAATAATGTTATGGGTTTGAACGTTGTTTAGGTGGAAATAAAATAAGTTTCCATATCAACTGACATGGTTTTAATTTACGAAAAGTTCCTGTAAAATCAAATGTTTTAGTGAATGCCGAAGACAGCTCACAACACAATGGACCTCAGCCAGCATATAAGTTCAACTTCACCTACAGTGGAATGACTTTGTTATAGACTGTGAACTAATAAAAATTTCCGTGATTCAGGAAAATATTAGGGCTCAGTTTGAGTCATTCCGAAAAGGGGTGATGGAAACCTATGCCTAGGTATATCTAACTTAGACTTAAACCTGGTTTTTTTTGGTCATGAACACCCCCCCTTGTAACAAGTTCTGACATATTGTTTTTAATAGAGAGTCCTGCAACATAAATATATAAATTCACAATAGTGAGTATTTTGAGGCTGGTGAAGAGAGGGCGACAGTGCTCCAAATAATTTTTCTTACACATTATACTCAAAACTTTATTTTGTATTTTTTATATTTTATCAATGTGAGAAGAATTTTCCCATTTGATAAGTCCATATGATATGTGGGATTGGAAAAGTCCAAAGTATGTCATCCTAAGGTACTCAAAGCTTACCAGGTCTCTTAGTTTCAAAAACAGGTATGACACCCGAGATATCTTTTTGCATTCATTATTTATACGTTCATGCCCATAAAGTTTAAAGTCTATATAAATACCTAGAAAACAAATCAGTAAAACTTCTATCTACTTTGTCGTGCCTATTAGAAGCTACTGTTTTGTCAGGATTACTTAATAGTTTATTAGCAGTAAACCAGTCCTAAGATATATGAAGAGATTCTTTTGTTATGTGATTGAGCTCAGCAATATTTTGATGTGATGTAAACAGTGTAGTATCGTCTGTGTAACATATGACAGGGTGTGGTATGTTACTGGGTAAGTCATTGATTGCTACAATGAAAAGGAAAGGCCCCAGGATAGATCCCTGTGGAACACCTGTTAATTTCCAGCAAAGATGACTGTATATTATTAACTGAAACAAATTGCTTCCTGTTCTTCAAGTAAGAGGCAATAGCAGCTAAAGTGTTGCCTTATAACCCATAGCACTCTTAATTTCTTAAGGAAGATTTCAGTAGTAATGCAATCAAATGCCTTACTTAAGTCGCGTAATGTAAGAGACACTTGTTTTTTTATTTTCAATAGCAGACAGTGTTGGATCAATAATTTCTAGTACAGCAGTTGTGTTGATCCCCTTGCAAAATCCAAATTGAGAGGTACACAGTAAATCATTATCTTCAAAGTAGGTACTTAGTTAAGAGTGCATTAGTGACTAATATATTTTTGATAATATAGGCACAATTGAAATTGGTAGATAGCTTTGGGCAGTTTTTATCCCCCCTTTTTATAAACAGGAACAACTTTAGATATTTTGAGCATATTAGGAAAAATTCCAAATTCTAAACATTTATTGAATATAAAAGCTAATGGGAACATATTAAGTGTATTGTTTTTTAACAATGAAATTGGACAGCCAGTGACAGTTTATACTTTTTGAATTTGAGAATTTAGCAACAGTTTTGAGATGTCAGTGGGTGTTAGTTTTCCAGTGAAACACCTGGTTACTGGGTGGAGGCCTAACTAGTAGTTCAATTGCAGAAAAATTTTGATCCTTTAAAATTTTGTTACTTCCTTAACTGAGTTTATAAATAAGTTATTTATATCATCAGGATCTAGCAGATGCACATGAGTGTTTAGGAGTCAAGCATATATAATTTGCCATGCTGCCTTGCACTTATTGGGAGCACTTTCTATAAACTTTTATGTGGCTAGTTTTTTGCTGTGATCAACTTAGATTTGTAATTTGCATTTGATATAACAGTTATAAAGTTTATCCCCTCTGCTCTGTCCTGTGCACACATGAATACTTGTAGATCATAAGTAATTTGTGCAAATTTTCCCTCATTTCAGAAAGTTCTTCAGTATATCAATTTGGTACTTTATTTTTAGGTTTCCCTGTAGCTCTAAATTTTATTGTGGACAAGAATACCATAAATCTGTAATTTTTTTGAAAAAGTTATAAAAGGCTATATCTGTTACCTATATCCCTGGTTGTCAGTTGTGTACATTGTCCCAATTTTCATTCCTTAACTTGTCAATAAATAGTGTAATGTATTTCTTTTTTTGTCCTCTTACCAGTACATAGTTAAGTTCTCTGTTTTTAATTGGCTGTCTTTATAAAGTGTCAGGAGCAGAGCAGAGGTAATTTATTGCAGTTCAATGTGATCCATAATTATTCGCATCCCAGGCCGCTCTATGGGAGGAATGTTGAGCTCAGTCTAGGTGAAGCATACTCGCCAAGGTATCTGGTATGTACACAAGCAGATGGCGAATACTTCGAATCACCAAATCCCAGTTCTATTTTGAAAATCTTGAGGACATGTTTGGGGAGATGGTCAGTATGTAAAAAAAATGCTTGGTGGTCTGTTTTAATACAAACAGTGTTCCCTACACAATCTCGGGCAAGAAACTAGGTGATTCCCCCGCCCTCCTTTTTCATAACATCCCACAAGACCCTGAACATGGTTGAAAGTAATTATATTCCATCTTGATTTTCTACTGCAGACAAATGACAAATTACGTGCAAACTTGGAATGATGAGGGGTTCATTTTATTTGCAGTGTCCACAGGGGTCCAAAGGACAACAGGGTCCCTACTGGGATTTCATTCTGGCTTTAGAGGGCGACTGTTGCCTGATAACGTCAAAATGTTGATCCACTGATGTCGGCCTTTACATTCGTTCCCCTACGTGGTGTTTCAAATCCTGAAGATTCGGGCACTGACTAAAAGTCACAGGGCTTCTGGGTCTTACTCAATCCATGAGACAATCTGAAAAGCATTGCCAGTTTGAGAAACCAAAGAAGGGAGAACTCTCCAAAAAGATTAAAGAGAATGAGGAGGAGGAGGAGGAGACGACATCGTCCACATCAGAGGACAACGTGGAGTTTCTGGTTTCCACCCAAGACTTAAGATCTCAGTGTATCATCAAATATTATGGAAATATTCACAGAATCTATGACGTCAACTGTGGTTGGGCAAAGCTGAAAATGTGTACCTAGCCGGGATTCGAACCCGGGTCTCCTGCTTTCTAGGCAGTTGCGCTGACCCCTACATCGCTGGGGACAAAGTGATCACTGCACCTAAAAGGACTACCTAAGCATGCCTCCCGTCAGATACAAATTCCCAGCTTCACCCTGCCCTGCCCAATCGCAGTTGATGTCATATATTCTGTGAATATTAAAGAATAACTGCAGGATCACATGTCTATATAAATATTATGGACATTGATCCAGCTGCTGCTTAGCCAGTGGTGGTTCTGAGACCTGACCTTCCCCACTGCATACTTTGTCTCCCACGTCCACTGATCGTTTCATGCTTCAGTGGAATTTTAACATTTTTTCCACCACCTAGCTCAGCTAAGACAACTGTTGTGCCACGTCACTGTCAATTGCCTGGCTGTATAAGAAAACTGGTTTTCTGTCCAATGGACCCCATGCTCTTTGTGCTATAGGAATTATTACAAGAACCATGCAGATTGACAGGGTGTTGGATTGTGCCACTATGTCGTTGCTATTGTACCCAGTGCACCAGTGTCACTTCAAACAGCTCTAGAGGTGGTGGTTTTCAAAATCCAGGCAGGGCAGACATTGCCCTCTTCCGTTTTTCTTGCTCTGGTTGAGGTAGTTCCTACCACAGACATTACAGCCTTGGTCACCCAACTTCTCACCATTACTCCTTTTTAGGGACTCCAATTCCCACCACCCTTTATGGGGTGTGACTCAGATCTCGGTCTGTGGTAGGGATATAAAGGTTCTCTTTAAGCAACAAGACATTTCCTCAACACCAGTGCTCCCACACATTTTACCATGGCACATGTCATACTGTGCCATTGACATTCCTCTCGGCAGCCATGGTCTTCTTTGACAATGTACATACACAGCTATTGTGTTTAACAATGCCTCCTAGCAGCAGGTACGTTTTATGAACTTGATAATGGGATAATGTCATCCCGAAACATATCGTGTTGACATACATATTTTATTATTGACAACTAGTTCGTGAAGTACAGTAATTGCTGGAATGTATTATATATACAGATTTCGCTTCGCATGAGCACCTTGTCACTGTCTTTTTCGATATGGCTAAAACCCACAAATGGGGCTTACGGGGTGCCCTTCCAGATCTTTCTCCACTCTCTCTCCATTCATACTTTTTGTCTTAGGGTAGGTACTTCTTTCAGCTCCCCTCATATTAAGGAGAATGGTGTTCCACAGGGCTTCGTCCTAGTGGCAGTTGTCTGAGCTGCAGTGGCTCATTGGATCTTATTCCCAGTTTGCCAATGAAATTTACCTATACTATAGCTCCACTAGCATCAGTTTCGCAGAATGTCGACTATCACCGAAAGAGACTATCCTGGGCCTTCACCCATAATTTTTCTCTGCCTCTAAGACCTGTGACATTCATTTCTGTTACTGTCAAACGGTTTATCTGCATCCTGAGCTTTACCTTGCTGACTAACAAGTTTGACCAAAGTTTCATCTCCTCTATGCATTCTCCTAGATGCCCGGCTTATTTGGACTCTCCATCTTCACCAGCTTAATAAACCATGCTTGGGGACACCTAAATATCTTTTGTTACCTCAGCAACACTGTTTAGGCTTCTGCATGAACAACTTTACAAGGCCCTACTCCAATCCTATCTAGTCTATGTGGGAGCTTGATAAGATTCAGCAGCACCATCAGCATTGTGGATCCGTGACCTGATCATCCATTGTGGTGTCAGACAAGCACAGGCATTTGGGTCCCTCCCTTGTGATTCTGCCAACTACAGTTGCTAAATCAAATGTCTTCCACATTCATGCATCGCACTATCACCCAAATTGCAGGCCCCTTTTTCTGTCTTCTGCACTCCTCCCCATAATGGCGGCTAAGGTAGTGTTCAGATTGCAGGATGGTTTTGCTCACTTTTCTTCACTGGAATCCCTTCCTCTCCCTCCCTCTCCCTCCCTCCCTCCTTCCACTATCCTTCACAAAGTCTTCCTTTGCCCCTCTCACTTAAAGCTGTACATGGATTTGGCATGAATCCAAAACCTCAGTACCACCATAGTCTGTCCCAATTTGTGACACTTCTCGAATCATTCCATGATGCAGAATTTGACTACACCAATGGTTCTGTGGTGGATGGCCAAACTGGAATTGCTTACATCCACAGTGATACTATTGACAGCATTCCTTGCCTTGTGGAAGCGGTATTTTGGAAAGTGCGTGAAGCTTGGAGCTCTGAATAGTTTGCCTCAAGTGCACTGCACAAGCTTTGCATGATAAATTTATCCACAATCATGTGAAAATCTTCTCAGACATCTATTTCCTAACTAGAACTGTGTTTTCAGTGGTTTTGTTTATGTATTTTCTTTTACTATATGGTTGAGTGCTTGGCTTGCCGTTTTCTGTGTTTTACCTATCCAGGCATTATGTCATTCTTCAATGCAGTCAACAACTTGCTGTGCTCCCTTTTACTATTCACTTTGTTCTGTTATTATAGTTGTTCATTCCTGCTCTGTACTCCAGGGTCTTTCCCCATCTGGGTGCAGTGGCAGTGGCGTAGCTATGACGGCTAGGCGGGGCAGTGCCCCGGGGCCCCCGAGCTCCAGGGGACCCTCGGCCTACGTGAGCGACGATCGAAAAAAGTTACAGTAGATCTTTCAACACTTTCATGTCCCCCAATTACTTCGGATAATCGAAGTTCTACTGTATATAATAATTTACTTGTATGAAGGTTTTTCCGACTTTGAACTTTTTGAACCCTGACCGACAAACCTCAAACGCATGAAGTGAAATCCAAAAATTATTCGCACCCCAGAATATAAACATAACAATGTCCTTTGCTTGTCCGCTAAGACGTGGACACTGCCATCGTCAGCGTATTGTTGATTGAAGTCAGTTGAATCTTTGCGAAATGACAGTGAATGGTGCTGAATTACTAGCACACTGTTTGACAGTAGACCACATTTGAATATGAAGTCTCTACAATGTATTATTAAAGAGCGGTATTATTATGGTAACTCAACAGTTTGTTTAGTGAATTCCCCAAGGGTGTGCTCCATAATCATAGATCCCAGTGAAGTGCTGTAACCAATTGCACTCTGAAATTCGTGCTAGAAGAAGAGAAAATATGGTTACTTTGTCACAATAGTAAATTGTGCATTCAAAGATGTCAACTTAGTTATTTTACTTATTACTTCTTCCTGGCCAGACATTAATATATACTTCATGATGGCTGGTAGGGGCACGGCTCAAACCAAAGTAGTCCATCAAACAAAATCCACCAACTTTCTTTTCTGAAACCATCCTACACGAATATTTCCCCTATTTTCCTTATTTGATTGGGCTATCAACGAAATTAGGCTGATCGGTACGGAGCAGTGACATAACAGCGAGGAGTTTAGCGACAGTGAGATGTCGGCACTGACAACAGTAGTCAGCCTGCTGTCACCGCGGACTCGACTGTTCCCGGTTTGCTTCGCGGCAGGGGGCCATGTTTTCATGGTTAAGTAATACTTCATCATTGTTTATTTTTTTACTAGCTTATGCCTGCGACTTCATTCACCTAGTATGGAGCAACTTCTGAAAGTATCCCAGGAGGTCGTTTATCTTTCGTCCTACCCAGGTACAAATCTATCCCTCTGCAAAATTTCATTCAAATCCGCCCAGTAACTTTTGCGTGGAAACATAACAAACATACATTCACAATTATATTAGAGAGTACGATTAAATATTATCTGCTGCGTGACACATAATATTTTCTTAGTAGTCTTTAGGTTTGCCTTATTAGGTCTTGCAGTGGGCGGTAAGGAGCTGATGATGAAGTAGTTTTGCATTTGTACAGTATTAGTGTAAAGAGGGCACCAGTGTCATCTTTGCCCCGGGGCCCTTGGTGACATAGCTACGCCACTGTGCAGTGGTTCGTCTTCAGCTATGTATCAACTCTTGCTGCCATGTCTAAGTTTGGAACAGGGGACTGATGTCTTTGATGTTACAACATTTATGAACCTGTATTTCTATCACGATTTCCATATAGTTGTAGATATATCACCCAAGTCGCATTTTTCTCCTGCAGTGCTAGACTAAATGCAGTGTATTGTTTGAGATAGGTAATATTCAGTTACAGCTCTCCGCTGTTGCAATATCTTTTATTCATTATAAAATGATTATTTGTTAAATTTATGAATTGGAAACATTAGGTGTTTAGAGTCTGACATTCTTTTAGAGGATCATTTTTAAAACCATATTGCAACAATGCAGTTGTAATTCGTAATTTACTATTTAATGTGAGGGACTGAGGGCTTTAAAAAATATTGTAATTTCCCGTAACTGCCATAAATTAAATCAATCCACAAATGTTCAGGTAAAAAGAAGGTATCCAGTATACTTAAAATTCGACTTAACATATTACACTCCAGAAAGACCTCTGTATTAAATGATAAACAGACATGCTTAGTTTGCCTTGGGGAGCAGGGCTACAGTTATTTCACTGCATTTGATTCAGTTCATCATTTGAGACATACAGTTTGCCAATAATGTGACAGATATCCTTGTGCCCTCTAATCACCACACATCTTTAATCCAGCACTAATGTCCATGGTTTTTCTCAACTGAAATTTGTTGCCTAGTGTTTTCAGCCAATTTCTTGACAATCTCCCTTTTGATAGCTATGATTTTCATTTCCACTACTATCATCAGATTGTCTACAAAGGCCAGGAAACTAATATTGAGTTCATCTTTAACTTGTTATAGTTGGAATTAACAATATAATAATAATGACAGTTTACAACTCACTGCAAAGACATAACGATGAGCTGGGAGGGGCACATAAAACACACACACACATACAACACTTTATTGGCCATGGCCTTTTCCAGAAAATGTAGCATTCAGGCAATCTCACAGGCACACAACACAGTCATACAATCATCACCTCCAGTTGTCGCACCCCAAATCATTCTCTACAGTGTAGTAATAGGGGAGGGGATGGGGGATAGAAATGTTGCATCATGGTGATGGGGATGGATACAGCATGGCCTTGCAAAGCATGAATGCATTAGATGGGAGGAACAAAATGCAGCTTAAGAATGGAGGGGGGGGGGAGGGAGGAAAATAAAATGTGCGCACACCCACCTAACTATCTCCTGGTTACCCTCCAATAATTTAATTATCTTTCACCTCAAACTTGGCCTCACCATCTTTTCAAGTTCCTTTGTAACAAATCAAACCTTTCAGCAGAAGAAAGAACAGACATCCACAATCTCAAAACAAATCCCCACATAATCATCCTTCCTGCAGTAAAGGTGCCACCACTGTAGTTAGGGACCACAGTGACTTCCTGGTTTGTGCCTGTCTCAGCTCGTTGCCATGTCTTGACAGTAAGTTCATGTTTCCACATGAGTTGTTAAATCATGCTCAGGGCAAACAATTTCTTCTTTTCTCTGATCATCTAAGTGTACTGCAGTCGTTGAACGAGCTATATCCATCAGAGACCTTACTGCAGCATATACACAACGAACTGTCCCCTTAAACATTGCCTGAAGGTGGTGTCGTTTTGCTGAGTGCCAGGACACACGGGCATTCAGGGTAATAAAGATGTTGATCAGGTTGCCAAAGAGGCTTGCAGTTCCCTTGATGTGACACGGTGACATATTCCCTTGTAGGATGTTACTTTCCTGTAGCAGCTGCGATCCCTACAGTTGTGGAAGGACTGGCTCTGTGACTCACAATAAGCTGCATTACCTGAATCTCACTGTCCATCTGTGGTGTTCCTCCTACTGACCTCTTAGGTGGGATGAAGTAGCCATTACATGCCTCCGCATTGCGCACTGTCAACTGACACAAGGTTTCCTACTCCGATGAGAGCAGCCCCCAATCTGTGATGCCTGTGACATCTTACTGCCCGCCACATTTTGAGTGCGATTTATATCGTGTACAGAGGGTTGCGGTGAATCTTGCTGCAAATTTGCTTCTATTTTAAGTAATGACTAAGCGAGTGTGAGCGAAGTACTGAAATTTTGTTATTTATCTCAACTCTCACAAGCTTTTACGTTGAAGGTTTTAATATGTTGCAGGGTGGTTGGCTCACACTTTATGGCACTGCCCTGTCGCAATCCGTTTATGTGCTGCCTCAATCTGCTTCTTTGTCTGTGATATTACACACAACATCTTCAGTTCTACAGTAGACTTCTAATCATTCAAGTTAGTTGGTAGTCCTTGGTAAGATTTTATAACTTCAGCAACGAGTACACAGTTGACTGTGTCGTAGGCTGCGGAGATATCTATAAGCACAGCTCCTGTAATCTGCTGCCTTTCAAAGCAGCCCTATATATGTCAGCTTAAGTACCTGTGTTGTACAGCTCTTCCTTTTTCTGAATCCTGATTGTTGAGAGATCAGTATTGGATCTATTGTAGCTGATGGTCTTAAGAGGATCAGCCTTTCCAGCATCTTGTACAGGTTACATAGCAGGGAAATTGGCCTATAATTTTAGGATCATCCTGGTCTTTTCCTGGATGACGTATAGCTATAATTTTTGCTTTGTTTCAAAATTTAGGTATCTTAAACTTTTAATACAATTAATAATCATTAGTTTGAGTAACCAGCACTTTGTGCCTGGACCAGTCACCTATTCCTGCTGCCTTTACAACTTCGCACTTGCTTACAGCCTAATTGAGCTCGTTCAGGCTGAAAGGCTGATACAGAATGTTGGCCTTTTGTTCAGGCTCCCTTCTCAGGATCTGTCTCCTGATTTTGCTGGTATGGTCAGGTTTACAATTTTTCAGAAGCTTGTATGCAATCTGATCTGCTTCACATTTGTATGTGTATTTGATTGGGAATAGTCATTAAGGCATTGTAACAATATACTACGTGCATATAGTGATTCTTGGTATTTTATTTTTATTTTAAAATACTAGTTGCTTAGTATTGTAGTGTAACATTGTACACTACTGGTATCTAGCTCGACTCAAGATATTCAAATAGTTTGTTATAAGGGGTTTGGCACTGTGTGAGTAAATACTGCCAGACGGAATTCATTTCCGCAGGTTTTGACGGGTGAATTTGTGCTCACTGCTACGGAGTAAAAGAATTGCACAGTGCCAAGGAAGAGAGAAGATTAAGGTTATTTGAAGATGACTGTCTGTTGTTTTTATGATTTAAAGCAATTGTTATTCTTTATTAGGATTTCGTTCAGTTCATATCAGAATTAGAAATGTAAAACTGATTTAGCTCTTAACGAAGAAAGAATAAAGTTTAATGTTATTGGGAAGAATAGTTATGTTTCAAATGTAGATATGGACAAAATTTCCAGGTGTCCTGATAACCATATCAAGCAACTTCGGTTACTAGTCTGATTATAACGACTATTTTCTTGCAATACAAGTTACGGACTAGTCGGACCTTGTGGGAAGAACAGCTTGAACTATATATTATATCCTGAAATGAACAGGCAAAGGTATTATTTGTGCTGTGGAAATACTGAAAGAAAAATACATGGTGACAGCACACTATGTAAATATACGTAATCACTAAAAGGATAATGTTTTTGGAATATGTGCAGGGAACACGGACTACTATCAACATAAAAATAAGAACAAGGTGAATATTAAGAAATAGTAGTAGCAAAGTGCTAAGACCAGAATTATTTGTAAGACTGGAGATTCTGACGTAAACAATCTTCATCTGGATGCCATGAACAGCCCAATGCATAAGTACAAAACTAGATCCAGAAACTATATACAGCTAACTAAAAGAAAATTCACTGTTATTGATGAACAAACACTTCAAGAGGAGAATGAGTCATATCACTGCCAATAGACGTTTCAGAATTTCTGAAGAGGAAGTTCTCATCATTGAAACATCAGACTGTCAGAGAAGAATAAGAAAGGTTGTTGCCACTTAAGCAGAAGGAAAAAATTATAACTCGCACAACAAAAGTTTGTCAAGCACATCTAGTGATTGGGAAAAAGCGCAGGTGACTCCCGTTTATAAGAAAGGAAAGAGAACTGACCCACACAATTACAGGCCAATATCATTGACATCAGTTTCATGTAGAATTTTCGAGCATATTCTCAGTTCGAATATAGTAAATTTCCTTGAAACGGAAAAGCTTCTTTCCATGAATCAGCACAGGTTTGGCGGATTGTGTTTTTCTCGACTTCAAAAAGGTGTTAGACGCGGTGCCACACTGCAGATTGCTAACGCAGATACGAGCTTATGGAATAGGTTCACAGATTTGTGACTGGCTGGAAGACTTCCTAAGTAATAGATGGCGAGTGTTCATCAGAGACAAGTGTATCGTCAGGCGTGCCCCAGGGGAGTGTGATAGGAGCGCTATTATTTTCTATCTATATAAATGATCTGATGGACAGAGTAAGTTGTAATTTGCAGCTGTTTGCTGATGATGCTGTGGTGTATGGGAGGGTGTCGTCTGTAACTGACTGTAACAGCATACAGGATGATTTAGACATTTCTAGTTGGTGCCAAGAACGGCAGCTAGCTCTCAATGTAGAAAAATGTAAGGTGATGCGCATGAGTAGATAAAACAATCCCATAATGTTCGAATACAGCATTAGTTGTGGGCTTCTTGATGCTGTCGCGTCATTCAAATATCTAGGCGTAACATTGCAGAGCGACATGAAATGGAACGAGCATGTACGGACAGTTGTAAGGCGGACAGCCGACTTCGGTTTATTGGGAGAATTTTGGGAAGATGTACTTCACCTGTAAAGGAGACAGCATATAAAATGCTTGTACGACCACGTATTGAGTATTGCTCAAGTGTTTAGGACCCACAACAGATTGGTTTAAAGGAAGACATAGAGGCGGTTCAGAGGCGAGCAGCTAGATTTGTTACCGGTAGGTTCGACCAATGCGCGAGTGTCACGGAAATGCTCCGGCAACTCAATTGGGGATCACCGGAAGATAGACGACGTTCTTTTCGTGAATTTCTGTTGAGGAAATTTAGAGGGCCGGAATTTGAAGCTGAGTGTAGTAAGATCTTGTTGCCGCCTACTTAAATTTCGCGTAAAGATTACAAAGACAAGAGAAATTAGGGCTCGTACGGGGGCATATAGGCGTTCTTTTTTTCCTCGTTCTGTTTGGGAGTGGAATGGGAAAGGAAATGCCTAGTAGTGGTACAGTGTACCCTCCGCCACGCACCTTACGGTGAATTGCGGAGTATGTATGTAGATGTAGATCTTGGTACAGAGCCTGTGTTACATTTCGTCAACAGGAGACTGACTGAAGCTTTCCTTGTCATATTTGTATGACTGATTTATGTAGGAACAATACATCCAAAGAGAGATAACAAAGATAATTACAGTTAAATTTTCTAGTCATAAAATTATTATAAATTTTAAGTTAAACATTGAATTTCTTTCCTTTGTATTGTGAATTTCTTTATTTTCTGAATAAAGCTTTCAAAACACCAAAATAATATTTCTGCAAAATAACATTTTCTCGATTCCTAAGGAAAGCATAACTTACGAAAGAAGGTGGGGGTGCTGAATACCCCATGTGCCTTATCGTGGCGAAAAGAAAAGAAGGGGGGGAGGGAAAAGTTGTGTGCCCACTTAGCGGTTAAAGTAACTAGGATAGTAACTAAATTTATTTGAACTTGTAATATGTAATGAATTACTAGGAAACATTTAATAAATATTAAGTCTAGAAATATGTTTATATACCTAACACTCCCCTCTGCCGCCGCCACCGCCGCCTCCTCTAACCATCCCACATCTCTGTACGTATCTTCATTCCTACAAATTGTGCAACATGTAATTCAAAGTAATATTGTGTACTTACTATAACTTTCCATTAAACCATCTCCTCATTCACCTCGTAATCTCCTCCTGCTCCAATTTATTAAAACACACAATCTGCCATCGCTTTTACTGGTGAAATGGTGTCAGGGTTAATGCAAAGTATCTTACAGCATGCACCATCTTAAAGAGTATAAAAAATCTTTTGCACAAAATCAGTCGTATGCCAATATTCATGATCAGTCAATTGATGTCTGTTGCAAGGTACTCTCAACAATACAGTATATAAAATGTTATGTAGACTACATGGGTCCTCTTATTTTAAAGGTGAAGTGTGCAAAATTTCATCAGTTTTGTAATAAAACAGTAGATTGGTCTCAGTGTATAATGGATTACCTTCTCCCATGCTCTCTATGAAATATTTTTAAAATGGTGAGTAGTCTTGGTTAGATGATGAAATTTGGGTATCTGACCAATATCTGAATTAAACAGCCGTTCATACGGATGAATGGCCACTGCCAAACTGTTGCCAAAAGCAAGATGGACCACTCTGTAGCACAGCACTCTGTATTTAAATGTCTGCTTCACTACCCACGCCATCTGGATCCTACACTCCACCAGCTCTTCAGAACTACGCAGATGGGAATTGTTCTTCCAACACATTCTGTGGTCCTGCACCCATCCTAGCCTCAGCCTAAGATAACGTCCCATTCCTACACCTTATGCCTAACATTATTCCTGCCCCCCTCCTTCCCAACTAATTATCCTGTATCTCATGTCTTCCTTCCCACTGTGTGTCACCACTTACAATATCCCCTTAATTACTTTTTATTTTTACTTTTTATTTTTTCCTTATTTTTCCCATTTTTATTTTTCCTTTATTATTCTTATTGTTTCAAATCCTCTCACTACCTCCCCATACTCCTCTACACCTCCCTTTTATCCTTTCCTGCCCTTTCGCTCCACTGTATTCATTGCTGCAATTCAAATTCCTGTCCATCAGTGCCTCTATAAGCCATCAAGCAATGCTGAACTTTCCACCTCCACCTTTACCCGGCATCCTTCCCCCTCTGTTCCCCGACTTAATGAATCTAGATGCTTGTGATGCTGGAGTGGCCGGATATATTGTGTGTGTGTGTGTGTGTGTGTGTGTGTGTGTGTGTGTGTGTGTGTGTGTGTGTGTGTGTGTGTGGTGGGGGGGGGGTGTGACAGTGTGAATGTGTGTGTTCCTTTTTCTGGTGAAGGCCATGGCTGAAAAAAGTTGTGTGAATGTGATGATCTGTTTTCGTGTCTCAGCAGCTCAGTGAGCCTCTGTTGACATTCCAGTCGGATTTTCCAATGTTGGCATTGTACAGTGACTCAGACACTCTGATATAAGCTAATGCCCTGACTTTTGAATACAACATACAGCCCATTATATATTTTAATGAAGACTGAATAAATAATCCTATTAGGTGGTTACTTAGATCAGTAACATTTCAGTATTAAGGCACATATAGTAATTGTGGATTAATGCTTTCTTTTTAACATCTTTAGGTGATGTAATGGAAGAATTCCGGAGAAATGGGAGGGAGGTTCCTATCGACGATCCACCTGTGCAATGGGAGTCGAATGTACCTCGTGCACAGAGCAGAAACATTGAAACTCCAAATTATTTTCAGAAAGATGTTTTCCCAAGCATATTTGCCAGAAAAGGGACATGGTGTGCATTCTGTAGGAATAATGGCGAATCTGATAAGATTTTTAGAAGTCATCAGCTGAAAGATAAGTATGGTAAAACCATGTGTCCCATTCTTCAAATGTATGTGTGTCCACTTTGTAAAGCAACAGGACCTGACGCTCATACAGTTAAATACTGTCCATTGAACCCCAATCCTCTTCCTGTAGCACTCATGAATGTGCTAAAACCACAGAGACTGGATATGGGCAGAACTCGTGTAAGGAGATACTAGAGGTATCAGGTTTTTTCTGTACAGTTTACTACTTCTTGTATGTGTACTGTTCTTGTAAAATAGCAGTATGTATATTTAGAGATTACTGAGAAGATATTTTATTGAAATATCACTACTGTTATGTGCAGTACTAAATGAAATATTTAATTTTGTCTAATAAACATATGGTAATTTGTACATTGTAATAAGCATGTAGATAAATTTGTGTGTACTTTGAGGTGTGAAATTTCACAATGGAATGTTATTTCTGTTCAATGACAACATGAAATGCTTGTGTGTGTGATCATTGGAAAAAATCTTTTATAAACTTATTTTCTTTATTTTTTTAGTGTTGTCTATCAATGAAACAGTTTTGATTTGGTTGCTTCACATTTAAAGTATTGTCATAAGCACAGTGGTACATATTGTACTAATAACTAGTATCTTAAAAATTTTTTGTTTGTAGAGCTGGTTATATTTCACTAGACGTTTTCATTATCATTCATTTGTATTCTTGTGTAGTTACTTGCAAATCATTTTTAAATGTTTTTATGAAGTAATATACATCAGTTTACTTCCCAATTCTTACAAAGAGTAGACTTGGAAAAATTGTATTTGCTGCTGACAATATTTGTTAAGTTTTGAATAATTTTTATGATCATTGTGAGAAAGAATAGTGTTCGTATTTAACTTCTGACTTAGGTAATTTTTATAGTTATGCAAAAGGAAACCTCATACCTGAGAAATGATTTTAATATTTTACTGCTACTAATGTGCACTTTTGGCAATATCATGAAGGCCCCTCACTTCAGTGATTTAGTAAATTACAGAGACTCTTGCTGTGTGCATATATTCCAAAACCTCTTAATGTAAGGTGAGTTTGGTGAAGGAATTGTACTGGCGAAATCAGACGAGACAGAATTGTCACTTTGACAGACGTTTAGTGTGTTTTACTGGTTCCCATCAAAATACTTACTGCAATTGATTCTTCTGCATGTGTCGTCATATAAAACTTCTACCAAATAAAGTGAAAGATATTAAAATTTTGAACACCTTTAAAACATGATTTGTACTTGCTGTTTGTGCTTAAAATGAAAAATACTGATGGTATGTTTATACTTCTATATTGTAAAATATATGTCACTGTTAGTGCTGGTGGGACAAGCCATTACATTTTAAACAATACTTGTAAATATTTGTGTATGTGAGGTATATTGAATGACAAACATTTTACTAGAACAAAATTCTTTAAGTTCACCAAATATTCATATGTTCTTATTATTGATTGTTTTCTTCAATGAAATGCAATTTCCTTTTTAGAAAAATAACTGAAAACTATGCTGAACACATTATTATAAATTGATACTAGACTGGAAGTTCATTTAAGAAGTGTTCAAAATTGTATACCTTATTTTTTTGGGAAATTGGTTAGTCTTGAATCCTGTTATTATTGTAATTTTATTTTTTTGTATTCTATAAAATTGTTACTTAGTAATTTTTCAAACATATTTAAAATACTGTGTACAGTTGACGCAAAAAAGTAAACTTGTTAAAAATAAGATTTGCCTTTTACTTGTCTGTGTAATACCCAGTGAAGATAAAACTTGCATATTCAGTGACCACGTTTTGAGTATTGTATAAACTGCACTCATTCTGAAAATTTTCCTGTTAAACTGCAGAAATATTTTGCAATCAATAAGTGAATAAAGGAAAAACCAAATTTAAATGGTTTTCCTAACTTCTGAATGAAGTAACTGACAACAGAACTGAAACATTAACAGTAAGGTTGTATTTACTTTGTCAAGAATGTGACATTTAAGTTTATTTGTGCACTTCCATGTAGTATACAAACTACAGTAGAACTCCAGCTTTTAAACTCTTCAAGGAACTTAGAAGAAAATGGTGTAAAATGCAGGAATTTCATCTATACAATTCTCCACTTTTTCTACCACGTCCTCTATCCGCTCAATAATTTGAGCCTGCATCATCTCTATCCTGTACCGCACTTGGCCACATGCCTCGTGTATCCCTCCAGTTCAACTGATCTTCCACCTCACCTTTTCTTTGGCATCTAGAAATGCCTTATCTACAGCTGACCTGGTATTCCCGTAATTCTCAACATTGAATAGTTCAATAATTCCACTACCATTTCGATTATGTCATAGCCCACTACTTCTAGCTTTTGGTCCAACTGATCCAATCTCTCTTTCAGCCTGTTTTTCATTGTTCAGTTTAATTTAACCTCTGATATAACTGCTTCTCAATGTAACTGATCTTCTGTTCTACTTTCTTTTCAACCTAGCTTCTATTCCATGGTCCAGTTTTTCCAAATTGAATGTGGCATGTAGAACAAAATTCCCTGGAGGAAAAGCATAAATGGCACCCATCTATACTAATAATAAATCTGTAAATGTAGGCCTGTCGCTGTTCACTTAAATCTTCAAAACTACTAGACGAATCTTCGTCTTGTTTTCACAGGAAACACGAGAAAAGGTTGGGTCAACATATAGGCACAATTTTATCAAAATCGGATCACAAAAAAAAAAGTAATTTTAAGGGTTTTCAGTAACCGCCGTGTCTGTATGTTCAACTATTAAAAACCTCTTATCTCTCAAACTACTTCACTAATTTGCATGGGGGTTTCACAGGTAACTTAAGCGTAATGCTGGACATCATATAGACTTCATTTCATAAATATTGGATCATGGAAAAAGAATATTGTGAATTGAAATTTTTTATCTACAACCGTCGTGTCTGTCTGTCTCTTCGAACACATTTATCTCCAAAACTACTTGACGAATTTTCATGGGGGTTTTCACACCTAACTTGTGCATATCGTACGGTTACATCAAGGCTTCAATAATTAAAATCGTATCGGACAAAATAAAGATATAATTTAATCATTTGTTTAAAAGCCATGATATATGTCTATTTGTTGAAGGTAATCTCCAAAAGTACTACACGAACTTTCATGGATTTTCATAGGTAAATTGAGAATAGTTTGGAGAGTAACATAGGCTTCATTTCATAAAAATCAGATCAGTGGAAGGACAGATATTGTAATTTGAAGTTTCTGGTGTGTGCTATGTTTGAATTGCAGCTTAGTATAGCAAAGATCTGCTAGAGGTGCTGTTACTTACATAGTATACATAGACCAAAGATCTTTGTAGATGCTGAGTTTTTTATTCACATAACTAAGGTGTAATGCACTGAAACAAGGGCTAAGACTCCTTACGGCAGTGGTGTAGTGTATTGATGTTGACAGCTGTTGAATCCTTTTTGAAAAATCAGTCATGTACAATGGGGGGAATAATTCATTGTATTGATAATGAAATCAATACTTAATGTTGTTCCAATCAATAAATTAATGATCTCCCTAAAGCGAATATTTCGTTGCCAATGTTAACATAGTAAACTGCTGCAACGGCAAGTAAAATTGAACCCAGGTACCGGCACAATGTTTATTTCTGCCAAGCTGTCTCCCATATGCTTTGCAATGTCATGGAAAGAAAAAGAGTGCATTTTTCGACGGGTATAGCCACTAAATTGCACACAGAGTAGAAATATCTGGGGAGTGAGCATTGCGTTCTGTGTATCTTCTCAACATTAAGCTGGAATTACCATGTGCATCCACTGCTTCCACAAGTTTATTTGCTGTTAAGATTGGTTTGTATCGCATTGACTGTAAGGAAGCCCAACCTCTTTTTCACAGAGCAACCACAGAAGATGAAATAATATCTAAAGAAATGTGTCACAGAAGCAACAAGAAAGTTGAGGAAGTGTCGCTAAGTGCCATTTACACAGTCACCCGTCTTAACTGAACAAACAAGGAGCAAGATAGTCAGCGATTAGTATATTTTTCCCAATATCACGTGCCATTTCCGTCTTAATGTTGAGAATACAAAATCTGTTCTCCACATCTGAATGCTCACTCCAGAGATGTTTCTGCTCTGTGCCTGGCATAGATAATATACACACGCGAGTGACAAACTCTTCAAAAACTTCTCTGCTTTCATAATCATTCTGTACACTATTGTGATTTAAATTTCTAATCACTTACTTTTGGTGCGGACTACATTATGATAAAGACACCTTCTTTTGCTGAGACAATTTTACTTAGTTATAATGCGACTTTGAATATATAGTTCTATTACAGAAGGTCGATTTCAACTTCGTGCTTAACTAAGTAATCACTGAAGGACGTGGGGACAGGTATTACCTGAAAGAGTGGCTGATGCTGCTAACACAGTCAAGACAATTCACTGGAAATCTACTATTTTTAATTGATGCCATTCCTTCTATTATTACCCAGACCAGACTTTAGCATTCGAGTTTTCTATAATAGGGAGCATTGCATACAGAATAACTACATTGTCCCGAGTGCAACACTGCAACATATTAATACTTCAGCATTCACTTACTATGAGAGATAAACAGTTTAGTACTACACTATAGAACCAACATATGGCACTGTTATTAGTATTAGTATTTTTCGTCTCAGTGATAGACGTGCTTTCAGAAGTTTACGCCAAACAGACATTCTTAACTTTATGAACACAACCTAACATTGAATTTACATTGTTCCGCAGTACGAAACACCCTTAGTACAAAAAACTTTATGAACATTAATCGTTTTCGACGGTGACTTCTACTTAAATTTGACATCTTGGCTAGGAGAAGTGAGTTTATTGACAGAGCAATCCAACAAGGATTGTGTTTTTGCTGACCTACGTCCGGAAGAACCATGATATACACAGGACCTTCTTTAACATTCATTGTGAAGCACGGGCATATAAGCTAGTTGGTAATAAGAATGGGAATGAGTTTCATTGTCTTCAACACAATTGCGTAATCCTGGGTGAGCAACATGGCTTCCAACCAGATTTTCTTTTTGATGTGGTAATGTGATCACCCTAGTATTTTTCTAGTTTATGTATGATACATATGTGCATAATAGACATCAAAATACTCACCAGGCAGTTGATTTATCATGTAATGAAGATTATCCGAATTTGGTACTATTTTAAGTCCCAAACAGAACTGAAACAGGTAACCTTATAGGGTGTGACAATTTTTATTTCAATCATCATAGTTATCAGGAAGCTTTTAACTGGCATTCATTAAGTAATAAAACATTGCACAATATTCATATTTTTTAGTGTTTCACAAGATATCCAAGAATTTATTCACATTCTCAAGCACTAATATGTATTTTCAGTGACATTTACACAGGTGGCATCTCTCACTGTAATCATGTTTTTGAGGTTATGACATACTGTGCTACCTCCATGAGAACATTGTACACAAGCAAACCATTCTCACTGTTCATAAGTCACAAAAATACTTACATATATATTTACACTTTATAATATGTATAAAATCTAAGTGTCATGAAAATGATTAAAAACCACCAGTTTGTAAACTAAGTTAAGCATAAGATGACACTCGGTGCGGTGACAGATGGAATGCTTCCATCACACATTGCATTGTGAGTCAACTGGCGCATACTGCAAACAAAACACAAAATATACATATGAATGAAGACAAAGTATCAAGAAACTTGACTGCGTAATGTTTATAAATACTATGCCTGAAGGCAAAAGCCATGCTAGTTTGAATGTATGCCAATTAGGGCATTTTCTCTATGGAAATAGTTTCATAAAGAGTAAACCAGGGGAGAAATGCAAATACGTTAACACAAAAATGGGTGTGAATTAACATTGTGAACATTAGAAATTTGCCAGGACTGACAAAAAAATGGTGTAAAAAGCAGGAAAACATAAAATCTGGAAATGTAAAGATGGGGTTATACTGTGTTTACTTTTGTCCAGTTGTAATACTAGTTCATGGTTACAGAGAATAATAAATCTTCAATGATTGATTACTTCAGCTATTACAGTAATTGAAATGTCATCAACCTTACAATTTTGAGAGGAGACAGTTACAGAGAGAAGCCAAAACAAGCCCTAAGATCAACAGGATATGTATGGGACAGGAAAAATGAATCTCATAAAGATTATATTTTGATTAATAACTGCAAAGAAGACTAGTAGTTGTGAAACTACTAGTGCATCACTGGAAAGTGACCAGACTCCTCATTGGCAGTTTAAAGTTTAATAAGTTACAAGAAGTAATAACTTCACAGGAAAAGAAACTCAAAATTGAGGGACAATGACACTGTAGCAGAACTCCAACACATCAAAAAAGTATTTCCAAAGACAAGTGTAAAAACAGTGGAGGAGGAATATAATTTTTAAAGAAAATCTTGTAAGTATAACTGAGGATGTCTTGGGGGGGGGGGGGGCGGCAGAGTCGCACAAGAAAATGGAAGGAAACTGTGATAGAATGATAGAACAAGAACTGCTGTCCTTACCAAGAGCAATATGTTTCAAAAATAAAGATCGGACGGATCATAAAAAGAAACAAGCCAGGCAATTAGTCACAGAAGAAAGTCATCACTGATGACAAGACCTAAGAAACTTGCAAAAATTGCTTCAACCACCTTTTAAATGAGAGTTGTATACAGCCCCCATAAGACAGTACTGTGCCACATACTCACCCTTGACAGACCTGACATGGGACGATGTAGAATATGCCTCGAAATATATTAAGGCCAGAAAAACACCTGATGTTGACAAAATAAGTGGAGAAAGGGTCAAATCTAGGGGGTCATTTGGAAGCAATGGGTGTACACTGTTTTTCTTCTATTTGGAAAGAAGGGGAGATATCTGTTGATTGGGGCACAGGCATCATAACTCCAATTTTCAAGAAAGAGGGTAGAAAGAAATGCCTTAATTACAGGGGTATCACATTAACATCTCAAGTGGGTAAACACTATGAAAGAATTGAGCAGAAGACAAGGCCAACTATCCAAGCAAATCTGAGGAACAGTAGAGATTCAGACAGTGAAGATTAACAACGGACCTAATATTTTCCCTCCGCCAGCTAATGGAGAAATACTATGAACACAACAGAGACCTATGGCTAGCCTTTCTGTACATCAAGAAAGCATTGATGCTGTGAACAGAGAGGTGTGTGAAGTGCTGAAGTAAACCAGAATAAATGGTAGCATAGTCCATAGGATAAAGAACTTGGGTGAAGATGCTCACAGTAAAGTGAAAACACACGTGGGAATGACTGAAACCTTATGCATAAAATTTGGGCTAATGAAGGTTGTGGGTTCATCTCCTCTTCATCACTGTAATGAATAAGATACAAAGACAAGTACACCAAAGCATTGGAGGTGAATCACTGAAAGCCATCTTGTTTGCCATGACATGTCTGTTGGGCTCTTCTAGAGAAGAGCTCCAAACACACCTAAATACATTAGCAGAAGCTGGTGAGGAATATGATCTCATCTTCACCCCAGAGAAAAATGTTATGGCCATGAAAAGATCTGGAAAACCTATGGGGAACACAGAACTGGAAGAGAAACAATAATGGATGTTTCATCAGTTTAAATATCTTGGTAGTGTTATCTCCAGTAATGGTTCTCTGGATGAAGAAATCACACAAAGAATTCAAACAGCTAGCAAGTTCTACAGAATAGTCAAATATCTAATTTGGAACACAAAAATCCAAGAGCCATCTATGCATCATATTACATACCTAGTAATGGAAAGTCCAAGTTGGAATTAACAATATGGTGAGAGGACAGTTTACAACTCACCACAAAGACTTGATGAGCCGTGACAGCCACATAAAAAAGGCACATACATACAACACTTTCTGCTATTGGTCATGACCTCCTTCAGAAATAGGAACATTCATGCAATCACACAGGCACACCAGCAAGGACTCACACTGTTAGCATTTTGCTCACAGTAATTTTAAAACAATTAGCATTTTACAATTTTAAGTAGTCAGATGTGTGTTTTCTTATAAATGCAACTAGAAGTACTTAGACGTATTACACACACTAAAAAGTGTTCTTTGACTGTCAGAAAAATGGTATACACGCGATCGATTGCGTAACTTTTAAAGGGGCGAGTTCGGTATCTGTACACAGTAGCACCCTTCCTCTACCAGTTAACCAAAAGTGTCTATATTTGGGTTCTGAAACATCTTGAGATTAATTATTTACCAGGTGTTTTCTTTTTTTAAAGAGCAGTGGACAGATTGCATTTGTTTCTCTGCCCTAATTTGGGGTAATCGGCTAGACACAGGGTGTATTCATTCAAATCAAATTACTGCTTGCATGCAATGTTAGTTGACATTAATTTGAAGCAATATATGACACAAACTAATTATCCCCCATCTCTAGGTTTTTGCTTCGGTGTGCTATTCATTGTAGTCTTCATTGCGTAAATTGAGAGAGCAAAAGACTTCAAACGAGTTGTTTGAGGCTGTTCTGAAACAGGTTGTAAAAAAAAATACTGAAAAACTTAATTGGAATTTTTTTGAGTTGCTATCTAAATTTCATCAAGAGAAGTGAGGAAGATATCAGCATTGTGGGAGAGTGCAGAACATACGGATGGGGAAAGGGGTGCAGGAATCCTGTGGAGAGCTGTAACATTGCTTGGGATGTTGGATAAAAGCCAACATCTGGCTAATAGTGCTCATACCTTTGCATCCCATTTCTCTTTGGATCTCTCTGCCTTTCTCCCAAACCTACTACTCAACAAGTCATTTATGAGGTAATCTATTACTTCCACCCCAATGTGGAAGTAGTAGTTGCCAACAAATGCTGGCAGAGGTAGTGCTGTGCACCAGATAGGAATTTGAGTCTTCAGAGTTTGAATGTACCCATTGTGATGTATCATGTATTTGTATTGCTAACTGTTATGGCTTCTCAGGGGGCCTGAGGATGGTACTTGTGTAAAAATAAATAAAATTGAAATTTGGAGGTGGTATATCCATCAAAATTTGATTGTTTCTTCAAAAGAACTGTTGTGCACTAGACTTGTCTAATTTTTGTATTCCTATAGCTTTGCTTTTAAACATTAATACCATAATTCATGTAATTACTTATTTGCATACTTACATTAACATACAGTGATTAAAACATTCAATTTCTGAATGCAGATAAATTTTAAAAGTGCAAATATTTGGTGTGAGCAATGACTAACCTATAACACACTGTATTACATCAATACAGATTTGTTGTAACATTAGTATGTGATAAGAGATCCTCGCTAGCACTCCATACTGCGTTGGTAAAGTGACACACTTGTAGGGATACATGATATAGAACATTTGCCACAGGATATTGATGCTGTACCTAAATTAATACACATCCAAAGTTTAAATATACATAGGATCTTGTGTACATGTAAGCATATCGTGGGACTTCATTCTGCATTTTTATAATTCAAATACATCTTTTGTAAACACAATTCATCACTTACAGACAAGGTTACAGAACATTTTGAAATTAAATAAAATTTTGGAATTTAATAAGTTTGCAGCCATATACCTAATGCTGTGCTGATAGTCAGAAACTTTTTGTCAGATATTGCAGCCTGCCCTGGTATAGTAGTGAGACATTAATTACTATGCATGCAGCAGGCAAGATGTTAATTCTGTATACTTAAAATGCATTTTTCTGTAGTTGCTTACAGAAAATTTGCAGTGACTATCTCTGCATTTGGACTCATATTATTTACCTGAAAGATTTTATTAATGATATTGTTTTATTACTATTTTCATAACTCCCCTGTATCCTTTACATTCATTTGCTTTCTTTATTTTTACATTCAAATTTGTCGTCTCCAATCTATATGCAGGAAAAGTTGTGATGCTCCACAATTTGTAAAATATTAAGGTAGTATGTCTTATTAATAATGGGTATTATTACTTTGCATTGTCTGTGTGCATATTAGCTCCAGTGTATTAGTCCATTCCCTTCTGACACACAGCATTCAGTTAGTGTTTCTGTGAAGAATGCAGCCTGTAGTTTAGTTTTGGGTGTAGCTCAATAATAAAATCATGTCTAATAAACAATTTCTTGTACAAGAATATATTTTTTATGAATATTACAGGGAAACATTTCTGGTATGAAAAATGTGTAAAAAAATAAAGGTGGTTTAACTTAACAAAAGCACAGTCTCGTTGAGGCACACAAATAAAACACACACACACATTCAAGCTTTCACAACCATTAGTTGCTTCATCAGGAAAAGAGGAAGTAAGGAGGGGAAAACGGAAGGATGCGGGTTTTAAGGGAGTGGATGAAGCGTCATTCCAATTCCAGGAGCGGAAGGATATATCTTAAGGGAAAAAAGGACAGGTGAAACAAACACACACAAACAAATGTCGACTTTTAGAACAGCATGTTGAAGAAAGAACTTTTATATATAGTTGAGAATCACAGAGCAGCGCACAACGAATATGCGATAGATGAAATGGCGGAGAATGCAGGGAAAACTGTTCTTAGACTTTCCCCATACCACTGTGAATTAAATGCCATCGAGTTAGTTTGGGCCAGAATCAAAGGATATGTTGCAGCGAAAAACAAGAAGTTAAAGAACTGCTAGAACAAGCAGTAATAAGTTATTGCTGGAAGCATTAAGAAAACAAAATCAGCTGGCGTACATACTGAGTCACTCTTATATTTGGTGTAAGCTACGACCTATGTTGAAGCTACGTCACCCCTCTCCAAAGTGTTGAACATCTAGCAACAGTTTGGCAAGACAGTTGAAGTCCTTTTCATAGAAGATATAACTGCAGGTTTATTTTTTGTGACAATTTTGTGCCACAGTCATTGTTTCTATAATTAAAACAAGACTTTGCAAGAGGCCATGGCCAATGTACTGCATTCCTAGCCATTCAAAGAAAAAGAAGAAAAAACTGGAAAAATAAAACACCAAGGAGGACTGGAGATAGAACACCCACATTTCTTTCAAAGATAACACATCAAGGAACACAACTGTAAAGTGAAGAGAGGGTGGTGAGAATTCAGTATTGTCGTCTCCACTGTGGATTATAATCACTACTAAGTGCCTCAACATTGAATCATAAATACTCTGGAATCGTTGTTAGGGTACAACAGGCTGTGCTGCTTCCACATATTGCCATAGCTGATCTGGTGTAGCCATGGGTGGAGTATTTCATGCCAGTTCTGCAATTATTGGCCGGACTTTTTCTGTATGAAAAATATGGGAAAACAATGCAGCAATGCAATCACATTGGCTATGAGGTATTTTTTAAGCATTACATACTATGCACTGCCCTATTTCAATGTGACAGTCTGAAAGCTTCCAAAGTATTAAAGGACAACAGTTTTAAATAGATCACAGGTGTAATCCTGACTGGTTAAGGTACCTTAATTCATACTGGGGCCAGGGGGTCTAAAACCCCACCAGAAACCAGAGGGACAGTATGATGATGCATAAGGCAACAGAGTTCTACAATACCCACCACAATGTCTCCAGACTTTAATCCAACCAGTGTGGAGGTGCAGGCAGAATTTGGATTGGAATGGCATTTTTCACCAATAAATTGTTACACTTGGTAGCTGCAAAAACACTGCACAGGACAAAGCAGCTATCGGAAAACTGGTTCTGAATACAGCCTTCAGGCACCAGAACTGATTATTTGGATAAAATAATCTGAGAGTGGGTTTAAAACTTCTGACCCTTTTGTGAACGAGTTTAACAGCAGCGTGTCAAACCTAAACACCACTGGGCACGAATGCTTTTATGAAGAACTATCCTTGATTTGCATTGTATCTCTGATTTTGTGATAACATATGTGACTTCTGTGATAAGAGTTCTTTGGTCAAAATAACATGAATGGAACTTAGAATTTCTGAAATGTTTACAACACTTCAGTACGATTTACGCATATTACATAGAGGAATTTCTTTATGCGTGATGTACCACACATGCATGCTATCAGCTAAGTAATTTACTTATTGAGATCTTCAGCTTACTTGCATTCACTGAGTTAATCTTAAGGTATGAACTCACTGCTAGTGCAATAGAGTAATATTTCAGTAGAGAGAAAAAAAGATTAGATCACATGACAAGCTCATTACTTATCTCTAGTGAGAAAGTTCATTATTAATGCTTGTCAAGTCCTACCACCTGTTGGCAACGCTGTAATTAGACTAAAAATGAGCACAGGTAGTGAAACTTTTGTCTTCTTAAGTTGAAACGTAAATGAGGAACACAGCATTCCAACACGGTTTTCTTTATCAGATAGATTCATTTGACGACACCATGCACAAAAATGAACGGGGAACTTTCATTTGGATAGTTTATCTTGAATGACACAATCGAAAAATTAATGATGTGGAATACAAATCTGACATCATAGCATGTGTAGACTATACAAACTCCACTAAGCAAGTGAACCTCAAGGCAAAATGCAATACTTAGGGAAGACTGTAAGATGACACAGCTTGCAGGATTATATCTTGGGGTTTCTACACAGTTGTAGCTAGGCAATGTTAGACTACCACAGATTAAATTAGCGACATTTTCCAGGGACATTGAGCATTTGTCTCATTTTGGTGAACAGTTCGAATCCTCTGTTGACACAGATCAAAACTTGTCAACTGTGAAAATACATTGTTACAGGCTATTTGGACAGGGAACTCAAGAATTTGGAACAAAACACTGCTACAACTGCAGCTACTTACAAACAGACCAAAGAAATTTGACGTGCACGTTACGGTGTCAAAAATATAGTTACCCAGGCACATCTTGATTAACTGGTAGATGTCACACCTGTAACATATGACTCCTCAGAATCTCAACTTAATGGTCATTTATTCAAGCTCTGAGATACTGGATGAGAAAGTTGTAGCTTACGGAAGAGTTTTAGTTCCAGAGATACTTCGCACTTCTCCAGAAGGCATTTGTTGATGCTGGATGAGCCATATGAAGAGGGCAAAATTATCAGAAGGGAAGTCCTAAATTAATGGACGTCTTGTCAGAAGAATTAGGTGGGACACTAACGGCGCAAAAGATTTCTGGGGAAACTTGCAAACAAATACTGTATCATCTACAACAGGCCTCAAGTCAGGACGGACTACAGAAGTTCTAACTCAAGGTGGAAGTTTACTGTATTACGAATAGGTGCTTTTGTTGACTGTTCCAGGGCCGCACAGTAAAGGACTGTAGAAAGAAATGAAAAGCATTCTCTTTCTTTTGCAAGAACAGTCTTTACAAATCAATCTGCAACAATTTGGAACATCTTCCTTCATTGGCTATTCCTACAGCAAGCAGTTCATTGATTATGTGAATATCAGACATTAAGAATTAACTTATCTGTAGATGACGTGTGTATGTAACAGGACCCACAAGCGATTTCCATGTTGCCTTTTAATGGTGGCAACCACTAGAGCTTTATCAGCAAATTTAAAAGTGGAAGTCATTATGAATCGTCCAGTGACAATCGATGCCTTTGAGTCTTCATTTACTACATCACACTCTGTCTGGGTTGCCTGATACTGAAAAGTACATGGAGTAATACATTACAGTTACTACACTTAAGAGTTTTCATTTGTAGCTCCCTGGTGAAAATCTTCAAATCCAACTGTGGTATCATCATCATCATCATCCAGTATCAAATTATTAATGCATTGACATTCAAAACCTGGAGTTACTGCTAGACTTCTCTAATAATGATTATTATTATTATTATTATTATTATTATGTCCATTGGTGACTCCTGATTTTAAAAGTCAATGCATTAATAATTTAATCAATACTTTAACAATTTGCAACTGGATTATTCCACAGTTGGATTTGAAGATTTTCACCCGTGAGCTACTGACTGGTGCGGATCATTACTGTAAAATTGTTATGTACACTGTGCCGATATACGTATCGCTATCCCTGGGTGTGCAGCCTTCAACATTTGGATAAATCCTTAGCGGAAACCAACCAAGAATTTCTGCAAATCAAGTCACCGTTGACTATCACTCTTGGTTCAGTGAAACATTTCACAATCTAATGTGAAACTTTTGGGATTTAGAGGCAATAGGAATATGCAATGAGCAGGACCGATTGAGTACAAAAGATTCAGAACTTTTACAAGAATTTCATGCCTTCTAATTCTATAGAGAATCATCAAACAATAATCCATCTCCCATGAAAATCAGTAGCTGTTCTTCCAAATAATCCCTGTAAAACAGAAGCAGCTTTCTCACTTTGCAGAGGCATAGGGTTAAGAATGACACACCCAGTGCTGCAAATGAGAGATAAAAAACAAATTATGTCAAAAATGACCATATCAAAGCTCCATCACAAAATTCTGTGAACATTTACTTGCTGCTTCAAATAGTGCGGTGGGGAAGGGAGGGGAAAATCCTATTTGATGCATCTTGGCATGAAAAACACTTCATCACTCAGACTTACTGGAAACACGGCATAACCTTCTTCCTGAAATAACTGAGATCCTCATGCATTCTCAAATGCAACATTTTGCCATCTTCACAGATATTACAAAACTCTTTTTGCAATTTTTTCCATCGAGACAACAGGGACTTCACAATGTTATTCTGGTGTAGTGATCATAATCATTGAGCAAATGATGTGAATGAAAACTAATTATTGATTTTCACAACTCCCCTTTGGTCTTCAGTGTAGTCCATTGTTACAATCAGCTACAATGAGAGAATTAGCAGCCATGTACCCATAGTAGTTTCCCGTTGCAAGTGCTTTATTAGACCATAACACTTACACTGATGACTTCGCAACAGGTGCAACAGATGAAAACCCTTTACTATGAACTAACCTTGTGATGTAACCCCCCCCCCCCCCTCACACACACACAGCCACACACTCAAACGATGATTCTGATACCAGACAAATGGAAGGTACATTGATATTGTTACAAAGATATTACATGTCTTCCATGGACTTGATGCTCCTTACTGATATACATATTTCCGTGGCTATCAACCACTGAGCTCTGGCAATTCAGACCTGTACAATTCTCGAGACATTAACTGCCTCCATAAACTGATAAACTGTTATCTTGGAATGAATATAGGACATGTAGTTTAACATGTTACACTACAACCTCTCATTAATCAAATCAAGCTGCCTGTCTGAAAAGGGCGATGATCTCTGAGCAAGCGGTAGAAATATGGATATCAAAATGACAGATATCACAGAAACTTTGTCTTGATTATTCAGTGGAATACAGTAGTTGAACCTCTTAGTAAAGATCAGCATGAAGCCATTGACGAGATATCACTCAACAGTATCCCCAAAAAGAAGCAACTTTTACCTTTATGACCCTCTGGGCTTGCTAGCCCCAGTATATACAATAAGAAAAATATTGCTTTGAGATACTTGGAAACTTAGGCTAGAGAGGACTGAACTTCTGCCTCAGCATCTTGTCACTCAGTTGCACACTTTGATGTCGACCATTTCACATCTATCCCACTTACATGTAACAAGATGGACTTCTAAAGAGGGAAGCACCTATACCCATGTGTTCTGTTATGCTTCAGTCTCAACATATGGTGTGGTCTTTCTTGTCAGGTGCACTGTAAGAAGCCTGACATGCAATTTCTTGAGATGTTTAGTAGTGTGTAAATCTCACGTACAGACTTCTGACATGAGTGGCATCCTATCATCTGACCACATTTGAAGTCCATGAGTTCCACGGAGTGCTCCATTCTGCTCTCTCATGATGTCTAATGACTACTGAGGTCACTGATACAGAGTACCTGGTAGTAGGTGGCAACACAACAACCTAATTTGAAAAACATAAGTTTTTGGGAGTGTCTGGATACTTTTTATTCCTTAGTACAAGTACTTATGGCTGTTCTGCCAAGTATAACCAATGAGCTTTCATGCTCTGAAACAACAACGCTGGCTTCTTTACTACTCGTCTCCACACCTGTCGTATCCTCCAATAAAGTGTCTGAACAGACGTGAATCATTTTGTGTGTGTCAAAATCAGTTCCAAACAGTAATACATGCCTCCTCTAGTCCTAGAAAATGATAACCAATAACTCCTATCTTCTAGATCTTAAATTATGTGGGCCTTGAGGTACTCTAGAAGTTTGCTTATCACCACACCTTAGCTTGCTGGTCTGCTTTGACAGATCACGCTTTATTTCCTCTACACCCTTCAACCCATCTGGTGCTCCCTTGAAAGGTTTCACTCTGCTTATGCACACAATTACTGTCCTAGTTGCTAACTGCAACTTGACGTTCAGAGGAGATGATGTCTCAACCACCTGGGATGCACCCTGTTATTTTGTCATGAAGTTTTTCCTTTTCCTTTTAGGCAAATAAGCACTTGACAGCATTAACCACTGTCCAACAGCATACTGGGTGGTACACATAGTACTCTTCACTCCCTACTCCTGCTTTTCCAAAGACGTATTCACATTTTTCACACGCCTCTACATTTTCCGTAGTGTTTCCAAATTCCCTTGTTGATTCGGGACTCTTCCCTAATTAAATCAAACAAGGATGGCATCCTCCTACCACATAATACCTCAGTTACATTATCATTCCAACATGAAGTTGGTACCTCTATTAGTTATAACTGTTTCTGGTAAATCAAACCTCAAAATCCAGTAGTTGACAAATGTGTGTTTGATTGTTGAAACCTGCTGATCTGGCAAGGCTACCATCTCTACATATATTTAAAAAATACCAATGATCATTACTATAAATCTATTCTCCCCTGGCAACTTATGATATAACCATAAAGGGTTAATCCATGTCAAATCAACAAGGTTCACAACCTTACTGTCTTTGATTTCAATATTTTAGGTACGGTTTGCAGCTAGATATGAAAGTTTGGAAAATTTCAGATGACTGGCTTAGTTATTATTAGACCTATCAGTAATTGAAAAATTAAAAAATAACCAAAACTAGAGTTACAGTCATATATTTTGATGTATATAGTGTTTTATTTAAGATGCAGATTTGATCTTTGGTTCATTTTATAGAAATAAATGGATATTTTTAGTTATAGGCTTGTTTCACATTTCACAAAAAAATTGTCCAAAATGTTTTTCAAGTTTTGAATTACATTTTTTTAAACCCTACAAATTTAAAATTTTGATAAATTTGTATAATATTAGTCCATAGTTAGTACATTAGTTTCAAGCTGCAACTCAAAATGGCTTTAAAGTTGTTAGTAATTTTGTTTAGACAGAAGGTAAGAGCACCTGTGGTTGACAGGTCACTTAAAAGTTGACATAAGTAAGTGAAGTTGGATAGAAAGCTGTGCTTTTAACATACATTGTTGAAATCTGGTGAATACTGAGTCACTAGTTTCTGGAGTTAAAGGCATACTTATGATCTGCATTACAACACAAACAAGAAGCAAACCTCAAGGAAAGTGTAAATAGGTAAGTTTCATTCAGTGTCCCCTCACATCTACAGACACTATGTTGAATGATAGGTAGTATTTAAGACTAAAATTAACTTCTGATCTACACAGGTGGCAGCCTAATTGAATGTGATATGCATGTTATGTTTCTATCAACACTGCTCAGCAAAGTGTCAAATTTTTGGTTTTTACAATGAGTGTACGTGAGCAGCTGTTCTGTTGCAACCCTTTAAAAGAAGAGAGACACAGCATTGTGAAAACTTAAGACCTATTCAAGAATGGATGGTGACTTTGGTGACTGGTGTGAACTTAAACAGTAAAGTCTGTAGTAAATGAAGAACGAAGCTCAATAAAATGTGGAAAAGGGAAACTGATGATAGTCCAGAAGAAGGAACAGGTAGTGATCCAAATACAGTGATAAAGGATTCTGATGACATTGTTGATACTGTTGCTTCTGAAGTTACTATAGAATTGCTTAATAATAGGAGGAACATCTCGGTACCGTTTTCCTCATTGATACCGGTGAGGATGTTTCCCTGTTACCCACTAATATGACAACTGGCCATCTCCACCTGTATCACCTGCTGCTGCGAGCTGTCACACAACTTCGGTGTGTGGGTTCAACCTCTTATTCTGTGCATCTCTCTCCTTGATTGCATCCTCGAGTGGAACTTTTTAGTGGCAGACATTCCGGAACTTTTTGTGGGCATAGATTTCGTAACACATCACAAACTTTCACCCTATGTTGTGTGCTGGTGCATTTTCCACCATACCTCCAGCAAACCTTTTTTGTGTGATTCGTTGAGCTCCAGTACCACTTCTGTGAGTGCTATTGTTACTAGTGTGTATACCAAATTGTCTGATGACTTTGACACGCTGCTGATAAGTGATTTGACGAATGTAAACAAGTGCTTGACCTCCAGAGTGAGTGGGAAAGCATTGAACACTATCTTTCCCCTGCTGTTTGCGGCCAAACAAAATCTTTCTGCTCTGCAGGTGGAGTTCAAGGGTATTAACAGTGTTTCCTCTGCTATTAGTGCTTCCTCGCCCATGCCTAGGCGTGATTGTGCTTATGAAAGTTCGCCTAACGTTTCTTCTCCCTCCTATGCTGATGTGTGCAAACAAAAAGCAGTTGCCAGGCCAACTTCAGCAGCTGTCAAAACTGTTTGTGCACTCTGCCCTCTGGCACCTATTCTGCACACTATTCAGAATTCTCAGCCTACCAACCTAAGAACTGAAACTTTAACTTCCCCTGTCTCTAAAGAACCTGTCAGTAGTCAACCCATGGGCAAACATAACTCAAAGCTTATCTGCGCTGGCAACAGTTGTGCTTCTGTTCGAGCTAAAGACTCAAACTCTAGTGTTTTCCCACAGTCGCGTAGTATTTCAAATTTTCATGCACCTGCTGGCACGCCTCCTTTTGTTTCTGCGACGGTGGCACACTTGCTTGCTTTAGTGGCCAAAGCTGTAACATCCGTATCAGCTGACCTGGCTGCTTCGGCTTGGCTGCCATCTGTCACAGGCGGGGCCACCACCTGCCGCAGTGGTCGGCACGTCAACTACTCTGCAGGCTTATCTGCACATCGCCGCAGCTCGGTCGCCATCTTGCTCGCGCACCCAGGTGGCGCCATCACCTGCACCGATGGCGCCGAGTTCAACTACTCCACCTGCTGACCCGCATGCCGCTGCAGCCTTGCGGCCATCTTGCGCCTCCAGCAGCACCAGCGAATATCACAGCCAGCTGCGACGGTCAGCTATCTCCTTCCTGTACCGCCTGTCACAACACTGTCCGCCGAATCTGACCCACCGAACGTCACGCCCACCATTGTCTCCAGCTCTCGGCAGTGCATTTCTGCAGTCACTAACAGCACGGTCCACAGACTCGGACTCACTGACGACATGGCTGTGTGTAGAAAACCACACTGCCTTTGCGCTGAAAAATTCACAGCCATGGAAGCACAGATCGCTGAGTTACTTGAGGCAGGCATTATCGAACCTTCTGCTAGCAGTTGGTCCTCCCCCAGTCAGGAAAAAAAGTGATGGCTCTTGGAGAATGTATGCAGACTACCTTAAACTCAATGCTAAGACGATCATGGACAGGTATTCCATCCCTAATGTAGCCGATTTCACTCATGCTCTTGCTGATGCTAAAATTTTTTTTGTTGTGACTGCAAATGTGTGTACCATCAGATACCCATGGCTCTGGAGGATGTTGAGAAGACTGTCATCACAACTCCTATAGGTTTATACCACTATTGCTTCATGCCATTTGGACTTAAAAACACTTAAACACTTACAAACCTGGCTACAATTCATCACTGAGATTCTCCTTACCCATAAAGTTTTGTTTTGTTTACTTAGACAACTATTTACAATTCAGTATGTCTGTCGAGGATAGCAAATGCCATTTACATTATCTCTGTGACACTTTGGCCAGGACAGCAATTGAGTTGAATCACAGCAAGAACCAACTGCACCTACCTTCTGTTAAGTTTCTGATGGCATTCCCCCCCCCCCCCCCCCCCCCCGAAAATGTCAGTGCTATGAAGGAATTACCATGACCCTTTACATTAAAAGAATTGAGGTGTTTCTTAAGCACTATTATTATTGTCGGCACTTGCACGGTGTTGCTGACATTCAAGCCCCCCCTCCCCCTTGCTGATGCCCTGACAGGGAAGAATATCTCGGGCACTCACACTGTCTCTTGGACCCCTGTGATGTCTGAGGCTTTCTCTTCTCTTAAAGATATTTTATCCAATGCTATTACCATCACTCACCTCAACCTGAGGCGGACATCTTTATCACAACCGATGCTAGCAACACTGCCATCGGTGCCGTTCTTAGCCAATCTATAGACGGCAATATCGCTCCTGTCCAGTTAAATCATGCTGAGAGGAAATATTTGGCCTTTGACTGAGACCAATTTGCCATTTACGAGACCATTAAGCACTTCCGCACTGAGATCGAGGGCCACCGTTTCCATGCTCTCACCAGCCACAAACCTTTGACCACCGCAATACAAAACCCACTGGACAATCCTTCTCCTAGACGCTCCCAATACCTAGATTTCATCTCCCAGTTCACCACCGATGTCAGGTACATCAAGGGTGCTGACAACATTGTGGCCAACTTCCTCTCCCGAGCCGATGCCATGTCCTCCCTTATCAATCTCTCTAACCTTGCCATTCTCCAATCAGCTGATGATGAGTTCATGCAACTAGTTTCCGATCATTCCTCTTCTCTCCACCCCGTCCACATGTCTTTACCTGGGGTGACGGGTGAAATTTGGTGTGATGATTCCACAGGCAAGCTTTGCCCCTTCATCCCTCACCCCTTACAGTGTGAGGTTTTCCAAACATTGCATGAGCTTTCACACCCTGTCATCCATGCCGCTACCAGACTTATCACTGATTGTTTCATCTGGTGAGATGTTAAGCAAGACTGTTAAGCTTGGGCTCACACCTGTCTTCCCTGCCAACTCAATAAAATCACCTCCCACACCTCCCCTCCCTTGGGCTCTCCCTATTTCTGCGGGCAGATTTCAACATGTCCACATCGACCTCATTGGCCCTCTTCCTCTGTCTGATGGTTTCCGTTATGTCTTGTCGACTATTGATCGGATGACCCACTAGGCTGAGGTCATCCCCCTCAACAACATGACGGCAGAGACAGTGGCTAAAGCCTGCCTTAATTCTTAGGTTTCTTGGTTCGGTTGCCCTTGGTCATCACAGACCAAGGATGCCATTTAGAATCCACTCTCTTTTCTGACCTTTGCCATCTCTGCAGCATCAAACACATCCACACCACTGCCTTACCAGCCCCAAAGCAACGGGCTGGTAGAGCGGTGGCACAGGACCCTAAAAACTTCTTTCCGGTGCTTCGACACTCTATGGATGGAAGCATTTTCCTTCCTTTTGCTTGGCTTACGAGCGACCGACAAAGAGGGGCTTGTGGTACTGTAGCCGAATTTGTCTACGGACAATCATTACAGGTGGAACCGGGGCCTTCAGCTGGTCAAGATTATGTAGGATACTAACAGCTGTATGTGTAACAGAATCATTTATTCCGTAACTACCAATTTCTGCATTCCATTATGCCATCTTCAGGCCCCTATATCGGAGTATTATATCCATTAAATAGGGATTGAAAGTGGTTGCATGGATTTCTAGCTCTCAGTAAGAACCAACAAGTGAGAGGTAGAAATCCATGCAACCAGTTTCGATCCCTATTTAATGGATATAATACTCCGATATAGGGGCCTGAAGATGGCATAATGGAATGCCGAAACTGGTAGTCAAGGAATAAATGATTCTGTTAGACATACAATTGTTGGTATTCTACATCCTACGTCACTTTTACCTGGCGAACTCGTCTCCCTGTCTCCCGTCCTCACTTCTTTGACCTCCCCAGCCTGGTAGACTGGGTGCATCAGCATTGCATGAGGATCTGCCCTCCAGCTCCCTGCAGTCACACTCTGTCACAGGTCATTGTTCCCAAGAGCTTGAAATCTTGTGAGTGCATCATGCTATGGGACAACATGGTCCATTGTCCACTCAGCCCTCCATACTCGGGCTCTCGTCGGATTCTCAGGCACTCCCCCAGCACCTTCACCACTGTGTCGGTAAACCACATTAAACCTGCCCATGTTGAGCTGCCCTCCTCTCCTCCAGGGTAATCCTCCCCTCATAACGTTTGAGGCAGATACCTCTCTTCCGGCCTCTTTGGACTCACCGTTGTCTCCTGCCAAAGTGCCTCATCCTTCCCCTCCTCCTGCACAAGTTGCCTCTCCGACTCCTCCTTCCCCATCCCCTTCCTCTCCATTCAAGGTCTCTCCACACTCTCCCGCCTCCCCCTTCCAAGGTTTCTGCATTCAACCTCTTCCTGAGGCTCCTGTTCTAGGATTCTCTCTTCCGACACTACAATTTTTTTGCATGAAGGCTCAATCTTCATCCTGTGTATGTCTGTCAGCGCTTCCACCCCTCCCCTCCCTCCCCAGCAATGAAGGTATGAGTTATTGAAATGTTTCTCCCCTGCTGCTTCTTTTAATTTGGACGCTACATGAGCCTTTCTGATTTCCTCGGGAGTGGTCAGAGTGATACTTTCCCTCCTGACTGTGCAACCCTCAGCCTCATGCCAGCTGGTGTGTTGGGTTCAGCAGCCCCCGTGTCACAGGGACATCAAGGTTTTTGCCCCCACTACTTGCCACCTTCATGGACTGTCGCCTCTGCCACACAACTCCACAGGAGTTGTTTATCACTCAGACTCCACACACACACACACACACACACACACACACACACACACACACAAAACCATTGCCGGCTGTCACCTCAACACGAGTACTCCATACTACGGAGGGGGGGGGGGGGGAGGTTGTTACACAGCCAAGAGTGTTTTGTGGGGCTCATAGTCACAAAAAACCCACAAATGTATATCATCACCAGTGATGTTAAGTTATTGTGGACACAGAATACATTTGACTGACTTGTAATGTGAAATTAATAATTTATAAAAGTTTGAAATTTCAATCTTTCGTGGATCATATTTTAGCTCCTTCAGCTCCTTGAACAACTGACTGGGAACAACTGCATTAGTCCATCTCATGCTTCCTCCATTTTCTGTTCACCTGCTGCTCCTCCTCTCTCTGTCTGGTTCTGTCACCTGTTCATCACTTCATGGCCCCACATTCAGTCACTCTTCTTCTTACTTCTCTCTGATCATGTCATCCTTCTCTGGGCACACCTCTCAAAAATCTCCTCTCTCTTTGTTGATCTCCTGCTCTCCCTCCCTCACTTCCTACTTCATTTACTCCTCTCTTGTCTTTAAAAATGTACAATAATCTGACCACTTTCATGGTGATTGGTGAAAATATGTTGAAGATTATTGCAAGATAATCCTCACCATGTAACATTTTTGTATTAGCCAAGTTTCGTGGTGGTCAGCCAAATGATGTCCAAGTCTGTTAAAAGGTACCCTCTTTCATGCACCAAATGAAAGCTTATGTATGTAGACATTGATTTTCCTGTAGTATTTTAAGTCAAGTGTGAAAAAATTCATCAAGATCAGATGAACAGTACGGTAATGCACAAAGTAGAAGGAAGAAGAAGGAGAAAAAGAAAGAAAGAAAATGTGGGTTTTATATAAGAAGTCTATTAGAAAAGTACTCGACTTTTGGCCTGAGGTAGAGAGAAATCTTGACTTACCCTGCAGTGTTGGATATCCCCACACTAGTTCCCTTGGGAATGGTAAAATGTAAACTTTCAAGGCCGAAAAGGTCAATATCACAAAAATATTTCTTGCTATTATGCTGTGTTCTTATGGATTTATCACTGAAACCCAGCATTTTGTCCCCTTCTGTGGAGGACATTTTCAAGAGGGATCACGGTACTTTTGTACGTCTGATGCACACCCTGACTCATTACTGAGCATCGGAAGTACAAAAGTGCCACGATCCCCCTGGAAAATGTCCTTCACAGATGGGGACAAAACGTTGGGTTTCTGCAATAAATCCTTAAGACCACTGCATAATAGCCCAGAAAAGTTTAGTAATGTTTCCCTTGGGAATGCACAGCACATACTTTTCCCACCGGCAGTGCCCCCATTGATGGATGCAACCCAAAAATGCCTCTTTTTGGAATGGAGTTCAGTTTGGCTGTCACCACTGACATAATGTTGTTTCTTGTCTGAAATAGCGTTCTTTTCAATGGCCTCTTTAGTTTGAGGGTAAGTGAAAAGTCGTAAGGGATTTGTCAGGAGTGTAAGAAGCTTTTGGAGTGTGGATTTATGAAGGAAAAGAAAAAAAAACTGTATTAAGTGTGAGAAAATGCTGGAGTATTGTTGTGATGGAAGCACCAATTCCCCTCAGGGGCTCAGCATTAATTTGCTGGGTACGGGCTTGGCGAACCCGGGGTCCTGAGCCGTGAGCTGTGTCGCGCCAACAGTCCGCTACACCGTACGCTCTGTGCGTGCTTCAATGACCATCATTCGGCGTGATGGTGGAACATTGTATGTTTCAGAGCCCAGGGATCTTGGCTTAATCGCCCGGGTTGCGAGGACAGTACAAACCTCAATAAAAAAAACCTCAATCTCAAGGTGTGCTATGTGCCGAGGAGATGCATGGCTGTTGAGGTTGAACAGCCGCTAGCGAGCAACCTCTGAGGAACCTGCCACACCTCAGTTGTATAAGGCTTACCCAGGCAAGTGGGGCTCTGCCTGGGTGGACCTTATTTCCCTAGCTGCTCCTGGGACGGAAATGAAACGAGCCATAAATAGCGTGGGCAGTCACAAAAACGCCGTCTCTAAGAGAGGAAGAAATGAATTCAATGGTGCACAGTATGACCCCCGATCGTTCCCTTCCCTGGCCACACCTTGGGAAGAACGTCGGGCCCTTAACCAATCTGAGTCTAACTCGCCCCAGTACTTAGTCTGTACTCGGGCTGATGGGGAATCCTTTATGAACACTAAGCCACAATTTTTTGTTGAAACCATTGAAAATAGATTTGGCGAAGTGGCATCATTTTCTAAAATGAGAAGCAGGTCCGTCTTAATACAAGCGGCATCCCCTGCACAGTCAAAGGCTTTACTCGCCTGCGACAAGCTGGGAGACGTCGCCGTAAGTTTCACGCCGCATAAGACGCTCAACATGATCCAGGGCTTAATATTCCACCGTGATCTCCTGTCACAGACTGACGACGAATTGCGCGCTGATTTAGAGTGGCGAGGAGTTCACTTCTTCCGGCGCATCTACAGGGGACCGAAAGATCGCAGGGTTGCCACCGGTACATTTATCTTGGTCTTTGAAGGCGATGTACTGCCTGAGAAGGTCAAGATAATGATATACCAGTGTGAAGTAAAACCATACATTCCTCCCCCTATGCAATGCTTTTGGTGCTGGAAGTTTGGGCATATGTCCTCCCGATGCACTTCCAGCCCCGCATGTAGAGACTGTGGGCGTCCATCACACCCGGACGCTCCGTGTACACCTCCTCCTGTGTGTGTGATTTGTGGGCTGCAACATCCACCTTGCTCGCCGGCCTGTAGTGTACTCCATAAAGAACGAAAGATTATGGAATTAAAAACCCTGGTCAGATTAACGTACTCAGAGGCCAGACGAAAGTATGAGCGTCTTCATCCCATTCAGATGTCGTCGTCCTTTGCTGCCATTGTGTCGTCTCCGATCACTATTGGGAATTCAGCCTCCCGTCTCGCCACCTTCTGTGGCCCCTGTGGGCCAACAACATCAAACTGCCCCCTTGACAGTTGGGGACCCTTCTTCTGTTGCCCCCCCCACCCCCACCACCTCCTGTGGGGGCAACTGTCCCACAACCATTGGGGACTCCAGTCCCCAACACCCAGCCGGAGAAGAAGCAGCCTTCTCTGGCACCTCTCGCCAGGAAGGGGTCCCTGGGCTCCCTTCCTGCTATGGTTTCTCCCACTGATAATGTGGGGTACAGGGAGTGGCTGACACAGCCACTTACTTCGAGTCATGGTCATAGGGCTTCAAGGTCCTCCTCAGTCCCTGACACTGAGGTCGAGGCTCCAAAGCCCTCCCAGCAAGAGAAACCTAAAAAGGAGCGAGAGAAGAAAAAGTCGAAGGCTGCTAAGCAAACGTCTTCTACGGTGGAAACCGTGCCACCACCGCTCTTGCTGCATGCCCCGATACCTCTCTGGGACCAGACCACATACATGGCCAGTTCGTCCGTCACCTGTCAGCAGGCTTTCATCAGAAATTGCTCGCCTTATTTAATAGGATCTGGACAGGGGGTGTTTTCCCATCCCAGTGGAGGGATAGTATTATTATCCCTGTTATGAAACCGGGAGCAGCTCCGCTGGCAGTTGACAGTTACCGCCCCATCAGCTTAACTAATGTCCTGTGTAAGTTGCTTGAGCGTATGGTGAGTCGCCGTCTTATGTGGATCCTTGAAGATCGGAGTCTGGCTGGCTCCACAACAGGGGGGTTTCCACCAGGGTCGCTCCACTATCGACAATTTAGTGTCATTGGAGTCGGCCATCCGTACAGCCTTCTCTAGGCGTGAGCACTTAGTTGCGGTCTTTTTTGACCTCCGGCGGGCATATGACATGACATGGCGCCACCATATTCTCGCTACACTGTATGACTGGGGCTTACGGGGCACACTCCCAATTGTTATCAAGAATTTCCTCTCGCTACGCACTTTTAGGGTTAGAGTTGGTACCTCCTTCAGCTTACGCCAAGTGCTGGAGAACGGCGTCCCACGGGGCTCCGTTCTCAGCGTACCGCTCTTTTTAATTGCGATAAACGGTCTTGCTGTGGCAGTGGGGTTATCGGTTTCTTGTTCTTTATTCGCCGATGACTTCTGCTTATACTACAGCTCTCCTAGCATTGGTGTTGCTGAAAGGCGTCTTCAGGGAGCCATCCGAAGGGCACAGTCATGGGCCACGACGCATGGCTTTACGTTTTCAGCTTCTAAAACCCAGGTGATGCACTTTTGTCGTTGTCAGGCAGTTCACCCTGACCCAGAACTGTACCTAGCTGCTGACCAGCTTCTTGTTGCAGAAAGCCATCGGTTTCTCGGCTTGCTGTTTGACAACCGACTGACTTGGGGGCCACACCTTCGTCAGCTGAAGCAGAAGTGCTAGCGGCACCTAAATATATTGCGATGTCTCAGCCACACTGCCTGGGGAGCTGACCGTCGAACCCTCATGCACCTCTTTAAGGCTCTCATCCAATCACACCTGGATTATGGGAGCCAGGTGTATGACTCTGCATTACCTTCAGCACTGAGGATCTTGGATCCCATTCTTCATGGTGGTGTCCGTTTAGCAACAGGGGCATTCTGCACCAGCCCTGTACCTAGCCTCCTTGCCAAAGCTGGCATCCCTCCCTTGAGGTACCGCCGGCAACAGTTGCTGGCCTCCTAAATTGTCCATGTCCACGCTACGCCTCACCATCCAAATCGCAGGTTATTGTTTGCAAATACCGACCTTCCCTCTCCGCAATGTCGACCCAGATCGGGTCTTCCAGTTGCGGTCTGGGTACATTCTCTTCTTTCTTCACTCGAGTCTTTTCCTCTCCATCCTGCATTCTCTTGCCTATCTAATATCCCTTCGTGGATCATCCCTTGCCTACATCTTCACCTGCAACTGTACTGTGATCCAAAGGCTTCGATTTCACCACAATTACTTAGACACCAGTTTCTGGACATACTTGGCTCATTCCGTGATGCAGATGTCATATACACTGATGGCTCCCAGGTAGACGGCAGAGTGGGTTACGCCTATGTTCATGGTGACCACACTGAACAGTGCTCTCTGCCCCCTGGCTGAACTGTCTTTACGGCAGAGCTGATCGCAATAACCCGTGCACTCGACCATCTCAGAGCATGCCCCAGGAAGTCATATCTTATCTGTAGTGACTCCCTGAGTGCCTTGCACGCTCTCGACCACTGCTTCCCCAAACACCTTTTAGTGTGATCCATCCAAGTAACGGTGTTTAGTCTTGGCAAGTCAGGCCGTTCTGTGGCTTTCATCTAGACCCCAGGCCACATTGGAATTCCAGGGAATGAATGCTCTGATCAGCTGGCCAAGCAGGCCATCACATGCCTGCGCCTGGATATTGGTACCCCAGAAAGCGATATCCACTTGGGTCTCCACCGAAAGATCTTTGAGGCTTGGAATTCAGAATGGGCAACAATGAGTATGCCCAATAAGCTCCGTGGAATCAAGCCCACGACAGCAGCTTGGAAGACTTCCCTAAGGCCTTCTTGAAAGGACTTGTTCTGTCGCCTGCGTATAGGCCATACGTGGCTAACGCACGGCCACCTCTTACGCCGAGAGGAACCGCCAGAATGCCATTGTGGAGCAGTGTTGACTGTAGTCCACATCTTGTTGGACTGTCCACTTTTAGCTGCATTGCGGCAGTCTTTTAAGCTGCCTACTGCGCTCTCTTCGATTTTAGCTGACAACGCCTCTATGGCTGACTGTGTTTTAGGTTTTATTCGCACAGCGGGCTTTTATCACAAGCTTTAACGGTGGGTTCGTATGCCGGATCTTCAGGCGTACACCACTTATAGTTTTAATCTGTTGTCACTTTTGTCTTGTCAGTCCTTTTTCCGACTGACAGTTGTGTAGTATGTGCAGAATGGCTGGCTCATCCATTATTATCCTAGTGATCAGCCAGCCAACAACATCTGCTGTGATTTTTAGTTGATTATTAGTTCCACCTCTACTGTGGTTCCCTTTTCCTTTTTATGTTGTAACCATGACCAACACTGTCTTCCTGTACGTCTTCTGTACTGGTTGCAGGGTGCTTATTTTAATCATACATGAAATCCTGTGATCTCTTAGCTGGGAACAGGGGACTGATGACCCAGCAGTTTAGTCCCCTTTAAACACCCAACACCAACCAACAAGCACCAATTTTCCGTTGACCACAGGTCGGTCTCTTGCAATGCACAAAGTCATTTAGATGATTGAGGAAATCTGTGTCGTACTCTTTGGTGATTGTTTGGCCCTGTGATCTACCACCCTGCAGGAGCCCAATAAGGCAGTCAAAATCATTTTAATGATGCTGCACACTTGATCTTTGTTTTGAGGAATGCCTCGAGTGTGTCTACCATGGATTTGGTTTCTGGGTAATACCAGGATTTGTCAGCAGTTATTAGGGTTTCAGGAAGTTGGGGCCATTGTTTGTGGAGACCAGCATAAAGGCTACTGTGACATTTCAACATGGAGTTGCTTTTGCTCTACCATCAGCAGCCCAGCACAAATTTCACCGACACTTTTTTCAAGAACAAATCATTGGTCACTATGAAATGTGCTAAAAAACTGCTTCTGCCCACGTCTCCTCTTATTCCACAATTTCTCAGATAGTCACATGATGGTCTCACAGCACCACACCTTTCACTTTGGCGATTACCTCGTTATTTCGGTATGTTGATGATTGACTGGAGTGTGGCCTGCCTTTCACTGCCATGCAGCTGTCTTAAAATGATTAGATTTGTTTCAGCCTGCATGTCACCTACTTTCTGAAATAATTAGAGGCTTTAATGCTGCTCCAGCAGGTCTATGATTTCCCTTGCAATGTGAACACTTCGTGCTACCTCACACACAAGGACAGCTCATGATAATTTTTCCTGGTGGGGACCAGACAAAAGCTCAAATTTTAAAAGGGATCTTTTTGAATTTTTATTATGTAGAATTGTTAATATGTTAATTACACAATTGTACTGTAGGTAATAAAAAAACTTCAAACGGAAATGAACCATCAGCAGGACAGCTGAGGAACTACAGTTTGAACCTAACTAGCTCCAAACAACTAAGTCATTTATTAAAATGTTACATATTTTCAATATGTTGTCAGTTAGAACATTGACCAATATGATCATAAAAATGTATTTTGAAAACTCTTTCAGTATGAAGTATGATTGGGATCTGCAACTGGAAATATTTTTATTCTGTTATATTTATTGAGGCTGTAAAAAGCTGCAAACATTAGTCTTTTATGGCTAGTTTTGAACAGTGCCCATTATAAGACACTTGGCCTTAACAACAATGCTCTGTTTTGACATTTACCAATGTGTGACTTTGTGTGTCTCCCTTTGTGTAAAAGAGGCTGATGACTTTTATACACTCAAAGGCTGAAGAGTGCTGAGCAGTATATACTGGTTGCTTGAGCACTCTGCAGCCTTTGATTCTATGGAAGTCATGCCTTTTTTACACAATTGGAGACACACGAAGTCACACATTGGTAAATGTCTGTACACAAGTACACTATCAGGGCTGCTAATATTCAATTATCTCTTGGGTCATGTGATAAAGGAGAAAATCTAGAGAGTAACAATGAAGTGTTGTTTGCTTTTCTGAAGGTGCATTAAATAGTTGATCTAGCATAGATATTTCGGAAGAAAATGTTACAGTAAGCACGCCTAGGAGCAATGCAACAAACTGTGAGGAAGTGATATTAGCATCACCAGGCCTGGTACATCTGACCAATGAACTTACAAACAGTTAAATGAATGGTAATCAAGCAAACAGTGAGAAAGTAGAATCCGTAAGTAAAGAAGTCAGTTGAATCTGAAGTAGCATCAGTAAAGGCCGAACAAAGCATTAAGTTGGAAGACAGTTTGTCAATCATCAAATTACAGATTGACGATACTGTACAGAGGTGGAGGCGGGGTATAATTTCCGTGTGGGGTTTGGGGAGTGATTGGAGAAATCATGAGTACACGCAGCAGGTTTCATCTCCAGGAGAAGGTATATTTCCGATTAAGGGATACATGAGCTGGTTCTTAAGGCCTGAGGAGTGGCACCAGTGGTAGATAGGAGTTTAGCATTGTGCTAGGAGACTGTGGGTGCTAGCCCAGCAGGCAGCAGAGAGGAGGGATCGTGCTACTGGGTTGAGAGTTGAACGTGGAAACAATCATGGACTCACTGCCCGTCTTGCAGCTAGTGGACACCGAATCTAGGATGTTACATGCTCTAGTCCGTGATTGGCGGGAATATTTTGGTAGCTCCACGTTCTGGGCTCTGTTTGGCTGGCACTCTTTGGTGGAGGCTCGGTACTAGCGTGTTGTTCAGCAGTTATGGGGCCGGTAGTTGCTGCAAGTGCTGGTACAGACAATTGCCAAACTAGGGTCGATGGCACCAGGCGTGCGGTGTTAAAACATATGGCTGGCGAAAAGAATTGGGGACAGGGCAGCAACCTCACATTGGTGCACAGTAGGTGCTTGTTGCTTTGGTGAACGTTATCTTAGAACGGAAATTTGACTTGTACTTCAAAAAGAAATTAAATGCCAGTAAAAGTACCAAGAATATTTAGAAAACTCGTGACTCCTACGTGCCACTGTTGTACATTCCTCCCCATTGCTCCCCCTTCTATGGGAGTGGTTTACCACTCGGTAAGTCTCTTTTAGCTTTACAATTAAAACAAAGGTCCCATGGGAGGTGACGGTGGGCAAAAGTGGCTTTTACAATAATTTCTTTTGTGAATGTAATTATATGTTTACAATACAGAATTCAGACTTGCTTGGGTGGGGCGGATGCCTTGGGGCGCCTTGGTCGGCTCACAATAGTTCGGGAAATGGTGGTAGCGCCACGGCTGCCAGGTGGTTTGTACAGTCAGCGGTACCAGTGATGGGCTGGTGAACTGAGTCTGAAACACTTTGGCCTTCTTCTAAGCTAGGCATCTAAGCTAGATAACAATTTACTTCCTTGGAGAGAACAATGTTCTTAGGCTATTGCATAATTTTTAAGCAAATAACATGAACTAAGGTTATACTGGCCCCTGTTTTTCACTTTTCTTGAGATCAGTGTCAATTGTAACAGGTATAACTTGCAAATTAAATGGAATGACAATCTTTAATTGGGGTAAAGGGGGAATATACAGTGGGCATGATGATGTTATTAACAAAAGTTAAAATTTACAAGATAACCATGTACTTTGTCAGACAGTTATGCTATGGCTAATCATTGTGTATTATAGATTTACCTACAGTAAATACTTGGTAACATAACATAGCTAATAAGGTTGAACAAATGTTACGTGTATATCCCTTTAGGACTAGAGTATAACTACAACTATGCTATGATTTACCACTAAGGGGGTTAGAACCAGTTCTTTACGTTGGTGTGCTACGGTGAAGTTACCAGTCAGTTGGCACTCGGGTACTATGGCAGGTTTGGCTGGGCAACATTGGTGGAAACTTCCCTTTTTGTACATCAGCCACAATACTATTATTATCATGACCAGGGTGAGAGGTGGTAGCATAGCGCTAGGTAGCACAACGGTTCTGTGATAATTGTCGGAATTCCAGTTATGCATATGTGCTATTGCTCTATCCATACTGATCTGTCCTTTTTCATGTTCCAAAAGTTCATTTACTGTGTGGCGGGGATGGGAACTGTTGAAATGAGGTGCCTTCGGCAAATCAGTTGGTACAAGTACAGCTATTGGTATTTCTGATAAGTGGAGCAAGAATGGACTGACACTTGCGTTCTAGTGGTAGCGCATTTGTGTGGCAATTTTAGTAGTGGGGGTCACGATATCGCAATGCGAACTATTGATCACTAGTCCGCTGTTTGAAAGCTTTACCCGGTAAGTTTGCAATACCAAATTTGACTCATAGCACATTACAGACAGTGATCGGTTGGGGCACGGCATACAACCGGCTAGTGGTAACGGTATTAAACTCAGGTTGTCTCAATTTGACTATGTTACACGGGCACAGAGATGTGGTAGCTTTGGCCAAAAACAGGGCGGCTTTGCAGGCGAAGATATTGGTACTGAAGGTTAAATGCGGACACAGGTAATTGGTTGCCTTGGTGCAGTGCTGCAATTCTAAATCTGAAAGGAAGGCATGCAGGTGCTTGTCACGGCTAATTGCTAGGTTGTCTGCGGTTTTCCACTTAATATGCTGTCCCACGGCTTCCCAAGAAATAGGAAAGGTGTGCAGGCAGTAACACTCAAATTCATAAGTGTCACAGGTTATTGGAATCGAAATTTCGACGTCAAGGTTCCCGTTTCATTTCACTAAGTGGACTTGGGTGGCGGCATAATATGCAGAAAGGTAATTCTCTCCTACAGGATAAATTGCGTGTACTGGCGACTTTAGCAGGGTTGAAATGTTGTGAAGAACATTCAGAAATAAGTTGGTGGGCATTAAGTATGGGCTAAGTTTATGTTATAGTCCCAGTTGGATGGCAGCGTACAACTCATTTATATGTAACTGGATGGCTTGCGCATTGTACAGCAAGATCTGCAACATCCTTTTACTTTCCTAAGTGTTAGGTTACTTAATTTCTCTTGTAATACGGTTATATCTCTGTTAACGGTACCACTGACCTGATCTAGCTGGTGTACTAATTGGGTGGTGGTTACCCGAAGTTGTTGGGTGTTGGCTAGTAAGTTGTCCTCCACGTGATTCAGCCAAAGCTGGTGGTAGGTCAGGGTGGTTTGTGCGTCTTGCGCGATGGACATAGTCTTCTGAATCGCGGCGTTCCATCTATTCGCATTCTCATGATCGGGAGTTCCGAATATTTTTTCCAAAACAGTACCTCCGGCACTAATCCCGGCTTGCTTCATTCGGCGTTGCGGTACGGTGGCTGTAACACTACTTAATTGCTGGCAACTATTGTTGACAGTCTGGGTTAGGTCTTGTAAAAATAGGACATGACGTGATGGATCGGTGCCTCGGAACAGAATCTCTCGTTGGGTGAGAAGTTTTACTGTGTTCCGCAGACTATCTTCTTTCTCATCAAAGAGGGTTAAATTCAGTTGGGTGGATGTAGTAGCAAGGTGCGGGACATATATCAGGTTTTCCGCCCTCTCGAACAGTATACCAGAGTCAGACGGTTGGATTTGAAAAGGAGGTAATCCCTGAGGATAAGCTAATACAGGCAGTAGGACATACCAAGTCCATAAGGTTGGCATGTCCTAGATGGTGAGTATCAGTATGGACACAGCACAGGAGTGGTGGAGATGTACCAGTACTAGCGGAGTGGTTTTAAATTCCCCGGTTCATCAGCAAGCACTTGGTTACTGAGGTGGATCTTCCGAATTGGATTCAATCACCTAAAATGCATAGTTGAATGCTTAGGCATAGAAGTGACATAGGGCGGTAGCTTCCTGGCGTACTGGCGGAAAGTGAAAGGTTACCTGAAGTAAATGCGACATTGTCTCGGCGAGACGATTTGTAAGTGCCAACAAATCCACTAGTCACTGTCACAGGGGTGAGAGTTTTCTGATACTAGTGTTTATTCAGTTCCAGCTCACTATTAAATATATTCACAAAAGGCGGTAGTGCGTGAGTAGGGCATTGCTTCCGGGTTAGCTGACTAGCACAGCTGGTTGCACAGCGAGGTGCTTACTTTCGCAGTCGGGCAGGCGTTCAGCCTGCTGAATCAGTGAGTGTCCTCATTACGACACTGGACGTACGCTTGCTTGGCCTGGACTGCTGACGGTGAAGCAGGGCCAGCAGCAGGTGCTGAGCCAGGGGAAGAGGGCAGAGAGGGGAAGGGCAGTGACCTGGTGACATGAGCGGCAAGGCCACGCTCAAGACAACTAGGCGCATGTGGCGTTTCCTACAAATTTCCTATTGTCCGGCGTGGTTTTATTTACCTACCTACCTACTGGAAAACAGCACAGGCTATTAACATAATAAAGATCCTCCCCACCTATTAACTATACTCTCCTACTCTAGGAATATCCAACCACACATCACAAAAATTCTCCCTTACACATAATAGTAAATAACAAGGCTTACACTAGGTGTAACTATCCTACAACTACCTTCTACGGCTTTTGTGCTACGGTGTCACATTATCATTAACTTACATTTCCGTCCCCTAACATTTAGCTTTACGGGTCCCTTGATCGTAGACTGTAGGGTTGCCTAGATCTCACAGGTATTTATGATGGGTAGGGGGAACTATAGATTCCGTCGGCTTTATCTTCCTCAGTTGTCCTGGTTTCCTAGGTGCGGCTGGTTCAATTATTGCCGGATGTGGCGTGACCTGACCATGATAGGGCTTCAGTCTATTGAAGTGTACAACCACGGTGCGGCCTGTCAACTGCACTTTGGCGTTGACGGGTGATTGAGACATTATTCGGTAAGGTCCCTCGAACAACGGAGTGAACTTTTTGGTTTGTCCTTGTTTAACCACGGTATTTCGTACCAATACCCAATCTCTGATTTTGTAGTGTGGTAAGGTAGCTCCCTTTTTCCCGCGGCGTAACTGGCGGGTAGTGGCTTTCCTATTGTTTTTCTGTACTTTCCTCCAGATGTCTTTTAACCGGTGTGCCAGGCATTTCACTTCCTGAACATTCACACCCGGCGGTAACTTGTCTAATTCGAAGGGAGAGTTCATAGCGCAGCCTTAGATGACTTTGTATGGCATAAGACCCGTTGATTCATGTACTCGGCTGTTATGTGCTGAGGCCACGTAGGCTAGGTATTTATCCCAATTAGTGTGAGTGCTATTCACGTAATGTGCAAGCATCTTAACAATGGTCTCATGCACTCATTCTACCCGGCCATTGGCTTTTGGATGGAACGGTGAAGTTCGCCATTTCCTTATCTTCAGTAACTTACAGACTTGGACAAACAGAGTGGACATAAAATTCGTTCCTCGGTCCGTAAGTAGGGCTTCTGGGCTCCCATAGAGCGGTTAACGAAAGCTTGTGCTATGGTCTCTGCTGACATGTCTGTGAGAGGAACTAAGATTAGGACCCTAGAAAAATAGTCGATAATGGATAGGACATACTTATTGTTCCGGGGTGTTTGTGGGAATGGCCCGACGATGTCCAGGGGGACTAATTGCCACAGCCTAGAACTTTCCGGCAATGTTTGCATCAGTATTCGCAGTCGCTTATACTGCGTCCTCTGTGCGGGTAGGCAGTCGCATACGTACATATCCACATGTTGCTGACATCGACGCCACCAATATCGCATTGCGATTCGGCAATTTGTAGCATTTTTCCCATTGTGGTAGGCTTGTAAGCTGTCATGACACTGCGATAAAATCTGCGGTTGTAAAGCTTTGGGTACCACAATCTGATTTCCCAGCGAGGTCTTTCTGTAGAAAACATCATCGACTAGTTCGAAACCCGGCTGCTTGGCGTACTCCTGGCATTCTTCCACCTACACCATCCGTACTTTACGGCTAAGTACATCGGCGTTCTGGTGCAACTTTCCTGGCTTGTGTTCCACTGTGTAATGAAACTCACTGAGCTGCAAAGCACACCTCGTCAGTCGACTACTCTGTTTCTTCAGGCTTAACATACACTGCAGGGCAGCACGGTCGGTAACTACAGTGAATGGCCTGCCCTGCAGGTAACACCTAAAGTAATTAGACCACAGCTAGCAATTCCTTCTCTGTGGTGTTGTAATTCCGCTCAGCCTTATTGAGATAACAGGAAGCGTATCCTATAGGTTTCTCTTCCCCATTCTGTTCCTGATTCAAAATCTGATGCGTCACATGACAGAATGAAGGGTTTCTCAAAGTCCGGGCAAACCAATAATGGAGAGCTGGTTAGAATGTCTTTTACACGCTGCATGGCATGGTCGCATTCCGGAGTCCAGTTAAATGTCATCCCCTTTTTCAACAGATGGGTAAGTGGTTTGGTTATCGCGGCATAGTCCTGCACATAACGGTGGTAGAAATTACACAAACTGAGGAAACTCTGCAATTCTTTTATGCTGGCGGGTACTGGAAGGGTTCTGACGGCCTCTGTCAAACGCGGGTCCAGTTTCACTCCATTGGAGCTGATTATATAACCCAAGTACTGCACCTGTGACTCTGCAAAGAAACACTTTTCCAATTTTAGATGTAGGTTAACTCCCCGGAGCCTCGCTAGACGTTCCTGAACCCCTCGGCATGCTCTTCAGTAGTTATGGAGAATATAATTATGTCGTCAAAGTATACCAGACAAGAAATAGGTTTTAATCCTTGTAATATTAAGTTGGCAAACCACTGAAAACTCACAGTGGCATAACAAACCTGAACAGCGCTCTTACAAATTTGTACAATCCGCAAGGCACAATGAACGCTGTTTTATGCGCATCTTGTGGCGCAATCTTAATCTGATGGTAACCTGACCTCATGTCCAAAGTTGTAAATTAGCAGCAATTCACCAATCTGTCCAGCATCTCATCAATCCTTGGCAACGGGTACGTTTTGGGGGTTGTTACCTTGTTCACAGGTCGTAGGTCAACACACATCCGGTATGACTTTTTTTTTCCCCATTCAACGATTTCTTTGGTACTAGCATGATCGGTGACGCTCAGGGGCTAGCTGAGGGCTGTATAATCCCTGCGTCCAGCTGCTCCTGAATGATTTTGTCCACCATGGGTTGTAGATGGTGCGGAATTCAGTATGCTTTTTGTGCAATGAGTCTAGCGTTTCCAGTCAGGATCTCATGGTATACTAAGTCGGTAGCGGGCAAAGACTTCCGGCTTTCAATCAAACAGCATACTCCTTCAGTACGGAATATAGTGACTCCTGGCTTGCTTCATCTAGATGGGCCAACTTCTCCTTCAAATGCTCCTTCAACTGTGGCGTGATGGCAGGCAACTCCTCCACGGAAAAAACTATAGCTTCTTTTCCCGGATTCTCCCTAATTTGAACGGCCGGTACTTCTTCGGCTTCCATTCACTGGACACCCGCCAATATGGTTCCACATGGTATTACTGCTTCTTTCATACCGAAATTATCGATACTCACGGGTATCCGGAATTTTCCTCCTTCACTCTTGGCATTGCGCAGGCTTCTTTTTACGTGTCCTCGCATCTTGTCAAAAACCTTGTTTCTGGTGAGCGGATCGACCAAAAGCGCGGTTGGACTTAGGTTACGGAATTTGAATGTTACCCAGAAGACCCTTTCTGTTCCACTGTTTATTGTCACAGGGGTTGTTGCTTTCAGCACTGCAGTATGCGGCTCTGTGGAGTCTCGGGAAAAGGCGGCTTTCTCTGGACCTCCTTACGTCTGAACAGTGTGACCACTACCAAAACGATGCACTATGTCACCGAATTGAACTGTTTGTGATCGATAGTCAACTATATCCTGGAACTGGAGAAGGAAATCGTTCCCCAGGGTCACATCCAACTCTCAGCTTCTCTTCGGCAATACTTCCATTTTAAACATATATTCTTCTCTCCCTACTCTCAGGTTAACATGACAGGCTCCTAATGGCCAAACTACGGTGTCCCCTAATCCTCGGATCCAGCAGCAGGGCAGTTCCAATGGTTTCTTGTCACCTCTAGACAGGAATAAAATACTCACTTGAGCTCCGGTATCTACTAGAACTTTTACTCGTCTCCTTCCTATTCTGCCTTGCAATGTCACACTCACCACCTCGGTATTCCCCTGGAAACTCATCGGGTTTACTGTTTTGACGGGGGGCCAGGAGGGGTGGCTGCACCTGCCCCCTGATCGTTTCCCCATCGGCTCTGTCCCTTTCTGCGGTTACCCATCCGTCTGTCCAGGTTCTTTGAGCTATGCATCCCTAGGTGCCCCAAGGAATGGCAATGCAGACAATAGGGCACCAGGCATTCATCTGCATGGTGGCCATTGCGTTTCCACCAGCCACATTCAGCTTCCTGCGTAAACACCCGTTTTTGCTCATGGTTCTGTGTCAGTGCAGATACAAACCTCTTTGCTTCCTCACGTAACATCGCCAGTCTAATAGCCTCATGTAGTATATGGGGGAAAGATACTTTCACTTCTCTTCCTATTTGTGGGTCAATACCCCTCACGAAAACATTCACTGCCCTGGCCTCGGCTTCCTCCAACAATACTTCATCCCTTACGACATCCCTGGTTAACTTATAGGTCTTGCAAGAAACAGCCCTAATCCGGTCTGCATATGCGTCGTACCCCTCACCAGACTTCTGTCGCCTTGTAAACAGCTGATCCCGGTAGTAACTACCCCCTCACTTATCCATAAACCTCTGCCTCAGGCCCTGCACTAACACTTCAAAATGTGTAGTCTCTCTCAATGCACTCACGGATTCTACAAATGTGCAGGCATCTCCAGCTAATTTCAGCTTTACCACATTCACCAGAAACTCGTCCAGCCACTGGCACAATCTACCCACATCGCGAATGTTCTGCAAAAAACTTTCCACATTCTCGTGATTCTTATCAGCAAAAGGAGCAATCAGACTTACCGCCTGGAGGCTATTAACGCGATTACAGGGCGAATTCACTACCACGGGATCGGCTACCTCTCTCACCCTGCTCTGTGATTCACAACCGGTTCTACTCACATTCCTTCCTGCCAAACCCTCAATATGCCCCAGCAGATCTGTGAGCCTGTCCTCTCCCTCCCCATCTCTGGTTTCCACAGTTTCTACCCCAAGACGGGACTGGCACCTCCCAACCTCATTCACCAATTCCTCACGTTTCCTTTTGAGCCGAATAATATATTCTACCAGGAAACGGTTCCTCTCCTGTAGCATCCTAATTAACTCCTCCTGTAATCCCTCCTTTTCCCTCAGGCACTTGACAATGGCACTTTCCCCCACATCCACGTGAACATCAAAACTCCTCTTTCCCTGCTCGGCTAATCGTCCCTGAATCAGCTCAAACTCCACTTCGTTTACCACATAACCCGCAACTTGGCGCTGGACAGAATCTATCATGTCACCCCTGGAATTCCCCTTGGCTTCGTCCCCACTTACCATGGTGACAGTCTACGTGCCCACACCAACAATGGTAAATAAAACAACGGCACTTACTTCAGTAATCACTGCTGCGGCGACGGTGGGGGCGGTTTTTAGACGGCTATTAGGACACCTGCTGCGGTGGCGAAGTTGAACAGCCGGTCGGCAGCGCCTCATCAAGCGACCCGTGACTCAGCCCAGGCAGCCCACTACAGTGTCAGGTGTGCGCGGCCCATGGCCACACAGCGTAACAGGCAGCGGCGAGCTACCCAGCACGGCGCCTCAGATGTCGCGTCTCAATAACTTTTCAACTCTCGACCTCACGCACTCCCAAACCTCGGAAATGGAAATGCATCACACTTCTGACACCAGATGTACAGGATGGGTTCGAGAGGTGGAGGTGGGGTATAATTTCAGTGTGGGGTTTGGGGAGTGATTGGAGAAATCATGAGTACACGCAGCAGGTTTCATCTCCAGGAGAAGGTATATTTCCGATTAAGGGATACATGAGATGGTTCTTAAGGCCTGAGGAGTGGCACCAGTGGTAGATAGGAGTTTAGCATTGTGCTAGGGGCCTGTGGGTGCTAGCCCGGCGGACTGCAGAGTGGAGGGATCATGCTGCTTGGTCGAGAGTTGGACGCGGAATCAATCATGGACTCACTGCCCGTCTTGCAGCTAGCGGACATCAAATCTAGGACGTTACATGCTCTAGTTCTTGATTGATGGGAATCTTTTGGTAGCTCCACGTTGTGGCCTTTGTTTGGCTGGTGCTCTTTTCTTTGGTGGGGGCTCAGTACTAGTGTGTTATTCAACAGTTTTTGGGCCGGTAGTTGCTGCAAGTGCTGGTACAGAGGATTGCCGAACAAGGATCGATGGCACCATGCACACGGTGTTGAAACATATGGCTGGTGGCTGGAATTGGGGACAGGGCAGTGACCTCACATTGGCACATGGAAGGTGCTTGTTGCCTTGGTGAACGTTATCTTAGTATGGAAATTTGACTTATCCTTCAAAAGGAAATCAAATGCCAGTAAAAGTACCAAGAATATTTTGAAAACTCGCGACTCCTACGTGCCACTCGTGTACAATACAAACAGGGTAGTAGGTGTGGTGAAAGAAAGGGTAAACGAACTTGATATCGCTGTAAAAGTAGGTCAGGGCCAGCTAAATGCCTGTATAGATTCGCTAAAAGACAAAATCAGTCATGTAGTGTTTGACCTAGGTTGCAAAATTACAAAAAATACTGACAAAATCAACATGTTGGATTTGTTTATGTAGCAAGAAAATCAGGTCAGGAAAATTAGTCAGTGTGTTGCCAGTACGAAACTATATTTAAGAAGAATATGTCAAATCTCAATCAGAAAGTAACATCTTTGCAGGATAGCGTAGCTACTAGCAAAATGTCAAGTTATAATCAATTTAATTGGGCAATGTTGTGATAAGAACCTATCCTGAGGAAGGGAAGATTCATCCAAAGGATTTCCTTCATCGTTGTTCAGACAATTTCACGTTTGAGATGAATGATACCTTGAAAATCAAGTTTGTGAAGAGTTTTTAGATTTTGAAGCTTACACCTAAGTGAATCAGTTAGATATAGAAAACAGGAGCTATAATGAATTTGAAAGAAGTTTTCTCAATAAGTTTTGGTCTAAAATCAAACAGGCTAGAGTAAGGAGTAACTTCTTGCATGGACCGAAGTACAGAGAAAGTAATGAGAATATGAGAGATTTTTGTGGGGCTGAAATCAGAAAGTTAGTTCATTTAGACTTTCCCCTTGATGAGACAGCTCTTGTTGATACGTTACAGAGAAGGTTACCAGGTAGATTACAACAAGCTTTGGGCTGTGGACTTGAGGAATCAATTGAAGAATTCTTGAAATATGTTGGGAAACTGGACAGAAGTTATGAGAGGGAACAAGAAAGGTATAGATACCAGGGAGATTACCAGAGTGGAAGAGATGAAAGAGATCGCCATTGGGACCAAGAGAGAAGGGATAATAATGAGGACAATAGAGGAAGACAGCAAAATGGGAACTCAGACAACAGGAATGGAACATGAAGAAACGACAGGAATCAAGGCAATTACATGCCAAACAGGAATGGCCAGGAAAACTGAATGTCACCCCTATGAGAGCCTGTCAGGTTGGGATGACACCCCAGGCCAGAAATCAGGTTAACGACAATAGGACACTGTAATGGAACAGCCAGTGTGGACCCCCCCCCCCCTCCCCAGCAGGCTAAAGTAAAGCACGGGAGGCTGAGACTTGCGAATACCGACTGTGGTATCGTACATTTCCATTAATTCCAAACTTCAGACAAACATGAATGTAGAAGGAGTAAATCGGGTGTGTGTTGAATATAAAGTGTACTTACAGACATTACTTGCAATGTTGATGATAAAGAACATTGATTGTGGTAGAACATTGATTGTGGTGTCCTTAAGTAAAACATTGGACAGAACATTCAAGGAATGTTCATAGTAAATAAAGAAATAAAAATGATATAAATTGAAATTCACTTGCAGACGTAACTATTAAGTTATATAGACTGTGTAAAACAGAATTACTTGCACTCTAATCAGGCTGGCACTAATTAAAGATGAAATCTAGTGTAAGATACAAATTGTTCAATTTTGGGTTTGTACATTTTGGAACAAAAAAGTTAAAAACCATTAACATAAAAACTTACAGGTGTTTGTGCAGAAACTGTGTAAATGTTAGTAAAGTTATTCATTCAGTATTTAATTAGATAACCACATCTTAAAGCATTTGATTGTTTGTAAATAGAATAGTACGAAAATAGCAAAGAAATTAACAAAAAAAAAAAAGCTATAAAATTGTATAAGTATAATCTACTTTGTATTCACTGTTACATTACTAGACCCAGGCAGACTTATAAAAACTAAGTACAGTATTTTAAAATGTTATTCACTCTACCTGACATTATAGTCACAATATACTCATTAGGTGCTATGTGTGATTGTGGTACTTAATCTAGGATTAGAATTAGGTATGGGTGGTAACTTTATAACACATTTTGGAAATAGTTAATGGACCGGACAGCATGGACAGAGAAACATAGTAACACACAGAATTAATCGACTCAGGTTTAACAAGGAACTGTGGGATGTTATCCACAATGAAGCTTGGAAAGAAGATGGCCGGTCGCAGTGGCCGTGGGGACTGAGGCGCTCCAGTCATGGTCTGCACGGCCACTACGGTCGGGGGTTCAAATCCCCCCTCGGACATGGATATTTGTGCCGTCCTTAGTATAAGTTAGTTCGTCAGTAGTTTGTAAGGTTAGCGACTGATAACCCCGTAGTTAAGTCCCATAAGCTTAACAAACATTTGAACATTTTTGAAAGAAGATGAACCTTGTGAAGATCAGGAAGAAGTAGCTGTAGATGAAGAAACAGTTGCCAATATGTACAACAGATATCAAGATAAAGTTGTAGATGAATTCAAATTAAGGGAAGATCATGATGTGTTAAGCATGTGTGAAAGAAAATGTAGTAGATACTAATGACAACATTGATATGACTGCTCATGAAACTGTTTGAACTGAGAATCATGAAGATGCCAATGTAGAGAGTGAAGTTAGTTCAGAGATATTAGGACAGGAAAGTGAAAATGACGGTGAATATGGTGTTGAAAATATGTGTTGAAGATTTAGAGAAGGAGCTTGATTGTGGGGTTTACGTTGAGGTTAAGGAGGAATGTGATATGACTGATGGTCAAGATGATGAAGACTGAGATGGATGTGTTGTTAACTCTTAAGCAAAGGTTTTGGAGAAGTTAAAGTTTAAATGTCACGAATTAGAGTAGAATATCACAGCCTTGAAACAGCATTGTAAATGTAATTTGTTGGTTGCTAGTGATTTTAAGAAAGCACAACCTGAGAATAAATGTGTGAATGTAGATGTTGCAACTAGTGTGTCCCTGAGTCATGTACAAGCTAAGAATGAACCCAGCAAATTGAAGCATGATGATATTATTGAAGATTTATTGCATGAAGAAGAGAATACAGATAAATGTGACATTACTGGTCGTCCATATATTACAGAGTGTATTGATGGTTGCAAGAAAGAGGCTGTGGTTGACATGGGAAGTCCTATTAGTGGAATTTTTGAACAATTTGGAGATAAAACTTCCTGGTAGATTAAAATTGTGTGCCAGAACCGGTACTTGAATCTGGGACCTTTGCCTTTCATGGGCAACCGACTGATCTATTCCAGTCGGTGGAGCGCTTGCCTGCGAAAGGCAAAGGTCCCAGTTTCAAGTCCCGGTTCCGGCACACAGTTTTAATCTGCCAGGAAGTTTCATATCAGCACACACTCTGCTGCAGAGTGAAAGTTTCATTCTGGAATTTAGAGATAGTGTGAATCATGTTTCTAGTTTTATTGAGATGCCTGTTGTTGGAATCAAGATTAATGGGAGGCACAGCAAATTGGTGAACAAACAAGACCTGTTATCTTTTAGTGATGTTAATTTATGTCAAGGATGCTTAGTGATACCTGGTTTAACTGAAGAGATACTTCTTGGTACAGACTGGATTATGAAAGTAAATGCTACGTTCGATTGGGGAGGAAAGAAGATTATGTTTGAAGATCCAAATTCTAGTGTATTATATTGTACCCCCATGTTCATGAATAGTACTAGTAAACCAAGGTAAGCAGACTGTAGAATTGGACCCGATTGATCACTCTAAGGAAACTGTTGATCCAGAGAAGGATTGTGTAGAAGATCTAGAAGATATGGACTATCAGGACATGGTAAACACCAAGTTGCAGGAAGTAAATACGTTAAATGAAGACCAGAAGGAGGAGCTAAGAAGAGTACTGTTTAACTACTATGATTTATTCGATGATAGACCAGGAAGAGTCAAAAATTATCAATGTACCCTGAGGGTTAAGCTGCATGAACCATTATACATAAAGCCATATGGTGTTTCTATTACAAAGAGAAAGGCAGTGGAAAGGGAGTTGGAGAAGATGGAAAGGCGCAGCAGCCAGTACAACAATCTCATCATGGTTATTTCTAAGATGAGTGGGGATGTGAGTCAAGCCACAACATCTGGAGACGGCAGTTGGGTTTGTGTGTGTTTTCTCTGTGGCAGATGAAGGCTTAACGGCAGAAAGCTTCTTTTTTGTTTATGTGTGCCTTTCTGCAGATCATTGGGCATCTCTGTGGTGAATCCTTTAAGGTACTTCCAATCTATTGTTCAAGAAAAATACCATTTGGAATTGGTGAAAGAATGTGTGGAAGCCTTTGAAGATATTAAGATACATCTTTGTAACAGTAAAAGTTTGTATAGACCTGACCTATAATTTCCATTTTGTCTTACCACTGATAGTAGTGACTTTGGTTTAGGTGCTCTCTTATTCCAAGTAAAAATGATTGGAGACCATCTAGAACAGAGAACCATAGCATTTGCCAGTAGAATGTCGCAGAAACACAAGAAGTCTTATACCGTCACCAAAAAGGAACTTTTGGCTATATTTTGGACATTTTCAAAATTTAAGAACTATCTTCTAAGCCACAAACATATTTTCTACACAGATCACAAGGCTTTGACTTGTATCCAAGAATGCAAGTTGTATCACAACCGCATTACCAGATGGGCATTATTTGTGATAAGATCCGAAGATACCGAAACCATGATTCAAACTGAAGACTGGTAATGAGCTTACTTGGTAAGAGAGGTAAAGACCTATAAGGAAATGTTTCGAAGGATGAGTGTAGATAGTGATAAGTGAAAGCTATGTGGGCCTGAAGACTGTGTGGATGTATTGATTAAATTTGTGCATGAAAGTTTTGGACATTGTGGGACTCAGAAATGCATACAGAAAATACAAGAAAATCTGTACTTCTATAACATAGCAAGAAGAGTGAGGAAACTTGTTACCACCTGTGATAGATGCCAGTGGGTTTATGTGTCGAACCAAACTTGCAGATGATTTATGTAGAGCATATTGCCATAAGAATTGCTGGAATTAGTTACTGTAGATTTTTATGGATGTGGATACAGCCATATCTTTGTTGTTGTAGATCTGTTCTCAAAATTTGTAAGGTTATAACGGTCAAGAATGCCACCAGCAAGACCATTATAAACAAGTTTAGGAATGACTACTTTCAAACTGTTGGCAAAGCAAAAGGTACTCTCTCTGACAATGGAACTTGGTTTACATCCAAGCATTGGAAATCATTTATAGAAGATGAAAATATTAAGCACATTCTCATTTTGGCCTAAAGCACATTCTCATTTCAGCCTACCATCCATCCAGTAACTCAGCAGAAAGGTACATGAGGGAAATTAGAAGGTTATTAAGACCTACTATAACAAGAACCACACATCCTGGATAGATTATATGTATGAGTTTGAAGAAAGTTTGAACAGTCTGCAGCATTCCTCCTAAATTTTGGCCATATGAAATCATGTATGTCTAGTCATCACTGAAACTCATCAGTCACCTTATAAAGAACTGAGTAAACAGGAGAGGAAAGATATTTGTTCGGTGGACAGATGTTAGGAAAAGGAGACATGACAAGAATCTTAAGATGATGAAATTCAGCATTGCCGACATGGTCCTCGTCCATTTTCAGGAGAAATTTAAGGCTATCAGCAAAGAGTTGAAGAAATTTTTTGACATTTATATTGGGCCATTCAAGCTAGTAGGAATTCCTCATCCAAATGCATATTGATTGGAGTACCCTATACTAAGTGTCTCGTTCAAAGGGGGCCCAGTTTTCAGCCATTCTGCCCACTGCCCTCCGCTACCGCAATGACAGCCAATAATGTTCATTCTGTAAGCATGTGGTTGGCCATGAGTTACACAATGTATCTCCCACAGGTGCATCTGTTGGCACTCGGCCGTAGCTCCTTCCCTTCTTGGTTCCCCTGTCGCTCTGCCTCTATGCGTGGAAGCACCTTCTTGCATGATGCCAGCTATGAGTCTGGAAGATCATTCAGTCTGAGAAACATCACTGAACTTGAATTGTACAAAGTAAAGTGAAACAAAAGACAATGTACATATGAGAGTTTTGTAAATATGATGTATATATTTATATTGAATGTTTCTTTCTAGGTTATGTGTAAGGATTCTTTTTACTTTGAACTTTGTGTTTATGATGCTTTTGTATGTTCAGTTGTAAACCACAGGACGGTACTTGTCCTGTGTGTGCAAAGTGCATAGTGAACACTGGGTATCCGGCAATCTGGCATCATACTTCTACTTTCGGTACCTGATGCCACATCTCTTGCTCATTCTGTATTCTCTACAAGTTATCTTTCATCTAGCAACCTATCCTTCTTCATTAGTATGAAAGTGATTTTTTTATATTTTTTATTTAGTATATAGTATGATGAATTAATTAATTCTTAGAATTTGATTATCCATACAGAAAGTTATAGAGTTTGTTAGTAAATTTATTTGTTGAAGTCAATTTAAGTGTTTTGCAAGTATCAATTATATTTGTCAAGTTATTTTCATTCAATATTTTATGCAAACTAAGTAAGAAATTAAGAAGATATTTAATACTTTGCTTAGTGACATATTTGCCTAACAAAATTAAAGTAGGATGTTTGTATGCATTTCTTATGTATATTTAGCATTGTATGCAGGTTAGACTAATACAGTGTGGCAGGATCATGGGGTTTAGTTGGTTCCTGAGACTGTCTTCTGTGTTTGCACGGCCTTAAGTTGGCTTCTACTGATTGCTACTTGGAAGTTTCAGGATCTTATAATACTGTGAGTGTGGACTGCTGTGAACCAAGCCCAGACAGAAGTGTTGTGAGGTACCTAGCAGCTGATCCAGCTGCAGGGTCCAAGCCATCCAAAGTAAATGCAAATTTTCTATGTGCATCCATTAGTCATTGAATACATTTTACGTGGAGCTGGTGGTGGTGGGGGGGGGGGGAGGGGAGTAGTGAGACCAACTCCCTTGTCATTATGAACAAGAAGATACCAAAAGCCATGAAACCACCCAATACAAGCGGAATGATCACATTCAGCTCCTTAGAGACAGAGTATCATGTAATCTATATCTATATATAAAAGGCTTGTGTGTGTACGTGCTGACAGACTTTTCTGCATGACCACATACTGCCACCCACTCGTGGTTGTGGTGGTAGATAGCCCTTGGTCTAATGATGTTAGTAAGGGAGTTTGGTCGCGGTGCGTGGCAGTGGGTGAGTGTGACGAGCAAAAATTTGCAAAATATGCAATAAATACTCTTAGGAGAAGCTATATACTCTGTGACTTACGAACTTTATGGCACGAGTCAAAATCTGTTTATTCTTTCAATTGTCAGACAATGCGGTCCTTTCAGACTTTAATAACGACGAGGAATATGAAATACATAATTTTTTAAATAGATCACATGTTACGTCAACCACACATTACCAACTATGAACAGAGATACAAAACAAAGATAAAAATCCAGATAGAACTCAAAGATAAAAATACTCGTGAAACATTGATCACTGTCGTGGAAACGTGGCAGTAAGCTCACTGGTCTGTGCTAATCAGTGATCTCTGATACATATAGCCGCGACACTCTTGCTGTAAAAGGTGTTATCGTTTGACAGCTGGGTCAAGAAAAACTATGCGACGTAGTCCTACTCATATCCCGGTGGCCTCCTGTGATAATGCTGGCAACAGGTGTTGAATAACGAGAATCATGTGACATCGTCATAAGCCAATCGCGTGACACGCAAATATTTTGTCGTGAAATCAAGCATACAGCAGGAACAGCAGTATTTATCTACTCTCTATGTGGTTCGGTCATCTTTGCAACGATTTTATATCGTGTTATTGATGTTGCCAACATAAAAAGATGAGGCCGCCAGGATACAAAGTAAAATTTTACCGAATCAGATACATCCATTGTTGTCACATCTCATTACGCCAGCACTTTCACGCGAAACTCTTTTGTATAGAGTCTCATGATTCACACAGTCTTACAATTCATTCCAAATTCCTTTTCAAGAAGATATTTGTGCAAACTGTTACAAATCAATATTGGCACTTATCCAATATCTTTTTCAGAAATGTAATTTGCCAGCCGCTTTCGGCGCTGCTGTTGCAATGTGTAACTTCATGACCACAACCTAACATTGAATTTACATTGTTCCGAAGCATGGACTTAAATTAATTTCACTCTTAGTATGAAAAACTTTATGAACATTCATCGTTTTTGACAATGACTTCTACTTAAATTTGACATCTTGGCTAGGAGAACTGAGTTTATTGACAGAGAGATCCAACAAGGATTGTGTTTTTGCTGACCTACGTCCGGAAGAACCATGCTATACACAGGACCTTCTTTAACATTCATTGTGAAGCACGGGCTTATAAGCTAGTTTAATATAAAAGAACAAACTGCTTAATTTTTACTGTGCTAATTAGTGAGTTAAAATGTGCTGTGAGTATACAAATTAAAGAAGTGTGTTTAGAGATCAGACTGAGTAATTTGGAGGAACTTTGATGGTTATTTAATAAAATTATGTGTTAAATTACGTCTGGCTTTCCAGAACATTCTAAACATATCTACACTGAATTAACAAATATAGGAAAGAGACTGAGGCTTGAAATAACTGATTTATGTCTGTAAATGTCCTTTAAAGAATTAACAATCTCAAAATCCATGAAACAAATAAAAATACATAAATAAAGCAATATATAATGCAATCTGAAGTATATGAAACTGTATATTATTTTGTGGATAACAAGTCTATTTTGACACTTTGTATTCATTATTCCCTGTATATAGACACTATGGAAATATTAGGAACATTGAAATCCACATATGTAATTAAGTAACCATTAATAACCATTTCACATTGTTAATTGATGTATGTATTAATATTTGTGAGATTCAATGCAAAGAAACTGTTTAATTATATCTATACATTATCTCAGGTTTGTGTAATCTAATATTTGGTGTATGTAATCTCATTTTCTGTTATACTTATTAATTGTAATTCAATTAATGTAATTTTTGTAAACAATATGTTTGTAATGGCAATTGTTAAAAGATATGTATATAGCAGTGCCAGAGCGCACTCGGCAGTTGTTGTTGTTGTTGTTGTTGTAGCCAGTTCTAGAGAGCACATATTGAAGTTACAGTTTCAAGTTTCATTTTGTAATGTTATTTTGGTGCTTTAAAAATATGGCATTTATGTTTCGAGAAATTTCATATTATATGGGACATTTGCAAAAAAAAAAAAAAAAAAAAAAAAAAAAATAAATAAATAAATAAATAAATAAATAAATAAAAAGTTATGCTTCATTAAAGCTTAGAAAATAAATTGCTGGAATTCTTTCTTTACTTGAACAATACACACCAGGACACTACATGCAGTGGGGAGATAAACCCTGAGTAAAAAAGATAAGTACAGCTTGATGTGTCACCTGAAACTTGAATCATTGATCAGAATTTATGCTTTGAGAAAAGACAGTGTAATGTCAAAACTGGCAGTTCGAGAAATTCTCGGTGTGCTCGAGTCACAGTGCCTCACACATCCATCCCTAGTTCTGACCTCTTCCTTTTAGCTTAAAATTCAAATAGCCATACTACACTTGATGAATGAATATTAAACCAGAAACAACAGAAATACATCCATTTTCAAAATTTTTATTATATCCATTTGTCTCTTTGTTTAAAGATTGAACTATTGCAAAAGTGGAATCTTTTGAAAAAATGTCAAATCTAGAAAAGTGTACAATTGCACAATTTGTAGTAATTAAGGTTTGAAATATTAACTCCACATGTATGACAGTTGTTGCCAGTTAAATTTGAATACTCATACTTTACATTGGTAAACCAATGGCCTGACCACAGAGCCAATGCAACATAATTAAATGGTCATGATTATAGTAATTCTACTGACTTACAGTTATTATATTTCAATAATTTTTACATGTTCAAATAATGATTTTTAAAAAAAAAGGACATAATGAATTAAATAGCAATGAATCTCAACATACATCCTAAATTATTGTGCTGCTTCTATTTGACAATGTAAACACCAAGATGAAGCTCAACAGACTGCTAGAGTTGGTAAAACTGGCATTTCTGAATTTGGGCATGCACAATTCTCTGTTCTTGGACTTTAAATTATTGGAGGCAGACAATCTTTTTTGCCTCTCATTGAATATTTCAGCAGTGATAGTGTGGAGACTGCCCATTATAATATGTGATACTGGGAGAATGTTGTTCCACGTTGAGATGTGAGCATTTATACTCCCTATAGGGAGTTTGTACAGTCTTTTCACAACAAACTATGTGATAAGAGTCCTTGTTACACTTTGCAAACACCTGATCAAACCTTTAACAGCAAAACTGGATGCAGTGCCCATCCATAGAATTAAATTGCTGGCTGTCTCATTAGCACCTTCACTGGTTATAACCACACAATGTTAGCTCTTTTTATTAAAGAAACTCCAGAAAAATCTCTCATATTAGTGTTTTATAGTCAACAGAAAGTGTTTTTATATAACTTATGCCAAGATTAATTGCTTAAAAATTTAGCATAATGGTCAAATATAAAAAATAGAAAACGGATGACTTACCCAAAGGACAGGCTCGTCGACAGACACAAATAAAATCACACACACAAACACATATACAAGCTTTCGCAACCGTTGGTCGCTTCTTCAGAACCTGTCCTTTGGGTAAGTCATCCGTTTTCTATTTTTTATATTTGTTTATCCCACCAGGAAAGTTTCCTTCTATAATTTTCATTTCAACAATTTGAATCTAACACAATGGACAGATTTTTATTTACTTTCTTGATTTTTATCTAACAATCCAAAATGTAAGTATATTATCTTGTCATTCTTCACATTTCAAATTTTCCACAACAAAGCTCTATGTGATCAAAATTTCCAGACACCTGGCTGAAAATTATTTACAAGTTCATGGCACTCTCCATTGATAATTCTGGAATTCAGTAGGGTGTTAGCCCACCCTTAGCCTTGATGACTGCCTCCACTCTCACAGGCATATAGCAGTCAGGTGCTGGAAGGTTTCTTTGGGAATGGCAGCACATTTGCCATGGATTGCTGCAGTGAGGAGAGGTATCGATGTAGGTCAATGTGGCCTGGCATGAACTCGACATTTCAAAATGTTCCAGAGGTGTTCTATATGATTCAAGTCAGGACTCTATGCTGTCCAGTTCATTAGAGGGAGGTTATTGTGATCACTCCTCCACAGGCAGAACAGGTGCTCAATCGTGTTGAAAGATGTAGTCACCAACCCTGAATTGGTCTTCAACAGCGGGAACAAAGAAGGTGCTTCAAACATCAGTGTAAGCCTGTGCTGTGATAGTTCCATGCAAAACAAGGAATGCAAGCACCCTCCATGATAAATATGACCATGCCATAACAACATCGCCTCCAAATCTTAATGTTAGCACTACACACATTTCCAGATGATGTTCACCAGGCTTTTGCCATACTTACACTCTGCCATTAGATCGCCACATTGTGTACCATGATTCGTCACTCCACACAATGTTTTTCTGCTGTTCAATTGTATAATGTTTACGCTCTTTACCCAAAGTGAGGTGCTGTTTGGCATTAACCTGTGTGATGTGTGGCTTATGGGCAGCCACTTGACCATGAAATCCAAGCTTCCTCACCTCCCACCTGTATTTGGATTTGATCCTGAAGCAGTTTGGATTTCCTGTGTGATGGCCTGAATAGTTGCCTGCCGATTATCCTGTACAACCCTCTTCAACTACCAGCGATCACTGTCAAGTCAGCAGATGAGTCCAGCCTGAACATTTTAGTGCTGTATGTGTACCTTCATGTTTCCACTTCACAATTACATAAAAAATAGTGGACCTAGGGATGTTTAGGAGCTTGGAAATTTCATGTACAGACTTCTGACACAAGTGACAGCCAGTCACCTGACCTCATTTTAAGTCCGTGAGTTCCGTGGAGTGCCCCATTCTGTATTCTCACAATGTCTGAGGACTACTGAGGTTGCTGATATGGAGTACCTGGCAGTAGGTGGCAGCAGAATGCACCTAATATGAAAAACTATGTTTTTGGGTGTTTGGACACTTTTGTTCACTTAGTGTAATCAACCTGTCATAATGATTTCCTACTTGGTGTTCCATTTTATATCACATATTGTGAAATTGTGTTTATTTCCCCTGATTTTTCTCCTTTGTTAAAATGTTAATATAAATTGTACAATATTGTCCACCTACTAGAATCCAGGATATAATAAAATTTAACAATATTGTGCTGAACAGACTCAGCAGTTTACTCACGTTAACTAGTCAGATTTGACAATCAAAGGTACAGTTAGGATGGGGGAGGGGAGGGGAGAGGATAAGACCAGCTTCTGTATCTTCATCTGCAAGCCTCCAAACAGTGTATGACATTGGTTATCTTGTACCACCACTAGTCATTTCCTTTTCCATTCAATTACCTAATAGAGCGAGAGAAAAATGATTGTTTCTATCCTTCCACATTAGCCCATTTTTTCTCTATTTGTGTGATCTTTACAGGAAAGGAAGTTGGTGGCAGTAGAATTCTTATGTAGTTAAAGTCTGATGCTGGACCTCTAGATTTCATCAGAGGTTTGCTAAAATACAAATTTTTGTAGTTTACACTATATGCCAATTATTTTGTTTAGCCGTGGCGGAGTACATTGAGGTGCTATGCTGCGATGCGCAAGAACGTACCTCGTTAGAGGTTTGAATCCCCCCCCCCCCCCCTCAGGCATGGATGTTTGTGCTGTCTTCAATGTAAGTTAGTTTACAAGTGCTTTGTAGTTTTAGGGACTGATGACCTCGCTGTTGAGTCCCATAAGCCTTACAAACATTTTTTTATTCTGTTTACATTATCTTTCAAACTATTTCAAATATTGAGGGTCCATCTTCAGTGACAGTCATCTCATTTTCTTCTTTGAAATAAGGCTACAGGCTCATCAATACCTAAATGGTTTAATATTTATTGGCAGTTTTCTTATTCTCATTTGTTTGAAAGATCACCCAGGACAACTGTGAGCTCTCCATTCCCTGCTAGTTTAAATGCTCAGGTTTTTCCCACTTGGGAACAGCCACAGACTATGCTTCCCAGTGATAGTGCATTATAAAATCCATCTTCTCTCATTATCCCAACAGACTGTACTTTCTCAATCTAGCTTATGTATCAAAAGTCCTGACAATCGCTCTGTGCTATGTTTTCACTGATGAAACCACACTCTGAATGGTATGTTGTAAATGTGATGAATAAATGCCTAAAATTATGGCATCATTCATTCATTTGATTGTAACAGGCCCTCAACATTTTTTTATTCTCCTAAATACGAACCAAACAAAAGAATTGCCCAATACAACTCAAACCTCCTCAATGAATAGTTTCTTCACGAGCACAAAAAAGCTGCTCTACAATATTCAGCTTCTTTACTTTTATCAGTAGGAAAATTTTTAAATTTTTCACATAAATCCCACACACAAATTATGAAGGTATACTTAGCAGGCAGTGTGAAGGTAGGGAAAGTAATCAAAGGAGACACTGTCCTTGAGCTTCATATTCCCAGCCTACCTTGCTTTTCTTTTTGCTGAAATTCTTATATGTTATTGCTTCACATATTTATCTTCTGCTGAGTGTTTAGATAGTATTGTGCATAGTCTTATATCACCTGTAAGCTATGTTACTCTTATAATTCACTGGTCCAAGAGGAAAGTGGTGTATGTCCAAAAACACAACTTTTTAATAAACAAAAATGAAAGTCACCTGTTCTCTAAAATCCCAATTACATTTTTTCAATTGTGAGAGAGGATAATTTATTGAGCAGTGAACTGGATAAAGTTGGAATGATCTCAAGGCTAATGAGATTTCCTCAACTTATATCCCTTTCCCTGTGTAGTAAATGCATTTTCAATTGGTACCCAACTATACAAGTGTATAAATTTGAAATAAGCTGTACATTTAATTATACTCCTCCCCTTAAGTCCCCCCAGGGGGCCCACAGCTCTTTTGTGGGTACGTGTGTGGCGCTCACGGGTCCCCGAGCCATTGCGGCCTTCCTTTCCGTTTCCCAGGCCGCTTTTCCTCACCCTGGTTCCCTCCCTTCCTAATCCTTTTTCCCACCCTACCCTTCTCCAACCCCGTCTCTAGGTGTTCTCGTGTTGACGGCCCGGCTATTCCCATGGTACTGTTGGTTTTGCAATTGTGTCTTTGTTTGCCGTGTTCACAGTTTTCGGCCCAGTTAGGTCCCCATTGTGGTTTGACCTCCACCAAAATTTCTGAGGAAGTGTGAGCCATTTGGGGAAGAACTCCCAACCTAGCCCCTACGGCGCGGATTCCTACCCTTTCCTTCCACATCCCTTCCTCGCCGTAGCCCCCTCCCCCGCTAGGTCACCAGCACGGTAGCCAGTCCGTGTGGTGGGGCTGTTATGTACCCTCATGGTTGAGCCCCCTGAATTGCACAGGGATCACACTGCCGATGCCTGAGCTGTGACCTCCTCATTAATGCCAAGGAGTCGATGCTTGTCTTTGCGGGGCATCAGGACTCCCGGCAACGGTCATCCTGCCAGGTGACGTTGCTGTGGCTGGGTGGCGCCCTTGAGGAGAGCCCCTGTTTCGGAGTGGGTGGCATCGGGGCGGACACTCCGCAATGAAGAGGAAACAACCCTCAGAAAATCCTGGCTCTAAGTCAGGTGTTTCCAAGTGTGGAAAGTTTAATTTCAATGCTGCAAGATACGACCCCAAATCGTTCCCTTCCCTAACTCCATCATGGGGGGAACGTGGGCCCACTAAACAGACAAAGCCATATACACCACGATATTTAGTATGTACCAGACAAGATGGGGAATCTTTCCAGGCAACAGCCCTCTTTCTTCGTGGAACACCTCGAAGAAAGGTATGGCGAAGTTGCCGGAATGTCGAAACTGCGAGACGGTTCGGTCTTGATACAGGCGGAGACCCCGGCTCAGTCACGAAACCTTCTTACGTGTGACCATTTAGGCGACATCCCCGTGTTAATAACGCCTCACAAGTCCTTAAATAAGGTACAGGGAGTCATATACCACAGAGACTTATTGTTGCAGACAGATGAGGAATTACGTGACCATTTACAACGACGCGGAGTACACTTTGTCCGCCGCGTCTTTCGGGGACCAAAAGATAAGAGGGTGGCCACTGGCGCATTTGTTTTGGCCTTTGAGGGTGACAATCTGCCTGAAAAGGTCAAAGTCATGATGTATCGCTGTGACGTCCAGCCATACATCCCCCCTCCAATGCGATGCTATAAATGTTGGCGCTTCGGGCACATGTCCTCTCGCTGCAACCTGTAGGGACTGTGGCCGTGCCTTACATCCTGACACTGCCTGTGCCCCTCCACCTTATTGTGTCAATTGCGGCGGTCACCACTCTCCCTGTTCGCAGGACTGTCCCGCTCTACATAAAGAGAAGAAGATAGTCGAGTATAAAACGTTGGACCGACTAACATATTCAGAGGCACGAAAGAAATATGAAAAGCTGCATCCTGTTTCATTAGTAAGTACATACGCTGCTGCTACATCGATGGCGCCACCACAGGTGGCCACATCTCGCCCTGCTCTACCGCCGTCTGTGGGCCCTATGGGCCGCCCCTCTACCTCTGCCTGCCAGACATCTGGAGGCACACAATCTTCTGTGGGGCAGGTACTGCCCCCCACGTCGGGAGTGGCTACCCCCACTCCCCAGCAAGAAAAGGGTTCCCCTTCTCTGGCTTCTGTTTCTGGGAAGGGAACCTCTTCTGCCCTTCCAACCATGTCCCCCCAGATATCTGACACTAGCCAGCGGCTGAAGGACCCTCGGCTAGAAAGCCGCCTGGCTCCTCAGTCTTCCCACACTCCACAAGCCCCTCCGGAGAAACCCTCCTCCTCCGGTAGGCCCAAGGAACGACGGGAAGACAAGAAGGAAAGGAAAGAGAAAACGGTGAAGTGCAAGGAGACACTGGCGGCCTCGGTGCCCCCAGCCCCTGCACCTGACGCGCCTGAGGATGATGTGATCCTTCTAGCGACGCCAGAAGATTTGGCCTTTGCCGATCTTGGGGATACCATGGACACGGAGGATCAGGCTTCACAGCCAGCGACGAGTGCTAATACCACTCCTCTTCCATCTTCAGCTTCATGCACCGTCAGCCGGGAGACAGTCTGATCCTCCAATGGAATTGTGGAGGATTTTTCTGCCGTTTGGCTGAATTGCGTCAGCTGTTGAGCACATTTCCACCTCTCTGTGTTTCCTGGTGATCGGACCCCCACCCTTCGGGGCTACCGGGGGTACTTCAATAATCGCACCATTTACAATAGGGTGTCGGGTGGGGTATGTCTATATGTACATACCTCTGCCTACAGTTCCCCAGTGCCACTTAACACAGCCCTGGAGGCTGTCGCTGTCAGGGTTCAAGCATCGCGGGACATTACCATCTGTTCCCTTTATATCCCTCCTGATGCAGCAGTGGCACCAGCTGACTTAGCAGCCTTAATCGCTCAACTTCCTTCACCGTTTCTTATTTTAGGAGATTTTAATGCACATCACCCCATATGGGGGAGCAACATGACTACAGGATGTGGTCGAGAATTTGACCTACTTTTTAACCAACTTGACCTTTGTATTCTTAATACAGGAGCTCCTACCCATTTCAGTGTGGCCCATGGCACATATTCCGCCATAGACCTTTCTGTGTGTAGTCCGGGCTTACGTCCACTCCTTAACTGGTGGGTCCATGATGACCTTTGTGGAAGCGACCACTTTTCCATCTTCCTTTCGCTTCCCCACCACCAACGCCATGCACGTCTACCCCGCTGGTCCTTCCATAGGACCGACTGAGCAGCATACACGTCAGCTGCAACACTGGATACCCCTCTCCCTGCTGATGCGACAATGGCAGTAGACCAGATTATTTCCGTTGTCGTTTCTGCTGCTGAGTCCGCGATACCGTCTTCTTCTGCCTTACCTCGCCGAAGACCAGTGCCCTGGTGGTCACCAGAGATAGCAGCAGCTATCCGCAATCGCCGCAGAGCTCTGCAGCAGTACCGGCGCCACCCCACCATTGACCACCTGGTTGCATTTAAGCGTGTTCGGGCCCAGACACGTCGGCTTATCCGGCAGCACAAGCAGGCATGCTGGGAAAAATACGTTTCCACAATTGGACCCCGTGTCTCCTCCAGCCAGATTTGGACGAAGATTCGCCGTATATCAGGCTACCGTCCACCAGCAGGGATCGCGGGTCTCTCTATTCATGGAAATATTCATACCGACCCGACCATCATTGCCGAGTCTTTTGCAGCCCACTTTGCTCTTAATTCGGCGTCCACTGCCTACAGCCAAGGTTTTTGTACCTTAAAAGAGCGGGTTGAGCGAAGGCAGTTGGTATTTTGCACAAACCGCCAGGAGCCGTACAATGCGCCTTTTACCGAGTGGGAATTTCAAAGTATTCTTGCCAGTTGCCCCAATACATCCCCAGGACCGGACCGAATCCACTGTCAACTGTTAAAACATCTCTCTGTAAACTCGCAACACCATCTTTTGGATTTCTTCAATCGTCTCTGGATCGAGGGAGCATACCCGTCCCAATGGCAGGAGAGTACCGTTATTCCCCTGCTGAAACCAGGTGCAGATCCACTGAACGTTGACAGTTACCGTCCCATAAGTCTCACAAACGTTCTTTGTAAGCTCTTTGAACGTTTGGTGAGCCGGCGACTGCTGTGGGTTCTCGAGAATCGGGGTCTGCTCGCCCCACAACAAGGTGCTTTCCGGCAGGGTCGCTCTGCCCTTGATAACCTCCTCTCTTTGGAGTCGGCGATCCGTACTGCTTTCGCCCGACGTCACCACCTCGTCGCCATCTTTTTCGACCTCCGCAAAGCATATGACACGGCATGGCGTCATCACATCCTTGCCACGCTACATGGGTGGGGTCTCCGTGGCTCCCTCCCAATTTTTATTCAGAATTTTTTACTTTCGTGCCGTTTTAGAGTCCGCGTTGGCACCTCCTTCAGTTCCTCCCATATCCAAGAGAATGGGGTACCACAAGGGTCCGTCCTAAGTGTACCCCTCTTCTTAGTGGCCATTAATGGCCTAGTGGCTGCAGTGGGGCTGTCAGTTTCTTGCTCTCTCTATGCGGATGACTTTTGCCTGTACTACTCTACCGCTAGTACAAGTGTAGCTGAACGACGACTGCAGGCAGCCATTCATCGGGCACAGAATTAGGCTTCTGCCCATGGTTTTACATTTTCCCCTGCAAAAACCAGGGTGATGCACTTTTGCCGCCAACGCACGGTACATCCGCATCCGGAGCTCTACCTTGATGGTGAGCTCCTTCAGGTTGTGGATACACACCGTTTCCTGGGTCTCCTTTTCGACTCACGTTTGACATGGCTCCCTCATCTGCGCCAGCTCAAGCAACGGTGTTCACGACATTTGGACATCCTTCGTTGCCTCAGCCATACTGTCTGGGGGGCAGCACGCCCTGTCCTCCTGCGGCTGTACAACGCTCTGGTGCAGTCATGTCTAGACTACGGAAGCCAGGTTTACGGCTCAGCCTCTCCATCTGCACTGCGAGTTCTCGACCCAGTGCATCATACAGGCCACTGGAGCCTTTCGTACAAGCCCTGTCGCAAGTCTCTTGGCAGAGGCCGGATTCACCCCATTGCGATACCGGCGCCACCAACTACTCACCCAGTATGCTGCCAGAGTTCACTGTACCCCTCGGCATCCGAATAACAGACTCCTCTTTCCGGGAGAGATCACTCGTTTGCCGCAGAGGCGACCTCGGTCGGGACTCCCGATAGCAGCGCGTGTCCAATCGCTACTATCGATCCTGGACTCCTTTCCTCTTAACCGTCCCTTCCGCTCGACTTTCCATGCTCCTCCCTGGACCGTTCCTCGGCCGCGGATTCGGTTGGATCTTTCCTGTGAGCCGAAGACCTCTACTTCTCCTCTGGTCCTACAGCATCAGTTTTCTGCACTGCTCCGTGAGTTCAGTAACTCCGACGTCATTTATACAGACGGTTCTTCGGATGGCGACCACACTGGATATGCCTACATGCATGGCGCCCATGTTGAACAATGCTCTTTGCCACCCGGCAGCAGCGTCTTCACCGCAGAACTGGTGGCTATCTACCGCGCCCTTAACCACATCCGCATGTGCCCTGGGACCTCCTTTCTGATCTGTAGCGACTCGCTGAGCGGTTTACAGGCCCTTGATCAGTGTTATGCTCGTCATACATTGGTCAGGGCCATTCAGGAGTCAATACTGGCTCTTAGCGACTCCGGTCGCTGTGTTACATTCGTTTGGACCCCGGGCCATGTAGGCATCCCGGGCAACGAGAGCGTTGACCAGCTAGCCAAACAGGCTACCACTTGCCGCCCTCTGGCCATTGGCCTCCCAGAAGCAGACTTCCGCCCATTGCTTCGCACTAAAATACGCGACCTGTGGAACGCCGAATGGTCCGCTCTGGACGTGCCCAATAAGCTGCGTACGATAAAGGACACAACATCTGTCTGGAAGTCCTCGCAGCTGCGATCCCGTAGGGACTCCATGGTTCTCTGGCGTCTCCGCATTGGTCACACCCATCTGACGCATGGTCACCTCCTCCGTCGAGAGGACCCGCCCGTGTGCCAATGTGGTGCCCCATTGACTGTGGTCCATCTCCTACTCGACTGTCGCATTTTAGCCCCACTGCGGCATTCTTTTACCCTCCTGAACACTCTCTCTTTGGTGCTCGGCGACGATGCCTCTGTGGCTAATTTGGTTTTAAGATTTCTTCGTGCTGCGGGGATTTACCAGTTGCTGTGAGTCCTTTGGGTGGTCTTTTAGATAATTTTTTATGTTCCCCTTGACGTGTCTTTAGACGACAGTTTTTATTTTGTACGCTATGTGGTTGACTTTTCTCTTTTTATACACATGGTCGGTCAACCACATTTATTGGTTTTATCATTTTTGTCTCGGTGTGTCTGGTGTCCTTCGTATTGTCTCGTGTTGACTCTGTCAATAATTCATTGACGGTGCATTCTTTCATTCTGCTTTGTTTTAAAACTCATTCAGGCACATTTTTTATGGTTCTGTTTTTTCTGTGTGTTGCCTAGATATGAAGCGGGGGACTGATGGCCATAGCAGTCTAGTCCCCCTAAAACCCCCCATAACAACAACAACAACAACCTCCCCTTAAGTAAGATCTAACATTGCTGAATGTGTTGCACCTAACTCCAAATGGTCATAAGTGATCAGTTGTTTATTTTATGTGCTATTGTTATGACACCCGCTTTCCTGAATGTTCATTACTACCTACTTTATTTGGAATGGATGGATTGCCAAATTGCTAGTCACCACAAAGATGTATTAATGAGGGGCCTCAATATGCTTTAATATACGATTCATTGGCAAGGGCTGCTGTTGAAATTTGTTTAAAATGTGCTCTGATCCAGAAACCACCATCATCATACTAGGCAGTAAAAAACTAATGTAATTTCTTGTTATCTGTATGTGGAAGGTGTTATCTTCAGAAATTCACACTTTTGATGCATTAGGCTATTTATTACTAGGCTGCCACATTTTGCTTGACTAGGAAGATCCTAGTACATTTTGAGAAGATTGTGCTCCCATAGCTCCTAAGTAATTATGGTTTGATAGTAACAAAATTAATCAATTATTTTGTTTTACTTATTTTCTCAATTTCAACTCTTGTGTGTCTTTTGTGCTGCGCAAAACAATTCTGAAAAATTTTCTGTTTCAGTCTTTACAACCATTTCAGTTAGTTGTTTTATGTTTAACCACAATATTACATACACTAGTTTTCAATGCAAAGTTTGATCTGCTGCTAATGTTCACATTTAGACATAAAATTTCAAATTATGTAATTCTTTCAACGTGCTTTGCAGAACTCAGAATTGGATTAATTTGCCATATGTGTCAAATGGGCCAAACATTTCTTTGGAAAGTGAAGCATCTGCTATGTTAAAAACCAGTGAAATTGAGAAGAAATTCAATAGGATAGAAAAAATACAATTTTGTGAAATAAAGGCAAGGTAAATACTCACTTTTAGAACACTGTTGCCTGTCAAGCTCTGGATCATCTCGTAGCAGAAAGTACACTTAGTATCATAGTGTGCGTTCTTTCATCTTGAAGAAGAGTCAGAGGCTGAAAAACTTGTTACTACTATGACTATGCTCTGCTGTTTATATGCATCACACATTAGCCTTACCTAAAGGTAAGTGAATTTCCTTTATTTACTTATTGTTTTATTAATGGATTTATATTGATATAAAATTACTAATTTTAGTTGTATTATATAGCTGTTCTCGTGCTGTTAAAATAATTTGGCCTTACAAAAAATAGTCATCAGCCCCATAAGAAGATAGACTATTGATACTGGTCAGGGCAAGAACTGTAATGCTAACTTGTATTTACTTCATTGCTGAGTTTATTCACCAAGTTGTTTGTATGTTTGTATTAATGTGTCACAATTTGGGCAATAAATAATTATTTTCCATCTTCACTTTGGGTGTTAATATACATATATGTTAAATACCCACATCTAATAGGTGTACACACACGCACCTACACACACACACACACACACACACACACACACACAACATATGGCTTAATTTCCATATCAGAAGGTGATGATGAATTAAATGTTATGCAGTGGCTGATATATTATTGTTCAGTTTTAGTAAGGAGAGAAAATTGTGTGGTGGATTTGTCTGAAAATGACTTTAAAAGAAAATACATCATTTAATTATAAATAATTTATTTACAAGTCATTTACATCTATTTACAAAGTCAAACTCTGGAAATTCCAGGATGAGATATATGAAAAGACCAGATTGCTACTCACCGTAAAGGTCTTGTCTGTCTGCTACTTGGCTACTTAGTGTGTCACCTTCACAGTGTCTAGCAGTGTGTTCTATTCACAACATTAGTGACAGTTATGTTTACACAACATATAGTAATTGCACATGATTAAGCATCATTGATAGTAGAGACCTACAGAGCTATCACATTAAATGTGTTTTGTCTTAGGTTCAAAGAAATATTTCAGAAACATACACAAGAGAGACATTTTTCACAGCATTATTATAAGTAAATTGCCACTCTATAGTACCAAATTTGTTGTACTAAGCTTCAGTTTTACGTAACTTAAAATTTTCATTGCAAATATCGTGTAGAATCTGTTTAACTGCAATATATTGTCGATGTGGTGAAAACTTCTTTCTTGCAATACCTCTGCGAGGAGTTAGTTTATTTCTTTCCATTTTCATTTGTTCTGCCTTCCTTTTTTCTTCATTTTCCTGTTGGAAAACAATCCGCACATTCAGTATAAAATATGTCATTTTAAAATTTAAAGGCAAAAGAAATATTTTACTTCATATTTACAACTGTAAATTAACAATATTATACAAACCATTATTACTGATCAGTAAGTGACACTATCAATGCTGCAAGCAGAAGTATTTTAATGTATAATTTGCTTTTGGAACAATGGTTTCAATATTTGTTTCCCAGAACCTTAAAATAACAATAAATACAGCGGAGGGGTATCTGTAGAGAGGCCAGACAAACGTATGGTTCCTGAAGAGGGGCAGCAGCCTTTCCAGTAGTTACAGGGGCAACAGTCTGGATGATTGACAGAGTTGGCCTTGCAACATTAGCTAACGTGGCTTTACCATGCAGTTACTGCGAACAGCTGAAAGCGAGGGGAAACTACAGTCATTACTTTTCCCCCAGGATATGCAGCTCTCCTGTATGAATATATGATGATGGCGTCGTCTTGGGTAAAATATTCTGGAGGTAAAATAGTCCCCCATTCGGATCTCCAGGCAGGGACTACTCAGAAGGATGTCGTCATAAAAAAAAAACAGGCATTATATGGGTTGAAGTGTGGAATGTTCGAACCCTTAATCCCTTAGGCAAGTTAGAAAATTTGAGAAGAGAAATGGATAGGTTAAAGTTAGATATGGTAGGGATTAGTGAAGTCCAGTGGCAGGATGAATACAAAATCAGTTGGTGGTAACGCAGGAGTAGGTCTTATAATGAATAAGAAAATAGGAATGTGGGTAAGTTACTATGAACAACATTGTGTATGCATTATCGCTGCAAAGATAGACACAAAGCCAACACCAAACACAGTGTGCAGGTTTATATGCCAACTAGCATGGCCAATGATGAGGATATCGAAGAAATGTATGGGGAGATAAAAGAAATCATTCAGAAAGTTAACGGAGACGAAAACTTGTTTGTGATGGGGTACTGGAACTCGGTAGTAGGAAAGGGAAGAGAAGGAAATGTAGTAGGTGAATATAGGCTGGGGAAAAAGGACTGAAAGAGGCGATTGCTTCTAGAATGGGAAGATGAAGTGGAGGAAGATGATATAGGAGATACAATACTGCGAGAAGAATTTGACAGAGTGCTGAAGTACTTGAGTTGAAACAAGGCCCCTGGAGTAGATGCTATTCCATTTGAACTGTTGATTTCGTTAGGAGAGCCAGTCATGAAAAAAATGTTTAACCTTGTATGCAAGATGTATGCGACAGGGGAAATACCCTCTGACTTCAAGAAGAATATTGTAATTCAAATTCAAAGAAATCAAATGCAGACAAATTACAGAACTATCAGTTTAATAACTCATGGTTGCAAAATAGTAACACGAATTATTTACAGACAAAAGGAAAAACTTGTGGAATCTGACTTCGGGGAAGATCAGTTTGGATTTAGGAGAAATGTAGGAACACGGGAGGCAATACTCACATTACGACTTATCTTGGAAGATAGACTTAGGAATGGGAAACCTACATTTTTGGCGTTTGTAGATTTGGAGAAAGCTTTTGACAATGTTGACTGCAATACACTCTTCCAAATTCTGAAGGCAGCAGGTGTAAAATATAGGGAGCAAAGAGTTATATTCAATCTATATAAAAACCAGACAGCAGTTATTAGAGTCGAAGGGCAAGAAAGGGACGCAGAGGTTGCAAAGGGAGTAAGACAGGGTTGTAGCCTTTCCCTAATGTTGTTCAATCTGTACATTGAGCAAGCAGTAAAGGAATGAAAGGAGAAATTTGGAGAGGGAATTAAAGTTCAGGGAGAAGAAATAAAAAGTTTGCAGTTTGCCGATGAGACACGGGAGGCAATACTCACATTACGACTTATCTTGGAAGATAGGCTTAGGAATGGGAAACCTACATTTTTGGCGTTTGTAGATTTGGAGAAAGCTTTTGACAATGTTGACTGCAATACACTCTTCCAAATTCTGAAGGCAGCAGGTGTAAAATATAGAGAGCAAAGAGTTATATTCAATCTATATAAAAACCAGACAGCAGTTATTAGAGTCGAAGGGCAAGAAAGGGACGCAGAGGTTGGGAAGGGAGTAAGACAGGGTTGTAGCCTTTCCCCAATGTTGTTCAATCTGTACATTGAGCAAGCAGTACAGGAATGAAAGGAGAAATTTGGAGAGGGAGTTAAAGTTCAGGGAGAAGAAATAAAAAGTTTGCAGTTTGCCGATGACATAGTAATTTTTTCAGTGACTGCAAAGGATATGGCAGATCAATTAAATAGAATGGACAGTGTCTTGAAAGGAAGATATAAGATGAACAATTACAAGAAGTATAATGAAGGTAATGGAATGTAATTTCAGAAAATCAGGTGATACTGAAGGAATTAGATCAGGTAATGAGACAATAAAAGTAGCAGATGAATTTTGTTATTTGGGTTGCAAGATAACTTCTGATGACCAAAGTAAAGAAGATATAAAATGCACAATGGCTTTGGGGAGAAAAGCGTTTCGAAAGAAGTGAAACTTGTTAACATCCAATATTAATTTAATGTTTAGGAATTCCTTTCTGAAAGCATTTGTCTGGAGTGTAGTATTGTATGGCAGTGAAACGTGGATGATAAGGAGTTCAGACAAAAAGCTTCTATAAGCTTTTGAAATGTGGTGCTACAGATGAATGATGAAGATTAGATGGGTAGATTACATGACGAATGAGGAGGTGCTTAACCAAATTGGGGAGAAAAGGAGTTTCTGGCATATCCTGACTAAGAGGAGGGATAGATTGGTAGGACACATTATGAGACATCAAGGAATTGTCAATTTAGCACTAGAAGGAAGTGTATGGGGTAAAACTCGTAGAGGGAGACTGAGGGACGAATAAAGTAATCAGATTCAAATGGATGTAGATTCCCGAACGTATTCTCAGATGAAGAGACTTGCATAGGACAAGGTAGTGTGGAGAGCTGCATCAAACCAGTCTGCGGACCGAAGACCACAACAACACCTAGATTTCTGAACTGCAATATAACCAAAAGTGTTGTTCCTTTTTTCAGATATCACTATATCACAATTTGTAAATTTTCACTAAGTATCAAAATTAATTATTAGAAACTGACCTGTCTTGCTCTCTCCATTAAGTTAAGAAACTCTGCAAGCAAACGGAAACATTCTTCTGTCTTAAATGTTGTAAGGTCTTCACAGAAATGTTTTGCCAAAGCACGAGAAGCAGCTTTCACCCTGTTCATAGCTTGCTGAAGTTCATGAATGTATTCCAAGGCCACATTCAAGAAATCTGTGAAAAGATATTAGAGGATGTCAACAACTGCAAATACAAACTCTGAAGTGAGAATAATTTGTACTACTTATATATTTCCATGATTGAAAAGCAGTGTAATGAATGATTACTAATGTACACAATATGTTTACTTAAATTACTAGTGATTGGTTTTGGAATCAGTACCTTCGAAATGTGACTTAATACCACTAGTATCTTTCTGTAGCTGTGATTCAACATATTTTACATCACTGGTTACTTTCTCCACTTCTTCTTGAAGCAACTCCAGTGATATTCTGTAACAATGCAAACCATTTTAGTTGAGACATTATGTTTGAAAGTAAGATATCTTTAATTTAGAAACACAACCCTTTGCTTATTTTGTCTGTATGTATTCATGAGCACACTTGATACAAGTTCTGTTATTTCACTAGCACAGTAAAACTTCTGTATAACACCAATGGGGAAAATAAAACTGTCCACTTTTAAGGAGTGTCCGCTGTTCAGAAAAGGATAAAATAAAAAATAGTAAACTACCGTTTATCCGAAATGATCGAAACGGCGGCTGATTCGGATAACGAAAATCTCGGATAAAACCAAAGTCTCCTGTTTTCACTTGTGAAACACACCGAATTGCGTCAATACCACTAAGTATGATCGTAAAACGTGCAAATGCCACACCGCTTCTTGAACCGATCCAGCCAGCCATAATTTCTGAGGAATTCTTACTCCTTTCCTTCAATGAGCTTATAAGAAGTCATCGCTTTTAGACAAAGTAGAGGATTTTGTGCATATGACAAAAATAAAACTTCTTTTAACTGAGGATATGATCTGTTTCTCATTCTTCTTCGAGATTTCATTGCTGTGCTTGACGCTTGAATGGAACAAAATGTTTAAATATCTGATGTTTGTTTTTCAATCAGTAATCGCACTCGTACCGACGTTCAAATCTGCAGCAACTTTCACGGGTGGTTCACCAGCATCAATTTTCTGCAAAGTGCGAAGCTTTTGTTACAATGAGATCACATTCTTTTTTTGTTTAAGCTTTTGACTTTTGAAACCAGGTTGTGGCAGCCATTGAATGAAAACATTTGATACGCCTATCAGTCACTTCTTCCCTGTCCTACCCAAGCCCACTCTGCAACACAACTGTGATATACTAATCAACGCTTGGCTTCGTCGAATGTACCGACAACAGGCGGATTGTGTTTGGCGCCGCACTCTCACTGTCTGTTTCTGCCCAGCATGAACCAATACTGTACCTACTGTACTTCCAAGAAGTTCCAATAGATGGCAATGCCATGAAACCACGCAATATGATGCATGCTAAATCTTCAACACACGTTAGAATTGATGACACTCAGAGTTTTGACATGCAAGAGTGCACTGATTCTTTCACGCTGTCCGTTATTTGGAAGGTTTGATTGTAATTGGGGGCATATTACGGTGTCCGTGTCTGTTATATAGACTGTCCGCTATTCGCATAAGGGCTAATGTTGTTCTGCAGGGGAATATTAAAATGTCCGCTATTGGTAAGTGTCCGTTAAGGGAAGTTTTACCGTATAAACATCAAACAGTGTCCACCTTCAGTAACACCTGCCGTGCATTAGTAGCTGTTGTGGTGGTGTAAGGCTTAAAGTGGTCATTATTGTACTGTGGAGAGGATCAGCACATCCTCTGTCTCTTTCACATCAATGTAATTGTAAAGGTTCTAGATTAGAGATTTTTAAATTGGGTGTCACAACACCTTGGGATGTCGAGTAGTGAAGTCATTGGTATAGTAAAATTAGTATTAGGAATTTAAAACACATTCGAAAGATGTTAATTCTTTTTGTTTGAACTGTAATTAGAATTGAATTAAATATATTATTTTTTAAAGTATCATTTCTTATTAATTGAATCTATCTTACTAATATTAGTAATGGGGTGTCTCAAGAAATTGTACATATTGTAAGGGTGCAACCATTAGGAAAAGTTCTAGATTATTGCCAAATAGGAGCAACTTGAACATCACAAACAACGGATTCATCAGTGCTCCAATGTAGTAAGGAGAGCAGAACAACTCATTAAGTATGTCGGTTTGCAGAAAGAAATAGTATAAAGAAAGAATTGTTTGTGTAAACAATTTTAGCAACAAAAAAAGATGCATAACAGAAAATTCGACAAATCTAGGATATTGTACCACAGGAAGAACAAATGTGTAATGCGACTGATTCACTGATGTATCAATACTAAATTGTATCTTTCATATAAGTTATAAGAATCTATAATTGTTTTTTTTTCAATATACCTAGTATGCCAACACAGAAATCTCCCAAAAAGTCATAGAACATAAATATTAATTGGCAAAAAGGCAAGTTAGTATTCATATATTAATTTCATTCACTTGAATTAATTCATAATTAATTTTTAAAAGATCACAGATTCTAGTACGAATAATGCACAAGGGCTAACATTCCAATGTTGTGGAGAGAACTGAGGATATATCGTGTTCCCTGCACAGCCAACTATATGGTCATCACCACATGTAGCTTCTAACAATGGAAGTCCGGTGTTATATGAATGAGATGGTTAAATTCAAAATTATTCCCAGTTCAGGAAACAAATGTAAAAATACAAACAAGTAAAGTGGGTCCATTTCATCAATTACATATTAGGGAAAATTCAGTTAGATATTGGGGAAATGTTATAGATAATACAGGCAGGCTTTAAAGTGCATAACATATTAGAATCTGATGTGAAGTTATGCTAAAATAATCCCATAAGAGGAAAGCCATTTTTAGAAGTAGTTTTCTTGTTGACAATTTGATAGCCCTGCACTATCTATTTAATCACGGTGACTGTTACAGATTCTTACCTTGACATTTCTTTCATGTTACTCAAATCTTCTGTGAACTGCAATATATCCTTATTGTTGGCTTCTGCCACTTCCACCACATAGTGCAAAAACGTTAGCTTTGGTTTGTTTGCTTTTATTTCTAGGAGCTTTGGCAATGTACTAAGTGAAAAACCTGCTGCATTGCCTGCATAGCTTCCCTGGAACAAAGACACAATACATTTAAAAAAATGATTTTTAACTTTCTGTTTACTAGATACAAAGGACTTTGTAGAATACTTACAGCATTTATGTAATTTCCAAGTTGTAGTGTTAATGCTAGAAATTCTTTCAAATTTTTATTAGTCATCAGCTTATTAGATGCTTCTGCAACAGCATCTAATTGTTCTTTCAGTTCAAGTGTTTTTGAAGAGAACTCTTCTTTCTGCAAATAGACAGACAAAAATGAGTCACTGTTTATTTTCTATTTTTGTGGGCAATATGACACTGATAAAGAAGATGTAGACATGTTTCTACTTACGAGCAATAATGACTTAATTCGAAGAGCAAATGATGGCACTTCAGACAACTGAAAATAAAATTTCTCTGCTTCTCCTAAATGGTCCACATCTTCAGAACATGACCTGATTGAAGTCAGCTGTAACAGGCAAGGCAACCTATTATTTTCATGATACATTTAGGCTCCTTATAATAATGTGTATTGTGCTTTAATTGTGATTAATAATGACATTCTACAATAATAATATAACCTACTCATGTAGTTAAATTTACATTGTAATTTCTGTTTGCACAGTATTAGCAATATAAAATGGGACATTATGTGTGGATATGAGATAGGCCTAGATAAATCAACTGTTGAAACTATTTAATTAGTTTGTAAATACATACAGGGAATTAGGTATACTTGTTAACTATTGAAAAGAAACAGTAACAAATTACAGAACTGCTAAAAAGCTTAACTGGTGATCTTGCTGGTATCAGAGAATACATGGTTTCCTGCACAAAATGTATAAAAACAATTGTTGACTTGGTATAGAGTACTACGACTGCATCTGCTCTTTTTAAGATGGCGCATCATTTTGTGACGCATGAAAGTGCTGGGCCAGAGCTCAAACCTAGATAACCTGCTTTTCACAAGCAGTCACCTTAACTTTTAGGCCACCCGTGCACGCTTTCTGACCAATTGCAAAAAGTTGGAAATGTGGATTCAAGTCATGGTCTGGAACAAATTTTCATATGTCACAAAATGATAGACCACTTTAAGAGAAGGAGCTGAAGTCAGAAGTCGTTGCAAATTTTGAATTATTATATGATTATTTAACATATATAATTGTGGGCTGTTACCATAGTCCTGTCCTTTGATCTTTGCTATTCATTATTGCATTTAATGATTTGCCACTGTAATTATGTTGGGCCAAGTCAGTAACACCAGACTCACACATCACTCTCTTCTAAACACTTAACTGGTTCTCAGCCAACAAAGCATTATGTGATCCACAGAAATCTGAGCAATTGCTGTTAGTAAGACACAGTACCAAACTCCTTATAACTCTTGGAATACACAATGACTACAAACTCAATTGGCAACCCCATATTGACGAGATAAAATATACACAATCATGGTATCAGAAATAAAAAGAGTACCAAGACATACACTAGTAAAAACAGGCAACTCTCACAAAGTACATTGTTTAAAATTATTTAATAAATCACCACACCCTGCATTCAATATACTTCTAATAATTTTAATCAGTTTCTTTAAATGATTAACAGACAATCCATTCTACACTCTAAAAGAATACTTAGATACTTGTAACGTCAAAACTCAATTGTAAAATTGTAATTCTGTCGATTGTTTAGTGTAGGATTAATAATTTTGTACCTGTAACAGGAACGTAATTTGATATAGTGCTGCTGTAAAATGTCAACATAGTTCAGGCTATTCTGCTAAATGTGGTTAATGGCTAGCAAAAAAATCTGAATCATTACCTCTTTTTCTGTGGGAAGTAATGGCAGGAGAGCTCGGAGTTTCTCAACACCAATATCAGCTCCTTTAAGGTTTCCTATAGCCTCTACAACTGCTTTTCCTCCTGATTTGAACTGTTTTAGATATATGTTTACTGCCAAATCTCGCTTGGTCTCCAGTAAAGTAATTTTAGGCTTAATTGGTGATCTAAATATTCCTTTAGAAAATTTTAGACATTTCACAGTAGCTGTTTTGCAACAGAACAATTCTTCCATTTGCTTGAAATCAATTGCAAGATTTAGTGTTTTGTTCTGCAATTCTGTCCATACAGAGTCACCTGAAATGTATTATGCTTGATTTAGTAACATTTATTGGCAGTAAGTAATAACAAATGTAGTGTTTCAACAATGGAATGTGCAGGTTGGAAAATCAGCAATATTGTGAAAAAGATAGAGTGCAACTCTCCGTAAAGGTGATACACTTGACAAAAAATCAGTCACATTTTAGCCAAAGCTTTCCTTGTAAAAAGGACTCACACATCTTCATGCTGTCATAACAGTTGCAACTTAGGCACAAACGACCCTGTGTTTGACCACCACAGCCTGAATGACTATTGTCTGTGATTGTTGCATCCTGAATTGAACTGAAGCTGTTCAACATGTTGTGTGTGTGTATTTCAATTTCTTTAATCACAAACATCCAAAAACTTTATATATATAGCACACACTGTTCTTAATGCAGTTTTACAAAAACTAATTTTAAAAAAAGTCATTGCTCTGTAACCTATTATGAAGTACATAAATTGTTTTTGCTTACCTATTGCAGTAACGGGAATCTTTTTCCAGTTTAGGGTTTTCATTTTCCGTCTGGGTAATGGTAGTGTGTTAAACTTGTATTTTACTGGTGACCATGAACTTGGAGAATGTGTTAAATTTGGGAGGGAATGTCTCTTTTGTGAAAGTAGGCTGGAGTTGTGGGGAATTGGAGGAGGCGGAGGAACATGAACTACATGTGGAGATCTAGAGCTTGCAAGTGTTGAAACTGTTGGGACCTCCGGAATAAGAGCAAAAGGTGGTGGAGGAGGTGGTGGTGGTGGTGGTGTTGATGCTGGAAGTGACACTTCTACTGCTGGTGGTGAAGTGACTCGGTTCTCAAAAATTCGCTCTAGTTCTCTGGAATTTTCTACTTCGGTCTGAGTAGACACTGTGCATGTTTCAAAGATATTATCAGAATGTCTTCTTATAATACTCCAGCAATTCTCAACTGTTGTTCCTTGACATTCTTGATTATGAACTGGATATTTGCTAATTGAAAATCCAGACTTGTTAGCTTCAGATGAAAGAGAGTCAAGTGCTTCCCATACACTGTCCCTGGAAGCATATAAATTTCTATATTATTTCACTTTAAACATCTTTATGCAATGACTGCATACTCCAATGACAAGAGAAAATATAACTGTTGCATGCATAATTACACTTATGATACGGTAATACATAGTTATATACACAGTTTTAGCTGTAATTTAAGTTCTAATAACTTACGCATTTGGACTTGCTGGATCTAGTTGTGATAAGTTTAGTAATATTGAATATAACTTGGCAGCATGTGGTGTATCAACTACCTGTTGGCAGACAGAAAAATGAATTACTTTCATGTTTGTATTCAAAACAAATGTTTACTCCTGATAACAGTAGGTGTACACCTTAAGCAAAAGTATTTCTGTTTATCAGTAGCAGTAAGGATAATAATATTTACCTTTTTGAATACTGTTTCAAACAACTGGTGATGACTTGGTTGCTCTGTTGATTGCAGTTCAATTTTGTCATTATGCTGATAAGCACTAAATGCCAAAACTTGAAATTGTAGATCCGTATCATCAACCGCATTTAGTGAATTCAGGATTGCTCCAAGGTTGCGATCTAGATGTATACAACATATGGATTTCAGATTTAAATTTTTCAGTTTTGAGACAGCAGATAAGGAGTAAAATAATAAATTCTCATTGGTGGAATTGAAGTTCTACATTCACTACCACAACAAACACAATTATAAATAAATTATTACTCACCAAGGAATTCATTTCTGATCTGTATACGCTTCTGAACATTGTTGCAGCCCAGTGTGAGACAGTTGATGAAAGAGAGTAACCTTGTCTGATAAGTGACATCTGCGGTGTTACAAAGTTCACTCATTATTTCATCGTATCCATTATGGCGTTCATGTGTATCCTATGCATGGAAGAAAAATATAAGCTTTGGTTATGAATCAGAACATGGAATCCTAATAAGTTCGCAGGTGATAAAATTGTCTGAGTGATTCATAAGAGGCTTGCTTTATAATCTGATGTTGATTAAGTGCTTATATGGAACAACAATATATTTACCTTAAAGTGCTGCAGAGCATCAAGAGCGATTTCATGTCCTTTAGAAGAATACATGCACAGAGCACATAGCAGTTCAAAAAGTTGCATTTTCACTGGGCTGTACTGAAATTCTTGTGCTGTAACAGTGAAAAGAACTCATGTTAAAGTCACTTTCTGGCCAGATAGCACATATGTTGTTTTGTGATAATCACTGTAATATTAGGCATAAACACCAATAAATGTGGCAAACTACACATGGTAGTTTATGCATCATTCATATCTAAAGGAGAAATTGTGTTGGTATTTAATATGCCAAAATTATGTGGCATAATTAAATCACATGCTATGAGAGCAGGAACAGTGCACAGAAATCTGATATATTAGTGGTAGAAACATACTTAATTACACATACTGTCAGACATTATATACTATAAGATTCTGTCCTTAAACAAATACTGCCTTTCACTACATAAATTTTTTCCAGGGAATTCTAAATCAGAAACCCTGATGACAAAAATTATCTCCACAGCATAGACAAAAGAACAACTTGAAAAGGAAACATTCCTGAATATTGAAAAAGCAAATAGTAGGCCTACTGGTAACAAACTCTCTTTCGAAATGAACCTGAAACAATAGACCCTAAATGCAGTTCTTGCTAAACAAATGGCGAAAAGCATAAAGTAAATATTATAATAGTGCATATCTTGAATTTGTAAGCTGCACAAAACCTTTTGGAAGTATAACTGACAGGCTAAGCATTTGACATGAGAAGGAAAAATAGTTGTAATGCGTAAAAAGATAAAGTTAGAGATTTTCCTTGTGTCCAGTTCAGCAAAAATTGTGCCTACAAAAGATGTTAGGACAATGTACTAATCACTCGACTCTGCACATTTGCCCTACTTGATTCATGAATGTGGAAGGGTACAAGTTGGCCAGTTAAAAAGAACGTTTAAAATATTTTACAGCAGGCAGTCCCATAGAGAAGTATTTGTACACTACTATACAATGTCAGTGTACCTATCAGTATGTTATGGGAGCGGGATAGGAAATGATAAACATGTCTTAAATCAAGACATACCCGACTGTTCAACAAATGGAAGACTGTGACATCTCAAATTAAGAATGCCTGCATCCGATGAAGCAGGCAAATGCTGTTTAATAAGCTATGAATTCCATCAATGAAAGAAAGGAACTACTTTTTTTTATAACTTAAAGTGTATCTGACAGTCATATGTCAATGTAACAGTCATCAGTATGAGTATGCATTAAAAATAAAATAAAATACACATGTTACAAAGTAACAGAAACTGTTTAATAACCATTTATGTGCCTTGAAGTGTAATCTTGTTATATTTATTGCTTGTTTATTATAATTATATTGGAGTTTGATTTACTCATTTCAGGACACTTTCCTATTTATTATAATGTTATTCAGGATTGTAAAGAATGATACTATGACTATTTCGTCCATGTAGGGCTAAACACCTGGATCAGAAGTTCTACAGACTCAAAGATCTTCATTTCGGAGCAAATATACGAAATTATGTACTTAAGTTAACGAGTTACGGAAACCGTGGCAATAAGCAATGACTAATAAAAGTTTGTTTTACCCGTAACGATTGAAGAATATGACAAGTAATTTTTCCGCCCCACATTTCGGAAAGAAAAGTCGAGGAAGTTGCGTATGTTAACAGAGCACGAAAGTTTTATGCTTGTGGCGAAGATAGCACGCCGGCCGTGTCGCTGTCAACAATGGCCAATGGCAGCTTGCGCTGCCTTGCTGGTCTTTCCCGCGTCGAGAACATTAAGTACGTTGAAGTTAGAGAAAATTGCGTATGCTTGAGAAGATATGATAGTTACTTGACAAATCGAAGAAATTTAAAACTCGAGGGCAAAAGTAGATCCATAAAACCAATCAAGTTTGCGGTGCGTTATCCAAATTTTACCGCGCTAATTTTTTATTGAGGTTGCAGAGCATAGTTTCATAGATTAACAAAATTTGAAATTCGCAGAGAGTGAATTTTATTAGTAGGAGCTGTAATTTTACTCACCCGTAGATCGTTTTACAATTTACACAATATAAGAACAACACTCTCTCGAAAGACGTACTAAACTACCATAATCTGCTCAGTGTTCGGTAGGAATATTTAAGTATCTGCTTAAACAGTTCGTTTTACAGTGGGCCAATAATATAGTTATATATGAACTGAACGAAACTTCCGTTTGTGAGATAAGAAGTGTAGTCACTGGGTCAGTCTTGATCTACACTTTTGTAGTAGTATGTGGGAGTCTAACCGTATATTACCACGTTAAGCTGTAGGTCCCCTTTCCGCGGTTGGATAACTGGGGTAGACTAGGGACACGAAGTGGCGTCCAATTGAAAGGCTTGCACCAGGCCAATGAGCCATGCGAAATTATTATTACATCAATTGGTAAAAAACTGCCACAGGAAAAAAAAATATATATTACGACTGCGTATGCGAACTATTTGGTCAATTGCAGCAATTGTTATTGACTTGGTCTTTAGCAACCAGTTACCGGCACACTTAAATTGGTTTTATTGGCACCCGCAAATAAAACCAATATTTGTACAACTGCATAACGAAAAGATCTACTTCTATACATTATGACAACTTGTTGCTAAATGCCAAGTGAATAACAGTTGGCTGCGATTGACGAAATACTGTATGCACGCAGTCTTAATTTTTTCTCCCCTGTGCCAATTATATCCATTGTCGATCTATATCGAAAGCAATAAATACCCTTATTTCTAATGGTGCGGTAATGTACTTATAAAGTTTAGTGGCCATACCCGGTATCACTGGGTGCGTATAATACATTTCCAAGATACAGAAAAGAGTTGTGCGAATATTAACAAATAGGAGTATCAAAGCGAACTGCACTGAATTATTCAAATGGTTACTAGAATGCTGGCAGAAGTCAACTAAACCAACTTTGAAAACACAATGTAGTACATTAAGAAAAATCTTGAAATGCCACAAAACCACGAAACTAGAACCAGACATTGTCTACAACTAGTGACGAGAAACAAGGCGAAATCACAAAAAGAGAGCTATACACGCTGGAATAATACAACAAGCTACCGCAAAAAACAAAGGACGTAAATGATTTCCAAGAACTAGGCAAGAACTATAAGCGTACCTACTAGAGAACTATTATTACACGCTAGATGAACATGTAAACTACCGACAGATAATAAATTTAAAGGAAGTTTAATATAAGTTAAAACATAGTAGGAAAATCGAACACTGTAGCCAAAAGCTAGAAATCTGGCTATTAAACAATAACTTTTATACCGTAAATGAATATCCAAAACAAATATAGATTGTGACTTAATGTCCATCGTTGTGGTAATAATCCTTGACACGACAGAAAGTAGAACCAAAAGTCTGTGAGCTATGTTCATTATAAAGCAGAGTATTTTGACGACATGCATACGGATGAATAAGTAAAGAAACTTGAGGTACGATAGATTAACGGTGGACGAAACTTCCAGTGCATGCTCGCAAACGATCCTTTTTAGATATTTCGTGCTAATTTTCTTTTTTCGCAATTGAGTTCTTACTAAACACAAGATAAAAATAACTGGTTTTGGAATAAACTATGGAGCAATGTAATGTACCGGTAAGTTGTCATGTTTAATGAATTTCCAAACGTTTATTTATCGTATCTAACGGTGAAAAACTGCTCAACAGCCGTACTTAACGATTCACTGTCATATATACCCGTCTAACTGCCAAACTTCTGCCCTTATATAGCTTAATCCGGCACCCTTTCTGTCGCACTATGAACTTGATTCTATCACGAGTTATTTGATTAATTGACAAGCGCGCTAATCGAATCCTAGCCGCAGAACACGCTCAAGACTGTTCTACGTGTTTACTGACTCCAAATGGAAAATTTTCAAAGGATGCCATCTGGAAATGTAGACTGAAAAACACTTCGATAGCGCAGCGACGCGAGTTGTATTTACCTTGCTGCCTGCACCCATCCTTGGCCAGCCTCTTCAGCTCCGCTGCGTCCAGAGCCACCCGGCGGATCATCTGCGGTCGCCTGTCCATCGCGAAAGTGCGTATCTACTGCCTGCTGGTCCTTCCCTCGCGACTGCCCAACGCAAACTGAGCCTGGAGGCTGGAGTGCGCAGCGGTCTGAACCACCCCCACTACCTGTCGTCACCCCTGACCACCCGCGCCCTATCACGGCCTCTCGCCAACCCCCACCACCACCACCTCCATCCCAATCCCTGCACAACGTCCCTCTCCCCACCTGCTCTCTAATCTCGGCATACTGCCACCCCCACGGACTGCTACGTGCGAATACACATGATACCAAGAATAAGAATAAGAATCTTTATTTGCAGTTCAGTATTTTCCCATACAATGGGCTTCGTCAAAAAGTTGAGTTACAATTTCACACACATTTGTAATATTAAATAGTGTTAATTTCACAATTAAAAAATACTTTTACAAATTTATATTATACAGTGGGTATAATTATGTTAAAACAACAAATCTGTCATATTACACTCTTTATATTCATCAATTGAGTAAAATGCTTTACCTTTGAGCCACTGTCCTAGGGTTGTCTTAAATCTATTTATAGATACTGTTTGTGCAGTCTTAGGGAGCATATTGAACAATTCAAGGCCTACATATTTATGGCTGTTGTGAGTCTTGGCTAGTCTAGAGTATGGCAGATCAATTGTGTGGTTTCGTCTCGTATTATGGGAGTAGACAGATGACCTTAGGGGATATTGAGCAATGTTTTCTTTAACATGTAATAGGCAGCAGTAAATGTACAAACCAGGAACTATCATTATGTTGAGTTCTCTGAAATATTCCTTGCATGTGTCCCTAGGAGATAACCCCACTATACATCGAATAGCTTTTTTTTTTTTTTTTTTTTTTTTTTTTTTTTTTTTTTTTTTTTTTTTTTTTTTTTTTTTTTTTGCCCTCTAAAGACTGATCCTGAATTTGGAGAATTTCCCCAGAGCAGAAAGCCATATGAAAGATGAGGGTGGAAATAGGCAAAGTAAGAATGTATCAGTAAATTTTGGCTGATTTTTCCTCAGCTTGTGCAGTAGGAAAATAATTCATGCAAGTTTGGAACAGACATATGTGATGTGTTGATCCCAGCTGAGTTTCTGGTCGATCATCATTCCTAACAGTTTAACAGATTTATTTTCCTTATTTGACACTTTTAAATTACAGATTATTTCCTCAGTTTTTGTTTCATTGATGTGTAGGGAGTTTGCACTAACCCAGTGAGCAGATTTTTCAAGTATTATGTTGTTTTTTTTTTTTCTTGTACAGAGTCTAGAGTATGTCCTTAGTTGATAAAGGTTGTATCGTCTGCATAGAGACCGAAATGATGTTTACCTGGGACTCCACTGTTATCTTCTTTACTGTCAATTACCTTCATTCAACATCAAATGATACAATATTTTTTTCCGAATTCATAACAAGTGAATATATTTTAATCATTATTTTTGACTATTCACTATAAAGAGAGCAACTGAATTTGAGCAGTCATCATTTTTCCCCTTCTTCCTCCTTTCTTCCCAAATTCTCTTCTCACGCTTGCTGTGTTCTTTCTTGCGTTCTTCTGACCATTTATTTCCTCTTCTTTTTTTCGGTGTGTTGAGTGTGGCCTTGTATGGGAGTGAGACATGGACGATAAACAGTGCGGACAGGAAGAGGATTGAGGCTTTTGAAATGTGGTGCTACAGAAGAATGCTGAAGATTAGGCGGGTGGATCGCGTAACTAATGAGGAGGTACTGAACAGAATTGGGGAGAAAAAAATTTTTCTGGCATATCTTGACTAAAAGACGGGATCGATTGGTAGGACACATTCTTAGACGTCAAGGAATTGTGAATTTAGCGTTGGAGGGAAGTGTGTGGGGTAAAAACCGCAGGGGAAGACCAAGAGATGGATACAGTAAGCAGATTCAGACAGATGTAGGTTGCCGTTCTTAAGTGGAGATGAAAAGGCTTGCTCAGGATAGGGTATTGTGAAGAGCTGCATCAAACCAGTCTCCGGACTGAAGACCACAACAACAACAATATTGATGATGTCTCTCAACTTCTCTCGATTGTTGACGTTGTTCTGTTAGATACCCAGTTCTTTAATGTCTTCTTGTGTTTCAGCGATCCATTCTGTGCTAATTTAGCTAGTGTTTATCTCAAAAATGGTCTGTTCGTGCCCATCAAAGTTCGACATTCTCTTTCTAATGGTGTTCGTTATTGTTTATATGTGTTTGTAAATAACTGGCCTGAGTATTTTCCTTATAACTTTTCATTTCTGCTTTTCAATTTCCCTTTATTTTCGTATCCATGAACCACTGCAGTTTCTGCTGTGCATAATTAGAAATAACTTACTACTAAGAATGCATAATGAGGTTTATAACTAATAAATATTATACCTGAAGCCTGTATAAAATTTCCATTATTCTGTACAATACATAAGTACTCCTATAGTTAGATGGCTGTTTAAATGATAGTACGCCAGTGGAGAAATTAGACGATTTTGTACACCCAGTAATTTTTAATTTCTCGCTTCCAGTGTTACTGTCGAAATACTAATGAGAGGAAACGTCGTAATCGGTCGAAATTTCATTGAATTATAGATACACTTAACAGAAAACCAAGAGCTTTCACATGAAAGTTAAAGAAATTATCTTATAGAGCAAAACTTCTACAGCATAAACGATTTTTGTGCTAAAGATAGTAATAACCAACAACTTCGCTAATAAATAATCAGTTACGCCTGAAATAACATATAATGCATGAGTATGAAATTTACTGGTTGCATTCCATTTGCCTTGACTATATTCTAAAAATTAGTTACAAATAAACGTGCTATCTTACAACTATTACCTTCCTATAGTTTGGCACGAAACATTAATGTATCTACAAGATATTCAACAAGGAGTTTCTAAAATTACCTGTAAACATATAATCCTGCTTTGTCTGATATATGTAAAATTTGTGTTTGCATATATTTTGGATTAGAGTCCAGCGACTGTTGAAGCTTATGACAGGAAGCCAAACATCAGTAGCGAAACAGATTTATTTCAAATGGATTTCGGCCATAGGTTAGCCATCATCCGTGTTAGAGCGTACGTCAGCAGGTATAACCACATTATATTGCAGATAATTCGTTTCCTTTCATACGCCAGTTGTAATCATTTAAAAAAACAAAAACAGGAAGAAACGAAGTACCTGCAAGACCGAAAGGTCGCAGCTTCTAAACCCAGTCGGACCTGAATTTTTAACCCAGCCTACACCTCTCAACGAAGTAAGGAGTCGCCAGAAATGACACGTGGTTCGAATTCCACGTTAAGCTGTAGGTCCTCTTTCCCCGGTTGGATAACTGGGGTAGGGTATGGCTACTGAGCCACACGAAATTATCATCAGTTTAAAAATTCACTCGAATATCGCTGTATCTATGCTATTAGACAACTGTATGTCACTTGGTATCTAATGTGGTTATATTTCATCACGTATGAACCAATTGATGGGCATCCTCTAGCCAAAATCGATTTGGATGTATAAGCTCAATACAACATCATTAACCTAAATAAACGATCGGAATTGGAAGAGTTGCAGGAGCAATATGGGTACGATAGGCCCTAACAGGAATGGATGATTAATGAAATTCGCCAAACAATGACGAACACCCAGTGGCAAATGACAACGCGTACCAAAAACATTTTTGGTGGTATCAGTGCCGCACGTCAATATTTCGGGTATTGTCAGTACGTTAATATTCGCTGTGAGACAATGGGTATATTGACGTACTGAAAATATTATACAATGACCACTTTTGATTCAAAAGGGTAGAGGTGCGAGGTAGAAGTAAGAAATTGTCAACTAGCAAGTTTAAGAAGAGCTGAGAATATTTCAGGAGTACTAAATATTTGTAAAGCGACTTTATTTAATAAAGAATTAATTGCATCTATATCAAGTCCGAACGCAGGGATTTTGCGCCCCATGCGAAAACTGCAAACGCCACGTCCTGAAGGAATGGACACATGATGCCTCTTCTCGTCGTCATAAGCAGACGCACTGGAATAAAAGTGGATACACGTTGTTTTTTAACACAAGCAACCTGCTATGTATCCCTCTTGTGAGTGCATTGTGATGTAGAGGCGACTGTTGGTGAAAACGCTTCAAAACGACAGAGATTGGAGAATACAAAATGACGATAACGTTTTTGCTTGCTAATTTCAGCAGCAGATCACGGCACGGCTTGATCTAAATCTGCTGCTTCGGAAATTGCTGCGATGAAAGGCTGGTAATAACTTTGATGTACTAGTTTCAACCAGCGGTATTTATCCGCGTTTTGAAACAAAACATTTCAGTCACTATTCGTGAAACCATGGAATACCTAAGGGAAGTTCGCAGTCGCCATGTGAAGGTTTATTTACACTGCGTCATTTGGAATTTATTTTATAAAATGTTCCTTACACAACTTTAGTCTTGAAATTGTAATCTACATATAAAACCCCCAGACTAGACAAATTCGGGAATTTCATCCACACTAACATCACTAGAACGAAGTTTGTATTTATTGCATCATCAATGCAGTTCACTTCCATTTCTAGTGCTTTTTAAAGGAAATACACATAACAGAACATTTCCTTTGTTCAGATGTGAGGTTCGTCAGTTGTGGCATGAATATTCGTTCACAATTTTCATATGCACTTTTCTTAAGTTTGTAAACTTGCCCTTCTGTTTTCCCTCTTTGATACTTGTTACGGCATCTTAAATTTTGCAGTAATTTGATCGAAAAAGATTTATGATATAATAGACGCTCACGTCACCACATACCAAAATTTTATTCAAATTATTCTTAGAAGCTGCATTCTGTATGACTCTTTCTAACAGCCGCGTGTACTGGAGCGCCGTGTTGCGGTGCGCGCGGCCGTCCTTCTTCGGGGGTTCGATACCCCCTCGGGCATGGGTGTCTGGGTTGTCCTTAGTTTAGTTTACCTTAGGGTAAGTAGTTTGTAAGCTAAGGACTAATAACCAAGCAGTTGAGTCCCATAGTTTTACAAACATTTGAACATTTTTTGTATTTCTAACAGTTTATTAACTGAAGTATGCCTTCTTTGGACCGAACAGACGTTACTGTACGTATATAGACTAACCGCGGTTTATCCTATAGACACTACACAACTAAATTTTTATTTATTTATTTGAATAATATTGTGTTGCTCACTGTTCGTGAGCACGTCACGCGAGATTGGGAACGGGTCAAACATACAAGACAACACACGTACAAAAAAAAAGTATCTCCTTTAAATAAAAATTTGTTACATACTTATAATGTTTAGCACATTTTTTTTAAAAAGATAACACAACAGATAATGTATATGTAAAGGAAATTTCTTTGATTACTTGCACCAATGGGAGCAATAATACGAGTTTATAACTTGTAAGTTGCAAAAATTAAAAGCTCATTTCTTTTACTACAAAAAAATTGTTGTTCTATCAAAATGTACATTTCCTCCCCTTTCGACGGATTTCGCAAGTATGTTTTTAATTTAAAGTGAAGATTCATTGTTTCTTAAAGAGAGAATTAAAAATTTTGAGACCAGTCCATTTGACACCCTTTTGAACCAGTGTCAAGTTCTTAAGGTCAGACGTCGAATTTTTTTCAGTCTGCATTTTAACCCATCCTTCACCACTCAACGATGTGAAGATTCGCCAGAAACGACACATAGTTCGGATTCCACGTTAAGCTGAAAGTCCCCTTTCTACGGTTGTATAACTGGGTTAGGCTAGGGAAACGCAAGTCGCCGAAGTGGCGTTCAATTGAAAGACTTGCACCAGGCCAATGAGCCACACGAAATTATTATTAGGTCATAATGGAAATTTTCTTTCCCTCTTTTATTATATTTGTGATACTTTATTTTCAAGGCATGCTAAGCAGGTTTCTTTATGATAAAATACGTTTGTGAGTAAATGCACTGGGTAACTGTGGTCATCATTTGCAGGTTTCTGAAAAGGTTATGGCATGAAGTTCTAGGTGGTACTGCACACACAACACTACTAACCTTTTCTGGTCCACGAAAATTTTATTTGCTGAAGCTAAATCGCCCAGAAGATTGATAACACAAAGTGGGCTGAAAATACGCGTAGTATGTGGGCATTATAGTGGCTAAGTCTCCAAAGGAAGAGATTACGCTGTTTTTTTTTAGGGTCTGTTGGATAAATGACCAGTTCATTTAGGAATTTAGTCAACTCCATTATTCCTACTGATTGATTGAATTCGGAAAATAGTGTACTTGACGCACGGAGTACAAGTCCAGGAAATGACGCATGTACAAAATGTGTGCATGCGTTTAGTTCGTTCAAGCATTGACAGCTACGACGGCAGTAGCAGAGGCAGAGCCCACGCGACAGGCAGAGAACACGGTCCTCCGGTGCCACAGGACCTGCCGCCTCAGCGACCAAATCTTCACCCAGTACCGTTTGCTGTCTTGCAACGTGTATGAATTCCAAGCAGCTTGATGTGCTCCGGGTTCGTCGCACCTTGTGATTTTGCCTTTTTTCGTTTTTACGAATGAAGAAGCTATTATTTCATGCGATTACGGTACTGTATTTTTTTATCTCTGGGTATGAGGTCCGCCTGATATGCAAAACACTGTTTTGTTATACACCCAAACTAGTTTCAGCACCCCTGTGCCATCATCAGTGGGTTTTCAATTTATTTAATGCTTAATTTAGCGTTATCATAGTTTCTTTTGGCATACACTTGCTCTTCTGCGTGTTTGTACATAGCACGCATGTTATACACACATTTTGCGGACATTTATCAATCACAATCACTTCCCACTTTAAAAATTCGCCTGTGTTTTTAAAGTGGGAAGTGATTGAAAAAAGTCCGCAAAATATGTGTATTACATGTGTGCTATGTACAAAAACGCAGAAGAGCAAGTGTACACCAAAAGAAACCGCTACATAACTATGTAGAAAGGGTCCCACATGATGACCACAGAATGTAAATTAAGCAGTAAATAAATTGAAAACCCACTGATGATGGCACAGAGGTGCTGAAACTAGTTTGGGTGTGTAACAAAACAGTGTTTTGCATATCAGGCGAACCTCATGCCCAGAAATTTTTACTGTAAACACGGAAAGAAGAATAAGAGCTGCAAATCAAGAAAATGATGAATATGTAATTTTTTACGTGGTGTTGATCACTGTCAGATTTAACTTCATCGACTTTTTTTAATTTATCTATCGGACCAAACTGCGTGGTCATCAGTTCGTAGCTTACAAACTACTTAAACCTAGGTAAACTAACCTAAGGACAACACACACACCCATGCCCTAGGGAGGACTCGAACCTCCACGGCGAGCAACCGCGCGCTCCGCAGCAAGGCGCTTTAGACCGCTCGGCTACTCCACGGCGGCTCGTCGAATGTTATGGGCGGAAAAGATCAGCTCGTTTTGTTAGCCGTAGGATTGCAGATCTCAGTTGACAGAAATGATTTGCACGTTTCGTGCCTACTTAGTCCACTACTCTCCATTAACTATATGAGTACACAGTTCAGAATACAAACAAAAACATCGTTTCTAATATCCGAGAAATAACATAGCATAAGTTGAAACCTTTGGAGAAATACGCGTGGATAAGTCGAATACCAATTTCGTTTGCTGAGGGTACGGTTAGTCTTTATGTTTATCGTCACAGAATGGAAAATTCGACCACCGTTAACGGATCGATCACACATACGAACTCACATTTCACTATGAAGTTGCTTATTTGCTGAAGTAACAAGATACATCCATGTACCACCATATAAATGGAGCACAGGCGGTTTCAGCTGAAGTTGACTTGTATGGCTTAGAATGGTAAATAACTAAAAGACAAAAATAATATTTATGTATTTTTTATGTTTTAAAAAGAAAGATGGACAGATTTTATGATGCACATCAGTGATATAGTTGTTAAAGGATAAGGATAGTGTTTTGCCTATGGGTGACTTTAATGCCAGGATAGAAAATCAAACAGGAAGCGGCTACACGGGTAGCGAGGGCTGTGTGGCGTGAACTGGGCGGTTTTTTAGGGTAGTGGGCTTTGTGGAAACAGTAAATGGACTGTCTCGAAGGGTGCAGGTCGATCACAGGAGAAATATAGATCTAGGAACTATCGGTATAACAGTTGTAAGTTGTCGTAGTTGTGTCGGGCAAGTACCAGAACTCTAAGCGTTAACAGAAAGCAGCGAAACACAAACCATTATACGCAGTGAAAGTTTCTCAAGCCGGAAATAAGTTCAGCAGAAGTTTTTGCAAAAGATCTGTGTTCAGAAAGGATAGATTAAAGAAGGTAGTGGCGTGTTTGTCTCCGTCAAAAGTAGTTTATCGCGTAGTGAAGTTGAAGTTGATAGTTGAAGTTGATAGTTGGGTAGAGGTTGTATTCGAAAATTGTAAACAGTTAATAATTGGTACCTTTTACCGGCCTCCCGACTCTGACGATACAATAGCAGCAAGGTTCAAAGAAAACCTATGTCAAATTACAAACTCGCACAATAATAGTAGCCGGTGATTTTAATTACTCGCAGTCTGTTTGTGAAATTATATTTTCAAATCAGGTGGTACGCATAAAACATAGTGCGAAATTGTACTCAACGCATTCTCTGAAAAATACTTCGAACAATTAGTTCACGAGCCAACTAGAATTGTGAATGGATGTCAAAACACGCTTGTTCTCTTGTGTTACGGTCTTCAGTCCGGAGACTGGTTTGATGCAGCTCTCCAGCCTACTCTATCCTGAGCAAGCCTTTTCTTCTCCTCATAAAAACGACAACCTACATCCACTTGTATCTGCTTACTATACGCGACTCTTGGTCTCCCTCTGCGATTTTTACCCCACACACTTCCCTCCACTGCTAAATTTACGATTCCTCGATGTCTGAGAATGTGTCCTACCAAGCGATCCCATCTTTTAGTCAGGGTATGCCAAAAATTCCTTTTCTCACCAATTCTGTTCAGTACCTCTTCATTAGTTACGCGATCTACCCACCTAATCTTCAACATTCTTCTGTAGCACCACATTTCAAAAGCCTCTATGCTCCTCCTGTCCGCAATGCTTATCGTCCATGTTTCACTCCCGTACAAGGCAACACTCCACACAAATGCCTTCAGAGAAGACTTCCTTACACTTAAATTAATATTCGATGTTAGCAAATTTCTCTTTTTCAAAAATGCTTTTCTTCCCATTGCCATTCTGCATTTTATATCCTCTGTACTGCGACCATCGCGTGTTATTTTACTACCCAAGTAACAAAACTCATCTACCACCTTCCTTGTTTCGTTACCTAATCTAATTCCTTCAGCATCACCTGATTTTCTAAGACTGCATTCCATTATTTTTGATTTGCTCTTGTTAATGTTCATTTTATACGCTCTCTTCAACACACTGTCCATTCCATTCAACTGCTCTTCCAGGTCCTTTGCTGTCTCTGACAGAATTACAATGTCATCAGCAAAACGCAATGTTTTTATGTCTGCCCCCTGAACTTTAATCCCTATTCCAAATTTTTCCTTGCTTTCCTTCACCGCCTGCTCGATGTACAAATTGAATAGCATCGGAGAAAGGCTACAACCCTGTCTTACTCCCTTCCCAACTGATGCTTCCCTTTCATGCCCTTCGAGTCTAATAACTGCGGTCTGGCTTTTGTACAAGTTGTAAATAACTCTCCTTTCCCTGTATTTTACCCCTTCTGACTTCAGAAATTGAAAGAGTGTATTCCAGTCAACATTGTCAAAAGCTTTCTCCAAATCTACAAAAGCTAAAAATGTAGGTTTGCCTTTCCTTAATCTATCTTCTAAGATAAGACGTAAAGTGAGTATTGCCTCCCGGGTTCCTACGTTCCTCCTGGATCCAAACTGATCTTCCCCAAGGTCAGCTTCTACCAGCTTTCCCATTCTGCTGTAGATAATTCCTGTTAAAATTTTGCAACCATGACTTATCAAACTGATGGTTCTGTAATTTTCACATCTGTCTGCGCCTGATTTCTTTGGAATGGGGATTATTACATTTTTCTTAAAGTCTGAGGGTATTTCGCCTGTCTCATACATCCTACACACCAGTTCAAATAGTTTTGTCGTGGCTGGCTCTCCCAGAGACTTTAGTAGCTCTGAGGGTATGTCATCTACTCCTGAGGCCTTGTTCCAACCTAGGTCTTTCAGGGCTCTGTCAAATTCATGTCTGAGTATAGTATCTCCTGTTTCATCTTGATCTACTTCCTCTTCCCTTCCTACAACATCGTCTCTAAGTTCATTTCCTTTGTAGAGCTGCTCTATGTACTCTTTCCACCTTTCAGTATTCCCTTCTTTGCTGAGAACTGGTTCCCCATCTGAGTTCTTGATATTCGTAGAGTTGCTTATCTTGTCCCCAAACGTCTCTTTTATTTTCCTGTAGGCGGTATCTACTTTTCCCCTTCTTATACATTCTTCTACAGATTTGCATTTGGCTTCTAGCCACTCCTGCTTAGCCATTTTGGACTTCCTGTCAATCTCATTTCTTAGTCGTCTGTACTCTATTTTGTCTGTTTCATTTACTGCATTTTTATATTTTCTCCTTTCATCAATTAAATTTAGTATTTCCTGTGTTATCCAAGGATTTTTTGTAGGTCTTGCCTTTCTACCTATTTTATCCTCTGCTGCCTTCACTATTTCATCTCTCAATGCTACCAATTCCTCTTCTACTGTTTTATTTCCCCCTGTTTCTGTCAATTGATGCCTAAACCTCCATCTGAATTTCTCCAGAACTTCACGTTCCTTCAATTTATCTAAGTCCCATCTCCTTATTTTCCTACCTTTCTGCAGTTTTTTCAGTTTCAGCCTACAGTTCATGACTAACAAGTTATGGTCAGAGTCTATATCTATATCTCTTAGCAACAGATAATCCTGAGCTCATGACGAGCATCAACACGGATACAGGTATTAGTGAACACAGAGCTGTCGTAGCGAGGTTGAATATCGAAACTCCGAAAGTTTCCAAAAATAGACGAAAAGTATATTTGTTCAGGAAAGCAGACAGAAGTACAATACATTGCTTCTTGAAAGACAGTTTCCAATCATTCCAAACACGAATCGTAAGTGTAGATCAGATGTGGCTCGAATTCAAACAAGTGGTATCGACAACAATTGACAGTTTTATACCAAACAAATAAAAAAAAAAAAAAAAAAAAACAAGCTGGGGTTTCCCCTTGGCACACAAATAAGGTAAGGAGACTGTTGCAAAAACAGTGAAAAAGACAAGCTAAATTTAAACGAACACAAACTGCCTAGGATTGATGATCCTACACAGAAGATCGAAATTTAGCGAGGACTTCAATGCGTCATGCCTACAATACTTTTCACAACGAAACTCTTTCTCGGAATTTGCTGAAAACCAAGACAGATTTTGTTCATATGTTAAATATACTAGGGGCAAAACACAAACAATAACATCACTACTTGATAGTAATGGCGATCCTGACGCTGATAGCGCTTCTAAAGCAGAGTTACTAAACACAGCTTTTCGAAACACATTCACCAAAAAAGACGAAACCAATATTCCAGATTTCGTATTACGAACAGAGGCCGTACTGAGTAACGTAGAAGTAGATATCCTCGGAGTAGTGAAGCAACTTAAATTACTTAACAAGAACAAATCTTTCGTTTAGGACTGTATACCCATTAGATTTCTATTTGATTATGCTGAAGCGATACCTCTTTACTTAACAGCCATATACAACCGCTCGCTCAAAGAAGGATTTGTACTAAAAGACGAAAGTTGAACAGCTGCAACCTATATTCAAGAAAGGTAATAGGAGTAACCCACTGAACTACAGGCTTATTTCATTGACGTCAATTTTCAGCAGGGTTTTGGAACATATGCTGTATTCAAATATTACGAATTATCTCGAACAGAATGATCTATTGACCCAAGGTCAACAGGGATTTAGAAAATATCGTTCATGCGAAACACAACTAGCTCTTTACTCACACGAAGTGATGAGTACTATCGACAAGGGATCTCAAATTGATTCCGTATTTCTTGATTTCCAGAAGGCTTTAGACACCGTACCTCACAAACGGCTTTTAATCAAATTGCGTGGTTATGGTATATCGCTCCAAATTTGCGATTGGATACGGAATTTCTTGTCAGAGAGGACACAGTTCGTAGTAATCGATGGTAAGGCACCGACCAAAACAGAAGTGATATCGGGCGTTCCACAGGGTAGTGTTGTTGGTCCTCTGCTGTTCCTTATTTACATAAACGCTTTAGGGGAAAAATCTAAGTAGCTCTCTTTGGTTGTTTGTAGATGACGCCGTCATTTACCGCCTAGTAAAATCATCTGAAGATCAAACCCAACTGCAGAACGATCTAAATAAGATATCACTATGGTGCAAAAATTGGCAATTGACTCTAAATAATGAGAATTGTGAAGTCTTCCTCATGATTACGAAAAGAAATCCGTTAAACTTTATTTACAAGATAAATCGATCAAAAGTGAAGGCCGTAAACTCCACTAAATACTGAGGAATTATATTACTTGAGACTTAAACTGGAAAGAACATGTAGATAATGCCGTGGGAAGGGCGAACCAAAGACTGCGTTTTATTGGCAGAACCTTTAAAAGATGCAACAGAACTAATAGAGAGACTGCATACATTACGCTTGTCCGTCCTTTTTTGGAGTCCTACAAGACCATGGAATAGGAGGCAAACTTCTGCAGCTGTCAAGCAGTAGTTAGTGGAAGGTAAATTGCGTTCATGGTTCAGGGTAATTTCAGGGGTAAAACAAGGCTGTAATCCAGGCATGGCCAACATTTCCGCCCGGCGGGATAGCTCAATGGTAGAGCGGTTGCCCGCGAAAGGCAAAGGTCCCAGGTTCCGGCACACAATTTTAAGCTGCCAGGAAGTTTCATATCATCGCACACTCCGCTGCAGAGTGAAAATTTCATTCTGGAAACATCCGTTAGGCTGTGGCTAAGCCATGTCTCTACCATATCCTTTCTTCCAGGAGTGCTAGTCCTGCAAGGTTCTCAGGAGAACTTCTGTGAAGTTTGGAAAGTAGGAGGCGAGGTACTGGCAGAATTAAAGTTGTCAGGACGGATCGTGAGTCGTGTCGGAATAGCACAGTGGTAGAGCGCTTGCTCGCGAAAGGCAAAGGTCTCAGATTCGAGTCCCGGTTCCTGCACATAATTTTAATTTTCCAGGAAGTTTCATATCAGCGCCCACTCCCCTGCAGAGTGAGAGTTTCATTCTGGAGTACACAGTAGTTCATCGCCCCGGCTGCGTCCGTGTGTCGCTAGTGACAGCAACGGAGCGAGAGAGATAGCTGCGGGAATAGTGAGACCGCACAGCACTGTTCCGCGGTCGTCGTCCTTCAGCTCAATATGTTATCCTCTCTTTGAGGATCGTTCAAATGGAGACTTTGTCATTTGACATTTACTCCAAATAGGATGGGTGGACTTATCTTGGGACGGTTATGGAAATATCTTGGTACAGTGAGTGTGTTTTGTTACTAGATCTGCTAGCTACTTGTCTAGCGGAGAATGAATTGCGTGAAAAAGAAAATGATGATGGAGCGGATTAGGAATTCGCAGTCCAGCTACCTCGTCTCGATAACAGCGTCCAGCAGTCTTGGAGCTCCTGGAGGGTTCCAAGCGATCTATCTCCTGTTGTTGCCACCTCTCTTCTTCTTCTTCTTCTTCTTCGTGGCTGGTGCAAGCTCAGCGACGTGTGCATCCCACTGAGTAGCTTTCTTCTGGGCTTGTAGTTGGGCGCTGTAGACGTCCCACTCAGCAGTGGAGTACTTGGAAGTAGCAGTCCGCAAGATTCTTCAAATGTTTGTAAAACTATCGGACTCAACTGCGTGGTCATCAGTCCGTAGCTTACAAACTACTTAAACCTAGGTAAACTAACCTAATGACAACACACACACCCATGCCCCAGGGAGGACTCGAACCTCCACGGCGAGCAACCGCGCGCTCTGCAGCGAGACGCTTTAGACCGCCTGGGCGGTGGCCGAGGGGACTGAGGCGCTCCAGTCACGGTCTGCACAGCCACTACGGTCGGGGGTTCGAATCCCCTCTCGTGCATGGATATTTGTGCCGTCTTTAGTATAAGGTAGTAAATAAGTAGTTTGTAAGTTTAGGAACTGATGACACCGTAGTTAAGTCCCATAAGGTTAACAAATATTTGAACATTTAGACCGCTCGGCTACACCACCGCGGCCGCAAGATTCTTCTTGTCTCTAACAGTGAGCAGCAGTTGCATCTGCTCACTGCTAAAGTGTGTCCTGAGGACCGCTTGCTCCTCCGCATTGTCAGCCTTCTCTTCTTGTCACAGGGCGAGAGCGGCGCACGTCGCGTCTTCGCTGGCCACGCCTTGTGCGGCGTCTTCGGTTCCTGGAGTTGATCGATTGCTTGTGATGCCCGCTGCGTTGCTACAGGCATCGTCTCTTCTTCCGTGGGTTCTTCCATAGCTTCGTGCATTTCTGCAGTGGCCGCGGAAGCAGTCACAGCGGCATCTTCTCGATTCTCCGTGGTTTCCACGGCGACGTCCGTCTGTGTAGCCGCGTCACACAGAATGGGAGCAGTTGGCGCCGCCAGGGGCTTGAACGTAGGCAGCTCCTTCTTCAGGAACTGGATCCGGGCGTGCAGTGCAGCAAGCCCCTTCTTCGTAGCCTCCCTTTCGGCCGCCAGGGCGGCCTGCAGAGCGGCCACTGCGTCGTCAGCTGCAGTCGGCGTGTCGGTACGCGAAGCTGCGTCGCCTCTGCGCGGCCCGCGGCCCCTTGGGTGTGGGGGCGGGGCGGCAGGCGCCTCTTCTTTCTCGCATCGACTTCTCTTCCTTGGCGACACCCATTACTCTCGTCACCGCGCCTCCGGCTAACTAGGTAGCAGCATTTGCGGCTGCTGGCCGCGGTGGCCGAGGGGTCTGCGGCGCGCCAGTCACAGTCTGCACTGCCGCCACGGTCGGGGCTTTGAATCCCCCTTCGGGCATGGATGTTTGTTCCCATCTTTAGTATAAGGTAGTTCATAAGCAGTTTGTAAGTTTAGAGACTGATGACCACGCAGTTAAGTCCCTTAAGCTTAACAAACATTTGAACATTTTTGCATTTGCGGCTATTAGAGGTGTGGGGGGCGTCGCAGTTGATGCACGTTCGAGGCTCGCCTTGTCACAGTCGCGTGTGTCGTGACGTTGTGCGCAACGCATGCACGCCACTTCGACACGACACTGCGCGGCGATGTGCCCCATCTTCTGGCAGTGAAAGCACTGCGTAGGCCGCTGCTTCTTCTTCAAAAATGTTCAAATGTTTGTGAAGCTTAAAGGGACTTAACTACGGGGTCATCAGTCCCTAAACTTACAAACTACTTATCAACTACCTTATACTAAAGACGGCACAAATATCCATGCCCGAGGGGGGACTCGAACCCCCGACCGTAGTGGCCGTGCAGACCGTGACTGTAGCGCCTCAGTCTCCTCGGCCACCGCGGCCGGCGCTCTCTTCTTCTTCCCGACGTCGTTAGCTATATCCATCACCTCGCCAACGAGGTGCTGCATAATAGCAGCAAGAACACCACTCTTCTGTATTCTCTTGCGTCCCTTCCCGCGTCCAGCCATGATGAAGCTCGATGAGATCGTCAACATCAGAGGTCCGACTCGCAGCGAGTCGAGCAGAGTAAACCAAGTAACAGAGGACGCGCAGCTCTGTAATGTGGTCGAAGAACAGTAAACAAACAAACCATTTACTGTTTAGGTAACGATTAGTGTTTGTATGGCAGAAAACACCCAAAAACATAAATCGAAGAAAAACTTAGTAATTTTATGACCCAAATTTGATTCTCTTAGTATTGTACATGCACACTCGTCATATATACATAGGCTTCTTCTGATAGATATATGTTCCTTAAATAAACTAGTATCATAAATATGCTATTTCAAATGTTCAAATGTTTGTAAATCTATCGGGCCAAACTCCGTGGTTATCAGTGCGTAGCTTACAAACTACTTAACCTAAGGTAAACTAACCTAAGGACAAACACACACACACCCATGCCCCAGGGAGGACTAGAACCTCCGACGGTGAGCAACCGCGCGCTCCGCAGCGAGAAGCCTTAGACCGCTCGGCTACTCCACCGCGGCATATGCCATTTAAAAATAATTTTTTGCAAGGGCTATTGAGTCTCATTCTTACAAGTAAATATGTATATATATTTTAACACAAATAAAAAACTAACAAACCAATATTGGTTTTAGGTGCATATCCCCCCACTTCCTCTGAGAAGATGCTAGCGCACTTTGGGCGCGAGCAGTTTTGACGAGCGCACTACTTCCCCCACCACTGCAATGCCTGCAGCATGTATGGGAGTGAGACGACTATATGCCTAACGCTGCAAGGGGGAAACGAAGGAAGGCGTGTTTTGCAACACAGTGAGGCTACTAAGTGGACATGGCAATGTCGTAGAGTACTTTTACAGTCGGGATTTTAGCATTAATTTGTATTTGATACCTTTTTCCATTTACCAAGGCAATAAATTTATTCTTTAATGAAAGAAGCACATTACACTGTATTCATGTGATTAGCCGAAATGCATATCTTTCTTGAAAAAAGTAAACCTTCTGTATTAAGCTGTTTAACATATTTAGAAACCTTTATTGAATTCCTTAACCCTTTCGTTCCCAGTGTTGTTCTACATCTACATGGGATACAATGCAAATTACATTTAAGTGCCTGGCCAAGGGTTCATCGAACCACCTTTATACTGTTTATCTCCCATTCCATTCTCGAATAGCGCGCGGGAAGAACAACGTATTAAAAGTTAATTTATACCATATTTTGTGCATCAATTCTTAAAGTTGCATTTTAGTTGATTAACAACATGCTTCTAGTACAACATTTTGCCTCTTGGTGCGGCGTGTAGCCATTTCTGAGGCATTTATAGGTCCATCTTGGAGGTTGTGTTGCGTTGCCGTCTGTACGTGGCTGAGAGTGTGAGCGTGAGTGCGGTTCCTTTTATTTTATCCCAGCAGTGAATTGTCTTGTCTTTGGTGCTGTGGCGAAGATTATTGATCTGGCAGTGTTAACTATCAACAAAATTACGTCAAAGTAATAAAATACTTCGATACAAACGTCTTTTTTGTGCATGAAATGCATGACATAAAAAGACAATAGTTTGCCCCAAAATTTTAAAACACATATTTTGATGTTTACTGCACTGTATTAATATAGAAAAACATTGAAATATTAATTTTTCCAAAACCTGGGAGTGAAAGCAGGGTGGATACAGGATACCTTATTAATAAGGTTGAAAGTAGCTTGAAAGCTTGCAGTTACTAAAATAGATGGGAACAATGGCAGGACGATGTCCATAAGAAAAAACTGGGAATGAACACCATAGAGTCTGCCGCAGTGGCCGAGCGGTCTGCGGCGTGCCAGTCACAGTCTGCATGATCGCTACGGTCGGGGGTTCGAATTCCCCCTCGGACATGAATGTTTGTGTCGTCTTTAGTATAAGGTAGTTCATAAGTAGTTTGTAAGTTTAGGGACTGATGGCCTCGCAGTTAAAGCCCTTAAGCTTACAAACATTTGAACCCCATAGATGAAGCAGTTTGAGCGAAAAGGCCCATGTTACAAGCATGGGAGAAGCAAGAAATCTTGGGTTCGGCAGTAGAGAGTAAGAAGAGTCTAGGTAGACCAAGGAGAAAGTACATGGATTCGGTCAGGAATGATTTTGAAATAACATGCTGAACATCAGAGGAAACATCAGTGTTAGCATTCAATAGGGGATCATGGAGGAATGTTAATTAGAGAGACTGTGATCCAGACTGAACGCTGAAATGCATAATCAGTCTTTAATGATGGTGATGAAGTCTTTGCAACAACTTACTCCAAATGAAGTTGAAATCAGAAATTTAGTCTACATACATAAAAAGAAAGCTTTTCACAATAACATTTATGAATAATTTTTATTCATCCTTTTATTACCAAGTGCTCCATTTAAGACAGGTTGGTGTGCCTCGGTTGCATAGTGGTAGAGTGACAGACTACAAATCCACAGGTCGCGGGTTCGATCCCCGCCAGGTTCTAGTATTTTTATCTGTCACTTTCCACTTCTTTCACCTCTGGCAGTATTGCTCATGTGAATAATACCGAATAGCACCGTGGTTCGGAACCCACGTTAAACTGTAGGTCCCCCTATAACTGCCTGGGTAAGTCAGTTCTAAGGTCGGAGGAAGGCAACGGCATACCACCTCCAAATAGGACCATGCCTAGTAAAGCACTGTGGTGTTCAAACCAATCTACGGATTGTTGACTGCTTTACCTTATCTCACCTCATCAAAGACAAATGTATGATATATCTGTTATTTCAGAAATATGTAGCAGAGTCATAAAAATTAATAACAGGTTAATTATAAGCATGACTATTTTTGTCTCGTAACGAAACCAAACGGGCGACCACTCAGTACTTGCACGAGCGGGCTATAGTGCGCCATATTCAACACGTTAACCGCCGCTATGACGTCAGAAGCGTGCAAGAGTCGAGTGCTGTGGCAACATCGGTTGTGGTCGCCGGCGGTCACATGGCAGACAACGTATTAACTGAAATTTGATGCTGCTACCAAACTGGGACAGTGATCCGCTATGGAGTGTATGTAAAATTTTATGTTTTCTTAATATTTCATTCGCGTAATGAGCTTACCCAACTTTAAAGGCAAAGTTTTCCGCATGTGAAATATTCTATTAAGTCGTCAGAAAATGCGTAAACTGTCAGTATATCGTCTTAATAATCTGCTGCCGCAAATAAAACTAAATGAAAATATAGTGCAGTTCTCCCAGAATACATGGGTGTAAGTTTCGGATTTATACATGGAATAGTTAGCGTGTTCGGGCGAGTTGAATGAAATGTATTATGGGTCGGGGATTCTATACAGGACATGGAAACTCCGTTCCAAGCCTCCACGTGCTCCCTCATCAGTAAATTATACAGAGAAAGGTCCTCTTGTAGACGCACTGTGACTGCCGCAGATTCTGCCCTTCTGTTCGTCAAGTATGTTTGAAACAGAGAATAATGCCGGATCTCACACACTTTCCTGGAGGACTACGGGAACTGCCCTTCCCTACGATGACCAGTGGCGGACTAAGGTTGTCGGAGGTCCGGTGTGGCGGCAGAACAAAATGAGGCCCCCTGTCCAATTGCAAATACATGCATTACTATAAAAAAGTAACTTTGAGATTTGGAGCACCTCCCCCAGGACGAGAGGAACGGGACAATCTAAGAAAAATAGCTTAGGCGAGAGGCCAGGACAACGTACTGGATTATATTACCTATGAAGTCTTCGATATATCTGGGAACCTATACCGTAAGCTGCACTCTTATTAAGTTTGCAGTGGGGCTCCATGTGAAACGCCCTTCGGAAATCTAGGCTGTGGAATCATGTGACATGGGCAAGCTGTTTCGCGCCTTCGATGATTTCTAATACGTTGCTGCTATGAAGCTATGTGAACATGAGCTTTTCGCCGGCCGCGGTGGCCGAGGGGACTGCGGCGAGCCAGTCACGGTCTGCATGGCCACTACGGTCGGGGGTTCGAATCCCCTCTCGGGCATGGATATTTGTGCCGTCCTTAGTGTTAGCTAGTTCATAAGTAGTTTGTAAGTTAGGGACTGATGACCCCATTGTTAAGTCCCATAACCTCTACAAACATTTGAACATTTTAAGCTTTTCATTTTGGAGGTAATATACTGAGAATATATTCAATAATTTTGCAGCAAACCAATATTAAGGATATTGCTCTGTAATTTTGTAAGTCCATTATCTCACCTTCTTTGGATGCCATGACCAATGCGCAGGTCCGAATAAAAACAATAAATTAATAATTTAAAAAAAAAAATGTTTAAATGTTTGTAGAGCTTATGAGACTTAACTACGGGGTCATCAGTCCTTAAACTTACAAACTACTAATGAACTAGCTAATACTAAGGACGGCGCAAATATTCATGCCCGAGGGGGGGTTCGAACCCCCGACCGTAGTGGCCGTGCGGAAAGTGACTGGCGCGCCGCAGACCCATCGCTGTCCGGACACTTACCACGCCGGACATTTGCCACACTTTTACCTGCTCCGAAGGGTTGGGTGCCCCTGTCTCCTCCCCCCCCCCCCCCCCCCCAACCGTTCGGATATCGGCACACTGGACGCTTCCATATTTCATTGTGTGACTGTCAGTTTGGAAAGGCAAGCCTTTTGCCCGTTACAATGGTTACGCGATAATGTGTGGTTGTGCTTACGCCGAAAATAGAATCATTGCAAGGGAAAGCTGCTATCGAACAACAGAGACATATTGAACGTAAACATCTGTGAGGACCACCTAACGGTGCGACCTTTATTAGTTGTAAAAACAAAAGATTGTAACAGACCTCACTATCCTTAAATAACTTAATGATGAAAGTAGCTGGCCACAGTTCCGTTCACTAGCGTGGCAGTGAAATTTGACTCAGCGAAGCAAATACATTAAACTCAAATGATCCTTCTGCAACCAGAATTCATAGTTTCATCTACCACTTTTCAATTTGCAATTTCCTACTTAAGTAAAAGCTCCCATAGTTTACATTTTAAGAGAATTTTTTTCTATCTTCTTATATTATGCCCATACCGTCAAAAATTGTGAGTTCTAAAATTATTTCCTGTAACTTCAGACCGCAACTAGCTTTTAAAAACCTCATTTTGGTTTTACTGATAAGGTACACTTTACGTTTTAAAAAGAATCTGAACTTCTGAATTGACACACCCTAAAACAGATCTGCTCCTAAGGTTGACACGTTCGGCAGGTATAGTGTTGAAATAATTGTCATATCTCCAAACATGGACAAGGATAGAAATAAATTTACAGTAGATGCAGATCTCATGAAGTTCACTTAGCTGTAGTCCTTAAAAATTAAAGTTTCTCACCATGTTATTGATTATCTTTAATCAGGCCCGTAAAAGTTATTGAAACATGGCAAGGAGCTTACTGTTCAAAAATAACTGTTACAAAAGAATATCATAAACAAATGTTGTTGTTGTTGTGGCCTTCACTCCGCAGACTGGTTTGATGCACTCTCCACGCTACCCTGTCCTGTGCAAGGTTATTCATCTGAGAAAACGTTCGGCAACCTACATCCTTTTGTATCTGCTTACTGTATTCGTCTCTCTGTTTCCCTCTACGATTTTTACCCCACACACTTCCTTCTAATGCTAAGTATTAGACGTATTTTTCTTATGCATTAGAAACTTTTTGAAAATACATTTGATCATTTCGTCTGCAACTTCACTTATTTGATAGAATTATTTGCTTTGCATCACCAAGGGTATCTACTATGTTATGTTTGCAGCAGTTCTCATTTCGAATTGTGGAATATTTACTTCGTCTTCTTTGGTGACAGAATTTCGGAAAACTGCATTTAATAACTCCGCTTTAGTGGCACTGTCATCAGTAGTATTACCGTCGCTATCGTGCAATAAAGGCATTCACTTAGTCTTTCCGTGGGTGTAGATAACATAGGACAGGATCTCTTTGGATTTTCCGCCATATTTCTACAAAGAGTTTCGTTGTGAAACTATTAAATGAATGTCGCATTGAAGGCCGCGCTAAATTAAGAGCTTTGGTAAAACTTCGGAAAATTTGGTTTTTTTTGCAAAAGCTTTCTGTTCTTGTGTACCACGGGGGACCAGTTCAGTCTCTTATTAATTTATTTGGTAGGAATTCCTCCAGTGCTGTTGATACTATTTCTTTGATTGTAAGCCACATGTGGTCTTCGCTTACATAGTTAAATTAGAAAAACTGGCGACTGTCTCCTAGGAAGATGTCAACCGAATATTTATCTTTTCTTTCGTTTTTTAAGAGACGTATTTAGCGTTTAGTTTTGGTAAATATCTATGTTACGGATTTGAGCTTGCTACAACTTTGTGTTCAGTTATGCCTGTATCCGTCGTGATCTCAAGAGTATTTGTGACTAAGCACTCAAGTGTATTTTCGAAACCATTTTCAGTTTGAATGGGCTCGTGAACGTATTGTTCAAAATAATAAAAAGAGCATTTAGAACAATTTCGGAAGATGTATCTGCCACCCTATCTGAATGTGAAGTTCTGTCAACATACGGATGGTAGATTTAAGTCACTGCAAACTGTAATTATATGAGTAGCGTACCTATTTGTAATGAGACTCAAGTTTTCTTTGAACTGTTCGGCGGCTGCATCATGAGAGTGCGAGGGTCGGTAAGCGGAGTCAGTTATTAATTTATTCCGGTTGTCGAGTACAACATCTGCTCATACTAAGTCACAGAAACTATCGATTTCAGTTTCGCTTGTGAGCTAGTACGCAAATTACATTACGATTTCCTTTTGTGCTTTTTGTTTCTTTTATAGTACAGATCATAGGAATTAAGGCTTTTCCCTTAACTAGGGTGCTTCCTCTGCGACTCAGTAGATACCAAAGCTAAACAATGTAGAACAACAGTCTACGTTACAAGCGTAACATTCTATATTCCTTCATTTCCTTATTTCAAATATTTTAAAATTGTATGTCGACTTTAGGTGACCTGTCAAGCATAGACGCTCTTATCTCTATTTTGTGAATGTATTTTCTGTCATTGTTTTAAATATTGTCCCAATACACTTTATTAACTGATGTTTCGCCGCAAGAGAGTACAGTTATGAAGTGTATAGTTCTTCTTTCCCCTCTATTTTTAATGAAGTTGTAGCAATTAATGTATGTACAAATACAGTGATCAACTTGAATGACCAGCGAACATTCGAATTATCTTTATGTCGTTCCTTCTGCGTTCCTTCCATAGCGATGGAATGTTTCTATCGCAATCAGTAAGTGTGCTAGAAAGCTACCCTACAGACGGAGGGAGAATGGATCCATATACTGTGGTTGGAAGAAATAATTATACACTGAAATATACGACGGTATTGCTTTAGTTTCCCAATAGTTATAAATATTTAGATTTTGGGATATTGGAAAGAAGTTGTACACTTCGGCGAGATGTCGAAGAAAAAGATCTCTTCCGTAAGGACTGTATCAAGTAACATGCGGAGACGGAGGTTTGGAAGCAAACAGCAGGAGTACGGGGAAGAGCGTCCCTTGCCTGAGGGGCCGCTAATCCGACTACCTGGCGATGGGTCAGGTGTGGAAAATGTCCGGCGTTGCAAAAGTCCGGCATGGCAAGTGTCCGGCATCCGACCGCTCGGCCAGCGCGGCCCCAAGTCCGAATCCATTCGTATGTTCGGAAGGAGAGATCACCACATTTCGATGCCGTCTAATCGTAACTTAAAGCTTGTCATGTCGGTTGTTTTGTGCTGAACCGGGAAAAGAATCAGGATTTTCCACCTTGTGCCAGCAGTATCCTTAACCAATTCGGCTATACTGACACGCCCCTCTTCCGGCCCAAATTTTCAACTTATTGCACACTAAGATTGTAGTGTTCCATATCCATTATTTCTATTTGCTCGCAGCTTTATTTGTATTATTTTCCTGTTGGAGCTATATTTACAATTATAGATACGGTGTTCTTATGAACATATTCGAAAGAACAGACATCATTGTTCGACATTAACAGCCATAGATTTATGTAATAGATATATTTAAACATCCCGACCCTTTCAGTGCACTATCATGTCCGAACACAATATAGCCTTCGATTTTCCAAGCACCTGGAGTAGCGCTCACTATGTCATACGTGTTATCATATATTAAAAGAACTATTTGTTTCTACAATTTGATGATCTAATTATTGTAATTCTATGGGGCCAAACTACATTGGTCATCTGTCCTTAGGCTTACAAACCACTTAAACTAAGTTAAACTAACCTAAGGACAACACACACATCCATGCCCGAGGGAGACGGCGCGATCCACAACGTGGCGCTTCAGACCGCTCGGCTCTCCCGCGCGGCTATACAATTAGATTTTTGTGCAGAGAATAGTTTGCTCTGTAACTAACTTTCTGTCTTTCTCCTTTATCCGTCATACATACTGTGTTGCACAAATTAAGTAAAGCACTGCACGATGATTTATTGAGTTTTCACAGGTAAAATATTGCCTCAAGTTGGTGTTAGGTCATAACATTGCTGTGGATTAAATTTATGTTAGATATAGATTTTTTTTAAAGGCGAGAACTGAATGAACGCTCATTTACTTCTCGAAGTACGGAGTTTCATATACGACAGCTGCGCAGGGATGGCCGTGCGTTTGTAGGCGCCATGTTCGGGACTTCATGGCCGCTCCTGCCGGAGGGTTGAGTCTTCCTTCGGGCATTTTGTGTCTGTGTGCATGCGTGTGTTTGCTTGGGATAAGTGTTTGTTAGTTTAAGTAATTTTCAAGTCCAGTGATCGATGATCACAGTAATTTGGTTACTTAGTTTTACAAACAGTCGGATATTTTGAACATATACGACATTATTGATCCGTGCAGTACATCGCGTTCAGTGGTTGGCCGATACGTCAATCGATTTGAGCAAAATATTTGGTGAATTTTATTTATTTATTGATTTTTTACAATCCGTATGGTAGGGTATCTTCCTGTTATTCCTTACAGTTAATGCGCTGCATCAAATTAAGTAAATCACTGCACGATAATTCGTCGAGTTAGCAGAGGTAAAACCGAACTGCACAAACTTTGTTTGTAATTAGTGTTAACTTAATGTATTCTTGTGGTTGAAGGGTAGGTAAGATACGCAAATTTTATTTAAAGATGAGAGCAGAACGAAAGTTCAATAACTTCTCGGGATATCGTGTTTCATATGCGACGATCTGGGCGGTATTCCGTGTTCTGTGGAAGCGAAATTGGTGGTTGATTCGTCTCTAGATTTTGAGGAAACTATTTCGTGAAAAAAGGTTGAAAATTGTTTTTGCACACCGCACAGTTTGACGTTTTCTCTCAACAAGGAACTGAATTTATTTTCGACATTTTTGTGATAGTCAACGGCAATTTTTTTTTTTTCCACTTGCATGGGACTTTCTACTGAGCCAGACATTTTCGATAAATGCAAGCTAGTAAGGGACCAGTACCGCAAGTACTTTATGTAAAACCGAATTGGCATTCTACCCAGACCTACCGACTTATTTATTTTCAGTCCATTCACTTGCTTATATTCGCCAGGGAAGATGATAATAATTGCTATGTGCGACGGTCGAATTAAGATATGTTTGTACAATCCACGTGCGTGAATTATTACTTGAAGTAAATTCAGCAAATACTAGGAATACCAGAAGCAGCAGTTCAGTCTGAGTGTAAAATTATTCCATAGACGGGGTAGGGGTGACTGTACCGTTGCGTCGGCCCAGAGCTGTTGTCCAGCGGCCGAGAGGTGGGGGAGATGGCAATCTCTTCGGGCCAGGTAAAACCCGTGAACCGGCCGCTTTACAACATCCTTTGTCCCGATTGTCTCCGCGCCCATTTGGAATCCCCGCTAAATGGGTGTTTACGCTATTATGCCTGCTTAACACAACTCTCACCTCGCTTCGGTCAAGTTCAGCAACTCACCAACGGAAAACTTACTGCTGTTCACCTTGGTATTGCAGGATTTCGGAGGTCGGCGAGCGATTCCTGAATAAAATATACTATTTGACCGAAGGAAATCTAATAATGCTAATTTTCGCTGACCGAGGACGAACGAGATGCGACGATGAAGGAATCCAGTATTCGCTTGCCCCTTTACTGCTCCCTAATTTCACTTGGTACGATCTGTTGTGTGAATAAAATAGAATTCATAAATAATCTTATGCGGTTTGATAATATTACGGAAGTTGTAACTCAATGTGCAGGTAGTTATTCTCGCTTCTTCTGAACTGTGCTTCACAATCTCTATGAGACCGTCATCGCGAGTTGAATCATCTATAAGCTAGTGCCCCCTGTACTCTCCACATTGGCGCCTGGTCCAATTTTTACAATGAAAACGAATTTTATTTGAACAGTTGTATTATTAAATAAAATAAATGATATATAGTTTTATCGGTATATTCCTTCTTCTTCTTCTTTTTAATCATGCAACTATGAGACAGTTGGTTATACTGACACCTAACACACAGCTTCATCAATTGTGAAGGTATTTCACGACACAATTCGCATGTAAGTTCCCCCATTATGCATCCATTAGAACATACTTGGGATAAATTCCACGGTCCCCAAGTATTAACATAGTAACTCCAGAAAGAGCCAAATTGAAAACAGTAACTTAATAAAGAATATTTCTGAAAACAGTTACACAGTAGTAAACGATGCTTATGTCCCTTCTTCCCTATCTATTGATCTGTTAAGTATTAGCAAATTTGAATTAATTTGGAATTTACACTGTTTGTTATATTTATTTTGCTTCTCCTGTTAAACGGACTGGTTCGAGTTATGTTGATAATACTTGGTGCCATCGAATTGAAAATGTCCTGACCAATCACGAAATCTATGGATTTTAAGCGGGTATGCCATTGGAGGGTGGGATACATTAAACCAGCTCTGGTTAAATGCATACGTGGCCAGCATGCCGTGTATATGCAGGCTTGTATTCATGTGTAGGGTCATGCAACTCCTTTATTCAATAAAAAGTTGCTAAGCTGTGGGCTTATATCGAAAAAAGTGATTTTAGGTTCTGTTTGACTACAAGTGATTTCTTGGGCTTGGATTGTCTATAAATGGGAACATGTACTTCTTTATAAGTACTACTTCACCACAGTATAAAACACCATGAACTTTTGTTTGTGAGCGATGTATGTGTGTGTGTGTGTGTATGTGTATGTTTCTTCTGTAGCGATCTGCACAGTAGCGATAGTTGCCTCCTGCACATCTTATACTACCAATTTAAAAGGAATGCACTATAGGGCCTACATACTCTTTGAAAGTCATTCGATAGCTTATCTCCTCACTTGGAAAGACTTCAGGCTGAGAATTCTTTGTTTCTAACTATTGTATTGTAATAATAATAAAATAATCAATAACTATGTAAGCCCGACAGCAGTTACTGTTGTGTTGTGCTGTCAATTATTTTGTTTACCTTTTGTGATATGAATAATGAATATCTGAGGAATTAAAGAATATATTTAACAATTTCACTGTCATTAATGCAAGAGAGAAAGTACAGTGCAGAGTTTAGGCGTGCATTGGGTTGATTACTTAGGGAGGAACATATTGTTCATACATCAATTTCATAAGTTGTATCCTCTACTACAGTGTGTTAATTGTCGTTGCTAGCAGTTAGATTAATATTAATGGATAAAAATGGTTAAGGTAAATTAAGTAATCAGTATTGGCGTTCTATGAAATAGTGATCATAATAATGATCTTTAAATTTAGTTTGTTCAGTTCATCAATCTCTAATAGTTTTGTTCCACCCTTAAAATTTTACCCCTGGGGGTTTCGTACCGTCAGGTTAGGAAGTATTTACCTAAGTTGAACTCTGTTCTAGATAAGCGTATGCTATGTCATTGGTTATTAGCTGCATTGTTCAACTATATGGTTGTGAAACCACTGAAAGTACACTGTACTTGCGTATTTGGTATTATATAGTTATCTGTCGCGAATGAATCTGTGAAACATTTTAAATCCGGCCGCGGTGGCCTAAACTTACAAACTACTTATGAACTACTTAACACTAAGGACGGCACAAATATCCATGCCCGAGGGGGGGATTCGAACCCCCGACCGTAGTGGCCGTGCAGACCGTGACTGGAGCGCCTCAGCCCCCTCGGCCACCGCGGCCGTCTCTGAAAGGTATTTTTCTTGGAGGAGAGAGGGAAAGAGCAGTTCTGTGTTGTTGTTATTATTTGTAGACTGTGTATACTGCTTGTTTCATGTTGATCCTTGATTTCTTGGCTCAGTTTATTATTATTATCATTATTATTATTAGAGACGAAATCGAGCACTCTCATCAAACGTACTCAGCCACCGCCCCGGTGATGTTGAATCACGGACGGACGCGCGCGCGTTTGTGTGTGTAACGTTAGTAGTGCCACAGAAAAGATGTAGCTACTGCGCAGTATCGCGGATCCTTGGTGTTGTGTGTTGTTTTATGCTCGACACAGCCAGGTGATTTCCAGAACATCTTCCCCCACAAGTGACATTATCGCGTGGCATTCCTGCATAGGCGTAGCCAGGATATGATTTCGGGAGGGGTTTTCAATTATTGTACATTGTAATACCGTGTACTCTTAATAGAACTGCTAACGCTGTATACATGGGTCATATTTCATTTCAAATGTCTGTACACTAGAGACACCATGGTATAGAAACAAAATTAGTCAACTTCTTAAGAATCTGCGCATTCCCTAGCAAAGGAACAAGACAAACAATAACATATGGACAGGCAAATGCGGATCGAAACACGGATGTCACTCGGAAAGGCAATGCGTGAAGGTACCATTTGATAGATTGTAAACTTGATTCGTTTACATAGGAACATCAAGAAATATTGCTGACTGGCATTGTAACGTACGAGTGGCATTGTAATTGTTAAATGTGATGTTGACATTCAGCTCAAATCTCCAAAGCCCAATGAAGACCCCACCAGGTCACACGGTTTCTGCACAGAATCTCCACTAGGTTTTGTCCCTCCCTCTTTACCATAATGTGCCATGGGTACCTTGAGCAAGGAATTGTTGCTGGTGATTAGAAAACATGTGAATGGCACTCATCTATAAAGTACAGACAAATTAAAGAAGGCACGTGGGATAAACTAAGTACACCACTCATTATTTCAGCGGCAATCAGCATAATTGTTAATACATTTAACGCACTTGAGAAAATACAGCCAATTCCTGCATACACAAATGTTTGCAGTTAGCTATAGAATCATGATTTTGACAAATGTGTGCACCTCTTCCTCCGAAACATACCGATGGCCGTGACAGTCATTCTTCAGCAGGGACGGCTCAAGGCGGGGGCAAACCGTGCCGTCGCTCAGGGCGGCAAATTCCTGAATTTTTATCTGGTTCCGATAGGTCAAATTAAACAACACAATGACATGTGTAAGCGTCTTGCATAAATGTAGAAATGTGAAAATAAGTTGGAAATACGAATTGCTACAGGTTGATAGATATTGATACAGACAACAGTAATATGCGTCATCCTACAAGCAGAATAAAAGTGCAAGGTTATTATGTAGAAGGTTGAGCCACGTCACTGTGGATTGTGAGAAGTGATAGAGGGCGAGGCGTATTCTTGCGTTCGACTACGGCATTGTTCCATTTAATTAACTTTAATTTAAGAAAACAAGTACGATTTAATCATAAACACAAAAGAACAGAATGCTACTATTTACGGCCTGAAAACTCTTATACAGATTTCTAGTAATGAAAACTGTAAAACTGTGTATTACAGCCCCCTTGACATTTATTGTATTCTGTAGCACTGACGCTGATTTGATCTCAAAGACATATTAACTACAAAGAGACGCATGAGTGTAATATGTGAAAGTAAGAGGCCATATTTGAATAATGCTGACGAATTAGAAAAATGTGTATGTGTGTGTGTGTGTGTGTGTGTGTGTGGCGGGGGGGGGGGGGGGCGCTTGAAATTTTTGCACGGGGCGACAAAATCCCTTGGGCCGGCCCTGTTCTTCAGGGCTGCAAAGAATCCCATTAGGAGAAATCGGGACTGTATGGAGCATATGTAACGACTTCAAAGCCTTAGCAAAATGCAGCCCGGCTTTACCATGATACAGAATAATGCCATTTTTTATTAGGTTTGTGAACATTTCGGTGGGGGTTTGAATCCCAGAAACCCCGCTCTGGTTACGCCTATGCACCCCTGCCATCTGCCGTTCGCTTGAAAATTTCTATGTGATTTTAGTAGGTAAGGTAAAGTAGTCAACTATACGAAGACTAAACACCACGTTGATTTCCCAGGCATGGTCATGTTTGGAGGTGGCATGTCGTTGCCTTGCTGAGATCTTCGAACAGATTTATCAAGCTGCAGTCTATCGGGGATTCCAAATGAGTTTGAGACACTTGTATGGCGAGACATTTGGCCGGAGCCCAGGACACTGCAGGTAGTGTGGACAGGGTGTTGCCGCGGTGGAGTAGCCGAGCGGTGTATTATGCGCCTCGCTGCGGAGAGCGCGGTTGCTCGCCGTCGGAGGTTCGAGTCCTCCCTGGGGCATGGGTGTGTGTGTGTGTGTGTGTGTGTGTGTGTGTGTGTGTGTGTTGTCCTTAGGTTAGTTTACCTAGGTTTAAGTAGTTTGTTAGCTACGGACTGATGACCATGCAGTTTGGTCCGATAGATTTACAAACAATTGAACATTTTGACAGGGTGTTCCTGAAGTAGAATACACCGGCCTGTCCGCCGCAGGTACCTCTGGGCGCATCTCCAGTCTTACGTTAGTATAGCGGCGCTGGAAATATTTCAAAAAGTTTAGTAGTTATAGTATGAAACGCTGAGATGTACCACAACGTATGGTGGTAATTGATACTGAAAACAACAAAATAAGGAATCTATGAAACAAAAATGTTCAAACAATCAAGATGAAACTGCGCCAGTCATCAAGATAATCACTGAAAGCAGTGTTATTTATTTTTATTTTTAGATGTGATTTCTTGCACATCATTTAGAAAAATGCAACACTGGATAGTATGCGCTGCTCGCTATGACCTCTTTTTTTTTCCAAAACCTTATAAGGTTATCAGATTCACAGTTCCCTGACTGCATTCCTGTATTTCACGAAGCTAGGCTCGTCTCTATTTACCGATAGACGTTGTAATCAGTGGCGTAACTATGGGGGGGGGGGATGAGGGGGTAGAACCCCCCCCCGGAACCCGAAAAAAAGGGGAAAAAAAGATAAAGAGAGAAAATAAATCGTATAACAGCAATCTGGTAAAGGTAAAGATTGAAAACTTGTGGTGTTTTACCGTAATCTTTCAATGGATGGGAGTGAATTATTTTCTTCAACAGGAGTGGTAGATGGTTGTCTGGAAACTGACTAAAATTTAGCTCGTCAAGCAGATCTATCTCCCCCCCCCCCCCCGTCCAAAGCCAAGTCCTAGTTACGCCACTGGTTGTAATTATGACAACTTTTAGTATCTCTAAATACGCCGATGTTTTATCGAAGTTAAAAAGCTTTCCTCAACAGTTTTGATATGTAGCAAGGGCCTTGCACTTTATCGCACAAGCTACATCCGTAGTATACACGTTCAAGGAAAATCAGAATTAGTATAGAGCTAGGTGGTATGCGTACAAACGTAAAAATGCGAAACAGCATGGAAATACAGCAAAAGCCATACAGCAAGAAAATGACATAGATTTTAGTAGGGAACTGTCCTTGGAACATAGATCATTTGTAAGGCAATAATTATTTTTAAATGGCTGTTAGCGCCTTTAGATTTTTCACTCAACAGCTACATCTAAGAGCCAAAGAAATTAGTACACCTTAACACCGTGTACGAGCTGCGAACACGCGACACTTCGAGTTGGGCTGGCCGCAAGTTGAGACGCAGGTCCGTGACGTGACGCAGGGCGAGTCATGGAGGCGCGCAGGTTGAAGCGCAGCGTGACGTGACGTGGCGCAGCTGCTGCACGCGGTAAGCCTGCGGAGCGCAGCCTCCTGTACGCAGTTTCCTGCCAGAGTCACGGTGACTCTGGATGTTGAGGAAAAACTAATCGAAGCCGTACGAGTGCTCATCCTCTGTACCACTTCTTCATGTCTACATACCAGATGACTAGGAATATGTCATCATCAACTCAGTTTGTTGTAGCCGGCCGCGGTGGCCGAGGGGCGCGCCGGTCACGGTCTGCACGTCCACTACGGTCGGGGGTTCGAATCCCCCCCTCCCCCCTCGGGCATGGATATTTGTGCCGTCATTAGTATTAGCTAGTTCATAAGTAGTTTGTAAGTTTAGCGACTGATGAAATGTTCAAATTTCAAATGTCTGTAAATCTATCGGACCAAACTGCGTGGTCATCAGTCCATAGCTTACAAACTACTTAAACCTAGGTAAACTAACCTACGGACAAACACACACACACCCATGCCCCAGGGAGGACTCGAACCTCCACGGCGAGCAACCGCGCGCTCCGCAGCGAGGTGCTTTAGACCGCTCGGTTACTCCATCTCGGCAGGGGCTGATGACCCTGTAGTTAAGTCCCATAAGCTATACAAACATTTGAATTTGAATTCAGTTTGTTGAAAACGACATTTTCCGTGTGGTTGCAGAATTCGAGGCCTCATTGCTGAACATCCCCGAGAACTCCTCAGCGCATCGTAGATCAGACGCTATGATATCACGAGTTGTCCCCTTACAGTAACGAAACCCCCAGTCCATCCCCTACCACTTCACCAACTCCACCTCTTCATTGAATTCCAACAGTCCATCCCAAACCCCACAGGAGAATTGTTTCAACAAAGCACTTCAGCCATGGCTTCAAATCGACACGAGTTGCTAGTTGCTGACATTTATTAATGATTTCTCTGAAAATTGAATTTCTGTTAGTAAACATTTCGTTATTTACATTTGATGCGCATAGGCAATTATCGTTTGTTATTAGAGTACATTTTGACATATTATTATTCTGTTTATTCAATAAAGATTTTCTATTAACGTTGAATTGTTAGTCTCTGCCAATGGTGATCGTAATATTATATTACATAATGCCAGAGGTGCCCACAAGGGGTGGAGGGGATGAATACTTTTGGCCTGTCGGAGGGAGGAAGGGTGGCTTTTATAAATCAATTTAAAAACTTGAAATAAAAAACAATAAACCAATGTTTATATACAAAATAAATTTATCTTCCGAATCCAGGAGCTAATATCTCGGGCGTGGGGGATGGGGATTGGTCGCAGTGTGGGAGGCGGGGGTGGCCATTTTCTGCTTTTTGTTTCTGATGTTTCGAGCAAAAACTCAGAATCGGAATCTATTAACACAGCAGAAGTACTCGCCATCTCTGTCAAGTGCACGTGAGCCGCATCTCCCCCTCCACCCCACCTCACCCCATGGCGCCACTTTCACGCAGCGCAGTTGACATTTCGTTGCAAAGTGGCGGCATGGACCTTCGATCCAACTTGGCGGCAATGATCGAGGTGCCGCTCGCTCCGTGGGTAATTTGACGTGAGTCACCCTGCGTCGCGTCGCCGACCTGCGTCTCACCTTGTTGTTGTTATTCGGATGTTTAAGGGGGACAAAACTACAATGGTCATCAGTCTCCCCGTCTCACCTTGCGGCCTGCCTTATTACAGTACTGTTCTTCAGCTCACAAAGTGTTGCGCAGTTTCACCGACTTTTGTGTTGACTGCTTGGAAACGTGTCTGCACTTGTAACTTACACACCCTCAGGGTGACGTTTGTGTGATTATTTACTATTATGTCTGTTCCAAGGGAACAGTGTGATTATTTACTATTATGTCTGTTCCAAGGGAACAGACGTTGGCGGTGATCCGCAGCAGAGATAAATATATCCATGTATATACTTCACAAATAGCGAAATTTTCCAACGTCTGCTGCTCCTGTAAAATGGACAAGCGATAAGTTGTAATTTGCGACTGTTTGCTGATGATGCTGTGGTGTATGGGAGGGTGTCGTCTGTAACTGACTGTAATAGCATACAGGATGACTTAGACAAAATTTCTAGATGGTGCGAAGAATGGCAGCTAGCTCTCAATGTAGAAAAATGTATGGTGATGCGCATGAGTAGAAAAAACAATCCCATAATGTTCGAATACAGCATTAGTAGTGAGCTTCTTGATGCTGTCGCGTCGTTCAAATATATAGGCGTAACATTCCAGAGTGATATGAAACGGAACGAGCATGTAAGGACAGTTGTGAGTAAAGCGGACAGCCGACTTCGATTTATTGAGAGAATTTGGGAAGATGTACTTCACCTGTAAAGGAGACCGCGCATAAAACGCTTGTACGACCACGTATTGAGTATTGCTCAAGTGTTTGGAACCCGCAGCAGATCAGTTTAAAGGAAGACATAGAGGCGGTTCAGAGACGAGCAGCTAGATTTGTTACCGGTAGGTTCGACCAATGCGCGAGTGTCACGGAAATGCTCCGGCACCTCAATTGGGGATCGCTGAAAGAAAGACGACATTCTTTTCGTGAATTTCTGTTAAGTAAATTTAGAGGGCCGGAATTTGAAGCTGAGTACGATCTTGCTGCCGCCTACTTACATTTCGCGCGAAGATCACAAAGACAAGATAAGAGAAATTAGGGCTCGTACGGAGGCATATAGGCATTCTTTTTTTTCCTCGTTCAATTTGGGAGTGGAATAGGATAGGAAATGCCTAGTAGTGGTACAGTGTACCCTCCGCCACGCACCTTACGGTCAATTGCGAAGTATGTATATAGATGTAAATATGCAACACATGAAAATTTGTGCCGGAGACCCGGGTTCGAGTCCCGGTCCGGCAGAAATATTCATGTGTTGCAGATCGTTTGTCCATCTTACAGGAGCAGCAGACGTCGGAAAATTTCGTGATTTGCGAAGTATATACATGGCTATATTTGTATGATTAGTTTCGTAGTTTTTTTTTACGCAATGGAGGGAACGAATTCCATCCACAGATGCTCACTGGCAAACGTGGTATCGGATGTTGATCCCACAGTGAAAAGGAAAATAAATAATTTCCATTGGCACTCCGAAAATAAAATGGCAATAATGTATAAATGTGTCTCTTTAAATTTCGACATGAAACGACAGTTACCATAAGGCTGTAACAGTCGTAAGAATTACCGTGTTTCATACTCGGCTGCCCCCCCTCCCCCTCCGAATTTTTCATCAGCAAAATTTTAAGGTAGAATATGACTTTCATTTTCAATTCTCATTCCTACACCAGTCTTACAAATAAATTTGGCACGAAACGCGTTAGTGAGCCATGTTGAAGCGACACGTGGTTGCTTACTGCTGTGGTGTTGGCGCCAGCCAGCCAGCCAGCCAGCTTTTCTGAACTGCTGGACTTGTTGGTTTGCCGATACCTATGAAAAGCCGGTTAGCGTGGCAAGAACCCCGGGGTCCGTGCAAATTTCACGCCGTGCAAGTGTTCCAATCCCTTTTTGAACCACAGTTCATCTCGTCATTTTTCACGTTAATACTGCCAGAGTTGAGAGGATTGAGCGGGGATGGAAACCGCGACGTTAGGACTCATTAGGCCTGGTCCCACAGAACGCGAACAAGCGGTGCGGGCAGTGACCTTGAGCCGTTTGCGGGCCGGCTGCATCTTTGAAACGCTTGCTATCGAACGGAATCACCGAGCGAGGGTGCGCAGTGGTAACGCACTGGACTCGCATTCGGAAGGACGGTGGTTCAAATCCACCTTCGGCCATCCAGATTTAGGTTTTCCGTGATTTTCCTAAATCACTCCAGCCAAATGCCGGGATGGTTCGTTTGAAAGGGCGCGGCCGATTTCCTTCCCCATCCTTACCCAAAAACTACGAGCGTTAGCTCCGTCTCTAATGACCACGCTGTCGACGGGACGTTAAACCCCAAGCTTCCTTCTTTTCGAACGGTATCGAACACACTAAGTGCGCCGGACATTCGTCTGCCGCTCTGGCGAACGCTGAGTTGTCGCAGAATAGAGATTCGCCGCTTCGGTGAGCGGTGCGGCGGTGAGCTCCGGGGACCCAAATATCGAGATCCATACTCTGCCTTTAAAAAATTGTATCATACAGTATGAAGGAAACAGGGCTGCACCCGACTGTGCACCTACTTTTTCAAAAAATTTCATTTGTGTAAAGTTATGCGACCTAACTGTAGAGGTTATCGGCCCCTAAACTTTCAGACTGCTCAAACTAACTTATCCTAAGGACGACACACACACACACGCGCGCGCGCGCTCGAGAGAGAACTCGAACCCTCGACGAGGAACGGCCGCGCGCACCGTTGCAGGGCGCCTCAGGCCGCACGGCTATTCCGCCGTGGCACCTACTTTTTCTTTTAAACTATTAGTTTTCACGTAAAAAATTAAAACCAATGGTTTTGGGTATCGCAACTGTTCTCCGCTATCCAGTCTTTCCGATTCGATTCGATTCTGAGGAATATATTTCATGGAGGGGGAAAAAAAAAGATTCTTTCACACAGTACAGTCACAGATCTCAGCTTGATAATGAACTGGCTCTTTTTACGTTGTTGCTCATAGTTACTATGATTCCTTAAAACAAGTAAAACATCGCGCGTCTTTCGAAAAGTTTGTAGTGTAAAATGTAGTCGCTGGCAAGTTTACGTTTGGTGTCGCATAGAGCTGTGTATCAAATTTAGCTAACATTTCGAAATTGTTTTTAACGCTAGAAGGAGAGCGATATCTCTGCAGTCTCAAGTACAGACGTTATAGATGTTTGCTAGCCGAGCGGTCTGGTACGCCACGTTGCAGATCGCGCGGCGTCCCGCGTCGGAGGTTCGGGCATAGCTGTGTGTGTGTCCTTAGGTTATTTTAACGTAGTTTAAGTAGTTTGTAAGTCTAGGAACTGATGACCAACGTAGTTTGGCCCCACAGAATTACAAATATTTCAAACATTTATATTGGTGCTGTGTCGCGACGGTCTACGACGCGACCCTCTCGAGGCTATGGGCGCTCGCTATGCAGAGTTGCGCCTCGTGTTCCTGTTTCCTACATCGTTAGTCAGTTACAGTCACACTGTAGGTCAACATTGTGTAAGATTTTATGTAATTTTACGGCTACAGAGAGACATTCGCAAACATGCTCCAACAATTTTACTCAGGCAAAATTAACTCTTTCTGTTATCAAAGATATATAAAATGAAAGGTGACGACCTGATAATAGTAGAAATTCGAGACACGGAAGGGGGAAAATACAATGTTCATTTTAGTACAGTTTAAACATTTAAGGCCGCGGCAGAATGGCCGTGCGCAATGGGGCGCCGTGCTGCGATGCGCGCGGCCGTTCGCCGTCGGGGGTTCGAGTCCCCCCTCGGGCATGGGTGATCGTATTGTTGTTAGGTTAGTTTCACTTAGTTTAAGTAATACGTAAGCTAGGGACTAATAACCAAGCAGTTAAGTCCCATTAAATTTACAAACATTGTAACTTTTTTTTAAAAAAAGGTGATTCGTTTCATACCTGCGAGGTCACGGAAATATACTGAATGATTTTCCTTTTCATCGCTCAACAGTGTGTAGTAGTGGCGTACATATGGCTGAAAATTTTGGAAAAGTACAGTGAAAGTTCCGGATGCATCCAGTAGTGACTAGTCAATTACTACAATGACCAGATCACGTTTTTCGTTTACAGTCAATCAGGGTAACTTTTTACCAATCAGGATATCTTTGTACCACTTAATATTTGGCTTTCATATGGCTGATGTTCCATCTAGTGGAGAATTATTCATAACAAAGGTATTTAAAATTATCTTAAGAAATAAATATTGTCAATAGGTGGAACATAAGTTATTTGAAACCCAAATATTAAGTGGAACAAAGATACCCTGACTTGTACAAAGGTACAAAGCTGCCCTGATTGACTGTGACATTTTCGCTGCGGCTGACGCTTACAAGCGTCCGCGCTCAATTTAGAATAGCGTCATCCGCAGCGAAAGTGTTAACGAGCTATGAGGGGATGATTAATTTAAAACTGTATATCCAGTGCCGTCCGGCTTATCACGTGCCAGAGAGATAGAACGAGCAAAAACGAATTTTTTTTATATATAACAGAAGAACTGGCATGCACTGTTCTTCAGGCATTTTAACTTCATATGTTTTTCGTTTATGCTACAAATGCAGTTTGGAAACCCCGAAGTTCTGAAAATCCTACCTCAGATTTCTGCAATATCTCTATTGCAGGTGTAGGTAAATACTTTGGTTGTAATATATTCGAAATTGTCTGGGAGACTTCCTTCACTGTTTCTGAGACCGTCGAACGCGCCAATCGAAAAGCAAAAGCGGCAATCAGTTGACTGCCACCTGCAGCCAAATATCCGATAGACTGAGTACACAAGTTTCATAACAGATACCAACATTGGTGAGAAATAAGTGATGTTATTCAAAACTGTTACAATATTGTGTTTAACTTGATTTTGCAATTAACGTATTGATAGTTATTTGTTTGAGATGATGCAGGTAAATTTAGTTTTATTCTACGTGAGACACAAAGAGAACAAAGACATCGACGCGGCGGGACGACGTTGTTTTGTAACGTGTACAGATAGATTTGCGTCAATATTACACGACGTTACGTCTTGATCGTTATTGAAGTCAGAACGCCGAAACCGCTTCGTATTATGAAACAGTAAACAAGTTTTCACATGTATGGTTAAGTTTGTATACCACATAATACACAGCTATTCCTAAGAGTATTTATGCCCCATGTGCCGCGGAATTTTGTTCGCCACACTTACCCTCTAATGCGCAGCTTTATGAATTATACATCTAAAACTGCCTCATGAATTACAGCTTCCGTAGAAAATCCATTCAGCAGTTTTTGTGTTCATGGAGAACAGACAGACGCGGTGGGACGAGTTTGTTTATATAAAATGTATGTAGACTACTGTAAGGTGACCAGATTTACAAAATCAAAATACAGGACACATATGGATACCGAAGATTACGAAATCGCTTTACCTTAAAGCTTATACAAAATGATTGCATTGGTGTAACTCATTAACGCAAACATGAACACGGCAATTAATACACACACAGCACAGTAAGAAAAAAAAAGCCATTATTTATTTCTCCCCCATTCCCACCCCAAAGCTAACACGTCATATTTGGTGGTTCTCGTATTTACATTTCCTTCTTCCTTTCTTTTTTAGTAGATTGTGTTGTGTCCAGAAAGTGCCACATTTCAGCATTAAAAAACGAGCGAATTGGCGCAGTGGTAATGCGAATTGGCGCATTAGGGTGCAGGGATGGTTCAGTCGAAAGTGCACAGTCGATTTCCTTCCACAGTCGTTATAAAAAATCCGAATCGTATGTAAACAGGACTTAAAAGCCTAAATTTCTTCCTTCCTTTGAATGTAAGATAATTACCACAGCACGATTTTTTTGTTATTTGGGAAACAGCGATCTTCTGGAAAGTATTTTGAAATAAAAATAGTCACAAATCGCAAAAAAATGTCATGTATACATATGGTGACCAGTTGCGGCGGACCGCATGGGACAAGCGCCTGCTCCGTGGACGTCAAGCCTAAGACACATAGATCTGAAGATGCCCCTGTAAACAGGCCGAAACTAGTTATCATATGTATAAATGATATTTTTTTGCGATTTGTGACTCTTTTTATTTATAAATTAATGCAAATGGTTTTGTTTTTCAAGAAAGATATGTATTTAAGGTAATCACAAGAACACTTCGTAATGTGCTTATTTCATTAAAGAATGAAAAAAGTTAGCAAATACAAATTAGTGCTAAAATCCCTATTATAAAAGTACTCTACCGTATTGCCATCTCCACCTAGTAGCCTCATTATGTTGCAAAAAATGTCTTTGTTTCCCCCTTGCTGCGTTTGGCATATAGCTGTCTCCCACACATGCTGCAAGCACTGTAGGGGTGGAGGAAGTACTGCATCCGGCAAAACGGCTCGCGCCTGAAGTACGCTAGCATCTTTTCCGAGGAAATGGGGGGAAAATGCACCTAAAACCAATCTTCTTTTGTTAGTTTTTTATTTGTGTGTGTGTGTTTTTTTAAATATTCACTTGTAAGAATGTGACTCTATAGCCCTTACATAAAATTATTTTTAAAATATCGTATTGATGATACTAGGTCATTTAAGAAACATATATATTTCAGGAGAAGCCTACTGTATATATGACGAGTGAGCATGTACAATACTAATAGAATCAAATTTGGGTCGCAAAATTATAAAGGTTTTCTTCGATTCGTGTTTTGGGTATTTTGTAAAGTTTCGCGTATTGATTTTGCCGTACAAACACTAATTGTTACCTAAGAATAAATGATTTGCTTGATTCACCGTTCTTCGACCACATTGCAGAGCTGCGCCTCCTCTGTTACTTGGTTTTCGTTGGATCTGACCGCGGGACAGTCCAGTGCAGAGCATTGCTGTACGTGGATCAGCTGGCTAAGCAGGCTACTTCCTCCAGTCCATTGACTATTGGTCTTCCGGAGAGCGATCTCCGACTGGATTTCCATCGGAAGATCCTTGACCTGTGGGTTTCCGAGTGGGTTAACTCTGCTCATCCCAACAAGCTCTGTGCAGTGAAGCTACCTACGGTCGCATGGAAGTCCTCACTGCGAACGTCTCGTAGGGAATCGGTTGTTCTCTGCCGCCTACGAATCGGCCACACATGGCTGACGCATGGCCACCTTCTTCGGCGGGAGGACGCACCACAGTGTGACTGTGGCGCCCCCTTGACAGTGGTCCACATTCTGGTGGACTGTCCACTTTTAGTTGCCTTGCGACAATCTTTTAATCTGCCAGATGCCTTTCTTTTATGCTAGGAGACGATGCTGCTATGGTTGAACGTGTTTTAGATTTTATTCGCGCTGCTGGTTTTTATCATGTGATTTAATAGTGGGTCCCTAAACCTGATATTTCAGGCACCCGTCATTCAAACGGTTTTAATCTGTTTTTACTTTCATCCTGTCAGTCCCATCTATGACTGACATTTCTAGTGTGTGCAGAATGGCTGGCTCATCCTATACTGTCTTTGTGATCAGCCAGCCACAATCTTCTGCTGTGCTATTTTAGTGTTATTGTCTCTTTGGTCTACTGCTTTAGTGGTTTTTTCCTTTAAATGTTGTCGTCTTAGCACGCATTCTCACCTTGAACGTCTCATCCATTAGACGTGGCATACTTCTTACGCGCTCATTAACAGATGTTCTCTCTTGGCTAGGAACAGGGGACTGATAACCTAGCCGTTTAGCCCCCTTTAAAAAACCCAACAACAACAACAACAACAACAACAACATTGTTGTGCTATCTCACTCTTTCCGCAGCTGTCTCTCTCGCTCCGTTGCCGACACTAGCGACACACGGCCGCGGCCGGGGCGGTGAACGCCCGGCAGGTGGAAATGTTGGCCCTGCCTGCCCTAGGCTTACTAACTACTTAAACTAAGGCTAAGGACAAGACATACACCCTTGCCCGAAGGAGGACTCGAACCTCCGACGGGAAGCAAACGCGCGCTCCGCAGCAAGGCGCCTTAGAGCACTTGGCCACTCCTCCGCGGCATACAATGTTGAATATCTGCTCGTAAACAACTGGACCAATTTGAACCAAATTACGTGCACATATTCCTTACCGTAAGGGAACAATTGCAGTAGGGATGACACATAGAGTGTCATGACGCCTATGGTGCTTGGCGGAGGGTACTTTACCTACGAACATCGACGAAATGTACAGTTTTATTCCGATGTTGTTGAAATTTTGCACCGTTAACTTTCAAAGTGAGACCAAGGTCTCTGTTCATGTAAAATTTGTGTGGTACATGACGGAGGGTGTTTCCTTAGGGATTTCGACAATATCTACATGCATGTACTTGCATGGGAGGTGGTAATTTGCAATAAATTTTACACGGTTTTACTGTTACCACTTAAACTGGTAGACAAATGTGATTTTTCATAGATGGAGGAAGAGTTGCATCTAGCCACCATTTATAATAAATAATAAACAATGCCAATTCAGTAGTCAGGCTCAAGAAAAATAGAAAAAGAATAGGGGGAGATGAAAACAGCGAGGAGGAGGAAGAAATGGGCAAAGACAGAGGAGGGAAGAGGAGATGAGAGAGTGTGAAATAAATAAATACTCGGCAACGCCGGGTTTTCAGCTAGTTTCAAATAAGTACTAGAACAGTGGCAGATATACCAGCAGGGTGAGAAGGTTGGAGCCTAGGGCGGCAGATTTTAGGGACGGTATGGCTTTTTGTTTTTTCATCATACAGAAGTTAGACAGTTTCACACTGGTTGTTGTTGTGTTCTTAAGTCCCAAGACTGGACTGATGTATTTCTCCACGCTACCCTATCCTGTCCAAGCCATTTCATCTCTGAATAAGAAGGTGTCGCGACAACTGCACCCATTGTCATTTGCACCCATTCAAGGTGGAGGGAAGGTCCGCTAATCTCCCCGTCCGATCTCTCCCGGCAGGTACTAGAGCCAAGGGCTATTAGGTGTTATTAACACAACCCGTACTTCGCGGAAATCTGTGGCCGGAAGAGTGTTGCTGCAAAGCCGAGTGTTTACTGTAAGCAGCACTAAGATGTTATGCTCAGTTTTTCCCGCACCTATGAAATCAATGGACTGTGATGAAGAAAGGAAAAAATAAATAAATAAATAAAAATAATGAGGATTGGTTAGGTGAGTATCAATTTATATTTAGGAAAGGTAAAGCCAGTTGGTAGGGAGTTCTGACGTTATTTATAATGGAAGCGAGACTAAAGAAGAACTAAGACACAGGCATAGGATTCTTTTTTTAATTTTTTTGGTTTTAGGGCGCGAAACTACTGCGGTCTTAAGGGCCCATATAGGATTTTTTAAGCTGGAAAAAGCGTTAGATAATGTACGACGGTACAAGATTTTAGAAATTCTCAGAAAAATAGATGGATGCTATAGGGAAAGGCGGGTAATACATAGTTTGTATTAGACGAAGGAGGGGACAACAGGGGTGGAAAGTCAAGAACGAAGTGCTCGGAATAGGGGGGTCGAGAAAGGAATGTGGATTGTCGCCCTTACTGTTCAATTTTTACATCGAAGAGGCAATATCGGAATTTAAGGAAAAGTTGAAGGGTGGGATAAAAATTCAGGCAGCGGCAGAATAGCCGTTCTCACTACGGCGCCCATCTGCGGTGCGCGAGGCCGTTTGCCGTCGGGGGTTCGAGTCCTCCCTCGGGCGTAGGTGTTTGTGTTGTCCTTAGCTGAAATTAATGTAAGTTAGTATCAGTAGTTTGTAAGCTTAGGGACTAATGACCAACGTAGTTAAGTCCCTTAGATATACAAACATTTCAACATTTGTTAAAAATTCAGGGTGAAACGAAAACAATAATAAAATTATCTGTGGGCACCATTATCATCTGTGGAAGTGAAGGGGAATTACAGGACCTTTTGAATGCAATGAACATATTAATGAGCACAGAATAGGGATTGATGGTAAGCCAAGGACTGAAGTAATGAGTAGTAGTAGAAATGAAAATAGCGAGAAACTCAACTTCCGAATTGGTGATGACAATGTATACGAAGCCAAGGAATTCTGCAACCTTTATAGCAAAATAACGCACGATGGACGAAGCAAAGAAGACATGAAATGTATATTAGCTCTGACAAAGAGGGCATCCATGACCAAGAAAAGTCTACTGTGTCAAAAATCGGCGTTGATTTGAAGAAGAAATTTGTAAGAACATACGTATGGAGCACAGCATTCTATAGTTGAGAAACATGGACTGCGGGGAAACCAGAACAGAAGACAATCGAAGCGTTTGAAATGTGGTGTTCCAGCAGAATATTGAGAATGACGTGGACTGATAAGGTACCAATGCGGAGGTTCTCCGCAGAATCGGCGAGTGAAGGTACATAAGGTAGACAGTGACAAGAAAAAGAGATGTAGGACATATGCTGAGACATCGGGAAATAACTTCGATGGTATTAGATGGACCTGTGCAGGGTAAAACTGTAGGGGAAAAAGAGAGATTGGAATACGTGCAGAAAACAATTGAGTACGCAGGTTGCAAGAGCTATTCCGAGATGAAGAGGTTGGCACAGGAGAGGAGTTCGTGGCGGGTCTCATCAAACCAGTCAGAAGACTGTTAACTCAAAAAATGTTTTGTATTGTTTTCTGGGATGACTGACGTGTCCTGAAACCGGTTATAAATAAAAATTATGACAGCATCAGAAAGAAAATAAAGACTGTCAGGCAATCATGGTGTTTTTCCGGGAAGTGACGTTGTGTCTACCGATTTTTCTTAATAAACCGACTACAATCACACTTTTATCCAGGCTTTAGTGTGGCCAAATGGAAAATTGTCACTTAGGTGTGTTTAAAATCAGTTATTTTTTATGTATATAGGTAGGAGATGGCTTTAAAGCATGCTCTGATGTCACCATATTCTTGGTACTTCCTTAAAATTTCTCCCAGCCTTTCATCTACCTTCATGTGGTTGGTTTTCTTCCGTTTCGGCTTATGTCTTCACACACTCGATCACGTATTTTATTTTTGGGTTCTGTTCTCCTAGAAAATTATTAATTTTGTTGTACCTGTCTTCTACTGCATTGGTGGTACGAACGCGCTGTCTGTATAAACTCTTGCTCATTTTCCCATTATCTGTCTACAGAATAGTCGAAAAGCTGATAAAGCAGCTTACTTATTCATTTCCCTTGTATTCAGAAGTCAGCCTCAACTCATACTTTTCTTCAGCTCCCTCATGTGGAAGTGGCAGCCATGCACGTCTTCCAATGAGAGTCCAACTCGTAGCGCAGGAATTCCAGTCGATTCGAAATCAAATGAGAGGCTCCAGTCTTGTTTCATATTTTGAACTTCTGAAGTCTACCTGAATAGTGTATATCTGATAAAATGTTTGCTGAAGCATTTGAATGTTCCAGCCATAAAAAAGTCTTCTTTGCTCTTTGGAGCCGCTCTTCCTGCTTTTCCACTGAAAACTATTATTCTGACCCCAAAGTGTCCCAACTTAAAAGAAAATCGGTATTACCATTCATAGTTTTTAACGCTGCAATGTATTGTCTTTCATTGGTTCTTTCTGATTTCTGTATGACCTGGTGGTGGTGTAATGTCCTCTTTATAGTCTGCTGTTGAGTGGCATTTCACTCGCAAAATCATGTCCTCGATTGTGCAGCACACCTACCTCATCGGTTCGGCCGCGGCGGATTAGCCGCGCGTACTGGAGCGCTATGTTGCGGTGCGTGTGGCCGTCCGCCGTCGGGGGTTCGAATCCCACCTCGGGCATGGATGTTTGTGTCGTCTTTAGTATAAGGTAGTTCAAAGTAGTTTGTAAGTTTAGGGACTGATGACCCTGCAGTGAAGTCCCTTAAACCATACAAACATTTCAACATTTGATTTTTCGGTTCATGCTTTTGGAGCCGAAGTCTCTTGCTCTTCTAAAAAGTCAACAATCCGAAGATTGGTTTTGAACACCAAGTGCTGCCGCGGTGGAGTAGCCGAGCAGTCTAAAGCGTCTCGTTGCGGAGTGCGCGGCTGCTCGCCGTGGAGGTTCGAGTCCTCCCTGCGGCATGGGTGTGTGTGTTTGTCCGTAGGTTAGTTTACCTAGGTTTAAGTAGTTTGTAAGCTACGGACTGATGACCACGCAGTTTGGTCCGATAGATTTACAAACATTTGAACATTTTGAACCACAGTGCTTTACTAGAATGGTCCTGGTGGTATGTTGTTGCCTTCCTCCGACCTTCGAACTGACTTACCCAGCCAGTTCTAGGGGGACAGTTTAACGTAGATTCCGAATCACGGTGCTCCTACCTCTCCCCTCTTTTTTTTTCCACATCAGCAACAGTGCTAGAAGTGAAAGAAGTGGAAAGTGACAGATAAAAATCCTAGGACCTAGTGCGGATCGAAGCCGCGACCTTTGGATTAATAGTCTGGCACTCTACCACTGTGCTACCTAGTCTAAGCCAGCATAATCCGTGCTCCACATTGATGTCTGTTTGCATTAACCACCATACAATCTTAAGGATTCCTGGTCATTACGTTATACTATGTATTGAATAGCGCCAAATCACTGTTACGTCTCTGTGCTCTTTATGATGTGCGAGTAATCTTCGTAGTGGCCACACGCTTCATCGCAATTAATAATGGATATCTCCACATCGAACTTGCAAGCACATAAACACAAAAGTTGAACGAACGAACTGAACACTACGATATGCAGAGTCGTACTGACAGTCAGCGGTCAGCCGCTGAGGTGGATAAGGACTTTAGTACAGTGCAGTTAGCCCAAAAAAAAACGTCCTAACCCAGACATACCTCCAACTCTAAACTGTTCTATACAGTCCACGTATTGTTTGGTAAAAATATACGCAATTTAAAAATGTTCAAATGTCTGTAAATCTATCGGACCAAACTGCGTGATCATCAGTCCGTAGCTTACAAACTACTTAAACCTAGGTAATCTAACCTACGGAAAAACACACACACCTATGCCCCAGGGAGGACTCGAACCTCCACGGCGAGCAACCGCGCGCTTCGCAGCGATGTGCTTTAGACCGCTCGGCCACTCCACCGCGGCATACGCTATTTAGTGCGTCGTGTTTTGAGGAGGAGAGGAGGGTGAAAAGTTAGAAATTAGCAGTTTTAAATATTTAAAAACATTTTTAAAAATAATGCGGTTCCTGAAAAGGGGTAGCAGCCTTTTCAGTAGTTCCAGTCTGGATGATTGTAACATCAGGTAATGTGGCTCTGCAATACAGTTACTGCTAGCGGCTGAAAGCAAGGAAAAACTACAGCCATTACTTTTATTGAAGACATGCAGATCTACTGTATGAATAATATAATTCATATTCAGAGACATATTCTAGAGGTAAAATAGTCCCTCATTCGGATCTCTGGTCGGGGACTACTCAAGAGGATGTTGTCATCAGGAAAGAGAACACTGGGGACTAGTAAAGTTCGTTGGAAAAATGAACAGGATTTTTGGTCAGGCGAGTACAGGATTGTAGATACAAAATCATTTGGGAGTATTACAGGAATAGGTCTAATAAAGAATAAGAAGATAGGAATGCGGGTAAATTACTGCGAGCAGCGCAGTAGTCCCACTGTCGTAGTCAAGATAGATACAAAGCCTACACCGACCACAGTAGTACACGTTTATATGCCCACAAGCTCTGCCAGTGATCAGATGGAAGAAAAATATGAGGATGTAAAGGAAATTATTCAGATAGAGTAGAGGAAAACGTAATTGTGATTGGGGACTGGAATTATGTAGTAGGAAAAGGAAGGGAATGAAAAATTTTGCGTGAATATGGACTGAGAAAAAGGAATGAAAGAGGAAGCCGCTTTGTTGAATTTTGTGCGAAACATAATTTAATCATAACAAACACCTGGATCAAGAATCAAGAAAGAAGGTTGTATACTTAGAAGAGACCAGGAGACACCGGAAGGTACAAGATAGATTTTATAATGATAAGGCATACATTTTAAAACCAGCTTTTAAACTGTAGGACGTATCCAGGGGCAGATATAGACTCTGACCATATCTTATTGGTTATGAAATATAGACTGAAATTGAAAAAAACTGCAGAGAGGTAGGTATATATGAAAATGGAACCTGGATACATTGAAGAAACCTGAAATCCTTGAGAATTTCAGTGGTAGATTTAGGTAACAGTTAATAGAAAGGGGAAAAAAAACAGTAGAAGAGAAATAGGTAGCTTTAAGAGATGAAATAATGAAGGAAGCAGAGGACCAGTAGGTAGAAATGCAAGACCTACAAAAAAATACTTGGATGAAAGGAGAAGATATAAAAATGCAGTAAGTGAAGCAAGTAAAATGGAAACGGGATGAATAAGAAATGAGATTGACAGGAAGTGCAAAATGGCCAAGCAGGGGTGGCTAGAAGCCATATACAAATCTGTAGAAGAATGTATAACTAGGTGAAAAAGAGGTACCGCCTATAGTAAAGTGAAACAAACATTTGGAGATTAGAAAAATAGCTGGATGAATTTCAAGAACTCAGATGGAAAACCAGTTCTGAGTAAAAAAGGAAAAGCTGAAAGTTGGAAAGAGTATATAGAGAGCCTCTACAAAGGAAATGAACTTCAAGACAATATTGTAGGAAGGGAAGATGAAGATAGGAGATACTATACTGAAAGATGAATTTGACAGAGCACTGTAAGATCTACGTCAAAACAAGAACCCCTGGAGATGATGACATTCCCTTAGAGCTACTGATCGGAGTCTCTGGGAATGCCAGCTATGATAAAACTTTTTCGCCTGGTGAGTAATATGTACGAGACAGGCGAAATACCTCAGACTTTAAGAAAGATGTAATAATCCCCATTCCAAAGAAACCAAACACAGACAGGCGTGAAAATTACAGAACCGTCAGTTTAATAAGTCATAGTTGCAAGATTTTAACACGAATTATTTACAGACGGATGGAAAAGCTGGTAGAAGCTGACCTCGGGGAAAATAAGTTGGGATCCAGGAGAAATGTGGAAACACGGGAGGGAATACTCATCTCGTGACTTATCTTAGAAGATAGATTAAGGAACGGCAAACCTACATTTCCAGCTTTTGTAGAGCTTTTGACAATTTAGATTGAGTACACTCTTTTGAATTCTGAAGCCATCAGGGGTAAAATATAGTAAACGGAAGGTTATTTACAACTTGTTATAAGAGTTGAAGGGCATGAAAAGGGCGCAGTGTTTGGGAAGGGAGTAAGACAGGGGTGTAGCCTTTCTCCAGTGTTAATCAATTTGTACATTCAGCAAGCTGAGAAGGAAAGCAGGGAGAAATTTGGAGAAGGAATTAAAGTTCTGGGCGGAGAAATGAAAACATTGCGTTTTACTGATGACATGAGACAGCAAGGGGACGTTGAAGCGCAATTGAACGGAATGGACAGTGTGTTGAAGATGAACATTAACAGGAGCAAAAGAAGGGTAATGTAATGCAGTCGTAGAAAATCAGGCGATTCTTAAGGAATTAGATTAGGAAATGAAACTACAAAGGTGGTAGACGTGTTTTGTAACTTCGGCAGTAAAATAACATTTGATGGTTGCAGCACAGAGGATATAAAATGCAGAATGGCAATGGGAAGAAAAGCGTTTTTGAAAAAGAGAAATTTGCTAACATCGAATATTAATTTAAGTGAAAGGAAGTCTTTCCTGAAATATTTGTTGAGTGTTGCCTTGAACATGAGTGAAACATGGCCGATAAATGGTTTAGACATCAAGAGAACGGAGGCTACAGGAGAATGCTGGAGATAAGTGGGTAGATTGCGTAACTAATGAAGAGGTACTGAACAGAATTGACGAGAAAAAGAATTTTCGGAATACCTTGAGTAAACGAAGGGAATCCTACTAATCGTAGTAGGATTCTTAGACATGAAGGAATCGAAATTTTATGTTTGGAGGAAAGAGTGTGTGTGTGGAGGGGGGGGGGGGGGGGTTGGAATCGCAAAGGGAGACCAAGAGACGAATATAGAAAGCAGATTCATATGGGTATGTAGGGTGCCGTCCTCATGAGGAGATGACGGTGTTTGCTCAGGATAGAGTCGGGTGGATAGATGCATCATTTGTATCCCATCCTCGTCGCCGCTTTTATGTCTCGTTTCCGTCGTAGGTGTCGGTGGCCGAGTAGGATGACCGACACAGGAATAAAGGTAGCACGCTTGTGCAGGACGGAGGGGAGCAGCCAGTGGGACAGCAGAAAACTAGAAACACTAGAGTAAATTAGTACGAGATATATATTGCACATAATTATACAATACTTAACTTTTACATAGTTCTGTACTGCAGAGTGCTGATACATAGTTGAGATAGAGGCTTGCCTAGTGCCTATCCGATAGCAAAGTTTTCACTGGTGCCTATCTGATTCCGAAGGTCTTAACTGGTTCCTATCTCAGTCCCAAGTGAACGATGTCGTTCAGTGGTGGCCACGAGCGGAGTTGTCACAGAGGGCGCTCTTGGCTGACGTAGTAAGAACGCCGCGCCGTGCGTGCATGGCGGCGCGCGGCGAAAGTAGGTGGCGCGCACTTTGGACTTGTGCGACACCACACATCAAACCAGTCTACAACAACCAACATGCGGTGCCAAATAGAAAAGTAATCAGTATTAAATTTTGAACAAAAATGGGTCGGTGCATAATTTTGCTGAAGTGAACAGTTCCAGAGTGTAAAAGTAGGTATATCTGGTATGTTTAAGATTAAAAAAATGAAATACAGAAATAATAAAGCAATTTTATTAAAAGTAATATTGTACAATCGTATTGTAGTCTAAGAGAGGCTACGATAGGGTGACCAGATTTCTAACAACAAAATAGGGTCATATATTGGTTCCGAAGGATGCAAGACAAAATTGACTTTACCTGTGGCGTCATCAACCTGACTATTATTCCTTAAAGGTTATACAATATATCATCTTATCACTCATTAACGCAGACTTTTGAGTATAAAAGAATTCCAGAATGAAATTTTCACTCTGCAGTAGAGTGTGCGCTGATATGTAACTCCCTAGCAGATTAAAATTGTGTCGAACCGGGATTCGAACCTGGGACCTTTGCCTTTCGCGGGCAAGTGTTTTATCGTCTTTGCTATCCCGGCACGCTTAGAAAGTAGGAGTTTGGAAAGTAGGAGGCGAGGTACTGGTAGAAGTAAAGTTGTGAGGACCTTGAAGCGTGTCGGGATAGCTCAGACGGTAGACCGCCTGCCCGCAAAAGGTAAAGGTCCCAGGTTCGAATCCCGGTTCCAGAACAGAGTTTTAATGTGATAGGAAGTTTTATAAAACAATTACTTAGCACAACACGAAAAGTATTTACTTGCGGAATGAACATGACTCCAACGGGACAACCGAGGGTAGGTCGCGGTGGCCGAGGGGACTGCGGCGCGCCATTCACGGTCTGCACGGCCACTAGGTCGGGAGGAATCCCCCCTCGGGCATGGATATTTGTACGGTCCTTAGTGATAGCTAGTTCATAAGTAGTCTGTAAGTTTAGGGACTGATGACCCCGTAGTTAAGTCCCATAAGCTATACAAACATTTGAACATTTTTTGACAAACAAGGGGTTTTTGCGACAGGACAAACTAGATACACTGCAACCTCAATAACCAAGACATGCGAAGTCACGTACTAATACATAAATTAACCAAACGTACTTGCACAACAAACAAAAATCCAAATAAATTGCATTACTAATTCAAGAGATTCTTTTTATTATATATTTATTTTTAGCAGTCACATGCACACAAGCAGGAATCACGAGAAGTATTCCTATAATTAGTTCTTGATTATTTCCTTTTCAGTTTACATACTAAATCTGTTCAAGTCCTGCCATTACCTACTCGTAATGGAGACCATTCATTCTGCAGTAGAATTAGTGCTAGGTAGAGTTAGCATAATCACAGTAATTTTTGAACCAGGTATCATCAGATGCAAGTAAGTTGAAAATGAGAGACCAGTTTCTACCAACTCGCTTCACAGTTGTTCACACTTCCTCAAAATGTTGACCTCCACAACTTTATTTCAAAATATCTTCATTAAACTCCAGTAAAGTTTAAGACTTGGTGAACAGACTTCGGGAGATGATATTTGAACTGAACCTAGACAATTGGTTTCACCACATGAAATCGGCAAATCCATTTCGCAAAATAACCAATTTTCGTCTCGTGAAATGAATTTGGATTTTCAAGAAAGGAGGCTCTTTAGCACACATCTTCTGGTAATGAAATTATTAATCACTTCATTTGTATAGTTGGAGAAGCTACAGATGTTATGTGAAAGCGTTACGTAGTATCGGCCAAAGAAAACTCAGTTTGAATTGGAAGTGTTTTTGAAGTGACCAAATTTGTCCTCCGTTTGGTTACGCTGTACATTACTAAAAATCACGTTATTTCAAAATATATGGTTCGGTTGAGAAATAACGGGACAATATAAGTGCCGTATTTATTTTGTCGAGATAATGGGTCACTTAGTCTAAATAACGGACAGTCCCATAAAATACTGGACGTTCGGTCATCCTAGACTAAGAGTCAGCACACAGGGTTAGAAGCGTAGAAATACTGGGAACAAGAGCACGGCCGCCAGAACAAAGCCGAGCTTAAAAAGGAAACTGTCGACTACATGTACCTTGAGGTGTCCGGACACTTGCCACGCCGGACATTTGTCACACTTTTACCTGCTCCGAAGGGTCGGGTGCCCCTGTCTCCCCCTCTCCCTCCCCCTCCCCCCCCACCACACACATCCTCCCGTCCCGAAATATGCACACTGTTCACTTCCGCATTTCGTAATGTGACCGACAATATGGAAGTTATTACAACGGCCAAGCGCAGGCCTTTTACCCATTACAATTATTACGCGATAATAAGGTGTGGATGTGCTTACGCCGAAAATACAATCACTGCAAGGGAAAGCTGCTTTCGGAGAACGGAGACGTATTGAACGTAGAGACCATCTATGAGGACCACCTCACGATGCGACCTTTATTAGTTGTAAAAATAATAGAGTGTATCAGGCCTCAGTATCCTTAAATAACTTAATGATGAAACTAGCTGGTCACAGTTCGGTTCACTAGCGTGAAATTTGACTGCTCGAAGCAATTATATTAAACATCACTCAAATGACCTGAATTTATAATTATATCTACCGTTTTTCAATTTGCAATGTCCTATTTAGGTGAAAGCTCCTATAGTTGACACGTTAAGAGAATTTTATTCTACCTTCTAATATTATGGCCATACTGTCAAAGATTGTGAGTTCTAAAATTAGTTCCTGTAACTTCAAAGCCGAAACTAGCTCTTCAAAATCTCATTTTCGTTAAACTGATAAAAGTACACTTTACGTTCTAAAAAGAATCTGAGCTTCTGAATTGCACTTAAAAGAGACACCCTAAACAGAACTGCTCCCAAGGTTGACAAGTACGGCAGCTATAGTGTTGAAATAATTCCCAGCTCTCCAAAATTAGACAAGTTTAGAAATAACTTTACAGTAGATGCAGATCTCATGAAGTACATTTAGCTGTATTCCTTAAAAATTGAAGTTTATCACCATGTTGTTGACTATCTTTAATCAGGCCAGTAACGGGTATTAAAAGAAGGCAAGGAGGTTACTGTTCAAAAATAACTGTTACAAAATAATACCATAAACAAATGAATTAGACGTATTTTTTAAAACATATTTCATCATTTCGTCAGCAACATCACTTATTTGATAGGGTGATTTGCTTTGCATCACCAACTTACTTATATGTTATGTTTGCAGCTCTCTGATTTCAAATTGTGGAATATTTACTTCGTCTTCTTTGGTGAAACAATTTCTGAAAACTGCATTTAATAACTCCGCTTTAGTGGCACTGTCATCAGTAACATTACCGTCACTAACGCTCACTAAAGGCATTCACTTAGTCTTTCCGCTGGTGTACGTAACATAGGACCAGAATCTCTTGGGATTTTTCACACATTTCTTCAAAGCGTTTCATTGTGAAAAATATTAAATGAAAGTCGCATTGAAGGCCGCGCTAAATTTCGAGCTTCAGTAAAACTTCAGCAATCTTGGGGATTTCGCATTCGTCTAAATTTTCTGCAAAAGCTTTCTGTTTTGTTTTGTTCAGTCTCTTATTAATTTATTTGGTAGGAATCCCTCCAGTGCTGTTGATACTACTTCTTTGGCTGTAAGCCACATATGGTCTTCACTTACATAGTTAAATTAGAAAAAATGGAGACTATCTCTAGGAAGATTTCAATTGAATTTTTATCTTTTTCTTTTCTTTAATAGATGTGTGTAGCGTTTAGTTTGGTAAATATCTTTGTTACGGATTTGAGCTCGCTACAACTTCGTGTTCACTTATCCCTGTATCCGTCGTGATGCTCAGGAGTATTTGTGACTTAGAGCTCAAGTGTGTTTTCGAAACCATTTTCAATTTGAATGGTCTCGTGAACTGATTGTTAAAAATAATTTAAAAAAGCATTTAGAATAATTTCGGAAGATGTATCTGCCACCCTGCCTGAAGGTGTATTTTTGTCAACATACGGGATGTAGATTGTATGAGTAGCGTACATATTTATGATGAAACTCAAGTTTTCTTTGAACTGTTCAGCGGCCGCATCATGAGAGTGCGGGGGTCGGTAAACGGAGTCAGTTATTTATTTATTCCGGTTGTCGATTATAACATCTGCTCATACCAACTCACAGGAACTATCGTTTGTGAGCTAGTACGCACATTACTATCGGATCACAGGAATTATGGTTTTCCCTTAAAAAACTAGGGTGCTTCCACTGCGACTCAGTAGATACCAAAGCTAAACAATGCAGAACAACAGTGTACGTTATAGGCATAGCATTCTATATTCCTTCATGTCCTTATTTCAAATATTTTAAAAATTTTTGTCCTTTCCTTTTTTTTTTTTGTCATGCAGTTTTAGCAATTAATATATTTACAAATGCAGTGATCACACTAGAATATCAGCGAACATTCGAATTATCTTAATATCATTCCTTTAGAGTTACTTCCAAGGCTATGGAATGTGTCTATCGCAATCAGTAAGTGTGGAAGAAAGCTGCCATACAGACGGAGGGAGAATGGATCCATATTTGTGCTTGGAAGAACTAATAATAAATATTTCGATTTCGGGATATTGAAAAAAAGTTGTACATTTCGGTGAGACGTCGAAGAAAAAGATCTCTTCCGTATTGGCTGTATCGAGTGAAACCGGAGATGGAGGTTTGGAAGCAAACAGCAGGAGTACGGGGAAGAACGTCCCTTGTCTGAGGGACCGCTAATCCAACTACCTGGCGAAGGGTCAGGCGTGGCAAATATCCGGCGTGGCAAGTGTCCGGCATTCGTACCTTGATACCCGTCCTTCCCGCCACACACCCTCTCATTACGCAGGCAGCTGCAGTAAAGAGCTTTGTAGAAATTTTGGAAAAGCAACTCCAACAATCAAAATAATTAGGAAGATCACAAAAACGGTGAATTAACTTCAGAGAAATGGTTGAGTTTCGTCGAATTAGAGCTGAGAGGAGTGGGGACTTTGTCCTTCACCTTCACAGCAACCATCAAATGCGTCTGGTCACTTAAACTACGCCAAATCTGCACGTATCTACAAGACTCGCTGGAATTTCACAACTCAATGAGCCCAGAAATCGATTTCCTTAATCGTGGTTATTTCACCATCCGTCGTACTGAAAAGTTTTGGTCTGGAGTGACATCACCATTGGACAGGTTTTGATGAGAACCTTGAGTAGCGTCGGTGGATTGACCAGAGGCAGAAGACTAACAGCGACCACTTTTGCAGCGTGGATCAACTACATGTCAGCTTCTTCTCGGGTGTCTGATGCAATGGAAGAATTTGCAGGTTTGCGCAGCGTCTCTTCAGAGCAGCACGTGGAGCTAAGAGACGCAAGGCAGAAAAGAATTTGCAAGAACTTAAAAAACTTTTATTTCTTGGCTTGAGGAACACAATCCGTTTTCTAAAACACTTGAACTCTCTTCCTTATCAGTAAGGGTTGTAGCAGATGAAAGCGTAAACTGTGATAATGCGTTTGAAGTTGGAAACACTAGCCTGGAAAGAGACTGAGAACAAAACTTCAATGAGATTCACTTGAAAAGAAAGTTAGCTGTTATGTCTCTAGCCTCGATTACCAATTCTATGAAATTAACAACGTAACTGTATTGTTTGAGGCTTTCCCGACGTATCGATTCCTTCCATGGTTCACGGGCTTCGCGTCGGATCGAATTGTCGAAACTGCACAATATTTCCACGAGGCAGCTGCTCGTCACCTTCATGTGCTAACTAAACTACTGATTGCTGTCGTCTCGCCTATATACTGTGGCTGGCTAGAAAAGCGCAGGCATGAAGACGGTGGTGGGGGGCAATGACATCATTGTAGGCGAATCGTAGATGAAAACATATAGTGCCTTCTGGTGGTCTCCGCGTACACGACGCGGGAAAGCGCGGCCGCAAGGCGCTGGTAGTGTGGCGCGCAGTTTGAATGCTGTCGCTTCGGTGACCCGTCTGCGGCGGCTCGCTGGATGCGTCTGCATGCGGCCGACGGTGCCGTACTACCGGCAGAGCTGGTTCCCATGCCTTGCTGATCTGAAAGCCCGTGTCTCTATTAATCAGGCCGTTCGAAATACGTATTTCGACTGCTTCTTTGAACATGGAGTCCCTGTACGTAGATGCAGGCGAGAGGATCTTTCTCTCTTCATAGTGCATGCTATGCCCCGTGTCCAAACAGTGCTCGGCGACAGCAGACTTTCCTGGCTGACCCAGTCTCGTGTGTCGCTTGTGTTCATCGCATCTATCTTTGACAATGCGACACGTCTGTCCAATGTATGATTTTTCGCACTGGCATGGGATTTTATATATGCCTGGTCTCCTCAGACCTAAATTGTCTTTGATGGGACGCAGCATCGTTGTACTCATGCTGGAGGACGGAAGACGCATTTGATGTTATATTTCTTGAACGAACTGCCAATCTTGAAGAATACGCCACCAACATAAGGGAGAAAAACCAATCTTTTCGATTCCTCTGTTTCTTCTGGCAGCTCTTCAGGTCTTGCGCAAGATGGTTGTAGTGCATTTGGAATCTGCTTCTCAGTGTATCCATTCTGGAGAAACACAGAGCGAATATGGTTGAGCTCTGCTGGTAAGCTCTCTTGGTCTGATATTACTCTAGCCCTGTGGACAAGGGTCCGTAATACACCACTACATTGGGAAGAGTTATGACAGCTCGTAGGTATAGGTCTATGTGTGTTAGTTTACGGAAAACACTGTGACCCAAGGAACTGTCTTCTTTCGTACTGACCACGACATCCAAAAACAAGAGCTCTCCATTTTTCTCCATTTCCATTGTGAGGCAGATACTCTGATGGATGGAGTTAAAATATTGCAGAAACGAAGGAAGGGTTGCTGTCCCATGTGGCCATACCACAAACGTGTCATCCACATATCTCGAAAAACATTTAGGTTTCAAAACCGCCGTCTGCAGTGCTTTATCCTCGAAGTCTTCCATAAACATGTTGGCTTCCATGGGAGACAAAGGACTTCCCATAGCAATACCGTCAGTTTGCTCAAAATATTGTCCATTGAATAAAACGTAGGTCGAGGTAAGCACATGCTTGGTGATGTGTAGAACGTCTTCCTCTAGCTTCTCTCCTATAAGTTGCATTGAATCCATCAGAGGCACTCGTGTAAACAAGTAAACTACATCGAAACTCACTAAAGCATCAGTTGGTTTATGGTGCAGGTTCTTTAGTCTCCGTATAAAATCTTCTGATTTTCGAATAAGGTGTTCACATTTTCCACCCAATGGGCTCAGAAGAGACGTGAGATTTTTGGCGAAGTAGTAGGTTGGAGCTCCAATATTGCTCACAATCGGACGCATAGGAATCTGGTCCTTGTGTGTGTTAGGCAGGCCATAAAGTCTTGGTGGCACTTGTACACTGAGACTCTTTTTTAGATGTTCCTGCAGATGGGTAGGTTTGAGGAGAGCGGCTGACTAAAATGAGCTCTAACATGGAAATTAAGCGTTTCCGGACACATGTCCACATAACATATTTTCTTTCTTTGCGTGTGAGGAATGTTTCCTGAAAGTTTGGCCGTACCTTTTTGTAACATCCTGTATAATGTGTAAACTTGGCGAATGTCGGTATAGTTTGCTGGTCCCGACATCTCAATAAAAATGCGAGAGAGCATAGCAGTCTACTTCTCTTGTTTCGGAGTTTATCAAACTCACGTATTTTGTTTACCATCTCCTCCCCGTAGAGGTACCAGATGTACTGTTTGAGGCTTTCCCGACGCATTGATTCCTTCCATGGTTCACGGGCGTCGCGTCGGATCGTATAGTCGAAACTGCACAATATTTCCACGAGGCAGCTGCTCGTTATCTTCAGGTGCTAACTAAACTGCTGATTGCCGTCGTCTCGCCTATATACTGTGGCTGTCTAGAAAAGCGCAGGCGTGATGACGATGGTGGTGGGCAATGACATCATTGTAAGGGAATCATACATGAAAACATATAGAGCCCTGTGTTGGTCTCCGCGTACACGACACGGGAAAGTGCGGTCGCAAGTCGCGGGCCCAGCGCGCGAGCGCGGCTAGTGTGGGTTCCTAATCACATACCGACATTTTATACCGTTCGCGATCAAAATTTTTTTGGTTAGGTAAGTTGACATGGAATGACAACGAAGTAGTTATGAACCAGCTGAAAAATGCTTCTGCCGCAGCACGGAAAATGCGAATATGTTCTCTGACACAAAAGTGTGGAACCAGCTGCCTCAATCCTCATTCCGACTTCCTCGCCAAAAATTAGGGCATGCGAACTTATTCGCGCACTTTTAGCGCATAACTTTGTAAATACTTTTGCCCAGTTAAGCCGTCATAGTCAGCAATGTTGTCTCACTGTCAGTGTCAATATATGTCTGTTTGTTTGCTGTCTCTCCCACTGCCACTTTCTGTCTTGTTCAAAGTTTCCATGTCTTCATCCCTTTCCCTCGCGATTCCTCACCGCTGTCTGTGCCAGTTTCATTGTCTCTCTGCGCCACTGACGTTGTCCCATTCACTTCCTGTCCTGTTGCCAGTGTCTTTTCTTTCTCGTTTAGAGTCTGCTTTCATTGTCGTCAGTCACGATTGTCTCCCTTACACATATACCCATGGGGATGGTTTGCTTGGGGTTTGACCTGTAGACCGGAAAATTTTAGCACGCGGGAAAAACTGGACAAATTGTTTCGTGCTATACTATTGGAGAGCCGCACGCTCATGCTTTATGTATGGTCTCCAATCTTCTCAGTATCTCACTGTTTTCTCTTTTGCTCCAATTGCTACTATCTGCATGAGTCTTAGTATGTTGTTACCACTGTTCCTGACATCCGACATCTCGTTTCGTTTTGTATCCCAACTTCGTCGCCACTTTTGTATCCCATCCTCGTCGCCACTTTTGTATCCCATCCTCGTCGCCACTTTTGTATCCCAACTTCGTCGCCGCTTTTGTGTCCCAGCCTCGTCGTAGGTGTCGGTGGCCGAGTGGAATGAGACCGACACACTGGTGCAGGTACGGAGGGGAGCATCCAGAAACTATAAACACTAGAGTAAATTAGAAAGATATATATATTGCACAGAATGTAACAATACTTAACTTTTACATAGTACTGCAGAATGTTGATACATAGTTGTTAGAGGCCTGCCTAGTGCCTGTACGATAGCAAAGTCTTCAATCGTGCCTATCTGATTACGAAGGTCCTAACTGGTTGCTAGCTCAGTCCGAAGTGTTTACTCGTTGCTATCTCAGTCCGAAGTGACCGGTGTCTTCCGTGGTGGCCACGAGCGGGGTTGCCGCAGAGGGCGCTCGTGGCTGTCGTCGTGAGAACGCCGCGCCGTGCGTGCATGGCGGCGCGCGGCGAAAGCAGGTGGCGCGCACTTTGTACTTGTGCGACACCACATTTCGCTTCCCACTTCTGTTTTCATGCATATGCCTTTCTCCTAAACTGACACTTTCTCTGTTCCATCATATATGGCTCTTTCTGCCGGTTGCACTGTCTCTGTCCTACTCACATTCAGCCGAAAAAGGCCCGAATATGTTCGCGTGCCAAAATGTTTGGTGAGGAAGTCGGAATGAGGATTGAGGCAGCTGGTTCCACACTTTTGTGTCAGAGAACATATTCGACTTTTCTGTGCTGCGGCAGGATGACTTTTTAGCTGGTTCCCGTCTTTTTCCTGTTACATCAGATTGTACTGCTTATTTGACATGAAATCAATGGCGAGTAAAATTTGGATAGTATTTTATATACCTTGATACATTTGTACAAACGTCATACCAAATTTACTATGTATTAGTTTACATTCTAAAAAGAGCTTCACATTCAGATGATTGCTAAACACGCTTAACTATTTCAAAGAACATTGTTAAACACTAGCCGTGGTGGAGGAGCCGAGTGGTCTAAGGCGCCTTGCTGCGGAGCGCGCGGTTGCTCGCCGTCGGAGGTTCGAGTCCTCTCTGGGGCATGGGTGTGTGTGTATGTGTTGTCTTTAGGTTAGTTTACATTATTTTAAGTAGTTTGTAAGCTACGGACTGATGACTATGCAGTTTGGTCCGATAGATTTACAAACATTTGGAAAGTTTTTTTTGTTAAACACTATCAATATCGTTCCATAAAAAGCATGTAAATATTTTCGAGTCCAGCTGAGAATTTAGTTTTATATGATGTTGCTATTTCACGATAATTCAAGTCGTTGACGTTGATCCAACCATTACGATGACGAATTTTGCACGTCCAGTGGCCTGAAAGACGTGAATGTTGATGAAATATCAAGGGATTAATAACACTGCATCACATGTATATCAAATGTTTGTTAAGCTTATGGGACTTAACTACGGGGTCATCAGTCCCTAAAATTACAAACTACTTACAAACTAGCTAATACTAAGTACGGCACAAATATCTATGCCCGAGGGGGGGATTCGAACCCCCGACCGTAGTGGCCATGCAGACCGTGACTGAAGCGCCTCAGTCCCCTCGGCCACCGCGGCCGGCCACATGTGTATAACCTCACAATCAGAAATAACGTTTTCGAACCTATTAATGTCGCATGCTATCATTTACGGTACGATATCTCAAGAACCACATAAGACATCATTTCATACGCAGCTATGTGTAACGTAAAATCAACCATACGAGAAGTCAACGCAATGTGTCAAACTCTTTAAAATATGTTGCAATAGTTCACTAAACCGGGTGCTGCATATTAACTGCAAATTAAGCGAAAACAAAAATCCCCCCTTCACCGACTGAAGATTTCGATCTTTAAGATGTACAAAAATAAAATTTTGTCGCCGAGTACCTTCTTTCAAAGCGCATGGTAAGTTTCAGAGCTGTCAGAACGCCCCTAGCTGTTTAGTCCCCTTAAAACAACCAACAACAACAACAACAATCAGAACGCCATCAAAAATGTTCAAATGTTTGTAGAACTTATGGGACTGAACTACGGGGTCATTAGTCGCTAAGCTTAGAAACTACTTATGAACTAGCTATGACTAAGGACGGCATAAATATCCATGCCAGAGGGGGGATTCGAACCCCCGACCGTAGTGGCCGTGTAGACCGTGACCAGAGCGCCTCAGTCCCCTCGGCCACCGCGGCCGGAGAACGCCATCTTTCAGTACAAAAACCACTTTTTGTAGAAAAATATCGCTGTTTTTCCGACTAAGATTTACGAAAACTGAAAAATGCCGTTTATAGTTAGATATCTACAGGATGTATTGTAAATATTTGAACCATTTTCTATGGTTAGTTATTTAGATATTTGCGATTCACGGTGCTAAAACGGCAAAAAATCCGGTTTTGTGATTTTGTGCAAAACTATGATAAGTTTTAACCTCTGGACCTCGGTAACGGATAACGATATCGAAAAAATTTAAAATCGGCATCGGTAATATCATGATAAGAACACATGGAAAAAATTTCGAAGATTTGCAATGAATAGAATGTATCGAAGTTACCATCCCCACAATTGTTGTTGTTTTTTGTGTGTGTGTACCCAAAAATTATGTTTATTTTTTATTTTTTCAGGAACCGCCCATGAATGAATGGTGCTTTTGTAAGCCGTTGAAAGTCCACCATAGACTACACATCATGTACAAAAGGCAACTGATTTTCTCAATTTGGATGGCTCCAGGAAGTGTGTAACTTTGAAATTTTTAACGATGTACGGTATGATAGCTAGAAGTAACCATTTCATATTCTGAATATCTACAAGTAAATTATCTTGAATTTGTAGTTCTTTGCAACACTTTTGAGATTAACATGTCTTTATCACCTCCCATTAACCACGACGCACAGCGTTAGAACCTCGGAACCCGCGAGCGAAGAGCGGCACGAGAAACATTAATTCTTTCTTGCACGCGCGAGTGAATGCGATGTGAGTGAGCAGGGGCGGCCGCGCGGGTGCACTACGGCCACCCCAATGGAATTACCAGCCGCTTCGCTGCTGCCGCAAAGCAGGAACTAAAGGCCGCGGCCGCCAGCCCACTGGCTGGCCGCTGGGGTACGCCCACTGCCGCGTAGCGGCACCGGCCGGTCAGTCAGCTTGCGTTTGCGGCATTCAGGTGTGACGTAGGCACGGACAGCTGTGAGGCCTTGTCTTCTAGGTGGTGTTGGTATACGGGCTCTGACTTAGTGAGGACGTAGTTTCCTGTTAGATTGGGTGCAGATTTTTTGTTGCGTGCGAATCTCACTGGGTCCGTCACATATCCGAATAACAAGGACAACCCACATCCTTTAGAATCTGCTTACTGTATTCATCTCTCGGTCTCCCCCTGATTTTTACCCCAAAACAATTCCCTCCAATGTTAAATTGACGATTCCTTGATGTCTCAGTATTTGTCCCATCAACTGATTGTGTGTTATAGTCCTCATACAACAGAAATTTCTTTTCTCTCCAATTCTTTTCAGTATCAGTACCTCCTCATCAGTCACGCAATCTATCCAACTAATATTCAGCATGTGCTTTCGTCTCGACCAACACATTTTGAAAGTTTCTATCATTTATTGCCTCCAACTCCTTATCTTCTATATGTCATTCCTGTACAATCTTTGTTGTTTGTAAATCTGTCGGTCTTAACTAATCTGGTCATCAGTCTCTAGGCTTACAAACTACGTTAACTTATGCCAAGGATAACAAATACACCCATGCCCGAGGGAGGACTCGAACCTCTGACGGTGAGCAGCGGCGCGCTCCGCAGCTAGGCCACTCCAGATTTCCTAAATAAGTATTGGATATCAACAAATTTAGCTTCTTCCGAAATGCTTTTCTTCGCATAGCCATTCTGAATTAAAAAAATCCTAATCCACAACTTTCATTGTCTCATTACGTAATCTAATTCCTTCAGCATCTCCTGATTTTCTTACACTGCATTCCATTACCCTTGTTTTACTCTTGCAAATGTTCATCTTACATCCTCTTATCAAGTCACAGTCCATGGCGTTCAGTTGCTCTTCCAGGTCTTTTACTGACTACGACAGAATTACTGTGTCATCAGCAAACCGCAAAGGTTTTATATCTTCTCCCTGAACATAATTCCTTCTCCAAATTTCTCCTTCACAGCTCGCTCAATGCACAGATTGAATAATATTGGGGAAAGGCTGCAACCCTGGCTTACTCCCTTCCCAACCATTGCGCCCCTTTCATGCCTTTCAATTCTTATAACTGCTATCTGGTTGTTGTAATAGTTGATTATAACTTGTCATTGCCTACATTTTTTACCTCTGCTATCTTCATAATTTGAAACAGTTTATTCCAGTCAACATTGTCAAAAGCTTTCTGCAAATATACAAAAGCTATAAAAAGGGTTACCCTTCCCTAAACTATCTTCTGACATAGCTCATAAGTGAGTATCGCCTCACGTGTTCTTACATTTCTTCTAAATCCTAAGTGATCTTTCCCGAGGTCGGATTCTACGTTTTTCATTTCGTCTGTAAATAACAATATGTAACATGCTGCACTACTGTCACGGAGAGATCTGACATGTGTTTCACCAATTTCGATCGAATTTTGAATGGACGTACTATATTGTTTATAAAGAGACAAGTGTTCCGGCTTTTTGCTGGACAGTAATTTTTGAAAAATATTAAGGTCAAAGTTGACGATGGAAAGTCACGTTTTCAGTGCTTTACGTTGAAAGATCGACCGAATATGTAGATTTTTTGCTAATATACATGGGGTCACAAGTGAATGACGTTCCAGTAATTAAAGTATTTGTGATTTCATGCTTTATCGTGGGAACTCGTCAACATGGGCGACTTTCCGAGTGGCCGCAACCTTTTCATCCTAATTTCACATGTGATGTTGTTGATGCACTAGAATACTCCATAATATTGGTACCTTCGACACAATGTGGATGTCAGTTTCATCTTCGTAGACCACTTCTTCGACTTCTACAAATTTCATTTCTTGGTGCATAGTACAAAATCACTGATACAATTCGTTGCTGACTAAATGAATTTTTTCTGAAATTGATGTGCTCACAGCTAGTAATGTAAAGCTATTCTCTCGCAGTAATTTTAAGAAAAGGTGTACAGCTTCAGAGAGTTCGTGTTTGCCTTCTTCATCCACTCTTTCGTGAATAATGATAACGTCGTTAGCATTTCGAACTCCACATTCCACAGGCGAAGTTGTCACAGCTTTTCGATTCTCCATCATTTCGAAAGTTCACATAAATATATACACCCACCTCGAGGTGATATGAAACAATGTGATCACGCTTTATTTATCCGTCAAGGACTACTCAGTGTGCAACATTCTGAGTTTTTCAACAACACTAATGGTGTAAGTGATCTACCGCTCAACTGGCAACGGCGCTTGGAAAGTTGCGCATGTTTATGAATACCCAAGCAACAGGACAAAAACTTTAATTACTTGAACATCACTAACTTTTGACCACATATATATTAGTATAAAAGACTCATCTTCAGACGATCTTTCGATGTACTGAAAACGCAATATTCCATCATCAAATTGTAATTTATTTAAAAAAAAAAAATTACTGAGTTTCCAGCATAAAACCGAAACACATTTCATGTTGTATGTCCATGCAAAATTTGATTGAAATTGGTCACCTACATGTCAGTCCCTCTCCTTGTGAGAGAAATTTTTCTACCATTTGTGTAGTCGCAGTTGGTTGCAGTGCGGAAACACGCGGACATGGCCGTTCACGAAATACAACATAATTAAGACTGTCACTCAGAACCAGACCAAATGCAAACATCACTATATCTAAAACTGACAAAAATAGTTTTATAAAGAAAATAGTTTAATAAAAAATGCTTGCATTTTTGCTTGCATCCCATTCAGAGATAGACTGATGACCTAGTTTTTGGCCCTTTTATCCCGTGAACTAACCAACCAGCCGCACTTGCTACTATAGCCCATTGCTGAAGAGTTGTTGTTGTTTTTACGTAGTCTACAGCTTCTCTGGCTTCAATAAATCTGTCGAATGTCCATTTATTGATAGCATCTAATTTATCGACTCTGGATCTTCCAGTTTTGATGTCCGTTTCCCACTTCTTTAATGAGTCCTTTCTTGTTAACTTGCATTTGCTCCCTTGGTTTGCAGTGTTTTCAAACTCCAGTTAGGATGTCGTTTCGCCAGTGTCACTTTAGTTATTTTGACATCCAATGATACTTGCTTCTATGCCTTACATTTCTTTTCTTCATGTTCATACCAAGGGGGATTCTAACCTCCTCGGTTCATACGCTGAATCTTATGTCCCGTGTATGTCAGATATGCCTAAAACTGCCCCTGCCCCCATACACCTTTTCCAATATGCCAATGACACCACTTTCCTTGCCTTAGCTCCCACCCTTGCCCATTCCAACCATCTTCTCCAAGAACACCTTGACCTTTTCGCCACTTGGTGCAACCAGTGGCTCCTCTCTATAAACCCAACCAAAACCCAGGCCATCATTGTAGGTCGTACCACCCCTTGCTTCTGTCCCCGTGATTTCTATCTCACCCTCTGTCCCACCTGCCTCATCCCTACCCTGAAGTACCTGGGTCTCATTATTGATTGCACCCTATCCTGGACTCCCCACCTCCACACTATCGAAGAAGAAGCCCATTCCTGCCTATGCCTTCTCAAACTCCTTGTTGGCAAAACCTTGGACCTAAATCATTCCATCATCTTCTATACATATAACTCCCTCATCCATCCCATCCTCTGTGTAGCCCATCCAGCCTGGATCTCCACCCTCCACATTCTTCTACAAATTCCTGGTGATACTGAAGCGCCATGTCCTCTACCTCACCTTCCATATCCTCCTTTATCTCCTCTCAACCACTTGGGTCCTCTACGATCTCATTCCTTTCCCCCACCTCATCTTCTTTATTGAAAATCTCTGTCTCCATTACCTATCTCACAGATTAGACCCGCCTAATCCTCTAGTCCATCCCCTTCTCTCAGTGCCAGGTCCATTGCCATGCCTCCACCAATGTATCTCCACTGCTCTACACCTGTCCTCTCTCCAGATCCTTTCCCATGGTAACTTCCAAATCCTTTCCCTCCTGAATGATGTCCTCTGACCCGACATCTACCCTTCCTATTAGCTATGATCTTTCCCTTGCTCCCTCTTCCCATTCTCTCCCTGAGGGCCCCGGCCATCCTCCCTTCCTCCCCTCCTGCCCGTTCTCCTCTCCTCATTCCATACCATTGTCCCTCTGGCTCCTCCCCTCCTCTCCTTCCCCTGGCTTCCTGGGACATTCTCCCCATAGTCCCTCCCCCACTGGCCCTGTGGTCCCTCTCCACCCTCTCCCTCCCCCTCTCATTCCCTTTTCCCCCCACATCTCACCTTTAGTATTGTGAGTGCTCCACCGCATATGGAACCTTTTAATGTGCTTTCATGTGTGTGCTTTGCCAAATGTGGTTTCTTTTAGTTGCATAGTTTTATTTAATGACAGTGAACAGCCAAGCCATCGCCACCACCCAGTGCTTATTTTAATTGTATCTGTCCCTCCACATCTCCAAAAGGTGTTTTACTCACCATCATCACCATTTCAATGTTTCTAAGGACATCAATGTTTCACTCGCTTTAAGTACTTTGTTTTCTCCACTTAAAATCTCCATGATTTTATTTGTAATTTATCTCCCACCTATTATTGCCATTTCTTTTTCATCTATATTATGTTTGAAATTATGTAGGCTGAAGAATGCTACCAGACTGCCGTGTATTAGGAAATGAAACGACAATAAAGATAGAAGAAAACTCTTGGTAATAAAAACAGCAGGTCAAGTTTTCAATTATAATAAGTTTTTTTTTAATTTTAGATAACTAGACATTATAAAATAAAAATCCAAAAGAAAGTTCATAAATCTCTTGATGCCATAAAATCAGGAAGAAAAATAAAGAAAGTGTCAAGAGCTTTTGGGGTCACTAAGCTGCTCTGCATACGAGAATGAGTTATGGTTGGAAGAAACCCAACATTTTGATTGGTGAAGGAAATGAGATTAGTGATCACATTATTATAATGGCCAAGCTGTTCTGTGGTGCCGCATGGGAGTAGCCGAGTGATCTGGAGTGCCACGTTACGGATTGTGCGGCCTCCCGCGTCAGAGGTTTGAATCTTCCCTCGGGCATGGATGTGTGTGTTGTCCTTAGGTTAGTTTAATTTAGTTTAAATAATTTGTAAGACTAGGGACTGATGACCAACGTAGTTTAGTCCCATAGGATTACGGACATTTGAACATTTGTTTGTTATGTGGTGTATTAAGGCTGTCGGGAGCCTGGGGCAGCAAACAAAATGAGACCGCACATCCACTTAAAAATAGATGTATTACGAAGAAAAAACAAGTAGCTTTCAAGTTTCAGAGGCGGGACGGTCAAAAAGGAGTAGCTTTTGGAGCCCCCCCCCCCCCCCCTCCCCAAGAATGAGAGTTACGGGATGAATTCCTCCCCCGCCTCCTTCCTGTTTTACTCCAGCAGTGCAAGATTGCATCTGCAGAGGCTAACAAGATTGAAAAGAAGAAAAAGTAATCTAGGCTACCTGGGAAGGACTATTAAAGTTTCTACCAAGGACAAAGGACAGTCAGGGTTTAAGGGATGTGTCATTTGTCCTCTCAGTCTAGACAGATTTCTGAAAATGAACTCTTTTTCATATCTGTAAATATTAAAAGCAATTCAAGATATGATATGTGCACAGAACATTATTTTGTTCATAAATGTAATGTGTAGTATTTGTAACTAATAAATTAAAAAAAAAAATAAAAATAACATGTGTTGTCTATTTTTACGGTTTGCTTGTTTTGTGTGCTAGTACCCAATATCATGCATCTCATTACTCTAAAGGATGGGGAACATCACTCATTTACACAATTTTTCATATTCATGTTTGAAGTTAAGGTACTATTTTATAATTATTTTTTATCAGTTGGAGTATTTGGAGAAATGTCCATAGTATCGTACTGATATCAATTTGTTTTCATAGGTGTTAATAACATAAGTGCTTGTATTTCCCCCACCCTTCCCTATTGCATATCATGATTGATGAAGAAATTACTAATTGGAAAAAAGTTCTGTAGAGGGTTGTTGTAGTAAGCAACTGTGCACAAAAGATCTTGCTTTCGGAGGAACAGATCGGTGATCGACAAACATAAATTATTGTAAGATTTTCAAACTGCATGTTGCATTCGATTATTTTTTAGCCAGTGTTATTGAATTATTTTGAAATCAAGGATCTGGAATTACCAGTTACAAATCAAAGACCGCTTGCGATGATTTGATGGATTAGGAAGACTTAAAACAGACTGGAGAGAAGATATGAAGGGTGAAATAGTTTTCCTTAAGCATCGATTCAGTACTACATATAGCTGAGGTGGACCAAGTTACACTTGTCAGTAGATAAGTACATTTTGGAATCAGGTGAGCCATGTAAAAGGTTTCCGTTGATATGAAACAATGTGATCACGCTTTATTTATCCGTCAAGGACTACTTGGTGTGCAACATTCTGAGTTTTTCAACAACACTAATGGTGTAAGTGATCTACCGTTGGCCTCTATTAAGCAAAAGAAATGTTTTGCCATTATTTTGTAATTCAAAACACTGCACATAATTAATGAAGACTGTCATAGGTAGTCATATGATAATGCCTTGAATGTGTCTGGTGTGTTCAGTGGAAAATTCAAAGCCAAGCACAGTTTGGTATTTTTGTTTCTTGCTCTGCCCATTGTTTAACCTTAGTGGTAACTACCACTACTAATCTTGCACAGAAACTTCTGATGCCTCTTCATGTTGCTTCAAGAAATCTACTTTTTCTTAAGTATGACCCAAGATTGGAAAAATTAATGACTGAAATCAGGAAAGGAAAAATTGTAATGAGGTCAAAACTGACCCATTCAGGTTGACATTGCACATGTAGAAGAAGTTTGATTGACTGATTTGTTTATTCACCATTTATCATTCACGTGATATGGGTTTTGTCACATAAACAAAAATTTATTGGTTGCATACATTGATGAAAAGACAAAATATATACAGTATAGCTCAGTATATTACTTACAAAATATACAGTTTCTCATTTCACTAAAGAAAGTCAATGGTACCTGTCTTTCATGTGTTCATTTAAATAGTCTTTCATTGTGTAATAACTTTGTAGTAGGTGAAACATTTTGACAGCTACTTTAAAGCTGTGCATATTAGTTATTTGTTTGATGTAATGATACAACTTATTGTATATTTTTAATCCAAAGTATTCAATAATGTTTTGGAGTCTCACTTTATTTTTTCTTGTTAGGTGCAGGTGTTCCCTAATTCTTGTGCTGTGATTATGTATAGAGCTGGTTTTGACATAGCAATATACATTTTTCCTGACATACAGTAAGGTTTGGAAAATATATTCACAAGGAGCAGTCAGTATCCCTAGTTCTTTAAAGAATTCTTAAGGCAGTGACCCATTTGTTATTTTTTTAATTATTTTTTGAATAGCCCACTTTTGTGATGATTTTTTTTTTCTAAATTATGTCTGTCAGAGCCCCAGAAGATTATATCATACCTAATGACTGAATGTAAATATGTATAAGAAGTTACTTGATCAGTTACTGCTACATACTGATGCTACTACCCTTAGAGCGTAGCATGCAGATGAAAATATTTTAGCTGTCCTAGTGGTATGTTCTTCCATTTCAGATGGTTATTTATATCCATCCCTAGAAATTTTGTATGAGTTTCACTGTTCACAGAGTACCCATTTAAATTTAATTTAATATCCTTGGTTTTGTTTATAAATACAGAAAGTGTTGGTTTACCCTCCTCTGCCCATTTGTGTATATCTTTGAGCACATTATCAGCTTTTCACAGCAGTATTTCATTGTCTTACCTGTGATTATTATGTTACTGTCAACTTACTTACAGAACTTTATACAGAATTTTGTCTCCATGGGTGACATTTTCTCGGTGTCATTCTTGGCACGAAGCCCTTAAAACTTCATTAGTGATTACATATTTCTATTTTGCCGCTAAAATGCTCAGGCCAGTATAGATCTAAGGGCTTTGTGCCAAGAATGACACTGAGAAAATGTCACCCATGGAGACAAAATTCTGTATAAAGTAAGATTGAAGTAATGTATAGGGTGTCCAGAAAAGGGCTTCCTGATTTCAAAATTAAATATCTCGAAAACAAAGATCGATAAAGGAATGCAGTAAATGGTATGTTTATTGTGAAAGCTGTAAGAAGTTTATACAGCAGTTTGAAATAATAGTTACAAAAGCTGCTAACAGATGACTCTGTATGCTGTACAGCTCATATCAGCAAACATAAGTGAAATAATCGTATGAAAACACTCTTTGCAAACAATCACATCACAATGTTTTCAAAATGTTCACTATTGGCACTACAGAGGTGGCACAAACAAAGAATGGAATTCGCCAACACATTTCGTAGTGTCTCAACCAAAAATGGATTCACATGCCACAGAGATCGCTGATTCAAGCTCGTCCAGTGTGGTGGAATGCTTTGGGTAGACCATGTCTTTCACTGTGCTCCCACACAATAACTTTAGGAGGATACAGGGGTTTCGCTTCACACCAATATGGCTTTTTGGAACCCCAAAATCGCCAGTTCTGCTTATTCACGTATCCATTCAGGTGGAAGTGTGCTTCATCTGTAAACCAGATGCAGCCAACATCAAATCCTTCACTATCAATCATTGTGAGCATCTGATTAGCAAAGGCAACCCTTTGTTGCACAGCTCGTACGGGTATGGCCTGGTGCATTTGAATTTTGAGTGGAAACATGTGTAGGCCCTTTCTCAGTTTTTTCTGCATGCTGGAACGCTTCAAACCAATCTCAGATGCAATTCTACGGACGGATGACATTGGATTTCGCTGAATAATTCCAGAAACTGTGGTGATATTTTCAGGCATAACTGCAGTTTGCTTGTGGCCAACATGCCCCATTAGATCATCAGTTACGCTGCATGTTCGTTAAAATTTTGCGAAGAGCGTATGAATGGTTTTCGCATCGGGTCCTTTTGGAACATTAAATCGTGCTTGAAAACTTTGCCTTGTTTCCGTAGGACTCTCTTCTAACCTGTGGTACTCTAGCACCAGAAAAACGTGATGTTCAATGGAGTACATGGTTTTAATCTCTTCCTTCGGTATGCTCACCTCCTTTCATGTTTCAATAGTGGAACTGATCGCTCTGGGCTTCGGATCACTATTTATACTAGGCATTACGCATGGCGATTACAGTGCCATATGTTAGCAGCTTTTGTAACTATTATTTCAAACTGCTCTATAAACTTCTTACAGCTTTCACAATGAACATATCGTTTACTGCATTCCTCTATCGATCTTTGTTTTCGAGATATTTAATTTTGAAATCAGGGAGTCCTTTTCTGGACACCCTGTATGAGGAGGTAAAGGAAATTATTCTGACAGTTAAGAGGAGAGGAAAACTTAATTGTGATGTGGGACTGGAATTCAGTAGTTGGAAAAGGAAGGGAAGAATAAATAGTAGGTGAATATGGACTGTGAAAAAAGAACATAAGAGGAAGCCGTCTGATAGAATTTGGTATGGAAAATAATTTAATCATAACAAACATTAAGTTCAAGAATCATGAAAGAAGGTTGTATACATGAAAGAGACCAGGAGACACTGGAAGGTACCAGACAGATTTTATAATGGTAAGGTATAGATTTCGAACCAAGGCTTAAACTGTATCCAGTGTCAGATTATCGACTATGACCCCTGTCGTATTGTTTATGAACTGTAGACTGAAATTGAAGAAACTGCAGAAAGTTAGGAATATATGAAGAGGGAACCTGGATACATTGAAGGAACCTGAAATTCTTGAAAATTTCAGTGGGAGATTTAGGCAACAGTTGACAGAAATGGGGGAAAATAAAACAGTAGAAGAGAAATGGGTAGCTTTAATAGATGAAATAGTGGAGGTAGCAGAGGACCAGTAGGTAGAAATGCAAAACCTACAAAATTCCTTGGATATCACAAGAAATACTAAATTTAATTGATTAAAGGAGAAGATATAAAATGCTGTAAATAAAGCAGGTAAAATGGAAACCGGATGACTAAGAAATGAGATAGACAGGAAGTGCAAAATGGCTAAGCAGGGGTGGCTAGAAGCCAAATGCAAATCTTTAGGATAGTGTGTAACTAGGGGAAAAATTGATATCGCCAACAGGAAAATACAAGAGACATTTGGACACAAGAAAAATAGCTGTATGCATCCAGAATTTAGATGGAAAACCAGTTCTGAATAAGAAGGGAAAGCTTAAAGGTGGAAAAAGTATAGTATATAGAGGGCATAGGCGGATCCAAGGGGGGGGGGGGGGGTTAAGGGTCGTTAGCCTGCCCCCCCCCCCCCTAGGAGTTCCATTTTCTTTTTTCTTTTTTTCCCTTGTAGAATGCGAAGCAGTGTGCTATTATGAAGAGCTCTGAACCTTCAAAACTGTGAGGCGTTTGTTTCATTGAGTGTGGGGTAAAAGGGGTGGATGGTACTAGTGTCTTCCTACTGAGCCAGAGTTGAGCTGATGAGAATTCTTCCACCTCCCCCCCCCCCCCCCCCCCCCCCATGCAGGCCATCCTGGATCTGCCGCTGATAGAGGACCTCTACAATGGAACTGAACTGTGAGACAATATTGTAGGAAGGGAAGAGGAAGTAGATGAATTTAACAGAGCACTGAAAGACCTAAGTTGAAATAAGACCCCTGGATTAGATGACATTACCTCAGAGCTACTGAAGTCTTTGGGAGAACCAGCCATGACAAAACTATTACACCTGGTGAGTAAGATGTATGAGATTGGCAAAATACCCTCAGACTTTAAGAAAAATTTAATAATCCCCATTCCAAAGAAAGGAAGTGTAGGCAGGTGTGAGAATTACAGAACCATCAGTTTAATAAATTATGGTTGCAAAATTGTAACATGAATTATTTACAGAAGGGTGGAAAGGCTGATGGATGCTGACCTTGGGGAAGATCAGTTCAGATTCAGGAGAAATGTAGGAACACCGGAGGCAATACCCCCTTGCGACTTATCTTAGAAGAAGATTAAGGAAAGGCAAACCTACATTTCTAGCTTTTGTTGATTTGGAGAAAGCTTTTGACAATTTTGGTTGGATTAGATTAGATTAGATGTACTTTTCGTTCCAGTAGATCTGAATTGAGGGAATCCTCTTGGATGTAGAACATGACAGAAGTGGAGTACTCTTTCAAATTCTGAAGTCAGAAGGTGTGAAATACAGGGAACTGAAGGTTATTTACAACTTGTATGTTAACCAAACATTTGTTATTACTTCATATTCACAGAATATATGACATCAACTGCAAATGGACAAAGCTGAAAATGTGCACCCAGCTGGGATTCGAACCCGGGTCTCTCACTTTCTACTCAGTTGCACTGACCACTACACCCCTGGGGACACAGTGATCATCGCACTTATAAGGACTGCCTAAGCACACCTCCCATCAGATACAAATTCTCAGCTTTACCCTGTCCACAGTACTCAAACGTAGTTTTGAAACAATCCTTGCAGGTGCGGTGATCACTGTGTCCCCAGCGGTGTAGTGGTCAGCACAACTGCCTAGAAAGTGGGAGAACTGGGTTCAAATCCCAGCTGGGTACACATTTTCAGCTTTCCCCATTCGCAGTTGAGGTCATATATTCTGTGAATATGAAAGAATAACAATTGCAGGATCAGAAGTGATGTCTGTTCTTTTGGAACAGGGGGTTGAAGAAATAAAAACATTGTGTTTTGCTAATGACATTGTAATTTATTCTGTTAGAGACAGCAAAGGACCTAGAAGAGCAGCTGAATGGAATGGACAGTGTGTTGAAATGAGTGTATAAGAAGAAAATTAACAAGAACAAAACGAGAGTAATGGAATGCAGTCTTTGAAAATTTGGTGAGGCTGAAGGAATTAGGTTAGGCAACGAAACAATAAAGACGGTAGATGAGTTTTGTTGCCTGGGTAATAGAATAACTTTTGACATCGAAGTACAGAGGATATAAAATATAGGATGGCAGTGGAAATAATAGTGTTTTTGCAAAAGAAAAATATGCTAACAACAAATGTTAATGTCAGTGTAAGGAAGTCTTTTCTGGAGGCATTTGTATGGAGTGTTTCCTTGTACGGGAGTGAAACTTGGACGATAAATTGTTTAGACAGCAAGAGGATATATGTTCTTGAAATGTGGTGCTACAAAATAATGCTGATCATTAGGTGAGTAACTAGTCCTCTTATATATGGCAAAAATTTGTGGATGAAAAGACCATTTCTGTGTCTCAGAAACATAAAACAAAAATATGAGATACAATAATATAACATGTACAAAACTAATACGAATCAGTTGCAGCAAAACAACAGCCACTCTGAATACTGCACATAAAAGATCATCTATAATTATGATTTTGAAAATTATATCTGTGGAACACTAGGCTGCATAATATTAAAGAAAAATGTTTTTGCAGAAAAAGACACCTGATGATAGCTCTTCTGTTGAAAGATATTTCGTGTGGATAAGGAATAAATATTTCATCAGATTGCCTTCCATAAATGGGGTATTTTTTGTGCCCACGACTGTATTTATGATATCCAAATGGATGTTTTGCAGCAATCAGTCGTTATTATTGTAAAAAACTGCTTCATTTTGCAGATCTAGACTTCGGCAAGTGACTTGTCATTATCAATCCTAAAATAACAAGAAGTCACCGTCAGTATAAAAACATTACATGAAAAAAAAAAAAAAAAAAAAAAATATATATATATATATATATATATATATATATATATATATATATATATATATATATATATGTGTCTTCTTGTGTCTGTGTAAATGTGTGGGTGTGTGTGCATTTGTTTACCCTCCATTTTTCCCCCCAAGGTAAGTCTTTCCTGCCCCGGGATTGGAATGGCTCCTTATCCCCTTCCTTAAAACCCTCATCATTTCCTTTTCCCTCTCCTTCCCTTCTGCCTGATGAAGCAGCTAGGCTGCGAAAGCTAGCGTTTATGTGTGTGTGTGTGTGTCTGTGTGTTTATTTGTTGCTATCACTGCCTGTGCCCCTTCGCCTGGTAAGTGTACTTCATCTATTTTTTAAGTATATTTTTCCTGTTAGGAATTTTTCCTCTCAGCTGTGCTTTTCTCTCAAGCACAATGTACTCATCAAACCTAGTTTCCAGCTTCCTTCCTGTCTGCACCACACAACATGCCCCACAATCTGGGCAGTCAATCTTGTAGACACCTAAAGCATGAACTGAATTAATTTTGTCTACACTGTGCTTGAGTATGTTGCGTAAATTGTTTTTGGATGCAAAAGCTACTTTTACATCTGAGGGCACGACAGTGTCCCTGCCAAGTCGAGCGCACGGCTGTACCATCCTTTTAAGCAGTAGACAGAGCACTTTCGAACCCCCTGCTACTCAGTTGCAGATAAAGCTGGAAGCCTGAATTTTTGGTTACCAAGAGTATTTACTAAAGCTGGCTATATTTTGAAATTATACTGTTCTACACCTCATAGTTTATGAAATATTAGCAGTCGAAATTCGCTAATTCTGTCACAAACCGACTCACCTATCATCAAAATTCTAAGGTACTTCTAGCAAACACACAAATGTCAAATTTTGTATTTAGATAGCGTTTAGCCTGTAATGGAAGGTTTAATGGTTCTTATTACTATGGGGCGATGTGCTTGATATACAAGGTGTCCCAGCTATCTTGTCCACCCAAAATATCTCAGCTATTGGAAACGACTTTCACTGGTATCAATGTACGGCTGGGGCCAATGAATGTACATATTTGGAAACATTCTCAAACGAAAGCAAGTGCGTTACATGACAAACTTTTTTTTTAAATGGACAAACTATATTTTTTCAGCAATCCATAGCATGACAAATCACATAAACAATGGCGTTGATTGCATCGCAATATTCCAGTTACATCCTGAGATATTGTGACACGAAGTTGACACTTGAAAAACCTGAAATGTGCTGCTAGCACACTTCCTGAGGCTCAGGCATGAACCCCATGCTGCCCATAATCGCGATGTGATAAGACATGTGTAATCGCACTTCCATACTTACCAAGAGGTCCGAAATGAATAATACGGTCGGCTGCCATCTTGCATTAAAGTCGTACATTCCAGCAAGTATGTATCCCATAGGCTCGAGGTGATGCGGTTCTGTAACATATCTGTGTACTGCAACGTTAGTCACAAAGTTAACTTTGCTTATCGTTAATCTGTTACTAAAAAGGTAATGCCGTTCAACGTTAAAACTTTACTTTACTGTAGATCTAGTGCAAGTGACAGTGAATCATTCACTCATAATAGTAAAATTCATGTTGATGGTTTTAGTGAAATGAGCAAGTGGACTTAAGGTTTTACTGTTGTTTAGGTAAAAATGTTTTGATTTGGGAAATTCAGGTGAGACGTAGAAGATGAATGTAAACATGTTTAACCAATTAGTTTTATTATTACATAATTATCAATGTTATGTTTATCTAATGCGTTACATGACAAATTGTATCAAACAAATGTTTCTGAACATCACTGGGTAAAATGGCCCTTTGTAGAAACTTGCACTGTGATACCAGCAATACATACTAAAGATAGCATTCACATATCATGCTCAAAGTGATAACCATTGGCTTGCATACATAGGGTCACTCTGCAGATGAAGGATGCTCTACTTTGTGCTACTGTTTCCTCTTTGATGGCTGTACAAGCACCAATAATGTGTTGCTTCAAGTCCTCTGGTGTTGTTGGTTCATGTTGGTAAACAGCATCCTTCACTGCTCCCCAAAGAAAAAAATTCAGCAGTGTAAGGTCCGGAGATCGGGCAGGCCACCTAACTGGGCCACCACGTCCAATCCACCTACCAGGGAACTTATGGTTCACAAGTCATTGTGCTCTTAAGACATTATGTGCAGGGCATCTGTCATGCTGATACCACATGACCATTCTCCTGTTCAGAGATACGGTGTCCAAGAGAAGGTTGTGTCGTATAAATCTCGAGTACTGTCTGCCATTTTGGACGCCATTTACAAAGAGAGGTCCGTTAATGGTATCTCCAATAATTCCACACCAAACATTCACTTTCCGCAGATGTTGATGCTCTACCTGATGGAGCCATTTTGGATTGTCTGCGGACCGATAATGCATATTCCTCATATTGACAATTCCTTTGTTGGTGAATGATGCCTCTTCGGTAAAGAGAACATCTGAGAAAAAATTTGGATTAGTCAGAAGTTTTTGCCGAGCCCACCAACAAAATGTTACCCTGTTGCTGAAGTCATTTCCATGAAGTTCCTGGTGTAAATGAACATGGTAAGAATGAAATTTATGACGTTGAAGAATACGCTGTGCACTTGATTTCGACACACCAACTTCACGTTCAATTTGATGTGTGCTGATGTGAGGATTCACAGCTATGGTAGCGAGCACAGCAACTTCAGCATGTTCATCTGTTCATGTTCTAGAACGATGTCTGGGTCTTGATTTGATTTAATTTTTCCAGGGAAGCCAAAACAGTCTTGGTCCGGCCCACCACTGCCTGCACCGAAACTAAGTTTATTGTGCAGTATCGCTCCCTGTATATCTAGTAAAGCCAACCAATTCCCTTGAACAGTGCAAGGAGTCCCTGTACGAGTTCTTTATTAGACACAATTTCTTCGGGTCTGGTTGTCCCAAATGTTCTGTGCCTTTTACTCTCCAATCCAATGCATTTGAAGATTAGATGTGATGCAGTTTCATCACTGTCATCACAGGGTCCTCTTCTGTTATTACTATTGTATGTAGGTGTTTTTTTTAATTCCCATGGCCTGTCAGCAATCCAACAATGAGTCAAATCTCTCTCCTGTTCAGGTTCAGGATTGCAGAGCTTCTTTTAAAACATGGCTTTGGCATCATTACCTTGCCATGTTTTTGGTGATGGACTTTGGTCCAATATTCTACGTGCTGTCTTCTGAGCCAGTTACGTAGCTCCAATTTGATCATTGCCTTGGTGATTGTCAGGACAGGTTCCAGTCCAATAAATGGAGACTCTGCCCCCATCCTGGCTAATCTGTCAGCATGTTCATTGCCACTGATCCCCGAGTGGCCAAGGACCCACAATAGGTTTACTCTTTTGCTTTCTCCTAGCTCCACTACAACCCTGTGACATTCTGCAACAATTTTAGACCTTGTTGCAGGAGCTGCCAGTGATCTCAGGGCTGCCTAGCTGTCTGAATAGATATAGATGCTATGATCTTTGTAGCACCTACACAAATTCTCCTCCACACATGCCCTGATGGCAGTGATTTTGGCCTGGAATACTGAGGCCAGTTTCCCTAGAGAGATGACGTCCTCCAGTCTTGGCTGCACCCCGTATACCCAGGCCCCAATGCCTTGGTCTGATTTCGACCCGTCAGTGAACCAGACAATATCCCCCGTACTGTGTCAAACTATTTTCTCCCATTGCTCCCTACTTCCAATTCTTATACTGAAAGGCTTGTTGAAGCAGTATGGGATTATAATATAGTCGGCTGGCATTTCCCCAACCTTTCCGATATTTACCTCAGTCATTATTTTAGTGTGTGATTCTGGATATCCCAAAGAGTTCCAGTTGTTATCAGTTTTGAGTCTGTAGGCACCAGCTGCTGCCTCCATCTTGACCCAAAAGTGTAATGGGAGCATATCCAGCGTGGTTTCCATCCCAGCAGTTGGTGTGCTGCTATTTCCGCCTATTATGGCTAAGCAGGCTAATCTCTGCACCTTACCAAGTTCCTTAGCAGCAACCTGCTGTTCTACCTTCTTCCACCACACGACCGCCCCATAGGTGATCCTGGGTCTAATCACTGTGGTGTATATCCAGTGCATACCCTTGGGGCTCAGGCCCCAATTTTTGCCACAAGCTCTCCTGGTACTTACTAAAGTACCTTTTGCCTTGGAGCAAATATTCCTAATGTGAGGGGTCCATGTCAGTTTCTCATCTAGGGTAACCCCTAGATATTTCACTGTCCCCTTCACAGGTAGTGCTTCATTGAAAAGCTTTAGATTCCAACTTGAGTATTGGATATGTTTCTTTGTGAATGGTACAACAACAGTCTTCTTAGGACTAACCCCCCCAGATCCTGTTTTCTGCACCAGTCTTGCACAATGTCCAAAGCACCTTGTGCCATATTCTTCATTGTGTCAGCAAATTTGCCAAGTATTACTATGACAAGATCATCTGTGTATCCTTGCAAAAGTACTGCCTAGAGTTTAATTCTCCAATGAGATCATTCACTACTAGATTCCACAATAAAGGGGAAAGATCTCCTCCTTGCGGGCAACCCCTAGTGGTGTTGATTACCATTTTTTCATTCATCATGGTAGCCTCTACCTTTCTTCCACTGAGCATGGCCCTAGTCCACCTACATATAGTGGTCCCTAGGCCATGCACCTCTGCTGCCCTAACCATGGAATCGAAGGTCGTGTTGCTAAAAGCCCCCTCGATGTCCAGGAAGATACAGAGGGCTATTTCCTGAAAGTGTAGTGCTTTCTCCACCTTCCCAACAAGTTGGTGGAGAGCTGTCTCACATGATTTACCTGGTTGATATGCATGTTGGTTTGAATGTGGAGGAGCCCTACTTTACCTCCTTTCTCCAACATGCACAGTAACCTGCTTTTCCAATGTCTTAAGAATGAAGGAGTAGAGGCTGATTGGTCTCATATCCTTGGCCTTCGTATGATCAATTATCCCTGGCTTTGGAATGAAGACAACCTTCACTGCCCTCCAGGTATTGATGATTCCTGCTGCTAGGCTAACCCTGAATAACCTGCATAGGAATCTAATAAGATTTTCTCCCGCTTGTTGCAGGAGAGCTGGAAAGATTCCATCGGGGCCAGGTGACTTGAACGGCTGAAATGTTCCCACCGCCCATTGGACCTTACTGAAATCGACACACTCCTTGCCCAGATCCCAGTCCTCTTTGCGAATACCTGAGAACCGTTGTCTCTCAGGAATCGCATTCTGATCTAAGTTATCCCCCAGAGTATATTGAGGAAAGTGAGTCTTGAGGAGCAGTTCCAGTGTTTCATGTGCTGTCTTTGTATACTCCCCATCCTCATTCCTCAATGTTCCTCGTGGATTAGTTGGTACTCTAGTGAGGATTTTATGAAGTCTCGCTTGAGCAGCCGTGCCCTCCACTTCCTCACAGAATACCTTCCAGGATGCCTCCTTTGCCCGTCTGATGGCAAGGTTGTAATTGACAAGGGCCTCACGATACTTTGCCCATTGTCCTTTCACCTCGCAAGGTTAAACAGTCTTCGTACCTGTTTCCTTTGCATTTCCAGGTTATTATTCCACCAAGGCACACTCCTATTGGTGCACTTCTTAGTGATTGAGCAGTTGTCCTGGTATGAGGTCACTGTAGCAGAGGTTACAGCCTCTGCTACTTCCTCAGACTCCTTATCGAAGTTTTAATTTCCGATAGGCTGAAGTCTAGCATAAAACAGCTTACCTCCAGTACCACCGAGGCCGGATACACCCACTTTGTATAAATAGGGTTCTTGTATCAGGGCCACGTCCACCTCCTGTCTCCCCAGGCGACGTCTCAGGGCAGCAGTGGCCCCTTTACTTTGCTGCAGGTTTATCTGCAGCACTTCCAGTCCCCATCTTGCTGCCATTATTGCCTTTAAGGTCTTTGATTACCCTGACAGCGACCTGCAAGAACCCTAAAAACAGTTTCAGGCCTTGCTCTCGCATTGCCTTCAGGGACTTCTCTCCGACCTCCACCACCAGGGTTCGTCCTTCCGGAACGACCTTTTGGTTAATTACCCTCCAATCCTCTGTCGAGACTTTTGGTTCTGGACCCTTATTTTCTCAAACAGAGTCTTTGGAGGGACATCCTTAAGGATCTTTGGTACCCATATTGATACCTTTGCGGTCTTCAGGAGTTCGGTTGCTCTCTTGACCAGCAGCTTCGCATCCTCCCTCGGGGATATCATGGGCACCTTGTCCTTAAGGCATTCTGCTGAGTGCTCCCCCTCCCAGACAAAAATGAGGGCACTGCGATCTAGATAGATCCTCCTGAATGTGGTTCCTGAACCAGCGTCCCCCACAATCTCTTCAAAGAGGGCCATCTGCATGAGCTCCTCCTGCTGCGAGGTGATGCTCACCAGTTGGTATCCTTCTTGGAAAACCGCCATTCTAAAGACCGAGACTGCAGTACTATAGGTCTGTTTCCCTATTTCCTGCCTCAGCCTTTTAGGATCACGCTTGTCCAGAGAGGAAGGAGTCTTAAATTCCTCCGTAACCCTCCTGCCAACTGTCTTTGACGTCGAGGGGGGTCTGTGTATCCCCTTCGACCTGACGCAGTTTCTTTTTGGAGGTCTTGGGCTCAAGCCCTTTTGATTCCCTCCACTTATGCTTAGGAAGCCATTCTTTTCCTTCCTTTTGCTTCTGTTCCTTGAGAAATTTCCTCCTCTGAGCCCCAGACAAGGCATTAATCCTAATCTGGTCTAACTTCTCTGTTACAGTTCCCACTTCTTGCTCAGGTCTAGACCCTGATTCAGAAGTAGGAGTGCACTCCATCGGTCTTGATCCCGATGTCTGAGTATCTGAGGTCTCAGATTGCCCCTCAGATTCTTTTAAAATACTTTCTTTCTCCGTGTTCATCTTAGTCCCACGAGATTTTGGGATTTATATGGTCCACACCACGATAAACCCACGCGGTGCAAGGCTACTTACTCAGGGAGGTTGCCCGGTATCCCTGAGGCTCCATTCAAGACACATTCACCCATGTGCCACACACCCCTCGGCACAGATCGCATCACACCTTGGGTTGGGAAAGGAATTGGGAAAGGACTGGGAGAGGATAAGGCAGACGGGACATTGTGGGACACGCTTGGTCTGATCCATCACCTGAGGCCTTTCCGGCAGTAGGTTCTCTACCTTCGATATAGCCTATAGCCCTCTGCTTCACACGGATACGCAAGCCTCTCCACCCACACGGACAGTGCTTCGTCAAGGTGGTGTTCCCCGGAGAGGATGTCTGGGTCTTGGATTTAAGCTTCCCATTTCAAGTAGACTAGATGTGAGACGACCAAACATCCAGCGTGAAGGCGATGGCTTGTCAGGGAATGATCTTCTGTACAGTCGTTCTGCCTGAACAGAATTTTGCCCGCCTACAACAGGGTATAGTACAGGTATGTAGAGTAGGGTAGAAAACAGACATATTAACGTAATAATCATAATGTTCTCTAATAGTACTATAAGCAAACAAGCAATCTAATAACATATTTTCCGTCAACGTACACTCTCCATAGATCAGCAGCATTTCTACAATATCTTCAAGTATGTACATAATACAGTATAAGTTCCTCAACACAATGTTTATTCAGAATGTGTACTACCTCTGTGCCATCACTAGATTACTCTGATGCACGACTACATTGTCAAGCGGTGTAGTGCACGCCAAAGCAACAACAAATGGGATGCTCGGAGGGTGGTGGAGTCAAGAGTTTGCATGGGTCGCAAATCATAAACAAGGCGAAGTGGTAACTGTGGCTGTAGTGGGAACTAAGTTGGACACATGTCTAGGTATAGCTAGGCCCTGGATGAACACATTCGATAAACCTTATTTTGGGTGTGCAGGATAAATAAGACAACCTGACCGGTGTATACCGATCGGTATCGGTTCATATTGTGTAGACACATAAAATGTGCAAGAGGGAAACCATTATGTGCTTATGAGAGTTAATAGCAGCAGACCGTATTATTCATTTTGGACCTCTTGATAAGTACGGAAGTGCTGTTATGCATGTCAATCACATCACGATTACAGGCAGCATAGGGTTCACGCCTGAGCCTCAGGATGTGCTCTTGCAACGCATTTCGGGTTTTTCAAGCGTCAACTTCACGTCACAATATCTTGGGATGCAATCAACGCCATTGTTTATGTGATTTGTCAAGCTATGGATTGCTGAAGAAAAAATATAGGGTGTCAGTTTAGAAAAACATAAGTTTGTGTTAAAAAACACATTTGTATCGTTTTAGAATGTTTCCAAATATGTACATTCATGGGCCCCAGCCGTACATTGATACTGGTGAAAGTTGTTTTCCAATAGCTGTTATTGTGCCAGAGATATTTTGGGTGGACAAGATAGCTGGAACACCCTGTATAATTCAATACTCAGCTTTTATATTGCAACGATAACAGCAGGGGTTCTGCTGTTTAACATATCTGGGTTCTTCCTGGGTGAGTAGCTCATCAAAATGAAAACTCGTGATGTTCTTCCATTTTTGAAACATTTATTTCACAAAATTGAATTGCTGCCATGACGTCTCTTGAAACTTCCACGTTAGCCAACCACAAACAATATACTGTCACACACTTTATTTCACAGACATACTTTTGTTAACAGTTCTAATGGCAGCTCTCTTTGTTGGATGCAATTAAATATATTTAGTTGCAATCACAAAATTGTTGAATTATAACAAAATCCATTCAGTATTGAATGGCAAATCAAGTTGACAAAACTGGAATTAAAGAAATGAATCTCTTTACATGTTTCCTTGGAGATATATATCATTTGTCCAAAACAACAATATTAACAAATAAATTTACTACAATCTATTACTGTCAAAACAAAGATCTATAGTAATGTTTCCACAAGCATACAAGCATTACAAAAATAGGCTAGCAGATATTTCTAACTCTTTGTAATTACAAAGTTATTAACATAAGCAATTTTTCCAATTACTGACAAAAGTTTTTTTTTTTTTTTTTTTTTTTTTTTTTTTTTTTTTTTTTCATTTTAATGTAGCCGTCATCTGTCTACTAAGTGAAGAGTCATCAGAATGACATCGGTACCTGATTAGAGAATGAAAAGTAACTGATAAGATGTATCTTAAATTGCTGGAAATGAATACAGTACCTAGACACCTACATTCCAGCTTGATTTCAGTTTTAAATGAAAAAAAAAAAAAAAAATGTTGCTTGTAATGGGGAGAGGTAGGGAGATGCCATTGATCTGGGAGACACGCAGACGAGGTGTTATGCATAGCAGTTTCAACTGGGAGACCTGATTGGTTGTTAAAGTGAAAGATAGGTTAGGTATAGGTTAAACAGGAAGTTTGTTTTTTTTACTATTCGAGGGTGCGTAGTGCCTGAATCTCCAGTTAAGGAATATGCAGCATCTCATTGGCTCCTACCAACAACCAATCAGGTCTCCCGGTGCCAGTTGAAACTGGTATGTGTAATGCCTCATGACATGCAATCTGTGTTATCTATGGTCTGTGCCATAGTGTGGAAAGAAACTCTCTGGAGTGAATATTGCATTCTGTCTTCTCTAGGAGGTGCTGGTTCTGCTCATGTTATCAACATTAAGCTAGGATTGTCACATGATATCATTATATAAATACGCAAACTTGAAAATTGAAGTGCCGATTTTCTACAATAATTTTATCAGGAGGCCAATTAAACTTGTATAATTCGAAAGATGGTTTGCTGTAGTTGTGCACTGAACAATAATCATTAATGTACATAATCATTGATAGTGGTAAAACTCATTAGATTTTTTCAAAGCTATAGCTTGTATTGCGATTTAAAAGCTCCAACTCTAATAAAAATAGAACATCAAAAATGAAGTGTTACCAACAACTGCCCTAGCATTGTTCGTTATTAGAAAAACGTCGATGGTAACATCAATGTTCAATTCAAAGAAATTGATGAACAATGACCATCAAAAGGAAAACGTCTGGAAAAGCAGTGTTTTGGGTGGCGAAACACACACTCCTTGGCAGAACCACAGACATATTACTAGACTGGCACTATCGAATACAGTATTATTGATCTTCCTGTCACTTTAATGAATGTATCAACAATTATTTGTATACGGATATAAGAGTCGTAAGAAATAGGGATAAACGGATAAAATTTTGCCACATTTAGAGTCTTAATGTTGCGACCTTCCTATCAGTATTCACCAATAAGAATTGGGCAATACATAACTCAGGGTAGTAAAAGGTTTATGGCTCGTTATCTCTGTTCATAAGGGTGAGTTATGTATGTCAGCTTCTATGCTCTAAACAGCTACCAATCTGTTTAAACAAGATCAATAATTAATCTGTGGTTTAGCCAGTCTATCAATCTAAAAATGATGAAACAATGATATATTTTACAAAACATAAATTAAACCTATGAATAACCAACAAAACTGATTCTAAGATAAAGAAGTGATTCACTCACAAAGTAATTCTTTATAAATGGAGTTTATTACTCTTTTTGGACATGAAAATACAGAGGTAGTCTTATTTTATACATTGGTAAATAACTGATCATTTCCCCAATTATTATTCATGAGAGGCACAATAAGTATCACATGCACTCGAGAGTAAAAGTTCCAAATTATCACTCGTAAATTAGTGGAGTCCATCAAACATTGCAGTCGCAAATTAATCCGTGCATAAAGTATTTGTTATAAAACACAGTTTGTCATCACATGAGTACACAATTGCTGATTTATCACAGTTCCACAGCCCTATTACCATCCATAGTTTACAGCTTTTCAACCAGAGACTAAGTTCTGCAGTCACAATCCCGTAAATAAGTCCACACATGTCTATCACTTCAAATCACAAGTTTTTAATGCGGTTTCAAACCTCCCAGCATCACAACCTTTCACCACCACATCGAAGTTATGATTCCCTTCTCAAGCGTTCGAAAGCGTGCTCTCCCTGCTCCCAAATTGTATCCTTCTGCCCATCCTAACGCCTCATCTTTAAAATACAATTTCCCTTCCAAAATATTACACATTTGAATATCACAGAATTAAATACTTTGACCACCTCCCTACGGATTTAGTTTACATTTAACAAACAAATATATATTTAACAATACTAAATATCGTTGACACTGAAGCTCTTTGCTCAGATAGATATTAAGCGTGGCATCTCACTGTAAAAATGTACTGCCACTGTTGAAATGTAGTTACACAATTAATATTTAATTTATCATGACTTTTATGCAAATATATTCAGTTCTTGTACACAAATACATATAATTGTTTATACATAAATTATCTGCTGCATAGTTATTATTTTTGGTAGGCCATGAAATATTTAAGTGGCAGTCTACAACATAAAAAAAAACATTACTAAGAATAATATTAAATATAATAAAATTCATATATAAATGTAATGCGTTTTTCTGGGTTCATATTTTATGTTTCTGTGGTGGAATCTCTGTTCTGACACAAGAATATTACTACTTCAATGAAAGGCAGAACCATAGAGTAAAATAAAGTTTATTGAAAGAATACGGAAATAACATGGTATGTCTTTTAAGATAGGTAGCGTTGTTCGATGCTGCCCATTTGCTTCTTAAACTGTTACTGATAAGCACTACATATCAATAATTTTAAATATAAGTCTTATAATATTATTATTATAGTACTGAAATTTGTTGTGTTTTTATCTGTAAGAGATATTGAAAGTGTAATTATGGCGTTTGATTTTCATAAGTCTCCTGAATCTATTCATATAATTATATTTGCCATATGATCACTCACTAATTTTATATTGATTTCTAAGAGTAATGTGTCACTATATTGTATTTCAGTTGCAATCTGGGAGAGCTGCCCTCACTCAGCCAAGAGCGTTGTTTCTGGTTTCCGAGCAGCTTAGGAAAATCCTAACTACCTGTATTCCATTCAGTAAAGCCAAACTGTTAGGTGGCTGGCTGGGGAACCCAACAGCCTGACAAAACCCACCATTCACATGGAAACAATCAGCTTCCCCCTGTATCTGTAATGTCATAACGTAAAGGCTAAATTTTACTTACGACGGTGGCTTAGTGTGCAGATGTTGGCAACAAAATGTTCGCTTTATGAGGGATAAGTACAAAAACCTTTACTTCATGGTCTTTGTTACTGGAGTCCAAAGTGTCTCATCTGTCAGTCGCTGCCAACTTTAGCACATTACGCCACCACTGCCGTAAGTAGAATTCTATCATGTACTAGACAAACTTGATGATATTTGTGTAATACTAATTCACTAATCCGCAACTTCCATGTATTGTTAAGTTAACAAACTGATGCAAAATACAACACTAACTTGTTGATATTTGTATGTAGATCCAGTATGTAGTGGCAGTAGTATACATGATGAAAGGATTGAACAATAACAATGTAATCGACTTTCCAGACTTTCCAAACACTTTTACATCAAACCAAACCAAACCAAACAGAGAATGGATTTTAAGAAAATCCGTGACTGATGTACAAAAAGATTTACAGGTAATTTACCTACAAAAAGGAATGCTATCCCATGAAAAACATAAAATGTACAAAAAAGCAAGTCTTGCGATGAATTCCTTCCACTATAAAAAGTTGTGAGATCTTATGGAAAACTAAGTCAGTTACTTTAGTTAGTATTCATGGAACCACCAATTCAACACCTTGTCATAATTTTTTATTTAATTAGTTATCTACCAACATATGTAGTGACTATATCAAAAATATCCAGGTTTATTTCTATAATTAATATAATGACCTGGCAATCGCATGGCAATGTAAACTAATATTTAAAATACTTTATGCCAATGTGAGGTATTTCAGTCCTATGTAATTATATTTGGATACATAGTGTAATATAAATTACTTTTATATTTTGCCTAATCATTATATGTATTCTAATGTCATTATATTATGGTGATATTGTGAAGTTATTATGTGTATTACAGAATTAAAGATACTTCAAAAACCTTTATGCACATGTGAGTGTACTTCATTCTTTTGTGATTATGTTCAGTTAATTAATAGAATATAAATTATTGTTATGGCATTATGATGATTTGCAATTGCCAGATCATTATATTTATTCTTATGTCATTATATTATGAGTCGATTGCCAAGCCATTATATTTATTATAGAAATAAAGATGTAAAATTTTGATATAGACACTACAGATGTTGGTAGATAACCAATTAGATAAAAAATTATGACAAGGTGTTAAATAGGTAGTTCCATAAACACTAACTAAAATAACTGAATTGGTTTCCCATAAGATCTCATGACTTTTTATGGTGGAAGGAAATTACTGCAAGACTTCCATTTTTGTACACTTTATATTTTTGATGGGATTATACTTTTTGAACAAAGATGCAATTCTAGTGCTCATTCACCACAACAGCGCAAAGTAACGAACCTAGTGTTTTCTTTTAACACCACAATTTTCTTTCGTCTCAGTGTCTCAGGTAATGCAGTTACATTCATGCTTAATGAAATTCTCCAAAAGCATGATACAGTAATATATAAAGAAAAAAAGTTTTTTTTTTTTTAACAAGTAAAACTGACAATATGATTGGTGGTGCATTGGAAATATGTTACCCTTGTTGCATTGGATCTAAGAAATTGGTGGGATTGTTTGTTTCAACTTCACATGTGAATTTAGTGGTGTCATCTAAGTTACTGAAAATCAACACTACAGTGTTGATGTCCTCATTGCCTTTTACTAATAGTGGACTATCATCAAGGTACCTAAAATAGTACATTATTTTGTCCACCCATACTGTATTTAGTGAGAAGACTCTGTTTTCCATGTGATTGATAAATATATCAGCAAGAAACCTGGGTATTGGGCTCCCCATACGTACTCCATCTTTTTGTGGTAAAAGTCCCTGTTGAACTTAAAATAATTCTATTTCAATATTATCATTTGTAAATTGATGCAGTCATCAATTTCCCTGTTGGAGAGTTTATTCTGTTCCAAGAGATTGTGTTGATTAATCTGTATTGTGTTATTGATGTGTATGTTGGTGTATTAATTTACAATGTCCAATGAGATAAATTTCATCCCATCCATTATCGGTACATATCTGATTTTGTTGGTGAGCTCGGAAGAGTTCTTAATGGATAACTGGTTATAGCATTTGTAATGGGGTTTGAGAAATTTTAAGCATTTCTTAGCTATTTTATAAAAAGGACTACTATGCCCATCGACCAAAGGTCTTATTGGATTTCCTTCCTTATGTACCTTCAATTGTGACCTAAGTGTGGGTGTCTGGGGGTTCATAACATTTAACATTTGTACTTCCCTTGGTGAAATATTCTTTTTGCAGCTTTTTAGCAATTCGAACAATTTTTTCTGTGCTTCAGGTGTTATGTCTTTCTCTACCTTTTCACTTTTATTATCAGTAAGAAATTTTATATTTTTGTCTGTGTAAACCTGTTTTTCAGAAACTACCAGTGTCCCCACTTTATCTGCTTTGCTTATAATGGCTTTTGCTTCAGAAAGCTTTGAGTTCATGCTTTCAACCACCCTCTTTTCATCAACAGAGGTAGGGGCAGGCCTATTTTTCTCAGTATTAATAATTTTATTGATTGAAACACTGATTTTGTTCTGTTCTACTTTTGCGACCTTAAGGGAATCAATAGTATATTTAGCAATATTGTGCTTTTTAAGGCCCTATAATCTACTTTTTTGTTTATATTATACTTCATCCCTTTGTTAAGCATCTCCATTTTATTTTGATCAAAACTGATGTTAGCTAAATTCATTACCCTGGGAAAGAAACCATATTTTGGCACACTGTCGACATTAATCGCAGCTTATTTAATTAAGCTTATTTATCTTGTTCTGTTGCCTTTGTGTAACTTTATTCACTACTTTATCAACTGTGTCCCTTATACTATGCATCAATGTATCAAACATTAAAGGAGAAAGCACATTTGCAAATTCAAAATTAAGCTATTACTGATAATTTGTTTTTTCACATATACAGTGCTAATTTCATTTTGCATCGTGATTTTTTCATCTTTGTTTTTAACCCTTACTTTCCTACTGCTCATGTTCCTGTTGTTGAAGTGTGACTGCACATACCTTGACGTGAGGTTATTTGTAATGCACATTTTGTTGAATGTCATATGCTGGATGGTGACCACCAAACATATCTTGTGGTGTTAAAAGAAAACAATAGGTTTGTTAATTTACCTTATTACAGTAAAATGAGCACTGGAATTGCATCTGTGTTCAAAAGGTATAATGTAAAAATAGATTTTTCAACCAAAACCAACTTAGGCAACATTCTCGAGCACAGTGTAGACAAAATTAATCCATTCCGTGCTTCAGGTGTCTACAAGACTGACTGTCCGGACTGTGAGGCAGACAGGAAGGAAGCTGGAAACTAGGTTTGCTGAGCACATTGTGCTTGAGAGAAAAGACACAACTGAGAGATCAAGCATGGCAGCCCATCTACTTAAAGCAAAGCACAAGGTACCAAGCATCACAAAATAATGTTGGGTTGCTGCATAGAGGTGAGAAGGAAAGATTTCTCGATCTGCACGAAGAGCTTTAGATTTGCTGCCACCAAAGCTCCATGGGATGTGACCTACTTAACGAATAAGTTACTATGAAAAATACCACCTTTTGGGAATTGGTTGTGTGACAATCAGCAAAAATTCGACCCAGGAGGGATGCAATAGATCTTCTTTCCTTACCAATATGTAGCAGCCATTGACATATCCCTGTATGAGTACCATAACTATAAATAGAAACTTATGTATATAATTAACAGTTTTACTCTTGTATACTTTGGCTATGTATTAACTATTTTAAGATGTTTTTTAAAAACCCAGTCATAAACAAGCAAATAATTATTTTAAAACTTTACATAATTGCATATTGTTCCATTTCACAAGTTGTAAACCACTCTGCTGGCAATACTATACCATCTAACCATAAAAAAATGTATTTTAACAATGGAAAATCCAATAGGAGTACCAATAAGGGAGGAGAGGTAACAACGCACCCTAAAGAGGTTCGATGAGCTACTGACGGACACGAAAATAGATAATCAAATTCACACAACTTATATTTTCAGCCAGGGCCTTCGTCAGAAAAAGAAACACATACATTAACGCAGTCACTCAGACAACTATACACACACAACTATCATGTCTGGCCACTCCAGCAACGCAAGCTAGGCTGTGAGTGAGATGGGGAGTGGAGGGGGAAGGATGCTGGGTAAAGGTGGAGGTGGAAAGTTCTGCATTGCATGGATGGATTTTGAAGGTTCTGATAGGCAGGAATTTGATTGTGGCAATGGATACAGGGCAGGGAAGGGGAGGGAAAGGATAAAGGGGAGTTGTGTCAAGGGAGTGGGGGGATTTGAAATGGTAAGAATAATAAGGAGAAATAAAAGTAGGAAGAACTACAGGAAAAATAAAGTTAGGGAAAAAAAGGAATGGGTAGGGAAGGAAGGGGGGGGGGAGATGTTAGACATAGAGTTCAGGATTGGGAAGTTATCTTAGGTTGAGGCCAGTTCAGAAGAGCTGGTGATAGAGGGGAGGATCCAGATGGCTCGAGTAGTGAAGCAGCCATTAAAATCCAGTGTGCTGTGCTCCGCTGAATGCTGTGCCTCAAGGTGGTCTATCTTGTTTTTTGCCACAATTTGACAGTGGCCATTCATTCTGATGGACAACTGGATTTTCGTCATACTGGTATAAAACACTGTGCAATGATTTCAGCAGAGTTGGTATATCACATGGTTGTTTTCACATGTGGCCTGACCTCTGATGGGGTAGGATAAGCTTGTGACAGGACTGGAATAGCAAGTGCTGGGTGGGTGGATTGGACAGGTTTTGCATCAGGGTCTACCACAGGAATATGATCCCTGTGGTAAGGGGTTGGAAGTGGGGTAGGGATGGACTAGGATGTTGTGGAGGTTGCGTAGGTAACGGAACACCACTTTAGGAGGGGTCGGAAGGATCTTGAGTATGATGTCTCTCATTTCAGGACATGATGACAGATAATCAGAGCCCTGACGAAGGATGTGATTAAGTTGTTCCAGTCCAGGGTGGTACTGGGTGGCAAGGAGGACACTCCGCTGTGACTGGTTACTGGGGTTGAGGGGAGAATTGGTGGTGTATGGGTATATGGAATAGGAAATTTGTTTGTGGACTAGGTCAGGAGGGTAATGTCTGTCTGTGAAGGCATTTGTGATGCCTTCGGCATAATGGGTAAGGAACTTCTCATAACTGCAGATTCGCCGTCCACAGGTTGCAAGGCTGTATGGGAGGGATTTTTTGATGTGGAATGGATGGCAGCTATCAAATTGCAGGTATTGTTGGTAATTAGTAGGTTTAATGTGGATGGAGGTGTGGATGGAGCCGTCAGTGAGGTGAATTTGTGAAAAATATATAACACACCATATATGAGGGTTAAACAATGCACATGCATAGGATACTAATATAAAAAATGTAAACTACATCTTGTTGACTCTTTTCTAATTTGTCAATGTTATATTTCATGTAATGTATTTATACTGACGGCAACTCCTTGTTATTTTAGCATTGATAATGGCAAGACACTTGCCGAAATCTGGATCTGCAAAATATAGCAGTTTCTTCCAAAAATAATGACTGCTGCAAAACACCCTTTTGAATAAATATTAACAAATAATACAGTGTTCCAGTTTAACCTCATTTAATTATGTGTGTCTACGACATCAGTAACACTATGGGCCCAAGATGTAACAAACTATTAAATTTTGTATGGGTTATAGTGTTTCTGATTTCATTTACAACTGACCAGTAGATCTTTGAGAATTTTTGGGTGATTCTTTACAATTATGTTCTTCCAAATTCTTTGGAATTTTGATATTTGTATTGCTTATAGATTTATTTGTGTAACTCGGTGTTAGTTTATGCAGGCCATACAAGTTTTCCATCATTTTCTTTAAAGTCTTTTGTTTTGACATTTAATTGCACAGGTTTTGTTTTAAAGGTTGATTTTATGATTACTCACTCTATTTAAAGGGTTGGTATTATTTGTGTGCCTAGTGAAAACATATAAGAAACTATGACATTTGTTGCTGCCCCCATTAGTGTTAATTATTGGTTCCCAATATTCCTGTCTTTAGCTATGTTTTAGCTTTCGAAAGTCGCTTGCTGATAGTATTTAATTTTCTTAGTACATTTTCCTTGGTTTGAAGTTGGCATTACAGTATAGAACTATTGACTTGCTTACACGATCCAAAAGCTGTCCATTTATAGTATCTACTTTGATGATGCGGTCATAATTTGTTACAACTTGATCAGGTGACTATCATGTGTGATAGCTATTCTTATAGGTACTAGGTGAAGTAAATCTTTAGCTCCATTAGACAGAATACAATTTATAAAGAGTTTGCTTTCTTTGCAGTCATGTAAAGAGTTGATGGTCATATCACCAAATATGACAAGGTATACACTTCTACAGCTTGACATTAATTTACTCAAAACACTATCAAGTAACTTCAGGAAAACATCAAATTTTCCACTGGGTGATCTATATATACCTCTAACAAAGAAGGAGATAGTGTAATATGTAACGTTCAAAATCAATGTCTACAAAGACTGTATTCATCAAAAGCATGTTTCCAGTGGAGCATATAAATTTCCACTTTCTATAGTAAATGAACACCACTACCATATTGTGTTCTACAATAGAAGTTGCTAGGTTATAGTCTTCTAATTTAAAGTAGTGAATATTATCTACTGTTTCCTGGTGTTTTGTAACTACAACATGTGGGGAAACAATTCTGTGAGGAATGATTCAAAAACATCTATTTCATTTGATAGGTCCTGTAAATTAAATTATAGTACTGATAGATTATTCTTGTCTGAATCTGTGTAAAACATAGGTCTGTATGATTCACATTCACTACCATGTAATGTAAACGGGCCAGAGATTTATTGTCCTAAAAAAGCGTCAGTCTTGTCCTGCACAAGTACTGCTTCACAAACCTGATGTTTTGTGCCTAATTCTTCTAAGGGCCAATGATTTTCGTTCTTGAGAGGAATGGCCTCTGTAGCCCAAAACTGAACTTAAAAGTTATTATTTCTTTGATCTGCGATATTCCGAAGTGCTTGCATAATCTATTAAGATGAAGACCATAAGCTGTGTAGCATTCTCTTGCTACGCAGCTGCCAATGAAATTTACATTTTTAAATCTTGTGCATACATATTAGATCTCCTTACTTGCATTATGCACTTCTTCATTTACATATGACTAGCCTGGTAGGTCATGACGATGTGGAACAGAAATTACTATTACACTTGTACTTCTCAGTCATGCAGTCTTCTATTCAGCAAGATAACTAGGTCTTTTGTTTCATTTCCTGCCACATTGTTTGTTAAGAGTGCAAAAAATTTTTTGTTTGACGTTGATGTAGCTATGTTGTGATTGATAGAAGTCATTGCTTGAAATTGTCAAAAGTGTTCAGGTATTTGTGTTATTTGCTATTATTGTGGCATCTGGTTCTGGCTTTCCTATTACAAAATTCCAAACTTAAACAGTGAGAAATTTCACCCGGGGATCTTAATATACTTCATCATATAATTTACTAACAAGAGCTGCTATTATTAATTTTTATTTAACTAATGTTGTTCCACAGACCAGCATCAGGCCCATCAAAATTTAATATGTCATTCTAGACAATAAAAAATTAATGCAATGTTATGATATTTAAGTGTTACCAATGTTTATCTTTAATTACAGACATTTGCTGTTAAATTTCATATTTTTGATGCAATTCGCTAATTTAGTTTTGCCCCTTTTGTACTAGGATCGCACGTTTTGCTTGCTTAGGCAAGTTCGACTACATTTTCAAAAGGTGGTGACACACACATTCTAAGTTTGTATGACTTTATAAGAAGAGACATTAAATACTAATTTATTTTTCCTCATTTTATCATTCCTAACTATTATGACCTAAACGTTGCAGTGTTACTGCTTAACTGCTGCTGGTGGTAGCAGTTCACTGCCCTTTAGCTGATTATAATGAGTGTGTGGGTATACCAGCCTACTTTAGGATGTAGAGGACCAGCTATGCTGTGCCTCTGTCAATGAGAGTGGATCCTCTTCAGTTGGATCCTCAGACTCCGTCACTGAAGTTCTTACTGCGGGAACAGAATGCTGGAGAGAGCTGAAATATCCTTCAATACTACTTCTCAATTTCTATGGAAGGAGAAGTATTGACATGCTTCTATGCTACACAATAACTTTCATTTATTGCACCATATTTATACAAAAGAGAGAGTGCAATATTCCACACGTCTTGGACTAACAAACTGTACAGAATGAATACCAGAATTATAATGAACAAAGGAATATAGGTTTTTAACAATGAAACAAATGTAATTACAGAAGTCCTTATATCTTCTTTGACCTGCACAGAAATTCACACTTCCAGTATTATCTATGGCACTTGTTGTATACTGCCTGGCCATTACACCTCAAGAAAAGGAAAAATCCAGGGCAGTACCAGTCCAATTCCATATCTAATTTACCTTAAATAAATACCTTAGTCATCTTGTATTGGTACTGGAGCACGTAGTGTAACTTGTTACACTACAGCATATATCATTCTCAAATACATTTTTGAACTATTTTCTGTTTTCAGGCAGTTTTTGTTGTTCTATTGATGAGAGCTGCTATGTTTAAACCAGCAAAATTAACAAGAAATGCTGTAGGAGTGAAAAAAGTTGCTTTTGGTAAATTAAATAAATAAAATTTTTTTTATAAATACACACACATTCAGTAACAGTGTTGATAGACATTACCTTTACCGATCTTTATCATCTTTCAGTGCGTGTGTATGTTTATGTTGTTTGGTGGGGACTAGGTAGGAAGAAAGGAAGATGTGGATCAGTTTGAAAGTTACATTAAAGGAAATGTACTGTATTTGAATCCATCATTCTATTGTAAAAAATATTTATTAAAAAAGTTATTTACATCTATGTACAAAGTCACACTGGAAATTCCAGGTTGCAATATCAACAATACTATGAAAAGTCCAGACTGTTAATTACCATAAGGGTTCATCTATCTGCTGCTCCACGGTGAGTAGCAGTCCATCCTTTTCACAATATTAATAGCAGTTATTTGTACAGAAGAGAAAGAAATTGCTGATTGATTTAAGCGTCATTGACAATAGAGAGTTACTGAGCTATCACATTGAATGTGTTTTGTCTTAAGTCTGAAGGATCATTTCAGAAATATATACAAGATTTACATTTTTACAGCATGTATCACATTAATGTGACCAAATTGTCACATCATAGCACCAAATTTTCAGAACCAGCTTTAGTTTTACGTAACTTATAATTTTTACTGCAGATATCCCCTAGAATATTTTTAACTGCTGTATATTGTTTAAGTGGTGAAAACTTTGTTTTTCCTCTACTTTTGCTGGCAGTTTGCTTGCTTCTTTCCCCCTGCTCTTGAATTTGCTTTTGTTCTTTTATTCTTTTATCTTCATTTTCCTGTTGAAAAAAATGAGCATTTTCAGTATAAAGTAATATTTGTCATGTTAAAATTGAAATGTGTGAAGGAGTGTTTATTTTATAATTAAAATTCTGAATGTAAAATATTCAGAAAGTTAGTTTTATGCAACTGTAATATTGACCACTGATTTACAATATCACTGCTGGAAGCAGAAAGATACCTCTCTCAATGGTTCTTTCATTATTTCATGATAACTTTGTGACACTTTAAATTATTAATGAATACACCTTGGCTTCTGAAGTTCAGTATTATTTTAATTGACAGCATTTCTTCTCTTTCAAATGGTTACAGATACCAGAATTTTGCAATTTGCAAATGTGAGTGAATATAAAATGAAAAAGTAAGTGTAATTAGAAACTTACCAGTCGAACTCTCTCAATTGTGTTAAGAAACTCAGCTAACATTTCGAAACATTTATCCATTTTAAATGTTTTAGCATCTTCACAGAAATGCTTGGCTAAAGCATGAGAACAAGCTTTCACCTTATTCATAGCCTGCTGAAGTTCGTTACTGCATTTCACAGCAGCCTTCATGAAATCTGTTTAAAAAAAGATCATAACAGATGTTATCAATTGCAGGAACAAATTATGAGGTCAGAATAATTTGTTCCTAATTTTTTTTATCATGATGGAGAATGAATGGAAAGGTTTTATTTAAGCAAGAAACATTTTTAAATTAATAGTGATTGATTTTGGAATCAGTAGTACCTTTGAAGTGTGACCGGATTTCACTAGTATCTTTCTTTAGCTGCGATTCAACAAGCTTGACCTCACTGGTAAGTTTCTCCACTTCTTCCTGAAGTGTCTCCAATGATATTCTGTAACAGTGCAAACCATTTTAATTAAGACATCAGGTCTCAAAGTAATATATTTTTTATTTGCAACAAGTACCTTGTGTTTAATGTTGTATTACATATTATTTAGCACAGTTAATGAAAGTTAAGCTGCCCACTAGTATAATTATCAAACTGTGTCCACCATTGGTAACCTATGTACTGCATTGATGCCTGCTGTTACTGTGCAGATGTTTATGTTTGAGATGGTCATTGTCATACTGTGAAGAACACCAGTACATTCTCTGTCCCTTTCACAACAATGTAATTTTAAAGGGTGAATATGAATTTGTCTTATAACATTCTCTTGCAGATGATTCTTTAGTAGGAACAACTTGGGAATGACACACTGATATTTGCAATGTAGTAATGACATAGGAACAATTCTTCAAGAATGTGTATCCATTTAAAGAAAGGATAATTATGTGAGTAAACAATTTTAGCTGCAGGATAATATGTTCAACAAAAATTTGAACAAATACAAGGTATTGTAGCAATGGAATAACAAATATGCAACTCCACTGGTACACTAATGGATCAATATTAAACCATAAACTTTCCCAAGAGTACTTTCTAAATTCTACTCAATGTTTCAAGTATAGCCAGATAATAAAACTCGCGTACAAAGTCATAAAATATAAATATTAATAGGATAAAAGACAAGTCACTGTTCGTGATGTCAATTTCATTCGTTTCAACTAACACAAAAATCATAATGAAAAGATTGGAGCACCAGGGCAAATATTCCAATTTTGTGGAGAGAATTTAAGACAATAGTGTTCATTGCACAGCCAACTATACATAGCATTTTACCATAAATTATATTTAAGAACAATATCCTTTGTAAAAGTTGGATATTATAAAAAAAAAAAAAAAAAAAAAAAAAAAAAAAAAAAAAAAAAAAAAAAAAAAAAAAAAAAAAAAAGAAATGCTTAATTTCAGATTAAACAAAATGGGCCCATTATCTTAAATATACTGTGTTTGGGGGAAATGGCAGATAGAAATAAAGTACTTCTTTTGGAGATGTAGAGGGCGTAATAGTTGTCTGAGAATTTTACATGTCAAAATTCGATTATATATTAGAGAAACAGTGTAAATAAGGGTGCATAATGTATTAGAAAATGTTCTAATGTCAATGAACACACTCACAATGCCTACTTAAATGTGTGAATGCTATTACTTGTACTAGAATCAAATTAAATAAAAATTTTACTAATGTTTTCCTTACTGGAAACTAGAGTGTCCACAGTATTACCAGTTTAAACACTGTGATTGCTAGTCTCTTACCTTGAAATTTCTTTCATATTACTAAAATCCTTTGTGAACTGCAATATATCCTTATTATTGGTTTCTGCAACATCCACCACATAATGCAAGAAAGTGAGCCTTGGTTTGTTTGCTTTTGTTTCTAGGAGCTTTGGTAATGTACTAAGTGTAAAACCTGCCGCATTGCCTGCATAGCTTCCCTGAAACAAACACACAAGACATTAAAAAAAATTCTTAACTTTGTCAGTGTACTTATTACAGAAAATTCTATATGAATACTTACAGCATTTATGTAATTTCCAAGTTGAAGTATTAATGCTAGAAATTCTTTCAAATTTTTATTAGTCATCAGCTTCTTAGATGCTTTTGCAACAGCCTCTAGTTGTTCCTTCAATTCACACGTTTTTGAAGGTAACTCTTCTTTCTGCAAATTAATTGACAGACAAAAATGAGTCATTGTTTATTTTTTAAATTAAGAGCAATATGACACTGATGATAAAGACATAGACATGATTCTACTTACAAGCAATAGTGCCTTAATTCTAAGATCAAATGACGGCACTTCGGACAATTGAAGATAAAATTTCTCTGCTTCTCCTAAGCGGTCCACATCTTTAGAGCAGGACCTGATTGAAGTCAGCTGCAACAGATAATATAACCTATTAGTTTCATAACACAATGGGAGCACTGTGGAATGATCTACCCTGTGCTATAATTATGATTAATAAGTGGCATTCTAAATGAATGAAACATTACCTCTTTTTCTGTGGGAAGTAATGGTAACAGAGTCCTGAGTTTCTCAGCACCAATATCAGCTCCTTTAAGGTTTCTTACAGCCTCTACAATTGCTTTTCCTCCAGATTTGTACTGTTTCAGATAAATGTTCACTGCCAAATCACGCTTGGTCTCCAGTAAAGTAATTTTGGGTGAAACTGTTGATGACTTTGAACATTTCACAGTAGTTGTTTTGCAACAGAACAATTCTTCCATTTGTTTGAAGTCAATTGAAAGATTGGTTGTTTTATTCTGCAGTTCTGTCCATACTGAGTCACCTGAAAAATATTAAACTTGAATTAAAACAGGTTATTGTCAGTAACTAACCAAGTATGTTGTGTTTAAGTAATGGAAAGTGCAGGTTGCAACTTTCTATAGATATGAGCTACACACAGGCACAATGCAAAGACCATCACAGGCATATAACATAGCTTTCAGCCAAAGCCTTCCTCAGCAAAAGAACACACACACACATTCATTTAATCACGCATGACAGAACAACACTGTCTTCACAAGGTACACTATGAATGACTATTGTCTTTAATGGTTACAGCCTGAATGACAGTTGCTGCCACAGCCCAGCATAACCCTCTGACTTTTCATTTCCCACTGCTCATGACATCTTCAGAGGATCTGTACACATAACTCTCCTTCACACTTGAATCAGCACACATTCGCATAACAAATGGTTTGTGACATCATAAGAACACTGTATACATCAGGCAGAGGATTATGTCTTTGACCACAGCATTATTACCTAGAAACTGTAAACAGCAATAATATGTGAGTGTATTTTCTTTTTATGAGGAAAGCATTGACAACCAAAAGCTCCAAGTTGTGGGATTGGCAGTTTCTTCTCCTCATGCCTGTTCAAGTTGCAAGCAATTTTTTCACAATACTGAAACTGTCAAATTTATTCACTGAAGATTTAAAAATTATTCTGTTTACAAGAAAAATTAACTACTACTATGTATGCTTACCTATTGCAGTGACTGGAATCTTGTACCAGTTCAAAGTTTTCATTTTCTGCTTGGGCCGTGGTAGTGTGTTAAACTTGTCTTTTACTGGTGCCCACAAACTTGCAGAATTTTTTAAATCTGGGAGGGAATGCATCTTCTGCAGCGTCAGTTTTTCAAAGCTATTATCACAGGGAGGAGGAGGGGGTGGAGGGGGAGAAGTAGATGGTGGTGGCAGACAGGGAGATGGTCCCGTTGGCAATGTCGGCATAGGAGGTGGAGGAGGAGGGGGTGCCATTGGCTGTGGTGCTAGTGATGGAGGCAGAGGAGGGGGCGGTGGTGGAGGAGGAGGAGAAGTAGATGGTGGTGGCAGGCAGGGAGATAGTGCCACTGGCAGTAGTGGCATCGGAGGTGGAGGAGGAGGAGGGGGTGCCATTGGTTGTGGTGGCAGTGGTGATGATGTTGGAGGCAGAGGGGGAGAAGGAGGAGGCGGTGGTGGTGGAGGAGGAAGAGAAGTAGATGATGGTGGCAGACAGGGAGATAGTGCCATTGGCAATGGTGGCATCAGAGGTGGAGGAGCCATTGGTTGTGATGGCAGTGGTCGTGGTGTTGGAGGCAGAGGAGGAGTTGGTGGTGTTGATGTTGGTAGTGCTAGGAATGTCAGTTCTTCTGCTTGTGGCAAAGTGTCCTGTCTCTCAAAAAGATTCTCTACTTCTCTTGAATTTGACATCTCAGTCTGAGTAGACACTGTAGAAGTCTCAAGAATACCATCAGAATGTTTTGTTTCGATACTCCATATACACTCATCTCTTTCTCCATGATATTTTTGAGTATGTAGTGGCTTTTTGTTTGTTGAAAATTCAGTCCTTATGGCTTCAAAGAAATGAAAGTCAAGTGCTTCCCACACGCTGTCCCTGGAAATATATAAATTTTTACATTATTTCACTTAAAAGACCTTGTAATGCAATGGCTGCATGCACAAATGGCAAAAGAAAATGTAGCTACTGTGTGCATAATTACACTTATCATATGTTAATCAATATGCAAAGAGTTTTAGTTGTAATTTTAAAGTCTGATAACTTACACATTTGGACTTGCTGTATCTAGCTGTGCTAGGTTTTGTAGTATCGAATACAACCTGTCAGCATGTGGTGTATTTACTACCTGTTGGTAGAAATAAAACATTATTTCAGTATTATCCATTCTGATACAAAACAAATGTTTACTTATGACAATAGTAGGTGCACAAACTAAACAATTTTTGTTTAACCATAGCAATAAGGACAATAATATTTACCTTTCTGAATACTGTTTCAAACAACTGATGATGAGTTGGTATCTCTGTTGACTGTAATTCCATTTCATCTCTGTGTTGGTAAACAACAAATGCTGAAACTTGACTATTCAGCTCCTTATTACCAATTGTATGTAATGAAGTCAGCATTGCCCCAAGGTTACGACCTAGGTATATACAAGATACGGTTGTCAGATTTAAAACATTCTATTTTGAAATGGTAATAAAACAGTAAATTTTCATTTAATGTCTACATCCACTGTAAAGCTAATGCAGCTATAAATACAAATAGATTATTACTCACCGAGAAATTCATTCCTGATCTGTGCACGCTTCTGAACATTGTTGCAGCTCAGTGTAAGGCAGTTGATGAAAGAAAGCAGCTTTGTCAAATATGCAACATTTTCTGTGTTACGAAGTTCATTCATTATTACATCATATCCATAATGTCGATCATGAGTAACCTATGCATGGAAGAAAAATAAGCTGTTGTCATGAAACAGAGCATGTTTAAAGCAGCAACAAGTATGATGTCCTAGTAATTTATTCAATTAGTAGGACATAGCATTGATTAATTGACCCATTCATATTAGGCTTGCTTTGTAATGTCATGTTTACTAAGTATTTATATGGTAGAACAACATATTTACCTTAAAGTGCCGCAGAACATCAAGAGCGATTTCATGTCCTCTGGAAGAGTACATGCATACTGCACACAGCAGTTCAAAAACTTGCATTTTCATTTTTATGTTCTCTGATTCTAGATCTGCAACAGTGGAAAGAAGCAATGTTAAAATCATTTTGAAGACAGATAGCATATGTGGTTTTTGTGGAATCACCGTAAGGCTGTACCTACCACGAACAATTACAATAAATACGGGAATTTATGCTGGCTTGTATGATGTGTATTGTAGTTAAAGGGAATTACATGTGCTAATTTGACAAAACTAAATCTATTTCAAACAAATTATTTTGTGGACTGAGCTGAATTCCCATATTGGTCTTCTGCAGTATTATCAATGAGTGGCAAAACTCTGTTTATCCCTCTGCTTAACAGATACTGCATTCCTCGCAACAAGTGATGCAGATATATTTACATAATTAAGAAATTACTCGTGAAACATTAATCCATCTTATGTATGTTACATCACATAAAGAATGAAGTGGAAGTAAACCAAAATCCTTAACACGCTGTATGTGACAAGTGTTGCAATAAAGGAAGGTATACTTCCAGATTCACTAAAACTAAATGAAGTAAAATAAGTATATATGAAGGAAAATGACAGTCTAGTAATATTATGATACAGATAAATTGCTACTATAATGTAGTGGATATGTTGAGTCACAGACAGGCACAAGAAAAAGAGTATTCCAAACTGTTGTTTACACTAAAAGGCCTTTGCCCGATGGACTGTACTTTCACATGATGGGAGCAGCAATAGGCAGTGGAACAGTAAGGAGGAGGCACAGAGGAGGTAGGGTGCAGAATGCAGTAGCACAAGCTGTGAAGCAATCACTGCACTGAACCAAATTGACTTGGACAGCACGTTCAGTTGGGTTGAGGATGACCAGGTGAAGTGAACAGGGAAGAAAGTGTTGAGGTTATGGAGGAATGTTTAACTGTCACTTTAAACCGGCAGATATGCTTTCCCCATTTTATCTAGACATGCGCAACCTTCCATCATTTGTGTGTAGAACTATAAATGCATCACAAAATGTTAAATGTGTAGTAAAAGATAAATGGACAGATTTCCAATTCCACAACCCAGCAAAAGTTATGGATACTGAAGTTCTCAGGACAATACACTGTTGACTTGCATTTGCACAGCAGTTCTATTGAGTTCATGAACGAAGAAGTGTACAAACTGACCACTTCAAAAAATCATATAGATAGATTAAAAATAATTTCTAAATACAATGTCCCATATAGCAACAATATCACAGTAATGTTTAAGCTATTCTGTGCCAATTTATCATAATATTGGCCTCATCAGAATGGTATGGGAGTGTGATAGAAAGCTAAATATACCCCAAAGCAAGACACACATGACTGTTAAACGAAAGAAAAAAGTAAATTACCGTACTACAGAAGGCTCTAGAAACTCAAATTAACAATGTGCGCTCCAGATGAAGTAGGCAAATTGTTTTCTAATAAACTGTGCATTGTCAGCCAGAACCCAGAAGTAAAGAATAAAGAAATATCACAGTGATAAAACCTTTCAAGGGGCGCTTTGCATTATCTTTGCCTTGCTTATTTGATTCTGTAGGTAGAGAGCTATCTAGGACCACAAGGAGACGCCCATGTAAGCACATGGACTGCATTGGAAATGCTGAAACCATTAAAATTTCATAGCACTTTGATCCAGTTATTCTACAGAAACCAAGAACTTCCATTCGAAACCATTCTATGGTATTACTAAGTTGCCGGCTCGTTGACACCTGTACAATAAAAGTTGTTCAACGTTAGCGTTTCTTGCCGTTGTTGTACCGGTACATATAGAAGTATATGGGAAGTAATCTGTTCTGACTATAATTTTGAAAGTGACAAATGCTACTGCTGGATCCTAAAAGTATAAGTGCTACTCCGCGCGCCCACGGTAATAGCAAAGTTATCTCGGCGGATGAAAGCTTCATCCGTGTTACAAAGACAGCGCGCAAGCTGTCACCGATACCCAATAGCCTTGCCAGTACAGTACGTCAAAAGATGAGTAACCTTCCCGCCTCCACGAGGTAGGCCTATTCACAAGGTGCAGAAGGTAGCGTTAATTTGGGGTGTAATATTCCTTCGATAAATCAAAGAAAATTAAAATATACCCATTAACGTGAGATAGACTCAGCGCAGGAACGGAGTCTGCATTAACAATCAACTACAACTCCATTGCTAAATACTATTCCGCGCGCCAGATAAATTTCTCATCGAATAAATTAGTAATAAGACTGTTGCTCATATATATAATTCCATCAGTTAACAAAACTGGGAATCCTTAGAACATCAATTTAGTCGTAGCAGCAGCAGCAATTTTCTATTTTACACCAATACTTTGTATGTCTTGGTGCGGTACTAAAATGTAAGAACAAAATTTTCTAGAAAGATACAGTAACTTAAATTACCCTAATATGGTTGATATGTGCATTAAAGTATATAGTCAGACAGTAGCAGACCCGCCGTACACGAAACGAACAATGTTTGTGCCATGAGAACTGGAATCGCTTACTCATTCTCACTCTGTGCAGTGGTTATCAATTTATAAGATTTTAATCATGCTAACAGTCAATTTATACGGTACCTATTTATGTTATGCAACGAAACCAAAGCATATACTGGCACCGTATAATGCATTTTAGTTACTGTGCCCAAGATCGTAATAAATACTGGAAACAACGATACAAAATGTCTTGAAGAGTTAGCGAATATTAACAAATAAAAAGCAAAGCGCACTGCACAGTCTGGAACGCTGATAGTAGTAAGCGTATACACTGTCTACAATCAAATCAGAAGAAAGAGTGGAATACATCTTGGAATGAAATTGTAGTTACTGTGCCCAAGATTGTAATAAATACTGGAAACAGCGATACAAAATGTCTTGAAGAGTTAGCGAATATTAACAAATAAAAAGCAAAGCGCACTGCACAGTCTGGAACGCTGATAGTAGTAAGCGTATACACTGTCTACAATCAAATCAAAAGAAAGAGTGGAATACATCTTGGAATGAAATTGTATAACAGGCACCGAAGAAAAAGGACGTAAATGAACACCACATCCGTACTGTAACTTAAAGCTAAAACTAGAGGCCTACCCATTACAGAACTGCTGTTACACGCTTGATAAATATTTTAAGTAATATAGCAAGTAAATAGATTTACATCAAATTTAACATAAGTTTAGACATTTATACAGTAAATAAATATTCACTATAACTACAGTGAATTAATGTCCATCAACGTTGTAGTGATTTATCGCACGACAGAAGTGTTTAGGGGAATGTTATTATTAAGTAATACTGATCGAAAATTTGACTACTTCAGTACCGTATCATGATTTTATGTATTTATTTTTAAGGATGAATAAGTAAATAAACTAGAGGTACGAATGAGTTAACGGGGGAGAAAACTTTTCTTGCCTACTGGCAAACTATTCTTTTCTTTTAGGTATTGCATGTTGACTGATTTTCTTGTACCCAGTTCATCCTTTTCTCGTAATTCAGCTTATACTAAACGCACCTCAGATAAAAATAACTGCTCTTGAATACATTACAGTATGATGCACTCTAATATACCGGTGCTAGATTTCTGCCCTTAAAATACATATAGCCCGATCCAGCACGCTTTCTGTCGCACCACCCACTCGATTCTATCACGACTTACTGAATTAATTGAAAAGCCCTGGCAATCGAAAGCTACCCGCGAACCGCGCGCAACAATGATGGAGGTATTCCTCGAGTCCAACAGCCACATTTCCAAAGGGATGCGTTCTGAAAATGTAGCCTGACAAACGCAATGACGACGCTACGCAGTGCGCGAGAAGAGCTGGCGCTTACCTTGAGGGCTGCTGCCATCCCTGGCCAATCTCCTTAGCTGCTCTGCACCGAGCTCCATTCGGCGGATCATGGACGTCCGCCCGTCCATCGCCTGCTGCCGACTGCGTATCTGCTGGGTCCTTTCCAAGCTCAGATCCTTCGCTCACGGCTGCACAGCGCAAACTGAGTCTGGGGGCTGGAGTTGGCAGCCGAGCCACGGCGCTGGACCACCCTCCCCCACCACCGGTCGCGGCCTACCCTCAGCCAATCCCGGCTTACCGCCGCCCCCCACCCCAACAACTTGACCACCCGCACAAACACGTGGCTTGAAGGATGAGTTGTTTACCTACGACGGAACTGTAATGGCTTTTATTTTCAACAAATTTATTTTACCTCAAAAGATGCAAGTATCATTTTTCTCGATTCTTGAGTTCACAACAAACTATTCTATGATTCCTTTTATATTGATCATTCCAAAAACGACTAAGAATGCACGATGAGCGTTTATAACTACTAATAAACATTCGTAATGAAACCTGCATAAAATTTCCGGTAATCTGTGCAAAACACAAATACTCCTATATTTAGTAGTGTGGGTTGGCTGTTTAAATGACAGTACGGTAGTAGTGAAATTATACGGTGTTATATTCCCTGTTACTACTAATTCCTCACTTCCAGTATTATTGTCGAAGCATATACACAGTGTATATTAATGAGGGGAAAACGTCGAAATCGACAGAGACTGAATTGACTAAGAGATGCACTTTTTTATGACTGGTACAGCTACATCAGCATCCGTAGATGTCTTACAGTTTACGTTACGGATGTATAATAATGTAACCTGATGGCATGAAAGGAAACGAAAAGCCAATAGAGCATAAATCATATGTAAGTTAATGAATTTCTTTTACAGCAAAACTTTAAAAATGATATTCACCAAAGGTTATAAACACTAACGATTTTCCTAATAAATAATCAGTTGAGTCTGAAATAATATCTGATGCATGAATATGAAGTTTTCTGGCCATGTTCCATTTGCTTTGGCCGTGTTGTAAAAAGTAGTTGGAAATAAAAATTCAATCTGAAATCTGTTACCTCCTATAAAAAAACATATCAACAAAATATCGAACAAGCTGTTTGTAATATTACTTGTATGAGGTTTTGTCCCCCTTAAACAACCAAACAAACTTGTATGATCTTGAATTGTCCAATATGTTCAAATTTTGTTCGAATTCGTAGAACAGCGACCGTTGAAACTTACGAAAGGAAAATTACTGTCGGTCGCAAAACAGTCAGATTCATTTCAAATCGAATTCTGCTATTGGTTATCCGTCACGGGTATTAGAGCGTAAGTCAGCAAGTAGCGACACATTATTTTTCAAGTATTTTGTTTCTATTCATTTGCCAGTGGTAAACATTTTAAAAACCCACATGTGCACTGCTGCTGTTATACTGTCAGGCAGCTGTATGTCAACATGAAATCTAAAGTGATTATACTTGCAGCCACGTGAACAGATGGTGGCTATCCTGCAGCCAAAATTTATTTGGATGGAAAAGTAGAATATCCGTCTACTTATGACAATCTGCATTCTGTCGATAATTGACGTAATTCCAGCGAAAGCTTCTTTTCCTTTTTCCATAACTGTATTGGAAACAAGTCGTAGTTTTTGTGGATTTGGAGAGGGTGACAACGTGTGTTTGAGAGGTTCGTGTAATTTCTATTATAATCAATGGTACACTACCGTTCAGAGACGAGCTTAGGCCCGAAACAAGCTGTGGGAAACATTGGCCATTCCATGAAATAGTAGCTGGTGTCAACTGTTTCACCCCGTTGTCATAATTTTAATCAAGATGTCTCAGATTATCGGTATGAAGGCCTTTCATAGGTCAAATCATCATCTTGACTGAAAAAGACGCATCGGGACGTATCAGACGTTTTCTCCGCCTTTCCAAAACAATGGCGGGTTACATTTCGCTAGCACTCTTCTATTTTTGTTCTTCTTCTTTTCCCGAGTGATTTGATATTGAAAACAGATACTACATTAATACTCATACGACAAAACGCTTTTTGAATTGTTTCCGCTTCTACAATATGGTATTCTGCTGTGAATTAAATTTCCTAGGTAATACTGTCTTTCCTTATTTAAGATGAGAATAATGCCCCAGAGAACCATTTTCATTAATGATTCGTGAGGAGCTAAATGTAATTTTTATTGCATAGACGTTTGCTACTCAAGAATGCGTAGTATGAAGTCATACATGGAGGGTTGCATTACCTTCAGACACATTCTGAGGCAAAGAACGCTTTCTACAAGTTTAAATACTAGAAAACATGGACATTTATCTTAATTTTGCCTTTTCACACAAAACGTCATGTTGTTTTAGGTAGTAATTTCTTGCTGGGAATAACTTTCTTGACTTATCTAACATGGCAGGTATAGAGTAGAGTCACACGAAAGTGTCAGAGAGTAACTAGTATTTAGGCCTAAACAGCTAATCAGAGACCAACAAACTGCACAGAACGATATAAACAATTATTGTGGACGTCGAAAAATATGGAAAGTAATTCTTCAATAAAGGTCAAATGTTAAAGCACTTAACGATTTATCGAAGTTAAATAGGAAACGAATAAAGTTTTCTCTCAAGTTTCGTTGTGACTGATTAATGATTGGCTTCTGGATATTATGCTTAGTTGTTTGAAATTTGTGTGCAAAATTTCGACGATCATCCCAGGCGTCCTTTTCAAGCGTTATGAAATTTGTTGTTACTTCTACTCGTTTTCTACCGTCTATGTATGTCTGTGAGTCCAACACAACAGCATAACTCGCAGGTCCTCAAGGAGACGATTATGACGATCGTCGAAATATTGTGCATGTAGTGGGAACGAAACACGCGTTGGAACAACCGAAAGTTGAATTTATTATTTTTATTTTAATCGTATCGCAGTTAAAACTTAACGACGAATATTCGCATTTTCCTCCATAGTTCCTCAACTCCCACACCGATGGGTTGCTTATACTGCACTCGGTAAACGGAGATAATTGACTAGTTGCTCCTTTCACAAAAAGGGACACGTAACCTAAATAAAGGAATGCAATTCTGAGAGTGGCAGCAGCAATACGGACAGTGATGACAGAATACTACACATTAACGTTGTCAACATGCAACACCTATCACCAAGTGACAACGTGTTTTTTCTCGTTTGACCTTCAACATCTATCGATTAAAACAAATCAATTAAGATAAATTACAGATAAATAAGAAAATAATAAATAGGAGTAAGGTAAGAAGAAGACCGGTGTAAATGGTATTAATGGGATATGCAAAGCAGAGGGAGTGTTTGGATACGATGCGCCTTTCCTCGTGCAGATGCAGTTTAATCACAATGTTTGCATTCACAAGATTCTGCTTTGTGATGGGCATTCCAATATATTTCTTTATTTTATTTTATCAGCGATACTGCTCCTTTAGCTACATAAACTGATAGGCCATCATATGTTAATTTATTTATTTTCCAATCTTTAGGGGTAAGGATATCTTTCGAGTGTTGTTTAGACGAATAGTGGAAACTGAGTTGGCAACAACACTTCATTTCTGCAAGACTTCTATCGTCTTGTTAATTCATTCTTTTGGAACCATATTCCAGCTTAAAATTTTGCTGCCTCGTAAACTCTGGTGCTATGGGCGTTGGCACGATATGGCACTAGGCGGAGTGTACCATATACCACTATTAGTTGTTTCCTTTCTTCTTCATCTCGGATACAAAGCAGAGGGAAAAGGAGTGCCTATATTCAGCCGTAAGAGCCATAATTTATTTTATACATTTGGTCCTTCCGTTGTTGGCTGGAGCAGAATCGTTCTGAATTCATTATGAAATGCTGATTCTCTTCCTCTTTAATTGGACCTGGTGCGAATCGCAGACACTCGAGCAGTCATCAAGACTGGATCGTACTGTTATTCTATAAGCAGTCTCTTGTACACATGGACGTGGTTCAAATACACCGCCGGCCATCCAGACTTTGGTTTTCCGTGATTTCTCTGAATCACTCCAGGGAATTGCCTGGATGGCATCTTTGAAAGGGCACGGCTAATTACCTTCCCCATCTTAACCCCAAAAAAGACGAGCGGGAACTCCGCTTCTAAAGACAACGCTGTCAACGGATCTTGAAACCCTAATCTACCTTCATACTTCTGTATAGCCGAACAACAAATTTCAAAAAATCTACCATTAAAACTAAGTCCGTCATCTGCCTTTCTTACAACTGTCTTTACATGCTCGTTTCGTTTCATATACGTTGGAATGTTGCGCCTGGATAATTAAACGACGTAACTATGTCAAGCAACACACTACTAACGCCAAATTCGAATATTACGGAAGTGGATTCCTACTCATCTGTATTAACTTACATTTTTGTCTACGTTTAAAGCTAGCTGGCAGTCACCAGACCAACCAGAAATTTTGCCTCTCACCTTAATATCCTCCTACAATATCTCAACGACGACATTCTCCCGTGCCCCACAGCAAAATCAGCAAGAAGGTAAGGTGCCTTTTTCCTAGTGGTTAATCAATACACACAGGAATGAAGGTACACACACACACTCAAATTAGTTGAAAGAACGCATGCACGTTCTCTTGTCCACACATTGTCTCATTGCGCAAGCAACTTGCTATGGATCTCTTTGCTTAGGAGTTATTGTGGTGAAAAGTCGACAGAAGGCTACAGTCAGTCGAAACGTACCTAAACAACAGGGTTGCAACATGTCAACGGAGTGACACTTCTATGGAGGCGCGGGTGAATAGGTAGCAGGTAGTCTACAGGGGCACCGCAATCTGTTGGCTGCTCAACATTCTGTCTACCTGCAAAGGAAGACTATCCACTCAAAATACCTTAGTTTTAGGCGAAGGCAGCTTATGAAGTGCGAAAGTTCCTTGTGAGCCACCGAAAGACATTCAAAATAAACGCATACTTAAATTTCTTCATTTTACCTTGAGGAAACAGGACCGCTCTTCAATCAAGAGTACAACCTAATAACATCATCGCCATCACATAGAAGTGCAAAACATTCGCTGAATCGCATTAGACGCAAAAATATGGGATCTACACAAGATCCGATCATTACTGCGGGATTCTTTTTTCAAGACCATTATTTGCTAATGAACGATAGTAGCAATTTTTTACCTGCAGTTGATAACAGGGGACCGAATGACGTGATATTGGTGTTCGCCAGCGAAAAGGCAAAATCGTGTTTATGCAGTAGAGATTCGTTCTTTGTCGATGGTACGTTCAAATGTTCGAGCAAGCAATTTAGTAAGTTAATTGTTATTCACGCTGATATTATAAGGTCTATGTAGAAAACAAATACTGTTTCGGCCGTCTATGCCTTAGTACCTAACAAAGGGCGAGAAATGTTCGAATGTTTGTAAAGTCTATGGGACGTAACTACGGGGTCATCAGTCCCTAAACTTACAACTACTTATGAACTAGCAAGGACGGCACAAATATCCATGCCCGAGGGGGGATTCGAACCCCCGACCGTAGTGGTCGTGCAGACCGTGACTGGAGCGCCTCAGTCCCCTCGGCCACCGCGGCCGGCAGGGCGAGAAACATACGATCGTTTTTTCATAGCCAATGAGCTACAAATTTGTTTCCTGGAGTAAAGCTTATCAGTTGCAACTGTCATTTCGACCAGTGCTTGTGGACACAAGTCCAGAGTTAAGCCCTGTCCTGCCTATAAGTAAAATGGTGAAAATCGTTATCAGAATATTGTGTGTTCGGCTTTATCTCACATTCCTCTAGGAATGCGTGATGATGGTTTGATTTGTGTTCAGGAGAACAGATCTGGAAATAAAAAAAATCAGGAAATTTATGACTATTTTGTAGAGCAATGGCTCTACAGTGAACACATGCCAAGGAATATGTGGAACTACACGCGAATGTGGTACAGCACACATTGTTTTTCTGAAGAATGGAATCTGAGGGTAAAGTAATAGCCAGCCGCGGTGGCCGAGGGGACTGAGGCGCGCCAGTCACCGTCTGCACGGCCACTACGGTCGGGGGTTCGAATCCCCCCTCGGGCATGGATATTTGTGCCGTCCTTAGTGTTAAGAAGTCCATAAGTAGTTTGTAAGTTTAGGGACTGATGACCCCGTAGTTAAGTCCCATAAGCTATACCAACATTTAATCTTTTTTTTTTTTTTTTCCTTTTGGTAATGTAATTATTCTCAAAGTTTCACCTAAATTTTAACTCCCTATGGAAAATTCGTGGAGAATACGCACAATATTATGGCCACCAATATGAGCGATCAATTTTAAATCTAGATGGGAAATGAAGAAAGAAGTCAGCAATTAAGACAGACAAAAAAATTCCAAAGGTCCCAAGAAGACTTAAAGTTGACGGCATCATAAAATCATTCTGACTTGTATGGCCCATGCACAATAAAAGGTTGCAGCTAGGTATTGAAGAACATGTATACATTGAAAAGATGTTTAAGGCATGTCAGTCTTATAAATATTGTAAATAAATAGTCAGTTAAAAAAAAAAAAAAAACTGTCGACATTCAGCAGTAAATGGTTTTCATGAAAGAACCTCCTTCCTAAAAATACAGGTTCCATATTTTTTTCCGTTACTGCTATGCTGAGATTGTTTGCACTTTAATTAAATCTAACGATATTTTTCTAAGTCGACCGTATTTCTGCGTGAATTGATGAAACTGCAATGTCTTCTTCTTTTGCCTTTTATTAATGCTTTTTGGAGGTTAAAATGTTTTCACGCTATATTTCTTGTTTCGTCCGCAATTTAGATATGGTTATCTTCTAGAACTGCGTTTTTAAGTCTCCCTTTGTATTTGTCCTTTGAGAAATCTACACAAAAGAGTCAGATTAGTAATACATCGAACCTTTATTACACAAGAGTGATGATGTATTTGTATGTTCTGTTTACTCTAACGATTTTTATTTTGGTTACATATTGGAACTTTGATGACAGGGTGAACGTTTACATGTTTTTTCCGTTTATTTTAGACTATTCAGATGTTCCTCATTCTGTATTTATTTTGTTGTTGTTGTGGTCTTCAGTCCGCAGACTGGTTTGATGCAGCTCTCCACGCTACCCTGTGCTGTGCAAGTCTCTTCACCTGAGAATATGTTCGACAACCTACATCCTTTTGAATCTGCTTACTATATTCGTTCCTCGGTCTCCCTCTACGATTTTTACCCCACACGCTTCCTTCTAATGCTAAGTTGACGATTCATTGATGTCTCAGAATGTGTCCCACCAACCTATCCATTCTGTTAGTCAGGATATGCCAGAAACTCATTTTCTCCCCGATTCGTTTAAGCACCTCCTCATTAGTTACGTGATCTACCCATCGAATTTTCATCATTCGTCTGTAGCACCACATTTCAAAAGATTCTATCATCTTTTTATCTGAACTCCTTATCGTCCACTTTTCACTCCCATACAATGCTACACTCTAGACAAATGCTTTCAGGAAGGACTTCCTAACATTTAAATTAATATTGGAAAGAGCTGTCAAATGCCTGGAAAAAACGAACGGCCTTGCATTGAATAGACAGTGATAACTACTACATCAGGGTGAATGAAAACGTTGACCACATAAATGATGGAGCAGAGTATTATTAAGCAGCGTATTCAAAGTTGGGTTATTTGTTTATCGTTTAAAGCCACTTTTCTTTAGTTTGGACATCTTAATTGTGAAAGCCGAGCGCAGTGGAAGTGTGTGAATGTTGGGCAGTTGCCGCCGCTGTACGGCAGAAGCGACACGTCACCAGCAGCGGCCATCGCGGGACTGATGACGTAGCAGCTTAGTCCCTTCCAAACAATAACAGCAGCAGCGGCAGTCGCAGGTAGTGACGGGCGGGTCAATGTAACTACTTGCCAAACATTGTGCCGCAAAATGATGGTCCCGGATTACGTAGAAGTGTCTACACATTCCAGCTCTGTAGAAAATAATACTCCGTAGATGTGTTACAAACTCTTAAACAACAGAGATTAGTAGTACAAATTTGTGCCAACTTTTCGTCTGCAATTTTCAATAGGATGTAACGGCGGGATCTTGGATTTTCTGCTCAGGAAATCGTAGTGATGAAAAGTTGGCATTAACTTTGCTTAGCTGTTAACTTACGTACCAGATATACCAGTTTCAGCTATCGGTATTTATCTTGCAGAATTATTTTTCAAAGTCCCTATTCCTAACCATCGCAATAATTAATAGATGCTGTTAGCTATTATGCCACGGTTAATTTAGTTTTACTATTTTATTTTACACGAAAAGTTGTTCACCTAATTTTAATCATGAAAGAAACTACATACAAACGTCGGGAATGTCAACGACGCCAGAATTCACTAGAGCAGAGGTTGTGTTTTCCAGTTTTGTATTTATTACATCATCAGCTTCTAGTGGTCTCTTAGGGAACTTCATAAATCCCATCATTTCCTTTGTTCAGGTGTTAGGTCCTACAGTCGCGCTATTAAGTCGCATGCATATTCGCCCATGCATATACACATTATATAAATTCATAGCCGGCCGCGGTGGCCGAGGGGACTGAGGCGCTCCAGTCACGGTCTGCACGGCCACTACGGTCGGGGGTTCGAATCCCCCCTCGGGCATGGATATTTGTGCCGTCCTTAGTTGTTGTTAGTTCATAAGTAGTTTGTAAGTTTAGGGACTGATGACCTCGTAGTTAAATCCCATAAACTCTACAAATATTTGAACATTTGAATAAATTCGTAGGCTTTCGTTTTTCCCCATTCGAAACATACGGTATTTTATTCTGTGCATAATATATGATTTGACGTTCGTATCATCACATCTCAAATTTTTAATCGAATAATTTTTAGAGGTGGCATTCTGTACGTCTTTATTTATTAATTTCAGCTTGCCTTCTTTGGAGTCAACAGGCATTATTGCACATAAAGCCCCTTGCTGCAAAACTTAAATGCATTACACTACTAAACAAATATCTTTTTTCGTGTCAAGGTAATTTATGATATTCGACTGAAGATTATAGAATATTATCAGTCAACTGGGTAACAGGTATTAGGCAGGAATTGCCTGTTTCGGTACCCATCTGTCAGGTTCTTCCTCTATCTCTTCGTCCATGGCACTTTTAATTTGTTGACTTTGAGGGAAGTCTCTCACTTTCCATTCTTTCTAGATGTTTATTCCATTTTCTTCTGTATTCTCTGATTGTATCATTTAGGCTAAAGATTTGCAGTTCTTCTCTATATCTTAATTTCTTACCCTCTTCTCTTGTGCAACCTTTAACTCTTCTCAAGGATTTTATTTCTTGTGCCTGAATATGCTTTCTTGCTTCTTGGTGATCATCCTGGTCTCACTGCCATAGAGCAATGTGGGAACAGCAGAAACCGTACGTTTAACTCGCGGGGAAATTTTCCGCCGACGTAGGAAGCAGCCTTATGAGAAATTATTTTCTTGCTGGGACAGCAATCACAAATATTCCAGGTCTTCTGCATGAAACAATTTCCTAAGTCTGATTAAATATTGCAACAAGACCAAAGCCTATTCGGTAGATGCTGTATACAATATCTGCGTAAATCAAAACAAAAACAGGCAAACGAAATATCTTGTATGTAGATGTTTAAAAGTAATACTTGGATAGCTTTAGTTTTTTATTTACATGCAGGTATGTGGTACATATTTATTATTTCATCGAAGAGTTGCATTATATTTGGATACGTTTATTTACTACAGCATCTCAAATAAACAGTTCACAAGACGAAATAAATACTAGTTTATTGCGTTGGTCTAAGAAGCCGGTCTCACCAACTTTTTAACATTGAGTCACCATACTGGCGAAGGATTAGGAATTTTGTTTTATAATTTTCCGGGTCCGCTATTTTACCCTTTTTGTTTATAGTTGTCACTTGCACATTTTTCAAGTCGCTTGAGACTTTCCACTGGACCAGAAATTCGCAGGCTAGGAGAGGGACAGGCAATACTGTAGAGTGCTCTATGTAAGGCCGAGTTGGTATTCTGTCCGAACCTGGCGACTAATTTTATTTATTTTTTTTTTTTCTTTCACTTGCCATGTTTCTACGATCCCACAGCGAGTAACGCTCAGCTGTTTTCGGTAGAAGAAACATTAACTCACGCTAAAGGTGAAATCACTTAAGAGGCAAGGAGGGGTGGAAGTACCGCTACGCCGGTAGAGATAAGCTCCATTGTCCAGCGGCCGAGAGGTGGGGGCGCTGCAATCTCAATGGAGCAGGTAAATTCTTCCGTCAACGGGCTGTGTCTCTAATATTAGCGTGTCGGAAAGTCCCCGTGACCTTGCCAAACAGATGTATATCGCTGACACGACGTGTATGGCAACAGTGTGACTGCTTCACACAGCTTCCACCTCAACAGATCATCATGTTCAGCAACTCAATACTTGCTATTCGTTCCCTCGGTAATGAAAGGTTTACAAGGACGATGAGCGGTTGATGAAGAAAATATGGTATTTAACCGAAGGCTCCAGACTGTTGCCATGTTTTGCGGACTGTGGGCGACTCACACGGTGAAGAAATACAATAAAGACGATGGAGATATAGAGTGATCGGTCGGAACATATTGACAACCTACACGATACCAATGTAAACCCATCCAGAAGACAGCAGTGCGTTGTCACATGGCGAGGAATGACGTAGTCAGACACTCGAACGTTGCATTTAGGATCAGTGAGCGTGCCGTGTACACGTAAAATGGGGAAGGCGTTTGATATATCCAATATTATTTATATGGTGTCTGTACTTTTCGGGCATGTCCGAAAGAACAGACACCATTTGTTGACATTAACGGCCGTAATTTAACGAATTCGAAATATTTAAATATTTCGACCGTTTTAGGACATTGAAACAAATCCAATGGCAAAGATTAAAACATGTGATGCACCGGGATTCGAAGCTGGATGTCTCGCTTTGGTCCAGCAGTCGCCTCAACCAATTCGGCTATCCAGGCACGCTTCCCTTCCAACCCAAATTTTTACTTTGTAGCACACTACGATTGTAGTGCTTCCTGTCCATTTGATTCCACTTTCTCGCAGCCTATACTGAATTTTCAAAATGTTCAAATGCTTGTAAATCTGCGTGGTCATCAGTCCGTAGCTGCCGCGGTGGAGTAGCCGAGCGGTCTAAAGCGTCTCGCTGCGGAGCGTGAGGTTGCTTGCCGTGGAGGTTCGAGTCCTCCCTGGGGCATGGGTGTGTGTGTTAGTCCTTAGGTTACTTTACCTAGGTTTAAGTAGTTTGTAAGCTACGGACTGATGACCACGCAGTTTGGTCCGATAGATTTACAGACATTTGAACATTTGAGTCCGTAGCTTACAAACTACTTAAACCTAGATAAACTAACCTAAGGGCAACACACACACCCATGCCACAGGGAAGACTCGAACCTCCACGGCGAGCAACCGCGCGCTCCGCAGCGAGACGCTTTAGACCGCTCGGCTACTGCACCGAGGCTACTGAATTTTCGCAATGCATCGAGCGTATTAATGCGTCCGCATTGAAATTGTCAATTGCCCGTTGGGGCAGATATACAATTATATCTTCGAAACGAACAGACACCATATAAGTAATTATATATCTGCCCCAACAGGCAACTGGCAATTTCAATGCGGTCGCAATAATACGCTCGATCCCTTGCGGGAATCCAGTGTAGGCGAATCATCAGAGACTGCGTTTTATTGGCAGAACCCTTAAAAGATGCAACAGAACTACTAAAGAAACTGCATACACTGCGCTTGTCCGTCCATTTTTGGAGTATTGCAGCCCAGTGTGGGATCCTTATCAGGTGGGTTTGACGGAGGACATCGAGAGAGTCCAAAGAAGGGCAGCTCGTTTCGTATTGTCACGATACAGGGGAGACAGCGTTACGGAAATGATACAGGATCTGGGATGGGAATCATTACAACAACGGCGCTTATCGCTGAGGCGTGGGTTACTTGCGAAACTCCAATCGCCAACATTCTCCTCCGAATGCGAAAATATATTGTTGACTCCCACTTACATAGGTAGAAATGATCATCAGAATAAAATAAGAGAAATCAGAGCTCGAACAGAGAGATTCAGGTGTTCTTTCTTCCCGCGCGCTATTCGAGAATGGAATGGGAGATAAATAGTATAATTGTGGATCGATGAACCCTCTGCCAGGCACTTAAATGTGATTTGCAGAGTATCCCATGTAGATGTAGATGTAGGCTGCGAGCAAACTGAATCAAATGGACAGGAGGCACTACAATTGAAGGGAGCTACAAGGTGAAAATTTGGCCCGGCCGCGGTGGCCGAGGGAACTGAGGCGCTTCAGTCACGGTCTGCACAGCCACTACGCTCGGAGGTTCGGACCCCCCCCCCCCCCCCTCGGGCATTGATATTTGTGCCGTCCTTAGGATTAGGTGGTTCATAAGTAGTTTGTAAGTTTAGGGACTGATGACCCCGTATTTAAGTCCCATAAGCTATACAAACATTTGATTTTGAAAATTTCGGTGGAAGGGAAGCGTGCCTCGATAGCCTACTTGGTTAAGGCGACCGCTGGCCCAAAGCGGGAAATCCGGCTTCGAATCCCGGTGCAGCACATATTTTCATCTTTGCCATTGGATTTATTTCAATGCCCTGAAACAGTCGAAACGATTAAATATATCGAATTCACATCAAATGTTGACAGCTGGCAGTTTGTGGTTGTCCGAAGGTTCGGCAAAAGCATTTCAAAACGGTACGAGAATTGCTGTGTTGTGTTTTCAAGTGGCGAAACCAAGGAGATACTTCATTTTCAGACATATTTTTAAGTCATACAGAGAAACATCATATGCACTATCAATAGTCAACAAAGCCGTTATAGATGTTATTATCAATAACAATATAGAGCATTGTTCATTCCTTCTTTAGTCTGACGGACTACTGGTCTTAAATGGGCCCAGTTGTTACTTTTTCAATTACTTCATTTCCAACTTGCAATTGCATTCAATATTTCGAGCTTTTGTGCTGCTTGCTGTTGGGATGGTTTCCGATGATGGAAAAGTTCGTAACGAGAAAAGAGAGAGAACCCGCTTTTCATTTGTCTACTAGCGCTACGATAAGTTAAAATTATGTATGCACTACTATTATCGATCTACAGTAGTTAAAGGTTACCACAGGATTCGTTATTTGGCGATTGATAGAACTTTGAGGTCACAATGTTTCGCTGCTCCTAATGGCGTTTACGGCGTCATGGTACGGACTGGGCGGCCGTTCCCGCCGGAGTTTCGAGTTCTTCCTCCGGCTTGTGTGTGTGTGTGTGTGTGTGTGTGTGTGTGTGTTGGCCTTAGTGTTAGTTAGTTTAAGTAGCTGGTAAGTCTACGGACTGATGACCATAGCATTTTGGTTCAACATTAGAAAATTTCAGTATTTCATAAGGTAATACGATACTTAATCCTTTGAAGACTAAAATTTTATATACTCTCCTGCTTTTCTGTGCTGGATTGTTTTGCTATTGTTGAGTTATATAAATTTCTGAAATAAAACAAGCTATTGTCTTACTATATTCCTATCAAGTCACTGTATTATAATTAATTACTTGACAGGTATTACATGGACGCGTAACATTAATTAAAAAGTCTTCTGGTTTAGTACCCCTGAAAACGTAATGTTATACTTAAACGGATATAGCATTCCAGATACTTTAACTTAGTGTCCGTCATTTCGGTATCATCGTGTCATATGACATCTCTTGAACACATTTGCGAACACTCCACGAATTTCGGCTGCCGAAATCTGGGAAATGACTAGTCGAATCTTTTTTCGCGAAACAATAAATTCTGACAGGTATGTGAACAATACCCTGCATCCATTTTTTCAAGAACTTTCACCCAACGGAAAGCTGTACGGTTATTTCATGCAGGACAATGCAAGACCACACATTGCCAATGCTTCTATGGCAGCAATACGAAGTGTTTTTGATGATAGGATAGTTGAGTGGCCTCCTCGTTCTCCAGATCTCCCTGTGACTTTTATCTTTGGAGGATATTAAAAGACAAGGTGTATGCAAGCAATACCCATACACTCGAAGTGTTGGAAGACAGGATTCGACTAGTCATTCCCCAGATTTCGGTAGCCGAAATTCGTCGAGTGTTCCGCAAATATGTTCAAGAGATGTCAGACCGCTCTTTCCATAGAGGGACATCATTTTGAACATCTACTGTAAATAAAGGTAAGCTTAGGTTACTCAGATGGCAATAACTAAGTGTATGCGCCCGCGGCATAATAGAGTCCGAGAATCGGTTCTACCATGACCAGCAGATTCGGTGGCGGCGGCCGGGAGCCGTACCGCGCGATCCGCGGACGCCTGGCAGTCGTTTTTCGTGCCCATGAAGTATACACGGAAAGAAGGGACTCAGCGACATTTTTTCCAACATGCTGATCTCTCTAACACATGTTACCGTCAATGTGTACTCCAATAAGGACTATTCTTATTATGAGAAAAGGAGTTCCTTGCGCAGAAAATGACAAAAGAAAAAATTCCCATACAGGGAAAGAAGGGCCCCTATCGACATTTTCCAAGGAAAAAACGGGCTCATTGCACACAAGAAGCTGTGTGTTTTTTATGACAAGATTGTGTAATAGTTCATAAATGTATTGTAATTGAAAGTTAAAGTATTTAGAGAATGACGTGATGCAAAGAGCCCTTTCGTTAATGTAAAATTGTACACGTATCTAAATAAAGTTGTTTGTTATCAGTACTATTAGTGTTATGCTTAATTTAAAAGTATCTACTCATTTATAATAAAATTTCTTAGACATGTCACATAAAGAGACATGAATAGTTTGTAAAACACAGGTTCTACAAGGAATTAAATGTTTAAATTCTTCTCCTGATAAAGTTCTAAGATTTTGATGAGTCCCTTCTAGAAGTATACACTTTAAATGCTTCTCCTGAAAAAATTCTAAAATGTCTACGAACGTCTTCTTTCCGTATATCTTTCATATGATTTGAGTCCTGGGCCCTTGAGCTGAAATCTGTGGTACTATGCTCGGAAAGTTCCTCTGTGATCGAATGTATACGAGGTCTCCTAAAAATGCAAGTAGAACCACATGGCGACAATAAACAGTTACAGTCATCAATAATCTTCGCGATCTTGTTTCAGATACAGACAGGAAAGCGAAAACGTACCGCTTCGGCCCAAGGGCGTACCCAGGATCTGAGCTAGAGGGGGGCAGGCCATATTATCTTGGACGAACAGGGAGCAGGATCAACATGCAAATTAATACATCATATAAAATTAGGTATATGTATGTATACATATATGTTTGTATGTTCCAAATCTCCTCCTAAACTACTGGACAGATTTCAGGTAAATTTGGTACACATATTCCTTATTATCCGACAACGATCGCTGTCGAGGAAGAACAACATGCGACACATATTTCAATGAGAGTTGCAGAGAACTGGCGGCGTGAATGATGCTACTTACCCGTTCACTATTAGAGAATAACAGCAAACTTGATATATAATTTCAAACCTTACCAAAATTTTTTCCGCTGACAACCCCAGAAGAATCATGAAAGGAATAATGTTTATCCCTTATTAATTTTCCGACGTTCATGCTGTAAAACTACGACATTTGGCATAACGTTACAATTTATTATTTCTACACTACTAATTATATTCGCATATCAGTTTAATGACAGTTTGCACATATTTCAACTGAATATACCGCAAAATTACTTAGTAGTATGACACATAATTCATGAGATATGACGTCATAAACAATAAGGTTCATGAAAAACCACCTCATCATGCATGAGGTTTCAATTTGTTATGTCTTTACTACTGACCCTATTCGCAACATGTTTGCAGACAATATGAGCATATATCGCTCAACGTATCTAGGAAATTATATCATAGTATGACTCATAGTTCAGGAGATACCACTCCAAAAAACAAAGAACTGCATGAAAATCTGCCCCATCACACAGGAGGGTGTAATTCATTACATCTTTAATATCAGCTCCATTCGCAACACATTTTGCAGGCAGTTTACGAATATTACAATGAACCTGGAAAATTATATTACTGAAAATTATATTACATAGTTCAGGAGACATGATAGCATAAGGATCGTCCTGCAGGGAACCGAAACTGAAATTGACAGGGAGTAGGGTACAAGGTGATGGACAGAGGGAAAAGAAGGAGATGGAGTAACATAAGAAAGGAGTAGATACACGCCCGAGTAACACCGGGAACTAACGCTAGTTTCTTAATAAAGAAAACAGGAATAAGTGCAAACTCCTTTTAATAAACATCTTAAATACAAGAATTCACTTAAACAAAAATACAGCTTTTTAACTGAGTAATAACCTCCTGGGATTCGCTGCAAATTTGTCAATTACTTTCTTTACCAAGACCTCGCAGTTTTCATTTACGTAATTTCTGTTATGCTCATCAGGCACAACCCAGTAAGTCTTTCTTCTCCCATAGTGCTCCTAAGCCAGGTCTTCACTCTTCCACAGTCACCGATGTACATGGAATAGTGCACAAAATTGTTAGTGCCTTCCTCATGCCAGAGGAAAAATATATTGGTCTCGCTAAATAGGTCAACGACTTCTATGTTCCTTAATTTTGCTTCAGGTAGATTCCATAAATTGTACCATAGGTCCAGTTCTCCGTCAATTCCATCCAGACCATAGAAATTCTTTAACAATTCTGCATTTGTGTGGACGTCTGATGTACTGGTTTTTGCCATGTTCAAAGGATGTAGCTTATTTAAAGCAAAAGCAGGAGTATTTTCTTGTGAAAATCGAATATTTAACGATGACATGAGGGATTCAATGTATGGAATTACTAATGAACGTCACCAGTATTCGCTGTCATTTTCTGTGTGTCTTTTACAGTGGCAACAGTATTCCTAATTTCTGGTACTGCATTTGCATCATTCACCACAAGGCTGAGTTTGTGGTTTGAGCAATGAACATATGATGCACGGTAATATTTCTTTCTTAAAATGGCTTGTACTCTGTTCTCTCTGCCTGCCATTGTAGAACAACCATCAAAGCCAAATCCCACACAGTTTTCTGTTGGAAGATTATAACTGGTTAACAAATTGTCAATTACTTCGGCGATTGAAGACGCATCTTGTGACTTTGGTTCAACAAAACTTTCGTCGTAGAACCGCAGGCCTATTGATAGCTGTTCCTTCCCAGCTATGTTTGCTGTTTCATCAGCCAAGGCTGCGTAAAACATTGCCTTTTGAACGTCAGCGACTATATTCTCCCTTATGATATCGCCACACAAATTTATCAATTCATTTTGTATATTCGGCGATGTGTAAACGGCATTGTGGCGACATTTTTCCAAATGACTCCTTACCTTGTCTTCGCCAGAATCGATTCTTAATTTCAGTAAATGTAATAAAACACCTCCATCTGCTTGTTTCCCTCCAAGAAGCATATCACATGTACCGCAAAAAACTATACAAGAAAGAATCGATGACAATATTTCCCTGTTTTTATCGATCACTTTTTGATGCACATTATGCAGTTGGACGTCCACTGGTTCATTTTCAAGAAAAGTTTTCGCTGCAGCTGACGCTGTTAAGTGAAGTTTTAGCAAGTTTCCGGCAGTCTTCATGCATATTCTTGAATTTTGTGAATGGCCTGATCATAAAGGATCCCAAAATGCCTCTAACAGTGCCAGTGACAGGAGGGAACAAAACACAGTGCTTGCATAGGGCACATAGGACCATAGTAGTCTGGAGTATACTAGCCATGGTGCATACTGGTCTAGCCAAACATGATTAAATTTTGTTTGCAAATGCCTTGCATCACTTTCAAAATCGTAATCCCTTGTCGGGACCCAAGGATTTAGTAAGAGCTTCTTCTTATTTTCCACTGATAGCTACGTAGTTAGTCCCAGATCATTGTCGTTGCAGTCACTTTTAATTACATAATCCGAATCATCTTTGGACCCACAAGCTAGCTGGAGTGTTGTGTGGGAATAAGGAACAGGGACTGCTGCAGTTACAGGTGCTGCTGTTGAAGCTGACTCTTGTGATTGTGACACTTCATTTTTCTTTTCATCTTCATCGCTTCCGCTACTACTGTTTCGACTCCTTTTTCTTCCTTGAGATGTAGACCCTACAAAATAGATTTATATGTATTTTATTTTCCTCTTGCTTAGCCCCAGAAAGAAAATAAAGATAAACAGACGACAGTAGATAAACACTGAGTTCTACACGGATCTACATCTACATATATACTTCGCAATCCACCGTAAGGTACGTGGCGGAGGGTACACTGTACCACTACTAGGCATTTCCCTTCCTATTCCACTCCCAAATAGAATGAGGGAAAAATGAATTTATATATGCGTCGGTACGAGCCCCAAATTTCTCTTATCTTGTTTTTGTGATCCTTACGCGAAATGTAAATAGGCGGCAGCAAGATCGTTCTGCAGTCAGCGTCAAACTCCGGCCCTCTAAATTTCCTCAACAGAATTTCTCGAACAGAACGTCGTCTTTCCTCCAGCGATTCCGAAACTCAAGACGTGGTCGTACAAGTGTTTTATACGCGGTCTCCTTTACAGATGAAGAACATCTTCCCAAAATTCTCCCAAAAAACCGAAGTCGGCTGTCCACCTTACTCACAACTCTCCTTACATGTTCGTTCCATTTCATATCGCTCTGCAATGTTACGCCTAGATGTTTGAATGACGCGACTGTATCGAGAAGCTCACTACCAATGCTGTATTCAAACATTACGGGACTGGTTTTCCTACTCATGTGCATAACCTTGCATTTTTCTACATTTAGAACTAGCTGCCATTCATCACACCAACTAGAAATTTTGTCTAAGTCATCATGTATCCTATTACAGTTAATTAATGACAACACCCTCCCATACACCACAGCATCATCAGCAAACAACCGCAAATTACAAGTTACTCTATCCATCAGATTATTTATATAGATAAAAATAATAGCGGTCCTATCACACTCCCCTGGGGCACGCCTGACGATACATTCGTCTCTGATGAACACTCGCCGTCGAGAACAACGTACTGCGTTCTATTACTTAGGAAGTCTTCCAGCCAGTCACAAATATGTGAACCTATTCCATATGCTCGTATCTTCGTTAGCAGTCTGCAGTGCGGCACCGCGTCAAATGCCTTTTTGAAACCGAGAAAAACACAATCTGCCTGTTGCCCTTCGTCCATGCCTCGCAAGATTTCATGTGAGAAAAGGACAAGCTGAGTTTCACACGAGCGATGTTTCCTAAATCCGTGCTGATTCATAGAAAGAAGCTTTTCGGTCTCAAGGAAATTTAATATATTCGAGCTGAGAATATGCTCCAAAATTCTACAGGAAACCAATGTCGACGATATTGGCCTGTAAATATTTGGGTCAGTTCTTTGACCTTTCTTATAAACTGGAGTCACCTGCGCTTTTTCCATTCACTAGGAACTTTGCGCTGCACTAAAGATTCGCGATAAATGCAAGCTAAGTAAGGGGCCAATACCGCAGAATACTGTTTGTAAAACCGAACTGGTATTCCATCCGGACCAGAAGACTTTTTTTTATTCCGCTCTCTCAGCTGCTTCTCTACACCGGAAGTACCTATTACTAAGTCCCCCATTTGGGAGTTAGTGCGTTGATCAAATGATGGTATGTTTGTACGGTCCTCCTGCGTGAAAGATTTCTTAAAAGTTAAATTTAGAACTTCAGCTTTACTTTCTTCTATTACTGTTTCCGAATGATCAACGAGTGACTGAATAGAGGCCTTTGCCCAGCTTATCGATTTTTCATAGGACCAGAATTTTTTCGGGTTGTCGGAAAGATCTTTTGCTAAGGTATGCTGTGGCAATCATTGTATGCTTCGCGCATCGATCTTTTTATAGACGCACGGATTTCTGCTAACTTTTGCCTGTCTTGATTTGCATGATCTTTCTTGAACCGATACTGCAACAGCCTTTGCTTTCTCAGTAGCTGTCTAATATTATTATTGTACCGCGATGGATCTTTCCCATCCTTAACCTACTTTATAGGCACATATTTCTCTAACCCACTATTTACAATGCATTTAAATTTAGTCCACAATTACTCTACATCCATTGTACCGGAACTAAACGATTTCCATTCATTTTCGCACTGTGATGCTAACAATTGCTTATCGGCTCTTCCTAACAAAAACACGCTCCTAGCCTTCTCGACTGGTTTGTTAACTTTGGTCACCATTGACGCTATGACGATATCATGATCGCTAACTCCTCTCTCTACAATGTCATCGTTAATAAGGTTGGGCCTGTTTGTAGCTTTAAGGTCAAAAATATTTCCATTACGTGTGGGCTGTCGGTTTAATTGCTCAAGATAATCTTCAGAAAACGTGTCTAATAGTATTTCACAAGACCGCTTGTCTCTACCGCCTGAAATAAAGCTAGATAGGTCCCAATCTATACTCTTAAGGTTGAAATCTCCCCCGAGTAATATTGCATGGGCCGGTTACCTACGAACTACCTGTCGTAGACTTTCTTTGAATGAGTCTAAGACTGCTACAGTAGCACTGGGGGGCCGGTAAAAAAACCCAACTACTAACTTCACTTCTAATATTCATAGAATATATGACATCAACTGCGATTGGGCAAAGCTGAAAATGTGTACCCAGCCGGGATTCGAACCCGGGTCTCCTGCTTTCTAGGCAGTTGCGCTGACCCCTACACCACTGGGGACACAGTGATCACCGCACCTGCAAGGACTACCCATGCACGCCTCCCGTCAGATACAAATTCCCAGCTTCGCCCTGCCCATAGTACTCAAACTCGTAGTTTAACTAATTCCCGTAAGAGTAAGGGCTTCAAACTTGCCCACCCCTCCCCACTAACGATACGATCATTGCCCGTCACCGGCATATTATATATATACATGTGGCGTCTGTTCCGAAAGGACAGACGTCACTTGTGATCCTGCAGCTGTTATTATTTAATATTCATAGAATATATGCTCAAACTCGTAGTTTAACTAATTCCCGTAAGAGTAAGGGCTTCAAACTTGCCCACCCCTCCCCACTAACGATACGATCATTGCCCGTCACCGGCATATTATATATATACATGTGGCGTCTGTTCCGAAAGGACAGACGCCACATGTATATATATAATATGCCGGTGACGGGCAATGATCGTTTCGTTAGTGGGGAGGGGTGGGCAAGTTTGAAGCCCTTACTCTTACGGGAATTAGTTAAACTACGAGTTTGAGTACTATGGGCAGGGCGAAGCTGGGAATTTGTATCTGACGGGAGGCGTGCATGGGTAGTCCTTGCAGGTGCGGTGATCACCGTGTCCCCAGTGGTGTAGGGGTCAGCGCAACTGCCTAGAAAGCAGGAGACCCGGGTTCGAATCCCGGCTGGGTACACATTTTCAGCTTTGCCCAATCGCAGTTGATGTCATATATTCTATGAATATTAAATAATAACAGCTGCAGGATCACAAGTGACGTCTGTCCTTTCGGAACAGACGCCACATGTATATAAACTTCACTTCTCTTAGTCCAGTTATACATGTCCAGATAACTTCACAGACACTCTCGACTTCGAGCTCAGTAGAAACAATATCTTTGTCCACTGTAATGAACACTCCCCCTCCAGTTGTGTCTGATCTGTCTTTCCGATAAACATTCCACGCCTCGCTCAATATTTTCGAGCTTTCCACATCATGATTTAGCCAGCTTTCGGTGCCTAAAACTATCTGAGCACAATAATTTTCTGCAGCGCGGTAAATTCGGGAACTTTTTTTTAATACTCTGAAAGTTTACGGTTAATATTTTGATAGTGGAATTATTGTTCTGAATGCGGCGTGAATTCGCTGCCTGAGTGTTGACTGCCGAGTGCTCATCAGAGCTAATGCCTAGCTTTAAAAAAAAAAAAAAAAAAAAAAAAAAAAAAACAAACAAACCATGTGCACTCCACAAGTACGCTGCTATCCGAGTAGCTGCTTCCTTAGTGTAGTGCTTCCTGATCTATCTAAAGGCGTCCTACAATTCCCCACCCGATAACGGAGATCCAGAAATCTGCAGCCATGACTGTCACAGAGTCGGCGAAGACTCTGATTCAGACCCTCCACTCGGCTCCAAACCAAAGGATCCCCGTCAACTCTGGGAACAATGCTACAAATCGCGTGCGAGACCAGCAGTCTTCACCAATTCCGCCAGCCGCCCGTAGGAACTGAGGATGTCCTCAGAACCCAAGCGACAAGCATCATTGGTGCCGACGTGAGCCACAACTTGCTGCCGGCCGCACCACGTACGCTCGGAGAAGACGCAACTTGCTGGCCACAAATCCAAACTCGTGTTTCAATACCATTCTAGTCCCCACTAATGTCTTGGTAAATAATTTTCGTCGCCAAACAGCAGTCTTGGAAACAGATGCGTTTACCTCCAAGAGTGGAGCGGATTAATCACCAGTTTTGCAACTAATGAAAAGGCAATTTGTCTGTGCCAAAAGCGTTTCCTTTCTTTTATTACTGAAGCATCATTAGTGGCGATTTATAGTGTTGCTAACTGACACTCAAGAGCGCCCCTACCAATGGGCAAGGATGCGGGGGTGCCCCCTAGCTCTCAGGTAAAAGAAAATATACAGTTTAGAGAGGAGATATTTTAAAATAATGATGTGAATGTCATTTTTTTAGAAACAGGATAAAGTTTTTAGCAGGATTCGAACTGGCTCTATTTTATAGTTACTTCAAATTCGGCATTTGTCTTCCAAAATATTAAATAGCGCAACGCCTTTCCCTAGGTTTTGCCCCCCGCCCCTCCCACGGAAAAGTCATATGGCGCCCATGCTCATACTTGTCATCCTGGGGTTGAATTTCAATGTTTTCATCCTACAGGTGGAAGATTTTATCAGTGTTTCAACTGTGTTTGCCACCAATTCACTACAATTTTCCAATATTCACTTGTTCACTTCTGACTGCGTGTTGTCTGTGTTTGCAGTGTCCAAGAGCCAGTTGACTTGTAATCAAGCTATATATATATATATATATATATATATATATATATATATATATAGATTATAAGTCGATTGACATTTGGTTGGCGACGTTATAGTGCCCGCCAGAAGTTCCCTGGAGACCGTAAAGTGCCAATGAGGGGGGGGGGGAAGTCGGGCTACATGAACGCGGTCGAATATTTTCTAGGGGGGGGGGGGGGCAGCTGCCCCCCTCTGCCCCTCGCTGGGTACGCCCATGCTACGGCCGTAGGCTGGCGCTATAATTAGGCCAATAAAATTAGGATTCTGCCTTCCAAAAATTAGTAGAAATCTGGAAACTGTTTCAATCACTCAAGCAGGTCTCTGGCATGAATAATCTGAGTTTGCCCAGATTTCTGAGTGGAGCTTCACCTATGATGAAACGAAAACAAATGAAATTTCAGACTTTTTCTAGTTTTTTTTCGAATTCCTCGAAAACTAAGCGTATAATCAAAAGCGTTAAGGTTACAAAAATGTAGAGCATTAAATTCCGCATCGATTGAGTACCAAAAAGTAGCTATGTGATTAAAATTTACCGGAGAAATTCTACGTCAAATATTGACAATTTTTCACACTTACCTAAAAACTCTACCATCGTCGGTATAAGTCGTGCACCATTTGGGGATTGGCTTGTTAGACGCAAAATTTTATAAGAGAAAAGTTATACATCATCAAATTGTGTTTTTCAAATGTCAATGAAATTGACGAAACACCTTGCTGATTAGCAAAAATCGCCGTTATTCAATTACATCTAAGGTAATGACAAACTTAAGCTTTCTACTTTCCATTCAGTGGATTTTTCTAATATTCACACTTTTATTTATTTCATTTTACTGCTACATCAAACGACATTTGCTTTATATCAATAAATTAGTTTTGAAAAATATGAAATTAGCAGGGATAATACTACACAGAGGAGAGAAAATGTAGGTGATAAGGGTATTAGTAAATATGCGTAATGTTTATTGTTATTTTATTAAGAATATAGGAACTTCATTCAATTAACAATAAATTGAGATTCATATGATTATATAAAGAACAAAGTACTGTGTTATAGATTAAAGCTTCACTGTGTATATCTTTTTTTCTTTTTTTCCCTTAATTTTAGACTGTCACACCTTTACTCGCTTGGAGGAGGACAGTCCAAATGACATTAACTGTAACTCTTCCACTTCTTCCGTATTAATGTCCTCGGTGGAATCTGTAATTTCTTCTTCTGAAAAGACATCTTCTGTGTCACTGTCTTCAATGTCGTCAGCAACAGGAATGTCATTGGTAACAATGGTGTAGGATTGGCCTCTGCATAGTTTGCAGATGGTAGTACACTTAATGCCGTTTTCCCTGCTGGAACATCTTCCATGGCACCCTGTACCTCATGTGCAATAAATGGTTTTCAACAGTTCCCCAGGTGCTGCCTCCTTAGTTGTGGGAACAGGTAAGAGACTTACCTTTTAAGCCTTCCATCCCCATTCCAATGGATTTAGAACGTTGTGTTTCCAAGCTTGGACCTGAAACTACATTCTCAGGGAATACTGTCTATCAGCTCGTTTTTTAGGAGGCAAAGAGGCGAGATTGAATGTAGTCTTTCATCCAGATTTTTAAAAAATCAGGCAGCGAAGCACATTTAATGTCTTTGATATCCCCGCAGTCAGGACCTCAATAAACTTCTGTTAAGCTTCATCAATCTCGTCAACAGTAGCACTGGAAAACGACGAAGTCGTGCCGCAACCTCGGAAGGAATGTGGAACAGAACGTTGTCCTTCAATGTTTGAGACAACTTGAAATTTAGGGGACTGTAAATTACGTCGTCTTGTCTGCCTCTGCCTGGTTTCAGCAGAGAAATGTTGGGGGACAGTAGGGCTGAAGATGTTAGTATCACTAGGAGGTCGATGTCTTTACCAACGACAATACAGTCAGAGTGCTTCGGAAGGTCAACAGCTGTGTTCACTTTCAAGTTGTTCAGTTAGCAACGATATCAGCAGCTGTTCATTTTGTTCGTTGGACAGAAATAAGTCTTTCCCCATGGTTACTGACGTTGATTAATTGAAGGTGACAGTTGGTGCAGATCTTTTAGTGGCTCTGCGTAGCCACTCAGCTGATTTTGAGTTTCTGTTACTTGTAACATCAGAGTAGCCATCAAACATGATCGTTACCTTCATGCAATACCAACACTTGATGTAGTCTACCTACTTTGCTATAATGGAAGGATAAACTTCATTTCCTTGCCATGCCATTCTTTTTTTTAATTTATTTAATTTTTTTTTTATGGGACTTAACTACGGGGTCATCAGTCCCTAAACTTACAAACTACTTATGAACTACTTACGAACTAGGACGGCACAAATATCCATGCCCGAGGGGGGATTCGAACCCCGACCGTAGTGGCCGTGCAGACCGTGACTGAAGCGCCTGTCTCTTCGGCCACCGCGGCCGGCATGCCATTCTATGCAACATAAATCCTCCATATACAACGAACTCTGCCTTTCCGAAGTCAATCGATTCTTTAAATGGGTCAAATAACTTGTAAAACACAGACTGTTGTGTTTTTCGCATTCCTACGTGGTCAAAAGAAGATAGAGTGGTCCGCTATTCTGCGAAAAATCGTTACAGCGTTTGGAAAATGTTGATAAAGGAGATGAAGGAGGAGGGTTTAGGAAGGAAAGGGTTGACAGTGACTTCTTTAGGACATTGAAATGAAAGAATGGCGACAAGTGAATATGTGATCCGGGCCGGGAATCGAACCCGGGTCTCCCGCATCGGGCCAGCGGTCGGCTTAACCATTTTTCATTTTTTCCTTCTTTTTTTGTCCTCTCTATGGGGAGTCCCGTGCTTTGCGGACGCTGGTTGTGTTTGTTCGTTCTTGTTAGATGAATTCTTGGCTCAGATATTATATATTTTTTTTTTTTTTTTTTTTTTTTTTTTTTTTAACAGAGGGCTTTGATCCCTCTGTTCGAGCGCGCTGAGCCACGGCTCCCCCGCAACCACTTCGCTACCCGTGCTCGCCTTCCGTCCCTCTCAAATTTTCACAAGTCGCATGCTATGGTTGTAGCACCCCTATCATTCATGCCCTCTTACACTCGCCATTACGGATTCCCGTCCGAGGTCGAACGTATGACCGCATCTGCGGTGAAGTAATTGAAGCTAACGCAGTCTTCGCGTGTAAATACTTATTATATTGGTGTGGTGTCTGATCTTTCGGACATGTCAGAATGAACAGACACCACACCAATATAATACGTTTCAGCGTTAATAAGAATGACTGTCGTGCATTGTGTTTTTAGCTGTCATACATTTGAGGGATAGGACTCTAGTTCCTCTTTCAAATTTCACAATGTCAAACTTGTTGCCAAAAATCTTTGAATTGCATAAATTGCTAAATTCATCAGCTTAGTGGCAGTTTATCTTTTCATCACCTACTATCCCAGTTCTAATGGATGCAACAAGCTCATGGTCAGGAAAGAGACATGTAACAAAAACCAGCCAGACAGTTTTTTTTAATCTGCTTCATCTCTTTGTATTGTTGCATTTATAGCATCCACATGTTGCTCAGTAGTTGAAAATTAAATGCCACAAAACTGTTCAACTTGCTCAATGACGATATTTCCTCATTAGCAAGGTTTTTTGTCCGCTTCATTGACATTTCAAAAACGCAATATGAAACTCTATAATTTATATCCTATAAAATTTTGCATCAAATAAGCCAATTTCCAAATTCTGCACGTCTTATACCTACGATGTTTGTGTTTCTCGGTATGTGTGAAAAATTGTCAGTCTTTGTCGTAGAATTTTTCTGGTAAAATTTAATCAAATAGCTACGTTTTATACTCAATTGATGCGGAATTTAATGCTCTACATTTTTGTAACCTTAGCTTTTTCGGTTAAACCCTTAGTTTTCGAGGAGAAAAAAAAAACTATAAAAAGTCCGAAATTTCGGTGATTTTCGTTTCATCACAGGTAAAGCTCCACTCAAAAATCAGGGCAAACTCAGATTATTCATACCAGAGGCCTACTTAAGTGATTAAAACAGTTTCCAGATTGCCACTAATTTTAGGAAGGCAACCCCCTTTTTGGAGCTAATTTTACTGGCGTAATTGTGACGGCCACCGTACCGGTACGGTTTGATTCCTTAAAGGGTTAATTCATTAAGAACAATAACTTCTAAAGTTATGCTTGGGAGCAATATTCTATCAAAAGGAGGGATACATTCAGAGCAGTAGATAACAGAGTGGGTGGGGCTTCAAACTACGGTTGCTAGATTGGAAGACTAAAATATCTGGAAAAATATTCAAATTTCGGGAATTTGGGGTAGTTGTCGGGAAAAATTATAAATAAATATTATTTTTCGTTTTTAAAATCAACTGCCTAAAAAAAGATGTAATACTATAAGTAATTTACATTTACTTTATAGGTTGCCACATTTTCGTATTGCGTTATACAGTCCACCATTTTGAAGGAAGTTCAGCGTTTAACGTCCCTTCGTCGTAGAGAAGGAGCACAAGTTCTGATAGATTTTGTCAGGGACGGGGAAGGAAATCAGCCGTACCCTTTGAAACGAACCATCCAGGAATTTGCCCGGAGCGATTTATGGAAATCACGGAAAACATTAATCACGATGGTCGGAGGTGGGTTTGAACCGCCGTCCGCGAGTGTACTACATCGCTCGGTCCCACCAATATGAATCCTATAACTGCGGCGGAGTGGCCAAGCGCATTGAGGAGCTAAGCTGCGATGCGCGAGGCCGCCCCCCTCGGGGTCCGAATCCTCCCCCGGGCACGGATGTTTGAGCAGTCTTTAGTATAAGCTGGGTCAAAAGTAGTTTGTATGTTTAGGGACTTATGACCCCGCAGATAAGTCCGATAAGCTTGACAAACATTTGAACAGTTTTTTTGAATCTTATATTGTTTTCCAGAAACGATTTTAAATTAAAACAATTTGCATCAGATATCAGCCTAATTATCAAGATAGTATTAACGAACCAAATCCTTAGCCGAGTGATCAGATCAACAGACCCTGAAACGTTTTGAAATATGTTCATTTCGTTCATCAGTGAAGCGACCCCTCAGCCAGACAGGGCCGTAGCCAAGGGAATATGAAGGGGATACCCCCTCCTCCCGAAATAAGTTAGAGTATATGTCATAATTTACAATCTTAATTGTATGATCCCACCAAAACAAATTTCTGACTACGACCCTGCAGCCCGCAGAAGATTAATGACGTATGCCCGTCATATGTTACTATGCCAGCAAGATTAAAAGTGCCAGTAATCATGACATTTAGACTTCGGATCGCTAAATCAATATGCAAGGTATTCCTGCTCATACAAACTTACTGCAAATATTGCGAAATACTGAGCTACAAGTGGTAGCTGAAAGGCAAAGGACTTGATGAGATGTAACCGCGTTAAAATACGAAAAACTACTTCACATTATGAAAATATGACTTCGTTTAGAATAAGAAACTGAAGGTCCCACAGTATCTGCATTCGCTGAAACAGTAACACAACTGGGTGCTGGTGGCGCGATGTCGCTACTTCATCAAATTAACTTTGTTAAACTTCTTTTATGTTAAAGAAACCTCCATAAACACTGAAATGAAAGGTGCTATAGCAGATTACAAAATAAAGTCGACATTTCTCGTATATGAGGGTTCTTATTCATCATCATCATCATTAGAGACTGATTATGCTTTTCAGCGTTCAGTCTGGAGCATGGTACCTCTAATAAAATTCTTCCATGATCCCCTATTCAATGCTAACATTGATGCTTCGTCTGATGTTATGCCTTCTACTTCAAAATCATTCTGCACCAAATCTAAGTACTTTCTTCTTGATCTACCTCGACTCCTCTTACCCTCCGCTGACGAGCTCATGAGTCTCTCAGGTAACCTTGCTTCTCCCATGCGTGTAGCCGTCTCAGTCTGTTCGCTCTAACTGCTTCATCTATGGTGTTCATTCCCAGCTTTTCTTTGATTTCCTCATTATGGACACCCTCCTGCCATTGTTCCCATCTATTGGTACCTGCAATCATTCTTGCTACTTTCATATCTGTAACCTCTATCTTATGAATAAGGTAACCTGTATCCACCCAACTTTCACTCCCATACAACATAGTTGGTCGAAAGATAGAGCGGTGCACTGCTAGCTTATTCTTGGTACTTCCTTCCTTCTTGCAGAAGAGAGTAGATCTTAGCTGAGCACTCACTGCATTAGCTTTGCTGCACCTCGATTTCAGTTTTTTTTTTGTTTTTTTTTTGTTTTTTTTTTTGTTTTTTTTTTGTTTTTTTTTTTTTAATATTAAAAAATCCGGGCATCTGTATCCACTAGAAAAAGTGAGAGCGGGTAGAATACCAACTATTAATTTGAAGGAATATTTATTTCCATTTAGCTGCGCGGGGATGGCCACTCCCGGTCCGACAGCGCTGCAATTTTCACGCTGTAACAGCTGCTGACGGGATATAGGACCCCACCCCACATCGTTTTATCAACTTATTTTTTCCTTACATATTATCTATGGCTTGTCAAAATCGAAAATGCCTAATTTTCATTATGCGTGAGTTTTTAGTTTCGTAAAGCTTCTCACTCTATTTTGAAGAAATCGCACGGTTTAAAGACGTGTTTTTATCATTTTTTTTACACGTGATAGTACAGCCATCTTAGCTTTCTAACAAAACATTAACCTTATCTTAATTCGTAACAGTCGTTTTAAAAATGACACTCTTTGTCAACTTATTTGTTGTTGTCTTCAGTTCGCAGACTGGTTTGATGCAGCTCTCCACGCTACCCTGTCCTGTGCAAGCCTCTTCATCTGAGAATACGAACGGAAACCTACATCATTTTGAATCTGCTTGCTGTATTCGTCCATCGGTCTCCCTCTGCGGTTTTTACCCCACACGCTTTCTTCTAATGCTAAGTTGACAATTCCTTGATGTCTCAGAATGTGTCCCACCAACCTATCCCTTCTCCTAGTCAGGATATGCCAGAAACTCCTTTTCTCTCCAATTCTGTTGAGCACCTCTTCATTAGTTACGTGATCTACCTGTCTAATCTTCATCATCGACTGTAGCGCCACATTTCAAAAGCTTCTATCATCTTTTAGTCTGAACTCCTTATTGTCCACGTTTCACTCCCATACAATGCTACAATCCATATAAATGCTTCCAGAAAGGACTTCCTAACATTTAAACTAATATTTGATGTCAACAAATTTCGCTTCTTCAGAAATGCTTTTCTTCCCATTGCCATACTGTGTCAAATATGTGTACGTATTTTTACGTATAGAGATTACTGGCAGCAGTGGAGACGGGTATTAGAGGCGTAAGGCACTTTTGGACAACTACTCACTCATAAAAAATATGGACTGCTGGGCCTGACGTTGGAGCTGCTGGCAGAGAAAGAAGACAACGCTAGTGGCAGTCATTCTATGGAATGAAGAAAATGAATCATTCCATCAAATTTTACTCGAAAATTATTATATCATTTAATTACCGAGGTGTATATTTAAAGTGGCAAAACTACTTCTGCAGAACAGTAAAAAAAAAAAAAAAAAAAAAAAAAAAAAAAAAAAAAAAAAAAAAACTGAGGACTACCAAAGATACTCTTTAGCGTGATTCGGAAACATAATTGTTTTCTTAGGGATTCCATCTGAACTCGAAAAAATGTTCAAATGTTTGTATGGCTTATGGGACTTAACTACGGGGTCATCAGTCCCTAAACTTACAAACAGCTTACGAACTAGCTAACACTACGGACGGCACAAATATCCATGCCCGAGGGGGGATTCGAACCTCCGATCGTAGTGGCCGTGCAGACCGCGACTGGAGCGCCTCAGTCCCCTCGACCACCGCGGCCGGCATCTGAACTCGAAGCTGCCATCTCCAGTTAGAAGATGCATGAGGCTGCAGGTGTCGATGACACTCCAGTCAAACAGATAAAGAACTTTGGCAGTAAAACAATAAAGCTGCTAAAAGTCTAATGAAGATAAGTGTCGTCAAGCTACACATTCCGAAAATGTGTCAGAAGAATGACCCGACATTCTCGATATGGTCCCGCCTCAAATCGCACAGAACTTTCCTTGTTAGGACTGCCACTGGAGGAAACACCAGAGACAATTCTTTGTAACCGTTGGAGTAGTTCACATCCTGCAGATCCGCCACCAAAGTAACAATTAGCTCCTGGCGCAAATCAACCATACCCTGTATAGAAGCCCCTCAATCGCTTAAAAGACACGGCATCCCACGAGGCAAGACCAACTTTCAGAAATGAGGGATCCTTCTAGCGAACGCAGTCAATTCGTGTGAATGTGGATCTGAGCGAGATTCAAGCCATTTGAATGACACTTTCACTCTGCAGCGGGGTGTGCGCTGATATGAAAATTCCTGGCAGATTAAAATTGTGTGCCGAAACAGGGATACGAACCTGGGACCTTTGCCTTTCGCGGGCAAGCGCTCCACCACAGAGCTATCCCGACACGGCTCACTGTCCGTCCTCACAGCTTCACTTCTGCCAGTACCTCTCCTCCTACTTTCCAAACTTCACAGAAGTTCTCCTGCGAACCTGGCAAGACTAGCACTCCCGGAAGAAAGGATATGGTGGAGACATGGCTTAACTCCCAGGTTCGAGTCCCGGTTCCGACACACAATTTTAATCTGCCAGGAAGTTTCATATCAGCGCACATAATTTCATTCAGTAAACATCCCTTAGATTGTGGCTAAGCCATGTCTCCACCACATCGTTTCTTCCAGAAGTGCTAGTCTTGCAAGGTTCGCAGGAGAACTTCTGTGAAGTTTGGAAAGTAGGAGGAGAGGTACTGGCAGAAGTGAAATTGTGAGGACGGCCCGTGAGCCATGTCGGGATAGCTCAGTGGTAGAGCGCTTGCTCGCGAAAGGCAAAGGTCACAGGTTCGAGTCCCGGTTCCGGCACATAATTTTAATCTGCCAGGAAGTTTCAAGCTACTTACTTACGGGCCCCCTCCTGGACAAAGCGTGCACAATACAAAATGTTTATAATGGATACGGCTCCGAAGCGCAGTAGTAGATTGCCAGGCTATAAATCCAAAGGTCACAGGTACGATCCCCGCCAGGTCCTAGCATTTTTTTGTCACTTTCCACTTCTTTCACCTCTAGCAGCGTTGCTGATGTGAAAAATATCGAGTAGCACCGTTGTTCGGAAGCCACTTTAAACTGTAGGTCCCCCTACAACTGTTTGGGTAAGTCAATTTGAAGATCTGAGGAAGGCAACGGCATACTACCTCCAATTAGAGCCATGCCTAGTAAAGCACTGTGGTGTTCAAACCAATCTTCGGATTTTTTTTTTTTTTTTTTTTTTTTTTTTTTTTTTTTTTTTTTTTTTTTTTTTTTTTTTTTTTAGAAATGCTGGCCTGACAAGGAAATAGGAAATGATTGAAAGTATGTTTCTAATACATGCAGCAATTCGGTTGAAATCCGATAGTTTAGCGCGATAATTTTATCGACCTACTGTTATTAGAATGAGTTTTCTAAAGCACTTAGTTGTTGGCAGCTGCATGAATAATTTTTACTTGTTTATGTATTCATTACCAAACAACATTGCGTAATTTTCCTTAAGTATATAATAAACGTGTTTATCTAGCAACGCCCCTCAGTTAAAATATCCTTTCTTTGCAAACTATGTGCGGGCTCGTCTACGTACAGGTAGCCTCCAAAGTCCCGCTGAAGGTCACTATACTTGAGCGTACAGACCACTACATTCGCAATGCTCATTGTTGCGAACTGATATGTTTTTTTGTAAAATAAATAAATTGACGGGATAGAATGAAAGGACCAATAACTTTATTGCACGCGATTATATCTCCTTGCAACCTGAAATTATTTTGAAATACTCCGTCAACTTTCAGCTAAAGATGAACTACCTCTGAAGCTGGAGCACGACGGCGAATGCTGATCCTCAACACAAATTGCTTATTTGAGTGAATACAATAACCGATGTAATCGCTATTAGGAGCTTCACCAGTAGCCTGTTACACGTTCTATATGAAGTAATGTCGCTTTCAAAGATTCAAGATATTCGAAAGCAGCATTAACAGTCCACACAAGAGTGACGGTCAGCTATCCGGAGACACCAAATAACTCTGTAGTCTTACATGCAACGTAAAATGTCTTCCACAAACGTAATAAAACTTGGCAAAATTACCTCCTGAGAAGTAGACTAATATTTCAGTCTCCAGATCAATTAAAGTACAGAGTATGAAATGCCTTATTAATAGGCAAATAATATAGGCTATGAGAAGAATACCTACGAGATCTTGTAGCTCTGAAGTCTTTCACACACCATTTTACAGAAACTGTTCGGTAGAAAGATTTGATTTTTACGTTACTTACAGCTTATATGCCAATTTTATGGTGAAGTATATCTATTATTTAGTTAGTGATCACAGTTTATCTACATAAAAGCTAAAGGACTCTCATTCACTCACTCACTCACTCATTGACTAAACACGAAATCTCGAAAACTACTTCACCTATGAAGCTGAAATTTGACAGAAATGTAGTTAATAGGTAGAAGACGTCAGCTAAGGCAGGATTTTGCTCAAATGTTTCAAATGTTTGTATAGCTTATGGGACTTAACTACGGGGTCATCAGTCCCTAAACTTACAAACTAACTAAGACTAAGGACGGCACAAATATCCATGCCCGAGGGGGGATTCGAACCCCCGACCGTAGTGACCGTGCAGACCGTGACTGGAGCGCCTCAGTCCCCTCGGCCACCGCGGCCGGCCAGGATTTTGCGATAGTATTCTTATAATTCAGGAGATATGACGTCATAAACAATGGAAACGTTCCCGTCTTGCATCACGTCATAGTGTGACTTTATCAGTCCTCTATTTGAGAAGGAGAGCACTTATCGACTAGGAAAAAATATTTTTATACATAATTCAAACCTTTAGGAAACTTTTTCTCGCTGACAACCAAAGCAAAATGATGAAAGGAAAGACGTTTCTTGCTTACTACTTTTCTGCTGTTTATAGACTAAAACTACAGCATTCAGTATAACGTTGCAATTTATAATTTCTGCACTACATATTGTACCCGCAGAAAATTTTACAGACAGTATACACACATACAACTGAATTTATCTTAGAAATTGTATCACAGTACGACTCGTAGTTCATGAGATATGGGCACATAAACAGTAACGGTAATGGAAAACCGTCCCATCACGCACCAAGTTTTAATCTATTACTTCTTTACTACTAGTAGTGCTCGCAACAGATTTTACAGACCTACAGCACTTATACAAATGAATATATACCGGCACCTGGAAAATTGTACATATTTTTTGAGTTATATGTTGTATAATTGTATAATTTTTAAGGTATATATTCATTTGTATAAGTGCCGTAGGTCTGTAAAATCTGTTGTGAATACTATTAGTAGTAAAGAAGTAATAGATTAAAACTTGCTGCGTGATGGGGCGGTTTTTCATTAAGCGTGGTCATTAGAGGCGGAGCTTACTCTAGGATTGTTTGAGTAAGGACGGGGGAGGAAATCGGTGCGCTTTGAAACAAACCTGGAGAGATTTAGGGAAAACACGGAAAACATAAAGTTGGATGGACGGAGGCTGTTCTGATCCGCCGTCCTCCCGAATGCGAGTCCATTGTGTTACCACTGCTAAGCGACCTCGCTCGGTGTTGTTTATAGTCAAATGAATTAAATGAATGTTACATATCATTTGTGTTTTGATTTCTATTTGTTTGTTTGGATACTGTACTTGAAATTTTGTGCATTATGCAAGACAGCCTTATTTCTTAAATATTCTCTGATAAATGTAACATGTTTTTAGAAGAAAGGAGATGGACAGACAGATAAGGCTTACGAGAAGTACTAACTCAAGTCTTGAATAAATAAATAAATATCCAGGCAACGCCGGGTTTTCAGGTTGTTTTGATATATACATGTAAGTAAGAGACTGCGAAAATTTCGGAAAAGTTCTATTGAGCGTCCGGGATGCAGTCGTCTTCAAGTTGTTGCTCATGTCGGCACTAATGACTCCTTGTCGCTTGGGTTCTGAGGATATCCTCAGATCGTACGGGCGGCTGGCGGAATTGGTGAGGACTACTGGCCTCCCCGGGGTGCAAGCAGAGTTTTCAGTTTGAAGCATTGTTCTAAGAGTGGATTGGGATCATTGGTTTGGAGCCGAGTTTACAACCAAAGGTTTCGTTGACTCTGTGACAGTCATGGCTGCAGATTTCCTGACCTGCGTTATCGGGTGAGGAATTGTAGGGATCCCCCTGATAGGGATCATGGGTGCACTACACAAAGGAAGCAGCTACTCGGTTAGCAGAGTACTTGTGGAGTGCACGTGTTTTTTTTTTTTTTTTTTTTTTTTTTTAGGCTAGGTGATAGTTCTTATGAACACTCTTCTATCGAAATGCAGACAGTGAAATCAGACCGCATTCAGAAGGACTCTTCGTGTGTTAAACTGTTAGCAGTAAATTTTTCAAGATATTAAAACAAAGTTCCCGAATTTACTGCATTGCAGGAATGTTGTCGCCCTCGAATAATCCTCAGGACTAATAAGTGGCTGAAGTCTGATGTTGGAAGCTCCGAAATAATTAGCGGAGAATAGGATGTATATTATATAGATAGACCGGGTACAATCGGACGGGGTGTGTTCATTGCAGTCCACAAAAATATTCTTTCTCCTGGGGTCGAAGTCGAGAGTGACCGTAAGATTATCCGGACGCGTGTAATAGGTGTAGGGGAAATCTAGTTAATGGTCGGGTGCTTTTACTGATCAGCAGGTTCCACCGTCACAGTGCTAGAGTTATTCAAAGAAAGTTTACGATCAGTAGCGGGAACGTATCCGGATCATGCATTATTAGTTGGGGGCGACTTCAGCTTTCACTATGGAAGGGGGGGGGGGTACAGACAAGCAGTTTCATAAACTATTGTTGAGCACGTTTTCCGAACATTGCTCTGAGCAGCTATATCGTCAGACCGCATTCAGTGGAAATATTTTAGAAATTATAGCTACAAACAAGCCAGACCTTGTAATGATGTCACTGTAGAGACAGAGGTTAGTGATCATGATGTCATGGCGACAGTAGCCACCAAAGTTAATAAATCGGTCAAGAAGCCTAGAAGAGTGTTTGTGTTAGAAAGAACAGATAAGCAATCGTTAGCATCCCACTTAAGGACTGAATGGACATCATTTAGTTCCGGTGCGGTAGGTGTAGAGGACTTATGGGCAAAATTTATGCATTGTAAATAAATCACTGGAAAACTATGTGCCGACGAAGTGGATTAAGGATGGGAAAGACCCAACATGGTTTAATCATAATATTCGAAAAATGCTTAGAAAAAGGCAGTTGCACTTTCAGTTTTAAAAAGTCGAAACAAATCAAATCAGACAGAAGTTAGTAGAGGTTTGCGCTTCTATAAATAGAACGATGCGCGATGGTTACAGTAACTATCCCCGTCATACCTTAGCAAAAGATCTCGCCGAGAACGCGAAAAATTCTGGGCCTGTATAAAATCGGTAAAATCGGTAAGCGATCAAAGGCCTCGATCCAATCACTCGTTGTTCATTTTAGGTTGGTGGTAGAAGACAGCAAAATGATGGCCGAAGTTTTAACATTTACACGCAGGAGGACCATATAAACATACCTTCATTTGGTGATCGCATTAACTCCCAAATGGAGGATATAGTAATAGGCATAGCTGGTGTAGAGAAGCAGCTGAGAGTGGTTGTTGAAAAAAAAAAAAAAAAAAAAAAAAAAAAAAGCAAGTTCCCAGGTCCAGATGGGGTACCAATTCGGTTTTACAAAGAGTACTCAGCGACATTGGCCCCTTACTTAGTTTGCATTTATCGTGAATCTTTGATCCAGCGCAAAGTTCCAAGCGACTTGAAAAAGGCGCAGGTAACTCCCATTTATAAGTAAGGCAAAAGAACGAACCTACATAATCACAGACATATATAATTAACATCAGTGTGCATCAGTAGGGCTTTAGGAAGAATCGGTCCTATCAAACTCAGCTTGCCCTTTTGCCTCATGACACCTTGCGAGCCGGCCGCGGTGACCGAGGGGACTGAGGCGCTTCAGTCACGGTCTGCACGGCCACTACGGTCGGGGGTTCGAATCCCCCCTCGGGCATGGATATTTGTGCCGTCCTTAGTTGTAGGTAGTTCATAAGTAGTTTGTAAGTTTAGGGACTGATGACCCCGTAGTTAAGTCCCTTAAGCTTAACAAAAATTTGAATATTTGAACACCTTGCGAGCTGTGGGTGAAGGGCAACATGCAGACGGTATTTCTCGAGTTTCAAAAGGCGTTGGCTCCTCACTGCAGACTGATAAGATACGTGCATATGGATTAGGTGCCCAAATATGTGAGTGGCTTGACGACCACTAAGGTAATAGAACCCAGTACGTGTCCTCGATGGCGAGTGTTCCTCGGAGACTAGGGTACCGTCAAGAGTGCAAGGAAATGTGATAGAACCGCTTTTATTTTCCATCTATATAAACTATCTGACGGACAGAGTGAGTTGCAATCTGCGGCTGTTTGCTGATGGTGAAGTGGTGTACAGGAATGTGTCATCATTGAACGACTGTAATAACATGCAGGTTCACTTGGACCAAATTTCTAGATGGTGTGACGAATGGCAACTAGCGATAAATGTAGAAAAATTTAATGTAAAGCAAATTAGCAGGATAAACAAGCCCATAATGTTCGAATACAGCATTAGTAAGCGTGCTGTTTGGCAGAGTGGCGTCAAATGTTCAAATGTTTGTTAAGCTTAAGGGACTTAACTACGGGGTTATCAGTCCCTAAACTTACAAACTACTTATGAACTACCTACAACTAAGGACGGCACAAATATCCATGCCCGATGAGGGGGGATTCGAATCCCCGACCGTAGTGGCCGTAAAGACCGTGACTGAAGCGCCTCAGTCCCCTCGGCCTCCGCGGCCGGCGAGTCGCGTCAATTAAATATATGGGTGTAACGCTGCACATCGATATGAAATAGAACGAGCACATAAGGTTAGTCGTGGGAAAGGCGAATGGTCGATATCGGTGTAATGGGAGAATTTTGGAAAGGTATGATAACGTCTGTAAGGGAGACCGCATATAAAACTCTTGTACGGCCCCTTCTTGTGTATTGCTCAAGTGTTTGGGATCCCCACCATATCGGTTTATAGGAGGACAGAGATAGTTCAGATGCGGGCGACTAGGTTTGTATCTTGTAGATTCCACCAGTGCACAAGTGTTACTGAAATGCTTCGGGAACTCGAATGGGAGTCGCTGGAGGGAAGGCAACGTTCTTTTCGAGAAGCACTGTTGATGAAATTTAGAGCATCAGAATTTCAGGCGGACTGCAGAACGATTCTACTGCTGCCAACCTACATTTCGCGTAAAGACCACAAAGATAATATCAGAGAGATTAGGGCTCGTACGGATGCATACAAGCATTCATGTTTCCATCGTCCTACATGGGAGTAGAACAAGAAAGCAAGCAGCTAAGTGGTACTGAGTTCCCTCCTCCACGCGCATTAGGTGAATTGCGTGGTTTGTATGTATATGTGCATGTTGGAAAAAAGGAGTTGCTATAACTTTGCGTATGGTGCATTTTTCAAAAATGTTCAAATGTTTATATAACTTATGGGACTTAACTACAGGGTCATCAGTCCCTGAACTTACAAACTACTTATGGACTAGCTAACACTAAGGACGGCACAAATATCCATGCCCGAGGGAGGATTCGAACCCCCGACCGTAGTGGCCGTGCAGACCGTGACTGAAGCGCCGCAGTCCCCTCGGCCACCGCGGCCGGCTGCATTTTTCACTTTAAGTTGCTGCGGACGTAATTTTCATAAACTACTGAATTTTATTTTGGACTCTGGATGAGATCTCTATCACCAATCAAGAGAAAATTTCATGTCTGTAACGAATTCATATCCGAACGCGCGTACTAGCAATAAAAAACAGACTGAAATACATCATATTTCATAAACAGTCTGGGATGTCGAAACGAGATCTTAGCGTAAATGGTAACACGAAAAAGAAAAGTATTTTGTCATGTGATTTACAGTATATTTGATATGCGGAACATCGTTATCTAGCCGCTGTGGAGTGGGCGAGCTTCCTAAGGCACCTTGCTGCGGAGCGCTAGGCTGCTCATCGTTGGAAGTTCGAGTCCTGCCTCGGGCATGGGTGTGTGTTTATGTATGTGTGTGTTTGTCCGTAGATTAGTTTAAGTAGTTTGCACACCTAGAGACTGATAACCAGAGTAGTTAAATCCCAGACATTTACAAACATCTGAACATCATCATTATCGACAGCGTTATTTACGTGCCTAACAATTAGTTCAGTGAAATAGGGTAGTTTTAAAGGGCCGTTGAAAGCTCGTGAAACGAAAATGGCTATGGATTTTTCGACAGCGTAAATGAAGAAATTACGTGTTTTTCTTAGTTTATTTTTATACCGAGGATGGACTATTTAACAAAGTGTTGACTGACTTGTTTTAGTTCCGCACTCAGTGAAGTACTGTTACAGACTTCTGTCGAAATTCGTGTCCGGCACTAGGGCCGGCGCAAGCCAAAGTGCCGCCCCGTGCGAGCTGCTAAATTGCCGCCCCCCCCCCCCCCCCCGCCGTTTTTTTTTTTTTTTGTTTTGTTTTAAGAAACGTTTATGGAATTTTTAGGAAATGTCAGCAATCAATCGCAATTTTTATTTTTAGTTTTCAGACATATCTATGTTTCGGCCACTGAGTGGCCAGTCTCGTAGCTTTTAATATGTGCTTATATCTATACCGTCATGTTGACAGTTACGTTCAGCATGACGGTATAGATGTAAACGTTAACTCAAAGCAATGAGAATAGCCACACTGTGCCCGAAATCTACGTAGATCTGGAAAATAAAAATAATAAAAAGAAACATTGCGACTGATTGGTGACATTCTCTACAGATTTGTACAAAACAGTAAAGCAGGCCGCGGTGGCCGAGCGGTCTGCGGCGCGCCAGTTACAGTCTGCACGGCCGCTACGGTCGGGGGTTCGAATCCCCCCTCGGCATTGATGTTTGTGTCGTCTTTAGTATAAGGTAATTGATAAGTAGTTTGTTAGTTTAGGGACTGATGACCCCGCAGTTAAGTCCCTTAAGCTTAACAAACATCTGAAAACAGTAAAACAGTCGCTGGGCACCAGCTCAAAAATGGAGTCAAACCTGAGTGAAAAAAAAATCTAGCTAATTTTAATGAGCCTTGTGAATTTACAAAAATGTTCAAATGTGTGTGAAATCTTATATTACTGTAGGATACTCTGTTCAGGAGATGAAGTCATAAGAATAGAGCCATGTGAAATTAAATTTCAGGCTGAATTTCACTACAGACGCAGGTGAAACGGTCAAAAAGTGGGGCGGAAGACAATGGAGCGAGGAAGTAGAAGGAGATGGAGTAACATAATAATGCAATAAATGCACACGCGGGCATCGACGGGTACTAATGCTAGTCGAAATATATTAACTCACTGCACTGCGGTTGTTCATCTCAAAGAACTCACACTCGACATCTGTCGTAAATTCCATGTGTCAGTTCTTTCGTGTCTGATTATGGAATAAGGGGTAACAAATTAGTCATCACTTCACTTTTCTGCGTTTTATTTTCATTCTATCTAATAGGACGACACGTGCTTATTTGCCGAATTGCCAATTTTTGAAGTAACAGATCATAAGAAAAATAAATTTTCCTATTCTGATATCTTGAAGAAGAAAAATTGTAACTTATGAGTAACGTGCGTGCGCAATACTAATTGTACGTTATATGAAAAGCACTTACCTATTACATACAAAGTTGCAAGAAATTCGGACGCACCGATTCTTCTGTTCTTACGAAACGCAATGAAAGTGGTTCTGACCAATCTTGACTCCCTCGGCCAACTATCGAAACAATTTTGTAGTTTTCCTTGTAGAGAACGCAACAATACCTATTGCCTGGAAAGGCGAAGTGGTGACGCGGTAGTGCCAGGTACTAGGTTACGTGACGAGGTACAGCAAGGCTACGGTTAAACTAATGTCCAAGAAGAAGCAAGAAGCTCACATTAAGTACGTGATCGATGATATGGATAAATGTATTATCATGCAGCAATTTCTATGGCATTACGGACAATAGAAAAACGAACTGCGAAAACTGCACAACTTTTGTCAAACAGATGATGATGATGATGATTGGCGTTTTAGGGCACTCAACAGCTAGGTCATCTTCGCTCGTTTGTCAAACAGAAATGAGCTACAAAGCTAGCAACGAAACCCTTAGAAGCAATATTGTTTCTATGGATTTTCGTTTTATAAGGTGTCAAAAATAACGTTTTGTTTTGTGCGGACGAGAGAGCATTGTTGCTAAAAGGCCATATTTTCTCAGATTTTCCATTAGATTCAAAGCGACCAGTAGTTTACTTAGATGAAACATGGATTCACACGCATTATACAGTAAATAAATGTTGGCAAAGTGATTGCGAGTAGTATTGTCAAACAAAATTGCCAGCCAGAGTTTACTTGTTGTTCATACAGGCGGAGACAGGTGTTTCATGGCTCAAAAACCAAAACGTCCGACTATCACTCACAAACGGAGAGCAAAAATTTTCAAAAATACGTCGAAACCCAACTTATGCCAGGATTATTAGCAATGTATTGATCCATTGAAATTACTAGCAGCGTATTTACCCATTCGGTATAATTCTAGCCATTGTAGGTGTTGGACATGTTTGACTGTAGTAATGTTCAACCATTTTTTTCCATAATGCTGGAAGAGTAAAACACTCGAAAACTGCCAATGAAGGGCTTAGCAAAATTGCTTCAGGCTTAATATGTAACGAACACTGCATAAGAATTTCCAGATTAGATTTCGTATTCTGCAAAATTAATTATGAGTAAATTCACGGCGTGTAACAGGCTGGCAGCACTCCACTCATAAGAATACTGGCGTCGGCGTGTACGCCAGACTGCTTCCCCGTCTCTGTTCCTCCGGCATAAACACGACGGTGCTGCCACAGTGGCGAGGCAGAAATTAGTCCTCCTTCCTCCCCTTATTCAACAGGGGCGGCCGGCAGGTAGTAGAGGTGCCATGCCACATTTTCCGAGGTTTGGTTTCGAATCCCCTCTTGGGGATGAATGTTGAGTTTGTCCTAAAGGGTGAAGCATTACAAGCGGTCTCTGGTCCTATCCCATAGATAATTAGCTTGACGGCCTTCTCCTTTCTATATCATTGATTGATTGTCATATTTTTCTATTGTAAAAAGGAAGATTGTCTTACAATTGATATTGTTCTCTCGGACAATTAGGCTCTCCTTTCCGGCTACTCTTCATGCAGTGTGAGTGTGAATAATTATTTTTTAATTACTTAATTCAAAATAAAAAGAAGATTCATTCTTTAACAATAATTTAACTTATTTCATTATCTAACCCTTAGTCTTCACTAAGAAACCGTGAATCTGATAACCAACGTCAAATCCGAAGTGCATAAAATAGAGACAGATTGGACAATATACGTCACGATATACGCAGGAACTACAATTTACACCTTGAGGGGCTGCATTATTATGCCACGAAGAAATAGAGTGAACATCCAAACATCGTCATCGGAAAAATGATCAAAACATGCAAGTAGTGCTCTGCAAAAAAAATTTAAAGGTGAAACACCAGGTATGTGCTGTATTAGTGGTAAAGTCAAATTATCATCTTTAAAAGTGCCACCACCACAGCTATACTCTTATATGTTCGGAATGGCACCAGATTCTAAGCACTTTCCACAAAATATACGTCGTTACAATTCTTGCTTCTAGAAGCCATCGTTCGGGGCTACATCAGTATGCAATGACGACAATTTCGCACCAATTTTTAAAATCCAAGGACAAGTTTATCATCGATTAGGGTCTTTAATACCTCCACTAAATGAAACGCCAAAATTTCTGCAATTATATTTCGTTGGTGACGAGCAACAAGAATTAGATCAGCGTTGCACACATATTCAGGGACTTCAACGACCGATCGTACAGGAGTTACAGAGTCTACTCCATACTCACAATCAACTAATCAGCGTGTTCAAGACTTCTCTACAACAAATGGTTACAGACAACTATAGAATTGTTATTCGGGCTGATAAACGACCAGCCGGTGAGCATGAACGTAGATATAATACACCTCAGGTCAATGAAGTTGCAGTAGTAATTGTAGACAATGAATACAGTCATCGTGATATCATTATACAACGCCGCAGCAACAAACTCCAACGCATTGCTGAAACGCATCGTAGATACGATGCTTTACAGTATCCGCTAATATTCTGGCATGGTGAAGACGGATACCACTTCAACATCCACCAAGTCAATCTAACTACAGGCGCCGAAACCAACAAAAAGGTTTCGTCAATGCCATTCTATGCTAACCGACTTATGATTAGAGAAGGTGAATACAATCATATTCTAAATTGCAGAAAGCTATTCCAGCAATTTATCGTAGATATGTATGCCAAGATTGAGACAGAGAGACTGGATTTTATTCGCCATAAACAACGGAAGTTGCGCCCGGACGAATACATCCATTTACGCGACGCCACGATGAATGATGGAAACGTGGACAACGTAGGAAAATTGGTCATCTTGCCATCTACATTTACCGGCAGTCCATGTCATCTGCATGAATATGCACAGGATGCGATGACCTACGTCAGAAAACACGGTCTACCTGATTTATTTATTACTTTTACTTGCAACTCTTCATGGCATGAAATAAAAGATGAATTACAATATGGACAGGCGGCCAATATCCGACACGACATTATTGCTCGAGTATTTCGTCGAAAACAGATAAAATTTGTTGAAGCAATCGTCTAGCTTCAAATATTTGGTGCAGTAAACTGCTGGATGTATTCCATTGAGTGGCAGAAAGGAGGACTCCCACATTGTCACACCTTAATCTGGCTTCAAGAGAAACTAAAACCGTATCAGATAGACACCATCATCAGGATTGAATTTCCGATTCCTGAGGAGGATCCCGAACTCTTTGAAATAATTAAGAAACACATGATTCATGGTCCCTGTGGCGCTTTCAATAGACGCTCCTCGTGCATGAAACACGGCAACTGCACAAAACATTACCCAAAACCTTTCCGAAATATAGACGGCGGTCAAAAGAACAAGCCGGTTTCGCGGCAGTACTTAAAATACGCGGCCACGACGAAATTGAGGTTGGTAATCAATGGGTAGCTCCGTATAACCCGCTGTTATCTAAAATGTTCTCTGCCCACATCAATGTAGAACACTGTAGGTCTGTGAAATCAATCAAATACGTATGCAAGTATATCAACAAGGGCAGTGACATGGCTGTATTTACATTAACTAAATAATAATATAATAATTTCGTGTGGCTCATGGCCTGGTGCAAATCTTTCAATTGGACGCTACTTCGGCGACTTGCGTGTCCCTAGCCTACCCAAGTTATCCAACTGGGGAAAGGGGACCTACAGCTTAACGTGGAATCCGAACCACGTGTCGTTTCTGGCGACTCTTCACATCGTTGAGAGGTGAAGGATGGGTTAAAGTGGAGACTGAAAAAATCCGAGGTTCGACCGGGTTTCGAACCCGTGACCCTTCGGTTTCCAGTCGAGCACGTTACTCCAATACCACCGGGCCCGACACATTAACTAAAGAAAACAAGCACAACGAAATATTACGGTATCAAATGGGTCGTTATATCAACACCAATGAGGCGATTTTGCGAATTTTAGGTTTTCCAATTCATGATCGAGATCCACCGGTTATTCATTTATCCGTGCACTTAGAAAATGGACAACGCATATATTCACTCGAGAAAATTAGAAACATTTGCGACGGGACCACCAGCACGCACAACATTGACAGCCTTCTTCGAACTTTGCCAAGACGATCCATTTGCAAGAACTTTATTGTACTCGGAAGTACCAAGTTACTACACATGGGATACCTCGACCAAAAAATTTGCCCACGAAAACGTGGAGTGCCAGTGCATGGACACGACGGTGTGTACGAGACTAACACAATTGGGCGCGTCTACACGGTGCATCGGAAAAACGCTGAGTGCTTCTATTTGCGTCTGTTGCTTCACACTATCCGTGGCCCAACAAGTTTTTCGCATCTGAGAACTGTTAATGGCTCCATTTGTGAAACATATCGTGAAGCATGTCAGCGATTAGATCTACTAGAAAACGACAATCACTGGGATCTGGCTATGAACGAAGCAATACAAACGGCCACAGCGAACCAGATTAGGGAGTTATTTGCAATTATTCTGACTACATGCAATCCATCAGATCCCAATCGACTCTGGCTGAAATATCGAGAAAGTATGAGCGACGATGTCCTCGCGGAACTACGACGCGACAACCCGGAATTAAGATTAGATTTCAACGAGGAAATTTTCAACAATGCCTTTCTTTTACTAGAAGATAAATGTTTAGCAATGACCAACCAAACGTTACTGCAACTTGGCGTTCAGTTAGTTCCACGACGCCATTTTGATGCTGGCAACCGTGAAATATTAAGAGAAAAAAGTTATGATACCGACGATTTGCGATCTTACGTCCACCACAACAAACCCTTATTAAATCAAAGTCAAAAAGATGCATATGACACAATAATGACATATTATCGCAACCACAACGGTGGCATAATATTTTTAGATGCACCTGGTCGTACTGGCAAAACGTTTTTAATTAACTTACTCCTTGCAGAAATTCGTGCAACCAAAGAAATAGTACTCGCCCTTGCATCATCCGGGATAGCGGCTACACTTATGGATGGCGGACGAACAGCACACTCTGCGTTGAAATTACCTTTAAATGTAGCTGAACATGTACTGCCTATCTTTGGCATAACAAAATCATCACCACGTGCACAACTGTTGAAAGAGTACAAAGCCATCATATGGGACGAATGCACAATGGCCCACAGAAAGTGTTTGGAGCCACTAAACAGAACACTGCAGGACATAAGGGATAACACCAGTTTAATGGGAGGCATTTTACTAATATTGTCAGGCGATTTTCGTCAAACGCTAGCAGTAATTCCAAAATCTACTCCAGCGGAGGAAATAAATGCCTGTATAAAAAAGTCTTTCATATGGCAGTACGTAAAGGTACTCAGATTAACAACCAATATGAGAGCCCAAATATCGGCCGATGAAAGAGCGCAAGAATTTGATCGCAATCTATTACGAATAGGAGAAGGCACGTATCCAACAGACTCATACTCCGATCATATCATAGTTACAAATGAATTGTGCAATAATGTTCAAAATCCTGAACTGCTTATAACTCAGATATACCCGGATATCGTCAACAATTACACCAACTCAGACTGGTTATGTGAGCAAATTATTCTGGCGCCGAAAAACGAAATTGTCAACGACATCAACAAGACAGTACAACAACTAATCCCAGGACCAGAGCCATCTTACATGTCAATCGATACAGTGGCTGATGATAATGACAGTGTACACTTTCCAACAGAATTGTTAAATTCCTTGATTATACCTGGAATGCCATTACACTGCCTCAAATTGAAAGTTGGTTCGCCAGTCATTTTACTACGTAATCTAAATTCGCCAAAACTGTGTAATGGCTCCAGACTCTGCATCACACAACTTCACAGTAACATTATCGGAGCGAATATAATGACTGGCAAACAAAAGGGATAGACGGTCTTTATACCACGAATACCATTATTATCATCTGGGTTGCCCTTCACCTTAAGACGAATGCAGTTTCCAGTTAAATTAGCATACAGTATGACCATCAACAAAGCTCAGGGGCAAACATTCAAATGCGGCGTTAATTTAACGGAATCGTGCTTTTCTCACGGACAATTAATTGTACGTCGCGTGCTCACGAGTTGGATCTCCTACACATTTGTTCCTTTACACTCCCAACAAGAAAACTGTAAATATAGTCTATAAGCAAGTATTGTTAAGACAAAAATTATGTTCTACTGATGTATATGAAATGAAAAATAAATGCCTTGAGAAATATAGTAACGTCCAATCTCTTCCCGCTTCATTTAAATACTATTATGTTAATACAATATTACTAAACTTGCATTGGCCCATATATTTTCACATATACAGAGTTCGTGTATTATTTAGCTTCACCTAAGATTATTTATTACTCCATATTTCGTGAATTTTCGCCCACCACACTCACCCATTAATACACAACGCGGTCAGAATACCTTAAGCACGATAACTGCTTCACAATATCTCAAATAAACAGTTTGTATTCATCTCATATTTAGAATAATACTCAAGCTGTCTCTCATGCCATATATTCTAACCCAAGCAACGCTGGGTATCTCAGCTAGTAGAACTACATATTCAGAAGTCGGATTAGAACTGTAAGTACAATTGTCTCTGCAAGAGAAATCGTCTTTCTCTATCTTAATGTAGTCCACACCAAAAGTAAGTAATTACAAATTTTAATCATAATATTGTACCGATCAATTATGAAAGCAGGGAGGTTTCTGATGAGTTTGTCGCTCACGTGTGTATATTATCTCTAGTGGCAGGCACAGAGCACAAATATCTCTTGAGTGAGCATTCAGATGCACAGAACAGATTTTCTGTCCTTAACATTAAGATGGAAATATCACCTGATATTGGGAAAAATCTACTAATCGATGACATCATCTTAGTCCTTTTTTGTTCGGTTAAGACGGATGACTGTGTGTAAATGGCCCTTTTAGCGACGCTTCCTCAACTTTCTTGTTGCTTCGGTGACATTTATTTAGATATTATTTCATGTTACGTGGTTGCTCTGCGATAAGGAGATGGGGCTTCTTTGCTGTACAAACCAATCCTAAGAGCAAATAAATGTGTGGAAAGAGTGGATTTGTCTCAGTATCACTTGGTAATTCCAGCTTAATGTTGAGAAGATGCACAGAATCCAATGCTCACTCCATAGATATTTCTACTCTATGCATAATTTAGTGGTTATACCCGTCGAAAGATGCACTTGTTTTATTTCCATGACATTGAAAAGCATATGGGATACAGCTAGGAAGAAAAAAGGTTTTTTTCTGTGTCCTACCTGGGCTAAACTTTACTTGAAATGGCAGCGACTTAGTTTGCTATCGTTGGCAACGAACAATTCGCTATAGAAGGATGATTAATTTACTGAGCAGAACAGCATAAATTATTTATTTCATCGTGAATTCTACGTGGCTGATGTTCGAAAAATTATTCAACGGCCTTTGCCAACAACAGCGCACAACGCCGCCACCGTAAGTAAAATTGTACCCCTTCTTGTAGTGTATTACACCATAGTTACGAGAATGAAAAAAAAAAAAGAAACTTCATAATTAGTTATTTGGTGTACTATGTAACTAACGTCGCCTCACTTTGTCCTTTCCTGTACTATGGCGTTTTCAAGGCATTCCTAAACAGAACGCACTCAATATGTAATGAGGATACACCGAAATCAGAAAGGGAACTATATAAAATCCATTTTCCTTGCAAAGAATTCTTATGTAAATTAGAGCATCGAGAGACACTAAGGAATGTCGTTATGATTTAAATTGAAATTATACTCGCGGAAAGAAGCACTTTTTTTTCTTTCCATGGCATTGTAAGGCATGCGGGATACAGCTAGTAAAAAATTTATTTTTGTGCCGTACCTGGGTTAAATGTTTTCTTGCAGTGGGAGCGGTTTAGTATGTTAACGTCGGAAACGTAATATTCGCTTTAGGGGGACCATTAATTTACTGATCGGAACAACATTAATTATTTATTTCATTATCAACACTAACAATTATTCGCCTAATTGTACATGACTGATTTTTCAAAATGATTCAACGGCCGTTACCAACATCAATACACTACACCGCTGCCGTAAGGAAAATCATAGTCCTTGATTCAGTGTATTACACTTTAGTTATGAGAATAAACAACGCATCGTCGCCATCTATTAGTTATTAGGTATACTATGTCAGTAACAGCGCCTCTATCGGATCCTTGCTATATACTATGCTACAATTCAAGCATAGCATACACCATAAACTACAAATTACGATATCTTTTCTTCCCCTGATCCGATTTTGATGAAATTAAGCACCAAGGTACTCTCAGTTGACCTATAAAACCCCATGAAAGATCGTGTGATATTCTTGGAGATTTGGTGTACTACACCATACTTATAAGCATAGTGTACTCAAAAACTTCAAATTACAATATCTTTCCTTCCTCTGATCCGATTTTGATGAAACTAAGCCTATGTTACTCTGCAAACTATTCTCAATTTACCTGTGCAAAACCATGAAAGTTCGTGTAGTACTTATGGAGATTACCCTCAGCAAATGGACATACACGATGGCTTCTAAGCAAATGGTTAAATTATGATATCTTTATTTTCTGTGATCCGATTTTAATTGTTGAATCCTTTATGTAACCGCACGATGTTCCAAAGCCGGCCGCGGTGACCGCGGGGACTGAGGCGCTTCAGTCACGGTCTGCACGGCCACTACGTTCGGGGGTTCGAATCCCCCCTCGGGCATGGATATTTGTGCCGTCCTAGTTCGTAAGTAGTTCATAAGTAGTTTGTAAGTTTAGGGACTGCTGACCCCGTAGTTAAGTCCCATAGACTATACAAACATTTGAACATTTTGATGTTCCAAAGTTACGAGTGAAAATCCCATGAAAATTCGTCAAGTAGTTTTGGAGATATACGTGTTCAAAGAGACACAGACATAATGGTTGTAGATAAAAAATTGAAATTACGATATTTTTTCCGTGATCCGACTTTTATGAAGCGAAATCTATATATTATCCAGTTACGCTGAAGTTGCCTGTGAAAACCCCATACAAATTGGTGAAGTAGTGTTGGAGATAAGAGATTTTTAATAGTTGACAAAACAGACACCGGCCGCGGTGGCCGAGGGGACTGAGGCGCTCCAGTCACGGTCTGCACGGCCACTACGGTCGGGGGTTCGAATCCCGCCTCGGGCATGGATATTTGTGCCGTCCTTAGTTTAAGGTAGTTGATAAGTAGTTTGTAAGTTTAGGGACTGATGACCCCGTAGTTAAGTCCCATAAGCTTAACAAACATTTGAACATTTTTTTGAACAAAACAGACACGACGGTTAGTGAAAACTCTTAAAAGTACGATATTTTTTTCCGTGATCCGATTGTGATAAAATTATGTCTATATCTTGACCCAAACTTTTCTCATGTTTCCTGTGAAAACCGCATGAAGATTCGTCCAGTAGTTTTGAGGATTGAAGGGAACAGCGACAGGCCTACATCTACAGATTTATTATTAGTGTAGATGTGGCGTCCATTCCGAAAGAACATACGTCACTTCTGATCCTGCAGTTGTTATTTTTTCATATTCATTGAATAAATGACATCAACTGGGAATGGCCATGCCGAAAGTATGTACCCAGCTGGGATTCGAACCCGGGTCTTCCGCTTTCTAGGCAGTTGTGATGACCACTACACCACTGAGACACAGTGATCACCGCACCTGCAAGGACTACCGAAGCACGCCCTCCCGTCAACTGCAGGATCAGAAGTGACGTCTGTTCTTTCGGAATGGACGCCACATATTATATAATATGCCTGTGACGGGCAGTGATCCTTTTTTTAGTGGAGAGGGGTGGGCAAGTTTGGAGCCCTTACTCTTATGGGAAATAGTGCAAAAGTGACTACGAGTTTGAGTATTGTGGACAAGGTGATGCTGGGAATTTGTGTCTGACGGGAGGCGTGCTTAGGTAGTCCTTGCAGGTGCGGTGATCACCGTGTCCCCAGTTCCGGACGCCGTGGCTCAGCGAGCCCGGTCAGGGGGCTGAATGCCCTCTGTAATAAAAAAGCTGAGCCAACCATTCAACGAACAACAAGAACGAACTTTAACAAAACGACCGCAAAGCATCGATCAAACTGAGGAACAAAAGTGGTGTAGTGGTCAGCGCAACTACCTAGAAAGCGGGAGACTCGGGTTCGAATCCCGGCTGGGTACACATTTTCATATTTACCTATTCGCACTTGATGTCATATATTCTATGAATATTTCTCTACCGTTCCACTTTCGAATAGCGGTCGGAAAAAATATATCAGTTCTAGCACTGATTAATCTTTTCTTTTCGCATTCGAAGGAGTAAACAGAAGATCAGTTTTCGGACATAGATCTCGCCGCAACGAAACATGCCTTTGTCTTAATGATTACTACCCAGCCCACGAATTACGCGATAATACAGAACAAGTCCTTCTTTCTTGTACTTTCTCGATATCCTTTGTCAGTACCAACTGGTAAGAATTCCATACCGCGCAGGAATATTCCAGTGCTAACAAGCTTAGTACAAGCGGCTTCTTACATCTCATAAATCTTCTGCCAACAAAGAACAATCTTTGATTCGCCTTCCCTCACAACAGAGGCGACTGTTGCTTCAGATGAATGGAGATTCACTTCTTTCAGTGCCAGATCTACGATATTTCCGAACCGGGACCGAAACTTGACAATGGCGCCCTCCTGCTCGGCGTACAAAGAGAGAATTTGGCGCACCTATGCGAGTGGCGCCGGGGGAAAGTTGTTATCTTGTTTCAAATTTCGCGAACATTTTCTAAAGGCATGTTGAATCGCACACAAGACCACTGCATCTTATTTACAAAGGCTACGAGGTATCCAAGCTCATTTCACCAATTGCGGCGTAACCGCTCGACTTGAATAAGGCCACAAAGGTTTGTAGTGTTCTGTATGGTGCATTTAGAGCGTTACGTTATTAGGGGGTTTGGTGTAACTTCTGGTAAGTCCTGGAATTGCAATAATGCATCAACCTCTGGATCACGTCGAATAGAGCAGCTCGACTCAATTACGTTGTACGCTACTGATTTGAAATTATGCAGAGTAACACTAGGTAACATTGAAAGGTAATTTGCATAATGTCTAGCTTCGGAGCTTGCTGAAGTCTGTTACGATAACGATATAACCAACCTTCAGGTCACGTGACACTGTAAGCAGCACCCCGTTCTAACCTTACGCATGTGCAAAGGCTGTTCTCCCGTAATTCCTTTCAAACAGTAAGCAGGGGGTCCCGGGTTCGATTCCCGGCCACGACATAAATTTTAATTCAAAGCCTCTACTTCAGTTTAATATCTTTAGTTAAATATTTGTTACAACGAAGAGTATAAATGTCATTTACCCTCAAAATCGCGACTCCTTCGCAAAAACGTCCAAAGGTATGTGGCAAGTAACAATACAAAAGCCACTGTTGTTGTATCTGTTAAAAAAGAAGATTGGGCTGTAAAAATGCTTACATCCAGGCTCGAACGCACTACATTTAACACCGTAGAGCGATGCCGCTAACCACACAGCTTTTCTTGCTAGTGGAAAGTAGGGACTTTATTATTATTCATGATCAGATATTTGGAGGCTTTTACAGTGGTGTGTGTTTAATTTACAGTTATAATCAATCTCCGCGACATAAAACGTTTCTCATGCGGTAAAAAAACTATGAATGTGTATATAAAATGATCTGATAGAACAACAAAACGAAGCATGATAGTTTAAAAACACTTTTATTTATTTATTTATTACTTTTTTTCCACAACGAGCTTTTCTCCGGATCAGGGAACACACAGATCGCGCCGCCACTGTCCCACAATATTATCTATGTCAGTGGCGACCACCATTCTTTAAACGAGAGATCACTTGATCTCTTTATTGTGAGCAGGGATTACAAGGATCAAACAATTTCATTCTAAAAAATAAATATATAAATAAAAAGGTGGAAAACATTTAATTACAACTCGTAACATATTCGTTAAACTCGAAAGTAATATGTATTAACAATACTATTATAGCAACATTAAGTAGAAAATTAAATTCTGTTCACAGCAATGTGCTTTTACAGTTTCCTTCCTTTTTTCAAGTTCGGTAATCCTAGGCCTAATACTGTTGCTCAAAGCTACCAACTTGGATTTGTTTTCAATCAGGAAACCCTTTTTCACTTAAATAATTCAAATACTCAAATTTTTGTATACCTTTTGTACCAGACTATTGTTGTCAGTAGTGCCTAGACTTACAAACTATTTGAACTAAAGAAAGGACAACACACAGACATCCATGTCCCAGGGAGGACTCGAACCTCCGACGACGAGCAACCGCGCACTCCACAGCAAGGCTTAAATAATTCATGGAGAAAATAGTAAGATGACGGTATGCAATTTCCGCAATGTTATTGAATGATTTTTGCCTTTTTACAACAAAACTGCCCAAGAGGATGGCTTCAAATGCGTTCTTACAGTTCCTATCGTTTAGGAATTCAACAGACGTTAATAATACTGGAAGACAAATATATTTGGTTGATTGCAGGTTTGCGACAGGTGGACCAAACTGCCTAGGTCATCAAAAATGTTCAAATGTTTGTATAGCTTATGGGACTTAACTACGGGGTCATCAGTCCCTAAACTTACAAACTACTTATGAACTACTTACGAACTAGGACGGCACAAATATCCATGCCCAAGGGGGGATTCGAACCCCCGACCGTAGTGGCCGTGCAGACTGTGACTGGAGCGCCTCAGTCCCCTCGGCCACCACGGCCGGCTCCTTGGTCATCAGTCCCCCCGTAGTGGGGGGAGCGGAAGGGAAGGGAAATGCATTCCAGGGAGGAAAGAAGAAAGAATGACTGAACTAGCTCGGGACCCCATGCTTGTCACGCACGTAGTCACGAAAGAACCGTGGGCTCCCTGGGGGCGAATATATTTTAAATGGGACCGGATGGTATCTACATCTGTCATAACCAGTGAAGTTGTCAAATTATCGTGGACACAAAGTACTATGTAACAAAGAATTTGACGTAAATAACAGTTTAAATTTTTATTTCTTTCGTGGTTCAAATTTTAGTTCTTGCGGACCACAGATTGAGAAACCACTTATGTACGTTTTTTTTTCAATTAATGTATTTATAATTGCAGTACCTAGGCGTTAAATTGAATTAACAGCATAGAAAATTGGTGTTATTTACCATGTAACCGACATTTGCAGGTTTTCTTTTAGTATTCAAGTGGATTACTTCTAAATTGTATTTATTATTTCCGTTTTTCTCCTAGTACAGATATCTTGTCTAGATTGTTTTGCAAGTGGTATTTATATTTTCCGATGACTTTATTAGGCGGTAATGGCAGTATAATCTGCAAACAATCAAAAACGTCTGGTCAGGTTATCTCTTAGATCACTTATAGGCCTATGTTAAAAAAAGGTAAAGCAGTCAACAATCCGAAGATTGGTTTGAACACCACGGTGCTTTACTAGGCGAGTTTGTGACACTTGCGGGGAGTGACACTTGCGCGGAAAGGGAATGTGTAGACACTTGCGCGGAGACCCGGACGCTGCAGGTAGTGAACAGGGTGTTCCAGAAGTAGGGATACACCACCCCTACTCCTCGCCCTCCAGCCGCTCCCTGTGCCGTATTCAGGGAAAGGCCCACGGAGCGAGGTGGAGCTGTAGTAACAGCCCGGAGATATCACAGCCTCATTCAACAGGGAGATAACACGTCATACAAATATCACTCGATTTACAATACAGCACCATGTGAAGAGGAATGTGATGAAATCGGAATTGAGCGCAACCGTTGCTAACTAAAATTACGGATTTACTGCATTTTGTGTCTCAGCCTCGTCGCCGCTTTTGTGTCTCGTTTCCGTCGTAGGTGTCGGTGGCCGAGTGGAATGAGACCGACACAGGAATAAAGATAGCACGCTGGTGCAGGTACGGAGGGAAGCAGCCAGAAACTAGAAACACTAGAGTAAATTAGAACGAGATATATATATTGAACAGAATTTATACAATACTTAACTTTTACAGAGATCAGTACTGCAGAATGCTGATACATAGTTTGAGCTAGGGGCCTGCCTAGTGCGTGTACGATAGCAAAGTCTTCACTGGTGCCTATCAGATTCCGAAGGTCTTAACTGGTTCCTATCTCAGTCCCAAGTGAACGATGTCGTTCAGAGGTGGCCACGAGCGGAGTTGTAACAGAGGGCGCTCGTGGCTGACGTCGTAAGAACGCCGCGCCTTGCGTGCATGGCGGCGCGCGGCAAAAGTAGTTGGCGCGCACTTTGTACTTGTGCGACACCACACTGCATTTTGAGTCAGAATTCGCATCTATATTCGCATTTATCGCAAATGCGAATTTTTCCTGTCCCTAGTAATACCTCTAAAAATAAGCTGATTAAGGCACTAAAAGCAAGGGCAGATCTTTGCGTGTATTACTACAAATAACTAAAACACAATTTGATCGTGGAATTATATACAATCTCATAATAAAGGTTTTTTGTAGGTGGTTTTGAGCAGCTTTTAAATATGTTAGGAATAGCATTATAAAATATAGACAGCTACACCTTATGTTTATTATGAGATATCGATTTCGGCTAATTTCAGGTCATCTTCAAGTCTCAAACAACAGGTGTTACTTATGCATTTTTCCAGTGGCACTCATAACCTTTAAGTGTTTACACACGCCGGCCGCGGTGGCCGAGGAGACTAAGGCTCTCCAGTCACGGTCTGCACGGCCACTACGGGCGGGGGTTCGAATCCCCCCTCGGGCACGGATATTTGTGCCGTCCTAGTTCGTAAGTAGTTTGTAAGTTTAGGGACTGATGACCCCTTAGTTAAGTCCCATAGACTATACAAACATTTGAACATTTTGTTTACACACGAGGTCTAACGTTGTTAATCGCGTTAGCGATGAAAACAGAACCCAGAATATTTGCGTCTAAATGATACATATATTGGCGTGATGTCTTATTTCGAAAGAACAGACATCACACCAATACATATATAGCTCTCCGTAAAGTGGAACGGTACGATGTCGTTACGTAGCACAGCACAGCCGACTGGAAACGCAGGAGAAGTGCAAACAACGTTCTCTCCTCAGAGGTATGATTAGGTTCGACGTAGACTTCTACAACATACAGTCTACACGGGGAAGATTACACCAAAAAATTTAACGTTTCGTCTACTTTGGCGATAGCAACTAAATTTTAAAATCGTGTCTACTATGTAAAGATGTAGCAGCACAAAACGCTTCAAGTCCAAAACTTCACTGATTTTCGAGTTCTGAATTTTTAATATGTTTATGATGTTATTACAGAAAAAACATATTTGGGACTCTCACTACAATTTTCATATGGCAGAATTTTTAGGTACATTCACAAGACATAAGTCAACGGTTGTGTGCATTCATCTTATGAGAAATATCAATCATTTGTTTTCAGTGTTTATTTCAAATTTCTCTTTTAAGTTTCTTTAATTATTAGTACTTAAATGTGGTTAGGAAATAAATAGCCGGCCGCGGTGGCCGATGGGACTGAGGCGCTCCAGTCACGGTCTGCACGGCCACTACGCTCGGGGGGTTCGAATCTCCCCTCGGGCATGGATATTTGTGTCGTCCTTAGTATTAGCTAGTTCATAAGTAGTTTGTAAGTTTAGGGACTGATGACCCCGTAGTTAAGTCCCATAAGCTATACAAACATTTGAACATTTTTGAAATAAATAAATTACGTGTATATGTGTAGTCTTATGTGGCCGAACTACTTAGATCATTGGTCGCTAGACTTACACACTACTTAATCTTACTTAAAATAACTTAGGCAAAGTACAAACAAACATACCTATGTCCGAGGAAGGACTCGAACCTCCGACCGGACCGGCCGCGCAATTTATGACACAAATTACATGTTTGATAATATTAATGCATAGAAGTATGAAATCACGTCAAGACTACTTCCTGCAAAAATTTCGACAAAAAAAAGTTGGCACTGAGTTTAGAAAAACAAAATTCTGGTATATTGGATTTTAACATTTTATCAAAAAATGAATGTTACTACAAGAGATACAGCCATTCAAATTTACGGGCACCATAAAGTTTTCCCTTCCTGAGTAAATGAGCTGCTTCTTATAGTTTCAACACCTTTTTCTTGAATGTTCTGAATATAAATCTTCACACAGTCTTCTTGAGGAGGAGAGTGATACGGATATCTGATTGTAAACCACTGCCTATTACCTTAGACCTTTTTGACTGTACTGAACAGTAGTTCCGCGTATTCCGTAATTTATATTTATACAGTTAACAGGCAGTGTAATTTATAACCAACTATTGGCTGCCAATATCGCTTCATTTTTCCTGGAAGTCTTGCAACTTGTTTCTCCCTGTTGGTTTATGCCAAGTTCGGAGTAAAAATGGTTCTATATGACGGTGATGGAAAATAGAATTTATCTTTAGCATTTTTCGGTGTGTGACATTCCCTTACACATTCCGTATTTCATATATTTCTTAGATGTATTTGTAATTCGGATACAGCCAAATCGTTTTGAGGTCTACGAATAAACGCTTTAAGTATGTAAAACACTCATTGACTTATTATTAACGATTTTAATTGAAGGTTTAAGGTTGCATCTCCTATTAAAAAGCATAGTAGCTATTTTTAAAGAGATGGAAGTTGCGTGATAGTGGGGTTAACTACATAGTGGTCAATTACATCAACGTATCTGTGCAGGATGCCTAGATGGCTTGCGCAGGTGTCTTGATATGCTTAGTGTTCTGAATAATATGCTTTTAGGAGGTATGACTGTGGAAAGTCATAGTCTTGTAGTAGCAGAGACTAACTCTCCAAACATTATCACTATTAAAATACCTTTTTGTTTACAGGAGGAACACTCAACGGATTAATATGTAGTTAGAACAAGTTACTACATTGCTCTTCAGCTTTCAGAGGGTTTTGCAATTTCACTGATTTTCGTGTTATATTGACAGTTTGGAAACTTGACAACAGCAGTGCTAGACTTCTTGGTGTGCCTGTACCCAGGAAAAGCCATTAGCCGCCCCACGGGCCCCGGGTTCCGCGCAAGTGTCACTCCGCGCAAGTGTTCCAACCCCTTACTAGGCATGGTCCTGTTTGGAGGTGGTATGCCGTTGCCTTCCTCCGACCTTCGAACCGACTTACCCAGCCAGTTATAGGGGGACCTACAGTTTAACGTGGGTTTTTCACATGAGCAATACTGCCAGAGGTGAAAGAAGTGGAAAGTGACAGATAAAAATCCTAGGACCTGGCGGGGATCGAACCCGCGACCTTTGGATTTGTAGTCTGGCACTCTACCACTGTGCAACCGAGGCGCACATGGCCTATTTTATATATTAAAAGAATCTACGAAAACTAAAGTCAATCGGCCAGACCAAACTACCCGGCCGATTTCCTTCACTTTTGTTTTAAACGAAAGGTATTCATCTACAGATTTGTCATCAAGTATCAGAATTTCCATAGCTCTTGCCTTCCTATTTCTATATTCAAACGCGATTTCCTTCTGTAGGGATATCCTTGCCGTAAACCAGCGTTTTTCAACCGTTTCGAATTCACGACCTCTTTCCAAGTATTCTGTCGACTTCTGTTTGAAACAAAAATACTGTGGTGACCCTACCATCACTAACTGTAACAAAACTATGTTACCTCAAAGGAAACAAATTTCTTTTGCCTCAGTTTTCTGGCCGAAGTATTTTCGTCTGTTTTTTATTTACACATATCCTATTTTTACGATTTCCGGCGGAAAAATATGTTAACCATATTTCTCACTTCAGGCAAGACTCAAAAGCGAATTATGACAATTAAGAAATGTCCCACTGTATAGATAATTTGTAAAGCAGTAGATCTTGTTTGGAATTTTTCAGAATTACTTATTGTACAAAGTTATTTTCCTGTAAACAGTTTTCAGACTTTGCGCTTATTCGTCATTAACACAATGTATTGTAAAACAATGTATGATTTATTCAGTTCATGATGAATATTACACAAGGAACTCCGTAATTTTAATATTTAATAAATTTCACCTACCCATACTTTTATTTATTTTTTTATTTCCGAACCTCTAGTTATTTTCCTCCTGTGACGGCTACCCCTCAAGCAAGACTTCGCGATCCACAGGATGAAAAACACTGCTGTAAACTAAGGTCAGTGGGTCAGGCCGTTCTATTCTACCGATTTCCTTCATTTTTGCTTTAAACGAAAGGTATTCATTCGCAGATTTGTCAGCAAGTATCAGAATTAACTCAAGTCTCTCCATCCTTTATTTTTTGCAAACGCGCTATCCTTCTGTCCTTGCACTGAATATTTTAGTCGGCTTGTTTTGCGGTATCTTCTGTTTTAATTAGGGTACGCAGTTCATTTTGACCTAACAATACTCAGCGGATCACGCTCTTTCATTTGCGCTTTTAACACTCGCATTGATTGATTCTGATATACGTAAACATTCTGCTTTTATTATTTCCCAACTTTTTTCCCATTCCAGTAACGGTGCCAAGTATTCCGACGGTTCTCTAGTAGATTATTAACAGCAGAGACCTTATGACAATTCCTTGGGGAACATCATACCACTTCTGTTTTACTCGATGATTTGCTGTGACCTCTCATAGAGAATCATGGGTCCAGTCCACAGACATATATTACTAGACTGGCAATGCCGTATACGGTATCATTGGTGTCAGTGAAGTCTCGCCGCCATATTTCTATATTATAACGTGCAAGCAGTCGTGTGTGTTATTGCAGAAAACAGTCGTAAAAATACGAATGAGCTGACGTAATTATGCTGTCCTTAGAGTTTTGACATGTAGGAAATTCGTGTTTTGTATATGGCTGAAAATTTTTTAAGCTTGAGTAAGCTTCAACACATACAGTAATGGGTTGCATTGATTTGCTGTTATTATTAATCTGTTACCAATTTCATTCAACTTCGTATTTTCTTTCAGTAGTATGGTCATTATAATAGTGTACCCTTATTCTTTTGAGAGTTCTTATAGTCTGCTTTGCGCATCCACTGAGTCGCGTTTTCTGTTTTTATTAATCTATTTCCAGTTTCGATCAACTTCGGTTTTCCTTTTAATAGTATGACCGTTATAGATGTGTTATTTGTCGTGGATAACACATAGCTTTATTCTTGTTAGTGTTTTTCAGGTAACTACTTCTACTTTAACAGTACGTAATGGTAAAATTTTACCTATCATCCCGCCGACCTCTCATGATTATGTTGGCAACACAACAAAATGGTAAAAACTCTTTGCCTGGACGTTAATGTTGGTGTTTAACCGTACATAACATGTTCTTCTCATAAGACGATTCGAAATGCGGAAATGTTATCTCAAATGTCAATCATTTTCAAACCAACTAGTAAAGCTTACAACGTCATATCGTCTCAGAAGATCATAATAGTACCGTACGGAAACTTTTTGACTTTAGGTGAGGCAAGATGGCGGCATCAACTTCAGTCATAAAGGCAAGTTTGCCAGTCTAGTAATGTATGTCTGTGGTCCAGTCACACAACTGAGAAGGTACTGCATAGCATTTAATTGACATTCACTTGTGAAGAACGCTGTCAAAGGCCTTCTGCAAATTTAGAAATACGAGGGTCACTCCAAAACAAATGCACACTATTTTTTTTAAAAAAATGCAATTTTCATCCTGCATGTTTTAAAGTTTTGCAGTGTGTAGATACATCCTTCCCACTTTTTTTTCAAACTTAGTTCAACCTGTTCCTGTGAGTGGCGCCGTCACATCATGTCTTCAAGGTATCTGCTACACATGACTTACGTCAGAAGCAACGTGCTGTCACTGAATTCCTGTGCTGTGAAAACCAGTATGTGGGAAACATCCACAAGATGTTCAAAAAGGTGTATGGAGATACTGCTGTCGATCGCAGTACATTCAGTCGGTGGGCAAGAAGGTTACGTGATGAAAGCGGGCATGGCAATATTGAGGATTGTCCTCGCAGCGGCAGGCCTCGTGCTGCATACACTCCAGACTCCAAGATGGCGTAAGGCAGTTGAGAGGGATGGGGATTATGTGGAGATGTAAAAATATTGTTCCTAAAGAATCTATCTTCACACTGTAAAACTTTCAAACACGTAGAATAAACACTGTATTTAAAAAATAGTGTGAATTTCTTTTGGAGTGACCCTCGTATCAGTGGCGGATACAGAATTTGTGTGTGTGTGTGTGTGTGTGTGTGTGTGTGTGTGTGTGGAAGGGGAGGGGGGGCACAATCCTGAGGAGAGTGAGCATGTCCTTAAAGGCGTTGTGAGACTAATTTTAACACACACACACACACACACACACACACACACACACACACACAAATTTTATTACAGTCATTATCACATATAACTGATATAGGAAACACCCAAAATATGCTCCAAACCTACAGTCGCTTCTTAGAAAAAGAAAAAAAAAAAAAAATAATAATAATTTACTTCCATCTAACTACCAATGAACTGTTAGTTTCTGCGCACTATGGCGTCATTTCCAAATGTCTATGATCACAAAAATAATACAATAATTTAATCACATTAAACAGTGTTAAAAAAAAAAAAAAAAAAAAAAAAAAAAACCCACAGAGAATTTACAGCGTGAATTTTTTGTGTTCAGCTGTGGGCAATCTTGTTTCAGGTGGGTATATGCGTATCCCTATACAAATGTGCATAGGTTTCTCTACATATTTACAACTTTGGAATAATTGGACTATAAGACTGACCTCTTGAAAATTCAAACAATTGTACAATATGGTCGAAAAATGTTTTGTACATATTAAATGAGCCAAATGGTGACTAAAACAAGTAGGACAAATGCTTGTAATCCGAAGGGGCAAAACTGCTAAGGTCTTCGGTCCCTAGTCTTACAATCTACTTTAATTTATTCTACGGACAACACACACACACACACACACACACACACCCATGCCCGAGGGAGGAACCTCTGGTGGGAGTGGCCGCGTATTCCACGACGTTGTGCCCCATATCACATGGCCGTCCCCGTGCGGCGCACATGGTTTGTTAAATTATTATACTTTTCACTGTTTAATGTGGTTGAATCATTGTCATATTTTTTTAAAATCATAGGAACTTTAGAATGACACCATAATGCGTCGAATCTCGTAGTGCATTGGTAATTAGAGGGAAGTATATTAATTTGACAAGTGAAGACGATTTTATCTAGTGATGCCAGCAGCACAAAACATCTGCACTACTTGAAGGACATCCATTTATTTCGGATTGCTGCCAACGTTACGCTGCCCCTAGAGACGAAATATTGCTGCACACATTGTTACGGGTAACGTTTCCAACACTGCGACGCAGTCTTCTGCTCGCTGATGCTCGCCCCCTCGGCAGCCTCCTACGCTGCCAACAGGCAGCGCACGAATCTTCAACTTACCGCGGATGAACAGTACAGTAACCGGAGTAACTGTGTCATTGCCAAACAAAGCAAAAATTTGAAAAACAGCGTATCCTAAAAGGTCGGCCGGCCGCGGTGGCCGAGGGGACTGAGGCGCTCCAGTCATGTTCTGCACGTCTACTACGGTCGGGGGTTCGAATCCCCCTCGGGCATGGATATTTGTGCCGTTCTTAGTGTTAGCTAGTTCGTAAGTAGTTTGTAAGTTTAGGGACTAATGACCCCGTAGTTAAATCCCATAAGATCTACAAACATTTTCAACTAAAAGGTCGCCCAATTATGGGTCAGAAACAAACAGCCAGTAAATACGAGTATTCCTGTCAGATTAAAATTGTGGGCCATAAACGGGATTCGAACCTGGGACCTTTGCCTTTCGCTGGCAAGCGCTCTACCATCTGACCTATCCTGGCACGGTTCACGGTCCGTCTACTAAATCTGCCGGTACCTCGCCTCCTACTACTGTAAACTCCTCATATGCCGCAGCTAAGCCATGTCTCCACCATATCGTTTCTTCCAGGAGTGCTAGACCTGCAAGGTCCGCAGGGGGATTTCTGTGAAGTTTGGAAAGTAGGAGGTGAGGAACAGGCAGAAGTAAAGTTGTGACTACGGACTGTGAAGCGTGTCGGGATAGTTCGGACGATAGGCGCTTGCCCGCGAAAGTCAAAGGTCGCAGGTTCGAAACCCGGGTACAGCACACAACTTTAATCTTCCAGAAGTTACTTATCAGCGCATACTCCGCTGAAGAGTGAAAAAATTTGATTCTGAAAATTACATTTGACAGTGTTTCAAGAAGAATTTCTACTATCACGAAAATCCTTTGTATTTGATGTGTGGAAAAATACCGTTAAAATATCTCATTTGATCCAATAACTGGAAAATAGAAACGTGTAGCTTCAAATAAAACTGTTTATAATGAGTGGGAGTACCATTTCTTAGTGGCTAGGACTAGAATCAGTTAAACCTTTTACCGAAAACTTATGAATGCGCCAGCCTGAACGCAGCCCTCGAAATTCAGTTTTTTTTTTTTTTTTTTTTTTTTTTTTTTACATAGTTAATTCCCTTAACTTTATTTACGTATGAATAAAACATACACAATTGCTCATTTGTCTCCCAAGCAATCACGAAAGAATAAACAACTTTTATTTATTTTTATCCTAACTACTGGCCGTTAAAATTGCTCACCAAGAAGAAATGCAGATGGTAAAAGGGTATTCGTTGGACAAATATATTATACTAGAACTCACAAGTGATTACATTTTCACGCAATTTGGATGCATACATCCTGAGAAATCAGTACCCACAACAACCACCTCTGGCCGTAATAATGGCCTTGATACGCCTGGGCATTCAGTCAAAGAGAGCTTGGATGGCGTGTACAGGTACAGATGCCCATACAGCTTCAACACGATACCACAGTTCATCAAGAGTAGTGACTGGCGTTTTGTGACTAGCCAGTTGCTCGGCTACCATTGTCCAGACGTTTTCAGTTGGTGAGAGATCTGGAAAATGTGCTGGCCAGGGCAGCAGTCGAACATTTTCTGTATCTAGGAAGGCCCGTAAATTACCTGCAACATGCGGTCGTGCATTATCCTGCTGAAATGTAGCGTTTCACAGGGATCGAATGAAGGGTAGAGCCACGGGTTGAAACACATCTGAAATGTTACGGCCACTGTGCAAAGTGCCGTCGATGCGGACAAGAGGTGACCGAGACGTGTAACCGATGGCACCCCATACCATCACGCTGGGTGATACGCCAGTATGGCGATGACGAATACACCGCGATGTCGCCAACCACGGATGCGACCATCATGATGCTGCAAACAGAACATGGATACATCCGAAAAAAATGACGTTTTGCCATTCGTGCACCTAGGTTTGTCATTGCGTACACCATCTCAGGCGCTCCTGTCTGTGATGCAGCGTCAAGGGTAACTGTAGCCATGCTCTCCGAGCTGATAGGCCATGCTACTGCAAACGTCGTTGAACTGCTCATGCAAATGGCTGTTGTCATGAAAACGTTCCCATCTGTTGACTCAGGGATCGAGTCGTGGCTGCACGATCCGTTACAGCCATGTGGATAAGATGCCTGTCATCTCGACTGCTAGTGATACCCTGCCGTTGGGATCCAACCCACTGATTCCATATTCTGCTAACATTCATTGGGATCGCGACCAACGCGAGCAGAAATGTTGCGATACGATAACCGCAATCGCGATAGGCTACATTCCGACCTTTATCAAAGTTGCAAACGTGATGGTATGCATTTCTCCTCCTTACACGAGGCATTATAACAACGTTTCACCAGGCAACCCCGGTCAACTGCTGTTTGTGTATGAGAACTCGGTTGGAAACTTTCCTCATGCCAGCACGTTGTAGGTTCGCCACCGGCGCCAACCTTGTGTGAATGCTCTGTAAAGCTAATCATTTGCATATCACAGCATCTTCTTCCTGTCGGTTAAATTTCGCGTCTGTAGCACGTCATCTTCGTGGTATAGCAATTTTAATGGCCAGGATTGTAAATTGCTGACAAAAAGAGCAAGAAGCAATTAAATGGAAGCATAACACAAACAGTCAAATTACGTTATGTTAATTACATGGATTTTTCCATTTTTAAACTCACAATTACATGCTGCTCGTAAGTAAAAGTTAATTAGTCTAATGCTAAGATTCTTTCCCTCCCCCCCCTTCCTACCCATCTCTCTCTTTGCCCCCCGCCCCTTCTTATCTCTCTCTCTCTCTCTCTCTCTCTCTCTCTCTGTCTCTCTCTCTCTCATTTTTCGTCGGGCCGTCTTCATGAGAATAAGAACTAATTGAGTTTCACAAGAACGATATTTTATGAACCTGCGTTTGTTATGCGTCAATAGAACGTTTATCAAATGTTCAAATGTTTGGAATCATATCATAACGGACCAAACTGCTAAGGTCCCTACACTTACAAACTAATTAAACTAACTTGAAAGAACGTAAGGCCGCGGTGGAGTAGCCGAGCGGTCTAAAGCGTCTCGCTACGGAGCGCGCGGTTGCTCGCCGTGGAGGTTCGAGTCCTCCCTGGGGCATGGGTGTGTGTGTTGTCCTTCGGTTAGTTTACCTAGGTTTAAATAGTTTGTAAGCTAAGTACTCATGACCACGCAGTTTGGTCCGATAGATTTACAAACATTTGAGCAAAGAACATAAGCTAAGGACAGAACACACGCACACATGCACATAAACGTTCGAGGGGATTCAAACCTGCGACGGGAGTGGCCGCGTAATTCCGCGCGGCCGAACGCTTCTCTTCAAGCTGATTCATTATTCGTATACAGTGCATGCTCCACAATCTTATTGCAAATCAAGGTCGGTGATAGGGGTCTGTAGTTGTTTTTTACTCGAGTAGGCCTACTGCTTATTGACTACTAGTGTGACATGTGCAGTTAAAACAAGGTTTTTTGCGGTTTAAGCGGAATCGTTTAACCCAATATGGTTTTAGTAATAAACAGCTGCTACTGAAACTTACTATTTCTTTTCATTCTACGTCTCTGTGATCTGACAAATATGAAAAAATTCACACTTGAGGAAAAAAATGTTTTGTGTGATTATTTTTAAAAGGGACGAGCTATGGCACATGATTTTAAATTGTGACACATCTAGTTTATATGACGTTTTAGAGATCATAAATGACAAACAGACGAAATTCTTATAAATCACACCACGACTGAACTGTGCAGTCATAAATAAAGTATGGAAACGTGTCTTAAAAAAAAAAAAAATGAAAAAAAAAAAAAAAAATGTAGAGACCTGAAGATGACATCCAAGTTTTTAGAAACTGGTTATCTGCAATAAAATATTAAACAAGGGATCTTGATACACATGTTTCTCAACAAAAAGCGTACCATTGTTTTGATCCTATGAGTGAAGGTATAAAACTTATAACGGATGTATTTATTTCATCATAAATATTCATAATCTGCTTTCCCTTGACGATTCTACAAATCCTCAGTGTGATTAGTCTCGAAGCTAGAAAATTATCATTTCAACAAGGAATGCCGTAACAGAGCAAATTAAATACATGATAAGTCAAAATTTAATTAATTTTTTGTAAAATTCTTGCAACTACTCATTTTTAAGATATCAAAAAATATTTCAGCTGAAACAGTTCAAAAAGTGTCTTTGAGTGGGTAGAGTTTTTAAACATATTGGGCAGTATATACTATGTATCATTCTCACTTCTTTTCAAGTGTTGATATACAGGAAAAAAGACTTCGGTAAGTTTCAGAACCTGCTGCTTATTATCAAACATACAGAATTACAGAATTATGCTGCAAATGCAGTAATAGCAGCCTGTTTCCTTTTGTGGCTTTCAGATGAGAGTCATCACACCTTCGTTTGTCTTACTGTTTATTTTGCTAAAAACTCATCGGAGGTTACACGATTTCACGTCATTAACAAGCTATTGCAAATACAGTGGCGAAAGAATTCTGAATCAGTGCTTTTATTCAAATGTTTGTAGATCTATCGGACCAAACTGCGTGGTCATCAGTCCGCGGCTTACAAACTACTTAAACCTATGTAAACTAACCTATGGACAAATTCACACACCCATGCCCCAGGGAGGATTCGAACCTCCACGGCGAGCAACCGCGCGCTCCGCAGCGAGACGCTTTAGACCGCTCGGCTACTCCACCGCGGCGTGCTTTTATTAATTGAGGAACTGAGGACAAGTTAAATCAATGGCTTTTTGAAAAGCTCATCCTCGCTATAAAAATAATTGCAATTTATTCATTTCCACTGATGCAAAATCCATAGCATTTGTCGTTTCAAATGTTGAAATGTTTGTAAATATATGGGACTTAACTGCTTGGTTATTAGTCCCTAAGCTTACAAACTACTGAAACTAAGTTAAGCCAACCTAAGGACAACACACACACACACGCACATACACACACACACACACACACACACACACACACACACCCTTTCTGCAGGGAGGACTCGAACCTCCGACGGCGAGCAACCGCGCGCTCCGCAGCGTGGCGCCTTAGACCGGTCGGCTACTCCACTGTGGCATTTTTCGTTTCACTAGGTATTTCATTGAAAAAATAGATACAGTTGTAGTCATTTGAATAACGCTGTAGACAATGGTGTTTCTCATATTAACCATACTACAAATACAGTAATCTTTTAAAATACTCTCCTCTTAGCATTTGCTAAAATCTCCTTTCGTTATTCCAAACTGTTTATGAGATATGAGGTATTTTGGTCTGATTTTATCGCTGGTACGCACAAAAATGAGTTCGCTACATGAATGCAATTTCTTCAATAGTAAGAGACCTCCTCCCAGTCTTAAATAAAATTCAATATGTTCAAAAAATTTCGTGCACAGCAACATATGCTATTAAAATGCATCAAACGCAAAACTATAGCAATCCCTATTTGCCATTGCAAACTTTTCCGAAACTAATTCAGTCTCCTAATTCATTCCAAATATCACATTAACTGTGACCATTAACGGAATGGTAGGCATTTCAACAAGAAGCTGGCGTGTAAATATACTAAAAGCTAAACGTCGCTCTACAGGTCTTGAAAGGCCTGAGCAGTATCGACCGGCCGTCGTGTCATCCTTCGCTCTATCAAGACGAGGGTCAGCCATGTGCGTCACCGATTTAGATTGAATTTTGCATGAACCTTCTTCTATATTGAATATAAAGAGAGATGTCTTTCGGCTTTTTGCTACACACTTGGTAGTTTTTGAAAGAATCAAGGTCAATGTTAATGATGGAAAGTAGTGTTTTCAATGCTATACCTTGAAAGATCGTTTAAAAATGAGGATTTTTTACCAGTACATATGGGGTCAAAAGTTAGAGTTATTAACCTTAGAGTATTAACCTTTATTGTGTTTTCATGCTGTATCTGACATGAGCGACTTTCTGAGCTCCATCACCGGTCAAGTGGGTCCAGGGCTTGGACTGTCAAACCTTGGATCCAGGTTTGAACCTGCATCATGAAAATTTTTTCTATGTGTTTGATAATATTCTCATAGGTGGTATTTGTTACTGTGTGAACAGCAGAAAAACTGTAAGCAATAAACTACTTTTCTTTCATCACTTTACGGTTTTTAGCCAGTTTTAGCAAGTTTTGTTAATGTTTGACATTTTTATTACGCAAAAAAGTCAAGATTGCTAATTATCTTTATTAAGATGACCGGTTTCAGCAAATTAAACTGCCATCATCAGATCTTTCATTTCATGCACCTCAACATATGCGAAACCTTTTTAAAAATGTGCTTGTTCACCAATGCAAATAAAATGTAAAATACAGCATACTTCAATAACATGTGGTAACTGCGTAGGCTGTTTTACATAATAAATTAATTGAAAAAGATCATCCCCCCCCAAGTATGACAAACTTGTTTGAAATTTTTTCTTATAATGTCTGTTAGAAGAAGTCACCAAGTGCACTCCTCGAATAGTGGATGAGTAAAGTGTGGTTACTCATGCATCACAGTCTGTCCTTTTTACAGCCCATTCCTTTGGACTGTAGCTGGTAGTTACCTCCACAGCAATTGTTGCCTCAGGCTGTGGTGGGGTTGCCGACTTCTTATGACGGCTTGCTGGGGAGTGCTGGTTGCTCCCTGTCGGAAGTTTGAGTCCTCCCCAGGGTTATTTTAATTTATTTTAAGTAGTTTGGAAGCTTAGGGACTGATAACTGCAGTAATTAAGTCGGTCCCACAGATTTACAAATATTTGAACAGTTATTTTTTTTATTATTTTTATGTTTTTTATTTTTTATTTTATTTATTTGTTGCCAGAGGGTGAGAAATGTGTGTACCAAGCTTCAGTGAAATCAGACCAGTAGCTCAGGAGACCTGGAACACACACACACACACACACACACACACACACACACACACACACACACACACACAGAGCATATGATGTCAGCAGGATGGACAACTTGTGGAGTTGATGTTTGGAGTGCTCCTCCAGTTGCTGGAGAGCAAACGATTCGATCTGAGAGATGGGCTATACGTAGTTTGGGTTACACAATAATAATTTCTTATGGAGGGAGAGGAGGTAGCTGAAGGATTTATGAGCCATGGAGGGAGTTTATTTACTCATATACAAAGGCAATCATTCTTTCATTAATTACAATATCCTTATACAACTATTCTAACAATACAAGTGCTCTTATAGTACTACACTACATTACAAATACTCTCAAGCCACTTTAAGGCCAAGTCACTGAGTCTGTGTATGTATTTCACATCACCATCACAGCTGTACACTTCACAAATGAGTAAGTGGTCCATTGTTGGGGTTTCACCACACTCACATTCAGAGATGTTTGAGAGAGGCCATTTCTTTATTAGTTGCTTACACCTGCCGACACCTGTTTTCACATGGTTCAAAGTTGTCCAGTTTCCTTGGAAGATTTAATCCTTCGATCTTCTTGTTGCATCGTCCACCAAACAGCAGGTCTTGTGTGAACTTCTAACCCATAGCTCTTTGCAGGCTGTTTTCGAGTTGAAGTCTTGAAGCTCTTTGTCAGTTTTCCAAAAAGCTGTCCTGGATTTTAGCCTGTTTGTAGCTATTAGATCTTCATGGATAGGTAGGTCCAGGTTGCCTAGGATTTTTTGTATGTTTTTAGGGCTAGCTGTGATCGCCTGATTTCAGGGGGCTCTATGTTGGCAAGGACAGGCAGCCAAACGCAGGCGGTGGCCCTGAGTGTACCCGAGATTATTCGCATCGTCTTCCTCAGCTGGGTGTCCACTTTAACTATGTGTGCACTTCTTATCCAGACTGGTGAGCAATATTCAGCTATGCTGTAGACAAGAGCTATTCTTGATGTCCTCAAAGTGCTCAGTCCACATTCCTGTGTCGTCCCTGCTAGTTTCGACAGGATAGCATTGCGGGATTTTAGTTTCTGCTGTGTGTCCTCTAGATGTGAGTTGTATGATAGAGTGTGATCTAATTTCACATCCAAGTATTTAGGCTTATTTTCGTGTCTAATCTGCTGAACATTCATAGAGAGCTTTAATTTTTTATTTGCTTCTCTGTTGTCAAGCTGAATTATGGTGCTGGTTGTTTTGTTGGGGTCTGGGTGTAGGTGCCACTTGGAGTAATATGTGTTCAGGACTCTGAGGTCTGCATTCAATGTTTTGTTGAGATCATTGAAATTTTTACTTTGATATGTGATTGCCAGATCGTCAGCATACGCAAATTTACATGATTTGGTTTCTGGTAGGTCAGCTATATACAGATTGAAGAATGCGGGTGCTAGTGCCAAGCCCTGTAGCAGACTGTTATTCAGAACTATGCTCTTGCTGTTCATGCCATGAAGAGAGACCTTGGTTTTTCTGCCTGTTAACATGTTCTTGAGTAACGTGTAGGTCTGTTTGCATTTTTTTATTCTAGTTAGCTTGAGCCCTTTGATCCACACTGTATCATAAGCTGATGTAAGATCTATGAGAACCAGTCCAGTTTTCATCTTGTTTTGGAAGCCTTTCTCAATGTAGTTTGTAAGGGACAGCACCTGATCGTGACAGTTTCTGCATGCTCGAAAACTGGCTTGGTCTGTTGGAAGGTTGGCTTCAATGTACAGAGTTAATCTACTCAGTAATATTCTCTCGAATAATTTATGGGAGGTACATAGCAAGGTTATTGGTCTGTAGTTCTTTGGGTTATCTCCAGTCTTTTCGGGTTTTAGCAGAGCGATGACTTTTGCTTCTTTCCAGATCTTGGGGAGAGCACCCGTACTGATACATTCAGTGCAGAGTTTGGCGAGACACCTTCTTTCTAGAGTTCCTAGTTCCTTCAAGAATTCTGGTAGGATCTCGTCAGGTCCAGCTGCTTTTCGTTTTTTCATTAGCACCAGGGCCTGTGTAATCTCTTCTGTCTCCACTTCTTTCACAACGTTCATGTTGGTTGGATTATGGACCAATAAATTGTTCAGGTCTCTGTAAACCTCTTTCTTTTCAGCTGTCTCCAGTTGGATTTTGGAGGTATGTTTCAGGACAGCTGAGATCTCAGAGGCACTAGTGCCAAGAGATGGCCTCTGAGGTACTGTGACACCGCCTAATTTTCTTGTCAGCCCCCAGCTTTATCTGCTAGAATGAGTGAAATCAAGATTTTTCATTGCCTCTTTCCATTTGCTCTTTCGTTCCTCATTCATGGCGTTTATCAGTTGGTCTGCAGTGTTGGTGTCCCCACTCTTCTCAAATTCCTCAATTAGTGTTTCACACTCTTCCATCCTGCAGGGGGTGTATTCCTTCCTTGACCCTCGTGGAATAGCATATAAGGCTGCTTTGTGTACCACGTTTGTGAATCTCTTGTAGTTCTCAAGTTTTGGCAGTATCCGATTTATCATCTTCTCGACATAAGATCTGTATTTATTCCAATCAGCTTTCCTGGGGATTGGAGGGCTTTTTATGACTGGGATTGATTTGCTCTCATAAATAAGTTGACAATGACTGCTGCAGCCTGCTCCTCCTCCTTCCAAGTATTAGGCTTTCTAGGTTGGATATTTTCTCAGTTCAGATTATTATTTGTTATTGGTTCCTTTAAAAAATCATCATTTCTTTCATGATGGCATTTGGTGTAACTACTTCTCAAGAAATTCATTCCACAGGTTATATTTTCGAATTTTTGTCTTTATTGTCCTGAATTTACTACTGTAGCACAGCACAACTCAGGACTGGTTTAAAGCACAAGTGACACAAGCAGCGGCTTGGGGTATTGAGCTGACGGAGGTGGCAAAGATGCTTAAGTAAAAAAAGAGAAAGAAAAAAGAAAAAGAAGAAACCAAATGTAAGACTTTCATTTGTAAACATTCTGTGTCGTAATTTATTGTATCTTCCATGTAAGAGTAACTGTGTAACTCATACATCAAATTTTATTTTGCCACACAAGGATGGCCCATGTGGTCTGAGGCACCATTTCATAGACTGCACAGCTGCTCCCACTGGATGTTCAGAGTTCTCTTTGGGGCGTGTGTGTGTGTGTGTGTGTGTGTTTTGTCCTTACGTAGTTTAAGTCTAAAGACTGATGGCCTTAGTAGTTTAGTCCACTAGGAATTTAAAAAAATTAAAACATTTAAAAAAAAATCTGTTTGGCGACATTCAATTGTCACCTGCAATGGACTAGTCAAAAGCCAGGATGTAACCATGTAAACACTATTTGGCATTACATTGGAAAAGTTATTCATGTTTACTATTGTTGTTATTTTCTCAAATGACCGAAGTAAAATTCAGTTAAAAAAAAAAAAAAAAAAAAAAAAAAAAAAAAAAAAAAAAAAAAAAAAAATGAAATAGCACTAGCACATGATACTGAAATCTGTAACAGCTCATAAACATGATATGCAATTATCTTGCTGACTGTTCACATTTGTAGGGACCCATCAGAACTTTGTGCAAGTTTTCATCTGATCCTGTTTCAGTGACAGTGTGTCTGTTTAAATTAAGCCTAAAATTACCATTCACCTGCAAAATGGTTAGTATGCATTTTGATTAACAACATGAAACTGCACTTAGTATATAAATACCACTTCTCCGATGTTCAATAAAGAGCAGTTAACTAGGGCCATGCAATTACATGCCCTGGCCGACTGTAGTGTCTCCTCTTCATCTTCTCCATTGTGTGAGCAACATCGTCTAAACAACATGGTACTAATAGTTGATTTCAGACCACCATGAGTCTCCTAGAGAGCTAGTGTTCTGAGTTAGTACATTTTTCTTTGTCGGCTTGTTCAGAATTTTTGTTATGTGATTGTGTTGTTTCGTATTTGTAACAACTGATGATGAAACTATGTAAAAAAAGAAAAGAACGAAAATGAAAACCAGCTAAGGCTATAACAAAAGTTTTGACGTTGCCCTCAACAAGCAGCAAAAAATGATATTTCTCCAACTAGAATTACTACTGTGAGCTTAGATAATTCCCTCACAATAGCTACAGCTGTCTCTTCAAAAGCAGAGCCATTGCTGTTGAGGTAAGAACTTATTTGATTGTTGGCAATATCTGTTTCTTATTTCTAAAATAGTACCCAAATGTTATATGAAAATCATTATTATTTGTAATCAAGTAAATAGAAGTAACATCTTTAAAAATTATAAGTCCAATATGGTCTCAACTTCCTAGCTTGCAACTATTCAGGTCTCCATACTTTACAAAAACATAGCTTCAGATTTATAAATGCTCTGCAACCGGGCACAAGTACTGCGAGCAAATCTGTTCCTGTAATTTAGCTAAATATTATAAAATTTATCTTGAAATATATACTATTATTCATAGATTTGTTATACTATAGTCATTTTTTTAATTTATGCTGAAGTTCGTAAAGGTCCTGGCCTGTACTAGGAGTTTACAAAATATGAATTTAAGAGATTTTTGTTGAATAAAAATGTATATAATCCTCTGCAAGCCTGTTTCATGTGCATATTGGCAGTCATAGCTAGCAGTATTGAGACATCTACAGTGCACAATACTCATACAAACATCAAACAATTCTTTTCCAGTTAAGTGAGGATATATTTTGAGTGCTTCAACGTTCAGGTTAGAAGGTTGTTTTAAAGTTTGTGAATGAATGGGGAAGTTACTGCTACAGAGGTTGATAAATGAATGACTCTCACTTTTGATACTGAATTAATTGGAAACTGGCCTGCTTATCATCTGAAGTGACAAGTGCTTATCTGAAATCTGACTGTGTTTGGAATAGTACATTTTATTAAGCACTGAGTATGAGAGGAGTTTATCGAGCATTAATGAGCTACCTGCGTATCTTATGATTCCTTCCAAAATGACAAAAAATACACTTGCATTAAATAAGAATGATGAATGGGTGGCTACATAAAATAGTTCATGCAGTCTAAATATTTATTATTGCAAGATGCTGAATAAGGATTACATATGTGCTTACAAAAAGGAGGCTGTTTGGAGTTCTGCGAAATACAAATCTGGAGATTGGGGGAATACCAAATAATTCTATTTCTTGAATTGTTCTGCAAACCTGTGACAATTACTATCACTACAAATTGCTGGTGTCGTAGGCTCTGTGAATGACAGACAATGATTTTGTAGCTAAATTGCTGCAGTACATTACCAGTTGGAGGTCGGCCGATGAGAAACTGTCTCAGTTTGGTACTGAAGACGAGGAAGACAGTTGTGCCGAAGACTGAAAAACCCGTCACTAAAAAAGAACCAATTCTTGGTGCAGCTCCAGCCGGGACGCTACTGTACTGAGGTTATAGATAGCCATGAGTCCCAGTGGAACTCATTGTCAAGTTAAGGCCTTGCAAGTCTGTCATACACCACTAGAGCAGTTCGTACACCTGAGCAGTTAGGCTCTAAGGATGCAACGAATGTCTCATAGTGGGCGTTCAGACAGAGTAAATATAGCTTGGCTTCATGAAAACAGATTCATTAAATCAGACAGAGCTGCTGATCACCATAGCGGTTCCAGTGCTCAAGCCAGGCTCATCTAAATCTCCAAACTTTACACTAGGTAGCACTCAACCAAATAGATAATTGTGCTCTTGCACAATTAAAGAAAATTTCCTAAGGCTTCCACACTAAGTGGAGCCCTCCTAGACACAATTGCATGCTGCCACATCCTGTGGTGATCTCCCTAACACTCTCCTGTGAAGAAGCTCCCTCTCTTACCAAAATTTCCATCCCCATGACTTGCTGACCAATTGCAGTGCCTCAAATTTTTGCAGCTGCCACTAAGATGTTTAGACATTGTCCTGAGAGAACCTCGTGCATGGATACATGTGTCTGGCGAATCATACGCCTTCTTACCATCTTCATGTGGAAAAAAAGGTCTACCACTAGAAATTTTGTTTACCACAGGAAGGAGCGGCTGCCCTTGCGGTGGTTCTACAAAACTGAGTGCACACCCTCTCATGTGTGGCTAATGTGCTCAAGTTCTCTTTCAAATGGGACTGTGGCATTCACAGTAACTTTCTGAGAAGATGTGTGTCTTGAGAAAAACACTTCTGGGTGGCCCCCAGGCATGCGTTTCTGCTATATGCGAGAGTCCTGTTACAGCTCCACTACTTGTCACCTTTCATAGAGCCCACAGTTCCATATGTCTGAAATTTCACTAGTAATACTTATTACCACCACCAAATAGTTTGCAGAAATTGATCCTAATTGAAGTTCACATTATTATTTCTACAGGTACAGAGGTTCCAATGGCATAATCGACATATCAGATTAAAGAAAAAATGAGGTGCCTTTCAAGGTGGCCACTCTATTTATGAAACTTAACCCTTGCAACAACAAACATATTTTTCCTAATGCTGCTGACTGTGAAAGGATGGGTGGTCAGGGGAGGGGTGAGGCAGTTTGTCATTGTGATGCACTTTTTATTTACACATCTCATGTTTATGGTGGCGTATCTCCAGAAGTAAGTATAGCAAAATGATATAATTTTGTATGTAAATTCAGCAGCATTTGTATGGTGGCTGCAAAATGTGTTTCAAACAGAACATGTAGCATAAAAGTAACAAATTTAAATGTCATACATGGTGAAGTACAATGACATAATTTAGCAGGTACATTTAGTGATATATGTGCAAATGTCTGCAGAATGTCACAAGAATATCTAGATCTACATAAATACTCTGCAGGTCACATTGAAGTGCATGGCAGAGGGTTCATCGAACCACTTTTATGACATTTCTCTACAGTTCCATTTTCTAATAGCTTGTGGGAAAAGAGAACACACAAATCCTTCCATTTTTGATCTGATTTCTCTTATTTTATTTCAATGATCATGTCTTCCTATGTAGGTAGGTGCTAGCAAAATATGTTTGCATTCGGAAGAGAAATTTGGTGAAAGAAATTTTACAAATAGATTTCATCACAGCGAGTAACACAATGAACAATGAGTAACACAATGATCCCACAATGAACAACAGTACTCCAAAATAGGATGCACAAGTTAATAATGAAGAAATAATCAATAAAAATGTCACATTGACTCACACGTGTTAGGATATGGTATAATTTCCCATTACAATATACCCCATATACAGCTACTCACCCACCCATTCCAACCTAACATGAAAAAAAAAAAAAAAAAAAAAAAAAAAAAAAAAAAAAAAAAAAAAAAAAAAAAAAACCCACTCTGGTGCAAATTGCGAGACTGATCTGCAGAAAACAGTTTTGACTACAAAGTGAAATGTATGCACTCACTTCCAGTATAGGCACAAACCCCACTATATTTACTTTCAAAAGTCTTACCAAGAGCAAAAGGCGGGGGGGGGGGGGGGGGGCACCAAATGACATGCCTCTTACATATAAAAATATTATTGAATTGGCAATAGCATAGCTCTTGTTAAGGTCTTATAAATGCATATACTGGTGACCTTCTGAATGGTTTCATTATCTCATTAATGATGCCCACTGTTTTGGTATACCTGTTGGCTTTGCAAGCTGGATCTGTTTTTCCAGGGTTTCTGACCTAAATCGTACACTCACTTTCGGAGTGCAGCTCTGTGTGCTTGTGACAATCCTGGTGACATTCTGGTGTCCTTAACACCACATCAGTCCTTAAATATGCTTCACTGTGACCTCATACTTCAAACTGGTGGAACTCTAGGCCAGTCTGGAATGGAGAGGTGTCCACTTCGTTCACCATGTTCAGAGAGGCCCTAAGGTTAAATATATTGATACTGCCTTTTGAGGGGAAAGGCAATGATTCACCAATGAGATGCAAAGCTGTATGTCCTGCCTCACATGAGATGTTTTCATTGTATTTGGTTTGGGTATATGTATTCTAACTGTACAGCAATCCTTCTATGATGTGAATACCTTCTCTGGCACTTGATACACTGTGTACAGTAAGAGTTCGACGCAGAAGTGCAGTGACTAGTGTAGAGCAAAGGGGGCACCACTGGGGGCTGGCCAGGATAACATATACAAAACTGTGAGACCTGATTGACTGGCCTGGATGCATGAGACATGTGTGCCAAGGCCACTTCAACAATCAGAGCTCTTCTTTTGCCACAAGGAGTATAGTAAAGGTGCCCTCTCTCAGGGTCCCTCCTCCCAGCTTTTCCTGGATGTGAAGTCAGCTGTTGAACTCATATTGCCTGCTCTTCATCAGTCACAGACCTCACTGACACCAGTTCTCTCTCTGGGACCTGCCCTTCCCAACCTGAAAGAAGAAGAAGAAGAAGAAGAAGAAGAAGAAGAAACAAAAGTCGCAGGATAAGTACTGCTTGAGGTGCCAACATTCTCCTCACAACTGACTCATCCCACTGAGCTTGTATGTGATCCTCTGTTTATGGATGTTATCCCTTCCTCATCAATGATGAACACTGACCCAGTGGCATGATTGGCTCGAACCTGTTCATTTCCCATCTGGAACCTTCCTTGTGGTGTAGTCATCCAATGGACCTATGATGGCTATTTCCATCACCTCCTTATTTCCATTTACTCTGCAGCTTGTGTCATTCTGCAGGAATCATATTTTATTGACGCATATTCACTGACACGCCATGGGTCCATGGTTCCTGTTGGGTCACCTAAATCTGCTGCCCTAACTGCTCTCCCTCAGCGTCTCCCCCATCTCTTCCTCATTCTTGGGGACTTCAATGTCCATCATTTTTTGTGGGGCAATGCTCATACATGTAGTCAGGGCTGTCTGATAGACCAGTTCCTTACAGACCATGACCTGTGCCTTGTCAGGGATGATTCCTTAACCTATTTTAGTACTGCTCATGGCGCTTTCACTACCATAGATCTTTCACCCACTTCTTCTTATCTTCTCTTCCATTCATTTCACTGGTTACTGCGTGACAACCTCTGTGATAGTGAGCACTTGCTGTTGATTTTTTAACTCCCTCCCACCTGATGAGGGACAGGCAACCCTGTTGGATCTTTAGTCATGCTGATTGGCCTCTGTATGCACCCTAGGGTGTTTTCACACCCTCCCCTTCAGACTGTACTAATGATACTTCTGATGTGATTACTCGAGCGACTAGGATTTGTGTTCCCCTGTCAATGGACCCTTCTAGCTGCCATCCACTGCTGTGGAGGAACAAAACTTTTACTGCTGTCATTTGTGAGTGCCATTGAGCCTTGGAACATCTTAAACACCTCCTGTCCCTCGCTAGTTTTGTTAACTTTAAATGCCTTCATGCAAAAGCCCATTACATAATTAAAAAGAGCAAGTGGGTGCACTGGGAGCTTTTGTCTCTTCCTTCGGCTGTTCTTTTCTCTTGTCATGAGTGTGAGCTATGCTCTGCTGTGTCCAAGATTGTCAGCAGCTGTCTTCAATCCCTGGTCTTGCTCTACTGGGTGGTGTCTGTACAGACCCATCTGTTCATGCAGAGAATCTTGTGACTCATTTTGCAAAAGCATCGGTTATGGATTCTTATCCAGTTGCCTTTTTTTCTCAAGAAACAACAGGCTGAAGCCTCAAACTTAATGTTTCACCTCTCACTAGGATGAACCCTACAATGAATCCTTTACTGAATGAGAATTACTTCTGGTCCTTTCTCTTCCAATGATTCAGCACCTGACACTGATACCATCCATAACCAATTGCTACAACACCTCAATCCTCCATGATGACAATATCTCCTCCAGGTAAATAAACACATTTGGCTCCAAAAGTTTTCCTCTCTCAGTGGAGGAAGTATTGAGGTTCCTGTCCTTAAGCCCGGCAAGGATCCATCTTCCCTTGACAGTCATTACCAGTTAGCCTGACAAATGTACCCTGTAAATTGTTTGAAAGGGTGGTTGTTCACAGATTATGCTGGGTTCTCAAATCATGGGGACTTTTGTCACCTTATCAATGTGGACTTCAGGAGGGATGAACTACAATAGACCATCTACTTAGACTGGAAATGGCAATCAGACAGTCATTTTCTAAATATCAACATCTTGTTACAGTATTCTTCAATCTACATAAAGTGTACAGCACCACTTGGTATCATTATATTTTACGTTCCCTCCATGACTGGGGCCTATGAGGCTCTGCACCACTTTTTTTTATTTTTCATTATCTCGTCCCATGTTCTGTGTTAAAGTCATGGATCAAGATCGAGGAGAATTCCGTTCCACAGGGTTCAATGTTAATTGTTACACTCTTCCTAATTGCCATTATTAATGGGCTAGTGAGCTCTGTTGAGCCGCTGGACACTCCTGCCTTGTATGTTAACGATTTTTGCATAGGGTACACCACCTAGAAGACAAGGCCTCACAACTGGCCGTGCCTAAGTCACACCAAAAGTCCACAAATGCAAGCTGACTGGCCAGTCGCTACGAAGTGGTGGGCATGCCTCAGCAGCCAGTCAGTCAGGTGGTGACCGCTGCCTATCGGTGTGATGTAGGCATTGCCAGGTGTGAGGCCTTGTCTTCTAGGCAGTGTTGGTACAGTTCCCACTCGGTAGCCTCAGCTGTGCACTAGCTTCAAGGTGCTAGTCAGCATGCTTCCAGATGGGCTCTCTCACATGGTTTTCAGTTTTTCCCTTCTAAAATGAGAGTAATGCATTTCTGTTGTCATACTACAGTCCACGCTGATCTAGACCTCCTCTTGGGTACTCAGTGTCTGGAAGTTGTGGCACAGCACTGTTTCTTAGGCCTCTTTTTTGATTTAAAAATTGATTTGGCTGCCCCATATTCACCACCTGAAGACTACTGGTTGAGGAAGCTTAATGCTCTCCACTTCCTTGCCCACTCATCTTGCGATGCACAACGTGCAACTCTCCTTCTACATCTACATGGGATACTCACAAATCACATTTAAGTGACTTGCAGAGGGTTCATCAAACCACCTTTCACTATTCATCTACCATCCCATTCTCAAATAGCATGCAGGATGAAGGAACATCTTAATCTCTCCATTCGAACTCTAATTTCTTGTATTTGATTCTGATGAACTTTTCTATCTATGTAAGTGGCAGTCAACAATATATTTTCGCATTCAGAGGAGAATCTATCATATCTTGAAAACTGTCAGCCTCTGCTTTTGAATCAATTGGATTATGAGTGCCAGATTTATGGTTCAGCATCTCCTCCTGCCATGAAACTGTTAGACCAGTGTGGTATACAGGTGCCTTCCAGACCAGCTGTGTTGACAGTCTCATTGCCAAAGTGGGAATCTATCTCTTCAGATAAGGTGGCATCAGCTTTTGGTGTCCTACGCCATTGTCATTTGATAATTTCCTGCTCATGACATATATCATGTTCTTCTTGCTTGCAATGGGTCTAGACCTCCTGATCCCTGTCTTTGAGTGGGATTATCTGTCAGATTGCAGCTTGCCTTCCTTTGCAAGAATTTCCAAGTCCCTTTCCTGGTCTGCACTCCCTGTCTTATACAGTGCACACTGTTCTTGGATGTGGCCCTGGCCACAAATTTCATTGGATCTCTTCCAAAGTTCAAAAGCTTCAGTCGCCCCCTCTTAATGTTCCAGCTTTTGTTAGAGCCAGTATTTGAAGAGTTACAGCATGCCACCATCTTCTACAGTGATGGTTTGAACACTATCAGTACATACAGGATATGCTTTTCATCTCTCATTAATATGGAATGCCGTTCTCTGCCAGAAACATGTAGTGTGTTTACGACAGAACTGAAGGCAGAGTCCTTAATCTTATTAAACAGGTCACCCTGGACTGTATTTAATCTGTACTGACTCAAAGAGCAGCCTGTGGGCCATTGACTGATGCTACTCTTCCCATCCTTCAGTTACTTCTATCCCTGACCTCACTGACATTTGCCATGCTACCTGCTCTGTGGTTATCCTAGGGAATGAAGAGGCTAACCATTTGGCTAGAGCATTAGTTACTAGCTACCTATTTCCCTTGACATTTGGGAGAGTGGATTTTTGTAATAGGTATTTTTCCACAGAAAATGAGAATTTTTATTTTCTCTCTGTTTCTGTGTTTATGTCTGTGTTATATTTCTGGGGTATCAACTGTAAATTGTGTGGGGACACTGCAGATGATGATCTTTTGAAAAAATAATGTTTAAAATTTAATGCTTTAATTAAATTAATAATTTACTAGGAAGTTCTTTGCTGCTCATACATGTATTTTTCAACTGTACTTCCTTTTAGATGACATGAACAACAGTTGTATTTAGCAATAAACTGGTTATCATTCTTCAGTTTTTAAGTTCCATGCAAAGCAGTAAAAACTTCTGAACTCATCCACTGATGATTGTCCATGGCACACGTACATGTGTTTATGTTTTTCCTAGATATGAGACCTTGAATTCCTATTTCGTCATATTTGCTTAACAGATTTTGGTCTCATTTAGGATTTGATGAAAATGGTCTCTATTTCTCAAGGCCCTTTACAAGTAGAGGTGCAGGGCAAGCAGATTACTCCCAATCCCTGAGCTCATCATTGAATAGACAGATGGAATATATGTTCAACTTTTTTTTGATCCAACTATTTAAAAGTCTTGGCTCAGACAGTGCAATAATTGATGAATGTTGAATGTTAAATGTTAAGCTGTGATGACATGTATTAGCATTCTTGTTGGAAGTGTGTGGTGGCACAATTGAAACTTTCCTACCAGATTAAAACTGTGTGCCTGAACCATGATTCGAACCTGAGATCTTTGCCTTATGCAGACAAGCATTCTACTGTCTAAGCTATATCAACACGCTACACGGTCCATCCTTATAGCTTTATCTCCACCAATAACTTGCCTCCTACTTTCCAAACTTCCCATGAAATGCAAAAGTCCCAGGTTTGAATCCCAGTTCTGGCACAAAGTTGTAATCCGGCAGGAAATTTTCATATTAACATACACTCTGCTGCAGAGTGAAAATATCCTTCTGAATGGCACAATTGTTCACCTACTTACAATCCCTCCAGCCAGTAGAGGTAATCCCATAATCCACATTGTTAATGTAATGATGCCTGCTATTTCATTTCAGTTATTCTTTTGGCAGAGACATTTTAAATCTTTTCCAAATAAATAAATAAATAATTCCTTCATTGTTGACCTTAACATTGTTTCCTAATATATTGGTTATTATTTTTCTATATTAATTGTTCTAATTTATGTATATTGTTGTGACATTTTGTAAAACCAGCTTCACAGTTGCTTATATGTGTACGAGTTGGATAACACTCTAATTTCCTTCTCCTGCCCCTTCTTTTTGCCCATTTCCTCCTCCATCCTCTCTTTCTCCCACTCCCCCTCTATCTTCCTCCTCCTCCTCCTCCATCCACACATTTCATTTCTGTACCTCTCCTTCTTCTCTGCTCGATATTCACAGTAACATTTCATACACTATGTGTTTATTCAAATCTTCCATTAGACCATCTCTTCCATCCTCCTGTCTTGCTTCTTACCCGTTTCTCTGCCTACCTTATCCTGCCCGTCTCTGAATATTTCCTCCTCCCCCTATCTATCTACTCCTCCTTGACAACTTTCATTGTGAGTAATCAAATGGTGTTGAAGCCTATTGAAAGTTACCCTATGCCATGCACCATACAGTGGGTAGTGGAGCATGAATACCTATTCAGTGAAATAATACAGAAATGTACTGAATTTCTTTCTCTTTTCTTTGAAAACTTTTCCAGGACCATAACAAACAAACCAAAAAAGAATTAACCCTCTCCATCATCTGAATTGTGTTATATTGTTGAGTTTATTAAATTACACATTGAAAAATGCACTTTGTTTTTCTCACATTTTCCATATATTTTAATGTAAGCCAAATGTGTCGAGACATTCTCAAGTGATGCTCTTACATACATGTGGCAATTGATTTTTTTATTTATATTATGTAGATACTTGAAGTTTTCTCATACAGACTCAAAAAAGGTGGTCTAAAGCACCCTTCTACTTCATTTCTCATACCTTGTAAGGGTACAGATGTTTTTTGAATAAAGTAGAAGAGTTTAGTTGTGACAACCATACCCTTACTACTAAGCATGATTGAATAATTGTGAATAGTTATAATGTATGGGACAGTTTGATAGTTTGGTTCTGAAGTATTGTCATTGGCAGATTGAACTAAAATGGTTTGATGTCTTTTGTCAGTTCCACGGAGTGGAGACATCATCATAACGGCAACCAAGAGAATGGCAATAACAGAAAGTTGCTGCAGAGGGGGTTGGTTTTTGTTTATGTTTGCTCTACCAATTGAATTACACAAGCAACTGGGTTCAGATAGTGTAGTGAGCAGGTAGTGCAATGCAACAACAATGCGACTTACCCAAAGCTATGGCATGGAGAGTCGTAGGAAGGTTGAAAGCAAGACAGACACAGATGGATGTGGCTGCAGCTATTGGAGTATCCCAAAGTGTAATTTGCAGGACCTGGCACGATTTCAGACAACAGAAACCATTAAAAGAAGGCAAGACCAAATTGTAACATCAGCAAGAGATGGCTATTATCTCTGGTTAACAGCCCATTGAGATAGAGGGCTGCAACACCCTCCAGGCACCAACAAGATGCTCAGTATTAACACAAACAGTCCGATATTGGCTTCACAAAGTGGCCTCTAAGCATAGAGGCCCATGGTGTGTGTCCCATTAAAACCGTAACACCATGTAGCCCATAAAAACTGGGCGGGGGAACTACAGGATTGAAGTCGTAACAAATGGCACAAAGTACTGTTAACAGTTAAGTCAAGATTTTGTGTTCAGCCACACAATCTGAGCTGTAGTGTCTCATATCATTAGAGATTTATGTTCAGCTAAGCTTTTGACAGCCACACTGTGGTTCCCTGGGTCACATGTTAAGAGAGCATGCAACATCAGGTCGGAGACATGTGAGCGAGCTGTGAGATAGTGAAGTGTGTGCCATGAGGTCTGTGGTTGGTTGGCAGTTTAGTTGTAGAACGGGGCATGCCATAATGGGACCTGCAGGAGGCCAGAAGGGGACAGTGATGTGTGAATGTTGTATGTACCGCAGTATGTGACACGGAGCTAGACGACTCCATGGTCTGTCTGTGGCTGCTTGCTGTTCAAGGGGCCCCCGTGCTGATACTTAATGTGTCTGTCTCCTAGATGTGTGGGCACTGAGCTGTGGAACCGGCTGGTTCTACATATCTGCAGCTACTGGAATTAATGGCGAGCCACCTCAGCATTTGCCATTAACTTGTGCTGCTGGATTCTGCTTTGAATGTTTGAAGCTTGCTTTACCATCTCTGCTGATTCAGGTGTGACTTGGTGTTGCAGTGCCCTACACATCCAAGGGGGGGATATTGGTAGAAAAGCATGCACTACATCTAAAGCAATATTTGTTGTTCATTGAGTTTTGCTATGGTTTCATTATAATGCCAAGAATGTACAAATTGAAAATCTTTTGTTGGGGGCCACATGTCCAGGTTGTTTATGTTTGATTTCAGTATCCATGTGTGATTGGTTTAAATTTTCTGAAGGTGTTGAAAGGTCATTGCTGCAATCCTCTTGCTTATTATAACATTTAGTTGGGTTGCCTTTAAATTGTTCCCCATGAAAATTTTAATGCTATTTCGTTGTAACGCATTTTTTTTTTCTTTTTCTTTTCTTTTTCCCGGTGACAATGATTTTGTGTGTGTTATAGAGGCACTGTTTAGGCTGCACTGCTGTTTGCAAGCAGTCAAGTTAAATAACTGTGCTCTACACATTTTGTACTGCTTGTGGCCTGGCCGTGCCATTGTGTTAAAATATCAGGATAATGGTAACTTCAGAAGTGATTTTTATTTCAATGTAACTGTCTTTTAAAGCTGTGTATGCCTTACATCATTTTTCCTTGTGCTGTATGTACCAGCTTCGTACTGCAAGAAACTATTGGGAATATTTTGATCTTCATTTAAGAGACATATTTTTCTGGTTGTTTGCAATTGTATGTTATTAAATATTGTAAAAAATAAAAGTGGGAGGCTTCAGTTTCACTGGATTTGTTAGTGTGAAATTAAAACCTTCATCCCATTTTTCTTTTTATTGTTTAATTCAAAATTTTGACTATGGAAGAGCAATAAAAACAAGTTAATTGTGGTCCATACTCAACAAGGTATGTGTCTGTGGCTAAGTCTAAGAGAACTGTACTAGTACCTAAATGTTTGCTAAAATTATTTCTCAGTCAACTGCTGTTCTCTTGTTTCAAATTTCAATGACGATGATAATCATGTGGTATTTATGGCCGTTAGACCCCAATTGGCATCATGTTCAGCCTTCCTGTTCGAAGTCTTTTTAGCTGATGCCACTTTGAGCACTTGTGCATAAATGATGATGAGGACAACACAACACCCAGTCCCCATGTGGAGAAAAAGCTGCAATCTGACTGGGAATCAAACCCGTGCTCCAAGTGTGGCAACCCACCGTGCTAACCACTAGATTATGGTGGTGTACTAAAATTTTAATGAAATGTGTATATATTGCTATCTCATTACCAGTCATCCTTTTATGTTGTACATGTTTCATAGTTTGTAAAAAGGTGTATCCTGGGAGAAGGAACAGATGGCACAGGGCTCTCTTCATAGAAGAGTCAAGATTTTGTATTCAGCCAGACAATCATCATTCTCTGGATAGAATGTGGAACTCCAAACAGTCCTGCTCATTTGTAGGAAACATTACCATATCATGGTGGTGTGAACAGAAGCCAGTATTGGTGGATGTATGGACCTCTATGTCATTTAGAATGGCCCTTTGAGTGCTCTGAGGTGTAGAGACAAGATCCTCCTACATCTATATCTACACGATATACTCTGCAAATCACATTTAAGTGCCTGGCAGAGTTCATCGAACCACTTTTATACTATTCATCTACCATTCTATTCTTGAATAGTACGTGGGAAGAACGAATATCTGAATCTCTCCATTTGAGTTCTGATGTCTCGTATTTCATTCTGATGATCATTTTTAACTATGTAGGTGTTAGTCAACAATATATTCTCACATTCAGAGGAGAATGTTGGAGATTGGAGTTTCGTAAGTAGACCACGCCACGGCGACAAACACCAATGTTGTAATGATTCCCATCCCAGATCCTGTTTCATTTCCATGACACTGTCTCCCCTGTATTGTAACAATACAAAATGGGCTGCTCTTCTTTGGACTCTTTTGATGGCTTCCGTCAAACCCACTTGATAAGAATCCCACACTGGTCAGCAATGCTTCAAACGAGGATGGACAAACGTGGTGTATGCAGTCTCTAGTAGTTCTGTTGCATCTTCTGAGGGTTCTGCCAATAAAACGCAAACTGGTTCTCCTTTCCCATGACATTATCTATGTATTCTTTCCAGTTTAAGTCTGATGTAATAGTAATTCCTAGGTATTTAGTGGAGTTTACAGCCTTCACATTTGATTTATTTATTTTATAAACGAAGTTTAACTGATTTCTTTTCGTATTCATGTGCACGACTTCACACTTCTCATTATTTAGAGTCAATTGCCAATTTTTACACCATACTGATATCTCATTTAGATCATTCTGTAGTTGGTTTTGATCTTCAGATGACTTTACTAGATGATAAATGATGGCTTCATCTGCAAACAACCTAAGAGAGCTGTTCAGATTTTCTCCCAAATCATTTATGTAGATAAGGAACAGCAGAAGACCAATAACACTACCCTGTGGAATGCTGTATATCACCTCTGTTTTAGTCGATACCTTACCATCGATAACTACAAAATGGAGTCCTCTCTGACAGGAAATCCCCTATCCAGTCACAAATCTGGGGTGGTATTCCATAATCACACAATTTGATTAAAAGAGAGAGATTGGCTGGCCAGTACTTACCTTAGTGTTGTAACACCGGTAGTGACACAAATGAAGAAAAAAGAAAATGGACAAAAAAGGCAAGCTTTTGGAACACAGTTACTTCTTCAGGTGGGAGAGAGAGGAAGAAAAAAGGCCGGGAACAGAAGGGAAAGGTAATTCATGACCTTCCCTTCTCTCCCACCTGAAGAAGGAACTGTGTTCTGAAAGCTTGTCCTTTTTCATCCTTCCTTTTTTCTTCATTTGTGTCACTATCGGCGGTACAGCACAAAGGTAAGTACTGGCCAGCTAATCTCTCTCTTTTGAAAAATAATTTATCATTTCTGAGGAGAATTTCCATCATTAATCAATTTGATTAATAGGTGTTTGTGAGGTACGGTGTCAAAAATCTAGAAATACGGAATCAGTTCGAGATCCCTTGTTGATAGCACTCATCATTTTGTGTAAGTAAAGAGCTAGTTGTGTTTCACATGAACAATATTTTCTAAATCCGCGTTGACCTTGGATCCTTAGATCATTCTGTTAAAGATAATTCATAACATTTGAATACAGGATATGTTCCCAACCCCTGCTGCAAATTAATGTCAATGAAATAGGTCTGTAGTTTAGTAGGTTACTCCTACTGCCTTTCTTGAATATTGATGTGATCTGGCCTATTTTGCCTCTGTTGCCTTAGGAGATGAGTTCCTTCTGGTGGATGATAATGCTCATCCTCCACAGAACTGCATGTGCTTGAGACTCAGGAAATTGAACGAATGGAGTGGCCAGCTTGTTCACTGGAGTTAAAAACCCAATTTGAGCATGTCTGGGATGCACCTGGCAGACACATTAGAGTCAGACCAGCAGCTCCCAGAGCTGGAAATTGCAGTCATTGAAGAATGGCCAAATATTCCTCAAGAGCTGACTGATAACCTCATACTGGCCATGTCATGCAGGTATGCAAAGTTACTGGCTGTCTGAGGTGATCCGACATCATATTAAAGAGCAAGGAGAATGACTTTTTCACTATTACGGTAGCCCCCATGGTGCCTCACTAATTAAATGTCATGTAAACCTCAAGTAAAAAGTCGAGACAGCAAAATATTGTACTGTATCGCACACACAAATTTCAGTTGTAACTAAGATCTGAATAAAAATACAGAGTGTCTCAAGAAAGACACCTTCCAGGCATCTGCAGATTGCATGGTATGGCCCCTGGCCACCACCACCGCATCTGCTGGTCATGGCAGAACCGATTTTCGGACTCTATTGTGCTGCGGGCGCATACACTGAGTTAAAGTCTAAAAAACATTGCCATTTGAGTAACCTAAGCTTACCTTTATTTACAGTAGATGTTCAAAATGATGTCTCTCTATGGAAAGAGCAGCCTGACATCTCTTGAACACATTTGCAAACACTCGACGAATTTCGGCTACTGAAATCTGGGAAATGACTAGTCAAATCCTGTCTTCCAACTCTTCAAGTGTATGGGGATTGCTTGCATACACCTTGTCTTTTAACATTCCCCAAAGGTAAAAGTCAGGGATTTAGAGATGTAGGACAAGAAGGCCAGTCAACTATCCTATCATCAAAAACACTTTGTATTGCTGCCATAGAAGCATTGGCAATGTGTGGTCGTCTTGTATTGTCCTGCATGAAATAACTGTACAGCTTTTTGTTGGGTGAAAGTTCTTGAAAAAATGGATGTAGATATTGTGCACATACCTGTCAGACTTTATTGTTTCATGAAAAATGATTGGCCCAATTATTTGACAATAGGGCCAGACTCGGCACTGTTGCCAAGTGTCCCAGAATGTGCATAGCGGCGACCGGCAGGCGGAGCAGCAGCTGCTGGCAAATGCACCGCACAACTCGTGGACCTCTCCCAGGTGTCTTTCATGAGACAACCTGTATGTTACCAGATGTATATTTTGTATGATATGTCACCTGATCCCCTAATTGTTTTGAGCAGTGTATGTTGTATACAGTGTTCGATATTGTTAAATATGTGATGCAATTGGAAAATAACCCAAATTGTGTACAGTGCGAGCAAACTTTTAATTCTAATCTGAGTGATGTGTATATGTAGTCTTGAAGTGAGAGTTCTCACTTTATTACACAGAAAATGTAAAGAACCTTACAACCTGTCTCATCAATTCTTTATCTCAAAATGGTATCACTGAATATCTTTCAATGAATCTCATGTTTTCCATTTTCACATCATTCTGTGAGGTGGCACAGTCATTAGGATGCTAGACTATAATTAATGGTGGCTGTTCAAACCCATCTTCTGCCTTCCAGATTAATGTTTTCTGTGGTTTTCCTATATCACTCCAGGCACTTGCCAAGATGGTTCCTTTTAGAGGGTGTAACGTTTCTGCTATGTTGCGAACTCCTAAAAATCAGTTGCCAACATAGAAACACGAAATATCTGATACCTAAAGTAAAACTTCATTACCGGACATGTGATATTTACATTTTTGCCTTCTGTTTGAAATTCTTTTAACACTATTGGTAAAACGCTTTTAAGAAATAGTACGTTGATTTAAATATAACTTTGGCTGACCTTTTACGTAATTTTCATTTTTTAATACTTTCATAAATAATAGCTGCAAACACTAAAAATGCATTACACTTAGTTTCAGAAAATTGCTGAACCTATATGATACTAATTTGTATCAAAACAGCAATACTACATGTTATAACTATTGCACAACATGATTTCATATATACCTTTTGTTTAAATAAATTAGGGCAGACCATGTTTTATATATCACTAGATCCTAAATTAAATACTGATAATTTTTCATGCACTAAAATTAATAATCCGTTTGATACTAAGAAACTAACTTCGAAATTAACAAAACTACGACAACCATATACAAATCCGTATTAATAAATAATATGACCGCAAACTGAAACTCATTAAAATTCAATGTCACAATAATAGTACGCCTACACAATATTGGCAAAACAAATATGTGTGCATTTCGAAAACACACATAATGTAAATAATTTGAGCACAGTAAACACTAGTCAAAAGGATGACTTCAAATTTGTGTACTACATTTAAATACAAATTTCATGAAACACGTACATACATTGACATAAATAGTCAAAGCTTAAATGTAATGTTTCAATTTCTGTATTTTGGATAATTTAATGTAAAAGAATATTGTTTAATTGTGAATTACAAAACTTTGTCATCAATCTTATTACACAGTTGCGTAGAAAGATGTTTGAGAGAAATCATTGTTTGTTTAGTCGGTTATAGAGTTTGTGAGTGGCCAGAAACCTGTAAGCAGCTCTGTTGGCTTGCTGCTGCATTTCTTGATTGTGCAATGTTTAAGTGGAAATAAAATTGTTTCCATATCAACTGAGATGGTTTTAATTTATGAAAAGATCCTATAAAATCAAATGCTTTAGTGAATGCCGAAGAAAGCTCACAACGCAATGGACTTCAGCCAGCATATAAGATAAGTTCAACTTCACCTACAGTGGAATGACTTCGTTATAGACTGTGAACTAATAAAAATTTTCCATGATTCAGGAATATATTAGGGCTCAGTTTGAGTCATTCCGAAAAGAGGTGATTAACGTTAGAAGGGCATATCTGATTTCTTTCCCTAACCATATCAGAAGTAATCCAAACTTGTGCTCCACCTCTGATGAGTATGATGTTGATGGGATGTTACATCCTAATCTCCCTTTCCTTTTTCTGTGTGTTCTTGATAATTCTTTTTTTTTTCTTTCTTCCCCCATTATTACTTACTCTCTTGTGAAAAACTGTATGATGTCACTTCCCAACTGGATCCCCTATCCCCCATGGATGTGTGAAACAGTTGTTTGAGTCTCAAACTAGTAACTTTAATGTCTGTGACACTGTCTCCAACAGTTGGAGAAGAAATGTTCAGCAAAAAAGACCTTATTTAATCCATATCCTACAGACTATCACATAAGTCACCATAGATGCAAAAACTGCATTCAACTATTTTTGCTGTTATGTAAGGGAAAAAAAAAAATTTCTAAAGAGTAAATGGGCTGTTAATTTCAAGCTGTCAAGATCTTTGAAGCACCATCTTGACAATAGCGCTAAGTATCTTCATTTAATTTGTGTCAAATTTAATTTGCCAGTCTAGTTCTTCATTTTCATTAGTACTTCTGTTTTAAGAGGTTTATTCCCACGTACTTGGCAGATTAGCATTCAGTCAGTTAGCAGTCAGTGCAGTGCTAGCTGTTGTCCCTGCTCCATTGCCCAGAGTGCTAAGTATCATAATTTAATTACGTGAAATTTTGTTGCCAGTTAATTTCTTAATTTTCGTTAGTGTTTCTGTTTTTAAGAGGTTTCTTCTCACCTTCTTGACACATTTCGTTTATGCTACTGTTTTAAGAGTTTATATTCACGTATTTTGATAAATACCAGGTTCGAGTCCCGGTTCCGGCACACAATTTTAATCTGCCAAGAAGTTTCATATCAGCGCACACTCCGCTGCAGAGTGAAAGTTTCATTCTGGAAAATCCCTTAGGCTGTGGCTAAGCCATGTCTCCACCATATCCTTTCTTCCAGGAGTGCTAGTCTTGCATGGTTCGCAGGAGAGCTTCTGTGAAGTTTGGAAAGTAGGAGGCGAGGTACTGGCGGAAGTAAAGTTGTGAGGCGGCATCGTGAGTCGTGTCGGGGTAGCTCAGTGGTAGAGCGCTTGCCCGCGAAAGGCAAAGGTCCCAGGTTCGAGTCCCGGTTCCGGCACACAATTTTAATCTGCCAGGAAGTTTCATATCAGCGCACACTCCGCTGCAGAGTGAAAGTTTCATTCTGGAAAATCCCTTAGGCTGTGGCTAAGCCATGTCTCCACCATATCCTTTCTTCCAGGAGTGCTAGTCTTGCATGGTTCGCAGGAGAGCTTCTGTGAAGTTTGGAAAGTAGGAGGCGAGGTACTGGCGGAAGTAAAGTTGTGAGGCGGCATCGTGAGTCGTGTCGGGGTAGCTCAGTGGTAGAGCGCTTGCCCGCGAAAGGCAAAGGTCCCAGGTTCGAGTCCCGGTTCCGGCACACAATTTTAATCTGCCAGGAAGTTTCATATCAGCGCACACTCCGCTGCAGAGTGAAAGTTTCATTCTGGAAACATCCCTTAGGCTGTGGCTAAGCCATGTCTCCACCATATCCTTTCTTCCAGGAGTGCTAGTCTTGCATGGTTCGCAGGAGAGCTTCTGTGAAGTTTGGAAAGTAGGAGGCGAGGTACTGGCGGAAGTAAAGTTGTGAGGCGGCATCGTGAGTCGTGTCGGGGTAGCTCAGTGGTAGAGCGCTTGCCCGCGAAAGGCAAAGGTCCCAGGTTCGAGCCCCGGTTCCGGCACACAATTTTAATCTGCCAGGAAGTTTCATATCAGCGCACACTCCGCTGCAGAGTGAAAGTTTCATTCTGGAAACATCCCTTAGGCTGTGGCTAAGCCATGTCTCCACCATATCCTTTCTTCCAGGAGTGCTAGTCTTGCATGGTTCGCAGGAGAGCTTCTGTGAAGTTTGGAAAGTAGGAGGCGAGGTACTGGCGGAAGTAAAGTTGTGAGGCGGCATCGTGAGTCGTGTCGGGGTAGCTCAGTGGTAGAGCGCTTGCCCGCGAAAGGCAAAGGTCCCAGGTTCGAGTCCCGGTTCCGGCACACAATTTTAATCTGCCAGGAAGTTTCATATCAGCGCACACTCCGCTGCAGAGTGAAAGTTTCATTCTGGAAACATCCCTTAGGCTGTGGCTAAGCCATGTCTCCACCATATCCTTTCTTCCAGGAGTGCTAGTCTTGCATGGTTCGCAGGAGAGCTTCTGTGAAGTTTGGAAAGTAGGAGGCGAGGTACTGGCGGAAGTAAAGTTGTGAGGCGGCATCGTGAGTCGTGTCGGGGTAGCTCAGTGGTAGAGCGCTTGCCCGCGAAAGGCAAAGGTCCCAGGTTCGAGTCCCGGTTCCGGCACACAATTTTAATCTGCCAGGAAGTTTCACCATGTGAATAGTTTTAGTCTGCTGCAAGCTACATGTCATATTGTCACTTCCTCATTTCGTGTTCTGCTTTGAGAAAGCTTATATTCCCACATGTTTGACAACAGTCTATTCCACAGATATTCTTGTATATTTTGAAAACTGCCGGACTCATTTACATTGTTTTGACAGTGTACTTACCAATGACCACGGTTCAGTCAGCTGCCAGCTGCCTTTATTAAAGTACTAGCCTACTTAAAAGTTGATTACTTAGTTTTCTACTTTCTACAGTTAATCATATCGATAGGATGGATAGGTTGTGTGCCTGCTGTGTGCGGACACAGGAGGAGTTGGCTGCAGTTCGTGAACAGCTGAGTGTGCTTTTGGCTACGGTCAGCCATCTTCAGGCTGCTGTCTCGGGGTGCAGCGATGATGAGGAGTCTGTTGCGTCGAGTGGGACACCTCAGGTGTCTCATGCTTAGCTCTCTGTCCCTACTACCGAGGCACCTTCAGGTGTATCGTATGTGGAGTGGCAGGTTGTAAGGTGTTCGCGTTGCTCGAGGCGGAAGGCCAATGTGGAGGCTGGACGTCCATCCACGCCCCTTCGTCCTGCGAGTGGACATGTGGCCACTCCTTCAGCAGGGTCCGAACAGGTGCATAGGGGGAGGGGATTATTAGTTATTGGGAGCTCCAATGTTAGGCGCATACTGGAGCCCCTTACGCAGATAGCGTCGAGATCTGGAAAGAAGTCCAACATGCACTCGGTGTGTCTGACAGGGGGCCTCATCCAAGATGTGGAGGCAGCCTTGCTGGCGGCTATTGAGGGTGCGGGGTGCGGTCGACTGCAAGTCATGGCTCATGACGGCACCAATGATGCTTGTCGCTTGGGTTCTGAGGACATCCTCAGGTCCTATGGGCGGCTGGCAAATTTGGTGAAGGCTCCTGCCCTCGTACGCGGGGTGCAGAGCTGTCGATTTGTAGCATTGTTCCCAGGGTTGATCGGGGTTCTCTGAACCAGAGGCTTTGCCGACTCTGTGACAGTCATGGCTGCAGATTTCTGGATCTGCATTATCGGGTGGGGAATTGTAGGGTGCCCCTAGATAGATCAGGGGTGCACTACACTAAGGAAACAGCTACTCGGGTAGCAGAGTACTTGTGGAGTGCACATGGGGGTTTTTTAGGCTAGGCGCTAACTCTGATGAGCACTCGCCTGTCAACATTGAAACAGCGAATTCAGACCACGTTCGGCTAAAAAATTTGAATATCAAAATATTAGCCTAGAAATTACAAAGTATTAGAAACAAAGTTCCTGAATTTGCCACACTGCATGGAAATGATTGCACTCAGATATTCTTAGGCACCGAAAGCTGGCTAAATCATGAAGTGACAAGTTCAGAAATATTTAACAAGGTGTGGAACGTATATCGGAAAGATAGATTGGATACAAATGGAGGAGGAGTGTTCATCACTGTGGATAAAGATATTGTTTCTACTGAGGTCAAGGTTGAAAGTAACTGAAGTTATTGTTGGGTTTTTTAAAGGGGGCTAAACGGCTAGGTTAGCAGTCCCCTGTTCCTACCTAAGAGAGAGCATCTGTCAGTGAGCACGTAAGAAGTATGGCACTTCTAATGAATGAGACGGTCAAGGTGAGAATACATGCGAAGACAACATTTAAAGGTAAAAAACCACTAAAGCAGTGGACCAAAAGGACAATAACACTAAAAGTGCACAGCAGAAGATTGTGGCTGGCTGATCACATAGATAATATAGGATGAGCCAGCCATTCTGCACACACTAAAATGCCAGTCGTAAATGGGACTGACAGGATGAAAGTAAAAACAGATTAAAACCAGTGAAATGGCAGGTGCCTGAAATATCAGGGTTAGGGACCCACTATTAAATCACATGATAAAAACCAGCAGCACGAATAAAATCTAAAACACGTTCAACCATAGCAGCATCGTCGCCTAGCATAAAAGAAAGCGCAACTGGCAGATTAAAAGAGTGTCGCAGGGCAATAAAAAGTGAACAATCCACCAGAATGTGGACCACTGTCAAGGGGGCGCCACAGCCACACTGTGGTGCCTCCTCCCGCCGAAGAAGGTGGCCATGCGTCAGCAATGTGTGGCCGATTCGTAGGCGACAGAGAACAACAGATTCCCTACGAGACGACCGCAGTGAGGACTTCCATGCGACCGTAGAGAGCTTCACTGCACGAAGCTTGTTGGGGTGAGCAGAGTTAGCCCACTCGTAATCCCACAGGCTATGGATCTTCTGATGGAACTCCAGTCGGAGATCGCTCTCTGGAAGACCAATAGCCAATGGACTGGAGGAAGTAGCCTGCTTAGCCAGCTGATCCACATGTTCATTTCCAGGAATGCCGATGTGGCCTGGGGTCCAAACAAAGACCACCGAGCGACCAGACCGAACAAGCCTAGAAAGAGGCTCCTGTACGGATTGCACCAAAGGGTGTTTCGGGAAACAATTGGCGAGGGCTTGCAAACCACTAAGGGAGTCAGAACAGATGACCAGAGACTCCCCAGGGCACCCTCTGAGATGTTCAAGTGCCCGATAGATGGCAACTAGTTCTGCTGTGAACACGATACTTCCACAGGCCAGTGAATGCTATTCAGTATGCTCACCATGGACGTATGCATAGCCAGTACGGCCGTCGACCACAGAACCATCCTTGTACACGACTTCCGCTCCACAGAACGACTCTAAAACTGCCTGAAACTGGCAACGGAGACTCAGTGGCGCTACAGAGGCTTTTGATACATGCGCCAAGTCCAGCCGAAGCTGTGGACGTGAAAGTGACCAAGGAGCAATGCGGTAAGGCCAGTGAAAAGCAGGAGGCATAGGAAGGGACTCAAGAGACGACAGGACGGAACGAACACAGACGGCGATCGGAAGACCGGACTTCGGTTGTTGTCGTGGAGATGGGAGTGTAGTAGCTGGAAAAAGAAGCCTGCGATTCAGATGGTGCGCTATTGCATGAACATGGGCGGCATAGGAGGATAACAGCTGCTGCCGGCGAAATCGCAGGGGAAGGACTCCAGCTTCAGCTAGTAGGCTTTCCACTGGACTTGTCTGAAAGGCCCCTGTCGCTTAACGGACGCCACTGTGGAGTACTGGGTCCAAGTCCTGCAATGCAGATGGGGCTGCTGAACCATACACAAAGCTCCCGTAATCTAAGCGCGATTGAATCAGCGCCCTGTAGAGCTGCAAAAGACTCTTACGGGTGGCACCCCAACTAGTATGGCTGAGACAGCGTAGAATATTGAGGTACCTGACGCACTTCTGCTTAAGCTGGCGAAGATAGGGAACCCAAGTGAGCCGGTTGTCGAAAAGCATACCAAGAAATCGGTGAGTCTCTTCGACACGAAGAAGTTCATCATATAAATATAGCTCTGGGTCCAAATGGACAGCTCGATGACGGCAGAAGTGTATAACCCGGGTTTTCGCTGGAGAAAACTGGAATCCATGGGTTGAGGCCCACGACTGTGCCTTTCGAATGGCTCCCTGTAGACGCCTTTCAGCTACCCCAATGCTAGCTGAGCTGAAGTATAAGCAGAAGTCATCGGCGAACAAGGAGGAAGAAACCGATGACCCCACTGCCTCAGCAAGTCCATTGATGGCAATTAAAAATAGGGGTACACTAAGTACAGAGCCCTGTGGGACACCTTTCTCCTGGACGCGAAAGGAGCTGAGGGAAGTACCAACCCGTACCCGAAAAGACTGGAAAGAAAGTTCTGAATAAAAAGTGGGAGCGGACCTCTCAAGCCCCAAGCGTGCAGTGTAGCCAGAATGTGGTGGCGCCAAGTGGTGTCGTACGCCTTTCTGAGGTTGAAAAAGACGGCAACAAGATGCTCACGCCTGCTAAATGCCGTACGAATGGCAGACTCCAGGGCCACTAAGTTATCAACAGTGGAGCGGCCGTGGCAGAAACCCCCCTGTTGCAGGGACAACAGACCTCTACGTTCAAGTATCCACATAAGCCGCCGGCTCACCATACGTTCGAATAGCTTGCACAGAATGTTCGTGAGGCTGATTGGGCGGTAACTATCAGCCACCTGTGGATCAGCACCAGGTTTGATCACTGGAATAACGATGCTTTCTCGCCATTGTGACGGGAAGGTCCCCTCCACCCATAAACGGTTAAACAGGGCGAGAAGCTGGTGTTTAAACTCCACGGAAAGGTGCCGGATGAACTGGCTGTGGATGCTGTCCGGTCCTGGAGAGGTATCGGGGCATGCGGCAAGGGCAGTGTCGAATTCCCAATCACTGAAAGTGGAGTTGTATAATTCGGCTCTACACGTGTGAAAGGACGGCCATCACTGTCCAACTCGCTCCTTCAGTGCACGGAAGTCGACACTGTATTCGGATGTTGCAGAGGTGCGAGCATAATGCTCAGCCATGTGTTCTGCAATGGAAGTTGGGTCAGTGCATAGGGTACCCTGGATGCGTAGGCTGGGAATCGCTGCCATTGGACGATACCCAAATAGACGCCTAACCTGGGACCATACCCGAGATGCAGAGGTGCGACAGCCGATGCTGGCGACATACGTCTCCCTGCCGGACGAGCTGTCGAGCCCGGGCCCGGAGCCGTTTAAAAGCTATTAGGTTTTCTAAGGTGGGGTGTCGACGATGCCGCTGGAGCGCCCGACGACGATCCCGAATGGCCTCAGCAATTTCCGGCATCCACCAGGGCACAGACTTACGCCGTGGGGAGCCAGAAGTGGTGGGAATGGTTGACTCAGCGGCTGAAACTATCGTGCTGGTTACCTGGTGAATCGCCATGTCCACGTCCGCTGGCAGTGGAACAGGAACCGTAGCAACTGATGTGTAGCGTTGCCAATCAGCTCGACGGAGAGACCATCGAGATGGGCAGCCTGGAGGTTGAAAATCCAGGAGCGACATGAGGACAGGAAAATGGTCGCTGTTGCAAAGGACATCGTGGACCCTCCACTGGAAATGCGGGAGCAGGCTCGGGGTACAAATGGAGAGATCTATTGCCGAGTATGTGCCTCGTGCCACGCAAAAATGCGTGGGCACACCAGTGTTTAACAGGCAGACGTCTTGCTGCGATAAGAGCGTCTCTATGTCCCTACCGCGGCCTGTTGTCTGCGCTCCACCCCACAAGGGATGGTGAGCATTGAAGTCCCCCAGAATCAGAAATGGTGGGGGAAGTTGTGCCACCAGGGTAGCAAGGTCAGTAATTGAAATCGTCTCATCTGGAGGAAGGTAAAGCGAACAGACCGTCAGTTCCTGCATAGCCTGTATTCGAACAGCCACCGCCTCAAGAGTCATGTGTAGAGGCACAGCGGCACTGGGGACAGTGGCAAGGATGTAGATACAGACACCTCCAGAGACCCTGTCATATACAAGACGATTTTTGTAATAGCCCCGATACCCACGAAGGGCCGGGGTCCTATTAGCAGGAAACCAAGTTTCCTGCAGGGCTACACAAAAAGCTGGGAAGCGGCACAACAAGTGCTGTAACTCTGGCAGATGGCGGAAAAAGCCACCACAGTTCCACTGGAGGATCAGAGAGCCTCCTGGTCGCTGGGGCATGCTGAATTTGGCGGCGCAGTAGGGGTCGCAGTACCTTCTGCCGTCGCCGATTTCTGAGGCAGAGCCTCAACGTCCATGGCTTCCGCCGACTCGGCAATTGCCAAGTCTTTGGGGGACGCGAGAATCTCTATCTCGTCCTCAGAAGAAGAGGTGGAGGGGGGTGGTGGCAAGGTTGCCACAAGGGTATCCTTCTCCTTAGGTGGTTTCTTGTCTTTCTTCTTCTTGGTTTCGCACCTCTCGTTAGGTTTCTCATGCTGGGAGGGCGCTGCCAGCTCAGACCCCAGGACTGAGGAGCGGCGTGCAGCCCTACGACCAGCTGGCAGTACTTTCTGCCATCCACTGGCATCCGCTGATTCAGCGGGAGAAACCTTAGAGGGAAGGGATCCAAGCGACCCCTTCCTAGCGCGAGGAGCCAGAGCAGGCTGTTGTGACTCTGGCTCACGTGTGGGGACCGATGTCTCCATTGGTTGGGGGATTTTTGCTTCCAAGGCAGGGGCTTAGGGGCTTTGGAAGCAACAGTGTGAGATGTGCCCCCTACCACCAAGGGGGCAGATGGTGACGGTTGGGCTCGAGGGCCCACTGTGAGAGACTGAACTGGCAGTAAACTAGTCTGCAGAAATGGTTTCGTGGCTGCTGCATAGGATGTTTTGATGCTGACCGGGTGGAGTTTCTTGTATTTCCTCTTGGCCTCGGAATAAGACAGCCGATCCATGGTTTTGTATTGCATGATCTTCCTTTCTTTGTGCAGTACAGAGCAGGTAGGCGAGCAAGGTGGGTGCTGCTGTCCACAGTTAACACAAATGGGAGGTGGTGTACAAGGGGGGTCCGGGTGCGATGGACGACCACAGTCCTGACAGGTGGAGTTGGCGGTACACCTGGAGGACATGTGCCCAAACCTCCAGCATTTAAAACAGCGCATAGGGGGAGGAACGTAGGGCTTTACGTCACACTGGTATATCATCACCTTGACCTTCTCAGGCAATGAGTCGCCCTCGAAGGCCAAGATGAATGCACCAGTGGCGACCCTGTTGTCCTTCGGTCCCCTATGGACTCGCTGTATAAAGTGGACACCTCGCCGTTCCAAGTTCATGCGGAGTTCGTCATCTGACTGCAAAAGGAGATCCCTATGAAAAATCAAACCTTGTACCATGTTCAGGCTTTTGTGTGGGATGATAGTAACGGGAACATCACCCAGCTTGTCACAGGCGAGCAAAGCCCATGACTGTGCTGGGGATGACGTCGTTATTAAAACTGATCCCGATCGCATCTTCGACATGCCGTCTACTTCTCCAAACTTATCTTCCAAGTTCTCGACGAAAAAGAGAGGCTTTGTGTTCACGAAAGATTCACCATCAATCCTAGTACATACTAAATACCGTGGAGCATATTGTTGTCCTCGGCTATGAGATCTGCGTTCCTCCCATGGCATGGCCAAGGAAGGGAACGACTGGGGGTCGTAAGTCTCAGCATTGAAGTCTACTTTTCCTTTCTTAGAGACGGTGGTTAAACGCCCACCAGCGTTGCTTTGGGTTCTTTTCATCGTGTTCCTACGAGCAGCTAGAAAAATAAAGGTCCACCCAGGCAGAGCCCCACTTGCCTGGGTAAGCCTTGTACAACAGAGGTGCGGCAGGTTCCTCAGAGGTTGCTCGCTAACGACTGTTCAACCTCAACAGCCATGCATCTCCTCGGCACGTAGCACACCTTGAGATTGAGGGTTTTTTTTTATAGAGGTTTGTACCGTCCTCGCGACCCGGGCGATTAAGCCAAGATCCCTGGGCTCTGAAACGTACAACGTTCCACCGTCGCACCGAACGATGGTCGTTGAGGCACGCACAAAGCTTACGGTGTAGCGGACTGTTGGCGCGACACAGCCCACAGATCAGGACCCCGGGTTCGCCAAGCCCGTACTCAGCAAATTAATGCTGAGCCCCTGAGGGGAACTGTGAAGTTATCTGGGCATGGATAACAAGTCTAAAAGAAGTAAAGTTAATAGTTGGGTGTTTTTACTGCTGTCGCAATTTTAGAGTAATTAAAAAAAAAAAAAAAAAAAGTCTACACCAGTTAGCACGTAGGTATCCGGGACATGTAATATTAATCTGGAGAGACTTCAACCTTAAGAGTATAGATTGGGACCTCTCTAGTTACATTTCAGGCAGTACAGAGAAGCAGTCTCGCGAGCTACTTTTCGACACAATCTCTGAAAACTGTCTTGAGCAGTTAAACCGGCAACTCACGCACAATGGAAATATTTTAGACCTTATATCCACAAACAGGCCTGACCTTATTAACGATGTCTGTGTAGAGACAGGAATTAGTGATCATGATATCGTCATAGCATCGATGGTGACCAAAGTTCATAAACCAATCAAGAAGGGTAGGAGCGTATTTTTGTTGGGAAGAGCCGATAATCAAATGTTAGGATCGTATTTACAAAATGAATGGGCATCGTTTAATCCGGAACTATGGGTGTAGAGGAATTGTGGACTAAATTTAAGTGCATTGTAAATAAAGGCTTAGAGAAATGTGTGTCAGTAAATATGATTAATGACTGAAAAGATCCGCCGTGGTATAATAATAATGTTAGAAAGCAGCTGAGAAAGCAAAGACTGTTGCACTCTCGATTCAAAAAAGAACACGCAAATGATGACAGACAAAAGTTAGTAGAGATTCATGTATCTATAAAAAGATCAATGCGCAAAGCATACAATAATTACCACACCCATACCTTACCAAAAGATCTTTCCGAGAACTCAAAAAAATTCTGGTCCTATGTAAAAATGATAAGCAGGTCAAAGCCCACTGTCCAGTCACTCGATCATTCCAGGGCAGTAATAGAAGAAAGCAAACAGAAAGCCGAAGTTCTAAATTGAACCTTTAAGAAATCTTTCACGCAGGAGGACCGCACAAATGTACCATCATTTTATCAGCGTACTAATTCCGAAACACAGGGCATAGTAATAGGTATTTCCAGTGTAGAGGAGCAGCTGAGAGAACTAAATACGAAAAAGTCTGCTGGTACGGATGGAATACCAGTTCGGTTTTACAAAGAGTATTCTGCGGCATTGGCCCCCTACTTAGCTTGCATTTATCGCAAATCTTTAATTCTGCACAAAGTTCCTAGTGATTGGAAAAAAGCACAAGTGACTCCTGTTTATAAGAAAGGAACTGACCCACACAATTGCAGGCCAATATCGTTGACATCAGTTTCATGTAGAATTTTGGAGCATATTCTCAGTTTGAATGTAGTAAATTTCCTTGAAACGGAAAAGCTTCTTTCTATGAATCAGTGCGGGTTCAGGAAACATCGTTCATGTGAAACTCAGCTTACCCTTTTCTCACATGACAGCTTGCGAGCCATGGATGAAGGGCAACAGGCGGAGTGTGTTTTTCTCGACTTCAAAAAGGTGTTCGACACAGTGCCACACTGCAGACTGCTAACAAAGATACGAGCTTATGGAATAGGTTCACAGATTTGTGACTGGCTGGAAGACTTCCTAAGTAATAGAACACAGTACGTTGTTCTCGACGGTGAGTGTTCATCGGAGACCAGTGTATCGTCAGGCGTGCCCCAGGGGAGTGTGATAGGACCGCTATTATTTTCTATCTATATAAATGATCTGATGGACAGAGTAAGTTGTAATTTGCGGCTGATTGCTGATGATGCTGTGGTGTATGGGAGGGTGTTGTCTGTAACTGACTATAATAGCTTACAGGATGACTTAGACAAAATTTCTAGTTGGTGCGAAGAATGGCAGCTAGCTCTCAATGTAGAAAAATGTAAGGTGATGCACATGAGTAAAAAAAAAAAAAAAACAATCCTATAATGTTTGAATACAGCATTAGTAGTGAGCTTCTTGATGCTGTCACGTCGTTCAAATATCTAGGCGTAACATTGCAGAGTGATATGAAATGGAACGAACACGTAAGGACAGCCGACTTCAGTTTATTGGGAGAATTTTGGGAAGATGTACTTTGTCTGTAAAGGAGACCAAATATAAAACGCTTGTACGACCATGTCTTGAGTATTGCTCAAGTGTTTGGGACCTGCAGAAGATCAGTTTAAAGGAAGACATAGAAGGAGTTCAGAGGCGAGCAGCTAGGTTTGTTACTGGTAGTTTCAACCAATGCACGAGTGTCACGGAAATGCTCCGGCAACTCAATTGGGGATTGCTGGAGGAAAGACAACATTCTTTTCGTAAATTTCTGTTAAGTAAATTTAGAGGGCCGGAATTTCAGATGTTCAGATGTCAGTCAATCTATCAGACCAAACTGCGTGGTCATCAGTCCGTAGCTTACAAACTACTTAAACCTAGGTAAACTAACCTAAGGACAACACACACACACACACCCATGCCCCAGGAAGGACTCGAATCTCCACGGCGAGCAACCGCGCACTCCGCAGCGAGGTGCTTTAGACCGCTCGGCTACTCCACCGCGGTGCCGAAATTTCAAGCTGAGTGTAGTATGATCTTAATGCCTCCTACTTACAGTTCGCATAGTGATCACGAAGGCAAGAGAAATTAGGGCTCGTATGGAGGCATATAGGCATTCTTTTTTTTTCCCCTTGTTCTATTTGGGAATGGAATAGGAAAGGAAATGCCTAGTAGTGGTACAGTGTACTCTCTGCCATGCAGCTTACAGTGGATTGTGGATTATGTATGTAGATGTAGATCTTCAGGATCTGTAGTTTTGTACTTGATTGTACCTATACTGCTGTCTTCCCTTGTTTTATTCCACAGTCAAGAAGACTGTCCTTCATGCTGGTATTTATAGAACATGATGTGTAAATGAATGTGTCAATGCCAGAAATAAATACTCATTTGCCTTACCTGTGTAGCCCTAGTCTATATGTAATTCTAGAAGACACCAGGAGGCAAATTGTCCAAACCAAGGTACTTCTCATGAAATTCAAGTAAGAACAGTCTAACGCACCTGAATTCCATGCGATGTCATGCCATGCCATGGTACCTGAAAATAAACTTCTCCATTATCATTCTCCCAATGGAGAAGAGCTCTATAATCATGCTACTAGAATGAGAAGAGTATGTGGCAGGTTGCTGCATCAATTCTAGAACATCTCTACTTACAAACCTGTTCCTTATGACCTCCACTGAACTCCTCAATCTGCCTGAACCGGACACCCGACATTCTACCTATAATCCATACAGAGAACCATCCTACCCATTCCACTGTAGTGTGCTTTGAAGCCCTAATCAGAATGCTGCTCAGCTCTGGCAGTCCAAAACTTACAACCTGTCACCTGCAAATTCCCATCCTACATCAAGGACATGGACCGTTTCCTGGAATGCCTCAAATCTATCCCCATACCGCTCACATTTGAAAGCTTCCTTGTTACCCTTCAAACAAACACCCCCCGCCCCTCCCACATGCATGGTGTTTCTGCGCTAAAAAACTTCCTTTCCCAATGCCCACCCATAAGCCTCTCGAAAACCTCATTCCTTGCCACACTTGCCAATTTCATTGCCAATTCTACAATATGATAGAGAATGAGCAATAATTTAAATGATAATTGATTAAATTAAATGTAAAATGTTAATATGAAAACTTACAGCCAAAAACTGTAAAGGAAATCTTTGTTTATTTAATTAATTTCATAATGCCAGTAGCAAAGACCAGGAAGGTTGAGATAAGTAATGAAATGTGATAAAAATTTGAATTTGACAGTCATCAAATGTCTGAGCTGGTGCCAGGAGCACAGACAAAGATTACTTTCTATCTTGTTTTGACCGTTGTCATGATAGCAAAAACTTGCTATCTTTTCCTGAATATGTTGGATTGTATGTAGGGCACATTTTGGAAGATGTATACTTATGTTAGTTTTTGTTTGCTTAGATGGCGCAATAATAATTATTTTCCCATTACAATTAATTTGAGTCATAAACATAATATTATCTATTTGGTATTTCAGTGATATGCTGACCTTCATCTTGGCATGGAACAAAGATAATTGTTGGGGATGCGAATTGTGCTAATGCTAACTCCATTTACACAACAACAAAAAAAGACTCACTTCTGTTTTATTTCAGATATGCCTGATATCTGATAATTTAATTAATTTTGTTGGTGTTTGTGATTTTGAGCTAGTTGTGTTTCATATTCTGCCTGCACTCCAACACTTGGTTTCTTCCATGATCACCAATTAATTAGCTTCTTTTAAATTGTGGTACACTGCTTGCCTTAGTATCCGCATTAAGTTTTTGCACTGGTACTTATTTTTAATAATTTTAACTTGGGCAACACTATGTAGGAAATGTAACAATTTGGAGCGATTTTATTTTGGGTACTGCCAAGCCTTAATTTAATTACAATTTTTGCTTTTACAGAATTTAAATTGCATTTTTTGTGTTTCAGTTTGCATTCACATAAATAGAATTTTGTTTTGTTTTTTTAACTTCCACTTTTTTATATACAGTATGTAAAGATAAGATTTTATTTGTCTCCTCTTCCATCTTTTAAATATACGTTACATTTCTACTTCACATACTGACATCGATATCCAGGAGAAGGCCATTGAAATGTTGACTGAAATGCCCGTTATTAAAGTAATAGCCATCTTACATTATGACATGGTACTACAGCCAGAAAACTTTTATGTCATCTGACTCTAGCTGTGGAAGCCTATGCAGTTATATTTCAACTTCACCTTTGAGGAGCAAACCCAAAAACCAATCAGGGTGATAGCCATGGGAGCCAGGATGGCTCCATCCTATACCAACCTTTTCATTGGCCGTATGGAAGAGATTACTTAAGATCTATCAGATGCACCCTCTGCCTCCTGCCTTGATGGTCTGAACTCTTGCTTCTGTCATTCCTTCAAGACATCAACTCTTAATCTAACCTGAAGTTCACGTAGTTCTTTGCCAGAACCCAAGCCATCTTCCTAGATGTTGATCTTCACTTTGTTGAGTTCCTTACCCACACTTCAAATCCTAGTAAACACACAAACAAAAAACAGTATCTCAACTTTGACAGCTGCCATCCATTCCATATCAAATGCTGCCCTCTATACGGCCTAGGCATCTGTGGCACACGTACCTGCTTAAATGACATTCACCACCCTGTCCAATACTTTCTTCAACCTCAATAACAAAGCATTGGGAGAAGACCAAATTATCACAGAACTATGGAAATATGCAGGGAAAAAAAATCACAAAACTAAAAGAAATTAAAGACGATATCTGGCAAATTGAAAAAATAAATAAATAAACTCACAGATTGGAAGGCAGAAATCATACATCCACTGTACAAAAAAGGAAGTAAAACACACACACCAAAACTATGTAATTTCTTTATTGTCAATTATGTAGAAAATTCTGTATAAAACCCTACTGTACAGAGCAGAACCTCACCTGGATTCATAACTTGGCAAATACCAAGGTTGATTCAGAAAAGGTCGATCATGCATAGAACAAGTCGTTAACTTGAAAAACCCTGTGAAATATTTGCACAGTGCATTGAACAAAAGTTATGTCATATCTGTCAACTTTAAACAAAAGCAAATGACAGTATAGACCTGGAATCCCTTTTTGAACTATTAGCAGAATTTGGACTAGATAAAGAGACAACAAACATCATCAAAGAAACACTAACGAAGACCAAATTCAAGGTAAAATTATGGGGGAATTGAGAACAGAATTTGAAATAGACATAGGAGTAAGATGAAGATATGGACTGTCCCCTTTGCTCTTCAATTGTGTGCTAAAATCGTTGTTTGAGAAGGGAGAAAAGCAGGTGCACCAACACACAGACTGGGGCCAAACCATAAAGACATACAATTAGACTGTTTAGCATTTGCTGACAACATGGCACTGATTGCCCACGATACCACCAATGCACAAAAACAACTGGAATTATTACAAAGCAGGCAGCAAAAATAGGATTAGAAATTTCATGTGAAAAAACAAAATTTATGACAAACATCAAAGATGCAACTTCTGATCTCAAAATTGGTAATAACTACATCTTGAGAGTAAAAGAATTTAAATATTTAAATGATTGGATTACAGGAAACTGCAATAAAAACTGTCAAATCAAGACTCCATATAATGGAGATCGCCTTTCAGTTAACAAAAAACAATTAGAGCAGAAAGTGTTTCTCCGGGAACTGCAGAATCTGATATTACACAACAGTAATTAAACCTGAAGCTCTCTACACATCTGCAACACTAAATCTTCAATGCAGAACACTAAAAGGGAAATTAGAAGTGAAAGAACATAAAATAATAAGTAAAATCTTAGGACCAAGAATTAAAAGTAGTATACATATCCAAAATAACAGACACAATGTGTATGTGATGAATCCAATTATGGGGCATTTAGAAAGAATGGACTCACGCAGGTTAACACACAAAATCCATTTATTCTTAAATGACAAAACTGCTAGACCAAACTGATACATTTAGACAAAAAAAGACCTAAAAGAATTTAGGATCTACATGAACGACATGAAATCAGAAAAATCACAAATTCATGGTGTTATGGGGGCAAAAAGAAAAGTGGTATGTGCAATGAAAACAAGCCTATTCATTGTGTATGAAGGAATACTGGGCAAGAAAGGAAGAACAACTGATGATTCTGAGTGGTCTTAAGTGATCCATCCATGAAGAAGAAGAAGAAGAAGAAGAAGAAGAAAGGTATTTTCAATCAAAATACGCAGGAGAGTGTCCATAATGAGGAAATCAAAGAAAAATTGGGAATGAACACCATAGATGAAGCAGTTAGAGCAAACAGACTGAGATAGTGGGGTCATATTACACGCATGGGAGAAGCAAGGTTACCTAAGAGACTCATGAGCTCGGCAGCAGAGTGTAAGATGAGTTGAGGTAGACCAAGAAGAAAGAACTTGGATTCAGTGCAGAATGATTTTGAAGTAAAAGGCATAACATCAGGCGAGGCATCAATGTTAGCATTGAATAGGGGATCATGGAGGAATTTTATTGGAAGTACTATGCTCCAGACTGAACACTGAAAGGCATAATCAGTCTCTAACAATGATGATGATGATGATGATGATGATGATGATACGTAGCTCTTGATTGATTAACCAGGTGTAGAACTGATTTCAACTTATGATCTGTGTGTAAATACTTTACCTATGGACAATGTCAGTTTCTAGTAGTAATAAATCCTTTTCATTACCAGGGTAAATATTAATGAAATGAAAACACACTGGAACATAGTCAAATTAATTATGTAATGCAGAGATAATCAAAATACATATATAAAAATGGAACATGGGACATGTGTCCATGTATTTCACTTGGTAGCCAAAATTATTCACTGCAGACCAGTGGTGGTTATGCATGAGAGTAGCCTTTAGATTCGCGGTGTGCACTATGGCGGTTTGGTCACGGTGTGTGGCGGCGGGTGAGTGTGGCAAACAAAAATCCATAAAATACAAACAATGATGATGATCAACAGATACTCAAAGATAAAATACTGGGAAACACAGGCATACATTAACAGAGCATTAAATACACTGGCAATACAGCAATGATCTCAATATAAACACTGGAAAGACAACTGCAGTGCTTAGGATCAAAATACTGACAACTGGATTAGCAGTTCCGTGTCAATAGCTATAAGAGGGTGGATGATATAGTAGCTGCAAGTCGTTGGCTTATATAAAATTTGCACTGAAGACGACAAACAATGACTTTTGACAGTATAATAGCAAAGAGGTTGTATACAGCAAAATGTGATGCACATTCTTCAGTTGTTTTTCTGCAACAAGTGTACGAATAAAGAAAAATAAATGCATATTGCAGTTTGAAAAGTAAAACTATGAAGAAAGATACAAAAGCATAAGATAGACATTTCGCTTTCTCAATCTGTTTCTAAAAGACAAAGAATGGCGCTGAGAAGTGAATCTACAGATGATAGAAACTTGAAATTTGTAGTAGTTGTTTATCTTACACTGAAGGCATCAGCAATTTATCTATATTCCCATCCCTAAGGGGGGTGAAATCGGGGATGAACAATTTCTTGAAAATATGTTGCTATTATAAGGCAATTTTGAAGAAGAAATACAAAACTTCGGATTTAGATTTTTCATTGGAATTTTAAAAACACAGGTTTCGATATTTTTGGAAATTCAACCATTAAGCGGATGAAATAGAGGAAAATCTTTTAAGGTTCCCACTAAGACTATTTAGATGCTAGAAATGTGAAAATTTGGGTTTGCAACCATGTTTACAATTAAAAAATATATATATGCATTTCGGGATGTTTTGAATTCTGCCAACAATGGTGCAATAGGGAGAGGCAAGTTGTAGCAAAAAAAGCATTTTTAAAGTTAAATCTATGAAAATTTATATTTATAAGTAGATACAATCAATGCAGACCATCCACTCTACATGTGCGAAGCAGCAGGAATGTAGCTAGTTTTATTACAAATTAAGACATTAATTGTAGTAGATGTATGTTTGTGCAGGAATGCAACTGATAGAAGCTGAAGTATGAACAATATAAAATTTAACTGGCAATTGTAATAAAGATATTTTTGAAGACAAACAATTTCTTAACATCATATATAAAATCAAGTGTTCAGAAGGCTGAAGGCATTTGTCTGCACCAAGGAAGAGTTCTAGAGAATAATATAGATGATTAAATGGGTGGATAATGTAAATAATGAGGTGGCACTCAACAAAATTCTAGAGAAAAGACATAAGCAATACAATCTCAACCAAAAGAGAGGATCAGTTAATATTATGCATACCAAGATGAAAAGGATATGTCATTTTAGTATTGGAGGGAAGTGTGTGTACGGTAAGATGGGGGAGGGGGAATAACTATAACTGAGGAAGACTAAGATATGAGTACTGTAAGCAGTTTGAAATTGTGTGGATTCTAGCAGTTATTTTGAGATGAAAATGCTTACAGATGATAGAGTAGTGTGGCGAGCTGCATTAAATCAGACTTTCTACTGAAGTTCACAGAAATAAATTTTTTTTCTATACAATTGGTCTAAACTATAGTTATAAACCTTGTACAATAGCCTCCCTTAAGATTTATAAATTAATTGTTAAAAGCTCTCTCCCCTCACACATTCACACTTATAGTATAATGAAGTGACAAGTAATAAACATTTTAGTGAATTGTTCAGCAAAATTTGAGGATAATGAAAGCCTTAGAATTGATCACTGTGTGACTGAAATGCAGTAATTTTGCTGCTTACTCTGCTTAATAGGAAATTTGGTCAGACACACATACAGGACACGCGAAGAAAAATAAATCTTTATGTAATATTTTTGGAAACAGTTTTGTTGTTCTATTATCAACTAGTTAGACCCAATGTTGGGCCATCTTCAGGATGTTCCTCCAGCATGGTGTGGAGTGGAGTAGAACATCTCTGAGACGGCCCAACATTGGATCGAAACTAGTTGATTATCTTTTAATAGCTTACTTCAGTTATCCTAAATTTGCATTTCTGTGCCTTTTAGGTGTTGAGTTTTATACAATATGTTCTACATATGAGGAGGGAATAAGAAATAAATATGCCATCAGTTCAAACATTTACTTATAAAAATATTATATATAAAAGTTATTTACAACTAGTAAAAAGACAAATGTACAAAATAAATAGAAATTATTGGTTATACATCAGTGTCAATAGAGGCCAACTGAGCCATCACATCAGATGTGTTTTGTCTTAGGTATGAAGGTAAATACATTTAACTAATGTGTAAATGAGATTCATTTTTCACAGCAACTTTCACGATGAACCTGAGCAAATTACCACTTCAAAGTGGCTTTTTAAGTAGATATTACACAACAGAATAATTTTAACACTTTCAGTTAAGCTTCACTTCGACGCAACTTGAAATTGCCACTACAAATATCCCTCAGAATCCTTTCAACAGCAGCATATTGCCTATCGGGTGACAACCTTCTTGCTCTGCCTCTACCCCTGTTTCCACTTGCTTTGTTTTGCTCTCTCTCCTCTCGAATTCGCCTTTCTTCTTCCTTCCTTTTCTGTTCATTTTCCTGTTGCAAAAATGTGTATTATTAAAATAGTGTGCTGCATGCTATTCAATACACTTAATATAATATAGTAGTCATTATTTGTTACTTAAAACAGTGAATAAGTATAATTATGTTAAACTACAACATTAATTTCAATGACAGCAACAATATCTGTCTACCCCTCCACTATGCATAACACATTAATCAGGCTTTAATGTTTTCCACTCAGTTGTCAGTCTATGTCCAACATTACATTTTCTACTACAGTACCTACTATCTGGTCCATTTCTAGGTCATTGGTTTCATATTACAGTTGACCTAAGGCCCGAGTCAATGATACCGAAGACCTTGACATGGGCCAGATAGTAAGTATGATGGTGTAGAACTGTAATGCTGCAAATAGTCTGACAGTGAAGCAGAAATGGTTAAAAAGCACGATAAATACTGTTCTCTATTACAGTTAGTATTGTATTATTTTCTGCAACCTTCAAATAATCTGATTTTACCTCAAGAGTCTTATAGGAACATTTAAAATTAAATGTTAAAGGAATATCCAAGTTAATCATCAGAAACTCACCAGTCGCGCTCTCTCAATAATATTAAAAAAGTCTGCAAACAAATTGAAACATTCTTCAGGCTGAAAATTCTTTGGATCTTCACAGAAATGTTTAGCTAAGGCATAGGAACAAGAGTTCACCTTTTCCATAGCCTGCTGAAGTTCGTTACTGGTTTTCAAAGCAGACTTCAAGAAATCTGTGAAGAAATGAGAAAAACACACATTAACAATAACATTCACTAAATGGAATACACTTTGTATCTTTACAGGAGATTGTAGGATGAGGAATACTTATGTTTTAAACAAAATTATTTAAATGTCATGTTACTGATGTGTTAATACCTTTAAACTGTGACCGGATCCCACTTTTACCTTTCTTCAACTGTGATTCTACATGTTTGACATCACTGGTAACTTTCAAAACTTCATCCTGAAGCAACTCCAATGATATCCTGAAACAATATAATAATATTTCCAATATTATTTGAGTTTTATAAACTCAATGTATTTGGTTGGATGTGCGAAATGTAACCATGAACACACTTGATACATGTTCTATGTAACACCAGTATATATCAAACTGTTGAATTATTTTTTTTTTTTTTTTGTATTTATAGATATTAAAGTGGGGCATAAAATACAGCCTGGAAAAATCAATACTTTTATGATGAAAAATTAAAATAGATGTTGGAGACAAGGGTGTAGAGAGACATAGATGATTTCAAATATGTTAGGAAACATTGTTGGGAACATAATCAAAATAAACATGTACTTAATTTCTGCAAATTAATAGGTATATTTAAATATTTAATAATCTCATTTGAGTCAGGTTAAAAAAGAATCAAATTTTAAATGGACTTCTTGCTCATAGTTAGTTAGCTCAATACATATCCAATAAATATTTATTTAAAACCTATGACTGTCAAATAGTTACCTTGCTATTTCTTTCATGTTACTCATTTCATCTGTGAACTGCAATATTTCCTTATTGTTAGTTTCTGCAACTTCTACCACATAGTGTAAGAATGTCAGTCTTGGTTTGTTTGCTTTTATTTCTAAGAGCTTTGGTAGCGTACTCAATGTAAAACCTGCTGCATTGCCTGCATAACTTCCCTGAAGCAAACACACAATTCCATGATAAAAACTGATTTTATCAGTTTTGATAGTTTACTTCTTACAAAAGCTTTATATGTTGAATACTTACTGCATTTATGTAGTTTCCAAGCTGAAGTACTAGTGCTAGAAATTCTTTCAAATGCTCATTAGTCATCAGCTTATTGCATGCATCTGCAACAGCCTCTAGTTGCTCTTTCAGTTCACTTGTTCTTGAAGGAAACTCTTCTTTCTGCAAATTAAGCGACATGAATATGAAATAGTGTTGCCTTTTTTTATTTTATTTATTTATTTTTTGGTAAGGTCATATTGATGGTGGATATATGATTTTCTACTTACAAGCAACATTGCTCTAATCCTAAGGGCAAATGAAGGTACTTCTGACAGCTGGAGATAAAATTTCTCTGCTTCTCCTAAACGGTCCAAATCTCCAGAATAGGACCTAACTGTAGTCAACTGTAACATGTAAGATGACCTCTTAGCTGAATTATTGTGTGTGTCCCCTGTAGCATGATATCTATCGTATTGAGATTAATAATTGTGATTTAAAGTTAAAATAGTCAAACATTACCTCTTTTTCAGTGGGAAGTAAAGGCAAAAGAGCTCTTAGTTTCTCAATGCCTATATCACCACCTTTAAGGTTCTTTATAGCTTCTACAACTGCTTTTCCTCCGGATTTGAACTGTTTTAGGTAAATGTTTACTGCTAAATCACGCTTTGTTTCCAGTAAAGTAATCTTGGGATTTATTGGTGACGGAAGCGTTCCTGGAGAAGACATTGGACGTTTCACATTAGCTGTTTTCTGACAGAATAGTTCTTCCATTTGCTTGAAATCAACTGTAAGATTCTTTGCTTTGCTCTGCATTTCTGTCCAGACTGATTCACCTGCAAATAATGACACTTCTTTTAGAATTTATTGTTGGCAGTAAATGATAAAAAATGTTGTGCTTATTTACGGATAGTGAATAAAATATTCCTATTGACACCCTTACTACTACTACTAATTGTACTGAACAGTTCCTTAATTTACTTATGCTTTCTGTATTTACTGTAACCAATCATCTTGTATTGTAAGTGAGTAAATCATCAGCTTGATTACCTATGACAGAGCTTGGGAGTTTTGTCCAGTTTAGTGTTCTCATCTTTCGCCGGGGCAATGGTAGTGTGTTGCACTTGTCTTTTACTGGTGTCCATAAACTTGCAGAATCTGTTAAATCTGCAGGGAGTGAATGTCTTGTTGGACATGTGAGATAGCCAGAAGAGAACCGACACGACACTGGTGTTTCGAAGCCATTGTCACTGGGAATTGGAGGAGGTGGAGGAACTTTATTTTCTTGTTCAGAATTAGATCCTGGAAGTGGTGAAGTTGATGAATTTCCTGATAATGATGGTATTGGTGGTGGTGGAGGAGGTGGTGGTGGCGGCGGTGGTGGTGGTGGCGGCGGCGGTGGAGGTGCTGCGACTGGCCCTGCCAGTTCAGTTGACGACAACTGTTGCTGTTTCTCCTGATCATCTTTGACATCATCTGTCTGAGTAGACACTGTGCATGTCTCACGGATATCATCTGATCGTGGTACATTAATACTCCAACACCTCCGAATGCGTTTTTTGTAATTGAGATAAGGTATAACATTGGTTTCACGTGGCGGTCTTTTGTAGAAAGAAAAGTCATTAGTTAGAGCTTCCGATGAAACTGCATCAAGAGCTTCCCACACGTTGTCCCTGAAATCATTAAAATTACTTTGTCATACTCTAGGTATTTTTTTAATGTACTGTTTGCACATTTCACTGGGACACAGAAAACCTTAGATACATGTATTCATAATTAAGCTTATCATATCACAACCATAATTTCAAGTTTTGAAATGTAACCTCTAATAACTTACGCTTGTGGGTTTGACGGATCTAGCTGTGCAAGATTCATTAACATTGAATAGAACCAGACAGCCTGTGGTTTATCTGCTATCTGTTGGAAGACATGGAAAAATGATTAATCATGATTCTGTTTGTTTCACTATAAAGCATCTGTGATAAATACAAAATACACTGCCCAAAACACTTAAGGGATCGAGTGAGATATCATTCATAATATACATTCGGTAACATATTTTATTCAGACATTGGCTACAATTGTAAGTGGTGTGTGATACAGTATGATATTTTGAAGTCTGAATTCTTTACTTAGGTTTACATGTAGCTACCATAATGGTGAAAACGCCGTTCTCGTTGCCCTCTAACATGGTGTGTGATCACTCAGATGGACAGTACGAGGTGATCAATCAGCTCTTGAGGAATATTTGGCCATTCTTCCACAAGTTCAATATCCAGCTCTGAAACTGCTGTGGAAGGTGCTGGTCTGGCAGCAATGCATCCCAGACATACTCATTTGGGTTTACGTCCAGTGAACAAACTGGCCACTCCTTTCATTCAATTCCATCAGCTTCAAGCATGTTGTCCACCAGTGCAGCTCTGTGGGGATTGAGTGTTACCGTCCACAAGAAGGAACCCATCCCCTCTGGCACCAGTGTAGGGCACAACGAAAGGCGAAAGGACCTCTGACCAGTCAGCCAGCCATTGTAAACGACATAGAGGTCAATACGTCCACCAATACTGACTCCTATCCACACCATTCATCCACCTCCATGATACGGTGATATTATCTACAATTGTGTGGATGAATGCAAAACCTTCACTCACCTACGAACAGAACACGACACCATTCAATACGACTCCAATCCTGATGCTCCTCCATTCTGTGGGCTAAATGGTGTAGTGGTTTTGATGGGACACACACAGTAGGCCTCCATGCTTAGAGGCCACATTCTCAAAGGTGATTTCAGTTTGTTTGTGTTGATATTGTGCATCCTGTTGCTGTCTGGAGGGTGCATTGCAGCTGAGTTGCATTCAGTCTCTTGTCTAGCCACCTCAATCTGTGTTTACTCCACTTCCAACCTTCCTATGGCTGTCCATGCCACAGCTTCAGGAAAGTTACATTGTTGCAGCATTCCACTACCTACTCACTACTCTATCTGAACCCAGCTGCTTGTGTAATTCCTTTGGTAAACATAATCAACACCAACACCTTGTGCAGCAACTATCTGTTATTACCACTAACTTCGTTGCCGTAATGTTGTTGTCTCCATGCCAAAGAACTGACAGCAAGACATCAAATAATTTTAGTTCATTCTGACAATGACAATACTTCAGAATCTAGATATCTCAACTGATCCCCTAGTTGTTTTGAGTGGCAATGTTTACATATATACATTTAGGTGACAAAAGTCATGGGTTAGTAATATTCACATATACAGCAGTGACAATAGTATGAAAGATATAAACAGGTAATCTGTTGGTTGTACTTCACTGATTCACATGAAAACATTTCTGAAGTGATGTTGAGTGCATGGTGGGAATTAAGAGAATTGGAACACAGGGTGGTAGCTGGAGGGAGACTTCTGAGACATTCCATTTCAGAAAATTTTAGAGAATTCAATATTCATAGATACATAGTATCAACAGTGTGTCAAGAATGCTAAATTTAAGGCATCACTTCTCACCACTAGTCTATAGCCCACTTTTAATAACCAATACAATTGGTGTTTGCTTAGCGATGTCAATGCTAAAAGTCAAAAGACACAAAGAAATCGTTTTCAACATACAATGAACATATCCATCAGTACAGTGTGGCACAATTTGACATTAATAGGATACAGAAGCAGATCACTGACTTTAGTGCCTCTGCTAGCAGCATGACATCATCCAAAGTGGCCTACTGGGCTCATGACTATACCGGTTGAAGCCTAGTTGACTGGAATGCCGTGGCTTGGTTAGGAGTTCTGAACAAGCTGATGGTTTCATAATAGTGAGGGCTCTTTTTACACTGAATGGTGTGGGACCTCTGGTCCATCTCAAGCAAAAATCAATTGGAAACTTATGTTTGGCTAATTGAGGACCATTTACAGCCAATTCCTGAATTATATGTCCTCGAACAACAAGGGCTTTCTCATGGATGCCAATGTGCCATGTCACTGGGCTACCACTGTTTGCAATTGATTTGAAGAACATTCTGGACAGTTCCAGTGAGTGATCTGGCCACCCAGATTGCCCAACATCAATCCCATTTAACATTTAATAGAGGGGGCAGTTCCTTGATGGCTATATAGGCAACAGGATTCAGTATTCCTGCAGGGTGCTAGCAATGACTTGATAGTCCAGTCCATGTATACTTTCTGCACTAAGCTGGACAAAAGAAGGTCATACATGACATCAGGTGTTTCCCATGACTATTGTCACTTCAGTTTATGGAAAAGCAGAGGTATTTACCTTTTGAAATATAGTTTCAAACAATTGGTGATGAGTAAGCTGTTCTGTTGATTCTAATTCCAACTCATCTCTGTGTTGGTGATTAATAAATGCTGCAACTTGAACCTGCAGCTCTTTATCATTAATTGTACGTAGTTCACTCAATATGGGTCCAAGGCCAAGACCTAGGAATATACAACATATATACAAGATCAAATATGTTCTATTATAAAATCACATATAAGATATAAGTAGCTATTTTTCTTCAAATTTGGGTAAAAATACAACAAATATTTCAATAAATAAGAACGAATAATTACTTACCAAGGAATTCATTTCTGATTCGTACACGCTTCTGGAGGTTATTGTGACACAGAGTAAGGCAGTTGATGAATGAGAGTAGCCTAGTCTGATATGCGAGATTTTCTGCATTACGAAGCTCATTCATTATTATGTCAAACCTGTAGCGTTGGCCACGTGTAACCTATTAATAGAAACATTATTTAGCAAGAGTAATAAATCAGCACATGTATCAAGCAGTAATAAAATTCTTTCTTTAACTTCCAAGAATGTACAAAAAAATATTTACATTAAATAACTCCAGATATCACCTCCACAAATATGAAGCTTGCTGATATTGTAATGCTTCCTTGGAGCACCACTATCAAACCTGTATCCTACCCTACAGTGTTTCTCCTTGTGAACCCTATCATAGCACCTAGGCCATGCCTAGCTGACCTTTTGAACTTGCCACATCACTTCAAACTCTCTATAAACTGTCAAGAACACCCAGAGTCAAAACAACTCTAGAACACTGATTAATCTGGCCACCAACAACCTCAAACTCACAGAAGTTTCAGTCTTATCCAATGGCCTCACCTTCAGCCCTACACCCCAATTCATTTATGCTGGACTTTCTTCTCCCCAATCCCTACAATGGAAACATTACTTTGTGATCAATCCCTCCAGCCAAAGGCATCGTATTACCAACATTGAACCCTGCCTCTCCCAGTTCATACCTCCATCTAACCAAGGGCCCACTATGCTCCCACCCAACACCCCCTGATGACCTACCAGGAATACGTCACTTGCAACTTGTCCTCAGCATACTTCCAAAAGTCCCTTGCGAAGAACACGAATATTTCAGCAGAAGAAAGGAGAGCCATACCGTAAATCAAAACTATATTGGTATGACTACCAACCAATTGACCATTAGAATGGATGGGCAGTGCCTAACTATGGCCAAAGGCAAGGTGGACCACACTGTGACACAACATACAGCTGAGCATATACTCGATTTCAAAGGCTGCTTCACAACCCAGGCCATCAGGATCCTTCGTTCCTCCCTCCCTGCCTGTCCCACACTACCAGTTTTTCTGAACTGCAGAGATGGAAGTTATCCTTACAGTACATTTTCCAGTCCAGACCTCCCACTCCCAATGAACAGTTTCTGAACCCCTATATCCTACACCTCTCCCATTTCTTGCATGCCACTCAGTGTATCCTGTGTGGATAGTAACAATCTATTGTGTACATATAGTTATTCAATCCTGTATACCCCATTGTTATATTCATATTGTATCTTTGTCCATGTGAAATGCAATTACATTTACTCAGTGCTGCATGGAAGAATAAGAATATTTACCTTTAAGTGTTGTAGAGCATCAAGAGCCATTGCATGTCCTTTGGCAGAGTACATGCACATAGCACAGAGTAGTTCAAAAACTTGCATCTTCACTGTGTTATTCTGGGACTCCAATGCTGTAACAATTAAATAGTTATTTTGATTTCTTTTTTAGGTTTGCATAGTACAAAATGTTAAGTGTAATCACTGTAAAATGAAATTTGCAAAGAAAAACATGTAAGAAATGTGAAAAATACTTAAATATAGAGGCCTGATTGACATAAATACCACAGAAATTATGTCCTAGTTAGAAACTGAATCTCCATTTCTTGCACTGTAGTTTTTCAACAGAAGGTCAGTATGTGCTTCCAGTGACATATGCCTCAGCAGGGTAACTACTTGGTAATGAAATTGCAGTCATCTACTTGAGCAGCAGTAAGCAGGATCAATACCAGACTGATTCCATAAGTGTTCATGACCAATAACCGACCTTTGGTATTTCCTAACCATGGCAGGAACTTAAAATTGCCCTCCCCCCTCACAGTGTGTGATCCAGGGAAGATGAAGCTGGCTTGCCCACCATCCTCTCGTTAGATATGAGGCTGATAATGACATTCGTCGGCTGTTAATCCTCTCCACGGTAAGATACAAAAACATATCACTAGTGTGTGCTTATCAAATTTGCAGATTTATTCAATTCAGCCATGACTGTTGCCATGTTGTTTCTCATCATCACAGTCTAACTAAAGGTGGCTGTTGTCATGAAAATGCTCAAACTGTATGTCTTTTAATTTACATTGCACTGAATATAACCAACAGCAGTAATATTATTTGTATCTCTTCTTTGTAAAAATTCTATTACATCAATTAAATACAAGAAGAAAGAATTTAAACATAGAAGTGTATGCAGATATCTTCAGGGTTGTGTGATGAACTGTCACATCCTTGTGATACTATAAAAGGTTAATTGCATGAACTTTTGTGCTCTGCAAAATGTGTAAAATGATGTTGTCAGGTCACTTCTTGGCAGTCTTCATTAGTACACAAGGACCGAAATAGTCTCAATTTTCATTTGTATTTTTCCTTTTTCCACTGTTGTTCCATCCCCACCTTGGAAGTCACACTCTTGGAATTCTTTGGGGACAGTGTCTTAAAATCTGCCATTTGTGTCATGCAGAAGGTCTTGCACCTTTCACTGGGGTTTTCTTTCCCTTTGGCAACACAGTAATACATATCAAACTTCAAACTCTTCTTCCTATGACATGTACAGAGCTCTTTTATCAACCACAGGACAGCACCTTCATCACATGGAGTCAGCAGATCAGAAGGAGTAAGAGGTGTATATATTTAAAATACCACATTTTCTTCTAGACAGTTAAAAAAAAAAAAAAAAAAAAAAATTGCACTTAGAGCATATGCATGCAAGATTTTTAATGACATAGCTGAAGGAAACTGGTGTGGTCATGTATGAATAGCTGAACCGTCAGTCACCTAGCAAATCTAGAAAATTGTAGCAAAGAACAAAAAGTTTTGCATCCTTACTCCATTTGTATTCAAGACCAGGTCTCAGCAACAGGAACTCTGACAATGGAGTGGGGAAGGGGGTTACCAAAGTCATGCCCCAAGGAGGAATGAACCCTCTCCCTGAATTCATATTCTACACCCCTTGTTAGCAAATAATTTCTAAAGGGGCACTTTTCTGAATAGAAGAAACTATTGGCATATTTAAATTTAAGACTGGACTGTGAGGTTTGCCCACATATCCTATATGAATATCTGAAAAAGTCAGAGGCCACCCTCATGCCATGGCCTGGCAAATAGTTGCAATCTGAACTACGCTACTTTCTTATTCTCTTAGTGAACCACTGTTTGGTAGTTTTCTTATCTGAGGTGATTACATGGTTTTGTCAATCTGATGACCTAAAATTTTGTTGAAGCTACCATAAATTCCCAACCAATATCACTGACACACAAGCCTTAATGATGGAAAACCTCAGTCTGAATGGCCAGATGGATTTGAATCCACATCTTTCTGAATGCGAGTCCAGTGGACTAATCTCTGTGGCACTTCCTAGATATGACAGACCATTATGATAGCAATCATCATCTGTCTTGGCCTATTCATAGGTCTCGTTGTCATTTGCTACATAAAAGAGCATGATCAAATAATAAAAACAGTGTAAGCAGAGGATTCCTCTGCCATTGTCACTGCCAGTAAAATTGTTCAGAGTGTGTGACCACTTTGTCTAAATTACCAGACCTAGGAGGAAGGAGGACGTTTCTAGACTCAAACAAAAACTTGCAAAACTGTTAAAACTCTAATTTGAAATTCTAGAAGGTATCTTGCATTGTTGCAATACTTAACAGTTTTAACCTGCCACATTGTCGGATGTATTTTATGTTAATTGCCATGCCAATTAATTTTGTTCTGAAATCGTAACTTCAGCTCTGCTCCGCACTGAAGTACGGAAGGTTAGAATTTAACGCCACGTCAAAAGCGTAATCATTAGGTTCCTTTCACACGGGAGGCCGCGCACCTGGATGTAGGGAGCCACTTCTTGCCACTGGTCTTCGCCGCACAAAGCCGAAGTCCAGCTCACTGCCCTGTCTTCGGCCCTCAGAGCTGACTCAAATGTTTGTACAGCTTATGGGACTTAACTACGGGGTCATTAGTCCCTAAACTTACAAACTACTTATGAACTACTTACGAACTAGGACGGCACAAATATCCATGCCCGAGGGGGGATTCGAACCCCCGACCGTAGTGGCCGTGCAGACCGTGACTGGAGCGCCTCAGCCCCCTCGGGCACCGCGGCCGGCAGAGCTGACTCCCCCTCCCTCCCCCCCACAGCTGTCACGTTGTACATAACTGCTGCTTGTTGGCGTTCAGTGAAACAAAATGTTTCCTTCAGAGGAAGTAACTGTTGTTGTTGTTGTTGTTGTTGCTGCTGCTGCTGCTGTTGCAGTTGTTATGAGGAAACGCAGAGTATGGAAAAGAAAGCAATGTGCTACATAATAACTAGTTCTCACTGCAGCTTAGGAGCTTTTCATTGCCTTCACGGGAAACTTTGAGCAGAGCCTGAGAAATTTTTCAATTTCTATCAATTATCAGAAACTTCTTTTGATTAGCTGTGTGCAATACTGAAACAATTCTTTCAGTTGGTTGACACCAAAGCGTCAAAATCCTTGTTATAGATTCTACATATCTCATTCCAAAACTTCAGCCTTCTTCACTTTGAATACTCAGGTGTGTGACAATCCCACAGTACTGGCGTAAAGTTGCATTTCCGCAATGAAATTCTCTATGTCGAACACACTCACTCTCTTTTCGAATAGAGAACACACAACAGGAATGTGCTAGTGATATACACTGGTAAATTGACACAATAGAGATGCTGAATCAATAATGTGTACCAGAACTGCGCGTGGAGGGCAACTAGCGGCTCACTGTATACGGTGTGTTCAAATGTTTGTAATCTATGGGACACAATTTGTTTGGTGATTAGCCCCTATGCTTACAAACTACTTAAACACACCCAAGGACAACAAATTGTACACATGCCCGAAGGAGGTCTCGAACCTCTGACAGCGAGCAACCACGTGCTCTGCAGCAAGACGCCTGAGAACGGTCACCCACTCCACCGCGGCTATCCGGTGTGAAGCGGGTAGTGGGCGATTCACTTGACAAGCTACACTCCGGCTCAGTGAGCCGAAGTCTTAGCTCTGCATCTCTCATGCGGAAGGTCGCGTAAGGTCCAATGTAATGCGAATCGCTTCAGTTGGATGCACGGCCTCCTGTGTGAAAAGGGCCTTAGAAACGGATCTGACGTTCGGATTGTTTGGGTGAGAAAGGGGAAGGAAATTGGCCGTGCCCTTTGAAACGAACCACTCAGGGCCGACCGCGGTGGCCGAGGGGACTGAGGCGCTTCAGTCACGGTCTGCACGGCCACTACGGTCGGGGGTTCGAATCCCCCCTCGGGCATGGATATTTGTGCCGTCCTAAATCGTAAGTAGTTTGTAAGTTTAGGGACTGATGACCCCGTAGTTAAGTCCCATAAGCTGTACAAACATTTGAACCACTCAGGGATTTGCCTGGAGCGATTTAAGGAAATCACGGAGAACTTAATTCTGGAACGGCCATAGGTGGATTTGAACCATCGTCCTCCCAAATACGAGTCCATTGCGTGTCTCCGCCTGAAGAATTTTATTGATAATAACAACAATACCCCATTGGCCTCTTAATGGAAACTGGACTATAATGGTGCACTAGTGTTGCTAAGTTTCCAAACTAAAAATGCGAGAGGTTTTGGAAATGGAAGCCAAAATAGTTCCTCCTCTAGGAGGACGTTATGTACTTTGGTAATCTACGCCTAAGATATTACTAAAAGGTTTATATAATTACTGCATTTCATCTAGAGGTTGGGCTTGCTTTCTGGGCTGCCCCCATTCCAGAAAACTTCCATCAGTTAACATATTGCAAGCTATGATGCCATTGTACAATCAGATCTATCGTTCAAGAGATTTCGATAGTCGTTGAATTGGTAACAATCGAAAAAAAATACTTGCCTTCAGCTTCACAATAATATGTTTGAATGAAAAACGGGACAAACGTCCTGAAATAGGCCTAAAAATGGGTCAAAATACATAAAAACCCCGGGAACACGAGAGACCTGACTAATGGGCCAGTACAGCACATGCTGTACAGATGCCAGAGACATTCAATGTCCTGGTCACCTGTATACTAGATGAAACAATCACACAGGCTGCAGTGGGAAGCTTCAAGCTGTTTATAAGAAAATGGGCAATCACGATCTATTCACGAAAGGTATCATTTAAGTGTATTTTACTGAAAGGCCACTCAGGTTTGATAGATTTCTTACACCTTAGTAAAAGGACATCGAACATACACAGTGTGTCTAAGGAAGAATTGTCACTTTTTGTGGATATGAAAAGACCATTCGACGTGATAAATTCGAGTAATATGGAACGAAATCATTCCTTACTACGTCATGCCAGAACACGAAGTCATGTAAGTCGCACTTGCTAGAGAAATACAGAGCATTGATTTAGCAAAACCTACGACTAGCCGATACGAATTCCGTACAAACCGGTAGATGCATGGTTTCAAGCACTGTTTTATACGACCCCTATATATGCCACTACCACTATCAGTCACTTGGTTTCGGGGCTCAATTTTGGGCGGAATGGCGTTCCAATATATCCCAGAGACTTTATATATATTTTTTCTCACTGGAATAAGGCAGCGCTGGAATCTAAATTAGGGCACGGATATTAAATCGCAACGTAATTACAATTGGCCGCTGTGCCAGCAATGGTGACAATGGGTGACTAACATGATGTGTGTGTGTGTGTGTGTGTGTGTGTGTGTGTGTAACCAAGATAAGTGTCGTTCCCAAGATGGGATCGGTACACACTGGTAACCTTCGTATGGACAGTCTTTAGTTTACGGCTTTCAGCAGCCTCAGAGATGTAAGTACATACCAACAACATCATTACGCTTGTGTTGTGTATGTCAGCGATAAATGAAGTAAGCTGTGTCTGAGAATGACCAGTAGTTGAAAACATGTCACAGGGTCGAAAATATTTGTATTGAGCAGAACTAGTGAGCAAAGTGACACTGATACTGGCACTAAGGATAGCATCTCTTTATATTAATTCTTGTAATTTAAATATTTTGATTGCAAGAAATTGGGTTTACCGAAAAATTACAAATACTCAACGTATATGTCGTCTTATGGCCGAAAAGGGAGGAGGTTGTATGGTTAAAAAAAAGAAAGTGAAGTGGTGATGATACTTCCGAAGACGAAATGCTGGACGGTAATTTATTGAACACGGCCCGTCAGCCTAAAAATTTTAAGAGAGGCTAACGCAGGACGTGAAAGATTACACTGATTAGTAAAGTGCGCCAACTGATTCTAACTGATCAAACAAACAACACATTAATTAGCCAAAAATACGCACGAAACTGTCTAGATTCAGAAGGTTTCCTTGTATCAATAACGTTCATCTCCGATGCAATCCGTTTCCGACGTCCTGTTGCATACAAACACAAACTATTACCGACAACTAATCCAACTACTTACATATATCTGGCAACAGTATGGTTTAATTTCTGAGCCCTTACCTACAAGGGACACGCTCGGAACCGCACGAAACCATGCTTGGAGTAACAGGCAATCATAAACAGGACAAAAAAAAAAAAAAAAAAAAAAAAAATGTTCAAATGTTTGTTAAGCTTATGGGACTTAACTACGGGGTCATCAGTCCCTAAACTTACAAACTACTTATGAACTACCTTATACTAAGGACGGCACAAATATCCTGCCCGAGGGGGGATTCGAACCCCCGACCGTAGTGGCCGTGCAGACCGTGACTGGAGCGCCTCAGTTCCCTCGGCCACCGCGGCCGGCTAAACAGGACAGTGGCGTGCGACATTTCCTTGCAAAACGTTGCATTGTACCTCGAGTAACATTTAACAGAGGGAAACAAAGTAACAAGATTTCAGTACCATGGGAAGGAAATTACACGTAATTTGATGGCGTCACTATCATTATATAATCAATCAGCAGCGACAAAAATTCTGCTTAAAGTACTTATAATTGCGCACACACGACCATAAAGTGCTTATATTAGTCCTCAAAGTGCAGATGCGGGATTTCGATGAGGTGGTTAAAACAAAGTGGGAGAGAACAATGTCCTCAGTAAAGTCACGTTATCACATTCCAAATCACTTTCGCATTCACCCAGTTGAATCTCAAAAGCCACATTAATGACATTTTCAAATGATAATGATGATGGTATGTCAATGTCATTCGCTGGCGTTCGCCAGGCAAAAAGCAACATATGTTTATACGTAGGTGCAGCAAATTGATTGTGAATCACAGAGTGAAGTTTCAAAGTGAAATAACTATCATGTACCTTCAATTGTGATTTGGCATATTAAAAAAAAATAGCAATCCTTCTTATAAAGAGTAAATTGACGAAAGAAGTAAACATCAAGGGGTTGGCAATATTTTGTTGTTTTCGGTGGCAAGATCTACATCGTAACATCTTTGTTTGGGAAACTTGCAAATAGAAGGGTACGATCTGTATGAGCCGACCAGGAATCTCACAACAATAGGCTAGCACTATGCCACTATCTAGTGGCGCTAGCCAAGTGTGGCATTTTGCATGGAAATATACATTTTTGTTTATGATTGCTTGTTATTTTAAGCATGATCCCGAGCATTCAAGGTGAAAGGGGTCCATTGTTAACTTACTTTATGTTCAGGCTATACTTACATAGTTGTTTATCTACGTTTTACTCTTTACACATGTACATGTATACCGAACACTGGGAAGCTGGACGAAATTAGCTTTTGCGAAGAAGTTCGATTAAATAGTGATTTTGACCATAATACTTTGTCACAAGGCGGGATTAGTAAGTCATTTAGCAGTTCTACATGTTCGACAGAGCACGGTACTAATGCGTTCGGAAAAGCCAGCTGAAAAAATGCGATTCTTCAGGGGGGGACCACATTTGGGATTCTGTTGATCACATAGATAGCCGTTAGCCTAGTGGGCATTTGCTTGCAGTACCTGTCGGAAGAACTGGCCAATTGTAGCTACCATACACGTAAATGGTTAACATTTAAGCATTAGATCCTTTGTCCATCCCAGCCGAATTGAGAGCATTCGGTTCTTGTGCATTCGATGCAATCTATAGTGGGCGTTAAACGGCTTCTGTTCATGTCCGGTTATTGAGAAAACCCCGAAACCAGTTAGTTTTGGTCACCAAAAGTTGCAACTTTGGGCATGGTCAGTTCTACAATTTATATTTATGCCACATGGACTAAAATTGTACCATATTTTGAAATCGGAGATACTTTAAACTTTTTTCTGTGCCATTACGTGAAACCAGAGTTGTTTTCGATGCTCGTTTCTGTTGTCCTCCCATGGCCAATGCTGACATGTTTCACCATGTTTTCCATGGCTCTCGTTCTTTACTAATGATAAAAGTACATTTACAGAAAATTATACGCAAGACTGCACTTGAAACAAATTATCGATGGTACTCATTAAGACTCAGTTACGTAGATTCCAGGTGAGCTCTTAATGGACGTCATTGACCCTGCCGCGCTGTCTATACGCTCTGCTGACCTCCTTGCAGACGTAAGACTGCACATAAATTGGATTAAATTTTTCCAACAGCAGCCCATTACTTTTTACGAAAATTATTCTTCTCGTTCGTTCTACCGAAAAAAACTATTCCCTTTCATCTTGGCGTGAATGTCATTCATAGCACTAAATGCTCTTTCGCATACTAATTTAGAAATAGGAATCTAATCAACGTATTTTTCCGCAGTTCTTAGGAATTTCCAAAATGAGTAACGACCGTATGAACCCACTGATTATCTGGTTTTAATCCTGCACATTTATGTGGTCTCAAACCATGCTAGCCGCGGTGGAATGGCCGAGCGCCCTAAGGCGCGTTGCGGCGGAGCGCGCGGCTGCTCCCCGTCGGAGGTTCGAGTGCTCCCTCTGTCATAGATGTGTGTATGTTGTCCTTAGTATAAGCTAGTTTAAGTAGTTTGTAAATATAGGGACTGATAACCGCAGTAGTTAAGTCCCACAGATTTACAAATATTTGAATTTGAACAAACCATGCCTGCTGACTTCAGCACAGTAATAACAATGCTTTTTTTATTATTATTAACCAGATGTTTTCAGTTTTCAAGTAAGTATACTGTCACTCCGACCAGGCTTATGGATGATCAAGAATCCTTGAACTTAATAGAGATGAAAGTCACCCAAGTGGCGTCAAGTAAAACGACTTGCAGTAGGCGACCGAACAATCCCACGTGGGATCTGTCGGCCGAAAATGCCATACGATCAATTCATTGAACTTACTTCAAGAAATAATTAAGTTTCCTTCTGCAAATCTTTGTCCTTTGATACGGTTCTTATTTTTCAAATGTTTGTAAATCTATCGGAGTCAACTGGTCATTAGCCCGTAGCTTACAAACTACTTAATCTAAGGTAAACTAAGCTAAGGACAACACTAACATTCTCCTAATAGCATGTAGCTACGTTCATTAAGCAACAATACTAAAATAGACCAGAAGAAGGGCACTCAAGCGTCCGAAATCGGTCGTCTAAAATAAATTACAAGCAACTGGTTGTTGAATTTTATTAATTTATTACTAACATCCATGCTCGACGGGGGACTCGGACCCCTGACGGCGAACGGCCGCGCGCACCGCAGCACGGTGTTCCAGTGCGCACGACTAATCCGCCGCGGCGCTATTCTTTTTGAAGGCGTGGTTGGCAGCATCTAGTGCTGTTCGGCTTTCCTGTTATCATACAGTTCTTTTCTTGTCGACGGTATTTAACCAGTTAAGCAAGCTATGTATTACTTTGCATGCTTGTGCAAGTGCGAACGTCATAATTTCAAACTCTTCATGCAAACAGCACCTAGCGAAATAGACTCGTCTCCAACAATGGTGAAACAACGGCAAATCGTTTACAAGAATCAAGGCTGACAATGTTGCCAACAGCTCAACGTGCCTGAGACAATAACAGCGATCGGTCGCAAAAGAATTATTTTCGATTACAAATCGATTTCGTCTAGTTCCTAGCCGTACAGCACACTGGTGTAGCTTAAACACTGATGATGGTTAGGAACCCTAATAGGAATGTACGAGGCGCGTCCAGAAAGTAAGTTCCGTTTGGTAATAAAATAAAATTGTACACAGATACAGAAGAATTTTTATTGCACAAAATTCTACAACTCTTAAACTACATTTCCACGAAACTGCCGAAATTTTATAGGCACTTGTCATAGCGTGCCACAAGTTTTTGCATACATCCTTCAGAGAAGGTTGCCGCCTGTGTATTCATCCATGTGGTAACAGCTCTTTATCATCGTTGAAGTGTTGGCCACCAAGGACGGATTTTAGATGTAAGAAGAGATGAAAGTCGCTAGTAGAGAGGTCCGAGCTGTATGTAGGATGATCAAACAGGTCCCATTGAAATTTCCATAAGAATTATTTGGTCGCATTCGGTGTGTGAGGTCAGGCATTATCGTGAAAAAAATCTTTTGACAGTAATCCTCTTCTTACACCTAAAATCTGCCCTTGGTGGACAACACTTCAACGATGATAACGAGCTGAAATAACATGTTACCACATGGTTGAATACACAGGCGGCAACATTCTATGAAAAAGGCACAAAAAAAACCTTGCGCCATGCTATGATAATTGCCTACAAAATTTCGGAAGCTATGTTGAAAAGTAGTTTAACAGTTGTAGATTTTTGTACAATCAATATTTTTTTTTTCTGTATCTGTACCCGTTCGTTTTATATAACCAAACGAAACTTACTTTCTGGACGCGCCTCGTATTTAATAATAGTAAATTATTTTGCGACAGATCGCATTCTCAGAAATTAACGTTCGCTTCTGACGATTGGTCCAAACATGGATTCGAAGCTGAACGTGTATTATAGGTCCGACCACTTGACGACGCGTAAGGCAAAGACACAGACCCTGATGAAGGCCGCCTGCAACAGTGGCCGAAACGTCGGTACAGCTTATGAAATTACGACGCGGTGTCATACCCAGAAGAATTTTATTGATGGAATAATTTTCGGTTCCGTTATGGTGCCACGAGATAAGTCTGAAGAAGTAAGTAATAATTCGTGATTTTAGTGGGAGCAGTCGTACCGGCGTAACTGCATCACTGCACAATACGTACATTAGACACATTTAAACGTTGCACTCGTATTGCAGAGGGAGTCTGCGGGTTACCTTGCGGACTGGAGCTGTCCCTGGCGAGCCTCCTGAGCAGCGCGGCGCTGAGCGCCACTCGGCACAGCATGCCGGGCCGGCCATCCATGGTGCGTGGGGTGCGCTGGTGCACGCGCCGCGGCCAACACTCAACACTGACTGACTGCAGCCGCGGCCGCGGCAGCCCGCGCGCCCGCCGACACCCTGCCCCCACCACCGGCCGCGCCGCTCCCGACCCTCCACTTCCTCAAGTTCGCGGTCCATCACACACAAACACCCACTCCCGCGCGCGCAAACACGCACAGCCGTACGCCTGATTGTGACCCCCCCCCCTCACCTCCAAACACACACTCGTGACTGTCACGCGCTCCCGCAGCGTGGGATCCGACAGTGAATTCACACGACTGACCTTACTTCAAGCGTTCGTTTGTTGCTACTATATGTTCAAATGTTTGTAAATCTATCGGACCAAACTGCGTGGTCATCAGTCCGTGGCTTACAAACTACTTAAACTAAGGTAAACTAACCTAAAGACAAACAAACACACCCATGCCCCAGGGAGGACTCGAAAGTCCAACGGCGAGCAACCGAGCGGTCCGTAGCGAGACGCCTTAGACCGTTCGGCTACTCCACCGCGGCTGCTATTATATACACCCGATGTTGTCAGTATAAATGCGTAGTTACTAAGAAAGAAAAAGTTGCATCTTCGGAAAATTAGATGGAAAAGAATGATCGCTCTAGTCTTATTCCTTCAGCAATGCTTTATTTTCTTACACAACATTCCATTACCCCCGTTCTGCTCTTGTTAATGTTCACCTTTTACCTTCCTTTGAAAACTCTGTCCATTTCATTTGCTCATCCACGTTCTTTACTGGCTCTCACGGAATGACATCATCATAGGCAAACCGAAAAGTTTTTATTTTTTCACTCTGAACTCTAAATTCCTTCTCCCAATTTCTCCTTGCTTTCCTTCACAGCTTGCTCAATGTACAGATCGAATAGCATTCGGAAAAGGCTACGGGTTCTATTCTCTTCCCAACCAAAATGCTTCCCTTTCATGCCCTTCGACCTTACACCAGTTACCTTCACAATTAAAAATAAAGGGTATTCCCGTCAACATTGTCAAAAGCTTTGCAGGCGGTGGCCGAGGGGACTGCTGCGCGTCAGACACGGTCTGCACGGCCACTACGGTCGGGGGTTCGATTCCCCCCTCTGGCATGGATATTTGTGCCGTCCTTAGTGTTAGCTAGTTAATAAGTACTTCGTAAGTTTAGGGACTGATGACCCCGTAGTTAAGTCCCATAAGCTATACAAACATTTGAACATTATCAAAAGCTTTCACTAAATAAACAAAAGCTATAAACGTAGGTTTGCCTTTCCTTACACTAAGTTCTAAGATAATTTCGTATTTTGAGTATTGCCTGGCGTGTTCCTACATTTCTCCGAAATCCAAACTGATCTACCATGAGGTCGGGCTCTAACAGTTTAGGCAACGACACAATGAAGGTAGTAGATGAGTTTTGTTATTTCGGCAGTAAAATAACTTATGATAGCCGAAGTGTAAAAATATACAAAATGCAGAAAGGCGATGGGAAGAAAGGCATTTCTGAATAAGAGAAATTTGTTGAGAGCAATAGTAATTTAAATGTTAAGAAGTACTTGATGAGAGCATTTGTCTTGAATGTAGTATTATTCGGGATTGAGACGGGGACGATGAGTTCATACAAAAATATAATAGAAGCTTTTGAAATTCAGTGTTATAGGTGAATGCCGAAGATTGGATGGGTAGATCGCGTCACCAATGACGAGATACTGAACTGATTTGGGAGAGAAAAGAAATTTCTGGCATATCTTGACTAAGATACGGGATCGATTGGTAGGACGCATTCTAAAACAAATAGGAATCGTCAATTCAACATTGGAGGGAAATGTGGTGGGTAAAAATTACTGAGGGATATTGATAGACGACATAACTGCGTCAAACCAGTTTATGAAATGAAAATAAGAACACACTTTTTTTCCGAGTTAAGTTGTGACGCAATCAGCAGATGGGGGGCTAACACCACATACGTATCTCAAACTAGCGCCCTTTACTCACTACACTTGTTGACTCAGTGTGTAGATATATACTGTGAAACGGGTAAGGAGAACGGTGAACTTTTACATAAAAAAAAAAAAAAAGTTCCAGTAAACGCACTAAGTCGCCTACCTCGAGAGAGATGGTGTCTTCGTCACCTTCGCCAATGTCAAACATCTCCTACATCCAACAAGTGATCGTAACTCTTAAGTTGTGTGTTTTAGAATAGATGTTTACTGGACATTTTTCCTTGTTTTGGTGTGCGGAACCAGTTGCCAAAATTTATCGACGTTTTTTGGGGCGCACTTGAAACAAGTGTACACGTAGCAGTTCCTTGGAAAACATGGCGGACACCATGGCCATGGGAGTAGGCCAGAAATTAGCTGCGAAAAGATGTCTGGATTTCAGAAACGGATTAGGATACAGAAAAAAAATCGAGGTACTCCGACATCATCTTCTACATCGTATTCAAAAATCAAATGTTTGTATAGTCTATGGACTTAACTACGGGGTCATCAGTCCCTAGACTTACAAAATACTTATGAACTACTTACGAACTAGGACGGCACAAATATCCATGCCCGAGGGGAGATTCGAACCCCCGACCGTAGCGGCCGTGCAGACGGTGACTGTAGCGCCTTAGTCCCCTCGGCCACCGCGGCCGGCTACATCGTATTAACATATGGTAACTTTTTTACTGTTTGGCAGGAACATAAATTCTACAACTGAGTATAACCGTAATTTAAAATTTTGGTAACCATAAACTACCGTATTCCCGGGTTTTCTCAAGAGTCACATATGAAGAAAATCAAAGCCCACTCTAGAGATCACCGAATGCACACGAACTGCTTCCATCTATTTGTCTTGGGTGGAGAAAGGGTCTAATGCTTAAATATTGACCCCGTGCATGTATGATATCTACAACTTGCCAGTTCTGCCGACATGTAGCTAAGCTAGAGGCTATCTAAAATAGTGGACCCTTATCTCTTAATCAACAGAATCAGGAATATGCCCACCCTGAAGAATCGCATTTTTGCACCTGGCTTTTTCGAAAATGAGTATCGTGCACTGTGGGGCTTGTAGAACAGTTAAAAGACACTATTCCGTCATGGTGACGAAGTACTCTGGTCGAAATCACTTGTTTAGTTGAATTTATTTGCAAAAGCAAATTACCCCCTAATCCACAGTATTTGCTATTCCTGTACATGTACACTGTTCATGAAATTCACACCAGATACTATGTAAATAAGGCCGAACATAAAGTAAACCAAGACACAGTAAGGATTCAGAAATTAAACGTATATATAGACGGACATATGTATATAGATGGATTAGTTATCGGTGAGCACTCAAACATGTACTTTGATAAGTAAACAGAAGGTTTGCATTATAAATGGGAATTTTAATAATTAAAGGGTTTTGGATAGAGACAATGGCTCGAAGATACCGAAATTTTCACTCAATCTATCATCTCTTACACTTCAGCCTGTCATATCCTCCTCCTGTTTTCCTTTGCTACATAAATTGTTAGGTTTAAGTAGTTCCTTTATTTATTCAATAATAAGGTAATCTTTCTCCACCCAGCTTTCACGGCCATACAACAAAGTTCGTAGAAAGCTAGAACTGCTTAGTATTGACATCCTTCATGCAGAAGAGAGACGATCGTATTTCAGCTTTACTATACATTGATTGCTGTTATTTCACTGTGTTGTCATCTTGTGAGAAAATACATTTTAAGTACTTGAAACTGTCCACCTGTCATTTTGTTCATCCTGTTTGCTACTCAATCTGATTGAATCTCTTACGGTTGCGCGGAGTGGCCGCGTGGTCTAAGGCGTCATGCTACGGACTGGCGGCCGGAGGTTTGAGTCCTCCCTTGAGCATGGCTGTGTGTGTGTTGTCCTTAGTGTAAGTTAAACTAGTTTGTAAGTTTAGTGACTGATGATCATAGCAGTTTGGTCCAATACGTTTAGTAACATTTGAAATCTCTTTCCCACAGACCCTACTTTTTATTTGGGAATGCTGATCTTCATACCATAATCCTTACATCTTTGATCTAGCTCAAATATTAGATTGCAAGCTTTCAATCGAAACTACTATCACTATCTCGTCCGCAGCCGAGCGGGATGCCGTGTGATTTGGAGCGCCAAGTTACGGATCGCACGGAAACACGTGTCGGAAGTTTGAGTCCTCCCTCGGGAATGTGTGTGTGTTTTGTCCTTAGGTTAGTTTAAGTAGTTTGGTCCAATAGGTTTACAAACATGTGATCATTTTAATCTCGTCCGCATATGCGAGAGTGCTTATTTTGTTATCTCAGCCTGTCAGTCTAGTGTCTTCAACATATGGTCCATAAATAATATGAACAACAGTGGTGACTGGTTACAGCCTTGTCTTAAACCTGAGACTACCCTGAACCATGTACTCCATCTGCCGACTACTCTAACTGCTGCCTGGCAGTCTAAGTAAAGACGTTTAATTACCTGCAGAATTTCTGCTCTTAAAATGTTTCTAGACGATACGATCACGACTCAGCTATTGTGAGCCAAGTGAATTGCTCTGCACTGACACTTTATTATAGTCTTACATTAAATGAAGCAGTGATATTGCTTTAATGGCATCGAAATATAGGTTTAATCCAAGTTTGCTGCAATATTATTTATTTAGCAGTAATTTGTTCGTCATTTGTTCGTGTTATCTTTATTTGGGGTATTTTATTTATGTAGTAAATGTTACTTTCATTCTACAAACACTCCATCGTGATGAATGTTGTTTCATGTGCAATTTACATGAACATTCTCTTAAGGGAACTGGCGTATTGATGATAATAATCGTTTATTTACAGTAGGTTTCGGTGCTGGGTTGTTATGTACGTCCAAAAGTCTTCTTCGCTCTTTTCATTGTTTGTCAGTATATAAAATACTGTATGTCTCCTTAACGAGCTAACTGCATTGTTGTTGGTGTTAGGGTAAAATATTTCCTCGGGTAATAAGAAGCTCGGGGGTGTTATTGCAGGCGGACTGGCCGCTTGGAACGCTATACAACATCGCGTAAGCTGCACTTTTCCCCCCTCCTAGAGCAGGCTGTTCCAATTAGCGCCCTCGCCCGTGCGCTTGGTAGAGCTCGCTCGCTCACTTGCTCGCGGGGCACCGCTTTTCGGCAGTGAGCTGTTGTCGCATGGAGCACGCGGCTGCGGCGAGCGTGTGTCAAGCGAAGCAGCCGGCTGGGCCGTGACGTCACGAGAAACTGCAGCCACACTATTTGCCACCACGGCCTCAGTTTTTTCTGAAATAGCTATAGTTGAGACTGCCATTTTTCTCCACGAAAATGGGTGACAAGTAACACTAGGTCAATCCTTAACAGTACTATTACGACTTTCGTTATTATAATTAATGTAAAAGCTCTGTGAACCTGATTATCAACTATTTGATTTCATCACTGGAAATTCAAAACAATGTTTATAGTGGCATTATTTTACATTTTTACATGTCTTTTTTTCCCTGGAAGACAGGTAAGGAGTATTTAGTATGAAATGTGTAACGAATTTTTCCATTATTATTTTCTTTTCGTTCAAGAAGACATTGCTTTTAGAATTGTTGCTAGAGTACCGAAAGACCGATGACTGATTTATCCCCTTGAACCGTATCCAAGTTTCTTCAGCGATAATAGTAATTATGCAAATACGAATTTTACAGCCTCTAAATCAGCACAGATTTCAAGAATTCGACGGTGCATCGTTTGCTTTGAGTGTGAAACACCTTCAAAAGCCCCTCCTCCCTCATTCATTTCTAACTACCGCGTTTGTTTAACTACTAGAGCTGTCGCAAATCATATGTATACTTTGGCTGATACGAAATAATGAATCGTTACTCATGGATACATTTCGTTAGTCGCATCTACCGCATCGATACGAATTTACTCACGTGTAAATTATGTTATTGGCATCTACCATATCGATACGAACTCTCTAATGAAAACCAATACGGAGAATGCATATATTCCGTGGTATTATTTATTATTAGATGAGTAATTTATATAGACATCCCTGACGAACTTTAAGTGCATATTGTGTAGCTATACGATTTTGATTGGTTATTTTTGTTTTTAAACAGTTCGGATTATACTTCTTGGACCGTGTTTGCAGGTTAATCCTAGATGATCTGAAGTCCGCTTTTAACGCAAACATAAGTTTCATTGTATTTTTTATCTATAAAAGTTTCAGTATAAGAGTACTTAAAATGAAGATCGTGGGTGAGTCTCGCTAATAGTGATCAATTTGTATGACAGTTTTAATGACGACAGAAATGGAATGTCCTGATCCTTTCCTGAGTAGTTCAAATGTGTGTGAGGTCTTATGCGACCAAACTGCGTGGTAATCAGTCGCTAGTCTTACGCACTAATTACTTGACCAACTTTAACTTACTTTAACTTACGCTAAGGACAACACAAACACCCATGCGCGACGGAGGATTCGAACCTCCAACTGTAGTGGCCGTGTAGACCGTGATTGGCGCGCCGCAGACCGCTCGGCCACTGCGGCCGGCTTTCCGCAGTAGTATAATCGCCTCTAAAAGCAGTCATATAGTATCTACGTGACAAATTTAAATGTTGAAGTAATATCAGTAACAGTTAAAAAATTTTCACGGTATCAAAGACAGTTTAGCGGCCGTATTCCTGGGTGGCACTGGTAACGAGAGTAACGAATACCAATACGCTTGTAACGAGTACTGTTCCTTTTAGTAACGGCTACATACGGACCTTTTCGTTACTCTCACAGCCCTATTATTTACTCCTGCCGAGTGCTAGCGTGCGTGACGTCAGCTTGGCCCATGTAATATTTCTGGCTTACAGCCATCATATTAAGATTAGAGAATTGCTTCGATACAGCAGGTCGGAACCAGTTACCGACAGATAGTAGAGGCTGGTGAGAAGCACAACAAGTGCTACCAGTAGGTCGGGTTCCCATGGGAAAAGTGCTGGCCAGTTTCCCCGAATCCTAGGTAAGTCCCCGAGCGGCAGGTACTGAACGCCGATTGGTTGCAGTACTGGTGGTCACGCGCCAAAACGCGATCATATTTTTATTAATACTTAATAAAATAATTATTCCATGTCAAACTCAATTTAGGAAACCTCTGAAAGCCAAGCTTTGTCCTGACTATATAACATATATTATCTCTTGTAAAATTAATAAACAAAACAATTAAAGACGGACCATGCACGGCAGCCATGTTTGCGCGCCAAATTGCGGAGCGAAGCCATCCTTGCATCAAGCCGCCACATGTCAGTCGTCTAGCTGCCTTGACGTCAGTCCAGAACACGCACTTGTAGGAGCAACATGTAGCTCTCGCATGTGTAGGCGGTCATAAGTCATACATTTATCATTTTAGAATAATGCAAAATAACAAAATATTAAACTTCCAGTTAAGACAATGTGTGGCAAGTGTATATTATTATGCGGTTTGTTGGTTTTCTGCATTCTTTAAATAAATTACCTGGCATCCCAAGAACTTCAGTATTATTACGTAATTAGAGTTCCTGTCAAAAGTTTAATGATTTCAGCCTCACTTCAAGAACTCCGACCTGTGTGTGCTACCATCTGCATGGGGACGACAGCTATGGAAGATCTCAGGTTGGTGAACTGTAGAATTTCTAATCTTCACACAATGCAGAGGGGAGTAACTACAACCCTCGCGTACACTGTTGTGCGTCATCCGTGGCAATATGGAGGAGGAAAGAAAATGATAGAGGACCGGTTAAGATACCCCTATAGAAATTTTCGTGTTGTACCCACCACCTCAACTCCGAGCTGGGGTAGTGAGCGCCAGTGTGCGCTCCTGCTCGCGGAGCCTGTTGGAACATTGTAAAAAGATATAAGAAGCACAGATCGCTGATCATGAATTTTTATTTACGACGACCGGTTTCGCTGAACTATGTCAGCATCATCTGGTCAATATAATATTTTAGAAGGCCGTAATGTCAATCAGTTGTTATAAGACATTACACTGTTGTTGACATTACAAGATTATGGCCTTGTAAAATATTTTATTTGACCAGATGATGCTGACATAGTTCAGCGAAACCGGTCGTCGTAAATAAAAATTCATGATCAGCGATCTTGGCTTCTTATATATTTTTACAATATTATAAGTAGATCGCCTCCTAAAACGTAAACCAACTCAACCTGTTGGAACAGCCTGCCCTAGAGAGTTTGCCGACTGTACGTTTTGGACAGTGTTATTGGACGCGTGAGGGCGCCTTAAGCCTCGGTGGCGGCGGCTTACCGGCGGCGAGCTGTCGCACGTAGTCGCGGCGGTCGATGATGTACTGGAGGCCGGTGTCGGAGCTGGTGGCGGCGCGGATGCACTGCACGCACTGCGCCTGCGTGAGCGCGTCGCTCACCGACAGCGGCCGGCGCGCCTGTCCGCACTGCAGCTCCAGGCTGTGCAGCAGCAGCTCCAGCCCGTCGCGCTCCAGGAACTCCACCAGCCACTGCCTGCAACACCACCACCACCTGCTCACTCTCTGATTTACGCTGGCGCCGGCCGCGGCGCCGCAGCGCACAAAAAACAAAAACGCCGCCCTTCCGGGACCGGCGCTGTAAATATAGGGCACAACTGTCCACCGTGTCAAAACTTATGGAACAGCCGTACAATTCAAGTGGCGCCACACTGCCAGCGCCGGCATAAAAGTCACTGCCGGAGGCAGTAGCTCCCGAAAATGTGTGGGGCCCAAACCACGAGTGATGAAGACCACACGATTCCTACTTGATTTAGGAAATAAAACTTATTAACTTAATCGGTGAGATAAAGAAGGGAAAGATTACCAAACTTTAGGGAAACTAAACTTCTGATAGCCAAACTCAATATTGCAAAGTTATAGCCTATAACCTTATCTACCATATCCACCTGTTTAATTGTTAATTTTATTCTTAATTAAGCTGGTGTATTTATTCAAAGTTGGTGGAATCTTTCCCTTTTCAATCTCACTGCAGTTTTAAGCAGAAAAAGTTAAATAAAAATATTTGTTTTCGTCTAAAAGTATTACTGTATTACAGTAAGCCGGCCGCGGTGGCCGAGGGGACTGCGGCGCTTCAGTCACGGTCCCACCTCGGGCATGCATATTTGTGCCGTCCTTAGTATAAGCTAGTTCATAAGTAGTTTGCAAGTTTAGGGACTAATGAGCCCGTAGTTAAGTCTCATGAGCTCTACTAACATTTGCACATTTGAATAAAAAAAAGTAGGTAGTGTCAAAAACTGACAGCTTGAAAAAAGATGCGTTTTCGTGTAAAGAACAAAATGGCTATCTCAGTTCAAAACCCCAAAAAAGTAGAACTTTTCACTTCTTAATCTCACCGATTCAACTATTAAAACACCCTCTTTCTTTACAGACAACAGTTAAACTCAGAACTGTAGTGAGGTCAAGAATAAAAATACACAGGTACCAATTGATAACTTCACTATAATTCCACAGAATCAATTTAATATAAACGAGGATTTCTTTTCAAAAGCTTGCCTTTAATATCCTTCAGTGCACATTACGCTGTCTTCCATATGTTTTTTTCCTTAACTAAAGATTTCGCAGACGACATTTGCTTAATGGCACAGCAATATCGACACGTCGAAGAGAAACTGGCCAGGTTACAGAGAGAAGAAGAAGCTGCAGGCCTCAAATATTCGCAAAACCGAAGAAATGCGGATAAACTCTACCATCACGACTAGGCTGGCCTTTAATGGAGAGGTCCAATCTTTCCTCTATCTCGGAAGTATGTTCACGACTACAGGAGGCGCTGAGGACGTCGTCCGTACTCGCATCCGCAAAGCATATGGTGCGTTTGTAAAGTTGTACCCTGTTTGGAGAAATAGGAACAGCTCAAAGAAAACCAAGGCATGGTTGCAAAGTTTTCATTAACCGTTGCCTCCGACGTATATTAAACGTGAGATGGTCAAATATAATGACTAAGATCTTTGGAGAGACACAAATCAGCAACCAGTCAATAAACAAACCAAGGACAGAAAATGGAAATGGCGTGGGCATACATTGAGAAAGCCTGATGGAGCTGTTGAAAAGGTGACGTTGGACTGGAACCCTCAAGGGGTTAGGAAACTCAGTCGTCCCAAAGATACCGGGAAAAGAACGATAGAGAGAGAAGCTGCAGAGGATGGGAACACCTGGAGTGAAGTGAGAAGACTTGCGAGAACTCGCATCAGATGGAGAAATTTCGTTATGGCCCTATGTTCCAGAGGGAATGACAGAAACTAAGTCAAGTCAAAGCAGTTAAAATAAGTACGACACATTTTATAGTCCTCTTTGTACTTTTCATCGTACAGTAAAACACAATTTCTTTAAAATCCACAAATTTAGAAGTAACTTTTAGGAATAAATGTCCAATAAGAAGTAGTAATAAGCACTAAAAAATAAATTAATGAAGATAACAGCAAATCATTTTTAAGCTCACCAGTTCGTTTTTTCTTAATCTGGCTGTGTAATGCTTGAAACTCATCTTTCTTTTCGTGTTTCCTTAGAGCTCGCCCCACCATCGCTATATCAGCGTCCTTTACACACATCTCACACTTTTCTCCGTGCATGTTTTTCAATAGCAATAGCTATTTTTTTTATATCCATCTTGTCACAGGTTGAGCCGAACGTACACTTTCCAGGCATTGTTACCTCATTTGTATAAAGACACCTGTTCTACAGTCATTCCACCAAATGTGTGTTACAACTAGGGATGGTTGATAAATAGCAAATCGATGCTTTGCCACAGAGGAGTTTACACACAGAAAACGGTGTCAGTCGCCAGTACTACGTATAATCACTATTCTACAAGGCTAAGCTACGAAACCCTCGTAACTTGTTCAAATGTTTGTATAGCATATGGGACTTAACTACGGGGTCATCAGTCCCTAAACTTACAAACTACTTATCAACTAGCTAACACTAAAGACAACACAAACATCCATGCCCGAGGGAGGATTCGAACTTTCGTCGCGGAATGCCGCGCGATCCGCAACTTGGCGCTCCGGACCGCTCGGCTACTCCCGCGCGGCACCAACAGTGTGACTGAACATGATAGTTTGTAGCTAACAGAACTAAGGAAGTGAGAGAAGTCTTGACACAATTTTATGGAGTTCTGCAAATGTTGTTCTGCCCTTCTATATGACCACTTCTAAGTGAAAACGCCGCGACGGAGTGGCCGAGCGCATTGAGGCGCTAAACTCGCGCGAGGCCGTTCCCCATTGGTGGTTCGAATCCTCCTTCGGGCATGGATGTTTGTGTTATCGTTAGTATAAGGTAGTTTGTAAGTTTAGGGACTAATGACCCCACAGTTAAGTCCCATAAAAAATTGAAAACATCTTTCAAGAAACAGTTCTAACATGTCGAGGTAAATCTTTGCCTGTTAATTTCATTTCTGAAAAATTCTAACATGTCGAGGTAAATCGTTGCCTGTTAATTTCATTTCTGAAAAGAAAAAAATGTCCATACAGTTTGGCAATTGTCATACGCAAACAAACACCGAGCTTCGGTGTATCATGTTCCCATTGTATCTCATGTGTTTCTACATATGTCGATATTCGGCTGTTGCGTCTGTGCACTTCCCCACAAACGTGGAATGCGGATTGATTCGATAGTAAAATGCTGTCCATTAAATTCTCGTTCTCTGCGGATTCCAAGAGGTCATAACACATTGCTCAACGACAGGTGAATCCTGATGATGGTACAGAACCCGAGTGTGATAACGACGTTTTCGTAAAGAGAAACAGGATTGTCCACATTGTGTCATTTAATTCCCCACTGAGGCGGCCTTTTTTTCAGTCTCTTATCACGGGCAGTCACAAGCTGCTGCACTGTTTCTGTTTACGTGTGGCGGTTCATGACGTGCCTCCTTACACACAGTGCCGGTACCCGTTTAAATTTGTTCACAAGCTGACGAAAATGTGTCACTGATGGGGCTGGTTTATGAAATTTACCGGTAAATTCTGCTCTGGTGTCTTCATATGACAATTCGTATTCCCACGCACTAACTGTATCAATTCGTTCTACTGTGCTGAACATAAACCACTATACCAGCATCTGCAGAGTGGAAAAAATAAATAAAAAAATCAAAATAACGTTTTCGTGAAAATTAAGACTGTAGATTGAGCGGTCTGGAGCTCCACGTTGCGGATCGCGCGGCCTCCTGCGTCGGAGGTTCGAATCCTCCCTGGGGCATGGGTGTTTGTGTTGTCTTTAGTATAATTTAGATTATAAGTGTTTTGTAAGTTTAGGGACTGATGACCCCACAGTTAATTCCCATCAGCTTTACAAACATTTGAACATTTAATAACTTGCCTGTACTGAGTCTGGGGATAATGTTTGTCTCTATACATTTCCCTAAAGGTACTAATGAACGTTGTCGTTTACAGCGTGACATGTAACTACGAGTGCAAATACTTTGGTAGAAACGGCCTCCTTTCCATGATTCGTTGACTGCAGTACCTTTCTTTATTGTATATAGCTCATATGTAATCGACTTATAGGTTACAATGGCCGTTTATTCTAGCAACTAGTAGCAAAAGCCAGTGAGCCTTATCTCTGTTTTACTCTCACTGAATGACCCATTGTCTGTGAACTTCGGTTTGTTGGTGTAAATACGTGATGAAGCAATAAACACAGACTTAAGGACTAACCCTGAGGATCGTCTCCTCATTTACACCCTAACTACCGCCGTAGGCTTATATCCGAGTTTCCCTGTACCTTCTCCAACCATAGAGGACAAAAGTTCAGGTTTAGACCGTGTCGCCAACTTCCGCACTTAAGCAGAAGACGTTACAAATTTGGACAGATCTTTAAAAATTCCCTCGTCGGATTACGACAACGTAAAGCATATTGATATAGCTGTAAGTAAATATACATAATTATCATCGACTGTCTGAAACCTATTTCTCCAAATAACGCGTTACACTCAGTTGCATTAGCTTCGTCGACACGTTGACCAGAAAATGAAATGTTCGAAAAATGCCAATTATATCACATAAACAGTCGGCTCTATAATGGCCAAAATCAAGGGATACCTTCCTCAGAGCAATCAAAAGATACGAAGCCTAAAATGGAGATTACAGGATTGAGGTCTGTAGACCTGCTGAAAGAAGCAGGCGGCTACGTTGCTAGTGATACGTGGCTATTTGTTGTTGCAGTGAGTCATCCATCGGTTAAGAACGCGCAAACTTGAGCTATAAGAGCGGCAACGCCGGATCCGCACCGTGACAAAAGCTGACGAATTCCAGAACTCGGCCTGGCACTGCTGTTATGTCCTCCACAGAAAGCGCCCCAAGCGTGTGACGTGGCAGGGAATCCCGGCAGCGGCCTAACTGTATTGCCCGCCCATCCCGAAAACTGCCAATTCTGGTAAACTAAGAGACTGAGTAGAGAACAAGAACGTCCAGAGCACATTCATTAAATGGGAATAAGGAACGGTTGTGGTTAGATCCAGACAATTCCGCATTTGTACTCTGCTACTTCTACCGAGTGTAGGTCCAATGTCCTCATTACACCAACTTATAATGCAAATTACGTAGTCCGCTTGTGGTTGATTCTATTCTAAATTATCAGTTTTGTACATGTTTACTTGCTTTGTTTTTATATGCATTATACATTTCCTTCTACGTTCAATTTGCTTTAAATGCTATTCGCTTTATCTCTATTTGTGACCTCATACTTGACGACAATAATAATAATAAAGTGAAACTAGAGAGGTTAACCGTCTAATGAAGATTAGATTACTCTAGTTTCCTTCCTGTCTGAAGCATAGGTGTAGAGGTAGCTTTTTGTTTTCTGACTTGACAATTTCTTTAAAAAAATCAAATGTTTGTAAAGCTTATGGGACTTAACTACGGGGTCATCAGTCCCTAAACTTACAAACTACTTATGAACTAATTACGAACTAGGACTGCACGAGGGGGGATTCGAACCCCCCGACAATTTATTACGATCGCTGATTGTACGCCGGGCGCGTTGTTGCTTACAGAACGACTAATTAACGATCGAGACAGTGTACTCCGTCCTAGTGAACTGCCTCGTCGACAAGCAGGAAAAGGCTTAAGAAACTACCGTGGATCATTTTCGAAATTCTGGATTCGCCCCAGAGATGGAACATACTATCTACAACTATAGTCCGGATGCCGCCTCACGGTCTATGGCGAGTATATCACTGCCATCTCTTTGTTTTTCATATATTTCAAAAATGTTCAAATGTTTGTAATTCTATGGTACACAACCACTTTGGTCATAAGTCCCTAGACTTACGAAGTACTTAAACTAACTTAAGGACACACACACACACACACACACACACACACACACACACACACACACACAGCGCGCCCCCCTAGCCCGAAGGACGACTCGAACCTCCGGCGGTAGCGGCCTTACATGGTGCGTAGAACCTTGCCATTCTCAAGCGGAACGTATATTACGCGGGAAAAAATATTGTAGGCGTCCTCGGTGTGGGTCAACGCTCACTAATTTTATCCTCATGGTCCTTTAGCGAGCTCTACGGAGGAGGAACCAGTATACTGGGAGATACGTCAAATGTATGCTATCTGAAATTTCATGAAAGGCGGATTCTCTCTCTTGCTGCCTCTACCACTGGAGTTAAGCTACCATCTGCTTTTTACGGTTGCAAAATGAACCTGTAACGAAGGGTGCTCCTCTCATTTTAGATCTTCTCTATCAATCTTATCTGGTATACATGCCACACTGACGAGCAATAATCAAGTATAGATCGAACGAGTGTTTTGTAAGCTACTTCCTTTATTGCTGGACTAGACTTCCTGAGCATTCCTCAAAAGAATATTTATGAAATTCGTAGCAAATAAATTCATACAACTTCCGTTACGCCTCTGAATTTTTTTTTTTTTACTTGTCGCCGCGGTAGAGTGACCGAGCGTTCCAAGGCACCTTGCTGCGAAGCGCGCCGCTGCTCGCAGTCGGAGGTTCGAGTCCTCCCTTGAGCATGAATGTATTTGTTGTCCTTAGCATAAATTAGTTTAAGTAGTTTGTAAGCTTAGGGACTGATGAACAGAAAAGTCCCATAGTTTACCAACATTTGAACATTTTATTTTATTTCTTGTGAGTGCTGTGTATAAAACACGTGGAAAAGAAAGAAAGAGAGAGAGAGAGATTAGTGTATTTCTTACGCCGTTTTTCGGTTTCTGCTATTTTAAAGTAAAACTGCTTTCAACCCAAATATAGTTCAACTGTGCAAGTGATAGAAAATTGTTCCCAGAGTCGAAAATAATAAATCATGAATAAGCTTGAAACATTAACTGCCAAAAGGGATAGGGTTGAATTAAACCAATGGGAAATATCGGAAATTATGGCCAGACTCGAATTCGAACCTCGGTCTCCAGATAAAGAGTTCCGCTGATCACTGTGCCACACGGACACAGTAATCAACACTGTCCCCAAGATAACCCACGTAGGCTTCCCGTCAGCCACACATTACTGACGGTATGCCCAAATGGTTGTAATTGGCATTTCGCCTATTCTTGCAAAAGTTCGTGCATAGTGTGCTCTGTAGTGAGGGAATAGTGCGCCACTGGCAGATAATGACGTAAATTCATTTGGTCTTTATTTATAATGGCTAATGGACCCAAATTTTCTGTAGTGCATGTCCGAAGGGAAACCCAACTCGTTGGACTGACACAAGATTGAACTCTAGACCTTGAAGTCTGAGGTTTGACGGACACTGCGCTAAGTATCGAACTGGACAACACTGCTTTCTAAAGAGGCGTAATGTGCACGAGATTGGTGATACAGTAATGAACGAACGCTGGTCTGGATAGTAGGCGTGCTCATCCGCTCGCCTACGCGAGTTGGCTGGCGAGTCGGTGGTACCGGAAGTACGGTGCGGCGTACCCGGTGTCCCCTTGGCTTGGCGCGGCGCGGCCCCAGGCATTTCTGACATTCTGGGCTGGTGCCGGTAGCGCCCGTGCCGGTTTTTTGTGCATTCCCCGTCTGAAATAGACGCCGCGGTGGCGGTGGCGGCGCCGCCTCCAGCGCACGGCGACGACAGCCTGCGGCGCCTCGCCCGCGGCCTACCTGTACTACCTGTCGTCTGCTCGACGGTCCAGTGGACCTCTCACCTCTAGCCACGCGACTCTGCAAACTTTCGCGGCCGTCGCAATTGTAATCGGCGGTACCATCTCCAAAGTCGCCAACCCGCGACATATCCACCTTCCCAACCTCTCCTGTACTCTAAATCTCGACCCCTCCTATACTGGAGACTGGAGTCTTCCAGAGTGGTTGAAAATTAGCGTCGCTTCGTGGAAAGACGACACGAGTTTCCAACAACCTCAAGACTTCTGAAGAAAGGGGCAGGAAAGTACTGATCTGGTTCAAAAAATGTTTGTATAGTCTATGGGACTTAACTACGGGGTTATCAGTCCCTAAACTTACAAACTACTTATGAACTAGCTAACACTAAGGACGGCACAAATATCCATGCCCGAGGGGGGATTCGAACCCCCGACCGGAGTGGCCCTGCAGACCGTGACTGGAGCGCCTCAGTCCTCTCGGCCACCGCGGCCGGCGTACTGATCTGGAAAGGGTGAAGAGGAATCCGGCACTTTCTAACTGCTCAGAAGATGTTACAATAAAATGCACCTCGTCTCCAGTAAGTGAGCTTCATACCACTCGCGTTAATGGCCAGCCATTAAAATAGTTCTTCTTTATCCTAATCGTTTTCCATCTATGTACGAATTGGCGAACAGACAAGGTAGCAATGTGCAACTGTTTGCTGCTGATTCTGAGGTGCACGGGAAGGTGTCGTCGTCGAGTTATTGTAGGAGATACAGGATGATTTAGACACATTTTCTAGTTGCGGCGCTCCGCGGCGGATTAGCCGTGCGTACTGAGGCGCCATGCTGCGGTGCACGCAGCCATTCGCCGTCGGGGATTCGAGTCCCCCCCTCGGGCATGAGAGTTTGCGTTGTCCTTAGGTTAGTTTAACTTGGTTTAAACAGTTTGTAAGCAACGGACTAATAACCCAGCAGTTGAGTCCGATAAATTTACAAACATTTAAATGTAGTAAGATCTATGTTAATGCAGATGAGTACGAAAAACAGTAGTGTAATGTTAAAGTACAGCATTAGCGATGTGCTGCTTGACTCAGCCAATGTCGATCACTTGCTTACGAGAACCGTCGCTGAGCGCTATGAAATGGAACGAAGCATATAAGCACAGTTGTGGGGCAAGCAGATAGTCCATTTAGGATTACTGAAAGAATTTTGCGAAGATGTGGTCAACTGTAAAGGAAAGCGGTGCCACCAGTTCTTGAGAGCAGTTCGTGTGATTGTGATTCCCGCCAGACATGATGAAAGAACGCCGTAGGAACCATTCAGAGGCAGGCTGCTAGATTTGTTCTTGGTAAGTCGCGCGTATAACTGAGATCCTCCCGGAATCTTTGTGACAACTCCTCGAAGAAAGGCGGAACTCTATTCAGGACATTCGGGGAACTGGAATTTGAAGCTCTCTGCAGACTTCCGCTATTTATGACAAAGATAAGAGGAACTGGGGCTCGCACAGAGGATTATACATTGTTCTTTTCCATCGTTCCGTTTTCGAATTGGAAATGAGCCGTGTGGTCTAAGGTGTGGTGCTACGGCCTGGGCTGTCGTTCCCGCCGGAGGATCGAGTCGTGTGTGTGTGTGTGTGTGTGTGTGTGTGTGTGTGTGTATCCTTAGTTTAAGTAGTTTGTAAGTCTAGGGAGTGATGTCCACTGCAGTTTGATCCAATAGGTTTACAAACACTTGAACATTTGGGCAGGAAACGAAACGTCTTGTACTATCAGCTACGCATCATTCTGTGGCCTGCAAAGTATGTGTGTGTTTCTATATAGCTGCATAAGTATCTGGTATAGAGTAAGCTCATCTTTAAAAAGAGGAGACAAGAAGGCTAAAGCGAAATTTAGTTCAGCATTTGTGCTGTTAGAAGTGAATTGTGGTGAAGATCTAATCGACTATTCATAATAATCTGTGCTGTTTGTTGCACGCAGAATTCGAGGCATGAGACACCTGCTACTGACGAAGGAATTCGTCACTGTGACTCTAGATCATAGCTGTATAGAGTGGTGGATCAATATTAAATGACCTCAAATAGATTATAGAACATGGAATGAAATTTACCAATGAAGACCAAAAGCATGGTAATTGGAGGAAGAGGTAAAGCATGTATTAATGTAAGAGGAGATGAAACAGAAAAGGTACCTAAGTTAAATAATTAGAATATTATCGTCAATGATGATATGTTCTGCATAACTGAAATTTGGATAACAGTTGCCATGGCAAAATAAGATTTCAAGGGAAATGTGAAATTATTTTATGGACCATCACACAAAGATCTGAGGGCATGACTTTGCGAAGTGTTATGTATGATGCTTTGCAGTACACTCGTATGGTTCACAGACAGACATTCTGTATTGTTGATGAAGATTGGAGGCACTAGAGATGTGAATACAGAAGAGAACAGAGCAGTTGGATTAGGAACACCTATTAAAGAATGAGGAGTTGGAGAACAGTGAACTATGTTGAGAAACATAAACAGGAGGGAAACGAACTGGATTTATGTTTAAGGAGGAACTGCATACTGAAAGAAGCAACAGAAGGAACACACACACACACACACACACACACACACACACACACACACACACACACAATTAGATCGGCCACTCCACCGCGGCCCCAATAGATTCACAAAGTAACTTATGCTAATGACAAGACACACACATTAGCATAAGTTGCTTTGTGAAACTATTGGGTCCGCGGCGGAGTGGTCGATCGGATTGAAGCGCTATGCTCCGATGCGCGAGGTCATTCCAAATGTTCAAATGTTTGTAGAGCTTATGGGACTTAACTACGGGGTCATCAGTCCCTAAACTTACAAACTACTTATGAACTAGCTAATACTAAGGACGGCACAAATATCCATGCCCGAGGGGAGATTCGAATCTCCGACCGTAGTGGCCGTGCAGACTGTGACTGGCGCGCCGCAGAACGCTCGATCACCGCGGCCGGCCGAGGACATTCCCCATCGGGGGTCCGAATCCCCCTCGGGCATGGATGTTTGTGGTGTCTTTAGTAGAAGCTAGTTTATAAGTAGTTTTTAAGTTTAGGAACTGATGACCCCGCAGGTAAGTCCCATAAGCTTCACAAACATTTGAAAATTTTGAATGTATTGGTCGATGGCCTCAGCAGTTGTGTCCCTTAGATTTACAAACGCTTGAAGGAATAGAAGCAATGCTGAAAGGCAAGAGAGGAAGAGGAAGGGAAGGATGTCAAATACTGAACAACATCGAATGAAGGAAATATTCACACATAAAAAGCCTTGCTATAGGCAGGCAAAATTGGAAGAGGTTTATCCCACGAGAAAACTTTTTTACATGGCAGAATACGAATGGTGGTGGTGGTGAGTGAATCCGTTGATTCGTAATTAATACAAACGAGCGCTAGGGCGCTAAGGCGAAGCTTGAAATCCTCAGCAGCGGCCAGTGAGTTTGCGAAATTTGGGAAACGTCATGAAATGGCCGCATATAAGTGAAGGAGCACGCCTCTTATGCTTCCGGCGGTTAGAGGACGCCGCGGGCGTCGGCTACAGCGTTATAGGCGGCGAGATATCCGGCGGCGGCGGCGGCGTTGGTGAATCAGCGCGAGGTGACGCAAGCGGAGGAAGGCACGTCCAGCCGCGTCCGCCGCGCGCGGCCGGTCACCGGGGCGACGCCCGGAACCGCGCCATACCATAACACTCCGTCACCAAAAAAAAAAAAAAAAAAAAAAAAAGCAGACGTCTGCTTCATTTCTAGTCACGACGTTACGTTCTCCTACACGTGGCATCTCAATGGAGAAACGTAACAAAATGTCAGCACCTATACTAACTATACGTAATTTAATAGCGTCACTGTATACTTTCAGTCATCAGTTCCAAAAATTATATGTTTAAAGTGAATACGAAGCGCATCCAGCGAGTACTCTTTATATATTACAGGGCGTTTCACTAAGTGTGTTTGCCTCTGTAACTTATAAAATAATAGGTTACGGGAAATTTTAATGCGGTAGGTCAACACAAGAAATGTTACACTTTCTGCGGAGCTATGAACATATTTTATTGTATCATTTTCCAAAGAGTTACACCACAAAGATATCATTTTTTTAAATGGAACAATAGTTTTTTTTTCTATCGTGTATTGAATTTGTTGAAACCAGCTACGTCCAAATCACTGTTAGTTTTAGAGCTACAACCCTTCAAAGTTCTGGGGGCGGAGGCTGCGATAGCGTAGCTAATTGGCCGAGTGGCTATCCCCTGGGGCACTGCCCACTGTCTCATGACCAACAGCCAGTCAGCTACGCTGTCGTAGCCTCCGCCCCTTAAACTTTGAAGGGTTGTAGGTCCTAAACTAACAGTGATAGGAATGTAGTTTAAATTGATTTGGACGCGTCACGGTCTGCACGGCCACTACGGTCGGGGGTTCGAATCCCCCCTCAGGCATGGATATTTGTGCCATCCTTAGTCTTAGTTAGTTCATAAGTAGTTTGTAAGTTTAGGGACTGATGACCCCGTACTTAAGTCCCATATACAAACATTTGAAATTTTTGAGCAACCACTACACCGCCTGGACACAGCGATCACCACTACAGCGCTAACTACCCTAGCACGACTCCGGCCAGATCCAAATTGTCAGCTTATTCAGACACTACAGAGGTGGTGTCCCTGGCCATTTTCACTCACTACTTGCGGAATTTCGCCGATTACCGTAATAGAGTTCGAGGCTGAAGTGTACCCGCACTGAAGAAAGGATATCACAGTCTGCGTGTGTATGTGTGTGCGGGCTTGTGCCAGTCTGTGTCATGTTTTGGATATCTGGAAGAAACGATACACTCGCGAACCAGGTTGGACTCAAACAGGTACGTAGACGGGGTAATCTCTCTCTCTCTCTCTCTCTCTCTCTCTCTCTCTCTCTCTCTCTCTCTCTCTCTGACACTGACACACACACACACACACACACACACACACACACTTTGATAGTCACATGCGTACTCATTGACACACGACCTTCACTTCCGACTGCTGCATTCTGAGTTTTCTGTGATTTTATGAATGAGTGTGTGTTCTATACGAAGCAGTGGCGTAACTAAGGGGGGGGGGATGAGGGGGATAGAATCCTCCTCCAGAACCCCTCCGCCCCCCCAAAAGAGAGAGAGAGAGAGAGAGAGAGAGAGAGAGAGAGAGAGAGAGAGAGAGAGAGAGAGAGTAGGGAATGACGCTCAGTGAATCGTGGCATCCAGAAGCGATTGTCGGTGTTGCAGGTGAAAGGGATCCCCGTCTTGGGCTTCCGTGTTCCGGGAAGAGGCGCGCGCCCAGTGCCAAGGCCAACACGGCGCGGTGGCGGCGGCGCCACGTGCGTGCGCCCCTCCAGCCCGCCATTGATAAATTTACCGCGGCCCGCGGTATTTTGGGGGGATGTCCAATTTATACGGTAAACAACGCGCGCGGCCCGCTCATTTACTTGATGGATGCCCCGCGACGGAATGCCGCCCGGCCGTTATTAATACGGCACGACGCTTCCTGCCGCTGCCTCGCCGTGCCGCATTCCTCTGGGCTCGGGGACAGCCACTTGTCGCGAGCGCTCACTGGATTAGGAAACGGGCTGCGGAACCGCAAGCAGCCACAGCCGGGACACGGATTCCTGACGCCGCGCCGGCAGCTCGCAGGTACTTCGCACACTCTCAACTCGCTTCAGAACAGGAAAAAAGCTGGCTGTTCCGACGTAAGACTCACGAAATTTTCTTTGTATAGCACTGGTGTATATACAAGTCAATTGGTGCGGTAGCATTCCATTCAAAAGTCGATATTGCATTTCTAACTAGACGAGGGGAGAGTAGGAATTATGTCAGGTGTGCCACAGGGGAGTGTCGTGGGTCCGTTGCTGTTCACGATATATATATATATATATATATATATATATATATATATATATATATGACCTTGTGGATAACATCGGAAGTTCACTGAGGCTTTTTTCGGATGATGCTGTAGTATATAGAGAAGTTGTAACAATGGAAAATTGTGTTGAGATGCAGGAGGATCTGCATAGAATTGACGCATGGTGCAGGGAATGGCAATTACATCTCAATGTAGACAAGTGTAATGTGCTGCGAATACATACAAAGAAACATCCTGTATCATTTAGCTACACTATAGCAGGGCAGCAACTGGAAGCAATTAATTCCATAAAGTGTCTGGGAGTAGTCATTAGGAGGCATTTAAAATGGAACGACTATATAAAATCAATCGTCGGTAAAGCAGATGCCAGACTTAGATTCATTGGGAGAATTCTAAGGAAATGCAGTCCGAAAACAAAGGAACTAGGTTACAGTACACTTGTTCGCCCACGGCTTGAATACTGCTCACCGGTGTGGGATCCGTACCAGGTGGGGTTGATTGAGGAAGTAGAGAAGATCCAACAGAGAGCAGCGCGCTTCGTTACAGGATCATTTGGTAATCGTCAAAGCTTTACGGAGGTGATCGATAAACTCCAGTGGAAGACTCTGCAGGAGAGACGCTCTGTCACTCGGTACGGGCTTTTGTCGAAGTTTCGAGAACATACCTTTACCGAGGAGTCTAGCAGTATATTGCTCCCTCCTATGTATATCTCGCGAAGAGACCGTGAGGATAAAATCAGAGAGATTAGAGCCCACACAGAGGCATATCGACAATATTCCTTTCCGCGAACAATACGTGACTGGAATAGGAGAGAAAATCGATAGTGGTACTCAAGGTACCCTCCGCCACACACCGTCAGGTGGCTTGCGGAGTATGGTTGTAGATATAGATGTAGAAGAACCAATATTGAAGGACGCGATAGCATCCGTAAGCTTTTACCCATGGCGTCATATGGGGGACGTACTAAACGAAAAGAAAGAGGGGGAAAAAAAGATGAAAAACAACATTCCGAAAAACACGACTCGTAAAATAAATTTCTCCATTACGTACAAAAAATCTTTCGTTTGCTGCAGTGCTCTGCGAAGCAATATTACCATTGAGAACGAAGTTTCAAGTGACTAGTGTTTCTGAATTAAAACATGAAGTTCGGGTAGCTAGATGGGTGAACTGATCCGTCTGTATTGTCAAAAGTAATGATATACACACAACAAAGGTAACATGATCAATTTTTCGACTCATGTCAACAGATTTCGCTTCTTCAGAAATGCTTTTCTTCCCATAGCCTTTCTGCGTTTACTTCGGCCATCACTAGTTATTTTGCTGCTCAAATAACTCAGCTATTTCTATTGTCTCATTATCTAATATAATCCCTTTAGCATCGCCTGATTTCCTAAACTGTATTCCCTTACCCTCGTTTTTCTTATACCCTGCTTTAAAGACATTGCCCATTTCTTTCAATTGCTCTTCCAGATCTGACAATTAACATGCCATCACGCCATCGTTACATAGAAATACGGCGTATGATTCATGTGCTAAGATCGTTCGCCTTAATGTTTGACACGCTAGTAGGATGGAACCACACTTGCTGTGGTCTTTTCACAATTTCTCGTACAAGAAAGTCATCACTGGCACCGACTGCCTACTACGGCCATAGCCACACAGTTATTACCACACTGAATTTCAAAAATGTTCAAATGTTTGTTAAGCTTATGGGACTTAACTACAGGGTCATCAGTCCCTAAACTTACAAACTACTTATGAACTACTTACAACTAAGGACGGCACAAATATCCATGCCCGAGGGGGGATTCGAACCCCCGACCGTAGTGGCCGTGCAGACCGTGACTGGCGCGCCTCAGTCTCCTCGGACACCGCGGCCGGCACTGAATTTACCTTTCGTATAATTTTATCTTCCAAATCATTCTGCAGAGACGGACGTAAATTCTCCCGAAAAACCCCTTCTTCCCTTCATCACAAAGCAACATGTTCATCGAACTTAAGGTCCACTAGATCTCCGAAGCACTGTCGGGCTTGGTTAGCACGTGGTTGGGTCACTGTCCGGCTCTACGGAGCGCTTTTGGCAAGCGGCGCGCACTCTGGCCTTGTGAGGCCAACTGAGGAGCTACTTCATTGAGAAGTAGCGGCAACGTCACCAACACCGATACAACGCCCGGGAGAAAAGGGCGCTGACTTCTGCTGACGCCTTTGGGCGGTGGATGACACGGCGGCCGGTCGGTACCTGTTCGGCCTCTCCTGGCCTGTAGCACGGAATTTACAGATTACAAATTTTCAGTGAGAACAGTCCTGCCCAGCGGCATACTTTAAATGAATATGAAGACACGATGTAAATTGCTGTGTACATTAAACTAGATTATCGCGAAAAAGACTCTCTCAATCTTCGGGTTTCAAAAAATCTGTGGCCGAATGTTAAATCATTGCACAATTTGATAACCGTTTCTGGCACATGAATCTTGTAAAATGTTATTCTTCTCTCAGTTTAGTAAAAACAAAAAACCGTTGCACAATCCTTGTAAAATAAAAACAAATGCTTGAAAACAAATAACACTGAATCCCATAAACTCTACCTTCACTATTAAGGAATAGCTACATTTTCGTAATATTACGACAACTTTATTTTGATCTACTAAGGGTTGCAATAAAAACATCTGATTTGTTGCCTTTCCTATTTTGCCCCTAATCACTTAGAAATAATTTTATGCTGGACCAATATATTGTTTTTATTTTCTTCCAACGGGGGATTTCCTAAAAAAAACAAATTTCTCCTCTGAAGGAACGACTCTAAATTTTCAGAAGAGTAATTGTAGCATTTACCTGTTCACGAACTTTAACTCTGGCTATCTGTTCCCTTCAGATACGTTGCAATATCTCTTTGTGTTGCAGCTAGTTTTTAAAATCCTATCTAACTAGATAACGGGCCACGACTTTTCATCGGATTAATTAATACCCTTTATCAGTGCGATCACCGAGTTCACTCCTCCTATCGCTGTCGAGGATAAGGAAGAACCAAAGTTCAAATTTTCATTGTTACGTTTCTGATAAGCTACGCATTAGGGATCGATGTGCCATCTAATGTGTAATATGTACCTACAAATTGAGGATTTAAGGGGGAAAGAAAGATTTATTTGAAAAAATCTACTGGATATTTGAATTTATCTCGTTTTGAGGGGCTATACTAGCTAATGCTACTTGGTTATGGGACGAATAGATAGTATACAGAATGCTGATTGCAATATTTATAAACAATAATGACATGAAAAACATTTATCTGAATAAGAAACACACTAGAGAGAAAATGATCTATGAGAAACCATTACACAGACAAAAAAGTATGGGCCACAAGGAAAGCTTTCAAGTTGAGCATAAATAATTTTTATCATTCAGTTGTTGTAAGAAATTATAGCCATTGAATATAGCACATAATATTTGTTATACATAGCAAAGATAACAGCATTCACAGAATCTACATAAAATACTGAACGTAATACTTCCAAACAAAATTTTCACTTAGTCGCTGCCGTAAGAATTTAACAAGATAAACTTAATTGACTGACCATCTTGAGGCAATAAAATTTTGTTTTTATCATAGATTCGTATAAAAAAACTGCATGCATTGTGTTTTTGTTTTTGGAAAGGTAAAAATGTAGTGTTACTGGCGATCATTTACATCATGTTTCATATCTTGCAAAACACTTATGTCATTTGCAAAGAGTAGGCCACGTTTAGTGGCAGATTTGTGAGAGACAATGGTCTGATAACAGCACTTTGTGGCGTAATCAGTTCCCACTCCACCCTCACTATACATTACCCAATGAGACCCAATCACTTCTCTGTTTGTTGATATTTGAGGACATTCGTTTGCTTCCTCCAGTCAAGATATTGGAAATGAACCATTGCCAAGTCTGCCCCCTAGTTCCATAATGTTCCAATTTATGTCGGTTACACCGACAGGACCTTGAACCGTAATCTTCCTTGCTTTGGTGTACCATGAAAAGCTTGAGCATAAATTGGAACACTAGAGACGGCACACAATCAAATGGTATTGATTAAGAGGAAGGGTAATGACAAGAGAGGTCGAAGTCAAATATTTGTAATTCTATGGTCATTGGCTTACAAACTACTTGAACTAAGTTGAACTAACCTAAGGACAACACACACATCCACGCCAGAGGAAAGATTCGAACCTCCGATGCAGGAGACCACGTGATCCGTAACGCGGAGCTCCAGACCGCTCGGCTACTCCCTCGGGGCTGACAAGAGAGAAAGCTAGAAGGTTTGTAACATTATGAATATATTTGCCTTCCATGTAGTAGTCAGGTCGAAGTCACAACCCATTAGAAACGTTTACATGTCTAGTTTTCGTGTAATAAATATGAGGGAAATTAAAATTGAAAGGAGAATAGCTTGAATGTAATCATTTTAACGACTTGTTATTGGAAGTAATACTATGATCACATCATGTTTACTTGAAAATAATTATACAGTAACGGTAAACAAGTTACTTCATCCTAGTTGATTGGTACCAGCTTCTTATATATGTAGGACTGGTTAACTACATATCATTCTATGAAGATACCTGAACAATCTGGGTACTATTTTCCTTTGTGAATATTCTACAGTTCTAAGGAACATATCATGGAAATTCTCAGAACAGGAAAATCACAAAGGCAAATAGTACAACATTTTCTTTGCGTATATATTGTTGCGCTTTTCAGCCAGAGACTTGTTTAATGCAGCTCTCCACCCTACTCTATCCTGAGCAAGCCTCTTCACCTATATCAATTTGAATTTGCTTACTATATTCATCTCTTGGTCTCCCTCTGCGATTTTTACCCCTCCAACTCTAAATTCACGATTCCTTGAAGTCTAAGAATGTGTCCTAGCAATCGATTCCTTCGTTTAGTCAAGGTATGCCAGAGATTCCTTTTCTCCTCTATATTGTTCAGTACCATCACATTAGTTACGCGATCCACCGAGCCTGTCCGCACTGTTTATCGTCCATGTTTCACTCCCACACACAGCACGAATGCCTTCAGAAAGGACTTCCTTACGCTTAAATTAATGTTTGATGTTAAAAAAATTCTCTTTTTCAAAATCGGTTTTGTCCCCATTGCCATTCTGCATTTTATATCCCGTGTACTGTGACCATTGTGTGTTATTTTACTGCCCAAGTAACAAAACTCATCTACCACTTTTGTTTCGTTACCTAATGGAATTCCTTCAGCATCGCCCGATTTTCTAAGACTGCACTCCATTACCCTTGTTTTACTCTTGTTAATGATCATCTTATATGCACCTTTCAACACATTGTTCATTCCGTTCAACTGCTCTTCCAGGTCCTTTGCTGTTTCTAACAAAATTACAATGTTATCGGTAAAACATAATGTTTTATTTCTCCACTCTGAACTTAAATTTCTTCTCCAAGTTTCTCCTGTGTGTGTGTGTGTGTGTGTGTGTGTGTGTGTGTGTGTGTGTGGTTAACCACTCCTACACAGATAAAAAAATCTGGTAACCGTCACCTATGCATTGTCCATCGAGAGAAGTAATATCTAGAATTTAGTATCCTAAGGACACTGTACACCCTGTGGATCTGTGAATATTAAAATCCGTAACTATTTTAGGAATGCATTCCCCATGCATCTGTAAATCCTGTGTTCAAATTCTGTCAGTAGCGGTCGTGCGTCCATAATCATGTCGGAACGCCACACTATAGCCATCTCGCTCTCCGCGATCGCTATCCCGTCTCACAAGCAAAGTACTTGGGCTCGAACAAATATAAATACACGAAAATCGTGTGAGAGATAATGTGAAGGTTCCTCATTGCACTAGTGATATTCCCTCATCTGCAAAGCTCTGCAGTCGCCCATTAGAGGCCTCTGCGTGTGCCATGCCGCATTGCACTTTGATCTGCCGGTACACCAGTAGTGACGGTGCAGTGTGCCTCTGAAGTTGCGTTTTGTGCCGTTATTTGTGTAGTGAAGCGTCGGATATGTCGGCAATTGGTAAAAAATCCTGCTAATATAGTGTGACTGGGTGAGATGAAGTTATGAAGAAACCTCCTTCGTGAAGATTGTATTGGTGTAGAAGATGTTCAAATGTTTGTATAGCTTATGGGAATTAACTACGGGGTCATCAGTCCCCAAACTTACAAACTACTTATGAACTAGCTAATCCTAAGGATGGCACAAATATCCATGCCCGAGGGGGGATTCGAACCCCCGACCGTAGTGGCCGTGCAGACCGTGACTGGAGCGCCTCAGTCCCCTCGGCCACCGCGGCCGGCTGTAGAAGATGAATCATTCGCTTGTTACCTGGTATATTCCTATAGTGTTTCTAATCTATGCTCATATTTCTGCACTATAATAGGTACCAGAAAACATGTCAATGATTCATCTTCTACACCAAGACCGTATTCACGAAGAAGGGCTCTTTGGAATTTCATCTCAACCAATCGCAAAACATCAGCAGGATTGATTACCAATCGCAGACCCATCTGACGCTTCACTACACAAATAACGTCACAAAACGCAACTTCAGAGGCACACCGCACTGTCCCTAGTGCTCCCGACTGGTGTACTGTCAGGTCAAAGTGCAATGCGGCGTGGCTCACGCAGAGGCCTCTAATGGGCGACTGCAAAGTTTTGCAGATGCGAGAGTATCGCTAGTGCAATAAGGGACCTCTAAATTATCTCTCAGGCGATTTTGGTATATTTGGGAGACCCGGGTTCGAATCCCGACTGGGTACATATTTTCAGCTTTGCCCAATCGCAGTTGATGTCATATATTCTGTGAATATTAAATAATAGCAACTGCAGGATCAGAAGTGACGTATGTTATTTCGGAACAGACGCCACATGTATACATTTGTGTTTGTTCGAGTCCGAGTACTTTCCTTGTCAGTATGAGAGGGCTTCTCGCAGCCAGCCTTTCACATCCCCAATCTGCAACTTAGGACTAGGACGGAAATTGATTATTTACTAAACGTTGCGCCTGCCGCCTTCTGCCAGAGTAAACCACGAGGGGAATGAGCGACAAAGCCGGCGTGGAATGCGGGGGAGGAGGGTGCCCTGGCTGTTGTGGGGTGGGGTGGGGCGGCAGCCCGCCACCGCCACCGCCAGCCGGCGCTCGTCTGCGCGCCTCCTAAATTTACGCCCAGTGGCTGCGCCGCGAGGAACTCCACTAGCGGGAACGCCTCGTGGCTGCCCCGTCATCCCGCCTTCCGGTCGCCGGCTCCACAACACGGCGGCACTCCTGAGAACCTCGGACCGCAACCAAACTACGGGACAGGCTGTGTACGCGCGTCAGCGCTCTTCTGTGGAACGACGACGTCGCCTTGAGCGTGCCCACTCTGGGAAACCCCTCTATGTGTCGCGGGACCGTATTTATGCCTGTGACTAATGTCTCAGTTGTAGCCACTTTCCAGTTGCGTCGCGATATCTGAGAATACAGCGACTATGAGTGGAATTCAGACAAGTGGTGCTACAGACGAATGATGAAAATTAGATGGGCAGATAATGTTACTAATGAGGAGGTGCTTAACCGAATTGTGGAGAAAAGGAGTTTGTGGCATAACCTAAGAGAAGAGGTAGATTGGCCGCGGTAGAGTAGCCGAGCGGTCTAAGGCGCCTCGCCGAGGAGCGCGCGGTTGCTCCCCATCGGAGGTTCGAGTCCTCCCTGGGGCATGGGTGTGTATGTTGTCCTTAGGTTAGTTTGCCTTAGTTTAAGTAGCTTGTAAGCTACGGACTGATGACCGCGCAGTTTGGTCCGATAGATTTACAAACATTTGATTTGAGGTAGATTGGTGGGACACATTCTGAGACACCAAGGAATCTTCAACTTAGCATTAGCAGGAAGTGTGTGGGGTAAACATCGTAGAGGGAGGCCGAGGGACGAATACAGTAAGCAAATTGAAAAGGATGTGGGTTGCCAAACTTATTCTCAGATGAAGAGACTTGCACCGGACAGGGTAGCGTGGAGAGCTGCATCAAACCAGTCTGCGGAATGAAGACTACAACAATCTATTGGTCGCCAGCGAAAGAACCAGACGCCGCTAAAGGCAATACTATTCTTTATCTCGACTGTTGTGATTCCGATTGAAAATATTTGAAGTCAAAGTTGTAGAGAATCTAATATCGAAAAGGTTGTTTTTGGAAAGGTATTTCGGTTATCTGACTCAAAGCCGGTACATGCCGTCTAAGGATGTAGTACTTCATTTGGCCCTATCGTCATATTAATTTGCTGTAAGTCATTTAATGGATATTTGAAGATAGATTTGAGGGTGATATTTCGTCTAGCGATGAATGTACCGTACGAAAATATCGTGTAAAAATCATGATTCATAAATAATAATCAAAATCTATGGTTATTCAAATGAAAAGCTACGAAACGTCTTAATAACCAGATTGGTTGAAATTCGAATATGGGATAATGTGTGACCTCTAGAGACATGAACCATATGTCGTCGTCTCCCCCTAAAAAATTAATGACAAGATGATACTAATCATCTTTTACAACGTCAGAGGTCCGACACTCATTGAATTGACTTACGCATCGGGATAGTACTCAAATGCTTTACAAGAACTGAAATTGTCAGTTGTAGTAGTTCACGGGAAATGCAGAACAAGATTTTACTAATAATAACAGAACTAAGGTATATCATTTTCGTAAGTTCAGTACTTAAGAGCCAATTTTTGTTGATCATTTCCTTAAATACAGAGAGGGTTGGTTTTAATCTGTATGTTGCTATTCTGTTATCGTAATAACAAGATCACTAAAAGACACTGGTTGGTTTCCAAGAAAATACCATGTAGCGGTATTACAAATACACTGCTGAATATATTATAATATTTTGTAAGACGAACGAATAATGACCATCATGTCTTGGAACATTGCTGTTATCAAATGGCAACGCTAGACGTTTACACTACGTACGTTATGTTTCGTGTTCCCTTTATACTGTAGGCCAAAGTTTTCGCTTACTAAAGTCTCAAACAAATTACTAAATGAATTTTTTACTGGAGGCATTTTCAAGGGTGGCGTCCGTGTGTCAATGTAGAAACAGATGAGGATTCAGAAGACGACTACCGGGGTGGCTGAACGCCTGAATGTATTATTTCGAACATTTCATAATATTGCGGATATTCCACTATTGGAAATAAAACAGAAAAAAATATTTCCAAACAAACTGCCGACCTCAAAGTATTTTCTTGCGTGTCTGTTATGAAACAGAAATTAGTAAAAGATACTGAACCTCTACCAGTTTACTGTGTGGATGTGTTTTTTCGTGTTGCACTATAAAGGATTAATCAAAGATATAAAAATAGGCATATCCTGCCTATGTTGAGTGCTCCTGTTAGCCACTAGCGTAGCCATTATGGCAACGGCATTTGTTCAATTAGCCTTGAGACATAAAATAAAAAAAAAAAAATCGGCGCTAATGGATTTAGTATGCATGTACCTTACTCGTAGTAGGTATAAGACCGCAGTAACTTCACTACAATAAGCACACGAGTCTAGAGATTAACACAAGTTCTCTTGTGCTGGTTTTACTTTACCACGCCATATTAAATGTTGTTATGATTGACTTCGAAACGTTTCCGTGTGTCGACTACTGAATAAAAAGCACGTATACGGAATATGACGCAACCTGTGTAATTGGTCTTTGAGTCTTTCTAGCAGCAGTGTTCCTCAACGAAGCGAAGCCTTCTTGGGTTAAATTAATTTCCGTCGCGCCGTAAGGGAGTGTTGAAAGTTCCACGACGCTTTACGTGACTGAAGCTGTAAAATAAAAAAAAAATCAGTCGCAACTCTGGAAAATTGTGAAGAAATGCAGCTGATCGATGATTGGTGCAAGAAGTGGCAATTGATTCTCCACGTAAACAAATGAAACCTACTGCAAATACTCAGAAAGAAATATCGTTTATTGCATGACTGTATGACAATTACTGGAAGCAGTTACTATGATAAAATGTATGTAACTATTTGGAGACTGACCAGTTAAACCTAATAATGGAGAAAGAGCATATATCAGACATTCATTGGAGGTGCATTTCATGAAGCAAGGCTGTAGCTTACAAAACAGTTGTTCGACCAATTCTTGAATACTGCTCGCTAATGCGGTGTCTTTACTGGCTATGATTGTTGGAGGAGATCGAAAGAAAATCTTCACACTTCATTACATTTTCATTTAGCAATTGCGCACATGATCCAATAGCAGATGTTGCAAGAATGGAGTTCTGTATGACCGTATAGGCTACTGCCACAAGTTCGGAGAGCGTGCGTTTGTTTGAGAATCAACCAAGATATTGCTTCCTCTTATGTGTATTCTACTACTACTACTACTACTACTACTAATAATAATAATAATAATAACAACAACAGAAGAAACATGATTAGTAATATAAATACATGTATTTGACGGAAGATTAGGAAAGAAAATGCAAGAACTCGATACCTTTGCACCAACTCCTCGAAGACTAGATCTTCCGTCTGGCATGCAACGACTGACAGCACTTTGAATATCGATTTATAGGAAACGGTTGATAGGTACAGCGGTATTTGTTACATGTAAGTATTTATTACACCATTGGTTCGCAGTCTGTGTTTTTGTAATGGGACCCACATTCTCTCTGGACAAATTTTCTCGACGCAGTGTACATATTGTACATATTCCTTAATAATGTTGTCTTCACAGTAAATGGTGGTTTGGTCGGTCTCCACATCGCTCCGCAAGTTTTTGCACATTTAAAAATAACTTTTTTCATATTACGAAGAATTTTGGTGTTAATATTTATACAGTCATAATAAGAGACAGCTTTGAGTCAGATTAAATGCAAATCCCAGTGAGATTTGTGTAGTTAAGCGTTGGGATTAACGATACTTTACATATGTATTGAAGTCTGTACGAGATAGTTCTGCCAGGGAAGCTTTCTCAGATGCTGACAATCTTAGTTTTTCAAGGTCGTTCTCTATAAACGAAATAACCGTAGTAATTTTGGGAGAGTAAGTAGTAAAACAAGAACCAAAAGTTGCACTGGTCCCAACGTAATGTTACTTCGTGAAAACTGTAAACATAACACAATCCGTAACCATTCAAAAATGTTTGTAAATCTATCGGACCAAACTGCGTGGCCATCAGTCCGTAGCTTACAAACTACTTAAACCTAGGTAAACTAACCTACGGACAAGCGCACACACCCATGCCCGAGGGAGGACTCTAACCTCAACCGCGCGCTCCGCAGCGAGACGCTTTAGACCGCTCGGCTACTCTACCGCGGCTCCGTAACCATAATTATTATAAATAAGCGGTAGAACTTAATTGTTCCTTTTCTTTGCGGGCTAATATAAAATGTTTTACAAACTGGATATATGTTCATATTTTAAAGTCGTCAGTTCAAAATTCAAATTCAAATGTTTGTAGAGCTTATGAGACTTAACTACGGGGACATCAGTCCCTAAACTTACGAACTACTTATGAACTAGCTAATACTAAGGACGGCACAAATATCCATGCCCGAAGGGGGATTCGAACCCCCGACCGTAGTGGCCGTACAGACCGTGACTGGCGCGCCGCAGTCCCCTCGGCCACCGCGACCGGCAGTCGTCAGTCGTTAGTTCAAATCTTTGTAAATCTGTGGTATCTAACTACTGTAGTTATCAGTCTCTAGGCTTACAAACTACTTAAAGTAACCTAAGGACAAAACACACACACACACACACACACACACACACACACACACACACACACACACACACACACATATATAGGTGTCTGAGGGAAGACTCTAAGCTCCGACGGGGAGCAACCGTACACTCCGCAGCATTGCGCCATAGAGCGCTCGGCCGAATCCACCGCGGCTTGAAGTCGTCCGGTGAGCTACCCGAAAAGGCAACGCGATCCACTGTTTGGGAGCCATTGTATTAGAGCTCTGGCTGGGTGAGAGTGACTGGTAGTTGAGACGAACGCTTACCCCGCGTCTGCTGCGCCGCTGTTCTCGGGCAGGTCCATCTGGAGCGAGACGTCTGGCATGTGTGCGTGCCGCAGCGAATGTGTCGCTGAGTCCATTCCTGCCCGGCGGCGGTTACCGACGTATGAACTCACACCAAGTTCGCGGCCACCGAACCTCAGGTGACGTAACTCCCACACTCGCCATATGGCCGTTACCGCGAATGGAGAGCCGTTGGCTGCTTATCTCACCACCAGAATAAGCTCCCGCTGCCGTTGGCGGACGAGGCGTGGCCCTCGTGAGAGAATGGGGAGTTCCAGTCTAGGGACGTCAGCGGACGCTTTCGGTTCTGCACGTTAGGAGAGCCTGGAGACACACTACAGGCTATAGCGGGTAGCGCGGCTCCAACGACCGCGTAGTCCACAGGACTTTAAGCCTTGGTCTTCCTCCCTTCCCTTATAATGTGGAAGACGAGTCCGTTTAATTTCAGCGCTGCGGACTTGGATCGCGAGTTCGGCGCTCGAGTACTAGCCCTTCCTGAGGTCTAAGTATAGCAGTGAGTCTGTTCCCACCATTTCGTTACGACACGAGACAATTAATTAGTTCCCGGCGGTCGCAGAGGAATGCAATTTGCAGGAGCTAGTCGGCAGCGCCGGAAGGAAAGTGAGTCATAACTAGTGAGAAGACTGGTCTGCTCGTTAGAAAAAGAGCAAGAATTCCTGTCTTTTTCCCACCAAAACTGCTTGTTCACCACCCCCTTCTTCTCTTACTTCGAATTCACTTTCAAGGCGCGATACAATTACAGACATTGCCTGCCACAGGCATTGAATTATACAGACGGGGAAAGCTGAAAATTAGTGCCGGACCGAGTACGCGTCTCCTGTATACTAGGACGTGCCACTGACCACTGCGCCAAGTGGGCACAACACGGCTACCAAAGGACGCCTCCTGCCAGACGTAAATTCTCAACCTATCTACGCACTACTGACGTAGTGCCCCATTCCTCTTTATCCTGTTACTCGCGGAATTTCGCCTATTCCCGTGAAAGTTCGAGCGTTCTGCCCTGACAGGATCAGTATCCATCTTAATCATATCCTTGCGGTATCTGTTTTTTCAGACGCGTCCGAAAGCATGTACACACACACACACACACACACACACACACACACACACACAGGATCCGCAACTGGAATGTGTTTAAAATATGTTTCATTCATTATATTTTCACGTCACAGACATTTAGGAGTCAGATTTTGTGACTCGTTTCGAACTATAGTAAGTACACTTGCAAACCTCTGGTCTGCGATGTAAACATCATATACAAATATTTTGTACAATGTGAAATATTAGTATATGGCAGTTGAGACATTGGTCAAAATTGTAATAAAATGTAAGTTACTAGACGTTTTAAATCAGTTACTTTTGTTGCAACTGATCACGAAAACCATCTTCAAGCCGTAGACAGGCACATAAACGTCACAAAAAATCTCTCTCTCTCTCTCTCTCTCTCTCTCTCTCTCTCTCTCTCTCTCTCTCTCTCTCTCTCTCTCTCTCTCTCTCTCTCTCACACACACACACACACACACACTCTTTAGACCACGGTATTCAGTCTTTACAAGATTAAGAAGAGACATTGTTGGTGTGTTATATATTTGGAACGCAGCAGTATGTGTGTGTGTGTGTGTGTGTGTGTGTGTGTGTGTGTGTGTAATGGCAGGATAAAGTTTGTGGAAAGCTAGACACAGGGCAGTGCACTGATATAAGCAGTCGGTTGGTGTTCAGTATTTTGTTTATCACAACAACTGTTATTTACTTGGTTTTTAAAACAGCAGCAAGCAGATGCACTTTGTTTACTGGTTTCGGGCCCTTAATGACCTTCTTCAGACACATATTGGCACCTTTCGACCATGTTCATAAAGTGTAGGGTGCGAAACCGGTGAATAAAGCCAATTCAAGTGCAACTGGTTGTTGCCATTTTAAAAAACCAACCAATCGGTTCGTGTTATTTACCGCTGCTCATATTGACATCGCCGAGCATGAGTCGAAACATGTAGGTAACTACGACAGACGTCGAGTCACCTGTGCAGACGTTATTGCAACAGTGAAATCTTTAGGATGTACGATGTTTACATTACTGTGCTTCGTCCGTTACCTTTCTCCGACCGTCGCGTCGGTGTAGGTAATACACAAGCAGGGTTTTGTTGTGTAAGCTCACAGTGTAAACAAATGCTAGATAAGGAATACTGAATAATAATAATAATAATAATAATAATAATAATAATAATAAAAAATACGATATAAAGCTATTTCATTGGAGAGAGACGCAGAGATACCGAGTGATCAAAAAGTCAGTATAAATTTGAAAACTTACTAAATCACGGAATAATGTAGATAGAGAGGTAAAAAATTGACACACATGCTTGGAATGACATGGGGTTTTATTAGAACCAAACATCTACCGTTATCGGACCTTTTTTCTTCGAGGAACTGCGTGATTCTGGTTTTGTAACTGCTAGCGTGACGGGTGAGAGGTACGCCGATATGTTACAGAATCGCGTCATCCCCAGCCTGGCTGATAAACACCTGCTGGAACGTACGATTTTTATGCAGGATGGCGCTCCACCCTATATTGCTAGACGCGTGAAAGATCTCTTGCGCGCGTCGTTTGGTGATGAACTCCGGACATGCTTTACGGTGCCGTTCACAACATTATTCCTCGACTACAGCTATTGTTGAGGAATGATGGTGAACATATTCAGCATTTCCTGTAAAGAACATCGTCTTTGCTTTATCTTAATTTGTTATGCTAATTATTTCTTTTCTGATCGGATGAAGCACCATCAGTCAGACATTTTTTGAAAGTTTTTTTCCCCCTAATATTTCAGAGCTCGACCAGAGGTGCAAGGATTATGATATGAAGATCAGCATCTCCAAAACCAAAGTAATGTCTTTGGGAAAGAGATTCAAACAGATTGAGTGCCAAATAGGAGGAACAAAGTTAGAACAGGTAGACAGTTTCAAGTACCTGGGATGGATTTTCTTACAGGATGGCAACGTAGCGAAAGAACTGGAATCAAGGTGCAGCAAAGCTAATGCAGTGAGTGCTCAGCTAAGATCTACTCTCTTTTGCAAGAAGTAAGTAAGTACCAAAACTAAGTTAGCAGTGCACCGCTCTATCTTTCGTCCAACTTTGTTGTATGGGAGTGAAAGTTGGGTGGATACAGGTTACCTTATTCACAAGACAGAGGTTACAGATATGAAAGTAGCAAGAATGATTGCAGGTACCAATAGATGGGAACAATGGCAGGAGGGTGTCCATAATGAGGAAATCAAAGAAAAGCTGGGAATGAACACCATAGATGAAGCAGTTAGAGCGAACAGACTGAGATGATGGGGTCATGATACACGCATGGGAGAAGCAAGGTTACCTAAGAGACTCATGAGCTCGTCAGTGGAGGGTAAGAGGAGTTGAGGTAGACCAAGAAGAAAGTACTTAGATTCGGTGCAGAATGATTTTGAAGTGAAAGGCATAACATCAGACGAGGCATCAATGTTAGCATTGAATAGGGGATCATGGAGGAATTTTATTAGAGGTACTGTGCTCTAGACTGAACGCTGAAAGGCACAATCAGTCTCTAAAAATGATGATGATGATAAAACCCCATGTCATTCCAAGCATGTGTGTTAATTTTTACCTCTCTACCTACATTATTCCGTGATTTCTTAAGTTTTCAAATTTATACTGACTTTTTGATCACCCGGTATATCGCCGTTATACTTTTAGCAACTTATACCGTTTATTACCTGCATACTCTGCTCTAGTTAGAGGCAGCAACCTCATCATCCACATCGCCCGAGGTCGCGCCGTTTTGGAGTAATTCTCGCTGCCCTCACTTAATGAAGGCACGATGGGTTGAAAGAGTGTCCGTGACCGCGCTTAAGAAAAGCGCCGGCCAGCTGAGACCTCGGCGGCCAATTAGGGGATTCCGGGGGTGAATGCGTCTCGTGTGCGCGCCTCATTCAGCGTTTGTTAGGGCGGCGCTTCCTGCCGCGGCCACAGAGCGGCCTTTGTTGCAGCCGCGGATCACCTTGGCAAAGGCCGTGTCATTTCAGCCGAAACGCCGCCGTTCGCTGCGCCTGCCACTGCCGCTGCCGGCTACGTGGGAGAACGGGAACCTCTCTACTGCTGGCTGTACAGTCGACGATAACGTTAACCAAACACACGCCCTTTAACACAGGCGGAGGGTCGTTGCCGCCGCCCATCCCCTAGAAGCATAGGGACCAGTGCTGAAAAAGCACGGGTCTTCATAGGTCAGTCAATCTGAACCTGAAATGAAGACGTATTTAAACAAAAAACGGCGTTGTGGAGTGGCCGAGCGTTCCAAGGCACCTAGCTGCGGAGCGCGCCGCTGCTCGCCATCGGAGATTCAAGTCCTCCCTCGGGATAGGCGTATTTGTTCTCCTTAACATAAGTGAGAGTAGTTTGTAAGCCCAGGGACTGATGACCGGAGTACTTAAGTCCCATATATTAACAAACATTTGAACATAAAATGAGAGTACAGACAGGGCAGATACCTTATTCACGATCCATTTGTTAGCGACCGTAACAGTCATCAGTGCTAAGCTGAGAGGTCTTTTTTCTCTCTGTAGGCTGAAGACGAAATCAAACATAGGCTATGATCGACTGACAGGCTTAGCTTTCCTCTACATTCAGAGAGATATTAGTACTAAGGCGGCTGATGTAAGATTCCCCAAAAGTAAAAACGGAAGTGCCACATTACAAAGAGGCAATTCCATGTTTGTATTCATCGCCCTTTTATTAAAAATGTGTCCATTATTTATTGTTCAAATTAAAACTTATTACTAAAAATATGTCCTTTTTCAATTTTTTCTACAGCACTAAATGTGCTTAGCCTGGATACTGGTGACGAAAATCATTAATACTTTAATTAAAACAGAAATATTTCACCTCCCTCCCCTCCATCTCTGAAATCGTCTGGGTCTGCAGACCCCAGATATACTCTGAGAGAACTGAATTTAACCTAAAATTGCTTATGTTCCTGGCTAAATAAAAAGCAGTATTTCCTGGACATGAAAACGAGCCAGATATGCGCATTTGCAGATGATATCGCAATCATAGCAAGAGAAAAAAATTTGTGTATAGTCTGAGTAATGACACACTAGCAGGCTTCCCCACAACATCGATGACGACGAATGAATTTAAGGCATTATAAGGCAGACTATGTGCGGAGCCCTGGATGTATACATCGTACCTTTATGGTGAGTGTTGACTTTACTGTTGCATCAGCTAAACATTTTTGAATATTTGCTTCTTCAAATGTTCAAATGCTTGTAAACTTATGGGACCTAATTGTAATGATCATCGGTCCCTTAACTTACAAACTACTTACATTTATCCTAAGACCAACACATCCACCCATCACGAGGGAGGACCCGAACTTCCGACATGGAACGGCCGCGCGCACCGTAGAAAGGCGCCTTAGTGCGCACGGCTATTCCGCCGCGGCTATTTGATTCTTACTGAACAGGAGAATTCCGTATCTGACTTAAGGTGCGACGTAATACATCGCATCCTGTCTTTCTCGCCAGTCGTTGTGAGATTCTATTTTATTGACAATTAAAACTTGTGTCCATTTAAACATGTGGGAAGCGATTGCTGTAATGAAGTGCGCGTTGTTGCCAACTTTTGAACGCTTGGAACCCAACATGTCTAAAAAAAAAAAAACCTTACGTTCGTGAGTATAAAACAGCCGAGAAGAGAAACTCGTAACTAATCTCATAAACTAAAAATAAAACTAAACCATCTGATGATGAACTACCAGGCATTTAGAAAACAAGATAGAAATCTGAGGATGGAAAAGGGAAACAGAGAATAGAGATGTTTGGCGAAAGACTGTTGAGGAGGCCAAGGCCCGTCAAGGGATATAGTATCTTCATCTCAAACATATTTTTACATATTCCAGTTCCCAAACTTCTCGGCTAAAAGCAAGGAATTTCAGTGAATCAGTAACTATTTTTAATCTATTCTACGGCATTATATAAAGATTATTCGTTGTTTAATATGACAAAGGTAAAGCAGATATCAAATCGAAGATGGGACAGTACACCACAGTGTTATAATAGGCAGGGTTAGTCGTATATCATTGCCTTGCTCCGATATAAGAACTAATTTACCAAGCCACTTATGACCTTGTATTTTTCACATCAACATCGTCAGAGCTGAAGTCATAAGTATCAAATAAAAATCCTTTGATGTTTACCAAAAATCTGTAAACGTTCTAGAGCGACTTGTTTAAAATTTTTGTCCATACACTCCTATGGCTCTACTGAAAAAAAGGTGCTCAGTATTCTGCAGCATCCCATTTCAGTAAGATACCAGGAGAGTTCAAAGATCTTTGCGTAATCCTCGCACTTCCCAATCTAAACCTTTTATTGTGCCTACTAGTTCCTAGAAGAACTTTCATTGCTTTGGTGGTTATTTATATCCAGTCGTTTTAACGACTGTTGAGAATCTAATGGAGCTTGATTCAAGAATTTAAAAAATCCCCTCTCACACTGAAGCGTATTCACTTTAACTGCGAAAAACGTTTAGAGCTTCTACTACAAGTTCATATCCTAGAAAGTTTTGCTTGCTAGCAGAATCCATGAAGTGTAGAATTGCCACCTACTGTAAACAGAATAGGTCTCTTCCCCCCCCCCCCCTCCCACAAATCTCTCCGGGCCCTTGTGGGTTCGGGAGGAATGAAACCTGGCACCCACTGGTACAATACTCAGCCTCTTCTCTGTGAGTGACAAGTTTCATTTGGAGAACGGATTTTTTAGGGGGGGTGGGGTGTAAAGTGAATATTGAGCTGACCACTGCTGCGGCGCAAAACTGAATCCTGAGTTCGAGTCTAATATTCCAAATTTATTACAGAAATGGTCTGTTCCAATGAATTTTCCACTGACATTTCTACCGGAAGGTAAAAATAAATACAGCGTTTCTGATTGAGTTATGTGGCATTCTTATTGGAGTTGCTCTTGGAAGACAATGACAACTCACGACCAATGTTACCAACAAGAAGGTTGTATACACTATGTAGCAAAAGGCTGGGTAAGGCTACTCCCTACAGATGATGAATTCGGTATACTGTAGAAAAGGCGTATTACATACATTGAAAATAAAGTGGTTCATCAGCACGATTCTAGGGGTTCATGACCTTTTACATTAAAATGGAATAGAGATGTACCACAACAGCGTATCAGCTCCCTTTATTGCTCATGAAAACAAGGCCTGTTTGCAGCATACAGGGTAACACGCCCTCTTGCGCTGATGCATGCTGGTATTCGTCGTGCATACTGTACAGAAGATCGTAAAGGGACTTTTGCTCTAGATTGTCCCATTCCTCAACGGCGATATTTTGGTGGTCGTCACGTTCCAAAAACAGTCTTTTTCAATGTATCCCAGGCATGTTCGGTAGGGTTCATGCCTGGGGAAGCTGCTGACCATTATAATCTCTCAATGTTGTTATCATGAACGAACGTATTAACAAGAATTGCGCAGTGAGCGCATAGATTGTCGTCCATTGAAACAAACCCTCGCCAAAATGCTGCCGATATGGTGGCACTTAAACGTCAGAGAATGCAATCCCCGTACCGTAAAGCCGTTTCATTGCCTTTTCCGATTACGACTGACGTACGATTGCCCCACATAACGTGGCATACAACGTGAGGGAACCACCACCTTGCTGCACTCGATGGACGGTGTGTAACGCGTCCAGGCTGATTATTCTGCTTCTAAAAGCGTCTCCGACATTGTCTGTTTAAAGGCAAGTGCGTGTGTCAGCAGGTGATGCCGATTTCGACGAGTCTATTTAGCATACTGTTGGGCCCATCAGCATGGTGTCGAAACTAAACCTCGCCATCGACGTCGGGAGTGAAGTTGCCTCTCATGCAGCATATTAAGTACAGTTTGAGTTGAAACACGACGTCCTGTGGTTGCACAAAAATCGTTATTTAGCATGGCGATGTTGTTCTCTGGGATCAACCAAGCTGAGATTCGTAAGCAGCGGTCACCAGCTGAGATGGTAACCTTTTGGCGACGAGAGCGAGCCAAGCGATCGACAGTTCCTGTATATCTGTACCTCCTCCACTGCTGAACAAGATCAGTTTGGTTCATTCCGAGACGTCTAGAAACTTCCCTTCGCTCCTGACACAAAGTAACAATGCGGATACGATCAGAATTCGGTTTGGTTGGTTTGTTGTATTTTAGGGGGACGCACGGAGGTCATCAGACCCTCACACTTAGAAATTGATCTTCTAGGCACGGCATAACTACAGTCAGCACAAGCCGTGTACTTACTTCCTAGTGTTATGACAGGAACTGATAGGCTGTCCTACCCACTTCGTCGCTTGCCACTGCTCAAACATGGTTGTTTACGCCTTTGTGTAGGTTGAATGAGATCTATTGGCAATCTAAGGAACTGTGTACTTTATGCAATATATAATTATTGGACCAAACTGCTACGGTCATCAGTCCCTGGATTTACAAACTGCTTTAACTTGCACACACACACACACACACACACACACACACACACACACAAACACACACACGAGGGAAGACTTGTACCACCGACGGTAACAGCCACCCAGTCCGTAGCATGACGCCTTATAGCACGCCGCCATTCCGCGCGGCTGATGCAATGTACACACAGAGTCATTCGAACCAAGACCATGCAACACTTTTTGCTGTGTGTAGAATCGTAGCAGAACCGTCATATTTCTATATACCTGTCGTTAAGAGTCATACAGAAGGACAGCAGACAAATATACGAGTAGTAAGTTGCCGATAAGCAAGAGCCTGCAGTTATGTAGCGCATGGTGAGCTGTGTTCCGTGACGCGGTTAGCTGACTAGGCAAGAGAGCACGTAACACAACGTAACAGAGACAAATAAAAAGTCTGAAATGGCGGCGCGTGTGACGGCAGTCAGGCGAACGGCAGGAGGGGTGGGGGGAGTAGGTGTCATTCCAGTCGACCTCCACAGCCGCGGAGCGCACACTGCCTCCGCATAAGCCAAAGCTTCCTACAATGTTCAAGCACTAAGGAGCATGGTGGCAATTTAGAGCGGTAGTAACCTATCCACTCATTTCATATTCTCCACGGGAATGACACAATGGTTTGAGACGACAATTTTTGTTGTTGCCATATTTTATCTTTGTTGTTATGGTCGGAAAACGATAGAGACCTTTGCAGATCCGTCTTTTTGTCACTGGCAACAGTACCATTTCAGCCGGCCAATGTAACCACAGTAACGAAATTTAATAGCACGATCTAACCTCGAACGTAACTTATGCAACAACATCGCATCATTTTGAAGAAGGAGTGGAACTGGTGGGTTTGTAAATCCTAGAAAGCAGCTTAATTCTTACACTAAGCCAAATACTAATTATTAATTATTATGTTCGGGTCAAATATGGACGGTACCGGTATTGATGCAAAGGGTTCGTCAACTAACGGTTTACAGTAACGTATTGCTTATGCTGCACATCTGACTCAATATCAGTTTGATGGTGAAACTGTCGATTGGCGTCATTTATTTTTAAATAACAACCATAATAACCTTGGCTGTTTACTGTTTTACTGCAACAATTAACCTACCGGTATATTTTCATACGTACACGATTTCACCACAATTGTCACTGTAAGATTCCAGAAAAAGAAATTTTAACCGACAACTTTTATTGCCTTTTAACCCTTATTTATTTCCAATTTTTCGAACTCCCTGGCAGTTCATCATCAGCTGTACAGTTTTATTTTTTGTTTAAAACATTTCCAGAACCCGTTAAAAGTTGCTCTTCTCTTGTGTTTTATACTCCGCAAGGTAACTGCCTTTGAGACATTATGTTGGTTTACAGGCGTTGGCCACGACACACGCTTCTCCACGGTAGTACCTTCCCACAGGTTTAAAAACATGGACACGAGTTTTAATTTTCGGCAAAAAGGGAATTCAGAACGAATGGCGACAATAACCGGGCGCCATTACGTCGCATCTTAATTCAGATGTGAAATTCTCCTGTTCAAGAAGAACCAGACGTTCAAAAATGTGTAGCTGTTGCAACAGTAAACTTAACACCCTACCGCCACAATGCTTACATCCAAAAGGGCTGGCTTATAACGCTTTATTTTCATTCGTCGTAATTCATGTTTTGGAAAAACCCGCAAAAGTGTTATTTGAATACTCGAAGACTGTCCAAGTTGCAGTGTTACGAGCATTTACTCGTATTAGGAAGAAAATTAGTCAACTGAACTTTCAGAAGAAAAACAAACCTTGACCGTTAAAAGTCAATAGTGGTAAAATAACCTAATTATTGACTACTCTGTAAAAATAACGTCACAGAAAAATTAACACCTCTGACTGTATCCCAACTATCTGTGAAGCCGTACTGTGATAACATCTCTGTAACATATTTCCGATTTCAAAAACAAATGGCGTTAGTGATGCTTTGCTTGGGCATTGTATACTCCATAATGAAAAAGGTATAGTAATTTTTTAAGTAGACAACAGAACTGGTATTTCCGACATTAGCATTTAAAAAAAACATTCCTAGATTTATTTAGTCCAATTTCCCGAATGAAGCGTAACATCAAAAATGCAACCTTAGAGCGACAAAGACGGAAAAGCACACGTGCAAACACCACAAATAATTACGAGAATAGAATAAATTCTCCAAACGTGTCGGGCTAATACTGAAATAATACGAAACAGGTGCAGTGTTTCACTATTGATACTCCCTGATTAGAAAGCGAAGAAAGTGAAAGTGCGCGAATCGATACGGTAACATATGGTGACCTTGTTTACTTCTATTTTGGAACTCGATTTTGTCCTTTCGTGTTTCTGTAATATATGGTGTGTTTTTTTCCCTAATACAGTAAGAATATCACCTGAGTATCTGGTATTTTTCCTTCTATCGTTTCTTGCAGGAGGGAAGAAATATCACAAGGCTATAGGCATTGAAACTCTGTAGAAAGAAACGTTATACTATAGATAAATAAAAATGGTAAGTATATAAACTTATTAAAATTTCCCTCTTTATTCGGCGGTTAGCAAAAAACGAAAGAAAGACTGAAGTAAAAAGTCGCTATTTACTGAGGTCCTTCTTGCGAGTATATATATTTTCTCGAGCACATGTACGTCTAAAACAGCGCTTCTCGTATTGTTTCAGTTCGAAGGAGTCTACAGAGTTCAGCACACGACCTTGGTCAAGAATATCCGCTGTGGATTTCATTACGGTCGTTAATCAACTCTATTATCAATGCTTGTTGCACAATTTTGTTATTCTATTTCGAATTTTTAGTAAAAAGGATAATCTTACAATACACCACTTTTACCATTGAGATGCGAAACTGCACAATGGACAGCTCCCAGAAGACACAAATTTTGGCACAGAAGTGTAAATGAAAAAGACCACTTGAGATAGGAAAGAGTACTGGAGTAATACCACACGGGCGCTGCCATGGACTAAGTTGTTTCAAGTAATCAACGGGGTAAGAAAGTTGATCGAGCAAATAGGCCTGAATAGAGAAAACTCCTGGGATTTAGCCGGTATAGAACCCAGGAATTATAGTCTGGTTCTTCATCATTTATTTTAGTTCAATTTACATTCTTTCTGTGATGTGAATTACAACTCCCATGACTTGCCACTTTAAGCATGAAACAGAAAACAGTTCAAGCTGGACATTATTCGGTGAGTAGGCGAGTAGACTTTTCGTGATAGCCATGTATTACATGTAATTATGACTATTACACTCGCGCCGCCGTAAGTAAAACCTGTTTTACATCGTTCTTGACACTAGCCTCATTTCATCACTTGCTCAGCTTGAATTTGTTTCTGACACGGGTGCCGAAATGTATTTGGACATTAGAATATAAAAGCGATCTCATTGTGGGCAACGACATTTTTCTTAGTATTTTCTGCTCCACTTCACTATAAATTTAACAGCCCATTAAACTGTTCTTTTAATTCTGCTTTCCAGTTGTGATAAAATTAACTGAATCGGCGAGTCAAAAAACAATACAAATCAAGGTAACTTGTTTTGAGATAAACTCAAGTGTGTTTTGGGTAAAATGCGTACATCTTTTTTTTTTTTTTTTTCCTACAATAATAGTCTAAAGAGACACTAAGTGGATTGACTCCATCTACAAAACCTTGCCTAGATCGTTTCATTTAGTTGTGTGTGTTCATATGTTTGTAAATCTATCGGACCAAACTGCGTGATCATCAGTCCGTAGCTTACAAACTACTTAAACCTAGGTAAACTAACCTAAGGACGACAACACACACACACACACACACACACACACACACACACAAACATGCCACAGGGAGGACTCGAACCTCCACGGTGAGCAAGTTTCATTTAGTGCAAGGTGTACAGCCAGTAACAACCACCGAGTCACCGAAACCACGGAAGTAAAACAAAAAAGGAATCCACGAAGCTGTCTTTAGATATAACAACTGAAACACCTCGTACCGATGATTTCCCTATGAGGGCAATCGTCAAACGAATAATTAGAAGGATACAAATATAACAATTATAACGGCGAAATATTTGTGTACTGGTGGAAAAAAAAAGCGTCGGACGGTCGGAAGCAGAGGGCGCGGCTTGGCGTTTTAATTGTGCGACTCGACTGGCGCAGAGGTGTCAGGGAGGGCGGTGACGCACGCGCAGACTGACCTGTGGCTGTGGGTGGTAGCGGCGCCCCGCGCCGGCATGGTCCACCGCCGCTGCCGCCTCGGCGGCCGAGACTTCGCGCGGAGCCTCAGCTACTGACGGCGGCGGCGCCACCCACGCAACCGCCGGCGCCGCCGCCACAGCTCCAGCGAGGCCGCCTGGACCTCCCCTCCCGCCCTGCCCTGCCCGCTGCCGCTCTCAATAACACCGCGCGCCACCGCCGTTTGTTTGTTTGCCTACCTGACAGTCGCCGGCGCACACCTCTGATGCAAATCGCCACGTTGCGTGAAACCGACGCAGTAACCTGCCCAAATAGGAGCTGCCGTGTTTGGCTTGTAGCCGCGACCACACCGTGGATAATAATTTCGTGTGGCTCTGTGGCCTGTTGTAAGTCTTTCAGCTAGCGCCACCGGCGACTTGCAAAAATGTTCAAATGTTCGTATAGCTTATGTGACTTAGCTACGGGGTCATCAGTCCCTAAACTTACAAATTACTTATTACGAGGCCGTGCAGACCGTGACTGGCGCGCCTCAATCCCCTCGGCCACCGCGGCCGGCCGCGACTTTCATGTCCCTGACCTACCGCAGTTGTCGAACAGGTGAAAGGAAACCTACAGTTTTAAACGCTGAATTGGAACCACCTGTCGCTTCTGGCGACGCTTCATGTCAATGTGACCGAGCTTCGTGGTGGTTCAAACCTACCTGCGGCCATCCAGATTTAGGTTTTCCGTTATTTCCGTAAATAGCAGAAGGCAAATACCGGGATGGTTCCTCTGAAAGGGCACAGCCAATTTCTTTCCCCATCCGTAACCAAAAATCCGACATTTGTTTCTAATATCCAAGCTGTCGACAGGCATAAACCCTAAGCTCGCTTCCTTCCTTTCCTTTCATATCGTTGGGAGATGAAGGCTGGGTTAAAACGACTGAAAAAATCCATGACCTGACCGGGTTTCGAACCCGCGACCCTTCAGTTACACGTCGAGCGCTTTACCCCAACACACGGGTTCACTTATCGACGTCTGCTGTCAAATGTGTCTAAAGGAATGGTGCACCCGTCGAGAAGTGACGGCGCGGTGTGTTTTGTGTGTTCTCCGCTTCATATCAAATGTTCATATGTTTTTTTAACCTATTCGACCAAACTGCTACGGTAATGAGTCCCAAGCTTTACAAACTACGTAAACTAACTTACACTAACGAAAAACACACACACACACACACACACACACACATACACACACACACACACACACGCGCGCGCGCGCTTTCGAAGGAGGACTCTAACCTCCTGCTGGAACTGCCGCTCCGTTCATAGCAGGACGCCTTAGACCACACGGTCATTCCGCGTGACCCCTCCGGTTCAGTCAACTCTCAGAAAAAAAAAAGGCTGTTCGTAGAAAAATAAAAGAAAAAAGATTCTATTTTTGAAAGATCATTCTTTGTTTCATTTTTGCATCAGATCATTTTATCTGCATTTATAAAGAACTTTTATCGTATAAGACACTTTTTAGTCGTATAGATAGCACAGATACGTTCAGTAGCGTTTCCCAGACACTGTTGGAGGTTCAGATTCAATGCTGAACCTCCCAAGTCAGCCTACGGCCTCTCCTTGGGCAGGAAGGGACGAGCCGGAAACATACTTACTAACACTGCTACTCCGACTCTGACGGAAACTCACGAAGTGGTCCGAACACAAGGCAACGTAGCTAGTTGGCGCATCTCACATCACCTTGCGCATTTGCAAAGTTTCCATGAAGACAACAACCAAGCGTCACAGTTGTTTTTGGCTCATGGAACATTTATTAAGAACAAATCACATTTCTTATAAGTAAGTGTTAACTAATGACGTATCAAAATATCCACGGGTGTACTGCCGGTCCAACGGGCCCGTTAGACACTATAGACCGGCAGTACACCCGTGGATATTTTGATTATCAAATACGCCGGGAGAAACTGAAGAATCACATAATGACGTATCTATTAAAAAGCTTTCAGAAGATCGTAAGATGAACAATAATGATGCTGGTAGTCACAAACTGTCGGAATGACCATCTGGTTAAAGAAATTAAGTTATGTTGCAAGAGGAAAGGACGTGTTCGGCTAAAAGCTTTTTTTTTTTATTCTTCTTTAATTCCAAATTGGCGTTTATAGCATAGTTACTTGCCAGAATTTTTTTCCGGATATGACACAATTTCGAGATTCGACGACGAATATATTGTTTATTGTCATAAATAGTTAGCTGTTTGAGAAGAGGTGAGGAGAGCATGTGTAACGGGAGGTGTGGGAGCTGGCTATTTCGAAAGGTGAACTGCATAATGCAGAACAAAACAGGGAACCTCGTATCATTTGAACACCAACCGCCACTGCCGTGGAGAAATGGTAACAGGGAGACGCCACAGTAGACATGAACGCTGTACGTAGATTTGAAGGCGGTGCTGTCATGTTAGACGCCCCACAGCGTTACCAGACTACTCTTCGCAATTGTTCTTAATTACCGTGTCCCGTGCGCACTGTGGACAGCAAGGCATTTTAACACTTTTCTGCTCTTAAACGCACAATTAATTAATTAATTAACAAGGCGCATACGACTTCGTTAATGTAACTTTGTTTTAAAGTCTCAAATAACCAAGAAGGGGAGCATGTAAAACGGCTGCTTTCTTAACCCAGCATTTTCCTTAAAACGAACTGATGACATGTTCGGAACTATTTGTCTCAATGTATTTTCTCACATAAGGTTTTTCAAAGTGACGTTTTACTAGTTATTGGAATCGTAGAGGGCATTTAGTGCGTAACATTTTTGTAACGATCCCCTCTGAGAAAATGTTGTGTAACTGCACTATGAAAACCATATCTTGCACTATGAACTCCTTGCTTTCGTATTTTAGGAGAAGGTAGTAAGGGCAAAAGGAAAAAAAAATCATCTAGAAGGACTTTTTAAAGCCCACTTCTTCACTCCTTGCATCCTATAGACGGAACGTTGTGCCAGATGCGTCTTTAACTTATCGCTCACCAACTCTGTGCTGAGAAACACGAGTACAGGAACATATTGCTGGTTTTACACACAGAACTTATAGATAATACAGTTGAATGTTTTCTAGACTAGTGTAAATTGGAATCACTGAAGGCAGGTGCCAGCATTATTCCAGCTCTGCTCTCTGGAAGAGCTGAATCCTTACGATTATTGCTACTCCATCAGCTTTAACCGGCTGCGAAGCTCAGCTCTGCACATTTTACACCATCAGTACACAATAATAATTCTATTAGATACGGAAACGAGTATCCAGTCATCACATTCCAATTTTAAGGGCGCAGACATTTCTAAGTGCGGAGCTGAAGATGGTGGCTAATTCTATTTCCTTTGATTTCTTCTTTCATTATGCACCCTGAAATATATGAAAACTTCTGTTCGGTAAGTGCAAAATGAGAATTTACACGCTTCGTCATAAGACATTTTTAGGATGTTGCGAAAGAGGTATGAGATTTCCGCTATCTGCTGTGTGATGGGAACAATGGCATCATTTCAGTAAGCTGATACATACGGAACATGTATACTACAAAAAGTTCATTGATGAAGCCAGTAATGGTCAGTGACATCAGATTGACGATGCATTCATTCTGCACCATTTTATCACGGAGAATCATTGATCATCATAAAAGGAAACAAAATGCTGTCTTATCACTTTGGCTATAGCAAACGCAAGAGTTTAATGAGACATTTTAAGATCGTAATGAATGTCACGAACAACACTTAAGTACTTATCTCTATGGAAGACATGTCTGACGGCTTGGACGTGCAATAATGGTAACTGACATACAACGTAACTGTATATTTTAGGTAATTGTTTATTCGCTTTATTATCCTGTATAATAACAAAACGAATTAAAGTAGGAAGAAAGCCGTCTTCACTAATTCTCACATAGTACCATCAACGCTTGATTAATTAGTAGTGATAGAATTGAAATGGAATCGCGCGCGCGTGTGTGTGTGTGTGTGTGTGTGTGTGTGTGTGTGTGTGTGTGTGTGTGAGAGAGAGAGAGAGAGAGAGAGAGAGAGAGAGAGAGAGAGAGAGAGAGAGAGACCGCAGCACTCGTGGCTGTGCTAAATGAAAACAAATGATTACCATGGACGTACGAGAGAAAGTAATTTAAAATTTTAACCGGAACAACTGTACTAACCAGTAAATCTATTTGTCAGACATCGTTAAAATATCATTCGCTTGCTAGCGGGAAGAACACTGAATGCAAAAAGACAGATAGCTACACTTCGGGAAAGTAAAAGGTGAAATGCACAAATTGATAATGTCAAGATAATAATGGTTAACTAATTGTTTCCATCCATCTTTTGACATACTTCAACCCGCTGAAAGCTTTCATTGCTTTAATAGTGCAAGTAAGAACTTCGTACTGTCGCACTGTCGCCTACTTCTAACACGCGAAGAAAAAAAAAAAAAAAAAAAAAAAGATCATAACATTAACCAAGCTCAACTTCGTTTGGTCACTGCATTCTAGCGAGAGCAGGACACTCGTGCTTGTAACGAAGGTAGACGCCGCCTGTGTCACGGTAAGGGACGATCGGTGTCAACCGCTAGTCTGTGTCCACCCTGGTGATTATATGGATCTGAGGATGACATGTAACAAAGGTGTAGACAGGATATAGTGACAAAACTTAGGAGGTAACCCAGACGGCGTTCTCCTTGGTTGCAGACCGAGAGGTAACGGCTAGACGAGGCCCAAGGCTCCAATGATGGGACACTCACCTGAGAGCGAACTCCACCAGCCGCATCGGCTGCGTCGGGACGACGTTGTCCACGGTCATGTTGCAGAGCGCGCTATCTGCACCGGACAGAAGAGCGCACCCCTACAAGCTGCGAGCACGCGCTCACGCCGGCTCCAGTCGACTACTCAGAGTGGTCGTTCGCATATCGCCAACCTGCAGAGCGCCCGGACCGCTCGCTTATCTGTTGCAAGGACGCGGCCGTCCGGAGGCGCAGATAAAGGTCGCAGCACGTTATCTCCTCTCAAGATAAAAAATACCTGTAGCGCCGACCGGTCTGGCCTAGTCGATGACGCTGTCAAAAACCGAACGCGCGTTCTGTGACCACAATAGTCAGCGTGTCATATTCAAATAAAATGTTCAAATGTCTGTAAATCTATCGGACCAAACTCCGTGGTCATCAGTCCGTGGCTTACAAATTACTTAAACTAAGGTAAACTAACCTAAGGACAACACACACACACACACACACACACACACACAAACACACACACACACACACACACACACACACACACGCATACACACAAACCCCATACCCCACGGAGGACTCTAAACTCCGACGGCGAGCAACCGCGCGCTCCGCAGCAAGGCGCCTTAGACCGCTCGACCACTCCACCGCGGCTACCTGTCAGATTAAAACTGTGTGCCGGGTCGGGATTAGAATCCGCGTACCTTCGTCTTTCGTCTACAAGCGCTCTAGCGTACGTTTCGCAAGCCGTACTTACAGCTTTACTTCCGCCAGTACCTCGCCTCCTACCTTCACAGAAGGTCTCCTGCGAATACTGCAGGGAAGAAACGGTACTGAGGAGATGCGGCTCCTAGGGGATGTTTACAGGACGAAATTTTCATCGGAAGGAGGATATATTTCCCTGTAAGTTTTTAGATAAATTCTTATAATGGTGACACACAGATTTCGGAACCAGGTTTTAAATTGTAAAACATATGCAGGGGCTGATAGAGACTCCGGTGGCGGATCCAAGGGAAGTGTCAAAGGGGGTCATGAACCCCTCCCCAAAAATAAATAATTTATATATACAGGGTGTTTCACTAAGTGTGTTTGCCTCTGTAACTTATAAAATAATAGGTGACTGGAAATTTTAATGCTGTAGGTCAACACAAGAAATGTTACACTTTCTGCGGAGCTATGAATATAGTTTATTGTATCATTTTCCAGAGAGTTACAGCACAAAGATATAATTTTTTAATGGAACAATAGTGTTTTCTATCTTGCATTGGAATCGTTGAAACAAGCTGCGTCCAAATCAATTTAAACTACATTCATATCACTGTTAGTTTGGGAGCTACAACCCTTCAAAGTTTCAGGGGCAGATATCACGCGCTGTACATAATACATGGCTGTGTGGTGGGGTTGGGGCGCCATGGTCCTCATTCACGGCCCGCAAGGTCACCCCATTTAACACCAGTAGATTTCTTTTTGTGGGGATATCTAAAGGATCGTTTTATGTCACTGAGCCCAAATCCCCAGATGATCTAAAACGGCGCATCGGGGACGCATATCGCTCCGTCACACCGGCGATGTTACATCTCCTCCGCAGATCCTTTCGACGGCGCATTGCATTATGCACTGAGGAACATGGACACACATTTGAACATCTCATGTAAATCAACTTCCACCGCCATAACATCCATCTCCCACCACACAGCCATGTATTATGTACAGCGTGTGGTATCTGTCCCTGAAACTTTGAAGACTTGTAGCTCGCAAACTAACAGTGATAGGAATGTAGTTTAAATTGATTTGGACGCAGCTGGTTTCAACGAATCCAATGCACGATAGAAAAAAAAAACCTATTGTTCCATTTAAAAAAAAAATATCTTTGCGGTGTAACTCTTTGGAAAATGATACAATAAACTGTGTTCATAGCTCCGCAGAAAGTGTAACATTTTATGTGTTGACCTACCGCATTAAAATCTCCCGTCACCTATTGTTTTATAAGTTACAGAGGCAAACACACTTAGTGGAACGCCCTGTATATATATCCTCAGTACATACGAGTATTGTTCGCTTATGACAACGCCTTTTCGAATGCTCCCCCTTCCCATGTAGGCGACTGAAATAATCAGCATTCTTATACTTAACACAATCGTATAGCGACAGTTAAAATGTTAAAATGTTTGTTAAGCTTAAGGGACTTAACTGCGGGGTCATCAGTTCCTAAACATACAAACTAGTTATGAACTACCTTATATTAAAGACGACCCAAATATCCATGCCCGAGGGGGGATTCGAATCCCCGACCGTAGTGGCCGTGCAGACTGTGACTGGCACGTCGCAGACCGCTCGGCCACCGCGGCCGGCACAGTTTTCACACCATACTCCAGTCTTGCGCCGGCCGCGGTGGCCGAGGGGACTGAGGCGCTTCAGTCACGGTCTGCACGGCCACTACGGTCGGGGGTTCGAATCCCCCCTCGGGCATGGATATTTGTGCCGTCCTTAGTGTTAGCTAGTTCATAAGTAGTTTGTAAGTTTAGGGACTGATGACCCCGTAGTTAAGTCCCATAGACTCTACAAACATTTGAACATTTTTTTCCAGTCTTGCTGCTTATTGAAATACACGTCGATTTAAAACTATATAAATTATGACATCATTAAAGACGAAAGATTCTATTGTTCTTAAATTAACTGCCTGACAGATGTATTTTGCTAAGTATTGGACACATTTTTCAAAAACAGTATTTTACGGATTTGCAGATTATTGATAATTATGCTGAGAAAGAATGGCACTTTTGCCGACAGGAAGTTAAAACATAATCTCCTTTTCTTCCATTTGTCTGCCATTTTTGGGATATACAAATCTTTAGGTAATTATTAGCATTATTCATACATTAAAATGCTATATATTATGGAATAATCATTTTAAAAAATCGTATTAAAATATTAGTTTTCCCGTTAGTAAAATTGTACACATATTTCATACGTTGAAAGTGAGCTTGTCGCTAGGGTATATTTTTTCAGGTAGGGTGGGATGGGGGACCAAAAATGAACCGACCCGTACCCCGTCTATAATCGAATCCTCGATCCGCCCATGGTAGACTCTGACGTATCTTTTTGGTTATGAACTGTAGACTGAAATTTAAGAAACTGCAGAATGGTAGGAAACAAAGGAGATGGGACCTGGAGAAACTGAAGCAACACGAGGGTCTTGGAAGTTTGAGAGAGAGAGAGAGAGAGAGAGAGAGAGAGAGAGAGAGAGAGAGAGAGAGAGATACGAAGAGTAAAAGATGAGTGGATAGCTTTGAGGGATGAAATAGCAAAGGAAGCAGAGGTCCAAATCGAAGAATCCTATGTTTACCACAGGAAATATTAAATTTAATGAAATGAGAAAATATAAAAATGCAGTAAATGAATCAGGTAAAATGGATTACAGACGACTAAGAAACGAGATTGACAGGAAGTGCAAAATGGGTAGAGGGCAAATGGAAGTCTGTAGAAGAATGTATAAATAGGGAAAATAAAAGACGTTTGGAGACACGAAGAACAGCTATTATGAATATCAAGAACCACTTCTCAGCAAAGAAGAGAAAGCTTAAAGGTGGAAAGACAATATTGAAGAAAGGGAAGAAAAATTATATTAAGATGCAATAGGAGATACTAAAGTGTGAGAAAAAATTGACAGAGCACTGAAGGACTTAAGTCGAAACAAGGCCCCTGGAGTGAGACAGGCCAAATGCCCTCAGACTTAGGGCCGCGTCGGAATACCTGTACGCGCTAAGGCGCTATGCTGCGGTGCGCGAGCCGTTTGCCGTCGGAGGTACGAGTCCTCCCTCGGACACTGTGTGTGTGTGTGTGTGTGTGTGTGTGTGTGTGTGTGTGTGTGTGTGTGTGTGTGTTGTCCTTTGATTAGTTTAGTTTAGCCTCTACGCCTAGGGATTGTTAACCACATTAGTTAAATCTCAAAGATTTACAAAAAATCAAGATCAAGAAAAATTTAATAATCCCTATTACAAAGAAAGCAGGTGCAGATCGGTCTGAAAATTATAGGACTATCGGTTTAATAAGTCATTCTTTCAAAATTTTAACATGAATATTTGTAGAAGAAGTGAAAGTCTGGACGAAACTAACCTCTGGGAAGGTAAGATGGATCGAGGAACGCGGAAGGCGATTTATCTGAGAAGATAGCTTAAGGAAAGAGAAACCTACAATTCTAAATTTTGTATATTTGGAGAAAGCTTTTGACAACGTTGACCAAAATACATTCTTTCAAATTCTGAAGGCATCAGGGGTAAAATATAGCGAACGGAAGGTTACTTACAACCTGTAGGGAAACAAGATAGCAGTTATAAGCGTCGAAGAGCATGAAAGGGAAGCGCTGATTGGGTGAAGAAATAATAACCTGAGGTTTGCAGATGATATTGTAATTCTGTCAAAAACAGCAAAGGGCCTGGAAAAGCAAATGTAGGGAATGGACAACGTCTTTAAAGGAGACGAGGTAATGGAATTTAGTCTTAGAAAATCAGGCGATGCTGGCGGGATTAGGTCAGTTAAACAAACAATAAACGTGGTATATGAGTTTTGTTACGTCGGAAATATAATAACTACTACAGTCGCAGTACAGATAAAATACAGAATGGCTATGGAACAAAAATGAGATTTTTCCATTTTTACATCGGTATTAAGTGTTAAGCAGTCTTTTCTGAAGGCATTTATTTGTGTGGAGTGTTGCCTTGTACGGGGGTGAAACATGGACGATAAATACTGCAGAGGAATAGAGGATATAACTAAGCTTTCAAAATGTTGTGCTGTTGATGAATGCTGAAAATTTGATGGGTAGGTCGCGTATCTAATGATGAGGTGCTGAACAGAATTGTAGAGAAAAGAAATTCCTGGCATATCGTGAATAAAGAGAAGAGATCGATCGGTGGGAAACGTCATTATTTAGACATAAAGGAATCATCAGTTTAGCATCAAAGGGCTGTGTGTGTGGGGGGGGGGGGTGGGGGTCAAAATGGTAGGGGGAAATTAAGAAACGATTGCAGTAAACAGGTTCAAACTGATGTGGGTTCCGCATAAGCTTGCTAAAGATAGGGTAGTGTGCATCAAACGTCTCCAGACTGAAGACCACAACAAATACATTTTCACCCTGCTTTGGAGTGTTCGATTTGAAACTTCCTGGCAGATTAGAACTGTGTGCCGGACCGGGATACGAACCCGGGACCTTTGTCTTTCACGGACAGTCGCTCTACCAACTGAGCTACCCTGGCATGCTACACGCCCCCTCACAGCTTTATTTTTGTTAGTACTTCGCCTCATCTTTATCTTCATTTATCAATCCCGGAAATAATCACAATTATAGATAGTAATTTGTAAGTTAAAAACCACAAACACATTTTCAATATGGTAACCGAGTGGCAAGCGTGAATGAAAAAGTTTATCGAGTGAAGGTAGAGAATTTTTCCGGCGGCTAACGTCCCACACACAGAACGCCAAGAAGACCACACAGGGACATTGAACGGCAACAGATAACTAAAACAAACTAGTAGTTCTGTCTTTATCACGTAAACGTCGGAGATTTCTATGCTTGAGCTTCGGTTTCGAATAAAGAAATATCAGCGTGAACTATCGGACACTGAAAAACCGCGCTATCTACAAAGTAAAAAAGTATTTGTATTATCATATCGCAGACGCATCCTTTATGCAGCTATACCGAATTATGTCCCGGTGCAAGTGCATAGTCATAATGCATTACAACTTGGTGGGTAACAACCTGCTACTTTCAAACCAACCCGATTTCACTGTCGTTAGTCATCGGTATTTTTGTCACCTGGAGAAAACAGTCCCTTTAAATTATTGCACTGTTCCTGTCAGGACACCAGTAAATTACTTACCCGCCAAATTGGCTAGAGCGCGTTGAATGTTTTAAGCACTGTAATAAAGTAACAGGTACCCTAAATAATCCACTTGAGAATGATTTTATTACCTTTGTAGATCACGCAGTGAATTTATCAATAAAGATACAGCTACAAACGACCACCAAGATTTTGCATTCCACAAAGAACGTCACCTAAAAACAGCAGCTTTCAAATATTCCGTATTCGAAAGTAGCAATAGTTTAAAGATTATTAAATATACACCAGCATAGTCTAAGAACTATGCAAACATGTCTTGCACAGGACGGCGTGGACCGCACGACCCCTCCATATTCAAGTATAGTGAAAAAAAAAAATTTCTTTAGGTGAAGTATTTTTACGGGCGGTTGCAAAAACACCTGAAATTAGTTTGTGAATACAGTCCCACAAACTGGGATCTCTGTCTACGAATAAACAAGACGTATCGAATGTGCATTTCTTTATACGATATTGTCCCCCCCCCCCTCCCTTAAAAAAAGGAAGGAAAAAAACGCTTTTCTTCATCCAAGGAGGGGAAACAGAGTTTGGAAAGCGCTTAACTCCGATACCGCATTCGTGAAAACCTACGTAATTGATTCTATAGAAAATGGACAGTCATTTGTTTATAGGGCCCGTTTATGCAATTGGAAACAATTTTTGTTGTATACGTTTCACCTTAACTTACATGGCATCTTCAGTGACAGTTTGTTTACGTAATCATACTGGCCTGAACTTAGTACTGGGGAGAAAAACATTCCAATGATACAAAGAAGAAAGCCAGCCAGTGGCAACACCACATGTGGAACAACTACTACAAAAGCTGTCGCTGAAAATGCCTTTTAAATAACGATGAAACGCGTATGACAAGAAACTGCTTTATTTCAGTTGCATAGACGCACCCTATAAACAAATATCTGTAGATTAATATAAGCAAATGAGGCAAAGGACAGAAAAAAGGAAATATGTGTGTGTGTGTGTTTTATTTTATTTATTTATTTATTTATTTTTTACACAAAAACGTCTCGTTCAAGGCAGAAATAACTAACACTCCAAGGATACGAGTAGTTGTTGAAACCAATAAAAGCGTTAGAGGCTATTTTAATAGCACACGAAATGTAGTGGTACAGTTTTTCAAAACTGTAATATAAGAATTTACTTGACTGACGAAACTATCTAGTGCTTGCTGTGCTGATTCCGGAATCACGAAGCTGTCCTACGTCCCAAATAACATGATACACCACTGCGGCGCAAAATGGAACTGCTGTTACAGACACATCGCACAACAATGAACTTAAAAAGAAGAACCCGGAGGCAACATGTGTTACCTGCTCCGTTCATTGTACTCAGCCTCCCAAGTGGAGGGCCAGCACTCGTCGAAGAGCAGCTTGGTGAGATTCCTGCACCACTGTCGGAAACGCATGTTGTGAGCAGTTGGCCGGGGATTCCTGTACACCGCCGCGAACACGATCACAGCACTAGCAGCTAGCTTACTGACTGCTTCTAGCCGCAGCGCGGCGCAACCCCCGGCCGCTTATCTCCGGCCTGGGAGGCGGTGGGGAGGAAGCAGTCAAGGCCGAGGGGGTGCCACAGGGCGCCTCGCCGCCAAAGGGTCTCCGTAGCGGGAACCAGTCGACGAGAGCTGGCGTCCTCCAGGTGCACCCCGGAGGCAGGGAAACAAGGACGAGGGCTGCTAAAAGACTTGCGGGGTCCGTCATCTTTTAAGCCCATCACTTGGCAAGAGTCTACCAACACAACCCGCGCTGTTCATCCATTGTGTGACTGCACTGAGGCGTTTCTATCTAACAGAACGCAGCATGCCATTCCCAACGGTGTAGAGCACTCTCCACACAAGTATTTTATTCCACATTGTTGTCTGGGAGTGTAATAATAATAATTATTATAATTTCGTGTGGCTCAGTGGCCTGGTGCAAGTCTTTCAATTGGGCGCCACTTCGACGACTTGCGTGTCCCTAGCCTACCCCAGTTATCCAACCGAGGATAGGGGACCTACAGCTTAACGTGGAATCCGAACCATGTGTCGTTTCTGGCGACTCCTCACATCGTTGAGAGGTGAAGGATGGGTTAAAGTGAAGACTGAAAAAGTAGGAGGTACGACCGGGTTTTGAACCCGCGACCCTTCGGTTTCCAGTCGAACACCTTACCCCAACACCACCGCGCCCGACATTTTATTACATACCACATATATAGTGGTTAAACCGTAGTCCCAAAAAAAACCTTATATTCAAATAACGTCAGCACCGTCGTTGGGTGAATAGGCAAAAATAGTAACCACAGAATGACCCCTTTGCTTCAGCTTGCATAATCCTGTCATGGACATATTTTCAGCAAGTTTAGTCTTGTTTTAGTTGTTTCTTTATGGCAACTACACCTTGGACTCGCTTTTCTTTTAGTACGCCGCTGTAAATGTGTATGTAGTCATCTATTGCTTCTGTACCATGCCCTTTCACTTTGGTTTCTGTTAGGCAAACTATGTCAACGTTGGAGGGTGGAGTGCAGGTCCAACGCCTAAACCTCCCACCTGGAGGACCAGGTGATTTTTACTTGTGGTTTTCTTCCACTAGACGATTACTTTTCTGGCATCAGGGACTCCGTCTATCCCTCTCTTTGGTTCCTCTGGACATAAGGTGCCACTTACTCCAGTCCATCTTCTCCGGTTTCGTTACCGGTTTGGTAACCCTGGGCATGAGCAGAACGTTATACCCCGCAATATTGCGTCCCTATCAGAACTTCGTCACCAGCTCGAAAGCTGGGCCCACCCGCCGCGTCATGGATGCGCCTACTGAAAATAGAAAATATAACAGATTTTGGAACTATTTTTAACTAACTAAAGTATATTGTGGAATATTGCATGTTATTTAAACGTAACAGTGACATCTCTCTCTCTCTCTCTCTCTCTCTCTCTCTCTCTCTCTCTCTCTCTCTCTCTCTCTAGGCCGACCGCAGTTGCCGAGCGGTCTTCGGCGCGCCAGTCACAGTCTGCAGGGCCGCCACGGTCGGGGATTAGAATCCCCCCTCGGACATGGATTTTTGTGTAGTCTTTAGTGCAAGGTAGTTCATAAGTAGTTTGGAAGTTTAGGGACTGATGACCCTGCAGTTACGTCCCTTAAGGTTAACAAAGATTTCAACATTTTTTCTCTCTCTGGAATAACTTTTTTGTTACTGTCAACAATTTGCAAATGCTTAAAGCACACAATTGCGAGTAATTATTCAAAAGACGTTCATCATGTATAAACTAAAATATCACTCACAATAAAAATACAGAAGGCTGACATATTAGAAACAATTTAACTTAGTCTAATTCATCTATAAAGTGCAAAAGAAAATTTACGAGCCAGTTCTTTTAGGACGCGTATTATCCAAATCAAAATTCTTTACTGTTTGTACAGGTGCAATTTTAGATTGTTAAATATAATGATTTCTGTGGACCTACATTTATTTAAATCTGTGTGTGTTTTGAATCTGAAATATTTGTAACAATAACATTATCATTACTCAGCAAGTAATCATTTCGATGGTTATTCATAGACTCATTACATTTACACTCTTGGCTGTTAAAATAGTATGCTGTTTTACACGAAATTCATTATTTTGCAAGTATGTGCCTAGTAGTCTTTTGTAGTTCGCGAACTAACTAGTTCGGAAGAGCGCTCCCACAGGAGAACTACGCGATCTAGTTCGTCCGCTCCTTTTCCGAAGACTGACTGGTAACAGCGAGAGGACGCGAGAGCGCGCAGAATCGTGTGATTTCCTTCTGCCAGTTGCCGTCATTTCTAGCTGAGATGCAGCTCAGCTGTAGTTTTAGTACGATAGCAAAAGCCAAAACGAGCGGACGAACTAAAAAGAGCGACCTACTTCGCGGCCGAGCTGCGAACTAAAAGGAGAGCTACCGATCGCGAACTAAAATATGCACGATAGGTCGCGAACAGAATTAAAAGTCACGTGTTTGCCTTCTGCTGATGTGAGCCATTTGAAGGTTAGCGTCTGCCTGCTAGATTACATAGTTCAGTGCTTCAAAATTTCTGCTTTGAAGTATTCTGCGCTCTGCAATATCTGACTTAATGCCAAGATACAGAGATGACTCTAAAACGCGAGAAATTATGCACAAACTGTTTCTTTTGGTTTGCGTGATATCGTTAGCGGCTCAAGCAGCAAGCGCATGAAGCAGCTAGATGGGGGAATTTCCTCCACCTGCGTGCGGAGGCCACGCCGCTCAGTCGTCACTGGGAGCGGACGAACTAAAAGAACGAACTAGTTCGCGGCAGAGCCGCGAAATAAAGTGAGCGCTTCCGCTCGCGAACTATTGTGCGCAAATCTAGTGTTCAGGCAGGAATCAAATAGCATAGGTGTAATTGCTCAAGCTAGCGACATGTTATCATTCTTAAAAATATTTTGCTGTTCTCTACGAATAAGTCACGATTCTCCGGTGTATGGTTTACACAGTCCTGTCATTCTCGCATTTATTAACATCAGGTCGGCGCTATAACAATCGACAAATGGACAGTATCGTTTGAAATGTTTGTAAATCTATCGGGCTCAACTGCGTACCTAACAAACTACTTTAACCTAAGGACAACACAAACACCCATGCCCGAGAGGGGACTCGAACCTCCGACGGCGAACGGTCGCGTGCACCGCAGCACGGCGACCCAGTGTGCACGGGTAATCCGCCGTGGCAGTCTCATTTCAGGTCGACTTCACAGCGCCACTAGTCACGATTACTTCAGTTCCTGCAAAAAGTTGTATCGAAACTGTTCTACCCTTCCCAACGAAGAGAAGTCTCAGATGTTAAACAGAATTGGGGATAAAGAGAATTTCTGTCATAGCTCGACTAAAAGAAGGGATCGATTGGTAGTGTGGTAAAAACAGCAGAAGGAGACCAAGAGGCGAACACAATAAGCAGATTCAAACAGCCGCGGTGGAGTAGCTGAGCGGTCTAAAGCACCTCGCTGCGGAGCTCGCGGTTGCTCGCCGTGGAGGTTCGAGTCCTCCCTGGGGCAAGGGTGTGTGTGTTTGTCCGTAGGCTAGTTTACCTAGGTTTAAGTAGTTTGTAGGCTACGGACTGATGACCACGGAGTTTGGTCCGATGGATTTACAAACATTTGAACATTTTTAGATTCAAACAGATGTGGGCTGCCGTTCTTATGAGGAGATGAAGTGGTTTGCTCAGGATACAGTAATGTGGAGAGTTGCATCAAAACAGACTCCGGACTGAAGACCAAAACAACAACAGGAATACCTTCTCATACATGTCTTTGATCTCCTCAACAGAGATATTTTGCATATTATTAGTTTCTCCATGACTGGATGCTTGCTGTTGCCGCAGCTGTGGTTCCATTCAATGAAAGTCCAGCTCCAGTTGCATTTATTGGTGCTTTATTTAACCCCACACTACCGCTTTCGGCCACTGTGTTAGGCCATTTTCAAGTGTAACAAACCTGCATATAATGTGCAGCAATAAGTTTCCAGAAATTACATGCTACAAGATAGAATGTTACATATATAAAAAATACTGTACAGAAGCAGAAGGAAACTCACGTTATGCCGTAGAGAAAGCAACGTCATTGCACACCAAAAGTTTTAAATTCTCTGAGTTCTATTGTTTTAATTACTTGACGTTGTTTTCTCTACGGCATAACGTAAGTTTCCTTCTGCTTCTGTACAATATTTTTTATATATGTAACATTCTATCTTGTAGCATGTAATTTTTGGAAACGTATTGCTACACATTATATGCAGGTTTGTCATACTTGAAAATTGCCTAACATACAGGCCGAAACCGATAGTGTGGGCTTAAATAAAGCTCCAATAAATGCAACTGCAGCTGGACGTTCATTAAATTTTGCATATTAAGTTCATTGTGGTGGGTGATGGCTTCATTAGAGGAAAGGTACCGTAGACTCAGCTGCCACGAGTAGTCGATTGAGACACTGGTTTTGGAGAAGTGTTCCTTCAGTCTCTTTCTCTCCCCCAGTGGGTAGGTGGGTTGAGGGCAGGTGGGATTTGTCAGGCGCGGCCGCACCGCCTGTGGCACCTGCCCCGCCCCTCCCCCTCCGCCCCCGCAGCCACCAGACACCAGACCTGCCCCCCCAGTGTCAGCCGGCTGGACCCTCAGCGTGCACAAAGGTGTCTGGGCGCACAAAGCCACCTGGCAGCTCACTGAAGGGTGATGGATGGGCGGCGCGGACCTGCCTTTATCTCGGCAATCCTGCCGCAAATCCTTATCTGTGCGTACGTGACCGCCGGCAGGTAGCCTGCTCGCCATCGGATAAGCGCGGCGAGGCGAGCGATTGGCAAGGCTGGCCTGCCGCCTGCCGCCCGGCCGCCCGTGGCGCTACCGCAAGCTGGCGGTGTAACAGAGCGGCGCTTACGTCACGACGCGGCGGTAATCCGCGCGCTTCCTCGCTCGGCACTGACTCACCGCCTGCCCCGCCGCACCAGCGCCACCACGAGCGCCCGTACATCATAAGTTCCGCGAGACTTTTCGCGGGTGATGGTGTAGTACGCCTATATTGACAAGTACGCCAAGACAGGAAAATAAATCCTCAGCGTATCGACGCATGGTGCAAGGAATGGCGATTTTTATTTATTTATTTATCATATAGGATGGTTTTACAGCTATACAACAATATCTACAATTACACGACTCAAAACAATTAGGGTATCAGGTGAGATCATACAGGATATACATATGGTAACGTATTTTATTCGCATAATCATTGCAATTGTAATTTGTATGTGATACAGTACCATATTTTGCTGCCTCTACTATTTATTTGCACAGTTAGTATGCTGATTTTGCATACTCAAAGTTCCGTTTTCTTTTACGAATACTGTCTGTTATGATCCTTACATCCTATAACTTTATTCAGCCTTTTCTCTTTACGCCCACAACATGTTTTATCCAAAGATGCTCACATTAACAACCACAGACATACATAGACTGGCCTCTGAGACTGAAGTTTGATGCCGCTATCTTGCCTCACCTAACGTCAAAAGGTTTCCGTACGATACTACTGTGATCTTCTGATACGATATGACGTTGTAAGCTTTACTAGTTGATTTGAACATGATTTGCATTTGAGCTAACACATCCGCATTTTCGAATCGTGTTATGAGAAGAACATGTTATGTACAGTTAAACATTAACATTAACATCTAGGCAAACATTTTCTATCACTTTGTTGTGTTGCCAACATAATAATGAGAGGTCGGCGCGATGATATGTAAAATTTTACCGTTTCGTACAGTTAAAGCAGAAGTAGTTATCTGAAAGACACAAGAATAAAGCTGTGTGTTATTCACGACAAATAACACATTTACAACGGTCATAATATTAAAAGAAAAACCGAAGTTGATCGAAACTGGAAACAGATTTAAAAAAAAAAACAGGAAACGCGACTCATTAGTGTGTGCGTTAAAGCAGACTATAGATTTCGTAAGAGCTCTTTTATAATGACCATATTACTGAAAGAAAATCCGAGGTTGAATGAAATTGGTAACAGATTAATAATAACAGCAAATCAATGCAACTCATTACTGTATATGTTAAAGCTTACTCAAGCTTTAAAAATTTCAGCCATATACAAAACACTAACGACAGCATAATTACGTCAGTTTATTCGTATTTTTACGACTGTTTTCTGTAATAACTCTCACGACTGCTCGCACGTTATAGTATAGAAATATGGCGGCGAGACTTCAGTGACACCAATGATACCGTATACGGCATTGCCAGTCTAGTAATGTTTGTCTCTGTTAACAATTTAGTTACGAGTTCTAACATAATCTCTGCACTTGATGTTCAGTGTGGTTACAAAATGCTGTTTAAACCTATAGGGAACAATTTATGTAAGTACCTAAAAATTCTTATTTTATATGAATACTTTGTAAAGTTTCTTATTTTATCAATATCCAGCAGTATATTATATTACTATTTTACATTTTATAATTTTTTGAGAAAGCTTTATATACAGACTACTTCTTCCCCTTTTATCTTCTAATTGTACTGCGAATTCCATGCATTATTTGTAATTCAATTTTATTCTTAACTGTTCCCTGTACAGATACCTGAAGAGCAATAATTGCTGTATAAAAATCTACAACCTTGCAACTGGTGAATGTTTTCTTTTCCAACCTAATGTTGGAACAAGGCTGGAATAAATAAATAAAACGCCGGGTTTTCAGCTAGTATTTATTATACGAGGCGATTTACTCCGTCATGTACGAACTCTCTTCAAGGGGAGAATACGGAACAAAAAAGGTCTAATTAACTTATGTCCGGCGATACATGGTTTCAATGCTAAAGACTGCGATCTAACACGCGCTGTACCGTGCAGTCACATTACAGTATGTGTTTCCATGTGCTTAACAAATGCGTGTACGTGCCTTAATATGTTCTGTCTCGCTCGTTCTCGCTCGCCTGCTACATCCAAAGACAGCATGAATACGCTGCTCAAGTGTTTCCACAGCTGGAATGGGCTCTGCATAAAAGATACTTTTGAAATGGCCCCACAACCAGAAATCACACGGGTTGAGAACTGGTGGACGAGCAGGCCAGGGAACTGCACTTCCACGTCCGATGCATCGACCAGAGAAGACTCGATTGAGATGCGACCGGACGTTAATGGGGGAAGTGGACTGAAGCACCATCATGTAGCTCCCAATAACGCTTGCATTATCAGCGGCACAGTATGAGGAGCAGTACAGCAGTACCACCCTCTAGGAGGAAGCCATGCATATTTCTACTGTGTCTGCATGGTACAGCACATATTGGACTGCAGTCGCTGTAACGAAGTATGATCGAATAAATGCTCTCAAGCGTGGAAACTATGTATTTCCATAGTTTATCAGACCATTTTAGTTCCGTATCCTGTGAACGATCAATCCCTGTAGTCTTTACATGGTAGGAAAAAAAATGATTGTGTGTAATTACGCAATAACAGAATGAACAATGGAAGCAATTAATCGTAGGCAAGGCAGATGTCAGACAGATTCTTTTGGAAGAATCCTCAGGACGCTTAGGTCTGTCAGCAAATGAAGTAGTCTACAGAACACTTTTTCTGTTTCGCGGTAAGGGTTTCTGTCAAAGTTGCGAGAGCAGACGTTTCCTGAAGAGTCATGCAATATATTACTTCCTTCTACGTGTATCTCCCGATAAGACCATAAGGGCAAAATTAGATTAGAGTTTACACTGAGGCATGTCAAAAAATCTGTTTTTCCACGAACTACACGCGACTGGAATAGAAGGAAGTGACAGAAGTACACCAAGATTGCGCAGTAGGAATGTAGATATAGAAGTCAGTAAGGGCAAAATATGTTTCCCGCTCTCTCTCTCTCTCTCTCTCTCTCTCTCTCTCTCTCTTTTTTTTGTAACACAATTTTTAGTTTATCAATGAAGTATACGTTTCAGGAGCCGAAACGAACACGAAAAAGACATCTCTCTTTCTCGCAATTCGTCCACTTCAGGGTAGTACTGTCAGTTTGTTTGTAGGCTACTTCATGATTCATCGCAGACAGAGCAGCGTCGCTAATTTTTTTGTTTTTTGTGTCTTTGTTCTCGTCGGTGCACGATGTATTGTCTTTTTTCGAAATTGTATCGGTGTTTTTCTGATCCTCCTTTAATAGTTTTGCACGTATTTAATGTTATTAAAAATTAAGGTCCGTTTTCATATTTATCGACTAATACTTTCTAGGGTCATTTGCCATTTCCCCCTTCTCGTCCCCCCCCCTCCTTCCATTGGCACTCTCTCCATCCCAAAGAGCGTGACTGGCAGGACGGAAGTGGGAGGAAAGAAAAAAAAAAAAAAGAAAAAATAACGAAACGATTCAAGTTGCAATTTTCACAAAGATGACCTAACATCACCGCTAATCTTATCCAGAACCCGCCCCCTTCCTCCACACACATGTATATTGCTGAAAGGCTACATCAGAGACACGGTCCCCACTTATAGCACTCCATTATTAATATTATGCTGTTATATTCTAGTTTTTAATAGGTAACTTTTGAGTGAGTCCCAGAAAACTTCATATATAATTTGAAATCTTTAAGGAAGTACTTCTCGCTGACACCCTTTAACGCTCATAATATTTGCGACGTTCTTGTCAAACTTAAAAATCTGTGATGAATTTAAAATTTATTACGTTTGAACTACAGACTTTAATCACAACACACGTCGAAGGCATTATCACATACTACTGAATCGCCTGCAAAATTTTAACACGGTACGACACAAAGTGGACTACTTCTTCTTCTTCTTCTTCTTAGTTGCAGTATACTGGGAGCGAATGCGTTAGTTGTCGGAAATAGCAGAGGGCACTAGAGTTGAATGTTTTCTTTTCTAGATGGTAGCAGACTTCAGAGTGCTTAGTGTTTAACGTCCCGTCGACACTGTGGTCATTAGGGACGGAGCTCGCGCACGGATTTGTAGGTACGGATGGGGAAGGAAATCGGCCGTCGTCTTTTAAAGGTACCATCCCGGTATTTGCCTGGCGTCATTCAGGGAAATCACGGAAGACCTAAATTTGGACGGCCGGATATACATTTGAACCACTATCCTCCAGAATGCGAGTTAAGTGTTACCACTGTGTCACCTCACTCGGTTTTTCACGACTTCGTGAAACGTGAGGCTAGAAAAAAATTGATTTTGCCTCTAACTGAGCGCAAATTACCATATATTCATCCCGCATTTGGTAATGAGAAAATTGGGTGATTTCCAACGAGCTTTAAAAAAAGTCAAACAATGTATAAACTTTTTCTATATTACATACTTGATGATTCAACACATTAAGTCATTAGTAAGGTAAACAGATGTTTGAACCACCTTTGTAGAAAGCAATTCGTTTCCTCATGGATTCGGAGTTTCCACTAGCACATGCAGAAATCGCATCTCTAAGTTTCCACTGAAAGTGTCTATCCTGAAATTTCAAAATAATATTAAAACGGTAAAACACAACTATAACCGACGTTACCGGCATGTTGCAGCAGACTTTAAAACAAGACTGATATTTTATCATCTATATCCATAAATGTGAATGTATGTTCGGTGTACGTTTATCACGCATGAACCACAAGACATAAAGAGCTAAACATTTGTATACTAATGTTTACCCGGGGAAGGCTTTAGGCGCGGTTTTATGGCGATCGGATAGCTATATATAACTGTGAACGTCTGTTCGGTGTACACTTATCACGTCCGAACGACAAGACGCAGATACTTAAATATTTGTACAGTCACTAATTTACACCTGAGGGAGGTTTTAGGCACGGTTTTTATAGCGATCTGATAGATATTTAGTAATTTGAAGAATATAACGCGAAATGCGGAACAATAATTACTCTTTGAAAATTACATTTACTCTTTGGTTTTATTGGTTGCGTTGTTGCTTGAGGGTTGATAATTATAGAAGGTTGGAGTATATTAGGATGAAAAGTTATCGGTGTATATAAAATTCTACGTGTGTGTGTCTTAATATTTCGTTCTGCAGCGAAAACTACAGAACGCAAACGAATGGTCTATGTGTAATTGTTGTCCGAAGTCTCCCGTTGTACACCATAGCAGTTTCATGCCGATAGCTATAAGGGGGTGGAAGATATGGTGGTTGAAAGTCGTGAAATTATAAAAAAATTCGTACTAAAGGCCAGCGATGACGTTTGCGACTCTATAGCATTGAGGTTACATACAGTGAAACGCCACAGACCATAATATTTGGTCTATGCGTGCTACAATGTCTTCAGCTCTGTCTGTAAGGATAAGCATACGAATAAGGAAATATAAGAATAAATAAATAAAGCAGTAAAAAAGAAATATCTTTTAATACGTCTCTTTAAAAAGTAGATTTGACGTTTCCCGCATTACAAGTGTTCGATCTGTGATATTATCACAGTCATTATTGTTGAATTTCGTGATTTGATCTACACTGCTTACTTCACATAAGTTTCTTTTTTATCTGAATGTTGATTAAAAATGTTTGTTTCTAAAGAAGGTATTGTATTTTATTTCATCCTTCAAAACCAGTCTCATAGCATACTACTGAAAGATAGCTTATCTATCATCATAATCAACCAACACGCGAGCGGAGCCGCGGGTTTAAGCTAGTATGAAATAAGAAGGGCAGAACAATGACAGCTATTACAAATTCAATATAATTAACTAAAATTGCGAAACATACAAATGTCGCTAGCTAATCACCGGACTAAAATGGGTGTGCTAGCCACTGTGCGATACATGCATTGCACATGCGGAACGGTGATTGGGGGACATTTTGTAACATGGCAGGAAATTTTCAGCTTCCATGTTACACTAAAATGCTGAACCTGTGGGGTAACCACTACAAATATGAATGCGACCGAAACAAGTGTCGAATGGCTTAGTGGTAGCGACAGGGCACCATGCCACCCTTAGCCAGATGGCATCGACGGATGCGGTTTGGAGGGGCGCGTGGTCAGCTCGCCGGCTGTGTTTTGGTGGCCGCAGCCGCAGCCGCGACTTCTCAGCCAAGTAGCTCCTCAATTGGCCTTACAAGAGCTGAGTGCAGCACCCAGCACCACGCTTGCCAACTGCCTCGACAGCTGCGGGCGGCGACTCAGCCATGCACTCCTGCGCAGACGACCAGGGAATTCCATCCATTCAGAATGACTGGTGTTACTTACCACGCTGACGCACTAATACTCAAGAGCCAGATCATAATTATCTTCACGTACTTGTACAGCGTAGGCGCAACCAGGCTACGATGTCGGAAGCGTTTTTCACTGATGGGCATTGTCATAACGTGAACTACTCATAGAACTGCAAACAGCGCTAGTAATTCCTATATTATATTTCAAGCCAAATGGGTCAGAGTCACCATGGTAGAAGCTACGTATTTCCTAAAATGGGAACAAGACAAATCATGATAGGCAAATGAGGATCAAAACACGAATGACAATCAGAAAGGTAGTGCATCAAGCTTTCAATTAATTCTGAAGCATTATGAGAGAAGCACTCTCCAACTCAAATTTCAGCGATACGTGTAAACAGTTAATGAAAAAAATAGTGTAAGGGTTATATTATGAAGATCAGAATATCCAAAACACAAGTAAAGTCTGACGGAAAGAGATTTAAACAGATTGATTACCAACTAGAAGCAACAAATTAGAACAGGTAGGTATGTATTTTGTCACAGGATGGCAACATAGTGAAAGAACTTGAATCAAGGTGTAGCAAAGCTAATGCAGTGAGCGCTCAGCTAAGATATACTCTCTTCTGCAAGAAAGAAATCAGTACCAAGTCTTAAGTTAGCGGTGCACTGCTCTATCTTTCGACCAACTTTGTTGTATGGGAGTGAAAGCTGGGTGGATAAAGGTTACCTTATTTATAAGGATGAAGATACAGATATGAAAGTACCAAGGATGATTACATGTACTAATAGTCGAGAGCGGTCTAAGGCGCCTCGCTGCGGAGCACGAGGTTGCTCGCCTTCGGAGGTTCGAGTCCTCCCTGGGGTATGGGTGTGTGTCTTTGTCCTTAGGTTAGTTTACCTTAGTTTAAGTAGTGTGTCAGCTACGGACTAATGACCACGCAGTTTGGTCCGATAGATTTACAAACATTTGAACATTTTGTCCATAATGAGGAAATCAAAGACAAACTTGGAATGAAAATCATAGATGATGCAGTTAGAGCGAACAGTTGAGATTGTGGGATCATGTTATACGCATGGGAGAAGCAAGGTTACCTAAGAGACTCATGGGTTTAGCAGCGGAGGGTAAGAGGAGTCGAGGTAGACCAAGAAGAAAGAGATTCGGTGACAAATGATTCTGAAGTAAAACGCGTAACATCAGAGGAGACATAAATGTTAGCACTGAATGGAGGAATTTTGTTAGGGGGGGGGGGGGAGTACTATGCCCTAGACTGAACGCTGAAAGGCATAACCAGTTGATGATGATGATGATGAAATAAATAAGTCTACAGATAGACTACTCTTCGAGTAGATAAGAACCTTGATTCGTTTACGTACGATCATTAAGTATTATTACTGATTGACATTGTAATATACGAAATTGCAATGCACTTCAGTTGCATTGATAGTTTCTACACACAATCTCCGCCGGATTTAGTCCCACCTGTACAACAATTTACCGCGGGAACTTTGAGCAATGAGTTGTTCCTAATGATTGAAAAACAGACTAGTCCAACTCATCTATAAGAAGCAGACAAAATAAGATACGTGGAAAAAATCTAAGAAAAGTGCTCATTGCTTCAGCAGTAATTACCAGAACTTTTAAAACTTTTAACCCACAATGAGACAAGACGCACAATTCCTCTAGGAACAAATATTTGCAATCAGCTACAGGACCATGAATTTTACCCAGGAGTGCACCAACTCGGACGAAACATACCGATGCCCATGGCTGCAAAATTATGGGAATCGCATGGGGAGAAATCGGGACTGTATGTGCGTTGCCTTCTTTTTGTAGCTCCGTCAACATTTCGTGAGGGGTTTGAACCCCATAAACCGCCGTAACCACCAGACAACGCCCATGTTACACAGTGTTACAGTCAGTGACGAAAACATGAAAATGAAAGAAATTAATTACTCAGCATCAGCATCAGCTGTATGATTTATAATGGTGATTTATGAACATTTGTGCCGGACTGAGACTCGAACCCGGATTTCCCCGCCTTTAGCGATCAGTCGCCTTACCATTACGCTGTCCGCCTACCTGACCGACCCAACCTCCATACGCCTAACACAGCCTGCTGCCCATTAGTGGTCGATCTGTACAAACTGCAAGTCCCGCACAAGGAGAGATCATTACTACATTGTTGTATGCCTTGATGTGGCTCATTGAACACGATGTATACCACAGCCTAACATATACAGTCACGACACTGACCGAATTTTGTTATACGCCTCGATAGTGGCTGTCCAAGCGGCTGCCAAGGTACATTTCTGAATACGATATCTGATGAGTGTGAATAGTACGTCAGAGAAGGGACGTAGTGTCATAAAAATCAATAATAACTAAAAAAAAAAAAAAAAAAAAAAAAAAAAAAACTCCACATTTGTCTTTATTTTCTTTCCTAAGAACCTTTGGAAGTTGTGAAACAGTACTTTGCAGGGCAGTTTACTCAATAATCTACGACTTTTAAACTAAGAATTTCATTTTCTATTGAGAACAAAAATGGCTAATAAACAATAGAAAATCCTACCTTCTGCAGAAAGAGGTCGGTTTTCTACTCAGAAACGTCAAGGTTTCTTCACTACAATTCGAGTCAAATTTGTAGTGTTGCAGGTAAGAATCTTAAATGGAATGCAGTACCTACATTATTTATGTACCAGATAAGCCACCACAGACGTATCAGAAGAAAAAACTTCACTAACATGACAATAAAACATCGAAAGCCAAAACACTGTTTTCCAACAAAGAAACCAGTTTGACAGTTGTTGCTACATCTGAACAACAAATAGCAATAATCTTCAAGACTTTCGTTTTATAAGCAAAAGTAATTACACTAAAGTATTTACGTTTATAAGAAAGACGATTAAACTTGGAAAAAAAAATGTTGGAATCATAAGACTCCACATCGAATTTACACACGTCAAAGAAAGTGCGTCATATAAGAACAGGCCACAACAGGAATTTATGTTCTCTCGTCAGTTTATATTCTTTCTTTCAGCGGAGTAGGCTGCAAAATACAGACATAGCCATAAGTATTTCCTCATGAAATACTATTTATATTACTGAATCAGGGAAATTCGTTTGTTTTTACATTTATTTCACGATTATTTATCTCTTTTGAGTAATATTCGCAATTGCGAATACATTTCTAGCAATTAGTTTTACAGCTGTAGTCTTCGGAATGTCCGTTTCTTCCGACAGGCATGCATGTCTGAACATTTGTATCGTCCTACTCATAAATACGGACACTGCACACCGTGTTATGGTAAGACTCCGTGACCTACTTTGGTGTACAATGTATGAATGAATTTGTTTCGCCAGCTTTCCTGTTTTTATTTGTCGTTTCATTGCCGGTGCGAAGATGCTATAGCTTATCTCCTGATACACCTGCTTATCACGTGTCACTTGGCGCGTTTCACTGTCCGCTCGAAATCAATTACTGCGTTAACTAAACATTATACCTTTGGGTTGCACACTGTATTCGGTCTGAACGATGACACGCTGGCCTTTCTCGGGGGCCTTCGTTACAAGTGACGAACTCCAATAACGGAAAGTTCGGGCCCGTCTCAGCCGCAGAGAGGCCCATAGTTAAGACATTACTTTCACAGAACTTAAATTTTTGGTCGCATCCTAAATACATAGACACAATCACTAATACACAACCCCTGCTCCCATGATCGCCATTTCTGGCTGCTACAGCTCTACTCCTCCGGAGATGGAGGGTATGTGTGCATGAATTTTGCCGGAGTGATTATGTGAATCTATGTGTATATATTCTCTTTTCTGATAAAGGCTGAAGCCGGAAGTTGCGTGACTGCGACTCAGATATCTGTTTGCCTTTCTGTGGCTTAGCGATCGTCTTTACGATGAGTGACCTGTCTGCTTATCATTTACTAGCGACAAACGGCAGTTGATCGTCAGAGGATATTGGATCTCATCACGACCATATAAAATCAATCGTCGGTAAAACAGATGCCAGACTTAGATTCATTGGAAGAATCCTAAGGAAATGCAGTCCGAAAACAAAGGAATTAGGTTACAGTACACTTGTTCGTCCACAGTTTGAATACTGCTCACCGGTGTGGGATCCGTACCAGGTGGGGTTGATAGAGGAAGTAGAAAAGATTCAACGAAGAGCAGCGCGCTTCGTTACAGGATCATTTGGAAATCGAGAAAGCGTTACGGAGATGACCGATAAACTCCAGTGGAAGACTGCAGGAGAGACGCTCTGTCGCTCGGTACGGGCTTTTGTAGAAGTTTCGAGAACATACATTTACAGAGGAGTCTAGTATTATATTGCTCCCCCCTACGTATATCTCGCGAAGAGATTATGAAGATAAAATCAGTGAGATTAGAGACCACACAGAGGCATACCGACAATCTTTCTTTTCGCGAACAATACGTGACTGGAATAGGAGGGAGAACCGATAGTGGTAATCAAGGTACCCTCCGCCACACACCATCGGGTGGCTTGCGGAGTATAGATGTAGATCACGACTTTGGATAGTTCTAAACTAACAGTGTTCAAACCACCGATGGGTTTGCGCTGTTTTACACCAATATATAATGTATTTAGAAATTTCCAAGTTTGCGCGGAACAAAAAACTGTGTCGTCTTAGTTCGCAAAACTATGTTAAATAAGACAGTCATCAATCAGAAATTTGATCTGACACCAAGATAGCTTTCAACGTCTACGTGAATATAAATCATACCTGACAGAGGTCATCGAATCATTTCAGATTGTTTACTACCTTTCCACTCTGGATTAACGCTCGGTAAAAACGGTCACTTGAACAGTACCGCGGCAGCTCCAAGTTAGTGAAGATACTACTGCTTGGATAGGACTTCTGCAGAGGTTGTCAAATTTGCACAGCTAATGATAAAATAATGCAACTTGAGACATCGTGACTGCTTTGGTAGTGGAGGTATTTTTAGGGAATTGTCATTCTGTAAATACTAAATAAGCATGTTGGATATACGGTGCTGCAGAAGGAGAAGAAGAAGAAATGTCGATGAAAAAATAAAAAAAAAATAAAAAAAAACTGCGTTCAAACTACATTACGCATTTAGATATACCCAGACACAACAGAATTATTTCTTGATTTCAAGTTCTTGTCTACAGTTCGTTTCTTCAACATACTCTAATTTGTCTAATCATTATGTGATGTAGTCAAATACGCATTTAATGTGAACACGGTGGGTACAATTCGGTAGATGAAACGCAGTAGGGTTGCCATAGCCTGATCATCAGAGAAGCAGTGCATTGTTTTTGGGCTTTTTCTAGTTGCAGCTTGGTTGTATCTAGAGGATAATTTATGATGCTGTATTCCGGAAACGAGTGCAGTAAATTTCCTTTACTCAGTTTTTTAAGAACTTTATCCAGTCAACATTTTCTCCAAACGAGCGTAATAGCTGGAACATGCCCCCTTGCCCATTTGTCTTCGTTATTTTAACGGGATACAACAGCCGCTTTTCGATTAGCGTAACGAAGCTTAATTTTGACTTGTTAACGACTTGAGAGGGCTGGGCAGCGTCGGGGGAGACGAACAGCACGTGTCTATCTTGCAGGTCTTGTTTGTCCTCCGTATCATTCATGTTGACATAGGTAATCGTTACCCTGGGAGACAGGTGCAGGTCGCGGTACCAGAGCATGCGTCAGGTACCGTTGTGTTCCACGCGGATTCTGCGAAATCTGCAAGTTTATGCTTTATGGCAGTGTTTTTCAACCTGTAGGCCGCGAGGGTTTACACGGTACCAGCGTCGATACTGCACACGCTCTGGTGACTGTACTCACGCGTGTAAGGCTCGGTCCGTGTGATGGTGTGTTGTATACATCCTCAAAAATGTGTCAGTAAAATTTCCCTCTGCTGGGTCGATGAATTCGTGATGTTCTATTTCGATTGTCAAGGAGTGGTGTTTTTAAGTCTAGGAGCTGATGACTACTGCAGTTTTATAAACATTTGAGTGTTTGAAATGAGTGGACGAGAAATGACACGCGCGGCTCGTGAACCCACAACTCTTGCAGAGCTCCGTGAACTGGCAAAATGTTTCCCAAGACAGTGTTCGCCATCTGTGTGGTCGAACTGATGTCGGAATCAGCGGCTGCGCTGCAGCTCGTGTAGGCTACACTAGGGATGGGAAAAACCGACCGGTTAAAACCGATACCGGTATTTTAGTTTTGAATAACCGGTTTTTTCGGTATTTATTTGGTGTCGGTAGTAACCGGTTGTTTTTAGTTATTGCCAAGAACCGGGTAAAAAACCGGTATGACTACTTCCTGTAATAGTGGTTCAAAATGCTTTTTTTTAAGTAATTTAAAAAAATTAAAACTAGTAGTCCCTAATATTTAGGGCTATTCCTAAAATTTCCACTGCTGTGAAATATTAGGTCATCGCAGTAACTAAGAAAAGCATTCAGTGATAATTTAAGAACAATCCCGGCAGTCAGAAACGCGCAACAAACGCGTGGCGTAGGAACTTCGGGACTGGTGCAGCTACTGAGGCATCGATGCACCTGTTGCCGTGTGGCGTGGCCTATTAGACGACGCGCGTGCACTGGCAGTGTACAAGCCTTGCCTCCGTCTGGTCATGCGGCAGTTCCTTGCTGTCGTCGCCAGACATCGCTTGTGTCTTAAATGACACCATCCCGAGTGTGGAAGTATTTCACGAAGTACGGGAGCAGTGAGGTACAATGCTCCATTTGCTTTAAAAAGCTAAATATGGGTGGAGGTACTACAAAGATGTCATCATTTAAGGAGAAAGCATCCAAAATGTTTCTTGGAAGAGAAGTAAATTCGATTCATCTACCTATTATTTAAGTGACTATAAACTTGGAATAGTAACTTTTAATGTATTATCATATTGTTATACAAACAAGTTTTATTAAAGTGATTTCTTGAAAACGATATGGGTTTAGGTAACATTGATCATGTGGTGCCTCGCGAGGTAGCCGTGCGGTCTGAGTCTCCATGTTAAGGACTGCGCGGCTGCTCCAGTCGGAGGTTCGAGTCCTCCCTCCTCCCTCGGTCATGGGCGTGTATGTTGTCGTTAGCTTAAGTTAGATTAAGTAGTTTTTAAGTCTAGGGACCGATGACCTAAGCAGTTAGGTCTCCTAAGAACTCACACCCATTTGAACATTCTTTGATCATGTGGTACACAGCTTTCCTAGTTCAATTTGCGTAAATTTACACTGACAACAATCGTACTGTTAGTGGGAACTGCGAATTTATTTTTCGAAATACTTCTGCAGCACTGATTGAAGTTCATTTCACATTATATATATATAAGTTACAGTCAGTAAATGAACTTCAATCAGTGCTGCAGAAGTATTTCGAAAAATAAATTCGCAGTTCTGACTAACAAGTACGATTGTTGTCAGTGTAAATTTACGCAAATTGGACTAGGAAAGCTCTGTACCACATGATCAAAGAATATATATATATATATATATAACTAGATATTCGTATGCGCTGGCTCACAAGTCCAACTTACGGACTGGTTGTCTCAATATTCGCAACTGCCAGATGGAAATACTAGGCCAGTAAATCTGTATGCTTCGTATATCGTCTTCTACGGACTCCTGGCTAGGCTTACACACACTCAAGAAGGCGTAGTATTGGGAGGAGATCTTGCAAAATACGGAAAGACTAGTGATTTGTCGTATAATGTAAATTTACCTAAATTTTAACTAAATTTCGTAAGTTTCGGTTTCGGCCGAAACTAGAAGAACCGAAAATTCGATTACGGTTTCTGTTTCGGCCGCAAAATATGTTTCGGTCGAACACTACTGGAAATAACAGCAATAAAAAACCGAAAACCGGTTATTTAAAAAAACGGTTATCTTGAGCAATTTTTACAGTGCGGTTAAATTGGAGATGAAAAGAACCGGTATAACCGATAACCGGTTGTTTCAGCAATAAACGCCATCCCTAGGCTACACCACGGACTAATATGGGTGTTTCATCGTGAACCGACATCTGGTACCTCAGTACCACTAGAGCTACTGATCCGTAATCACGAGGCGCGTCCAGAAAGTAAGTTCCGTTTAGTAATGAAATGAAATTGTACACAGATAAAGAAGAAATTTTTATTGCACAAAATCCTACAACTCTTACACTACTTTTCCACATAACTGCCGAAATTTTGCAGGCATGTGTCATAGCGTAGCACCAGGTTTTGTATACCTTCTTCATAGAAATCTGCCGCCTGTGTCTTCAACCAGTTGGAAACAGTGAAATTTGGGAGAAGTCAATAGCGAGAGCAGTAATTGTAAACCTACGGTTTTTCTGGATCTTGGCATCAATCGCGTGAACCAGTTCGTCTGTAACCAAAGGTGGACGCCCACTTCGTATTTCATCGTGCACATCACTACGCCCGCCATTGAACTGTCACACCCATCTTCTCACCATCGAATCACTCATCGCATTTGGTCCGTAAACATCGTAAATTTGCCGATAAATTTCACTTGTTTTCATTTTTCCTCGCATTCAGAAACCGAATCACCGACCTGATTTCACAGGCGGCGGGATTTTCAATCAACGCCGACATTTCAAACAAGCACATCAAAGCGTACATAACTGACAGCGATCTTCAAATGGCGCACGTTCTTCTCCTTGATATACATCGTCTACAGCGCATGTGCGGAACTGCAATCGCAGCGCTGCAGCGGAGATAAATCGAAACGGAACTTACTTTCTGGACGCGCCTCGTATAATCTTTTCATGTACTCCTTATGCACTGTTTCAATAATAAATTTGAGTGAATTGAAAACTCTGTATTCAAATATTCAAATGTTTGTGAAGCTCGAGGGACTTAACTGCGGGGTCATCAGTCCCTAAACTTACAAACTACTTATGAACTAGCTAATACTAAGGACGGCACAAATATCCATGCCCGAGGGGGGTTCGAACCCCCGACCGTAGTGGCCGTGCAGACCGTGATTCATTTATTATTTTTTATTGCATTTATGTAAACTAGTAAAGCCGCAGTGGAATAGCCGAGTGGTCTAAAGCGTCTCGCTGCGGAGCGCGCGGTTGCTCGCCGTGGAGGTTCGAGTCCTCCCTGGGGCATGGGTGCGTGTGTTTGACCTTAGGTTCATTTACCTAGGTTTAAGTAGTTTGTAAGCTACGGACTGATGACCATGCAGTTTGGTCCGATAGATTTACAAACATTTGAAATTTTGAATTTGAAACTAGTAAAAGTGATCCGCAGATCAATAATCCTACTATTACCACACCACCCCCACCCTATTACCAGAGTGTATACACTTTTACAGTGATTCTGTCAATATAGTGCCTTTTATGGAGCAGTAAATCTTCTGCCTGAATTGTTACCTAGCAAAGAGTCTTTAAACAATTGACAGTACACACATTTTACAGCTTTATACGAAAATGTAATGTTTTCTGCAATCTGGAAACAATGTGTGTCACTGGACGTAACCTTGACTTAATTTCGCAAGCTGTGTCCTCCGGGTACTCAACAGTGACCGCAACATGAGGCCTGTCTTCCACGAAGTCCCAGCAGTCATCCGTTGGGATTTGCCAAGTGCGACTTTTGCTGATAACAGTGGCAAATGGGATCTCAGCAGGCAGTACATTTTTAAGCGGTTATTCCCATGACTGGTGCGTTGCGACCAGCCACGAATTCCCCCTCCTGCGCCAAGCTCTTTCTTCGAAGTAAAACTCAGTTATTCGCTGGATTTGCCCTCTACAGCCCAATCAGGTACTATGGACGGTATTCTCTGAAACCTTAACACGCCCCATCAGCTCGTGCCTGCTTCTTGTCCGTATTTTCCACATGCCCCTTTATTCGACGATTCTACTGGGAACCATCCAATTCATTACCGTCACCACTCCACCTAATTTCCTACATCTTCCTGTAGCTCCACACCTCAAAAGCTTCGATTTTTTTCTGTTCTGCTTTTCCTACTGTCTATGTTCCACTTCTATACAAAGGACCGTAGCAAAGATATATTTCTACACGGTAAGCTTCCCACCTTCTATCTCGCAAAATATTGCTACGAACTGAATACCTAACTGAATTTCAAGTACACTGTTAAGCATCTTATGGGAAACAACGATCGTAAAGTCACTATAAAAGTTATTGAGGCAAATCACGCAAATGTTGTCGGTTAAATAAAAATTCTATTTCAGCGCGACATCCAGTTATCAAACTTTAAAAATATGGAAACATTAAACAAGATAAATTGTCTTGAAGACTGAGAATAAGAATTAAAATCTCGAGTTAGGCATTTATAAGAAACCCACTGATAAAAAGTCACGCCACCCTCATAAACAAGCATTTTCAAAAAATGCATTTCAGAGGATTAGCTCAAATCGGCCGACCCCTGAAAACAAGATAGATGAAGACACTTATGCAAATAGCCGTAGAAAATGTTTAAGATGCGGGTTTAATATATGGGTTGGATAAGCGATAACGAGCGCGAACCAACGAACCGAGGAATACTCGCAGAGTTATGCCATTCTGGGGAACCGTCTCATTCAAATTGGCGAGATTATTGAACAACAAAATTGTAGAGGAACGACAATAAATTAGAGCAGAGGGAGAGACAAGGTTGATGCAGATGAGAACTGTATGGGGAAAGCTGGAGTAAATGAAATCAGTCAGGATTGTGGTTTGAAGTATGGCTCAAGAGCAGTAGCGAAGCATCTCAAGATCTAACAACATTCGTTAGGTAACATTAATGATATTGAGAATAAAGAATGATTGCTATCCAATTTGGAGGAAACAGATATTTTGTGCTTTAAGGGATGATTACAACAACGTGTTCAATGAGAAGATAGAACTACCTAAAGATCATTACTGGTCGCTTCTTGGCAATTTTCTCTAAGAGAAGCAGTAATACTTTTTCCAGTTTTAAAAATTGGTATTTAGTTTTAGTAATGCTGAGTAGCTTGGTGATGTATTCCGTTTATAATAGCTTCAATTTTTGTGGTTGACGAGTAGCATAATTTGTATGTCAGACAATATTATCTTAGGTTATCTTTTACAGTTTCGAGGCATACGAATAATCTTTGATATGGGATTCCTGCCCTCCGTTAGTTCACAACTGTGCATCGTCACAAAAGCATGTTTTCCGAAGGACGACCTTACTTCGACAATGCATACATGCTGCAAGCATTTTGTTAATGACGTTGCCTAACGATAGATGAATTTTATAGATATGTCAGTATTTTAGTTTTGTGTTTTGCACATTAAGTAGTTGAGTAGTCGTATTCCATTGCCGTATTTTGATGTTTTCATAACTTTATAATATCGTCCCGAATCTTGTCCTGCTGACATAATATTTTTATTTAACTGTTAAGTGGTGCGTGATTTTCCCCAATAATTAGAAAAATTAGTTGTACGGTGGCGTCAGAACATTATCAGTATAAAAGATATTAAAACATGCAGTCTATGATCCCATGTAAATTGTTAAAAATATGAATTTTATTCAGGTAACCAGTTTGAATCGTGACACAATAATCATCGTTATCAGACAATTAAAATTCTATATTGACTGCTGGAAAGCGTGGCGATGAGAAGTCACCATGAAGTTTTAATGCTTTGATGAAGATCGGTCTTGTCGGTAAAGCAATTTACATCATCCCTTAGAATGTATTCTTTTAATAACTTTTATTCAAATACAGTTCCTGAAAAAAAAAAAAAAAGGTGTCAGGCACCCAGAAAGGGAGGAGGAAACGAACTTCACGGTTTGACAGAATATGCGATTTTATTTCAGCGACTGTGGAATCAAGAGAAATTTGTTACAAATCACGTGGCAGCGTGAGCACTCTCACCAACTTGGCGTAGGATTATATGATTGGAAAAGATAGGAAGAAACAATGTGGTTTAAAGTTCCGAGAGCATTACAGAATGAGAGAACGCTTTTACAGGAGAAGGAAATCGGCGATATCTTCTTTTTTTTTTATATGGGAAGCACACAGTCTTTATCAATTTATGTAAACCGGAACCACATTAATCTGGATAGCCGTATGGAAATCTGAAAACCTATCTTACAAACCTCGCCTTTCGGTATGAGGATATCGTTCGTGTGGATCTTTTATTTAAATACAATTAGGATAATCTCATATTTATCGCATTACTTTAACGATTAGTACATTTACACACACCCATGACCCACAGACATTGCCGAGGTGGGGTGGCTCGCGTGCCTCAACGATACAGATAGCCGTATCGTAGGTACAACCAGATAAAAGGGGTATCTGTGGAGAGGCCAGACAAACGTGTGGTTCCTGAAAAGGGGAAGCAGCCTTTTCAGTAGTTACAGGGGCAACAGTCTAGATGATTGAATGACATGGCCTTGTAACATCAGATAATGTGGCTTTGCCACACAGCTACTGCGGAGCTGAAAGCAAGGGGAAACTACAGCCGTTATTTTTCCCGAGGACATGAAGCTCTACTGTATGAAAATGTGATGGCATCCATCCTCTCGGGTAAAATATTCCGGAGGTAAAATAGTCCCCCATTCGGATCTCCGGGCGGAGAGTACTCCAGGAGGATGTGATCATCAGGAAAGAGAACACTGGCATTCTACGGATCGGAGCGTGGAATGTTAGATCCCTTAATCGAGTAGGAAAATTAGAAAATTTAAAAGGGAAATGGATAGGTTGAAGTTAGATATAGTGGGGATTAGTGAAGTTCGGTGGCAGGATGAACAGGATAGAGAAGATAGAAAATTTAAAAAGGGAAATTAATAGGCTTGAAGTTAGATGTAATGGCGATTAGTGAAGTTCGGTTGAAGGGGGTATAACTGGAGTAGGTCTGATCATGAATAAGAAAATAGGAATGCGGATAAACTACTATTAGCAGCGCAGTGATCGCATTTTCATAGTCAAGCTACTTACAAAGCCAACAATGACCACAGTGGTACAAGTTTTTATGCCCACTTAAGCTCTGCCGATGAGGAGATCGAAGAAATGAATGAGGAGGTTAAGGGAAATTATTCGGACAATTAAGGAAGAGGAAAATTGGTTGTTATGGGAGACTGGAATTCGGTAGTAGGAAAAAGAAGGGAAGGAAAAATAGTAGGTAAAATGGACTGGGCAAAAGGAATGAAAGAGGAGATCGCCTGGTGGAATTTTGCATGGTACATAACTTAATCATAATACACACTTGGTTTAAGAATCATGAAAGAAAGTTGTGGAAGACATTGGAAGGTACCAGGTTAATTTTATAATGGTCAGACATAGATTTCGAAACCAGGTTTTAAACTGTAAGACATACCCAGGGGTAGACTCTGACCATAACTTACTGGTCATGAACTATAGGCTGAAAAAAAAAAACTGCGAAAAGGCAGGAAAATAAGTAGATGTAACCTAGATAAATTGAAGGAACCTGAATTTGAGAATTTTAAAGGGGGCTTTAGGCAATAATTGACAGAAATGGGGGGGTGGGGGCGGGAATAAAACAGCAGAAGGTGAATGGGTAGCTTTGAGAGATGAAATAGTGAAGGCAACAGAACAAAATATGTAGAAAGGCAAGACTTACAAAAAATCCTTGGATATCAGAGGAAATACTAAATTTAATTGATGAAAAGAGAAAATATGAAAATACAGTAAATGAAACAGGCAAAATGGAGTACAGATGACTAAGAACTGAGATTGACAGGAAGTATAAAATAGCTAAGCAGGAGTGGCTAAAAGGCAAATCCAAGTCTGTCGAAGACTGTATAAATAGGGGAAAAATAGATACCGCCTACAGGAAAACAAAAACATTTGGAGACAAGAAAAGCAGCTGTATGAATATAAAGAACTCTGCTGGGAAAACTAGTTCTTAGCAAAGAAAAGAAAGCTTAAAGGTGGAAAGAGTATATAGAGGACCTCTACAAAGGAAATGAACTTAGAGGCAATATTGTAGGAAGAGAAGAGGATGTAGATAAATAGGAGATACTTTACTGAGAGAAGAACTTGACAGAGCACTGAAAGACCTAAGTCGATACCAGGCCCCTGTAGTGGACGCCATTCCCTCAGAACTACTGAAGTCTCTGGAAGAGCCAGCCACGAAAAAACTATTTCACCTGTTGCGTAAGATGTATGAGACAGGAGAAATACCCTCAGACTTTAAGGAAAATGTAATAATCCCCATTCCAAAGAAAGTAGGTGCAGACAGGTGTGAAAATTACAGAACCGTAAGTCTGATAAGTCATGGTTGCAAAATTTTAACAGGAATTTTTTACAGAAGGACGGGAAAGCTGGTAGGAGCCGACCTTGGGGAAGACCAGTTTCGAATAAGGAGCAATTTAAGAACACGGGAGGCAATCCTCACTTTACGGCTTATCTTAGAAGATAGATTAAGGAAAGGCAAACCTACATTTCTAGCTTTGGAAGATTTGGAGGAAGCTTTTGACAATTTTGATTGGAATACGCACTTTCTAATTCTGAAATCAGCAGGAGTAAAATATAGGGAACGGAAGGTTATTTACAACTTGTACAAAAACCAGACAGCAGTTATCAGAATTGAAGGGAATGAAAGAGATGCAAAGATTTGGAAGGGAATGTTATTTAATTTGTACATTGAGCAAGCAGTAAAGAAAATCAAGGAGAAATTTGGAGGAGGAGTTAAAGTTCAGCTTAAGGAAGTAAAAAACCTTGAGTTTTGCCGATGACATTGGAATTCTGTCAGAGACAGCAAAGGACCTGGAGGAGCAGTTGAACGTAATGGACAGTACGTTGAAAGGAGCATATGAGATGAACATTAATAAGAGCAAAATAAGGATATTAGAATGCAGTCTTAGAAAATCTGTCGATTCTGAAGGAATTAAATTAGGTAACGAATCAATAGCGGTGGTAAATGAGTTTTGTTACTTCGGCAGTAAAATAACACACAATGGTCGCAGTAGAGAGGATATAAAATGCAGTATGGCAAAGGAAACAAAACCGTTTTTGAAAAACAGAAATTTGTTAACATCAAATATTAATTTAAGCCTAAGGAAGTCCTTTCTAAAGGCATTTGTGTAGAGTTTTGCCTTGTGTGGGAGTGAAACATGGACGAAAAACAGCGCGGACAGGAAGAGGATAAAAGCTTTTGAAATGCGGTGTAACAGAAAAATGATGAAGATTAGGTGGGTGGATCGCATAACTAATGAGGAGGTACTGAACAGAATTGGGGATAAAAAGAAATTTCTGGCATACCTTGACTAAAAGAAGGGATCGACTGGTAGGACACATTATTAGACATCAAGGAATTGTGAATTTAGCGTTGGAGGGAAGTTTATGGTGTAAAGGTCGCAGAGAGAGACCAAGAGATGAATATAGTAAGCAAATTCAATTGGATGTAGGTTGCCGTTTTTATGAGGGAATGAAGAGGCTTGCTCAGGATAGAGTAGGGTGGAGAGCTGCATCAAACCAGTCTCTGGACTGAAGACCACAACAACAACAACAACAACAACAACAGCAACAACAACAACAACAAACAAACATACATACATACATGTTATCAACAAAGAGGTCTACTACATGCCCTTCCCAACTTCCGCAGTCAGCTGTTAAGGGTGTAGATTTCACTTCGTCATCTGTCTAGATGATGACGCAAGCTTCTAGGCTCTACAAACAGCAACGGCGTAAACAAGACAACGCTTCTTGCTCAACGACTATTTACTTCGTAGGTCTGCTCGGCATGCTAGGCTACAGGAACCATCTAACAAGGTAAACAGTTTGTAAGTACTGACAGTGGTTACGCTAATGTATCACCTTTATTATCCTAAAATGATAAACTTTGTCTACATGAGAAGAAGAACAAAAATTTTTTATCACATGGTATTAAACCGAACAGCATTTTAACAACGGTAAACTGTTGGTACATACCACTTTACCTCTTCAGTATTTGAAGCGTTTAAAATTTCATCTACATTTTCTAGATTTGCATACTGGTTCTGTAAGGACATCTCCTTTCATTTATTCACAGAATACATGACAACTGCCAATGGGCAAAGCTGAAAATGTGTATCCAGCCGGGATTCGAACCCGGGTCTCCTGCTTTCTAGACAGTTGCGCTGACCCCTTCACCACTGGGAACACAGTGATCACCGCACCTGCAAGGACTACCTAAGCACGCCTCCCGTCAGATACAAATTTCCAGCTTTACCCTGCCCACAGTCGGAATAGACGCCACATGTATAAACTTACATTTATTATCTGACGATTTTTCAAATATGATCGTTATTAGCTTAACACTTTAAATAGCTTGATAGACAAAATTCAGAGCAAAATATTAATTCAAACACAGATGAGTCAGGAAAAGTACATGTTTTGAGGAGTGATATTACCGATGATTCTCGACAAAAAAACTAATAATAAATACCAGCCCTTTTGTTAACGAGTTCCAAGCAAATCCAGGAAAACAACTAGGAACGGAAAAAATGCAGGTGACAAATTAAGATACTCTTATGTTATGGTTTAACTGTGTAAGTTTCCTCACAGAAGATGTTTGAAAAGTACACCGTCGAATTTAATGCAGTTTGTTTCTCTTGTAGACAGGGCTTGTGTTGCCGATCGTAACTCAGTTCTGCATTCCCTTACTTGAGCACAAGCTTGTAAAATACCTGCCGACGACAGCACCAAATGGACTGATGTTGACGGTGCACTGTTCGAACATAGTCGGCCGCGGTGGCCGAGGGGACTGAGGCGCTCCAGTCACGGTCTGCACGGCCACTACGGTCGGGGGTTCGAATCCCCCCTCGGGCATGGATATTTGTGCCGTCCTTAGTTGTAAGTAGTTCATAAGTAGTTTGTAAGTTTAGGGACTGATGACCCCGTAGTTAAGTCCCAAAGACTCTACAAACATTTGAACATTTGAACATTTGACTGCGGCGCGGCAGTCACGGTCTACACGGCCACTACGGTCGGGGGTTCGAATCCCCTCTCGGGCATGGATATTTGTGCCGCCCTTAGTGTTAGCTAGTTCGTAAGTAGTTTGTAAGTTTAGGGACTGATGACCCCGTTGTTAAGTCCCATAAGCTATACAAATATTTGAACATTTTGTTCGAACATCTTCTGTGAGGAAACTAACACAATTAAATAAACCCTAACATTACAGAGCAAAAGGGCTAAGCAGGGTGGCTGGAGTGCAAATGCAAATATGAAGAAGAATGTGTAACTAAGGGAAAGATAGATACCGCTTACAGGAGACAAAAAAATCAGTTTTATGAATATCAAGAGCTCAGATGGAAAACCAGTTCTGAGCAAAAAGGGAAAAAGAGAAAGGTGGAAAGAATATAAGCAGCGGCTCTAGCAAAGGAAACGAAGTTCGAGACAATATTCAGGAAGTAGTTAAAGATGAAATAGGAGATACTATAATGAGAGAAAAATTTGACAGTGCATTGAAAATTAAAACAAGGTCACTGGAAATGGCATTTCCTCAGAGCTACTGAAGTCTCTGGGAAAGGCAGCCATGACAAAACTATTTCACCTAGTGTGTAAGACAGGCAACATACCCTCATACTTGCAGAAAAAGTATAAGAATCAATATTCCAAATAAGGCAGGTGGAGGCAGGTGTGAAATGATAGAACAATCAATATTTTATGGAACATTGTTCCCTTTGGAAAATAAACAGTTATATATAAAAAATTCAGAATGATATAATAATTACTACAGCCTAGATTACATGGTTGTAATTATTCTATTATATAGAACAATCAGTTTAAAAAGTCATACTTGCATATTTTTAGTAAGAATTGTTTACTGAATATGGTAAAGCTGGTAGAAGCCGGTCTCGGTGAAGATCATCTTGGATTTACAAGAAATGTAGGAACACTTGAGGCAATACTCACGACTTATCTTAGAAGATAGGCTAAGGAAAGACAAACCTACATATCTAGCTTTTGTAGATTTCGAAAAAGCTTTTGACTGCATACTTTGAAATTCTGAACGGAACGGAAGATTATTTACAACTTGTACAAAAACCAGACAGCAGTTATTAAAGTAGAAGGGTATGACAGGAAAGCATTAAGCATTGGTTAGGAAGGGAGTAGGACAGGGTTGTAGCCTTCCCTCAATGTTATTGAATTTGTACATTGAGCACCCCATGAACCACAGACATTGCCGAGGTGGGGTGGCTTGCGTGCCTCAACGATACAGATAGCCGTACCGTAGGTACAACCACAGCGGAGGGGTATCTGTGGAGAGGCCAGACAAACGTGTGGTTCCTGAAGAGGGGCAGCAGCCTTTTCAGTAGTTACAGGGGCAACAGTCTGGATGACTGACTGAGCTGGCCTTGTAACATCAGCTAATGTGGCTTTGCCACACAGCTACTGCGGACGGCTGAAAGCAAGGGGAAACTACAGCCGTTACCTTTCCCGAGGACATGCAGCTCTACTGTATGAACATATGATGATGGCATCCTCTCGGGTAAAATATTCCGGAGGTAAAATCGTCCCCCATTCGGATCTCCGGGCGGGGACTACTCAGGAGGATGTGATCATCAGGAAAGACAATACTGGCATTCTACGGGTCGGAGCGTGGAATGTTAGATCCCTTAATCGAGTAGGAAAATTAGAAAATTTAAAAAGGGACATGGATAGGTTGAAGTTAGATATAGTGGGGATTAGTGAAGTTCGGTGGCAGGATGAACAGGATTTCTGGTCAGGCGAGTACAGGATTATAAATACAAAATCAGTTGGGGGTATCACAGGAGTAGGGCTGATAATGAATAAGAAAATAGGAATGCGGGTAAACTACTATGACCAGCACAGTGATCGCATTATCATTGTCAAGATAGATACGAAGCCAACACCGACAACAGTAGTACAGGTTTATATGCCAACTAGTTCTGTCGATGATGAGGAAATCGAAGAAATATACGAGGAGCTAAAGGAAATTATTCAGACAATTAAGGGAGAGGAAAACTTAATTGTTATGGGAGACTGGAATTCGGTAGTAGGACAAGGAAGGGAAGATAGTAGGTGAATATGGTCTGGGCCAAAGGAATGAAAGAGGAAGCCGCCTGGTAGAATTTTGCACAGAACATAGTTTGGTTATAACAAACACCTGGTTCAAGAATCACAAAAGAAGGTTGTATACGTGGAAAAGACCAGGAGACACCGGGAGATACCAGATAGATTTCATAATGGTAAGATTAGATTTTGGAACCAGGTTTTAAAGTGTAAGACACACCCAGGGGCAGATATAGACTCTGGCCATAACTTGTTAGCTATGAACTGTAGGCTGAAGCTGAAAAAACTGCAGAAAGGTAGGAAAATAAGGAGATGGGACTTAGATAGATTGAAGGAAAGTGAAGTTCTGGAGAATTTCAGAGGGAGATTTAGGCAACAATTGACAGAAACAGGGGGAAATAAAACAGTAGAGGAGGAATGGGTAAAATTGAGATATGAAACAGTGAAGGTAGCAGAGGACAAAATAGGTAGGAAGGCAAGACCTACAAAAAATCCCTGGATATCACAGGAAATACTAAATGTAATCGATGAAAGGAGAAAATATAAAAATGCAGTAAATGAAACAGGCAAAATGGAGTATAGACAACTAAGAAATGAGATTGACAGGAAGTGCAAAATGGCTAAGCAGGAGTGGCTAGAAGGCAAATGCAAGGATGTAGAAGAATGTATAAATAGGGGAAAAATGGATACAGCCTACAGGAAAATAAAAGAAGGATTTGGAGATAAGAAAAACAGCTCTATGAATATCAAGGACACTGATGGAAAACCAGTTCTCAGCAAAGAAGGGAAAGCCGAAAGGTGGAAAGAGTATATAGAGGGGCTCTACAAAGGAAATGAACTTCGAGACAATATTGTAGGAAGGGAAGAGGAAGTAGATGAAGATGAAATAGGAGATACTGTACTGAGAGAAGAATTTGACAGAACCCTGAAAGACCTAAGTCGAAACAAGGCTCCTGGAGTAGATGATATTCCCTCAGAGCTACTGAAGTCTCTGGGAGAATCAGCCATGACAAACCTATTTCACCTGGTGTGTAAGATGTATGAGACAGGCGAAGTACCCTCAGACTTTAAGAAAAATGTTATAATCCCCATTCCAAAGAAAGCAGGTGCAGACAGGTGTGAAAACTACAGAACCATCAGTTTAATAAGTCATGGTTGCAAAATATTAACACGAATTATATACAGAAGGATGAAAAAACTGGTAGAAGTCGACCTCGGGGAAGATCAGTTTGGGTTCAGGAGAAATGTAGGAACATGGGAGGCAATACTCACTTTACGGCTTATCCTAGAAGATATATTAAGAAAAGGCAAACCTACATTTCTAGCTTTTGTAGATTTGAAGAAGGCTTTTGACAATGTTGATTGGAATACACTCTTTCAAGTTCTGAAGCAAGCAGGAGTAAAATATAGGGAGCGTAAGGTTATTTACAACTTGTACAAAAACCAGACAGCGGTTGTCAGAGTTGAAGGGCATGAAAGGGATGCAGTGGTTGGAAAGGGAGTAAGACAGGGTTGTAGTCTTTCTCCAATGTTATTCAATTTGTACTTTGAACAAGCTATAAAGGAAAGCAAGGAGAAATTTGGAGAAGGAATTAAAGTTCAGGGGAAGAAATAAAAACATTGCGTTTTGCTGATGACATAGTAATTCTGTCAGATACAGCAAAGGACCTGCAAGAGCAATTGAACGGAATGGACAGTGTGCTGAAAGGTGCATATAAGATGAACATTAACAAGAGCAAAACTAGGTTAATGGAGTGCAGTGTAAGGAAAATCACGTGATGCTGAAGGAATTAGATTGGGAAACGAAACAATAAAGGAGGTAGATGAGTTTTGTTACTTGGACAGTAAAATAACAAATGATGCTCACAGTACAGAGGATATAAAATGCAGAATGGCAATGGGTAGAAAAGCGTTCTTGAAAAAGAGAAATTTGTTAACATCGAATATTGATTTAAGCCTAAGGAAGTCCTTTCTGAAGGCATTTGTATGGAGTGTTGCCTTGTATGGGAGTGAGACATGGACGATAAACAGTGCGGACAGGAAGAGGATTGAGGCGTTTGAAATATGGTGCTACAGAAGAATGCTGAAGATTAGGTGGGTGGATCGCGTAACTAATGAGGAGGTACTGAACAGAATTGGGGAGAAAAGAAATTTCTGGCATACCTTGACTAAAAGAAGGGATAGATTGGTAGGACACATTCTTAGACACCAAGGAATTGTGAATTTTGCATTGGAGGGAAGTGTGTGGAGTAAAAATCGCAGAGGAAGACCAAGAGATGGATACAGTAAGCAGATTCAGACAGATGTAGGTTGCCGTTCTTATGTGGAGATGAAGAGGCTTGCTCGGGGTAGGGTATTGTGGAGAGCTGCATCAAACCAGTCTCCGGACTGAAGACCACACCAACACATTGAGCAAGCTGTGAAAGAATGCAAGGAGAAATCTGTAAATGGAATTAATGTTCTCGGTGAAGAAATAAAAACTTTGCTTCTTGCTGGTGATGTTAGAGACAGCAAAGACGTAGAAGAGTAGTTGAACGAAATGGACAGTGTGTTGAAAGGAGCGTGTAAGATGAACATTAACAAGAGCAAATCAAGTGTAATGAAATGTAGTCTATGGAAATCAGCCTGTACTGAAGGAATTAGGTTAGGTAACGAAACAATAAAGGGTAGATGAGTTACATTAAAATAAAATGCGAAGGAGGCAGTACAGAGAAATGGCAATGAGAAGAAAAGCGCTTCCGAATGAAAGAAATTTGTTAACATCGAATACTAATTTAAATGCTAGGAAGTCTTTTCTGAAGAGAGTTATGTGAAGTGGTGCTTTATACGGTAGTGAAAAATGGACGATTTTAGACAGGAAAAGGATAGAGGTTTTTGAAATATGGTGCTACAGAAGAATGCTGACGGTTAGGTGGGTGAATGGCGTAACTAATGAGGAGGTACTGAACAGAATTGAGGGGAAAAAGGAATTCATGGCATATCTTGACTAAAGATTAGATTAATACTTGTTCCATAGATCGTAAATACAACATTTCGCAATGCTGTGGAACATACCAGTTTAATAAATGGTGTCTATACATGACAATATATTAAGTACTTTCTTTCTTGCTTTATTATATATTTTTTAAATTTGTAATGTACTTTAGCGAAATTACTAAATTCTATCTAAAAATCATCTAAAGTGTAGAAAGAGTTGCCATTCTGATTTTTTTTTAATAATTAGAAGAAGAGATATATTGGTATGACACATTCTTAGACTTCAAGGAATCGTCAATTTAGCATTAGAAGGAAATATGCGGGGTAAAAATTGTAGAGTTAGACCAACAGACGAATACTGGAGAGCTAATTCAAATAGATGTGGGTTGACGTTCTTATGAGGAGATTAAAAGGCTTGCTCATGATAGAGTAGGGCGGAGAGCTGCATCACACGTCTCCAGACTGAAGATCTCAACAACAACGTAACAGTATTTTAATTTACTATTGCATGCACTTTTCTCGCTCCTAGATGGTTTCCGGAAACGGAGAAGAGAACGGCATATGTTTATTAGGATTTTTATTGTTCAGACTCATCAGTAGTATCCCCCCCCTCAAAGCATGTACCTTTCCTCTGACTCTCCGTGTATATCCACAGTAACATTATGGCCAAGTAACATATTACTAAATTATGTAAATTAAATAGATAAATACTGTTAATCCTACTATTGATGGCCACAGTGTATAGTGCAAGGCTGTTCAAAGACGATAAAGAAAGCAGGTATTCATTAACTGAAGGAGTGTGTCCGTCAGAAATTTGTGCGTAAAACTGAAGTTTTCAAAAGTTATATGGGAAGTCTTGTTATTGTAAAATTATCAAGTGCTTCCGTTACGACAACTAGCAGACTAGTAACAGTAGCAGGTGTGCTACTAAAATCTGAAAGTAACTTGTAGGAATAAGCTTACAACTTCGAAATGAAAGGATCAGAGAAGATAAGAGTAACCAGACGATCCGTGACTGTTCCTCTCGAATACTCAAATACACGTCTAGTCTCTATAACTAGTTAACGCACTGGAGTGTAATTGAGGAGGTGCGATTTCCATACAGATTTTGATTTTCCGTTGCACCCGTGAATCAACTGATCCAAATACTTGTTTGGACTCTTGTAATACGACACGGTCCATTTCCTTTCCGGTCCATGTACGATGCACACTCCAATTTCAAATAACATGGTTATCAAAGATTTTTAAAATGTTCAAATGTTTTTAAGTTTATGGGACTTAACTGCGGCTCATCAGTACCTAAAGGTACTTATGAACTACCTTATACTAAAGACAACACAAACATCCATGCCCGAGGGAGGATTCGAACTCCCGACGGGAACGGCCTCGCGCATCGGAGCCTACCGCCTCAATGTGTTCGGACACTCCGTCGCGGTGCTTTCAAAGATTGGTTTGAAGCAGCTCTCCATGGTACCCTGTCCTGTGAAACTCTCTTCTTCTATGAACAAGAACGGCAACAAGCCATATCCTTTTGAACCAGCTTACTGTGTTTCTCGGTATCTCTCTGCGATTTTTACCCCCAAATACTTCCTTCTAGTAATAAACAGACGATTCCTTTATGTCTCTGAATGTGTCCTACCAATCGATTCCTTCTTTTAGTCAAAATATGGCAGAAATATGTTTTCCTCCCAATTCTGTTGAGTACTTCCTCATTAGTTACAAGATGTTCCCTTATAACCTTCCCCATCTTCCCATGGCGCCAAATTTCAGAAGCTATCATCTTTTTATCTGAACTTCCTATCGCAAATTTTACAAGCCCGTAAAAGGCTACTTCACAGAAAAATACCTTCAGAAAAGCCTTCCTAACATTTCCATTTCTATTGGATGTCAACAAATATACGTTTTTCAAAAAATGCTTTTCTTCCCACTGTTTTTCTGCATTTTATATCTCCTTTACTTCGGCCATCGGAAGTTATGTTGGTACCCAAATAACAAAAATTACACTACTTTTTTTTCTTGTTACCTTATCTGATTCTCTCGGCATTCATGGTTTTCTTAGACTGCATTCCATTAAACTCGTTTTGCTCTAGTTAATGTTCGTCTCATACGCTCCATTCAACACACTGTCCATTCTGTTCAATTGTTCTTCCAGGTCCTTTGCTGTCTCTGCCAGAATTACAGTGTCATTGGCCAAACGCAATGTTTTTATTTCTTCTCACTGAACTTTAATTTCTTCTCAAAATTTCTCCTTGGTTTCCTTCACACCTTGCTCAGTTTACAAATTGAATAACAGTGGGGAAAGGCTACAATGCTCTATTTACTTTCTTTCAGACCCTTCGATTCTTATAATTACTGTTGGGTGTTTATTCCCTATATTTTACCCCTACTATCTTCAGAATCTGAAAGAGTGTATTCCTGATAACATTGTCAATAGCTTTGTTCAAATCTACGAAAGCTGAAAACTTAGCTTTTCATTTCCCTAACCCTTCATCTAAGATGAATCTTGACTACTGCCTCACATGTTCCCATATTACTCCGAAATCTTAGCTGACGGAACGTTAAAACACAAATATATCTTTTTTGAGATCAAACTTCGTTTGTTAGATCACTAAACTTCAAGAAATTTTCGTTAAACATTAATATGTAGGTAGCTCAGTTCAAAATAAACAGAGCATATAGTACAGAAATGGACACGAGAAATATTTACAATGTTAGACTACACTCGTCAAGGAAAGGAGATGGCATGCATCGTTACTAGACGGCTAATCCCATGACTCACGCTGTGAACTGAGTGTCTGGGAGCGCGAAACTTGTAAACATGGGAAATACCTCTGTGCGACCCTGGAACTTGCCTAGCGTTATTTCTAGAAGGGGAAAGGCATCAACAAGATTAGAACTCTTGTTTCTTAGCAAGACTTTTTCATCTTTCCGAGTTATTCTTAACTTCACGATTATCAAGTGGTCGTCCACTCTTTTGATAATGTATTCAATCAGTAATTTCCCCCAAACACGCTACATAATGAAGATTTGAACGTGAACTTATAAATATATAGCAGATATCCCTTTATAATGCCGAAGTCAGTATAACACGGCTCTTATTCAACAAATTATTTTCTGCATTTGTTTTAAAGAAAGCTTTCCTTTCTTGAAAATGACATGGCTTTAGTATTCAGGGGCCACAATCATGGAATTCTAGTGTTGTTTCTATTGCAATGTATATAAAACGAATACCTGCTTGCTGTGGACGTGTACAACACTTCTGTATGTAATTGCCACACGAATTTCCCTCGCACCCTTGCCGGATGTTACAATAAAAGAAAATTTACGTGATAAATCTACAGACCGTAAATTCAAATAAATACCTAGGTATTAGAAACAACTGTAACTGGAAAGAACACACAGAATATATTGTAGGGAATGGGAATCAAAGGCTTCGTTTCATTGGCAGAACACATACAAGATGCAACCGTATTACTAAAGAAACTGCCCACGCTACACTAGTGCGTTTCTATTTTGGAGTATTGATGCGCATTATGAGATCCTCACCAGATAGGACTAGCGGAAGCCACATAAAAATTTCAGAGAAGGGCAACTGGTTTTTGTATTATAGCGATACAGTGCAAATTATGCACGAGTTGGTGTAGAAATCAGTAAAAGAAAGGCGTTATTCGTTGCAGTGATATCTATTTGGGAAATGTCTTTCACAAACTTTCTCCTCCAAAGTGCACATATTTTGTAAGCATCCACACACATAGGGAGACATGATCGTCATAGGAAAAGAAAAGAAACGAATCGGAAAGATTTACGTATTCCTTTTATCCCGCGCGATATTCAGAATGGAATCGTAGATAAATATTATGAAAGAGGTTCTATGAATCCACTGTCAAGCACTTAAATGTTAACTTTGATAGTTTTGCTTGAGAAACTCCAGGCCTTTTTCAGGAAGCTAATAATCCATCAACATCGATTTCAGAGCTTATGTTACAAAAACAACACACACAAATGAAGTAGCGGTTATACTTGCAGAGCTTCCATCGCCCCAGATTAGCTTTTACGCACATGGATTGAGATTAGGACCATCATCTAGACGTGTTGCTCGATACAAAAGGAGCTGAAGTTTTTAAATAGTTTAATGTATTAAACTCTTGGAGTTCCTTTAACGGCGGCAGAATGGTCGTGCGCACTGAGGTGTCGTTCGCCGTCAGGGGTTTGAGTCGTCCCTCGGGCATGGGTGTTTGTGTTGTCCTTAGCGTAAGTTAGTTTACGTTAGTATAAGTAGTTTGTAAGCCTAGGGACTAGTGACAAACGTGGTTAAGTCCCTTTGATTTACAAAAATTTGAAAAATTTTGAGTTCCTTTACTCAACACTACAAACTGTCTTACAGCAGATGCAGGCAAGTGTGAAAATTACACAACCAAAAACTTAAGTCATGGTTGCAAACTTCTAACACGAATTATTGACAGAAGATTTGAAAAACGGATAGAAACCACGTTCGGGGAAAATCAACTTGAATTTAGGAGAAAAGTAGGAACACGTGAGACAATACCCACCTTAGGGCATATATTATGTTAATGAAACGGAAACCTAAATTTCTAGTGTTTGTAGATTCGAAGAAAGTCTTTCACTATGTTGACTGAAAAACACTGTTACAAATTCTGTAATCATCAGTGGTAAAATATAGGAAAGAGAAGGTTATGTAGAACTTGTATAAAGGCAGGGTAGCAGTGAAGGAAAGCAAGAGTAAATAGGTGAAGGAATTAACGTTGAGTGTGAAGAGAGAAAAGCTTGCGGTTTGCCGATGACAGAGACCGCAGAGGACATGGAGGAGCAATTGGACAGAATGGATGTCTTGAAAGGAGGGTATAAAATGAACAAGGGTAATGGAATGTACTCTAATAACCTCAGTCGATGCTGAAGGAATTAGATTAGGAAGCGAAACAATATAGGTGGTAGATGAGTTTTCTTGTTTGGGTAGCAAAGTAAGTTCTGATGGCCGAAGTAAAGAACATATGATACGCAGATTGGGTGTGGAAAGAAAAGCATTGCTGAAGACGAGAAATCTGTTGATATCCAATATTAATTTTTAGTCTGTTTTGAAATCGTGTGCCTACAGTGTAACGTCGTACGGGAGTGAAACGTGGACGATAAGGATTCAGAAAATAAGGTGATAGAAGTTTTTGAAGCGTGGTGGTACAGACCAATGTTGAAGGTTAGATGGGTAGATCGGGCAACTAATGCGGAGGTTCTGAACAGAATTGTGGAGAAAAGAAATTTCTGGCACATCTTGACTAAATGAAGGGATCGATTAGTTCAAATACAATGTTCAAATGTTTGTAAGTCTATGGGAGTTGACTACTCTGGTCATCAGTCCCTAGGCTTACAAACTACATCACTTATGCTAAGTACAACACAAATACCCATGCCCGAGGGAGGACTCTAAGCCCGAGGGGGAGCAGCGGCGCGCTCCGCAGTTAGGCGCCTTAGAACGCTCGGCGAAAGACTGGTAGTACAAACTCTGAGACATCAAGAAATCTTCATCACTGGAGGACAGTGTGTGGGGTCACAATCGCAGATGCAGAGCGAGAGACAAAATATGCAGATTCAAAGGGATATATGTTGGCGTTCTTATTCAGAGATGAAAAGACTTGCACTGGACATGGTACGGTGACGAGCTGCATCCAACCAATGTTTGGACTGAAGATCTCAACAACAACAAAAGTTTTTTTTAATGAAAATTTATTATATGGTAGATTATGCTCAGTAACTTATTAAATAATCTTTTATTTATGTTTTTGACCGCCCCAGTTCCACATTTATTTGGTAGCTGTGACTAGCTTCCGTACATTTCGTCCATTGAAAACTTCTAGTCTGTGCTTTAAGCATAAAAAACCAACCGATTTAATTTAAAAACAATATTGTATATTTCATAGAACCTTGATCCTGAGGAAAACAGCGATCCTTATCAGTGATTTATATGATCATACAAACAGTGAAGATCGCATGAAATATTTAATCTGTGATGACAGTTCCGATCCAGAAAGATCATCTTCAGAGCATAATCCTCGGAGCGTGGAGCTGATCCATCTGTTTTGTGGAGAAGTGTTTCTCCAGTGCTGGTCTATCTATATGTCCAGTAATACGATAAACATCACAACTTTGTTAATAATTACAGTATCATACTTATTAGCAAAAACAGCAATTCGTCAGTAAAACCATACTTCCTAAACAGAACGAAATTGTTTGCATTTCGATCATATGGTTCTGGTGATGTAAACTTGACGTAATTGAATACATTCTCGGCCGACGTTTACTCTGTACGCCTCCTCCCCATTCGGCCAAATACAGGTGGCGATACAATAGCGCTGGTACGGCTATTGCATCTGCTTTTCAACATTCGTCTCCGAACATACATCTTCCTCCGAGTAGGATACCGTACATACGTTCCCGCCCTCCTCCATCTCTACGTCACTCGCCTCCATCTTGTCCTTTAAATATGAACAGTGACGAAATCAATGCTTCGTCGCCTATACTAAATTTATTAGAAAACAGGATGCGTAATTGTTTGGCCGGGATAATTCTTTACATTAACAGTTACCAGTATACCTCAACAATTCGCTTCGAAATATAAGTATAGTGCTTGCAGTTCAACGATTCAAACCAACGATGTAATTGACGGTAAGTCATCGAGTAGGACATAAGGGATATCTGGGTTCCCCAGGGAAGTGTTATAGGGCCCCTAATGTTATTTATGTAAACGATTTAAGAGACTATCTGAGTAACTTCCTTTGACTTTTTTCGGGTGATGCGGTCATTCATGGATTGGTAAAGTCATCAGAAGATAAAAAACTGCAAAATGATTTAGATAAGATTACTGCATGGTGTAAAAATTGGCAATTTGAGTCTCAATAGTGGTAAGAGGTCATTCATAAGACCACTAAAAGAAATCTGTTAAACTTCAGCTACACTATAAATCAGTCAAATGTACAGGCCGTAAATTCAACTAAATAGCTACAAGTAACAATTACGAACAACTTAAATTGAAAAGAACACACAGAAAATATTGGAGGGCAGGCGAACCAAGGACTACGTTTCGTTGGCAGACAAGAAGATGCAACAGTTCTACTAAAAAAACTGCCTACACTACAACTATGCGTACTATTTTGGAGTATTGTCGCGCATTGTGGGTCCACTAACTTTCTTTTCCGAATGCCCAAGTTTATTTTCAGCACCCACCAACATAGGGAGACATGATCATCGTAATAAAATAAGAGAAATCAGATCGAAATCTGAAAGATAAAAGTGAAGCAATAAATTAAAATTTGTGATGCAGCCGGGAATCGAACCCGGTCCTCCAAGCTTACTAGGCAGACGTTTTATCACTTTTTTCCTCCATCTGGTAAGTCTATGGTTCGCGGTGGTTCATTTAGTTCGATCGTCGTCGTTAGTTTAATGGTTAGCTCAGATTTTTTATTACAGAGTGCGTTTAGCCCCATGACCGGGCGCGCAGAGCCACGGCGCCCGGCACCACTAGACCATTTCACCACTATTTATTAAGGCGCCTCGGAATAGTCTAACTTACTTCCACATTACATTGAAATCAGAAAGGTTTAATTGTTCCTTTTTCCCGCTAGCTATTAGAGAACGGAGCAATAAAGATCATAAAAGTGGTTCGATGAACCCTCTGCCATGCACTTCAATGTGACATGAAGAATATCCATGTAGATGTAAAGTCTTTAAACAAAATAGCGTTATGCACTTTTGCACTGTACTCAATAGTAACATTAATTGCATTTGGAAGCCAGGGAGGCTTCATGCCGACACCTTGCATGTGTGAGCAAAATGTGACGTGGAAAAGCGTGTGTCGCTGTGTAGACGGACACACAGTGGCAACGTGTGCGTGTTGTCTGAGCGGCGTTGCGCGCCGCGCCCCGAGCAAACAGCGAGGCAGGTGAGGGCAGAGCAGGGCAGGGAAGGCCGGTAAATATTTGCGAATGGCGGCGTCACCGTCTCTTTGCGACATCACTTATCTGCGCTAAACTGGGAGCCCACTCATCCGGAGCACAGCACCACCAGGTGCACGGATTTGGTCATCCGGACGCAACCTTTTGGCCACCTGGCCGGAGTTGCAAGTGTACGACCCCGCGTAGCTTTATATCACAGCTACTTCTACGTATTTAATCTGCAAAATCACACTTCACTGCCTGGCAAACGGTTTGCCGAACCGCTATCGTGATATTTCTCTACCGTTCCATTATCTGACAGCTCGCGGAAGGAACACCTAAATCTATTTTCGATCTGCCGGCCGCAGTGGCCGACCGGTCTGCGGCGCGCCAGTCACAGTCTTACGGCCGCTACGGTGAGGGTTCGAATCCCCTCTCGGGCATGGATGTTTGTGTCCTCTTTAGTATAAGGTAGTCCATAAGTAGTTTGTAAGTTTACGGACTGATGACCCCTCAGTTAAGGCCCTTAAGCTTAAGAAACATTTGAACATTAATTTCCGATCTGATTATAGTGATCCCTTATAGGTAGGTGCTAACAAAATATGTGCGCTTTCGGAGGAGAAAGTTGATAAAAGCAATTCGCAAATAGATCTCCCTGCAACGAATAACACCTGTCTTTTAATGATTTCCACCCCTACTCGTGCATCATTTCCGTGACACTATCACCTCTATATCGCGATAACACAAAATAAACTGCTCTGATCTTTTTCTATAGCCTCCGTTTGTCCCAAATTTCACAATATAATGACCATTACTGTAGTCTTCCTCCGTTGCTATCATTTTTATCCATGAAATAACAAACCCCTACCAGGAACTTTGATGCTGGCAATGGTCACAGCAGCAAAAGATTCTCAGGTAAGCCTACCTGTTAATTGGAGAGTAGAAGTTAGGCTGGTTTATTAATTCTAACAACTGGACGAATAACGAAAGTCCCAACAGGTAGATGTGTTTCTAAAGAATGATACTTTGTGATTCCTTATGGACTATGGGCAACAGGTAGCTCATAATGTTCGAAAATACTGTATGTTGTAAAATCCTGCAGCACACCGACTTCAATGATATGGGTCTGTAATTTTGCCGATCACTTCTGTTGCCTTTCTTGAATATTGGCAGCACAGGCGTCTGCAGTTTCCAGTCCCTAGCATCTCTCTCTCTCTCTCTTTTCTGTACCACTTTCTTCACTACCACAGCCCACTCATCTCTTTCCTTTTCTCCCGGTCTCTACATCCTTGTTACCCTGGCGCCTTCTATTTTCTTGGCATACGTCCTATAGGGGTCAGTCTTCCAATATTTCTCTCTCTCTCTCAATTCTTACTCTATCCATTTTCGTCGTTCTTACCTGCTTCTATGGACCCTCATCTAGCACGTCATTACCCTATTACGGTGCCTCCTCTTCTTAATACAAGTTGATAAATACCTATCGGAACATATACTCAATACGTCAGTAGTTTGCTCTTTAGGGTACGTTTCAGCTCCATACTAAGCTTCTACAAAGACAGTCTTCGTCTATCGTTGAGCTGTCATTTATTCCATTTTCTTCAATTACGCTCCCAACATACTTAAAACTACTTCGTCATCTCCTCTATAATTAGGTTCTTTACAAGTCTCGTCACATCCACTTCACACTTATTTCCAAAATATACTGTCTTACCACCTCAACCCGTTTTACATATCTCTATATCTTTCTCCATACTATTATTGCTCTCGAGTTTTCTTCGCCTTCTTGCACTGTCATCTTTGCCATTATAATGATAAACACACACACACACACACACACACACACACACACACACACACACACACACACACAGAGAGAGAGAGAGAGAGAGAGAGAGAGAGAGAGAGAGAGAGAGAGAGAGAGAGAGAGAGACTTCCGACAGTCCTTGGAATCGCACATATGTTTTTAAACTGAATCGTAAAAAAATTACAGTAGTCTTATTTCCATGAAAAACAGAACATTGTACCGCAAAGTGAAATTTGAATAGAGAGAAGCAATGTAATAAGCAAGAAAGTGCAGTCACGCCATTGCGTAATTACATTTTCAACCCTCTGCTAACAGTAATTATAACGGTGCAAAACTTACGTCCTACACATACAGTTGCTTACATTAGTCCTGAAAATGTTGGTGCGTGTTTTCTATGATGTGCTTACAGTGGAAGGGAGCAGTATGTGTACATCTTTCTAAAGCCAAATTTGTACATTGAAGTCACTTTCGCAGTCAAGCAGCGCAATATCAAAAGAGAGACTAATTACATTTTAAAATTATGATATGAGAATTTCAGTTTCATACCTTCCTTTTACCAAGGATGTTGCTGCATACGACTGACCTTTGATGCCTAAACTTGATTAAAAATCGCGGAATGGAAGTTTTATGATACAATATATTTTTGTTTGAATCATTTCATGTAAACCTCTCATCTGCACTATAACGAATGTTATAAGCATTCTGATATGAGATGTGTGTGTTTTGTGGTGTTATAATTACCTTAATCTGAGGGTTTTTGTTACTGTTCATTGAAAATGAATTAAGTGTAATTTCCGGCCTATGGCATTAATACTTTGTTAAAATCTCACTTTAGCTATAACGTACCTCTCGGCATGAAAATGAGACGTATCTTAGTTTCCAATTTTTTAAATTGTTGATCGAGTGTTAGTCTAAATACGTGGTTAAGTTCGCAAACGAGCATTCGAGACGAGAAGTGTTTCTTGTGAGAAATATAGCGTTCGTTACAAACCCAGTTACACTATTTTCTTGAAAATGAGATTATATTATTAGTCCCAGAAGTTCGTGAAGCTATCAGATACTCTGCTTTGTTCCTGTGATTACACTACAAACCATTCCTTGAAACCACCCAAGTCTGAATATGAAAGATTCCATCCAAACAGTATTTTTGGAAATTAGAGGAAATAAAAATACACAGCACGTGATGTAGATTGAAAAATGTTATTACCACAAACAACTGAGTTCTGAAATAGAGTTAGCAAACCTAGCAGCATCGTCAGTTATACAAGGTGGCACAGGCAAGCCCCGTAGCCAGCTGGCGCCAATTGCCGCGGTGTGTGTCATCGCGCTCATGTTTACGGCGTTATCGCTTTGTAGACGGCGAGCGCTGGACCCCTGATGAGTCAGCCATGATCGCGAGAGAGAGTCACCCCGTCCAGGTACTGCCTTTCGGCCGGTACACGTGTTTGTCACAGTAACTGGACAATGGAAATCCTATTCGCACTATGACCGAGGGCTGTCAGTCTCACAGGGTTATGACAGGCAGGCTGAACAGCTTGTTACAGTAATCTACATGGGATACTCTGCAAATCACATTTAAGTGCCTGGCAAAGGGTTAATCGGACCTCCTTTACACTATATCTCCCATTCCATTGTCGAATAGCGCGCAGCGAGAAAGAACACCTTAATCCCTCCGTTCGAGTTCTCATTTCTCGTATTTTATTCTGATGATCTTTTCTACCTATGTAAGTGGCAGTCAACAATATATTTTCGCATTCAGAGGAGAATGTTGGCGATTGGAGTTTCGTAAGTAGCCCACGCCGCAGCGATAAGCCGCCGTTGTTGTAATGATTCCCATCCCAGATCCTGTATCATTTCCGTAACGCTGTCTCCCCTGTATCGTGACAATACGAAACGAGCTGCCCTTCTTTGGACTCTTTCGATGTACTCCGTCAAACCCACCTGATAAAGATCCCACACTGGGCAGCAATACTCAAAAAACGCGTAGTGTATGCAGTTTCTTTAGAAATTCTCTTGCAACTTTTACGGGTTCTGCCAATAAATCGCAGTCTCTGGTTCGCCTTTCCCACGAAATTATCTACCCGTTCTTTCCACTTTAAGTCTGAAGTAATAGTAATTTCTAGCTATTTTCTGGAGTTTACGGCCTTAATTTTTGATTTATTTATCTTGTAAACAAAGTTTAAGGGATTTCTTTTCGTACTCATGTGGGCGACTTCATACTCATTATTTACAGTCGATTGACAATTTTTAAACCATAGTGACATCTTATTTAGATCGTTCTGCAGTTGGTTTTGATCGTCAGATGATTTTACTAGGCGGCAAATGACGGCGTCATCTGCAAACAATCTAAGAGAGCTGCTTAGATTTTCTCCCAAATCGTTGATGTAAATAAGGTACAGCAAAGTACCAAAAACATTACCCTGTGGAACGCCCGACATCACCTCTGTGTACTGCATTGCTGCCTGTGCCGAGAAGTAAAAGAGAAATTAATAACAGAGAATGCTTTGGTGAGGCGAGAGTCAACAGCCGTAATATATTTCATAAAATGCATTTTTATAAAAACCATATAAAAACCATCAGATGTTTATTAAAACCTTATTCATCTACTAGTTTCGGTCATGGCCCATCTTCAAGGATAAAAAGGTGTTAACAGAGAATGGTAAAATACATCAAATATAATACAACTGAGATAAACAGGAGTCAGTATAACTAAAAGTGTAAAAAATTACTATGGTCATCTTAGATAAAATCTATCAGTCAAACATGACATAAAAGGTGAGAACGGTCTATAAAGATAGACCGTTCTCACCTTTTATGTCATGTTTGACTGATAGATTTCATCTAAGATGACCATAGTAATTTTTTACACTTTTAGTTATACTGACTCCTGTTTATCTCAGTTGTATTATATTTGATGTATTTTACCATTCTCTGTTAACACCTTTTTATCCTTGAAGATGGTCCATGACCGAAACTATTAAAACCTTATTCATCTACTAAAAATGCATTTTATGAAATAATAACAGAGAAATACGAGCTATCTGTGGAGCACATGTTAATTCTACTTGGGGGGGAATCAGATAATTTAGTGACAACTGATTTCAAGCCGAGATCGTTCATTTTACTGTAATTATGATGACCAGTTTTGATGCTCTATGCGTATCATCGTCTGACCTACAACTGAAACACAAAGAACATTCAGGAGATTCAGAAGAACTGAATTAACCTACACCATAATCTTTAGGGAACATCAATAGATACCTTGTTATACGGAATACATGTCATGTAGAATAAAAGTATGTAAAATATTTTAAAATATACGTGTGAATACAGAAAACCACTTTTGGTTGCTTACCAGCCAGCCATGATGAGCTAAGCACCAGCTATGTTAGCACTACTCGTTTAAGACGTACTGAAGTTAAAAGTGCATGCGATGTGTTTATAGCTATTGTCAAAGATGGCATATAATGTTAGCTTAATACATAGCTGATTATGTTATTTTTAGAATATAAAGGTACCTTATTATGTTAGGTTATATACCTGAACATAATAATATTATTTATTTTACAATTTCTTCCATAATCTTAGCAATTTTTCAGTTTATTTCTTTTTGCGATTACTGAAGAAGTCTAAGATTTTTTGACTAATCGGAGTTCATTCTAAGAAGAACCATAAAAATGTATCCTTTTCGCTTAATATTAGAGTTTACGAATTTTCTTGTAGAGAGCATCATTATTGACGTATTTTATCATGTTACACTGACGTTTTTGTCGTATGATCTCTGTTTTCCTTCCTTTTAGATCTGGACTTTGACATTCATATTTAGTGTTGCTACTGTCTATAGTGCCTCTGGTTTCAAGACTATTTTGTAATGTTTAAGTTTGGACACCCGCACACCGTTCTCCGAGAAACATTTTACTTTTTAAATCTCTTTTTCTTGAACTTTAATGTATTTATAGGAGAGTTTAACACGATTTTTTATTTTTCGCAGTAAATATGAAGATCTATTTCCATTACTTTTTTCTAGTTCAAAAATTTGTGTGTGTGTGTCTTTTTAAATCTAGGGACTACTGATCATAGCAGTTTGGTCCAATAGGTTCACAAATATTTCGAATATTTGAGCATTTGAATGAAGGCGATTACGCAAGTCTTTACCTTTCAACTTTCGTATATTATAATGTTTTTGAGGTTTAGTATTTGTTCAGAGCGTGACCTGCGCTTGCCAAAGGCTACCTGGAATTATCTAAGTATGTAGGTCCAGTTGTGACTGCCTTGTTTAATAATACTTAGGGTTTCGAAGAAATGCTGGTATTGCGAGGTAATACTGACACTACGACTTATCATACAAAGCAGGTTTAGGAAAGGCGAACCTAATTTTATAGCATTTGCAGATACCTTTTTACGATGTTAATTGCAACACACTCTTTTGAAACTAAAGGTAACACAGTTAAAATTCAACCAAAGAAAGTTTATTTACAACTTGCTCGTCTGATATAGTCGAAAGGCATGGAAGGAACGCAATGGTTGAGAGAGAAATGTGATAGGATTGTAACTTATCTCCAATATCAATCTAGCAGTAAAGAAAACGGAATGGACAATGTCTTGAAAGAAGTGTATCAGATGAATAGTAACAAGCGCAAAATAAGAGTAATCGAAACTAGTTTGAATAAGAGATTAAGATACGAGACACTAGAAGGTAGCAGAGGACATTTAAGAAGTGAAACAACTTACGGTGACCGGGATAGAGAGAATATGAACTATAGATGGAATGGCAAGAAACGCGCTTCTCTAGAAGAAATATGTGGTTAATATCGAATGTAAATTAAAGTAAATGAATGAAATGCAGCTAACCAGTTGCCACAAATAGTAGTTGAATAGACCTTAATAATGTAAGTGTTAACAAGTCTTTTCTGAAGTCATGTCTGGAACGTAGACCTGTACGATAATGAAACGTGGACTTTTGAGATGTGATGCTACAGATGTTTGTTAACGATGGTACTAGAAAATTGTATAACAAATTTAGAGGTACTGAATGGAATTGGGTAGGGGGAAAAAACTGACATGACCTCACTAAAAAGAAGGGACCAGTTGGTAAAAACACACTTGAGAGATCAAGGAATCGTCAGATTAGTATTGGAGGTAAGTGGGTGGGTAAAAATAACAACGGGTCACCAAGAAAGTTCAAATGCAAGTTATTCGGAGATGAAGAGGCCTTACGACTTATGTACTGCAGCTAAACTTTTAAAATTCTGAAGCATTGTGGCCGTTAAGTGTGGAATCAGCTGTAATTCTTTTTGTCTAATTGATCTCATGGTGGGTGACTGCTACACTGCCGGTATTTTGAATTAAAAAAAAAAAAAAAAAAAAAAAAAAAAAAAAAAAAAAAAAAAAACTGTCTGCAGACAAATGTGTCATTTTTGTGTAACACAAGTATATGGTTTAATTTTAAAAAAGCTTTTGTTTGTATTGGTAGTGTTAATCCGCGAGATCGGCGGTCATTCGATCGTAACTTCTTGCCTGTGAATGAATCTACACTACCGCAGCATGTGGATTTAATGACGCCGTGATTCAAGAAACAAATATTGCCATCCTGGTTCTTTAGTAAGTTTTAGAGATTTGTGTGTTGGGCTGGATGTGGATCTCTATTGTCTTTAGACATCTCTCCTGCCAACAGAAAATTATTTATTCTCGCCTAAGCGCAGCATTAAATTGAATTAATAATGCAGATTCTACATCGTTCCAAGTATAAGAAGTGTACATTCGATGGTACGAGTATTTATTACTCTTCAAAATGTTAAAATGTTTGTATAGTCTATGGGACTTAACTACGGGGTCATCAGTCCCTAAACTTACAACTAAGGACGGCACAAATATCCATGCCCGAGGGGGGATTCGAACCCCCGACCGTAGTGGCCGTGCAGACCGTGACTGGAGCGCCTCAGTCCCCTCGGCCACCGCGGCCGGCTATTACTCTTCCACAATACGTAATAAAATTATCAATGAATATCCTTCCAAGTTTCTCATTTTTTTTCTGTGACGGAGTCGATTTTCTGAACTCAAAAATCTCGCAGCTCCAGGCTGTAAAGTAGTTCTGTACATATAATCCATATCTCTGATGTGCAATGCCAAAGCCACAACAAAAATATTGATACCTCTTATCGTCCGTGAACTAACAGTCCAAAGTCTTTCGAGTGTTGCTTCGTCTTCTGATAGTCTGCCAAAATTCAGTTTCTATGAGGTTAAATTAGCTCCGAAACGCGAAGAAAGCGTTTATCACGTATTAAGAATTGTGAAGGTCAAAATTATTCAAAACGTGCATTTAAGTGAAATTTGTTGTCTGAGGGAAATTGTCGGTAAATAGTCACTTTAAAACGATAATTCTTCAAATCATTTGTTTATGTGCTCAGGTGGCTGTGGACAAGTGTATGCTGACAATGTAAGCGATAAAGCTAAGATACAGTACCACGTGAGGTGGTGGTGTGGCTGCCCCAAACATGTGCTCTCGCTAAGCCTTTTCGCTGAGTCAGCAGACTTTGGGCTGCTGGTCTTTTAAACAGTCGGCTTAGAAGGTTGCCCCGACAGACCGCGGGGAAAACCGGGTCCTCATTAATGTGTTGTGGCTGTTTACTCCACCGCTACCTGCAGAACCTGAAAGGGTTCTCCGTGACTCACGCCGGGGTGGCAAAACAATACCCCCCGGTTGGCATGCGCGGCCGGTGTGCTGTTGTGCAGTGGTGTTATTCCGGAAAATTCCATTTAGTCCACTAACAGAGCAAGGCAATGTCACGTGAGCGCCATGTTTGCTAGCGACACCTAAAGTATCTCAACATCCAAAAAGCTGAGTAATCGAACTGCATACCTACGCGTTTGTTTCCTATATAAAAACGCCGTAGCTATGTTTTGTACAGTCAACTATCACTAGTATTCATTTTACGTATCTGTTGAAAAGACGAGAACATTTTATATTAAAGGACATATCTTCTGGATATAATTCAATTAGGTCAAACATATAATTCGTCGTTGTGCAGATCACACTTGCTCTAACCGTAACATGGCACAAAAACCATTATTAATTTAGATTTATTTGTATATTAAATATGGAAACAATATGCCTAGTTGAGACTTGAATAAAGTAATGTGTCTTGTGGGCAGTGCGCTAACATTGAGACTTTTTGAGAAATGTTCGGTGCCTACTAAAGCTACGATTCCATGTCGTCATTTTCTCTCATTTATTCAAGGAAGAGCATCTTTGCTTTTTTTTTTTTTTTTTTTTTTTTTTTTTTTTTTTTTTTTTTTTTTTAGCTTTGTAAAGGAAGGAGCAGGATGTTACGGTTTAACGTCCTCGTCGACTTCGCGGTATTCAGGGACGGGACACTCGGTCGGGTTGATTTTTGTTAAGGATAGAGATGGAAATCAGCAGTGTGTTTCATAGCAACCATACTGGAATTTCCCGTAAGTGCCTAAATCAATCTGACGACCTACTCTCTCACACTCCACGATAATGTGGAGCTACATCGAGTAAATCAGGATGCACAGAGGCGAGATTGAACCGACATCCTCCCGAATGCGAGTCCAGTGTGTTACCACTGCTCCACCTCGCTCGGTTTTTAGCTTTATGCTCGTAAATAACAAGCACGCCATTATTCCTGTCTGACTGCATTCGTGGTCGTCTGCTACAAACACGATAAATGTAGTGCGTATTGGACGCCATCGATTTTTAAACTGTTAAGGAGGTGTGTGTGTGTGTGTGTGTGTGTGTGTGTGTGTGTGTGTGTGTGTGTGAAGCACAAAAAGAGAATACTGACCGATACTACATCCTAAATGTAAGTAAATTGTTGGGCGAGCTACAAAAAAAATACTGCTTTCCATGTGTCCCGCTCTAATAAATTTAAAAATATAAAAGTGAACCAATACAGATTGTTTCGTAAGTGACACATAGAAAAAAATTCTCTGCTCCGTCCGTATGATACGCTTCAGCTGCAATGTTTAAGTTATTCATTTCTGTATTCAGACGCGTTTCCCTGTTCGAGATGATACCATAGCACAACAGATACAGGATGGATTAGATTTTTCAGTCAGAAGTGCTATACAACCAATGTTAGCGAATTACACGATGAATAATGTAATAAGCGAATGGTAGGAATTTTAAGAAAAACTTTGATCATCGATTGAGTCTCAAAAGGTAAAATACGGCATCTGTAAATACTGTAGGTGGTTTTTCTAAATTATTTCTATTTTTAGCCTACATGAATAAATAAGAGATTCAGACAGCTGCAAACAAAAGTATTAACACGTGAAACATAACGGAATGCAACGAAATATTCCTCTTTCGATGATAGTTTAAATAAGAATTTACGAGTATTTCAATCCATAGCGGTCGGAACTGGCCATCCGCGTATCTGAGAAAGCGAAAGGTTTTATGCTGAAAGAAAATTATACATTCTAATTGAATTCCAGACCCGACAAAGTCCACGATGAGTCCAGCGCTCAGTTGTAAGTTTCAGTTATTAAAGAGCGCTATTGCGACGCTGTTGAATTATAAAGGCCACATGTGGAGATGCGGATGTTCATTTATTCAAGCGTTTCGAAACAATCACCACCAAAATCTCCAAGATTATAACCAACAGTTAGCATGGTGTTACAAAAAAGAGAAGTATTAAAAGAAATAAACTTAATACACTGTAAATACAAGGAGTCAAGTACAAAGCTAGGCCTGAGAGTAAAGTTTAATACTAATCTTCCTGATTGTTAGGCCTGCAGTGTGGTAAATAGGACATTGTAGTAAAAGATCCAGAATCACTGCTTGCAGTTTATTATTTATCGCTACGGACTTTTCATAATTTTGCGATTATCAAGCGCCTGCGTGTATATAAGAATTACATTAATCAGTTTACATCTCACATAAAATTTTGTTATGAAATTTTCTTATAACTTACAAAATCACATGTGACAACTGTAATAGCGTTTACATTGATCAGACAGGACGTAATTTCATCACAAGATTTCGTGAAAGATAAACCACTCAGCACTTAACATCGAAAATGACTAACGATATTACATAAAATACCAAATGGATTAGAAATGAATATTCTGGAGGAATTTCAAATATATATTCACACTAAAAATTATCCAAATGAAATAATGAACACACCGATTCCAAACATATAAATTTTCTACTTAATTTTATTGAATTCATCGATGAAAAAGGTCGAGAACCGAAGAAATGATAAATGACCAGAGGTAGCTAGAAAAGAAAATAACCCTCTCTGATCAACATAAACATTAAACGTTACTAATAACATGGTCGATTACCCTCTTCGACCGGGCAAACAGCAGAGCGGCTATACATATGTCGTGGCAGCAACATAGGATCACGTGAATATTGGCAAACATTAGCGGTGTGTAAAAAACAACTACGTAGGTTTCAAGAAATGGCACTATTTTAAACTTATAATACTTACACGTGAAATTCAATGTTACTCCCCTTGACACAAAACGCTTTACAAATTCACAAGCAAAGCTGAAAACAATCACGTGACTGTTGGCAAAGCAGTGGGTTTGGCTCTAGAGATGTTGGAGGCCTTGAAAGCAATGTCATGCCCAGTCTACCAATATCTATGATCGAAGATTACCCTATGTATATAAAACATCTTTGGCAGAACTGTTGATAATTACGCAAAATATAAGAAGTTTTCTATAATTTAACACCATCACAGAACAAGCTGCAGAAATACGTGAATAATTCATAGCATTTATTACAATAGTGACACCAGAGGTTAGTAACTAACATAAAAACATCGTAGACGTGAGTTATAAGAAAATTTTATAACTCTAAATAGAATGTAAATTGATTAATGTAATTCTTATTATACAAGCAGGGGCTTGATAATGGCAACTTGCTGAAACGGCCGTACCGACAAATAATAAACTGTAAGCAGTGATTCTGGATCCCTTATTAAAATGTTCTTCGATGAAATTTGACACCATATCGTCATGGCCCTGCTGAACTATACTAAAAGTAGCAGAGAGAGAGAGAGCATCGTCCAGGTAAACGAAAAATGACGCCAGGTGTTACTAGCAATTTTTGTTATTTTTAAAATTGTTATTTATATAGTTTCTACTTTTACATTCTTTATCAAATATACTAGTGCTATCTGACGGCATCTTTCATTTACCTGAGCGATGTTGTCTGCTGCTTTGTTTTACTATAGTTCAGTAGGGCCATGACGATATACGATTAGTATTAAAATTTACCCCAGGCCTAGATTCTCATGATGATTGCTTCCAAACACGTCAATAAATGAGCAGCTGGTCACCACCTGTGGCCTTTATACTACTAGTGTTCCTAATAGCACTGTCTAACAACTGAAATTCTAAGCAGCGCTTTCTGGGAAAGGACAAGATGTTCGTTTGTATTTCTCTGTTGAACGTGGTATAGTTGTAGTCCCTAAGGTAGAGAAAAAATACAAATTCCTGTAAAGATTTACAGTCTTGGATAACAGATTCAGCCATCCTGAACCGAGTTTTACCTAGCAACTCCCAAAATCGTGAACGACAATCGTGTTGGATCTAATAAAGAATTTCCTGACAGTTTTAAAATTTATTAAAACAAGGAACTTATGTTTTTATTAATTACCATCAAGGAATGTTACCCTTAAATTTTTTTATTTTAATTATCTTAAAAAAATTTATTTGATGTAGCAATAGTATGTTATATCAATGATAACCTAGTCTCACTGCTAAACACCTCCAAATGAACACCGAAAAATGAAGACTTCAAGTCGAACTGGTGGCGGTTTATTTCATTTCACAGTGGATGAAGACTGTTGGAAATAATACATCAAACACGGTGTAAGATGATAGTTGTTCCACTTTCGGGCATCGCCGAAGCTGTTTACCTATCAAGATGCTAAATCCCAGCATCTACGTAGACTATAACTGTGTTCGGCTATGTTATAAAAGTGAGATTCGAATATTACATATTAAATTTTGTGTTATTGAGGTATTGTCAAATTATTGCCAGTTGATGAAATCTATCAAAATCATTGCTTCGTCTCACGTAAAGATTTCCCGATGTTTAAATATAGACCTACTAAACAGTCACTTGCCTTAGTTACGTACTGTAATACAGTGCAGCGGGCTGTTTTTATTCGTTTTACAAGCATATGGTATCAATACATCCATGTTCAACAAACTGGAAGCCCTAAAGAAAATGCATTTCACATGTTACTACCGCATATAGTTTCCTGATTTTTGCATTTATTCTCACTGTTTCAGTGATTAACTAGGAAGAGTTTTCCGTGTTTACTCGTAAGGTTTCATAAATGACATTATGTATATTTGGAAAAGCGTTCGTTTGCAATTCGTAAAAAAAAATCTACAGTTTTATTTCGGTACTGCTGGAGTATCTCTCACTTAACCTTCAGAAGAAGACGAATATCACTGTATACATAATATTTCGTACGGCGCATGGTGGAGGGTAGCTTACAATAAGATTAAACACCTTTTGAGTGAAAGTTGGCACATGCATGTGAAGGTTTTTATTCTTCACAAGACATGTATGGTTTATGGCAGAAGGTACATTGTGAAAGACATCTACACCGCTTCACGGATCACTATGAAAGTTAGCAGATTGTGTAATTTTTCATGAATCAGTAAAAGGAGGAGATGGGCAGGAAGAGAGAAAGAGCTGATGAGATGAACTAAAGAAATATTAAAAATAAATAATTACTCAGGCAACATGGGATTTCCAGGCCGAGTGTAATTTTACACCTGATTGCTATGCGCAGTCTTTTTTGTGAAACTATTCCTCATTCTCACGGAGTAGACCATTGAATTGACTCTAATATTGTTCATTTTCTCCAAATAACACCTACTCGTGACTAATTCCGCATTTTCTGGACTTGGAGTGATGCATCATCTGACTGGAGCGTATACTAATTCGCTAAGCAATTCTGATGGACGCTGATACAAAATCCCGAGTGCTGTTTGTTTGTATAGCTTATGGGACTTAACTAACGGGTCATCAGTTCCTACACTTACAAACTACCTATGAACTAGCTAACACTAAGAACGGCACAAATGTCCATGCCGGACGGTGGATTCGAACCCTCGACCGTAGTGACCATGCAGACCGTGACTGGCGCGCAGTAGTCCCCTCAGCCACCGCGGCCGGCGATCTCAAGTGCTCTTTATGATACCTACCAGGGGAGTTGTTTTCCTGTATGAAATGACGCCTGGAATAACTACCTTAGTTTCGTAGCAGGACAAAATAAGATACTTCCGTTAATACAGAAAGTTGATTATTTCTGGTCTTCGCATCTCTAAAGCCTTTTTCTAGAAGTCCCCAAAGGCCAGAAAAATAACAGGGGGTTGTGGTAACGGAAATGTTTTTCACGGCGGATACGAGAGAAAATAGTAATGAGCAGATGCGTGACCGAGATTGTGCTGTTAGGCGGCCAGTGAAAGGTTTGTGGCGTGGCCCGATATATGCGGGACGCGATTCTTGGCGATGGCCGGAGGTGGGCAAGTTCCGTTTTCATCGCGCCAGGAAATTGGCGCCAGCTCTAACAGGGAAACAATCTCAACTTGGGGTCTCGGATCTAAAATCCTTTAAGGCTCTATTCACACGGGGATACTACACACTCCCAGCAACTGAGATACTCTGCGAGCTAGAGACGCGGCGTGTTCTATACAGAGTCATTAGCGGGGTACTTGAGTAGCAGCGTTGCAGAGTCCTCTTGACTAGGATACCAGGCGTCCAGACATGCTGGTCGCGGAGTCTTCGAGCCCCGTTGGTTGCATTCGTATCATTTGGGAGCGCAATGTATAAAAAGGTATTTAATTAGACTTTTTGGTTGCAAATGATGTTTGCTAAATTACCGACAAGCAACAAATTTGAAACATCAAATATAGGCCAGAACTTGTTGAATCTGTTTATTTAGTGTATGGTGTAAGGCACTTTTTGTACCACTGCTGCTTCTTTCTTTCTCTATTCTCAATATTTCGCGGTAAGAATGATTGATGGTAAACTCCTTATGAGTTTGAATTTCGCTACATTTTACTTTCAAGGTCTTTTCACAATGTATTGATTGACTGATGTGTATAATCAGTACTGCAGACGTATAACTGATGTGAAGCAAGGCCCAAGCTTAAACGTATGAAATGCCATCTGAAGATGCTTTGTATAAATCCGAAACTGGTAACGGTTTGAAAAAAATAAACATTTCTACCATACTTGTGGCTGGTTGCTGTTTTAATTATTAACATTGTAATACCAAATCCACGGTTCTCACACTGTCAGGTTTTGACTAAATAGCATCACAGAATAAAGCTGAAATTAATCTGAAAGTTACCACATGTCTGCTGTAATCTGATTATAATGTTTGAAATCTGTTTAAATAATTCGCACTAACTAGACAAACAATCTGAAAATAGTTATAAAAATAATTTTGTTTTTAAAATGTTTTCAAAACAGACTAAGGAAGTGTAAAATAGTTTCTCCTAATCCAATACAAATCCATAACCCCCATACAAATAGACCTAAACGTTTGTGCTTGTGACTTTTAAATAGCTACTAAAATACTTATAACATTTAAAATGAAAAACTTGAGTTGCATGCAATACATAGTGTTGGTCAGGAAACTTACACAATGTAATTTACTCTGTAAGGAAATATGCAGCCCCACGAGTAGCTTTCAACTCTATGGGTGCTCATATCGTATAAAATGACACGGAGTATAATACGCTCCAAGTGTTAACGTCTCATGTCAATTTTACTATTTTGATGAAGACACCCATAGACGATGTTGATAATGTAGATAAATTGTAATTATTTTAAGTCTACTTGTGGGGCAGCTTATATCGATACACATTAAATTAAACGGTTTTTGTAGATATAGATGTTACGGGTGCTGCTGTAGACTAACGATGTTCAAAATCATAACAGTTGATGTCATTTGTAGTGCAACAAGAGCATTAGTGACTTTGGTCATTCGTGTCTTAGTTATCTAATGCTCGAGCCGCACCTTTTTTTATTTCACATATTACAAATATTGTGTTAGCTATTAAAAATTCGGAGGTAAAAGTTTTTAGGCCGATCTGTTAATACTGGCAGTAATATACGAGGTACGTCCAGAAAGTAAGTTCCGTTTGGTTATATAAAACAAACGTGCACAGATAAAGAAAAAATATTTATTGTACAAAAATCTATAACTGTTAAACTATTTTTCTACATAGCTGCCGAAATTTTTTAGGCACTTTTCATAGCGTGGCACGAGTTTCTGTATGCCTTCTTCATAGAAGGTTGCCGCCTGTGTATTCAGTCATGTGGTAGCATGTTCTTTCAGTTCGTCATCGTTGAAGTGTTGACAGGACAAATTTTAGGTGTAAGAAGAGGATTTCCATCAAAACGTGGTGTTTGTTTCCACGATAGTGGCCGACCTCATGTGGCGAATGTGACCAAACAACTCTTACGGGAATTTCACTTGGACGAGTTTGATCATCCTCCGTACAGCCCGGGCCTCGTTCCTAGCCACTTTCACCTCTTCTTACACCTAAAAATCTGTCCTTGGTGGTCAGCATTTCAACGATCATGACGAGCTGAAAGAACATGCTACCACATGGCTGAATACACAGATGGCAACCTTCTATGAAGAAGGCATACAGAAACTTGTGCCACGCTATGACAAGTGCCTACAAAATTTCAGCAGCTATGTAGAAAAATAGTTTAACAGTTGTAGATTTTTGTACAATAAATATTTTTTCTGTATCTGGGCACGTTTGTTTTATATAACCAAACGGAACTTACTTTCTGGACGTACCTCATATATACTCTAAAGCGCGCATTTGTTGTCTTATTATCAACTAGTTTCGACTCAATTGGTGGGTTATCTTCAGGTTGTCGCATCGACACGGTGGGTAGGAACGAACATGCTGGAGATGGCCAACCATTTGGTCGAAACTAGTTGATGATAAAACAAATGGGCGTGCTAGGTTGCATTTATTAAAAAAAAAAGTATCATAAGAGCGCTCTTTAACCCGAATGAAACAAATTTTTCCCAAAATATGGAACAGTTACAATGCCATCGTCACTGTTAGAGCCATTAGATATTGCACTACAGGCGACAGGGCACAGAGAAAGCTCGTTTCCGTCAGCCACTGACATGGCTTTAAATTTATTTCACGCTGCAAGCGACTTGGCAGAACGGGAGACTAGAGTCGTGCCTATGCGAATGTGGTGGGCTGCTCGTACCGCCTCCCAGTCTGCTGGTTGAGGCGCAATTTTCGTAACCCCATGTGAATAGGCCCTTAGGATGATAAGGTACTCGTTATCAAAGAATGTAGGAAGGAAGATTGGAGTTTAACTTTCCGCCAACAGCGTGCATATTAAAGGCGAAGTGCACACTCTGATTATTTGTTTTTATTGATTTATTTACTGTAAGGATGGGGAAGGAAATCGACAGTGCCTTTTGAAAGGAACGATTCCGGCATTTGCTGCAATTGATTTAGGGAAAGTACAGTAGACCTAAATCTGGCTAGTCGGATGTGGATTTGAACCACAGTACTCTGGAATTCGAGTGCAGGCCGCACTGCGCCACCCCACTCGGTGTTAGTAAACTACAGAGCGTCTCTTCTGAGCACCAAGCAGCGGCGGCACGTCATGTGTGTTCACTGGTTCAGTGAACCCCTGGAAAAATGATCGTCGTGAAAAGGTAAATAAATATAATGAAAAGTATTTTTAAACTATCATTCTTCGTTTCGTTGTATCAGATCATTTTATATACACATTTATTTTTTATCGCGCGAGAAACGTTTTACGTCGCGGAGACAGCACGTATACGAGTCGTAACGCGGTCGCTTAATATGGGCGGCAGTGACCGCAGCGTTGCAATGCGCATGCGCGGCTGATGTTCAATTTGCCTTCTGAGCCCCCTGGAGGCAGCATATGGGCACTCCCGCGGCAGGGAGGGGCGAAGGGAAACGCTGCTTTTAAGGTTGGCGTTGGAGTTGATAGAGACACCAGCTCCTTGCCATTCCAGCTCTGGCGGTTACGCTCGAATGGCCCCGAAGAAAAGACAATGGAGTTACTGCGCACCTCGCGTATGCGTAAATCGTCTATGAAAGCAACATCCACCCTTCATATTTGTGTTTGGCACATTGAAGATTCATCAAAAACACATCATATTTCGTAAAAATCTTATTACTATAAATTAAAGACGCATTAACTGTGAAAGCCTTCACAAGATTCGATCATGAATAATAATGAAGTCACTACTATGCTCCTAGCAAGAATAACTATGTGGTTAGCGGCATCGCGTTGCGCCGTCGAAGGTAGTGGGTTCGAGACCAACTGCAAGCATTTTAAACACAGTCTTCATTTTAACGGATACGGGAATAACAATGACTTATGTATTGTTACTTGCGACATATCTTTGGACGTTTTGGCTAATATGTCGCGTTTTTGAGAGTAAATGACGTTTATACTATCCGTTGTAAGTAATAAGTGTCACGTGACGTCACGTCTCTCTTCATCGTAACATTCATTTTGTTAGTCACTTAACAGTGTAATCAGTTACTGTGTGTTGGTGCTCATGTGTATATTCATATTATGTTCTTGGTGTTTATTATCAAAGAAAAATGAACAACGTTCAATATCTTTTAGAAACAAATTACTCAGCTTTAAGCTTGGAACAAATCAAATGTTTCAAATGTTTCTATAGCTTATGGGACTTAACTACGGGGGTCATCAGTCCCTAAACTTACAAACTACTTACGAACTAGCTAATATTAAAGACGGCACAAATATCCATGCCCGAGAGGGGATTCGAACCCCCGAACGTAGTGGTTGGAATAAAAATGTGAAATAAAGAAACTTGGTAGACCGACGCCTCGGCTCCAGTTGCAACAAGCGCAAGAAAGCCGAAATAAGACATTATGAAGATATTTTAACAAAAATATGTCTAAAAGAGGTGCTTCCCCGCGGCGCCACTCGCAGAGGTGCGGCAAATTGTGTTTGGACGCCGAACATATACTTTGAACATTATGAAGTACCTCGAAGAGGTAGTCAACACGGATTCACAAAGTATCGCTCTTGCGAAACACAGCTTTCCCTTTATTTGCATGAAGTGATAAGTGCCCTCGACAAGGGATCTCAAATCGATTCCATATTTCTTGATTTCCGGAAGGCTTTTGACACTGTGCCCTCAAAGCGGCTTCTACTGAAATTGCGTGCTTATGGAATATCTCCCCAATTGTGGCATTGGATTCACGATTTCCTATCAGAAAGGACACAGTTCGTTGTAATTCACGGTAAGTCATCGAGTAAAACAGAAGTGATATCTGGCGTCCCCTACTCTTCCTTGTGTTTATAAACGATTTAGGAGAAAATCTTAATAGGTCCCTTAGACTGTTCGCAGATTATGCTGTCGTTTATCGGTTAATGAAGTCAACAGAGGATCAAAAGCAACTGCAAATCTATTTAGACAAAATTTCTACATGGGGCGAAAATTGGCAACTAACACTAAATAAAGAAAAGTGTGAAGTAATAGACATGACCACTAAAAAAACCGCTGAACTTCAATTACGCGATGAATCAGTCAAACCTTAAGGTCGTAAATTCTACTAAATACCTAGGAGTTACAATTACGAACAACTTACCTGAAGAGAACACACAGACAAAATTGTGGGGAAGGCCAACCAAAGATTACGTTTCACTGGCAGAACGCTTCGAAGATACACCAGCTTCACCAAAGAGACTCCCTACATCACACTTGTGCGTCCTCTCCTGGAGTACTGTTGCCCCACCAGGTGGAAGTGACGGAAGACATTGAGATGGTTCAGAGAAGGGCAGCTCGTTTTATCACGTTTCGGGGGAGGGGGGGGAAGTGCCACAGAAATGTTGCACGAATTGGGGTGGAAATCATTAAAAGAAAGAAGTTATTCATTGCGGCGTGATCTGTTTACGAAGTTTCAATCACCGACTTTTACTTCTGAATGTGAAAATATTTTGCTAGCACCGATCTACGTAGGGAGACATGACCAATCGAATAAAATAAATCAGATCGAAACGGAACGGTATAGGTGTTCTTTCTTCCCGCGCGCTATTAGAGAATGGAATGGTAGAGAAAAGTTATTAAAGTGGTTAATGAACCCTCTGCCAGGCACTTAAATGTGATTTGCAGAGTATGTATGTTGATGTAGACGTAGAACGCGGCGGGGACGTGGGGGGGGGGGGGGGCTCACCGAAAATTCGTTTCGCCGTGCGGGGGAAGTGGGTGGGCCGGTGCAGTCAAAGAAGTGAAGACCCAGTCATCTGAATCACCAGCCGCCAACCCTCATCCGAGGAACATCGATACGAATACCGTGGTGCGATTGATAAGGCTATTCCTTCCTTCGGCTGGCTGGCGCCTGGAGCGTGTACTAACAAGGCAGGCCTAACGACGGCTGGCGTCTAATTCCAGGAGGCGGCGGTGGCGGTCGGCTGGCAGCGCGCCGTGGCGCCGGCGCCGAGGCCCGGCCATCCGTCACCAGCAGCCGCGTGGCGCCTGCCGCCCCTAATTGCTGCCTACACAAGCACCGCACCGCACGCCGGGAATCCGTCCCGCCCGTCCAGCTCTGACAATCACCGTACTCTAATGCGCCAGCGACCGACCCACGTCATTCTGTTACAACCACGGTGCCGGGAGAAGTATTCGGGAGCCCAGTTTAGACGCTACCAAAGGAATTTTGTTTACATTCCCCATCTACTACTAAATCTGATACTTCTCTACAAGAAGTTAATTTAAGTAGCTCCTAATCCTAGGCTTAAATAAAACACTCCTGAAAAATTCCTCGACCCAGCAGATGAAAATAGATGAAAATTTTATTGACACATTGTTGAGAATGTATACAATACACGAGTCTGAGCAGGACGGCCGTAGCGAACGCCACGCTCCGTCATGCCCGGCACAGGAAAGAAGAGCGGTGGGACTAAATCCCGCTTCTCGCTGCTATGGAACTTCTGGCAGCTGAAGCACTTGCTGTGAGAGGCAAAAGACCGCTCTCGCAAACGCCCAGCGCATGTTTCAACTGTCAGAAGCTTGGTCACGTCGCCAAGCACTGCAAGAACGCCGCGGCGTGTATGCGCTGCGGCCTTGCGCACGACACTCGGCACTGTCAACAGCCACGAGACGTTCCGCCAAAATGCGTTAACTGTGGTGGCCCGCACACTGCGAGCTACCGGAAATGCAGTTACAAGACAAACTGGAGTCGCCCCAAAACATCGAAACGGCGGAAGAAGACCCGTCAGGCTGCAACAGCCACACCAGCGGCGGCCACGGTTCGACCTCCCCACGTCCCTGCAGGGACGGTGGGCGGTGCGGATCGGAGTGGAACTGCTGCACCCGCAACCGACGACGCCCTAGCAACTCTCAAGGCCACGCTTGTGGCCGAGAGGGCAGCTTGGAAAGAAGAGCTTGCGACTGTTCGAAGGGAAGTTGCCAGCCTCTCAGAATAAATACGGAAACTGCGTGAGGCATCGCCCCCTGCGGCCTCCCCCCCCCCCCCCCCCCAAGTGTAGGCGCGGATGTGAGTTGATGCCTCATGCCTCCACTCAGACAGACATCGACATCACTCTTCCTATGTCGCTGGAGACGATGGAGACGTGCGACACCGCCGAAATGCCATTCCGCACCTCAACATCATCGGTTATGGCCCCTCGCATCGCAGACGCGAGTTATCAAGATATGGATGCGTATGCAGCGACCCTCGTATCTCCCGGCGATGTCCCCTGGCAAGAAGAGGATTGCCTGCCATTGCCGCGCGGCAAAAGCGTTGCGCCGGCACTGAAGAAGATCTACCGCTCAATAGAAGTCGGTAGATATCCCCACTGGGATAACCCTTTCCCTTTTCTTCTCCCCCATCTGAAGCTAACCTTACCATGCCACAAGGTCGAAATTTCGTACCCTGTAATAGTACCTCTGAAGGACTGGCTGAAACAAATGACTTCACCAAACATCCGTCATCTTGCTCAATATCTCGTCTTTACTCATGGGCAGTGGGGTATTCTACGGGATCTCGTCTACGACATCTGGCAAACCCTGGGACATCACTGCAACGTGCATGCATCCTCTCGCGACGAACCCGGAAATGATGAACATGGAGCCTCCAAGAAGAAGAGCTGCTAAACAGTCCACAAGACACCGACAGAAGACACACTACTGAAGATCATGTTCTTATAAGACGCCGACCTGAAGAATAGTCGACGCTTCAAATGAAACACCATCACAGCATCTGAGAGGACGGGGCAGCAGAAACGCCGGTCACGCAAAAAGTAAATAACGGCAACAAGGCAACATGAAGGAAAATTGAAGAAAACCAATCCAACAAGTTCCCACAAAACAATGATGCCAATGTAAAATGAAGTCTTTCCTTACCCAAAAATATTAATGATGTAGAAAATGCCTAATCGGTAAACCCTACCTTCTCTAGCGATAAGATAGCCTTAAGATAGTGGAGTGTGTGCAAAATACAACACACAATTACACAGACAGAGGTATACGCACGTGAGAACAGCCACCAGAGAATGAGCAATGTCGACGCTAGCTAGTACTATGTACATCCTCCTTTTCCAGTAATAAGAGCTGTCTTCCATGGAGACGATCGTAGAGGTGCTATGAGAGCAGGTTGCAGTCTCATATTGGTAAACCAGATCGTCTTGTTGGCGCATGAGCAGTGGCAAGAAGGGTTGAATCATGGTTTTATTGTTCCCTCTGAACTCACGAGAGGAGATCTGGTTAGTGTACAATATGCCCCTCCCACACCATGTCGCCCCCGTTTGCCTTTGCCACGTCCAGATCTTCGCACTCACTTGCACGACACCAAACACCCGTACGGCCATCACTGGCAGCGACGCAGCAGTTACTCTCATCACTGAAGACGACACGTGTCCATCCGTCCTTTCATAATCAAATCAAATGATTGTAAACCTATGGGACTTAGCTACTGTGATGATTAGTTCATAGGCTTACAAACTAGTTAAACTAACCTAAGGACAAGCGCACACCATGCTGCAGGAAACCGGCCGCGGTGGCCGAGGGGACTGAGGCGCTCCAGTCACGGTCTGCACGGCCACTACGGTCGGGGGTTCGACCCCCCCCCCCTCGGGCACGGATATTTGTGCCGTCCTTAGTATAAGGTAGTAGATAAGTAATTTGAAGTTTAGGGACTACGACAGCGAACAACCGAGCGCTCCGCAGCAAGGCGCCTTACATCGTTCGGCCACTCCACCGCCGCCCTACATGACAGCCTACCGTCACACTACTAAAGGCTGCCTGAATGATCTAGGGACCTGAGCGGAGGATACTTTCGGCACCTATGATACTACATCATTGTGTGGGGAACCATCTCTTAACAAAGTAAGATTCATAAATTGTCTCTAGCATAGATACACAGGTTCATTAGACCTTTGTTGTTCAGCATACTCTTCTCGGTCTATCCCTAGAATCTGTACACGGTAGAAAAAAAAAAAACTTTATAGACTGGCTGCAAACACTCCAAACATTCCTAACTTGTTCGTATTCTTTCTAATCGGATAACTATTCAAACGTTAATTCCTCGATTCCTCCGCGTGAGACAGCTTAAGTATTCGCAGCCATGTACTACTGGAGAACATGGTATTTTCTCCAATGATGGCGCTACAAAGTGCTTAGATCGTGGCTACAGGATACGCAACATGCAACGCCGCCGCACTGGAATGGCTGCGCAGTTATAGGAACCCTGCAACGGATTCCGCGGCCGCTCCTGTCGGAGGGTCGTGTATCCCCTCGAGCGCACTTGTGCATGCGTGCGGTGTCCTTAGCATAAGTTACTTTAAGTAATTTGTAAATCTAGGCACTGATAACCTCAATATTTTGGTTCTTGAAGATTTACAAAAAGATGGATATGTAACGCGATCTTCTTTACATAAAAGTGTTTAAATGTTTCTAAACCTATTGAACCAAACTGGACTATTGGACCTAGGCTTACAAACTCCTTTAACTAACAGTATGGACAACACACACTCTCATGCCCGAGGGAGAACTCGAACCTCTGACGGCGAACAATCGCGCGCTACGCATAAGGCTCACTAGTTCACTCGGTCATCCGAACGCGGCACATATATCTCAAGTAAAACCGAGACAGCATTTCCATGTTGCGCTAATAGATGGCTATATTTGAGGTAAGCTCGTGACATTATTTTGCAAAATTGTGACCATTTTGTGACGGCCCCAGTATATAAGGCCGGGTGACACTGCCAACGCTAGCCGCCCCCCCCCCCCCACCCCCTTACATGCAACTCCTAGCGTGCGATGTCGCATGCTAAATCTGTAGTAAGGCTCACTTGAAGGAGTTGTGTTAAGAATTATAAAAAGTAATGACTCCACGATGTGCGTCAGGGAGTCGTCAGAAAAGGTCCCATAGGTGTAGAGACAAAATAATCTACGGAATGTAGACATGTATATCAAAACAATCTACACTTGTACCATGAATACCGAATTAAAAATTGGGCGGCACAGTGTCTCAGAGCTTCGCACCATCAAGATAAAATGCTAACTCCTTGGGAGTTAAAAAACGCGCAGGAAGTTCAGCTTGGTATCCATTCCTCAACGGAGGCATAGTGTCTCGGGGCGATGACAAATGAGGAATACGTTGCATGCAACCGAATGCGGAAGTCTGTCTCAGAGTTCACCTTTGACCTTGATGGTGCGAACCTCTTATTATTGTGGGGCGCTATTTTTGATTCGGTTTTCATAATTATATTCATATTACATTTTGTTCTCAAATATAATTTACAGATTATACTCTGGCGACCATGTGGTCAGTCTCTAATGACCTCGATGTCGACGAGACATTAAACATAATGTTCCTGCCTTCCTTCCTTAAACCGTTGAGCACTTTCTTGCAGTTTCGGTATGTAGATTTATGCCGTCTTCAGGAGATAACACCGGCCGCGGTGGCCGAGCTCTCAAGTATCGACAACTGGTTCCTCAGTACCACTTGAACCATAATCATGTACTCTGTATGCACTATTAGAACAATAATTCTTCAGAGAATGAAGAAACTCGAAGTGGGTGTACTAATTATTATTTCCGCTAGCACAGTACTCTTGCATGCATTCACTGGTCTGCTTCCTTCGATCTGAAGCCCTTCTAGATTTTCCATTTGACTCTTAAATGTACTTATGGTATTTCGAATTTCTTAATCTACGTTCCAGTGGTCTTCTTCTCCAAGAATTGTTCAAAAGAATGTTTGAACAAAAATACATTTTGTACAGCTTTCCGAGACATCAGTCCCCTCCTCTATTTCGTATGGTTCAGTTGTCAGCCTATTTAAAGCGCAGAGCCGGCCGAGAGGACTGAGGCGCGTCAGTCACGGTCTGCACGGACACTACGGTCGGGGGTTCGAATCCCCCCTCGGTCATGGATATTTGTACTGTCCTTAGTATTAGCTAGTTCATAAGTAGTTTGTAAGTTTAAGGACTGATGGTCCCGTAGTTAAGTCCCATAAGCTCTACAAAGATTTTTGAACAGGAGATAATAGAAATAGAATCACTGTGAACTATTTTTGTTTAATTTCGTTAGTAAACTGCAAATACCAGTATGGACACAAAGAATGTGCCATCTACACTGTATCTTACAAAATGTGCTTAAACTGGCGGCCATCAACCTCAATGCAAGCCCATCGACCAACAACATTTTGTCACACCCTAACAACTCTGTCGTAACCGACGTGTGTAACGCCGCCTTGACATTGGGAACCACCTCCTAAAAATAAGCAGATGCCTCGCAGCGCACGAACACGTGTTTATTTCTGTTTCCGTGGTGTCTATTTCTTGTGTCGAGACATGTCAGTGGCGCGGTAAGCGATGAGCGGCGCGGGCAGGTGCACTGGCGGTGGGCCTGTGGGGCTGGCGGCTGGCGGAACGTTATAATTCCGGCCCGCGGGGCGGTGTGTGTGTGTGTGTGTGTGTGTGTGTGTGTGTGTGGTGGGGGACCGGAGACTTTGGACGGCGATAACCCAGCCGTCGGAATGCGGTGCGGCGGTGGCGGCCGTTAGGGGCGTCATCTCTGGCTGTCGACGCGTGATACTGGTAGGCCGGTAGACCGGTAGATTAGGTTAGAGCCGCCGTCTGGGTGGCCCCCGTGGCTCCGTGCCATGCCCGCCCTATGTTTCCAATAACACTATTTCTGACACTTCTCCACACCGCCGACAAACGGGACAGCTGCGCAGTTTTGTTCCCCGTCTAAGTTACTACGAGGCCCATTCAAGTCACAAAACCACCGATTTTATTTTTTCCCCCTCAGGACTGCCTACTGATCGAAATATGGGGTTTGTTTTTGCGAATGCAATGATAGCAACGGCGATCCTGCCGATGATAGCGCTACTGAAGCAGAGTTACTAAACATAGCTTTTAGAAACTCATTCAGCAAAGACGACGAAACCAATATTCCAGATTTCGAATTACAAACAGAGGCCAGAAAAAGTACCATAGAAGTACATATCATCAGGGGTCCGGGGTATACGGGATGCAGCCAAGACTGGAGGGCGTCGCCTCTCTAGGGAAACTGGCCTCAGTATTCCAGGCCGAAATCACTGACGTCAGGGCGTGTGTGGAGGACAATTTGCGAAGGTGCTACAAAGACCGTAGCATCTGTATCTATTCAGACAGCCAGGTAGCCCTGAGATCTCTGGCAGCTCCTGCAACAAGGTCTAAAATTGTTGCAGAATGTCACAGGGTTCTGGTGGAGCTAGAGGAAAGCAATAGCGTAAAACTGTTGTGGGTCCCTGGCCACTCGGGGATCAGTGGCAACGAACATGCCGACAGATCAGCCAGGATGGGGGCAGAGACTCCATTTATTGGACCGGAACCTGTCCAGACAATCACCAAGGCAATGATCAAATTGGAGCTACGTAACTGGCTCAGAAGACAGTACGTAGAATATTGGACCAAGGTCTATAAACAAAAACATAGCAAGGTAATGATGCCAAAGCCACGTTTTAAAAGAAGCTCTGCAATCCTGGGCCTGAACAGGAGAGAGATTAGACTCATGGATGGATTGCTGACAGACCATGGGAGTTTCAAAAATCACCTACATACAATGGGAATAACAGAGAAGGACCCTAAATGTAGGATCTGTGATGACGGTGATGAAACTGCATCACCTCTAATCTTCGAATGCATTGCATTGGAGAGTAAAACGCACAGAACATTTGGGACACAATAAACTTAGTTTCGGTGCAGGCAATGGCGGGTTGGACCAAGGCTGTTTTGGCTTCCCTGACAAAATCAAATCAAATCAGATATCATCAGAGTAGTGCAGCAACTAAAATCACTAAACAGGATCAAGTCTTCTGGTCCGGACTGTATACCCATTAGATTTCTATCTGATTATGCTGAAGCGATAGCTCCTTCCTTAACAGCCATATACAACCGCTCTCTCATAGAAGGATCTGTACCAAAAGATTGGAAAGTTGCACAAGTCACACCTATATTCAAGAAAGGCAGTAGGAGTAACCCACTAAACTACAGGACTATTTCTTTGACGTCAATTTGCAGCAGAGTTTTGGAACATGTCTTGTATTCAAATATTATGAATTATCTAGAACACAATCCTCTACTGACCCAAGGTCAACACGGATTCCGAAAATATCGTTCATGCGAAACACAACTAGCTCTTTACTCACACGAAGTGATGAGTGCTTTCGACAAGGGATCTCAAATCGATTCCGTATTTCTTTATTTCCCGAAGGCTTTTGACACCGTACCTCACAAACGACTTTAAATCAAATTCCGTGGTTATCGTAAAATCGTCCCAAATATGCGACTGGATGGGTGATTTTCTGTCAGAGAGGACGCAGTTTGTATTAATCGATGGCAAAGCATCGACTAAAACAGAGGTGATATCCGGGTAGTGTTATTGGTTCTGTGCTGTTCCTTATTTACATAAACGATTTAGGGGGAAATCTAAGTAGCTCTCTTAGGTTGTTTGCAGGTAACGCCGTCATTTACCGTCTAGTAAAATCATCTGAAGATCAAAACCGACTGCAGAACGATCCGAATATCACTATTGTGTAAAAAATTGGCAATTGACTGAATAATGAGAAGTGTGAAGTCGCCTACATGAGTACGAAAAGAAATACGTTAAACTTTGTTTACAAGATAAATCAATCAGAAGTTAAGGACGTAAACTCCACTAAATACCTAGGAATTCCTATTACTTCAAACTTAAACTGGAAAGAACACATAGATAATGTCGTGGGAAAGGCGAACCAGAGACTGCGATTTATTGGCAGAACCCTCAAAAGATGCAACGGAACTACACTACGCCTGTCCGTTCTTTTCTGGAGTATTGCTGCCCAGTGCGTTTGACGGAGGACATCTAAAGAGTCCGAAGAAGGGCAGCTCGTTTTATATTGTCACGATGCAGAGGAGAAAGCGTTACGGAAATTATACAGAATCTGGGATGCGAATCATTACAACAACGGCGCTTATCGCTGCGGCGTGGGCTACTTACGAAACTCCAATAGCCAACATTCTCCTCCAAATGGGAAATATATTGTTGACTCCCACTTACATAGATAGAAATGATCATCAGAATAAAATACGAGAAATCAGAGCTCGAACGGAGAGATTCAGGTGTTCTTTCTTCCCGCGCTATTCGAGAATGGAATTGGAATAGTATAAGGGTTGTTCGATGAACTCTCTGCCAGGCGCTTAAATGTGATTTGCAGTGTATCCCATGTAGATGTATATTACTGTAACAAGCTGTTCAGACTGCATCTCATAACTCTGTATGACTGACAGCTCTGGGTCATAGTGCGAATAGGATATCCATTGTCCTGTTACTGTGACAGACACGTACCGGCCGAAAGGCAGTACCTGGACGGTGTGTGTATATCTCGCGAACATGGCTGACTCAGGGTCACCGCAGATGTAGCTAGAGGTGGCAGCACTGTATGTCACATAGAACTCTAGCCGCAGTGGACTGTTATTGATACTAAATATGGCGACGTTGTAAGTACAAGAGTCGTCCACCTTACCTCCGTAGTCCAGTGGATAGTGTGATAGATTGCTACGCAGGGGGTCCGGGTCCGATTCTCGATCGCGTTGGATATTTTCTCCACTCGGGGGCTGGGTGTTGTGCTGTCATCATCATCTTCATTATAATCGATACGCAAGTCGATCCAATTGCGTCACCTAAAGACTTGCACCAGGCAGACCGAACACGATCCCAGCTGGGGTCTAACGGCCAAAAATACCACACGAAATCATCATCGTCGTCAGTACAAGAATATCGCGTAATCATTCGTTTTCTCCACTTAGATGGCGAGCCATCGATTGAAATTCATCGCCAGTTGAGTGAGACATGTGATAGTGCTGCTGCTGGAGGTGGTGGAACACACAAAAACAATCTCGACTTTCCACCTATCGATCTGACGATAGAGCGAAGTGTATTTGCGAAATTCCTTTCACCAACTTCCTCTTCAGAATGCGAATATTTATTGTTAGCACCCACCTACATGAGGAGACCTGACCAAAACAAACAAACAAAAAACAAAAAATCCGATCGAAAACCGATTTAGGTGTTCCTTTTTCCCGCGAGCTATTAGATAGTGGTACTATAGAGAAACAGCATGAAAAGTGATTTGCAGAATATCCATGTAGATGTAGAAGGACTGTAGAACACATCACCTCCGAGGTTCGCATTTCCGTGGGATTTGTGAACATAATCCAGCAAGAGTTCTTGAAAAAGCGGATCATGTCCTTCAAGGAGATGCCGAGAATGCTGACGGATGGCCAGAAGGCTATGCACGTGGCCTGTTGGGCAATGTTGACCCTTTATGACACCATCAATGGCGCCTTCTTTTCATCAGTGGTGACACTGGATGTGACATGGATGCCGTGGTCGCGCATTCACTAATATTGCTGCAATTCCATCAGAAATTTTCCAGTAGCAATAGCAGACTCCAAAACAAGCATTCGCAGCGGCCATATAATCGTGGCGTCCCCATGGTGAAAAATGTTTCCAGCTGAGGGGAGATTATGTCGAGAAATGTCCGATAGCTTGAACCCGAGCACTGGAAGGAAGTTAGGTGAAGTTTAAGGTTTTACGTCTCATAGATGACATTATTAGAAACCGAATCCTAGCTCGAACTGGGAAACTAAATCAACCGTGCGTGCCATTTGTCTTAAATGATTTGGGAAATCACAGTAAAATTATCAACCAAGTCTTTTGCGATAGTTCATAAACATCTAGTTCCCTTCCGAAAAAAATCTTCGACGTGAAGGAATTAGTTGTTGCCGTTATTGTTGTGAAAAAAAAAAGTAATGAAGCAACTGGAGGGCAGACTCAAGAACTACCTTAATAACCGCAGTGAATCAAATAACATGTACAATTAACAAGCTTAGTGAAATTATGAGTGATTTTCTAAATTATACGGTACGGGTACCTGTATGGTTAGGGTACTCAAGCCGCCCACCTCGGAAATATCTGTGGTTCATGGGAGTGAATGTGAAATGAAGAAATTACCTGTGACTGCGACCTAAGATGCTGAAAACATAAGCCACCAGAAATGCAAAAAAAACTCTGATTGGTATGTCAGCTAGTAGAATCACTCCGCGAAATGTTAGTCCATACCACCACCTCTGATTTGTGCATTGCAAAATTCCACAGTTTTATTCAGCTTTTGGAGACAATGCGACAACATTTAGCAGATTTTTGGTTATTGTAACTCAGATACATAATTCTTCTTTGAGTTCATTTTTTCCTTTTAGTCAGACCGTTTAGACGTGGTTAGAGATGTCTTCGAACAAAAGTGTGTAAAGGCATGAAGAAACAGACAGCTTGGTGGAATGATTCAGTCAAGGTAGCCTCTAAAAGAAAAAGGCGTTTCAAAAAATAGCTTCATATTAGAACTCTGGCAGACTGAGAAAGCAGTGATGTGTTGTCTTCCTTCGGAGCTAATTTGATGCAGCTCTCCATCGCACTCTATCCTGTGAAAGCTTCTTCCTCTCCTCATAAGAATGGCAACCCACATATCTTTGAATCTGCTTACTGTATTCCTCTCGGTCTCCTTCAGATTTTTACCACACACAGTTCCTTCCAATGACTGACGATTCCATGAAGTCTCAGAATGTGTCACACCAATCGATCCCATCATTTACACAAGATATGCCAGACACTTCTTTTCTCTCTAATTATGTTACCACCTCCTCGTTAGTTACACAATCTACCCATCTAACCTTTAACTTTCGTTTGTGGCACTACATTTCAAAAGCTTACATGGCAATCTACCACGCAGCCCACTTGACTACGGCGGCGGACGATGTTAGTTTTGTAACCTCACTTCAAAACACTCTCCTTTCCATGCAACTGCTACACCAGGACCTTTGCTGTCACTGCCAGAGTCACGATGACATCGGCAAAACGCAAATTTTTTATTTCTCCTCACTGAACTTCAATTCCTTCTCCCAATCTCTCCTTGTATTCCTTCCTACCTTGCTCAACATACAGATGGAACAACATTGGAGAAAGGCTACAACCCTGTTTTACTCCCTTTCCAAGCACTGCGTACCTTTCATGCCTTTCGACTCTTAAAATTGCTACCTGCTTTTTGTACAAGTTGTATGTAACTTTTCATTCTTTATATTTTACCCCTGCTACCTTCAGAAATTGAAAGAGTGTACTCCAGTCAACATCGTAAAAAGATTCCTCCAGATCTACAAAAGCTAAAAATGTAGGTTTGCCTTAACCTATATCGTAATGTATTTCCTCACGTGCTCCTACATTTGTCCTAAATCTAAACTGATCTCTCCTGAGGTCGGATTCTATCAGTTGTTCCATTTGTCTGTAAATAATTCGAGTTAGTATTTTGCAACTATAGCTGATAGTTCCGTAACTGTCACATTTATCTCTATTTTCTCTCTTTGGAATTGGAATTATTATATTGTTCTTCAAGTCTGAGGTTATTTCTCCCGTCTCCTACATCTTGCACTGAAGGTAGAACAATTTATTCATGACTAGCTCGTTCAACGATGTCAGCAATTTAGATATAGTATCATCCACTCCAGAGGCCTTGTTTCGACTCAGAGAAAGTTATATTGAACAAAGAACAATGCCAAACAGATAAATTCCGAATGCAAGCAGAAATGATGGGAAGACTTTGGAAATGTGTTAGAAACTTCGTGTCAAGCCGTGGGAAAATCATTCTGGAGCAGAATTAGCAATTTTCAAAACGAATTGACAAGTGTTTTGGTCAAGTCAGGGAAGCTGCTAGTGAATCTTATGGAAGTCTTGGGCAGATGGAGGGAAACGTTCAACGTAGGTGAAACGTTCAATAATGTGTCAGATTTCGAGGTACAATGGGATGGAAATGATGGAAACATGATCACATTTGAGGAAGTTGTGGGAATGGTCAATAGATTGCCGTGCAATAAAGTTGCTGAGGTAGATGAAATTAAGTCGGAACTCATAAAATACAGTCGAATGTCAGGTCTGAAATGGTTAACAAGGTAACTGAAATGGCATGGGAGTTGGGACAGTTTCCATCTGACATGACGAAAGCACTTATCACACCGATTTTCAAGCCTGGAAAGAGAAAAGATTGTAAAAATTACAGAGGCATCTCTTTGGTTGGTATTGTGGGCAAAATACTCTCATATATTATTGAAGAGAGCGAATATTATTTGACGACAGATGAATATCAGCTGGATTCAGGCTTATTAGTGGCTGTCAGGACCAGAACTTCAACTTAATGGAGAAGTGCTATGTTTTATAGATCCAGACAAGTCTAATGACTGTGTCAATAGGAGGAAGCTATTGTCAGTTCTACAAGATTATGGAATAGAAGGGAAACTTATGCAGGCAATTCAAGGTCTTTACGTAGATTGTCAGGCAGCAGAGTTGACGATAAAGTGATTTCATGGTTCACGGTAGTTTCAGGGGTAAAACTTAAAAAAGTAATGTAAGAACTAACCTGTCATCACTGTTGATCATACCGTTGACAGTAACAGACTGTCAGGGTGAATTAAAAATAGGGGAAACAAAATAATCTCGCATATGCGGACGAGTTATTTGTGATGATAGATTCGATTGGAAGGTTTCAGTCTAATATTTCAGAACTAGATCAGAGATGTGTAATAGTATGAATAACAGCTTCTCTAAAACAAAAGTAATGTGTGCGAAAAACATATTTGAACTAGTTGTGTGCCAAACATGAGGAACGAAGAACAGGTAGACAGTTTCAACGACCTACGATTTATTTTCTCACAGGATGGCAAGATGGTGAAATAACTTGAATCAAGGTGTTGTAGAGCTAATGCAGTGAGTGCTCAGCTACTGTCTACTCTCTTTTGCAAGAAGGAAGCCATTAGTAAGAGTACATTAGCAGTGCACCGATATTTAGACCAACTTTGTGTGGGAGCGAAAGCTGGATCGATACAGGTTACGTTGTACTTACGGTTGAGGTTACAGAAATGAATGTAGCAAGACTGATTACAGTTACTAATAGATGGGAACAGTGGCAGGAGGGTGTCCATAATGAGGAAAACCAAAACGGGGATTGATCATCATAGATTAAGCAGTTAGAGCGAACAGGCTGAGATAGTGGGGTCATGTTACAGGCATGGGAGGAGGAAGGTTATCTAAGAGACTCGTGGGTTCAGGAACGGAGTTTTAGAGGCGTCGAGGTTGACCAAGGAGAAAGTACTTAGATTCGGTGCAGAATGATTTTGAAGTAACAGGCTTAACATCAGGCGAGGTATCATTGTTAGCATTCAATAGGAGATCACGGAGAAATTTTATTAGTGGGTCTATGCTCCAGAATGAACGCTGAAAGGCGAAAAAAATGTTCAAATGTTTGAAGCTTAAGGGACTTAACTACGGGGTCATCAGTCCCTTAACTTAAAAACTACTTATGAACTACTTACGAACTAGGACGGCACAAATATCCATGCCCGAGGGGGGATTCGAACCCCCGACCGTAGTGGCCGTGCAGACCGTGACTGGAGCGCCTCAGTCTCCTCGGCCACCGCGGCCGGCGCTGAAAGGCGAGCTCGGTTTATGATGATGATGATGATTTAGAATGGTTGTCTATTCATTTACGTATCCTCATTTTATACATTTCGCATAGAGGTATATTTTTTGGAAAATCTTTAAGAGTAGAGTAGCATCTTAGTGCGGAAGGCTGTGAGCAGATATTTTGTAAATTGTGAAATGTAAATAGCTTTGTCCACTCTTGTTCCGGATCAGCTCTCTTCCTTCCTACTGATTGTTTCCTTAGATGATACCTAAGCAGCTTATCGGCTCCGTTTACAGACAGTCGCTGAGGTTAATGACCTCTGCTCGTGATTACAGCGTTGTTTAGTTGCTCAAGTTCTACGGTCAGCCGCGGCGACGACCGGTGATCGCCAGATGGCGACTACAGTCGCTCTGCGCTTTATAAAATGTTCAAATGTTTGTAGAGCTTATGGGACTTAACTACGGGGGTCATCAGTCCCTAAAATTACTAACTACTTAACTACCCTATGCTAAGGACGGCACAAATATCCATACCCGAGGGGGGGATTCGAACCCCCGACCGTAGTGTCCGTGCAGACCGTGACTGACGCGCCTCAGTCCTCTCGGCCGGCTCTGCGCTTTAAATAGGCTGACAACTGAACCATACGAAATAGAGGAGGGGACTGATGTCTCGGAAAGCTGTACAAAATGTATTTTTGTTCAAACATTCTTTTGAACAATTCTTGGAGAAGAAGACCACTGGAACGTAGATTAAGAAATTCGAAATACCAGAAGTACATTTAAGTGTAAAATGGAAAATCTAGAAGGGCTTCAGATCGAAGGAAGCAGACCAGTGAATGCATGCAAGAGTACTGTGCTGGCGGAAATAATAATTAGTACACCCCCTTCGAGTTTCTTCATTCAATGAAGAATTATTGTTATAATAGTGCATATAGAGTACATGATTATGGTTCAAGTGGTACTGAGGAACCAGCTGTAGATACTTGCTGAAACACAAACATTAGTACGTGGAGTCGCCCCAATGGGCTATGTTTCTGACATCCAGTTCGTGAATACTGTCTTGTGGTCTATTATTCCACATGTTGCGCGAAGGCCACTCCTTTGAAACTCGCTCAGCAGGCATTTACGTGGCATGGCGCTTGTTTGCGTCACTCTTTGATCGAACTTAGCCTTGAACATTCCGTACTAAAGGGTACACGCAAATGGCGCTCTGACAGGTATGTGAGTACGCTATCTGTTGGACGACGTTGAAACTATTAGCAGTACCTCTACTATCCCCTAAGTGGCATCTGCCATCACCGGATCATAATCGGCATCGTCTTTCCAGCACGTTATATTTTTTCCCTGCACTGTATATTCCACTTATCTAATAACCTGTGAGAAATAATATAAAAGTTACATGCTTATGGAGGCGTGTAAACAGTATACACTGTTTATGCGAAGAGGAAACGGAGTGGCTAGTGACTGTAAGCTAAATCTGTTGCGCACTGTGCGGTTGTTTGTAGATTTTCTTATAAACATATCAGAGGATGTCAAAGTTGTTTGCTACCTTTACTAGCAGTTTGTGGGAGGTATGCAACGGTATATTGATTCCTAAAGGTTGAATTCTGCAGTAAATCGCAGTTGCAAAGGGCTTTCTACTTTCTCCCGTTAATATGTATGATAGAAAGTAGGGTAGTGTGAGAGATAATCGACATCTTAAGGGTTTACACATTAAACATCATGTGCAAATCCTATTTAATTGCACAATATTGACTGTTGCTTATTGTCACATGCCACATAAATCCATCAGGTTTCATGTGGTTAAGTGCCAATCCTTGTAATAAATATAAGTTAAATTTAAAATACTTACGTTTATAAGATGCACCTTTCGTACCAGTGATGGGCAGTGATAAATTTGCTGAGACCCTGTTACTGGCACTCCATCTTACTACTTATCGCCACTGGGGCGTACGTTATTATTTATAGGTGACTGATCTATATAGCAATCAAATGTGTGTTTTAAATGTACAGCTGAAGTGCTGATTACTCGGACAGTGCCGATTACTGCTACACCTACCACACACCAATCAAAAATGTTTTGCGTCACCTATGTCATAAATACATTCCTGCTGGAATGATATGATTAAAACGTTTGGCCATTTCAACTATCATGAAACGTTGAGAAACTTGCCTAAAGCTTCATCTATTCAAAGCATACCCCCCCATCGTTGAATGTCGGTGAGGCATCAACATTTCTAATATGTTCAAATGTTTGTAAATCTATCGGACCAAACTGCGTGGTCATCAGTCCGATGCCCCAGGGAGGACTCGAACCTCCACGACGAGCAACCGCGCGCTCCGCAGCGAGACGCTTTAGACCGCTCGGCTACTCCACTGCGGCTCAACATTTCTACCTGCATTGAATACATAATGTAGAAACAGTTTGTAAGCTTGTAAACATTGTGTAGACGTTATCCGGTAAAAAGAAAAAAAATAACGACTTATTATTTTGTATTTGCGGCGCTTGTATTTTCCGTGTTTACAATAAAAAAATATTGATTATCAGGCCCACCTTGTAATGTATTTTTAGCTACGATGTAGTACAGAAAATAATAAACATCACTGATATTCTTTTGCCACACCGTCAGCTTACCTTCAAACATCTTTTAATCATTACTTGTAAATAGCTTTGGGTTTTTTGTAAGGCGAAAGAACTACAAAATGCGACTACATGACGTTTTAATTTTTATTGCATCGGTGACTGTTCACAAAGACGTAAGAAATTGAAATATACAAATTGAGGCTTGCCAACTAGATGTCATGACTCGACTACAGTACTAGACTGATGTCTTCTCTCTGTGACTGATGTCATGCCATAACGCTCACGTATATATAAACGATGGTTGTTTCCGGAACGTTCTAGAACAAAATTGATACAATGTAAATATTGAATTCCGTTTCCGTAGTATTAATGTACAATTTTCACAAATAATAGGCATAACAGATTAGTCGTCATAAATTCAATTATTTTTTTTTTTAGAAATGTTTGTTATGTAAACAAAAACAGTGATTACATGTGTATGCAAATTACGATTAGAGCAGTGTCGCTTTGTTTGAATAATTGAAGGTGTTATTAGTGATACAATGGCAATGTCCTACCACAAACAGGCTACGTCAAACTGTTCAGTATATTTCAAACACTCTCAGGAAATGTTAGTAAATCCCTGTAAAAGATGAATGATTGCACAATTCATTACTAATGCGGAAGTTTTACAAACAGATTTAAATTGACTGGATCATTGAAACAGCAAAGGTAATGGAATGAAGATGTATTTTCGTATAGTATTGTAGTAACCTATAAATGTATCAATACCTGTACATACGTAGAGCTTCTGTTACATACATAAACATTACTGGTATCCGGATGTACACTTGACCAAACAAGTAGGTTTCCTAAGGCTACAACCATTACAACCTGATACGTAAAATACTAGTTCTTGCGCGCGGTTGCTCGCGAGTCCTCCCTGGGGATGAGTGTGTGTGTTTGTCCGTAGGTTAGTTTACGTAGTTTTAAGTAAGCTACGGACTGATGACCGTGCAGTTTGGTCCGATAGATTTACAAACATTTGAACATTTGATACTAGTTGTTCTTGTTCCCCAAACACATTTCAGCACCTCTGTGACATCATCGGTGGGTTTTTCTCTTATTTACAGCTTGATTTTTTCGATGTGTGGTCACGTAAAACCTGTTTTAGAACATTAGACATTAATAGCGTAGTTGTAGTTGATTTTAGCACATACTTTGAGCGCCGGCCCGGTGGCCGAGGGGACTAAGGCGCTGCAGTCACGTTCTGCACGGCCACTACGGTCGGGGGTTCGAATCCCCCCTCGGGCATGGATATTTGTGCCGTCCTAGTTAGTAAGTAGTTCATGTTTGTAAGTTTAGGGACTGATGACCCCGTAGTTAAGTCCCATAGACGATACAAACATTTGAATTGAACATACTTTGAGCCACACACAGACATATTTTACAGACTTACTCGTGTCAAAGTGACTTTAGACTTTGGCACAATGTGCTATGTAAACGCTTTGTTATCGTGCGTCGTAGTTGCCTGTGTGATAGCAGGAGAGGTTGGTAATTGTAGCGGCGTGTTGAAAAACGCGCGTTGAGAAAATGTTGATTCTCGAGACGGCAGGGCTGGTGTTTTGGTTGGCGTGGCCGGGGCCAGCACGTGTGGCGCGCGGCCAGCGGCCAGCGCTGGCGCCAGCTGCGGGGGCGTGCTGGGGGCCGCGGAGACTCCCGCGTCTGTCTGCGCAGGCGGCGCCGCCTAATGGCGCAACCAGCCGCGCTGCTGACAGCCGCTGCGTCATCCTCGATGGGCTGCTGCTTAAGGGCTGCGGACGCTGTTTGACTTCACGGGGGAGAAGGGGGAGGGGCAGAAATGGCCCTAGCCGAGGAAGCCGGCTAAAGGTGGCTGGATTCGAAGAAAGGTGAGTTCACAAGACAACGAAAGATTAACAGAAGTGAAGAGTTGTGACTACACAAATCTTTATAACAAAAAATCGGGCTGACGTGTTTTACGGTCCACTTTAGATTTGTAGTTTTATAAGTTTTTGCAAACATTTTGGACTAAAATAATAACCTAAATAATGAAAAATTAATAAGAGCGTCTGAAACCCATTTAGGAAAAAAAAAAAAAAAAATGTAGTTAGTGGCGGGTTCCGAACCACCGACCTTTAGCGTCATAGTCCAACACCTTGCCCACTACGCTACGGCTATCAATCGAAAGAGGAGTCCTTTAATTTCATACTATTGATGGCCGTTCTTAACTGATGCTAATATGGCATTTGTAGACACTAGATTATCATTTATCGTACGAAGAACGATGTGTTTTTGTTAATTCCTCAGTGCGCCATTGCTTTGAAATGACAACGTGAAAGTTACAATAAGAAAATCATCAAATACGCAACGCAAGATGGATGGCGTATGCCAGAGAGAGTTCTGGGCGAGGAATGTCACGTGACATCTCCGAACGGCTGGTTTTCGTTAATTCAATGCAGGGTGTCACATCACCGTTATTTTTGCAAATATGTCTCAAACGATACGAGATATGAAAAAAACATAAGGGAGCTAAGTTTTAGAGAATTTTCTCCTCTACCAATTAGGTTATTCAATTTTCGTGTCACATGAACGGTTCGTTTGCAATTACAATTATGTTACAAACGGCTTTTTTTGTATTACTACCGTATTTTTTGACCGAAAAATTTGAAAAATGGAGGTTCTGGTCTCTAGCGGCCTACAATCATGTCTGTAAAATTTGGTGCTGAACGGTTGAACGGTTCGTCTTAAAAACAGGGAACACGTTACGGACAGACGGACAGGCAGACAGACATACATCACAAAATCGCCGTTATATTTGCAAATATCTTTCAAACACTACGAGATATAACAAAGCATAAGGCAGCTAAGTCGTAGAGAATTTTCTCCTCTACAAATTCAGTTATTCAATTTTCGTGCCAGATGAATAGTTGAGCCGTTAATTTCATTTAAATTTCGAGCTGTCAAAAGACGATCGCAAAGCCCCACTTTTAGTGTTACTACCGTAACCTAAAGTGGGCCAATAATGAACAGCCGTCCGGGAGTAGTCGACAGGTTTGGAACGTCACGTTACGGATCGCGCGGCCTCCCACGACGAGGGTTCGAATCCCTCCTCGTGCATGGATATATGTGTAGTCCTTAGGTTATTTTAACTTAGTTTAAGTAGTTTGTAAGTCTAGGGACTTATGACCAAAGTAGTTTGGTTCCATAAGAATTACAAGCATTTCTTTGAAAAAATGTTACTAGCGATGCACAACGCCACCCCTAAATATCTGGGTGTGACTCTTGACCGACCGCTTACCTACAAAGAGCACTGCATGAACACCAAATGCAAAGTAGCTGCTAGGAATAATATTGTTCGCAAGCTCGCTGGCTCAAACTGGGGTGCACAACCCAATACATTAAGAACCACAGCCCTGTCCCTGTGTTGCTCAGCTGCAGAATACGCGTGCCCAGTATGGTACAACTCATGCCAAGATAAACAAGTGGATGTGGGTCTAAACGAAACCTGCCTCATTGTCACGGGATGTCTAAGGCCAACGCCAGTTGAAAAACTATACTGCCTGGCTGGTATAGCGCCACCTGGGATTAGAAGGGAAGTCACAGCCAGAATGGAACGAACAAAGGCATCGAAATTATCAACCCATCCCCTTTTTGATTATCAGCCAGCCCATAGCAGACTCAAATCAAGGAAAAGCTTTCTGCATGCAATGACGGAGCTCGACAAATCACCACAACTGACCAGGCTGGAGATGTGGAGAGCAAAGAGCGGGGACCTCGGTGGCTGGATGACCCGACAGGAAGCACTCCCACCTGGCTATGAGGAGGACTGGATGACGTGGAAGTCCCTCAATAGACTGCGGACCATCCTAACAAGATCCAAAGTCAACATGAGAAGGTGAGGCCTCTCTGATGCATCTGTCATGTGCGAGTGTGGAAAAGAACAAACCACCGAGCATCTGCTACAGTGTGAGTTTTGTCCAGCCTGCTGTACCATGCAGGACCTGACTGGTGCTACCCGTGATGCATGTGATACAGCCAGATTTTGGGCTAGCATAGTTTAATGTTTAATCCTGGGGAAAAGACCTTTTGAACTGTTATCGCTGTTACATGTAAATATGTGTACTATTAATGGCTAATTTGTATTTATATTCAGTGATCTTCATTTTTGTTTTTGTGTTTCATGTTATGTTTGTACAAGATGCTTCTGACACGAATAAATAAATAAATTTGAAAAAAATGAACACCTGTGCGCTAGTCTCACGAAATTCAGAAATGGCTGGGCCGATTTGAATGATTTATTTTATTTTGTTCGTTCTAATACAGGGGTGGCACAGAATAAAAATAACAGGAGAAAACCCGAAGGAACAGCTGAAAATGGAAACGAAGTCTAAAATCCGGCCCTTATTACTATCCTCGACAAGCAACCAGTCATACTGCAGCCGCAGGAACAAAAAAGGGTGCATCTTAAAATTAATATTTTCCCTTGGGTCTCGCTATGCGTGTTTATTTGTTTTCAATTCATACAAATCTCCTATTTTATTCCGATCTCGATGAAATTTTGCCCACGTAACCTTCAAAACGAGAGGAAGGCCAGTATCTACATAAAATTTCTTACAGTGGATGGCGGATGATTCTTTTCTTACACACTTTGACACACAGCTACAGTTTTATTCCTACACTGAAACAATTTCGCACACTTGCCTATCAAAACAAAACGGTACCATACAACGGACTGTGTCACCGTTATTATTATTATTATTATTATTATTATTATTATTAGGAGGATTGTTCACGTATGAACGTTTTCGTGAAGAGGGTTTTCTTAAACGACAAATCAGCTTAAGGTGCATGACAAAGGATTCGTTGCAATAAACTTTGACAATATTTCACTAATCACCGTGAAAGCTATCAGATATATGTCAGTTTTCATAGACTGAAGAGGAGGACTCAAAACACACACACACACACACACACACACACACACACACACACACACACACACAGAGAGAGAGAGAGAGAGAGAGAGAGAGAGAGAGAGAGAGAGAGAGAGAGAGAGAGAGAGAGAGACCTCACAATTTCTAAATCTGTCGAAAAGCTAAACTATCAGAGAAAAATTATACCAGAATACCAGAAGTACAATATGTACTGCTGGAGTGGGGGGCAGCTACACTTTTAGGAAAGAGGCGCATAATACGAGGGGGAGTTGGAAAATAAGTTTCTCCTGTCGACTGTGGTCAGAGTTCTGTATGAAAGGGAAAAAAATATATAGAAGAACACGTTAAAGATAAGACATATTTTTCTACATAATTTCCAAGTGCATTGAGACATTTGTCAAACCGCTTTGTAAGCTTCGAAAAGCTGTTCAGTGAAAAAAAAAAAAAAAATAAAAAAAAATAAAATAAAATAAAATCAGGGCGTTGCATACGGAAGAAGCGTTGAACGGCTTGTTTGACGTCAGCACTGCTTCCAAAGCGCCTTCCGCCGAGAGTCTTGTTCAAAGCTGGAAACAGGTGGAAGCCACTTGGTGCGAGATCAGGACTGTATGGCGGATGGTGTAGGCGCTCCCAACTAAGAGTTGCAATACGGTTTAGCGTTTCCGCGCGCAGCATTGATGGTTGCATCCTCCAAAAAGTCCAGCAGCAAAACTACTTCAGCTACCCAAAAAACGACGAGTAGCACTTCACATGCAGACGGAGTGCTTTTGAGCTTCTTTCGAACAAGTGACGACGGACGTTTCCACTCCATAGCCATACAATGCTTCTTCCGTATGCAACGCCCTGATTGTTTCCTGGACGGCTTTTTGAAGCTTATAAAGCGGTTTGACAAATGTCGCAATATACTTGGAAATTATGTACAAAAATTAAGATATATCTTATCTGTAATGTCTCATTCAATTTTTTTTTTCTTTTCATACGCAACTCTGTCTAAAGTCGACAGGGGAAACCTATTTTCCAACTCCTCGTATGAGAACGAAAAAAAAAAAAAAGAAAGAAATAGCAGCATGAGTGGTCAAGTACTGACGGTTACTAAAGGAAAAATAAATAAAAAATATCCAGAGCGAAGGTAACAATAAATGCTGTTGATAAATGATAAAAGCACATGGAAAAAAATTACAGGAACATTCAGTAAATACTGCACACAGGAACAGTAAAAGCATTTTCAAGGATGTATTGACACTGGTTTCTGAGAGGAGGCAGCTAAAATAATGTACCAAGGGGGAGAACTGTCTAACAAAGTGAATGAATATGCACTTTGACGTAAACATACCAGCATCACTCGGAATGTACCAGCCACTAAATTGTAGTCGATAAATTTTATGTGGCGCGTTGTGAAGTCTGAACGTAACAATGAATAAACGAAGAAAATGGCCTTAGACTCACACTTCAGAAATCGAATGCTTGGCAAATTTAATACCCAAGAACACAGAGCTCTAAATATTCTGGCGCAAGAACTATATGAGCTTCGAAATCTCTCAAGATGGGCTAAAAAAGAATCATGATGGAACGCCAAGGATAAGAGCACTAATTTAATTGCAATATCTTTATGTCGCCTTAATGAGTTTTCGCTTTTAGATCTGCGATTCCAATTAACGTTATCTACGTTTTATCTCCAGCGACCAAAAGACAATAACATGTCGCCGTCCCCATCTTTGTTGTGTCTTTACCACCTTCCCTTGCTGCAATGAAAATGCCTTTCCAGAGTAGCTCTCAAAGATTAATGACTAGCAAGTGAAATCTCCCACGTCGATTGTTCGGTACCCTCGCTTTCTGTCTGCAAGATTCCTCATCGGTAGTCAGTAGATGGTTACGTGTCATATTGACGAACATCACTTTCCTTTGCATGGGGGCTTCCTTAAAAAAAAAAAAAAAAAAAAAAAAAAAAATCAAATGTTTGTACAACTTATGGGACTTAACTACGGGGTCATCAATCCCTAAGCTTACAAACTACTTATGAACTAGCTAAGACTAAAGACGGCACAAATATCCATGCCCGAGGGGGGATTCCAACCCCCGACCGTAGTGGCTGTGCTGACCGTGACTGGAGCGCCTCAGTCACCTCGGCCACCGCGGCCGGCGGGCTTCCTCATGTGGTGGTCATACAATAAATGATTAGTGTATGGTGATATAAGAGAGACAGAAGCAACAGATAATTTTTTGTGTGCATAATAGTGTTTACTTAATTGTATGACTATCTACAGATTGTGGTTTATGATAGAGGTCGTCTATTCTCATAAACTTCAGAAGAAAAAGCAGAACACCTTAAGGGGATCTGGACGTGAAAATGACTGAAAGACAAATTTCTCCAAATATGTATGGTTTATTTGCTTTTAAATAGTTATCATAGTCTTACACGCTCTTTGAATAAATGTCTGCACACAGGCCAAGATGATGCTTCAGGCAAGGGATATCACCATTAACATCCCATGCCTGCCACAGTCATGTAAACAATAACGCCAATATTCCGGGACCTTGCAGATAAAAAATTACTTAGCAAATGCTTACATGGCGGTATACAAAATCGTAATGAGAGTTTCAACAATTGCCTGTAGTAACAGTACCGAAAACAGTGTTTGTTGGATGGACAGTACTCACAATTGGATTGTGTTACCTGTATCACTGATGGTGTGCTTAGCAGGATATAAGTAATGGACAAATTAGGCATCCAACGAGGTAATAATATAGCTGCTCTGACTGCCGTAGATCGTCAGCGATTAGTTGAAGCTCAAAGGGCTGCTGAAGCCACCACTAAATAGTCCAGAGTAAGGAAAAGACTCCTGAAAAAGTCTGCATAGGATAAAGAAGCAGCTCGCCAACAAGATTGTGCCTCTAGAAAATTCTGAAAGAGGCATACGGTGAGTCAAAAACACTGAACATTCTTTTCTCATTTTCTCGAAACTACATTTTTAGAATATAAGGTACATACATATATCTTCATAATGGTTTTAGATATGTTTACCAAATTTCTCTGAATTGAAGAATGAGACAGTATCTTTGTGTTATGCCTTATACATTGCAGAAATGGTCTGTGTGTCATTTGCATATAATTTCAACGGTAATTTTTAGACAAAATAGTAATGAGGTGTAATAAGAGTTTTTCAAAAATGTTCAAATGTTTGTGAAGCTTATGGGATTTAACTGCGGGGTCATCAGTTCCTAAACTTTACTTATGAACTAACTTATACTAAAGACAGCACAAACATTCATGCCTGAGGGGGAATTCGAACCCCCGACGGGGAACGGCCTCGCGCATCGCAGCATAGCGCCTCAATGCGCTCGGCCGCGGCAAGAGTTTTTTCTATTTCCTCAGATATACTCTAGACTACAAAACAAGAGGCATAATGTGTTCCTACGAATGTTGATAGCAGCCTGCCACAGTTTAAATGCTATTAGACTGACGATGCATCAGAAAATGTGAACGTGTATTATAATATCGTATATTAGGCAAAATATTGTAATTATTAAACTGTAACCGATATTTCAATAAATTTTCTATTACATCTTGAGTTAACGTCATTCCGTGTTGGTACAAAACCACAACTTCCTACCTGTGTCTTCAACCAGTTGGAAACAGTTTCTTTCAGCTCGTCGTCATTGGTGAAGTGATTACCGCCAAGGAAAGACTTGAGATGTAAGAACAGATGAAAGTCGCTAGGAGCGAGGTCAGGGCTGTATGGAGGATGGTCAAACACGTTCTTCATCGTGCACATCACTACGCCCGCCATTGAACTGTCACATCCATCTTCTCACCATATAATCACTCATCGCATTTGGCCCGTAAACATCGCAAATTTGCCCATAAATTTCACTTGGTTTCACTTTCCTCGCATTCAGAAACCGAATCACCGACCTGATTTCACAGGCGGCGGGATTTTTAATCAAAGCCGACATTTCAAACAATGGCAACAAAGCGTATGTAACTGACAGCCATTTTCAAATTGCGCATGTTCTTCTCCTTGATACAAATCGTCTACAGCGCATGTGCCGAACTGCAATCGCAGCGCTGCAGCGGAGATAAACTGAAACGGAACTTACTTTCTGGACGCGCCTCGGATATAGAGAGACGTTATCATAATAGAATAAGATAAAACGAAACGTTTCCTTTTACCGCGCGCTATTTAAGAATAGAAAGATAGAGTAACATTGATGAAAGCGGTTCGAAGAACCCTCTGCCAAGCACTTAAATATGATTTTCAGGGTATATTAGCAGAAGTACATACTAGAAGTTGTTTGTTGAGGTTATCAGTATTTTGTCAGGAGTCTGGTCGTGGTATGAAATCTCTGGAAAATCCGACGAATCTCTGTCGTTTGGCAACCCCCGCTTGAGCCGGCGCTTCTCTGACAGAACGTCCAGTTGCGGTCACCAGAGGAACCTTGCACATCCTAAGGCTTGGTGGCTGGGTTTCAATTATTCTTCGCAAAAATTAAAAAAGAAAAGAAAAAGATACCACTAAGAGAATAACGTTCTTCATATAGAAGAGCATTTTTTTATTATTACACAATGGTCAAGTAAAACCCAACTTGCAAATTTCCCACATGATATTCTAAAAGTCAGGAATCATTGCTTCCAGAAGAATACTGTATTTTATGTGATCCGAAGTATTTGACTCGCTAGCACACACAGCGTGAGCGTACCAGTTCAAATTCAAATGTTTGTAAACCTATTGGACCAAACTATTATGGTCTTCAGTCCCTAGACTTACTACTTTAACTTACGGACAAAATACACACACACACACACACACACACACACACACACACACACACACGCACACGCACACGCAGAGAGAGAGAGAGAGAGAGAGAGAGAGAGAGAGAGAGAGAGAGAGAGAGAGAGAGAGAGAAGAGAGAAAGAGAGAGAGAGGGGGGGAGGGAGAGAGGGGGGATGCACACCAGGGAGGACTCGAACCTCCAACGGCGAGCAATCGCGCTCTCCGCAGCGACGCGCCTTAGAACGCTCGGCCGCTACCCCGCGGCGCCTACCAGGTTTGAAACGAAATTTTTTACAAGGGGGGGGGGATAGGATTTTAAGGACCAAAAGGTGAATTAGTTACGAAGTACTCCGTGGACACACTTATTCAAGATGTAAACGTCACTACAGACATTCGGATTTAAGTCACAACATGTTCGATATGGCTTTCTTCCGTGGCTATGATGTGGCGGAGACGAACAGAGAAATTGTGCATGAGCCGCTGAAGTGTCGGAACATCGATGCTGTCCAAGTCCTGAATGACTGTTTTCAGCTCAGAAATCGTTTTTGACGTTTCTTGCTGTACACCTTGTATTTAATATAGTCCCACAATAAGGAGTGGCATGCGTTCAGATACAGAGAATATGGTGGTGGCCAATAGAGGATCATGTCAGTCTCCTCTGGGTACTGAATGCGGTTATCAAACTGGTCCTCCAGGACATCAGAAACACTCCTGCTTCGATGGGTTCTAGCTCCGTCTTGTGTATGAATCACATCTTGTAGAAATCAGGGTCTCTTTGGATAAAGCGGATGATGTCTACCAACACTTTCACATACCGGTCAGTAGTCCCGGTGCCGTCAAGAAATATTTAATCGATTACTCCATGACTGCACATTGTACACCTCGCCTTCAGCCATTAACGGAGACGAAACTTTCCGATCGCGAAATGGGGCTGCTTCGTTCTCCAAAAGCATCAATTTTGCTTATTTACGAACCCATTCAAATGAAAGTGGGACTCTGGCGGTAAACGAAGCCACATTCACATCAAACTTCGCATACTAATTCCTATCATGCCCCACGGCCAAATGTGCAGTTTGAATGTCCTAAAGCAAAGCGTTCAGGAGCTATAATGCTTTATTTCATACAGTTAAATACTTGTCACCCCCTAGCGAGGTAGTAGCATGTTTTCTTAGGGTGATATCTTAGAAAGGGGAAGTAAATTCAGACGTGCCGTTGGAAATGTGATGGAAATGTAGTGTTGGTTGTATGATGTATAAAAATTTATAATTAGTTTCTCTTCAAACTTCGTACGAACATTTACAGTAAACACACAATATGTCCCTGACGCATCCGGATTAACATACGAACTGAAGAAGGTATACAGATCTGATTCAGTGCCTATAGAAGGACTCTCGCAGTTGCCGGCCGCAGTGGCCGAGCGGTCTGCGGCGCGCCATTCACAGTCTGCATGGCCGCTACGGTCGGGCATGGATGTTTCTATCGTCTTTAGTATAAGGTAGTTCATAAGTAGTTTGTAAGTTTAGGGACTGATGACCCGGCAGTTAAGATATATCCATTAAACTGTCTGGATTTTAAAGTGTGACGGAAAACAAATGCTGCTTACTACACGAAGTTACGTATCGAACAATGCTGTGCCCAGTCCTGCTCTCCTCAGTACCAAGATCGCTGCTGCATCTGAAACTTTCGAAAGTCTAACATGGACGAAGAATGGAACAACAGTGAGTTTCGAAAGGAGCGCTGACACAGAAGCCACATCTGATCAGATCCTCTCTTCCACCACACTACTCGTTTTATTGGCTGTTTGGGTCATGAGAATTCGATTTTTATTGCTGTGTACCGTTCAACGATATTGCTCGGTTGCAGTGAATCTAAGCCTGTGTTATGTGTTTTCAAATTCTGGTGAGGCCTTGGCAAATGGTCGGCGCCTCGCTTCCTTCAAAGGAAGTTAGTATCTGGGTCTGGAGGCGTTCTTTCTATTCAGCAACATCGCCGCGGGGGTGCCAGGTGCCGCGTAGCCACCTGTATTCTGCAGCCGCTACCTGCGCGTGGGATTCGGGGTGTGTGCGCGCGCGCTGTTAAGCTTCTCAAAGGGAAGCCGCCTTCCGTGTATGGTTTACGGCACTCGAATCGCCGAAAGACTCCCGTGTGACCGCCCTTTGGAAACAGTCAGGCCTCGTCTGTTCACAGTGGCTTTGCGCTATAAAATTCGCTATAGAACTACCGCGCCTTGGATCTGACTAGCAATGCCAGCTGAGACCACAGCCGACCTAGAGGCAAAGTAGGGAAACCATATTCAGCGCACTAAACACAAACAAACCTAAACAGTCCCGCACACTTAGCCAGTTCTATGACAGAACTGCCTAACTACCATGACAAACTTGGCTATGTTACAGGTATTCTGCCACAGCCGATGTTAACGGGTAATCTGCCGCAGCCGACCCAGGAGGCATCACAGGAGCTCAGCTGCAGCAGAAACTCGCATCAAACGGACTGATTCTTTATGACGAACCTAGCAAAGTTAACGGTACTGAGAAAATACCCATTACTAACATTACTAAACCTTGCATGATAGCATACTGCTACGGCCCTTCATTCCTACTCCACTGTCGCAGAGTTTTTTTTTCCCTTGGCTCTTGCCTTGGCACTTGCCTTTCGACCAATTCTATCTCCAGATGCACCGTATTAATGGGTGATCGTGGCCACACGTACGGATAAGATCGCGGTTCCCACATCCCGCGATCCACCTTAGCAAACTAACCTAAATACGGAGGTGACAGTAGAACTTTTGTGATGGTCACCACGTTGGTGTGGGCGTGGAGGGGTCCCATCCTTGCCATTCACCGCGCCTTGGCATTTCGCTAGAAAAATTACTATTTTTACTCTCTTATTAACACATTGCGGACTAGCTGCGAGCTACGCTCGCAGTGCTTGCACTAAGCGTTGCCGACGAGCGACGAGCTATGCTCGCAGTGACATATAAAAAAGCCCAGAAAACCAACTACGGGCTATAAACGCAGTTCGTGGGTTCTGGTATGCAGCTTTATGGTTTAGTTATGCGAAAACGACAAAAGGACGCAATCTGGTGTGCTAGAATCCCGTTCTAAGTCCCAGACCTTAAAGTGTATCTATTTAGCGTGTGGCTTACAGAGATATATATTAAGTACAACCAATTTGATATTATATGCATTAGTACAAAACAGATACATCTAAAATTAATGAAGAAAGCTGAACAATGGCATTAAATGAAGTTGGAGGGGATCCATTTTTCATCATAGCTGGCTGTCCAGAGATTCCAACCGGTAAATTTCTGTAGGTGTTGCGTCTACAAAATGTTTCCAGGTACCCATGAATTTACTTTTTGGGCAGTCGCGCAGAAAGTGCTCCAGCGTTTGTGCCGGTGTTCCACAGTCACATTGGGCATTCTGGGTAATTCGCCACTTGTGTAGCGTTGCTTTGGTCGATGCGTGATCACTTGTGATGCGGATGAGGGAGCTCCATATTTTTCTTGGTTGGCTCACTCCCGGTAGCTGGGTGATAGGGCCTATATTGCCCAAATTCTTGTGGCTATGGAAGAACATCCAGTGGTTTCTCCGTCCGTCTCGCAGGTAAGCTCGCCAGTGATTCACCACATTTGTTTGCTAGATTGTAGTAGAATGCGTGGCACAATGTTCAGTTTTTCATCAATAGTTAAAAATCTGTGGATCGTTTGAGTTTCATCCATTCGCGTGTTACTGCTTGTCGTCATCGTAAATCTGGAGGGGGAGGGGGCAATATTGACGAGTACTGACAGCCAAGGTGTGGGTGTGAATTTTAGAGTTATGTCACGACCCTTATCGTATCATTAAATGGATATCTATTTTTTTCATATGGGTACATCTGTTAGAATCATAATTTGGAGATTTTTGGGTCGTAGAGAACTTCCCGTAACATCGTACCTCCGCTCGAAATAGGAGAACAGTATTTGGTGGAAGAGTACACGCTTGTGCTGCAGTTCTTAAGGTGCTTATTTTTTTTTTTTTTTTTTTTTTTTTTTTTTTTTTTTTTTTGTGGTTTTAGGGCGCACAACTGCTGTGGTCATTAGCGCCCAACACTGCCCATAGTAAAAAAGAACCGGGGTTAGAAATTAAATGGCTTTCGCCATATTTGCACGATGTATAAAAAGTAAAACTCTGTTAACCGATTGCGGGTCATCAGCTAAAATGTCAGCCAATTCAAATGGGAAACACAGATCATGACGGAGACGGTTAAAAAATGGACATTGCACTAAAAGATGGTTCACAGTAAAAGGTGCATCACAGTGCTCACATAAGGGAGCAGGACCACCACGTAATAAATGCTGGTGGCTAAAACGGCAGTGGCCAATACGAAGCCGGGCCAGAACAATCTCCTCTCGGCGGGAGGGTCGAGATGACGTTGACCAGAGATCAGGCACAGGTTTAATGGCTCGCAATTTGTTCCCTGACAGGGATGACCAATGTAGATACCAACGGGAGATAATACGCTGGGAGATACCAGCGCGAAGGTCATCAGAGCTGGTGGAAAAGGTAGATAGCCGAGGAAGGAGAACTGCTTCCTTGGCAGCCGTATCCGCAGCCTCATTCCCCAACACTCCCACATGGCCAGGGACCCACGGAAACGTTACCGTAGTTCCGCTCGTTGAAAGAGAAGTAAGGCAATTGCGGATGCTTTGTACCAGGGGATGGGCCGGATATAGCATGCGAAGGCTCAACAAAGCACTCATAGAGTCCGAGCAAATGACAGTCTTACTGAGCGAGTGTCGCCGGACGTATTGTGTGGCTTGGTATAATGCATACAGCTCAGCTGTAAAAATGGAACTCCACTCAGGAAGACGATATTTAAAAGAGACGTTGCCAAGTACAAAAGCACACCCAACACCCTGGTCTGTCTTTGAGCCATCAGTGTAAATGAACAAATTGTCATCAAATTTAAACCGGAGTGCGTGAAATTCTCTCTGGTAGACGAAACGAGGTGTGGAGTCCTTTGGAAGAGAATGAAGATCAAAGTTAACACGGACTTCGGGGCTTCGCCACGGTGGAGAGGTGCTCTCTCCAGCCGAGAAGATAGCAGGCATTGTAACGCCAAGCTGGCCGAGTAGCGAACGCAAGCGTACTCCCGGTGGTAGCAGAGCAGACGGGCGCAGAGCGAAGAGACTGTCAAGTGAGTCGTTAAAAAAAACTGCGTACGTCGGGTGTCCTCGCATGGACGACAAACGACTAGCGTAACGGCTAAGCAGGAGTTCCCGACGGTAAGAAAGGGGTAGTTCGGCGGCCTCGGCATAGAGGCTCTCAACGGGGCTAGTATAAAACGCTCCTGTCGCCAGACGGAGACCTTGGTGGTGGATTGTATTAAGGCGGCGCAGTATGGATGGTCGAGCCGAAGAATAAACGATGCTACCATAGTCCAGTTTGGACCGAACTATGGTGCGATACAGATGGAGGAGAGTAGACCTGTCAGCTCCCCACGAGGTGCCACTTAACACCCGCAGCACATTGAGAGAGCGGGTACAGCGAGCTGCCAAACGGGATATGTGGGGAGACCAACTTAACTTCCTGTCGAGAACAAGTCCCAAGAACGTCGTGGTATCCACAAATGGAAGTACTATGGGGCCCAGACGAAGGGACGGGGGAAGGAACTCCTTCCGCCGCCAGAAGTTCATGCAGACTGTCTTGTCAGCTGAGAATCGAAAGCCAGTGTCCATACTCCACGCGTGGAGATTGTCTAGGCACCGCTGGAGGCGCCGCTCCAGGAGACCCGTTTGCTCAGAGCTGCTGTAGATCGCGAAGTCGTCAACAAATAGGGACGCCGACACTCCCAGTGGAAGGTGATCGGCTATAGAATTGATTGCCACTGCAAATAAAACAACGCTCAAGACCGAGCCCTGGGGGACTCCGTTCTCCTGATTAAAAGTGCTCGATAAAACCGAACCAACACGCACTTTAAAAACACGGTCTGTTAAAAATTCGCGGATAAAAATTGGCAGGCGACCCCGAAAACCCCATGTATGCAGAGTGCGGAGGATGCCCATCCTCCAGCAGGTGTCGTATGCCTTTTCCAGATCAAAGAACACCGCTACTGTCTGGCGCTTCCGTAAAAAGTTATTCATTACTGAGGTAGATAGGGCAACAAGATGATCCACCGCAGAACGGTGCTTGCGAAACCCACATTGGACATTAGACAGGAGATGTCGCGTTTCAAGCCACCATACCAGGCGCCCGTGAATCATGCGTTCCATCACCTTGCATACGCTACTGGTGAGAGAAATGGGGCGGTAGCTGGAAGGGAGACATTTGTCCTTCCCAGGCTTTGGTATGGGAATGACTATGGCTTCACGCCAGCGTCGCGGAAAGGTGCCTTCTATCCATATGCGGTTGTAGGTGGCCAGTAGGAAGTGCAAGCTCGTTGGTGAAAGGTGTTGCAGCATCGCCACGTGAATGCCATCTGGTCCTGGAGCGGAGGACCGCGAAGACGAGAGTGCGTGGTGAAGCTCTCGTACAGTAAACTCGGTATTGTAGCATTCACGGTTCTGAGAGGTAAAGGGCAATGGAGTCGCCTCCACCGTCCGTTTCCTAGCTAGGAAAGCGTCAGTGTAATGTGAAGAGCTAGACACCTCTGCAAAATGTCGACCCAGTGCGTTGGCTATTTGTGGAGGATCGACGACGGTGTCAGTTGCGACACACAGACCGGGAATTGGGGAATGAGCCATAGTGCCCGAAATTTTTCGAAGGTTTCCCCAAATGATGGAGGAAGGGGTAGACCTATTAAAAGAGCTCGTGAATGAGCGCCAACTGGCGCGTTTACAGTCACGAAAGAGGCGACGACAATAGGCCCGCAGCCGTTTGTATCGGATGCAGTTGTCGAGCGTGGGCCGTTGTTTGAAGATTCTAAGGGCACGTCGCCGTGCTCGCAGAGCGTCACGGCATTCCGCGGTCCACCACGGGACAAGGGGACGACGTGCGTGGGAAGTCTTGCAGGGGATGGAACATTCCGCGGCTGTCAGAATAACTGTGGTAATGTGTTCCACTTGGTCGTCTATACTAGGATAATGGTAAGTACCAAAATCCGCCAGTGACGTGTAGAGCTCCCAGTCCGCTTTCGTTAACTGCCAGCGGTGTGGATGCTCAAGGATGTCAGGCATCATTAGGTGAATTACACACGGAAAATGATCGCTCGAATGTGTGTCTGAGAGAGCAGACCATTCAAGACGCCGTGCCAGCTGAGCAGTGCAGATAGCTAGATCTATATGGCTGAAAGTATTTGTGGTGTCTGAAAGATAAGTTGGTTCACCAGTGTTAAGGCAGATGAGTTGAAGGTGGTTCAGTATATCTGCCAGGAGGGAGCCCCGTGGACATGGTCATGGGGAGCCCCAAAGGGGGTGGTGGGCATTGAAATCTCCCACCAACAAAAACGGACGCGGAAGCTGGTCAATAAGATCTAGGAGATCTGATCTAGTGACGGGAAAAGAGGAAGGAGCGTAAATATTGCACAGTGTGAAGACAAATCCAGGAAGATATATCCGGACAGCAACAGCTTGTATTGGAGTACACAAAGGGACCGGTGTACTGTGTACGTCATCCCGAATAAGCAACATTACGCCCCCGTGGGCTGGAATTCCTGCCACTTGAGGAAGGTCAAAGCGAACGGTAGTGTAGCGTTGGAAAGTAATTCGAGTACCAGGGAGCAATTTTGTCTCCTGTAGAGAGAAGATGATTGGATGATATGTTCGCGTTAGAAGCTGCAGTTCTGTCCAATTCGACCGGATACCACGAATGTTCCATTGAAGAATATCCATAATGGGATAAAATGAGATGAAGGTGGACATCAGCCCGACGAAGGCGGCGGGCCACAGTGCGAATGTTCGCAACTGGTGGTGTCTGAGACAGGAGGGTCTTGCTCCATATTCTCAGAGGTTACCACAGCAGCTGCGTGAGTGTGGTCGGCAGCCCCATCTTTGGCTGATGCACCTGGAGAGACTATAGGCTTCCATGGGATGCCATCGTCACATTGTGAGGTAGGAGGGGGGAGAGTTTTCCCCCTATTTGATTTCTTGGAGCCCTGGTGAAGCTCCTTAGTTGGCTCAGATGTTTTGGTAGGGGTGCGGAGGAAATCCTCGCGCGAATGCTCTTTCTTAGACTTTCGCGTCTCTATCTGTGGTTTCACAGCTGAAGATGAAGATTTGTTAGAGGTACTCACACTTTTCGTTGAACGTGGCGCCGTTGTCGATGTAGGTTGTTTGACAACTACTGTCGTAAACTGTAGGTCACAAGTCTGTGTGGCCATATCCCGTGTCGGTGGAGGCGTTGCAACTACAGTACTGTAATTACCACGCGGTGGGGTCTTAGGCTTACGACTGGCGTACATTTTACGTGCAACTTGTATGGGAACCTTTTCCTTTACACGGATTTCCTGGATGGCCCGTTCATCAGCAAACACAGGACATTCCCGGGAGGAAGCAGCATGATTCCCGTTACAATTTATGCAATGAGGGGACGGTGGTGGACAAATCCCCTCATGGGCCTCTTTACCACAGGTGACACATATGACCGGGTTCTTACAAGACTGGCTTGTGTGGTTAAATCGATGGCACTGATAACACCGAGTAGGGTTAGGAATATAAGGTCGTACTGTGACGACCTCATACCCTGCCTTGATCTTCGGCGGCAGAGCCACTCGGTCGAAGGTCAGAAACACTGTGCGAGTGGGCACTACAACATTGTTCTCTTTTTTTGTCACCCTGTGTACTGCAACGACGCCTTGAGCTGCCAGATATTCTTTCAGTTCATCATCAGTCAGACCGTCCAAACTGGCCGAGAAGACTACCCCTCGGGAATAATTGAGGGTCGGATGGAGCTCAACACGAACCGGGTAGCTGTGGAGCAGAGTAGCCTTAAGCAGCCGCTGTGCCTGGGAGCCACTTTCTGTTTCTAACAGTAGTGTTCCATTACGTAGGCGGTTGCAGGTCTTAACTGGGCCGGCAATGGCATCAACCCCTTTTTGAATAATAAATGGGTTCACCGACGAAAAGGATTGTCCTTCCTCAGTACGGGTCACCACAAGGAACTTTGATGTCTGTAAATTTTTCTGTTCAGACACACTATTGTCTAATACATCAATTTCTAAAGGCTCTTTCCATTTTCTTTTTTTTGAACCATCGCGGTTGTATCCCCCACGATTGCCAGTGTCTCCGATGGCACGCTCCTTCCTGCTGGGGGCCCCCAACGGAAGCACACCCGCCTTGGGTGATTGTTCACACCCCAGGTCACACCTCCCGATCTACAGACGGAGGGACCAATCGGCGAATCGGGAAGGTATCAGCGCAGGCAATCGCCCCTCCCCTGGCCTGGCCTTAACCAGGGGGTACGCACGCACCCTACATGCCAGCCCGGGGCTGGGACTTACGCATTACCCAGTCACCCATATGGGTGGCCTTCAGGTGCGTACAGGGAGGAGGAAGAGAGAAATAGTAGGAGGAGAAGCCTCAAACGCAGACGCGGAGGCAAAGAAAGAGGTGAAAGAAGACTGTAAAGCCAAAAGGGTCAGAACTTCGGTTCCCCGAAGGATGCACAGACTCAGTCCCCAAGAGAGGGGAAAAGGACAGTAGAAGAAGCGTCATGTAGCACGGAAAGGAAAGAGTGCTACAAAGGCTGGGGGCCCCGTGCTCGCCACGCACGTACTCACCACAGAGCGGTGAGTCCCCTGAGGGGTTAAGGTGCTTATATTATATCCCCAAACCTTTAAATTGAGTTTCTGTATAACATTCCTTGCATGGTAATGGACTTGAGTGACACTTCACAGCACGCATTATGTTCAAGTTGTGTATTAATGACCTTGCACATATATTAACAGTAACGTCAAACACTTTATCATGGTTAAATGAACCATCTACAAAGTATTGGCTGAAGAAAAAATCCATAAAAATACAATCAGATGCTGTTAAGATTTGAAAATTTGCAGAAATTGTCCTTTAAATGTAAATGTGCACTTCTACAACTCCTGGAAGAAAGTATTTATGAGTCAAGTTTGAAGTCAGTCATTTCGCACAAAATATCTGGTTGTAAGAATTTTTTTTTCGATGTGGAGGAGTGTAGAAGCGAACCACAGATTGTGTGAAAAGCAGAAAGAAAGGCAATGAAATCTTTTGATTTTGGTGCTACATAAGGATGTTAAGAATTAGGAGAGAGTATAAAAATTATGTTAGCCGTAGAACTGGCGATGAAAGGAACATATGAAGAACGAACAGGTAGTAGAGGTAACTGAAAGGGATATAAACGGTAGAGAAAGACAAATACTGGTATATCAAAATAAATAATTGATAAAGTTGGATGCAAGTGCTACTATGCAACGGAGAGATTGGTTGGGGAGAGGAACACTTGTATTGCAGGGTCAAACCAGTCAGCCAATCCTGATCAATCCCCCTCGCCCTCTAAGAAAGAGAGACAGGAGGTTACAGATCAATAGTAGGGTTCTGGGTAGAGAGAGACTCCTTAAAAAACTACTAAGACAAATCTTTCTTAAATATTTTCCAAATGTGTAATCTCATACCATATGGGACTGACAAGTTGAGAAGGTTCTTTGACTTACATGGGGAGACCGCAGAAAAGAGCAGCACAACCTAGACTGTCTTACGCGTGCAGTTAGGTATCAGTGTTCTTGACTTGTTACCTTCAATACTCCAGTGATAAGCAAGGAATGGAAGCGTGTGGAGCCAAACAACAACCTCGTCGGAGATTTGAAGTGTGTGTGTGTGGGGGGGGGGGGAGGGGGGGGGGGGGACCCGAAGCACGAGGCGTTGTGATGGACTTCATCTTTCATAGATTTCGTTTAGATGGGTGGATACGTAGATACGAATCCAGTTACGAGCAATAGCGCCATCGAGTTTCAGGGATCAGGCATAAATGTTGTTGTTGTGGTCTTCAGTCCGGAGACTGGTTTGATGCAGCTCTCCACCCTAGTCTATCCTGAGCAAGCCTTTTCATCTCCTCATAAGAACGACAACCCACATCCACTTGAATCTGCTTACTATACGCGTCTCTTGGTCTCCCTCTGCGATTTTTACCCCACACACTTCCCTCCAACGCTAAATTCACAATTCCTTGATGTCTAAGAATGTGTCCTACCAATCTATCCCTTCTTTTAGTCAAGGTATGCCAGAAATTTCTTTTCTCCCCAATTCGGTTCAGTACCTCCTCATTAGTTACGCGATCCACCCACCTAATCTTCAGCATTCTTCTGTAGCACCACATTTCAAAAGCCTCTATCCTCTTTCTGTCCACACTGATTATTGTCCATGTTTCACTCCCATACAAGGCAACACTCCATACAAATGCCTTCAGAAAGGACTTCCTTAGGCTTAAATCAATATTCGATGTTAAATTTCTCTTTTTCAAAAACGCCTTTCTACCCATTGCCATTCTGTATTTTATATCATCTGTACTGTGACCATCATTTGTTATTTTACTGCCCAAGTAACAAAACTCCTCTACCTCCTTTATTGTTTCGTTACCTAATCTAATTCCTTCAGCATCACCTGATTTTCTTACACTGCACTCCATTACCCTAGTTTTGCTCTTGTTAATATTCATCTTATATGCACCTTTCAGCACACTGTCCATTCCGTTCAATTGCTCTTCCAGGTCCTTTGCTGTATCTGACAGAATTACTATGTCGTCGGCAAAACGCAATGTTTTTAATTCTTCACCCTGAACTTTAATTCCTTCTCCAAATTTCTCCTTGCTTTCCTTTATAGCTTGCTCAATGTACAAATTGAACAACATTGGGGAAAGGCTACAACCCTGTCTTATTCCCTTTCCAACCACTGCATCCCTTTCATGCCCTTCAACTCTGACAACCGCTGTCTGGTTTTTGTACAAGTTGTAAATAACCTTACGCTCCCTATATTTTACTCCTGCTTGCTTCAGAACTTGAAAGAGTTTATTCCAATCAACATTGTCAAAAGCCTTCTCCAAATCTACAAAAGCTAGAAATGTTGGTTTGCCTTTTCTTAATCTATCTTCTAGGATAAGCCGTAAAGTGAGTATTGCCTCCCGTGTTCCTACATTTCTCCTGAACCCAAACTGATCTTCCCCGAGGTCGGCTTCTACCAACTTTTCCATCCTTCTGTATATAATTCGCGTTAATATTTTGCAACCATGACTTATTAAACTGATGGTTCTGTAGTTTTCACACCTGTCTGCACCTGCTTTCTTAGGGATGGGGATTATAACATTTTTCTTAAAGTCTGAGGGTACTTCGCCTGTCTCATACATCTTACACACCAGGTGAAACAGGTCTGTCATGGCTGGTTCTCCCAGAGACTTCAGTAGCTCTGAGGGAATATCATCTACTCCAGGAGCCTTGTTTCGACTTAGGTCTTTCAGGGCTATGTCAAATTCTTCTCTCAGTACAGTATCTCCTATTTCATCTTCATCTACATCCTCTTCCCTTCCTACAATATTGTCTCGAAGTTCATTTCCTTTGTAGAGCCCCTCTATATACTCTTTCCACCTTTCAGCTTTCCCTTCTTTGCTGAGAACTGGTTTTCCATAAGTGTCCTTGATATTCATAGAGCTGTTTTTCTTATCTCCAAATGTTTCTTTTATTTTCCTGTAGGCTGTATCTATTTTTCCCCTATTTATACATTCTTCTACATCCTTGCATTTGCCTTCTAGCCACTCCTGCTTAGCCATTTTGCACTTCCTGTCAATCTCATTTCTTAGTCGTCTGTACTCCATTTTGCCTGTTTCATTTACTGCATTTTTATATTTTCTCCTTTCATCTATTAAATTTAGTATTTCCTGTGATATCCAAGGATTTTTTGTAGGTCTTTCCTTCCTACCTATTTTGTCCTCTGCTACTTTCACTATTTCATCTCTCAATTTTACCCATTCCTCCTCAACTGTTTTATTTTCCCTTGTTTCTGTCAATTGTTGCCTAAAGCTCCCTCTGAAATTCTTAAGAACCTCAGGTTCCTTCAATTTATCCAGGTCCCACCTCCTTATTTTCCTACCTTTTTGTAGTTTCTTCAGTTTCAGCCTACAGTTCATAACCAACAAGTTATGGTCAGAGTCTATATCTGCCCCTGGGTATGTCTTACACTGTAAAACCTGGTTCCGAAATCTATGTCTTACCATTATAAAATCTATCTGGTATCTCCCGGTGTCTCCTGGTCTCTTCCACGTATACAACCTTCTTTTGTGATTCTTGAACCAGGTGTTTGTTATAACTAAATTATGTTCCGTGCAAAATTCTACCAGGCGGCTTCCTCTTTCATTCCTTTTGCCCAGACCATATTCACCTACTATCTTCCCTTCCCTTCCTTGTCCTACTACCGAATTCCAGTCTCCCATAACAATTAAGTTTTCCTCTCCCTTAATTGTCTGAATAATTTCCTTTAGCTCCTCATATATTTCTTCGATTTCCTCATCATCGGCAGAGCTAGTTGGCATATAAACCTGTACTATTGTTGTCGGTGTTGGCTTCGTATCGATCTTGACAATGATAATTCGATCACTGTGCTGGTCATAGTAGTTTACCAGCATTCCTATTTTCTTATTCATTATCAATCCTACTCCTGTTATACCCGCAATTGATTTTGTATTTATAATCCTGTACTCACCTGACCAGAAATCCTGTTCATCCTGCCACCGAACTTCACTAATCCCCACTATATCTAACTTCAACCTATCCATTTCCCTTTTTAAATTTTCTAATTTTCCTACTCTATTAAGGGATCTAACATTCCACGCTCCGACCCGTAGAATGCCAGTATTGTCTTTCCTGATGATCACATCCTCCTGAGTAGTCCCCGCCCGGAGATCCGAATGGGGGACTATTTTACCTCCGGAATATTTTACCCGAGAGGATGCCATCATCATATGTTCATACAGTAGAGCTGCATGTCCTCGGGAAAAATAACGGCTGTAGTTTCCCCTTGCTTTCAGCCGTTCGCAGTAGCTGTGTGGCAAAGCCACATTAGCTGATGTTACAAGGCCAGTTCAGTCAATCATCCAGACTGTTGCCCCTGCAACTACTGAAAAGGCTGCTGCCCCTCTTCAGGAACCACACGTTTGTCTGGCCTCTCCACAGAAACCCCTCCGCTGTGGTTGCACCTACGGTACGGCTATCTGTATCGTTGAGGCACGCAAGCTACCCCACCTCGGCAATGTCTGTGGTTCATGGGAGTGGTCAGGCATAAAACTAGCGTAAAAATGACTATTAACATGTTCACTGTTTGTGAATAAGACAATAAAGCGTGTGGTTCTTTCAAAAACTTAATTATGCCGATAAATTTAATATACAGTAGTACAGAAGAAATTCTCGATGTAATGAAGCAACTTAAATCGCTTGCTATAAATAATACGTCTGGTCCAGTTATATACCGATTAGGTTCCCATCAGAGTCTGCTTATGCAATAGTTTCACATTAACATTCATATAATATGGGAGATGTAGATGTTGATGTAGATGCAATCAAATAGACGAAGCGTGACCTAAGTGTCACAGCGAATTAAATTCGTTGCAGTATTTTAGCCATGACAAAGTCGTGCAGGAGGCAGGCGACCACAATTGTCAGTAGTGCTGCAAGGAAGCTCAATAGGTCGCCGTAGTTGAAGGTCAGTCATCAGACAGCACGACTCTTATGATGCATTTCCGATTTTATCTACCAGATGCGCGATAGCTACACGCAAATTTGAGGTGGTTTGCCAATGTCTGTACAACGAACACCTAGTTACCGAACATGTACGCACGTAAAAGCTGTAAAAGTCTATGTACTGCTGTCGCATATCTGATGATGAAAAAATCCGAAATGCGTCATAAATAAAAAGTCATGCTGTGTGTGATGTATGACTTAATTTTGCTACCTATTCAGGTTCTTTGCAATACTAATGAAAAATTTTTGCAGTACATTCTGCTAACATTATCACGCAGATTTGTCGACGATTCGTATTAGCAATTTCTCTGATGATATGAACCGTTGCGAAAGTGAACGCTCTACAGAAATCAAGATTACATGATCGCATCGTCCCCCTGGGCCCACGACAGCTCCGTCGTTTAGAATACGTGTACCGATGCGTATCTGTATTACACAGATTTGTATCGTGAGTTATCTGGATGAAGTTCGCCGTAGCGAACGAACGTTTCTCAATGGAGATTCACAGATTCAGAAATATGCCAGTCCCGAGTGAATTCTCGCAATCACAATTAAGAGAGCTACGCCTGATCTATTTCTGAAACCGCTGCATGTTGCATCATAATGACAGTTTTCGAGGGCAGCATAACTGAGAATGTGACAACGTTTTTGTAAAAACCCAGCTTTCTTTTAGGCAAGTGCTATTGGGGTATTTAGAAGACAGCCCAGGGAAGCTGATGGAACCAAAAAGTATTTTTGAGACGGATCCCACCGCCTGTCTGTGGTTGAGGAAACGAGCGCTAAGCTCGGCAGTGGGCTATAGCACGGACAAAAAACGTTACCCTGCGCCTATAAGCTGTCGTAGAGGCTTAAGCTGCGGTGGCAGTAACGTCTCACAAGAGAGGTCCCAGCTTAACGCACTTCCGCCGACTCTCAGACAGACGGGGATGCTCCGTTGTGTTACGATGAGTCATGTGCGGGGTAATTGTATGTGACACAGCGGTCGCATCCGGTCACCGGACCACGGGCTATCTTAACTGCCCATCCCCGTTCTCTCTCTCTCTCTCTCTCTCTCTCTCTCTCTCTCTCTCTCTCTCACACACACACACACACACACAGTGTCTAGGATACGCGAAAATTTGTGGACACAATCTCAGCAATCAGTTACGCAACCGAAATAATTAGAAGATGACAATCATTAAAGCATAGAAAACTGTAGTTAGTTACAAACTATGGCATGCACACATTTTATTCAAATTTTCGTAAAGCTATGGAAGCAAACTGCAGTCGTCATCAATCCCTAGACTTACAAAATTAACGCTAACACATACACCCATGCCCGAGGGAGGACTCTAACCTCTGACGGGGAGCAGCCGCACTCTCCGCAGCAAGGCGCCCAAGAGCGTACGGCTATTCCCGCGCGATTACCCTTATTCAAGAAATAAACGTCACTACGGGTATTCTGATGTAGGTTGTGGCTTGTTGGCTTTGCTTTCCTCAGCAGTCAACAATCCGAAGATTGGTTTGAACACCACAGTGCTTTACTAGGCATGGTCCTGTTTGGAGGTGGTATTCCGTTGCCTTCCTCCGACCTTCGAACTGACTTGCCCAGCCAGTTATAGGGCGACCTACAGTTTAACGTTGGTTCCGAACCACGGTGCTACTCGGTATTTTTTCACATGAGCAATACTGCCAGAGGTGAAAGAAGTGGAAAGTGACAGATAAACATCCTAGGACCTGGCGGGGATCGAACCCGCGACCTTTGGATTTGTAGTCTGGCACTCTAGTGCAGACGAATGGCGCAATTCTGCATGGCATGCTGAGGTGTCGGAACACTGATGGTGCTGATGACCTCCAGAATGGCTGAGCAGTGGTTTTGAGTTACTGCTGCCCACAAAAAGCCGTCGCGTCTGTTCAGATCGGGATAATATGGCTCCAAACGAGGCCCATGCCAGTGGCCTCCAGAACCAGAATTCAAAGTGCTCCTCCAGGACATCATATAATCTCCTGCTTTGATGGGGGTCGAGCTATGTTTCGCCCGAACAACATTTTGTCGAAGTAAGGGTCACTTTCGATAATGAGGATGAAATCGTCATCTTCACGTAACGTTCGCTAGTCACCGTGCAAGCAAGGAATATCTCTCCGATTCTACATCTACATACATATTCCGCAAACCCACCCAAAGGTGCGTGCGGAGGGTACCTAGTACCACTACTAGTTACTTGTTCCACACATAACGTCGGAAAAACGAATACTTGTATGCATCTGTACGAGTCCTAAGCTCTCTGATCTTGTTTTGTGGTCTTTACATCTACATCTGCATTGGATACTCTGCAAATCACATTTAAATGCCTCGCAGAGGGTTCATCTAACCACCGTTATACTATTTTATCTCCCATTCCATTCTCTAATATCGAGCGGGAAGAAAGAACACCTGAATCTCTCCGTTCGGGTTCTGATTTCTCGTATTTTATTCTAATGATCATTTCTACCTATGTAAGTGGAAGTCAACAATATATTTTCGCATTCGGACGAGAATGTCGGCGATTAGACTTTCGTAAGTAGCCCACGCTGCAGAGATAAGCGCCGTTGTTGTAATGATTCCCATCCCAGATCCTGTATCATTTCCGTAACGCTGCCTCCCCCGTATCGTGACAATACGAAACGAGCTGCCCTTCTTTGGACTCTTTCGATATCCTCCGTCAAACCCACCTGGTAGGGATCCCACAATGGGCAGCAATACTCCAGAAAAGGACGGACAAGCGTAGTGTATGCAGTTTCTTTTGTAGTTCTGTTGCATCTTTCAAGGGTTCTGTCAATAAAATTCAGTCTCTGGTTCGCCTTTCCCACGATATTATCTACGTCTTCTTTCCAATTTAAGTCTGAAGTAATGGAATTCCTAGGTATTTTGTGGAGTTTACGGCCTTCACTTTTGATTGCTTTATCTTGTAAATAAAGTTTAACGGGATTCTTTTCGTACTCATGTGGACGACTTGACACTTATTATTTAGAGTCAATTGCCAGTTTTTACACCATACTGATATCTTATTCAGGTCGTTCTGCAGTTGGTTTTGATCTTCAGATGATTGTATTTGATGGTAAATGATGGCGTCATCTGCAAACAACCTAAGGGAGCTACTTAGATTTTCCCCTAAATCGTTTATGTAAATAAGAAACAGCAGAGGACCAATAACACTACCCTGTGGAACGCCTGATATCACCTCTGTTTTAGTCGCTGTCTTACCATCGATTACTACGAACTGTGTCCTTCCTGACAGGAAATCCTCTATCCAATCGCAAAGTTGGAGCGATATACCATAACCACGCAATTTGATTAAAAGCCGTTTATGATTCACGCAAAATGTAGGTTTGCGGCGGCAGAATCTGTCTGCAGTACGCTTCAAATTACGGTCCTTTAAATTGCTTCAACAGTATTTCTCGGAAAGAACGTCGCCTTCCCTAGTACCTAAGATTTCATACGGTGCATGGCGGATGGTACCTTGCAATAAACTTAGACACCTCTCATTTTCATGAAGGTTAACAGAAGTATGCAACTTTTCATAGATGTAGGAGGCAATTGACTGAGGAGCTGGAGGAGTTTGTCACAGAAAAAGGGGTAGGCGGAAGTCGGCAGAGAGAGGGATAGGAGGAAATAAACAGAGAGAGAGAGAGAGAGAGAGAGAGAGAGAGAGAGAGAGAGAGAGAGAGAGAGAGAAGGGAAAAAGAGATGAACTTAAGACTGGAACAAATAAGTACCCGGACGACGTCCGCTATTCAGTTACTCACAGATGACACAGATTAAGGGCGGCACAAAACTATAAACAAGGCGTACACGTCTGGATTCCACGTTTGCCGAATAGTTTCTGTGTAAAGTCGTAGCCTTCTAACTGGTGACGCCCTCGATGCGGACTGTTAGATAGTAATTACAAGTCTACGAACATCGCAATCGGATGAACGGAATGGCAGCGCATAACGCCTGTTAACATAATGTAAGACTCAAATGCTACTGATCACAGTGCATGGTGTTGGGAAAAATGTGACAACTTAATAGTATCTTGCATAAGGCGGAGTGTCTCACCATTTACATGTAGCTAAGGACAATAAATATCTCAACACCGACAGTACGTGCCTCCAAAGAAGCAAACAATATGATAAGATGTCGTTAGAAGTGTTTCCCTGTTCGTACGTGCCGCTTCAAACTGTTGTACAGGCGATACATCATCTACTGGATCGATGTGATGAAAAACCGATCAGTTATCAAATTTATCCCCAAGATTACACGATTTAACTGCCGCCAAAATATTTTCTTATGTGATGCGTACTTCTTATACCCCTGTATTTTAATTTTTACATCACCTCATCCGCCAACTGGTTTGATTGATGTGTGGATAAACTCGATCTCTTAGAGTGGAAGCTGAAGTTCATGCTCTATAAATATTACTTAGTGTGATACTTTATACAGATAAAAATAATTGCAAGTTGTGCTTCGTTATGAAAGTGATACACACGTTTTTGAGTTGTCAAGACAGTTGTGGATTAGTAAAGAACTTTAGGCTGGAGCTTAGCGGATTGTCGACCAGGAATCAAGTGAGACCTAGGGCAGAAGTCGAGCACAGAGAGCGTCGTGGACTTGTTCGATAGGCTGTCACCCGAGTTGTAGAGACACTCTTACAGTACTTGGGAGAACAGCAAGAAGCAGCCCATTTTTGCAAGTTGACGGTTGTGACGGTAATTAGAAATTAACTTGCGGTTGCTCGCTGTGGAGGTTCGAGTCCTCCCTGGGGCATGTGTGTGTGTGTGTGTGTGTGTGTGTGTGTGTGTGTGTGTGTGTGTTGTCCTTAGGTTAGTTTATCTAGTTTTAAGTAGTTTGTAAACTACGGACTGATGACCACGCAGTTTGGTGTGATAGATTTACAAATATTTGAACATTTTAAAATTAACTTGTTTCACCTCTGAAGCCGAGCTTTGCTGAAATAGCTACAGTAACGGCCACACACAGACGTTTACATCAAACTAACTGCACTGTATTTAGCCCTTCTCTTTGGACATTAATATTGTCGTGGCCGCGCGGGAGTAGCCGAGCGGTCTGGAGCGCCACGTTACGGATCGCGAGGCCTCCCGCGTCGGAGGTTCGAATCCTCCTCCGGACATGGATGTTTGTGTTGTCTGTAGTACAAGTTCATAAGTGGTTTGTAAGTTTAGGGACTGATGACCTCGCAATTAAGTCCCTTAAGCTTAACAATATCCAGTCGGAATTCTTCTTGGGCAGACGGTGCTAGGACACAAACAAATAATTGGGAAGCCAAAATCTTAAACATTCAACGGTGCAACACGATCAAATAGAATTGATTTCCTAATAAACGCAGTAATTCAATGCTTCTCTACACCAAGAAATTAATTAAAAACAACAGAATCTGAACACACAAGTATTTCCATTGTGCACGAAAAAATGTAATAGTTATATTCTTTGTGGTGTTGATTTTCATCGAATGTAAAGTCCGGTGGAGAAAGCTTTCCTGACATACGAACAGAGGTGGAAATACAGAGATGAAACGTAAATTTGACGATTTCCTCCAGATCAGAAATTGAGAAACAAGTTCAGCAAAGTACTCTTAGAACTACTACCTCGTTGTATTACAACAGGCATGCCTGTCATAGTGCAACAGGATACTGCTAGCTTGCTGCAGCTTCGATTAACGAAGACGCTATTCGCAATTCTCACATATAAGAGTTCCTTTTTGTCCTCAAGAAGAATTCAGGTTCATAGTTGTACTCTGCAGAAGTTACCTAAAGGCTGTTCAAAGGTGGCACGCAGAGTCGCCGGTTTGAAGTGAGGAAGACTTTTCAAACACGGCGTAAGTGGAAAATACTTTCGTTGTGTAAGTCAGCCGTTCTTCCTCCACGAAGCAGAAGACTTTGACGATGCGTTGCAGATTCGGACGGCCACAATGTGACTCCTTTCAAAGTCACTCAGTTGGCGATGGGAAGCAGGAGTGCGTGTCAGTGGTACGGCGCCCGTTTGCTTCACACATTGATGTCACAGCGTTATGGATTTAAAAACTTTTCCGTCGGGGCATTTTTTTAATTTTTATTTTATTTTTTTATTTTTAGGGCGCACCGCTGCTCAGCTCATTAGCGCCCGCACCGAAAGATGGATTTGCTAAAAAAAAAAAAAAAAAAAATATGGAAAGTTAAGACAACTGCCAATGAAGATGATGCCAGGAGATTGCTAAAAACATAGGGTAAAAATATCGAGAGGATGACTTGAATGTGTTAAGTTACTCATGTTTGTAAATTGCGAAACTTGAGTAACTGCTCCTGCGTCTTCAGCTAAAATTTCCTCTAGAGTGTACGGCAGATTAAGTTCAACACCAATATGATTAAAATTATGGCAGGACTTAAAAACATCGTCATCGGGTGACCACAGGAAGACGATGGTGCGGGGGAACCAGTCAGCAAGTGGCGGTGGTGGAACCGGCAATGTCCGATCCGCAACCGTGTCAAGACGACCACCTCTCGCAGAGAGGGGCGTGAGGTTATCCAAGCCGTCGGGTTTAAGCTTATTGGCATGAAGCGAGGACCACTTACTATCCCATGATGATAAAATGCGTCAGCAAATAGCCCTTTGAATATCATTTGACGGGACACTAAAGGGAACACTCCGAGGTACGAGGGTTGCAGCCTTGGCTCCAACATCAGCAGTCTCGTTCCCAGGTACAACTACGTGGCCAGGTACCCACAGGAAGCGAACTAGAGAGCCGTCATCAGCTACCAGTTGAAGGGAACGTTTGATTCGGTGCACGAAAGGATGGACCGGATACGGGTCTGTAAGACTGTGAATGGTACAGAGAGAGTCGGAGCAGATGACATAGAATGAATGGCGTGGCGGCAGACATACAGAACAGCCTGATAGAGAGCAAAAACTCAGCTATGAAATTCGAGCACTGGTCATCGAGCCTGTATTGAAACCTGTCATCCACGAATACACAGACAGTTCCGACACCATCAGTGTCCTTGGAGCCATCTGTATACACAAAAATGTTATCGAGCCGCAAACGAAGTTCGACAAACCTCGCTCGATGTATCGAATCCGGAGTAATCTCCTTCGGGAGCGAGCTGAGTCCAAGGTGAACGCGACCCTGAGCCTGAAGCCACGGTGGCTGTGGGCTCTCACCCATTCGGAGGGTGGTAGGGAGGGTAACATCGAGTTTCTGAAGCAGGCGACTAAAACGGATTCCGAGCGGTAGCAGGGTAGTTGCTGACAGCCCATATTGGCGATTACTGAATAGTGATGGGTAGGATGGGTGGTCGGGCGTCGACGGCAGTCGACATGCATATCGACATAGTGGCACATCGTGACGATAGTTCAGTGGTAATTCGGCAGCTTCGGCACAGAGGCTTTCAACAGGGTTGGTGTAAAATGCGACAATCGTAGAGGCAGGTCATCAGCAGCTTGCTATGCTGCTCTTCAGTTTATAATGTTCCAGCCTGGCTATTAATTTTTGAGATTAACATATTTACAGAAGGAAGAGGTTTGAAGTTAGAAGCTATGAAAGATCCCAATCACAAAATTTCGAAAAAAAATTGGAAAAATTATTAAATGCATTTAAATGGAATTGCAAACTAATTAACGGTGGAGTGTTGTGCAGGCAGAACATTACAAAAAAAAATCGACGAGCAGTTACCTTTAACAAGAGATCCATCGGTGGTTGAAATTTGGCTGTAAATGAAATTTTAATAATATGATAACCATTCGCCGAACAGTGGATGGCAGTTCTTCAATATCAAACTACGACTCGTGTAGCAAACAGTAAAGTAAGATAAGTGACATGATATAAATCGGATAGGAATATTACGTAAGTCAAACACATCGGACTTCTAAAAATTTACAAGAAAATCGACTGCAGGTTCTATTGCCAGTAAATGATGATATGGAATAAATTTTGAAACAAGAGTGGCAGGCTACACGAAATATCACCATTCAATATTAACTAAAAACTGAAAAAGACGTTATGGGCGGAGGGAGGATAGGGCAAAATTATTAATAAAAATTCATAAGTGCGAATTTAAGTGAGAGGTGGGGTTTATTTATAAATTTAAGATACGCGCACAGCACATATATTTACCTGAATGTACATAACAGCGGCCACATAAAAATAATAAAGTACAGCTCCCGTCTGCAAGATGCTATCGCTACGAAGTACAAAGCAAGAGTACCTGTCTTGAAAGTGATGTTCTTAAATTATTACTTTGCTATTCAGAGATAATTATTTTTACATGCCGAAATAATATAAAAATACAAAATGTTCTCTGATAATATCGGGGAAAGGAAACCGCGTCATTATAAGCTGACAGTACTTTTTCATAAAGGAGGTGGTTAAAAATACACAGTAATGAAGGTGAAATGTGCCTTTTAGCTGTAAACATTCTCCATTAAATGTTACACGCAGATGGCACTCTGGCAGCTATGTCACCACTAAGTCTTCTGGCGGCGACGTTGGAACCCCAGGTTCAGAATCGATGCCGTCTTTGCAGGAGTGCTAATTGTTTTCTTGCAGTGTATTTGCCATATCGTTCTAATGGACATAACGTTCTGTGCGTTTGCACGTGCACTGCATAGTATGCGATCCGCCTGTTGATACGGCCCCTCGTTGAGCAGCCAGCTGTTTCAGACGGACCGTGAGCTACGCCGGCCGCAGCCGGCAGCCATCCGTCAGCGCCTGCTGGAGATATTCCCGCGCCTGCCGCCAGCCGAGACGGACGGCGCCTGTTTAATAAAGCACACTGCCGCGCGCCGCGCGTTCCACGCGACGCCACATCGCCCCGTCCTCTCAGGATTCCTTACTTCCGCCTCCGCCAGAAACAGATTGCTGCGCTGTAGCCAAATAACTCTGGTACTTTGTCAGCGTGTAGGAGGCAGCAGCTAAACTGTGTTTTATCTTTACAACGATTCCGTAACCGGCACTTTAGGATGTAATCAGTTGTACTTACTGCAAGATGTAGCGATGCCAGTGACACACACTATCTGATCAAATGTTTACGGACGCCCCTACGCAGTGGCGGACTAAGGCTGTCGAAAGCCTGTGGCAGTGGTAAAATAAAATTAGGCCCCTCGTTCACTTGGAAATACATGTATCACTATTAAAAAAAGTAACTTTTGAGATTTGGAGGCCCCCAGGATGAAAGGTTCGGGACAGTGTGAAAAACTAGCCTTCGAGATTTGGAGGCCCCTGAACGACAGGTCAAGGGCGCACAAAAAAATTGCTTCCAAAGTTTTTGGAGGCCCCATCAGGAGAAGAGGCCCTGGGCGTAATGTAGCGTTCATCATTGTATGTCACGGGAGGTCGGGAACGTTGCTTTCTCTTGACGGAATTTTTTGACTCTTAACGCTGCGAAACCACAAGAAACTAGGGCAACATTCGATAAAAAAAAAAAAAAAAGAAAGAAACGAACTGTGCATGTCATTTCAATGCAAAATGTTGCGTTATAGAGAAATTAGTACGATATCGATGCTTAAATGACGGCAATCGGCAGATTGAACGCCCAGTACAACTTTGAGGTGGAGCAGAATGTAACATGACGAAATTATTGACAAGAGCTAGTATTGCGGCTAGTGGCCAGCACGGACGTCGGATGGAGCGCCTCCCACAGCGCCGACCAATGGCAGGACGCCTAGCCACCGCAGACAGGCATAAATACTGGACGTGTTCCACACTGGATTCAGCTTCAGGAAGCACCTGATGAAGATGGCGAGTAACGCGATCGAAATATCGTGCAAGTACGACGCGGATTACCAGCAGAATCCCGATTCTCCAAGATGAATGGCAATAAGCCTCTGCATATTTAATCCTACAAAATATTTAGTTCTTATATTAGTTCTTAAACAGCATATACAGGATTTATGTTTAATAATGGCATCACAGCTTGTCAATAATATGGTCTGACAATGTTAAGAAGACCAAATACATGATTGTCACCAAAACTGAAGAGCATCTTTATATGGAAGGCGAAAGGCTGGCAACAGTCGAGAGGTACGACTGCCTAGGTACGAGTGTCAACTGCTCCGTGGATTACTGTTCAGAAATAAAGATTCGCATTGACAAGGCCCGTGCGTCCTACATGAAGATCAGGAAGCTGTTCTGTAGTCGCGATTTGAACCTAGACCTAAGAACTCGGCTGCTCAAATGTTGTGTGTTCCCAGTCCTATTGTATAGAGTAGAAGCTTGGACCCTCAACATATACTGCGATCGGAAAATAGAAGCCTTCGAGATGTGGACCTATCGTAGGATGTTGCGAATATCATGGCCAGAACATGTTACCAATGTGGAGGTTCTGAGAAGAATGGGGAAAGGCGTAGAGATCCTACAGGAAGTCAGAAAAAGAAAACTACAATATCTCGGCCACATCATGAGAGGTCCAAGATATCAGACTCTGCAACTCATAATAGAAGGGAAGATAGAAGGATCTGTTGGAAGGAGAAGAATGTATTTGTTTGGGATCCTGCAAAAATGATTTAATGTTTCGACATCTATTTAAGCCCGCAGCTTGCAAAACCAAAATAGCTATGATGAAAACCGACCTATGAAAGGGTACATGATGATGATGATGGATTTACGGGATTTCGAGGAAGAGGTTAAAACTAAGTACAAGTGACACATGATCATACGACTCCACTTTGTGATTCACAATGAAGTTTCTTCACTAAGATATCTACCTGACGAAAAGCGAGTTATGGCAGACACACACCAATATCATTTTAAAATTTAATTAGCGTGGCCTTTGATATTGGACAATTTGATTTTGAAAGTAAAAACGTCACTTTAGTGAGGTGTGCACGTTATTTTCCACTTTATGTTAACCACTTCATGGAAATCCAGCGTCTGCATTTTGAGAACTAGTATAAGCTCTGTCAGTAGTGTAGGATGCACGCGTGTCTGCACTTTTGTAATTACTTCAAGCAGAAATAATTTGCAGCACGTCAGTCCATTTCAGTCAATATGTGGATGGCCCGAGTATCGTCGTGTGTGCAACGAAATCCCTCCCTCGTAGAAATAAAATTAGACCGTGTGTTCAGCCGACCAGACATGTTTGTACGATCGACTATTATTCTGAGCATTTCGTGTAGTTTCAAGGTAAGAAGTGTTCCTAGTGAATAAGGAAGCAGTAACAGCAAGAATGTGCAGTTCTAGAAAAAAAAAAAAAAAAAAAAAAAAAAAAAAAAAAAAAAAAAAAGTGTTCAAATGTTTGTAAATCTATCGGACCAAACTGCGTGGTCATCAGTCCGTAGCTTACAAACTACTTAAACCTAGGTAAACTAACCTAAGGACTACACACACATACCCACGCCCCAGGGAGGACTCGAACCTCCACGGCGATCAACCGCGCGCTCCGCAGCGAGACGCTTTAGACCGCTCGGCTACTCCACCGCGGCAGTTCTAGACGGCTTAGTGCATTCTAACATGGACTGTCACAACCATTGCAATCCTTGTAAGATCGCCGAAGGTGACTGCTGCTGTCAAGCGTAAAACTGAAAGTAATCGACCGTAGGTAATAATGATGATTAATGTTTTAGGGCGCTCAACATCGAGGTCATCAACGTCCGTACCGTAGGCAAGCAGATAATACTGAGGAAAGAAACTGTACGTCACATTTCATTCATGCCTCTAGGGAAGAGCTATTACCAGCAGCAATATTTGTTTTCCCGTGAAGAACTTTTCTGCCACTACTCGAAATTGTCTGTTCACAGAATACCAATGCTGTATTGTAGCAACATCAGCTCTTAGAATTTCGTGTGAACAAAAGGACCTAGCTGTTGGCAAGTGGGGTGAGGCGGCCAGTCGCCGGAGTTTGTTTGCGCTCCAGCCGATTCGCAGATCTGGAAGTGTGGCGGATGTCGTCATCTGCAAATAACCACTGGCGGACGCTGTGTAGTTTACGGCGCTGCGTTCTAGGTACGACTGGGGACGACCTCGCGCCGATTGTTCGTACCTCTCGGAAGATTTTTTTTTATCTGGAAATTTCTGTGACACGGAACAGCTGCCCGTTCTATTACGTGTACTTGGAGTTACTGTGGACGGCAAATGCAGCAGGTGAGAGGCCGGCGTTCGCGGCTGCAGCCGGAGCCATCGGCTGGCCTTATCGCCGCCAGTGGGCAGGAAGCCGCATTTCCGCCAGAGGAGTGATTCGCGGTTGGCGGAGCAAGATGATGGCTTCCTCGCGCTCACCTCTCCGCTGATTGGCTGCTCACTGGAGGCACGATTCTGCCGCTAACAGCCGGCAGCGCCATCAGGCTCTGCTACTCCAGTCACGTATACTGCTGGCCACTCAAAATGCAACACCTCAAACCAAGCTTCCAGATCAGGTGCAGTTTGCAGATTGTGTTTGAAGCGACCGAGAGAGACGCACATGGTCAATATTTCACCCAGTAGCACTACTTGCACAGCGCTGTATATCAGTGGAAGAGACAGTCAGTAGTAGGCCAATATCGTTGATATCAGTTTCATGTAGAATTTTAGGTCATATTCTCAGTTCGAATATAGTAAATTTCCTTGAAACGGAAAAGCTTCTTTCTGTGAATCAGCACGGGTTTAGGAAACATCATTCATGTGAAACTCAGCTTGCCCTTTTCTCACATGACATCTTGCAAGCCACGGATGAAGGGTAACAGGCGGATTGTGTTTTTCTCGACTTCAAAAAGGCGTTCGACGCGGTGCCACACTGCAGATTGCTAACGAAGATACGACCTTATGGAATAGGTTCACAGATTTGTGACTGGCTGGAAGACTTCCTAAGTAATAGAACGCAGTACGTTGTTCTCGACGGCAAGTGTTCATCAGAGACGAGTGTATCGTCAGGCGTGCCTCAGGGGAGTGTGATAGGACCGCTATTATTTTCTATCTATATAAATGATCTGATGGTCAGGGTAAGTTGTAATTTGCGGCTGTCTGCTGATGAAGCTCTGGTGTATGGGATGTTGTCGTCATTAATTGGCTGTAATACAGGATGTCTTGGACAAAATTTCTAGTTGGTGCGAAGAATGGCAGCTAGCTCTCAATGTAGAAAAATGTAAGGTGATGCGCATGATTAGTAAAAACAATCCTATAATGTTCGAATACAGCATTGATAGTAGCTTCTTGATGCTGTCGCGTCTTTCAAAAATCTATGCGTAACATTGCAGAGTGATATGAAATGGAACGAACATGTAAGGACAGTTGGTAGTAAGGCAGACAGCCGACTTCGGTTTACTGGGAGAATTTTTGAAAGATGTACTTCACCTGTAAAGGAGACGGCGTATAAAACGCTTGTACGACCACGTCTTGAGTATTGCTCAAGTATTTGGGACCCGCAGCAGATCAGTTTAAAGGAAGACATAATAGAGGCAGTTCAGAGGCGAGCAGCTAGGTTTGTTACTGGTATGTTCGACCAATGCGCGAGTGTCACGGAAATGCTCCGGCAACTCAATTGGGGATCGCTGGAAGAAAGACGACGTTCTTTTCGTCAATTTCTGTTAAGTAAATTTAGAGGGCCGGAATTTGAAGCTGAGTGTAGTACGATCTTGCTGCCGCCTGTTTACATTTCGCATGGTGATCACAAAGACAAGATAAGAGAAATGAGGGCTCGTACGGAGGCATATAGGCATTTTTTTCCTCGTTCAATTTGGGAGTGGAATAGGAAAGGAAATGCCTAGTAGTGGTACAGTGTACCCTCAGCCACGCACCTTACGGAGAATTGCGGAGTATGTATGTAGATGTAGGTCTGGAATTGTTCTATCGTGTGGTTGTTCGGCATAAGCGGCTTCTGTTTGCCACAGAGAGCTAGCGTCTTTCGACCACGTTTCGGACTTTGACTGGGGAAGAGTAGGTGGGTATAAGGATTGCAGATTACCTATCAGAGGAATGGTTATCATATCGGACGTAACCAAGCAACTGTGATGCGAATCTGCAGTCGGTGACTGTAGGTAGGACCGACGGACCAGTATGATCTATTGCGTTCAACTCGTTTCATCAGCACGTATAAGGACAAGTCTATTGTGCGATGGCAGTGATGGATCGCTCTGCCAGATCACGAACCGTATCACAACAAATTAGATCAGTTGCACAAAACGGGTCTGCAAACAGCAGCAGACTGAACTGTTTACATGGCGTCCATTACTGCGGTTACTAATCCGTCAAAGCCACACATATTTGCGCCGACAGTGGTGCGGTGAACAACGGACGTGGATAATATGACGGAACAACATTTTTACCGACTAATCCCGATTCTACCAGCACGATATGATTGTGGGATTAATGTCTGAAGATTTCGCGGTGAGATACTGTTAAACTGTTGGCCCACGCACCCGGTATTCTGGTCGGTTAGAACTGGAATTCAACCCTGAAGTGCGTTGCTGGCACGACCTGATACATCTGAAGTGTTGGATCCTGTTTTCTTTCCGCATCTTCGGAGCTTGCCGACTGCCACACGGCTACAGAATAATGCGCAGCTACTCGTGGCACGCCATGTTAAACGACTGTTTTGCATTTAAAAGGTTGCTTGAAATTTCCGATACTTGTCACAACTACGATTTAAATGTTTCGATGCTGTGCGTCATCATCAGGCTATAGGCATACAAGACATATTTCTAAATGTGTACATTAATCTGTACTTACAACATCTTTATGTTTGTGACAATGAAAATTCCTATTGCAGAGCTCTCTTCCTCGCTCTATTCAGTGCATAGAACTTATACTTCTGGGCTTGTTAGTCCCACAACAGCAATTTTCGGCACAATTTCAATCACCACAAGGCTGATGACAGTGCTGTGTTGTAGGGCTAGCAAACCGAGAAGTGTAAGTGCTATGCACTCAATCGAACGAGTAAGAGAGCTGCTGAACAGGAATTTTCATTGCCACAAACATTAAGATGTTGTCAATATAGATTAATGTACATCTTTAGAAATATATTTTGTGTGCCTATTGCCTTATGATGCACATCATCGAAACTTGGCGCTATTAAATATTTTAACGCTTAAATCATAGTTCGACTGGTAGCGGAAATTTCAAGCAAACTTTCAATTATTTAGATGCAGTCGTCATCGACACTAAGTCAGCATGGCTTTAAATTGACTGTTTTGTCGCTCCCCCAACTGTAATGCTGCCTTGGCCTCGTCCTCAAACTGCCTGGTTTCTAACTGCGGAACTACTAAACTCGGATAGACCACCCGCTGCTGCAACAGATCAATTTTGCCAGGATGTCGAAGATGGACGGACTGCTACACGCCAAAAACTGGTTTGATGCGGCACTCCACCCTATTCTATCCTGAGCAAGCCTGAAGGACAAAACTAGAAAACTACTAACGTACATTCTCAGTCTCTAAAATTTTCTCAAAAGACAATGTAACATCGTTATATCAGAGCTTAAATCCGCCCCCCCCCCCAGGTTCTTTCTTGAGTACGTCCTTTCCTCCCTGGACAGCATTTCCTTTCCCTTCCTTTCCTATCCCCACTCCTTCCCCACCGGGGGACTGATGGCCTGAAAGTCATTTAACACCGGCGTAGCGTACCACCTGTAGCCACGTCTTCGGAAGACGTCGCAGTACGTAGCATGTATCCTGACCAGAGATACTTACCCTTCAAACCGAAAGCTACGTATTAAGAACTACGTTTTCTATCCCTCCTTCGTATTTGCTCATTTGTTGAGATGGTGAGCTAACTTCAATACTGTTCCTGGATAGTACAAGAAATGGCGTTCAATATGTCTTGGTGCGACCTAGATATCAATTTCGCTGTGCTGTGGATGGACCTGTAGTTCAAGTAGCGATAGTGATGATGAACTGTTGTATTCACTGTCAAATCTAACTGGGTTCATCCGATAAATGTTAGAAGAAAATCGTATGGCGAATACCACCACCTAATGCAGGATTTACAGCTCGACGATGAAAAGTTTAAAACTTATTTCAGGATTAATGAACAGTGTAATGAAGTTTTATCGCTCATAATCGATAGTGCAATAAAAAAAAAAAAAACAGGATACAATTTACAAAAATTAAATACCTCCTGAAGAACGGCTAGCTATCTGTCTACGTAACAATTCCTCATACGCAATTTCAAAATAGAAACCTATTCCATTTTAGAATAGTCCCACAGCACTGGATACTTCCGCTCTTGGTCGATTAATGCAGACATTTCGCACACACAGTAACAGATGTTCAGCACAGAGGCTGTTGTTTGTAGTGGTGTGTAGTGCGCATGCGCGAGCCGAGATACACAACGACGCTACGTGTGCAGGCATAGCTGCAGACGTGCGTATTATTTATCCCGACTAGACGCGATGCCAGCCAGCTACGTCGCTCTGAAATTCCCCATTTGATCGCATTACAAGATACGTCTGCGACGTCTTTCCGAAGACGTAGCTCAAGACACGCTACGCCGGTGTGAAATAACCGTTAACAGTTTCGTATCCTGCCCCCCCCCCCCCCCCTCAAAAAGAAAACCAACCAAGAGCTTAAATGTCGGTTGCGAGCCCCATTGCCCATTCAAGGACGAAACTTGATACACGTCGCAGAATACCGTGTGCAGTTTGGATGTTGCTCGACAACAAGAGTAGCTTGTTATCAAAAGCGGACATCTGTCGTTTGCAAATAACTGAGATAAACGCCATTTTTATTACGAAACGTGGAGTTAATACGTATGCATGCTAGTTTGGTCATCATTTAGTTGCAAATGATTACAAAATTAGCATGCATACGTATTAACTCCACGTTTCGTGATAAAAATGGCGTTTATCTCAGTTATTTGCAAACGACAGATGTCCGCCTTTGATAACAAGTTACTCATTTATTAAGGGTTAAGGTAGGCCGAGTGGTATTTCGTAGCCACTGAAACGCTGTCTCTGCACAGTCCACCTGAAAGGCGCCCTTGTCAGACGTGTCTTACACCAAGTATGGTACAAACGAATTTGTCGTGTGGTAATTCCTCCGGACCACCAAGTTAAAAGGATTTGATCCAATGCGCCTTGGTTTCCACGAAAATCATCACAGTCAAGCGCGTAACAACTACACTTGTACGAATTCACCAGCGGTACATGAATCAGCGTGGTGTCATTAGCAAGGCGCTTGGCTGCCACAGAGACGACCCGCGTTCAAATCTTGCTCGAAGCTTTTTTACACTTGTCCGACGATTTATTGTGTATAATTATGTTTTTTTTTTTTTATCCCACTTTATCAATTCATATTACTTTCGTAGCCACTCTTATGTTAATTCTTGGGTAATTGATAATAACTTATGTTAATTGCTCAGCATATTATGTATTGCGCGATGATTATTTTATTTAATTCTTTATTTCGAAGCATACTTTTACGGCGATTGAAAGATCAGTAGCCAGCTGCAGTGGCCGAGCGGTCTGCGGCATGCCAAGTCACGGTCTGCACGGCCGCTGCGGTCGGGGTGTTCAAATCCCCCCTCGGACATGGACGTTTGTTGCCCATCTTTAGTATAAGCTAGTTCATAAGTAGTTTGCAAGTTTAGTCTCATCAGCTCCACAAACATTTGAACATTTTTTGAAAGATCAGTGAACAGTCTGTAGTTATCACCTATAACATTTATGCAGCATCTGCTAGCTGCGTTTACAGTCCACGGCCCCACTGTTGTCATACCGTCGAATGTAGTGTGTGTCCACTTGACGCGTCCCAGCGCATTATTATGCTGCGGCCAGGCGACTAGTCGTTCGTAGCGTATCGTTCACATGTAGCTGTAATTACCACCTGATTAAACTATCTTGACAATAAGAATTGATAAAGTGCGGAAAAGGGGATATAATTATACACAATCAATCGTTGGACAAGTGTAATATAGCAGGATAGCTGTGTTACAGCCGACCGCCATGCTAATTATACGACGCTGACTCACGTACCGACGGTGACTTAGTACAGGTATAGGTGTTACGCGCTGGACTTTGAACTCTATTTTCGTGGAAACCAAGGCGCATTGGAACAAATACTTTTAGCTTGGCGGTCTGGACGAGTTCCCGCACAACATACCTGCGACCCATCAAAATTCGATTGTACCGTACTTGGTGTTCCCCTTGTCTGTCTGCCAGAGGCGAAGATAATGGAAGGGAGCGTGGGAGGGGGCAATGCGATCTTTCTCGTCTACCCGAGTCGTATCCACGAAGCTTACAATGCAACCTGTGTTCCGGCAATAAACGTTGAAATGGCTGCAGGCACAGAGTCTGTGCTGCAGGTACTGGAGAACTCGGGGCAGACCCGAACTGGGCAACTTTTACACCTGCGTCTAATTCTAGGCAGGGAATCGGGTCTGACGTCATCCGAAGGGCCTCGGTGATTGGCTAGTGTTTCATGACGTCCATCTTTTTTGAATGAAGCGGTTTTCCCATTCTGTGTATATGATGGCGGATTGCAACAAGTGTTTCGTATGGGATAAAGCATTTCAGCTACGAAAAACTTTATATGCGCACATCAGAATTATATTCCTTTGGGGATAAAAGGAATTGCTGGTGCAAGGGACGTTGCACTTTATGTAGGCCTGTAAGTTATTTTTTACATATTTTGTTCACTTTTCCGCATTTATTATCAACGCTGCAGATGAAAAGGCAAATTCATCTTTCATTAGTACAAACTGTGAGTTATGAAAACAAGAATTCTTCAAATAATACGGTTGTATTGAAAGCATAAGCACGAGATCACACGACAGCAACAATCTCTTGGCGATACCGATTATCAACAAATAATAAATAGCAATCTTCACTACCTATACTTCTGAATTTATAACAGAATTTCCTCAAACGTCGCGTATATATAAAACCAACTGAGTGTAGTTACAATAACAAGCAGTTCTTTATACGCCGATAAACAACCAAACTATATTCGTTGCCTTTCCATCGGTTTCAAATAATCACATGCTTCCATGTACAAGTCAGAATACGGATTAGTCTGTCATTACAGTCGGGAGTAAACATTTAATTTTTCTAACCGAAGCTATGGTTGGACACCTGCAGAAAAGTTTGTAGTCTTGTACTGCTTATCGTCGGTAAACAAACACACGTTGGCTGCGACGAAAACATGAGTGACGTCACGTACAGCAGTACAGGAGCTTACAGGCCACGCCACCAGGTGGCACTGCTAAACACTTCGTGTCATTCTGATGACGTCAGAACAGATTCCCTGCCTAGAATTAGACGCATGTAACTTTTAGTGGACACGAGAAGGGTACTCTGGAAAGGACAGTTAATCCCACACTCGAAGTGGGCAACTTCCGCTCGCAGGTAGCAGGACGGTCTGACCCAAGGCGTTCCTGGCCCGGACCACAGTCTGTGTCCTGACTGAACTCTTGTGAATGACGCCAGCTCGCTGACGTCTGTGTAGAATCGCATAGTGTTTCGTTTTGTCCGTCCGTTTTGTCTTGGAAGCGAATAATATGGCAGAAAGTCACGATTTGCAACCTGTTATTACTAATCGTGGTAATATATATTTGATCTGTGACGGTTCTTACTAACAGCACCAGTCCAAAGGATATCGATCGAGCTGGGGTGGCAGTGGGTGGTCAAGGAGAAATAGTGTGTTTGTATTCTTATCTTGTTCCTTGGCACAGTATTGAGATTATTCCTTAAGAACTCTCCAAATAGAAGCAGAGGTTGCGCATTTGGTAAGTTTAGATTTGGAAATTTTGTGAGATTGTGCAGTCGGTCTGCCAGGAGCAGGTAGGAGTAGCCGAGTTCGTGCGTGCCTGTCAGTCTAACGGAAGCAGGTTAACCCATATCTTCCCAAAAATAGAAATTTAAAAAAAAATATTATATTTGGTCATCGTTTTCTCTTCAAAGTAATTGAAATAATATTACAAATTCGTATTCGTCTTATAAAACAAAACCAGATATAATTCTTAAACTTACAAAGCCTTTGGACTACAGAACACTACGTTAGCTCCGGATACTCAGTCAGAGATATTATCTTTGACTGCAAAGATCATAACTTCTCACAGAAGAAAACCACAGCCAGACAACCATAGAGAATGAATATATGTAGGAAACTCCCAACGTTGCGTTAACACAACGGAAATTGAAATCATTCTCTGCCTAGTCAGGAGTCCAGTATGTTCAAGAAAAAAAAAATCGGTTTGTAACATTGATAAACAGGAATCACGAATATGCAAATAAAGGTTGAACAAAATATCTTCTGATACTTCAAATAAATTATTGAAAAATATTGAAAAAACATGTGATCCCTAAAAACATGTGATCCCTAATTAATTTTTTTTCATGAAGTGTTAAGGTAATTGTGCAACTTAAACACATAGAGAGCTCGTAAGTGCCTTGTAACACATGCATGGCGAGTTTTGTATAGTAAGTCCATTTCGACTGCATTTTGTAAGGCTAAATTTTGTGTTGCGTTTTCGCAACGCTGGGAAGAAATGGGTTAAAAAAGTTGCCCAGTTCGTGCGTGCCACTCAGGGGGCACTTTGGGGACAGTTGCCCAGTTCGATCCTTCCGTTTATGACCAACAGGTAGAAGCTGCCCAGTTCGGACGAGCCCGAGAAATCAACCCCCCCCCCCCCCCCCCGCCCTGGCCGAAGAATAAATTACGTGGGCGCCCGGAATTTGTGCAAGGTCAGCACGTGTGGAATGTGTGGGAACGCGTGCGCCGCGCTGCAGCGCCTGTCCACACGTGCTACACGCGCCTGGTCTCTCACGGGAGCCCCTGTCGGTGGGCGTCGGAAGTGCGCTAGCCTTCACCTTCCCGTAGCTCGCTCCATTCATGCCGGCACAGAAGGCGCGCTGTGTGCGCGCGCACGCCCGGCCGCTCGCTGCGGTCGCCGGTACGCCGCGGCGGGTAGGCAGTAGGCAGCAGGCACGCGCTGAGTGACAAATTTAGATGGCGCGCGCTTGTCACGCCAGCGCCAGAGGTAGCGGCAGCGGCTCACAGGTGGCCAGCGCTGGCGCCCGCCGGACCCACGTGGCAGGAATGCCGAGCACGTGCCGCGCCCATACCGCACCTCTCACCTGCTGCTCCAGCATCCACCGACCACGCTCTCATCTTCACCTTCCGCACTCCGCAATCAATCTGACGATCGCTCTCTAATAGGCTTGCGCATAATAGTTCGCGATCGGGAGCCAATGGCGGCGCTAGACGAAAACTGGGCGTCGGCTAACTCGTCTTTGCGAGGCCCCTTTCATTTTTTCATTAATGAAGAAATTGTTATATGAGCTGAGTTATACATCAATAATCATTATAGTAAAATTCTATTAGTATAATATACGAGTATTATTGCAGTGACAAAAATTACACAAATTAGAGAAACTTTTCAGCTTTTCGACTCACAGAATTTTATTAGATCACTTCTTAATACTAGCTGCTATTTCGGCTTGAATTGATAGTACTGGCAATACTGACAACACAGATAGTCTTCCTTGGCTCACTGTGCTTTTAAAGTTAGTCTTAATCAATTTTAGCTTTGTGAAGCTTCTCTCGGCCGAAGCTGTACTGACTGGAACTGAGCATGATTCTGAATCTTAAACATTTCGATATACTTCTTCCAAATCGTTTTCTAAAATGTACTGAAGAAATTGTTTTGCAAGTATTTGAGTAAAAATTGCATCACTGCTGCACTCATACGGAAATAAATACGGACAACTAAATAGCTTTTGCAAATGATTGTTAAAGGAAGGGAAGGAAAAAGGATAGGAAAGAAAGGATTGACAGTGGCAGCATTTGGGCATTGATATTCAGCAATGGCGACTAGTGAAAATGTGAGCCGGACCGGGAATCGAACCCGGGTCTCCCGCTTCGGGCCAGCGGTCGCCTTAACCACTTGGCCACCCGTGCTCGCCTCCCGTCCATCTCAAATTCCAAGTCGCACGCTGTGTTTGTAGCACCCCTATCATTCATGCCCTCTTACACTCGCCATTACGGATTCTAGTGCGAGGTCGGACGTATGACCGCATCTGCGGTGAAGTAACTGAAGCTAACGCCGTCGTCGCGTTTGAATACTTATTGTGTTGGTGTGGTGTCTGTTCTTTCGCACGTCCGAAAGAACAGACACCACACCAATACAATAACTAAATAGCTGCGGCAGGGAATGGCCGAGCGCACTATGACGTCATACGACGGTGAGCGAGGTCTCTCTCGTCGGGGGTCTAGCCCCACCCTTCGGTACGGATGTTGTGTTCGTCCATTGGTTAAGCAAGATGTAGGTCGTCCCTACATAACCTAGCAGTTGGAAAACGCCGTTAAACATGAAAAAAAGCAAAAAAACTAAAATTTTAACACTGTTTTGCGTGGCCCCCACAGGCGCGAGGCCGTCGGCGGTGGCAGACGTCGCCGACGCCTAGCGCCGCCACTGTCGGGAAAGCCGCGAACTAGTTCCCTCTTACTTCGTCCGCTCCCAGTGACGGCTGAGCGGCGTGGTCTGCGCGTGCAGGTGAAGTTCCCCCGCCTAGCTGCTAAATGCGCTTGCTGCTTCAGCCGCTAACGATATCACCAAACCAAAACAAACTGTTTGTGGATAATTTCTCGCTTTTAAGTTTAGAGTTATCTCTATATCTTGGCATTATGGAATTTATTAGTTGCATATTGCAGAGTGCAGAACACATCAAAACAGAAATATTGTAGCACTGATCTATGTAATCTAGCAGGCAAACGCTAACCTCTAAATGACTCAGTGGCATAAGGCAAACACGTGATATTTAATTCTGCTGCGCGCCCTCTCTCTATTGCCCGTCGGTCATCGGAAAAGAATCCAACGAAGTAGTAGTAGTAGTTGTAGTAGTAGTTGTTGTTGTTGTGGTCTTCAGTCCGGAGACTGGTTTGATGCAGCTCTCCACAATACCCTATCCTGAGCAAGCCTCTTCAACTCCACATAAGAACGGCAACCTACATCTGTCTGAATCTGCTTACTGTATCCATCTCTTGGTTTTCCTCTGCGGTATTTACCCCACATACTTCCCTCCAAGGCTAAATTCACAATTCCTTCATGTTTAAGAGTGTGTCCTATCAATCTATCCCTTCTTTTAGTCAAGGTCTGCCAGAAATTTCTTTTCTCCCCAATTTTGTTCAGTACCACCTCATTAGTTACGCGATCCACCCACCTAATCTTCAGCATTCTTCTGTAGCAGCACATTTCAAACGCCTCAATCCTCTTCCTGTCCGCACTGTTTATCGTCCATGTTTCACTCCCATACAAGGCAACACTCCATACAAATGCCTTCAGAAAGGACTTCCTTAGGCTTAAATCAATATTCGATGTTAACAAATTTCTCTTTTTCAAGAACGCTTTTGTACCCATTGCCATGCTGTATTTTATATCCTCTGTACTGCAACCATCGCATGTTATTTTACTGCCCAAGTAACAGAACTCATCTACCTCCTTTATTGTTTCGTTACCTAATCTAATTCCTTCTCCAACGAAGTATGAAGCGAGATACGTTTAGCATAATCGTCCGCTGCTCCTAGTTCGTCCGCTCTTGTTGGCTTTTGATACCGCTACTAAAAGAGCTCTTTTTTTATGACAGCATTTTTACATAATGAATCAGTGTTGCCAATGCGTGTGCTATTACCCGTATTTTTGGGAAATTTGACATCAAATACTTAGGCAAATAAACCAGTTATGTACACGAATGGGTGAGACAATGGTATTCAATTAATTTGCATACACAGTACTCTTAGTACTTTATTTTTAAAATAGATTTCTTGTGGCAGTGAACTATGAAACTACAGCTGAGCTGCGTCTCAGCTCGAAATGAAGATAACTGGCAGAAGGGAATCACGCGATTCTGCGCGCTCTCGCGTCCTCTCGTTGTTCCCCGTCAGTCTTCGGAAAAGGAGCGGACGAACTAAGAGGCGAGGGATTTGCTAACTAGTTCGCGTAGTTCCCGTGTGCGAACGCTCTTCCGAACTAGTTAGTTCGCGAAATACACAAGACTACTCTCTAACGTAACAATTCTTGTGAAAGAATCAACGGGAATATCGATAGCACCGATCGAGCGAGTTGTGGTTTGTTCACTTGCTTAAAAAGACCGAGAAGACTGTAGATAGGTCACGCTTTCCCTTGACTACGCAGACGCGAGACGGGGAGGGGGAGGCTGGATGGATGGATGGATGGATGGATGGAGGAGAGATTGTAGTCTAAGGCGTCATGCTGCGGGTTGATATCTCGCTTCCGCCAGAGGCTCGAGTCTTCCTGTAGGCAACGGGGCATGCGTGTAGTCCTCAGTGTAAGTTTGAAGTAGTTTGTAAGTTACCATAGCAGTTTCGTCCAATACGTTTACAAACATTTAAACATTTTATTGCCGGTCGCGTTGGCCGAGGGGACTGAGGCGCTTCAGTCACGGTCTGCACGGCCACTACGGTCGGGGGTTCGAATCCCCCCTCGGGCATGGATATTTGTGCCGTCCTTAGTTGTAGCTAGTTCATAAGTAGTTTGTAAGTTTAGGGACTGATGACCCCGTAGTTAAGTCCCATAAGCTTTACAAACATTTGAACATTTTTAAACATTTTATTGAATATAAATTAAAATTTGTGCTGCGGCCGGGATTCTAAAACCGGGACCTCCTGCTTACTAAGCAGATGCTTTAACCACTGAGTTCCATGGCCTTGTGGATAATGCGGTTACACGGACAGTCTTAAGGCACGTCTGCCTCCACAACACTTCAATTCTGCGCTAATGTTCCCCTGTGAAATACGTATTAAATTGCCAAGGCGCTATGGTATTGGAATAGCGCCGTAGCAATGGACGTGAATAGGAACTCCCCCGGGTTGGAATTCCGGCCTAAGCACTAATTTTAATTCAACACTTCTACTTATATACAACATCTTTGATATAATGAGACAACATATGTCTCAGAGAATTGAATTATTGTTGATATTTGAACATTTTATTGTGGGCGTGCGACAGAGAAATCATTTAGCATTGAAACAAGATGAGACGAGTACGGGCCAATCTAACAAAACGAGTAAAAGCAGCAACAAAGAGAAAAGAGCTATAATTTGGCATCCTGAGCGATGAAGTTTTAGGAGGAGTTAACCCTTTAAGTGCGAAGTTAGTGCGCGTCCCTTTCTCAGCGAACAATATGTGCCGGCGCCCCCTGCCCTTGCCGTGCTGCGTACTGCTGTTTTATCCCACATACTTTGCTCCAATGCTATATTAACGATTACTTGATGTCTCAGAATGTGTCCCAACAATCAATCCCTTCTCTTAGTAATGATAGGCTAGAAACTTCTTTTTTCCCCAGTTCTGTTCTGCAACTCCTCATTAGTTAGGTAACCTATCCATCTAATCATCATTCGACTTCAGTACCACATTTCAAACTTCTGTCCTGTTTCAATTCTTTGTCGTCCACGTTTTATTCCCGCCGTTCAATGCTGCACTCCAGACAAATGCCTCCAGAAAGATCTTGCTAACATTTACATTTGGATGTCAACAAAGAAATTATTTTCTTCCATTGCCATGCTACATTTTATAGTTTCCTTACTTCGAGCAACAGATGTTATTTTGCTAGCCAAACAAAAACAATCTCGTCTACTACTTACATTATGTTATTATCTAATTTAATTCCTTCAGCATCGCCTGATTTTCATATACTATATTTCATTACCCTTGTTTTGTTCTTGAGACAGTGTCCATTCCGTTCAACTGCACTTTCAGGTCGTTTGCTGTCTCTGACAATATCGTACTGTTGCTAGCAAACTGCAAATTGTTTATTTTTTCTCCCTGAACTTTAATTCCTTATACAAAATTTTCCTTTTATTTTTTTTAAATGCTTGCTCAATGAACATATTGAATAACATTACGGAAATGCTACAAACCTGTCTGACGCCCTTCCCAATCACTGCGTCGCTTTCATGTCCTTCGACTCATATAACTGATTTCTGCTCAAAAATGTTTGTTAAGCTAATGGGACTTAACTACGGGGTCATCAGTCCCTAAACTTACAAACTACTTATGAACTACTTACGAATTAGGACGACACAAATATCCAGGCCCGAGGGGGGATTCGAACCCCCGACCGTAGTGGCCGTGCTGACCGTGACTGGAGCGCCTCAGTCACCTCGGCCACCACGGCCGGCTGTCTGATTTCTTCAAGTTATACATAACTTTTCGTCCCCCATATATTTTACCGCTGCTACTTTCATAATTTGAAAGAGTGTATTCTAGTCAGCATTATCAAAAAAATTCTATAAATCCACAAAAGCTAAAAAATTGCCTTTCCTTAAACTATTTTCTAGGTTAAGTCGTAACGTATTGCCTTGCGTGTACCTACATTCCTCGTAAATCCAAACTGTTCCTCCCCGAGGTCGGGGAAGTATAGTATGTAAATGGCGTAAATTTAGAGGTAACGTAGCACGTACTGACACTTATCATTTAATATAGGTCATTTGTTAAAAGCAGCTATAGAAAAAATGCTATGCCCTGCTGTGAAAATGTAGATGTAATTAAGATGACAGTGCACTCATAGAAATGAAACATTTCAGTTCTCGAATATACATATTATTTTCGCTTTTATCTAAATTTTACACAAAATATTATACACAACTGAGTGCTGTTTTCTTCTTCTTTGCAGTAGATTTTATTTATGGGAAAACAGAAAAGTTACGTTTATGGCCAAATTTATAATATTATCCGTATGCAGATTGTAACTATGTAAAATAGTGTTATTGAAGCTACTATCAGCCCCACGAGAGTAGCTGGAAAGGTGTGTCTGATATTTCGTATACTGGCTATGTTAGATGGTGGAGGGCTGTTGTTGAGGGAAATAAAGAGGTGGGCGGAGGAGGATAAAGAAAAGAACAGAAGGGAAGGGAAGGGAAGGGAAGGGAAGTGAAGGGAATGGGGGAGAGATCAGCGCTTAACGTCGTCGACATCGTTGTCATTAGCGACGGAGCACATGCTCTATTCGGATAATTTTTGTCGGGCAGAGGGAAGGAAATCAGCCACGCTCTTTCAAACGATCCGTCTTGGAATTTGCTTGGAGTGATGTAGGGGAATCACGGAAATACTAAATCAGGATGGCTGGTGGCGGGTTTGAACCGTCGTCGTCCCCAATGCGCGTCCTGTGTGTTACGTGTGTGTGTGTGTGTGTGTGTGTGTGTGTGTGAGAGAGAGAGAGAGAGAGAGAGAGAGAGAGAGAGAGAGAGAGAGAGAGAGAGAGAGAGAGAGAGAGAGAGAGAGAGGGGGGGCTTAAACCTTTGTCGTACATCCTATTCCCAATCGAGCAATCATGGTTCATAATTTCCCTCGTCTTCATAGAAATTTGCAAGTCTTCTCGCAGTGAACTCATATGCACAACAACTGATGCACTAAGCACAAGCAGTTACAGACATTGTGTGGAAAGAAATTGTAGTGTCCTTTGCACATTATTTAGGGAAACCATCTGTATGATGATGTCCGTATGAAAGTTTTAACTCTTCACGCCATTCCTCCAGCACGAGGGTCCAATGTGTGTCCTCGTCTAGTAACGCCCATCTGGTTCTCTGCTCCTATGAAGAGCAAATTACGTCATCCATTAACGCCAACTACGTTAGACGTACCATTCGTGTTTCTATCCCGCGAAATGTACGAAGGCAGCAAAGAGGTCTTATACGGGAAAGCGAATTTCAGCCGGCCTTCCGTCGATAGAAGAAACATGGTAAATTAAAGTTATTAAAAGTTTGTGTGTTCATCTTCCATCACTTATTAACATCGCCAGCTACTTTTTCTGTATGAATACGTGCGTCTTTCTCATAGATGGCAGATTTACGTAATTCAGTGCCCGGCTTTGTGAATGTTACGAAATTCGTTACGTTACACTAGACTGCGGAGCTGCCTGTGTCCTTCGGGGCAAATTGAGTGCAACCTATAGTGTTTGCTCTCGTGTTACTTCACACCTGTGTGCTGTAGCAATGGAGCAGATGGAAGTCAAATAGCGTGCCTGCCTTATTAGCACGTAGCAGAAGGATTTGCTTTTACTTGCAGTAGCTTCTTTAGCACATGAAGCTGCGAAAGATCAAGGTTTGGACTGCACCAAAGCATTCAGAAAATGGAGCATCTAATGACGTCCCCATGGGAATCTATCGAGTTATCAAATGTTCACATGTTTGTAAATCTATCGCACCAAACTGCGTGGTCATCAGTCCGTAGCTTACAAACTACACAAACTAAGGTAAACTAACCTTACACACACACACACACACACACACACACACACACACGAACGCACGCACGCACGCACCACACTGCGGGAATCTATCGAGTTCTTTGTTATGTGAGAAATCGAAAGAAGGGCACTCTTTGCGCTGTAACTGGAAAATGAACTAGAAGGGTCTCGAATTCAAACAGCGATCTACACCTCAAAGCAAATCATTGTTGGAATAAAACTCTCATATAAACAAAAGTAACTTATATATTTTATTAGAGAGAGAGAGAGAGAGAGAGAGAGAGAGAGAGAGAGAGAGAGAGAGAGAGAGAGAGAAACACAGTATCTTGGGGGAAATTATACGTAATTCAATGACGACTGAATCCAATTACATTTTCAATCAACAACGCCAAAAATCCTCGCTTGCAATAATTATAACAGCGCAAACCACAGCGCATCCCACACACTAACATTGCTTGTATTAGTCCACAGAGTGCGATTTCGATTAAGGGGTTAAAGTTGTTGTTAGGTTGTTTAAGGGGGACAAAACTACAATGGTCATCAGTCCCCCATTCCACCTCTAGGCGGCAAAAGTAAAACCATACACGTGAAAGATATCACGCACAGATTTTAAAATAGCGAAGTGGGAGAGGAGTCCCACTAGTCCATAAAACATCAAGAACCACAAGACTAAACAAAAGATGGTTACACAAAGACAACTTACAACAAAGAAACCGATAGCCGTGGTTGACCGACCATAAGAATAAAAAAGGAAAAGTCAACCACTCGGTAACACACAGAAATCTCCAGTTAAATCGAATGATAAAAACCCCCTGCTCGTATAAAACGTAAAACTGTATCTGCCATTGCAGCATCGTCACCTAAAACATCTGATAAAACGGCAGGCAGGTTAAAATTCCGCCGCAAAGCAGCTAAAACGGGGCAGTCCAACAATATGTGGACGATTGTCAGACGGGAGCCGCACCGACATTGGGCTGGGTCCTCACCCCGAAGGAGATGTCCATGGGTGAGCCATGTATGCCCAATGCGGAGGCGACACAAGACCACTGAGTCCCGTCGTGAACCACACATGGAGGAGCGCCATGCAACCGTCGTTTGCTTGACCACCCGGAGCTTGTTGGGCGTGCGCAGGCTACGCCACTCAGTATCCCAAAGCTGACGTACTTTCTGGCGCAACAATGAACGGAGATCAGAAGCCGGGAGGCCGACCTCTAGACAGGACATACTTACAGCCTGCTTGGCAAGCCTGTCAACACGTTCATTGCCCGGGATACCAACATGACCTGGAGACCAGACGAACACCACCGATCGCCCGGACCGTGTAATGGCATAAAGTGTCTCCTGAACGGCCAACACCAGGGTAGACCGTGGGTAACACTGCTCCAGAGCTCGAAGGCTGCTCAGGGAGTCGCTGCAAACAACAAAAGACTCGCCTGAGCAAGACCGGATATGCACAAGAGCTCTGTGAATGGCCACCAGCTCTGCAGTGTAAACACTGCAGCCATTCGGCAGAGAGTGCTGTTCCACATGGTCACCGTGTGTATAGGCAAATCCAACACGGTCATCCACCATTGAGCCATCGGTGTAGATCAGGTCATAACCACGGAACTCCGCTATGACAGCCGAGAACTGACGGCGGAGCGCCTCCAGTGGTACTGAGTCTTTGGGCCCATGGGCCAAGTCCAGCCGAATAGACGGCCTTGTCAAACACCATGGAGGTGTATGCACCTGGACCCGATATGGACACAGAAGGGGCAAAGACTCAAGTTCCAGGAGGAGGGACCGAACTCTATAGGCTATCGTATGACCTGACCTGGGGCGTCGCTGATGGTGAGGGACGACCACATTAGAAAAAAGAAAACGACGGTTTGGGTGGCCTGGGGAGCAATACACGTTCGCTGCATAAGCGGCGAGCAGGTGTTGGCGGCGGATCTCCAAAGGTGGGATCCCAGCCTCCACTAGTAAACTGTTCACCGGGCTGGTGCGGAAAGCGCCCGTCGCAATGCGGACCCCACAGTTGTGAATGGGGTCCAGGAGATGCAGTGCCGAAGGCGCCGCAGACCCATAGGCAATGCACCCAAAATCGAGACGGGACTGCACCAGCGCCGTGTAAAGCCGCAACAGTGTCGAGCGATCAGCACCCCAGGTCGTATGACCCAGGTGGCGGAGAAGGTTGAGATGGCGCCAGCACTTCCGTTTTAGCTGACGAATGTGGGGGAGCCACGTCAGCCGGGCGTCAAAGACCAGACCCAAAAACCGATGCGTGTCTACCACTGTCAGGAGTTCGTCGTTAAGGTAAAGTTCAGGGTGAGGGTGGACGGTCCGACGCCGACAGAAGTGCACCACTCTAGTCTTGGTGGCAGAAAACTGAAAGCCATGACTTAGGGCCCAGGTATGTGCCTTCCGAATAGCACCTTGCAACCTACGCTCAGCAACCTGGGTGCTGCAGGAACTAAAAAAGATACAAAAGTCGTCAGCGTAAAGAGAAGGGGAGACCGACGATCCAATTGCTGTCGCTAGACCATTGATGGCAACTAAAAATAATGGAACACTTAAAACTGAGCCCTGAGGAACGCCATTCTCCTGGATGTGTGAGGCGCTCAGGGAGGCACCAATTTGAACACGAAAGGTACGGACAGCTAAAAAATTCTGGATAAAAATCGGTAGGGAGCCCCGGAGGCCCCAGTCATATAAAGTGTTGAGGATGTGGCGTCGCCAGGTGGTATCGTATGCTTTGTGCATATCAAAGAAGACGGCAACAAGGTGTTGGCGCCGGGAAAAAGCTGTGCGGATTGCAGACTCGAGGTACACCAGATTATCGGTGGTAGATCGACCCTGGCGAAAACCGCCCTGGCATGGAGCCAACAATCCTCGAGTCTCAAGAATCCAACACAACCGCCGACTGACCATCCGCTCCAGCAGTTTGCACGGCACGTTAGTCAGGTTAATGGGCCGATAGCTATCCAAGGAAAGAGGATTTTTGTCGGGCTTAAGCACTGGGATGATGATACTCTCCCGCCACTGTGACGGGAAAACACCATCACACCAAATGCGGTTATAGACCGCAAGTAGGTTTCGCCGACTATCTGCTGAGAGATGTTTCAGCATTTGACTATGGATGCTATCAGGCCCTGGAGCCGTGTCAGGACATTGTTGAAGAGCACTGAGGAGCTCCCACTCAGAAAAGGGAGTGTTGTAAGATTCAGAGCGGCTGGTACGAAAGGAGAGAGACTGGCGTTCTACCCTCTCCTTTACTGCACGGAAGGCCGGTGGATAATTTGCAGAGGCAAAGGCACGAGCATAATGCTCGGCGAACATCTCTGCAAGTGTGGCCGGGTCCGTACATAGGACTCCATTTGAGGAGATCCCAGGGATTCCCACTGGTGTCTGTAATCCCTGTAGCCGTCTGATCTTACTCCAGACCTGCGAGGCTGAGGTGCCTGTCCCAATAGTGGAAACGTACCTCTCCCAGCACTCCTGTTTCCGTCTTCTTATAAGCTGGCGAGCACGAGCGCGAAGCCGTTTAAAATTGATTAGGTGCTCCTGAGAGGGGTGCCGTTTGTATCGCTGTAAGGCCCGCCTGCGGTCTTTAATGGCCTCAGCGATCTCCGGCGACCACCACGGCACTGTCTTACGCCGTGGGCACCCTGATGTACGCGGAATGGTCGCGTTCGCAGCAGAAATGATGGAATGTGTGGCACTCTCGACCACCACATCGATTTCCTCGAGTGGGGGAGGGCCAACGATGGCAGCGGAAGCATAGTCTTCCCAGTTAGCCCTGTGCAGAACCCACCTAGGTGGGCGCGCTGGGGACTCGCGTTGTGGGAGTGACAAAAAGACAGGGAAATGGTCACTGCCACACAAGTCGTCATGGGCTCTCCAGTGAACAGATGGTGGAAGGCCGTGGCTGCAGATCGACAGATCAATGGCCGAAAAAGTGCCATGTGCCACACTAAAATGCGTGGGGGCACCTGTATTCAAGAGGCAGAGGTCGAGTTGAGTTAGGAAATCCTCGACAACCCTGCCATGACCAGAGATCGTAGAACCACCCCACAAGGGACTGTGGGCATTGAAGTCGCCCAACAGTAAGAAAGGTGGGGGTAGTTGAGCAACGAGTGCAGCCAAGACGTTCACAGATACGTCACCATCTGGCGGCAAGTAGATACTGCAGACGGTAAACTCCTGTGTGGTCCTCACCCTGACAGCCACTGCTTCTAATGGCGTTTGAAGTGGCACAGATTCACTATACACAGAGGTGAGGACATACACACACACTCCACCTGATACCCTGTTATATATGCTACGGTTGCAGTAAAAACCCCTGTAGCCACGAAGGGCAGGGGTCCGCATTGTTGGAAACCAAGTTTCCTGAAGAGCAATGCAGAAAGCAGGTGTCGTGCTCAAAAGCTGCCGTAGCTCAGCCAGGTGGGGGAAGAAACCGCCGCAGTTCCACTGGAGAATGACATTGTTCGAGTGCTGGGAAGACATGAATCCGAGTCGGTGGGCTACAACTCAGCATCACTGGCACCCACCGGTGTAGGCGTGTCATCGGGATTGTCCGTTTTCTCAATGGCGTCCCCGAGAGCGAGGTCCTCGGGTGACGCAAGAATCTCCACCTCATCCTCAGAAGCAGAGGTGGAGGTGGAGGGGAGTGGTGGCACTGTAGCCACCGTGGTGTCTCTTGTGATGCCTGTCTTTGGTTTCTGTTTACCCCTCCGTTCCCTCGGGGGCTTCGCCGGTGGGAGGTGCTCCTTGGACTCAGCCACAGGGACTGAAGAGGAGCGCGAAGCCCTACGACCAGCAGTCTGCGAGCGCGCCGGCTGCTGGTTAGTGTCGATATCGACACTGGCAGAAGGGAGTGTCCCAAGGGACCCCTTCCGCCTGAGGGAAGCCGGAGAAGGTTGTTCTTTCTCCGGCGGAGAGGTGGTTGCTGACCCCGAGGCTTTCGCCTTGGGAGCTGTGGAAGGATGGCCCCCAACCTCCGTGGGGGCAGGCTTAGGTTGGTGGCCCTGGGGGCCCACAGGAACAGTTGAAGTAGAAAATACTGTCGCCGCCAAGGAGAGTGGCGACGACGTCACTGCTGCGAATGAATTTTTCATAGGTACTGGGTGCAGACGATCGAACTTTTTCCGTGCCTCATTATAGGATATATGGTCCAGGGTTTTGTATTCTGTAATTTTCCGCTCCCGTTGAAGTGCGGGACATTGCGACGAGCAGGGAGGATGGTTCTGACCACAGTTGACACAGATGGGAGGCGGTGTACATGGGGCGCCCGGATGTGCTGGACGCCCACAGTCCCTACACATAGCATTGGACATACAACGGGACGACATGTGGCCGAACTTCCAGCATTGGAAGCACCTCACAGGGGGAGGAATATAAGGCCGCACGTCAACACGGTAAACCATCACCTTGACCTTTTCGGGCAATGTATCCCCCTCGAAGGCCAAGATGAAGGCACCAGTTGCGACCCTATTATCCTTTGGGCCCCTATGGACACGCCGGATAAAATGAACGCCTCGTCGTTCCAGGTTCGCCCGTAGCTCGTCATCCGTCTGTAGCAATAGATCCCGATGAAATATTACACCCTGGACCATATTCAGGGACTTGTGTGGAGTAATAGTCACTGCAACATCACCCAGTTTGTCACAAGCGAGTAACGCCCGTGACTGGGCAGGAGATACTGTGTGGATGAGGACAGAGCCGTTGCGCATTTTAGACAGTGACTCCACTTCCCCAAACCTGTCCTCCAGATGGTCCACAAAGAACTGAGGCTTGGTCGCTGAGAATGAGTCCCCATCAGTCCTGCTGCACACGAGATACCTTGGAGCATATTCATCATTCGGATTTGCGCCCCGACGTCCCTCCCAAGATGCAGTCAGGGTGGGGAACGTTTTGGGGTCATACGTGGAAGCATTGAATTTTCCTCGCTTAGAGACGGCGGTTGTACGTCCGCCAACGTCACCCGATTTTTGTCTCTTCATTGCGGGTGATCCGCCCCGATGCCACCCACTCCGATCAGGGGCTCTCCTCATGGGCGCCACCCAGCCACAGCAACGTCACCTGGCGGGATGACCGTTGCCGGGAGTCCTGATGCCCCACAGAGACAAGCATCGACTCCTTGGCTTGCACGAGGAGTATGCAGCTCTGGCACCGGTAGAGCGATCCCTGTGTTGTCAGGGGGCTACATCCAAGAGGGTACATGACGACCCCACCACAACGGACTGGCTACCGTGTTGGCTTTCTGGCGCTACGTGAACCATCAGAAAGGAGAGTGCTGAGATGGCAGTGCACAATGGACGCGACTTGCACGGAAAATCAGCGACGTGCCCAGTGGCAGAAGAGAATCCGCAGTCGCAAGTCCATTCCATGATGGGTGCATCAGATGGCATGGCACAATAATGACATGTTGCACCACGTAAGGTGTCCTTCCCCAAATGGGTCGCTCTTCTGAAAAATTTTGAAAAATGGAGGGTCAAACCCACATAGGGGACCACAGATGGAAAACCGAAAAGTGTGAAGACTCCTTTTAGTCGCCTCTTACGACAGGCAGGAATACCGCGGGCCTATTCTTACCCCCGAACCCGCAGGGGGTAAGGGGTTAAAGGAAAGAGGAATAGAAAGTATACAGTTTCCTAAGGCCATCTTTTTATATTCAAATTCCTGCAAAAGTACAAGCCAATGTGGCAGTATGCTAGCTAAAACGCAGGTAACGACGTTGTCATACCGATAACATAATTTGACAATGTAATTACTGTGCATTTGTAATTGGTGTACCCGGAAGCGAAGGTAATTTTGAATGTAAAAACGTGTCTTTAGCGAGGATTACACATTGTTCTCTTCCTCTTTGTTTAAACCACTTCAACGAAATCCTGCATCTGCAGTTTGAAGAATAAAATAAGCAACATGAGGTGGGTAGAATGTTTGTGTTTTGCGCTGTTATAATTAGTGGAAGCACAGGATTTTTGTCACTGTTGCTTGAAAATGTAACAGGGCTCTGACCTCACTGAATCATTGAATTACATATATTTTCACTGCTACTGTACTGAGCTGTTTATTTTCTACTAAAATGTTACTTGTGGTAGAATGCAGACGTTTTTACACAGAAATGGTACAAACCACTGTATACTTTCCATGATCGGCTGTTATTTTTAAGTATGGTTTCGAGCGTTCGAGGTCAGAGGTGTCCCCTTGTTAGTCTGTTTAGTACGTTAAAATTAACTCAATATGAAGATAAATAAGCGTAAATAACACAAGCTGATGTATAGCGAAGGTACAAGCAGAAAAACAAAAAACAACAGAGGACCGAAGGATTGTGACGAATTATCAGGCAATGTGATATGGTTATTATTATATTTGACAAGTCAGGACAGGCACTATATTGTATGAACCTCTTGCGGGACCGCTGACGATAAAAGGGAAATCCAGAGAACTGACTGTGTATCTTTCCCGCTGTGTTAAAAATGTTCAAATGTTTGTAAACCTAAGGGACCAATCTGTAAGGTTGTCGGTCAAATCAGTGCAATGTGTTGAAACGCGAGCTCTCCTTGCAACTCGCAACGTGTAGTCCGGATACTGACCGAGTAGCTGATAAACTGTTTTCAAGCAACTTCACACAGTGCGATATCTGAAGTGGATGATGAGTGTCTACTAATCGTGACGTGAATTCTCTGAAGCGATGTTATCAATGTAGGCAAGTCCACAGTCCTGAGAGATAAATCACGTAGTTCTGTATTCACATGATCGGAAGCGATTCAAATGAGCTGAACCTATTCTAAATTCGTCACGTGCAGTAGAATCACACGGAAAGCTAACATTGTGCAATTGAGGAGAAAGTAACAGCTTGTAGCCATAGAAAAAAAGGAGCATGTTTTTTTGCAATGAGGCATGGCTTAACGCATGCATCTTACTAATGGAAACAAGCTCTACGAGGTGTGTTAATGAAAAAGCACTTGCACGCTACGAGACGCTTGCAGCAAACATATAATATTGGATTATTATCCCTTTAACGCTCACAATCGTCTTTACTGTACTGTGGTTAACGAATGGTAGCTAAGTATTTGGACATTTCTACTATCGTCGAATATCTCTGCATGTACCCATTAGATTTGAACTTTATCATTCTCAATACTGTAGTTGAACGTTCTGTTATCTAATATGTACCCACTGTTGATTGACAAGTGAATTGTAATCAAATACTGTGGCTTCTTTGACAGATTTTTTAAAGCATACCATTGCTTCAGAATCTACTCGCACGGAGTGTGTTGGCATATGGAACTATACAAACAGACAGAAAATTATATTCAAAAGCTAATTTGTGGAAAGACACTGACCTAAAATTGGGAGAGAGCGATTTTGCTGCAGTGAGAGAGGTACCAGTCCTTAAATTGAAGTATAGAGCCAAAAAATGTGTTGTGATTGGATGAAACATGCCCAATCCAACTGCACTGAAATTTTTGAGGAGGAGGAAAAAGTCAGGGGACAGTGAATACATTCTATGTTCTTCGTGTATATAAGAGTGCAACAAATACATGGTGAGTGAGGTTCGACGTGTTTGATCAAGTTATGACTTGCTACTATATTTCCCGGAAGTCCAGGACATGGTGGATGAAACCTACTTTATCATAACTCTGCTATTGTGAACTCTTACATTATATATAACTATGAAACTGTCAACATGTAGAGAAAAGCAGATGATACATTTGAGTTCCTGCAGGCTGCTCGCAGATGAACTGCTTGGACGCTATTGCAGTAGGGTTCAGAAAGTAAGCTAAATCTTTTATTTACAAGATAAAAAGTGGCAGAGCTATAAGATCATTTGCGCTATTTGTTAATGTCGGGACTCATTTACCAGTCAGAGGTGCAGAAGATGTGCTTACTGCTGCACAAAGAGAGCCGTCAAAAGGTCTAATATTATCTGCAAAGCCTGCGAAGTGGCGTTGCATTTACATTCTTTTGTACCATGTCGCGGCCAGTTTTGTTATTCTTCATGTTTTGTGATAAATTCAGTGTGGTGTTAAGAGACAATTTTTGTATGGTTCAAGCAATGTGTTCTTTTTTATACCCAATAAATAAGCCAATATGTGTAACGATCAGTTCAGAAGAAGATCTGTATATTTGGCCATTCACTATGTGTTCCTTTAAGGGAACAGTTGAGAAAACTAAGAATAATAATCACTAGAAAATGACAGCTTGTAGTAGCCTGTGGAACTTGGAATTAAATTTTCCAAAATAATAATCCCTCTGAATTAGATATAATAATAATAATAATAATAATAATAATAATAATAATAATAATAATAATAATAATAATCTCTATATATAAAAGGAAGTGTCCCGATTGACTGACTGACTGATTTACTGACTGACTGACTCATCATCGCCCAGCCCAAATCACTGAAGATAGAAACTGGAAATTTGTGGAAGGTGTTGATCTTACTCTGTAGGCGTCATTTAAGAAGCGATTCTTCGATATTCCGTCAGTAAGGGGGTGAAATAGGGGATGAAACGTTTTTTTGAAAATACGTAACTATTTAGGCAACTTTGAAGCTAGAACTACAAAATTTCGGATTTTGATTCAGGGTCCGAATTTAAAAGACATGTGTTTCGGCGTTTTTTGAAATTCGACAAATAAGGGATTAAAATAGATGACGCAAAAATTTGATATTCAAAAATATGTTTCTGTTAACTCAAATTTTAAGCTACAACTACGAAACTTCGGATATGGAATCTTCGTCAGGATAAAAAATACATGATTTTTAGTATTTTTGGACATTCAACAAGTAAGAGGGTTAAATAGAGGATCAAAAATTATTTTGGAAACACGTTGATATTGATACAATTTTGAAGCTAGAGCTGCAACAATTGATATTTGTGTAGTTGGTTAGACGTTACAAAATACGTGTATCAGTGTTTTTGGAAATTCAACCATCATGGGGGTTAAATTGGAGAGGGGGTGTTTTTCGAAAATCTGTTGCTATTTAGGCAATTTTGAAGTTAAAATTACAAATTTTCGGATTTTTGGATTCGGGGTTCAAATTTAAAAGACACGTGTTTCGGTATTTTTGGAAATTCGACCAATAAGGGGGTGAAATACAAGATAAAAGAATTGATTTTCAAAAATATGGTGCTGTTAACTCAAATTTCAAGCTGTAAGTACGAAACTTAAGATATGAATGCTTCATCAGGATTAAAAAGAAACTACTGGTGCTGACCAATCAGCCTACCCATGCGAAGCAGTGGGGGTTCAGCTAGTTATTATTATTATTATTATTATTATTATTATTATTATTATTATTATTATTATTATTATTATTTCCACTTTCCGAGATAAATGTGGTGACTAAACATTTAGCCTCTGAACGTTAAAGGGTTGTTGTTTGTAGGCATTGGCCAGGCACAGACAAGGAAACACTGAGTACTGACTGACTGGTTCATCTGCGTGGAAGACATCGGCAATTTCTACTTCTGTTCGTCTGACTTGGTAAACAGGATTGTCCATACTTCTCTGAGACCACTAGTTAATCATTTAAATTGGAGAAGCAAAGCAATGTATATTCTTCTCTTGAATAATACTGAACAACAATTTGGGGAGGGAGAGGTGTTTAGCAGTAGACTGAAGTCGACGGTTACGAAGACAATTAACGGTAAAAGTAATAGGAGGCGCGCGACTCTCTAACTGCTCCTCTACGTTCCTCTGTGTCGCTAATTCAGGGATTTGGTATAGCATGTTCGCCAGAAATTGCTTTCAACCTCATCCATTTTCCATTTCATCAGTGGAACTTTGCTTTACAAGTAGGTGGTGATCTTGAGATCACAGCCAACGATAACCTTTTTTTTTTTTTTGAGGGGGGAGGAGGAGACATTTTCTTTCTTTTAGCTAGCACGAAACATTTAATTTTTATGTTAAATTTTCATTATAAATTAAAGGAAAAATCAATTCCCATATGGTACCGCGGAAATGTACTGTGCTACCAACTTGTAGCTTGCAATTACGTATTTAACTCTCTGGCGTATTGTAGGAAACATTGTGGAACTATAAAAGCTCTATTTTGCCAATGATAATAAGAAAACAGGCTAGAGCGACCATCGAAATTTCACCGTAGCTTACAACGAAATAATATTAAGTATGTAACTTGTTTCACTGTGTACAATTCTAAATTAGAAGGCATTTATCAAATGTTCAAATGTGTGTTAAGCTTAAGGGACTCAACTGCGGGGTCATCAGGTCTCTAAACATACAAACTACCTTATACTAAAGACGACACGAACATCCATGCCCGAGGGGGGGATTCGAACCCCCGATGAGGAGCGGCCTAACGCATCGTAGTTTAGCACCTCAATGTGCTTGGCCACTCCGCCGCGGCAAGGCATTTATCACACAGCATAAACCTTCATGACGAGAGATTAATTTGCTAATGTCAGCTAATGTCCTACGCAAAGTGCAAGAGTTTTGGTATGTTGCATCTTTAACATGTTTGCAACATAAGCACTAGCGCTTCTTATCTACCCGAAGAAGGCCTAATAAGCCGAAAACTAGTTCGTAAATAAAAATTAGTAGAACAAAAACAGGTTGATTGTTTCAACCTGAAATATGGAATTGTTCTACCAAGAGGTGACGGATTCATCCATTCATAAGATTATTGAAAACCGGTTTCGATCCTAGTGCAGATAATCTTCAAACCCATTATTGACCTGCGAAGTGGAGAAAGCGCAGTGAAACCGCCTGGAGGATTCTTCGCCATTGGTGTAGATCTGAAGAAGATCCACACTGGGAAAGAAACTAGTAGTCAAGAAATTTAAATGGTGCGCTGTAGCACTGTTTTCTTAATATTAGCTTTATTTACTCGAGACAAATATGATTGAATGGTTTGATGTGTCTGCTGGGAATTTTTTGCTGTGTTGCACTCTAATGTTGAAACACAATGAGTTGTAATCACACTTTTCGTAACTTGTCAGCGGCATTGGTTTTGTCCGTAGAATAGAATTATAAGATGCCAGTTATAAATCTTGTTATTTTGAAGAATAACTAGCGTTTAGTGTTTGAAATTGCTTTGATGCAAATCACTGCAATAACATAAGTCTCAGGAAATTTTATAAACAAACTGTTCCTCCGAATTTTTCAGAAAGTCCATTTGAAATTATCTCTCTAATTTTATAGTAATAACACAAAAGTTCCTTATTTCTTGGCAGTTTTGTTTCCCGGAAATTCATCCTGTTTCCGCAGCTAGAATGAGTAATGCAAGTAAGTTTGTTAGGTCCATGAAAGGGCTACTACGCCACTGCCGATAAGACCGAGGTGGTTTGAATCGTTGGAGATGCCCTAACACTGCAACATGTTGTTGTTGTTGTTTATGCAGCTCTCCCTGTCCTGTGCAAGCCTCTGCATCTGAGAATACGTATGGTAACCCAAATCATTTTCAATCTGCTTACTGTATTCGTCCGTCGGTCTCCCTCTACGATTTTTACCCCACACACTTCCTTCTAATGCTAAGTTAACGATTCCTTGACGTCTAAGAATGTGTCCCACCAACCTATCCCTTCTCTTAGTCAGGACATGACTGAACTCCCTTTCTGCCCAATTGTGTTGAGCACCTCCTCATTAGTTACGTGATGTATCCATCTAACCATAATTCATCGGTAGTACTCCATTTCAAAAGCTTCTATCATCTTTTTGTCTGTCTTAATTCCTTATCGTTCACGATTCACTCCCATACAATGCTCTAAAAACGAGAAGCCAGCAAATTACATACTTTGCCGATTTCCTGCGCGCGCGCGCGCGCGCGCGCGCGCGCGCGCGCGCGCGCGCGCGCGTGTGTGTGTGTGTGTGTGTGTGTGTGTGTGTGTGTGTGTGTGTGTGTGTGTGTGTGTGTGTGTGTGTGTGTGTGTGTGTGTGTTTTATTCATGAGAATGTATGCCATATCCAAGTACATACTCCTATGTCACTCTCAACTCGGCAAGGTTAAATGAGAAATCCTTGTTTTGGGCACAAAAACATGGCCTCATGGTTTCATACAATGTCTGTTCACAGCACAAGTAACGTCATGTCTCTCTATTCTAACGTCCTTGAATTGATGATGCGATTTCCGTGTCAGTGTTACCAGCCACAACCAGAACTCATCTAAGTGAGCATGGTGCAGCTTTCTCTCTGTAAACGGTATACGCGGAGAAAGATTCTTGGTAAAGGCTCTGATTTATTGATGCACCGGAAGAAGACATGTAGGAAGAGCAAATAATAGCTGGAGTACCGTAACAGGCTGTTTGCCCCATAGATCACTTGAAGGGAAAGAAAAACAATAACAGAAGTCATTGTATCATGATGAGTACCAAATAACTATCAAAACTGGTACAGAGAAGATCTCTTCGTTCAGAAACTGCCGTGCAAAGTGAAATTACCAAATGCACACAGGTACAAAGTCAATTTGGGCGTCTCATGATATTTCGCAGTCAGTGAACATGACGGTATTTCCGATATATGCAATATATCTCGACCGGTATCTCCCCAGCGGGTTTATCAGGGTCCAAAAATGTCGGACCCACGCCTACACGCTCAACGGATAATCCGAGATACACGCTCACAAAGGTAAGCGGCTTGTGAAGTTCAAGGTACAGCTTAGAAAACTTCTATAACTCAAACCACTTAAAGGACGTAACTATTGATTATAATAGTAGAATTTGGTTGAAAATTTAGCACAATTAAGAACTGGTACACATACACACACACATCGTATTAACAGGAGTTATCTATAAATGTTATTGTTTTGGAAGTTACTGCCACGTAGGCTTCTAGGCTGCTGTCGCTGGGTGCATATTGCAGCGGGCACACCAAGCCTTTGCCTTTTTTTCTATTTTTTCTATATTTTTTTAAATTGGCATTTTAGCATACAGAAAAACTATATGTTAATTGCTTTCATGATATAATTGCTTAACTATATTTGTTTATTTAAGGACCCGATATAATCAGAACTGTAATTTAACCTGTGAAGAGACTTTATTGACAGAGGCACCTTCAATACAATCGCCCCCGTATTTTTTGACTTAGTGCCAAACGGATGAAAGGCGGGATATACCATCTGCGAGTCCACCACTGACCGCCCTGTCACATGGATGTCAACTCTTATTGTTATGGCATCTGTTCTTTCGGACATGCAGGAAAGAACGGCCACCATATCACTAATTGTAACAGGCTCCCAATAGGCAATTGAATGCGAATGCAGAAATACGGTCGATCGCTTGCGTGTATCCAGTATAGGTGGCAAGCAAGAGGATCTAATGGGCAGGTGGCACTACTGCCGTAGTGTGCTGTAAGTTGAGCATCTGAGCTTGATGGGAAGGCGACTGCCGGCCTCCAAGCGGGAAATCCGGGTTCGAATCCCGGTCCAGCAAAAATTTCAATGCCCTGTAGCGGTCGAGTTGTCAGAATATTTCGAATTCATTGTCATCGCTGTTGTTGCACCGGATTCCTCGCGGTGGTTCATTCCCTTCGGCAAAGATATCGTAATGACAGGAACTCACGCCGGGATGAGCACAGTCTATGTTCTACAATTACCCAGGGCCAGCGACGCACGAGGTCATGGGTAGCAGCAGCTGCGGTGTGGCATGGTGCACTGTCACGCGGAATGACGCACTGTTCCACGAAATGTCGCTTTCGCGGTACTGTTGAACGAGCGTTGCAGCATTTCATTCTGCTGCTACCAAGACCTCTTGCGCGGCCGGGAGTGGGTGTTTGTAGAACGCCAGCCTTACTTCCCGTCATGAGTTCGTGTCATTACAATTTCTTGCCAGGGGGGGGGGGGGAATGAACTATTGCGAGCGATCCGGTAATATACAGATGACATCCATGCCATAGGATCGTCAATACGGGACGTGTTCCAAGGACACCACTTGTATATAATTAATGCGACGACAGGCAAAATAATTCTAACTATTCGTGATGATACCCACAGTATAAGACAGGGGAAATGTCCTCAGACTTTAAGAAAAAATAATTCCCATTCCAAAGAAAGCAGGTGTAGACAGGTATGAAAATTAAACCACCATCAATTTAATAATAAGTCATGGTTGCAGAATTTTAACACGAATTATTTACAGAAGGATGGAGAAGCTGGAGAAGCCCACCTTGGGGAAGACCAGTTTGGATTCAGGAGAAATGTAGGAACACGGGAGGCAATCCCCACTTTACCACTTATCTTAGAAGATACGCTAAGGAAAGGCAAACCTACATTCCTAGCTTTTGTAAATTTGGAGAAAGCTTTTGACAATCTTGATTGGAATACACTCTTTCAAATTCTGAAATCAGCGGGAGTAAAATATATGGAACGGAAGGTTATTTACAACTTGTACAAAAACCAGACAGCAGTTATCAGAATTAAAGGGCATGGAAGGGATGCAGAAGTTGGGAGGATTTTAGCCTTCCCCCAATGTTATTCAATTTGTACATTGAGCAAGCTATAAAGGAAAGCAAGGAGAAATTTGGAGAAGGTATTAAAGTTCAGGGTGAAGAAATAAAAACCTTGCGTTTTGCTGATGACATTGTAATTCTGCCAAAGACAGCAAAGGACCTGGAGGAGCAATTGAACGGAATGAACACTGTGTTGAAAGGAGCATATAAGATGAACATTAACAAGAGCAAAACAAGGGTAATGGAATGCAGTATTAGAAAATCAGGAGATGCTGAAGGAATTAAATTAGGTAACGAATCAATAAAGGTGGTAAATGAGTTTTGTTATTTGGGCAATAAAAATAACATATGATTGTCGCAGTAAAGAGGATATAAAATGCAGAATGGCAATGGAAAAAAAGCGTTCTTGAAAAAGATAAATTTGTTGACATCAGATATTAATTTAAGTGTAAGAAAGTCTTTTGTGAAGGCATTTGTGAGGATGTTGCCTTTTATGGGAGTGAAACATGAACGATAATCAGTGCGGACAGGAATAGGATACAGCTCTTTGAAATGTGGTGTTACAGAAGAATGCTGAAGATCAGGTGGGTGGATCGCTTAACTAATGAGGAGGTATTGAACAGAATTGGGGAGAAACGGAATTTCTGCCATACCATGACTAAAAGAAGGGATCGATTGGTAGGCCACATTCTTAGACATAAAGGAATCGTGAATTTAGCATTGGAGGGAAGTGTGTGGGGTAAAAACCGAAGAGGAAGACCAAGAGATGGATACAGTAAGGAAATTCAAACAGATGTAGGTTGCCGTTCTTATGTGGAGATGAAGAGGCTTGCGCAGGTTAGAGTAGGGTGGAGAGCTGCATCAAAACCAGTCTCCGGACTGAAGACCACAACAACACACACAATGGTATATCTCTTTTACGGGAATCGGCTGTGGCCGCGAATAAATGATTATGTCTGACTGGGACAATGCGAGGGTAGCCTGCAGGTTTGATATCCAACATGAACTATTGTGAATAGTCAAAAGCGGAGGTGTATAAGAGCTTCAAATGAGATTAAAATTGGTCACAGTCTGCATCATTCATAAACTGGGGGCACGTATGTTTCCAAAACGGCTGTAGATTTTAGTGCTGTACACGTCCCATCAAATGTAATATGAGGAGTCCTAAGCGTTGCGAAATCTTTGCTTCTTGAGGAAACACAGTCATGTAATTTTTCAAAAAAGAATTATTCTTCGTTTCAGTGTTCTTCTAAAATTTCGCCGTAGGCAATTTTCAAGTGATACACTGGAATCTAGAATGTCAAAAAAGTCAACAGACTTGGCTGTTACCCAATGCTTTGTCGATAACACTAAAATGGTTACACACGAGATATTTGGGGGCTATACGATAGATATATTTTTAACATTTCCCACTGTACCGCCTCCTGAGCTTAGTTCTACTGCTTTGGGAGCGTCATAGTAATGATAAAGGTAGCTCAGTTCCTTTTTCATCCGAACACCAGCAGCTGTTTGCTGATATTCCGTTAAATATTTTTCTCACCACAGACTGCACTGGCATATTTCATGTTGCGATTGCCGAAAAGAAAAATGAAACAAATCCTATTTACACTTATGAACTCGTTAGCAGTTGAAGTTCAACATCGTAAAGAAGTTAATTTGCACAAAGAAAAGTTTAGCGATACGTGTCCTTCGGCGTTTAGCCGTAAAAAGAGCACTGATTGTAAATTATAGAAAAACTCGTGCCACGGAAGGTATATTTAATTGGGACACTCACTAATTGTGAGCAAAACTGGAGGAGGCGTCTGTTATTCCCAATGTACACCTTGTGGTTGGCTAGAGGAAACTGTCTACATTTCAGAGCGATTGCACAAATTTCTGAAACATTCTTTCCTTTAGTAGGACATTCTGAAGGGAAATGGCTTTCGTTCGAGGTTTCCAGTTTTCGATGAGCTTTTGTACTTTTCCGACAGGTAGAGATAGAATCAACTAAGGGTTTCTTATTTTTTTCTTTCTTTTTTTTTTTTTTTAATTAACCTGACTATAGAGTGGTACGAGGTATCCTCCGCCATGTACAGTACGAAGTATGTACGTAGAACACTGAGGAACAGAGGTAAGGCTGAAAATTGCTCAATGAATAGCAAGATATTTGTAAAAATGACTGGTTTTTCCACAGGGACAAAAATTTATCGAGAGGCGCGGAGATTAACACAATGAACTCGCAATTGGAAGGACGGCCTTTAAAATCCCACTCCGGCCATCCAGATTGCATTTTTCCGTGATTTTGGGAAGTCTCTCTAAACAAATTCCGGGGTTTTCTTTGATAGACCATGCACAATTTCCTTCCCCCATCCTTACCAAAACAATCCGAGCTATCGACCGGACGTTACATCATGATCTTCCTTTCTTTTCCTTTATGATCATCGAAAACGTGCTACATCATCCACGAAACAAATGTTCTATAATATTCTATACTATGGTGTATTGGTAATACATTTTTAGATTTACTGACAAACAAATCCTAACAAATCACTTATTGAGTGTTGAAAGAGAAACTAAAGTAACTTTTCTGAAGGTAAGCTTATTGTGTAGCAATCTCATTCAGTAAAGAGTTGCAAGAATGCATGCCGGCGGCCTGTGCTCGAAGCTGCCCCCGAGTTCATTTAACGACTGCTGGTCTAATTTGTCCCATTCTGCAACGGAAATCCTGCTTCACAGATTACACAGATAATGACGCGCTTACACAGATAATTTATCCCAAGCATGTTCAATTAAATTCATATCAAGGGAACAAACAGTGACAATATAGCTCGGTAAATTAAGTTAGAACGATCGGACAACACAGGCGAATCGCAACGGCGCACATACGCAGCGGTCGGAGTTGACAACCTGCACCAACTGTAGTTCAGTTGAGCATCGTGTGTGTTCCGCGTTAAAGCTGTTGCACGAAGTGTTTGTTTAGTTCTTTGCTTATGAACTGAGAACAGGAAAATGAACGATCAAAGGATCAATTTTAAATTATAAGCATGGCAAGAAAATTTGGAAAATATTTCGAGTAGATTTCCCGATCATGTTATAGTTTTGTGAGGAGATTTTAATTTACCTGATATAGACTGGGAAACCCAAACGTTTCTGACGGGTGGCAGTGACAAAGAAGCCAGTGAAATTGTTGTGAGTGCGTTATCTGAAAATTACCTTGAGCAGTTAAACACAGAACCGACTCTTGGCGACAACATATTAGACCTTCTGGTGATAGACAGACCCGAACTATTCGAAACAGTTAACGCAGAACAGGAAATCAGCGATCATAAAGCGGTTACAGCATCGATGATTTCAGTCATAAATAGAAATATTAAAAAATTTAGGAAGATTTTTCTGTTCGGAAAAAGTGACACAGACCGGTTTTCAGATTACTTGACGGCTCAACACAGAAGTTTTATCGCAAGTACAGATAGTGTTGAGGAACAGTGGTCAAAGTTCAAAGCCATCGTACAATATACATTAGATGAGTATGTACCAAGCAAGATCGTGACAGATGGAAAGGAGCCACCATGGTACAACAACCGAATTAGAAAACTGCTACGGAAGCAAAGGGAACTTCACTGCAAACATAAATATAGCCAAAGCCTTGTAGACAAAAATTAAACGAAGCGAAACGTAGCGTGAGGAGGGCTATGCGAGAGGCGTTCAACGAGTTCGAAAGTAAAGTTCTATGTACTGACTTGGCTGATAATCCTAAGATGTTTTCGTCTCATGTCAAAGCGGTAGGTGGATCAAAACAAAATCTCCAGCCGCACTGTGACGAAAATAGCATTGAAACAGATGATGAGACTCTAAAGACTGAATTACTAACTGACTTTTTCCATAGCTGTTTCACAGAGGAAGATTGCACTGTAGTTCCTTCTCTAGATTGCCGTACAAATTGCAAAATGGCAGATATCGAAATAATTGTCTGAGGGATAGAAAAACAATTAAAATCAGTCAAAAGAGGAAAGGCCACAGGACCAGATGGGATACGAGTTCGTTTTTACACAGAGTACGAGAAGGAACTTGCCCCCCCCCCCCCCTTCTTTCAGTGGTGTACCGTAGGTCTCTAGTAGTGCGTAGCGTTCCGAAAGATTGGAAAATGGCGCAGGTCATCCCCGTTTTTAAGAAGGGACGTCGAAGGGATGTGCAGAACTAAAGGCCTATATCTCTAACGTCGGTCAGTTGTAGAATTTTGGAACATGAATTATGTTCGAGAATAATGACATTTCTGGAGACTAGTAATCTGCTCTGTAGGAATCAGCATGGGTTTCGAAAAAGGCGATCGTGTGGAACCCATCTTGCGCTATTCTTCCATCTGACTCAGAGGGCCATAGACACGCGCTCTAAGGTAGATGCTGTGTTTCTTGACTTCCGCAAGGCGTTTGATACAGTCCCCCACAGAAGTTTAATGAACAAAGTAAGAGCATTTGGTTTATCAGACCAATTGTGTGATTGGATTGAAGAGTTCCTAGATAACAGAATGCAGCTTGTCATTCTCAATGGAGAGAAGTCTTCCGAAGTAAGAGTGATGTCAGGTGTGCCACAGGGGAGTGTCGTGGGTCCGTTGCTGTTCACGATATATATAAATGACCTTGCGGATAACATTGGACGTTCTCTGAGGCTTTTTGCGGATGATGCGGTAGTATACAGAGAGGTTGTAACAATGGAAAATTGTATTTAAATGTAGGAGGATCTGCATCGAATTGACGCATGGTGCAGGGAATGACAATTGAATCTCAATGTAGACAAGTGTAATGTGCTACGAATACATAGAAAGAAAGATCCTGTATCATTTAGCTACACTACAGCAGGTCAGCAACTGGAAGCAGTTAATTCCATAAATTATCTGGGAGTAAGCATTAGGAGTGATTTAAAATGGAACGACCATATAAAATCGATCGTCGGTAAAGCAGATGCCAGAATCCTACGCAAATGCAGTCCGAATACAAAGGAAGTAGGTTCCAGTACACTTGTTCGCCCACATCTTGAATACTGCTCACCGGTGTGGGATCCGTACCAGGTGGGGTTGATAGAGGAAGAGTAGGGAAGATCCAACGGAGAGCAGCGCGCTTCATTACAGGATCATTTGGTAATCGTGAAAGCGTTACGGAGATGATCGATAAACCCCAGAGGAGTACTTTGCAGGAGAGACGCTCTGTCGCTCGGTACGGGCTTTTGTCGAAGTTTCGAGAACATACCTTTACCGCGGAGTCTAGCAGTATATTGCTTGCTCCTACGTATATCTCGTGAAGAGATCATGAAGATAAAATCAGAGAGATTAGAGCCCACACAGAGGCATACCGACAATCTTTCTTTCCGCGAACAATACGTGACTGGAATAGGAGGGAGAACCGATTGTGGTACTCAAGGTACCATCCGCCACACACCGTCGGGTGGCTTGCGAGTTATGGATGTAGCTGCGATCTGGTACGTGTTTATGGGGATGAAGCACTGCCCATGAAAAGTGTGTGCGCGAGTGGTTCGCTCGTTTTCCAGGCGGCCTGAACAGGTTATCTGACGATCGCCGTAGCGGACGACCGACGACCTCCGTCAATGAGGAAAACATTCAGAAACAGGACATTATCACGAACGATCGGCGATTAACTGTGCACGTGAAAGCGGATGAACTGCAGATTAACCGTGAGTCCGCGTGAACAAATTCTTACCCAGAAGTTAGGGGAGAGGAAAACGTGTTGTATTGTGCCGCATCACTTGACTGACGTTCAGAAGCAGCCACGTTTAGATTAGAGGCTTCACTGGATTTTGTCGAAACGGCCGATGCGGCCCCCAATTTATTGAACCACTAGCTGAAAACCCGGCGTTACCCGGGTATTTACTTATTCAAGCTTTGAGTTAGTGCTTCTCATATCCCTTATCTCTCTGACCACCACCTTTTTTAATAGCATGTCATATTTATGTCAGAGTATTCAAGGAATAAGGCCGTCTTGCATAATGTACAAAATAATAGCTTCAGTATCCAAACAAATGTAGAATGAAACTTTCACTCTGCAGCGTGTGCGCTGTATGAAATTTCCTGGCGGATTAAAATTGTGTGGCGCAACCGGGACTCGAACCTGGGACCTTTGCCTTTCGCGGGCAAGCACAGTACCGCTGAGCTATCTCGACACGACTCATGGACCGTCCTCACAACTTCAATTCTGCCAGGACCTCGCCTCCTATGTAGGCATCAAGATGCAAACGATATGTAACCTTAATACATTCATATAATTCAAAACTTGATTATAAACAATATTTCTGGTTACTTGTAGAAAATCTATTATGAATAGATTCGTTTTAACTGTCATTTTATTTTAGTGAAAACTTTTCCAAGACCATAATGATAAAAAAACAACCTTTCCGTTGTTTGAGTAGTAAGATATAGTGCCGAATTCAATCAAAAACACATTTAAAACCGCACTTTCAGTTTTTCCAAAATTTTCCAATTTTCCGGTAGATTTTCCGAAAAATTTATTTCATACAAACCTTGTGCTGTCAAGCCGTACTCATGTGATGCTCTTACAATCAAGTGGCATTTGATTTTTATTCATATAAAAATCGATTTCGGTTTTTCCTAAATTTTCCTACTTTCCGGGCGTCTTTTACAAATTTTTATCACCGTTTAAACCTTCCCTGGACTTTACATGAATAAGTCAAGAGTAAAATTAGCCAAATCGGTTCAGCCGTTCTCGAGTTTTACGAGACTAACGAACAGCAATTCATTTATATATAGTCACCGAGAACGAAACCTGGTGTCTCCTGCAAGATACTGAAACGACAAGGCAAAGCATGGAATGGCGTTCTCCGACATCACCTCCTCGGATAAAATCGTTGGCGATGCCTGCACGATGGGCTTGGGACTTCTTCCCCGAAATACTGATTGACAGCGTGCCACTGGAGTGCAGCCTACTGGCGTTGTTCCTTCTTCCAACACCGGATAGCAGCACTCATCCGTGCACAGAACATTGCGCAAACTTTCCGTAGTCAATTCTTCGCGATTTTGGGAGCGTCTACACCGTGCAGTATAATGTATACCCATTAGATTTCTATCTGATTATGCTGAAGCGATAGCTCCTTACTTAACAGCCATATACAACCGCTCTCTCAAAGAATGATATGTACCAAAAGATTGGAAAGTTGCACAGATCACACCGATATTCAAGAAAGGCAGTAGGAGTAACCCATTAAACTACAGGCCTATTTCATAGACTTCAATTTGGAACATATCCTGTATTCAAATATAATGAATTATCTCGAATTGCCAGCCTCATGAACCACAGACATTGCCGAGGTGGGGTGGCTTGCGTGCCTCAACGATGCAGATAGCCGTACCGTAGGTGCAACCACAGCGGAGGGGTATCTGTGGAGAGGCCAGACAAACGTGTGGTTCCTGAAGAGGGGCAGCAGCCTTTTCAGTAGTTACAGGGGCAACAGTCTGGATGATTGACTGAGCTGGCCTTGTAACATCAGCTAATGTGGCTTTGCCACACAGCTACTGCGAACGGCTGAAAGCAAGGGGAAACTACAGCCGTTACTTTTCCCGAGGACATGCAGCTCTACTGTATGAACATATGATGATGGCATCCTCTCGGGTAAAATATTCCGGAGGTAAAATAGTCCCCCATTCGGATCTCCGGGCGGGGACTACTCAGGAGGATGTTGTCATCAGGAAAGACAATACTGGCATTCTACGGATCGGAGCGTGGAATGTTAGATCCCTTAATCGGGTAGGAAAATTAGAAAATTTAAAAAGGGAAATGGATAGGTTGAAGTTAGATATAGTGGGGATTAGTGAAGTTCGGTGGCAGGATGAACAGGATTTCTGGTCAGGTGAGTACAGGATTATAAATACAAAATCAATTGGGGGTATCACAGGAGTAGGACTGATAATGAATAAGAAAATAGGAATGCGGGTAAACTACTATGAACAGCACAGTGATCGCATTATCATTGTCAAGATAGATACGAAGCCAACACCGACAACAGTAGTACAGGTTTATATGCCAACTAGCTCTGCCGATGATGACGAGATCGAAGAAATATATGAGGAGCTAGAGGAAATTATTCAGACAATTAAGGGAGAGGAAAACTTAATTGTTATGGGGGACTGGAATTCGGTAGTAGGACAAGGAAGGGAAGGGAAGATAGTAGGTGAATATGGTCTGGGCAAAAGGAATGAAAGAGGAAGTCGCCTGGTAGAATTTTGCACGGAACATGATTTAATCGTAACAAACACGTGGTTTAAGAATCACAAAAGAAGGTTGTATACGTGGAAGAGACCAGGAGACACCGGAAGGTATCAGATAGATTTTATAATGGTAAGACATAGATTCCGGAACCAGGTCCTAAACTGCAAGACCTACCCAGGGGCAGATATAGACTCTGACCATAACTTGTTAGTCATGAACTGTAGGCTGAAACTGAAAAAACTGCAGAAAGGTAGGAAAATAAGGAGATGGGACTTAGATAAATTGAAGGAAAGTGAAGTTCTGGAGAATTTCAGAGGGAGATTTAGGAAACAATTGACAGAAACAGGGGGAAATAAAACAGTAGAAGAGGAATGGGTAGCATTGAGAGACGAAATAGTGAAGGCAGCAGAGGACAAAATAGGTAGGAAGGCAAGACCAACAAAAAAGCTTTGGATATCACAGGAAATACTAAATTTAATAGATGAAAGGAGAAAATATAAAAATACAGTAAATGAAACAGGCAAAATGGAGTACAGACGACTAAAAAATGAGATTGACAGGAAGTGCAAAATGGCTAAGCAGGAGTGGCTAGAAGCCAAATGCAAATCCGTAGAAGAATGTATAAGAAGGGGAAAAGTAGATACCGCCTACAGAAAAATAAAGGAGACGTTTGGGGACAGGAAGGGCAGCTCTACGAATATCAAGAACTCGGATGGGAAACCAGTTCTCAGCAATGAAGGGAAAGCTGAAAGGTGGAAAGAGTACATAAAGCAGCTCTACAAAGGAAATGAACTTAGAGACGATGTTGTAGGAAGGGAAGAGGAAGTAGATCAAGATGAAATAGGAGATAGTATACTGAGAGATGAATTTGATAGAGCCTTGAAAGACCTAGGTCGGAACAAGGCCCCAGGAGTAGATGACATACCCGCAGAGCTATTAAAGTCTCTGGGAAAGCCAGCCATGACAAGACTATTTGAACTGGTGTGTAGGATGTATGAGACAGGCGAAATACCCTCAGACTTTAAGAAAAATGTAATAATCCCCATTCCAAAGAAATCAGGCGCAGACAGGTGTGAAAATTACAGAACCATCAGTTTGATAAGTCATGGTTGCAAAATTTTAACACGAATTATCTACAGGAGAATGGAAAAGCTGGTAGAAACTGACCTCGGGGAAGATCAGTTTGGATTCAGGAGGAACGTAGGAACCCGGGAGGCAATACTCACTTTACGTCTTATCTTAGAAGATAGATTAAGGAAAGGCAAACCTACATTTTTAGCTTTTGTAGATTTAGAGAAAGCTTTTGACAATGTTGACTGGAATACACTCTTTCAAATTCTGAAGTCAGCAGGGGTAAAATATAGGGAAAGGAGAGTTAATTACAACTTGTACAAAAGCCAGACCGCAGTTATTAAACTCGAAGGGCATGAAAGGGAAGCATCAGTTGGGAAGGGAGTAAGACAGGGTTGTAGCCTTTCTCCGATGTTATTCAATTTGTACATCGAGCAAGCGGTGAAGGAAAGCAAGGAAAAATTTGGAATAGGGATTAAAATTCAGGGCGAGGAAATAAAAACATTGCGTTTTGCTGATGATATTGTAATTCTATCAGAGACAGCAAAGGACCTGGAAGAGCAGTTGAATGGAATGGACAGTGTGTTGAAGAGAGCGTATAAAACGAATATTAACAAGAGAAAAACAAAAATAATGGAATGCGGTCTTAGAAAATCAGGCGATGCTGAAGGAATTAGATTAGGTAACGAAACACTGAAGGTGGTAGATGAGTTTTGTTACTTGGGTAGTAAAATAACATGCGATGGTCGTAGTACAGAGGATACAAAATGCAGAATGGCAATGGGAAGAAAAGCATTTCTGAAAAAGAGAAATTTGTTAACATCGAATATTAATTTAAGTGTAAGGAAGTCTCTTCTGAAGGCATTTGTGTGGAGTGTTGTCTTGTATGGGAGTGAAACATGGACGATAAGCGGTGCGGACAGGAAGAGAATAGAGGCTTTTGAAATGTGGTGCTACAGAAGAATGCTGAAGATTAGGTGGGTAGATCGCATAACTAATGAAGAGGTACTGAATAGAATTGGTTAGAAAAGGAATTTTTGGCATACCCTGACTAAAAGAAGGGATCGCTTGGTAGGACACATTCTTAGACATCGGGGAATCGTAAATTTAGCATTGGAGGGAAGTGTGTGGGGTAAAAATCGCAGAGGGAGACCAAGATATGCGTATAGTAAGCAGATTCAAATAGATGTGGGTTGCCGTTCTTATGAGGAGATGAAAAGGCTTGCTCAGGATAGAGTAGGGTGGAGAGCTGCATCAAACCAGTCTCCGGACTGAAGACCATAACAACAACATCTCGAATTGAATGATCTATTGGCCCAAGGTCAACATGGATTTAGAAAATATCGTTCATGCGAAACAACTAGCTCTTTATTCACATGAAGTGATGTGTGCTATCGAAAAGGGGTCGCAAATTGATTCCGTATCCCTTGATTTCCAGAAGGCTTTTGACACCGTACCTCACAAACGGCTTTTAATCAAATTGCGTGGTTACGGTATATCGCCCCAAATTTGCGACTGGATAGGGGATTTCCTGTCAGAGAGGACACAGTTCGTAGTAATCGATGGTAAGGCATCGACTAAAATAGAGGTGATATCGGGCGTTCCACAGGGTAGTGTTATTGGTCCTCTGCTGTTCCTTATTTACATAAACGATTTAGGGGAAAATCTAAGTAGCTCTCTTAGGTTGTTTGCAGATGACGCCATCATTTACCGTCTAGTAAAATCATCTGAAGATCAAAAACAACTGCTGAACGATTTGAATAAGATGTCTGTAAAAAAAAAAAAATTTGTAAGAATTGGCAATTAACTATAAATAATGAGAAGTGTGAAGTCGTCCACATGAGTACGAAAAGAAATCCGTTAAACTTTGTTTACAACATAAATCAATCAAATGTAAAGGCCGTAAACTCCACAAAATACCTAGGAATTACAATTACTTCTGACTTAAATTGGAAAGAACACGTAGATAGTGTCGTAGGAAAGGCGAACCAGAGACTGCGTTTTATTGGCAGAACCCTTAAAAGATGCAACAGAACTACAAAAGAAACTGCGTACACTACGCTTGTCCGTCCTATTATGGAATATTGCTGCCCAGTGTGGGATCCTTATCAGGTGGGTTTGACGGAGGACATCGAAAGAGTCCAAAGAAGGGCAGCTCGTTTCGTATTGTCACGATACAGGGGAGACAGTATTACGGAAATGATACATGATCTGGGATGGGAATCATTACAACAACGGCGCTTATCGCTGCGGCGTGGGCTTCTTACGAAACTACAATCGCCAACATTCTCCTCCGAATGCGAAAATACATTTTTGACTCCCACTTACATAGGTAGAAATGATCATCAGAATAAAATACGAGAAATCAGAGCTCGAACGGAGAGATTCAGGTGTTCTTTCTTTCCGCGCGCTATTCGAGAATGGAATGGGAGATAAAATAGTATAATGGTGGTTCGATGAACCCTCTACCAGGCACTTAAATGTGATTTGCAGAGTATCCCATGTAGATGTAGATGCAGTATGGTGTTTGGGTTTAAGGGCCGAGCGTCTCCATGACCGTTTGGAATACACAGACTTGTTGAAGAGTCCGTTTCGTGTAGTGGCGTTTGATGCTTGCCTCCCATGGGCCTTCACAACCGCTTTGTTTATCATGGTGGCGTTCTGGCCAGGGCTACTTCGGGCGAGAAGGAACGGATACGTATGTTATTGTAGGGCGGCCAGAGCGGGACTAATCATGGACTACCTATAGTTTGAAAACGGTTCCAGGTCCTTACCATATTACTCCCGCTCACGAATATTCGTCTTACTACTGCTCTGATGACTCCTTGTTGCCAGAAATTAACAGTTCGTGTAAGAACGGACGTTGACAATTAAAATTTTTTTAACATAACTGCTATCGTCAGCGACCGTTACAACGTCAAAGGATAAAAATGCAGCCCTCGGTCGCAAAATTAAAAGTATTTAACCTGGTTTCGGCAATAACTACGATTGCCTTCATCAGAAATTTTTTTACTGAGAACTCTCGCTAAAAAAATTGTTACCAATTTTGTGACGTAAGTTTTACAGCTGAGTTGTAACTTCTATTATGTGAATTGTTTTAATTTACCATTTCTGATGAAGGGAATCGTTATTGCCGAAAACAGGTTAAATCATTTTAATTTTGCGACCGAGGGCAGCATTTTTATCCTTTGACGAACGTTGATGTTCTTTGTGTTGAATAGAGGTCCAGGAGGATTATGTCGAACACAGGTGACTTTTTGATGTGTGTATATATTTTTGAATGAACGGGAAGGATGGATCAGAAAATCAGTAAGGATAGAGAGAAAGTAGAAATAGTGTGGAGTATCTCGTAAACAAAACAGAAAATCTTAAGACACACATAAACAGATTTAAACTAAAAATAGACGAATGTCACACGGTGAAAGTGTTATTTATAGATGAGGAAAGACTGAAAAAAAAAAAAAAAAGACCGAATGAGAAGATACTGGACAATCCTGGAGGATGGAATCATGCACATATCAAAGACGGTAGCTAGCAAATGATTGTTGACTCACGTGAATAACGAAACCATAATAGTAAATAATAACTAATATTTTATATTAAGAGCTTACCAGGAACTTGTCAAGCATGACAAAGAATGTGAAAAATTGATTTTCCATGTAATATTTGTCTAGACATCGTGTTCACAAACTGGTTTAGATCAGGCTAACAAGTACCCTTAGATCTAAAATCGTTACAGCCAGCAAAGTGTTAATTTTTGTATACTCAGGTATGGCGGTTAATTCAATGAGGACATTTTATGATCTGAAGGTGATTGGTAGCACAACAAAAACAGGTCGCATCGTTTTTATTAACGCAATCTACACAAACGTTACATTACTTAGCTTGATAGTGAAGGAAAGGCTAAAACAGATTGGATGAATAGTAATTTGGTTCACTTGAAAATAATATGAATGTCTTCACCACAGCGTTTCGACTTTTCGTTATTTTCGAAGGCAAAGCTTCGTTAAAAATTCTTGCTTAAAACCATTTGTGTCGCTGACATACGTCATTATACATAAAACAGTATGCACTTGTCCTTGTAACAAAGAGACTGTATGGGAATGCGTATTTAAACATCTTTTACATACAATGACGGAAATTATTTTAAGGGGGGATTTTTAACAAGGCAATGACGAAAAGTCGAAACGCGTAAGGCTAAGGCTAAGTGTGTTCAAGACATTTATATTATTTTGAAGCGCATCCAAACGGTCACTAATGCAGACAGCAAAGAAGTAATGTGGTGGCTCTGCCATAGTGGACTTCGTAATGAACGCAAGCTCTTCTGGAGATTCGATGAAACACCTTGTCCATAAGGTATCACATTCACTAAGAAAAACTTCTTTGTTAAACCGGATATGTTTTGATCGTTGATTACTCCTAGTCATAGATTTTTTCTTCCGCCGCAAAGTAACATCATACCCAAGTAAACATCTCGTTTTTCTTCTTTTTTTTGGCAACCATGTCATCGGTTTCGCTGGAGCCCCATTACGCTTCTTTGCATTAGAATAATTATGGTGATCTGCGTTCAAGGAAGATTTACACCGTTCGTATTCAAAAATCTAAAGATGTTTTTGGATTTCATTTGGATGTCAACAATTTGCTCCTTTCGCTAGTCCCTCATCACTCACGTTGTTTATATGCGAATTCCATGCTCTCCAATTGCCCATAATTCTGTGAAACGGACATCCCTTCAGAGTAGATATGTGGCCGGCGAGAGAACGTGCATTTCGCAGATCGACAGCTTGGTCTCTGAAAAACAAATGATCATCGTTCGGCGTAACAGGGGTCTCAAATTTGCAGCCTGCGGCGAAATACGGCTCTACATCATTTGTTCTGCACATCCTTGTTGCAGTCCGGGTAGCGAGTACATAGAACAACACAGATCAAATGATCTGTAGAAGACTATTGCATCATCGGAATACTGTGCTTAGAAACTATCACGCCGAGAAGACCTGGGAGAACTCAGTCTTGCAGCTAACTGGGCATAACGGTAATTAGCTGCGGAGTAACCATACTTGATAGCAGCTTCTACTCTAATCAGTCTCGCTGTACTGCTCCCTTAAAATTTTTTGAGTAGACATTCATCTCGAATTATAGCTTCAATTTTTCTTCTTCTTCTTCTTTTTTTTTCTTTTTTTAAGGGGGGGGGATAGTACCCAACCGCAGTTCGTTTTATTGTAGTTTAGAGCGTCTTAAACTAAACAATGGTGTCCTGAGGGAATGCTTGTGAAAGAAATCTGTTATTCATGTAGAAGTTCTGGGCGTTCACCTTCTAACTTCAAGTGTCTGCGTCAAAAATCAGTCCATCTGGTCCACCTAGATAACACCTGATTTCCCCGAAATACTTATACACAAAGAGCAAGCTGCTTTCTAGTCTTCTCATTTAATGAAATTCGAGATAAAACAAATGGTTCGGGAACGACGAAAGCAACTGACATAATGGATGTGTCTTTGGTAATTGCAGAAACCATCGAACGGTAACGCTTACACAGTTTCAATGAAACTTCCTGGCAGATTAAAATTGTGTGCCGGAACCGGGACTCGAACCTGGGACCTTTGCCTTTCGCGGGCAAGTGCACTACCGACTGTGCTATCCCGACACGACTCACGATGCCGCCTCACAACTTTACTTCCGCCAGTACCTCGCCTCCTACTTTCCAAACTTCACAGAAGCTCTCTTGCAAACACGCAAGACTAGCACTCCTCAGTTTCAATGACTAAGCAGAATACGGTAGAAGAAACTACCGTTGTGTTTCGAATAAACAGATACTTTGATAGTCCGTTAATGTTAATCCACAGCTGCCGCGACCTGTATCGCTCAGATATGGATAATCCCAAACGCCCGTAAATTATCTTAGCCGTAACAGTTTATGTAAGCTGCCGCTATCGTGGCAGATAATTTCTCTGTGTGGAGAAACAAAAGACTTTTCTTCATTTGGCCGCCTTACGTGATTCCAGAATGTGAAGATCAGTTTGGATTTAGGAGAAATGTAAAAGCACGTGAAATAATACTGAACTTACGACTCATCTTGGAAGATAAATTAAGGAAAGGAAAGCCCTACATTTTTAGCTTTTGTAGATTTTAAAAAGCTTTCTATTATATTGACTGAAATACACTTACATTGCGAATTCAGTAGGGGTAAAATATGGGGAACGTTAGATTATTTACAACTGGCACAAAAAGAAACCAGATAACAGTTATCAGATTTGAAAGGCAGCGAAAGCATTAGTTGGGAAGGAAGCTGCAGCCTTTCCCCAATGTTATTCGATCCATACATTGAGTCAAGTGTGAAGAAAACTTATGGGGTTACCTCAAGAACGTTACGTACAGTTAGAAACCATGAACACTAGAGAAACTGCGCAATGAAATGAAAAGGATGAAAACACTTAAGAGGAGATTGCAACTTGGTTAACAGTCTTATTTTCAGATTACCAGTTTCACTGAGGATATCCGTTTCAAATGTTTCAAAATGTTTGTCAAACTTAAGGGACCTAACTACGGGATCATCAGTCCCCAAACTTACAAACTACTTATGAACTAGCTTATACTAAAGACGGCACAAACATTCATGCCCGCGGGGCGATTCGAACCCCCGACGGGGTACGGCCTCGCGCAACGTACCATAGCGCCTCAATGTGCTCGGCCGCTTCGCCGCGGCGGAAATACGTTTCAGATCAGTCTACAAACATTCTTTCAAAAGAGGTAGGCTACGTTAGAAAAAATGTTTTCTTAGACTGATCTGAAGAAGTGACGTGCTCATCGAAACCGGTAAACAGTAAACAAAATAATTTTAAATAAATTGCGATGTAAGCTTTCACTTCCTCTTGAGAGTTTCATCAAATACCCCATATAGCTCTCCTGATCCTGCAATGTCACGTAATTTTGAAATTGAAAGAGCTATCTACAGAATTCCTGCGGGTAAAGTACAGTTTGAACACTTATTGTAATACTTATAATAGCTTTGTTACTTTTATTGGACATAATACTTATGAAAATATATACGGTTTTCTTTAGCGAATTGTCTATACATTTTTTTTAAAATTTCGTCTGTATTAAGGCAAATATGGCCAGTGACTCGTTCAGTACAGATGCACACCGGTTTGGGCAGAAGACTCAGGTTCGAATCTCAGTAATGCACAAATTTTCTACTTTCACCATTGATGTAATTCTATGCCCACTGGCCTCCAATGTTTTTTTTTTTTTTTTTTTTTTTTTTTTTTTTTTTTTTTTTTTTTTTTTTTTTTTTTTTTTTTTTAGTGAATTGAGGGTTGGTGTGAACACCACGGTGCTGTCGAAGCCGTCTTGCCTTGTTTCCAACCAGAGAAAGACGTACAGCTTGCATTGACTCCCAAGATGCGATGCGGCATTCATCACATTATTTAACTGTTAAGCGGCAGAATAGTGGCACCTCAATTTAGCCTCAGCGTTTTGAGCTGGATGGAGGTTTCAAACCAGCACAGACCGGCGATAGTCATAAATCGACGACTCTTGTGGGTTTCTGACGCGAATTACTAAGCGTGTGTAGATTCCTAAATCCAGAGATTGGCGCCAGATTAAAGAGGACTCCGCCATCATAACATTTTTTGACAAACACGTGCCGCTTTAGCTGACCTTACAAGGGAATGGTCAGGAACATGTACTGATTTTTTTAGCACTGTTAGTTAATAATTACGAAAATGGCTGTTTTTCCTGCTTGGCGCTTGCGGTGACGGTTGGCCACCCCTGGAAATGGCGAGTCGCGAGCTGTTGTTATGGTGAGCGTTGTGCGCATGGTCGGGCGGTGCGGCCGTCTTATCGCGGCGTTCACTAACGGGGAATATCGTTGCACGGTTTTGGTGGAAAGGGGAAACGAATATTCGTTTTGTGGCATGCACTTCCTTTTCATTTCTGGTACGTATTTCGAAACATACCGTCCTGAAACCGGTTAGAGATGTGAAAGATATTCTGTACATCTACATCTATACTCCGCATAGTAATAAAATAAATCAGATCGGAAACAAAGATTTAAGTATTCTCTTCTCCCGCGCGCAATTAGAGAAATATGAAAGCGAGTCGTTGAACCCTCTGCCATGCACTTAAATAAAATGTGATTTGCAGAGTAATTCTGTAGACATAGAAAGGCAGGATTTCTATGAAGTGGTTAAAATAAAGCGTAAGAGAACAATGTCTTCAGTTCCCTAAACCCAAGTGTTTACATTCAAAATTGCTTTCTTATTCAAACAGTCCAATATTACAAACCACCCGAATTGCATTTTCAAGCGCTGATATTAGTATATCAGTGTCATGGTCTGCCTTTTTCCGACCATAGTGCAACATTGGCTTGTACACTGCCAGCTTGTATCAAAGCATAGTGTAAGTTTGTTCACTGCTACTGTGCCCAGCTCCAGTTGTAGAGACGGCATCGTCGTCATGTGGCAGAGGGATGGGAATTTTGATTTAGGCAGTGATGCAGGATTTCGGTCCCACATGTTCAACTGTGCCCTGGGCGTATCGTGAATTGTTGGCTGACGGTCTCACAGTCAACAACAGACGAACTATTGGCATAGAGCTATACTCAATGAAAGTGGCTGGCGACATTGAGACGGTTCATTAGTCTCGACAGAAGGGGCACAGTGGAACAAATTACGGCTCAGTTCAACACAGGACGTGCTAGATTGGTCTCTCAGTGGAGAATCCACAGTAATGTGGTACGTCATCAACACTTTTGCTGCCGTGTGGCTGCCGACGGCGACAGCAGGCGGCTCTGGCGCGCCTCTGACGTCATCGCGGCAGCCGGCGTGTAAACTAAACGTCATGGGACATAACGGCTTACATATGTCGTCAACCACCAGGGACTGACACTGGAGCATTGGTGGGATTGATTTGGTCGGACGAATCACAATCAGACAAAAGTGTGACTTCAAGCAGAAAATGTTTCTTTATTCGCCCGAGTATCTTAAATGAGTTACAGTATATGTAAATATTGGTGCAATATACGTTTAATGCCGTTTTGTCAGTGGTAACGCGTCAATCCAGTGATGTGGCTCATGGTTTAATATACAGTATGTGATCAAAAATAACAGGACCCCTGCCTGAAAATGGTAAATTCGTGGTACCCTCCACCGGTAATGCTGAAATTCAGTATCGTGTTGGCCCACCCTTAGCCTTGGTGAAAGCTTCCACTCTCGCAGGCATACTGGACGTGCTGGAAGGTTTCTTGGAGATTGGCAGTCCATTCTTCAAGGATTGCTGCACTGAGGGGCGGTATCGATGTAGGTCGGCGAGGTCTAGCACGAAGTCTGCGTTCCAAAACATCCCAAAGCTGTTCTATAGGATACAAGACAGGACTCTGTGCAGGCCAGTCCATTACAGGGACGGTATTGTCGTGTAACCACTCCGCCACAGGCCGTGCGTTACGAACAGGTGCTCGATCGTGTTGAAAGATGCAAACCCCAACCCCAAATGGCTCTTCAAGAGTGGGAAGCGAGAAGGTGCTTTAAACATCACTGTAGGACTGATGACCCCACAGTTAAGTCCCATAAGCGTTACAGAAATCAGTGTGGGCCTATGTTAGGATAGTGCCACGCAAAACAAAAGAGGTGCAAGCTCAAAAATGTTCAAATGTATGTAGAGCTTATGGGACTTAACTACGGGGTCATCAGTCCCTAAACTTACAAACTACTTATGAACTAGCTTATACTAAAGACGGCACAAACATCCATGCCCGATAGGGGGATTCGAACCCCCGATTGCAACGGCCGTGCAGATCGTGACTGGCACGCCGCAGACCGTCGGCCACCGCGGCCGGCAGGGGTGCAAGCTCGCTCCTTAAAAAGCAAAACCACACCATAACTCCACCGCCTCCGAATTTTACTGTTGGCACTACACGTGTTGGCAGATGACGTTCACCGGGCATTCCCCATACCCACACCCTACCATCGAATTATATTGTACGACCTTTTCAACTGTCGGCGGTCTCTGTCAGTCAAGAAACGAGTTCGCCTGTACGCTTTCGTGCTGTACATGTCCCTTCACGTCTCCAGTACCATATCAGAAACAGCTGGTCTTATGATGTTCCGGAGTATAGAAATCTTGCGCACAGACCTGTCACGCGAGTGACACCCAATGACCTGACGACAATGGAAGTCCGTGAGTTCCGCAGAGCGCCCCATTCTGCTCTCTCGCGATATCTACTGAGGTCGCTGATGTAGAGTACCTGGCAGGAGGTGGCAGCACAATGCACCTAATATGAGAAACGTATGTTTCTCGAGGGTGTTCGGATACTTTCTATTACATTGTGTACTTACGTTTACAAAACTGTAACAGCCAAAAATGCATGGTTAAAATGAACGAAAACTGGTGTTTTGTATCCGCATTGAGTAGTTAATACTATAGAGAGGTGACGTTTACTATGTGAAGGTTAATGTTGACCAAGATCTTTTAGTAGATAGCCGTAAAAAAAAAGAGAGATAAGGCTTCGTCGGTTTCAAAAAGTGCTGTTACCAGTACATTAGAGGAAATACTGTGAGCCGGGAAACGGCCAAATTGGCAGGGAAATCCACTATTTTTCTGACGCAAATACCTTCAGTGGGAGTTGTGGAAAAAGACAATCATAGTTTCCTATAAAAAAATAAGACTATTTAATAACAGGCGCCGCTAAGGCATCATGCTAAGGACTGGACAGCCGCTACCGGCGGAGGTTCGAGTCCTCCATAGGGTATGGGTGTTTGTTGTCCTTAGTCTAAATAATATTTGTTTGAAAGTCTGTTGGTTGCAATATCTTTACTAACATTTGAACAGATTTACGAAGGGTAATCAACAAGCTTTAAGTACCACCTGCTTAAAAAATAAAGTAGCCTAACTTTTTTCGCTAGTAGGGAGTCAAATTTACATTGAAATATGAAGTTCAAGGGACAGTTGCTTCAAGAAAGCTGGTTTGGCGTGAATATAGAGATAATACCTTGGCGAACACATCTTTGTTTAGAAGTTAATACTCAAACTGACATTAAATGTTCCGAGTATAGCCTTCAAAGTGTTTCCTTGCAGTCCAGCTTACAAACCGGTCGTTCAGACGAGTCATTAACAACAGCGGTGAGAGGAAGTAACGCGTTATAATGTGCCTTCGAAGTGTAACTGCAACAGTGCCTGGTCTAATTAGCTTATTTGCAGACAGTTTTAGCCAGAAACTGTACTGAACGAAAGAACTATGCTAATTATTCTTTCTCGTACGCGATGGCGCCTGCTAAAAGCAAACGGTATTTTGTTTTCTAAAGTCTACAGCATGATTTGTTATTTTAAATATCTTGTGTAATTATCACACTGTTGTGCGTCTGAATGGCGTGAGGCTTTCTTAGTAGGGAGGACACGTATTATACATAGGATGGAGAATCAACCTTCTGTGCATAAAGTGGCAGATATAAACAAATGTAACCAATAGCGAATACTAGAAAGAAAGACCTTCACTATGTGACTAGATTATTGCAGAACAATCTGTGGAAGTGGTTACTTCCGTAACATATGTGGGATTGTGCGTACGGAATGATTATAGGTACAACAACCACAGAAAATAATTGTAAGGTAGAACCAGACCGAGATTAGATTAATAATTGTTCCACAGACCATAAATACTTCATATCGCAATGATGTGGGACGTGTCAGTTTAATAAATGGTGTCTATATGTGACTATATTTTAAGGATTACGGTTTCATCTAAAAATTCATTTGAAATGTAGAAGGCGTTGCCATTGAGAAACTATTTTAATTTCTTTTTAAATACTAGTTGGCTATCTGTCAAACTTTTGATGCTATTTGGTAAGTGACCGAAGACTTGGGGCAGCATAATTCACCCTTTTCTGTGTCAGATTTAAGGTTGAATAGTGAAGCTCACCCGATGTCTTATAGTTGTAGCTATGCACACTGCTATTACCTTTGAATTGGGTCGGATTCTTAATAACAAATTTCTTAAGTATATAATTCACTTATGAAATTTTGTGTGTGTGTGTGTGTGTGTGTGTGTGTGTGTGTGTGTGTGTGTGTGTGTGTGTGTGATAGCATAAGTAGCTGAGCTCAAACCTTTCAGCAGATCCTTAATTTGTTTCTTCCAATTCAATTCTTCATCAATGCAAACACCTTAAAATTTTGAATATTCTACTTTCCTACAGATTTCTGTTCACAGACTATATTTATGACTGGTGTCATGCCATTTACTGTTTGAAACTGTATATACTGGGTTTATCAAAGTTTAATGGTAGTCCATTTATAGAGAACCACTTAATTTTCTGAAAAACATCATTTAAAATTTTATCAGTTAATTCCTGTTTGTCAGGCGTGATAATTATACTTGTAAAGTCAACCAAAAGAACTAGATTCGCATATTTATGAATATAGAATGGCAAGTCAATATATATTAAGAACAGCAATGGACCCAAGACCGAATCTTGTGGGACTCCATTTTTGATAAGTCCTCTAACTGGGGAGCTAACTGTTTCTTGCATATTATGAATTGCTTATTTCAACTTTCTGCAATCTTCCAGTAAAGTATGATTTAAACCATTTGTTCACTGTTCCACTCATACCACAGTACGTAAGCATATCTAGAAGAATTCCATGATTTACACAATCGAAAGCCTTTGAGAGATCACAAAAATCCCAATGGGTGATGCCTGGTTATTTAGAACATTTAATATTTCAGTGGAAGAGTCCCGAGCAGGTGAAGTCCGCCAACAAAGAATGAAAGTTACAAAACATTTTCTGCCGATACTTGAATATTGCTCATCAGTGTTGGGTCCGTACCGGGTAGAATTGATAGAAAAAAAAGAGAAGATCCAACGGAGAGCAGCACGCTTCGTCGCGGACTCATTTACTACACACGAAAATGTCCCAGAGATGATTGGGAAACTCCTTTGGCAGACGCTGCCAGTATAGTTGTATTGCCGTGCGGGTTTCTGTCAAAGATCCGAGAGCATACGTGTCTCCACTATACTGCTTCCTCTCACGTTTTTTTTTTTTTTTTTTTTTTTTTTTTTTTTGCAAGAACCATAAACGACTGGAACAAGAGGAGGCAGTGACACTGGCGCAGAAATACCCCCCCCCTGTCTAATGAATGCTCAAAAAATCAAGCGGAACAATTTGCCATCCTCAATGCTCTTGAGTTCATAAATAATCTCTCGAATACTGATACAACTTCAGTAATTCACACCGACAGCAGCATTTCCTTTCCTATTCCACTCCCAAATTGAACGAGGGAAAAAAATGCCTATATGCCTCCGTACGAGCCCTAATTTCTCTTATCTTGTCTTTGTGATCACTACGCGAAATATAACTAGGCGGCAGCAAGATCGTACTACACTCAGCTTCAAATTCCGGCCCTCTAAATTTACTCAACAGAAATTCACGAAAAGAACGTCGTCTCTCTTCCAGCGATCCCCAACTGAGTTGCCGGAGCATTTCCGTGACACTCGCGCATTGGTCGAACCTACCGGTAACAAATCTAGCTGCTCGTCTCTGAACCGCCTCTATGTCTTCCTTTAAACTGATCTGCTGCGGGTCCCAAACACTTCAGCAATACTCAAGACGTGGTCGTACAAGCGTTTTATACGCGGTCTCCTTTACAGGTGAAGTACATCTTCCCAAAATTCTCCCAATAAACCGAAGTCGGCTGTCCGCCTTACTCACAACTGTCCTTACATGCTCGTTCCATTTCATATCGCTCTGCAATGTTACGCCTAGATATTTGAACGACGCGACAGCATCGAGAAGCTCACTATTAATGCTATATTCGAACATTATAGGATTGTTTTTTCTACTCATGCGCATCACCTTACACTTTTCTACATTGAGAGCTAGCTGCCATTCTTCGCACCAACTAGAAATTTTGTCTAAGTCATCCTGTATGCTATTACAGTCAGTTACAGACGACACCCTCCCATACACTACATCATCATCAGCAAACAGCCGCAAATTACAACTTACTCTGTCCATCAGATCATTTATATAGATAGAAAATAATAGCGGTCCTATCACACTCTCCTGGGGCACGCCTTACGATACACTTGTCTCTGATGAACACTCGCCGTCGACGACAACGTACTGCGTTCTATGACTTAGGAAGTCTTCCAGCCAGTCACAAATCTGTGAACCTATTCCATAAGCTCGTATCTTCGTTAGTAATCTGCAGTGTGGCACCGCGTCGAACGCCTTTTTGAAGTCGAGAAAAACACAAACCGCCTGTTGCCCTTCGTCCATGGCTCGCAAGATGTCATGTGAGAAAAGGGCAAGCTGAGTTTCACATGAACGATGTTTCCTAAATCCGTCCTGATTCATGGAAAGAAGCTTTTCCGTTTCAAGGAAATTTACTATATTCGAACTGAGAATATGCTCCAAAATTCTACATGAAACTGATGTCAACGATATTGGCCTGTAATTGTATGGGTCAGTTCTCTTTCCTTTCTTATACACGGGAGTCACCTGCGCTTTTTTCTAATCACTAGGAACTTTGCGCTGAATTAAAGATTCTTTGTGTGTTTATATGGTGATTATATATATATACAAACAAGACCGTTCCGCTGATTATTTATAACAATTCCCTGGAGTTCGTAATATAACAACAACCACACAAAACCGGTTCTCCATTTTGGTGTGTTCGTGACGCGGTGACTTTGTGCCACAAAACAAAACAAAAAAGTCGAGCAGACAGTACGTGAGTTCGTTGTGGAACATGTCTAATCACTAGCTATTGTTTTTCCCTACTGCATTCGGCTACAAACAAAGTTAAAAACTACAGGCGTGCTTTCCACACGTTCTCGGAAAAACAATAGATACTGTCTGCTAACACTCATTACGTCGCTAGTATATGCGAGTTGTTAAGGCAGTAACTCAATGGCTTATTTAATCAGAAACGAGAAAGCAAATTTGTGAACTAATCTCAATCGAACGAATTTTCTAGTAACTATTTGAGAGGTCATTCGGTACAAACAGACAAATCACCGAAGGCTTAAAGCTCAGCAGTGACGCCAATGACCAACAATCTCGCGCAAGATAACACAAATCGTGTTACTGACCTTTAGACATGCCTGCATGAATTACCACATATATTCTTCGTCCAAATCACCAAATGCCAGGCAACGCGTTCCAAATGTATTAGCCCCGTTTTTTGTTTTAAGTACATGGCGCCGCTAGTTACTTCCCCTACGTCCTAGTGGATTCGTTGGTGCCTGCCCGCTACTTGAATAGTTGCGAACAACTCGCTCCAACAGCCGTACAGTAGAAGTTGCTTGCCTAGTTCACTGCCTTCATTGTTCTCAATTATACTGAATTATTTTGTAGTCGAGTGTGAAATGTATGGAAACACTGAAAACCAGACAATTCACTTCCAATCGCGCAAGTATGTGAATATTATATAGCAATAATTATGTTTTTTCGTCATTCATAGACCTCTAAAGTTTTAGTCCAACCTTGGTAAAATTTTACTTATGGTCGCGGCGGCGTCGTATGCTGATGTTGGCAACGACTGTTGAATGTACTTTAGCAGCGCGTAGTGGAGCGCCGTGTTCGGGTGCGCGCGGCCGTCCGCCGTCGGGGGTTCGAATCCCCCCTAGGGTATGGATGTTCGTGTCGTCTTTAGTGTAAGGTAGATCATAAGCAGTTTGTAAGTTTAGGAACTGATGATCCCGCAGTTAAGTCCCTGAAGCTTAACAAACATTTGAACATTTTGAATTTACTTTGAAAACGCAGTCAAATAGAATGACGGGAGTAATCTTAAATGTTGGCCATGAAATAAATGACTGATGCTTTTTGTGTTCTGTGGTTGACAGTTTCGTATGTACCTTTGTTTCGTCAGTAAATTATCCTCGTAAAGCTTACATCTCGTTACCAACATTTGCAAACTACGCCGCCAGTGATGTAAGTGAAATTGAAACCGATCTTGATGAAATTTTGCACACACGACCTACAAACTAATAAGAAGATCACTGTCTACATGGCCGATGATGCCTTACTAGAGACATCTTGACACTATTTGACTGATCACCATGAAAGGTGGCACATGTTTCATGGAAATACTTTTATAAATGCAAGCCTCCGTGGCAGAGTTGGCAGATTTTTTCCATGGACAGGGGAGGGACAATATGGAGTGAGAAAGTGGATGAAGGGGAGGGAGAGAGAGAGAGAGAGAGAGAGAGAGAGAGAGAGAGAGAGAGAGAGAGAGAGAGAGAGAGAGAGAGAGAGAGAGAGGTGATGGAAACGGGGGGGGGGGGGGGGGAACTGGAAGACGAGAGGAGCAAAAAAGGACAGAGGGAAGGGAGAGGAGGTGATGGACAAACAAACGATTACAATAAAACAGTTCGTGTTGACACTTCTGGGCCGGAAAAGCCCGTTATCATTGCTGTTTGGTAACACAGTGAACTCGCAGTCGGGAGGACGGTGGTTCCAATTCGGCTACGGCCACCCAAATTTGTTTTCCGTGATGTCCCTAAATCTCTTGCGCTGATGTCAGGGAGGTTACTTTGGAAGGGCGAATTTGCTTCAATTTCCTTACCTGAATAATGTAAGTGTAAGCTGTCGGCGGGACGTTAAACACTTATCCTCCTTTATTCCTTATTTTTATCGTTGCTTTGATACCTGTACGTACCGTGCGCAGATCTTGGTGAACGATTTTGCTGTGTAGAAGTCCATAACCTCGTATACGGATGTGGCGATGTGAACGTAACCACTGCAACCAGCAGCTTTGGACATCAGAAGCAGCATGTGCAACTTGTCTGGCAGTTCTCCGGAAGGACCAGTCTGCCACCAGAAGGCTTCAGTTTCGCGCCTTTCAAACTCGCCCAGTTGGCTGTAGGAAGCACGAGTAGATCTGCATGGTAAGCGCTCTTATAGCTGTTTCACTACGCCATCTGTCTGCCGACGACGTTCAAACCATTGTCGGAACATTATTATTATTATTAAGGTGGGGCCTACCGCCATCGGATCAATATCGACTCCTTGTTTCCAGGTGTAGTAATTTTTTTTCCTGCAATATATGAATTATAATTAAAAGTGGATCAGTTAGCAGTTATTTATAAACAAACGCACTGTTTATACAGTCGCTGGGTTTCAAAAGCCATTTCTAACTGATCAGATCGAATGGTTTTGAATAAACGCATAGAGGGGCGGAGTGCGAGACTGCGAGGCCACTGGCAAGTAAACCTAATCTCCGATTCTTCTAAAATTTCGATTTGTTATAATACACGAAAAAACAAGGGACGCGTACTTTTTCTTAGCGGCGGCAAAATATATTTAAGGGGTGAACGGTCCCTCCAAAATGGGAGCTAAAATAGAAAAACTATGTCAACCTTGAGATTAGAGAAGCGATTTTATTGTTATGAAAGTATCTTTTGGCAAAAGACGAAAATCGGTCTAGGTAGGCCTATATTTGTGGGGTGAGAGTGAAAATCAGGGGCCAACTACCCCGAAAGGGACCAACTTCTATCTGCTACAAAAAATTGGTTTTCAAATAGAATCTATTGAAACTTCAAAAGGAAGGCTAATTAAGAAAACTGTATTTTTGTTTTTATTTATTTGATGGGTAAACATACCTTATATTGCTGCGCTGGAATGATACTGCCCGTGAAACACCTTGTAAATATACATTTTTGAACTGTTTTATTTCTTTAATACACCGGTATTGAAAGTCGCTTAATGAAATTCAGTATGGGTGATCCAGCATCGAAGACGAAAATATGGGAAAAGATCCATGCATAGGCAGCAGAATATTGTAAAATCTACTTTTGAAATCGTAGCGAATATTGAATTTTGAGAACCTGATTTCAGATTCGGATCCAGCGATTTTATGTGCCTATATATTATAGAAATGAAACAGTTCAGAAATATAGATCCACAACGTTTTTCATGGGGGTAAGCAAACGAGCGTGGCAATATAGGGGTTGTTTACCACTGTTGTTGTTGTTGTTGTTGTTGTCTTCAGTCCGGAGACTGGTTTGATGCATCTCTTCACATTACCCTATCCTGAGCAAGCCTCTTCATCTCCACATAAGAACAGCAACCTACATCTGTCTGAATCTGCTTACTGTATCCATCTCTTGGTCTTCCTTTGCGATTTTTACCCCACACACTTCCCTCCAAAGCTAAATTCACAATTCCTTGATGTCTAAGAATGTGTTCTACCAATCTATCCCTTCTTTTAGTCAAGTTATGCCAGAAATTTCTTTTCTCCTCAATTCTGTTCACTACCTCCTCATTAGTTACGAGGTCCACCCACCTAATCTTCAGCATTCTTCTGTAGCACCATATTTCAAAAGCCTCAATCCTCTTCCTGTCCGCACTGTTTATCGTCCATGTCTCACTCCCACACAAGGCAACACTCCATACAAATGCCTTCAGAAAGGACTTCCTTAGGCTTAAATCAATATTCGATGTTAACAAATTTCTCTTTTTCAAAAACGCTTTTCTACCCATTGCCATTCCGCATTTTATATCCTCTGTACTGCGACCATCATTTGTTATTTTACTGCCCAAGTAACAAAACTCATCTACCTCCTTTATTGCTTCGTTTCCCAATCTAATTCCTTCAGCATCACCTAATTTTCTTACACTGCACTCCATTACCCTAGTTTTGCTCTTGTTAATATTCATCTTATATACACCTTTCAGCAGACTGTCCATTCCGTTCAATTGCTCTTCCAGGTCCTTTGCTGTATCTGACAGAATTACTATGTCATCGGCAAAACGCAATGTTTTTAATTCTTCACCCTGAACTTTAATTCCTTCTCCAAATTTCTCCTTGCTTTCCTTTATAGCTTGCTCAATGTACAAATTGAACAACAATGGAGAAAGACTACAGCCCTGTCTTACTCCCTTTCCAACCACTGCAACCCTTTCATGCCCTTCAACTCTAATAACTGCTGTCTGATTTTTGTACAAGTTGTAAATAACCTTACGTTCCCTATATTTTACTCCTGCTCGCTTCAGAACTTGAAAGAGTTAATGCCAATCAACATTGTCAAAAGCCTTCTCCAAATCTACAAAAGCTAGATATGTAGGTTTGCCTTTTCTTAATCTATCTTCTAGGATAAGCCGTAAAGTGAGTATTGCCTCCCGTGTTCCTACATTTCTCCTGAACCCAAACTGATCTTCCCCGAGGTCGGCTTCTACCAGCTTTTCCATCCGTCTGTATATAATTCGTATTAATATTTTTCAACCATGACTCATTAAACTGATGGTTCTGTAGTTTTCACATCTGTCTGCACCTGCTTTCTTTGGAATGGGGATTATAACATTTTTCTTGAAGTCTGAGGGTACTTCGCCTGTCTCATACATCTTACACACCAGGTGAAACAGGTTTGTCATGGCTCGTTCTCCCAGAGAATTCAGTAGCTCTGAGAGAATATCATCTACTCCAGGAGCCTTGTTTCGACTTAGGTCTTTCAGGGCTCTGTCAAACTCTTCTCTCAGTACAGTATCTCCTATTTCTTCATCTACATCCTCTTCCCTTCCTACAATATTGTCTCGAAGTTCATTTCCTTTGTAGAGCCCCTCTATATACTCTTTCCACCTTTCGGCTTTCCCTTCTTTGCTGAGAACTGGTTTTCCATCAGTGTCCTTGATATTCATAGAGCTGTTTTTCTTATCTCCAAATGCTTCTTTTATTTTCCTGTAGGCTGTATCCATTTTTCCCCTATTTATACATTCTTCTACATCCTTACATTTGCCTTCTAGCCACTCCTGCTTAGCCATTTTGCACTTCCTGTTAATCTCATTTCTTAGTCGTCTGTACTCCATTTTGCCTGTTTCATTAACTGCATTTTTATATTTTCTCCTTTCATCGATTAAATTTAGTATCTCCTGTGATATCCAAGGATATTTTGTAGGTCTTGCCTCCGTTCCTATTTTGTCCTCTGCTACCTGCACTATTTCATCTCTCAATTTTACCCATTCCTCCTCTACTGTTTTATTTTCCCCTGTTTCTGTGAATTGTTGCCTAAAGCGCCATATATTATAGAAATGAAACAGTTCAGAAATATAGATTCACAAAGTTTTTTCATGGGGGTAAGTAAACGAGCGTGGCAATATATTGGTTGTTTACCACTATATAAGAAAAATACGGGTTTTCTTAGTTAGCCTTCCTTTTGAAAATTTAATAGATTCTACTTCCATTAAATCAAAACTAAGACATTGTTCTCTGTTGGGGTGGTTAGCCTTCTGATTTTCATTCCCCCTCCAATACACTCAGGCTGATTTAGTCTTATGAAAAGATAACTTCATAACAAAAATGATTAAAAATCACTTGACTAATGAAGTTATTTATCTTCATTGTAGCCCTAATTTTGGGGGGACAGTTTCGCCGCTTAAATGTGTTTTACCATCAAAAAGAAAAGAAAAAGTGTGTTCGTTTTTCATGTATTATCGGCAAATTTCAGAAAAATCGGAGAGTGGCACTTCAGTTGGTGCACTTGTGACTTGTGAGAGGAGTCCCCCGCCAGCAGCAGCAGCAGTGACTGGCCGGAAGCGGTGAGTCGGCGGCTCACGCGGCGCTCGCGTGTGAATGGCTGGTGGCGCGCCTGCACCTACGCCTACGCGTCGCCTCGCGGGCCGCCCACGCACGCACGCACGCACGCACGCGCGCACGCAGCTGCTGGTGGTGGTGGTCGCGCAGGAACGCGGGTTCTCACGCGGCGCCGCTTTGGGCCATTCGCAGCCGGCGGGCGTGGCTCGCGGAATGCCTGCGGCTCGCCGCCCGGATGGCCGCGCAGACCCGCCGCACCTGCTGCTGCTGCCTGCCTCCCACGCAGCGGACACACTCCCACGCACAGCCATCTGCGCTCTCTCTCACTCCCTACCCCGTCTCTGCACTTGCCCTGTTCTCTTACCGCTTTTTTCCTTGTTTGTTTCCTCAAGCAACAAGTTGTACCGGGTTGTTATACATTGAGCCGTATGAATAAAACGGAGTATCTACTTTATACTCAGAATTCCAGAGAACATACTCAGGTTCGCGTTAATAAAGGGAGAATATACTTCAGCGGAGTACGTTCACAGAGTGAGTAACAGGATGAGTGGAAGTTGCTCACAGTAGAGAACTTTTTCAAATTTCATATGAATAAAACTACAGAAGCTTCTCACGACCGGAGAACATTTCCTGATTTCTGAAGTGAGCTCTCTAGCATACTTCCTGCTGAGTGACTTCTATTAAGGTTACGTTTTACTGTGGCTTATAAGAAAAATGACAATATCTTTGTTAATATCAAAAAGGAACAAGTTCCTGATGTTCTGCAAAACTTTGTTATTGGTCACAAACCGGCTTTCGGCTTCTTAGGCCATCATCAGGTGACAACTGAATGTAGTACACATGTTTTCAAAGATGTTAAGATTTACAAAGATGTTATCACAGACAATCGATTCTTCACAGAAAAGTTCATCGCAAAAACTTATTTATGAGACTTATTAACATTTATATAAAAATATATAAATTTACACATATTTATTATATTTTTATGTAAATGTTAATAAGTCTCATAAATAAGTTTTTGCGATGAACTTTCCTGTGAAGTATCGATTGTCTGTGATAACATCTTTGTAAATCTTAACATCTTTGAAAACATGTGTACTACATTCAGTTGTCACCTGATGATGGCCTAAGAAGCCGAAAGCCGGTTTGTGACCAATAAAGTTTTGCAGAACATCAGGAAGTTGTTCCTTTTTGATATTATTATCATGTTCTGTCAAGTACCGACGGAAAAATCAATTAACATCTTAGTTACTTAGACGGCAAACGCAAGTTCATTTATACGTAGTCTTTAAGAAATATTAGGGGATCTAAAAAGTTAATGCAAATAAAAACATTTTGTTGGCGAATAGCTTCCTTCAGAAAAATCGTGACTGTCGCACTTCAAGCATCTTATAAAGTGACGAGAGTGATGTAAGAGGAATGTTTTCGTTACCGTACCGACATAGAAATGAAATACAAGTGGATTCAGCTGCGTGTTTTACCCATTTGTTTGGAGTGTATATTTTCAGTTGTAAACAGCTACACAGCAAAATAATATTGTGTTTTTAAATAGTGTCTATTAGTAAGGCCTTACGATGTTAGTTCCAAATAAAGTGCATCCCAAGACTTCAGTTTCTATCCAAACCGGTTGGCCTATTTAAGATGCGTTTTCTGACTTCGTAATCGCTAACTTCTGTTATGTTAGAAGTAAGTTACACGACAGGAAAATTAATAACTGATTAATTACGTACCTAGCAGTATGTTTCTTGTAACAAAATCGCACGGCCTAACGCTTATGAGTAGACCATTGGGTGTCATATTTAACAACAAGTAGGCCTACCTCATGTTAGAAACCTCCGACAGCATTCAACGTTATAACAGATGAATATGTGATGCATTCTTAAAGTTTCGTTCGCAATTTGTGCTAACTCAACTTCATTAACAAAAACGTTTCTCGCGTGACGAAAATTTTGTATCGTCAGGAGTGTATATTTTCGTAAAAAAGTGCGCATTTGGTCTTAATAATATGCTCCTTGACAACAAACTAATTTCTAAACATAGTACAGTTCTTCTTGAACACGCAAATGCCTATTCTATATTTGTACACTTAATAATTTGCCTGACTGGGCTAGTTTAAAGAAACACGCGATTGAACAGCTGTTCTGTGGTGGACATGACACGCGGAGAACTTATTCAAGAAGGGAGTAGAGGAAGCGAGAATGAAATACCTGCTCAGAGCATATGCTTCGAAGTCTTTATTCACACGACATTGAGAACTTACTCAGAGATTTTCCCTACGACTATTTTACGAATGTTACAAGGGAAACGTTATTTACAGTCTGTATTGTGCAATTTATTATTATTCCGTAATTCGATGCGTAACAGTTCAAAACTTTTTGTCTCACGTTCTGTAGGATTAACTCAACCCAAACTACTGGGGTATGGAACGTGCCGTTACATAAAATATTCAGTGAAATGCTGATCAAAAGACAGAAGGTACAAGATAGCATATACCAATCTTAACACATTTCAATGATTGCTTCTGGTTTGTTTTTTTTGTACTCTTTTCTTATACAAAACATGGAAATAACTCGTAGGATTTGAAACTGATCATTCATGTTTGTAGAAGAATTGTTTCTTCACGTAACGTACAGAAATAACACTCTGGTGTCATGTACTACCATAATAAAAACGAAAAATTCTGCGAATGAAAAAGAACTAATTGTACATTTTTTTCATGAATTGGTTGTTAATCTGCAAAGTAATTACCGTCACTTCAGAGAGTACTGTAGCGACGGAAAGGTTTGGATACTAATAATCGATATATCCATCTTTTATTACGGTCTACTTCTGTAGTATAAACTGGCGATTTATTTGGTATAAAATATAACAAGTTGCTTTGTAGATTTTATTATTGTTCCGTAACTGTCATTCAAACCACTACAGGCTCAGCATCAGTAGAGAAGTGACAAACATTTAGTTTGTTGTACCGAGTGTAACTAGATGCTGTGGGATGGCTCTGGCAAAATGACTGAACTTTCGTTAGCTTTCGTTGCCGATTACTAAACGAAACCTTATGGACTTTTTTTTTTTGTACTTACTCTGGTTTTCCTCTTGGTAAATACTTTTCACATCGTATACCACCATAGACATAAGTAACGGTTAGAAATACGCCAGAAAATTAGTTAGAAAAGTCTTAAAGATTTAAAATCGCGCTACAACTTAATTGTGCCAGAACTACTACGGGACAGTTCTTATTTAATAATTCGTTTTTACATCTTCTGGCCCAACGACAACGGGATTTTTCAAAGTAAATGTTGAAATGTTTGTATAATCTATGGGACTTAACTACGGGGTCATCAGTCCCTAAGCTTACAAACTACTTATGAACTAGCTAAGACTAAAGACGGCACAAATATCCATGCCCGAGGGGGGATTCGAACCCCCGACCGTTGTGGCCGGGCAGACCGTGACTGGAGCGCCTTAGTCCCCTCGGCCACCGCGGCCGGCACGGAATTTTTAGACTATATCGTCATTGACTACAAAAGCGTTTTGGCTTATGAAGATTACCGTTTAAGCAAAAAACTAGGAAATGGAAATATATATATATATATATATATATATATATATATATATATATATATATATATATATTGAACATTCGAAAGTGAAACTCAAAATTCATAAAGATTAAAGCATCCTTCCTGCCAGTGAGATAATATAAGGAACACATTTCCTGTAAAAGTTCAGGATATGTAAGAATAAGCATGTATTCCAAGGACTTATGACTTACCAAAAACATTCCACTGACTTATTCAGTCTGTATTGCTTCAATAATTATATCTGGGATAGACACGTTAGAGTAGGATGACTTGGACAAAAATCACACAAATTCTGAAAGGTTTATTTATAAAAGCAATTCAGGTTTTTGCGGAGAATAGTTCAGAATTTTATCTTTGGCATATTGCCCCATTATTATGATGACAAGATGGGTGGGACAAAGACACTGGCGTGTGAGCAGAAGCGCAGATAAACATGTTTACGTGTTGTTTCACTGAACTGTCCCGCAGACTCATTTGGAACAGCTTCCGCTAATTCCCCAGGTCTTATCTAAGCCGCTAGCCAGTGATGCGTGTGTTGCCAAAACACGGCGTTATGGAATGCGCTCTCCCAGCCATTATAAAGAAATATGATTCGCTGAAACGCTTTGAAGTAGGACTACTATAATGAAGTATACATACAGTAAGCTTAAAATCGTTATTGCTTTATCTGAGAGAATCCTTAACTGAAGCAGCTCATTTTCGTAGTTATTGTAGCCGAGAGAATACTAGCAGTATGATGGTGTGTGTGTGCCACGTTAATCTCTGAGCTATGTTGGGACTCTGGTCAACAGAGCTGAAGCACACCCCTCAGCTGCCACATCCACTCACTAACGTAGTACTCCCTACATGCCTGGGGTACTGGTCTGCAGAAACGTTTTCATATAACAATTACTGTTTTGAGGTATGAGACTGTATTATAAAAATGTAATAAATATTTTTACTGCATCAGTCACTTTTTACTAGTATTTCATTATCACCACACGCTTAAGTAGCAAGCTTGCATCGTCACGTGTGTTTCTTACAGTGCACTACCGTGTGGTTTTGTTCATACGCTGTGTGCGCCAGAGAGCCTCTTCTGGAAATACGTACATCCGTTTTAGAGTGTATATTAAACGATTAGAGAACTTTGATCACTGCATTTGTACAGTTACTGACAGTCTGGTTGGCAGTCTGGGTCTCTGGCACACACAACACAAGAAATAATTTGTTTGTATCTGTGTTAATGTGCTCCGTGCACCAGATAATCAGACTGCCAACAAAACAGTAAATGCACAAATATAATTATACAAATACTCTAATCATATAATATACACATTAAAACAGATTCCTGAACAGGCTATAATTTCGACTCTCAACCTCTCTGGCACACACACCGTATGAACATAACCACACAGGAATGCACTAAATATTGTAAAATGCTTCCGATGGCCGGCCGCGGTGGCCGAGGGGACTGAGGCGCTTCAGTCACGGTCTGCTCGGCCACTACGGTCGGGGGTTCGAATCCCCCCTCGGACATGGATATTTGTGCCGTCCTTAGTTGTAGGTAGTTCATAAGTAGTTTGTAAGTTTAGGGACTGATGACCCCGTAGTTAAGTCCCTTAAGCTTAACAAACGTTTGAACATTTGCTTCCGATGACGGCAGTTTTCTCCCGAAACGTCTCGTGCTAATAGATTATTAGTAGAAACTGACTGCTGCAGTATAATAATTACGTACCAATTTTCGAATAAACCTTGATTAACGATATCCTGGGCTTTTAATTTAACTCCTTGCCGATGTGTTCGCTGATTTTTTAAATGAACTACGGTTCGCCTTATTGGATTTGAAAAAGAAATGGAGAACCTAAAGAAATTATGTTACGAACTACCTTGCACTAACTCTAAGATCTGAAGAGACAAGGGAACTGAAAACATCAGCTGGCAGTGGGGAAAGTTGAAAGTTCTGGTACCACCCCGGGATTCGAAGCCGGGTCTCCAGCTCACTAGTCAGGTGCGCTGACCTCTACGCCGTCCCGTCACAGTGGCCTCCACAGCTGCACGGACTACTCTCAGTCGCACCTCCTACTAGAATCAAATTCCTACTATCTTATTGTCCTCAATGCTCGAGGCATTTCGCCTATGCCCCTAATAGTTCGAGCGTGGTGCACATGCGCTGAAGGCATTTTAATCGTCGTAAGAATAGACACCACATACAAGGCGTGGGCAAAATAATATGAACACATGGTATCGAGGCAATATACAGGATGTATCAAAAACGATGGCGCAAACCTACATGGTTGAGAATACACGATAGGAGAAGCAAATAGTCCCAGTAAACATGGATCCGCAAAGGAGCAGCTTGAGAGAGAATTACGAATCTTAATAGTAAAGTCTAAATTTCAAATTAATTTGTACTAACTAGGACGATGTTTACAATCACGTCAGTGGCGGCTAGGTACCATACATTCTTAATCATCTCTCAAACGGCTCGTCTGCGAACACATATTTACTGGGACATTTCCGTTTCTATTATCGTTTACGTACAACCGTGTAAGTTTGCGCCGTACTTTTTGAGACACACTGTATGTTCTTAAAGATTTAATTAATTAAACAGTCTAAGACGGCATTTTTAAAATGACCGGTTTCGGCAAAAACCTATTGCCATCTTGAGACATAATTCACCATTTGGCTGTTGGTGGTGGTCATGAGTAGCGATGCTTCGCCGCGGTCAATGAACTGCTCAGTTTCTGTTACTGGAATAGACGCAGTGAGGCTTGGAACCTGCAGAGTTCCTATTCTTAAATTTTACTTTTTGTGTAGAAATTTTTGAAACAATTTGAACATAGGGGCTGCTTGCATTTATGGAAAATCTACTTTGTCTCTTTTTTTGTGAAATTGGTGGAATACGCTCGCCATCTTGCCACGCTAATGCGTCCGCGTAAACTTACTTTACTTTATTGTGTCCGAACTATTTAAAGGATATCGGCCCAGTACTGGGCTACGTCTATTCCATTAGTATTCGCGAGCCACAAATCTTCGAGGGCACACCGGTGTGGACATTTTTCACATGTAACAAGGTGTTCCATGTTTTGACTTTCTCCACAATCGCAGTTTACATCAGTTTGGTCGATTATACCCCACTTAAAGCATATTTACTTTTACTGGGGCGACCCCCGTTCTGGGCCTATTCAAGGTTTTAAAATTTAGGTTTTGGCCGGTCCACTGAACCTGGGGGAGAGGGAAATTTTCAGGCGGTTCGTCCTGGACGGTTCCAAGGAAACGTGTCCTAGACTTCAGTCGTGTCTCTGGTGGTCGAGCTCTGTAGAGGACATGCCGCTTATTTAAGAGTTGTTTTATTTTCTCTTCATGTTCTAAAGCGTTTCTGCGAGCTGTGGGATCTGCAAAACCAGCTGCCTTGTACAAGAGTCTGACCGGCGTTGGTTTCATGCAGCCTGAGTTTTGTCACTTCAGCCGTCGACACAATGCAGCATCTATCGCATAGGTCCGTGGACACTTTTTGCGAGCTAAATAACGAAAGCAGGTTGCACAGAAATGCGACCAACTGCCGTCTACTACAAAGGACGCCATCCACTACAGGGGTCTTTCTTTGTGAATTTGTAAATGACACGAAAGATGGCAGTTTAATCTTTTTGGCAAATATGACCAACTTTTACTTCAACGATATTGCAGATATAAATTTGACCCCACGCTTTGCATAAAATCTCCCGGTCAGTGCTGGGGAGAAGTCTGATAATTTTCTGATACTGTGAAAAGCACGGCGTGAACCTTTGTGTGTACATTTGTTCGAATATGCAATGTATTACTTATAGACTGTAGTTTATTGTCGAGGATGCTTCACAGTTATCCGACCAGTGACGGCAATGAGAGAAACAGTTACATTCCACGATATAGATGTCCAAATCATGACAACCTCCCCATGCTTGACCGTAGGAAGCAGGTATGCCGTATCGCAAGCTTCTTTAGGGGTTTTCGATACATAAACTTCATTGTAGGAAGCAATCTAAACTACGGTTCATCGGACTGCACCATATAATTCCGCCCATCAAGTGTCGAGGTTTTATGATCGTGTCACCACCACGTTCGCAGCTATGGCTTCTGTTATTAACTGCCGCCCTACCATGAATGTTAAGCTCCAGCCGTACTGTTCCTGGCGAAACACAGTTATTGCCCAAATAAGTGTTGAAATGTTCAAATGTTTGTACAACTTATGGGACTTAACTACGGGGTCATCAGTCCCTAAGCTTACAAACTACTTATGAACTAGCTAAGACTAAAGACGGCACAAATATCCATGCCCGAGGGAGGATTCGAATCCCCGACCGTAGTGGCCGTGCTGACCGTGACTGGAGCGCCTCAGTCACCTCGGCCACCGCGGCCGGCAAGTAAGTGTTGAATTTTGCAGTTCTATTTACGGTAGTAGTTTTATGTTGGCAGTTAACTTCGGGTTTCGCCCACTATTCCTCTCCGCGAGCGATGTTTTCCTTTGTTTTCTGTACTCTATCATTACCGAGCATACTGTAGTTAGTTAAACAACCTGCAGTCATTTTCGATACCGATGATCCGTCTAACTGCAGGATGCAGTTTATTGCCCGGCGTTCATATTATTTTGTCCACGCTCTGCATATAGTTAAAAATCTGACTGCAGCTTGGTAACGTCCCACCGTAATTCGAACAGACTGGCTGAAGATATCATATGGACGCTATCAGTCACTAGTCTTTTATCTCGAAGCTATCTTGATCCACCAAAGAAGCCAAACGGTTTTGACCTACCGAGGATCTTCTGGTACCACATCAGCAGGTTGAAGACTGGACATGGTTGCTGCAATTATTTCAGCCACAACGCTTGAGTGCAACCTGAAAGAACAGTCGATCAAACATCTGGTCCGACGCAGTCCTTTTCATTCCTACCCTAGCATTCCTGGCCATTTGGTCCTTCTCACACCTGGTTTAACTGAATGGTTGAAAGAATAGACCTTTCAAGTTGAGTTTACCTTGTTATGTACAGCTGTATACTGTATAACATTACCATGCGATTAAATAAATAAACCTCAAAGCTACTTTCAGATCTGTGCAACCAACGTTGGTTTCATTAGGAAGCAACGATCATTTTTAGATGTGTGAAGTTAGTTTCGTTTCAACTGACGTCATATGATAGTGCTTATCGGGCAACATACGGCCTTAATTGAGTGAAAGCCTACTGCCAGGAAACGCTTAATTTTTATCTCCGATCTGAGTGATTACCGCTGTCAGCTGTCACTGATACGTCCAGAGTATAACGGACACCTTAGGAAGCCCGTTTTTCACGTGTCGGAAGCGTGAAAAGTTATTTTTCTGACATCATAACAGTGATCGACACTCAGGTAAAACAAATCTGGGCAACAAAGCACAAAAATAGTCGAAAAAAGATACTCGTGCACTTCACTGTGCATGACGTGTGAAAAGGAAAAATATCAGAGTTCGCGGACCCCTCTTGTTTACTGCGCGCTAAGTTTTGTTTATCGCGCCTCGCCATACGACATTGCTTGAGATGTGCCACATCTGGCCCGGGGACCGAATCCGACTCTGTTTAGTTACAATCCAGCGCGCATAAAGGAATTCGTGGCAAAGAGCGTCGGTATTCTGCGTAAGCACTGCGGCTGTTTAAACACCTGGCAGGACATTATGAATAATCAGCAACCAGTAGTTTTTATAAATAATTTTTTCATCTTTGTGTCTCGTGATTATCTTTTTGTACTGAAGGCTTTGTAGAATTATGTACAGCTTATTTCTAAAAGATATTGTAAAACACCGAAAGTAAAATTTTTGAAAACATGTCCCGTTGCGGTTTTAAGTCTGTAGACTTGTTTGATGCAGCTCTCCACGGTACCATGTCCTGAGCAAGCCTCTTCATCTGCGAATAAGAACGACAACCTCCTCCTCAAATGTTCAAATGTCTGTAAATCTATCGGACCAAACCGCGGTGCGTCAATCCGCAGCTTACAAACTACTTAAACCTAGGTAAATTAACCTACGGACAACACGCGCGCGCGCACACACACACACACACACACACACACACACACACACACACACACACACACACACGATTCCTTGGTGTTTCAGAATGTGTCCCACCAACCTATCGCTTCTCTTAGTCAGGATATGCCAGAATTTCCTTTCCAATTATGTTGAGCACCTCATTAGTCACGTGTTCTACCAATCTAACCATCATCTTGTTGTCTGACACCCTTATCGTCCACGTTTCGCTCCCATACAATGCAACACTCCAGACAAATGATTTAGGAAAGGACTTCCCAACATTTAAACTAATATTGGATGTCAAGAAATTTCGCTTATTCTTGATGACGACATCCTCCTGGTTAGTCCCCGCCCGAAAATCCGAATGAGGGACTGTTTTACCTTCGGTATATTTTACCAAGGAAGACATATATTCATACAGTAGAGCTGCATGTCCTCTGAAAAAGTAACGACTGTAGTTTCCTCTTGCTTTCAGCCGTTCTCAGTAACTGTATGCCAAGGACACATTAGCTGATGTTACAAGGCCAGCTCAGACAATCATCCAGACTGTTGCCCCTGTAACTACTGAAAAGGCTGCTGCCCCTCTTCAGGAACCACACGTTTGTCTGGCCTCTCCACAGACAACCCTCCACTGTGGTTGGACCTACGATACTGCTATCTGTATCGTTGAGGCACACAAGCCACCCAACCTCGGCAATGTCTGTGGTTCATGAGTGTGGTTTGAAAGCATACTGGATAGTAACAGCGATATTGATACAGTGATTAAAATTAAAATTCTAGTTTTTATTTCATTGTTGTGTCAATTCAAGTTTGTGCGGCCTGTTGCACCCATCGCCAGCACCTGTAATCATCAAGATACTCATCTGAAGATAGTCTTAAGGAAAAACTAGATTTATGTCGATGAGGGCTGTTATTAATTTTAATTTGTAAGCCACAATGTTCACGACGTTTAATTGGAAGTGAACATCACAAGATGGGCTGACATGAAAACAATGTACTCCGAAAAACAAGTGTAATAGGGCGTATTTTGTTGTCGTGTTATGTCGGGAAAGCGATACGTTTCATGTTGGTGCGTCACAGCAAATTCATCTAGCTGAAGGCACGTGAAGTACTGGCGTTATCTTCGGCGTCAGCCATCGACTTTTGCACAAAGAATGAATAAGCAAGTACGGCTCTGTTGTGGGTGGTCTTACCGTCTCCGAAAAACCCATCCAATCACAATCGAGTTGACTTTCTCTTATCTAAGCTTACCACTATATATATTCAAGATATTTTGAGGGTGTAGTATTTTCAGGAGCCACAATTGATTTTCTGCAAGCGTGGGGTTTCGCGGTCGTTGTCACCGTCAATACAATTATTCTGTGAATGAGACCGCATGTCATTTTTATATCATCTACCGACGTTTCGGCCACTGTTAGAGGCGGCCGTCATAAGGGTCTGTGTGAGAGACAGATCCTGATGAAGGCCGCCTGCAACAGTAGTCGAAACGTCGGTAGATTTTATAAAAATGACGACACGATTTCATACTCTGAAGAATTTTATTGACGATAGTTTTCTTGTTTGAGTACGCCTTGTGACTGTTTATCAGTGTTCTAACTGCTGCTGTTAGATTTCTTTCCATAGTGTCAAAGAATAAGTTCTGCGTAGCAAGAGCTAGGACATCTGCACGGAAAAATTTTCACATACTCGGAGTCAATAGCTGGACGTTAGTACAAATGTTGAAGAGGAGCCAAGATGGTTTCCTGAGGTAGACCATTTTTCCGTTGTCCTTGATATCCAGCAAAAACCTGCGGTTTTAGTGGAGGGTGCTGAGTAGTCTAACTAGACGGGCGTTCTTGATGGTGTTTTACAATTTGGCATGAAGTAACCGGTGATGGACAATACCATACGCGAATGGGTCATATTGAAAAACTGCCCTGTGCAGCTTGTTTGGTCAAAATCCTCCTTGTTCGCATATGAGAAGAGGGTCAATTACTGGTAGGATTCTACTGAGAAACATACGTTCGAATAGTTTCTAGAGGTGACTCAAAAGGCAAACTGGTCTAAAATTCTTTTATTTGCTTTCTTTCCAGGTTTCGGAAGAACTATCACCCTGCTCTTTTGCCAGATCTTCGGTATTTGGCACTGGTTAATGTAACTTTCGACAAGATGCAGGATCCATTTTCTTGTTTTTGAGCCGAAATTCTTAACTTGCTCCATACGGAAGTCTTCTAAACCAGATGCTTTACCAGTTTTGCTCTCCTTAAGAGCCTTTTCATATACACGGAATGTATGAGTAAAGTTGAAAACGTGTACCCAGCCATGATTCGAAGCCGGGTCACCTGCTTCCTTGGCAGTTGATCACCGCACCTGCATGGATTACCTAAGTACGCCTTCTGTCAGATACAAATTGTCAATTTTATCTTGCCCATATTACTCAAACACATACTTTTATAAAGTGAGTCTCGTAAGAGTAAGAGCGCCTCCGTAGTTAAAGGATCATTGCCCATCATCGGCATGTTATATAAGCTACACATATAACTTAATAGCCTTGTTTAATTCAGATATCTCTAATGGGAGGGTCAGATCCCTCGTTTGTTCTTGGGGCTCTTGGTGTATCTTAGGCACTTTGATTCTGTTGCTTAATTTTCCATCCATGAACAGTTGGTATGGTATCTGATCTGTAGTGATGTTGCAGTGTGGTGTGGATCTGGTTGGGTCATTATTGAGGCGTCTGAGTCTCCGCGCTTATGGCTGTTCCTGGTTAGGTCAACTTGTTCTATAGTTTTAACCCAATAATTCCTTTTGGATTCTTTCAGGCATGTAATATGTTTATTCCCAACTGCCAGCGTTGTCTCGCCCAATGGATCTTTTTAGTACCTTATGCTATGTAAATTGAGCACTGACTTCTGAAGTTAGACCAGGGAATTATGATTTCGAAAAACTTAAGGGTTTGCAGCCAGGTATCAAATTCGATGTCGACGTCGAATTTAATACCTGGCTGCACACCCGTAAGTTTTTCGAAATTGTTATTCGCCAGAAATGTGTGATGTTCGACAACCCCGAGGAATGGCAATTCTGAAGCATTCTTTTACAGCCTCAACAAAAGTATCGAGTCAGGTGAAGGTTGAAAACTGGTGCAGCAAACCAACGTTAAGGTTATTGATTTGTAATTGTGTGGGTCCATTCTTTAACCTTATTGTAGACATATATCTAAGAAAGATGGACATCGGCTGTTTTGTTAAGAAATGGTAGACGTTCCGCCGTTGTTAGGGAATTTTGTATTTGCTACAATTGTCAACACATTTTTCACGCTGGCCCCATGACCAGCGTAAAAGTAGATTTATCATGGGTACCAGTAATTAGTACTGGCTTTATTCTATGTAACATAATAATCCGTTTTACGCTGGTCAGAGTACCTGAAGATGGCACTGAACTATTTTAACCAAAAATATTCACTTTTACCAATCGTTGGCACGAAATATGCAAAATAAAATTTCCATAAATTAACGTTTGAACGTGTTTCGTTCCTTAAACAATTTATATGAAGTAGCCACGTGCTCTTTCTTTCCAGGCTAGCACCATCAACACCGTCACATGCCCTCACTTCGTGACTCGTTACTGAGAGGTTTGGAACCCGACCCTCCCACTACCGGGTGGGGTTGGCATGAACTTAAGCGACGCTGGTTCTGCTCTAGTCCATTCACAAAATACAGGAATGCTATTAGCCTGCGTTTAGTATGACTTCCAGTACCGCTCCAACCGTCAGGGGGAATTGAGTCTTTGACGAAGGAACTCGAGTAAAAGGGAACGGGATCAGTATTACCACGTCTGGTCTTTGACACCCACCTAGTAATAGGAGGGTTCATCGAATACAGTGATGAACATACTGATCAACAAAACTAAGCGACCACTTCGCTATAATCAGCCGGATCATGGCAGTGAAAATGCCCTTCACCATCAAGAGCCTCTGACAAGGCGTGCGTTAGCGACCAATGACACTAGATGGATCGTACGCGAACAGTTAGTGAAATGACGTTATGCCGTGCTGAGACATGTTTATTTAGAAAGACGCGTTTTCGGTGTGTGCACCGTTAACAGCGTTCCGTGGGAAGTGTCAACGGCAGCTGCGTGCGTCTGAGCTGGGTGGTGACACGGCACTGCACGATAAGACGGAGGTGCCGTTACACTGCGGCCACACAATGGCGAGAGGCGGCAGCCCTTTCATGCCGCGGTGTCGACGGAGTCGTTCTGGGGATTCCACTCGGCAAACAGCGCTATCGCGCGCTCATCAAGGAGCGCAGGCCGCTCGTGACACAGGGACAGCGCAGCGGCTGGCTAGCACATGCGGGCCGCTTCAAGGCGACGCACCGCGCCTCCCAGACAATCTGCTTAGGCATCTTGCTGTCGCTAGCTCAGACTTGGCGGCTACGGAATAATAGGGTATTTGACTTTCCTGGAAATAGTTTTAAAATTGTTAATTATGTCATATTATGCTCCGAACATGCTTATTATCCTCATAAATTTCAGTACTTCGAACATAAAAACGAAATGAAATTCAAATAATTTTAAAGCCCGCTAAAACGCTACATTTGAATCATGTGATGCTTGTGACGTCAGAAACCACGATCTGCTGCTGCTGCACTCGTAAGATACACAAATAGTGTTACATTTTTCGGGCATTCGAGTTCGCAAAATGACCTACATATATTGCGTAGTTTCGCACTGTACCAATAGATCTAAAAAGACAACAGAAAAATTGTTTTTTCAAATTGAGAAGATGCGCAAAATGTGGTTGACACTCGCTCGAAGATGTCCAAATGAAATAACGGCCACTTCACGTGTTTATTTCTGTGAGGACCATTTTGATGTAAGTAAACACTTAATATTATTCCATTTCTCTTCTACTGCAAAGGTGTAAAGTAATATGTGCAAGTTAAGGATCTGATGTTTACATTTGCGAAGTAAAACTTCATAACGCTACACGCCTACGCTTTATGTGCAAGTAAAGCCGTTTCTTAATACATTTGGTGAAATTACAACATGAATATTGTTTTAGCCCATTATAAAGAATATCATTGATAATCTCCAGTAAGTGTACTTTTATCACCAGTAGATCGTATTCAAACAACGGTTTCAATAATGGGTAGGCCTAATCGTTTTATACATCGACAACGCCCTTCTGGTTACTTTACAACAACATACAGGGGAAATACCATAAGACAAAAGTATATCGTAATTCCAATTCCAAAGAAAGCAAGTGCGGACAAGTGTGAAAATTACAGAACTATCAGTTTAATAAGTCATGGTTGCAAAATACTAACACGAATTATTTACAGACGAATGGAAAACTTGTGTCATCCGACCTCGGGGACGATCAGTTTGGATTTAGGACAAATGTAGAAACAATACTCACATAATGACTAATCTTAGAAGATAGGCTAAGGAAAGGGAAACCTACATTCTTAGCATTTGTAGATTCGGAGAAAGCCTTTGACAATGTCGACTGGAATACACTCTTTCAAATTCTGAAGACAGCAGGGGTAAAATACAGGGAGTGAAGAGTTAAATTCAATCTATACAAAAACCAGACCTCATTTATTAGAGTCGAAGAGCAAGAAAGGGAAGCAGAAGTTCGCCAATGTTGTTCAACCTGTATATTGAGCAATTAGTGAAGGAATTCAATGAGAAATTTGGAGAGGTAATTAAAGTTCAGGGTGAAGAAATAAAAACTTTGCGCTTTGCCGATGACATAGTAACTTTGTCAGAGACTGCAAAAGATCTGGAAGAGCAATTGAATGGAATGGTGTCTTGAATGGAAGATATAAGATGAACATTAACAACAGTAAAACGAGGGTAATGGAATGTAATGTCAGAAAATAAGGTGATGGAATTAGGTTAGGTAATGAGACAATAAAAGAAGTAGATGAGTTTTGTTATTTGGGTAGCAAGATAACTTCTGATGGCCGAAGTAAATAAGATATAAAATGCAGAATGGCTTTGGAAAGAAAAACATTTCTTAAGAAGCGATAATTGTTAACTTCCAATATTAATTTAAATGTTAGGAAGTCCTTTCTGAAAGCATTTGTCTTGAGTGTAGCATTGTATAGCAGTGAAACGTGGACGATAAGGAGTTCAGATAAAAAGATGATAGCTTTTGAAATGTGGTGCTACAGACGAATGATGAAAATTAGATGGGTAGATCACGTAACTAATGAGGAGGTGCTTAACCGAATTGACATATCCTGACTAAGAGAAGGGATATATTGGTTGGACACATTCTGAGACATCAAGGAATTGTCAACTTAGCATTAGAAGGAAGTGTGTGGGGTAAAAATCGTAGAGGGAGACCGAGGGACGAATACAGTAAGCAGATTCAAAAGGATGTAGGTTGCCGAAATTATTATCAGCTGAAGAGGCCTGCACAGTACAGGGTAGCGTGGAGAGCTGCATAAACAACAACAACAAAAACAACAACCACCCTATCGTAAAATACGTATAAAGAAGATATCACTAATGCGCCGATTCATTTAGCCTTTAAACTTTCTTAATATGCAGGTGTAAATACGATTAACACCTTGCTATCAATATTGAAGTAGCTAAAAATGAAACTAGTCTCTTAACTTTGTACTTTACTGTGTTAAATTTTACCAACCAACCCGGCGGCCTCCTGTGATATGCTGAATGGCGAGAATCATGTGACGTCGCCATTAGCCAATCGCGTGACAACACAAATGTTTTGTCATGAAACCTTGGGCAATTACTTTTACTGATCGGACAAGGGTACATACAAGAACCTATCAATCACAGAGCAAGAACAGCATTATTTATTTACTTCATGGTCTGTACGATACACTAATCGAATCATATTTTGTGGTTCGAACAACTTGGCAAAGATTTTCTTTCGTGTTGTTGCTGTTGCCAACATAATCACTCTAAGTCGCCTTGAAATAAGGTAAAATTTTATCCTTTACTACATAATATGTTGACTTCAGAGTAACTCTGCTGACACCAACAAGTAGGGTACGTTTTTGCAATGGCATAAAATATCTCTAGCAATAATGATCTTTAAAATGTATGCGTTACTTACATTGGAGTTTTCACGTTTCCTATTTCTGGTACGTAAAAATTTGGATTGTTTCTGAAGAATGAAGATGCCACAAATTCATAAACTTTAGGGAGGTTTCCGCCGTCAGCCTTCAAATAGTTTTTTTTCCATTGTAGCATAAAAGCTGTAAACGTGTTTACATCAGGAAAAAACTACACTTTACGCCGAGAAATTAAGGAAACAACAACGATACAGATCTCGTCTTCTAGTTGTCGCGTCGTAGTGGTCTGTGACGTCACCAATACTTGAGCAAATAATAGATACAGAGCGTTTTCGATCATGTGATCTAATCGTGAAATTTAATGGTTTTTAAGATTTAATTACGTAAAAATAACAGATGTTTTGTGAGAATGAGCGAAAATACTATCTGAGTGTTATTATCATTCAGAATAACCTCAATTCAAACCATATTTTTAACACAGGGAAATACCCTATTAAGAGACAATGGCTTGCATCTATTATATGAAAAAGAATATTTGTTACTTTGTTCGTATTTTATGCGTCGCCGTACCGTTCATCCGATTGCTATGAAAATTTGTCAACACTTTTGCGAAAGTTACTGGCATAATAATACGATTGTACGACAGATGGTTAAGGAGAAATGACGTATTAAACAATGAAATGCGCTAAAAACTGCTGCATCACGCACAGTGTTGCATATCTACTAAATTATGGGCTGATTTAAACCAAATTTGGCTCCCACATTCCTTACCGTGAGGTTACAAGGGTAACAACCACCTACGACAAATAATTCAGGAGATGACGCATTTAGAAAATCATTTATTGTGAAGCCTGGGATTCACTACACTCGTTTGCTCTATTTCAGCAGTAACATGAAGATCATACAGCTTACCGTCAAGTGTAACTGCCCGTAAGTAAATCGTTTTCTCTGTTCTGTCCAATTGCTTCCAGATCTCTCTCTCTCTCTCTCTCTCTCTCTCTCTCTCTCTCTCTCTCTCTCTCTCTCTCTCTCTCTCTCTCTCTCTCTCTGTCAATCTCCCTTTCCATCTACCTCTACCACCTCCTCTTAATTCTGTCTTCAACCCCCTCGACCCTCCTCTTTCTGACCATCTCTTCCTCTTCCATCTTTCTCCATTTTCTCTCTCCTCGTCGTAGCTGTTAATGAAGCATACTGGGACGAAATTGTGATGCGACAAGCGGCGGCAGCTGCATTAAGTTCGCTGGTATTGTGCATTAGCAATAAACTTCTTTGTGGTAACCTTGCCAAGCGTCCAATAACTGACAAAAAACTAACCGAAATGACGAACCCAATTAACAACGTTATTTATAGAAATCGTTATTACGATGTTTTGATTTCTGCTGCTGACAATATGATTGATCTAGCAGTTGTGCCATTGTAGTTGCCCAGTATAAGTGTGTTGCTGCAAATGAACCATTCAAATCACGAACGTTGCTATGCGAATGCACGAAATGACCTTGATTTCATATGTCATTTCTATCGTTATAACTGATCACAACGCAAATCAGAAATTGGCAGCACTTCGATTTTCGACGTTGACGTATGGTATTATTATTGTTTGAAAAGTTAGTGTGTGATAGTGAACACTAGCGTTATAAAAATGGTTGTGAAGCTTATGGGACTTAACTGCGGGGTCATCAGTCCCTAAACTTACAAAATATCTTATACTAAAGACAGCACAAACATCCATGTCCGAGGGGGATTCGAACCCTCGACGGGGAACGGCCTCGCGTATCGCAGCATAGCACTTCAACGCGGTCGGACGCTCCACCGCGGCCTACCGTTATACCGGGTGATCAAAAAGTCAGTATAAATTTGAAAACTTAATGAATCCCGGAATAATGTAGATAGAAAGGTAAAAATTCACACACATGCTTGGAATGAGATGAGGTTTTATTAGAGCAAAAACAAATTAAAAGATGTCAGTACAAAAATATATAGCTCCTCCTCTAATCCGTTGGCATATCTCTGTAATGGATGCAGTACCGAATATGATAAACTACGTTTGTTAACAGTAGCCTTTTTGTGATGTAGATCATGTGAATCAGTTATACATGTAACATGCTGAATGTTCATTGTATTTAGTGTGGGACTTCCTGTCAGTCTGTCCTATGTAGTAGCAAGTTTTACATTTAATTTTGTATATATACGGGTCTCAGGATATATATTTTTATTGCTTTCATTGTGGACTAACTTCTGTTGTTTGTGGATGTTAGTAATGTGACGTAAGTAGGTTTGCTTAAGATATGGCCGCAACATGTTCGTTTGTTCTGGGTATGAGGTGCGCCTGACATGCAAAACACTGTTTTTAGTCGTACAATGAAGACTTTCACGGCAGCAGTGGTCATAACTTGAAACTTCCGGGCTGAGATGGCGTGGTCCATGCGTAAACTTAGGGGAAAGTTTTACGCATGGACCACGGCATCTCAGCCGGAAGTTTCAAGTTATGACTGTTTTTACTTTTCACCCAAACATGTTTCAGCATCTTTGCGCCATCTGCGTTTTTATTTATTTATTTAAGTCTTGGTTTTACATCCCGTGGTCATTTAAGACCCTTTTTACATAGTTAGACACTGGTAATGTAGTCAAGGTGTTTTGGAGCACACCACCTCTTTCACTTATCAGTGGGCAACACACAGGAAATAGACATATTTATCAGACTTCATACTTTGGCAATATCAACTGTGTTTTGCATTTTAGGAGGACCTCATACCTAGAATTGTTGACTGCAAACAGGGAAATCACAAGAGCTGAACATCCAATGTGATCAATATGTATGTTTGTGTTATTACTTCCTTCCACAGAATCCGAAATTTCGCATTAGCCACTGCACTTTGCTTAGTGAATTTTAATCTCTTCTTTCCTGTTGTCTTTGTTAAAATTAAATTTCACTGCAGTTTTTACCATCGTTAGTATGCAGCATCCTTGTGTGCATGTGGTAACGCCCATAGTGACGGAAACCACCGTTTACCTGTATATCTTGAATTGTGTGTGTGTGTGTGTGTGTGTGTGTGTGTGTGTGTGTGTGTGTGTGTGGAGAGAGAGAGAGAGAGAGAGAGAGAGAGAGGAGAGAGAGAGAGAGAGAGAGAGAGAGAGAGAGAGAGAGAGAGAGAGAGAGAGAGATATTTACTGTGCACAAGTGAAGGGAAATTCATACTGCTACACTTCCCTTATTCAGTTGTGAAATTAATTTGCTCGTGCAAATTATTAGACAAATAAACTGTGGATTAAAGTGTTTTTCCTGGCTGCTGAATAGCTCCTGTCCTAGGTAGATAATGAAAGTGTCATTGTGCCCAGTATGAATGAGCCCATGGTGCTAAATGTTACCAATTAATGGAAGGTTATTCTATAAATTTAATTCTTTCGCCTTGCGAATGACTTTCGTGCTTTAGTAGACTGTTCTTTATGACTTATGGGTTCTTTATAGTAACGTCCGAGAACAAATTTTTCATTTCTAGTTATATAAAATGGGCACTATCTAGGATGTTTATTTCCCCATTTCATTGACTAGTATGGTACTGTTCTCTACGGTATAGGAAGGAGGAAGGAAGCGGAGGGTTTGACGTCCCGTCGACAGCGTGGTCATTAGAGACGGAGCTCACGCTCAGGTTTTTGGGGAAGGAAATCGGCCGTGCCCTTTGAAAGGAACCATCCCGGCATTTGCCTGGAGTGATTTAGAAAAATCACGGAAAACCTAAATCTGGTTGGTCGGAGGTGGATTTGAACCTCCGTCCTCCCGAATGCGAGTCCACGGTTTTACCACTTTGAAGTATAAATTGTTTTATATACATTAGATAGTGAAGTTTCTAAGACTGTATTAGTTATTAGTTGTACAGCACCTTTCATGGAGTTCCTTTTTGTCAGTGTTATAGATAGGAGTGAATTCTATGAGCAGTACTTTAATTTTACGACACTAGAATGTTAACTTCACTACTCAAACCGATATATCAACAAACTGACTGATTCGAAAGCAGGGAATTATCTCATAGTTTTAGACAAGCGTATCTGTGGAATTTGCTTCATATATCAAACATTATCTGTTGTTGGCAGCTATGCTTAATGTTTGAAGATCAGAGATAGATCCTCATATTTTACTCCTACGCTTCGCAGAATCACATTTACGGGTCGTCTACCGCTGCCTTAAAAACGCCATTTCAGCACACGCTTCAGTTCTTCAGTCCTTGTGTTTCAGGTGTGTGAGTGATTCTTTTGCTGAAAAATAATCCAAACTCTAGTTAAGCCCTGATGATTCGATTCTCATGACCTACCGTTTGCACATAATTATAACGAAATATTATAAAATCATACTGTAGTAAATAAATACTGCAACCAGTCACAAGATTTTTATAAATCAACTAGCTTATATGCCCGTGCTTCGCAACGGTTGTTGAAGGAGGAACTGTATCATGGCTTTTTAGGGTTTCCGGACCTCAGTCAGTAAAAATAGAAACCTTGTTGGATAGCTGTCAAACTCAGTTGTCCTAGCCAAGATGTCAAATAAGTAAAAGTCATTGTCCGAAACGAGGTATCTTCATGAAGTTTTTGATACAAATTGTGAAACGCGTCAAAATAAGCAAAGAAATGTCGTTAAGTGTTTCATACACAAAGCGAAATCAGTAACACTATGTTCAATGTTTGTTGGTATTCGTAGGCATAAGATTGCTTAATTCAGTCGCATACGTTCGTTTCCTTGTTCTACTGTCCCGTACGTATTATGCAGCAGCGGTGTTTATTAGTTCTTTGGTGCACTACAGCGCTTCTATCGCTTGTTTGCTGTACTATGCAATCCACACTTCAAGTATAACCTACATCTAAAACAATTTCCCTGATTCCACTTTTATGAAACGAAGTTGCTCCATGCATATCCGTGAAGTAGTTTAAGAGAGTAGGTACTTCTAATAGATGAACAGACAGTTACTGAAGATTGCGATGTATCTTATTTTCCGAGATATGATTTTGATGAAATCATGCCTATATGTTGCCTCAATCTCAGCTTTTCTCGAATTCTGATATGTTTCGGTAGATTTTCCAAAAAAATTATTTCATACAAACCTTGTCCTGAGAATTACGATCGGAACAAAGAAAAGATCAGCCAAATCGGTGAAGCCATTCTGAGGTGATGCGCTTTCATACATGCTGCAATTAATTTTTATTAATATAGATGTAACAAAGTTTACTTGCGTTTATTGTTTTCACTTGAAGTGAGATTACATCTATTGCTTATACATTGAACTTACTTCAGAGAAAGGTCTTCTTCATACATTATTATAGGAGAGTTATGTGTATTAGTATCGCTCCATGTTGATCTAAATTCAAGATGGCGGCGTTTGTTTCATGATCTGATTTGATGCACCAAAGAACATGACATTTACAAATATGGCATGGCACCCACAATGCAACAGGAGAAGTGACAGACCAACCTGGATACATGGAGGAGTGTAATAGCAGAAGGGACCGAGAAAGGATGGAAGGCCTGGACTGAGATCAAGACACTGGCGCAGAACAGAGTCCGGTGGCGGAAGTTCGTGATGTCCTATGCTCCACTTAGGAGATACAGGAAATAAGTCCATTCAGGTCATAATGCAGTGCAAGTGCAAAGATACTTACGCTCATTGTTAAAAAATACATTTAAATTTACATTTGAACTCAGCTTCTAATGGACAATCAAGAAAATTTCCCATCAGTTAAACGTCATCTTTGTTGGTTGAAATTATAAAAGCTGTATTAAATTCTGGAGGTACAATTTGTATTTGTTTCTTAATTCTAGCTGATCATTCAGGGTACAATTACGTTTATTGTGAATGTGACTATATATTTCAATTTCTTCAAGCAAATTCATTTCTGCTTCTTTTTCTGCAAAATGTAATATTTCTAGGTTTTCATCTATGCTTATCTTCATGGATTTATGTTGGGCCAAGTGAGAAGCAAAGGTTGATTTATTTAAATTGTTGAACCTGAGAACACCTACGTGTGCACGGTATCATGTATTAGAACTCCTTCCAGTTTGGAAAATGTAAAATTTGGGACACACAGAACAATTTATACTGTAATTGCCAGACCTATGATGTACTTGTTCCTTCAGATTTATGATATGAATTATTTTGTATTCACTTTATTATTAGTGAAAAAACTAATTTCGATATTTTTCGTACGGAACAGGTTTGCGATCTGATATGACACTTTACCAGTGAATGGTATACAGACATATTTTACAAAGTCAATGATGAGATCTTTGTTTGCTATTGTATTTCTTTTTAATGCTGTTGTGGAGATTATTGATGTGTTAGAGCTGTAGCCATTATTGTGTGCTATTTTCTTGATTGTTTTTAGTTCTTGTTTTTCTTTATTATCCAATGGGATTTTTTCCATTTTGTTTAGCACTGCTCTATAATATGCCATCCTATGTTGTTCAGGGTAACAAGAAGAAATGTTAACTGAAACATCACCTGAAGTGGGTTTTCGGTATATTTGAAATTTATGTTTGCCATTATATTTTTTACTTTGATACTGTTAAATAATAGCATCGTTTTCTCTACAATCAGAGTCTTAAATTTTTGTTGTTGTTATAAAATAGTTTGTTTTTGTTTGTTTTAATACTGCCGTCTGATATTCAACGCGCCATTCGGGTAACAGCTGAAAACAAGAAGACTGTTCTCGGATGATGCTGTGGTATATCGGTTAGTGAAGTCAACAGAGGATCAAAAGCAACTGCAAAGCGATTGTAGACAAAATATACATGCTGCGAAAATTGGCAATTGACACTAAATAAAGAAAAGTGTGAAGTAATACACATGACCACTAAAAGAAATCCGCTGAACTTCAATTACGCGATAGATCAAACAAACCTTAAGGTCGTAAATTCTACCAAATACCTAGGAGTTACAATTACGAACAACTTTGGAGAGAACACACAGAAGATATTGTGGGGAAAGCGAACCAAAGGTTACATTGGCAGAACGCTTCGAAGATGCACCAGCTCCACCAAAGAAACTGCCTACATCACACTTGTGCGTCCTCTCCTGGAGTACTGTTGTCTATTGTGGGACCCTCACCAAATGGAACTGACGGAAGATATTAAAAAGGTTCAGAGAAGGGCAGCTCGTTTTGTTTTATCACGTTACGTGGGGGAAAGCGTCACGGAAATGTTGCACGAATTGGGGTGGAAATCATTAAAAGAAAGACGTTATTCATTGCGGCGTGATCTGTTAGCGAAGTTTCAATCACCGATTTTTACTTCTGAATGTGAAAATATTTTGCTAGCACCCACCTACTTAGGGAGTCATGACCATCCCAATAAAATAAGAGAAATCAGATCGAAAACGGAACGATTTAGGTGTTCTTTCTTCTCGCGCCCTATTAGAGAATGTAACGATAGAGAAAAGTTATGAAAGTGGTTAATGAACCTTCTGCCAGGCACTTAAATGTGATTTACAGAGTATCTATGTAGATGTAGATATAGAAATCATCCAGTTTGGTACACGGATTCAGGTGCCTTTTTTTCCTTTTTTCCATTTTTGATTTCTATCAGGGACACTTAATGTTATCAATATTTCTGCTGCTCACTACACTTTCAGCTGTCACAGCATAGGAGAAAAACGGTCAAAATACTGTATCTACAGAACTAAAATTAGTTTGTAAACTAACCAGTCGGTAGAACCACCGCTTGGAAAGTTTTCGTAATTGCGATGTCAGTAAAAAGCATGGTCAGTCTATAAAGATATTAATACTGTAAAAAACTGAAGAGTATCATGTTTGGCATCCTCTTATGAAAGGTAAAATTACAGTTCATATAAATATTTACTAAACTTAAGTGAATTTTGATTTAATAAGTTAAAAGCTGGTGAGATTTAACAATATCGAAACGTTCGCGTGGAACTGGTTTTCAGCTTTTAACTGAACGCGGGCAAACTGAATAAATATAGGCGACGAAAGAAGGCTTGAAGTTTATGTTCCCAGTCTCAGGCGCAGCTAATGGTGAGCTTCAGTTACAACGGTATAGATACCTGTCGGGAGTCATTGTTATTTGATAGTTTTGAATAAATGCGCTGCGCGCTACGTGTTAATGGGGCGTCTAAAAATCTTATTAATTCCACTGTTATGGTCTTTTAGAAATTTCCAACGGATTCTGTACCGCTTTTATTCCGCGGGCTTTCTAGGTTAACTGTAATGAGATATTGTAAAAACAACTGCAATGTTAGTTTATAGTGCTACAGTGTTTCGTGCTTTTAGTTCAAGTTATTTACCATTCTTATTTTATACCGTGCAATGTATATTTCCAAATTTAAAGCTATCTCAGCATTGAAAAAATTAAAAGTTTTCTCCAGTGAATACTCAAGCTAAAAAAAAAAAAAAAAAAGTTCTGACCCTAGCCATACCAGTAACTACGTTGTGTTACTATTCAGTGTAGAACGCTTTCTATATCTAACAAGGGGAAGGCGTCAGAGATGGCCAACAGATTCCGCTCAAATTTTGCAGGTCGCTTGAGTACAAGCTAAAACGAAGGTATCTTAAGATATATTGATTCAACACCCCTCTGTTTTTAAGAAAATGACTGCTAAAGATTATGGCGAGCAATGTACTCACAATGACGGGATAAACAGATACTTATAAACAGAGCAGTTATCACCATCATGTTATGGTTAACAAATGCATATTTTTCCTGAAATCTAGCAAATAAACTCTTACAACCATCGCTTTTTTACCCACATGGTAAATGCTTTCCGAGAGAGCGCCTATAGTACAAGGACCACGGTAAGTGGCTCGGAAACGGAGAACCCGGATGCGAATATCGAGGAAACTGTTCGGTTATCATTTCTTTTAATTGCAGTTTTTCGTTATAGAATTAATATGGATAGAAGGGTCAATAAGGTAACTGAATCAATAAGCAATGATAAAAAAACTGGCAAATTTCTCAAACTTCTTGTGGTAATAAATAATTAAAATGTTATTGCTGGTCACTTTACAGTGACTCTGCCAGTCACTGTTACGTGTCGTCACTTTTCTTCGAACAACTGGATGGATGGTGCTTCTCATATAAACATTCGAAACAGAGTTGTGGCACTGAAAATATGCATTTGTCCTTCAAAATTTTCAGCGGAAATGGAAAATACTTTTTCCGGGAATTAATTTTGATGCGTACCACGCATACGATAACGCTTTCTTTGCTTTCTAGCCAGTTACCTTGGGCGTTGCGCTGTAGACGCTTTCGCGAAAAGCGTTTACCAAGCGGCAGTTGTAACAGGATGTTGGATTTCAGGAGAAATATGTTGACCACAACATGGTGAAAAGGATATATTTATAATTATCTGTTGATACCGTCAATGTGAGGAGATTGTTCGTCATAACCTTTAGGGGTGATTTTGTCAAAACCGGGGGGGGGGGGGGGTGTTGAGTCAAAATATGTTAGGACCTTTAGGTTGTACACAAGCGACTTGCCATGTTTGTGCCGAATCGTTTGGTCATCTCTGAGGCCTTGCTATTGGCGCATGTTCTCACTTGGTGCAAAACGTTTTGGTTTGCCAGTGATTCTTTGTAATTAATGGCCGCCCCCGTAGCTCAGACGGCAGTTTCGCTGACTGCAATGCAGATGGCCAGGGTTCGATTTCCGGCAGGGGACTGGGTGTTGTGTGTTATCATTTCTATCATCACTGACATGCAAGTCGCCGAAGTGGCGTCAATTAAAAAGGCTTGCGCTAGGCGGTCGAACCATCCCACGTGGGATCTCCCGGCCAAAACTGCCATACGATCTTTTCATTTGGAATTACTGTATATGCAGTTACCGGGTAATTTTTTAAGTGCGACAGTTTGAGAATTTAAATTACAGTTCACAGTAGTAGGTGTATCTTTTGAATAATAGTCATTTGCAGCGAGACCGCAAAAAACTCTGGTAGGTAACAAAGTGACGCCAATGCTAGCTGCTCTGTCAGAATACGGACGGCTGTGACGTTTTCGGCCAGGGATGAGAAGACGAGGCGCAGCGGTACATTCTGCACGCTCGCAGCTGCCGAGCAAAGTCGGAACTGCGGTATTCGCTACGTCACTCACAATCTGGGTCCTCGTCACTGAGACGTCAAGGGCATCGTCAACTTCATGACTGGCGGTTGCGGAATGACTAGCAGTTTCCACTCGTTTGGCTTCTGTTATTTTGTTCATGCTGTCATTCACTACGCTGAAATTGAAAGTGTCCCCGCATCAGTGAAACACGGTAATGCTAATCCCACTACGACATACGAGAAGGATAGCCATGGAGTTAGAAATAGTCACTGATCTGGATTAAAGAGATTCAGAATGTAAAAACACACAAAATATTCAGAATTGTCATAGTGACACCCGTAAATGAGCGTGCAGTGTTTGAACTCTTGTTGGTCAGGGGAACCACAAGGATACGTAGCTTAGGAAGAAAGCATATGGTGAGAGTAATTTAGATACACCTGTTATTCGGGAAAAACTGGCTCTTACTTTGTACAAGAAGTACGATGTATCTTTGGTTGGACAACTTTACACGTGTGCATACAAATATTCCTTATGAATCTGTATTAGCGGAAACCGTATTATACTACCGGTGATATTTTCTTTGATTTAGCAAAAACTTAAATTTCATACATTGGGTAACACACGTGTTACAACACTCTTTGTGGCAACCTGGGTAAACTTAGCCGCCATGTTTTTGGTGGTTACAACACTTTAGCAGTCTGTCTACCGTTTGTTGTTGTTGAGCCCTGAAATGCTGTATTTAGTGAGTATTGCATTTAGTGTGTATTGTCTGTAGAATTTTTGCTGCTGTAATATGCCTGAAGTGTGATCAGCATTGAAATACACAAGCGGAAGTGATAAAACGACAAGTATTTCGCGCAAAAACACCAAGAGTTTTGCCTTGTTGGATCTCAGTCTGTCTATACTCAAAATTCCTGACTAATGACACTTAGCTCCCACAAAAACAGTAATGACAGCCAGACTTTTTTCACTTGTATGTGTCTGTGTTATTGGAAACAATATTTCAGCTTGGAAACAACGAAAGTTATGAATGGTACGTTATTTCAGTATGGAACGGTTTTGTGACAGCTGACCCAGACACATTTTTATTGCCGTATTCTATTGTCACTTTCGTCTTTGTATCCAAATTTCACGCACCAAACAGTTTTTTCAGCATGGCAACAAGGAAAGTTATTAACGACACCTTTTTCGACGTGGAATGCTTTTGTGGCAGATGACCTAGGTTCATTTTTAACTGCAGTATTTTGTGGACAATTTCGTCTTTGTACTCAAATTTCGTCCACCAAACTTCACAACCACACTCTTTGAGAGCAATTTTACAAGTTTGTAGACTTAATACGTTTAGGAAACAAAAGGTAAATGTATACTAGACTTTATGAAAGCAGTTGTTTATACACATTAACAACAGATGCAAATCCATGGTCATGATTTTTCGTCATAACAATTACTGTTCAATGTACGTTTCGCAGCTCGTTTAGACCATGTAATTGCATTAAAATCAACACAAATATTTTCACAGCGGCACTTTCGTTGTTATTGCAAACCTCAGCTGTCATACTTCGAACTGGAATTGTATTAATGACAGCTTCGTGATACTTGAGTACCACATTTTTAGGAAATATATAGGGTGCGCCAGCGTTCATAGCGTAATTTGACTTGCGTAGTACAATTACGTTCTGAGGGAATGCGCGCCAGATTGTGCGGCATTCGTGTACTGATGAGCTGCCATTTCGAGTGTGACAGTGATTTGGAGTAGTTTAGTGCATAGCATCGTGCCTTGCTGTTGAAAGTTATTACAAGAATAACGACTCTTACTGTCGCCCGGCATCTATTTCGGGAACATTTCAACTTGGGACGTGATGGGAAAGTTGGAGATGGACGCATCATTGTGTGGTGCGTACGTGCATTTCGAACAATAGGTTCTGGTTGCAATGGCAAACCGGGAAGAAATTAAAGAACTGTGCGGACACGAGAAGAAATGTTGGTGCTGCAATACTGCGTACCAAAAAAGATCTCGTCGACGTGCGCAAACTGTGCATGTGTCCGCTCGCTCATTCAGGAGAATATTGAACGAAGATCTGCATCTTCACCCATATAAGCTGCAGATTGTTCATGAAATTAAGCTTCGCCATTGGGTTTCATGTGAAGCATTCTGCTTAATCACGCGTGATCTCCTTCGCCAAAATCCACAAATGTTGCACACCACCCTGATGTCAGATGAAGCTCATTTCGAGTTATGTGCTTACTGAATAAACAGAATATGCGTTATTGGAGTGATGTAAATCCGCATGAACCGCACATCAAGCACTTGCCCAGTTCTCGTGTCTTAGTGTGGTGTGGAGTTGCTTCCTTTGGGATTATTGGCCCTTACTTCCTTGAGGATGACAGCGATGCGGCTGTAACTGTCATCAGTGAATGCTACCTAAAGATGCTACAAGACTTCATTAGTCCCCAATTAGGTGTGGATGTGGAACAATTATGGTTTCAAGAAGACGGAGCGACCTCGCATATAGTCAGAACTTGCATGAATTTCTCGCGACAGATATTTCTCGGTAATTTTCCGTTTTAGTGACATTTCCTGGCCGCCTTGCTCACCTTACCTTTCATGTGCAGACATTTTCCTTTGGGGCTACCTGAAGCAAGAAGTGTTCCGAACACATACCACCATTCCTCTATGTGCAATAACTCTTGTTAGTGGAGAGTAAATTGTTCATCTTCTACCGGCCCATTTTCCACTATGGAAGATAGGAGGAGAAGTGTTAATGATGGTGGTAATAATCGGAATCTTACTTATTTGTGGAAAGGCTATATCTGGTTCTGGTCGATTTCCAAATCCTCCAATTATAATTGGTATAACTATGAAAATATTATAAGAAATGCATGAGCTGTAATAATTTCATTATAAATTTGATCATCTCCAATTATTGTTCCTAGTTGACCTAATTCTGCTCGAATAATTATTCTTATTGATGAGCTTACTACTCCAGCTCATGCACTGGTTCAAGAATCGCATTAGAACTGCCGTGCCGCGGTGGAGTCGCCGAGCGGTCTAAAGCGTCTCGCTGCGGAGCGCGCGGTTGTTCGCCGTGGAGGTTCGAGTCCTCCCTGGGGCATGGGTGTGTGTGTTTGTCCGTAGTTTAGTTTACCTAGGTTTAAGTAGTTTGTAAGCTACGGACTGATGACCGCGCAGTTTGGTCCGATAGAATTAAAAAAAAAAAAAAAACTGCCGTCGGCAATGTCCCAGGGAATACGTTACGCCGAGATATGAAAAGCTTCTAGAGCCGCATTGTTGGTACATCACATGGCAGCTTTCACAAGTAGGGCGGTTCTACATAAACACTCAGAGGGGGCATCATTTGACACGAGTGAGTGAAATTCAGAAAGTAATCCACGCAATGGACAATGACTTACACATTAGTAAATGGAATACCTTTAACTATTAATAGACGTAAGAGGTAATAAATAAAATAGAGTTGCTGCCTGATGGCGTGTTTTTAATATCCTACTATGAACGGTGCCGCACCCTGTATTACCAGTCTCGTCAGTTCGCAGCTCCGATAAAGTCAGAACTTGATGCACGTCCGAATTCAGTAGTCAAGCTTTATTTAAAACGTGGAACTGTAAACAGGTAAAATTCTTTAGTGGGCGTGGCAAACCAGCTGTCAGCCGCTACCCCAGTTCAATTCGCCTCAGACGTGGCGGCCGTATCGGCAGTTGAGCTGTTTGGTACTCACTCTGGCGCCTTCTGGAGCAGCTTGCAGATGGCGGAGTAGTTCTGGGAGGCGGGGATGCTGAGCATCTGGATGCAGAGCTCGGGCTCCCAGCGCGACAGGTCCGCGCCCCTGCGCAGGTCTGCCAACAGCTGCTGGCTGCTGCTCGACTTGCGCAGCCCGCCCCCGCCACCGCGGCCGCCGCCGCCGCCCCCGCGGCCGCGCTTGCTCTGCTCCACCGCGTGCGTCCACAGCTCCTGGGAGCTCATGCCGCGAGGACCTGCAAGCACGACGAGAAACAAACACTTTATTAACCACAACTGTCAGGGACACAAAAACCCTACAACTTATTGTCCGAGCATTAGGGAGAAGTGGTGCAAAAAAAAAAAAAAAAAAAAAAAAAAAAAAAAAAAAAAAAAATCGCACTGACGTGTATTACGGCCCACTTTATGTGGTGTCGCACAAGTACAAAGTGCGCGCCACCTACTTTCGCCGCGCGCCGCCATGCACGCACGGCGCGGCGTTCTTACGACGACAGCCACGAGCGCCCTCTGCTACAACGCCGCTCGTGGCCACAACTGAACGACATCGTTCACTTGGGACTGAGATAGGAACGAGTTAACACTTCGGAATCAGATAGGCACCAGTGAAGACTTGGCTATCGTACAGGCACTAGGTAGACCTCTAATTCAACTATTTTTTCTAGTTTCTGGCTGCTTCCCTCCGTACCTGCACCAGCGTGCTATCTTTATTCCTGTGTCGGTCTCATTCCACTCGGCCACCGACACCTACGACGGAAACGAGACACAAAAGCGGCGACGAGGCTGGGACACAAAACTTTAGATTTGTAATTTTAAAAGCTTTTGCAAACATTTTGGACCAGAATAATAATTTAAACAATAAAAATTAATAAGAGTGTCTGAAACCCTTTTAGGAAAAAAAATTGGGTGGGGACGGGTTTTGAACCACTGACCTTCAGCGTCACAGTTCAACGCATTGCCCACTACGCTACAGCCAACACTTAGCAGTTGCGTTCTTTAATTTCGTACTATTCATGGGCGTTGTTAACTGATGCTAATATGGCATTTGTAGACACTAAATGATCATTTATCGTACGAAGAAGGACGTCTTTTTTGTTAATTCTTCAGTTCGCTATTGCTTTCAAATGACAACTTGCAAGTTAAAGTAAGGAAATCATCAAACACGAAACGCTAGATGGCTTATGCCTCTGGGCGAGGAATGTCACGTGACATCTGCGAACGGCTGGTTTTCGTTAATTCAGTGAAGGGTGTCAAAACTCTTATTTTTGCAAATATCTCTCATACGATACGAGATATGAAAAAAAAAAAAAAAAAAAAAAAAAAAAAAAAAAAAAAAAAACAAGGTAACAAAGCTGTAGAGAATCTTCTCTTCTACAAATTCGGTTATTCAGTGACAGGTGAACGATTTATAAGCAATTAAAATTACATTACACACGGCCATTTTTTTGGATTTTACTAACGTATTCCCTGTCGGAAATATTTGAAAAAGCGAGGTTCTGGTCTCTGGTAGCCAACAATTATGTCTGTAAAATTTGGTACCGATCGGTTGAACGGTTCGACGTAAAAAGTGGGAACACGTTACAGCCAGACACACATCGTCAAACGTCGTTATTTTTGCAAATATCTCAAACGATACCAGATATGAAAAAAACATAAGAGAGCAAAGTTGTAGAGAATTTTCTCCTCTACAAATTAGGTTATTCAATTTTCGTGTCAGGTGAATGGTTAGCCGTTATTTTTATTTAAATTTCGAGCCGTCAAAAAACGATCGCAAATGCCCACTTTTAGTGGCCCTAAAGTGGGCCAATTATTACCTGAAGAAAAAAAAATGAGTGTATGGGAAATTAAATTTCAAATAGGATTTTTATTTAATGAAACTAGGGCCGAGACGGTGGTATTTTCCCAAAACAATTCAAAAAGTTGCAAAATGGTTTTTCTTAAATAAAGAAAAACAGTTAACTCCGATGGGAAAATGTTAAATTATGAAGTTGAAATGTTTGTAAATCTGTGGGACTCAACTGCGCTCCAGTTCGCGCGGCTAATCCGCCGCGGCAATTATAAAGTCATAAACCTTGGGATAATCTAATGTTTGCTTTTTAGTACGTATCGATTGATTTCGTAAGTTTCAAGTTATATCGAAAAAGAGTTAAAATCTTTAGAAACTAGATTCCTTATAAGTCGTCGACATTCACGTCTCCAAACTTATTCTTTACCGAAAATATGGTACGAAATAAGTAAAAAACTCCTTGTTCGAAAAAATTAAGTATACTCAGTATTTTTCGGGATTGACCTCTTGGGGATCGACCTAGAGTAACGGTTTTTCGGCTGTTTTCTTCGTGAAGAGTTATAATACGCTATTAAACTTTTTTTTTTTTTTAGGTTTTGTTAAGTGTCAAAGAATGAATGAAAAAATTTCACTTTTGGGCCCGTTTCCTTCAACTGACTGCCGCCGTGGAGCAGCCGATCGTTCTAAGGCGCCTCTCTGCAGCGCGCCCGGTTGCTCGTCATCGGAGGTTCGAGTCCTCCCCGGGACGAGCGCGCGTGTGTGCGTGTATGTTTTGTCCTTGGGTTAGTGTAAATCAGTTTAAGAAGTTTGTAAGCCTAAGGACTAATAACTAACGCAGTTAAGTCCCATAGATTTACCAACATTTAAACATTTTTCAACTGACTACTGTTGCGTGTTCTCCCTGAGATCATTCTAAGCGACTCGGACTTGCAAAATCTCTTATATACTTTCGGAAACATTTTCGTTTTGCTTTTGAAAACTTCGCTCCTCAATTTTTCAGTCAAGTAACAGTCCAGCAACGGCGTCACAAGAAAGGGCTTATCCTTGCAAAAAAATTTTCCATCTTCTGTATATGGTTGTGAGTATGTGGAATACATGTTTTAGTGCTCCGCAAATCCGATGAAATATCAAATCTGCGACATCGTTGCGGCCGAAAAAGATACTACAAGGAGGAGACCAACGACGACTGAACAGAACCGTTCAACGTGACAGAAGTGCAGCCCTTCCGCAAACTGCTGCCGATTTCAACAGTCAGTGTGTGAATCATTGACCGAAACCACATCCTTAAGGACTTTTGGAGGCCTACACTCATTCGTGTACCCTTGCTGACTGCACGACAAAAATTTTTACTCCTCTCCCGGATCCGGAAATATCGACACTGGACTGTTGATGACTGTAAACATGTTGCCTGGTCTGGTTTCCAATTGTATCTGGTGGATTGTCATGTACGGGACGACCTAATGAACCCATGGACCGACCGTAGTGGCCGAGCGGTCTGCGGTGTGCCAGTCACAGTCTGCACCGCCGCTACGGATGGGGGTTCGAATCTTCCCTCGGGCATGGGTGTTTGTGTTGTCCTTAGAGTAAGTTAAAGTTAGTCAAGTAAGGTCTAGCGACTGATAACCACGACGTTTGGCCCCATAAGACATCACACACACAATTATAAACTCTGCAAGATGCAGGGTGTCATTTCTCTCCAAAAGTACTTAAGGCATTACTGGAGTCCATGCTGCGTCGTGCTGCTGTCCTTGCACGCTCACGTGGTCCCTTCGCAATGTAGGCAGGTGTACCAATTTCTGTGACTTCATCGGATGCCGGTATGTAAAAGAGGTGAATCGGAAAGAACGAAAACCGTAGACATGAAACTCATAAGCAGCGACACGTCTAGTTCCTCAACTAAGCAGAATGATTACAGTGATGTAAAGGTGTTAGCTACTTGTTGAGCTGCTAGTCATTACCATGTGACAGGCCATTCATGTCTCCAGACAGTCTTTCTGGCATGCGGGCTTACGTCATGTAAGTTACGTGTCAGTGGTTACCTACTGTTCTTCTCTTATTTTGTTGAAGACTGCAAACAAAATTCCCTATATCAAACAAATTTTGTGTTGACGTAAACGTAAAGCTACCCTTGCTGCTCCGCTAATAAATTACTCAATTGATATATGAAGTACGGTTACGTTCTTGCAGTCAGGCCATATATTTAGTTCCCAGCTAAGAGTGCTCCCTCATGTGTACAGCCAAGTCGACCGAACGTCTTCAGAGATACTGAATCCTCCAAGTAACCCAGTCGCCACGATCATTTTACTTTGGGCCTGCCTTAACTTTCTCTTCCAGTCTAGAAATGCTAAGGCTTATTCCATTTGTTCGTTTTTCATTTCCATTGATTCGATTTGTTGTTTCTAGGTGTCAGGTTTCAATGGGTGTGTCACTTTAGATGATTTTTGAATATTTCGTTTGGGACGTAACTCCGTATGTCAATTATTCAAACATATGGAACTGTGTGGGAGGCAGGACGGTGAGGCGCGCAGCTCCCGTTATGAGGGAGCGGCGAGCGATCAGGTAGCCTGGGTTTTGCCCAGCAACCGCTTAACGCGTTACAGGACAATGGCGGAGGAGGAGCGGCAGGGAATGTCTTAATGGACGGTCTAGTGGATTCTGAAAAGAAGGGCACTCTCTAGGATGTGGGTATGTGTGTGTTCCACCACAGACAAATGTGTTACTCTGTGGTTCCACGTCTCATTCTTAACTGCTGAATCGATTTCAACCAAATTTGGTACAAATATTCTTCAAGGTCAGGAATCATTTTCTATGCTTGCAAAAACCACCTGCGATACATAGTTCACACGATATCAGTTCATAAACAATGTGGCGCGTGATTTTATTCGTCAATTATTTGACTTGCAATAAACTTTGATCGTATTTTCAAATCTTTACCTAACTTTCTCTCACTGACAACCCCAATAAAATGATGAAAGAAAATATGTTTATCGCTTACTACTTTTCCGATGTGCATGTGTATACCTACAGCGTTTTGCATGACGTTACAAGTTATTACTCTTTCAGTGTGAATTGTATTCAGAAAACAATTCACAGACGACAAACATACATACCACTGGATGTTCCTTCGATACTATATCATAGTTCGACATATAGTTCTTGAGATATGAAGTCAAACAATTTGGTTAATGAAAAATCATCCCGCATGCGGTTTCGATTTGTTACGTCTTTGAAACAAACACTGTTCATGACATATTTTGCAAACATGAGGCACATATACCACTGAATGTACCTTCGAATTTACATCATAGTATAACACATATTTCAGGAGATATGACTTCATAAAGAATGAAATTTCCGAATAACTGCTACATCTTGCGTTGTTTTTCCACATCTTCTCATAAAATAATGAACCCCTTTCAACTAAACTTGGTACACATATTGTTTACTATCAGACAACAATCGCTGTGGGGTTAAAAACTACCTACGAGACGTGTGACGTCGTAACGAATGAGTAATAAAAAAATAAAATTCCCATCACGTGACGCGTGATCTGCGAGACTTTATTCTTCCACTATTTATTGCTCGCAGATAGTTTTTTAATATTACACTCTGCAAAACTGGAAATTATTGTAGGTCACATAGTGAAGAATATATGTCAGTAGTTTCGTGCTGCATGAAAACGAAACTTAAATGGACAGTAAGGTAGAAGCCGATGGACAGAAAGGGAAGAACAAGATGGACTAAGATAAGGAATTACATTATGCATAGTTCTTTGTTTTACTGTTTCATGAAGATAAAATCTTTTCCGAATTTTTATTTTGGAAAAATGCGTATTTACCCGGGCAATGCCGGGTTTAGCAGCTAGTATATAATAAATCACTGTGTTTTGTTTCATCAATTCTGAAGGCATCTTCGATGTCAGAAAAATTAGGCCCATCTCATGAACCACAAATATTTGTAATGTCTTGAAAACTACGAAAGTTAAAGTTCATAATATCTGAATGGAGCAAAATTACCAACTTTTGAATGCTTCATGCCATTTCAACTAACTATGTCTTATTACCCAAGCTATCATCATAAAAGCAACGCACTTGTGTATTTAACGGTTTATTAGACTTGTCATAAGATTTATTATGAAAATATAGTCAGATCATCCTATCCTCCACAGAAGCTCAGCAGTTCCAAGCAGCATGATATATCTCTTGTCCTCATGTTCGTGTAACTATTTAATAAATATTTGCCTATTTTTCCAGTAACATACGTAAATATTGTATGAGCGGTCAAGCTCAAGAAGGCTGATTTGTTAATTTTGTTATGTCATACGAGTAATTATACTGCTGATAAATAGTCTCGAGATGTTCAAATGTGTGTAGAGTTTATGGGACTTAACTACGGGGTCATCAGTCCCTAAACTTACAAACTAATTATGATCTAGCTTATACTAAAGACGGCACAAATATCCATGCGCGAGGAGGGATTCGAACCCCCGACGGGGAACGGCCTCGCGCATCGTAGCATAGCGCCACAATGCGCTCGCCCGCTCCGCCGCGGCAGTCTCGAGATGATTGAATGTTTATAACTTTCTATTTAATATTGTTAAAATGTTAAGTTAATGTGGAAGTTTTGAAAGTCAAGTCAAAATACATGTTATGAATTCTTGCTACTTTTGCAGGGGATGGCGATCTGCCAGTGAAAGAATGGCTAGGGCAGAAAACTGCTGTGTTCAAGTAAAATACTTTGGCAGTTTCCTTCCAAGAAAGCCGAAGTGCTTCGTCTGCGACAGTGTTGGAATATGCGCGGCAAACGGCAGCGTTGTCGGGACTTCAACTTTTACAAAGGTAAATGTGTGCCGGTTAAGAACCTTAACATTTTCCGATCCCATTCTGAACAGTGAAAGTAATTCTACACAGAGCTCTACATAGCTCAATACGTGTACGTTATCTGGTGAATACAGCGTAGTTTGTACAACACATGGATATCATGTAAAGTCGCACATCGCTTCCTATTTCAATTCGAAAAGGTTGTTACTAATGCTTAACCACGTTACAAGTTTATGGAGCTTCATACCTAATGTAACAATTACACTTCTGTCTTATATATACTAGTTTAAACCCGCGGCTCCGCTCGCGTGTTGCTTGATTATGATAGGTAAGCTATCTTTCAGTAGTGTGCTATGAAACTGGTTTTGAAGGATGACATGAAATACAATACCTTATTTAGAAACCAACTTTTTTAATCAACATTCAAATAAAAAATAAAATTATGTGAAGTGCATAATGATTTACAATAAATAATACATACATTATTCCTTATAGCCTGTGTTGCAATATCTGAAGACGCATGGTGAGAGTATCTTCCGAATTCATTTTAATTTCATTTTAGAGCATTCTGGTAAACTACGTTATTTGTATAAAAAGAAATTTCCTTTTTACTGCTTTATTTATTTATTCTTGTATTTCCTTATTCGTATGCTTATCCTCACAGAGAAAGAGCTGAAGACATTGTAGCACGCATTGACGAAAAATATGGTCTGTGGCATCACCTTCCGCTGTATGTAACCTCTTTGCTATAGAGTCGCAAACGGCATCGCTGCCCTTCAGTCCCAATTTTTTTTATAATTTGACGACTTTCAACCACCATATCTTCCACCCCCTTATAGCTATCGGGATGGAACTGCTATTGTGTACAACGGAAGATTTCGGACAATTACACACAAACCATTCGTTTGCGTTCTGTGGTTTTCGCTGCAGAGCGAAATATTAACACAAACACACACACACACACACACACACACACACACACACACACACACGTAGAATTTTATATACATCGATAACTTTTCATCCCAATATACTCCACCCTTTTATCATCAACCCTCAAGCAACAATGCAACCAATAAAACCATTTTCAAAGACTAATTATTAGGGATGTGTCCGAGTAGTTCGGCCGATTCCATTATTCGCCGAATCTAGCACGCTGGCTTCGGATTCTAGATTCGGTGCATAATGGCCGAATACTACCGAATCCCGAATCCAAACCGGAAAAACAAGTTGTAATCGTGTGCCATCCATGCGGGATGACGTCAATTCAGCAACCACTTGACGTCTGTTTCAATAAACCGTGTAAGGTAAAGCTTAAACACATGTACACCGACTGCCTTTTGAAAAGTGATAGACAACTGACACCAATGGGTCGTGTAAAACGCGCAAATGTGCCAAAGGAATGATGATACATGGAAGTGGGCTACAAATCAGATTGCGTAACAGACATTTAAAAATGTTCGATGTCGAATGCATTAGATTGTACGAGGGATGATGCTCTGTAATACAAAGGAACTGTGACTCAGAATTACCTTACCGGTATCTAATTGCTATTATAAACATTTCGTAAATTTTGTATTATTAGCCTAATTAAAATAATTTTATATTTCCACATTTAGTTTCATTTGAAGTTTTATCTAAAAGCTACTACGTAAAGCCGACTGGCAAGTATGTGTCGCGTCAATATGCCTGACGCTACAACCACTGCCTTCATGCTACAACTTACTGTGTTTTTTATTAGGAGTAAAGGATTGTTCCTGTGAATCGTGATTCGTAAATTCCACACTCTTTTCGCCATAAGAATAATACAAATGTAAACACTACGCCATGTAATCTTCCGTGTTAGCTGTTACAACATTACAACATTTACGTTCCGTCCGCCTAACAAACCCGAAAGACAACGGCGAACGCGGGAGAATATACGTATCACGTTAATGTTTACATTTGTATTATTTCTATGCTGAACGGGAATAGTTAGAAATGAAACACGGCAACTGATTTCTAGTACTGATTTTTAATTCTTCTACGAATAAAAATTCTGTGCAGACAATTTACGTGATATTAAATATTTGAAAGAATAAATAAATTTAGAAAATATCCTTGCTTAACCCTCCAGAATGCGCAATCTGCGCGTTAAGTACTTTTCACAGTTCTGAAATGTCTTCGTGGCAATGACGAGTACACACACGTCAAATAAACGCGGATTTCTCTGGGTCTGAATGTCCTGTCCGTCACTTATGGAATCCTAATATATCAGTATAATATTATTTAATATTTACACATCCTATTTTTTAAGAATTTATCTTTTTAACTTTCAAAATAGCTACTCATCTTTTCAGGCTTTATTTTTGACTCTTATCCTTTGGAAAAAGAGAAAAATACGTAATCCAGGACTTCATTCTGCAATTATTTTTTATTTCATCATAATGAAACAGTTTGTAATAGAGTGAAGAAAGTTCCTTATTACTTTTTAGAGCATCAAAATGTTTTATGCTAATTTCTTTTAAGGGTAGGGGGTATAAAAAATTAAGATTTAAAATAAAAATCTAAATGAAATTTAAATTTCTTAAACTTTACTGTTAATATTGTCATTTGGAATCCACTCCAGAAGGCTTTATCTTTATCACTGACTCTGATACAGTAGTAATTCTTTTTAAATACATGTACTTGAGTTGACAGATTATTTGGGTTCGAGATTCGGAAGATTCGATTCGGGTTCGGGATTCGGCCCATGTTTTATTTAAGATTCGGTATTCGGATTCGATTCGGTAGAACTGGGGTTCGACCCATCCCTAGTAATTATTATTCCGCATTTCGCGTTATATTCTTCGAATTACTAAATATCTATCAAATCGCTATACAACCATGCCTAAAACCTTCCCCGGGTAGACATTAGTTAATGTACAAATTTTTAGCTCTGTATGTCGTGGTTCAGACGTGATAAACGTGCACCGAACAGACATTCACGCACACACATACACACACACACACACACACATATACACACACACGCATTATATATATTAGGGTGTCGTCAGCCGAATATTGACGCCATTCCTGCGAAGCCTGGTGTAGGTGTAAAGCATCGGTTTGTTTCCCGTCACGAACAAAACGATTTTTAAAGTGATTTTTTTTTAGCTCAGTCGATAGACCAGTCCCCAATTAGTCTAGTGTGATATTCGGTTTATCGAAATGTATTAACAGAGACAGTAAAACATGGCAATTGACCGGCACTCCGGAAGGCAGTAGCAGTCGACGCGAGGCGTGGCGGCACACGCGACGGGGCAACTCGGACAAGGAAGACGGTGCGAACTCATGTTTACCGATACAAGTACGGCAGTGTAGTTGGCAGCGGACGCAGCTCTGTTTTGTTTCGGCCATACCGCACTGCACAATACAACATGTACACACCTTCAGAAGTAACAGACATGATTTTGGTAACGGGTAAGTGCTGCTAACGTTAACTTACAAGCACCCTGTTTAATTGTTGTTACTGTAATATACAGTACATTTATGACAAGATTCCGTACTACGGATTGTAAGGATGTGTAATGAAGTCGCCAAGGAGGCATCTCGGAAGTACGCTGCTTTGCTTTGAATAGTGACTAAGTGGTGTATTAAATGTTCAGTTGCTTAGGAATTGCTTCGTAAATGTACAGTATAGTCCTGTCACTAATAAGTGCAGTAACTGAGCTAAATTAAAACAATTTTTTCTTCATTGTTCTGTGTTTTATTAATCTCAGACCTTCGTAAAATTTGATAGATGTTATGGTGTTAGGTAAACAGAAACTGAAACGCGTGGCCGTTGCTTGAAATCGTCTTCAAAATGATACTGCACTGTGCTGCAGTAATGCTGTGGCTACCAGCATTGCTCTCAGTCGGTGTCCAACGCATTTGATACTCAAGACAGACTCCGACGTGTTGGTACACAAGTGCCCCATCTCACGTGTGCCGCCTCGCCGCGTAGCGTCTGCTACTGCCTTAGTTATGGAAGGCTACACAGCCGCTTCCTGAGTACTGGCCAATAGTCGTGTTTTACTGTCTCTGTTAATGTATTTCGATAAACCTAATATCACAATAGAGTAATTGGGGACTGCTCTGTCGACTGAGATAAAAAAATTTCGCTTTAAAATTGTTTTTATTCGTGACGATAAACAAACCGACGCGGGCGTCGCAGGAATGGCTTCATGATCAGACTAGCCTGACTCCAACTACGCATTGCAGAAACGAAATTACAAATATCTGCTCAAACACCAGAGAAAATTCGCCTGACGACTCGTGAGACACCCTGTAAAATCAGAATGTAAATCGAACATCCCACAGTATCTTAATTTTATTTCCGTTCGTAGTCGTAAGCGCGCAACAACATAAAAATCACACAGAGAAGCAGTCGATAATTTACCGTTGGAATATGAACGTCATCTGGCTACATGCCCTCTGCAACGATCGAGAAGTCTAAACCAGGCCACATAATTTTGTGATCTGTCCAACTTTGTTTGGATTTTTACGATACGGGGTGAAGACGTTAAGAGATACGTTAAAGGTCTGTAACCAATGTCTGAGAAAAGTAACTCTAGTGTCTCGAATGAGACGGAATTTCCTCATCAATTACTTATTCTGTGATACATTATCTGGACAAGCTGCATCAAAATGTTCAAATGTATTAAGTGTAGCTACTGCAGTGGTTATCAGTGCGTAGGCTTACAAACTACTCTAACTTACACTAAGGACAACACGCACACCCATGCTCGAGGGAGGACTCAAACCTTCGATAGCGAGCAACCGCGCGCTCCGCAGCAAGGCGTCCTAGAGCGCTCGGCCACTACCGTGGGAATGCAAGCTCCATCAGTAAACACCGGCAGCATGGCGATTCTCCATTGCATCACTCCGCAGCAGCTGTTTAACTGGGAATGGACTGTTATTTGAAGAACAGAGAACAGTATACAAGCAACGGCAGCTGTTTATAAACGTGGAGCGGATGGGAAAGGTTGCCGCGTATGAACATCATCGAGAAACGATTCGTTACTTGATTGCTCTAAAGCGGAGATTTGTATGCAGAACTGTGAGCTTTTTGTAAGAAGTTGAAACGACTATTAACAGCCCGTAGGAGGGTGTGGAAAACAATATAGATTAAAAATGTGGACGACGAATAGATAATCAGGCGACGGTATAAGTGAAATTGTAAATTTCCGAGGAAGGTGTTAGAATTTACCAACCTGAGGACTTTTATGATGACGACAACGTGCAAGAAACAATCCTCAGTTGCTTTCCACTACGTACGAGGTTCGTTCAAAAATTCGGGAACTTTGGCCGCAAAAATATCTACACTTACCTTTTACTTACTGGATTGTCTCCTTCCAAATAGTCTAATCCTCATTTGGTACACCGCTCCGAACCCTGTTTTCACATCTAAGTTGGATCACGTAACGCCGTCTGTGAATTTCCTATTATCTTGTCTGTAGTTGCAAATCCCTGTCCTTTCAACGGGGTTTTCACCTCATCGTCAGTTATAATTTCTTAAGGAGGATCTTATTCTCATTTGCGCGATCCGATTACACACCTACGAGGAGGCCAACACATGGGTATCGGATTTTGGATTTTTTTTTTTTTTTTATGTAAATGGTACGTGAAGTTAAGAAATCAAGTAACAATCAGCAAAAGCCTTTCGACGCAATTCTCAAAAATTCTCGAGAGAAATGACTGATTTTTTGCAAGTAAGCGCAAGTATCAATTAATAAATGAATTGCATCATCTGTAGGTGTAGCTAAGGTGGCAGCGTTCTGCCCTTGCAACATTAGGATCGGTAGTTCGAATCAAGTAGTGACAATTTTATTTATTTTTCGTTATGTTCGAATACTTACACAATTTTAATATCTAATGGTAATTTTTACGAAAAGCGCACGTATTTTTGTTTATCCCTGATTTCCTACATTTAATAGAAGGTGTTAATAATGATGGTTTCAATAAAAAAAATGTAAGTTACATTTATACAGTATTGGCTTCACTGTTGGTTAATAGCGGTAGTCTGATTGTTCATATTATGAAAAGCTACAACACTGTTTTTGGGAAGTCACCTCCATAGCTACTAATGGCTTTCTAAGCAACTAACCGACTCAAAGATCGTTTTACGTGACAAGGTTTTCAGCTCGCCTACAAACACAAACAAAAACTGACAACAAGCGGAATTAGAGATCCTAAAATGTTTTATTCAAATGAATTCGAAAACGAAAGAAAAAACTATAATAGCGGGACGCTGCTGTTGTGAGCCTAGGAGGCTACCACTAGAACTACACTGACAGATTAACTGTTTTGATTATTGGCAGTTACTTTGCAAACTTCCGAAGTCGATTTTCTTGAGAAATTTTGAGAGAAGCCACGAATGGCCTTGGCCGATTGTTATTTAAGTTCTGAACTTCACGTACCATAAATATGGAGAAATTCTAAAAGCCGATAGCCATGTGGTCTCCTTGTGGTCTTATGTGACGTGGGACGCACTTGGCGGTAACACGACGTATTCCAAGATGCTGTGTCAGTATTTCATGACATGGTGCAACTGAAATGTTACATTCTTCTGCAATCTCTCGGACATTCAGTCTTCGACTGTCACGCACAATTTTGTTTACTGTGCTAACATGAGTTTCGTCGTAGGCGGCGAAGGGCGTTCTGAAACAAGGTCATCTTTACCTTCCGTCCGGCCATTTTAAGCTCCGAGAACCATTCGTAACACCGAGGGCGGGTTAAGCACATGTCACCACAGCCTTCCTGCATCATTCGGCGCGTCTCTGGAAAGGTTTTCTTTACTTCCAAGCGAAATTTAACGAAGACGCGTTGCTCCTTTAACTCCCCCATCTCGAAATTTCGGTAACTGTGCAACACAACGCTGTACACAGTAAGGGAACTGAACAACAACTAACAGACAAACAATAATGAACTTCCAGCAGATACACATTCAACACAGGCATGTGCCGAGGTGGCACTCGCATTTCACTCCAACACCCCACTGGCGCAAAATTCCGAATTTTCTGGAATTTTTGGACAAACCCCGTTCGTGGTGTGTCTAAACAGTTGGGTGAATCGTGTCATACTGAACAGCAAGTTGGCGCACGAATATGTGCTTGCGCATGGGTGTTCAGAGACTTGAGGTGAGGAGAGTCGATGCACAGCATGTACTGCATGCATGTGACTGGCAGTGTAGACAGACTGCGACCAGTTGAACGTAGTGTGTGAGGAAGTGTCAGAGCGCAATGGAGCAACGTGTAAACGTCAAGTTCTGCTGCAAACCGGGGAAGACTCCAAGGAGAGTTTGGCCAGGGTTGCACAGGACTGCAAAATGGATGCTGCTCGAGAATGACCCAACACATTGCGTGATCCGTGGGCGTCAGTTGCTGGCGCAGGAGATGGTCACTGTTCATCAACACCTTCCGTACTCCTCTGATCTGGCTCCTGCGGTTTTTTTCCTGTTTCCCCGCTTGAAGGCGACCAAGGAAGGTGAATGTTTAGCGGTGAATGTCATCAAAGATGTATGACAGTCGTTCTGCGATCGATTCCACAGAAAACCTTGGATGACAGTTTCCAGAAATGTACGTACTTTGTGAAAAGAGTGCTCCAGCGGATGGCGATTATTTTCAAGAGCAATACGGAACATTTGTTTGTATCTTTTCTTTCTTGTCTGATAGCACTGACCGAACTTTTCAGACACACCGCGTATGTTAGGCTGCGTCACTGCTATGAACCTACTGAAAGTGGCAACCGTCATTCCGGTAGAGCTGTAAGATATTGTCCATTTAAAGGTATTGATATACTATTACGTCTGTGATAACGATTGTTGCCTGGAAGCTAGTATTTCGAAATGGCCATTAACGGCGAAACGTACCAATTAATTTTATGCTTTGATAAAAGCCTCAATGGAACCCCGGTTTAGACTGCAACAAACCTGCTATTCCGTTTCAGCGAGGATATGTACAAGAAGAGTTACTGAAGTACAGAGACGAACCGGAATCCGGAAGGACTTCCAAATTTTGTATGTTCCGCTTTCTTACGCACTATATGTAATATCAGGAAGCACGCTTTCACTCGTCTGATAACTAACGCAAGCAGTCACGCCACGAGGTGTATGCGGTTAGCTGTTGGCGCGGCGCGCTTCTAAATCTGATTAGGAGCGTCAGCTTGACAACTCTCGCACATAGATGCGTTGTTCCACCAACTCTAGCAGGCGTCTCAGCCGCGCTGCCCTCAAATCAGATCCTCTGTGTCAGCTAACTTACTGTCAACAAATCCATTACAGAATCTAGGCTTTCACAGCTGGCGTTTTCCGGGCTAAGTTGCCGTGGTCCATCAACAAAAGTTTTCTGTATGGACCACGGCAACTAAGCCCGGAAGTTTTAATTAATGAAATCCACTACAGTCAACAGATCTATTACACTCATGTAGTTCATGTTTAGTAGAGCACCTAATCCATTTTAAGTTCAGTTTTCATCTCCACAAGGTACAAAACGTTCAGTTAGTGTTGAAATATGGGCTTGGTTGTTTGTTTATTACCGAAGAATGATTTGCTTGACAGGCTTACAAACCTTTCACTTGCTATATTCGCGTTCATTGCATTTTATGTTAGTTGAAGGTCTGAAAACATAGTGAATTACTACATTTTTATGTAGTGTATTTGTCTCAAATGCATTACTAAAATATTCCATGTAAAGAAGTTAGCACAAAAGTAGGCTTATTACAGTTAATTCTTGTCCACAAGGACTGGTGGCCATGAATACAACTCATGGCAGAAACTTGAGCTTCAACTGGAGCATTCCGGGTAGTGCAGTTAGGAATATTGGAATAAACGTAACTTTTCTGCGAAGATTTATTGCACATTACTACGTGTGTTGCATGCTACTCCAAAACAAAAGCAACTGTTGAAGAACAAACAAGAGCGGGCCACGAGCACGGAAATATATGGAAGACGAATCTATAGAACCTGGAAAAAGTGTCCAACCAAAATTGTTTAATGGATCTTACCAATGGTATTAATTAACTGACACTGACCTTGTGCTTAAAAATTAGTTGCTGGGTTCACGAAATAGACACACTTTTTCTCTTGAGTAAAAGAGAAGACACATTTTTATTATTATTATTGCGACCGTGTTTGTAGATACAACATTACATGCATCTTCTTACATCGGTCAGAGCTCAACAAACTAATTATTAATTAGCGATCATAGATGTAACAACTTTCAACCAAAGAGCATCTATCTACAGAAACTTATCCTAAACTTGAATTTACATCTTACGTACTATTAACGTAAAAATCAATAAAAATATAAGTAAAAAATTCGATAAAACATACAAAATTGTTTTCTATATAGTTCTATAAATATTAGTATAACAGTAAAGTAAGTCGATTGCAGCAAATACGTACTAGAAGTGCTAATAATCTGCTCATTTCAGTGTTTAGAAACAACTTAAAGCCACAATCTATCATAATACAGTGGCGACATTCACTGCAATAAAATTGTTAACCAACTGACAGTTGCAAAGACACTAGCGCTCCCAGCGGTGGGCAAGCCGCCAAAGGAGTGCTGTTTGTTTATAATTATTTTACGTAATTACTGAAATAGTATAATTTTTGCGTTATAAGGATTCGTAAAATATCAAGAGACATACATATTCGGGAAATTAATGAAAAAACAGCAGAATTTAAGTGATGCAGTGGTATAAAGAACAATTTGTCCCGAACAAATACATACAAATATTTGTATATTTGCAGCTTATTCCGCTGAAAGTACGTAGAATATAAACATTAGAGAATCAAATTTCTATTATGGTCTGCTCTTACTATGATAGGCAGTTTTTTGACGTGTATCTATTCGGTGTGGAGTCTAACGGTTCGCACATCTTTGCACCTCACTCGTCTTTCTTAAACTCAGTGGGAATGTCTCTACTGTAAACGTTAGGCTGTAGTAAAGCAAATGATGAAGTATTACGAAAGTTAGATGATCACATTTATGGACAGATATACAGGGTGAAAAGTATTTAAACCAACAAACTCTGGGAGTCTGTAGGGGACATCAAAACAAATCTTTTCTTTAGTGTCATTTTTTCCTATGAGGAGTGTTTAAACCGGTAGAGGAATATTTCTCTGGCGGCAAATTAATTAAACCAACAAACACTTTTCCATTTTTTCATTATCAAGAGACAACAAATTAACACAACCCAATTTCAGTTACAGTACATATTCAAAAATGCCTCCATTGACACGTAAACAAAGGTTGCATCGTCAGATCATGTTCTGTCTGACCCGGTCAAAAACACCCAGAAGTATCATGAATTGTTCCTACTTCTGCTACTATCCGGGCAACCAGATCCTCTTTTGATGCAACAGGAGTTGCGTAAACAAGGTTGCGCATCTCTCCCCACACAAAAAGGCCAGAGGGAACATATCTGGTGATCGAGCAGGCCATGGTACGGGACCACCTCTGCCAATCCACGTTTCTGGGAACCGTCGGTCCAGGAATCTACGCACACGACGAATGAAATGTGCCGGCGCCCCGTAATGTTGGAACCACATGCGTTGTCTTGTAGGGAGCGGCACGTCTTCCAGCGATTCTGGCAATGCTCTGGCGAGACAATTGTAATAGTGCCTGCCATTTAGTGGCCTAGGTAGCAGTCATGGCCCAGTGAAACAGTCCCCAACAACAACGACCCACACATTAGCGAAGAACCGCACTTCATGTGCGCTAGTAACTGTAGCATGTGGGTTATCCTCACTCCAAATATGCGAATTGTTCATGACTCCATCATGCCCGAACGTTGCTTCATCGGTAGACAACACAGTGGATGGAAATGTAGGAAGCATTTCACAGCGTTCCAGGTGCCACTGCGAAAACTGTGCTCTGGGTGGATAATCAACTGGTTCCAGGTTGTGGACATGCTGTAAGTGAAATGGACGTAACAATTGCTCTCGATGGGCTGTTCTTACATTCGTCCGATTCGTCCCCATGTTACGTGCAGTTGCACGAGTGCTGATTGAAGGGTCCCGCTCCACATGCTGCAGTATAGCTTCCTCAATCTGCAGCGTCCCTGCAGCGACCCTGCAGCGACGGCGTCCCTGTCCAGGTAGTCTGCTCAATGACCCGGTCTCACGCAGACGTTGGTACACAGCAGCGAAGGTCGTATGATGCGGGATACGGCGATTAGGATATCGTTGTTGATTAACCCGCAGTACCGCTCGTCCGTTGTGGTGCGCTACGTAGCACGCACCAACCATATCAGTGTGCTCACTCCAGGTGTATCGCTCCATCAGTAAACAGATACAATGCACTACTACAATGGTGGACAGCAGTAGACTACACCTGAAGAGCGTAAATACGACCTCCATAACTTTAAATACTCCTCATCGAAAAAAATGACATTAGGGAAAAATATTCGTTTTGATGTCCCCTATAACCTTCCAGAGTTTGTCGATTTAAATACTTTCCACCCTGTATAACGATCTTTGTCCGAAACATTGTTTGGATTAGAAGCTGTCGGTGATGAAATACGAGGGGACGTTATTATAATATGTACATGAGGTACGAATTAACTGAAAAATGTGAATCTCAATTTAACTATGTTGCAGAATCTAATGCATATCTCGGGGATAGGTATCTCAATTTCGCTGTGATATAAAAAAGGCCCGTTCAGCCTAGTCAACCTATTGCAGCCTAGTGGCACTCTGCCAAGTCAGTCTTGATGGGGGTGTTTTTTCTTACATTATATATTTCCAACGCTTTATTTCTTTGTTTTGATGAATGGGGGCAGTATCAGTGTGTATATTCACGGCTGTTTCCACGCCGAGTATCCCGTTACTGGTAATCTATTAAGCTAACACTCTGATTTTCCAGTTCTGATCTGTTTTGTTAAGTCGGCGGTCCCGTGTGTGTGTGTGTGTGTGTGTGTGTGTGTGTGTGTATAGGACCGTCCAGCATACATATGCGGCGCAGCCCTTTCTGGGAATTAAGATAAACGCGCTAGCAGGTCAAGACCACACATTTTCGAGTCACTAATGTCATGACGTCTGAAATTTCAAGAGACCTTTCTTGAATTTCTCCATTTTTGCGCTCCAAGCTAATATATCGCCCCCCCCCTCCCCCCCCCCCCCTTTTAGGATAAGTTACCTGAAAAAGAGCCTCTTGTTTATCATATACTGTGAAGCTGACCGGTAACTCGTCGTTTAATTGAGATACACAATTCGTAATTTTAAAGATGCTATATCCAGAAAACAAGTACTAGTTTACTTAAAGAGAAACAAGGTATGCGTAGAAGTTATTTCTACAGAAAACCAAATTGGTCTGGTGTTCTTCCATAGGTAAGCAGGCCAATAGATGATGACGCCGGAATAAATAATACTAATACTAATAATAATAATAATAATAATAATAATAATAATAATATTAATAATGGTGGTGGTGGAATAATGACGATAATATTGGAATGACGACGACGACAATGATATTTGAATAATGATGACGGTAGAGATAATTGAGTAATTATGATAATGATCATATGATATGATGATATGATGATGAAGGTGGAGACTATGGAATAATGACGATTTAGAATAAATATGATGTTGGAATAAGGCTGATGATAGTAATACATAAGTGTATGTGGCAATCGAAGAATAATTTATCTTGTGTCTAGACCACAATAGCAAGATACTTGCAAATAATCGGTTCACGATAGTGACGGGACAAAAACATTGCGTTCTTAGTGAGAATAATTTGAAAAAGTCCAGATTGCAATATCAGTATTATGAGGGTAGATCGCAACTTTGGGATCGTCTCTACGGAAAATTTTATCGTTCCATTTCTGTCAAGACCGAAGTCAAAATACCGAAGAATGATTATAAGAGGAGCGCAAGCTAAGTTCGTGGAAGATGGGGAAGGAATCGACAATTGTCCTTTCAGCAGAGTTCTTCCGACTTTGCATTAAGCGATACGGGGGAATCATGAAAAACCTGTATCTGGATGGACAGATTGAAACTGTCTTCCAGTCGTGTGTGAGTGCGCGGTATATGCGACAGGATACAAATTGCTAGAGAATTCTGATTCAGTCTCGCAAACCGTCTGTAAAATTGCATTGTTCTTGTTGCTCTAACCTCTCAGCGTCATCATCGCCATCCTCCTCTGTTGTTTATTCTACGTGAGTATTACTTTGTGCATCCCCGTAATTCTTAACACAGTTTCTATAACACGTTTAGCGGACTTTCACTTTTCCCAATGTGTACATATTACTTCAGCTCACAGCTTGCTTGACACAAACCTTCCACGTACCTTCCAGCTTCGTGCCTTGAGTAAATTCTTCGTTGCTTTCTCCAACATTTGCTCATCTCAGTACTAAATGCTACGACGGGCATATTTCCGGATGCATGTAGTAGATACCCTACGAAGAGCTACTTTGTCTGCTGCTGTGCGCATCTTACTGCCTACTCACACATAACGGTGGTCGTTTACTTTTAGAAAAGACTACTGTTTAGTCTACGGGTTTACCACCCACATGTCGAGTTTGCTAAAAAAAAGCGAGAAGTAAACTACTTCACAATCTTTTGCTGCAACAGTTTATGCAGGCTTGAATGATTAGCGCAACAGAAAACAACTAACACCTTCGTGTAGCAGTACACTTTCTGTAGTGCCTGTTCTAATGTTTCTACAATATTGCGATCTATCAACAGCTGTTACCTAAAGCAATTGCCAACTGTTGTCTTGACCTTAAAAATCAATTAAAACCTCGTGTAGCCGACACCTTCGCTGTAGTATCCATGACAGGGCGGTCAATTCAAAAGTAGATGCGTCAATGGTGTACGACGCTTTCCGGACATTTGTCGGAGGATAATAAATAACGAGGACTATCACATTAAGGATGCGAACTTAGAACCTCTGTCAAGGATATTTCAGAGAAAAATAACACTTCATTACTTTTTATCCATCACTTGCAAATAACTTCAGAAACCTTTCGGAATACAGCATGCGTTTACGATTAGTTCTGTGAACTATACATATGCCCTGTCTCGTACTCACTTTTTGTCGTCTCAAAGTGACGTGAGAGAAACGTACGCAGATCTGTGAAGGACCACTGCTGGAGACCAGCGGAAAGAAGAGACTGTCCTATTTTCGTGCCTTTGGTCCAGGACATTTTATATTGGCCACAGAGCTAATGCGTTGTGGCAGAGCGCCCTTGTCCAGGCTGGCGTGGCGAGGATCGCTGACAACCGCGGAACAAAATGTAAACAGTGCGCAGCGAATCCGTTTCACCAATGATACCTGGAGGCGAGGTGGTTTTTTTTTCTATTTGTAGAGGGCCTGTCCTCTGGCCGAAGACGTAATAACGTGCGGCGACGCAACTGCTGTCTGTTCACAAAACAGCCACATTTAGACTGGAGTATCTGCAGAATCTGGTGTCACCAGTAACTTTTATAACGAAATACAACTGATGTTTCACCTGTTTGGACGGCCGCGGTTGGCCGAGCGCTCTGCGGCGCGCCAGTCACAGTCTGCACGGCCACTACGGTCGGGGGTTCGAATACTCCCCTCGGGCATGGATATTTGTGCCGTCCTTTGTGTTAGCTAGTTCATAAATAGTTTGTAAGTTTAGGGACTGATTACCCCGTAGTTAAGTCCCGTAAGCTCTACAAACATTTGAACATTTGATCACCTGTTTGCTGCACAGCAATATGGATTCGATGGCCTTGAAAAGTGAACTCTCTTTTTTTCACTAACAAAATTCTCAAGCAGCTACAGTATAAAGCCCAGTGTTGTCACCAACGACTAGTTTCACCTCCATTCGTCGCAAAAATAGCAAAATTGGACTTCAGCCACTCTCTTGAATCATGACAGTTTTATTTCGTATTTCTTCCTTTCATTCATGCAAGAGTTAATGTGTCCCAAACCCAGGATCTCACATTAGGAGGGCTCGAATAGCGTAAATACAATCTTCTGCTTTCGAACCTATTCAAATTGCGGCCTATGGTTTTTGAGCAGTCCCGTGCTTCCAATCTGTACGACACAGCATAAATTACGGTGGTGTTCCTCACCAGGGGATAGAAATCACGTCCAAGCCCACAGCTGTAAAAAATGTTTGTAAATCAAACAAACTTAACTGCTACGGTTATCAGTCCCTAGGCTTACGAACTACTGTCAAGGTCAAAACACACACACACACACACACACACACACACACACACACACACTATATATTACACGTATGCCCGATAGAGGATTCGTACCTCCGACGGCGAGCAACCGCACGTTCCACAGCAAGGCGCTCGGCCACTCCACCGCGGCCCAGAGCTGTAAAATCACGCCCAGAGCAGTAAAATAAAATCACGTTCTCGTCCAGAATCACAATAATGCACATGTTTAGAGCGGTGAAATCACACCCACATCTAGAGGGGCAAATTCATATCGACAATGGTGGAATCACGAGGCGAAGTCAAACAAGGGGCCAATCTAAAATGGAGTGCTAAATGGAAATTTTGAGAAATCTGGAGGACATCAAACCATACACGTCACATGATCTATCAACGTCTGTTTTTTTTCCCCCCGCATGTGTCGATTACCTTGCTGTTTGAAGCGTGCCGATGGTCGTGGATGACATTTGTAGGGTGGCGTGCTGTTCCACAACTACAGAGGAACGTTGTAGGCACCTTTCATCCAAAATTAAAACTTCCGCGTTGAATTGGAAGACACGTGGTTTAAAAAGTGTCCGCAGTGTAATAAGGCAGTCACCCCATATGTAAAGAAAGCGATCTAAATGGTAACGCGATAGGTATGCAACACCTCACGTACTAGTACGTAGTATCTTCACTGACAGATCTTACTGGGAAAAGTAGTGTGGTCCACACAAACTAATGTGGTCCACACAAGCGAATGTAGCTGTTAGTGTGCATTCAGTTACATCAAACGGGGAAGTTGAAAATTCGTGTCTTAATGGGATTCAAACCCGATCGTCAGCTTACTAGGCAGTTGCGGTGTTAGGCACAATCGATTTCGGCAACTTTCCATTAGCACAAGACGGATATTGTTCAAATTCAAATGTTTGTAAATCTATCGGACCAAACTGCGTGGTCATCAGTCCGTAGCTTACAAACTACTTAAACCTAGGTAAACTAACCTACGGACAAACACACACACCCATGCCCCAGGGAGGACTCGAACCTCCACGGCGAGCAACCGTGCACTTCGCAGCGAGACGCTTTAGACCGCTCGGCTACTCCACCGCGGCGACGGACATTGGAGTATAGTTGATTCCTCACTCGAAATCGGCTAGTCTGGCTGCCATCATCTGGACACCATCTTCTCAGACTATAGAAGTCTATCGTTGTGTTCAAGTTAAGGTTATCGAATGGATAAATTACCAAATTAAAATCTTAAACAGGGACCAAGTGTTCTGGCTATGTAGATTTTCCCGGCGTATTCACGGGTTTCCAGCCGGATCATTCTGACATCTGTACACAATATTTCTGCGGTCCAACTGGCCGCCATCATCAGGTGAGGACGCTAAGACGCTCTCGCCGTGACTTAGTAGATTTTTAGTTGAACAAGATAGATGAAGTCCCATCGCCAACTGGCGACTTACACTTCCTGGGATAACAGAGGTATGTGGGTTAATGATAACTTCATTGTGCAATAAACTTTGGGGGTAGGCTTCTAAGGGCCAGTATGTCGGTCCGTAAGGTACCCCACTTGATTTTAGTACGTAGTTCCATTGTAGAGCAATTCACATGAAGGGTACAATGTAAATTACGAGTAGAACTGTGGAATGGCTGGCTCTATATACGCAACGAAAGTACGAAGGTGCATGCGCTAAGTACAGAGAGCGTGCGTTTACTCGTAGCTGCTGGCCCCTGGCGCGAGAGAAGTTGTAGCGTCTGCAGTGGTGGCTAATATCAGAAACGATAGATCGTTAGAGATTGACATTCGTTGCTATTTGATGCAGATGCCGACGTTTCTTCAGGTCTGATAACACAGGATTCCATGACTTACTCAGAAAGTAACCACTGTCTCTCAAAGGGACGCAGGATGCTATACGATGACACACAAGTTGTCGCAAACACCTCACGTTACTGGGGTTGTGTTGTGAAAGGATCATTTGAAATCAGAATAAAAGATAACACAATTAATCGTGACAGTGGTTATTTTCTGAGTAAATCGTGGAATCCTGCTTTATCATACCTGAAGAAACATCTGCATCAAATAGCAACGAATGACAATCTCTAACGATCTATCGTTTTCGACAGTATCCACCACTGGAGGCGCTACAACTTCTCTTGCGCCAGGGGTCAGCAGCTACGAGTAAACTCACGCCCTCTGTACTTAGCGCATGCGCCTTCGTATTTTGGTTGCGTATATAGAGCCAGCCGTTCCACAGTTCGTCAGTCATGAGTATTTTGCAAACTGTCATATCTTTAACTTGTGTATTTTTTGTATAGTGACTAAGTGCAATGTTGCACTTGTTATTTTATACCAAATTTTCAACGAGGTGACCAGCTTGTAATATGTATGTGACAAGATGATGGTGACACAGTTCACCGAATCCGGTCGTCAGTGAACAAATTATTAATGTGCGATCTTGGCATTTAATATTGAAAACGATCAGATCGCCTCCAAACCCGACTGTCAGGTAATCTTAAAATTAAGGCTGTCTTGCATAATGTACAAAATTATACGTGCAGTATCTAAACAAAGAAAGGTGGCAATCAAAATATAAAATTCGCATGATCTCATATTAATTGAGTTCTATTTTGTACAATTGTATAATGTTTCAGATTTACACTCCTGGCCATTAAAAGTGCTAATCTACTAAATGATGTGCTACAGACGCAAAATTTAACCGACAGGAAGAAGATGCTGTGATAAGCAAATGATTATCTTTTCAGAGCATTCACACCAGGTTGGCGCCAGTGGCGATAACTACAACGTGCTGACATGAAGAAAGATTCCAACCGGTTTCTCATACACAAACAGCAGTTGACCGGCGTTACCTGGTGAAACGTTGTTTTGATGCCTCGTGTAAGGAAGAGAAATGCGTACCATCACGTTTCCGACTTCGATTAAAGTCGAATGGCAGCCTATCGCGATTGCAGTTTAACGTATCGCAACATTGCTGCTGGTGTTGGTCGCGATCCAATGACTGTTAGCAGAATATGGCAGTGGGTTCAACAGGACAATACGGAACGCAGTGCTAGATCCCAACGGCCTCTTATGTCTAACAGTCGAGATGACAGGCATCTTATCCGCATGGCTGTAACGGATCGAGAAGCCACGTCTCGATCCCCGAGTCAACAGATGGGGACGTTTGCAAGACAACAACTATCTGTACGAACAGTTCGACGACGTTTGCAGCAGCGTGGACTATCCGCTCGGAGACCACGGCTGCGGTTACCCTTGACGCTGCATCACAGACAGGAGCGCCTGCGACGGTGTACGCAACGACGAACCTGGGTGCACAAATGGCAAAAAGTAATTTTTTCGGATGAATCCAGGTTCTATTTAGAGCATCATGATGTTCGCATCCGTGTTTGGTGACATCGCGGTGGACGCTCATTGAAAGCGTGTATTCATCATCGCCTTACTGGCGATCATCCGGTGTGATGGTATGGGGTGCCATTGCTTACATGTCTCTATCACCTCTCGTTCACATCGACGGCACTTTGAACAGTGCCCGTTACATTTCAGATGTGTTACGACCCGTGGCTCTACCCTTCATTCTATCCGCGCAAAACCGCACATTTCAGTAGGATAATGCACGGCCGCATGTTGCAGGTCCTGTACGGGTTTTTCTGGCTAGCACATTCTCCAGATCTCTCACAAACTGAAAACGTCTGGTCAATGGTAGCCGAGCAACTGGCTCGTCACAATACGCCAGTCACTACTCTTGATAAACTGTGGTATCGTATTGAAGCTGCATGGACATCTGTACCTGTACACGTCATCCAAGCTCTGTTTGACTCAATGCCCAGGTGTATCACGGCCGTGGTTGTTCTGGGTACTGATTTGTCAAGATCTATGCACCCAAATTGCCTGAAAATACAATCACATGTTAGTTCTAGTATAATATATTTGTCCAATGAATACCCGTTTATTATCTGCATTTCTTCTTGGTGAAGCAATTTTAATGGCCAGTAGTGTATCTTCATTTGTATAAGTGCTAGATGTATGTGAAATGTTGTGAAGAAGTAATAGATTAAGACTTGGTGCTGATAGGGCGGCTTTCAATGAACATTACTGTTAATGTGCTCATATCTCATGAACTACATGTCTGCTGCACATATACAGGTAAGCATTACATCAGCTTCTATAATCAATTGGGCTGCAAATAAACAACAACAATATTATAAGTAATAACACCTGATGATGGCCTAAGGCCGAAATAAGCTTATAGTGAGTTAATAAAGTTTAAAGCAGTGTTAAAATAATTTATAATTATTGTAGTATTGAACATGTCAATCAAAGACATACTCCACACTGCGGGCCCCAGAGAACGAAGAAAAAAAATAATAAAAAATAAATTCAGATATATGTTTGTATACTGTCTGTAAAATTTTCTGCGGCTACAATTTGTAGAGTACAAATTATAAATTGTAACGTCATACCGAATACCTTAGTTTTACTCCATAAACAGCGAAAAAGTAGTAAGAGAGAAACCTTTTTCCTTTCATAATTTTGCTGTGGTTGTCAGCGAGAAAAAAGTTTAATAAAAGTTTGAAATTATGTTTAAAGTTTGTTGCAAGTCGCTGAGTACTGTCATTTTAGGCTGGAGGTTTTACGACGTTAACGAATGGATAGCCCACCACTCCTCTGGCATGGCATTTTGAGTACGTCGGTAAACCTTAGACGCTCACCATCTGTTACTACCTTGCCATGTTTGGTTGGGTCTTTGCTTCGTTTCCCTTATCGTTTGGCTAGTTCGGTTATTTTCCTTTCTGTCCCCTATTTGTATCCATTTCATTTTATTCAGGTCACACGTATCGCCTAATTATCTTGTACGGGCGCTAAAGACCTAGTTGTGCGCCCATAACGCCATATCCATCCATCCATCCATCTCAAACAGTGTGTGAAAGAAATCTTGTCGCATTATGTGGCAGTTTCTTGTAAGTATATTGTTTATGACGTCGTTTCTCCTGAACCATGTGTCGTATGTGGTTTTGTCGCGACAGCATTGTCACCTCCCAGTAATTAGCATCAAATTTGGTTGAAATCGGTCCAGTGGTTAAGGAGGAAATGTGCAACAGTGTCGTTTGATGCAGCTGTTTTTCGCGCATCACATTGTTTATGACGTCATATCTCGTGAACAATGTGTTGTATATGATCCTAACACTTATGGCGGTCGTTCTCATGGATTGAAGCTTACGTGTCCAAAATTTCATAAACATTGGAAGAAAACTGTAGATCTGTGTACAATACGTACACACAAACTCTGCTTCATATATAAAGATATATATACATGTGGCGTCTGTTCCGAGAGAACAGACGTCACTTCTGATCCTGCAGCTGTTATTATTCAACATTCATAGAATATATGACATCATCTGCGATTGGGCAAAGCTGAAAATGTGTACCCAGCCGGGATTCGAAACCGGGTCTCCTGCTTTCTAGGCAGTTGCGCTGACCCCTACACCACTGGGGACACAGTGATCACCGCACCTGCAAGGACTACCTAAGCACGCCTCCCGTCAGATACAAATTCCCAGCTTCGCCCTGCCCACAGTACTCAAACTCGTAGAAAGCAGGAGACCCGGGTTCGAATCCCGGCTGGGTACACATTTTCAGCTTTATCCAATCGCAGTTGATGTCATATATTCTATGAATGTTGAATAATAACAGCTGCAGGATCAGAAGTGACGTCTGTTCTCTCGGAACAGACGCCACATGTATATGCCGGTGACGGGCAATGATCCTATCGTTAGTGGGGAGGAGTGGGCAAAGTTTGAAGCCCTTACTCTTACGGGAATTAGTTTGAGTTTGAGTACTGTGGGCCGGGCGAAGCTGGGATTTTGTATCTGACGGGAGGCGTGCTTAGGTAGTCCTTGCAGGTGCGGTGATCACTGTGTCCCCAGTGGTGTAGGGGTCAGCGCAACTGCCTAGAAAGCAGGAGACCCGGGTTCGAATCCCGGCTGGGTACACATTTTCAGCTTTGCCCAATCGCAGTTGATGTCATATATTCTATGAATGTTGAATATATAAAGAGCACTGAAAAAGTGAATGAGGGTCAGAGGCAGGTGTGACCCTCGGTCCTCCCTAATGGGACTCCAGTGAAGCACCTGTGACGACGTGCAGTGAGGCGTAGAGAGGCAGGGTGTGAGTGAGCAGAGGCAGCGGCAGCGGCTAGGCAGTGAGATGTAGAGAGTGAGTGGAGGTTGCGGCCGTGAGCGGCGCCGGGCGGTCGCGCCCCGTGGCGAGTCTCGGGTTACGCCGGCGCCGCAACCAGCCGCTCCTCCAGAAGCTTCACCGGCACACGTGGGCCGCACCGGCCGCACGCGACAAAAACACATGTGGCGCTCCCCTAACGCCGCTGCCACTGCCGACACAGCCCTTTTACTTTCTCCCCCGCGGCTGTTACGCTGGAACGCGTGGCGACTGAACCGACCACACTATGTGGCCATCCAAAATGCGGCACCGAGTAGCACCAGAGATATCACAACCGGGAGATAACATGTTCTACACACAAGCACCAAGGAAATGACGAGTTTCTGACACTTGCGGGGAGACCCGGACGCTGCAGGTAGTGAACAGGGTGTTCCAGAAGTAGGGATACACCACCCCTACTCCACGCCCTCCAGCCGCTACCTGTGCCGTATTCAGGGAAAGGCCCACCGAGCCTTGTGCGGCGAGAGCCCACGGCGAAGATTACACACACACACACACACACACACACACACTAAAAACTTTTCGTCTACTTTGGCGATAGCAACCAAATTTTAAAAATCGTGTCTACTATGTAAACATTTAGCAACACAAAACGCTTCAAGTCCATAACTTCACTGGTTTTCGAGTTCTGAATTTTTAATATGTTTGTAATGTTGTTGTAGGGAAAAAAAAGAAAAAAAAAAGCCGGCCGCGGTGGCCGAGGGGACTGAGGCGCTTCAGTCACGGTCTGCACGGCCACTACGGTCGGGGATTCGAATCCCCCTCGGGCATGGATATTTGTGCCGTCCTTAGTTGTAAGTAGTTCATAAGTAGTTTGTAAGTTTAGGGACTGATGACCCCGTAGTTAAGTCCCTTAAGCTTAACAAACATTTCAACATTTTTAGAAAAAACAAATTTGGGACTCTCACTACAATTTTAATATGGCAGATTTTGTAGGTAAATTCACAAGACATAATTCAACAGTTCTGTGCATTTATCTAATGAGAAATATCAATCATTTGTTTTCAGTGTTTATTTCAAATTTCTACATTTAAGTTTCTTTAACTATTCGTACTTAAATGTGGTGATGAAATAAATAAATTACGTGTATATGTGTAGTCGTATGCGGCCAAACTACTTAGGTCATCGGTCGCTAGACATACACACTACTTAATCTTACTTAAAATAACTTAAGCAAACAAACATACCCATGTCCGAGGTTGTGCAATTTCACTGAGTTTCGTGCTATGTTGACAGTGTGGAAACTTGACAACAGCAGTGCTAGACTTCTTGGTGTGCCTGTACCCAGGAAAAGCCATTAGCCGCCCCCAAGGTCCCCTGGTTCCCCGCATGTGTCACTCCCCGCAAGTGTCACTCCCCGCAAGTGTCACTCCCCGCAAGTGTCAAAAAAAAATGTTCAAATGTTTGTAAAGTCTATGGGACTTAACTACGGGGTTATCAGTCCCTAAACTTACAAACTACTTATGAACTACTTACGAACTAGGACGGCACAAATATCCATGCCCGAGGGGGGATTCGAACCCCCGACCGTAGTGGCCGTGCTGACCGTGACTGGAGCGCCTCAGTCACCTCGGCCACCGCGGCCGGCCCGCAAGTGTCACTCCCCGCAAGTGTCACTCCCCGCAAGTGTCACTCCCCGCAAGTGTTCCAACCCCGGAAATGACATTAGCTGCCAGTGACCACTGAAATAAATGAATGGGGAAAGTTCAAAATTTGTGCGCAGCCTGGATTCGAATCCGTTCTCTCCCTCACTAGACAGTCGCGGTAACCAGTACGACCCTAGCGACCCAGTGATCACCACAGCCTCGCGGGCTACTCCTGTGAGCTTCCCGTCACATGGTAATTCTCAACAATTCCATACACTACTAACATTGTGCTCCTGTACATTATCACTGATCACTCTCAGCATTTCGCCTTACGCGTTTGGACCTAGTGGACCCCGCAGTGAAGAAAGGATCGATGTACATCTTCGCTTTTAATTATATACTGGCCAAAAAATTTGGGTCACAGTTGAAACATCTAGGTGCTGAAGTATTACCATCGATAGAATGAACATAAAATCGTTCGACTTCTTCCTGTCGGTCCTACAGAGTGGAGATAACAACAATGCGGCAAGGGAGATAGTGGTAATAATAGAAAGTTGCTGCAGAGGGGGTTACAGTTGACTGGTGTTACTCTGCCAAACTAATCGCACAAGCAGTTGGCTTCAGATAGTGTAGTGCAATGCACTAACAACAAGACACCCAGAGCTATGGCATGGAGAGCCATATAAGGGTTGGAATCAGGGCAGACATGGAGGGAGGTGGCTGCAGCTTTCAGAGTCGAGGCAAGGCCAAGGTCGTCCACGAGTAACATCAGCAAGATATGACAGCCCGTCGAGACAAAAGGCTGAATGCAACTCAGCTGCAACGCACCATCCAGGCAGCTACAGGACGCACATTATCAGCAAACAGTCTGAAAACGTCTTAGGGAATCTGGCCTCTAAGCACAGAGGCTTATGGTGTGCGTCCCATCAAAACACTAACCGTTCAGTCCGCAGAAACTGGGTAGGGGGAATACCAAGATCGGAGTCTTAACGAATGGCGCCGGAATCTGTTCACAGATGAGCCAAGATTTTGTGTTCAGTAACAAAATCGTCGTTCCTCATCTTAGGCGCAGGAAACACCGTATCATGGCGGTCCACAAATGGTGTCAGTAGTGGCAGACGTACGGACCTGTATGTCGTCGAGAATGACGCTTTGACTGCTCAGAGGTGTAGAGACGAGATCCTTAGACCTTCTGTTGTGCCTAATACTGGTGGCAAAGGAGATGCATCCCTTCTGGTGGTCCATAACGCTCGTCTCCACAGAGCTGCGCTTGTGGACAATATGCTTGAAGCTGAGGGAATTGAACGAATGGAGTGGCCAGCTTGTTTACCGAACTTAAACCCGATTGAGTATGCGTGGGGTGCACTTTGCAGACGCATTGCAGCCAGACCAGCACCTCCCACAACGGTTGCAGAGCTGGATATTGCACCCCTGTTGTTCCTCAAAAGCAGATTGATAACCTCATATTGTCTATGCCATGCAGGTGTACAGTTTTACTGATTCCTTGAGGTGATCACACACCATATTAGATAGCAATGAGATTGACTTTACTATTACGGTAGCCCCTTGGTGCCTCGCTCTAAGTAAACGCCATGTAAACCTGAAGTAAGGAGTTGAGACAGCAAAACATCGTAGTGTATTTCAATTGTTACAAATATCTGAACAAAATAAGTTACCATATTGTGTATGACATCTCATCTGATACCTTAAATGTTCTGAGCAATGTAGATACTGTACTAGTATTGCCTGCGGTCTAATTACGACTAATTTTGTTAACGAAGCTCACACTTATTTTATACTAGCTACTCGCCCCGGCTTTGCACTGAAAGTTACAATTACTTTTGCCAGTTAACGTCTGGTGAGTGGTCGAGGAAGATGGCGTGACGCAATTTTAGCAGATATATGTCTAGGCACAGTGCCTCGCTGCGTTAAACGAAAAAAAACATTCCACTTGTATTTAAGACTAACGGGTAACTCCTTTTATTAATTCATCTGAAGGCCGGCAGTTACACTTTTTTCTTTTGCTATTTGGAGTAAAACCGAATAAATTTTGTGGTACGCCAACTATACAAAAAAAATATTTTTAAACACGCAGTTGGCCGTGTAAAAGCATGAATGTTCCAAATTTAAGCCTGCAATAGTTAACTTCAAACTAGTGATTTGTTGATAACACCAAAGGCAAGACGCAAAGGGAAATGGAGCCGCTTTAATTCGATGTGTAAGTTTCTGGAAATCGTCTATATGCGTGGAATCAGTACATCTTGGCCTTTGAATTTTTTCACCGATGATTGTTATCTCGATTACATTTGGTCTGAATTTTTTATGTTCAATCTGGTCCCGTTGCACAACTTTGGTATTGTTTCGAATGAGCATCACGTGTGGCCCGAAAACGGTAGCAACCATTTTATTACTATAGACTGATATTAGTAGGAGGTGGAGTATTACTTTAATTCTAGTTTCCTATTCGTATTAGACATTCGCCACTACATTTAGTAACTGGGAAATTCGGATTTAACAGCTTTAAAAATAGTAAGTTCTCCGTTTCTGTTACTGGACTAGTGCCACTCTGAGCGCTACTTTGGCTCTTTCTCCGCTAGGGGCGCTACTGTCGTTACAATTGCCTGACGTTAACTAGGACACTTCTACGTATACGTTAGTGTGTGATATTTGTACGTAAATATGTATTAAACACGCAGATTTATTCAGAACACTGAATACCACGCTTATACATTGTTGTTGTTCACAGGATTAAACTCTGGGCTGATCTGAGGATATCCTCAAGATTTCATCAATATTGCTCCAGCCGTCTTGGAGTCTATATGAAACATACATACAATACAAATAGGCATACAGGCATGTTTGTTGGTATATTTCGAATTTATTGGTATGCAGATTCAGATTCTTAGTTCCTACTTAAACCTTACATTTTTTGCACTTCATTTCCTGTAAACAACGGAAGGACCATGAGACAGACCACCTAATAGGGGTAAATCTTCCAATTAACGTTCCTGTGTAAGATGCTGTAAATCAGTGTGACAAGGGAGTTGAAAACTTGTGACTTTATCGACGTATTAAGACCTCCTAGCTCGGAAAATAGTGTACTCGGAGAAGTGTCCGATCAATAAAGTGGAGGACATTAAAGAAATCCACCAGTATCTGCACCCTTCCACGAGAATATTTGCCAGTGGCCAACAAAGGACAGAGAAGCAGCTCATTAAAAAGCATTACGTCAAAATCGAGGCAACTAAGTGTTGTATATTATGCAGTTTTGTGGAAATATGTCTTAGACAATGGTATTGTGAAAGTAGAGTTTTGGAAAGGGTATATCCCATTATTTATTATTATCATCATCATTATTATTATTATGGGAAACTGCCATATTGCCTATAATTTTTATTCGGAAGACGGGTTCCGACAGGTTAAATTGCCGTCTTCGGGTCTGTCATTTTATTGACTACGTCACAAAGAATAACTTTTAAAAACGTACTAGCTTTTCTTTGTGACGTAGTCAATAAAATGACAGATCGGAAGACGTGAATTTAACCTGCCGGAGCCGGTTATCTTAATAAAGATTATTGGCGATCTTGGCTGTTTTCCATAATAAATTAATTCGACAGATCGTCCCCCAAATATTACAAACTATTATTATTGTTATTATTACTATTTATTAGCTCAACAAAATTTTATAAAGTAAGTCGATTTGGTAAAATACGCCTTTTCGCATGCAGTAACTAGTAAAAAATTATGTCTAATGAAAATATTTTGACAACACAGCTTTCTTTTTGATTTCCCAAAAGTTACGTCTTTCGCCCTTCCGGTCTTTTCAGTACCAATGAGTCAGAAAACTATGGAACAGACTTTCATTCGCGTGCCACTGTGCATCCAATACGAATCACGTAGATTAACAATTTTATTTTGGTTTCTCTCCATGCAAATGAGTGTTAGTTTACGGTAAACTGACTACGGTACTGCGATACTAATTTGACACAAAAAGTAAGGCTGCCAAGTGGATTAGAGCGCGCGTCTAATCGAACGAATCACATTAGAGCCCGCCCCCTAGCTGCCACTCCCCAGTATCGTTTTCGGCCACGCCCATCCCTCCCTGTGCGTCAGTGTGGCCAAGTGCAGAGCGAAGTCTATGTTGAGAACCTCTTATCGTAACAAGGATTTTAAGACAGCGGCGTCTTAGTATAATTCAGTTTACCTACAGAGTCAATTTCGCATTCATTGAAATCTTATCTGGAACGATTAAACCGTATTCATCACACACACTTACTTCGTTTCGCGTATTAAGAATGACCCATAGTTTCCTCTCTTTCGGTATAACTGCTTAATCTATACTCTTACTATATTGATGTGCGATGTTACGTTGATATGAACAGTTGATTTTTAAAGCGAGAAGTGCAATACGGCTGCTTAGCATTTAAGTAAATGCCGTGAACAGAATTTTCTCAGGCGCTACAAAAACATTTGCCTTCCTGCTTATCGCGCGTGAAGCACGTGGGAAGGCCAGCGTTTCAAATGCCCGCAATCTCGCCTCAGCAGCAGACTATTGCAAAATCCACTGTCGTCGTCAGTACAGTACATGATATTCCAAAGACATTGAGAGCAGTACCCTGAGACAAATACAAGTCAAAGTACGTTATTGGAAAATGTAAACTTTCACGGCCGAAATGGTCAAAATTACTAAAAATTTCCGGGCTCTTATGCCGTGGTCTAGTGGATTTATTGTCGAAACCCAACGTTTCGTCCTCGACTGCGGAGAACATTTTCAAGGGGGATCGTGGAACTTTGAATGTCCCTGGATCGCTACTGACAGGGTGTGTATCGGACATTCAAAGTGCCAGAATCCCCCTTGAGAATGTCCTCCGCAGTCGGGGACGAAATGTTGGGTTTCGACAATAAATGTACTAGACCACGGCATAATATCCCGGAAATTGTTAGTAATTTTAACGTACGTTGTTTTTAATTTTCGTATGTCATGTAAAGTAAAACACACATTTGAAGATTTCATTCTGTATTATTATAGCTCTTGATTGACAAAGTGCACGCTATAATATACTGAAATATTTACATGCAATTAAATGTATGCTCAACACTCAGGTGCTTTCCACAACATTTAAATTCGATACTGAAATATATCATTTCTTCATTGTTGACAACTGTGGACTGCAGAAAAACTAGAAAAGAGCATAATCCAAGAGTTTATGGTGTGGTAATGGTGTGTATTGTGGTTAATTCCGGAAAAAATTCGAAATGTAAACATTTCAACATTCATTTTTTTTCTCTTATTACATAATGTGAAGGGTGTTCAAATTGCAACATGCCTAACGGCCAGGGCTCGTGTACAACCTAACATAAATGTATCTTGGCTCGCCTACTAAGGAGTGGTTGTAACACTGTTGCTTTTACCGTTTAAGGTTTATGCCTGTAAACCAGTGAACTAACAAGGTACAGTACCGTTAACGAATAAGTCCACACTTTTGCTACGTTAGTTTATTTTCTTTAGTCGCATTTACACTATATATCACAATTTACAATAAACAACTTCGTCCCTCACGTGACTATTGGAGCCGAGAACGGAAGACATTCGCGTACGAGCGCACTTACAAATTTCGGAACGCCACACGTGGCGTATAAAACGCGAACCGCACTGATGCCGCTATAAGCAGCTACCTCACCTACTCGGCGTCCTGCAAGCAAAAGACCACGCGCCTTGCCTCCCTTGCTCCCAAGCACTTTACTAAACTTTTAAAAATATACATAAACATTTAAATCACGACACTTTAGGATTCTCTCACATTGCATATATAAACTAAAAAGGAAAGCAAGATTTATATCACAAACTGTTTGTAGTAATTGTTTGCTCTGTAAAGTTTCAGTCGTGTGACCACTTTAGTCAACTTTAAAATATATACACAAACATTGAAATCACGACACTAGTATTCTCCCACCTTGCATATATAAACAAAAGGAAAACAAGATTTATATCACATTAAACTGTTTATAGTAATTAAGGAGAAATTTGGTGAAGGAATTAAAGTTCAGGGGGAAGAATTAAAAACTTTGCGTTTTTCCGGCGACATAGTAATTCTGTCAGATACAGCAAAGAACCTGGAAGAGCAATTGAACGGAATGGACAGTGTGCTGAAAGGTGCATATAAGATGAACCTTAACAAGAGCAAAACTAGGGTGATGGAGTGCTGTCTAAGAAAATCGGGTGAAGCTGAAAGAATTAGATTACGTAACGAAGCAATAATAATAATAATAATAATAATGATAATTTCGTATGGCTCAGTGGCCTGGTGCAAGTCTTTCAATTGGACGCCACTTCGGCGACTTGCGTGTCCCTAATCTACCCCAGTTATCCAACCAGGGAAAAGGGACCTACAGCTTAACGTGCAATCCGAACCACGTGTCGTTTCTGGCGATTCCTCACATCGTTGAAGCAATAAAGGAGGTAGATGAGTTTTGGTCGCAGTACAGAGGATATAAAATGCAGAATGGCAGTGGGAAGAAAAGCATTTTTGAAAAAGAGAAATTTGCTAACATCGAATATTAATTTTAAGTGTAAGGAAGTCTTTTCTGAAGGCGTTTGTGTGGAGTGTTGCCTTGTATGGGAGCGAAACATGGACGATAAGCTGTGCAGACAGGAAGAGGATAGAGGCTTTTTAAATGTGGTGCTACAGGAGAATGCTGAAGATTAGGTAGGTAGATAGCATAACTGTGGTACTGAACAGAATTGGTGAGAAAAGAAATTTTTGGCATACCCTGACTAAAAGAAGGGATCGCGTGGTAGGACACATTCTTAGACATCGAGGAATCGTAAATTTAGCATTGGAGGGAAGTGTGTGGGGTAAAAATCGCAGAGGGAGACCAAGAGACGCGTATAGTAAACAGATTGATGTGGATGTGAGTTGTCGTTCTTATGAGGAGAACGAAAAGGGTTGCTCAGGACTGAAGACGATAAAACACACACACACACACACACACACACACACACACACACACACACACACACACATAGTAATTATTTGTTCTGTAATATTATAAAATAAACAGGTACGAAACGGAAATGTGTGTATAATTGAAGTATTTATTCAAAAGTAACCACCAGAGGCCTGAGCACAACTGTCCCACTGTTTAACGAGCCGAAGGATTCTCTGTTCCCAGAATTCCTGTGGCTGTGACAAGAGCCAGTCTTCTACTGAGTCCTTCAGTTCGTCGTCCTAGTCAAAGCATTTCTTTTTGCGATGTTTTATTAGCGGACCAAATAGAAGTCACAGGGCGATATGTCCGGGCTGTAGCACGGATGCTCGAGCTGCAGCCACTTGAATTCGTCCAGGAGACGTGTGGAAGCGCGTTATCACGGAGCAGAATCACTCCCTCGGTGAGCAGCCCAGGCCGTTTGCTCTCGGCGGACTTGCATAGGAGTGTCTCACAGTACACGTCACTGTTAAAGGTTTTTCAGTGCTTGTGGAATTCGGTGAGTATCGGACCTCGCACGTCGAAAAAGACTGAGCATCACCTCGCCTGCTGAGGGCACATCCTTGAATTTTTTTGGGGGGAGGTAATGACGCATGCTTCGCGCCCTTATATGTCGCTCTACGTTATCCCGGCATATTCATATAATTCAACCCATTTGGTTGTTAAGTTTCAAACTTTTAAGACACTCAGATAGCAAAATAGCTCACATACGGCTGAAGCGTTGTTCGAGCGCTGACGATGCCCCAGTTGTCTTATGAACTGCTGCGAGTAAGCTTACTGGTGTTATGTCAGAAAGGAGCAGAAGGAAGCGTTGATAGTTGTTTGCATTATTAAACACAAGCGCACTCTACGGAAACGAATGGATCCGAACCGAAGGCTGTCCTTGAGTCACCAAAATGAACTCATCGTTAAACACGGACAGTTTACTTCAAGCATCTGCTGTATTGCCCGGTGCGGGGACCACACTCATTGTGCGAGCAATATTGGGCGATACGCCTGTGTGGCACAAGGAGGAGAGTGTGGGAGGCATGCAGGGATAGCCCAATGGTAAACCCGACCGCTGTCAAAATTCGACGATTTCGGGCTGTTGATTAGTCATATTAGCGATTGCGTATAAATTGCGAAATAGGTATTCACCAAAGTTAATGAAAAATATGTATTCGTTGGTTAGGTAGGGGTGGCATGTCTCAGTTGCTCAGCTTCAAATTCCGGCCCTCTAAATTTCCTCAACAGAATTTCACAAAAACAACGTCGTCTTTCCTCCAGCGATCCCCAATTGAGTTGCCGGAGCATTTCAATTACACTCGCGCATTGGTCGAACCTACCAGTAACAAACCTAGCTGCTCGCTTCTGAACTGCTTCCATGTCTTCCTTTAAACTGATATGCTGCGGGTCCCAAACACTTGAGCAATACTCAAGACGTGGTCGTACAAGCGTTTTGTACGCGGTCTCCTTTACAGGTGAAGTACATCTTCCCCAAATTCTCCTAATAAACCGAAGTCGGTTGTCCGCCTTACACACAACTGTCCTTACATGTTCGTTCCATTTCATACCGCTCTGCAATGTTACGCCTAGATATTTGAACGACGCAACAGCATCAAGAAGCTCACTACTAATGCTGTATTCGAACATTATGGATTTTTTTCCTACTCATTCGCATCACCTTACATTTTTCTACATTGAGAGCTAGCTGCCATTCTTCGCACCAACTAGAAATTTTGTCTAAGTCATCCTGTCAGATCGTTATGTTTGAGGAAATGAGTAATATTTTAACACAGAATATGTACCAAAACCTGCTTCATATCGATGACAGTGAAATAGACCTGTAATTGAGTGGGTTAATCCTGTTGCTATTCGGGAAAAACGGCGTGAAGCGTGCAACTTTCGAGTCATTGAATACACGTACTTCGTTGAGCGAGAGGTTTCTTGTGCCTGTTTATGGAGTTCGTTGTACGAATATAAGCTATTTTAAGCATCAATACATTGTCAATAATGAAATTAAAAATCATTCCAAATCGAAATACTGTTTTTATTTCATGACCGGTGTCAGTCTATACGGACCATCGTCAGATGAATGCCACCACGGTGGCAGGCGGTGGTATTCATCTGAAGGTGGCCCGTATAGACTGACACCGGTCATGAAATAAAAACAATTTTTCGGTCTGGAATGATTTTAATTTTAACTACTATATTCACTGTTCGTCTCCAGCATGCTGTTGAAAATTATCAATACATTGATTTTTCGAAAATTTGTTTTAGTTATGATTTCTTTGAACAAAATGACAATGTATCAGCAGTTAAAGGCTTCTCGTATTATTGCTGTCAGTAATATAAGTGTGTACTACGAAAGTCTATCTTATCACTCATGGCCGTGGACTAGGGAGTATTATGGGCATCAATCCCCCCCCCCCCCCCGAAATTAAGTTAGAATATATATAATAATTTACAGTTGCGTTGCCTTATCTCCCCTCCCCCTCCCCCAAATAAATAAATATATCAGACTACGGCCCTGCAATTACTAGAATGGCACAATGACGATCAATCAACAGCACGTTATTTGTATATTATTTGATATTTAATTAAGATAGTCACATTTATGGGTACAACCTTTCAAAAATTCATGTCATTGAGCCAACGTTACTACGGCGGAGAAAACCAAAACCAAAGGCAGTAGGTTCGCGTTGACTTACTTTCAAATCATGCCTTTTTTCTTACGTCTCTGTTTTTCAAAGGATTCGACTATCAACTGTTTTTTCGATGGAGCGATGGAATTTACCTAGGCAGGATATTCAATGAAATGAACATCGTCATGTTCACATTTAGGTTCCGTTATTTTGTAACTACAGAGATATTTGTAAGTAGCTTAGAACTATTATTTGTAAAGGTAAATTGCGTAATTCATTAAAGGCTACGAACTCAGTCGTTTTATACACGAGCCGCCACTTGAAGTGCTGCTATAGAAGGGCGATGAAAATTAGGTCGACTAATTAGGTATGGACTGAGGAGTGAAATCTTTGGACCACAACAACGAGAAAGAAGATGAAGAAAATGGGTTTAAAGCGACTGAATATCGACGAGCTTAGAAAACAAACTAATAAAAGGGAGAGGATGGTATGCCCTCAGATCTTAACAGAGTTCATAGTATTAAAGGATCTATGGAGAGGAAACACTGAGTGGCAAGTCAGACATTTTCATAATTGAGCACTTTGATAACAGCGTTGTTCTGTTTATATACTGTTATTGCATAAACACTGATTTCTAAATCCTATAACTTTCTGCTGTTAAAGAAGGTAGCTCTTGGTTTCATATGTTGTTGCTAGAGCCTCTGGAAGTATCATATGAAACTAAGAGCCTGCTTGTTTAGGGGAGAGCGGGGCAATATGGGGTGGAGGGCAAGACGGGGTTTTTGTAATTTCTACCACGACAGATATCGCAACCTAGCGCCGAATAGTTGAACTAGTAGGCATTAGCTATGCGAGGGCCTGACAGTGCTGGCAGCCATTTTGAGCAGAAGATTCATTTGTTTATACAATAACAGCGTAAATAGACTAACGCTTTTATTGCATCCAAGTCTTCAGTTATATCCAGCAATAACTGAGGATGTTCAGTGTAAGGTTGTCGCATAATAAATCTGTGGTGGATGATACCAGACCAGTCAGCTGAGTGGTGACGTTTTAGTGGGTGGCAGCCGCAGCCACGCCCAGGGCACCGCCTCCTGCCCCCTCGCCCCGCGATACCTTGGCTACTGCTACCGACCACGCACCCCGAAAGGCCGACCCCTGGCTTTTAGGCGATTACAAAGACCACCTCACTGCTACTCACCGCACTTCACTCTTCGCACCAAATGAAATACCGTCAAGTGACTACAATCAATTAACGTATTAGCCCTAGGGTTGCCTACCCTCCCGTATTATTCTGATTTATCAAGCCAGAACCAATGTTCAATTTATTTACCGGGTGTTTGCTGATGATACTGTGGTGTATGGGAGGGTTTCGTCTTTAACTGACTGTAATAGCATACAGGATGACTTAGACAAAATTTCTAGTTGGTGCGAAGAATGGCAACTAGCTCTCAATGTAGAAATATGTATGGTGATGCGCATGAGTAGAAAAAACAATCCTATAATGTTCGAATACAGCATTAGTAGCTTCTTGATGCTGTCGCGTCGTTCAAATATCTAGGCGTAACATTGCAGAGCGATATGAAATGGAAGGAACATGTAAGGACAGTTGTGAATAAGGCGGTCAGCCGACTTCGCTTTATTGGGAGGATTTTGGGAAGATGTACTTCACCTGTAAAGGAGACCGCGTATAAAACGCTTGTACGACCACGTCTTGAGTATTGCTCAAGTGTTCGGGACCCGTAGCAGATCAGTTTAAAGGAAGACATAGAGGCAGTTCGGAGGCGAGCAGCTAGGTTTGTTACTGGTAGGTTCGACCAATGCGCGAGTGTCACGGAAATGTTCCGGCAACTCAATTGGGGATCGCTGGAGGAAAGACGACGTTCTTTTCGTGAATTTCTGTTGAGGTAATTTAGAGGGCCGGAATTTGAAGCTGAGTAGTACAATCTTGCTGCCGCATTACATTTCGCGTGGTGATCACAAAGACAAGAGAAATTATGGCTCGTACGGAGGAATATAGGCATTTTTCCCTCGTTCTATTTGGGAGTGGAATAGGAAAGGAAATGCCTAGTAGTGGTACAGTGTACCCTCCGCCACGCACCTTACGGTGAATTGCGGAGTATGTAGATGTAGATGTAAAAAACAGTTACCAGTTAACAATTGATTTTGATGGATATGTTTCAGACCTCGTTTTCGGATTATCATTACAATATCGATTAATAGACATATTGAAATAATATCGATACAATGACTGCAAGATACATAGTGAATACGAGACAGTGTGAAACGTCGTGTCTCGTGTTACCTTGCCATATTCTTAGCGAGTTGGTTGTTTTCTAAACTACTCTGGTCTATTATTCCAAACACAGAAATTACGTTAAAAACCGGGCAACAAAAAATACAAAAACGAAGTGTGAAACCACACGTGACGACCCTACTAGGTAGAGATTTTATTACTGACACTTCACAAGTTCAGAGGTTTTTAGATCTAATGATGGAGAAACGACATCATAAATAAATTGTGGAGCAAAATTGAGAAAACTGAAGAACGCGGAGTCATACAGGTTATTTTTTTCCTTTATACAAAAATATTAGAAGCAGAAACTACAGTGTAAGGAAAAGAAGAAACATTTAAATAAAAAGAGTACAGGGTCTTGGGTGGCTCATAAAAGTAATAAAACGATGATCCAGCCACTCTGTATCACAAAATCTCCAGCCTGAGAATACTAGGCAAGAGAAACGCAAATAGGTAAAGGACCTACACTAAACCTCCACTTTCAGGAATAAAATTTAAAACTTTATCAACCGTTGAGGAATTTTACTGAAACTAGAGCTAAAACATTATGAGGTTCGCCTCAGGGTGTTTAGATCACGACGGTCCAACAAAATGTGGAGTACTGTCAAAAAAATCGAACCACAGTGACAATGAAGAGGCTCCTCACGACGGAGAAGGTGACGGAGAGTCAACCAAGATGGCCGATACGGAGCCGACAAAGGACGGCAGAGTCCCTGCAAGCTGAACTCATGGACGTCCAAACGTTCGCTGTTTCATTTATTGTTCTTATTAGGCGTGAATATATACGCCATTCCGCAGTATATAAACTGAGAACTCGACTGAACAATGTCGAACGGACGTCAATTGTCGGTACACCAATCACCAGAGTCGGTTTACCGGTAGCTTCTTTGGCTAGTCTGTCGACAACATTATTTCCCGCTATTCCGACGTATTCCGAGGTCCTTAGGAAGGCTACCGACCGTCCACTTCCTCAAGGATATAAATAGATTCTTGGATGGCCAGTGCCGAGGGATGGCGTGGGTAACACTGGTCAAGGGCTTGTATGCCGCTCATGGTGGCGCTGCAGATGAAGGATTCCTCTGTACAGGAAGCGGATAAGGTGGAGTGCTCCAGAGAGGGTTACCAGCTCTGCAGCGAACACACTGCAGCCATCCGGCTTGTAGGACAACAAGCGAAGCCAGTACGACCATCAATCATCGAGCCATCAGTGTAACGCATTTCTGAGCCCAATGTCGCGTCAGGAATGGGAAGGAATTGACGACAGAGGGTCTCAGCTTAAATTACGTTTTGGGGGCCCTGCGATAATTGCAAAATGAGCTGTGGTCGACGTATACACTATAATGATGTACGTGATTGGAACCGGAAATGTAGGGGAAGAGTGTTGACTGAGAAGGACCAGGCACGGACTGCAATTGTAATCCCCGATCTCGGCCGGCATTGAAGGTGTCACGTTCGGGAAAAGGAGACGGTGGTAACCCTGAACGAATGTAATGTCGTTAGCCTGCAGTTTTTGCTATCTGATTGTATTGGAGGAACCCCTCACAGGCGTCTTTCTAAAAACACCTGTCGCAATTCTAACTTCACAGTAATGGACTGAGTTCGGCATTCGCAACGCTGATGGTGATTCTAAGCCATTTATCAAGCTCCCATAGCCAAGTCTGGACTAAACAAGGACTTTATAGAACTGCAGCAGGTTATCGTGATCTGCACTCCAAGTAGTGTTCCTTAGGCAGTTCCCATTTTCTTGTAATAACGAGGTCGTTTTAGTTTTGATTCACCAAGAGTAATGCAACATGGATGAAGCCTAAACTCTGCGTAAAGAAAAGTGCAGAAATGTACAGATCAGAATCACCGAGAGGGAAGTCATTTGTGGGTTGACCCTAACGAACTCTGTTAAACCTGCTCCCTGAGAATAGAACAGCAGCGAGCCTCCACTAGCTGAACGCTTATAGAGTGGCGAATAACACAATAAACACCGCCCCTCCAGGGAACCAACGTAGACTCGGCCGCCATTTGCACAAGGAAAGTAACCAATCTATATTTTTTCCAGTGTGGAAAGTGACCTGCCTTATTTGGTGAAACATTTTATTATCTCTGCAAAAAAAAAAAGTTCAAATGTTGGTATAGCTTATGGGACTTAACTACGGGGTCATCAGTCCCTAAACTTACAAATTACTTATGAACTAGCTAACACTAAGGACGGCACAAATATCCATGCCCGAGGTGGGATTCGAGCTCCCGACCGTAGTGGCCGTGTAGACCGTGACTGACGCGCCTCAGTCTCCTCGGCCACCACGGCCGGCTATTATCTCTGCAGTTTGTTTCACGAGATATAAATGAAATATGTCATATGTTTCAGCTTTCAATTTGACGTAATGAAATGACAGAACACTGAACTCTTAGATGCGAAAGAGATTTTAGGAGTCCAAGTTCGCCTTGAAATCTTAATTACTCTTCAAATTAGTGCAGGAAAGTCATTAGCTTTGCAGTAATAACAGATTTCCTTAAAAAGATAAGGTGCTTTCAAAGAGATGGGTAGCAAATCTGAAAAAGAACAAATTATTTACGACGGAACCAACTACGTCCACTCAAACAACTCTTAAAATGTAGGGCTACATCACAAATTAAGTTTCTTTAATTCTCCACGACATTTTTTCAAAAATAAATTGTTAGGACCAGCACCCAGAAAGCGAACTTTTGACAATTTGTAAGATAATACTGTTACTGTATCAAACAGTCAGCAGCCCAAGGTGTGTAACTTATTCATATAATAGCACTACTTTTGTATATTACCGTATCTTTTACTGTTCTGTTGCTTTTGTCGCGGCGGCGAATACTAATCAATCCTGCCAATGTATTGCGGTTAGTTGAGATGAAGTTACGAAGAACCCTTCTTCGTGAAGATGGTATTTGTATAGAAGATGAACCATTTGCATGCTTTCTCATATCTGTTATGGTACAGAAATATGAGCATAAGTTAGAAACTGTTGTTACAAACTCATAATAACGATAATAGGGATGATAATGACGAACAACTCATTGCAAGCGGTAGTGCTACGGTAAGTGCGGGAAGAGGCGATGGAAGCAGTGGTAGTGAATACCAACATTCTTTCGGGAAGAAGGTTAAAGGTGCAACTATAATCACGGCTTTTGATGACGATTCGCTAGAGAACTTGTACGATGATTATTACATACGTTATAGTTAAGATATCTGCATTGCGTATGGCGTCTACAATAACATCTACAGTGCTATCTAGAGCATGGTTGCATCCTGTAACCAAACGTTCATACAGATATGTTTGTTCGAGCCCATGTACTTTCCTTGTCAGTAAATCTCAGAGTAAAGAAGAATGTTAATTGCTCACCATAACGTGTTTGTAGTTGTAATGAGGAAGATTTTGGATTGTTTCTTGTAATGAACCTGTGTTAAGATTTTAAGAAACGTACTATGCCTATTGATTTTAGCAGGTCCAACGATCCATCACATTGAAAAAAAAGGCTAATTAGCCTTAAGTAACATATTTCCGTTATAATATCTTTCCGTCTAGATCTTAGCTGTGAAAGAGAAAAGGCGGGACGTTCCGCTTCATCCAAGATCAGATAAAGCGCGTTTGGATTATTGCACAGGTAGCATCTTTGTCTTCACAGGGCAAATAATGCCTTTTCGATGCCTACATAGAGTAGGTGCCACATGAATTAAGATTTACTGTCATGTGGTGTTTTTTTTCCTTGTATGTTTAGCGAAATTTATTTCTTCAAGCACAAATCAACAAATCAAACAGATGAAAGAGGAACGCATGCACGATAAGGGACTCTGATGTCACCTACTAACAGTGGACTATAAGGAACTACACAGCCTAAGGGAAGATGACAGTAGCTGATAATCAGCAGCACTTCTCGCTGCACTAAGCCTCGACTCGAAGCGCCTGAAATGGACCTATTAATCCAAAACATTAATTAAAGTCGTCGTGGCCCTGGTCGAGATCTCTCAACCAGTAAATTTCCGATAACGAAGTGTGCAACTGGGTTGCCCTGATAAATGCACGCACTCGTGGACTGTATCAACAAGGCTGTTCTGCAGCACAAGTGGCGATACATGTTCGCGGCGACATTATCTAGTAGCCAGTTTATGTCATCCGTTACAGACACACAACCTACTTCAGAGCAGTTTCTCTCACAGTAATTTCTCTCTAGTGTTGTCATACGGAAAATTTGTTTCAGCGCAGGTGGCTGAGTTGAAGTCGAAATTTTCTGGTCCAGATTTTACATTTAACGGTTTAATATTCTATTGCTTTTTAGACACTTTCCACTGAACAAGCCAACGTTCCTTATTCAACGAAATGTGCGAAAGGCTACTGTTTGTTGTTGTACTGTTTAAGAGTGGCATAAAGAGAAAAGAATCAAATCAGTTTCTAGTTACGGTGATGTAATTTTTTTTATTGTTTTTTTATAGTTTTCAACGTACAATGAACAGAGCGTATACTCAGTGCAGAGTGATGGTGAACATGACTTGCACAATGTCCAAACTTGATCCATTCTGTCGAAAGCAACCGGTGTAATTTTAAATACGGCTGTAGTCGCCGCCATGTTCATTCCTTACATACATGAATGCATGTCTGTCTGAAGGACATTTGCATTGATTCTATTTAAAAAAAAAAAAAAAAAAAAAAAAAAAAAAAAAGGGACACTGCACTTGGTATTTGTGCAATTTTGCTCACCTTTGGATAAATGATCAGTGGAACTCGCACTGTACTTTGACTGTACTTTGGTAGTACGGTTCCATAAAAAGGTTTTACACGTTATACAAGTTATCTGTGCTGTGCTTTAGAATGGTACAGATGAAAACACAGTGCTCGTTGTATGGACGTTGCTCTTAAGCTTCAATCTCGTATTTTTGCTTACACATTATATTAATTATATCTTCATTAAGCGTTTATACCCAAATCTGATTTTTAATAACCTGTTGCCTTACCAAACACAAACATTTTCAGAATATTTCCTCATCACGTCACTGATTCATTTAAGGAGCTGAACGCTTATGGCGTCTTTTGTTCTACGTTCAAAGGCAATAAAAAAGATTATCAACTCCCCCAGAGCAAAAAAGACAAGTGAGATCGTGTATCAAGATGACGTATTTTTGGAATTTCATGGAATTGTGCAACATGAGTTTCTTCCTCCTATTAACCAGAACTTTTATTTGGCACTTTTAAGACTTTACGAGAATAAGTGTACAGGAAACTACCGGAACTTTGGCGATGAGAAGACTGGTGCCTTCCACAACGCTTCCACACACAAGGCCTTATCGGTTCACAGATGTTTGTTCTCTCAAGGGCAGTGTTATTTACCACCGCATTCCTTAGACCACTTTTTATGTTCCCGAAGGGAAAAAATCTGAAATAAAAGCGTTTTTATGATACGAAGGTGATAAGATCAGCTTCGCAAAGGGCAGTGGGCGATGATACAGCTGAAAATTTTCGGAAGTGATTGAAACAGTGGAGAAAGAGACTTGACAACTGCATCGCATCTAATGGTGAATGAAGGTGGCTGAAGGAATTTTGAAAAGGTAATAATTTTTTAAAACAAAATTTCGTTTTCTTTTGTCCCCGTCGTATTTAAATAACACTTTTGCCGTCTTATCGACATGAATCTGTACAATCAGATAGAGGTGAACAGGTGTTGGGACCTTGGAGCTGCGGCCCATCAGCAGATGCTATCAGAAAGTCTCAGGGACTGAGGTCCGCGATCTGCGTCGCAACAAAGTAGCTCGTGGTGTCCGCATCTGCTCTTACAAGGAGACGGTCTGGCATTTGGGTCACCGATGTCGATCAAATTTTGCATGGAACTTCTGTACTGAATACAAAGAGAGACGTGTTGCGGCTTTTTGTTGGTAGTTTTGAAAAATCATGGTCAAAGTTGGTGATGAAAAAAGGGGTTTTCAGTGCTATGTAATTCTGTAAGAGACAGCAAAAGACCTGGAAGGGCAGTTGAAGGGAATGGACAGCATGCTGGAAGATGTGTATAAAATGGACATTAACAAGAGCAAAATAAGGGTAAGGGAGTGCAGTCTAAGAAAATCGGGCGATGCTGAAGGAATTAGATTAGGTAACGAAACAATAACGGTGGTAGATGAGTTTTGTTACTTGGGCAGTAAAATAACAAATGATGGTCGCAGTACAGAGGATATAAAATGCAGAACGGCAATGGGAAGAAAAGCGTTTTTGAAACAGAGAAATTTGTTAACATCGAATATTAATTTAAGCATAAGGAAGTCCTTTATGAAGGCATTAGTGTGGAGTGTTGCCTTGTACGGGAGTGAAACATGGACGGAAGAGAATAGATGATTTTGAAATGTGGTGCTACAGAAGAATGCTGAAGATTACGTGGGTGGATCGCGCAACTAATGAGGAGGTACTGATCAGAATACCTTGACTGAAAGAAGGTATCGATTGGCAGGACACATTATTAGACGTCAAGGAATCATGAATTTAGTGTTGGATGGAAGTGTATGGGGTAAAAATCGCAGAGGGAGACCGAGAGATGAATATAGGAAGCCGATTCATATGGATGTAGGTTTCAGGTCCTATAAGGAGATGAAGAGGCTTGATCTGAGTAGAGTAGGGTGGAGAGCTGCATCAAACCCGTCTCCGGACTGAAGACCACAACACACATCCAAAGATCCTCTGCAGATTTTTGTACTAATCTATGTAAAGGCCACGGTTAGTGAGTTTCGAGTAATTAGCGTTTCGTGTGTTTCCTGGCCGGCAGCGGTGGCCGAGGGGACTAAGGCGCTCCAGTCACGGTCTGCACGGCCACTACGGTCGGGGTTCGAATCCCCCCTCGGGCATAGATATTTGTGCCGTCCTAGTTCGTAAGTAGTTGATAAGCAGTTTGTAAGTTTAGGGACTGATGACCCCGTAGTTAAGTCCCATAGACTATACAAACATTTGAACATTTTTTTGTGTTTCCTGCTGTATCTTGGCTACTGATAAACATGAGCGACTTTCCGAGCGCCGTCGCCGGTCGAGTGGCCAAGGACTTGTACTGTCAAACCGTGGATCCAGGTTCGAACCTCCATCATGACAATTTTTTGTTGGATTTTAAAGAAATGCATTCGATAATATTCTCATGTTTGAAATGCCTTTTCTTGTCTTATTTTGAATTAAAGCATCGTGAAGTGTGATTAATATTCATTAAGAATATTATCTCTTTACACCTGTTTTGTGATACACAGTGCAAAAAAATAATAAAGAGAAAATAAAATAATAAAACTACAGTATATCATTACGTAATTAGAATTACTGGGCGACTATTTGTAAGCGTTCCCACAGTCAGTAGGGTGAAACTATATATATATATATATATATATATATATATATATATATATATATATACGACAACCAAAACACAAATATTTAACACACCATGCTGCGCAACATACTAACGACATATTGCCACGTGTTGTCCGAGATATCGTTTGTGGAAAACATACTTTATTTATATTGCTGAAGACAGGTTCTAACAGATATTAATTTCGATGCGTACCAAGACACGGTCCGCATCTGTCTCCTCACGCTTTGACCTTTTCCTCGTTCCCATTTCTTTGTGCGCCTGCCTAATAGCAGCTATGTCCACCTCTGCTAACAGCGGAGGCCCATCTTGGTATGGAAGATATGATGCTTCGGTAGGACGCTGGCAGGAGTTCACGCCTCGTTCTCGTAGATTTCGGGGAGAGGGGGGGGGGGGCAAGAGCTCTGATGCCACTTTAAACCACGTCCCAGGTGTGTTCTATCTGGTTCAAGGTCTGGCGAATTCTGGGACCATGAATTGCAACTGTACTTGTTTACGAACTAATAACGTCTTCCTTTACCTACGTTGTGCTTGTAACACAGCTTGGAACGCAAAGTCCAAACGTGTGCAGCCACGTGAGTCAGATAGAATTAACAGGTTGCATAGAAGAGCTGACTGCCAAGTAGGCGTGTGTGGTATGAATACAGCAAATAAGTCCATCTAAGAAGGCTTTGCATGATGATTTTGATAGTTCTGATGTATCTGGAAAAAACCCTCCATGAGCAGATATCAGACAATACGGTGAAATTGTTTAAAAGTTGTTTGACAGCAAGCGTACTACTTGCCTTATGTAGCGCTGTGGTGAGTTTGGGAATACGTACACTTTGCACACTTTGCTTCAGAATATTTTTCGTGTTATCTATGTGATTCTGCGTGCAGATGTTTGCTGATATGAGACAAAATGCTTAATATGTTAGTAAGATAATTTACTAATAGTTCATGAATATCTTATATCAAAACAAATGTCTGCATAAACAACATTAAGAACATTCTGAAACAATGTGCAACGTGCACGTATTCCCAAACTCAGCACAACGCTACTCTTGGGAGGCAGCGTAGAGGCTTTCTAACTATACGGCGTTGTTCAAATCCACCTCAGGTCAACCAGAGTTGCCGCGGTGGAGTAGCCGAGCGGTCTAAAGCGTCTCGCTGCGGAGCACGCGGTTGCTTGCCATGGAGGTTCGAGTCCTCCCTGGGGCGTGTGTGTGTGTGTGTGTGTGTGTGTGTGTGTGTGTGTGTGTGTGTGTGTGTGTGTGTGTGTGTTGTCCTTAGGTTAGTTTACCTAGGTTTAAGTAGTTTGTAAGCTACGGACGACCACGCAGTTTGGTCCGATAGATTTACAAACAACATCAACCAGAGCCTGACAACTAAGAAGCGCTAAAAATCACTAGCCAACACCCGTGCCAGTGCTAAACGTAAGTCACAGAGAACACACAGTTGCTTAGGAGAATAACAGACACCGCCAGCTTATGTTTGTGCATATAAAGATGAGTTGTGGTGCTCACACTTTTAATAAACCTAGGTATCTATCAATAACTTTTTTCAGCAACATTTAAGTGGAGCCTGAACCTCTGTGGACGTAGATTTATTTGGAATAGACGGAATTTACTGAGAGGAATAAGTTAAGTCACAACATAGGGTCTGAATCGCCTGAAATAATAATACGTCAATTACACGATAGAAATCAAGTCACGGTATATATGGTGTATTAATCTTTTGATTTCTGATAACAACTTACATAAATAGCTCAAGTTCTACAAGGTTTCTATATCATAATTTCGACACTTTATCGAAAAAAAAGTGTCAAGATAATTGCCACCTGATCAGACACTAGACGACGTTGTACGCAAAACTGTGCTTTTACATCATTGACCATAATCGATAGCTCACCACCGTCAATACACTTTCATGAGTTTTTTTAGTAATCCCCATGAAACACCTTTCTGCACATACAACGCGCTTATCTCCATTGTGTATCAACTCTTGCAGTGATGCCAAGACTGCCACTTTCGTCATAACCTATCGTTCACTTGATGTTATCTCTTAATAAGCGACTGATTATCTATGGGCAACAGATAAGCTAGTCGAATAACATGGCCTTCTTTGGCAATTGCCGTGAACGTGTGGTGGTGGACCACAGAACGTCACGTTAACCTGTTCCTATTACCTGGAGGAAAACACTTTCACATGTATGAGTACGAAGTATTTCACGGCGACATTTCTGTGTAAAACTTTCTCGGACTTATTGCCGCGTCAGTTCTTTATAAAATCTCAAGCTTTCGAAGAGTCGCTGACTGCGCCTCCTGACGAAGAAGATGGAGGATGTCTTCGAAAGCTTAAGATTTTTGTCAAGACCTAGCTGTGAACCCGGCGTTGCCTGGGTGTTTATCCTACACTCTCGTAGTCCACATCCCCTTCCCCCCCCCCTCTCTCTGCATCCTCCTCTTTATCTCCCATCTATCTGTTCGTTTCCACCTTTCCCTCTCTCGGCAAAGTTTTCTGCAAGGTATCCTCTGTCATGTACCATACAAACATTTACGTACCCAGTGGTCTTCCTTTTGGTTTAAAGGTCACATGTGCAAAAATTCACAATAATTGGAGCAAATCTATGCATTTTTTTTTTTTTAATTTCGTGAGTACCCTTCACCATGTACCGAACGAAATTTTATACAGACATTTCTCTGGGTTTTTTTAAGGTAAAGTCTGCAAAATCAATATCGGAACAAAACTACAGATTTCTATGCCACAGAAACGCATGATAACATTGAAAAACGCATTTTGTTGTTCTCAAATATTCCAGTTATATTTCATACAACCCTCGTTCTGAAAAAATCGGTCGAGCCGTTCTCTAGTTATGGCGCGACCAAGGTATTTAGGGATCCATTATGTTTGAAAGTACCCTCTCACATGCACCGTATAAAACTTAAAGTAGACGTTGACGTGACCTTCCTCTTGAAGGTCAAGCGTGCGAAATTTCGTGAAGATCGGATGACACTTTAGAGTTCATGAGTCTGTAGGAGAAGTATGCTCCACCATACACCTGTCACAAATTTCTTTCTTAGCTGATGTTTTCTACCTATAAACTACATCCCTGCCAAATTTCAGCTTCATGGGTGTAGTTTTCGAGATTACGTGTTTAGTCAGTGAGTGAGTGTCCTTTCGCTTTTATATAGATAGATAGTAAGAAAACAGATTGCATAATTTTTGATGCAAGAGAATTAAGGGTGACTTGCAGACAGAAATAAATAGTAACGTGCAAATCTGTAATACTAACTTTACTTGATATAAGGTTATGATGCCTGATGCGAGTTTTACGGCGTCTACAGCGAAACTGCTGTGAGTGATAGACTTCTTTTCGTTTCATCATTTTGTGTGTGTGTGTGTGTGTGTGTGTGTGTGTGTGTGTGTGTGTGTGTGTGTGTGTGTGTGCGTGGGTGTATGCGCGCGCGTGCGCGCGCGCGCGCTCTTGCGTGTGGTAGGGGGAGGGGGTTCGGTTACAAAGCGCTTCATAAACGTCCGAAATTACATGAAAACTTTGTTGCAGGTCCCTAAATACTCCCATTTTCCAAAAATTGACACACAAATCTGGTATCTCACACGGTGGCCTCATTTATGACGTCATATCTCCGGAGCTATGTGTCGTGCTATTTTGTTTTTGGGTCAGGAACCTTCGTGGGCGTACGGTGAACACCAGTTTCATTGCAATCGAATGAATGGTTTATGAACACACAGAGGACATGCAAACATTCATTTATATAATATATATAAAAGATTGACGCGGTAAGAAGTCCGAAAAAGTTTTATACACTTTAACATATAGCCGTAATATCCAGTGTGTGTGTGTGTGTGTGTGTGTGTGTGTGTGTGTGTGTGTCAATAATAAAACAATGATTAAATATAGAAAAGAGCCAAAGCACCAGTAGGTTCTGGTTGCCTCTTTATGTGTGTCGTTTAGAGTGGATTTGTGGTTCCGTAAAACACGCGAGTTAACTAGTGGAACAGTGGAGAAAACAGTGACGTCATTAGTAATCGGACATTGTGTGGGGACCAAAGCTATGGAGCATCGGCTGCGGAAAAAATCTCGTATCAAATTTTAGAAATTGTAAACATTATTGTCCATTTTTGTGTTAAAAATCGTTGATTTTGTAAGCTTGCTATCGCTAAGGACGTCTAACATTTCCGTAGAGATTTCCCCCGTATGGCCCCCTGTACATGAAGAGTTCATCTTCGTTCTGTATTCATGATAACAATAAGCCAACGGGGAAAAGGGGGAAAAACGCTTACCTATGAAGCGCTTCCGAAAAGAAAGTATTGTTGCTCTGATAGAGGTTAGATTCCATTATCTAAGCTGCCTTGCTCTGCAGCTTTAGGAGTGAGTGTACCCTATGTAAAACTTCAAGGCCCATGACTATTTTCCCGGCAACAGCTTGTCAAAATAAACCAACTTCCACAGTGGTTCAGGGCTCGCTTGAACGTTGCTGCCGGCCGCGGTGGCCGAGGGGACTGAGGCGCTCCAGTCACGGTCTGCACGGCCACTATGGTCGGGGGTTCGAATCCCTCCTCGGGCATGGATATTTGTGCTGTCCTTAGTTAGTTCATAAGTAATTTGTAAGTTTAGGGACTGATGACCCCGTAGTTAAGTCCCATAAGCTTAAACATTTGAACATTTTGAACGTTGCTGGGTGATCTGGTTCATGTGCTGTAACAAGACAGATCCCTTCAATACGACTACAGTGCACGACACTTTTTTTCATGCCTCAAGCATTAGATGCCGGGATCTCCGCTTTCCTGCTGATCTCTGTGCCCTATTGCATGCGTTTAGTAAAGGCACGCCTGTAGGGTACGACTCCTGTGCTTCTTGGCAAGGTTGCATGAATTTCAGACGTGACAAAGTCTTCAATGAGGTATGAGCCCATTATAATTAGTTCTAATAACGATGTTGTTAAAAATATGTATCAGGGAATTTTATATAGAGGGCAACTACAGATAACGTGGATAAACGGCCTTTCATTTAGTTATTTCCAATTTTAGAATTTTAGTTATTTTAACATCTTCGTTTCTAACTTTTTGAAAATGCCTTTAATTATGTAAGAATATATAGGTCACAGGTGGTGATGCGACTAGATGTTCAGCGCATGGCGTCATGGCGCGATGACGTCATACGCTTAAATGTGAACTTTTAACCCAGTTTTGGATTCTGAGGATGATAAATTCGAAACGCCAACGGCTTAAATATCGTCACGTTGAAAAGTGCAGGTGGTCCGGAATTCGAAGGTTGGTCGTTAAGAGAGCACAACAATTGACACTAACACAAGCGTACACTCAGTACAGACTGACTCCTGCTTGGAGTGCTCCACTATTTATACACATAAGGAATTTTCTGGAACTTACAAGCACATAAAACATAAGAAACATGTAGACTGTTCTATAAATAGTAAATACAAAGAAATAAATTTTTTCTGCCACTTGTGGGATTTGAGCTGGGGACCGTCAGACAAGCAATCTACGATGCTAAGCACTACACCACACGTTCCGTTGGTACAGTCGCGGCAATATTTTTAACGATTTGGTAAGTTCAGTGTTAACAGCCGTCATGTATTTATTAAAATGCATCTTTAACCTTTGCAAAGATTGTTAAAGGAAGGGAACGAAGAATGATAGGAAAGAAAGGATTGACAGTGGCCGCATTTGGGCATTGATATTAAGCAATGGCGACAAATTAAAATGTGAGCCGGACCGGGAATCGAACCCGGGTCCCCCGCTTCGGGCCAGCGGTCGCCTTAACCGCTTGGCCACCCGTGCTCGCCTCCCGTCCATCTCAAATACTCACAAGTCGCACGCTATGTTTGTAGCGCCCCTATCGTCCATGCCCTCTTACACTCGCCATTACGGATTCCCGTGTGAGGTCGGAGGTATAACCGCATCTGCGATGAAATAACTGAAGCTAACGCCGTCGTCGCGTATAAATACTTATTGTATCGGTGTGGTGTCTGTTCTTTCGGACGTCCGAAAGAACAGACACCACACCAATGCAATACAATAAGCATCTTTAACCATCAGCTGTTTCGGTCCAGGACCATCATCATAGATAAAAACGTATTAAAACAGGTTAGTCAACAGCATTAAATAAAGTGGATCAGGCTGAAAAAGAGCAGGAGTCACTTTGAATAAAATTTGCCGCTGTGGAGTAGCCGAGCGGTCTAAAGCGCCACGCTGCAGAGCGCGCGGTTGCTCGCCGTGGAGGTTTGAGTCCTCCCTGGGGCATGGGTGTGTGTGTTTGTCCTTAGGTTAGTTTACCTAGGTTTAAGTAGTTTGTAAGCTGATGGCCACGCAGTTTGGTACGATAGATTTACAAACATTTTTTTGAATAAAATTTGATTTTCGCATTTTATGTTTGACTATGATAATCTAATTTGTAATTTTATTCAAAGTGAGTCCTGCTGTTTTCAGCCTCATCTACTTTATTTAATGCTGTTGACTAACCTGTTTTAATGCCTTTTTATCTATGATGATGGTCCTGGACCGAAACTAGTCGATTTTAAGGATTTTAATAAAACAGCTTATTGTTAAAGGTGAATTTCATTAAATATTTTTAACAACTGATTAATATATCGTGTATCTTACTGGAATAGTAAACATCGTTTCGCCATTGTGACGGTGTGGAATTGAAGGAGGCTGATGATCCTAAGATAAGTCTAACGCACTGGAGAAAAGTCAGTATAATTACTGATAATGATGGGGAAAGTACCCGCAATTCGCATCTAGTTTTTGAAGACAGTGCCAAGTAGACCCACACTTTATTTGTCGAATCTGGCCATATGTCAACGCCAATCCTAGGACGAATGCAGGTTTAGCGAATAAACGACTGTTTAACAGTGCATCAAAACGTACTTCATCAAGGGGTACGTAGTGCATTAAAAGTCATTGTAACCCGCGTTAATTGCCGGCTCTACAAGTTACAGTTATCGTTTACATTTCAGTACTCTCGACGCGAAGGCCAGTGCACTGATAACTTTCGGCACAGCTCCACTGTGTCTGCGGAGTACGCCTGTGAGCCCAGTAGCGTGTGTCTGCAACACAGCTTTGTGTAGTGGGTTGCCGCCCGCCCTCTCGTTAGGCGCCCTAGTGGCTGTAGAAAGCCGTTCTTAAACTGACAGCAACGGTTTACTGAACCAGTAACACAAAGGAGCATTGACAAAACTTTTGCTTTTCTTTTTCATCGTTCTTAGGGATTACTTAATACAGTGCTTCTTGAGAATAATTTGAATGGCATATATTTAATGTACTTACCGTATTATATACGCGATTTTTAAGAAATATAGCGTACGAAGTTTTCCTTCGGTATGCCACTACTGAAGAGAGTCGTATTCCTTTAGTTATAAACATGAATTTTTAATCGATGAGATCAGACCAAGAGATGTACGGATGGATCATCGGGATGTTTAATGTGGAAGTGTGCTGTTTCTATTGATATATGATTCATAAATCAATATTTTTTCCACGAAAAAAAAAAAAAAAACAAAAAAAAAAAAACAACAAAAAAACAAAAACAAAAAACAAAACAAATAAAAGAAACAGCGAGTGAGGTGGGCAGCGGCAAAACAGTGGATTCGCATTCGGGAAGAAGCTGCACAAACCCTCCTCCGGCCATCCATATTTAGATTTTCCGTGATTTCCCTAAACCACTCCAGGCAGATTCCGGGATGCTTCGTTTCAAAGGGCACAGCCAATACCACCCCCATCCCTGACAAACTATCCCAGCGTGTGCTTCCTTCTTGTTCTGAAATAACCATTACAACAAGATGAAGATTCAAAATGTTCAAATGTTTGCAGAACGTATGGGACCTAACTACGGGGTCATCAGTCCCTAAGCTTACAAACTACTTATGAACTAGCTAAGACTAAGGACGGCACAAATATCCATGCCCGAGGGGAGATTCGAACCCCCGACCGTACTGGCCGTGCAGACCGTGACTGCAGCGCCTCAATCCCCTCGGCCACCGCGGCCGACGGTGAAGATTCCAGTACGATCTGAAGGGAACTTATTACGACACTAAAATCACGATCAATTAGAATTGGTGGGACAAACAGCGATGGCGAACTCTCCAGCATTGAAATATTCAATCGTTATCAAAATATTTATGTACACAAAAGCAGCACTGTAGTCCCATCTCTTATTATCATGCATCGCTCCTGTGAGGAATTTTGTCTAACTATCCCAAAGCTCATTCAAATTACATGAGATCCATTCTTCTCACCATCAAAGAAGTCGTTATCTTTTGGTAGTAATTGGTTCAATAGTCATCCGTATTGCTAACAATACTGCTCTTCGGTAAGTCGAAGTAGTGTCAACTACAACATGTTTTTTTTTTATATAAACAATAACGCAGCCTGTCGCTCAACAGTCACTGAAAACCGCTGACTGGCCAAAAAACGTGCAAATCTTACTTTGCTGTAGCAACATTTCGCCATCTTAACGAAATTTTAATAACTTGCTTTGGTGCTAAAACTGACCATTATGTTTTGGCTATCACGTATACCTTAAAAACTACTATAGTACGTACCTGAGAGTACGCGCAGCTGTTCCTTAGGAAGGCTTCTTTCTTCCCGTTACAATGATGTATGAGATCACTTAAATTTCTTTGTGCACGCCCTGTAATACGTCTATATATGCCTTCCTACTGCCCTCAGTAGTGTATGCAGGGAACTAAGGAATACATTTATTTTTATTCGACAAATACTCTTAGTTCTTGTCTCCAACTGCGAGTCACTAGCAGTTTTTATGAAGCTTCACGGAGACTCAAATGATTATTAGTAGTAACCGTTGGACAGAGTGAATATCCCTGTTGGACCTATACGCTGTCGTTTAAACGACCTCCATCAGTATGGAGTGTTCTGCGGTTGACAGTTTTTCTTGCCAACCTACCAATGAAGGAAGATCCGCCACTTTCTTTACCTAATATAAATAGCGTTTCTGGTGGTAGGATTTCATACACTAACAACTGTTACATTAAGGTTTTTCCTTTACTGACTTTCTCATTGATACTGCAGTAATATGAGACTACTTTTTCCGCTTTTAGTAAGTATCGATGAAATAGGCATCGAATCGAAAATATTAGAAAGGAAGGAAGAATAGTGTTTAACGCCCCGTCGACAGCCTGGTCGTTAGAGCCTAAATTGAAACTCGGATTATTTGCCTAAGGAATGGGAAGGAAATCTGTCATGCCCTCTCACAGAGACCATCCAGCATTTTCCTGGAATGTTTCAAATGTTTGTTAAGCTTATGGGACTTAACTACGGGGCTATCAGTCCCTAAACTTACAAACTACTTATGAACTACTTACGAACTAGGACGGCACAAATATCCATGCCCGAGGGGGGATTGGAACCCCCGACCGTAGTGGCCGTGCAGACCGTGACTGGAGCGCCTCAGTCCCCTCGGCCACCGCGGCCGGCCTGGAATGTTTCATCGAAAACGTAACTCTGGTTGACCTGAGGTGGATTCGTACAACGCCACTTAGATACAAGGCCTGTGCGCTGCCTGCCTACAGTAGGCTTAACACAAGCAAACTACTTGCCTTATGTAGCGCTGTGCTGAGTTTGGGAATACGGACACGTTGCACACTGTGTTTCAGAATGTTCTTTATGTGATTCACAGGCACATTAGTTTTGGTATAAGGTATGAACTACTACCTTAAACCCGCGGCTCCGCTCGCGTGTTGGTTGATTATGATAGATAAGCTATCTTTCAGTAGTGTGCTATGAGACTGGTTTTGAAAGATGAAATGACGTACAATACCTTCTTTAGAAACAAACATTTTTAATCAACATTATCAGGAAAGTAAGTAGTGTAGAACAAATCACGAAATTCAACAATAATGATTGTAATAATATCACAGATCGATCGGTTGATTAATGCGCGAAACGTCAAATCAATTTTTTTAATGAGGTGTATTAAAATAAATTTATTTTTCACGACTTTATTTATTTATTCTTATATTTCCTTATTCGTATGCTTATCCTTACAGAGAAAGAGCTGAAGACATTGTAGCGAGCATAGACCAAAGATATGGTCTGTAGCATCACGTTTCGCTGTGTGTAACCTCCTTGCTATAGAGTCGCAAACGACATCGCTGGCCTTCAGTCAGAATTTTTTTATAATATGACGACTTTAAACCTCCAACTCTTCCACCCCCTTATAGCTATCAGCATGGAACTGCTATGGTGTACAACTGGAGACTTCGGACAGCAATTACACACAGACCATTCGTTTACGTTCTGTAGTTTTCACTGCATAGCTAAATATTGCCGCGAGAGACCACGTACACCGACTGACGGCGTGCCGCAGGGGATAGCGTCACGGACTGCGGTGCTGAAGGTCGCCGGTTCAATCCCGCCCACCGGCAAAAATTTATTTCTTTGTAATTAACAATTCCAGAATGTTCTTCATCTTATGTTCACTTGTAAATTCTACTTGTTTCTTATGTTAACTGTTCTTCTAATCTCTGGTAAATTCTGTCTGTGTATAAATAGCAGAGCACTCTGCCCGAGAGGCAGTGAGTGCTGCGTGTATGTTAAGTTCGGAATAAACGTGCTATCAGTATAAGTGCTGTGTTCAGTTGCCTTCGAAGTCAAGCCTGTTTCCATTGCAACGCGACAATATTAACAAACACGCGTAGAATTTTATATACACCGATAACTTTGCATCCAAATATACTCCACCCTTTTATCATTATCAACCGTCAAGCAACAATGCAACCAATAAAACCATTTTCAAAGAGTAATTATTCTTAAGCATTTCGCTTTATATTCTTCAAATTACTGAATATATATATATAAGCTATCCGAGCGCCATAAAACCGTGCCTAAAGCCTTTCCTGGGTAGACAGTAACTGTACAATTTTTTAGCTCTTTATGTCTTGTGGTTCAGGCTTGATAAACGTACACCGAACAGACATTCACATTTATAGATATGGATTAGTAAGATATCTTACGATTCATATTAAGCATTTTGTTTCATACCAGAAAATATCTGCAAGCAGAATGACGTAGATAACACGAAAAATAGTCTGAAGCAAAGTGTGCAACCTGTACGTATTCCCAAACTGAGCACAGCGCTACATGAGGCAAGTAGTTCGCTTGTGTTGTGACTACTCTTGGCAGGCAGAGCACAGGCCTTGTGTCTAGACACCGCTGATTCGAACCACCGTCGTCCTGGATGCGAGTGTGTTACAACTGGGCCACCTCGCTCGGTGGAAGAAACTGTTTCGACACAGGTTTTGCTAGTCTCGCCCATGGGTATTGCGTTGCAATGTTGAAAGTATTTAAAGTCATTTCAATAATTTTTAAACTAAGAAATTAAATCAGTAATTTCATGTAGGTATATTAAAACGCTTTTCTTCGTGTGAATCCTCCCCCTCTTCTTTATATGTATCTTGTAAATAGATCGTTACTCAAATTATCAGGAAACGCTTCCTGTCTGCTGGCTGTCCTGCTGATCGCACACAAATAACGAAAAAACACACTGCGCGCCCTTGGACGGAAGATAAAAGCAGCGATAGCAGGATAATGAAGTTTGCTGGACGCTTGATGATGACGAAACCCGGTCGATGGCTGACCTTCGGGGAGGCCGCCGTGAGGTCGTGGAGGGGCGGCATCCAAAGCACTGCGGCCGCCTGTCCTCACACAACAGGCCCACAACAGACGTACTCACCTACTAATACTGCATTTAATTATGTATATTTTTGACGAATTACAGCGTTCAAATGAATGAAATACATCGCAATTTGCAATGTTATGGCTTCACTGTATTAGGTTTAGATGAAGTACCAAACTGTGGCGAATGAAAATTTGTGCCCTGCCGGGATTCGAACCCGGAATCTCCTGCTTACTCCGCCACCGAAGACAGTGATCAGCCCGACTGCAGTGGACTCTTCCCTGCGTCTGCCTAGTAAGCAGGACATCCCGGCTTCGAATCCCGGCCGGGCACAAATTTTCATTCGCCACAGTTTGGTATTTCATCTAAACCTAATACAGTGAAGCCATAACATCGCAAATTGCGATTTATTTCAATACTGCAATTCTCATGTGCCGAAATTTATTACTGTATGACTCTAGAGTTTAACAACGATGTTCCACTGAGAATACTATGATTGATTGAATTATCTTACCTGTTTATAGGCAACTAGCTACTATCCCGGCTTAGGAAGAGTGGAATTTCCACATTTATGAAAATACTAGCTGAAAACCCGGCGTTGCCCGTGTATTTATTTATTTATTCCTGACAGTTTTCGGGTGTATATTCATTTGTATAAGGGCTGTATGTAAAATCTCTTGGAAATACAATTAGTAGTAAAGAAGTAATACATTAAAACTTGGTGCGTGATGTGGCGGTTTTCCATTAACGTTATTGTTTATGTGCTCATATCTCGTGAACTACGTCTCGTACTGTCATACAATTTAGAACGAACACTCAACTATATGCTTGTATACTGTCTATAAAATTTCCTGCGGCTACAGTTCGTAGTGAATGAATTATAAATTGTAACGTCATCCGAATGCCGTAGTTATAGTCCATGAACAGCGGAACGTTACTATTTATGTGCTCATATCTCATGAATTACGTGTCGTACTGTGATGCAATTTAGATCGTACATTCAACTGTGTGTGTGTGTGTGTGTGTGTGTGTGTGTGTGTGTGTGTGTGTGTGTGTGTGTGTGTGTGTGTGTAAAATTTCCTGCGGCTACAATTTGTAGTGTACAAATTATTAATTGTAACGTCATACCGAATGCCGTAGTTTACTCCATATACAGCGGAAAAGTAGTAAGCGAGAAACGTTTTTCCTTTCATCATTTTGCTATGGGTGTTAGCGAGAAAAGTTTAATAAAGGTTTGAAATTGTGTTTAAAGTTTTTTTTCAAGTCGTTAAGTACTCTTATTCTCAAATAGCTTATTTATAAAGTCTCGCCGCATTATGTGGCAGTTTTCTGCGATTCCTATTGTTTACGACGTTGTATCTCCTGAACCATGTGCCGCATGTTGTTCGTACTCTTACTGCAATTGTTATCTCGCGTAAGGAATATGTCTACCAAATTTGGTTGAAATCTGTCCAGTGGTTTAGGAGAAATTGAGCAGCATTGTCGCTAAATGCAGCAGTTTTAGACATTTTATTGTTTATAACGTCATATCTCGTGAACTATATATCGTATGTGATTCTTACACTTACGGCGACCGTCCTCATGGATTGACGCTTACGTGTGCAAAATTTCATAAAGATTGGAACAAAACTGTAGATTTGTATGCAACACATACAAATATACGGACACACTGCTTTATAGATTAGATCTATCTCTCTCTCTCTCTCTCTCTCTCTCTCTCTCTCTCTCTCTCTCTACGATGCTTATACATTCTTCAGCGTGTTTAATACAAATCTTCATAGTAATATCGCAGTCTAACATACATGTAAAAGTTATCTGGCATGTTACGCCAGTGCAGATCGATCTGTTTAAATGTTAATAGAAATACACCTTCTTCACGTTATTAAGCCAAGATCGCTGATAAGATATTTATTACTCTCTACCGGCTTCCATGATTTAAAATCATCATCTTCAGAAGGGTTTACAAGGTCTTCACTTAGGAAACCATGCCAAATAAATAGTTTGTCGCCAAAATGTAAAATGAATAACAATGCAAGGTCAACATGTTAAAATATACGTCACCGAAATGGAGCGTCAGATTAAAAGTTTGTCATTGACTGGTTGGTTGGTCGGGATAGAGAGACAAACCTGCTAAGGTTATAGATCCCCAGGTGGGGAGGGGAAGAAGTGAAGACAGAAAGGGAAATGCAATACAGGGAGTAAAGAAGGAAGAAAGACTGCATTAGCTCGGGGCGCCGTGCTAGCCACGCACGTACTCACGAGAGAACCGTGAGCCACTGGACGGGGGGGGGGGGGGGTTCACTGACTGTTTTATACTTCTGTGAGAAGCAGTCATTTTATATTTTAATCTAATATGACGAACCATTTCGGTCACGTATATTTTAATATGTTGACCTTGCATTTTTACTCATTTTACAATTCGAAGACAAACTCTTTGACTTGTTCTCCTAAGTAAAGACCTTGTAATCCCTTCTCAAAATAATGATTCTAACCATCGAAACCGGTAAAGAGTAATATATATAATTTATTGTAAGAGCTAATTGCTGACTGCAATAAAGAGATTTTACACCAGACGCGTTTCGCTTTTTATTTTAAAAGCATCTTCTGTGGTCTGTAAATGATGCAGAATGTTTGTACAGTTTGTTTTCGATAGATAGATTAAAAATAGTTATTAAAAAACTTTGTGCGCGTTAGGCCTGTGTGTTTTTAACTTGATATTTGGCCTACTCACGGTCGTGTTCTCTTCTTTACATCTCACTACTGATAATCCGTCTTGTTGGCTTGATTTGGTTTGTTTATGGCTTGTGTTTTTCGGCTGAGTACAACACTTTTCGTCTGTTTTTGTGTCATTTCTTCCGTTTCATCACAGCACATTACACACTTATTTCGACTGCATTCAGATTCATGTCACTTTGTTTTAAATACAATGCCTTTCGATGCAATAACTGTTTTTAATCTATGTATCGAAAACAAACTGTACAAACATTTTGCATCATTTACAGACCACAGAAGATGCTTTTAAAATAAAAAGCGAAGCGGTGTAAAATCTCTTTATTACAGTCAGCATAAGACGGATTACCTCTTACAACCAATTTTAACAGTTGCTGCGGAAGAGGTGCACACAACCAAACATAGTAATAAATATATTTTATCAGCAATCTTGGCTTAATTACCTACAGAAGGTGTGTATTTATTAACGTATATGTAAAAATTAACGTCTCGCACTTGGAACAGCAGCAGCATCCTTAGCGGAGAAAGTCAACAGTAGCGGCATTGTCAACAGGGACATGCACGGAAATGCCGCTAGCGCTACAGGTGGCAGCACTGAAGTTACAGGTGTTCAAATGTAAACCTATTGGACCAAACTGCTATGGTCATCAGTCCCTAGACTTACAAACTTCAACTGACGCTAACGTCAAAAGATACAGTTGAATTTCCGGCGGGAACGGCCGCTCAGTCCGTAGCATGACGCTTTAGACCACGCGGCCATTCCGAACGGGCAGTTATTGAAGAATGACATGATACAAATGGTTGGCTCTTTCTCCGCTAGGGGGTTTCTGTCTTCGTAATGCCAGGTGTAAACTTTTGCGTCTAAAGTTAATTAATACCTTCATCCAATCGCCACGAAACTTCTCAGGATCACCCGCTGGGCTAATCTCAAGATTTCTTGAAGATTTCATTAAAACTGCTCCAGACGTGATGAAGTGTATAGGGAATATACATCCATCTATTTTCATAGATATAAATTGTAAATTTAGAGTGTGTCTATATGTAAAACTGCATCGTACGTTCGTTAATAACTTTTGCTCTTAAGTCTTAATACGATGACTTCATTACATCTTGTAACGGTGACAATTTTCCTCCTTGTACTAGTTCTTTAAATTCGACGTTGCACACTTTTCACCTCTCCCGAGATAATTTTCAACATATTGCTACATTGTTAATCTTTATATTGTCTCGGCGTATTTCATTATAAATAAAAATAAAGGTATTCAGGCGTAACAATTTATTTACCTAATATTTCGGCTGTTTATCGTTGAGCCATCATCAGAGCGATACAACTAGACTGTTGCCAGAATGTTTCCGTCCACCTTCTACCCTGTAAAAGTGTAGCAAATCCCTGGCAACGATGTGTAAGACTATAGTGCCCTCCATGGAGATTGTATACATTCAGATAATAATGGTTTTATTCTCGATACAATTTGGAATCCGGCACTCACAACTGTACGCAATCAAAGACAATGACATTGTTATTTCGTATGTTCTCCATAGATGGCATTACGGCTATGTATTTCTCTGCCGTCGAAATTAACCACAGATTGTATAGAATCTTTATGGAGAGCACTACAGTTATACATCTTTGTCGTCGATTTGCTAAGCTTTTGCAATTTAGAAGGTGGATGGAAACACTATTCCAACTGTCTGGTTAGTATTGCTCTGATGATGGCTGAACGATACACAGATGAAATATTAGCAATCTATATCAATAAATGTGAATGTCTGATCGGTGTACGCTTATCACGTCCGAACGAAAAGACGCAGAGACTTAAATATTTGTACAGTTACTAATTTATACCTGAGGAAGGTTTTAGTCACGGTTTTATAGCGATCTGATAGATATTTAGTAATTTGAAGAATATAACGGGAAATGCGGTACAATAATTACTCTTTGAATATGGTTTTATTGCTTGCATTGTTGCTTGAGGGTTGATAATGATAAAAGGGTGGACTATACTGGGAACTTAATTTTCCCGTTGTACACCATAGCAGTTCCATGCCGATAGCTATAAGGGGTTGGAAGATATGGTGGTTGAAAGTGGTCAAATTATAAAAAAATTCGGACTGAAGGCCAGCGATGACGTTTGCAATTCTATAGGAAGGAGGTTACATACAGCAAACCGTGATGGCACAGACCATATGTATGGTCTATGCGTGTTACAATCACTGACATATACAATGTCTTCATCTCTTTCTCTGTAAGGATAATCATACGGATAAGGAAATAGAAGAATAAATAAATAGCACACTACTATAAGCTTATCTATCATAATGAACCAACACACGAGCGGAGCCGTGGGTTTAAGCTAGTACGAAATAAATGGTTACGGCTGGATAACTGTAATTTTATAATATTGCTATATTAGTTCGTGGTGCAGATGATGCTCCCCCCGTAATAAGACAACCGCTTGTTCGTTCCCCGCTCTCTTCTCACAGCCGCTCGGAATCTTACACTAGTGTGTTTGGATTGTTCCTGCTGTCTCAACACTCCATAATTCTGTGCTAATAATATATTTGTCTCTTTCACCACGCTAGTATCCAAAATATCTAGGCGAATTTGAGCATAGCTTGGAGCGCTGTGTAGTCTTTAATTCATAAAAATCTGATCCAAAAAAAAAAAAAATACCGTAAAGTTTTAGTTATAAGTTCAGCGCAGTAGTTTAGTGACACGATCCTGAATGGCAACCTAGCAACAAACCAATAGGGAAGCACTAGCATATAGCTAATACATATATATACGAGGCGCGTCCAGAAAGTAAAAATGTTCAAATGTCTGCAAATCTATCGGACCAAACTGCGTGGTCATCAGTCCGTAGCTTACAAACTACTTAAACCTAGGTAAACTACTCTAAGGACAACACACACACCCATGCCCGAGGGAGGACTCTAACCTCCACGGCGAGCAACGGCGCGCTCCGCAGCGAGACGCTTTAGACCTCTCGGCTACTCCACCGCGGCTCCAGAAAGTAAGTTCCGTTTGGTAATAAAATGAAATTGTACACAGATACAAAAGAAATTTTTATTGCACAAAATTCTACTACTCTTAAACTACTTTTCCACATAACTACCGAAATTTTGTAGGCACTTGTCATAGCGTGTCAAGTTTTTGCATGCATCATTCACAGAAGGTTGCCGCCTGTGTATTCAACCATGTGGTAACAGTTCTTTATCATCGTTGAAGTGTTGACCACCAAGGACAGATTTTAGGTGTAAGAAGAGATGAAAGTCGCTAGGAGAGAGGTCCGAGCTGTATGGAGGATGATCAAACAGGTCCCATTGAAATTTCCGTGAGAATTGGTCACATTCATTGTGTGAGGTCAGGCATTATCGTGAAAAAAAAAATCTTTTGACAGTAATCCTCTTATTACACCTAAAATCTGTCCTTGGTGGACAACACTTCAACGATGATGAGTTGAAAGAACAAGTTACCACAGGGTTTAATACACAGGCGGCAACATTCTATGAAAAAGGCACACAAAACCTTGTGCCATGCTATGACAATTGTCTGCAAAATTTCGGAAGTTATGTAGGAAAGTAGTTTAACAGTTGCAGATTTTTATATAATAAATATTTTTTCCGTATCTGTTGACGTTTGGTTATATAAACCAAATGTCAACTTACTTTGTGACATACCTCGTACTTTGGCCATTAGTCAAAAAAAAAAGTTTGTAAAGCTTATGGGACTTAACTACGGGGTCATCAGTCCCTAAACTTACAAATTAATTATGAACTACTTACAAACTAGGACGGCACAAATATCCATGCCCGAGGGGGGATTCGAACCCCCGACCGTAGTGGCCGTGTAGACCGTGACTGGAGCGCCTCAGTCCCCTCGGCCACCGCGGCCATTAGTCCCTAGGCTTTTTTAGTCCCTAGGCTTACAAACTACTTAAACTAAATTATGCTAAGGACAGCACATACACCGATGCCCGAGGGAGGACTCGAACCTCCGACGGCAAGCAGCGGCCCGCTCCGCCTTTGAATGCTTGGCCATTCGTGGTGTGGAAACACAAATCCATCCTTTTATAGCACATAGTGATTTTCAAAGTAACTGGGTACACATACAAGTCTGTAATACTTTTGGGGGAGGGTGGGATCTGGTCAGTTAATTTACTATGGAAAACAGCCAATATTAAGAGATTAAACTGCCGTCATCGTATCTTTCATTTCAAACACCACATCAGAAAGAAAACCTTTGGGTGCACGTTCCGAAGGTATTGGCAGTGAAGGTATTGGCAGTGACTACTGCCTGGCAGTCAAAGACTGAAAAATAGGACGAGAGGAGAGGACAGAATGTAGTAGTTGCTACAAGATGCCTCAGTCAAAGGAAAAAATGGTTGCCATTAAAATATTGGGGGTTGGGGGGGGGGGGAGGAGCGGGAACCGTGCCTTGCTCTTCCAAAGTTTCAAGTGTTGGTGGTGGTGGTGGGGGGAGAAGGGGGGATGGTTGAAACGTCATTGATAAACAATACTTTCTTTGCCCTGTGAAAAAGAATCCGATTAATAGAGTTGAAATACGAGGTTTTCCTGGATAGAATCAGCAAGTCTGTTGAAGGTTTGGGTTTATTGATCGAATTGCTATTGCTCGGTTCAGACCAAAGTCCTAGATTCGGCACTGATGTTACAGCGAAAATGTACACGTCACGCTAATGTCCAAACAATACATTACCAGGGGCGGACTTAAATTTGAAAACAGTAACCCAGAAAAGATGGAAAAGTTCCTTATTTCCAAATTTATTACATAAAATCTCCCCGTCACGCATTGGGGTGTAATTTTATTACGAATTTACTACTAAAATTTTGCAGAATGATTCCTAATATTCCATTCTACGTACCTGGAAAATTACATTATTGTAGACCACATTGTTGAGGTGGTCTGACGTCACCAGCACTGAGCTGAGTGAAAGTAGAACTGAAATGAACCGAAAGTGGTGAAAGACGGCAACTATAGGGAGGGAACGAGAGTATGGACTAACATAAGAATGAAGTATACCGTCTACGTTGGGAAATAACGCTAGTGTATGTACTACAATGGAGTGTTTTGTTTGCACTGAAAATGGCAACATCGATGACTAATAGCATTAACAGGAAAATAACTGCAAAAGATGCTGGCAGTGAACTCACAGAGTCGCCACAAATAGAAGCTGTATTATCGCGCGTCACGTCACACCATTGGAACTGCAATAAACGAGACTGCAATTCGCTCACATAACTTATGTGCGTCGTCAGAGGGCTAGGAATTTTTACAGCCTATTGTCATCGTCGTTTGACGTCATTTTATGACGAAAACGACCTTCGCGTTGTCATATTTTGGTATCACTAACACCGCGGACACATCAGCTGAATTGAGGCTTTACACGTGCTTTTACATACTTTGTGACAAGTTAATTTGAACGCACCGGAAATATTTAACGACAAACTGACCACTAAAGCTTTTCTGAGTGAAAAAAAGGAGCTGCAGTTGGCTTCAGGTACAAGCCGCATCCAGAAAGCAAGTTTCCCTTGTTTTCTTTGGTATATAAAAGCGAACGTAGTCACATGAGAAATTTTAATAGCGAGATCTGCTGCAATGTTTCAGGTATTTTTTCAGTTAGTCGCCAAAAGAATTGAGACGTGGTATTGTGAGATCAACTTTTGTATTCCTGGGTGACATACGTCTGCCGCCTGTGAATGGAACCAGTCTGTGACACTCCTCTTCAGCTCTTCGTCGCTGGCCGGACAGGAATTCTTGAAAAGATGGATTGCTCACTGTAGGTGTTGTGCTGCTTCGTGAAATATCTCGCCCCCAAACGACTCTGCGTACAGCACCTGTTTTGCAGATGTTCGTCTTGGAGCTGTCTGATTATTCACCATGTAGTCCATCTTCCCAGCGCTTTACATATTTTTTTCCATCTCCAGAAATTCCTGTCCTCCGAGCAGCGTTTACAGAAGACTGAATTACTAACAGTAATTTCGTGTGCCACTCCCATAAACCACAGATATTGCCGAGGTGGGGTGGCTTGCGTGCCTCAACGATACAGATAGCCGTACCGTAGGTGCAACCACAGCGGAGGGGCATCTGTGGAGAGGCCAGACAAACGTGTGGTTCCTGAAGAGGGGCAGCAGCCTTTTCAGTAGTTACAGGTGCAACAGTCTGGATGATTGACTGAGCTGGCGTTCTAACATCAGCTAATGTGGCTTTGCCACACAGCTACTGCGAACGGCTGAAAGCAAGGGGAAACTACAGCTGTTACCTTTCCCGAGGACATGCAGCTCTACTGTATGAACATATGATGATGGCATCGTCTTGGGTAAAATATTCCGGAGGTAAAATAGTCCCCCATTCGGATCTCCGGGCGGGGACTACTCAGGAGGATGTGATCATCAGGAAAGACAATACTGGCATTCTACGGGTCGGAGCGTGGAATGTTAGATCCCTTAATCGAGTAGGAAAATTAGAAAATTTAAAAAGGGACATGGATAGGTTGACTTTAGATATAGTGGGGATTAGTGAAGTTCACTGGCAGGATGAACAGGATTTCTGGTCAGGTGAGTACAGGATTATAAATACAAAATCAATTGGGGGTATCACAGGAGTAAGACTGATAATGAATAAGAAAATAGGAATGCGGGTAAACTACTATGACCAGCACAGTGATCGCATTATCATTGTCAAGATAGATACGAAGCCAACACCGACAACAGTAGTGCAGGTTTATATGCCAACTAGCTCTGCCGATGATGAGGAGATCGAAGAAATATATGAGGAGCTACAGGAAGTTATTCAGACAATTAAGGGAGAGGAAAACTTAATTGTTATGGGAGGCTAGAATTCGGTAGTAGGACAAAGAAGGGAAGGGAAGATAGTAGGTGAATATGGTCTGGGCAAAAGGAATGAAAGAGGAAGCCACCTTGTAGAATTTTGCACAGAACATAATTTAGTTATAACAAACACTTGGTTCAAGAATCACAAAAGAAGGACGTATACGTAGAAGAGACCAGGAGACACCGGGAGATACCAGATAGATTTTATAATGGTAAGACATAGATTTCGGAACCAGGTTTTACAGTGTAAGACATACCCAGGGGCAGATATAGACTCTGACCATAACTTGTTGGTTATGAACTGTAGGCTGAAACTGAAAAAACTACAAAAAGGTAGGAAAATAAGGAGATGGGGCCTGGATAAATTGAAGGAACCTGAAGTTCTTAAGAATTTCAGAGGGAGCTTTAGGCAAGAATTGACAAACAGGGGAAAATAAAACAGTAGAGAAGGATTGCGTAAAATTGAGAGATGAAATAGTGAAGGTAGCAGAGGACAAAATAGGTAGGAAGGCAAGACCTACAAAAATCCTTGGATATCACAGGACATACCGAATTTAATCGATGAAAGGAGAAAATGTAAAAATGCAGTAAAAGAAACAGGCAAAATGGAGTGCAGACGACTAAGAAATGAGATTGACAGGAAGTGCAAAATGGCTAAGCAAGAGTGGCTAGAAGGCAAATGCAAGGATGTCGAGAAATGTATAAATAGGGGAAAAATAGATACAGCCTACAGGAAAATAAAAGAAACATTTGGAGATAAGAAAACCAGCTCTATGAATATCAAGGACACTGATGGAAAACCAGTCCTCAGCAAAGAAGGGAAAGCTGAAAGGTGGAAATAGTATATAGAGGGGCTCAACAAAGGAAATGAACTTCGAGACAATATTGTAGGAAGAGAAGAGGGCATGAAAGGGATGCAGTGGTTGGAAAGAGAGTAAGACAGGGTGGTAGTCTTTCTCCATTGTTATTCAAATGTTCAAATGTTTGTAAAGCTTATGGGACTTAACTACGGGGTCATCAGTCCCTAAACTTACAAACTACTTATGAACTACTTACGAACTAGGACGGCACAAATATCCATGCCCGAGGGGGGATTCGAACCCCCGACCGTAGTGGCCGTGCTGACCGTGACTGGAGCGCCTCAATCACCTCGATTGTTATTCAATTTGTACATTGAGCAAGCTATAAAGGAAAGCAAGGAGAAATTTGGAGAAGGAATTAAACTTCAGGGTGAAGAATTAAAAACATTGCGTTTTGCCAACGACATAGTAATTCTGTCAGATACATTAAAGGACCTGGAAGAGCAATTGAACGGAATGGATAGTGTGCTGAAAGGTTCATAGAAGATGAACATTAACAAGAGCAAAACTAGGGTAATGGAGTGCAGTCTAAGAAAATCAGGCGATGCTGAAGGAATTAGATTGGGAAACGAAGCAATAAAGGAGGTAGATGAGTTTTGTTACTTGGGCAGTAAAATAACAAATGATGGTCGCAGTACAGAGGACATAAAATGCAGAATGGCAATGGGTAGAAAAGCGTTCTTGAAAAAGAGAAATTTGTTAACATCGAATATTGATTTAAGCCTAAGGAAGTCCTTTCTGAAGGCATTTGTATGGAGTGTTGCCTTGTATGGGAGTGAGACATGGACGATAAACAGAAGAATGCTGAAGATTAGGTGGGTGGATCGCGTAATGATGAGGTACTGAACAGAATTTGGAAGAAAAGAAATTTCTGGCATACCTTGACTAAAAGAAGGGATAGATTGGTAGGACACATTCTTAGACATCAAGGAATTGTTAATTTAGTGTTGGAGGGAAGCGTATGGGGTGAATATCGCAGAGGAAGACCAAGAGATGGATACAGTAAGCAGATTCAGACAGATGTAGGTTGCCGTTCTTATGTGGAGATGAAGAGGCTTGCTCGGGGTAGGGTATTGTGGAGAGCTGCATCAAACCAGTCTCCGGACTGAAGACCACAACAACAATAACAACAACAACAACACAACAACAAATTTGTAGTTTGAGACGAGGGCCGATCACACACGTAATTTAACACGTATTACACCACTCTTTTTCTTCCTTGAAATGAGACATCGAATTATTTTTAAAATGAAACCGTCGATCAAACGCGCGTTATGTTCCATGTACACGGATTAACACAGGTAACGCATCCGTGAGGAAACACAAAAAAATTTCAAATGTTTGTTCATTTATGGGACTTTACGAGGTATGTCCACAAATAAGTTCCGTTTGGTTATATAAAACGATCGGGTACAGATACAGAAAAAATACTGATTGTACAAAAATCTACAACTGTTAAACTACTTTTCTACATAGCTTCCGAAATTTTGTAGGCATTTGTCATAGCGTGGCAGAAGTTTTTGTATGCCTTCTTCGTAGAAGGATGCCGCCTGTGTATTCAACCATGTGGTAACATGTTCTTTCAGCTCGTCATCATCGCTGAAGTGTTGACCACCATGGACAGGTCTTAGGTGTAAGAAGAAAGTCGCTAGGAGCGAGACTGTACGGAGGATGATCAAACACGTCCCAGTGAAATTCCCGTAAGAGTTTTTTTGGTCATATTCGCCTTGTGAGGTCGGACGGCAACGTGAAGGGAAGAAGAAGACTCATTTCACCCAATCTGTCCTTGGTGGTCAAAACTTCAACGATGATGAGCTGAAAGAAAATGTTTGCCACATGGTTGAATACACAGGCGGCAACCTTCTATGAAGAAGGCACACAAAAACTTGTGCCACGCTATGACAACTGCCTACAAAATTTCGGAAGTTATGTAGAAAAGTAGTTGAACAGTTGCAGATTTTTGTATAAAAAATATTTTTTCTGTATCTGTTCACGTTTGGTTTATATAACCTAACGGAACTTACTTTGTGGACATACCTCGTACTTTGGCCATTAGTCCCTAGGCTTACAAACTACTTAAACTAAATTATACTAAGGACAGCACATATACCCATGCCCGAGGGAGGACTCGAACCTCAGGCGGCAAGAAGCGGCGCGCTCCGCAGCTAGGCGCCTTGGAACTCTCGGCCACTCCTGGCGTGGAAACACAAATCCATCCTTTTATAGCACATAGTGATTTTCAAAGTAACTGAGTACACACACAAGTCTGTAATACTTTTGGGGGAGGGTGGGATCTGCTCAGTTAATTTATTATTGAAAACAGCCAATATCGCTAATTCATAAGAGATTAAACTGCCATCATCGTATCTTTCATTTCAAGCACCACATCACAAAGAAAACCGAAGGTATTGGCAGTGTAAACCTGGGATTCGTGACTACTGCCTCACAGCGCCTCTCCAGGGAAATGGCCGGGACTTCCCCTATACTGCTGGGAAGTCATCTGACTCAGCTGACAAGCTGCTCACGCGTCGCGAAACCACTTCGCAGCCCGCCGAGTACAGCACTCCGCTTTCAAGGAGGTGCGCGAGGAAGCGGGCAGATACAGGAGGAAGCGGCGTTTCGAGAAGCGCGGAGCAGCCTAACGGACGAGCATCTGACAAGTTCAAAGAGGAAATTTCCGCACTACTACTGCTTTGACACGACAACAAAATACAATGTTTCGCAACAGTTGACGTTGCCGTTCGTTCCAGTTGATTGTCGTGTCGAGTACCACCAAAACTCAACCTCTGACGTTTCCAGCACGGTCGTAAAATTAGGATTGAATGTCCCACCCACAGCGGAAATTAAATAGGAAAATCATTAAATCCATTATGAGTGACCGGCCGACGTTATGTACTTGTCACTTGGCAGGCATCATCCGATGAACGTTTAGTGGTTTTCTTACAGCAATTCTGGAGAAAATCTGAAAGTTTCCTTGGACAGGTCACAGCTGACGAAAATTATCAGCTCATGCCTTTACTGGTAACCTCTCAGGAATCTTTAGGGAGACGTGTTTTAGATAATGTATTTACAATGAATGCCATAAAGCAGTGTTTTTAAACCTTTTCGAATATGCGACCCCCTTCCGAGCAGAAATGTTCTGGCAACCGCCCTCCCTCTCCTCAATATTATCCCAAAGAAAACAAATCTTTACTTTTTTGCTATAGCTTTCTTTTAAATTGTTGGACGATGTTTTTACTATATTATACGGAATGGAACACATGTTATTTTTAAATGATTTCCGACAGAAAAATATGTGAGCTAAATATATGTGGTGTCTGTTCTTTCGAATGCGTCAGAAATAGAACACAGATATATAAAACATATATGATGTTGTTGTTGTTGTTGTTTTCAGTCCGCAAACTGGTGTGATGCAGTTCTCCACGCTACCCTGTCCTGTACAAGTCCCTTCATCTGAAAATACGTTCGGCAACCTACATCCTTTTGAATCTGCTTACTATATTCGTCCCTCGGACTCCCTCGACAGTTTTTACCCCACACTCTTCCCTCTAATGCTAAGGTGACAATTCCTTGATGTCTCAGAATGTGTCCTACCAATCTATCCCTTCTCTTAGTCAGGAAATGCCAGAAACTCCTTTTCTCCCCGATTCGGCTAAGCACCTCCTCATTAGTTACGTGATCTACCCATGTAATTTTCATCATTCGTCTGTAGCACCACATTTCAAAAGCTTCTATCATCTTTTTATCTGAATTCCTTATCGTCCACGTTTCACTGCCATACAATGCTACACTCCAGACAAATGCTTTCAGAAAAGACTTAACATTTAATATTGGATGTCAACAAATTTCGCTTTTTCAAAAACACTTTTCTTCCCATAGCCATTCTGCATTTTATATCTTCTTTAATTCGGCCACCCAAACAACAAAACTCATCTATTTTTATTGTCTCATTACCTAATTTAATTTCTTCAGCATCGCCTGACTTTCTGACGCTACATTCAATTATCCTTGTTTTGCTCTTTATGATGTTCATACCCTCTTTTCAAGACACTTTTCAAGACCATTACATTCAATTGCTCTTCTAGATTCTTTGCGGTCTCTGACAGAATTACTATGTCATCGGCAAACCGCAAAGTTTTTATTTCGTCTCCCTGAACTTTAATTCCGTCTCCAAATTTCTCCAAACTTATATAAGAAGCCGATAATGGGCAGTTGAAAGTTTTTCAGTTTGAAAAAACGACGAGTTTGAATACTACCGGACAGGGGAAAGTTGAGAATCTTTATCGAACACTGTGTCTCCAGTGGTGTAGGGATCAGCGTAACTACCTAGCAAGTAGGCTACACGGGTTCGAATCACGGTTTGGTACACATTTTCAACTTTCCCCATTCGCAGTTAATTTCGTGAATAAGAATAATATATTTTGATTAACGAGTGTTTCGCATTTCTGGCAATACTCAGAAGCGAATTATGCTTATTAAGAAATGTTCCACTGTATAGACAATCTGTAAACAAGTAGATCTTTTTTTCGAATTTTTCAGAATTACTTAATCATGTCCTTTTACCTATTGACACCTGAAAACAGTTTTCAGATTTTGCGCTTATTCATCATTGCATTATTGCAAAAGAATCTATGATCAATTCATAATGATTATTACACGAGGAAATCAGCTTTTAATTTGGTTTAAATTGTGATTAAAGTAAGACACGACAAACATTGTGAAAACTTTTCCCGCTGTAATGAACGTTCAAACAATTTACGGGTGTGTAGCCGGGTGACGTCGACAACCACTGATATTTCGACAGGAGGACGCCCTGCCCTACTCAAGGCACAACTGTACTCAAGGAAGGTAACACACACAGTACAAGTCACTGCAGAAAGCCAAAGATGACAAAACATCAAAAATATCGATAGTGATTATTAATGAACTGGTGAGGCAGTATTATGTCCCTCTGTCATTTAACGAGATGGGCCAAATCAGCTGAAAACATTCAGCGTCTGAAATGACATGGGCTCTGAACCAAGGTACGAAGGACTCCTTCACATTGAGCTGGATGGTGACAACTATCAGCTCGCAGATACAAATCAGTGTGAGTAGGCTTCTTATAAACAGCATTTACTTCCACTTACCTTTTATTCAATAGTCAGTACTACGAAGAAACTGATGGAATTGCAATGGGAAGCCCATTGTCATCTATCGTGGCCAATTTGTTTATGGACGATTTCGAGGAACGTGCTTTAGTGTCAGCGACTCTGAAACTCGCGTTTTTTTTTTTTTTCCGATATGTAGAGGGCACTTTTGTCGTTTGGCCTCATGGTAGTGAGAATGCAAACGGATTTTTGGAACATCTAAATTCAATCCACCCGAATATTCACTTCACTATGGAGGTGGAAAAGAATGGCTATCTTCCTTTCCTTGATGTGTTGGTCAGAAGGAAGGTTGATGGTACATTGGGACATGCTGTTTATAGGAAGCCTACTCACACAGATTTGTATCTGCGAGCTGATATTTGTCACCATTCAGCTCAGTGTGAAGGAGTACTTAGTACCTTGATTCACAGAAACCATGTCATTTCAGACACTGAAATTTTGTCAGCTGAGTTGTCCCATCTCGATGTTACCTATCGTCAGAACGGTTATAGTGAGACGCAGATAAAACGTGCGTTGCGCTATCACCCTACTGTGCAAGGATGAGTAACAATAGTAATGAAGTGACACCTGAATCTATGGCCTTTTTGCTTTACGTAGGAAGGCTTAATAGTATTTTGCGGAAATATGATGTGAAATGTGATTTCGACCACCTAAGATAAAGGCCCTGTTGGGGTCTGTAAAGGATGATCTTGGTTTGCTAAGGCAGGTGTATATCGTATTCCTTGTAGTTGTGGCGTGTCATATATTGTTCAGACAATCAGGACTATGGGAGATCGGTGTATTGAACACAAACATAATAGACGCTTACAACAGCTAAACAAATCCGCTGTTGCAGAACACTGTCTTGGCACCGGTCATCCTATGGAATACAACAGCAAGGAGATTGTGGCATAGTGGGATAGTGTTATTAAGGAAGCTGTTGAAATTAAACTAGCTAGCGACCTTATGAACAGTGATGATGGTTATTGTTTAAATTCTGCTTGGAATCTGGCATTAATGCTGCCTCACCTGTTGATTAATAGTCACTATCGATATTTTTGATGCTTGGTTATCTTTGGTTTTGTAGACTCTGTGTGTGTTATCTTCCTTGTTTACCCTTTGTAAACCGAGGTATTTAATATGCTTCGACATTGCTTCATTGAGTGCAGTTGAGCCTTGAGAATGACAGGGTGTCCTGTCGAAATATCGGCCGTTGACGACGTCACCCGGCAGCATACCCGTAAGTTGTGTGAACGACAAACAATTCACCTGATAGCACGTCAAATATGTTGATATTCTTTCCACAAAGAAATAGTGAAGGTGGATGAAGGTTTAAACTCCTATAGACGACAGCGTCATTGAAGACCTAACAGAAGCTGTAATTCGACAATAACCGCAACACATTCATATTACCATCTAGCATCTTCACAAATTATTGTGTTGAATCTGTCAATTCATATCTGCGATTTCCGGATTAATCATGTCAAAGTGAATTCAATGGCTGATGTGGACGTATCGTGCTTCCATTCGAAAAATATTTTCCACTGGACTATTTAAAGCGAGACAATTTAATTAGCACGTCAGTATCCACTATGCAGCGGAAGCTTTATAAACGCCTGTGGATATAAACACCTCCACAACCAACAGAGAAGAACTCAACCACCAGCTCTGAGAAACAATGGGTAAGACGTCAGAAAAGTTATAAATACAATTAAATATAGGTCCGCATGCAGTTTAAAAAGGAGGACCAGTAGGTTAGTGAATAAGTGTCCTTGATAAACGAAAATAGTTGACCATGTTAGCTCTAGACGTTTTGATGCGATAATAAATACGATACCGCAACTAAAAAGACACAGATGAAATCAGCATCACCATTTTCGCGCTAAATAAAATGTTTAAATTTTTGTTAAGCTTATGGGACTTAACTACGGGGTCATCAGTTCCTAAACTCCTTATGAACTAACTTATACTAAAGGCAACACACACATCCATGCCTGAGGGAAGATTCGAACCTCCGACGCAGGAGGTCGCGCGATCCACAACGTGGCGCTCCAGACCGCTTGGCTACTCCCTCTCGGCTCGCGCTAATTACCGCAAAATAGATCGCGATATATATCCTATTCAATTTCGTGCGGCAACTTTTATTAAACGTGCAACAAGGAGACTTGTGTCACCACAAATCAGATTGAGCCTGTCTGCGATTCAACGCCTTCCTATGTGGTGACTAGTAACACATCTAGTACATGTCGTACTTCGCGAAAATATGTGAAATTGACTACCATTTAAGATTAATGCGCTATTACGGTTAGTTTACGATGATCTTGGTGTGCGTGAAGCGGGTTACGATCGCATCGCATGCAGTTGTGGCATGTCACACATTGGTCAGACTACTAGAAATGTAGGGGACCGGTGTAGTGGACATAAGCGTCACACACGTTTACAACAACCTAGACAATGTACTCTTGTATCGTCGATTTCCTACTTTCACTGAAATTTAATTTGTGTGTGATACAGTACGCTATTTTACTTGAGGTTTAGATGTCGTTTCCTTAGAACGAGGCGCCTGTTATCCTCGTTGCCCTCTAACATGGTGTTTAAACAGTTGCACACCTGCGTGGTATGGATAGTATGCGTTTATCAATCAGCTCTTGAAGGATATTTGGGCATTGTTCCACAAGTGCAATATCCAGCTTTGCAACTGCTGTTCTGGGAGGTGCTGGTCTGGTAATATTGCGTCTGCCGAATGCATCTCACACATGCTCAATCTGGTTTAAGTCCGGTGAACAAGCTGGCCACTCCATTCGTTCAATTCCCTCAGCTTGAAGCGAGTTGTCCACCAGTGTAGCTCTGTGGGGACGAGCGTTATTGCCCACCAGGACGAACCCATTTCCTACGACACCGGCGTAGGACACTAAAAATGTCGAAGGGTCTCGTCTCTATACCTCTGAGCAGTCAAAGCTCCATTCTGAACGACACAGTTGTCCTTACGTCCATCAATACTGACGCCTGTCCTCACCGTTTGTCCACCACCATGAGACAGCGATGTTTCCTGTACGTAAGTATTTTCCTGAGTTCCGCGTTCTCTCCAGATGAGGGAACGACGATTGTCCGGCTGAACACAAAATAGTAACTCGTCAGATAGCAGAACGCGGCGCCATTCGTTACGACTCCAATCCTGATGTTCCTCCGACCACTTTCTGCGGGCTAATCGGTGTCGTGGTTTTAATAGGCTACACACCATATGCTTCCGTGCGTAGTGGCCAAATTGCCGAAGGAGATTAATTACTGTGTGTTGATATTGCGCGGGCTGTTAACCGTAGATAACGGTCATCTCTTCCTAATGTTACCCGTAGAGGACCTTGATCTTGCCTTCTTTTAACGGTTCCTGTTGTTTGGAATCGCCTCTAGGTGCTAGAAATTACATGTTGGGGTACTCGAATGTCTGCAGCCACCTCCCTCTGTGTCGGTCCCGCTTCCAACCTTCCTATGGGTCTCCATGCCGTAGCTTGTGTAATTCGTTCCGTAAAGTAAACAAACGTCAACACCAACCCCATCTGCAGCAACTTTCTGTTATTACAATTTTCTCTGTTTCCATACTACAGTTGGTTCACTCCGTAGAACCGACAGAAAAGCGTCGAACCATTTTAGTTTATTCTACCAATGTCAGTACTTCAACTCATCCTCGAATTGTTTTGACCTCTGTTAGAATTGTGTTATTAAGGATGCAATTGAAATTATACCAGTATATAGCCTCATAAATAAGATGGAAACTTCTGGTTAAATTCTCCGTGGGGTGTTGTTCTCTCTCTCTCTCTCTCTCTCTCTCTCTCTCTCTCTCTCTCTCTCTCTCTCTCTACGAAATCCGAGAAACAGGGACAGATTTACAGACACCTCATCCGTTGATTACTTATCAATATTGATACTTCTGACATGTACCATATTTGGAGGTATGATAGGGCTGTTACTTATGTGGTTTCTTTCCTACTTTCACTGAAATCCGAAACACACACACACACACACACACACACACACACACACACACAGTGCTTCCATGTCTGTTGCTTCACGGTTCTTTCGTGAGTTCGTTCGTGGCGAGCACGGATCCCTGAGCTAATGCAGTCTTCCTTCCTTCTTTCCTCCTTGGACTGCATTTCGTTTCCCCTCCTTTCCTGTCCTCACTCCTTCCCCTTCCCACCAAATTTGAAAATGTTGGCCGACGCAGATTCCGTTACCCAGCTTTAGAGATTTAGATATTCATTCTCGCTACGATAAACCTGTATGCAGCCATCTATCTATTTTGATGCTCGTTATTAGCTCAGTCTTACGGTAATTTAGGCGGCAGGGTTTCAATTTGTGCCTGGACAAATATGTACCTGCAAAAGAAAAAAGTTACGTCATGTTTCTGAAGTTACATGTAAAACCGTCCAGTCTTCTCGTGAAGAAGACTTTGGAGAATGATTGTAATTGTAAAATGTCATCTCTCTTATATACTGTGTTTTCCGTGTGATAAAATCCAGTGCCCGCTACAACAGAACTATTCGCCGATCTCTCTATTTTTAAAAATCGACAAACACACACGCACACACACACACACACACACACACACACACTGTAGGTTAATCTGACATGTAGTCAGCCTTTCGTTGACACCGCTATCATTAAGCTTGCTGGTATGGTTGCGTAGTCTTTCCCGGCGCAGTAACTGATATTTTTCTCGGGTCTGCAGCCAAGTAGCATCGTCACCTAGACAATTTCTGCAGACCAACCGACTGCCATCTTCAGGTGAGTAACGACGGAATAAATGCATTCGGCATTACCTGAAGACGGCAGCCAGTGGTCTGCCGAAATGGCGTCTAGGTGGCGATACTATCCGGCTGCAGACCCGAGAAGACTATTATAAAGATTACTGGTAGATCGAACCAAGGATAACTGTTGGAGGGAATTGTTTATAAGAGATACGTTTGCCTCGACGCTTCAGTGACTTACGCAACAAGGTCAACCTTGGCTTGTTTTGTTTCAGAATGGGGCGTATTGCTGCTTGTCACCGCGTAATCTCCACTTTAACGCTGCAGACAGAGTGCCGCGTGCTTAGCGACAAAGATGTTCCTATCTGTCAACCAATCTGTCGTAGACGAAGGTAAGCCCTGAACAGTGACAGGCCACACTCCTACAGCCGAGGACACCTCCTGCTGACAAACACAGTTGCTATTGAAGTTATCCTTCTGCACGTGGACACTAACAAGGTTTTCTAATATATCACTCGATAACAACAGTCTGTTAACAGATAATGGAAGGCCCTCTTAAAGTACGACGAGTGAAGGACGACTCTTTTCATTAACACCTCTATTTACAGACGTTTCTTTTATCTTTGTTGACTCAGCTTTCAGCTAAGAATTACTACTATGATATAAAATAGTGAACTGGAAATAAAATTTGAGTTACATTATAAAGATGAACCTTGCTGCCGCATTAAAACAGTACTACAGCGGTACTCTAACGTAGAACTTCGGAGCACTGCCCATGAATGGCAAGTATTCGGTTCGAGTCTTGCTCAAGTACATTGTCTTAATGTGACAGGAAGTCCAAAATAGTGCACACTCGGCGTCGGAGTGAAGATATATTCGGGATATTATGAAGTTAACAGTGTACTTTCTCTTAGGCCCGCAGAGTGGTAGACGACAGCGCGGGAGTAATCGAGCGGTCTGGAGCGCCACGTTGCGGATCGCGCGGCCTCCCGCGTCGAAGGTTCGAATCCTCCCTCCGGCGTGGATGTTTGTGTTGTCTTTAGTATTAGTTCATAAGCAGTTTGTAAGTTTAGAAACTGATGACTCCGCAGTTAAGTCCCATAAGCTTTACGAACATTTGAATCCCCGACGGGGAACGTCCTCGCAACATACCTCCTCAATGCGCTCGGCCGCTCCGCCGCGGCTGGAAGCATCTCCAACAGGACTAGCCGTATTTTGTGAAAGTTGTGTTTTAGACCACATCTAATATTAAAGCACTGTTAGGGTTCTAAAGAACGACCATATGCTGAAGGCCGATATCTATCGTATGACATGCAGTCGTGGCATGTCATTTATTGGTTAGACTATCAGGACTGGAGGATCGGTGCGATGAACATAAACCTCACACCCGTTTGCATTAACCTAGCAAATCTACTATTGCAGAATATCGCCTCTCTCTCTCTCGTGAAAGAGAGATATAATGCCGCCTTACCCGCTGATAACTAATATTTACAGTCGATATTTCTTTCATCATTTTCGGTTGTGTTATGACCGTGTTGCTTACTTGTTCCTTACGTGATATCTTTTATCTTTAATGCTGTCTTCATGTTTAAATGAAATGCTTCCTCTCTACAGCTGCCATGAATTTGGTAGGGTGTATTCCTGGCTAAAAATCGCCGGGCGTTCATCTTCTCAACCAGCTCTATAACCGCATATTTTCAAATATTCAGTTATTAAAAAGGAAGGAAGACTAAGATTTAACGTCCCTTCGACATCGAGGTTGTGAGAAACGGAGCACATACGCTCAGATTGTTTTTGCTGAGGATCGACCGTGACCTTTGAAAAGATACATTTGCATGGAGTGATTCACAGGAAATCACGGAAAATGTAAATAAAGATGGCCGCAAGCTGGTTTGAACCGCCGCGCCGTCCTCCAGAACGAGACTCCATTGTGATACTCCAGTGCCATCTCGCTCCGTATCCAACGATAAGTTCACGTTGGAAGGCACTGATCTCTCATGACTGACCCAAGGGTTGCTATTGAACGCTTGATATGTAATCGACCATTCATCGCTCTACTAGAACGTGTTTCGCCTTAGCCTTGTCTATCGTTCATCAACATACACCTGATTTGACGTTACTTCTAGCCTATTTATATTTCTGTTCGTGAAACTCGAAAATTAGTCGGTAGATTGACTTGAAATTTTGATCCAACGTCGAGCCGCAGTATTCGTCCCTCGGCAAAATTAGGAACTGAGCCGTGGTGTCGGTACTCCTTCAAAATGTTCAAATGTTTGTTAAGCTTATGGGACTTAACTACGGGGTCATCAGTCCCTAAACTTACAAACTACTTATCAACTAGCGTATCCTAAAGACGGGACAAATATCAATGCCCGAGGGGGGGATTCAAACCCCCGACCGTAGTGGCCGTGCAGACCGTGACTGAAGCGCCTCAGTCACCTCGGCCACCGCGGTCGGCTGTACTCCTTCCACATACGAAGTTGGCGCACGTGGATAGTTTGCTTGTTTGATAACGTCTTTGCCCCAAGGGATTTAAAGACAAAGCTGGGAGATCCGTAGGCCGTGTGGTGGAGCATGCCCGGCTAGCGGCGCACGAGATGTTGACATCGTCCACATCTCGGCCCTTTCTGCGAGCCGGCGCTTGTGGCCGACGACTGTGGTACAACGTTCACTGCTTCGGCGGTGTGCACCATTGCCGTGGTAGAGTTGCATAACGGGAAATGTAAGTGCTGTGACCGTTTGGTTGGCATGGCAAGTGAACTTGCTAGGTCCTCTCCTGCATGTGTTTTCCTTGCAGCCAACATCGCCACTAGTGTGCTTATGCTTTAGGCTAGCTGCTCCTTGTCGCACGCTTATATATATACGTTTGTGTCCCGGTACTGGCAAGATCTGGCATTCTAAACTTGAGTGGAATTTAAAAGAATTGCCTACCTATTGGTCTAGTACCCAAGTAGCACTCTCCGTTTTCTGTGATTACGATTATGGAGTATATACTTCGCGACCCCTTGCTTTCTGCTTTCGGGTAAAGTCAAATATTTCATGAAATCTGTTCTGAATCTTAATAAGTTATACTGTATGAGCTTGTGTTCTGGGAGGTTGGCTTTTTACCTTTTAGAAATTTTAGGTTTATTTCCTGTGGGGCTGTTTATATACACTCCTGGCCATTAAAATTGATACACCACGAAGATGACGTGCTACAGACGCAATATTTGACCGACAGGAAGAAGATGCTGTGATATGCAAATGATTAGCTTTTTAGAGCATCACACAAGGTTGACGCCGGTGGCGACACCGACAACGTGCTGACATGAGGAAAGTTTCCAACCGATTTCTCATAGAGAAACAGCAGTTCACCGGCGTTGCCTGGTGAAACGTAGTTGTGATGCCTCGTGTAAGGAGGAGAAATGCGTACCATCGCGTTTCCGACTTTGATAAAGGTCGGATTGCAGCCTATTGCAATTGCGGTTTATAGTATCGCGGCACTGCTGCTCGCTTTGGTCGCGATCCAATGACTGTTAGCAGAATATGGAATCGGTGGGTTCAGGAGGAAAATACGGAACGCCGTGCTGGATCGCAACGGCCTCTTATCACTAGCAGTCGAGATGACAGGCATCTTATCCGCATGGCTGTAACGAATCTCCTGCCACGTCTCGATCTCTGAGTCAACAGATGGGGACGTTTGCAAGACAACAACCATCTGCACGAACAGTTCGATGGCGTTTGCAGCAGCATGGACTATCGACTCGAAGACCATGGTTGCGGTTACCCTTGACGCTGCATCACAGACAGGAGCGTCTGCGATGGTGTACGCAACGATGAACCTGGGTGCACGAATGGCAAAACGTCATTTTTTCGGATGAATCCACGTTACAGCAGTCGTATTCGTGTTTGGCGACATCGCGGTGAACGCACATTGGAAGCGTGTATTCGTCATCGCCATACTGGCATATCACACGGCGTGATGATATGGGGTGCCATTGGTTACACATCACCTCTGTGGCTGTTACACTTCAGATGTGTTACGACCAGTGGCTCTACCCTCCATTCCATCCCTGCGGAACCCTACATTTCAGCAGGATAATGCACGACCGCATGTTACAGGTAATATACGGGCCTTTTTGGATACGGAAAATGTTCGACTGCTGCCCTGGCCAGGTCATTCTCCAGATCTCTCACCAATTGAAAAGTCTGGTCACTGGTGGCCGAGCAACTGGCTCATCACAATACGCCAGCCACTACTCTTGATGAACTGTGGTATCATGATGAAGCTGCATGGGCATCTGTACACGCCATCCAAGCTCTGTTTGACTCAATGGTCAATGGGCGTATCAAGGCCGTTATTACGGCCAGAGGTGATTGTTCTGGGTACTGATTTCTCAGGATCTATGTATCCAAATTGCGTGGAAATGTAATCACACGTCCTAGTATAATATATTTGTCCAATGAATACCCGTTTATCATCTGCATTTCTTCTTGGTGTAGCAATTTTAATGACCAGTGTGATGGTGTGGCTGAAGTGTACTGAAGAAAATTATATGTCAAGTCTCTCAGGTGTTGTTAATTACCAGTCAATTTCATATTTGAAGTATGCTTGTGGGTCTTGTTTATTGCCTCTCTTTTACGTTAAAAGATTAGGAGTTATTCCTTAAGTGTCAATCTTAAATTTATTAAGTGCAAATTTCTTACAAGAGGCTATTACTTAAGGCATATTTGTAGTTTGTACTTGGACTGCAGTAGCTTGCGTGAGTGGTGTTTTATGTTGCAGTGCGGTTTCGTCCTTGAGTTCAGGTCGACCGCCGGCGAGCACGGAAGATGGCCGGGAGTAATACAGGCGCCGCGGTGGAGTAGCCGAGCGGTCTAAAGCGTCTCACTGCGGAGCGCGCGGTTGCTCGCCGTGGAGGTTCGAGTCCTCCCTGGGGCATGGGTGTGTGTGTTGTCCTTAGGCTAGTTTAGTTTAAGTAGTTTGTAAGCTACGGACTGATGACCACGCAGTTTGGTCCGATAGAATTACAAACATTTTTTGAGTGATACAGGCCTCCAGCGTATTCTGTCCATCAGCGCGAGCGCTTGCGGGTTTGACCTAAGTTTTCTTTCCGGCACTGGATTCTCGTCTCCTGTTGAACTTTCGAGAGTTTCTCCTCTTCGATTGTAATTATGTAATTGGAAGATGGTACCTTTGAAAAAGGTAGGTAATTTTTTTACCTACCTTTGAAAAGACAGTTGAAACAAAAACTTGTGAAATCTTTAAAATGTTTTATGTAATTTTAAGAAAAAAGAACATAATATGGACTTTGGGAATGGTTGAATACAATTTGTTATGTTAATGATTACTAGTTTCAGTTCATTACTTGCTGGTCATTTGTAAATATGTTTAGTGGTCAGTAATCTTGCTTGTGTCTTTTCTGGTTAATAAATTTGAATATTGTTAAATTCACTCGGGCCTGGCAATGCTCCGTTTCCCCACTTCTTGTTTGATAATCAGTTCCCTATCCTAGAAGCCCAATACAGGAACTTTCAGGCAACCTCACTAGCCTTCATTCAGGCAGTGCGGTCTGGTTTCACGCTTTTTAAGTTGCTGTTCTGCAGATGCGGAAACGGCCAAAGTAATGCCGGTCAAGTGGTGTCCCTCCGCCTGTAAGACCAGACTTTGAAAATAAAGTTATGGTTACCTGGAATGTTACGCTAATGGAGAGCGATCTGTTTAAATGTTAATATAAATACACTTTCTTGAGGTGGTTACGCCAACATCGCTGACAAATATATTTTCCTTGATCGATTTCAGTGATTTAAATCATCATGTTAAGAATGGTTTACAAGATCTTCACTTAAGAACACATGTCAAAGAGATTCCTACCGAGATATAAAATGAATATAAAGCATGATCAACATGTTAAAAAAAAATAGGTCACTAAAATGGTTCTTCATATTAGAGTCTGTCTTATACTTACTCTCATTTTACTTTTTAATCTACTATGACGATCTACTTTAGTGACGTATTTTTTTAACATGTTGACCATGCTTTTTTATTCATGTCACTCGAGTTGTAATTTTGCGTATTGTTCGAATCCATAATCAATGTTATTTCATTAATGCTAACTCCATTGTCATAAAAACTGGAGAAGGTGGCACACTGACACTCTTGTGCTCGGCTGCGAAAAGTCTCACAAAGAGACCACATGGATATTGGATTTTAATTTTTTTTTATATTTATGGTACGTGAAGTTCAGAACTCAAATAACAATCACCCAAAGTCATTCGATGCAACTCTAAAAAACTGAGAAAAATGACCAAGTTTTGCAAGTACACGTAAATACCAAAAAATAAATCACTTGCAGTATCTGTCGGTGAAGCTCGGGTTCAAGTGTTCAAATGTTTCTATAGCTTATGGGACTTAACTACGGGGTAATCAGTCACTAAACTTACAAACTACTTGTGAACTAGCTAACACTAAGGACGGCACAAATATCCATGCCCGAGAGGGGGGGATTCGAATTCCCGACTGTAGTGGCCGTGCAGACCGTGACTGGCGCGCCGCAGTCCCCTCGGCCACCGGCTGGCGAAGCTCAGGTAGTAGCATTGTTGGCATACAATACAGGGTCTGTGGTTCGGGTCCTTGCGTGACAGATTTTTAAAATTATTATTATTATTATTTTCGTTGTGTTCGAATACCAATTTTAATATCTAACGTTAATTTTTACGAAGAATGTTCGTGGCTTTGGCTGATTGTTATTTAAGTTACGAACATCACGTACCATAAATATAAAGAAATTCTAAAATCCGATACCCATATGGTCTCTTTATCAGCTGTACAGAACGTAACTGCTTACTCGTTGTAGAGGTACGTGTGGAATGCGGTTGTGCTGGGCCAGCCTTGCCGCCGCCCACGCTGTGTGGCTGGTGCGTTGTGACGGTGACCCAGTGAACCCAAGTGTTGGCAGCAGGCAGCACGGCGACCTACACGGCGTGTGCGCCGCGCCGGCCTCGCCCGCTGCCTGCTCGCTAGAGCGACGCCACCACCTCGCAACGGCACCGAGTACGACAGCAGACCTGACTGGCCAAAGGTTCCTGACAACACGCGCAGAAATACGACAGTCTCAAAAAAAGCGCGCGCCTACTTGCCGACATATTCCACCGTATTAGGTATCGCAGGTACAGAAGGAGCCATGCTTGCTGTCACTTTTTAGGTTTCAGTACTGAAGGCGATCAAAATAGAACCATTATCAAAATTTCTGTTACCTAGGAAAGAGGTCAAATACAAAAGAAATTTTTCGAAGGCGCCACAGAATTTTTTTTAATAACAAAGCAGGTAGTAATAGATGGGAACAATGGGAGGAGGGTGTCCATAATGAGGAAATCAAAGAAAAGCTGGGAATGAACACCATAGATGAAGCAGAAAGAGCGAACAGACTGAGATGGTGGTGATATGTTACACGCATGGGAGAAGCAAGGTTACCTAAGAGACTCATGAATTCGGCAGCGGAGGGTAAGAGGAGTCGAGGTAGACCAAGAAGAAAGTACTTAGATTCGGTGCAGAATGATTTTGAAGTAAAGGGCATAACATCGGACGAGGCATCAATGTTAGCATTGAATAGGGAATCTTGGAGGAATTTCATTAGAGGTACTTTGCTCCAGACTGAACGCTGAAAGGCATAATCAGTCTCGATGATGATGATAAGAAAACAAAATATACATTTCAGTTTATGTTCGTAAAAATAACGACGTCAAAATTTGTTGGTACTGTCGACCCAGCCCAACTAAAAAATAATAATAAATTAATGGTGTACGTCGCCATACTAGTAACCACTTTAAATCACGATATCTTTTTTTTTCCTTTTACGAATTTCATTAAATAGTTTTTCTTGTGAAAATTCCATCAAAATGAGTCTGATTTTCGGACTGTTCAAACAGCTTAACGACAAACACCGTGGTTTAATAGATAAAACTGGCCACTTTCCACTATGGAACACTCTCAAATGGAACGAATGAAACTATTCCTTTGAACATACCTATTAAACACGCAATTCAATTCAGTACCCTTCTTTACATTGTTGTTGCTATGTAGAATGAAAGTAGAGTAGAGTTTCTACATGAAATTTTTACTTATATCCTCTGTCAATCACCCATATCCCACACTCATGGTATCTCTCTCTTACCAAATTTGGTAGACATAGATCCTTGTGACATGCTGCAAACCTGTATGTCTGGTGCTCTCCAGGTTTACACTAACGATTCCAGAAAGGATGTAAGCGCTGTTTATGGTATGCAGCACTTTTCGTTCACCGCAATTTTAGCCATTCAGTTTTCACGGAAGGGACATGAGCTCAAGGCAAGCCTACATTTCTAGCTTTTGTAGATTCCGAGAAAGCTTTTCACAATATTGATTGTACAATACTCTTTCAAATTCTGAAGTCAGCAGGGGTAAAATGTAGGGAACAGAAGGTTATTTGCAACTCGTACAAAAACCAGACAGAAGTTACAAGAGTTGAAGGCCATGAAAGGGAGTAAGACAGGGTTGTAGCTCCGAAGGAAAGCAAGGAGAAATTTGGAGAAGGAATAAAACTTCAGGGCGTTTTGCTGAAGACATTGTAATTATGTCAGAGACAGCAATGCATCTCGAAAAGCACTGAACGGAATGGACAGTGTATTGAAAGGAGCGTGTAAGAGAAACATTGACTAGAGCAAAACAAGGGTAATGGAATGTAGTCTAAGAAAATCTGGCGATGCTGAAGGAATTAGAATAGGTAATGAAACAATAAAGGTGGTATATGATTTTTGTTAATAGGCAATAAAATAACATACGATGATTGCAGTACAGAGGATATAAAACGCAGTATGGCAATGGGAAAAAGTGTTCCTGAGAAAGAGAAATTTTTTAATATCCAATATTGATTTAAGTTTTAGAAAGTCATTTACGTAGTGTGTTGCCCTGTACTGGGGTCAAACAGTGCGGATAGGAAGAGAGTACAAGCATTCAAAATGTGGTACTGCCGAGGAATGCTGAAGATTATGTGGATAAATCACGTAACAAATGAAGAGATACTGAGCAGAATTAGAATGAAAAATTTCTGGAATATCGTGACTAAAAAAAGGGATCGATTTGTGGTTCACATAGTAAGACATCAAGTAATCGTCCATTTCGCACGAGAGGGAAGTGTGTGCGGTAATAATCACAGAGGGAGACCAAGAGACGAATAAAGTAAGCGGGTTCAAATGGATGTTGGTTGCCATGCTTGGATGAAGAGGCTTGCTCGGGCTAGATTAGGATGGAGAGCTGCATCAAACCAGTCTCCGGACTGAAGAACACAACAGACAAATGGACGGTGTTATGCATCACTAGTCCAAGCGCCATGTCACAACTAACATAATGGAACCTAAATTTTACATGTTCTTAAAATATATTAATTTATGAATGTTTCTCAACTTTTTGTACCAAAGAAGGATTAGTGATCTTTCACTTAGTAGTGAAATCTCATTGTAAATAACTACTAAACAGCACTAATTGCGCTCACATCTGAAATACAAAGTAACGGCGCTTGGTCTTGTGATGCATAACATGGTGCAAATGATAAGCGAGCTCAACAGCACGGTCACGGTTACCAATCTCTTAATGGGCCACAGTTTGAAAATACACATGAACTCTGTTGTCGCAAGACAATTTTAAAGGATGTACTGAAAACGTTGCTTACAGTGGAATACTTTCATTCGTGCGGTTAAGCGCAGCAACACGAGGCGGCATGCATTCATCAAGTCGCTGAAGGTCCCCTGAAGGACTATTGAGCAATGCTGCCTCTATAGCCATCCGCAATAGCGAAACTGTTGCGCTTGCAGGATTTCTACACTAACTATACTCTACATTATATGCCATTAATATGCGACGTGCTTCTTCAGTTCATCACGGGAGATCTGGATGGCCAAATCGTTCGCTGCAATTATCCAGAATTTCTTCAAACCAATTGGGAACAATTCTGGTCCAGTGACATTGCAAATTGTTATCAATAAAAATTCCACCGCTGTTTGGAATCATGAAGTCTATGAATGGCTGAAAGTTGTATCCGAGTCGCCTAACGATCATTTGCAGGCAATGGCTGGTTCAGTTAGACCACACGACCTAGTCCAATCCATGTACAAACTGCCAACACCATTATGGAGTCACAACCACTTGCAAAGAGTCTTGTTGATAACTTTCTTGGATCTGGCCCACATCTCATTCATACCAACTGAAATCTAGTATAATCTCACAACTACGGTTCTCCAGACGTCTACGTACGATTGATCTGGTCTCAAGCCCAGGAGGGTCGCTGCAGGCACCATCTGCATCTGTGCATATCGGTGGTGAATCCAGGATTTTGATCGGAGGGGTTGGGGGGGGGGGAGACGCTGAGCTCATAAAAATTTTTGGCATCATACACCATATATCAAACTGATGTCTAAACAGAAAGAAGTGGCTGGATGTCCTCATCAGTCCCTAATTATGTAGTTTTCGGGAGAGGCATAAAACCATCGACCAGATTTCTAAAATAAGCTCATTTTCTCATGCTTTGGGGTGGAGTGGCTGCAATACCACAGTCCATTCCCCCTTCCCTGGATTCGCCACTGGTGCATATCGCTATCCCATGTCTTGTCCACCAGTCATTTCGCCCATTTAGGATCAGACTGACGTAACGACATTTTTACCACTTTTGAGTTGTTAGTACTATAAGGTACACGGAATCAAGACCTAAGTTATGATCTAACAAGCGTAACTATATCTTACACGGTTTTCGATTTAGTTTTCCATATATCAACATTTTACGAAAAATAGTAAGGATCAGGCAGAAGCAAGAACTGATCCGTTTTAGACCACAGTACAGATAATCTGTGAGACGGAACAGCTCGTACGTTTCTCTGGTCCTAACAGAACTGTTACAACAATGAAATGCGACTTTCCTGCAAGGAAACGAAGTATTGTTTCAGTTGTGAATGCGTTTACGAGTTACTAGGAGCGCTATGGGGTCCGGAGGAAGAAAGATGGTGAAAATGTGCCTCGAGAATTTAATGTAATCTTTTAAGTATTAGTGCCTGTTTCTTAGAAGAGAGCTGGTCTACGAAATTCTTCGTATTCAGGACCTGAAGACAGTACATTGTGCCCAGCATATGCAGCCTTCTCTGCATCAGTAAAGAAAAAAAAATCTTAAAGACTTATGCAATAACAGCATTATACCTTTTAGGTATCACACATTATACCAAGGACTCAACCTGTGAAAAACGTGGAAGAATCACAGGAATAGACCATGTTTACTATCTGTTTTCTGTCTCCTTTATTATTGTTGCTAGTTCATCACTTTATCTGTTTCATGTAAACAACTAATACTGGCTTGTTTAAATATTTGTATTGTATTAATTTTGAAACTGTATTCCACAAACAAAAATCGGTGTGGGGGAGCACTGTGTTTCGTTAAAATGATTATTCTCAAGTGTGTTATGTGTAGATTAAAACATGTACTTTTTTGTTACCTGTAAATTATTTATTGTATGTTAAGTGATGTTGTTGTGGTCTTCAGTCCAGAGACTGGTTTGATGCAGTTCTCCACCCTACTCTATCCTGAGCAAACCTTTTCATCTCTTCATAAGAACAGCAACATACGTCCATTTGAATTTGTATACTATATTCATTTCTTGGCCTCCCTCTGCGATTTGTACCTCCACACACTTCCCTCCAATGCTAAATTAACAATTCCTTGATATCTAAGAATGTGTCCTACCAATCGATCCCTTCTTTTAGTCAAGGTATGTCAGAAATTCCTTTTCTCCCCAATTCTGTTCAGTACCTCATTAGAAAAGCGATCCACCCACCTAATCTTCAGCATTCTTCTGTAACACCACATTTCAAAAGCCTCTATCCTCTTCCTGTCCGCACTGTTTATCGTCCATGTTTCACTCCCATACAAAGCAACACTGTACACAAACAACTTCAGAAAGGACTTCTTTATGCTTAAATTAATATTCTATGTTAAATTTCTCTTTTTCAAAAACTCTTGTCTTCCCATTGCCATTCTGCAATTTATATCCTCTGTACTGCGACCATCATATTATTTTACTGCTCAAGTAACAAAACTCATTTACCACCTTATTTTTCTTAGACTGCACTCCATTACCCTAGTTTTGCTCTTGTTAATGTTAATCTTATATGCACCTTTCATCACACGGTCCATTCCATTCTATTGCTCCTCCAGGTCCTTTGCTGCCTCTGATAGAATGAGAATGTCATCAGCAAAACGCAGTGTTTTCATTTCCTCGCCCTGAACTTTAATTTCTTCTCCAAATTTCTCCTTGCTTTCCTTTATAGCTTGCTCAATATACAAATTGAATAACACTGAGGAAAGGCTGCAATCCAGTCTTACACCCTTCCCAACCTCTGAATTCCTTTCATGCCCTTCAACTCTGACAACCGCCGTCTGGTTTTGTACAATTTGTAAATAATCTTCCGTTCCCTATATTTTAATTCTGCTGATTTCAGAATTTGTAAGAGTGTATTCCAATCAACATTGTCAAAAGCTTTCTCCAAATCTACAAAAGCTAGAAATGTAGGTTAGCCTTTCCTTAATTTAAGATAAGCCGTAAAGTGAGGATTGCCTCCCGTGTTCCTACAATTCTACCAGGCGACTTCCTCTCATTCCTTTTGACCAGTCCATATTCACCTACCATTTTTGCTTCCCTTTTCTTACTACCGAATTCCAGTCTCCCATTACAATTAATTTTTCCTCTCCCTTCATTGTCTGAATAATATCCTTTACCTACTCATAAATTTCTTCTAGTTGGCATATCAACTTTTACTACTGTGGTCGGTGTTGGCTTTGTATTTATCTTGGCTATGATAATGCAATCACTGTGGTGCTCATAATAGTTTACCCGCATTTCTATTTGCTTATTCATTATCGGACCTACTCCTGTAATACCCCCAACTGATTTTGTATTTACAATCCTGTACTCACCTGACCAGAAATCCTGTTCCTCTTTCCACCGAACTTCACTAATCCCCACTATATCTAACTTTAAATTATCCATTTCCCTTTTTAAATTTTCTAACTTCCCTACCCGATTAATGGATCTAACATTCCACGCTCAGACCCGTAGAATGCCAGTGTTGTCTTCCCTGATGATCACATCCTCCTGAGTAGCCCCCGCCCGGAGATCCGTACTATTTTAACTCCGGAAATTTTACTCGAGAGCATGCCATAATATATTCATACAGTAGAACTGCATGTCCTCGGAAAAAGTAACGACTGTAGTTTCCTCTTGCTTTCAGCCGTTCTCAGTAACTGTATGCCAAAGACACATTAGCTGACGTTACAAGGCCAGCTCAGTCAATCATCCAGACTGTTGCCCCTGTAACTACTGAAAAGGCTGCTGCCCCTCTTCAGGAACCACACGTTTGTCTGGCCTCTCCACAGATACCCCTCCGCTGTGGTTGCACCTACGGTACGGCTATCTGCATCGTTGAGGCACGCAAGCCACCCCACCTCGGCAATGTCTGTGGTTCATAGGGGTGGTGTTAATTGATATTGCAGACAAATAATGCAAAGTGATAATAATACTTATGTATTCTCCATCTTAGACTCCTAACAAACTTCCTGATAAACAGATCTCTTGCAATTAGTACTTACTTACTTAATAGCACTGACAAACATACACAAGTTAAAAACATGACAGCTTACAAAATATTTTGTAAGCTATCATGTTTTTAACTTTTGTATTTTTTATATAGTGACTAAGTGCAATGTTGCACGTGTTATTTTATACCCAATTTTAAACAAGATGACCGGCCTGTAATATGTATTTGACCAGATGATGGTAACAGTTCACCAATACCGGTCGTCAGTGAATAAATTATTAATGTGTGCGACCTTGGCATTTAATTTTGAAAACTATAAAACGATCAGATCGCCTCCAAAAGCGTCTATGTCAGGAAATCGTAAGTAACTACGTGTATAATTTCATGAAATATACCTTTATTGTCCTCCGAGTGACTAGAATATTTAACACCTAGTCGAGAACAACAGTCAATGAATTACTTTTTATTGACCACATAAAGGTTTGTGAAGAACTTTTAGAAAGTACTCAGTTTTTTGCACGAAACCTTTAAATCGAATTATCTCAAAATACTGTTTTTGTAGTTACGTTTCTTTGATCCTAAATGGGCGAATTGTAAATGGCATCCTCGCTGTAAACTGTAACATTTAAAATCGATTAATAAAATCTGACGGATTCATATCAGCTCAGAAATCATTGACATGCTATCCTCACTTCTGTGCAACACATGTTACTCTGATGTTGATGCCGGCGAGGATAGTACAAACGTCACCAGTCAAACTGGGCTTCTGTTATGTCAGCATGTTAAACACGCTAAGTTTAACCTTACCCGGTTACGATTAATGTAGATGGCGTTTTTAAAATCTATCCTGCCTGGATGATGGGTCAGATTGGTCACTTTTTGTTAACACTTCCAGACAATCATTTTCTAACTGACTCATGACTCTACTGTCAGAAAAATAAATGGAAGCATTCTGAGGAACGGCAGACCAAATTACACAATCCTTAGTTTCTGTGGCTAAAGTTCAAACAGGTTCCAAGAAAATCGAAAGCGATTTAAAAATCCTCCTTTAAACCAACGTTGAACATTTTAGTGTCTATGTTAAGGACCACTGACTTTCCAAAACTGAACTGAACACCATTTTTGCGTAATAAATTTAACTTACCAATCACATATTAGATCCCTTCTCATTAAATTACTGGATATTTATTCTGTTTTAGTTTCAATTATTTGGGTCTTGAAATTCCATAATCCACTTTTCGGGTCAGAACCTTGCTTCGGGTTTATTACAGATGTTCCACAATGGGCCGAATTCCGATACAACCTCTTGGTCATAGACAACGAAGTTATCCAATCCAATTCGAACCTTGAGTGTAGACATCCTCCTTTGACACAGCTGATGAGAATCCAAGCTTCAGTTGCATATTTTAATGGAGTAGGGAAGGTAGAAAATACAGTCAGTGAATTATCATGAAAACATGGTAAGCATTTCAGAACAGGAAATTTACGCGAGCAGGATTAGTTAAGTGTGGCTAGGTAGTGCAGTGGAGTGATAGGGTGACTGACTATGAATTAAAGGTCGTGGGTTCGATCCCCGCTAAGTTCTAGGATTTTTATACATCACTTTTCACTTTTTTTTAACTCTGGCTATATTGCTGATATGGAAAAATGTCGAGTAGCACCGTGGTTCGGAATCCACAAATTTAGATTCCCAAAAATTGTCAAATGTTTGTAAATCTAAGGGACTTAACTACTTTGGTCATCAGTTCCTCGGCTTACAAACTACTTACACTAACTTATGCTTAGGACATCACAAACAGTCATGCCCGAGGAAGGAATCGAACCCCCGACGGCGAACGGTTGCGCGCACCGCAGCAGGGCGCCTTAGTGCGCACGGCTATTCTGCTGCGGCTTTTGGTCCCCCTATAACTGGCTGGGAAAGTCAGTTCGAAGGTCTTAGGAAGGCAACGGCATACCACCTCCAAACAGGACCGTGCGCAGTAAAGCTCTGTGGTGTTCAAATCAGTCTTCGGATTGTTGACTGCTTTAGTATTATTTTTTTTACTTTAGGAACGTAGGGCAGACATGAATTGCTGAGAACTGTTCATTCTATGGTGGAAACCAATGAAAACAATAACACACTTATAGAAGCCGAGATAGAATGTATGAGGACATTAAAAGGTGGAATTAAGTATGAAAATGATCGTGGAGGATTGGAACTTGGCAGAAGAAGGAATCGAAGATTATGGTGTTGCTAGTAAGGATGAGGAAGGAGAATGTTTGAATACGCGGTCTACTTGGAAAACGCCTGGAGACAAGAAGATACCTGTTGCATTATATCACGTTCAGACAGGGATTCTCAAATCATAACTGTGTTTTAAGGCATATCTAGGAGGTGATATAGAATCTAAATTCAGTGCTGAAGAGAAGGCTGAAGTTAGTGAATCGACTGGAAACAATGTACAAATAATTTAAAAACGTAAGTACTCAGTAATTACAGGACATGTTAGAAGTTCTCTAAACCTGCAAGCAATACAACAGACAGTTCAGTTGCAGAGGAATGTACGAATACAAAAATTACTATTAGAGACACTCGACATACATCTAGCTAGCTACTCAAGCTAGCTACTCAAGCGAGTACCTGCCAAAAACCCTTCGGTAATAGCAGAAATCTTTCAATTAATTAAGTAGTAGAAAAATATCTACGGAAATGCAGAAATACAAAAATATAGGTCACTTAGGAATGAAATAGGAAATGTAAGACAGCCAAGCTGAAATAGCCGCAGGAAAAAAATATACATTAGGAAAGAACAGGTCCGTCGGTAGGATTGGTTTAAGATCTAGGGAAGTGAAAGGAACATTCGATTTAAAAAAAAGGCGCCAAAATTATGAGTGCAATTGGAATTCCACTTATGAGAGAGCGGATATGCGGAAAAATACATTGAACTTTTAGAGGTGAGTCTCAGGACGTTATTGGCGATGAAGGGGAAATCGCTGTATAATCGTAAAAAGGGATACTGTATCTTGGTTGCAAGGTCACCTGAACAATGACGTTGAATGTGTAATTGCCACAGGAACACAGTTCCTTAGATTGTCCGTGGATATCACTCAACGCATACAAAGGTGTAAACATTTACGGACGAGCATACCGACGCGAGGAAGTGGATAAGACGGTCGATCAGTTCCAGTCATACCACCTGGAAGGGGGTAGACTGCCTGTGTTGAGTGTACATTTGCCATGCCTAGAATGTCAATTCCCAAGTTTGATCGTATCCGTATTGATACTTTGTGTCAGGAGAGACTATCATCAAGCGGAGTGAACCAAAGCGATGTTTTTCGAATGTGGAAAACGTACAAAGATACACGAACTGTCGGATACTTGCCTCGCTCTGGCCGCCCAAAGGCTACCACAGTAGCTTAAGACCCCTACTTACGGATTTTAGCTCGGAGGTATCCTGAAAGGAACGCCACCTGGGTGAGTAATGATTTTCGTGTAGCGACAGGATGTCGTTTTCGAGTAAAATGTACGTAATACGCTGCATCACATGCAATTTCGCTCCCTGTTTATACCTGGCGTCTCAGTTGCGCAGAGGGTGAAGTAGGCAATCTTCATTTTTTTCAATTCCTTGGGGAATATTCTCCCAGTTGATGCTCGACTTTCATAAACAAATGATCCGGGAAGTTGATCAAAACATGCGATAAATCATTTTATTGATTCATATATATTTGGAAACATTTTCGTTTCACTATGTTTCGGTCAACAGCACTCTTATTTAAATTTATGATTAAAGAACAGTCTAGAATGCAATAATTTATTTCATTCAACTAGTTTCAGTCTTATTCTGACCATCTTCAGGAATTTTGACTCCATCGATGTTGTGGAGCTGGCAGGTAGCTGGGAGCCCAGCCCAGCAGTGACGCACTGGAAGGCTCCCAGCTACCTGCCAGCTCCACAACATCGATGGAGTCAAAATTCCTGAAGATGGTCTACATAAGACTGAAACTAGTTGAATGAAATAAATTATTGCATTCTAGACTGTTCTTTATTCATAAATTTTATTGTATAACATTGTCGGCACGTGAATTAGCTAGGTAACCCATTTGCGATGTATCAATGTATCTTTCTTTCCATTAAATAAAAGCTGGGGGATATACATTATAATGGATCTGACAATTACCGGTCCCCAGGATCACCAATACTGTGCTGAGGCAACTGTGACGGGAGAGCTGCTAAGTGTAACAACTAGAGAGGAAGATAAATGTTTGTTTACATCCAGCAAATATCTGAAGACATAGGGCGCAAGTGACAACAAACACAAACATGCGAGCGAGCGCACGCGGACCCCGTCCCCTGAGAAAGGACTCTAACCTCCGTCGGGGAGAAACCGCGCCTCCACATTTCGGCCATTACACCGCAGCGCGTATATTGCATTATCTAAATTAGTCTGATGGTTTTTATGCTGTTTTACAATGTATGATGATGTTCTGAGGACAGACTGGTCGTAACGAGCAAGTTTTTATTATATGAGCGCTATGCGGTGACTAAGCAGTTTTATTAAAAATCGAAGAAATGGAGTGCCAGCTTCAAAAAACTGAAACCTTACATTGTCTGCTGACTGAAAAACATCGCTATATTAGCTTTATTATATGCTACATATTTGTTATAAATGTCTACAGTTTTAATAATAAAATAGCGACCCTAAAAGTGCACAGGTATCCGTCTTGAAATTCCGTTGTGACGAAATCGCCATCTCAAACTTAATTCTACGTGTTTGAGACTTATAGTGAATTCATGTATTCATAGATTTAATGATCTGCCATTTCCGCATTGCCGGAACTGACTAACACTTTAGTAAACCTGAGCAGTCTTAGGAGCTTGCTCTCGGCACCCATCTAGTATTCCAAACGCGCCGCTTTCCACGGCGGTGGCGACAATGTGATATCACTCCTCTGTTTACTGAACTTCGTTTAGATTATGCAATCCAAACGCCTCTCTCCTGCTCAGTTAAGGTTAACAACTCGGGCCTGGAAACGCAGGCAAGCCATGTTGAGAATCCAGTGCGCCTAAACTACAGGCACTAAGTGCGCTTTACGGGTAATTCGCACTGTTTAAATTGTACGTAAAACCGAAATACATACGAGATATACTCAGAACAACGTGTTTCAAACATCGTGTATGTGACCTACCACTAGTAACCATTTTGAAAAGTAGGCTTACCTGTGGAAAGAAATATTACTACAGCGCACTTTAAGCCTGCAAGTCCTGCGTATGCTCTGAACTACTCTTCCGTTTAGAATGCATTCGATGTGTTAAGTATTTAAAAAAGGAAAAGTGACAAATCAGAAAAATTTAAGTTGCTAAATTATCTGTACAGCTTGCTTGAGGTTTGCAAATTATTGTGCAGCATTTCTCGAAGATAGATTGGGTTTAACGTCCCGACAAAGAGGAGATGATTAGAGAGGAGCGCAAATTCTGATTGGAGAAGATCGGAAGAATATTTGCAATGCTCTTTCAAAAGAAGAATGAGATTTATGCAAATCATTGAATGTCTAAATACCTGACGAAGATGTCAAATCGAATCCAGTGTCTTCGACTAGGCGTCACGTACTGTACAGTATATGTATTGGTTACGTTGCCGACTAAGTTGTTGAAACATTGGATATTTATGGACAAAGGTTCAATCTGTAGGTTTATTTTGATTGGCCAGACTAAAACAACACCTGCCTTACAGTAACTATTAATAAAGAGAACTTCAAACATGAGCCAGGTGGTGCCATTAAAATTGATGTACACACTGAAGAGTTGCAACATTCTTGTGGGAGAGTGGCAGTTCACCTGTGTAACTGCCACACACTACGACCGTAGTCAAGGTCTCAGTAAACACTTGTTATCTAGTAGGCAGACAGTCTTACTGCCTATGCGTTGCACGTGCAATTTTTATCGCAGTCAGGACCTCGTGATAAGTGTAGTTCTACCAACAGAAGCTGCAGCAGTCGCGATAGAAGAGAGTCTACTAACTTTTTTTTCTCCTTTTTTCGCATTATCTCAGTTTCGCTTTTTATGCATAGAAGCCTGTTTTAAAAGTGGACTTTGCATATTAAAGCTGTGCTTGACTTAACATAAAATTGTTTTAAATTATGAAATGATACTCCGTTCTCTGAAGTTATTTCATCACTTTGCATTCGTAAACTCACGTCGTACTGATAACCTGTTGTCTGACTAAAAAATTGACGTTCACTTCTAAAGCTGGCGGCACTCTTTTAAGTCGGCGTGACATCATTAGAACACGATGTTTCCTGTCTTTTTAATAACGTTTTGCAATCCTAGATTAGAACTCAGGAGTTGAGGGACTGGCAGAAATGAGGCTACGAGGACTCAGTGAGGCGTGCACGGGTAGCTCAGTCGGTAGAGCGGCTGTCCGAGAAAGGCAAAGATCCTGCTTCGAATACCGGTCTTGCACACAATTTTAATCTCTCAGGAGAGTTAAAATTTTTATGGCATCATTAGAACTTAGAACAATTACTGATACAGTCTATACAAAATATCGCACGCCAGTATGAACAGTGACAAAAAATAAAGTACTTGATTAAAGCGATCCTTTTTGTCGTGACAGATTGTGGTATAGCCTACTCGCAGACGTGATTTACGTGGGTTGGGATCTTCAGAGTTTTAATTCATCGAAAAAACCAAACATTACCGTTTTTGATTTGTCACTTTTTTTGCGATGTACCATATGTTTTACTGTGGAGTATTGTAAAATTTTTGTTCATTAAAAAATATATTTACACTTAATTGCACTGCAGATATCAGTAAGTCTGGATGTAAGACACTGATCACCGTTAAAAGTGTGTTATCCCAAGCCTGAAACATTTATAACCCGCTAAAATTTTCAGTTCAAATAAAGTGTTTCAAATCATGATACATAGTTCGTTGTAAATAAACTGTTATGTTGTCATCGCTGCTCAGAGTAAGTAGTAGTTTGGCAATTTATTAAGCCAAGCTCGAATGTTTGTTACGGAATACACATAAAACAAATTGTTTTTACTATAATGGTACATATTCTTTAATGAGTTAATTTTCAACTTTATATGAAGAACGGGACTTTTCTGTGTCTTTCAATGTGGTCAGGTGTAAGTTTCGTTGAAGGTTTTGAACTAGGGTGATGTGCCGCCTTCAGATATTTGGACGATTTATCGCCCAAAAGAAAACTTTCAAATGTTTGCGAATTTAAGAACTGAAATAGCCAGACCCATTTTCCAGGTGATTCACGTGAAAAACTCCTGGAACTGTAGGCACATCAAACATTTATTAGAAATGCGGTTAATATGTATTATATATACAGGGGAGAATACAGCATATATTTTCGGGGGTGGGGGGGGGGGGGGTAGGGCAAGGTTATTGTAAAAATAATTTTAGGTAGACTCCACACGATATTTGTATCCGTTTTGCTGATCTTATTCGGGGGATAATTTGCACTGAAACCCGTTTTACTTTAAAGAGCTCAAGTATTTTTATTGTCAATGGTGCATTTGTTAAATGCTGACATCCAATATCAAAGCAAAAAGCTCAAGAATGTGTGCCTCGTTTTGAAATTAATACAACTGATTTTTTCACGTTCCATTGTTACTGTAAATAAGATGTGGATGCGCCATTTTGCGTCATGAATTAAACAAATACAATCGGTAAAGTCCTGCCCCAAGGAAGGCGAGGTTCTTTTCCATTTACCCACTTTTTCTGGAATGAAAATGGGCTTCTTGAGGTTGAATACCTCGAAATGGTTAGAGCTATTATGGGACTATTTACTTTGTGGAGCGTAAAGCAGAATGAAAAAATTTAAAGTGAAATTTGAATAGTACAGCGTGTTTTACCATAGCAATCCTCTCGTCCAGTTATGTTTTTTACGGTACTGGGAAGTACACAACGACAAAAAAGTTTTAAAATGTAACGATGACAAACTGTAGTCATAGATGTTTATTTTTCAGGTCACGTTAATGCCTTCAATGGATGAGATATGCTCGCTATGAGAGTGTTTTGGAGTGTCAGTTGACAATATTGGGGGTATATGACGAAAATTTATTTTTAACAAACTCAGTATCTTAGTAACGAATGTTGAGACTCATTCGTAGAAGGCAGAAACAGTTGTATAGAGTAAATTTGAGAAGTAGTCTATGAAACACCTCCAACATACGATTTATAATGGTGCGAGACTTGCCATTTATTGTTTACGTGATTATGTACGGACGATATAATCGGTTACCACAGACTAATGTATTTCACTGATAAGATAGTGTTAAAATAGTTTAGATACCTTCCTAATTTAAAACACTGTGTGACATCCACAATACCGAAGGTTTCACTTTTGATTAAAATCTAAATACTTTGAAGACTTTGTGCTAGAACGCATCTTAAGAAAGTAAGGTATGGTAATAAAACTGGAAAAACGGTAGTGCAAGTTTGGTACTTTTTGGCTTTAATTTGGCATCCCTGGGATTGAGCCCTGATCAGCTGATGTCTCAACATTTTTTTTGTTTACAACCTCAAAAATACAGTTGAAAATGCCGAGTCCGCTTGAAAGCTCCGCATTCTTTGAACAACGTTCTGTTAGCCGAGTTTTACTTGCTGAATTCGAGAAACCAATGAATATATACTGTCGAATGTCTAAAATTTATGATGCAGGTTGTGTAAATCGTGCAAATTTTTACAAGGAGGTAGAGCAGTTCAAAAATGGTCGCGACTCCGTGACTGACAAACACCGTTCTGGCCGACCAAGTACAGTATCAACTCCCTTACTTGGAAGTTGAATTGATGAAATTATTCGTACCGACCACCAGAGTGACTGTATAATTGAAAGGTTCAAACTAGTACTGGTACAGTTCATAACATCAGCAAGCTGAAGTACCGCAGAACACGTGCAAGATGGATACCAAAGGAGTAGACGTGGCTACAGTGGGAAACAAGGTTGAGAGTGTGCACAGAGCTGAAGGAACGTTATGAAAGAAATGGTGAGGACTTCATCGTACATATACCCCACGCCCGTGTCACAATTCTCCCTCCTCCACTTCAAGCTGATCTTCCTACACGACAAACTCTACTAATGCCCACTGATCAACAGTGAATATTTCTCACCTCGTTAAACAAAACTTCGAACATGAGGTGTCCAAATAAAAAGGTACGAAACGAACTAACATTACGGTTGAAAATTCAGTATATGCCGCTTTAGGATAAAGCAAGCGTCGTCACCTCCCCCTGAAACATTCAAGGCTGTGCCCTCGACACACAAGCTGATGCACACCGTCTTTTTCGACGTCCGAGGTCCGATAGTTATCGAATTGATCGAAAAACCAGAAACAGTGTCGTCTACTGGGAGACAATCCGTAGTCGACGTAAGACATCAAGAGCAAATGGCCTGGGCTGCTCACGGAGGGAGTGTTCAAATGTTTGTAATTCTATCGAACCAAACTGCGTGGTCATCAGTCCGTAGCTTACAAACTACTTAAACCTAGGTAAACTAACCTACGGACAAACACACACACACCCATGCCCCAAGGGAGGACTCGAACTCCCACGGCGAGCAACCGCGCGCTCCGCAGCGAGGTGCTTTAGACCGCTCGGCTACTCGACCGCGGCACGGAGGAAGTGATTCAGCTCCGTGATAACGCGCGTTTACACGTCTCCAGGGTCACACAAAGTGTACTGGTCAAGTTCACGTGGGAGCAGCTTGAGCATGTGCCCTACAGCCCGAACATGTCGCCCTGTGACTTCCATCAGTTTGGTCCGCTAAAAAACATTTCAAAAGGAAGCACTTCAACTCTACGAACTCTTGTCACAACCTCAGGAATTCTGGGAACAGGGCATTCTTCAGCTCAAACAGTGGGATAGTAGTTCTGAGGCCTCTGGTGATTTCTTTGGAATAAAGACTTCAATTATATGTACAGTGTCGTTTCGTACCTTCTTATTTGAACAATCCTCGTAGTAGGCCTAACGTTTCAGACATAAAATGGAACGAGCATTGTCAGGGCAGTTGTGGAGAGGGCGGATCGTCGACTTCGGTTTATTTAGGCGACTTCTGGAAAGATGTGGCTCATCTGCAAAGGAGACCGCCGATAGATCAATAGTGCGACCCATTCTTGAGTACTGCTGAAGTGTTTAGGATCCGCACCTGATAGACGTGAAGACATAGAAACAATACAGAGGCGGGCTTCGGCGTATGTTTCGAGAACTTCCTGGAGGGAAAACGCCATTTAACGAGATAAACTATTGAGTAGATTTAGAGGGCATTTGAAGCTCACTGCAGATCGCGTAAAGACCACAACGACAAGACAAAAGGAATTTAAGCTCGTACGGAGATACATTCCCGGTGGCTCTGTTTTGGAGTGGAACAAGAAAGGAAATGACTAACAATAGTACAAGCTACACTTCACCACAAACCAAAAAATGTTCAAATGTTTGTAAATCTATCGGACCAAACTGCGTGGTCATCAGTCCGTAGCTTACAAACTACTTAAACCTAGGTAAACTAACCTACGGACAAACACATACACCCATGCCCCAGGGAGGGCTCGAACCTCCACGGCGAGCAACCGCGCGCTCTGCAGCGAGGTGCTTTAGACCACTCGGCTACTCCACCGCGGCACACCACGAACCGTATGGTGGCTAGTGGAGAATGTAAGTAGACGCAGAATCTCATTTTTTTTCATAGATATTATAGCTATCACTTACACAGATAGCTACAGAGAGATGAAGTAAATGTTAGTCTGTCAAGTGGCGACAAACCATTGGTGAAACTGATGTTTCTAACAAAAAATATCCCTGCAGTGTCATGTCGCGACTACTATCTCAATCACATTGCTTTCCGAAATGAACGATACGAATAAGCAGCTTGATTCGTGGTTAAGTTCACGACACCTCTCATCAGGCAGTTAGATGTCACTACAACTGCCGCCATCCGTCTACGGCGACACTCCTTGTGGTCGAAACTGGATCGGAAACGGCTGGGCGGAAGTTGCCAGACAGTTCCGCAGTCACCGATTACAGACGTTACAAACAAAGCGGCAGCAGCTGCGTGATACCGCGATACGCCTGCTGCGTGAACAAGTGGGACAGCACGAGATTAATAGCGACGCTTCCGTAGCTGACAAAGACGACTACATGGCAGGTTTAGTTTGTGCTTAAGTGCAATTCATGAACCAGAATCACTGTTGAGAGTGCAGTTGGGGGGATAGTATCCCTGTGTCAAGCCGCTCACTTATAGGAGAGCTATGTCGACACATAGACAAGCTGTGCCACTAATTTAGATACTTTAAGATATAATCATTATTTAGAGCAGCATTTCTTACCCTCTTTCTTGTGACACAAAATGTACAGTGTCATACGCTAAGAAACTAGTTTAAAATTGTTTTAGTATATTTTTGCAGAAAAATATATTTCCCATAGCAAGTGCCTCAAGCTGCAGGCAAGAGAAGTAAATTATGCTCGCTTGGCAAGGCCCCACTGCACATTCAATTTGTGAATTAGATAGTTCCTTTCGAATGTGTCAAAATTACTCTTTACACCTTTTTAATTTAATCATCAGTGTTCCTGTGCAGTTTAGACTCCATGTTACACAAGGAACTACATACTTTTGATAAGAAAAAAATAGTTTCTCTTAGGACTATATTTTTGCATTACGAATCCCTAAGCAAGTCGCTTTTTAATTTTCAGAAAATATTTTCTGTAAATAAAAAAATGGTATATAAGAACGAAGTCGTGAATAATAACGACATAAAAAGCATTTATTCATGGACTGGGTCTGTGTTTTCATGATTTGATTTCCCTGGAACCGTGCGACCCCCTCCCCCCCCCTCCTCCTCCCCGATCGGGGAGAGTCGTGATCCACAGATTGAAAACACCGTTTTAGAGCGTCTAGTAAGTCGCACCTGCACCATTTATGTAATGAAGCTACTTTGGCAGAATGTCATGATGAGAGAGCATATCGGGGTCGAACAAACTGAGGTGGCGGTGATAAACTCTATGGCGCTATCTGCTGTCTTTCTCACAGGTCATCACCCTTCGAGCGATGTTTCATGCTCTGCCGGATGTGTCATGCAGTAATGCAAGAGCCCTGGGTGCTCTGCCCTCGACGCCAAGGGAAACAATTAGTGAAACATCAAATTCATCTCGGGTCTCCATCCGGATCATAGTGACAGCTGTACACAATGTTTCTGCGGTCCACCTGGCCGCCATCAGGTGACGAAGCTAAGCCGCTCTCGCCGTGACTGTCAGGACGAGATATACGCCGGGAAAGTCTACATAGCCACAATTAGTGAAACAGTCGTCGCTGTGCTGAACTACCACCAGGCACCCGGACATGCCGATGAGGTCTCAGTTACAAGCGTTCGAAAGGCGTGGTCTAAGGATTCTTAATGTTTTTGAGGAGCTGCAGTGTAAGGTAATTTGGAAGCAGCTTAGATTATCGCTTTATCATATCCAAACGATATAAAACACACTAAGTTGAAGACCCGGCGTTGTCCGGGTAATTATGTACTGCATAATCTAGTGTATCTCCTGTCCTGTTTCTGTAATTATCGTTTTGGAGGACAAATGTAGAAAATTTCATCGAGATTGGAAAAAAAAAAAAAAAAAAAGCTTTGGAGTATCGGTCACGAAATTTCATAGATTCTTGGAAAAAAACTAACAACGACTTGTATGTATAAAATAGCCTCAGTACCCAGTGTTTTCCAAGCATCTCGTTGTTTATGACATATCTCCTGAATTGTGTGTTATAGGCGCTTATTATTACCACAGCAATCGTTACCTCATGGTAAGGAATATGTGCACCAAATTTGGTTTAAAACCGTTGGTGGTTGAAGAGGTGACGTGCAACATTGCAGCGTATTACAGTAATTTTTTTGCTAATTTTTTATATTGTGTTGCACAGTGATATAATTACGCCGATAACCTTCGAGAACAAGCAGTATATTGACAATGTTACATCGAAATCGGATGAACAATACGGCATTGCATAAAATACAAACCTTCGTACATTATGACCTCTTACCTGACATCGCAGGATGGAGACGATCGGCATAGATTACTTTAAAAAAATGGAAGTTAAACAGAAGGTGCAACATAGCACATAGTCAAAATATAAAATACATAAGTTATATTATTAACTGAAGAATTTTATACGACCAGATGATGGTGGTGTTGTCCATTGAAACCGGTCGTCAGTAAATCATATAGCGATCTTGATTTTTTTAAGATAAACACACAATTTTTATATGTAAGTTTTGTCCATCGCAGCAACTGTCATTGACGTTTCTTTAATAGCAGCAGGTAGTTGCAGTTCAACTGGTTGTTCCTATACATCTATCGAACAAGTGTATGAAAAACTAAAAATTTCATCAGAGAAGAAGACCCTTTAAAGAAGAAAGGGCAGTAGGAACCAACCAGTCAGTACATGGGAATAATAATTCTATAAATTGCGCAGTTTAAATGATAGCCAATACAAGTTAATACTGAATGAAATGCCTCAATTTCCATTAATTAAAAACACTCTTACACCCATGTAATGACTGGCTCTGGATCTACTTTTCCCATTCAGTATCTGAAAGCAATTTGTATGCCCAAAAACATTCTATACTTCATTTAACAACGTAAAGACTTTCTGAAATCTAAATTCATGCAATGCGAAAAAGTGAAACACTTATTGGCTGCCTTCATTTCCCATAATTTATTGTGCCGCTACAAATATCTACACATCAAGCTGCCGTCAATTAGAGTGCATTTTAAACGAGAGAGAGAGAGAGAGAGAGAGAGAGAGAGAGAGAGAGAGAGAGAGAGAGAGAGAGAAGGGGGAGGGGGGGAGGTATACGCAATCGACGCGCGCCTATGGTACAGCTCAGCGTGAACTTCACCTCATTTTATGCCGGACGTGGAGCCAGCCACTGGAATACTAGCTAACTCACGCCGCTGTTGCTCAGAGAAAGTGAGGTGTCCGTGAAACGTTTCAAAACAACACGATTCCTTGCGGCCTGAATCGAAATGAACGACGCTTCAGCAGCTGCCAGACGTAAAATTCGCCGAACATCCTTGACGAAGCGCTGAGAATTGCTGTTTTTTATACAGACAAGCGAGTACAGCTTCTTATATTACGTCCTTAGGCAAGTTACTAAGACAGCTCAATCTTTCCTTACGGAAACTATGTTTATCCATTGTAAATACAAACAACAGATAACGCTAGCCTGAAAGGGAGCAGAGATTTAAGTTGGATTGCCCCATCAGCTTTGATATATATCTATCTGGAACAAATCACTGTCGACATTGTTCTCTCTGCTTTGATACAAACACACAACACAGACTTCCGGCGTGAGGTGATGATCGGAAATAATACTTATTGCTAAATCTGACAGTAGCTTACAAATGAATTACTGATTCAATTTCTGTAAATGAACTATCTTTAAGACCAAATTTACCTACACACACCTACATACGCCAGGGTACAGCTTCGTCTACAACTTAATCTGGGAGAAAGAAATAAAACTATTAGTTTACGAAAACTAGAAAAGTATTTTTTTATGCGTTGGTTAAGGGATAAAATACTATAGCACGATTTTATGTCGGTCCAAGGTAAAAACTTGGTCTTTCGGCGTCTGGAACATTATTCAACGCAAAATACTGAAACAAAGAAGAAAAAAGAAATTACATAGTCGTTCACGACGGCTTTAGATTTACGATGAAGATCGTTGATATGAAACTCCGCAATGAGATTTCAGTTTCAGTGGTTCATGTCTGCACACGTTAAAAATGGAAACTGATATATAAAATAATCAGGCGCGCGCGCGCGTCATTCACAATCGACGAAGATAGAACGAACATATTTTGATATAGTATTTGAAATCAGAAAGGGATTGTCTGGATTAACCTATGTGGCATCAATTCCGTCAACGTTTTTCATTAATAATCACAGACTTCAGGTTTCAGCAGACAACTGGTTTCTCCATACACACAACAGTTTCACTTCGTAAACAGACAACTCGATTTAAAAGCCGCTATGAACACGAACAGACAGCGAGTTATCGGCTGCGCATGACGTCATCGCTTAGCGAGGTGACGCAGCCAGGCGTACCTGTGAGGAGTGCAGGAAGATTCCGGAGCGCGTGCGGCGGTCTCGGCGAGGACGCGGCCACTGCCTGCCCACAAGCCTCCGAGCGGCCCGCGGCCTGTGACGTCACGCCCCAACAAGTGACGCTGTAGCGCCGACACTGCCCGACCTGTGGCGCCTCGCGAGCGAATACTCGTTGCCTGGCGGCGTGCATTCATTATGCTTCTGGGGGGAGGGGGCGGAGCGGAGTCAGTTCTGAAGCTCATTCACGGCAGTATACCAAATATCTGGCCATAATTTTACTACACGATTCCACCAGTTTGCTTTCAGCCGTGACGTCATCAACATGTCGGGAAACGCGTATTTCAGTCGTAGCCAACTGCAAACGATCAGTGTTTCATTTTGAGTTTATGTTCTAGGAGGCGATCCAATTATGATATTGTAGAAAGATATAAAAAAGCCAAGATCGCTTATCATCAATTTTTATTTAAAACGACCGGTTTCGCTGAACTATGTCAGCATCATCTGGTCCAATAAAATCATTTTACAAGGCCATAATCTTGTAATGTCAATCAGTTGCTATATAACATAATTTACAGTGCATAGGTGCACTATGTCATAATAAAACATAATTATCACAGTGAGTGACAATATATTGCTATTGTCACTCACTGTGATAATTGTGTTTTATTATAATGACATAGTGCACCTATGCACTGTAAATTATGTTATATAGGAATGGATTGACATTACAAGTTTATGGCCTTGTAAAATGATTTTGTTGGACCAGATGATGCTGCTGACATAGTTCAGCGAAACCGGTCGTCTTGATTAAAAATTGATGATCAGAGATCTTGGCTTTTTTTATATATTTCTACAATATAATGTTTCATTTGATTAGTGTCTTTAGTTAAATCACACTGCTCGTTAAAATTTTACTGATATTTTGTTACAAATGTTGCCAATCGATACATTTCGAACACGCGACCATCGCAGTTTCATCATTGCTGTTCACTGGCAACAATTTAAGCTGTACTCTTAGAACCTGCTAACCACATCATTTAAAATGAGATATTCGTAAAAAAGACTTGCTTTTGTCAATCAGAATAGACATACAGTCTAGTTTGTCGGAAGTACTTTGCCCACTACACAACTATGCCACAGGTCAAAACCAACTGGTGGAATCGCGTCCTATAATTGACCCAATATGTGCAGCTGCACCGTCAAGCCGTTCGTGAGTGATTAAAATAATAAGAGAAACGCTATTGTTTTCTCCCCCCGGCAAAAGCACGTTTTCTTTGGTTTCGGCTTCTGTGGGATAAGCCACTCTGCACTCTGTCGCCTTGTAAGCTTGTCACATTAACACGTCTCGTCACCAATTAAAATAGATTTCATGAAATTGGTATCACTTTGATTGCCTTTAAAAAAAATCTTTACAGTATTGGATTTTACCATGGTTTTTCATAGCCTGATTCGGCGTGCAGAACAAACTAGGCACAGACCATCCTTTTGCCTAAATCATCAGTCAAAATTCTGTACACAAACGTGTTTAGTTTTCCCAATAGATCCTCAAGATACACACTGTCTGGTGCAATGATTTCAGTGATGTTTTCGGTGATGATTCAGGTATTTGAGCGCACGATATCTAGGTCCCCATCCGTCACAGTCACATGATTTTGTTATGGTAAATTTGAACCTTTGTCTAAAAAGTGACGATAAGATCATGTAATGATACACGGAAAACTTGATTTACTAAAAAAATATATCTGCGACGCTTGTCGCAGACCACCGCGTTCTCTGGCAGCTAATTACGCTCTTCACATATTTTTGATGTTCGTCTATATTTTACGAGCTGCCCAGAACGCGGTTGTGAACTTCGTCTTTTATGTTTTACCCTTTGCTAAGATCAGACGTACATCAGGAACTTCCTTACTACCACATGTGCGTGGGTTCGCTTTTCTCTTTAAATATAATGAAAATATAGTTGGTTCAATTAAAACCTCGTACTTATTTAGAATGACCCACTTTTTAACAATTCATGGAGTGACTTCAATTTTTTCCCAGCAGTAATCTTTATTATGTAACATGAGGCTTAGAGCCATTGTTGGACCTGTATCTATAATTTACTAGAAGCTTCGAGAATTCATTATATGTAACCTTCATGAATGTGACTTTATAGTAATGCCTACAAGGAAATCTTCGGAATTAAACGAAATCCGATCGATTTAAACAGCCTTTTGTCACGAAAGTTAATTTAATATTTTTCACGGTCATTCAGTTAGCATAATCCGCTCTAAGTAAATCAAGCATCATTTTACATAATACAACAAGAGTTTTAGAGCCTCATCTCCTACGATCCAAACAACTTGAAGCAAAAATGTTGGTAAGAAAAGTCATCGCGAAATCTGTTAGTTTCTTTGTGTAATATTGAGCTTAATTTATTTCAAATTACTACCGCCGCTAAACTTTATAAAGTCAGATTCCTCCTCCTTTTTTGAGTCTGATATTTATAAAGTTACTTAAATGTGTCAGATCCACCAAGTTACTGCCCTGTAATATTACAACGCTAGTGAAACTTTAAAAGCGGCCCCGAACATTGAAAACCACTCCAACACCTGATGGGATTAAAAAAGCGCAGTATTACAATCATACACTATTTGGGTCTGTTCACCTTTCCTAACATCCCTTAGTCAAGTTCCTTGCATTATAATTATGCAGGCAGGAGACTACGATGATATAGAGCAGTGTTTCACGATGTTTTTGAATACGCAAAACCTTCAACTAAAAATGTCATAACACGCTCTCCATGAACCATAACACAATGTCTAATTTAAAAGACAAGGAATTTGATTAGCGGTTAATTTTCGTTAAAAAATGCAACCAGCTGCTTTTATGGTTGTTTTTTATTCCATAGCTAGTTTTCAACCCACTGCAGGCTCATCATTAGTGGATACGTTACAGGAACATTTAGTATCTTCCACCAAGTGTAGGTTTACGCTGATATGGTGGTTCTGGTAACATAACTGAACTCTATTAATGAGGAACAGAATAAAACGGTATTAAGCGTTAGGTTGTTATATTTTATGTACTGCTATGTTTTTCTTGTAGGTACAAGCGTAACATTGTTATTCATTTGGCACTAACTTTTTTCACACATGAGAGCATTTCTGCTACGCTTATCGTAATAAATTCACAAAATATAAGGATTGGATGTGGTGCAAATAGTATGGCTACGGTAGATGCTGCACTTCACTTTGGTTTTAGACGTTGCGTATGCATACAATTATGTAAGCGACTAAATTATATTTTACACATCATATTGAATTTTGCTAATATATAGTTGCATTAGTAATGACAGAAGTGAGATACGTTTACAAATGTACAAAATAAAAGATGAAACGGTGAAATATTTACAGAGTGGTTAGACAATGACTAATACCGTATGGGCGAAATGCGGAGCACGTCTCATAGTAAGAGGGGGGCGGTGTAATTAACAGTTTGACGTGCTCTGCAATTGAGGTGAGAACGGTGCTGGATGCAGGCGGAAGACTGGCGGCCGTCAGCTGAGCCCCGCGTCAGCAGGGCGGATGAGATGGGAGGGGGAGGGGGTAGCCAGACCGGCGCCTCTAGATAAAGCTGAGCGATCCAACATAATTCTCGCGCTCTACTCTAAAAGCTCTGGCCACAAGAGGAAAAAAATATTGAATAACAACATTTTACAAGCTGTGAGTCGCAGGATGCATTCATGTGGTCACCGGGCGACTACTAAAATGTCGATTCATGACAGTGTATTTCGTAATACTTATTTGATTACATTATTTTTCAACCAATAAGTCCAAAGACTGTTTTAATGCAGCTATCCACGTTACTCTATCTTGTCCAAGCCTCTTCACGCCTGAATAAGAACAACGTATATCCTTTTGAACCTGCTTACTGAATTCGTCTCTCGGTCTCCCTCTGCGATTTGTATCCCGCTCAGTTCCCTCCAATACTAAATGGACGATTCCTCGCTGTCTCAGAATGTGTCCAAACCAATCGATCCCTTCTTTTAGTCACGATAGGCCATAAATTTCTTTTCTCCCCAGTTCTGTTCAGTACCTCCTCATTAGTTACGCTATCAGCACAGCTAATCATCAGCATTGCCCTGTAGCATCACATGTCAAAAGCTTCTAATATCCTTCGGTCTGAACTCGTTTTCGTCCACCTTACACTCCCGTACAATGCCACACTCCAGACCAATACTTTCAGAAAGGACTTGCTACCATTTAAATTATTATTGGATGTCAACAAATTTCTGTTCTTTCTTTTCTTCTCATGACTATTCTGCATTTCGTATCTTCTTTACTTCGACCATTAGTAGTTATTTACATACCCAGATAATTCATCTACTGTTTTTTCTCGTTACCTAATCTAATTCCTTTAGCACCGCCTAATTTTCTTATAATACATTCCGTTACCCTTGTTTTCCATTTTGCTAATGTTGATCTTATGCCTTCCTTCAAAACAATGGCCATTCCGTTCAATTGCTCTTCCACGTCCTTTGCTGTCTCTGCCAGATTTACAATGTCATCGCCAAATCGCGAGATTTACTCTCCCTGAACTACATTGCCGTTTCCAAATTTCTCCTTGGTGTCCTTCACAGCTTACTCAATCTACCTATTGAAAAAAATTAGGCGAAGGCTACAATCCTGCCCTACCTTTCCAGTCACTGCGTCCTTTTCATACTCTTCGACTCTCTTAACTACTAACTGGTTTTTGTGCAAGTTGAATGTATCCTTTCGTTCCTCATATTTTACCCTTCTACCATCAGAATTTGAAAGATTGTACTCCAGTCGAAAGCTTTCTCCAAATCTACAAAAGTTAAAAAATATAGGTTTCCCTTTCTTTAGCCTATCTTCTAAAATGCGTCGTACTGTATTACCTCATATGTTTTCTACATTTCTCCTAAATCCAAATTGATCTTCCCCGAGGGTTAATGGTTTATGTTATAAGTTTTAGGAACTTATTTTTACGCCCGCTGAAATTTGTTTATGCAAGGCTATTATTTTAAATTGATTCTCGTTTTACGAGTTACTTTCCAAGAGTTCCTAATGAATTGTTATGGATAAGAAATCCTTTGTAGAGCGCAATCTTAAAAAGCTAAAATTTTTCAGCATCTGACAAAGACTCCCTAATGAAACTACAATATAATTCTTTTTAGAAAACTTTTTTTTTTCTTTTTGCTCAAAATCCCATTTAGAATCACAATAGAGTGTCGAGTAGCTGCAAATCAGGATTTAAAAGAATTAATGTGACACTCCGTTTTTCACTTACGGTACCGAGTTATATCGTGTTATTTAAAAAGAAAGTGAACATACAAAAATCTACTTATAAGCCAGCTTCAAATCCGATATAACGAAGACTAAAACCATTGAGTTTATCACTTGTCTAAAATAAATTTCTAATTAGACAAAATGTTCTTTCTTTTCTTCAAAAACATGACATTCACCATTTCTAAAATCTTACTCAGTAAAACATTCGCATATAGTCTTCAGTTGCGTGTTATATTTAATTTATACATTACTATTAATTGCTGCGCTGTTGCTACTGTCGTAGAGCACAAACATACATACAGAACGTCTGGAAGCGAGCGGCCTTCAACTTGGTCTATCTTGGGATGATTTCTACACAGTTAATCGAAATTTTAAAGTATGAATGAATATTAACAAGAGATAAACAAGGTGTATGGTATGTAGTCGAATTAAATTACACAATGCTGAGGGAATTAGAAAACGAGACAATAAAGGTAGTAGACCTACGATGGAAAATGTATAAACTGTAGAATGTCAGTGGTAAGAAAAAAATTCTTAAGACAGGAATTTATTAACATCGAATATTAACTGTTAGGAAGCCTCTTGTGAAGGCATTTGTCTGCTGTGTTTGTTGGGCGGGAGTGAAACGTGGACTATAAGAAGATTAGACAAAAAGATGATGGAAGTTTTTGAAATGTGGTGCTACAGACAAATGTTAATTAGATGCGTAGATTGCGTAGCTAATGAGGAGGTAATGAACAAAATTTGGGAGAACAGAAATATCTGGCATCTCTTGGCTAAGAGAAGAGATCGAATGGTAGGACACATTCAGAGACATCAGGAATCGTCAATCTGGTATTGGAGGGAAGTGGGGAATAATCGCAGACGAAGACGAAGAGACGAATACAAGAAAGGAGCTTCAAAGGGGTGGGGGCCTTTGTGTTGCCACTGTTATTCAGGGATGAACGACACAAGAAAACATAAAATTTTTAATTACCTTTTACAAAGACGAAAAAATGGCAAATACATTTGACTATGGCCCTACGCATGGAACTAACAGCAATTCTAAGAGAAAAATAGTCCACAGTTCAAAAAAATGTACAGAGTACAACTGTTATCGCGTAACTGTATTTATCACTTTCTGTTGATATATGCACAATCTTAGTCAGTAAGATAGAAATCACTGCATGAAAAAGGACAGTAACAAAACATTCTTTTTTTTTTATTCTTGTCATCACGACAGTTTACATTTAATATTCTCTTTGTTTCTATCGGTGGTAACTTGTGTTGCGGGTCGTATCGACGACGTTGCTACTGTTATTATAATATGGACAAATACAGTGACAACAGCGCTGTTGGTGCACTGGTGCAATATCTGTTCACGTCAGTTATTCAAATGTTTGTAAATATATGGGACTTAACTACGCTAGTCATCAGTCTCTAGGCTTACAAACTACGTTAACTTATGTTAAGGACAACAAATACACCCAAGCCCAAGGGAGGACTCGAACCTCCGACGGCGAGCAGTGGCGCGCTCCGCAGCTAGGCGCCTTGGAACGCTCGGCCACTCCACCGCGGCTTTATCAGTTGTAATTTTAATTGAAGCAGTATAACAAAGCATTCAGTTGTAAGATTAACAGCAAAATTATGGAAAAATATTTACCAAAACCTAAGGACGGATTACCCATTGGAAGCTGCCCTGTTGGCGTGCTGTCTGATGTGGCGCTTTGCCAGCTCATTAACTGGACGGCTTTATCTCGGCGCTATTGCCTTGAACACATTCGTTCGCAGCAGGGGCCCGTCTGAAAGTCACCTTAGTTCAGTATGTGCAACCTGGCCTTACTGTCTACACTGCGTTTCGTTTTCATAAGCAACGGCATTGTTCACAGCGTCGAAAACACACATAAACAACGCCTTATCCTCGCCTCTTTAGCAAAGGCCTCATCTGCCCCATTTACCATACTAATACGCTTTATTTATTTTTGCCGTGTTCAAAAATGTTTGTAAATCTATCCGACTAAACTGCGTGGTCATCAGTACGTAGCTTACAAACTACTTAAATTAAGGTAAATTAACCCAAGGACAACACATACCCATGCCCCAGGGAGGACTCGAACCTCCGACGCGCGCTCCACCGCTCGGCTATTCCACCGCGGCATTTGCCGTGTTCCGCAGTACTAAACGAGGAGCAAGTCGCCATGGTCATGGGACGAATCCGGTACATCAAATTCTAACAAAATAGTAGTAATAGATAAAAATGAAACGTACAGAAATCCTATGCTCACGACAAGACTCGGCATAAGTAAAAAGAACCTACAACGTAATACAAAAATTAACTTCTCAATTTTTCCTGGAATTCATCGACATAACAGAGAGCAATGAGGATACCTTTCAGTTTAGACGAAACACCTTTTTAAAAAATGGATACTGTAGAATACTACACGCCGCGCGGGAATGACCGCATAGTGTAAGGTGCCAAGCGACGGACTGCATGGCCGCACCTACCGGAGGTTCCAGTTATCCCTCGGGCATGAGTCTGCATGTTGTCCTTAGCGTCAGTTAGTTTAAGGAGTTTGTAAGCCTAGGGACCCATGGCCTTATGAGTTTGGTTCCTTAGATTCAGAAACATTTGAACATTTAAGAATACTGCACGTCCATACATTAGCAGGATTATCGATCGATTCGGGAAAATATTGGCCAAGCATGGCGTCGAAACCATCTACAGACCCACAAAAAAGATCAAAGAATATTTGAGATCACCAAAAGACGCACGTCACCCCTTAGCAACACCTGGGGTTTATAAAATTCCTTGCAGCTGTGGTAAAGTATATATTGGTACAACAAAAGAAGCGTCAACACTCGCATATCTGAACATAAAAGGAACTGTCGTCTGGGCCACATGGAAAAGTCGGCAGTGGCTGAACATGTTTTTCAAAAAGGAAATCATGAAGTAAAATTTGACGAGACGAGCAACTAGGACATCTCAGAACCATGCACGCATGTATAGAGAAGCAATAGAGATCCACAAGCACCAGAATAATTTTAATAGGAAAGAAGAAGGTCTGAAGTTAAATAAAATATGGATGTCGACACTGCACCAACAAAACGACAATCGATTATTTTTAATCGAGAATGACGATGTCATCCAGAGATAGTTACAAAGTCAGCATTACGTGACGTATGGTGGTGCCCTCTATGCCCTCTACAAATGCGAGAGCCCCTCGGACCACAGTGGCAGTAGCCGGAAGACCCTGGAAGATGTCTCCCGCAGTTGGAGACGAAACATCGGGAGGAAGTTTTACATCTGGACCACGGCCCATCAGCCTGGAAATTTTACCTGAAGACAATGCCGGCCGTGAAAGTTTACATTGTATGAATACTGCACGTCTTTCCGCACAGATCTCAAGGAGGTGTGATCCAAATGGAGGTTCGATTTATGTCTAGCATTGAGTGAAAGCTGCCGAGTCTTGCCAATCAGCAGATATTATAAACAACAAACGGTATTACAGAAAATATATGTTGAAACGCCGATATCAGAATTTCCAGGCCACTAAACAGGGTTCGACAGAAAGTATGCCAGCTTATCCCACATTTCTCGACCGCCAGTTTCTTCGCATTAAATGCCCTTTTTGAATTATTGCAGTTGGTCCAAAAAATAACACCATACGTCATAAGCGAATAAAAATTATGCAAGGTAGACTACTTATTTCAGACACTGTTCTAATGGTAAATGTTCAAATGTTTGTATAGCTTATGGGACTTAACTACGGGGTCATCAGTCCCTAAACTTACAAACTACTTATGAACTAGCTAATACTAAGGACGGCACAAATATCCATGCCCTAGGGGGGATTCGAACCCCGACCGTAGTGGCCGTGCAGACAGCGACTGGCGCGCCGCAGTCCCCTCGGCCACCGCGACCGGCGATCGGGCAGAGAAAACCCGTTTCGCCGCGTAAAGAACAAAACAAGATGTTGGGATCTTGTCACTTTCTCATTATACCGGATGATCAAAAAGTCAGTATAAATTTGAAAGCTTAATAAATCGTGGAAGATAGAGAGGTATATCATGGAAGACAGAGAGGTAAATCATGGAAGACAGAGAGGTAAATCATGGAAGACAGAGAGGTAAATCATGGAAGACAGAGAGGTAAATCATGGAAGACAGAGAGGTAAATCATGGAAGACAGAGAGGTAAATCATGGAAGACAGAGAGGTAAATCATGGAAGACAGAGAGGTAAATCATGGAAGACAGAGAGGTAAATCATGGAAGACAGAGACGTAAATCATGGAAGACAGAGACGTAAATCATGGAAGACAGAGACGTAAATCATGGAAGACAGAGACGTAAATCATGGAAGACAGAGACGTAAATCATGGAAGACAGAGACGTAAATCATGGAAGATAGAAAGATAAAAATTGACACACATACTTGGAATGACATGGGGTTTTATTAGAACAAAGACAAAGTATTGCTAGTCGCGTGAAAGATCTCTTGCGCGCGTCCTTTGGTGGTGATCGTGTGCTCAGCCGCGACTTTCGGCATGTTTAGCCTCCCAGGTTCCCAGATCTCAGTCCGTACGATTATTGGCTTTGGGGTTACCTGAAGTCGCAAGTGTATCGTGATCGACCGACATCTCTAGGGATGCTGATAGACAACATCCGACGCCAATGCCTCACCATAACTCCGGACATGTTTTACAGTGCTGTTCACATTATTCCTCGACTACAGCTATTGTTGAGAAATGATGGTGAACATGTAGAGCATTTCCTGTGAAGAACATCATCTTTGATTTGTCTTAATTTGTTATGCTAATTATTGCTTTTCTGATCAGATGAAGCGCTATCTGTCGGGCATTTTTTGAACTTTTTCCTTTTTTTGGTTCTAATAAAACCCCATGTCATTCCAAGCATCTGTGTCAATTTTTACCTCTCTATCTACATTATTCCGTGATTTGTTAAGTATTCAAATTTATATTGACTTTTTTTATCACTCGGTATTACTGTGATGAGCATGTATTAACATTGCTCCCTATGCTGTGGAAATTAAGACAATGGTTTGATTCTTGGACTCCTGGGACCCCATAAATACCCCTCCTCATTATGTTAGTATAGCAATACAAAAACCACATTAAGCTGCGTCTATACTGATCGGTACTTGCGAATATACCTTCATGTAGCTATGTGGCCTTTAGAAACACAACATTCCACAAACATACAAAAATGTATTTGCAATCGAGAATAAGAATCAGCATCATGTGCAATAATTTATTAATGAAAAAATGTAAATATATGCCGGACCAGGATTCGAACTCAAACTTCATGCTGTTTTCGAGCGGTTGCATGAATATATCCAAGCATTCCACCTGGACGGACCTAAACTTCAATATTTCTTCCCTCCACGTCTACAAAAAATAACACTTTCCTGACAACTGATTGGTGAAACAAAGTGCCCTCCATCTTACACGTAAGAAATCTCACCTATACAGTGGTCAGGTCAAGTGTATAAAATTCCATCAAAATTGAAATGATACTGTAAGATTTTTATGAATAAGAAACTAACAAACAAAGAATAAGAATAACATACTTCTGGGACAGTAATTTTTCCTTGACGAAAGATACCCTAAATCCTTTTTTGTACCTCTGACAATGTGGATCCAGCATAATTTCATGCTGATCAATTACGGCGTGAAAGTGTAACAATCAAACAAATTACCATTTATAATATTAGTCAGGATGTCGCCTGCCTGCCGGCCGCGGTGGCCGAGGGGACTGAGGCGCTGCAGTCACGGTCTGCACGGCCACTACAGTCGGGGGTTCGAATCCCCCCTCGGGCATGGATATTTGTGCCGTCCTTAGTTGTAAGTAGTTCATAAGTAGTTTGTAAGTTTAGGGACTGATGACCCCGTAGTTAAGTCCCATAGACTCTACAAACATTTGAACATTTTTTGTCGCATGTCTTGATCTGGTTTTAAATACGATGCGCAGAGTGCGTGATGAACGAAGTAACTATAGAAATGTTTTTCAGACGTGCGTGCGTGCTTGCGTGCGTGCGTGCGTGAAGGATCGGACAATGTGTTAACTGCAGTTACCAAAAATTATGTAGCGAAATGTACCAGCACTCGTGGGTAGTGGGAAATGTGTGCCACATAAAAGTTGACGCCCTCCCGGGATGCGTGCACATGTAGTATAATGGTTCACATAACCACTCTTGAAAAGCGGGAAATTCTGGTTAGAATCTCGGCCAGACGCAAATTTTCATGAGTCACCAATAAATTGTACAGCCAGTGCTGATTATTATTTACAATTGCGAATACGTTACTTCTTTTTTAACAACTGTTGTCGCTGCAGCGCCCATTCCTTCAGACCCGTGCATATTTTTTATAACGTTTAAAAACGATGCTTTCCTACATTGTTGTTTTATGGCAGGTTGCTTGTTGTTATTTGTTTATACTTTTCAGTATGCTAAGCTGTACGTGTCCTCCTGAGAAAAATAGTTTCTTGGTGAGATGGTGGTTATAACCAAATCCAGACAAGTTTAAAATAAAAAAAAGGCTTGTTTCTAAGCTCCAGGGCTATTTACGACGTGGAAAGAATTGGTAACCAAAAGCAGATACCAGTATTCAGTAGGTTTGCCCCTGGTTTTATGGCAAATGCTAGGCTCTGTCCGACAGATACATCCCATATACCTCCGTTTGAGAATCCTGCTGTCTACCATCCAGTACACTGAGATATTAATGAGTTCAGAAAACATACTTTCGTTTTGGAAGGCAGACTGATAAGTTTTAATATTAACATTCGCCACACGCTCAGTGTCTGGAGTGTGTCTCTGAGGATGATCTTAGTGTAAAATTGAAACCGGTCACCTTCATATAAAATAAAGTGAATTATTTCTGCAAATAGACATACTTTAATAACTGAGATATGAACGAAGTTCCGCGTTGGGTCAGACCACAAGCAACCCGCTCGTAAGGTGTAAATAAAATATAAATAAATCAAAGCTCTTTTAGAAAAAAAAGATGACTTTCAGCTCACTGTGCCAGTTTTTCTCCCTTATCCTTCGGCTGTTTGGTTTTACATTGTAACGATCCCGTACTCAAAGTTGCATTCATATTTGTTCTATACACCCTGCACAGCAAAGATAATAATGTCCATTAAGTGTAGATTCCTGGTTCTAATAATCGCCATTAGACATGGCACACTGTACATTCCTTCAAATGTTCAAATGTTTGTAAATCTATCGGACTAAACTACGTGTCATCAGTCCGTAGCTTACAAACTACTTAAATCTAGGCAAACTAACCTAAGGACAAACACACACACACCCATGCCCCAGGGAGGACTCGAACCTCCACGGCGAGCAACCGCGCGCTCCGTAGCGAGACTCTTTAGACCACTCAGCTACTCCACCGCGGCGTACATTCCTTGCTTGCATTTCTCACACTATTTCTAGAGATTGAAACTCGTATACGAATTCCTCCAGATTTTACACTGTTGACAATAATGGATACCTCTGCGGAAAATAAATTCCTGCTTCCTCACTAATCAAATTCTAATACTCTTTCTGCACAATGGAAAACACACTTCATGAACTTTTAAACACACGCAATTTCATATACACTTGTAAATCAAAGTAGGATAAGACGATACTTTCTAACTACAATAATAAGATGGATATTCAACTACTTCATTAAGTATTTAAAAATCGAAGCATTGTTATATAAACTTCTACATAACTGATAATGCTTGCCAAGCCTCTTTATACTGTCAATCCAAAATTACTTGTACCAACAATACATACTCGGTGATCCTTTCACTACCAATAATTGCTACAAAATTACGAAACTGTTTTTTTACCTTTTTTATAGTTCGGACAACTGATATCAATCAGTGTCTGCCGCCACTGCGGATCAGACGACCTGTCTTTACGACATCAACATCTGGAGTGTTCGTCTCTGGCCAAACAATGACCTCCGCGAGACGAGCCAAAGATATTATTACACAACTGTGTATCTTTGGCGCGGAGCAACAACCTAGTACCAACTTAAATATTTCTGTACCAAAGACCTAGAGATGTGTTTCGAGATCTTGCGTCATAACGTTTAAGGAGAAATCTTGCCTCTTGGCTGGTAGTTCCGTTGTTTTCTTATTGTCCTGTTCAAATGTTTGTAAAGCTTATGGGACTTAACTGCGAGGTCATCAGTCCCTAAACTTACAAACTACTTATAAACTAACTTATACTAAAGACAACACAAACATCCACGCCCGATGGATGATTCGAACCTCCGACACGGAAAGCCGCCCTATTGTCCTTTGTTCTCTCCACCTTTCACAGGTCCTGCGCCGTATTTGATAGCAAGTTTGCTACCTCAACTAATCCAGGCAAAAAAAAAGATTAAAGTTGTTTCAACACAATCATTAGCTGTTCAGAATTTCTCGACAAATTTTCTTAAGCTGTTTTCTTTACCTTATAATTTCGTCAGCTGCACATCATCAACAATTTTAGAGGCAGCCCCGCAGAAATAATGTTGCGGAATGCATTTCCTTTACCGAAACAAGAGCAGTTACGCAAAACCATCCGCTTCCCACACTCTCAGTCACGCAGTGGTCACACACTTGCAGCCTTGTTCCTAGTAAGCCGCTTCCGTCAATACTCTTATCACTGCAGAGAGAGAAAGAGAGGGGGGGTAAATGTAAACATAATCTCACAATACAGATAATTATGACAGAAAACTGAGCTCATGTTTGAACAATGCTTATTATAACGCGACTAAGTAGATATTTTATACTTGCACTAAGTTTATTATCACGCGACTAGACGCATGAATAAGAAATATGCTCGGGAGAAAATTCTCAGGGCAAAAGAAAATTCTCCGAGTAAGATCTCAATTTCATATGAATAAAAAATTCGAAGCATATGGCTCGGTACCTCCCCTTTTTCTTGATTAAGTTCTGAGTGTGTACGTTGTCTTGTCATGTTAAGCGCAGAACAACAGTTTAATAGTAATTTTTTTTAACTAGCATAATCAGGCAAATTATTCAGAGTTCAAATATAGAATATGTATCTGCATGTTCAGGAAGAGTTTTATTATATTTAGATGTTAGTTTCATGTGCCGCAGAATATTATTAATATGGACAGTTCACGAATATTAATTTTCTGCCAATGTCATCAAATTTTCGACAAGCAAGAAATTTGTTATAGAAGTTAGGTTAACACAATATTCGAACGAAATTTTTGAATGAATCGCACTTTTATCTATTCCAATCTAAACTTTGTAACACTTTCCTGTGATACTTTTGGTTAAATATTACGCCCAAAGGTTTGCTTGTGCCTAGTTCTTAAGCGATAGGCTATACGATTTTGTTACTAGAAACAGACCGCTAGGTTTATAAGTAATAATTTTTTCTGTCGCATCTTCTTATTTCTCACTTAGCAGCAATTTGCATTTATGTTGCCAGAAAACTTATTATAATTGGGCCAATCGATTTTGGTAGAATTAACAATGGCAGTAAGAAAACCAATAGTTCAGTATTGCAGCAATATTTATTTTGTGTGAAACAGACTGTGAAGTCCTGAGGTGCACTTCATGTGGAATTAGCTAGTGAAAGGCCATATTGATAAACTATTTCAGAAGATGCAATATACTTTTGAGATGTAACTATTTACAATATTGTAAATACACACTCCAGACACGCATGTCTAGCCACTTGTGTTTTATTTCTATGCCGAGATCACTTTAGTGACATCATTCTCGTCGCTACAGAAAATACTTGAAGTGTCACTATCATGACTTTCGCGAAGGTAGCGACACGCCAGCGAACTGTTTTCATTGTTTTATTTATGTAAACTTGTTTACTTCCTCTGGTATTTCCTCAGTCTTATAAGGAGTCTTTTCTGCCTTCTGAGTTGTACAAATTCTGTCATTTCTATTATAAACCACGGCAAAACTTAGCTCAACGTATGCTAGAGTGATCTGAAAACGTAGAAAGTTCTCCGATTGTGGGAAATTTATCTGCTTTTATTCATATGAATTCAGACAATGATTTTTGCCTTGGACAACTTCCTCCACCCTTTTATTCAAACTGAATACATTCTCCGACATTCCAAAGTAGATTCCCCATTTTCTTCGTACGGCTTTTTCCATGTTGTAGGAAATAGGATCCACCTGTTTATGCAAACCACAAAATCATCTTGAATTCCGTTCTTGTTCAAATAATTTTCGTCACAATTGTGCCACCGACAGATCTCTTTTTTATTTTTATCTATTCATTTGAGTTCTGAAAATATAAAAATATAATTTTAATAAATACATATTAGCAGCGATTAGCTGTTTATTATAGTTATAACTTGACCGGTTTCGGTTCTGAACCATCTTCACAAAAGTAAACTAAGCAGTCTGATGAAGTTGATGCATTATCTGCTACTTATCCGTCACGACATGTAATTCAATCAATAAAAAATTCGTAACATGTCACTTGACATGAAGTCTTGATGACAAAAACAGTAACAGGCTGATAGTGACGCAGGGTCTATGAATTCATAGAACGGGTTCACTATAGCACAACCAAGTGACATGTTACGAATTTTATATTGATTGACTCATGACATCACGAATAAGTAGCAGATAATGCAACTTCATCAGTCTGTTTAGTTTCCTTCTGTGAAGATGGTTTAGAACCAAAACCTGTCAAATTTTAACTATAATAAACAGCTGATGGCTGCTAATGTGTATTCATTAAAATATATTACGGCTGTTACCCCACATCTCAGTAAAAAAAAATTGATAAAAATATAATACATTTTACAAATATAATAAGGAATACAAAGAAACTAGAAGTATGCTGTACGAATATAAAACTGTGTTTCGACTTTCAATGGATGAGTATCCATTATGTTATTAGAAATTATGTATGATGGTTTTACAAAACCACGTGCAAGAGGGGTAATGCGAGAATATTTTGCGAGTTAGTTTCGAGTACAGCAGAATCGCAAATCCCGTAATTTACTGAGCAAGCACAACTACATCAAAGCATCGAAACTGAAAAGATGTTACAAACAATGCTGTAATTGAACACACTTTATGCTGAAGTATGGCAAATAACAGCTGCCTGTTTAAGGCAAGCACTTCTTATTACATTGTATCACTATTTTCGTCAGAATATCATAAAGTCTCACGTTGAAATTTAAGCTGCTCCTTAATCTCAGCGATCCAATTCCACTATTAGTTTTGTCAACCTACTGGTCGTCATTTTTTAAATGTGCCCATTAAATCTAAGCCTTAGTTTTCTCTTGTCAATAGTCTGTGTATTCTTCTATAGCCTTATTACTTCTAAGTTGCTTCAGCAGTAATTTTGGGGCCTAATATTTTTCTAATAATTTTTTTTTGTTTTGAATTTCAACATCTCTCTTTCCATGTAAAATTAAAGTTTCTTCGCCATAAAGATATTCAAGTTTGGTTACAGTGCTGTAATGGCCAAGTTGCTGAATTTAGAAAGTGATCGATCACAAATATTTTGTGTTAATCTGAATTCAGAGAAAGTTTAGAGAAGTACAGCTCGTTTTGTATTATCGCGATATAGGGGAGAGAGTGTCACAGAAATGATGCACGAGTTGTGATGGAAATCATTAAAACAAAGGCGTCACGCGTTGCGACGAGATCAATTTGCGAAATTTCTTTCACCAACTTCTTCTTCCGAATACGAACTTATTTTCTTAGCACGCACCTACAAAGGAAGACATGATCATCAAAATAAAATAAGAGAAATCAGATCGAAAACGGAAAGGTTTAGGTGTTCCTTTTTCCCGCGAACTATTAGAGAATGGGACTCTAGAGAAACGTAATAAAAACGGTTCGATGAATATTCTCCTATACATTTCAATTTAACTTGCAGAAAATTTGTGTAGATTAATACAGTTGCCATTTTTGACAGCGAACTTTTTTTGTAGATTTTTCCAGATAATTTTCTTGTATGATGTCCCTTGAGTATTTTAATCAAGAAATCATTTTTATTTTCCCATATTTAGTGCACAACGACTTTGGTGCCTCTTAAACGTGACCTTGTCAATGTTTGTATAGCTTTAGAACTTAACTACGGAGTCATCAGTCCCTAAACTTACAAACTACTTATGAACTAGCTAACACTAAGGACGGCACAAATATTCATGTCCGAGGGGGTATTCGAACCCCCAACCGTGCAGACCGTGACTGACGCGCCGCAGTGCCCTCGGCCACCGCGGTAAGAAAGAAAGTGCGCGATGCTAATTCGCTACTCCAAAAGAATGGAAGAGTTGATTACACAAATAAATTGGAGCAGTTCGTAAACAGTCATCGGAAGAAAGAAAAATATCAGTATAAGTTAGTTCGTCTTAAACCGGCTTAGAATAGAACACTTCCCTTCAGTTTCTCACTAAATGACGATCTGCGTTTTCATTATTTTTTAAGTGGTCACGCAAGAGGAAATAGGGCTAAGCGCACTGCGTGTATGAAGTGCAGCACACGACGCCACGCTAGCTTCCGTATCATACTGGCCAGCGCCCTACTTTGCCGCGCTCTGTTCATCGTCCACCTGTTCTCGTTTCTGTTCTACGAAGCGGAGCGGTGCGAAGCGTGCCAGGTTGTAAGACCGGGAAGTCCAGGTAAGCGCAATAACCAGGCGCCGATGGCGATCAGCGAACGGCCCGCCAGCAGCCAGGGATGTACAGGGCACTCCACACTCCGCAGCGCAGGCTGAACTCTTGCTCTCTTGTAAATACTGAACCTGCCGATACCGCCTGTCTGCTCTCACCCATGACGTCATGCAGATAGCAAATAAACTCACTCATCGAAATTTAATACGTGTCATTAAAACACATTCGATAAAAAACGATCATATTCACAGAATATGTAACAACTACGCATGGGCAAAGCTGAAAATGTGTACACAGCTTCGCTTCAAACCCTGGTCTCCCGCTTTTTAGCAGCTGCGCTGACCACTACACCACTGGGGACACGCACTTGCAAGGACTACCTAAGCACGCCTCCCGTCAGACACAAACCTCCAGCTCTACCCTTACTCTTACGGGTATTAGTACATAGTGACAATGAGTTTCAGTACTGTGGGCAGGGTAAAGCTGGAAGTTTGTGTCTGACGGGAGGCGTGCTTAGGTTGTTCTTGCAGGTGCGGTGATCACTGTGTCCCCAGTGGTGTAGAGGTCAGCGCAACTGCTAGAAAGCAGGAGACCCGCTTTCGAATACCGGCAGGGTACACGTTTTCAGCTTTGCCAATGTGCATTTGATGTCCCATATTCTGCGAACATGAAAGAGTAACAACTGCAGGATCAGAAGTCACCTCTGTGCTTTCGAAATAGACGCCACGTGTATATAAAAGGAACTATACTGACAAGGAAAGTACTTGGGCTCGAACAAACCCATATACACCAAAATCATATGAGAGATAATGTAAAGATCCCTTATTGCACTAGTGATACTCCCGCATCTGCAAAACTCTGCAGTCGTCCGTTAGAGGCCTCTGCGTATGCCTTGCCACATTGAACTTTGACCTGTCGGTTCGCCAGTAGGGACGGTGCAATGTGCCTCCGAAATTGCGTTTTGTGACGTTATTTGTGTAGTGAAGCGTCAGATGGGGCGGCGATTGGTAATCAATTCTGCTAATGTATTGCGATTGGTAGAGATGAAGTTACGAAGAACCCTTCTTCGTGAAGATGGTATCAGTGTAGAAGATGAATCATTCGCATGCTTTCTCGTATCTGTTATGGTACAGAAATATGAACATAAGTTAGATACTGTTGTTACAAACCCATAATAATGATAATAGGAATGATAATGACGAACAACATTGCAATCGTTAGTGCTACGATGAGAGAGGGAAGAGGCGATGGAAGCAGTGGCAGTGAATATCAACAGTCTTCCGAGAAGAAGGTTAAAGTTGCAACTATCATCACGGCTTTTGATGACAATACGCTAGAGAACATGTTCGATGATTATTACATAAGTTATAGTTAAGATATTTGCATTACGTATGGCGTCTACAGTTACATCTACAGTGTCATCTAGAGCATCATTGCAGAGTTTTGCATAAAAACGACACCTACCAGCACATTGAGGTGTACGTAGAGATCCTGTAACCAAACGTTCATACAGATATGTTTGTTCGAGCCCATGTCGCGTGGGAACGTCCGCGTGATCTGAGGCGCCATGTCACTAACTGCTCGGCTGCTTCCGCCGGAGGCTGAAGTCCTACACTTCGGGGTTGCTGTATATGTGTACTTTGGTATAAGTTAGTTTAAAGTTGTATATCTAGGGAATAACCCTGGCAGTTGGTCCCTTACTTACGCAAAAATTTAACTTGCGATGCGCACAAATACCGACAGAGGTAGTATCGCGCACACGAGGTATAAAACGGCGGTGTATTAGTAGAGCTGTCATTTGAACTGCCATGATTCATACAAGGTTTCCGACGTGATTATGGTCGCACGGCGAAAATTAACAAAGTTCGAACGCGGAATGGAAGTTGAAGTTACCTAATCGTAACTGAATATTTATTTACTTGTATTATTGGATAGAAAAAAAGGATTATAAATACAAAAGCAGTTGGGGTATTACAGGAGTAGGTCTGATAATAAATAAGAAAATAGGAATGCGGGTAAACTATCAGCAGCGTAGTGGTCGCATTATCATAGTCAAGGTAGATACAAAGCCAAAACCAACCACAGCAGTACAAGTTTACATGCCCACTAGCTCTGTCGATGAAGAGGAGATCGAAGAATTGTATGAGGGGGTAAAGGAAATTATTCAGACAATAAAGGGAGAGGAAAACTTAATTGTGTTGGGAGACTGGAATTCGGTAGTAGGAAAAAGGAAGGGAAGGAAAAATAGTAGGTGAATATGGGCTGGGAAAAATGAATGAAAGAGGAGATCGCATGGTAGAATTTTGCACAGAACACGATTTAATCATAACAAACACCTAGTACGTGGAAGAGACCAGAAGACACCGGGAGATACCAGATGGATTTTACAATGATAAGACTTAGATTTCGGAACCAGGTTTTAATCTGTAAAAAATATCCAGACTCTGACCATAACTTGTTGGTTATGAACTGTAGACTGAAACTGAAAAAACTGCAGAAAGGTAGGAAAATGAGGAGATGGGGCCTGGATAAATTGAAGGAACCTGAAGTTCTTGAGAATTTCAGAGGGAGCTTTAGGCAACAATTGACAGAAACGGGAGGAAATAAAACAGTAGAAGAAGAATGGGTTGCATTGAGAAATAGTGAAGGCAGCAGAGGACAAAATAGGCAGAAAGGCAAGACCTACAAAAAATTCTTATTATCACAGGAAATACTAAATTTAATTGGTGAAAGGAGAAAATATAAAAATGCGCTAAATGAAACAGGCAAAATGGAGTACAGACGACTAAGAAATGAGATTGACACGAAGCGTAGAATAGCTAAGCAGGAGTGGCTACAAGCAAGGCAAGTCGTAGAAGAATGTATAAATAGGGTAAAAATAGATACCGCCTACTGGAAAAATAAAATAATCATTTGGAGACAAGAAAAGCAGCTGTATGAATATAAAGAACTCAGATGGAAAACCAGTTCTCAGCAAAGAAGGGAAAGCTGAAAGGCGGAAAGAGTATATAGAGGGGCTCTACAAAGAAAATGAACTTAGAGACAATTATTGTAGGAAGGGCAGAGGATTTAGATGAAGATGAAGATGAAATAGGAGATACTATACTGAGAGAAGAATTTGACAGAGCAGTTAAAAACGTAAGTCGAAACAAGGCCCCTGGAGTGCACGACATTCCCTCAGAACTAATGAAGTCTCTGGGAGAGCCAGCCATGACAAAATTGTTTCACCTGGTGCGTAAGATATACGAGACTGGGGAAATACCCACAGACATTAAGAAAAATGTAATAATCCCAATTCCAAAGAAAGCAGGTGCAGACAGTGTGAAAGTTACAGAACCATCAGTTTAATAAATCATTGCTGCAAAATTTTAACACGAATTATTTACAGAAGGATGGAAAAGCTGGTAGAAGCCAACCTTCGGAAATATCAATTTCGATTCAGGAGAAATGTAGGAACTCGGGAGGCAATCCTCACTTTACCGTTTATCTTAGAAGATAGATTAAGGAAAGGCAAACCTACATTTCTAGCTTTTGTAGATTTGGAGAAAGCTTTTTATAATGTTTATTGGAATAAACTCTTTCAGATCTTGCAATCAGCAGGAATAAACTTTAGGGAGCATAAGGTTGTTTACAACTTGTACAAAAACCAGATAGCAATTATCAGAGTTGAAGGGCATGAAAGGGATGCAGAGGTTGCGAAGGGTGTTAGAGTTGTAGCCTTTCTCCAATGTTGTTCAATTTGTACATTGAGCAAGCTATAAAGGAAAACAAGGAGAAATTTGGAGAAGAAATTAAAGTTCAGGGTGAAGAAATAAAAACATTGCGTTTTGCCGATGACATTGTAATTCCTTCAGTAAAAAACCGTCTTGATTGCAATTTTTTTTTTTTTTAAATTAATGACGCGTTTCGCCCTTTAGCAGGGCATCTTCAGATTATCTGCGTGACAGAATTTACACAAAATTACAAGGTGGAATTACATAACGGGTATAATGGTACATGGGCTTATTTTGTGTTAAGAAGACAGTTATCTTAAAAATCGGTTTCATGTTTCTCATATCTTCACCGAGTATGTTCCAACTGTAATTCGTCGTTACCCGATCATTTGTAGGGCTACAAGGAAATAAAAAATCCAGAAAAACAGAAACACCGCATAACAACTCACGGTGTCACAACACGGAGATAAGCGCCTTGTAAGCTTTGATTACCATTTATACTGTCTTCTTAACACAAAATAAGCCCATGCACCATTATACCCGTTATGTAATTCCGACTTGTAATTTTGTGTAAATTCTCTCACGCAGATAATCTGAAGATGCCCTGCTAAAGGGCGAAACGCGTCATTAATTAATAAAACAATTTGCAATCAAGGCGGTTTTTTACTGAAGGAATATTTTTTCTCACCGCTGTACACCATGGATTTGAAATCATTTTTCATTGTAAAGGACCTGGAGGATCAGTTGAACGGAATGGACGTTATGTTGAAAGGAGCATATGAAATTAACATTAACAAGAGCAAAACAAGAGTAATGGAATTGCAGTCTTAGAAAATCAGGCGATGCTGAACGATTTAAGCCAGGTAACGAAACACTAAAGGTGGTAGATGCGTTTTGTTACTTGGGCAGTAAAGTAACACGCGACGGTCGCAGTACAGAGGATATAAAATGCAGAATGGCAATGAGAAGAAAAACGTTTTTGAAAAAGAGAAATTTGTTAACATCGAATATTAATTTAAGCATAAGGAAGTCCTTTCTGAAGGCATTTGTGTGTTGCTTTGTATGGGAGTGACGATAAACAGTGCGGGCAGGAAGAGAATAGAGGCTTTTGAAATGTGGTGTTACAGAAGAATTCTGAGGATTAGGTGGGTGGGACGCGCAACTAACAAAGAGGTACTGAACATAATTGGGGAGAAAAGGAATTTCTGGCATACCTTGACTAAAAGAAGGGATCGGTTGGTACGACACATTCTTAGACATCAAGGAATTATGAATTTCGCATTGGAGGGAAGTATGTGGGGTAAAAATCGCAGAGGGAGACCAAGAGATGAATATAGTATGCAAATTCAAATCAATGTAGGTTGCCGTTCTTATGAGGAGATGAAAATGTTGACTTGGTAGTAGGTTGGAGAGCTGAATCAAACCAGTCTCCGGACTGAAAACCACAACAACAACATTTAGTGATATAATAATACAAATTTAACCTTCGACTATTATACGTGGTACAGTCAATAAGGTTTGAGACTACCCGCATGACGACACTGTGGAGCACTATGTGCATGAGTGGCTCCGTGATAAGTGTAAGGGACAAAACATTTTTCTGGTTCTCGATAGATTTCGTTTCAACTTATTACGAAAATAGGTTATTATTAATGATTATTTCTGAAATTTCCATTAAAATATAAATTTAATATTACAATGTACTTGTTTGTTGTGTGTTTTAGATTTTTCTGTGTTGGAATTTGTATGGAACTCCGGGCATGACGTCAGAGATCACATTTAAAAGCGAAGGAGTTTGAAAATTATTAAAGATCAGAAAAGAATATTAAAGACTATTGTAAGGTGAAAGATGAAGATCTCCAAATGAGTTGTTGGTTCCTAAGAGTATTCAAAGTTACTTGCTTGTGAGAGTTTGATCTTTGAGCTTGGATAGGCAGATCATCACTTAATGGCAATTGTGCAAATTAATATCCGTCAAACAGTTTAACATCTTTTCAAGGATCGGGAATCAGTAATTGTTGTCATAGAAAGTATTAGGAATATGTTTGGAGTGACTTAAATGCAGTTCTTTCTTGCTGTGTGCAGTGGGGAGTGAAATTTTATTACGCAGTAAGCGTTAAAGCTTATGGAAGTTATGTTGGTAAGACTGGTAACTGCGTAAGTCTGCAACCATTGTCGGATGTAGTAGTGCTGGTACTTTGAAAGTGTATTTTGATTTTCCGAAAGGATATTCGGAATATTTGCTGTGAAACAGCAAAGAGTTACGAAACTTTTTATGATGTGAGGGTGGTCAGTTCCGAGCGTAGTTGACGTTACAATTAGCCTGTGGGAGTTCATTTGGGTCACGTAAAGACATGAATGCTTTTACTGTATTCTGACTGGCTCTGAGGTCAAGTTGTTTGTAAAAGTGTTTCGAGAGTTACCTCAGGACGAATAAAGCAGCTTATTTTCCGATAACCAACCAAAACTGTGATTCTGACGGACAAAGCACACAAAGAGGGTTGGAACTAATAAACCTATTTGGAGATCTCTCAAGTAACCAGTAATCAGTTAAGAGTGACTTAGGTTTTGTGGGTAAACCAAGTTTAATTTCGCCTAGCCGAGTACAAGTCAACACCTGAAGAAAGCTCCAAGCTGTCTTCAAGATTTATTAAAGTTAAATACGGAGCTGTAAGTGGTAGTGACTACGTAGGATTTATTTATTTATTTATTTATTTATTTATTTTACGCACCTAAAAATATAGAGGGGAATGCTAAGATCTGTAACTGCAATGGAAATTTATCTAATAAAACGAAATACCAAGACTGGAGGCAGAAAATAAACTAGATTTTTATTTTTTATTTCAGTAGATAGCAAATCAGTCAAAGAGATAGAAAATTAAATAAAATATCGATCTGTAGGAAGTGATCAAACCGGATCCTAAAGAAATAATAACTTTGGTAGAGAGAGATAAATATCAGTAATACCTGCTTTTAGAAATAGAAGGCAATAAAATTGTCGATCTGTAAAGATAGGAGTTTTGAAATCAAAGGAATTATTTAAATAAGAGATCGAAGTTAACGGGTTAAAAGGAAAGATTTTATTTTATTCACAAGTTATCTGTTGAGGGTGTTACAACTAGAATTTCTGTTTGCGGTAATGTAATATCTGTGAAAATTAAATGTCACGTAAAAACATAACATGCTTCTGAAATAAAAAGCATAAATTATGTGCACAAATCCAGCATTGAAAGAAGATTATTTTTGTCCGTGAAAGTACTGCGAAACAATTTTAAAATAAAGCAGAAAAGTAATTAACTTATCTGTTATTGGAAGCCAAAGGTTTGTATGGTAAACAGCCCATTGGTAAAAACTACGGTTGTATCGTTCATCTTATTGACTAATATCAAATTAATTGATGTTTACTAGTCTTTTATAGTGACTATCACTGATGAAGAAAATCATTGTTATTAATATTGTATCATATTAAGTACGTGGATGTTAACTTTGCGTGGGTAACAACGTTAGGTTACATGACCGTAAATTTTAGTTGAGTACCCACGATTTCAGTTTATTGTAGTGGCAACATATCTTTCTAAGGCTGGTTTTGTGTTCGCAACCGAAGTAAATACATTCATCCTGGGAGATATCTGATGCTTTAAAACCTTATAAGTGATTTTCTGGGATAAAATCTAGTCAGACGCGTTACATTTATTGCATCAATACCGTAATATTGTAACGTTATCATTAATTCTGACTTAAGAGGCGACCATAGTGCTAACTAATAACAACTTTTAACATTAAGGACGTCACAGAAATTGGCAACCCTGTCTGCTAGGATTTCGCCGTTACATAAGGTACCATCAGAGTCTAATAAAGAGTCACGAAAGTCTCAGTGATGTTCTGCAAGTTAGCAACAGCAGCGCAGCCAAGCGGCTGGGTCGTAAAAACACACCGAGAAACAATTGTGTGTTGAATGTGTATTTGGAGTGCAACAGCACATTCGAAATCAAATGTTCAAATGTTTGTAAAGCTTGTATGGCTTAACTACGGGGTCATCAGTCCCTGAACTTACAAACTACTTATGAACTAAGTTAGACTAAAGACAACACAAACATCCATGCCCAATGGAGGATTCGAACCTCCGACGCGGGAGGCTGCGAGATCCACAACGTGGCGCTTCAGACCGCTCGGCTACTCGCGTGCGGCACATTCGAAATACCATCGTATTTAGGAGCATTTGTGTAGCTACAAATTGTACTAGCTTTGAAAAATATAATGCGGAAATCTTTCATTTGCTGGGAAGTAAGAGAATAATGTTAAGAACAACAAGTGTTCATTTACGTTGATTAGTGACACTTTTAGTCATGGAAGAAAACCTTCAACAATTCATTCTATTCGAAATTTTGCCTCTTAATGAGAATCGCAAATGCGTAACCACTACTTCATAATATTACTGCTGTACGAAAGTAATGTCTGAAGGGTTCCGATTGCAGTTAATGAACTATTTCAATAGAGTCTGCTTATCATGTTAACTGATTCTTCAAAAATGTTCAAATGTTTGTCAGTCTATGGGACTTAACTACGGGGTCATCAGTTCCCAAACTTACAAACTACTTATGAACTACTTACTAACTAGGACGGCACAAATATCCATGCCCGAGGGGGGATTCGAACCCCCAACCGTAGTGGCCGTGCAGACCGTGACTGGAGCGCCTCAGTCCCCGCGGCCACCGCGGCCGGCAACTGATTCTTCCGTCGCTTCTTGGTAGAACAAATTCAATATGAAAATTAAATTTCTGATGATGGCCTAATAAGCCAAAAATCGATTCACAAAATAAACAAACCTGTAGAACAAACACAAAATTGTGCATTTTAATTTTCATACAGAGTCTACTTAGTTTCGTACTTCAGTTTCACAAAAATTATAGGTCTATTTACCAACATATTTTGCCGGTTACCTATTAGTTTAAAAAAGTGAATGCGTAGCTAAAAATAAGTAATATATCTGTGTATAAAGCGTTAATATTGGCACGTTATGTCTTGAAGATATTCAGTTTGATACCACCCAAGTATCTACAAAAATCACGATAGGTACACGCAAGGGACCGAAGAAAGGACAAACTGAAAAGAGCATTTATAAGGAGATGAATTGAACCGCAGCGTTGTCTTTAGATGGCACCGACGTTTTGTGCCAGGACCCGACTGTTTTGAAGATGATGTGGGTGCTGGTCGGCCACGAACAGTTCTCACGGAACACAAGATGCAGGAAGTTGCAACACTGATGCATGCTGACTGTTCCCAATAGGCAGACGCTCTCGCAGCAGCAGTAAAGGGCAGCCATGGCACTTGCCACGAAATTCTAACGGATGATATCAACGCCTTGGTGGAGTGGTCGGACGCTCTGAGGCGCGTCGCTGCGGAGAACACGGTCACTCGCCGTTGGAGGTTCGAGTCCTCCCTCTGTCACGTGTGTGTGTGTGTGTGTGTGTGTGTGTGTGTGTGTGTGTGTGTGTGTGTGTGTGTGTGTTTTCTATTTAGTCTAAGTAGTCTGTAAGTCTAGGGACTGATGACAATAACAGTTTGGTGCAACATGTTTACAAATATTTGAAGATTGACGACTTCAACGTGTCTCCTGTTACCAAGCTCAGTGTGTCACGAACCCTACCGCAAGACCACCGTAATGGTCTTATAACGGTTTGTGGCGACCTGATCAGTTGTGCGGACGATGACAATAACTGGAAACGACAATCAGCCATCCTGTGATGCGGCAGCGAGTGCGACATACAGAATCGTGTGGGTGCCTATCCTCCAGGCGTCAAGTCTCAGAACTTATTGACTATCACGTATGTTCAGACCTTACTAAGTGTACTAGGAACTGAAGAACATGGATGTTGACCTGTGTGAAAAATTCACACTGTTAAAATATTTACACTAAGCAGCGTTAGTTGTTTTTACATTTGGAAGTAATTCATGATCACATGTCACTTCAAGAACAGGAGAATGTTATCGAATTCTGTTAAAACAAAAGGCGAAGATTTAGAAGAAAGACCAACAAAGCTTATGGGCAAGTGGAAGGCAGCCGCGAACGCATCAACAACGACGGGAACACGATATATTTGGAACTATTTTACTCAGGCTCGTTTGAGGACCACGCCCAAACCAACAAAGCCCGCGATGAAAATTTAGTTTTCTTTATCGTAGATAGATGTGACGACTACGAAAGGCGAAGCCTTTGTCCATAATAATAATAATAATAATAATAATAGGGAATATGGCCATATTTTTTTAACTAACTCGAATTCACTACGCCCATGTAACAGAAAAATATACTCATGATTGATAGTTTTGCAGAACATCTTCCCCAGTTATTTACAAGCCGGAGTATATAACACTAGTATTGAGTTATTTTAAACATAGCGTGTCAGAAATCAGCAACCGTAAAAGCTATTTACTGCTAGTGCAAATTAAACACCCTTTTCCGTGATTCAACAACTACTAAGGGTGTGTTCGTCAGAAGTATTGATAAAATTAACATTAACGTGCTTGTAAACCTGTTAACATTTGCCTAGCATGCAGTATTTTATTATTGACAAATAAACATCTATTTGTATGCGACGTGAGAACACTGTACTTGAACAGGCTAATGTAATAATTTTATCAATACTTTTGATGAGGACACACTTAGTAGGTGTTTGTTAAGCGTGTTTGATTTAATATGCTGCCGATTTTCGCTTGTAGTTATTATTATTCAACCTTATAAACGATAAGAAGGAAATTAATTTGAAAATAGTACAGTGCATTGAAAGTGAATGCGGGAAGAATAACTCGCTCTTAATCCAAGAAAGTTCCTAACCGACTTCTGAAAGTCCATCCTGAAAGTATCAATGTTACCTTTCCATCAGTCTAGATTATTGGCTGTCGTATCAGCTGGCTCAAGCCTGGTAAGTACACTGATTTTAATAAATCATATTAATGTTGAACGCTAAATGAGCATAATATGTAGTATTATCTGCCTTTTGTAACGCAATAGAATACAGTTATTCCTAAAAATTAGCTACATATCCTTCACATTACCATGAGTTGAGTGCATTAGCCGAAGACCTTAAAAACGTTTCTCTTTTACTTTTCCTCAAACATTTTTCAACATATTTCAAGGAAATGACCAGTGGCTGTATTACAGCCCACAGCTGTTCAGCAGTTATTTCATTAACTGTCAATCATAATATTCACGTACGTACGAAAGTCATTTTATTTACTAGTATATTAGTAATCGTTTATTCAATTCGATTAACTTGCTGTGATCTGATCATCGATCACCATTTTCTGTTCTTCTCCCTCCTCCCCTTCAATGTCGTTGCACCTCAGACACGATTTCATATTATTCACCAATGCTCGGAAACGATATGCTGAAGTCCCTAACATTCCATTGTCATATGCAAGTGACTAGTTGTAATAAAGTATCGTAAGGTATGTTACTCCCCAGTGTCAAGCAAATTTTCTTTGCAATTCGCTTCACTTAACGAGATAAACGTAGGCAAACAAGCGCTATACGCCTCTCCAATCAGACCACACGGTGGAGCTGGCTCTCCATTCGCTCTCCAAACCACAGGTTAAACCTCAATATAAACCTGTGGAAATTTTTTACAAGAAGATTTGTTATATTTAATTGTTTCGTGGGCTTCGGTCAAACCACAGTCAAACCACTCACGAGAGAGCTCTATGCAATAAACCAATATTTGGGGATCTAACTTAATAAATCACATTATATACTTATCATATTTTTCGTGAGATTATTTGCTCAATAGATAACATATTGTAAATAAAGCGAGTTTGAGCCCATCAGTTGAAAAAATAAATAAATAAATAAAATATAACGAAATATTTATTCATAAAGCGGTTTTTGAAGGTTTTCAGCTTCATCTTGAGATAGTGTACTTCAGTTACGCACGCATTTCATAAAGTAATTCTATACGTTAGCACGTAGTATTATGTGGTGCTCTATAACTGTTAGGATAGGCTCCCGGGTAGACGCTGTGTTTCTTGAGTTCCAGAAAGCGTTCGATACGGTTCCGCACCGTCGTCTGAAGAACGAAGTGAAAGCATATGGAATATCAGACCAGCTGTGTGACTGGATTAAAGAGTTTATAGCTAACAGAATGCAGCTTATCATTCTCAAAGGAGAGAACGCTTCAGGCGTGAAAATCATTTCTGGCATGCCACAGGGACTGTTATAACACCTTTGTTTTTAACAATATTTATAAATCACCTTGTAAGAAACAAAGGAAGTTCCATGAGGCTTTTTTGCGGACTGTACTGTAGTATATCGAAAAGTCGCAAGGGTAGCAAAATAGAGGAGGGGGGGTCTGCAGCGCGTCGGCGCATAGTGCAGGGAGTGCCAGTTGTACCTCAACATAAACAAGTGTAATCGTCTCCGTTTCTATAAGAAGAACATTCACACATTATACAATCACTCAGTAGCATGACTAACTCTGGAAGCAGCTGCTTACATAAAATATCGGGGACTAGAAATAATGAGCGCTCCGTTACGGACTCATTTAATAAGCGAGAAAGCGTCACAAAGATGATTAGGAAAGTCCAGTAACACACGCTGCAAGAGAGACGTTCTGTATAGCGGTACAGGCTCTTATCAAAGTTCTGACCGCATACATTACTCAAGGAATCAAACAATACATCGCGTCCTCTCACGTATATCTCATGAAAATGCGAAATGCTTAAAATTAGAGAGGCGATCCACACTGTACTGGAACAGCAGCAGGAGGTGACACTGGTAGACGAGTACCCTCCGCCACTCACTGGGAGGTGGCTTGCGGAATATGGATGTAGATCCAGAGATCTAACAGCTTTCAATGTGGATAGGGATCACTCACTTCTCACATGATACCAATGTACGTACTGATTGTCAGGAGACATTGGAGAGAAGGAAGCAAGCTTAGAGTTCCATCCACAGATTGGTCATTAGAGACACGGTTACCGCTCGGAGTTTTGGGGTAAGGATGAGGAAGGAAATAGGCCGTGCCCTTTGAAAGAAACCATCTCGGCATTTGCCTGGAGTAATTTAGGGAAATCACGGAAAACCTAAATCTGGATGGCTGGACTTGAAACATCGTCCTCCCGAATGCGAGTCCAGTGCGTTACCATCGCGCCACCTCGCTCGGTCAGAAAACATTGCAAGCATTCTGCAGGTATTGTACAACTGTTTGTTGTTACTACGAGCTTCTCAAAGATAAAACAAGTTTCACCCGGAGACATTTTTTCTTTTCGTTTATGTATATCGACATATTTATAGTGAAATATCAAAAATAAAATAAAAATTATGTGCAGAGAAATGCAACTTCATATCTAACAAGTTCAAAATGAACTGCCGCATCATTTCTATTCTTCAAGATAGTTTTGAATATTGGTAGAAACAGATATAGTTGATGATAAGTGATAATATGATCTAGAAATTTACTTTGATGGTAGAAATTTGGATTATTTGTTGCATAAAACATTTATCTTGACATAGATTACTGACGAGTAGTTAGGTGTGAGGAAACGGACAGAGAGAGAGGGACACGGCCCCGTGGTTGCTGGACCCATGGGCTGGTTTGAGTTCGTAAGTCTTTAAAGTATGCATTATCCATATTATAGTCATCTAACTTCAATGTACGCCATCTGAAAAAGGAAATGCTTCGATAGCCGGATTATGAGATATACACTGACTGGTTGCAATTTTCTTTATTTATATTGGTCAATGACTAAATTATGTACTAGTCTTTGGACAACAAAATTTGCCTTCCTTATTTCGAGCTCTGGATGCGACAAGTTTTTGACTTTCGGGGAACAGGTTGTCGCATATCATTTCCAGTTGGTGCCTATCTCCTCGTTCTGTTGTCTATTGTGTATGCGACGGCCTGTGTTGTTGAGGGCGAAGGTAGCTTTTGTCCGTCGTGGAAAGAATGGCCTGGCCTTCCCTTAATCCTCCTAAATGGGCGCACGAGAGTGTCCTTTTCAAGGGCGATTGTTCCCCAGGATGGCCGCTGTTTACCAGCATCTGATCCCAATCAAGCTGTTTGCTGGTGTTTGTTAAGTTCTACTGGTGCCAACTGGATACGACCAAAAATACGATTTCTGTTTACGAGGCTGACAGGCCGAATGTCCTTCAGCGGAAAATCTCTGGAACAACAATAGCTATTCAGAAACGACTTTAAGGGGCATGAACGTAGGGTAGGTGCTTACTGCCAGACTGCTATGGCGTCCCGAGACTCAACAGTAACGCGCTTGCTGCGTGCTTCATTTAACGTCAACTTCGCTTCAGTTTTTCTCTGGACGTAACTGAAGTATTGCTATGCAATTAACGCCATTCTTTTTGCGATTTTCCGTTCTATTGATCGCATTAGAAATAATATGGGGTATCCATCTAAAACACATAAGTTTGGGTTGAATATAATATTTGTTTTCACTTTACACTCAGTACTTTCGAAATACCCACCTGAAGGGTACGATGAATCTACTTTGGCTACTCTTCATTCCATTAGATTTTGTTTCTAAATGTCCTTCATCCTTTGAGAGTGGTGATCCCTTTCTTCGTGGGTCCACTTCAATCTATTTGTTTTCTTTCTCTCCTGAAATCCTGCCTTGTGAACTACCTCTCTGAAGTCTCTGTTTTACCTGTTGTAATAGCAATGTTTTCCATGACCTTTTCATTGTCAATAAACCATGTGGGCTTAGATTTCCGTTGAGTAATTGGTCTGTTGTTATCCATTCTGTAGATGTGTCGAAAAAACTGTAGTCTTCTTGGTTAAATCAGTTTTTCAATTCTGAAGTATAACTCTGTTTGATCTTAGCCTATATTCAGCACTATTATTTCTTTTAGCGCACAGTATTTTCCTCATAATTCTCTTTTCGACCTTCTCTAGTTTCTCAACATCTAAATTTCTTGTTAGTTTAAGTGTTTCTGACGCATACAGAGCTTCGCGTCTAGCGATTGTTTTGTAATGTCTTAATTTTGTGTTCCATGACGAAGATTATTTGTTACAAACATTTTTGGCATATGAAACAGCATTTTCATTTTATGCACTGTAATTTCTGTAGCTGTCTTTTCTCTTGCGTTGTTCGTTATTCATTCTCCAAGGTAAATAAAGAACTTGTTTTGTATATTGTGTTGTTGTCAATAGTGATATCTTGAAGAGTAACTTCGTTATTTCAAATGATTTTAAGTTCCTGATTTTCTAATTTCTATTACTTTCTTTGCGTTTAATATTTATTCTGTGCATGATATTTCAAGAGTGTCTTGAAAAAGATTTTGTAAGTCACTGGTAGGAGAGAGATTCCTCTTTAGTTGTTAGTTTTTTCCCCTTTTTCATATAGTGGATTATTAGTGCAAATGTTCATTTTGATGGTATGCTGTGTGTTTTCCAAATTTCTTTTAATTTTTGTGTTAAACGCAGTGTCATGTTGTCACTAGAGTATTTCCATAGTTCAACAACTATATTATCTTCTCGACATGCTTTATTAATTTTAAGTTCCTTTTATGATTTGTTCTTTTGTTGGTGGCTTTGATTCCGGTGGTATTGGGTTTATGTCATCAAAATTAACTTTCTGTTTTAGTGACTCACAGTTATGTAGTTCTTCAAAGTATTCCGCAAGTGTTCTGCAGTTCTCTGGCTTGTTATCTACAGTTTTCTGAGTTTTTGGATCTCTGAAAAATATACGTGGTGGAGAGACTTTCTTTAAACTAGTATTGTGAAAGTTCACAACATTATTCTGTTTAAGACTGTTGACGCTAGTTGGTCTTTCATGTATTTGATTTTTGAGGCCCATTGATGCTTGCTTCTGAGATTCTATTAAGTAGTTCTTATTTTTATCATTTTTATTTGTATTCCAAATGTTCGAAGCTCGTTGTCTACTTAGGATTAGCTCGTCACACGCATCATTTTTTTTTTTTTATAAGAAGAATGCTTTCTTCTGCTGTTCCAGGTGTTCTTTTACGGAAGTATCTTGACATTTTCCTTAGTTAATTTCTGTGTGTCGAACTTTTTGGCTTTTTATTGGTTCTTTCTTCTATATGCCTACTTTAATATGCCAAGAAGGGGCAAAAAGGAGATGGAATAACATGAGAATGGAATAAAAAAAACACCAGAGCAACACCGGATTGTGTTGTTAGTGTTAAAATAATGTCGGGAAGCTCTTTTGTTTGGAACTGACGAAATCGGGAGAAAGCCGACAGCCCTTGCGAGGGCAGGGAGGCAGTCGTGAGCCCTGTAGCTGAGGTGTGTCGTGTGTGAAGTCACGCTGAGTGACTCTCGAAGATCAATAAGGGTCTTTTACGCTGTGAATAACCGGAAAACTAACGCGGTTGCCTGGTTAGTGCTGTCTCGCTGCTCAAAGAGAAGCTCATGGCCCTCATTTAGATCAACAGAATGTGAACAGCCGGACGAAGAATTTATCCACGTCTTCCAGTAAATGCGGAGCAGTACGTAGTATAATTTGCCTCACGTGCCTGGATATTTGTGTATTCTGGATGCTTCTGCGATTGAAACTTTGCGAGTAGAAGTTCCATAGAAGAGAATTAAGATACAATATATGTATTTGCAACTGCGAATCTGTATCAGCATCGGATGTACGATTTATTGGTAACACACAAAAAGTTGTGCCGAATCTGGATTCGAACTCTAAATTCCCGCTTTTCGCGAACGATCGCGTTAACCGTTACGTTACCCGTGCACGCCTCCTGGACAGAGCCAGACTTTCACATGCCACACATTGCCTGCTGCCCGTGGGTGCTGCTACATTTTATGACGTAATTCCCGCGAAGGGAGCGACGTATATTACAAACGCCACATACCTTGTTTTGGCTTTTAAATGCGATGTGCAGTGTCCGTGTTGTATACTCGGCGACTGTGGTTTCCGCAATACTCGTCTGAAGGACGTTAGGATTGGTTGCCTCGGAGTTCAGGAACGTTTCAAAATATGCTTGAGCGAACTACCCGCTACTGGACTTCGAAAAATGAAAAACTTTGAGTCCTGTTGTTCACTGAGTGTTTGCTTCCTAAGATTCAAATGTTTTTAAAGCTAAGGGATCAATCTGTTGAGGTCATCAGTCAATAGGTTTACTTTAACTTATACTAAGAACAAGACATACACCCATGCCTAAGGGAGGACCCGAACCTCTGACGGCGAGCGCCCGTGCAGTCCGTGGCAAGGTGCACGGCCATTCCCGCGCGGATCCTAAAATTCCAGGAAACTGAACTTCATCGCATTTTTGGTAAAAAGCTCAGAAACAAATATTACAATGATGTACATAAATGTAGAATGGAGTGCCATATTATAATTTGTACCAACGTCGGGATTCGAATCTGCATCTTCTGCTCACAACGCATTTGTATTCACCACTACGCCACTCTGGCACAATGGCTCAGCCGGCCGCGGTGGCCGCGGGTACTGAGGCGCTTCAGTCGCGGTCTGCACGGTCACTCCGGTCGGGGGTTCGAATCCCCCCTCGGGCATGGATATTTGTGCCGTCCTTAGTTGTAGGTAGTTCATAAGTAGTTTGTAAGTTTAGGGACTGATGACCCCGTAAGTAAGTCCCTTAAGCTTAAAAAACATTTGAACGTTTGAACAATGGCTCAACACAAATGCAAGGATTACCCTTACACGCCTCTCTAGTGGGACGCGAAATAGAACGACACATCTCCACCTAAATTTACACATCTTGCAGTTAAAATGGTTATAATTTGATTTATACTTGTGTGTATTGTATTGGTGTGGTGTCTGTTCTTTCGGACGTCCGAAAGAACAGACATCACACATGCTTCGCAGCCAAATAGCATTTGCAAATGATTGATTAAAGGAAGGGAAGCAAGAAGAATAGGAAAGAAAGGATTGACAGTGGCCGCATTTGGACATTGATCTTCAGCAATGGCCACAAGTGAAAATGTGAGCCGGATAGGGAATCGAACCCGGGTCTCCCGCTTTGGGCCAGCGGTCGCCTTAACCACCTTTTTTTTTTTTTTGCACTATGGGTAGTTCTGTTTGTTGCGGACGCTGATCATGTTTGTTCGTAGTTGTTCGATGTGATTTTGGCTCAGCATTTTTATTACAGACGCCGTTCAGTCTTCTGACCGTATTGGCCACCCGTGCTCGCCTCCCGTCCGCCTCAGATTCTCACAAGTCGCACGCTATGTTTGTAGCGCCCCTATTGTCCATGCTCTCTTACACTCGCAATTAGGGATTCCCGTGCGAGATCGAACGTATGACCGCATCTACGGTGAAATAACTGAAGCTAATGCCGTCTTCGCGTTTTAATACTTATTGTATTGGTGTGGTGTCTGTTCTTTCGGACGTTCGAAAGAACAGACACCACACCAATACATGGTTGTTGTCTTGCAAACGTACCCATCTGTTGACTCAGGGATCGAGACGTGGCTGAACGATCCGTTACAGCCATGCGGATAAGATGTCTGTCATCTCGACTACAAGTGATACGAGGCGGTTGGGATCCAGCACGGCGTTCCGTATTGCCCTCCTGAACCCACCGATTCCATATTCCGATAACAGTCATTGGATCGCGACCAACGCGAGCAGCAATGTCGCGATACGATAAAGCGCAATCGCGATAGGCTGCAATCCGACCTACATCAAAGTCGGAAACGTGATGGTACACATTTCTACTCCTTACACGGGGCATGACAACAACGTTTCACCAGGCAACGCCTGTGAACTGTTGCTTGTGTATGAGAAATTGGTTGGAAACTTTCCTCATATCAGCACGTTGTATGTGTCGCCACCGGTGTCAACCTTGTGTGAATGCTCTGAAAAAGTAATCATTTGCATATCACAGCATCTTCTTCCTGTCGGTTAAATTTGGCGTCTGTAGCATGTCATCTTCGTGGTGTAGCAATTTTAATGGCCAGGAGTGTATATGCACTTTCAGTAATGGTAGTTTATCGGAGCGGCAGCACATCAACGCTATGCCGAAAACAGTAACTACGAAGTAGCGTCTCAGGTGTCCTAGGTATCTCCTTTCAGAATAACATGCACTAAAGCCTCTACTACACGATCCTATGGTAGCCGACGGTCGCATTTTCGGATATTTGGCCACCTTCTTTCAGAGCCAGACCACTGTGAGACGGCGGTCGAGTTTATGCATGATCTGCCCATCTACGTCACGTATTCGTCGATAGCCAGAGAGCGTTCAGCATTGTTCTTAATGCTCCGCTGCGACTGTCGTAGGCATTGTCATAATTAAACTATATTGTAGCGAGTTATTCAGTGGATTTTATTTTGTTTGTTGCAAGTTGACATCGCTGATGGTGCTGGCAGTAACAAATTTTGTCTAAGAAAGTGAAAGCTTTTATTAGCGGGCTGTAACATAAGGCTTGTACAAGCGGAAAGAGCACTTATGTATGCGCACTTCAACCATCGCTTGAAAGAGAAAAAGATGGTGTTGTCTACAAATGCGCGACCCACCATCAAATGTTCAAATGTTTGTAGAGTCTATGGGACTTAACTACGGGGTCATCAGTCCCTAAACTTACAAACTACTTACAACTAAGGCAGGCACAAATATCCATGCCCGAGGGGGGATTCGAACCCCCGACCGTAGTGGCCGTGCTGACCGTGACTGGAGCGCCTTGTTCACCTCGGCCACCGCGGCCGGCTGACCCACCATCGTTCATAGGTCCAACTATAGTTGTTTGTGAGTCACATGAAAGAAAGCCACGTTATATGTTAACGTACCATGTATTACGACCTGAAATAAAATATTATGAACCCCTTTTTTTTACTGAAGAATAATATGATATTAAGAAAGAATATTATCAAGGAAGAGAGATTTTAACAGGTTTTTGAGGTAAAATAAATGAATTTTACGGATTTTCAAGATTTTAAATGTATGATTTGTGAAATTAAGTTTTTGAACGCGACATGAAAAGGTGCACGAATGTTTATCATCTCTGATCGTGTTATAAACAAAGGAGACAGATTTAACAAAGTTTGTGGAATCCTTATGGACTTGGGAAACTTTTAGTGCAGATTGACAGTTTTGTTAGAGATTTTTGTGTCTTGTTAAGAAATGGTCAGTTCAGTGATATAGACTACTAAAAAAAAAAATTCGAGCACGGTTATGTCAAAATTTGACAGTGCGAATTTGCATTGCATTTATATTGATTAGCAATATTTACAATTAATACTTATAGCTGGCTGTTAGAGAAGAATGTAATTATTTGGTGTAGGAATATCAGTATTGTAGCATACATGAATGAATTCAACATCCAAATTCGTAACTGTATATTACTTTGAATGATACGCCGACAATAAGCTGTTCCAGTACACCTTCTCAGTCCAAATTCTCATCCATGCCTGAGTCCATGTGATTTACCTCCCCTCCCCCCATTAAACCTGAATAAGTCGCCGAGGTTTTCAAACTGAAATGGAATAGTGAAGTACGTCTCTCTACGAGAATTATACTCAATCGCTGGTTAGCCAGGAATTGTATGTCTGAGTTGCTCTTTGATTGTCGTGTGGTACTGCTGTGATCACGAGAAGTCGTGGTTACAAATGGTCTCCGAGAAAGCGCATTCACTGTGGGCTCCGGAAATGCGGAGCGAGAATTGTGGATACTTTCATTTGCATTTTTTGATGACTGAACGAAGATGTCGCCTAAAAAAATTGTTTTTCGCTTTCTAGAACTTCTCAGATCACAAGGGCAGAGCTCTTAATAATTCGTTTTCTGCACTCCAGACAAAGACCGTACCTGAATGGTGAAATTAAGAGGTTCCTTTTTTTGGAACTGATGTATAGTTTTATTATTGTTTTAACTGTAAATGAAAGAACATGTCTTGGGTGAACATTTGTGGTGTCACTTCAAATCTAAATGAGGAAGAAATTTTTAATGTTTTGTATAAATTTCGATGTCACTAAAATAAGTTCATATCTCAAAGTCAAACCCATCCCATGTACTGTACATGATTTACTTACGTGCCCAATTTTTATAATTTATTGAAACTCCAGTTTTTTTTAATACTAGTATTAACAAAACTCACATTGCACGTTAGTGAGAATAATGGTTAGATTTGGCTTGCAGCCTTTTTCTTTTTTTTTTCCTTCCTCTTCTTCTACAGTAGTGTCGCCGCTTTGCAGTTATATAAAGATTTAATTACTCTTATAGTTCGAACTTTCAGTTAGTTAAATAATTAAGTTTTTTTTAAATTGAAATCAGAAAAACGTTACACATGCTGCCAACATTTATTCTAATCAACCAGTAGTTAAATGCAAACGTAGGCTTCCGCGGTTGTTGTCACTATCAATAAAATTCTTCTGGGTATGAAACCGCACCACTCCCATGAACCACAGACATTGCCGAGGTGGGGTGGCTTGCGTGCCTCAACGATACAGATAGCCGTACCGTAGGTGCAACCACAGCGGAGGGGTATCTGTGGAGAGGCCAGACAAACGTGTGGTTCCTGAAGAGGGGCAGCAGCCTTTTCAGTAGTTACAGGGGCAACAGTCTGGATGATTGACTGAGCTGGCCTTGTAACATCAGCTAATGTGGCTTTGCCACACAGCTACTGCGAACGGCTGAAAGCAAGGGGAAACTACAGCCGTTACCTTTCCCGAGGACATGCAGCTCTACTGTATGAACATATGATGATGGCATCCTCTCGGGTAAAATATTCCGGAGGTAAAATAGTCCCCCATTCGGATCTCCGGGCGGGGACTACTCAGGAGGATGTGATCATCAGGAAAGACAATACTGGCATTCTACGGGTCGGAGCGTGGAATGTTAGATCCCTTAATCGGGTAGGAAAATTAGAAAATTTAAAGAGGGAAATGGATAGGTTGAAGTTAGATATAGTGGGGATTAGTGAAGTTCGGTGGCAGGATGAACAGGATTTCTGGTCAGGTGAGTACAGGATTATAAATACAAAATCAGTTGGGGGTATCACAGGAGTAGGATTGATAATGAATAAGAAAATAGGAATGCGGGTAAACTACTATGACCAGCACAGCGATCGCATTATCGTTGTCAAGATGGATACGAAGCCAACACCGACAACAGTAGTACAGGTTTATATGCCAACTAGCTCTGCCGATGATGAGGAAATCGAAGAAATATATGAGGAGCTAAAGGAAATTATTCAGACAATTAAGGGAGAGGAAAACTTAATTGTTATGGGAGACTGGAATTCGGTAGTAGGACAAGGAAGGGAAGGGAAGATAGTGGGTGAATATGGTCTGGGCAAAAGGAATGAAAGAGGAAGCCGCCTGGTAGAATTTTGCACAGAACATAATTTAGTTATAACAAACACCTGGTTTAAGAATCACAAAAGAAGGTTGTATACGTGGAAGAGACCAGGAGACACCGGGAGATACCAGATAGATTTTATAATGGTAAGAAATAGATTTCGGAACTAGGTTTTGAAGTGTAGGACATACCCAGGGGCAGACATAGACTCTGACCATAACTTGTTGGTTATGAACTGTAGGCTGAAACTGAGGAAACTACAGAAAGGTAGGAAAATAAGGAGATGGGACCTGGATAAATTGAAGGAACCTGAAGTTCTTGAGAATTTCAGAGGGAGCTTCAGGCAACAATTGACAGAAACGGGGGAAAATAAAACAGTTGAGGAGGAATGGGTAAAATTAAGAGATGAAATAGTGAAGGCAGCAGAGGACAAAATAGGTAGGAAGGCAAGACCTACAAAAAATCCTTGGATATCACAGGAGATACTAAATTTAATCGATGAAAGGAGAAAATATAAAAATGCAGTAAATGAAACAGGCAAAATGGAGTACAGACGACTAAGAAATGAGATTGACAGGAAGTGCAAAGTGGCTAAGCAGGAATGGCTAGAAGGCAAATGCAAGGATGTAGAAGAATGTATAAATAGGAGAAAAATAGATACAGCCTACCGGAAAATAAAAGAAACATTTGGCGATAAGAAAAACAGCTCTATGAATATCAAGGACACTGATGGAAAACCAGTTCTCAGCAAAGAAGGGAAAGCTGAAAGGTGGAAAGAGTATATAGAGGGGCTCTACAAAGGAAATGAACTTCGAGACACTATTGTAGGAAGGGAAGAGGATGTAGATGATGATGAAATAGGAGATACTATACTGAGAGATGAATTTGACAGAGCACTGAAAGATCTAAGTCGAAACAAGGCCCCTGGAGTAGATGATATCCCGTCAGAGCTACTGAAGTCTCTGGGAGAACCAGCCATGACAAAATTGTTTCACATTGTGTGTAAGATGTATGAGACAGGTGAAGTACCCTCAGACTTTAAGAGAAATGTAATAATCCCCATTCCAAAGAAAGCGGGTGCAGACAGGTGTGAAAACTACAGAACCATCAGTCTAATAAGTCATGGTTGCAAAATATTAACACGAATTATATACAGAAGGATGGAAAAGCTGGTAGAAGCCGACCTCGGGGAAGATCAGTTTGGGTTCAGGAGAAATGTAGGAACACGGGAGGCAATACTCACTTTACGGCTTATCCTAGAAGATAGATTAAGAAAAGGCAAACCAACATTTCTAGCTTTTGTAGATTTGGAGAAGGCTTTTGACAACGTTGATTGGAATAAACTCTTCAAAGTTCTGAAGCAAGCAGGAGTAAAATATAGGGAGCGTAAGGTTATTTACAACTTGTACAAAAACCAGACAGCGGTTGTCAGAGTTGAAGGGCATGAAAGGGAGGCAGTGGTTGGAAAGGGAGTAAGACAGGGTTGTAGCCTTTCCCCAATGATGTTCAATTTGTACATTGAGCAAGCTATAAAGGAAAGCAAGGAGAAATTTGGAGAAGGAATTAAAGTTCAGGGTGAAGAATTAAAAACATTGCGTTTTGCCGACGACATAGTAATTCTGTCAGATACAGCAAAGGACCTGGAAGAGCAATTGAACGGAATGGACTGTGTGCTGAAAAGTGCATATAAGATGAACATTAACAAGAGTAAAACTAGGGTAATGGAGTGCAGTGTAAGAAAATCAGGTGATGCTGAAGGAATTAGATTAGGTAACGAAACAATAAAGGAGGTAGATGAGTTTTGTTACTTGGGCAGTAAAATAACAAATGATGGTCGCAGTACAGAGGATATAAAATGCAGAATGGCAATGGGTAGAAAGGCGTTTTTGAAAAAGAGAAATTTGTTAACATCAAATATTGATTTAAGCCTAAGGAAGGCCTTTCTGAAGGCATTTGTATGGAGTGTTGCCTTGTATGGGAGTGAAACATGGACGATAAGCAGTGTGGACAGAAAGAGGATAGAGGCTTTTGAAATGTGGTGCTACAGAAGAATGCTGAAGATTAGGTGGGTGGATCGCGTAACTAATGAGGAGGTACTGAACCGAATTGGGGAGAAAAGAAATTTCTGGCATACCTTGACTAAAAGAAGGGATAGATTGGTAGGACATATTCTTAGACATCAAGGAATTGTGAATTTAGCGTTGGAGGGAAGTGTGTGGGGTAAAAATCGCAGAGGGAGACCAAGAGACGCATATAGTAAGCAGATTCAAGTGGATGTGGGTTGTCGTTCTTATGAGGAGATGAAAAGGCTTGCTCAGGATAGAGTAGGGTGGAGAGCTGCATCAAACCAGTCTCTGGACTGAAGACCACAACAACAACATGAAACCGCAACAGCGGCCGAAACGTCGGTGGAATTTATAAAATGACGACGCGGTTTCATATCCAGAAGAATTTTATTGATAACCAGTAGTTAGTTTTTTCATTGTTTAATAGGTAATTACACGAGTATTGGGTCAATAAAACCAATCAACATTTACAACAGATCACTACGTCTGAAGACAGTTATACTTTCGTTTGCAATCTTTTCTTACAAATAAAGAGTTTCACAGATATGAATTCAGATCATAATTGTGACAAGCTAAACACAGTGGATTTACACCTTATACTTGCTACGAAAAAAAGTACAGATGGAAATAATCATTCACTATGTGAGACTCAGTTTTATACTATCACTGTGTAACGTACTGTTGTGTTTTGGTGCTAAGTCAAATCAGAGTACGAACCATTGCTTTATTCATAATGTGTGCAGTGGTAGAGATTAACTATAGAATTATTATGAAGTATTTTTACCTGATAAATTTACAGGGCGACATTGCTATTATTCTGAAAGACGGAGACAGTGGAATATTTATCCGAGATATTTCAGACTGCAGAAACGCTCCTGAACACTTTGAATATAAGTTTTGTTATTCTTGAAAGATCCTTAAAGGTTTTTCGGTAGTGATGTATTTGTTTGAAACTCTAAGAGAATTCGACGGTATATCAACACTACTGAATTAATATTTAAAGTTGATTGTTTCATTCCTGAAAAACGGCAGTACGCTTCATTCCTGAAAAACGGCGGTACGCGTATACAACCTCTGTCAGAAAATTGGAACATTGGTGTCATTTGAAACCAACGATAAATGTGTATCGTTAACCTAACGCGAAACCATAAAGGTGAAATTATTGTTTTTTTTTTTTTTTTTTCCAAATGGCAGAACCTAGAGATTCCCACATAGACACCATGGATCAAATTATTACATATTGAATAATGAGTCAGGTTCTCGACAAGCCTGTTTCAGATACGTTCATATTCAAATAATCAAATGTTTGTAATCCTAAGCGACCAGACTGCTAAGGTCATGGGTCCCTACTCTCTCTCTCTCTCTCTCTCTCTCTCTCTCTCTCTCTCTCTCTCTCTCTCTCTCTCTCTCTCTCTCTCTCTCTCTCACACACACACACACACGAGACAGAGGGAGGACTCGAAACTCAGCCAGGATCGGTCGCACAATCCTTATCATGGCTCCCAGACCACTGGAATTCCCGCGAGTCTTTCAAAATCACATTGAACTCTAATACGAATTAAATGAAATATAATTTCAAAAATCTACTGTATGGCTAGATAGTACCTTCAGCTGCATAATCTAAAGCTGTCGCTTGAATTTCTTGTAGTCAGACTTCAAATATGCCTGATAGAACGGCGAAGTGTCTCTCACAATGAATGATGTTTCAAAAGTGAACTACGCTCGATTGCTAACACAAATCTGGCCTGAGAATCTTCTTTTGCAAACACCTTTAACAACATTATTCTGGCGTCCATAGGCGTAAAGACGGGCAATAGACTACAAAACTGATGTAATGGAATTATTCTTCCTAAGCACTGAAACAGAAGCGGGAGAAAATGGAATGTAGTACCACAAGCCACCACTAATCTCGATATAGAAGATGTAGGTGACAAATAAATAAATAAAAATAAAATAATTTTTTTAAAAAAGTGCTGCTCTCGTTTGGGAAAAACTCTAGTTCTGAACTAGATTATTAATACCCATACGACCTCTAAATTTAATAAGTTAATTTCGGTAATAAATGTTGGCATATAGCGTAGAATATAGCACTAAAAACATCTTGCTTTACTTCATGTCTATGATTCGACAAAAGCTGATGCGCAGAACACTGACAATTAGCAGTTATGCACGTTGTGCTATTTCGTTAGTGATGACTCAAAGCCAGACCGATGCGATACGCCATCTCCAGAGCCCTTGGCCTTGGTTACGGGACGACGTCATCCAAGTCTTTCTGGACGCCGTCCAACTCGTCCATTTCTCTGTTCATCGCTGCTATTTGTCACACTAAACGGGAAAGGAGAACTGTAGGTGTTACTGTCAATACGTTCTCCCGCTACCTTCTTTTTGTCCGCCCTTTTATCTGTCTACGTTTTTATTTAATCTACACGTTTTCTCCTGTGAGTTGTGCGGGCATAGGAGTACTACATTCCGACGGAGAGGATTTGATTTCATCATGACGTTGGTTGACATATATCCCGCCAGTCAAACACTGTCTCATATGTTATTTTGTTCCACGACCTCCATGAATGAGGTAAGCTAAGTTAGTTTGCGTGCGCTCCACAGATGTCCTTTTATTCCATTTGATGCACTCTTTTAATGTTTCAAAAGATCAAGAGATATTTTTAATAACACTGAGATTTTTCTTCGGTGCTGCCAATATTTCTCAAGACTGCACAGACCAGCAGTACCTAAACAGACTGTATGTTGTACGTAGTATGCCGTATGTCTTGCTTGTTACGGTATATTTGTAAGAAGCTAGCAAGAAGCTAGTAAGAACTAGCCAAGTTGGTATCTGATTTCTTATGGACCTACAAGTTCAGATGTGCAATGATAAAAATTGTATCTACTGTGGTACAATTAATTAAATAAAAAAAAAGATCGGAGTTTGTCAGTGTCCGTATCGCGGTTGCATTTCACATGTGTAGTGAGATGTTTATTGTATTCTAATCATCGGCAAATAAAATAACTAGGATATAAATTCTTATAGTAGCCTATTCTGTAACATAAATTCTTAGAGTAATCAAATTTGCGTAATAAAACTATTATATAGTTTCTCCCTCTCTGTATCTAGGGAAAAAAATCACCTGAAATGGTCGCAAAAGCTTCAAACTTTCTTTTTGTGGCCTAAAGGAAAACTTTTGTGGAAAGACACAAAACATCCACGCAAATGAGAAAGACACACAAAAGATATTTACAAATGAAACAAAAATGTAAAAAAGGTACCATTAATGAAAGAGGCAATTGGTAGACGACTATTGCCCCACGGTCGAGTCAACTATATGGAACTGCAAAAATATATGGTAAAAATCGTCATCTCTAAATTTGTTGTTCAAATCACCTTTCGACGGTGGGTCAGAATCAATACAACCAATCAAGGTATATGGTAGTATTAATAAACAATTCACTGGACACAGTAAGGGGAACTTTACCAAGATATGGGTGGAAGATTATCCATCAGGATAACTTTTTTTAAATTTAAAAACAGGAGGGACAAATATTGTCGTGCTAATGCACAGTCCGCTACCACTGGAAGCTGGCACCAGAGAACAAACATCTTGCCCGCCGCAATCTAGCACTCAAGTGCTCCAAGTGCTCTTTGTCTCGGAAACCACCTAAGTGTTTGCAATAATCTTACCTCGCACTCTGCCATCAGAGTCTAAATACTTCTTAGCCAATTTTTCCAGAATTCCTATCCACTTCACTCCCATATCATCCAGCTTACAAAAATCTAATATCAACGGCCATATTTTTATAAAATTTATTAATTTATCGACACATTATTCGTATATCTTCAGGCTCCTAAATAAAACAAACGTGATATCAAACTGCATTGCAATATGAGTCACACATATTCCACTGTTAACATTAGATTTATAGATGGAATTATTTACATGATATACGTATTTCAACCACCTAACAACAAAGCTATTGCTAGATCGCTGTTTGTAATTTCTGTAACTTTGGGTGAGGTGAGACGGTGTGTAGGAACAGGAGTAAATGCAATAAGTCGAGAATGCTTTCAAAAGAATGGGACAAGTCTGAGTAGACATAATTACTTCATTGCATGTAGGTGGCGATCTTTACTAATTTATAATGACAAGTTACCAAGGTCGCAACTGTTTATTTATTTTTGATTAGTACTTTCGGTAAACACAGTTACGATCTTCAGATCTCGCCATGAAACATTTCAAACCAGTATCAACAGTCGTGCCGTGTATTTGCATGGCCAGAGTCAGTTGTACAATGGAGAATAAAAGCCAGGCGTAGAACAAGTTGTACTTACTTTTAAGAGAAATAATTAGCATTCTATCTGAACTTCAACAAATATACTCCTGGCACGAATTAATTAATATTTACTAACTGAACAAACTCCTCCGTCATCAAATAATAGAAAATGACTTCATACAGTTACATTAAAAAAAGAAAAGAAAATGATAATAGACTAATTACATTCATACCTATTATTATGCAACAGTCGTATCGGGAGGTTCAGTAATGCAAGCAGATGGGAATAAATGTTCAAATGTTTGTATAGCTTATGGGACTTAACTACATGGTCATCAGTCCCTAAACATACAAACTACGTATGAACTAGCTACCACTAAGGACAGCACAAATATCCATGCCCGAGGGGGGGATTCGAACCCCCCGACCGTAGTGGCCGTGCAGACCGTGACTGGAGCGCCTCAGTCTCCTCGGCCACCGCGGCCGGCGTTTCGAATCCCCCCCTCGGGCATGGATATTTGTGCTGTCCTTAGTGGTAGCTAGTTCATACGTAGTTTGTATGTTTAGGGACTGATGACCATGTAGTTAAGTCCCATAAGCTATACAAATATTTCGAATTTCTTCCTGGCATCACTTCCTTCGCAGTTCTGCGTTGGCTTCCGGTATTAAGAGTTAAGCAGCTGCAGCCCTTACATACATGTTGAAACCCAGCCATACTGCTGAGTAAGAGTTTACTCAAGTGATGTTTTGCTTTTAAGTCGCTTTTGCCATGGTAGTTTCTGTTCTCTGGTCAGAATCGCTGTTAATGGTCGTCGGTCGTTGAGAGTTAACTTCGGGTTTCGCCCATTATTCCTGTTCCCCAGCGATGTTTTTGCTAGTTTCGCGTCTGATGTCATTACCGAAGATACTGTCGGTTTTGAAATAGTGCGGTAATTTGCGTCACAAAAGCTTCCACTAACTGCACGCCATTTAGATAGCCTGTTTTTAAGTCTGAGCAATCACCCATTTCACCGACCATTTCTGTTGACCGTCTCAGAACGAAACTTACAGTATACTGCAATGTAACGTACGAAGCTTTTTGAAACACCTTTTATTAACTGGTCTGCTGCTTTTAAATGTTACCAGTATCGAGCCTACAATTTTCAAAATGTCTGTAAATCTATCGAACCAAACTGCGTGGTCATCAGTCCGTAGCTTACAAACTACTTAAACCTAAGTAAACTAACCTTCGGACAAACACACACACCCATGCCCCAGGGAGGACTCGAACCTCCACGGCGAGCAACCGCGCGTTCCGCAGCGAGGTGCTTTAGACCGCTCGGCTACTCCACCGCGGCTATACAATTTTCTTTCACAGACGACAGTACACAATCAAATAGATTGATCATACAATGTAAGCTTTCACGGCCGGCGTCAACTTCATTTAAAACTTCCGGGCTCATAAGCCGTGGTCGATTTATAAAACTTTCCCCTAACGTTTCATCTTCGGCTGCGGAAGACATCTTCAGAGGTAGAATGGCGAACTGCTGCCATTCTACCTCTGAAGATGATCTCATCCGCAGCCGAAGATGAAACGTTAGGGGAAAGTTTTATAAATCGACCACGGCTTATGAGCCCGGAAGTTTTAAATGAAATCAAATAGATTATTCCTCAATTTTGCTGCTAGCTAACAACTTCCGTGTTTAGCAGAGACGAATAGATTGTGTGAATGGGTCGATTGCTATATTGGAGAGAAGTACACAGTGATACAAAAATTACCTTTTTGATTGTTTCGTATAAAATTCTATTCACAAAACAAATTTCCCTTATTTACATGAAAGAGCAGTACTTTGTCAATATTTTGGAACAAAAAATAATAATTTTGCTACTAATTAGTAAGTGAAATTACATAGTTAAACAAACTTCGCAAATGTTTCACTGTGTGCCGTGTATAGTACACAGTGAAACAGCTGCCATTCTTTATATTTTATTACTTGCCGAGTGACTTAGAAAACATAGATATCTTTGTTAAAAACAAGTACAAACATTAACATATACCAAATTTTGTTCAGTGAATATTAAGTCCACCAAAATTGATTTGAAAACAAATTTACCGGTGTTTGGATGGTCTCTTAGTAGCCATAGGCAACGCAGGTGGCAAAATCATTGCATTATTATTATTATTATTATTATTATTATTCGAATGTATGAGACTTCATACTCAGTACCACAATGTATTGACTTCAAGACTTTAGCTACAAAATATATATTGTTTTGGAATTTAACCAAATGTCACCAATCATAACGTCCCGCTTCAAGTTAAAAAGATCTATTGATACACTTATCTCTGTTTCACTGGATGGCCTTCATCTTTGTCACATTCTTCATCACTTTCAATTGAAGCTGTTTTACTTACACACCACTTATTTTTTTGATTGTTGACTCTCTTCATAGGCCTACTTCTATTCGGCTTGTCTTCCAACTCCGTCCTTTTTCTCAGTCATTTCTTCAATAGCTGCTCCCTCTGGTGTTGATGTTAATATTATGCTTCTACCATTGGAACGTCAACTTGTTTTTCTGGGAGGCACGTTGGACAAACCACTAAACTCTTTTGGCGAGATGTATGGTTTGCTGCTGTTGCTGCAACTGGCTGCGTCAACATCTTCCATAGTACCCTCTAAAGTGTTAGGAGGAGTCATACATCCATCTGAGGCTAATGGTCCTGTTTCACTGTGTACCACATACAAGTGTTTCACTGTGTACCAAAGTCACCATAAACTAAAAAGTCACAACTCTTAACCTATGTAACTTCCAAATCTACAACTGGTCAATATACAGCTAAAGATGTGTATCTTATCATAAAACATAATATTTCTTTTAGCTGTATGTTACATCTGTGGTGTCGCACAAGTATGAAGTGCGCGCCACGTACTTACGCCGCGGGCCGCCATGCACGCACGGCTCGGCGTTCTTACAACGTCAGCCACGAGCGCCCTCTGCTGCAACTCCGCTCGTGGCCACGACTGCTGCATCGGCCACTTGGGAATCAGATAGGCACCAGTTAAGACTTGGCTATCGGATAGCCACTAGGAATCATCAATAGGCAGGCCTGCCTCTAAACTATGTATCAGCATTCTGCAGTCAAGAACTATGTAAAAGTTAAGTATTACCAAGACTCCACGAAATATATATCTCGTTCTAATTTAGTGTTTCTAGTTTCTGCTGTCCCGCTGGCTGGTCACCTCCGTACCTGCACACGCGTACATCCTATATTCCTGTGTCGGTCTCTTTCTACTCGGCCACAGACACCTACGACCATCGGGGGTAACGAGACACAAAAGTGGCGACGAGGCTGGGACACAAAAACATCGATAATATTAAACTTATATTAAACTTACTGTAACTTCTGAGCACCGAAAACCAATAATAAAGTATAGAAACAAGTATAATCAACCAAACTGTCCACCATCACAGTCAACGATGTATTTTATCATAATAAACATACAGGGATACCAACAAGTAGAAAAAATTAGTAAAAACAATTTATATTGAATGTTTCACGGTGTAATACTCTCCCCTACTCGTTTCAGTGACAAGAGGTGAAATATTCCGCGTTTGGAAGCGCGGCGCACTGCACGGGCGGCGTGTGTAACCTCCGTGGCGGCAGGAACAATATTGGAGAGCAGGGTGCTGACGTGTGCGTCCACTTAGCGCCCTTCCGCTGATCTCAGCTGGCGTCACCATGACGTCACTGATGGAACTGGGCGGCAAGCGCCACACGTAGTCAATATCGTTCCACCAAATTCTTTACAAAAATTCTGTGATCCGGGAGAATACAGGGCTGCGAAACAAGTGCATTTCTCAGTGACAGTTGCAGTTTCTCAGTGCAGCTATTGGAGTGTCCCCAGTCCGAAATCTCCTTCGGGATTGTGGCCTCTACGCGCGGGGGCCTATAGTGTGTATCCACGACACTGTTTAGCACACAGAAACTGGCGGAGGAACATCAAGAATGGGGTCGTAATGAATGGCGCCGGGTCTGGTCACAGATTCAATATTTTGTGTTCAGCCAGACAACCGTCTTTACCTCATCTAAAGAGAACGTTCAACTCGGAATAATCCTGCTTATGTGCACGAAACATGACCGTATCATGGTGATGGAAGAACGTTACGGGCCTGTATGAAGTGAGAATGGTGCTATGGCTGTTCAGAGATATAGAGACGAGAACCTTCAACCTTTTGATGTGCCCTACGCTGCTGCCATAGAAGATGGGTTCCTTCTGGTGCACGATAATCCTCACCCCCACAGAGCTCAACTGGTGGACAACGTGCTTGAAGCTGACAGAACTGAACGAATGGAGTGGCCAGTTTGTTCACCGAACTTGGACCCGATTGAGCATGTCTGGGATGCACTTGGCAGACGCATTGCATTCAGACCAATAACCCCCCCCCCCCCCCCAAACACACACACGGGTGCAGAGATATTGAACTCGTGGAGGAATGGCCAAATATCCCTCCAGAGCTGACTGATAACCCCATACTGTCTACATCACGCAGGTATTGGCCGTCCGAGGTGATGACACACCATATTAGAGGGCAACGAGAATGACGTTTTCACTATTATGCTAGCCCCATGGTGCCTCGCTCAAAGTAAACGCCTGAGACAGCAAAAGAAGGCTGTAACAAGGTAACCATAGCAAAAAACCTTTGTACCATACATGAATTCGTAGTATTGATGAAATACAGACATCAAATTTATTGAGACAGATTTTCATCCATTTCATTGTTTTTGATATATGCTCAAATGTTCGTAAACTTGTTGGACCAAACTGATATGGTCATCAGTTCAGAGATTTACACAATACTTAAACTAACTTTCACCAAGGACAAACACACACACACACACACACACACACACACACACACACACACACACACACTATGCAGGACTCGAACCTCCGGCAGGAGCGGCCACCCAGCCCTTCGCATGATGCCTTAGACCACCAGCTACTCTAGCGCGGCAGTGTTTCTAACTTATCTCCTGAACTATGCGGCATATTATGTTATGATTTATAAAGTACATTCAATGGAAAATGTGCACACTCTTTGAAAAATATGTTGCGAATAGAGTCAGTAGTGAAGACTTAACAAATGGAAAAATCTTACGTGATGGGGCGGTTTTTCATTAACCAAGTTCTTGATGACTTCATATCTCACGAAAACTGTGTCGTATGTGATATAATTTCGGAGGTACATTTAGTATACTGTCCGGAAAGTGGCTGACAAAAGCAATTAGTAGTGTACAAGTAATAAAATTGTAATGTCCTATACGAAATGTGAAAAAGTAAAAAATGCTTAACTTATTTCATCATTTTATTGGAGTTGTCAGTGAGAAAAAGTTTGTTTAAAGTTTGAAATGAGATGTAAAAAAATTTTTTGCAGGGCACTAAGTGCTCTCATTTTCAAATAGTAGTCGTCGGCCGCGGTGGCCGAGAGGACTGAGGCGCTTCAGTCACGGTCTGCACGGCCACTACGGTCGGGGGTTCGAATCCCCCCTCGGGCATGGATATTTGTGCCGTACTAATTCGTAAGTAGTTCATAAGTAGTTTGTAAGTTTAGGAACTGATGACCCCGTAGTTAAGTCCCATAAGATTTACAAACATTTGAACATTTTCAAATAGTAGTCGAATAAAATCTACATTGTATGTTGGGTCAGTTTACATTGTTTATCAAGTCACGTTTCCAGAATTGTGCGACCTTTTTCTTCGCATGTGTTACTAGCAGTTTATTTAAATTAATACACCCATGGCTATTAAAATTGCTACACCACGACGATGACGTGCTACAGACGCGAAATTTAACCGACAGGAAGAAGATTCTGTGATATGCAAATGATTAGCCTTTCAGAGCATTCACACAAGGTTGGCGCCGGTGGCGACACCTACAACGTGCTGACATGATGGTTTCCAGCCGATTTCTCATACACAAACAGCAGTTGACCGGCGTTGTCTGGTGAAACGTTGTGGTGATGCCTTGTGTACGGAGGATAAATGCGTACCATCACGTTTCTGACTTTGATAAACGTCGGATTGTAGCCTAACGGGATTGCGGTTTATCGTATCACACCATTGCTGCTCGTGTTGGTCGCAATCCAATGACTGTTAGCAGAATATGGAATCGTTGGGTTCAAGAGGGCAATACGGAACGCCGTGCTGGATCCCAACGGCCTCGTATCACTAGCAGTCGAGATGACAGGCATCTTATCCGCATGGCTGTAATGGATCGTGCAGCCACAGATGGGGACGTTTACAAGACAACAACCATGTGCACCAACAGTTCGACGACGTTTGCAGCAGCATGGACTATCAGCTCGGAGATCATGGGTGCGGTTACACTTAACAGTGCATCACAGACAGGAGCGCCTGCGATGGTGTACGGAACGACGAATCTGGGTGTGCGAATGGGAAAACGTCATTTTTTCGGATGAATCTAGGTTATAGCAGTCGCATCGGTGTTTGGCGACATCGCGATGAACGCACATTGGAAGCGTGTATTCGTCATCGACATACTGGCGTATCACCCGGCGTGATGGTTTGGGGTGCCATTGGTTACACGTCACCTATTGTTCGTATCAACGGCACTTTGAACAATGGCCGTTACATTTCAGATGAGTTACGACCCGTGGCTCTACCCTTCATTCGATCCCTGCGAAACCCTACATTTCAGCAGTATAATGCACGACCGCATGTTGCAGGTCCTGTACGGGCTTTTCTAGATACGGGAAATGTTCGACTGCTGCCCAGGCCAGCAGCTTTCCCAGATCTCTCACCAACTGAAAACGTCTGGTCAATGGTGTCCGAGCAACTGGCTCTTCACAATACGCCAGTCACTACTCTTGATGAACTGTGGTATCGTGTTGGAGCTGCATGGGCATCTGTACCTGCACACGCCATCCAAGCTCTGTTTGACTGAATGCCCAGGCGTATGAAGGCCCTTATTACGACCAGAGGTGGTTGTTCTGGGTACTGATTTCTTAAGATCTATGCACCGAAATTCCGTGGAAATGTAATCATATGTCAGTTCAAGTATATTTGTCCAATGAATACCTGTTTATCATTTTAATGGCCAGTAGTGTTGGTACCTGTTGGATGACAGCTTCGTAAATCTTACTTAAAAGTGAAATTAGTCCAGAATGACCAAATATGGATTTTTAGTTCCTTCTGAACGGTCAATATCAAAATGAATATACATTTACATATTTAGTCTGCATGTGCCCTACAGGGAGGAATTCGATCGTTTTGCGTATGAATTACTTCAATGATCTTATGTCTTGTAGTCTGTGGAATATAGGTAAAGGCTGATATTCCTTACTTTGTGTGAATATATTCAATCTCAGCATCGTCTATACCTTATTTCACTTGCTGTGCACATGGAAGTGTTACACTTCATCTTTGACAGTAGGGAGCGTTAATATTCACACTTCGCAGGCCAATAGCCCCGTCAATATGGCCGCTAGAACGTGACACACGATATCCCTGTTCTGGCGCTCTGAAGCCAACAGCTGTTTACCGACCTTGCGTTTCGCGAGCTTTCATCAGCCGTGAACCAGAGACAAAGGGCGCTCAGCTACTAGCATGAAGAGCGCGCCGCTGACGCACTAGCTGAAGCGAGGTGTGGCGTGCAGAGGTCGATGGTTAGCGCGCTGATGGCTGTGTACACACCGCTCCAATATCTAAAGAGCCCAGGCCTCCAAGTGGAGAGTTCCGCTGCGATAGCGCTGCACAGTTGAAGGTTATCACGTCATGTTGGTACGATGGTGGTTGTAGTGCTGGAGACACCACCTTACGTAGATTTCCCTAACTGACCTTGTGAAGAGCTACGACTCAGTTTCCAAATGCGTATTTCCAACATCGGTACGATATCTACTTGTGCGAATGAAACCTAGGACATGCTGTAGACCTTATCAAACGATTACAACTCTAATGGTACGCGGAAAGGAAGGGCTAATCGATATTGTAAACATTTAATTCTGTATACCTGCTATGTTTTATAAAATATTCTCGTTTCTATGTATGTTTTTTTCTCTTCTCGGCAAATAAATATTTTTCTTACAATAAGAGTAGTCCACACTTAAGTACACACTGACAGCAACACGTGGTAGATCAATCGATAATTCAGAAAAAAATGTCGATGGGCCCCTTCTTCTACCCTTCCTGTACAACGCTGTGAGCTGTGCGTGTTGCTATCGGCAAGAGCAAGAGGTGCCCATCCACAAGGGATATCTCTGGTTTTGAATACTCGAGACCACATTAAACCATTCTTGGAATAACGGTCATTAACAAAAGTAAATAAAAAATTAAAACAATAACAGTGGTTTGTGTCATTTCCATGCAAAACCTGGGGATCTACCACAAATGATATGCCAACAAAATGAAAAAAGAAAGAAAAATTCATTGACTTCAGATATTATTTCATTTGAAATCAACAGTGGTGAAAAATCCCAGCTTGAAGTAACTACAACAGCGCAAACCACACGTATCTTACACACCTGATAGTGCTTAGACGAGTGCTCAATGTGAACATGCGGGATTTCGGTGAAGTGGTCCAAATAGAAATTATGCTCCACTTTTCAGATCACATACTGATGGAAAGTCATAGATGCCAAGTCCACACAGAAGTACTGTGTAACACCAACAATAAATAAATAAATCTCTAAGAAAGAATGGAAGTAAACAAGTAATTGGCAAAAAATTATTATTTCGTTCTCAATGACCACAGATGATTTTAACCATCATAGACTACTACACAAATTTATTGTTTTCTTTTTCTGCTTTATTTTCTTCATTTAGCATTTAGTCTTTAAATAGTATAAGAAATTGTAGTACTGTAATGTAATTACGTGTACCATCTGTAAATGTTATCTAATACATAAAATATAATCACAAAGTAAAAAACGCGTTTGATGCGCAACAGAAGCGAAGAGAGTTCAGTTTGTCAACATATTTCACACATCACGAAGTTTACCATTGCTTGTAACGCAGTAATGCTGAATATTTGAAGTATCTAATGTGTATCTTTTGTCTCTGGTAAATTTAATAGTAAAAATGTTAAGAAGCCTGTTTATTGTTGGTATACGTGACGAGAGATAAATTCGACAGCGTCTCAACCAGTGATCTTTACACAACCTGGATGTATAAACGCTGAACATAGAAATGTAGCGTGTCTGCACATTCAGATGATTTCCACTGGTTTCCGAATTGTCCGCCATGTTTAAATTTGGCTTAACGATTTCCTTCAATTGTTACGTGAAAAAAATTTGATTGCTTACCTCTTGATTTGAAATTTACGTCAATCTAATAGACTACATCTACATACATACTCCGCAATCCCCGTAAGGTGCGTGGCGGAGGGTACACTGTACCATTACTAGGCATTTCCTTTCCTATTCCACTTCCAAATAGAACGAGGAAAAAAAGAATGCCTATATTGCTCCGTACGAGCCCTAATTTCTCTTATCTTGTGTTTGTGATCACTTCGCGCAATGTAAGTAGGCGGCAGCAAGATCGTACTATACTCCAAATTCCGGCCCTCTAAATTTCCTCAACAGAAATTCACGAAAAGAACGTCGTTTTTCCTCCAGCGATCCCCAACTGAGTTGCCGGAGCATTTCCGTGTGTGAGATTACCGCCCAATAGAAATATTGGTAATTAATAGCAATTGATAATTGCTAATTGATAATTGATAATTAAACAGTTTGAAGTTCACTGCAAACATTGACCATGCCAGTGCACTAAATGTTACACAATTTTAATCTTATTAATTATGGTAGCAATGTATGTACGCAGTTGGGTGACAACATTTATAGTTAGGCCATAGGTAGAAATTCTCCACGTTGAGATTTGCTGTGTGCTTGTAGCTGACGGGAGGCCAGCAAGCAGGCAGACGTTGGTGGCTTGTTCCAGTTTAGTATTTTCCAGGTTCGTTTCCGGTGAGGGGAGAGAGGGACAATGGCGAGTGCCAGGAACAGTGCAGTGCACAGCGTGAAATAAAATATTCTAATACTACTGGCATTTGAAGTAATACGATGCAGTCAGGAACCTTTAAGGCCCTCATTACAAAATAGCCTGTTGACAAATAATACATTAGCTGATATAGTCACGTCTGGCGTAATATGTTTAATTGACAATGAAAAGTAATAAATTACCAATGAATACAAGACAGTTACACAACTAGCATGGCACTGTTTGTTTATAAAAATAATATATTAACTATTTCTCATTTTATTTTCAATTAATCTTGTGTATTTTATCTTGAAATATTCAGTTAAATCACTTATCTGTGATATAAGAAATTGCACGATTATAATAAATAGTACAAAGGATGTTTATACTAATATAAAAACCTAAGAAGATACTTGTTTAATGTGTAGTGTAATTATTTTGATTTTAAGTAAAGTTTCAGAAATGTATTGGCTGAGCGCTGTACGTAGGCAAGTCGGTTAGAACAGCTCACATGAGGAAGTTGATGACGTAGGGAAAAACCCGGCAGTTGGCTTTTGGTGCACGCGGCTCAGGAAGTGACGAGTCGGGAGCGAGTGGTGTTGCTGGCCGGGCGGCGTCGCTCTATACAGTCGGCATGTGGATCTCCAGGTGGAGACTATAGATTTTGTGTGGCAATTGCCAAGTGTGGTTGCTCGTCGTGGACTGCACCAAGTTGTATCGAGTGCTACTGTGTGTTGTGAATATTTAGCCGGTGGAACAAGGTGTGCATCGCACTAAATTAAAGTGACTGTGTTTTGTTAATGTAACACGTGTCGTCGCATAGGCATGAACATAAACGGTGTTTGAAACAGGCACATGGTGTGAAAACAATTTGCGACAAATATTCACTTTGTCTGGGGGCTCACGAGCTATAACTTTATTTGATAAATGTGTCGACGTACAGACATATCACTCACAGGGTTTTAATATGGTGTAATAAACAACATAAAAAGAACTTTCACGTATTTTCAAAAATAGTAGTTAGTACACCCTTTTTCTCACATGAACTTACTTTATTATGAATTTTTTGTTAATCATATGCAGGGAAGGAAAGCTGCGAACGTGTGATATCATCCCCTAGAAAACGAGTCAAACAGTAGCAATCACAGCTCCAGTGTTTTTGCATGTTTAGGAATTTGGTTCGCAGCTGGTGGTTGTGAGTTTTAAAAAATTAAACTTTCCCTATTTTAAACTCTCACCCCGACCTTCACCCTCGCACGTGACACTCGCACATTGGTCGAACCTACCGGTAACAAACCTAGCTGCTCGCCTCTGAACTGCTTCTATGTCTTCCTTTAAACTGATCTGCTGCGGGTCCCAAACACTTGAGCAATACTCAAGACGTGGTAGTACAAGCGTTTTATACGCGGTCTCCTTTACAGATGAAGTACATCTTCCCAAAATTCTCCCAATAAACCGAAGTCGGTTGTTCGCCTTACTCACAACTGTCCTTACATGTTCGTTCCATTTCATATCACTCTGCAATGTTACGCCTAGATATTGGAACGACGCGACTGCATCAAGAAGCTCACTACTAATGCTGTATTCGAACATTATGGGATTGTTTTTCCTAATCATGCGCATCACCTTACATTTTTCTACGTTGAGAGCTAGCTGCCATTCTTCGCACCAACTAGAAATTTTGTCTGAGTCATCCTGTATGCTATTACAGTCAGTTAAAGACGACACCCTCCCATACACCACAGCCTCATCAGCAAACAGCCGAAAATTACAACTTACTCTGTCCATCAGATCATTTATATAGATAGAAAATAATAGCGGTCCTATCACACTCCCCTCGTCTCTGATGAACACTCGCCGTCGAGAGCAACGTATTGCGTTCTCTTGCTTAGGAAGTCTTCCAGCTAATATGGAAGCGGAATCGAAACGTATTTTCTTTTCGTTTTCATTTAAAATTTTGTAGCAGCTATATTTGAATTTGGCAAGAAATGAAATATGAACGTTTATGGCCGGGACGCCCAAGCAGCTGAAGTGCAACATCCAGTCAGTATAAAGATGAAAGACTCTCAGTTAATGTGTTGTACCTTTGTTTATCATATTTAGCATACAAAGAACTTGCGCAATAAATGGCGGAAGACATAAAATAGTGGAAGAGATACGTATTCGTTATTTTATCATCAAACGTCCCTCTGATTTGTAATTCATTTTCTGCACCAAAGTATAAGACTATGTTAGGCGAAAGGCAGTTTATGACATTGACATCATTCGAAAATGTGGTTTTTTATAATGGACTTCTTGAATATAAAGCAGATTGTGAATGGAAACACGTGACTTTAGTAATGTTTGCACATTGTTATCTCCCGCTTTGTCTGAACCACTTCATCGAGGCATCGTATCTTAAGTTTGAGGACGTATGTAACCATGTCGCGTTCTAACACAGTCTGCAGGTCCAGAGCGGAAAGAAGTAATAGCAGAAAGACAACTCAGTGCTGGCAGGGGTTCTTGTATCATTGCCACACCTGCAGCAGGCACCTGCGGGAGATGCGGATTTTGAGATTCGATAACATACTCGTCCCAGAGACTTAGAGAACTCAAGGGTAATTAGAAATCTATTTAGTGAATCTTATCTCCTACAATTACTACGCTGAAGCTAATGATTAAGGAAATCACTGGATAGCATTCTTGCCACAACAGAAATCAGTGTCAAAATTCCATCAGGAAGAGCCCAAAAAAAACTAACCCTTCCTAGCTGCATTACATGGAGAGCCGCACTCCCAGCGGGAAACAGACTGTCGTGGAGCTTACCCGATGCTGGTGGCGAACGACTCGGATGAGGCGCCCAACTTGCCTGACAGAGAACTCTATGCAAAAACCGTGGTTTTTAAAGGCTAATGTGGGCGCACTATGCTAGTAATTTCCTATTGGCCACCGATATGTTTCAACCAATCTAACCTGTGGCTTGCCACCTCTCTGAGGTCTCTAGCGAACTACGTTTCAGCCCTGTCCCCTCTGTCACTCTCTGGTGGGGATGTGACTTGCTTTTGCACTAACAAACTCCATACGTGATAGCAACATTGTTCAGCCGAAAAGTCACGGTCCTTCCCAGTTTGATCAACAAAAATGTTCAAATGTTTGTAAAGCTTATGGGACTTAACTGCAGGGTCATCAGTCCCTTAACTTACAAACTGCTTATGAACTAACTTATACTACAGACAGCACAAACATCCATGCCCGAGGGAAGATTCGAAACTCCGATGCAAGAGGCCGCCCGATCCGCAACTTGGCGCTCCAGACCGCTCGGCTACTCCCGCGCGGCAATGATCAACAATAACAATGTTTAACTCCATTTGGCCACGCCCTTAGGGTTCTACGAAGTGGGGCTGCTAGTCTAGCAGTTTCTCTCAATTACCATCTCATTCTACCATCGTGAACCTACTGACGTTGCTGTTCTCATCGGCTGGTATCACCTTTGATACGTACGTTAAGACGTGCCTGTTGGCAACCAAGTACTAATGTAACGTCTTACAACAGCGTCTAGGCGCCGTATGAAGTTACCTTTCTTGGAAAGGAAACCTCTACTCCGTGACCGAGGGCGTCTGCAGTTGGCAAGGCTGTTTCTTTACTGCTTACTTACCGTAAGCTATATGCGACCTGTTTAGCCTTCTATATGCGACACAGTCCCTAGTTTTCCATCTTGGAGTGCGCTTCTTTGTCTTCACACAGCGTCTTAGCAATTCGACAGTAATAGTCAATACATGACACCCAGTATCAGGTGTGTAAGGCTGTGTTTTGCATTATTATAATCAATTTAAGCAGACAGTTTTTGGTAGTATTGATTGAAAATGTAATGATACACTGACATAACTGAATTACGTACAATTTCACTCCTATGCTGTTGAAATCTAGTTACTTTTTTTCTATTAAAGTTTCACTTGTGCTAAAATGCAATGTTTTGCATTGAAAAGATACAGGCCACAGTTGTTCTTTTGATCGAGTATTATTCTGAACATGGTTTCGTGCGATTCCGAGCTATGTCGAAGGTATCTGATGCCATAGTTATACTGTAGACTGTAGTAGTGGGGGCGCCTCTGCATTTTATGAGATCAAGGAATGAGAAGGTTTCTCACATGCCTTAGGGCAAGAGTAAGGGAAAGATGGGTTCTTAGGTTCTGTCTGATGCTCTGCTACGGACTAAAAACTGAAATATTTCGACAGCTTCGATTTTGAGAAAACATTCGATTCTTTAAGTTAGAAAAGACGGTTGTGTGTATGTGAAGTGTGAATGTATGACCAGTAGCATGTGACTTTCTCTGACGATAGCTGTGACCGAAAGCTAAGTTGTGGTGTGTGAGAGTCTTTTTTTATGTGCCTGTCCCGGCTCGACGAACGTGTTTGCGGAGAGTTAAAACTTGTCTTTTCTTTTCTGTCGTATAAAACACAGTTGCTACAACGGATAAAACATTCAATTCTTTGTACAACTGGCACTCTGGCACCTACAGATCAATCATATATATTTTAGGGACAATATTTTAAGGAATACACATCGATTTACTAACTAGTGCCGTGCAATATTGAGTATAATGCTAAGTGTATCTGGTATTTTCATTTTACTCTTTACCAGTAAATAATGTGTTAGGCTACGTTTCAGTTATCTATTCACACTGCCAGGACTTTCAGTTCTGTTAAATTTGCCATATAGTTCGCCCCCGTTGCTCAGCCGACAGCGTCGCTGACTACCATGCAGGAAGCCCGGGTTCGATTCCCCGCACGGGACTGGGTGTTGTGTTGTCATCAACACGCAAGTCGCCGAAGTGGCGTCAAGTAAAGATAATTGCACTAAGCGGCCGAACAATTCCAGACAGGATCTCCCGCCCAAAAATACCGTGCGATCATTTCATTTTTGCCATGTCTTCGGATTCCACTTAAAAATACAAATGTAAAGCGCAGCATGAAAAAAAGTGTTGTTTAACACTTTTATAAGAAATTTTGATTAATGTATTCTACACAATGTAGGTAAACTCATTACTAAGTAGTCCATATTTAGAGACAGGGAAATTGCTGTTTGTCTAATAACCTTTTTTTTAATTTAATTTATCATGTCACATGAAGGTATGCAGAGAAAGAGTTTTCGCCTCTGAATCGCGTAAACGTCATTTACTGGAGACTTTCTACGTTTCTGCCATAAATGTTCAAATGTTTGTAAATCTATCGGACCAAACTGCGTGGTCATCAGTCCGTAGCTTACAAACTAGTTAAACCTAGGTAAACTAACCTAAGGACAACACACACACACACACACCCATGCCCCAGGGAGGACTCTAACCTCCACAGAATTTATTGCGGAGACTGAACCACGAAGTTCGAGGACGAAGTGTCCTCTGACATAAAGGACGGGGAAGAGTGCTCACAGCCCTGATATCCCAAGGGATGTTCCATGTAAAACCGGCAAAGATCAAGGATGTGAAAAGACTTATTGCTCTTCACTTTGACGATGAATGGGACAGCTTACAGATTTGGTATTCTATGTCAATGTATTTGCGGAACAGGGTCCTGATACTCAAATTGTGGATGAAATTGCACATGATGTAGCTGATGATGATGATGATGACACTTTGGACTTTGAGATTAAAGAGACATAGCCTAAATCTGTAATTTTGTTGACCAGTACTTTGATAGAGTATTAACACTTACAGAATACAAAGTTCTAAAAGTTGTGAAGTGTCTTTTACGTTGTGATATAATACACTTAGTTTATCATTACAGATGTATGCATTGTACATTGTAACATAATCATTAAATATTTCCATGCTTCCAGGGTTTGTGATTAATATTCATCTCCCCCACTATAACTGTAGCTGGTTTTGCAAACTAGGGCGCAGTCAATATGGCTGCCGCAAGAGTTGCAAAGCCTGCTACGTCAACAACACAATTGCAAAACCTGTTGTAAGTAACTTATCTATGTAACTTCTTTCCTACTCATCAAATATTTCAGATCTTTGGTAACATATTAAAATCATGTACAGCTATTGCTTGTAGAAAAATCAATCCGCTACCACATTTCTAGTTCGTCTTATTAGTTTTTCCTGTTTTCTCACACACTGATTATCATGTACATAGTTGATTTTGAAAATGGGCTACTCATTTCCCATCTTGGTTCGTTTCCTTACAGTGACCATTTTTGTATCCCATCCTCGTCGCCACTTTTGTGTCTCGTTTCCGCCGGTTGTCGTGGGTGTCGGTGGTCGAACAGAGAGAGGCCGACACAGGGAAATAGGATGCACGCGTGTGCGGGTACGGAGGTGACCAGCCGGTGGGACAGCAGAAACTAGAAACACTAAGTTAGATTAGAACAAGTTGTATATTTCGTAGAAATAGGTTAATACTTAACTTTTACAAAGTTCATGACTGCCAACTAAGTGTACTGCTGAGACATAGGTTAACAAGAGGCCCGCCTACTGATGATTACTAGTGCCTGTCCGAATCCCAAGTCTTAACTGGTGCCTATCTGATTCCCAAGTGGCCGATGCAGAAGTCGTGGCCACGAGCGGAGTTGCAGCAGAGGGCGCTCGTGGCTGACGTCGTAAGAACGCCGCGCCGTGCGTGCATGGCGGCGCGCGGCGAAAGTACGTGGCGCGCACTTTAGACTTGTGCGACACCACACCCATGACTTTACGGACACACGTTATTCCTATTAAACTGCCTTGTTAGATTATTTGATTAGATTTGATTGTTTCTTTCTTATCGCTGACCGCTCGTCGACGACCGTACTGAAGGTGGCTCCGTCCCTTGTTCGCAAGTAAAAGGTTTTTCGATCTGGTACTCTGACGTACGTTACCGGGTGGGCCTGGAATGTTACTAGTCTATTCTACATCCACATCCATACTCCGCAAGTCACTCGACGGTGTGTGGCGGTTGGTACCTTGAGTACCATTATCGGTTCTCCCTCCTATTCCACTCACGAATTGTTCACGGAAAGAAAGATTGTCGGTAGGTCTCTATGTGGGCTTTGACCTCTCTGATTCTATCCTCACGATCGCGAGATATACGTAGGAGGGAGCAATATACTGCTAGACTCCTCGGTAAAGGTATGTTCTCGAAACTTCGACAAAAGCCCGTACCGAGCGACAGAGCGTCTCTCCTGCGGAGTCTTCACTTGAGTTTATCGATCATCTCCTTAACGCTTTCACGATTACCATATGATCCTGTAACGAAGCGCGCTGCTCTCCGTTGGATCTTCTCTACTTCCTCTAATAACCCCACCTGGTACGGATTCCACACCGGTGAGCAGTATTCAAGCAGTGGGCGAACAAGTGTACTGTAACCTACTTCCTTTGTTTTCGGACTGCATTTCCGTAGGATTCTTCCAATGAATCTAAGTCTGGCATCTGCTTTACCGACGATTGATTTTATGGAATTAACTGCTTCCAGTTGCTGACCTGCTATACTGTAGCTGAATGAAAAAGGATCTTTCTTTGTATGTACTCACAGCACATTACACTCGTCTACATTGATATTCAATTGCCAATCCCTACACCATGCGTCAATTCTATGCAGATCCACCTGCATTTCAATACAGTTTTCCATTGTTACAGCCTCTCTACACACTACAGCATCATCCGCAAAAAGCCTCAGTGAACTTCCGATGTTATTCGCAAGGTCATTTATATATATTGTGAACAGCAACGGACCCACGACACTCCTCTGTGGCACACCTGACGTCACTCTTACTTCGGAAGACTTCTCTCCATTGTGAATGGCATGCTGCATTCTGTTCTCTAGGAACTCCTCAATCCAATCACACAATTGGTCTGATAGACCATATGCTCTTAGTTTGCTCATTAAACGACTGTAGGGAACTGTATCAAACGCCTTGTGGAAGTCAATAAACACAGCATCCACCTGAGAACCCGTGTCTATGGTCATCTAAGTCTCGTGGACGAATAGCGCGAGCTAGGTTACACACGATCGCCTTTTTCGAAACTCATGCTTCTTTCTGTAGAGCAAATTTCTAGTCTCCAGAAATATCATTATACTCTAACATAATACATGTTCCAAAATTCTACAACTGACCTACGTTAGAGATATAAGCATATAGTTCTGCATATCTGTTCGACGTCCCTTCTTGAAAACGGGGATGACTTGCGGCATTTACCAATCTATCGGAACACTACGCTCTTGTAGAGACCTACTGCGCACCACCGCAAGAAGGGGGCAAGTTTCTTCGGATACTGCGGCCTTTCCTCCTTTGAGTGATTTTGTTTTTTTAAACCCCCTGTAAATTATTTCGATATTTGCTATTTTTTTATCTGTGCGGGTATCTAGAGAAGGAACTACAGTACAATCCTTCTCTGCGAAACAGCTTTGGAAAAAAGAGATTTAGTAATTCAGCCTATTTCCGCCAGCATTAGTAATGTGTGACGTACACTTCCTTAGTAATAATGCCTAGTTCGCGGTGGTATATTTTGGCAGTAATTTAATTTGGCAACCTACTCGTCTAGAACGGCAGTAATTCGAGTGCGAGCTGTGAAGGTTTTTCAGCGAACAGCACAAAGACGCCCTGTGGACCGCAATGGTGCGTCACAGTTGGCTCCGCAGCATTACCCGACGTAATTGGCTCCCTGACACAGTTACTGGGACTGGGACTACAACCACCACACTGATGGCTGGCATTCGCGGACCTATCCTGTCGGGGTTCACGCGTTTACTTGCAAAACTTCGATTTTTCATTCCGATAACGAGCCGTGAAATGAATTCAAAACAAATTTCTACAAATAGTGTGCCCGTAAAGTCATGGTCTAGTTTTTAAGCAGTCACAGATAGCAACGAAATGAGATAGAAATGTGAAACCTTCACCGAACGAAACTCCGATAGTTTGCATACTGTTCGGCACAGTTCGATGTGACTTCCATTTGTTGCTCAACCCACATCTAAATGATATTCTAGTTCATAAACGTTAAAGGACATAATTAAGTGTTGCGTTTCTGATTCTCTCCTTTAAGTGGTCAATGTCGTTGATATGGAAATTGTACACACGTTGCACGCAAGAAAAAGACTAGGGCCGACAAGTTCGAGGATATTTGTGGCTGTGCTTTAAATCCACATTTTCCTATTCATCGCTAGGGAAATGTTACACCAAGAAATTCCCGAACAATTCTGATGTTGCGTGGAGGAATGCTCTCGCATTCTAAGAGGGCACTTTCACCTTAATCTTGAATTTGTGGTACTGCATACAATCTCAACACGTCTAGGTAGCTGTCACAGTTTGCTACGCATAGAAATGCGGGCCTATAATTCATCATGTACTAGCGACTCGCCCAGCTTTGCACGGATGCATTTATATTCTATAATACCGATGTGTGTATGTATTTCATTCGTTACTATGTTCTACGTAACATGATTAAACACAATGCATACTATGCTTATACCAATTTCAGCGTGTTTAATTCCCATTTACATACCACTAGAGTAACCATAGCATTATGTTCGACTGTGGTGTAACGCATACTTAAAAGTTTATGGGCCAATTGTATAAACATCACTGACTGGAGATCAAGTCAGACGTTAGCTCAGAAATTAAATTCTATTCAGGGCTCCGCTCTCTTGTATGATGGTAAACCTAAATCCGCCGAAGCTGGTTCAATGTTGATACGAGTCAGCAAGATGCTTAGCAACACCGCTAAAATCGGCTAAAGGTAAAGCAGTCGAGTATCCAAATGTTCAAATGTTTTAATCCTATGGTACCAAACTACGTTGGTCTTACAGACCAAACTAAGTCAAACTAACCCAAAGACAACACACACACTCATGCCCGAGGGAGGATTCCAACCTCTGACGCGGGAGGCCGCGCGATTCGTAGCGCGGCGCTCCAGACCGCTCGGCTACTCCCGTGCGGCAATCAACAATGCGAAGATTCGTTTGACCACCACAGTGCTTTACTACGCATGGTCCTGTTTGAAGGTGGTATGCCGTTGCCTTCCTCTGACCTTCGAACTGACTTACCCAGACAGTGTAGGGGGACCTAGAGTTTAACGTGGGTTCCGAACCACGGTGCTACTTGATATTTTTCACATAAGCAACATTGCCAGAGGTGAAAGAAATGGAAAGTGACAGATAGGGCTAGCGACATGATTATTGCGCCTCGACTGCAGCAAATATTAATCGCTGCACAATTTTTGTTATCGAAGCTTTCATGTTATATAGATGGAAGTATACAGCGAAAAGAGCTATATTGAAACTTCTTCCAACACGAAAAGGATGAACTTCTAGATATCGTTTTGGAGCAATGTACGACACAATAGAAAGGAAGAAAACGGATAAAGTTACTATGGCCTAGAAGATACAGACATGGAACGAAATTTGTTTTTATTTTAAACTAGCTTAAACCCGCGGCTCCGCTCGCGTGTTGGTTGACTATGATAGATAATGCGCGAAACGTTAGATCGATTTTTTCAAAGAGATGTATTAAACTTCTTTTTTACTGCTTTATTTATTTATTCTTATATTTCCTTATTCGTATGCTTATTCTTACAGAGAAAGAGCTGAAGACATTGTAGCACCGGCCACTACGGTCGGGGGTTCGAATCCCCCCTCGGGCATGGATATTTGTGCCGTCCTAGTTCGTAAGTAGTTTGTAAGTTTAGGGACTGATGACCCCATAGTTAAGTCCCATAGACTATACAAACATTTGAACATTTGAACATTGTAGCACGCATAGACCAAAGATATGGTTTGCGGTATCACGTTTCGCTGTATGTAACCACCTTGCTATAGAATCGCAAACGTCATCGCTGGCCTTCAGTCCGAATTTTTTTTTATAATTTGGCGACTTTCAACCACCATATCTTCCACCTCCTTACAGCTATCGGCATGGAACTGCTATGGTGTACAACGGGGGACTTTGTACAATTGCACACAGACCATTTGTTTGCGTTCTGTAGTTTTCACTCCAGAGCGAAATATTAACACACATACACACACACACGTAGAATTTTATATAAACCGATAACTTTCAATCCCAATATACTCCACCTTTTTATCATTATAAACCCTCAAGCAACAATGCAACCAATAAAACCATTTTCAAAGAGTAATTACTGTTCCGCAAATCGCGTTATATTCTTCAAATTACTAAATAGCTATCCGATCGCCATAAAACCGTGCCTAAAGCCTTCCCCGGGTAGACAGTAGTAACTGTACAAAATTTTAGCTCTTTATGTCTTGTGGTTCAGACGTGATAAACGTACACCGAACAGACATTCACATTTATAGATATAGATTTGCACAATATCGGAACGCATAGAGTTTGAAACTATGCTACGGAAATATTAAGGAAAGGACAACATAAGCACTGCCAGGTGAACAGTTATCTTTTTTGACTCTCTTTACAATTATTATGCTACATTTTACTTTGCATATTCGAAAACAACAATATGAAATAAAGTTGGCTATTTCTGCGCTAGGATGGATACTGACGTTTCAAATGGTATACGTATATGTACGTATACGTATATGTTAATATACGCTACCAAACTTCTTAGGGAAGTAGGAAGTGAAGTGCTGGCAGAATTGAAGTTGTGAGGACGGACCGTGAGTCGTATCGGGGTAGCTCAGTGGTAGAGCGCTTGCCCGCGAAAGGCGAAGGTTCCAGGTTCGAGTCCCGGTTCCAGCTCACAATTTTAACCTGCCAGGAAGTTGCATTTCAGCGCACACTCCGCTACAGAGTGATCGTTTCATTATGGAAATATGAAATAGTTCTGCTGCTCTGAAAATTGACAGCAAGTACTGCAATGGTGTGTTGTTGGTTGGTTTGTTAGATTTTGAAATGGACTAAACGACAAAGGTTACCAGTCCCTTGTTCCATATGTAAAGAGTTCAGAGATGATCGTTAAAAAGGCGTATAAGACTACGTGATTGGTGTGTTTGGTACGGTACTGTTCTCGTAATTATAATGATCGATGCAGTAGAGACAACTCTTGATAAGGGAGAAAAATGCAGGATATATGTAGATTCGAACCAGAAAACCCTTATATCAGAGTTTACGACGATACCACTTAGCCACAATCACGTCCGCCTGTTGCGTATTCCTTAACAATACACGCATAAAAGCGTAGTTGTGGTTTAATTATCAATTTGCTTGCACCTGTAGTAACAAGTCGGATCGTTATTGGGTGCTGTCGTACTTAATAAAATTATTTGTTCTCCGCAAACATTTATCAGGAAGACACGGAAGCGATGTTAGCGCTCCGAGTTACAGGAGAATGGCATTTGGCTCTTTCTCCGCGAGGAGGGCTACTGACGTTTCATATGGTAGACGTAATATTTTACTTATATGTTAATAACTATCTTTATGCGATCGCTACCAAACTACAAAAGATCGCTATCTGGGCTAAATTAAAATTTTCCTGGAAATTTCATCAAAATTGCTCTAGGCGATACACATTGTCCATTTTTATAGATAGATGGCACACCATATTTCCACCTAAGGAGAGTTACACTGCTGCTCAGTGTAGGCTAGAGCATTTTATGTAGTCAATATCGTGACGCTATGATGATGAACATGACCACGAATGTGACCTCATGAATAAACAGCACCCTCTTATGAATTGTTCGTAGTTGTCAATGTCGTGAAGCATCTGAGAAGCAAAGTCAAACCGTTTGGGCATATCAGAGTGTGGACAGCGTGTAAAAAATGCAGTCTGTAACTCGAAAAACGAAAAGGTTTCTTTAAAACTTTACCTTATTTAACTGCAGTTTTCGAGCGTATGCACCGATTTCTTGAGGTTCTTTAGCTAGGTGTTCTGTATAACTCCTACAGTTTCTTCGCCAACCGAAGGCCCAATATAACCGTTTCCGTCTAACACACCGTTTCCTTCAACTGCTGAGCCCAACGACTAATGTTGTTTCTCTGAGGTGAGATTTCACTGTACAGACAACATTCGCGCTAAACTCGTGTCATTGATTCAAATTTAGCAAACTATAGAACACACTGACCTTTCCTCTGCACTGTCCACGTCTTGACTGAAAGGCCTGGCCTGCTATAGCTACGTAATTCGCTTAATTTCATAGTTGGCCCACTACCCGCGGGAACAACAATGAGCCGCAGTCGAGCGGCCGAGCGCATTGAGGCGGTATGCTACGATGCGCGAGCCCGTTCCCCGTCGGGGGTTCTAATCCCCCCTCGGGCATGTATGTTTGTGCCGTCTTTAGTATAAGCTAGTTAATAAGTAGTTTGTAAGTTTAGGGACTGATGACGTCGTAATTAAGTCCCATAAGCTCTACAAACATCTTAAAGGAACAACAATGAAAAATCATAAGAACGTCCATTTAATGAAGGTTTCCCGTTTCTATCTTTTTTCGCTGCCTTTCAACAATCGGTTAAAACTGCACTATGACTTTACGGTCACTCTGTATTACAAAATATCTCACCACTCGAAAAATCTGTCATCCCAGTGTTTTCGCACAGGTGAATCGTTGTTCAACTTCTACAGATGTCATACTGATCGAGATACGTACTCAAACATCAAGCGCACTGCCTCTACATAAAAACGATAACGCCGAAGCGATCAATGAGACACGTATGTTTCAAAATTGACCATGTACGTAAACACGGGTGAATGTAAATCAGTGACAGAGTTGCAAAAAGGGGCCATATGTGGTGTGACATTGCTGGACTTATTGGGATTTCGTTGAGGACTAGAACTTGTCTGCAAGCAGTCATCTCAGCGTCAACGTGAGACATATAGGTCTGAGGATGATCTTAGCATAGAATCGAAACCGGTAACCTTATTACAAAATAAAGTAGAAAAGTTTTTTTTGCGAACTAGACTGACATTGCTTATTAAACATTTATTATTTTTATGTGGAAAACATAGTTCGAATTATTGTTATTCCGAGCAGCATTTTCGGTCATTATTCTTACAAAACATATGTTTTTTTTTACGAAATTAAATCTCAAAAATCATTAAACGCTGTCATTGCTGAAGCTCTGACTACGTTACGAGACGAGAAAGCCGAAGGAGCTATGTGTGTTACAGCAGTGTTAGCGGAAATAACCAGATTTTCTAGTTTTAAAAATTGACACTTATTATTAGCCACTGTAAAAAAAATTACGTGGTAAGTGAGCAGCCCTGTAGTTACAGTTAGGACTCAAATTAACTCTTGTGTATACATAAGTTAATCTTGCGCACTCTCTCTCTCTCTCTCTCTCTCTCTCTCTCTCTCTCTCTCTCTCTCTTTGTTGCGGAAGAGTGTGAAACTGTGAAACAGAATCGAATTAATCATTAAATTTTATTAAAACTATTGCATTCACATGATGCAGTCAAAAGGCGTTTTTGAGACGCAAATCGTTGATTTATCTATCTTATAATGAAATACTGCATCACGTAAATATTAAAACTGACAGCCAACATAAAACTCGTACTTTCACCAACTACGTTAGAAAACGATTTTTAAACGCATAATCGTTAGCGTGTCATATCGTGAACAGCTCCTTCACAAATGTAAACATCAGCTCACCAGTCTAAACATAATAAAACCTTTGCAGCAGCAGAGCTCGATATTTAATAGTGAGCTAATAGAGTAACAACTATCGAATCGGTCCCCTAGACTTACGAACTACTTGAACAAACTTTAACTTATGCTAAGGACAACAGATACACCATGCCCGAGGGTGGACTCAAATCTCCGACACGAGCGCCCGAGACCGTGCGGCCATTCCCGCGCGGCGCTTAAGTGTGATCTGCTTGAAATTAGTGAAAAAAGCGAAATGGTTCACACAAACCTGAAAGAACGATTCACAAGTTTATTTCTATTATATTTATTTTACACGTTGCCCAGACGCATGACGAACTATGAACAATCAAAAGTAAATACATAATTTATTATGGTAGAAATGTTATCGGATTGTCAGCATCGTTACTACGAAAATATCCTTTGGGCAAGTTCAATAAAGACACCATGGAAGCTCACATTAACTAAAATAGAAAAGTTGCATTTTTTCTAGTGATTATGTAACAGACGACAGTCTGTTGTGTACATAATAGACAATGTCATGTCACATCTCTTTCACTAGTAACATATTGACATTTCTAATGCACGATTCATAAGTGATTCATTGTAGCTGTGTCTCTGAAGTAATTGATATGTTAAACAGAGATCCATGTCGGTGAGTATTCTTTCCACTTAACACATTATGTGAATGAGTCAAATGTGTTAATGAACAGGGCGAGCACAAGTAATTATAAGTGGCTTAGCAAGTAGTTTAGTTGAGACGTGACAATTGCCACAGCAACCACCATATCGAGTACCTGATTTGAGGTAGTAGAAGACGGAAAATGCACCACAAGAGTACATAGATGTGACAATTAGGGAGACGACAGCGTGCAAAGCTTTCAGATAGGTCGGCATCGATTATATCACTCTACTTTCTGCTACAGAACTAGATTCTTCAGCAGCGGGTAAAAATAAACCAGCTGCTCCCATCTACGCGTTGCTGTTGTCTACGTAAGATTAAACGGAAAAGAATGAAAAGAGAAAACACACATCTCTAATATACGTAATCCATACAGCTCCCCTTTTATCTGTCTCCATTCCTTTGTCCATCACTTCCATCCCCTCCATACTTTGTCCATCTGATCCCCGTTTCTCCTCCTCCTGTTCTTGTTCACCTACTCTCTCTCTCTCTCTCTCTCTCTCTCTCTCTCTCTCTCTCCTCTCTTCTCCTCGCCGCTCTCTCCCTGTCCATGTATTTCCCCATCTCTACATCTCCTCCCCCTTCACCTCTTACAGGTCTGTCTAGACTACAGCTTTGTTTAGTGTTATGTTCAAAATCTTCTATGTACGAAACTACCGATTGCTTTGAAAATTTGTCGCAACTTTGCACTGGAATATGCCGATAAGGCCATGGGACATTAGATCCAGTTGCAGTAGGATTTACCTGAGGATATGCCTACCAACTGCATGATATGCCGTTTTGAAGCCGACAAAAGTGATGACGTACACCTCTCCCGCTTTCTTAACATGTGTTAGTACTGACTTTATGAATCTGCTCAGCACAACAGCGTCCCTTTCTGAAACCTGCGTGATGTACTCCCACTTGGGGGTCTACTTGAGAGGTCAGTCTCTGTTAAGCAATGCTTTGGAGACGTTCCTAAACGTAAATCTCCTATAGTTTTTGACCTAATGCTTTGATATTTCATAATTGTAACACTAGAATAAGTCGTTTGTTAAGACACGCGTGCTGTTTCATGTCGATGTAGAACTCTCATTGGAATTGGTGGTAGAAGCAAATTACTGAGAAGTAAATTGGGTGTGGAGCAGTTTACTTCCTGAAAGCGAAAATGATAACCCCAATGAAAAATAGATTTTGATTTAAAACTGACATTACAAAGCACCTGAGAGTCTTGCGTACGTATCTGCTGCGAAGTCGGGAAATAAATTCAAACGTTTTGGATTTTACAATAAAACTGCTTTTGTGAATCGATCAGTTTTCAGCTAGATCGTTTGCGCACTTTTCAATGCACTAGTCATTAAATAAATCTTTTATGTTGGATATTCAGCGAACAGTCCAATAAATTTATTTCGGTGCTACATGTTTCGTTGGAAACCACTGATTGTAGATTTAGTGACTAGATTCCAAATGGATTTAGGAAATTTTTCAACGCCTTTTGCAGAGGGCGTGCGAAGTGCGTTTCCTAAAGTCAGTTTAAGCTTATTGACTCCCAATATAGTGGGGTACGATCAAGGAAACATTTCGCACTTCTGAGTAAATTAACATTTTTACAAGAAATTTCTCGATAATAGTGCCCGAAATTGTTCCTAATAGTTGCTAGAGTCTGCAGTATGTTTATCCATCGGTAGCCTTTATTATACGTAGACTAAGAGCGTTCAAAAATTTAACAGTATATACAGAATGCTGTACGTAATTTACAAGTGACGTACATTATTTCCTGCAAGGAAACAGGGCAATTCTGATTACTAGGAAGTCATGGTACAGGTTTTTTCCGTTCTTTTTAGTCAGGGAAGCTGTACAAAAAAAGTAGTGGTTTGCTTATCTTCGAAGATTAAGGAAAATCATTCTGAGATATAAAGAAAACATTAATTTAGCATTGAAGGGAAAAGTGTGGGGTGAATATCGGAGACCAAGAGCCGATTACAATAAGAATATCCAAATAGATATGAGTTGACTTTCTTATGAGGAGATGAAGAGACTTCCTTAGGATACAGTAGGATTTAGAGCTGCATCAAACCAGTCTCCGGACTGAAGACCACAGCAAGAACAACAGCAACATTACCTGTAATCAATAGGTGTATTGATTACTTCTGCAAAATAAACGAAACTCAGACAAGCAACTGGTTTTTCGTTTGATGTTTACTTTCCACTTCACTAGTAGTCTTATGCGATTTTCCATCATCGGTAGTAATCCGTACCCGACCACGAGTCACAATCGACTTAGCGGAGCAAATCGCATGTTTCGGCCTAATGACTGCGTTAGCGCGTGTCAGGCACAGCGGATTATTCCAGTGTACCGACCGCATGTAGGCTTGACTTGGAATTAAAGTTACCGCTCTGCTATTCAGAGTCAGACCTTTCGAGGATGTAACTGATTTTGGGGTGCCTTCTCAGAAGATAAGGCAATGAAATATTTAATTGCGGTCTTACTTTGAAATGAATATGGTGGAGTGGTAAGACTGTGGACCAAATCCCTGCTCAGACATCCTGTTTTAGATCTACTGTAGTTTCCTTAGGTCGCTTAAGGCAAGACGCTTACTTTCAAATAGCTCATTTGCTTTCACATCCTTGCCTAACCCGAGATTGCGTGTCTTCCTGATTTTTGTCGTTTCAATTGTCGGAATCCTAGAAACTTCCATGTTTTCACAGACGCTAAACCAGAAGAATGTTAAAGGCAAACAATCTATGACAATGCAAACAGTATTTTGTATCGTGTCATCAGTAACCAAATCCACTAAAACGATTCCAAGCAACAGCACGTCTCGGCCACCATCATGCAGCTTAGTACTTGACCCACTCACTCAAGGCAATAATTTGGATGTAGGTAAAGTTTTGTTACCACTGTTTCTTTCTATTATTTAGGGGTGCTACTGACCATCTTTTCTCCTTCCAACATTCATCGTGCCAAATGTTATGCTAATGGTCGTTATAAATGTTAATTTTATTATTTGTGTCTAAACTTTAATTTTTTTCTTATATTTCCCATCTAATGGTGTTATTGTTAGAATTACTTGTTTTCGTCAAGTAGATTTAAATTCTTTATTTGCTTATTATTCTGTTGCTTGCATAAGAATGCTACTGCTGCTTCAATAACTACAAACTGCTGTGGATTTATAGGTCCACTTTCCGTAATAATTGATCCCGTTTATGTTGTTCTGGTTTATTTTCTTCGTCGAATGTTATTTATGAACGTTTAGATGAAGAATATTGATTAAAAGGTCATAATTAGTTTTATGCCTAGTATGTCACTTTGAGCATTTCTTTTGAGATCAACTACGAGGGTTGGAAATTTTATTTCCAACCGATACAAAAACGTTTCATGCTTGCACCTGTTATTGTCCTTCAAAGTAGTCACCAGCGTTGTGTAGAACTCGTTGCCAGCCATGTGGAAGGCGTAGTATGCAATTATCAGAGCCTGTTCTGTTGATGGTGCTGATGGAGCGGTCTACTGCCTGTCGAATCTCTGGAACAGGTCTGAAGTGAATGCCACCTAGTGGTTTCTTCATGTACGGAATCAAATCAAAGTGATAAGGACTTAAGTCCTGAGAGTATGGTGGATGGTACAGTACTTCCCAGTCCCATCGATGGAACAGAGCAGCCACAGGTTTCACGACAATGCGCGGGTGCATACAGCACAAGCTGTGGCTGCTCTCTTCGGTCGATGGCACTGCGAAGTACTGTACCATCCACCCACCATACCTCCCTGACTTTAGTCCCTGTGACTTTGATTTGATTCCGAACATGAAGGAACCACTTCGTGACATTCGCTTCAGAACTGTTGCAGAGATTCGACAGGCAGTAAACCACTCCATTCGCACCACTGACTGCTCCCAATGGGTACATTTATTTCTTGATTCTCATACTGTGTTCTATATTCATTTGGATTGATCTTGTATAGTACAGGTTTCCGAAAGTTTTGTCTGTGCCTACTATATTATACGACTAAGGCAGCACAGCAAAACATTACCATCTATTTCACCAATCCAGCTTGCTCTGCTGCTATATGGTATGGAGTAAAATATGGTCGCAAATGGTTTGATACCGTACACTGCGAATATAGCAGACATTTGGCGGCCACTTCGATTCCTTTAGATGGCCTGGCTCCAGTTTCTTAACAAACTACATTTTTTTCATAATTTATTCATATGATAATCACAGTTTATGCGCAGTATCGTGCAATTTATTATTTTCTTACCTTTGATAATGATGACAAAGATAATCGAAGCTTGTTACGTTATTTGAATAAAGGATTTTTCTTTTCCTTTTGTCTATGGCTTAATCACTTTATGTGTGGTATATAATAAAAAATAAAAATATATTTAGAAAAAGTTATATCAATAGAAAAATGTTAAATTGCATAGTTGGAGGACTTTAAACGATCTAACGATTGCTGTTTTACTGGTATACATTACTTTGCTAGGTTTAGATATATTGAAAAAACAGTAACAACAAAAACCAGAAAAAGGTAAATAAAACATGCCCAATAAAAGTGCTATTTTCTGATGCCTTCAATTAACCATACTTTAAAAATTATTTACTGTAATGTCAGTACAGCTATTTACCAAACGTTGAAATGTTTGTAGAGCTTATGGGACTTAACTGCGGGGTCATCAGTCCCTAAACTTACAAACTACTTATCAACTAGCTTATACTAAAGACGGCAGAAACATCCATGCCCGAGGGGGGATTCGAACTCCCGACCGCAGCGGCCGTGCAGACCGTGACTGGCACGCCGCTGACCGCTCGGCCACTGCGACCGGCAGGTCGATCCACTGAAAAGATCTACGCAATGACGAGAAGACCTTTTAGTGTATCGATATATCTAGGAAAGTAATTGATATTTTATTTGAAAATTTGAAATTTTTTTTTCTACTTAAAGATTATTATGCTTGCAGTAAATAGCAAGTTGAGAAAGTTCACGTTAACGAGTTGTAGGGTATCCGGTTTTTCGGGTCTTGCGATATAAATATTGAAATCCAGCAAAGAAGTCGATACCTATTAAAAAGTTATACAGCATACTTACACATCAGTAATGTTTTAAAGTATATTATTATAATAATTTAACAGTAATTATCACATTTTATCGCAGAGTGGAAATAAAATGCCCCCCTCCTCTACCCAGTTGGTCATCCAAGTTAGAAATAAATAAATACAAATTCCCTAGTGGGAAACTGTTAATCCATGGAGTTTTCTTAGGATGACTTACCAGTTACCTAGACAACTAATTTATTCATATGAGAAAAGTAGTAATGATCTCATTTAGAGAATTTATCGCCCATTAGTGACACTAAACAAATGTTTGTAACGTGAAAGATATGCGTGTGGTGTGTGTATACGAAAACGTTGAAACGAGACAGGCGTGGTTATCTTTCCATCACCTAGTGTTTGATATGACGGATTTATTCTCGCCTGGGCAGAGCCACTTTCGACATCGGACTCCCTTCTCCTGGTAATGGTCAGTTATTCAGGAAAGCCCCATACCACAGCTTCAATGGGCCAAAAACCATTGCTACCTTACAGAATCCGGTTTTCATACACTCTGGAGAGCGTTCAAGATCGATGCAGTGTTGCCTTAGTTGCCTCGACTTCTTTGGCGTCAATTAACCATTGAATTCTTAAAATAAGCAGCTAGCTTCAGTCCACTGGGCGCATACAGTTACATGGTTTCCTCATCACAAAGAGTAGAGAAAAAGAGAAAGCGCCGATAGTAGATTCGATAGGGACTGTATGTTGTTCTGTCGCTGGGACGAGGTTGTGTTAGTAGGGTTAAACACCATTCTTGCACAAAGATCGCTAAAAAAAATACAGTTTTGATATTTTGCAGCTAGCGGCGACGAAGGGTAAATATCTGAACTTCGATGTCCCTATAACAGACGTGAAAACTATCTGTTTTCCATGTTGCCCACAAACCCAGTGTGATTACATCAAGACGACATCTATTCGGGATATAATTCAACAATTGTTCGGACAGCATACTTACTACGCAGTAAAATTAGCTAAAAATGTAGGCACTTTTATTAACCTAACCTAAGCATATATTTGTAAACTTACGTATAACTCATGTGCTACGTGTCATTTGCTGTAGCGTGTATGAGCTTTCGTGCTTGTAGGGTCATTAACCTACTTCTGTGTCGCTACACGCATCTAGAAAACTGCAAAGAGATACGTATCTGTGAATAACACATGGCCATATTTTTTAATTGCACTTGCTTACCGTTATAGGCCAATTAGGTTAGCTGAGGAATGTGGCAGCTGCCTGGTAAATGTTTGCGCTTACTGTGACAGCCGCGTGAATCATGTTGATTTATATGGCATGTACTTAAGCGTACATATTAGTGAGTAACACTGCAATTTTTTTTTTCATAGTATTGAGGCTATAAGGTACAGTATGTTGATTTCCGCAGGTTTAAATTCTGTGTGTCTTTCTCGTGCAGTCAGATATTACTTGCAAATGGCTTCTCTGGCAGAAACACGTCAGTGCGCGCTGTCGCAGTAAATATTATTGTTTATGTTTCAGCGAAACCACGAGTTTACCCACCAACAACTTACGGTAAGGTGCTTGTATTCTAGTGATTACTGAGACATTTGAACTAAAAACATGGACAAAAAGGACAAAATTAGAACGATTGTCGCAATTCATTTGGAGTTCGGTCTTTCAACCTAGGACTGTCACGGGAGGTTGTAGTCATTATTTACTACAACGTTTGCTCAAGTAGCAGTACGCATTAATAGCACATTCGAGATATTAATTTCATGCCTCCACTCTGCAGTAGCTACTGGCAAGTTGACGTATGTAAAAGACAAATATTCGCTGACATTGTCGGTTTTCGAGGCGATAAGTTTTTTAGTCTTTAAAATGAAATGCCAAGATCGCACATTAATAATTTATTCAATGACGACCGGTTTCAGCGAACTGTGTTACGATCGTCTGGTCAAATATATATTACAAGCTGGTTATCTTATTAAAATGGGTACAAAATAATAAGTGCAGCACAGCACATAGTCACAATATAAAAATTCACAAGTTAAAAACATGACAGCTTACAAAATACTTTACGCCTTTTCGCCTAAATTGTTACGGCCAGTGATTTAAGTCTTCTGATAGTTCGACACCGGCTACCCAACTACGCGATGCAAAAAAATCAGTGTTGCCGAACGGGTGCCTTAACAAACGGGCGATGTTATACAGACATTTCAGTTCTCTTTATTGCTCATAAAAACAGAAAATGACAAGTTTACGAAATAACCAAGACATTGTGAATTTGTGTTTCAGATTGCAGCATAGGCTACTCCAGTACGCAAAATTCACGGAAATTCAGATATTTTACAGCTGTAAACTGTTGCTACAAGGAAGTGATAACAGCACTGACAAGTTGTTACTACTTATTTCTGTTTAGTGTATTTATCAAATTTAGTACAGCGGCATCTCAGAAAGATTTAGTCCATCCCTAAACGAATGAAGAGAGCGAGATGTAAAACAGTTTTTCGACATATGGGTCTCTACTAGCAATACCTATTTGTGATGTTTTACAGAAACGATTTGTGAAGAGATGATAAGTAAAGGGGGTCCTTAACATAATCTGCAAGAAAAGGAACAGTTGAAAAATAGTACAAAATGAAGGGCAAATATGTTCAGATTAACCTTCATCTACATAGATTGCAAATAACATTTAAGTGCCTGGCAGAGGGTTCATTAACCACTTTCATAACTTTTCTCTACCGTTCCACTTTCTAATAACGCGCGGGAAGAAAGAACACCTACATCGTTCCGTTTTCGATCTGATTTCTCTTATTTTACTGGGATGGTCATGTCTCCCTAAGTAGGTGGATGCTAGCAATATATTTTCACATTCAGAAGTAAAAGTCAGTGATTGAAACTTCGCAAACAGTTCACGCTGCAAATGAATAACATCTTTCTTTTAATGATTTCCACCCCAATTCGTGCAACATTTCCGTGACGCCCCTCCCCATAACGTGATTAAAAAAAAACGAGCTGCCCTTCTCTGAACCTTCTCAATATCTTCCGTCAGTCCCACCTGATAAGGGTCCCGCAATGGGCAACAGTATTCCAGGAGAGGACGCACAAGTGTGATGTAGACAGTCTCTTTGGTGGAGCTGGTGCATCTTCGAAGCGTTCTGACAATGAAACGTAATTTTTGGTTCGCCTTCCCCATAATATTTTCTGTGTGTTCTCTCCAGTCTAAGTTGTTCATAATTGTAACTCCAAGGTATTTAGTAGAATTTACGCCCTTAAGGTTTGACTGATTTATCACGTAGTTGAAGTTCAGCGGATTTCTTTTAGTGGTCATGTGTATTACTTCACACTTTATTTAGTGTCAATTGCCAATTTTCGCACCATGTAGAAATTTTGTCTAAATCGCGTTGCAGTTGCTTTGATCCTCTGTTGACTTCACTAACCGATAAACGACAGCATCATTCGCGAACAGTCTAAGGGAGCTATTCAGATTGTCTCCTAAATCGATTATAAACATAAGGAAGAGTAGGGGACCTATACCGCTTCCCTGTGGAACGCCAGATATCACTTCTGTTTTACGCGATGACTTACCTTCAATTACAACGAACTGTGCCCTTTCTGATAGGATATCGTCAATCCAATCTCACAATTGGGGAGATATTCCATAAGCACGCAATTTCATTAGAAACCACTGGGACCTTCTCCACCACATCCCTTCTTCTAGGAGTCCAAGGTTGGCAGGAGGACTTCCGCGAATTTTGGAAAGTATGAGGCGAGGTACTGGCGGAAGTCAAGCTGCGAGGACGGGCCGTCAAATATGCCAGGGTAGCTTAGTCGATAGAGCGCTAGTCCCAGTTTCGAATCCCGGTCCTTCCCCCCTCCCTCCTCCCCCCTACAACACACACACACACACACACACACACACACACAATGCCCGGGGAAGGACACGAACCTAAGACGGATTCATGACATGGCGCCTCAGACCGTGGGCCATTCTGGGGCGACAGACACATAGCACGAAATAACTACCGAAGAGTCGTATAAGATGAAAGTATAGTGGCAAAGTATAGAGACTGCAACATATGCGAAACTAATATCTAAGGACGTTGGGTGGCACGGGAGAGGTGAACTGTACCCAAGGAGGTTAGAATAAATGGAGGTGACGTTACTTATGCTGAGAACTAGCATTGATTTGAAGCCAGAGGAGCCATACTTTTGTGCCCAAAACAAATATTTCTCGGTTAAAATTCTGTGTGAATATTGCCTTCTTTCAGTAAAGCAACTAATATGACAGTCACATCAGAGTATTTATTTATATGTGATGTACATTTCAATGACTACATCTCCCTTACGCACACATTATGCCCAATGTTGTGCGCACAAACAAATGCTGGAATGCGCAGTTTGCTGGCTTCACTTTTTCAGTGTCTGGGCATCTCCAGAGATTCTAACCTCCTTGACTATACCACTCACAAGAATGAGGAGGAGGGGAGCGGGGGCGGAGAGAGAAAATGAAACTTTTTGCCATTGTTAAACAGGAAAGGAAAGGCTGACCGTTTGTGTGAGGTTGCAGCTGGTGGCGAGGGGAATGTTTTGGGCACCCACGGCGGCTGCGTAGCGGATCGTGAGTAAGTAGGTGTGGGAGGAGAGGGAGCTAGAGGTCGGGAGGAGGGAGGGAGGGGAGGGGGGAGTCGGTTCTGGCCCGCGACCCGCCACAAAGCGGGGCTCGTGTTCGCGGCCCTGCCTGCTCTCCCAGCCGTGGTGCGCCGTGCTCTGCTCCGACCAGCCCAACACCGCCGCCCTTGCTCTCTCAAACGTATTTCGACCACACTGTAACGATACTACATGTCAATTTATTAAACACAAAGGTATTAAACGTAAGAAGAGACATTGAATTAAAATTTATGTTGTGGCTGGGATTCGATTCCGGGACCTCCTACTTACTAGGTAGGTGCTTTAGACCACTCAGCTAACACAGCGTTGTAGCCAAAGCAACTACACGGACTGTCTTAAAGCACGTCTCCCTCCACACCATATACTTTAATTCTGCCTCATGTTCCCTGTGAAATGCATTATCAAATTGCCAGGGCTCTCCTATATTGGAATAGCACCCCAACAAAGAACGCGAATAGGAACTGTTCAATGTTCAAATGTTTGTTAAGCTTATGGGACTTAACTACGGGGTCATCAGTCCCTAAACTTACAAACTACTTATCAACTACCGTACACTAAGGACGACACAAATATCCATGCCCGAGAGGGGATTCGAACCCCCGACCGCAGGGGCCGCGCAGACCGTGACTGTAGCGCCTCAGTCCCCTCGGCCACCGCGGCCAGCAAATAGGAACTATCCCCCCTTGGTCCTAAGGCTCAGGTGATATAAATATCAACAAATAATACAATTCCTAGAGACAATATTGTCTCGTTATACCAAAGGTATTAAACGTAAGGAGAGGAATTGAAATAAAATTTATTCTGTGACATTTCACAGGGAACATGAGGCAAAATTAAAGTATATGGTGTAGAGGGAGATGTGCTTTAAGACAGTCCGTGTGGTTGCTTTGGCTACAACGCTGTGTTAGCCGAGTGCTCTATAGCACCTATCTAGTAAGTAGGAGGTCCCAGGTTCGAATCCCAGTCACAGCATTAATTTTAATTCAATGCCCCTCCTTACGTTTAATTCCTTTGGTATCACGACACAATAGTCGGACCCGGTGGCCTTGGGGCAAAGCGCTCGACTGGAAACGGAAGGGTCGCGGGTTCGAAACCCGGTCGGACGTTGGATTTTTTCAGTCTGCGCTATAACCCATACCTCTCAACGATGTGAGGAGTCGCCAGAAACGACACGTCGTTCGGATTCCACGTTAAGCTGTAGGTCTCCTTTCTCTGGTTCGATAACTGGGGTAGGCTAGGGACACGCAAGTCGCCGAAGTGGCGTCCAATTTGAAAGACTTGCACCAGGCCAATGAGCCACACGAAATAATTATTATTATTATTACGAGACAATATTGTCTCAAGGAATTGTATTATTTGTTGATATTTTATTATTAAACACAGTTTAGAAAGGTGGCAATTGGTAAAGTTTCAAATCGAACCCAGGCATTCTCTTTGGTAAACCCTGTTTTTGTATATTATTTATTACGGATTGACATTAGCTGCACTGAGGCATTGAAATTATACAATGACGACAAGTGAAAATGTGAGCCGGATCGGGAATCGAACCCTGGTCTCCTGTTTCGAGTCAGCGGTCGCCTTAACCACTTGGCTACCCGTGCTCGCCTTTCCTCCGTCTCAAAACTTCCACAAGTCGCACGCTACGGCAGTTGCGCGCCCATCGTCCATGCCTTCTTTACGCCCGCCTTAAACGAGCGACTTTCTGCAGAAAATGGACTACTCGACGCGCGTGCGCCTTTCGTGCTTGCGTGAAAATCAGCTGCCAACCACATCGTGAGTGCGTCTGTGACTTCAGTGATTTATAGATTGTGTCGAATGCGGAGCTCTAAATTTCCTAGTGTGCTGCAGAATGCGCATGCGCAGAAGCAGTTACTTGTAGTGGCGTCGGCTAACGTCGGAAGTTAACCTATTCTGGTGGCACTCATTCATATTACAGAAATGTTTTTCCATCTTCGAAAACTTTATTTTATCGTTTGCTTTGTGTTAGGATCAATTCGAAAAGGTTGCAGCAGAGCCTAGTACTCTCTTTTCTACTAGTGTTCTCCTACGAAAGATACGAATTATCTATAAACAGAAAGATATTTGCGTTTACATTATGCATAAATACGGATTTGAATATAGAAACGTGTTTTAAAATTTATTTCAACACTGAAAGAGAATTATTACAAGATTACATTATTTTCGACGTTACTTGTGCATTAGAAAGAAAACAAGCCATGAAAACTAAAGTTCACATGCTTTTTTATTGTATTTTCGATATTGTTCGATGTGTTTGCTATTTTCTTTAGCCAATAAATGTATTATTATTGAAACGATCGTACTTTTTCTTAGTTTTTTAGGATCAGAATAGTGTAAAGATTTTATTCCATTATGTTGTTGTTGTTGTTGTTGTTGTTGTTGTTGTGGTCTTCAGTCCCCATACTGGTTTGATGCAGCTCTCCACGCTACCCTGACCTGTGCAAGTCTCTTCATCTGAGAGTACGTTCGGCAACCTTCATCCTTTTGAATCTGCTTACTGTATTCGTCCCTCGGTCTCCCTCTACGATTTTTACCCCACACACTTCCTTCTAATGCTAAGTCGACGATTCCTTGATGTCTCAGAATGTTTCCTACCAATCTATCCCTTCTCTTTGGATATGTCAGAGACTCCTTTTCTCCCCAATTCGGTTAAGCACCTCATTAGTTACGTGATCTACCTATTCGTCTGTAGCACCACATTTCAAAAGCTTCTATCACTTTTTGTCTGAACTCCTTATCGTCCACATTTATTCCCATATAATGCTACACTCCAGATAAATGCTTTCAGAAACGACTTCTTAACATTTAATGTAATATTGGATGTTAACAAATTTCGCTTCTTGATTGTTGGGCCCGCAGTGAAATAAAAGTTTCTAAAGGATATAGTATTAGGATGTCCAGATCACTGCTACAATTAATATTTTTATTTATTACACAACAGCTGTTTCAGCAGTTCGTAATTTTCAAGTACAGCTATGATGGTCTAGCGTCATACACTGTAAAACATCTTTGGCAAACTTACATTTAACAAACGTGTTTATACAAAAAATAGAATTCAAATCTAATTAACATCTCAGGCTACAAAAAGTACAGCAGCTAAATGCAATTAACATATTGCTATAAAGTATGATTATATAATAACAGTTATGCCAGATGTTATATATGACGCTAGACCATCATGTCTGCACTTGAAAATGGCGTTCTGCTGAAACAGCTGTTGTGTAATAAATAAAAACATTAATTATAGAAGTGATCTGGACCTCTTAATACTAAGTTTCGCTTCTTTAGAAACGCTTTTCTTCTCATAGTCATTCTGCTTTATATATCTTCTCTACTTCGGCCATCAGAAGTTATTTTGCTACCCAAATAACAAAACTCATCTACTACTTTTGTCTCATTACGTAATATAATTCCTTTACAATCGCCTGATTGTCTGACAGTCCATTCCATTACCATCGTTTTACTCGGGTTAAGGTTCATCTTATATCTTCCTTTCAAGACACTGTCCATTCCGTTCAATTGCTCTTCCAGGTCTTTTGCTTTCACTAACAGCATTAGTACGTCGTCAGCTAACCGCAAGGTTTCTATTCCTTCTCCCTGGACTTTAATTCCCTCTCCAAATTTCTCCTTGCATTCCTTCACTGCTTGCTCAATATATACAGATTGAACAATATTGGGAAAAGGCTACAACCCTGTCTACTCCCTTCCCAATCTCTGGGTCCCTTTCTTTGTCCTTCGACTCTAATAACTCCTGTCTGGTTTTTGTATAGGTTGAATATAACTCATCGCTCCCTATATCTTACCCCTGCTACCTTCATAATTTGAAAGAGTTTATTCCAGTCGACATTGTCAAAATCTGTCTCCAAATCTACAAACGCTAAAAACGTAGGTTTCCCTTAGCCTATCTTCTAAGATAAGTCGTAATGTATTGCCTCCCGTATTCCTACATTTCTCCTAAATCCAAACTGATCTTCCCCGAGGTCGGATTCCATAAGTTTTTTCCATTCGTCTGTAAATAGTTCGTGTTATTTTGCAGCCATGTCTTATTAAACTGATAGTTCTGTAATTTTCACACATGTCTTCACTTGCTTTCTTTGGGATTGGAATTACTATATTCTTCTTGAAATCGGAGGTTATTTCTTTTGTCTCGTACATCTTGCATACCAGATGGAACAATTTTCATGACAGGCTCTCCTAACGATATCAGCAGTTCAGATGGAATATCATCTACTCCAGGGGCCTTGATTCGACTCAAATCCTTCAGCGCTCTGTCAAATTCTTCTCGCAGTATCGTATCTCCTATCTCATCTTCCTCCAATTTGTCTTCCATTTCTGGAATACTGCTTTCAATTTTTTATATTCCTTCCACCTTTCAGCTTTCCCCTCTTTGCTTAGAACTGGTTTCCCGTCTGAGTTCTTTATATTCCTACTGCTGCTTTTCTTGTCTCCAAATATCTCTTATTTTTCTGTAGGCGGTATATATCTTTCCCCTAGTTATACATTGTTCTGCGGTTCTGCATTTGTCCTCTAGCCACTCCTGCTTAGCCAGTCTGCATTTCTTGTCAATCTCTTTTTTCAGACGTTTGTACACTTTCCCTTTGGCTACTTCACTTGCTGAATTTTTATATTTTCTCCTCTCATCAATTAAGTTCAGTATGTCCTGTGTTATCCAGGGATTTCTATTAGGCCTTGTCATTCTGCCTATATGATCCTCTGCGGCCTTCACTACCCTATCTCTCAGAACTATCCATTCTTCTTCTGCTGTATTACTTTCGTCCGTTTCAGCCAATTCTTGCCTAATGCTCCCTCTGAAACTCTCAACCACCTCTGGTTCCTTCAATTTGTCCAGGTTTCATCTCCTTTTTTTACCTTTCTGGTCTCTTAAGTTTTAATCTGCAGTTCATAACCAATAAGTTATGATCCGAGTCTATATCTGCCCCTGGATATGCCTTACAGTTTAAAACCTGGTTTCTAAATCTATTCCTTACTATTATAAAATCAATCTGGTACCTTCCAGTGTCTCCTGGTATCTTCCATGTATACAGCCTTCTTTCATGATGATTAAACAAAGTGATAGTTTTTGTGTCCCAGCCTCGTCGCCGCTTTTGTGTCTAGTTTCCGTCGTAGGTGTCGGTGGCCGAGTAGAAAGACCGACACAGGAATAAAGGATGCACGCTTGTGCAGGTAGGAGGTGACCAGCCAGTGGGACAGCAGAAACTAGAAACACTAGAGTAAATTAGAACGAGATATATATTTCTTAGAGACTTAGTGATACTTTTACATAGCTCAGTACTGCAGAATGCTGATACATCGTTGAGCTAGAGGCCTGCCTAGTAATGATTTCTAGTGCCTATCCGATAGCCAAGTCTTAACTGGTGCCTATCTGATTCCGAAGTGTTAGCTAGTTCCTATCTCAGTCCCAAGTGAACGATGCTGTTCAGTCCTGGCCACGAGCGGAGTTGCAGTAGAGGGCGCTCGTGGCTGACGTCGTAAGAACGCCGCGCCGTGCGTGCATGGCGCGCGCGGCGAAAGTAGGTGGCGCGCACTTGTAGACTTCTGCGACACCACAATAGTGATCATTAAATTGTGCTCTGTGCAAACTTCTACCAAGTGATCTCCGCTTTCATTCCTTTTTCCCAGTCTCTATTCAGCTACTACATTTCCTTCTCTTCCCTTTCCTACTACCGAGTTCCAGTTCCCATCACAATCAAGTTTCCGTTTCCGTCTCCCTTAATTTCCTGAATAATTTATTTTATCTCCTCATACATTTCTTCGATATCCTTATCATCGGCCGTGCTATTTGGCATATAAACTTGTACTACTGCGGTCGGTGTTGGTTTTGTGTTTATCTTTGCAACCATAATGCATTCACTATGCTGTTCATAGTAACTTACAAGCATGAAATCCATAATCTTTGCACTTAGCGTTGATTCCACTACTAGCATGTATATTTATTAAGCAACAGTACAAAAATAGACCAGAAGAAGGGCACTCAAGCGCCCGAAACCGGTCGTTAAAGTTAAAAATAAATAACCACAAGCAACTAGTTGCTGCATTTCATTAATTTATACTGTGAAATTGTTGTTCCTGAACACCAGGTTGTGAAGCAGTCGTATACGATTTCCTATGCGCGGATAAGTATGCTCTACTAGACTTTTTCCCGACTTCTATCGGAAAGTATTGCGATTTACTACCTGTAAAAAGGCTCATATGACAACTTGCAGTGCTGTTGCAAGCATTCAACAATGAAGTGTTTACGGCTTCAGGCGAAAACCTTACTGTGTTGTTCCCGTAGAGACATTTACAAAACCGTATGACATGTCCGGTGGCAGTAGGCTCATGAAGCTGCCGAGATGGACTTACTGCAACTGTCAGAGATCAACTTACAGCGGCTGAACTATAGTTACTGAATGTGGTGTTGACAAAAGTTACGATCTTAGCACCAGCCTAAAGTGAATGACCCGTATTATTTTCTATGGTAATTTTTAATGACTTTTTACTGATTTATCAGGCAACTTTGAACTATTTAACTTTCTTGTGTTTGTGAAAGTTGCCAAAAACAGATGTGATAGACGCCATTTGGTTCCTGAGCTAGACATTACTAGCAGTGCATGCATTAAAGCCACGTTCGTCCTCGAGGCATGGTGCGTCATATCAAAAAGAAAGAGGGAATGAGCTTCTCAGTGCCTCTTAATCGTGTCTCCACTGTCTTTAATCTGGAACAGCACCCTCCAGTTGGTTCTAAGGTATATCAGAGAGGTCGGCAAGTAATTTTAGAGAGGTCCGGATACGTTTGAAAATTATTTTCGAGGTCCAGATGTAAAACTGCAAGTTTTTTTTCTTTTTTTTTTTAATATTATTGGCTATTTATTTTTATTTTTACTCACAAAAAGTATACAATAAAATGGATAAACAAACTCTTGTTACAAAGTCCAGAAACAGTCCACACATTATACATATTTTTTTATTTTAATTTTCAGTAAGAAAGTATGAAATACAATGTAATGTGCGTATATGTATTAAAAAACCATGGGAAAAATTACGTTTGCGGTCTTGAGCAGGTTCTTAAAGTTGTGTTCGCGTGCGGAGCTGCTTATGGGAATAAAGTGTTTAAAGTGATTCACCGTTAGCTTTGAGCAATAATTATTCTTCAAGAAGTTCATTTTTGAAAATGAAATTTTATAAATATATGTGGAGCCAAACGTAGCAGCCAGGTAGATCGCTAATGTTTTGCAATTCTTCCGGTACAAGTTGGCTCCAAAATTCTTCAGTGGATACGGTTTTATAAGTTTGCAAGGAATTGTCTTGCTGCATGTCTATTACCTCTATTTGGAGTAAAGGTTTTGAAAGCAGGAACAACTTCGCAGCCACAGCCGTCTATTCCGCTACAGGAAAAACCGCGAAAGGTGATTTTAAAAATTGTGATATCTTTTTTATTTGTGAAAAGTCTTTGAATCTTACTGCAAATACCTTCTTACGAGCTACCAAGAAATTTGATAATATTTTTATATTCAAAAATTGTTGCAAAATGAAGAAATTCTTGACTTAAAACGTCTCTTTCAAAGAACCAGCTTGCGACGGAATGATGACACACTTTGAACCAAATCACATATTAATTCCCCATTTTCTCGTAGCTCGGTGCTGTTATCTACAGAAAAAATTGTTCGTTTGTTTTTTTAATAATTGATCTAAGCTACACTTTGAAAATACTTTTGGCGGTCCAGTCTTTGGTCTTCCGCAGTCCGGACGTGGACCGCGGTCCGCCACTTGCCGACCGCTGGTATATCATGACCCGTGACTTTAAAATCACGCATAGTTTCTGTATTCAGTAATGAAGAAGATTTGCTGTTGTGAAACCGCCTGCAGTTAAAATAACTCGGCGAGTAGTAGCTGCTTGTGGCAGAGTGCTAGTGGAGTGTTTACAGTGCTGGTCGGCTAGCCGTGAGAGTGGCTTGCTTTGGATGTGAAGGTGAGCCAGAGGCACGGAATGGCGCGCGCACGCTCCGGCACGCCAGCCACTTGTCGCAAGGGTTTCTAGACACTGCTACCTACACGCGTACACTGCGTTCCTCGTACATGCGATACCGAACCAGCTGCACGAGCTCGATGCACTACAGCCTGCCACTAATAACGAAAACCAAAGCAACACTAAATGGGGTCAAATTACGAGGGGGGATCAAAAAGTTGCAGTAACTCGCCGCAGGAGCACGTTGTGTGTCGCAGTCTTGGGCAAAGCGGGGAGAGGGACATTAACTGCTAGAGCTCCTAAAAACACAGGCTGGCGCATCCACCATTTTCATTCCTGCGAATGCTAAACACAGCACTCAGCTTATATGAACAGTTTTGTTTTATTTAAGTTTAGTGAAATATTTTACAAGTGCCCGGCATAGAGCCTTAGATCGTGCTACTTTGAGCTTGCATTCCGCTCTTGTTTACATCGATATGTGGATCAGACACAAAAATCTGGTGTTTTCTTTTCTTATTGCTGCTTCTGTCCAAATACAGAAAAAAGAGCAAGAAACATATTTCTCTGATAAAAATCGTGTACTACGTTTAATGCTGCTAAAACCGGTCATCTAGATAAAATTTTTAAGCGATCTTGGCTTCTATTTGAATAATGACTGTCAATATGTGAGGTTTGCTTGCCGTCTTGCAGTAAGTGTTTGTTATCTGCTGTGACAAATTCACCACATCGGATTTTTGTATTCAAATTGCTGAAAGTACTTCTATTATGTTACTGAGAAAGTTTCAGAATGTATTACAAACACTAAAACTAAAAATAATATTTGTGTACAGGATCTAAAGTTTACGGTCGTAGAGGCACATGGTGCTGATGTTGGCAACAACCTTTGAATGCTATTTGAAAACCTAATCGTATAGAATATCTTGAGCATGAAATAAATATTCTGTTCCTTCTCCAAAGTTGACAGGTTTTCGTATGTAATGACGTTTATTTGTACCGTTTCCATTCCAGCACAGTACTGCGGAGCGACGAAAGCTGGTGCCACCATTGGGAACCGAGAGAGTCGATGAAGCCGGGGTACTATCCATCGTTCCATCATCACAAAAAGTTCAAAAGCCAGACCTTGGCCAGACCCGTTCTGTGATTATGGGCGCTAGTCGATTATTTAATTCAAGAAACATGGGATACGAAACTCCAATGTGCAGCGTGAAGTGTTCTATTAAGACAAAGGTCAGGGAAAATGCGACAAAGGGTGCTGCTACTTCACGATAAGGGTGTCCCCACATCGCAAATATCGTAAAGCAAAAGTTACGCCAGGGAGGCACTCGATCATCGGGCCTATAATCCCAATCTCTTCCTCATGTTGCCATCACGCCTTCGGTCACTTAACTTTGGACGGTCCCTGTCGAACGAAGACATGCAGCAGGCAGTTACGGACTTCTTTACGGAGCATGACACGGTGTATATCACCAAATGTGTGTGCGATCTGAAGTTTTCCTGGCGTTTTTCAATGTTAAACAGTTCTCAGGTATCGTGGAAGAATTACTATAAAACCCGGTTGGATACCAGAGAACTGTTTAACACCAAACATGTGCATTGGTTGGGTTAATGATTAAGCGTCCAAATGGGTAGGTCATCAGTGCCTACTGAATAGTTCATGCAAGTAAAAAGAAACAGATGCTAAAGAAGAGCATATCGTGCGAGACCCAGCGGAAGAAAGCCCCAAGGGCCACCGTAGATCAACAAGACCTAGAAACAAGAAGAAGGAATATAAAGGGGGAGGGGTAATTTTAAAAATCTTCAAATGTTTGTTAAGCTTATGGGACTTAACTGCGGGGTCATCAGTCCCCAAACTTACAAACAACTTATGAAACAACTTATACTAAGGACAACACAAACATCCATGCCCGAGGGAGGATTCGAACCCCCGACGGGGAACTGCCTCGCGCATCAGAGCATAGCGCCTCAATGCACCCGGCCACTTCGCCGCGGCCGGAGGGGGGGGGGAAGGAAGAGAGATGAGGTGTCCCGGAAAAGTTTAACCCTTTCATTCCCACATTATGAATTCAGCTTTGGAAAAATTTAAAAATCAGTGTTTTCTGTGTTAATACACTGCACTAACCATCAAAACATGTTTTAAAATTTTTGATAGAACTATTTTTTTATTTTTTTATATTTTTTTATGTCATGTATTTCACGCGCAACACAGACGTTTGTATCGAGGTATTTTATTATTTGGGGCGTTATTTTGTTGATAGATAACACTGCCAAATCAATAATGTTAGCATAATCTTCGCCGTAGCACCAAAGACAAGACAATTCACTGCTGAAATAAAATAACATGAACCACACTCACGCTCACACATCCAAGTACATGCGGTAATGTAACACAACCTCCAAGACGGATAAATTAATGCCTCAGAAGTGGGTACACGCCGTACCAAACGGCAAAATGTCGTACTAGAAGCAAGTTGTTCATTAACAACCATGCGACTTTAAAGACTGATACACAAAATATGGTATAAATCAGATGTTAATACCTTGTTGTACAGGAACAACACTGGGAACGAAAAGGTTAACCTGGTGCATGGCTGGAGTAATTGCCTCAGTTCTCATGGCGAGTTTGTTGATGGGCAAATCTATTTAGGACTGTGTTATTTTGAAACGAGAACTTTTTGATTGTCCCTTAATATTTGCTCCATTGGCTTTCACTAGATCTACGTTGCCTTTTTTCCAAAAAGCCTAGGAACCTGTTAATCTATCGAGTTAATAAGGTTGTAGTCGATGAAACTTTTCGTTCTTGACATTTTGCCCGGGACTGACCGCGTCGTCTACAGGTCTCACAAGGGAGGCCGCCAATTGTGAAATTCAGATTCGATTCATACTGCGCATAATGAAAGCTCATGGCCAGAGGTGTAATTTGGCAAAGCACCAAGATGCAGTTCTCAGCCGTTGTCGAGTAAATCGATAATTAAAAAAAAGCCGTTGCGGTGAAATACTCTTTACGATCTCTACGATTAGTAATACTGTGCAGAGCCGTGGCGCAGCGGGAAGCGCTCGGGTTCGTAATCCCAAGGTCGCCGGATCTAATCTCGCGGCATGCAACTTTTTTTCATTATTTGTTTTTTGTAATTCAAATGTACACACAAACACACACAAATATATAGACAATTAAAACATTTGATTAATAATATTTGATGTTCGAAGCTGCCAGTTTTTCCATGACAAACGACTTTCAAACAACTTATTATATGCAACTGGCGACTTCGAACATAATTATGTTTTCCGCAAACAAAGTTGTATTTCACAAATGTTATTAATTGTCTTCATAATGTTTACCACGTATAGTTAATGGAAAAAGTATAAACGATATTCCGAAACGAATACGTATAGTGTAAGTCAAACCTGACGAACGATAGAACATTTTTTTAGAATATCAATCAGGTGTGTTTCCCAATAGATAATTCAAAAAACAATTGTTCTTGTAAAAACGCATCGTTTATCAGATGTGCTCGATGTCGTGCTGTTTTCTGCTTTCCATATTTCTATGATAACTATCACTCTGGTTCGTGCGATATATATTTGAATTAAAATAATAATAATAATTATTATTATTATAATAAAGTTGCATGCCGCGAGATTCGATCTGGCGACCTTCGGATTACCAACACGAGCCTACCGCTGAGCCACGCCGCTGTAAAAAAATTATTAATCATAGAGAGTATTTCACCGCAACGGTTTTTTTTAATTGTCTATTTTCTCGACAAAGGCTGAGAAGTGCATCTTGGTGCTTTGCCAAATTACATCTCTGGCCATGAGCTTTTATAATGGGCAGTATGAATCGAATCTGAATTTCACAATTGGCGGCCTCCCCTTGTCATCCGAACGATAAGCGCATCGGAAGCTGAAACTTCCTGGCAGATTAAAACCGTGTGTCGAACGGGGGACTGGACTCGATACCTTTGCCTATGTCGGGGGAAGCACTCTACCACTGAACTACCCTGGCACGCCTCACAGCACGTCCTCACTGCTTTACTTCCGCCAGTTTCTCTTCCCCTAGTTTCCAGTGCTAGTCCTGCAAGGTTCGCAGGAGAACTTCTGTTTAGTTTGGAAGGTAGCGGAACTAAAGCTGTGAGGACGTGCCATGAAGTGTGCCAGGATAGCTCAGTCGGTAGAGCGCTTGCCCGTGAAAGGCGAAGGTCCTGGGTTCGAGTCACCGTCCGTCACACAGTTTTATTCTGCCAGGAACTTTCATGTCAGCGGACTGAAAATATCATTCTGCGAAACATCTCAGAAGGACGTAGCCAAAGGGGGGGGGGGGTGTATTGGGGGTCCGGACCCCCCTATCACCTAAACGATAAAATACTACACAAACGTATGCTAAGGACAACACACACCCATGCTCGATGGTGGACTCGAACCTCCAAAGGAACTAAATGAAATAAGACATGACCTAGCTACCGTGTATTGGAACTGAATGATATTGTTATTAGTCATACGCCAACAAAGGGATACGCACTATCGACAGTCAACAAAGCCATCCATAGATTTTAATTATCGATACATCGATAACAGCATCGGCTATTATCCAGTCCCCGCGGCGGAGCGCATTGATTCGCTATGCTACGATGCGCGAGGCCGTTCCCCGACGGGGGTTCGAATCCCCCTCGGGCATGGATGTTTGTGCTGTCTTTAGTATAAGGCTGTTCAAAAGTAGTTTGTAAGTTTAGGGACTGATGACCCCGCAGGTAAGTCCCTTAAGCTTAACAAACGTTTTAACATTTTATTGCCCAGTCCTTGCCGTTGTCCGTTGTTGGCCTTGCTCCATTACTGCTATGTTAAGCACTACAGTGGAATGCTGCCACTGCCGTTTATTTCTTTTGTGTTATTAAGGTAAGTTTCCAATTATGAATAAGTTCATAACAAGAAAAAAGAGAAAAACCGTCTTTCATTTGTCCAGTAGCGTTGTGGTAAGTTAAAATACGTACTAATGTAATAGCTTATGTATCTATTTACAGCAGTGGAGTCGTTATTTGGAGTAGCAATATTTCAGTATATCATAAGGCGCCTCAGTATGTGTAATACTTTTTAAAGTTAGGTTTAAGAGTAATATTTTATCTAGAGGATGGATACGTTGCAATGCCAACAAGAGTAAAAGAACCAATAATCTCGCAAATAAAATTATATACTTACGTTTCCTAAATTAATATGAAATGTATTTATACTGATGCAAAAATTAATGCAGATTTTGCGAAACACCACGCTACAGTCGTGGCTGACAAGCAGCTTGCTTGGTGACATGCAACCGTATCGTTGCCAGTGTTCAAATACAAAGAAACATTTCTCATTCTGATAATCAGACTTCGTTTGGAATAACAACTGAGGGTGCTTCCTTGAAACAATTTTTAAGAAATGTTTTCCTCAATTTTGTATATAAAATATTGCAGTAGTTAAAAGAAGGTCTTACAAACGCAATCTATGTGCATAAAATATAAAAAATATGTTAGCCTAAGTTTGTCTTTAAAATAAATGGAAAACGTGAGCCTTTGTAAACTTCTCTTTAACCATTCGGACCCCTCCCTCCCCCCTTTGCCAATATCGTGGCTTCGTCACTGATCTCAACGCTCTGAACAAAACGCGAGGAACCACCAAGTTTCATGGACCACCACCATAAAATCAGGAAGATCCACAAGCAGCTAACACAACCGCTCGTGATGATATTCACTGTATGTTTTCATTTACGTTCCCAGATAATTTGCTACACTATCAAATCAAATGTTCAAATCTTTGGGACTGCACTGCTGCGGCTATGTTCCTAGGCTTACTTACTCCTAAGGACAACAAACACCCCCCCCCCTCACACACACACAGCGGAGCCGAGACGAGCCGTGCCGGAAGGAGGACTCGAACTACCGACAGCGAACAACGCGCGCTCCGCAGCAAGGCGTCTTAGAGCGCTGTGCCATTCCACCGCGGCTGTTACACTTTCGTATGCGTTATACCGACATGGTACGATCCTACTTTCTAAGTACAATATTGTGGAACCGAGCACGATGTCGTCTTACATTCCAGATTCCTTACAGATGAGTCGTACTGCCCCGCAACCTTCCCAACACGTTTACGATTGGCTGCAATTCAATACGCTCATAGTGTATAAAGCAATACAAAAGCAATACATTGCTGTATCACGAGGTATAGGCTCCGATGGTTTTCGAAACGCGTTAGTAACAACATTTAGTCACGTCACCACCTGTGGCTCTCTAAGCAGAACGTCATTAGGACTGATAGAACTTTTGAAAGTCATCATGACGGGCACACACCTCATACGCGTAGCCTTCCATTTGTCTGGGCTAACGCTAATTGCACGCGATCGCCCACTGTTCAATGAGAATGGCGGACGAATGAGGGCGCTGTCACATGCGGGTGGGCGTGGCTCGCTACACGCCGCTCCAATAAAACACGTCGCGCCGGTGTTCCAGTTATGAGGTACTACATAGTTAATCAATGTCAAATAGAGTCCACACCTGACACCTGCATACATTGGCAGGAGATCCCAGAGTAACTGTCATGCTACGTGGCGCCGATATCCAGGATATATATCGCAACAAAGCTAGAGAAACGTTGTTGTATATTTCACTATCATTGCTAACCAACCGTGTGATTTGACCGAAAGTTTGTAGCAAACTGAGTGCAGCATGTAATTCATGACGGAGAGTAGTTTTCCAAAGTAATTTCTTTTGTGGCCAAAGGAAGCGTTATAGTACTATTTCTATTCTCTGTCTATACAAATTACGTTGTATATAACAGTGGAAGTTCAATGACCTTTGCGAGGATGATGCAATTTACAAAGAAGTCGTAACCCTAAAGAAAAAAAAAAATGTAGCGAAATGCCGGAGGAGGGTCTCAAACGAATCGAGACACTTATCGTTTTTCGATTGGAAATGTCACTCGAAGATCAAAAGAAGCTGCAAAACGATTTCTATATGTGCATGATGCAAAAATTGTCAGTTAACACTAAATTCATCCATATGAACTCTAAAATAAATCCTTTAAACTCATTTACACGATAAATCAATGACATATAAAGGCCGTAAATTCAACTAAATACCGGAGAATTACATTCACGCACAACTTTTATTGCCGAGAATACGCACAAAATTATCGTGGGGAAGGCGAACCAAGGCTATTTTTCAGTGGCGGAACACTTAGAAGATGCAATAGGCCTACTAAGAAACTGCCTACACTCAACTTGACCATCCTATTTTGCCGCGGTGGAGTAGCCGAGCGGTCTAAAGCGCCTCGCTGCGGAGCGCGCGGTTGCTCGCCTTGGAGGTTCGAGTCCTCCCTGGGGCATGGGTGTGTGTGTTGTCCTTAGGTTAGTTTACCTAGGTTTAAGTAGTTTGTAAGCTACGGACTGATGGCCATGCAGTTTGGTCCGATAGATTTACAAACATTTGAACATTTGAACATCCTATTTTGAAGTATTACTAAGCATTATGGCACCCATGCCAGTTGAGACTTATGGAAGACGTTAATATGGTTCAGAGCAGTTCGTTTCGTACCATCGCAATGCAGGGAAGGGGTGGGGGAGAGTGCCACAGAAATGACGCACAAGTTGGGTTGGAACTCTTAAAAAGAAGGGCGTTCGTTGCGGCGAGATCTATTTGCAAAATTTCTCTTACCAATATTACAAAAATTAACAGCTTTAGTGACCGGTTTCGACCTGATGTAGGTTATCTTCGGAACAACATGTAGCCCATGTGGCCAGTGCTGGACTGGGCTGGGCTTACAAGTTTATCCTCCAAATGCGCACATATAGTGTAGCCCCTCCCCCCTTTCCCTCCACGAGCACGTAGAAGTGTCGCAACATGCTTAATGTCTGAAGTAGTGCTACAGGGAACTGACACTATGAATCCTGTAGGGATAAATCCGTAAGAGTACGTGGCGGTAGAGATCTCTTCTGAGCAGCACGTTGCAAGGCATTCCAGATATGTTGAATACTTTAATCAAAGTCCAGCTCCAGTTGCATTTATTAGTGCTTTATTTACGCCCACACAACCGGTTTCTATGTTAGGCTATTTTCCAGTGTGACAAACGTTATGCCGTAGAGAAAACAACGTCAGGTACTTTAAACAATAGAATTCTCTGAGTTCTATTGTTTAAATCACTTGACAATAGAATTCTCTGAGTTCTATTATTTAAATTACTTCACGTTGCTTGCTATGCTGCATAACGTTTGTCACACTTGTAAATGGCCTAGCATAGAGACCGAAACTGGTTTTGTGGGCTTAAATAAACCACCAATAAATGCAACTGGAGCTGGACTTCCATTAAATTGAACCATAGTCATGGAGAAACTAATAATCTTGAATAATGTTCATACTTGGGGAGTTTGGTGACCGCCGGAAGTGTTTAAACTCAGGAGAGTGCTCCTGGAGCCATTCTGTAGCGATTCTGGACCTGTGGCATGTCGCATTGTTCTGCTGGAATTGCGAAACCCCGTCTGAATGCACAATGGACATGGATGGATGCAGGTTATCAGCCATAATGCGTACGTACGTGTCACGTGTCAGTCGTATCTAGACATATGAGGGGTCCCATGTCAGCCCAACTGCACACGCCCCACACCATTACAGAGCCTCCACCAGCCTGAACGGTCGCTGCTGACATGCTCGGTCCATGTATCATGACGTTGTCTCCACGTCCATCCGTTGAATACAATTGGAAACGAGACTCGTCATACCAGGCAACATGTTTCCAATCATTAACAGTCCAGTGTCGGTGTTGACATGTCCAGACAAGGTGTAAAGCCTTGTGTCGTACAGTCAGCAAGGGTACTCGAGTGGACCTTCGGCTACCGAAAGCCCATATCGATGTCGTTTCGTTGAATGGTTTGCACGCTGATGTTGTTGTTGGGTTGTTTAAGGGGGACTAAACTACAATGGTCATCAGTCCCCCATTCCATCCCTAGGCGTCAAAAGTAGCTCCATGGACGTTAAAGAGATACGCCCAGAGGTTAAAATGTCGAAGTGAGAGAGGAGTCCCACTGAGTCCATAAAACATCATAAAAATGGACAAGACACAAAACGTAAAGACACGATCACACAAGGACATCTGACAAAAAAGAAGCCGATGTCTGTGGTTGACCGACCAGAAGAATAAAAAAGGAAAAGTCAACCACTCGGTGTCACAAAGAAATCTCCAGTTAGAGAGAACGATAAAATCCCCCTGCTCGAATAAAACGTAAAACGGTATCTGCCATTGTGGCATCGTCACCTAAAACTTCCGATAAAACAGCAGGGAGGTTAAGATGTCTCCGCAAGGCGGCTAAAAGGGGGCAGTCCATCAATATGTGGACGACTGTCAAATTGGAGCCACACCGACATTGGGCTGGATCCTCACCCCGAAGGAGATGTCCATGGGTGAGCCACGTATGCCCAATGCGGAGGCGACACAAGACCACTGAGTCCCGTCGTGAACCGCGCAAGGAGGAGCGCCATGCAACTGTCGTTTCCTTGACCACCCGGAGCTTGTTGGGCGTGCGCAGGCTACGCCACTCAGTATCCCAAAGCTGACGTACTCGCTGGCGCAACAACGAACGGAGATCAGAAGCCGGGAGGCCGATCTCTAGACAGGACATACCGACAGCCTGCTTGGCAAGCCTGTCAACACGTTCGTTGTCCGGGATACCAACGTGACCCAGAGACCAGATGAACGTCACTGATCGCCCAGACAGGTCAACGGAACGAAGCGTCTCCTGTACTCCTGTATGGCCAACACCAGGGGAGACCGCGGGTAACACTGCTCCAGAGCTCGGAGGCTGCTCAGGGAGTCGCTGCAAACAACAAAAGACTCGCCTGAGCAAGACCGGATATGCATGAGAGCTCTGTGAATGGCCACCAGCTCTGCAGTGTAAACACTGCAGCCATTCGGCAGAGAGTGCTGTTCCACATGGTCACCATGAGTAATGGAACCATCGGTGTAGATCAGGTCATAACCACGGAACTCCGCTATGATAGCCGAGAACTGACGGCGGAGCGCCTCCAGTGGAACTGAGTCTTTGGGCCCATGGGCCAAGTCCAGCCGCGTAGACGGCCTTGGCAAACACCACGGAGGTGTACGTGCACGGACCCGATAGGAAGATGGAAGGGGAGAAGACTCAAGCTCCTGCAGGAGGGACTGAACCCGATAGGCAATCGTATGACCTGATCTGGGGCGTCGCTGATGGGGATGGACTACCACATCAGGAAAGACGAGACGATGGTTCGGGTGGCCTGGAGAGCAATACACATGGGCTGCATAAGCCGCAAGTAGGTGTTGGCGGCGGATCCCCAAGGGTGGAACCCCAGCCTCCACTAGTAAGCTGTTCACTGGGCTGGTGCGGAAGGCACCTGTCGCAATGCGAACCCCACAGTTGTGAATGGGGTCCAGTAGGTGCAGTGCCGAAGGTGCCGCAGACCCATAGGCAATGCACCCAAAATCGAGACGGGACTGCACCAGCGCCGTGTAAAGCCGCAACAGTGTCGAGCGATCAGCACCCCAGGTCGTATGACCCAGGTAGCGGAGAAGGTTGAGATGGCGCCAGCACTTCCTTTTCAGCTGACGAATGTGGGGGAGCCATGTCAGCCGGGCGTCAAAGACCAGTCCTAAAAAACGATGAGTTTCAACTACAGTAAGTAGTTCGTCATTAAGATAAAGTTCAGGGTGCGGGTGGACAGTCCGACGCCGACAGAAGTGCATCACTCTGGTCTTGGAGGCAGAAAACTGAAAGCCATGGGTAAGCGCCCAGTTCTGCGCCTTCCGAATAGCACCTTGCAACCTGCGTTCGGCAACTTGGGTGCTGCAGGAACTAAAAGAGAGACAAAAGTCGTCAGCATAAAGAGAGGGGGACACCGACGATCCAATCGCTGTGGCTAAACTGTTGATGGCGATTAAAAATAATGGAACGCTTAAAACGGAACCCTGAGGAACCCCATTTTCCTGGATATGAGAGGAGCTCAGGGAAGCACCAATTTGAACCCGAAAGGTACGGATGGCTAAAAAATTCTGAATAAAAATCGGTAGGGAGCCCCGGAGGCCTCAGTCATATAAAGTGTTGAGGATGTGTCGTCGCCAGGTTGTATCGTATGCTTTGTGCATATCGAATAAGACGGCAACAAGGTGTTGGCGCCGGGAAAAGGCTGTGCGGATTGCAGACTCGAGGTACACCAGAGTATCGGTGGTAGATCGACTCTGGCGAAAACCGCCCTGGCATGGAGCCAATAATCCACGAGTCTCAAGAATCCAACACAACCGCCGACTGACCATTCGCTCCAACAGTTTGCATGGAACGTTAGTCAGGTTAATGGTCCGATAGCTATCCAAGTTCAGAGGATGTTTGTCGGGTTTAAGTACGGGGATGATGATACTCTCCCGCCACTGTGACGGGAAAACACCATCACACCAAATGCGGTTATAGACCGCAAGTAGGTTACGCCGACTATCTGCTGAGAGATGTTTCAGCATTTGGCTATGGATGCCATCAGGCCTTGGCGCCGTGTCTGGACATTGTCGAAGAGCATTGAGGAGCTCCCACTCAGTGAAAGGACTGTTGTAGGATTCAGAGCGGCGGGTACGAAAGGAGAGGTGCTGGCGTTCTACCCGCTCCTTCAATGTACGGAAGGCCGATGGATAGTTTGCAGAGGCAAAGGCGCCAGTATAATGCTCGGCAAACATCTCTGCAAGAGTGGCCGGGTCCGTACAAACGACTCCATTTGAGGAGATCCCAGGGATTCCCACTGGTGTCTGTAATCCATGTAGCCGCCTGATCTTACTCCAGACCTGCGAGGCTGAGGTGCCTGTCCCAATAGTGGAAACGTACCTCTCCCAGCACTCCTGTTTCCGTCTTCTTATTAACTGGTGAGCACGAGCGCGAAGCCGTTTAAAATCAATGAGATGCTCCTGAGAGGGGTGACGCTTATAGCGTTGTAAGGCCCGCCTACGATCTCTAATAGCCTCAGCTATTTCCGGCGACCACCACGGCACTGCCTTACGCCGTGGGCACCCTGTGGAGCATGGAATTGCAGCTTTTGCAGCAGAAACAATGGTGTGAGTGACGCCCTCGACCACCACATCGATGGAATCGAGTGGGGGAGGTTGAACAATAGCAGTGGACGTGTAATCTTCCCAGTTAGCCCTGCCTGGGGGGGGGGGGCGTTCTGGGGACTGACGTTGTGGCAGTGACAGAAAAAGCGGAAAATGGTTCACTGCCACACAGGTCGTCGTGGGCTCTCCAGTGGACAGATGGTGGAAGGCTGTGACTGCAGATCGATAAATCAATGGCCGAGAACGTGCCATGTGCCACACTAAAGTGTGTGGGGGCACCAGTATTTAATAGGCAGAGGTCGAGTTGAGAAAGTAAAGACTCGACTACTCTGCCTCGGCCAGAAAGCAAAGTACCACCCCACAATGGGTTATGGGCGTTGAAGTCGCCCAATATGAAGAAAGGCGGGGGTAGTTGCGCTATAAGTGCAGCCAAAACATTCAAAGAAATATCACCATCTGGAGATAAAGGCTGCAGACAGTAAACTCTTGTGTTGTCCTTACCCTGAGACCCACTGCTTCTAGTGGTGTACGAAGGGGCACAGGTTCACTATGAACAGAGGTAAGGACATACACACATACACCACCTGAGACCCTGTTATATGAGCTACGGTTACAGTAATATCCCCTGTAGCCACGAAGGGCTGGGGTCCGCATTGGTGGAAACCACGTTTCCTGTAAGGCAATGCAGAAGGCAGGTGTTGTGCTTAAAAGGTGTCGTAGCTCAGCCAGGTGGGGGAAGAAACCGCCGCAGATCCACTGGAGGATAATGCTGTCTGATAACTGGGAAGACATGGAGATTACAAATCAGCGTCACTCAAATCCGCTGTCTGCCTTTGTTCTGGCTCAGTATCCATTATTTCTGTGATGTCCCCGACGGTGAGGTCGTCTGGGGACGCTAGAATTTCCACCTCGTCCCAAGAGGTTGAGGTGGAGTGGTGAGGTGGCTCGGGAGCCACCGTGGTATCCTTCACGTCGTTGTTGTCAACCTTTTTCCTCCGGTCCTACTTGCCCCTCGGGGGCTCCGCCGGCAGGGCTGGCTTCTCAGACTCAGACTCAGGGACTGAGGAGGAGCATGAGGCCCTGCGTCCAGCAGCCTTCAGTTTTGCCTGCTGCTGGCGTGTGTCAGAAGCGACACGGGCGGAACCCTCGGAAGGGAGTGTCCCAAGGGACCCCTTCCGAACGAGGGGTGCCGGAGAAGGTTGTTGTGTCTCCGGCAGAAGGGTGGAGGTTGCTCCCGAGGCAATTACCTTGGGAGCAGAAGAAGGAAGGGAGCCCCCAATCACCTTGGGGGCAGATGTAGGTTTGTGGCCCTGGGGGCCCACAGAAAAAGAATGAGAAGAGATGGGTGTCGCCACAGATGGTGCTGACGATGTAATTGCTGCAAAAGAAGTCGTCATGGCAACTGGGTGTAAGCGCTCGTTTTTCTTCTTCGCCTCCGTCTAGGTCAACCGGTCCAAGGTCTTATATTCAATGATTTTTCTTCCTTTCCGGAGCATAGGGCATTGTGATGAGCAGGGAGGATGCTCCTGGCCACAGTTCACGCAGATGGGCGGCAGAGTACATGGGGCGTCCGGGTGGGCTGGACGTCCACAATCCCGGCAAGTGGCGCTGGAAGGGCAACGGGATGACATATGCCAAAACTTCCAGCACTGGAAGCATCTCATGGGAGGAGGGATGTAGGGTTTTACATCACACCGGTAGCACATCACCTTCACCTTCTCCGGCAGTGTATCGCCTTCAAAGGCTACAATGAAGGCACCGGTGGCAACCTTATTGTCTTGAGATCCACGATGGATGCGCCGGACGAAGTGAACACCTCGCCGCTCGAGGTTGGCGCGCAGCTCCTCATCAGATTGTAAGAGGAGATCCCGGTGGAAAATAATGCCCTGGATGCAGTGAGAATCAAGACAGAGCCATTACGAATCTTGGAGAGGGACTCCACTTCTCCAAAATTCTCCTCCAGATGTTCTACGAAGAACTGAGGCTTCACTGTTGTAAATGATTCCCCATCAGTCCTCGTACATACCAAATATCTAGGCGAATACGGTTCATTTTTGTTAGCAGCCCTGCGTTCCTCCCAGGGCGTGGCCAAAGAAGGGAACGACTTGGGGTCATAATAAGTGGCATGAAACTTCCCACGCTTTGAGACGGTGGTTGTACGTCCACCAATGTTATCTGTTGCTCGTTTCATTGTGGTCCCACGAGCAGCTAGGGATCTAAACGTCCACCCAGGCAGAGCCCCGCTTGCCTGGGTAAGCCTTATACAACTGAGGTGCGGCAGGTTCCTCAGAGGTTGCTCGCTAACGACTGTTCAACCTCAACAGCCATGCATCTCCTCAGCACATAGCACACCTTGAGATTGAGGGTTTTTTTATAGAGGTTTGTACCGTCCTCGCGACCCGGGCGATTAAGCCAAGATCCCCGGGCTCTGAAACGTACAACGTTCCACCGTCGCGCCGAACGATGGTCGTTGAAGCACGCACAGAGCTTACGGTGTAGCGGACTGTTGACGCGACGCAGCCCACAGCTCAGGACCCCAGGTTCGCCAAGCCCGTATCCAGCAAATTAATGCTGAGCCCCTGAGGGGTTGCACGCTGACGCTTGTTGATGGCCCACCACTGAAATCAGCATCAATTTGCGGAATGGTTGCACTTCTGTCACGTAGAAAGATTCTCGGATTATTAGGCCATCATCAGACATTTACTGTTCATATACGCTCTGTGTTAATACCAGTCTAGCCTCCCATAGTATCACACTAGCTCTGTATGTTTCTTTCTTAGTACTAATATTTCAAATTATTCTGTACTCTGTCCTTACAGCAATTCTTTGTTTAATTGTGAACACTATAATTGAATATGTTTATCTGCACCTTTTTTCAGTTCGATTGCATACCTCCGATTTGTTAAGCTTCTCAATTCATCAATACACCCCACCTATACCGCCCTACCAACCTCTATATTTTTGTCTATTTGTTTATTTAGTTGTAATAGTGTGTCAGGTTTCTAATATTTGCATCACCTTGTGTTTTGAACAACCCTTAAAACATGACATTCTTGTTTAACTTTTTTTTAGTCATGTTGTAAAGAATTTATGTTTGCACTGTTTCTGTCTGTACGGTATTTATGTTTCCTTTTTTCAGTAATATTAATTTACAAAATGTTCAAATGTTTGTATAGCTTATGGGACTTAACTTCGGGGTTATCAGTCCCTAAACTTACAAACTACTTAAGAACTAACTAATACTCAGGACGTCACAAGTATCCATGCCCGAGGGGGATTCGAACCCCTGACCGTAGTGGCCGTGCAGAACGCGACCGGAGCGCCTCAGTCCCCTCGGCCACGGCGGCCGGCATTAATTTACAGATTTCATTCAAATATTTATATACACTGTAACTGATCCATCAAAGTTACTTTACTCTTCTGTTTGTAACATATCTTCTGTTTTACTGACAAGTTCTTTGACTTAATTTCAGTAAATGTGTGATGATGGCCTAATAAGCCGAAAATCGATTCACAAAATAAACAAAACCGTAGAACAAACACAAAATTGTGTATTTTTATCTTCATAATGAATATGTTCTACCAAGAAGTGACGGAAGAAACAGTTAACATAGAAAGATTCTCTTCAGTCGTCGTTGGTCCCGTTCTTACAAGTATTTTATCGGGCCGCAGCGATGTAGGCGGTTTGATATTTTACCTGACTGAGGTCGAGAAATGGTCGCTACATCGGAGATGCTGTGTCCCATCTCGCCGGCCGCGGTGGCCGAGGAGACTGAGGCGCTCCAGTCACGGTCTGCACGGTCACTACGGTCGGGGGTTCGAATCCCCCCTCGGGCATGGATATTTGTGCCGTCCTTAGTCTTAGCTAGTTCATAAGTAGTTTGTAAGCTTAGGGACTGATGACCCCGTAGTTAAGTCCCATAAGTTCTACAAACATTTGAACATTTTGTCCCATCTCTCGTGCACCGACTATAACACCGCCTTGAAATTCACTTAATTCGTGATAAGACGTTGTTGTAGTAGCAGTAACCGATCTAATGCCTGCGGCAGTCACCTGTTGTCTCATGTAGGCGTTGCCGATTGCAGCGCCGTCCTCTCTTTACATATCTCTGTGTTTGCATACGTATACCTGTATCAGTTTCTTTAGCTCTTCAGAGCACACTAACATGTATACTGCAACATGCTACTAGAATGATGTTGTTACTGTACGTTGCCATGCACGGGGTGGAGAGAATAATCCGAACACCATGCAGTACACTACATATTGTTTCAAGTTTGCACTACTGTGTACGTGTGAACTCAAGAGACAGGATCGCAGTGCACATAGGAAGTCTTGGACGTTACCTTGCATTATATTATACGGTTTGATCTGCGACGGTCAACGCAAATGATTTGAGAAATGCGTTCCACAAAGGCCAAATCAGTGGGAGCGCTGTTAGAAGCATCTGTGACGGAAACGACTGCACTAACGATTCGCAAGCGACAGTGTCATCTGTAATGACAGCGTGCACAAAACGACATAAAGCAAGAGGAATAGAGGGCGGAACACGAAGTTTACCTGCAACGGCCGACGCGCTTTGAGAGACAACAAAACTACCGCGGGAAAAGCGACTGCCAAACTTGATAAGTACTGTACATAGTTAAGGAACGTTTACACAGTTAAAATGTAGGTGTTAAAATAAAACTGGGTGAGTGAAAGGCCGTTGGTCCACTTAAGCTATTGCTTTTTATTAGAGTCATGGAGAGCCACACAACCGGTTTCGCAACCGTATAGTTGCATCTTCAGGTGCAGTTACTGTACAAAAATGATATTGTTTTAATAAAATATTTAGATGCAAATGTTACGTATTAAAACAGCAAAAAATCCAAACAACTTGCCTATCAGAAAGGGAACCAACGGCCTATCACTGAGACAAATCCAATTTTAATTTAACATTAACATTTTAACTGTGTGACAGTTCCTTAAACATGTATAAATATTTTAGTCCTACATATAAAATTCTCTTAATTAACGCTGTTATCAAAACAGTAGCGCTGGAACTTAACTTTTACCGAAGGACTGCAACTGAGAAACAATAACGATAACCACAACGCAGCAGCGGAAGTGTTGCCACGATCGTAAAATCTGGACACTTGACGACTACTAGTTTGTGGTATGGTCCTACAAATCATCGTTTACATTGGTTCGTACAAACGACCGGATTTAAAAAAAAGTTCAAATGTTTGTAAATCTATCGGACCAAACTGCGTGGTCATCAGCCCGTAGCTTACAAACTACTTAAACTAAGGTAAACTAACCTAAGGACAACACACACACCCATGCCCCAGGGAGGACTCGAACCTCCACAGCGAGCAACCGCGCGCTCCGCAGCGAGACGCTTTAGACCGCTCGGCTACTCCACCGCGGCGACCGGATTTATCTAGCAAACACCCCGAAAGAAACTTACGATTCGGCATGACTGCGGGGGGGGGGGGGGGTGTTCCATCATGATGTGGGCATCCACATGCTGGTATTCAAGTATTTCTATTATTGCTCTCACTGGCCGGTTAAATGTGAAGAATTATCTCTCCACTACTGGTAGTAAACTGCTTACTATGACTAACACATTGCTAACGGACACTGCTATACCTTAAAATGATAATTCTCCTACACACACACACACACACACACACACACACACACACACACACTGCCAGGCAAAAAGGTTCCGGCGTATTTGGAACATCATCAGAAAATTATCAGACATCTCCCATGGATAGCACAAGCGCTATGTCTCAATATTTGAACCTTTATGGGGAGTTTTAGAACAGAGACTGAGGACCTAATTTACAGTTCCAAAAGCAATAAATTAAATGGCGAATTATTTTTTTTATTCGACATTATTGTAAAAGGAGTGTGGCAGACAATTCTTTTTTTATGAAAATAGTAAATACAGGCCCCAGATATTAGCCAATAGTGGGGTATACAAAATTATTTGCTCAGATCGTGGTAAGTTTTACATTGGCCAATCAGGTAACGCCGTAGCAACTAGACTAAAAGGACATTGACGCGGTTGGAGGTCAAAAAATCATGACTCCACCTTAGCTGCATGTGTACCGAGTGAGGGCCACAGATACCAACCACTCAGCTAACAAATGCTCGAAACTCAATCCACTAGGGGCCTTAGAAATAAACATCTGACTCACAGTCCAGACTTAAATGATAAAACAGTCCTCAATACATCACCACTTCTGAACCCACCCTAATTCTCAGAATTTCCAATACAACTCACCAGGCCTGCTTTATTCCTCCTTGTTTCTTCTTATTGTACCTCACTCTGTTTTTGAGTCAGCATATGTTTGTAATAGGTTTCAGTACTTTGATCTTACTATTTCTTTACTCGTATGAAGTTGTAAACCTAATTTAAATTTCGTAGAGCCACTGTTTATTTACTTTCTGTGCTAATACCAGTCCAGCATTCCATTGTACCACACCTCTTTTGTATCTTTCTTTGTTAGTACTAACATTCCAAATTATTCTGTACTCTGTCCTTACATTAGGCCTAATTCATCTAATGGTGCTCACTATAATTGTATATCTTCATTTTCGCCGTTTTTCAGTTCGAGTGCATATCTCCGATTTGTTAAGCTTCATAATTTTCCAATACACCACTCCTATATCCTCCTATCTCATTCCTCTGTTTTTGTCTGTTTGTTTATTTACTTATAGTGCCCCAGGATTCTAATATTTATTCTATATATCTCAGGTGTTGTCTCTCCTTGTATTTTGAACAACCTTTCAAACTTTAGATTCTTGTTTGATTTTATTTTATTCACTGCAGTCATTGTTGCCATGAAATTGTTTTTATTGCACTATTTCTCGAGATATAGTACCAATGTTTCCTTTTTGAAGTACTATTAATTTACAAATTTCATTTAAATATTTATTTACATTGTAAATGCTGCATCAAAGGTGCTTATAACATCTCTTTCTGGTTTGTTGACAATGTAAGTTCTCTGACTAACCTTCAATAAATATCTGATGATGGCCTAAAAAGCCGAAAATCGATTCACATAATAAACAAACCTGTAGGATAAACACAAAATTGTATATTTTAATTTTCATAGTGAATTTTTTCTGCCCAGAACTAATGGAACAATCAGTTAATATAAAATTCTTTTTTATTTCATACAATATATAATGGTCAAGCCACAGATACTAATAATTGAAAACTTTAATTTACATGGCACCATGATCAAATGTAGATAGATAGAAGTCACAAAATAAAATTTTATAACAAGTACTGATTACCGTTGTTGTTTAGATATATCTTTAAAAGTTCGTTTGATGCATGAACTGGAGCAAAGCCGCGTAAAGGAATCCACCCGACCCCCAACTGGTCTGCTATATCCAAGGCATATAATATCCCAACTATTTTCGATCATGAGTTATTCCACACCTTAACACAGCAGGGAATGCTGTACTGGTATAACTGGTGGTACTGTACAGGTGTTCACTCCGTTGATCATTTGGCATGCAAAAATAAGCTTGTCCTAAACTTAAAATAGTTAAAATATAGTCGGGATTCGGGTGAGAACTACAATGCGTTCAGAAATAGTAGTTGTCTTCCCGTGAGTTTGTAATTTGCAGAACTTGCTGGAATGAATCTAGAACACAGTGCAAATTCGTACTCTGCTCTGTGCACAAGATGTCAAGATATCAATACAGCGTTGCTTCAGTTACTTGTTTATAGTCCTGGTCACAAAACGGCGTGGTTCTCTATGAATTAAGGATGAAAGATAAACGAAAGCTCCAATAAACAAATGCCGAATGTTTTGGTGCATGATTGGACAGCATCCTTTTGGGAACTACACTCCTGGACATTAAAATTGCTACACCACAAAGATGACGTGCTACAGAATCGAAATTTAACAGACAGGAAGAAGATGCTGTGATATGCAAATGATTAGCTTTTCAGAGCATTCACACAAGGTTGGCGCCGGTGGCCGACGCCTACAACGTGCTGACATGAGGAAAGTTTCCAACCGATATCTCATACACAAACAGCAGTTGACCGACGTTGCCTGGTGAAACATTATTGTGATCCCTCGTGTAAGAAGGCGAAATGCGTAACATCACGTTTCCTTCTTTGATAAAGGGCGGATTGTAGCCTATCGTGACTGCAGTTTATCGTATCGCGACATTGCTGCTCGCGTTGGTCGCGATCCAATGACTGTTGCAGAATATGGAATCGGTGGGTTCAGGAGGGCAATACGGAACGCCATGCTGGATCCCAACGGCCTCGTATTACTAGCAGTCGAGATGACAGGCATCTTATCCGCATGGCTGTAAAGGATCGTGCAGCCACGTCTCGATCGATGAGTCAACAGATGGGGACGTTTGCAAGACAACAACCATCTGCACGAACAGTTCGACTACGTTTGCAGCAGCATGGACTATCAGTTCGGAGACCAAGGCTGCGGTTACCCTTGAAGCTGCATCACCGACAGGAGCGCCTGCGGTGGTGTACGCAACGACGAACCTGGGTGCACGAATGGCAAAACGTCATTTTTTCGCATGAATCCAGGTTCTACTTACAGAATGATCATGTTAACATCCGTGTTTGGCGACATGGCCGTGGACGCACACTGGAAGCGTGTATTTGTCATCGCCATACTGACGTATCACCCGGTGTGATAGTATGGGGTGCCATTGGTTAGAGGCTTTGGTCATTTCTTGTCCGCATAGACGGCACTTTGAACACCGTGTGTTACAACCGGTGGCTCTACCCTTCTTTCGATCCCTGCCAAACCCTACATTTCAACAGGATAATGCACGGCCGCATGTTGCAGGTCCTGTACGGGCCTTTCTGGATACGGAAAATGATCGACTGCTGCCCTGGCCAGCACATTCTCCAGGTCTCTCACCAACTGAAAACGTCTGGTCAATGGTGGCCGAGCAACTGGCCCGTCACAATACGCCAGTCACAACTCTTGATGATCTGTGGTATCGTGTTGAAGCTGTACCTGTACACGCCATCCAAGCTCTGACTCAATGCCCATGTGTATCAAGGCCATTATTACGAGCAGACGTGGTTGTTCTGGGTACTGATATCTCAGGATCCATGCGCCCAAATTGCGTGAAAATGTAGTCATATGTCAGTTCTAGTATATTTGTCCAATGAGTACCCGTTTATCATTTTCATTTGTTCTTGGTGTAGCAATTTTAATGGCCAGAAATGTATAAAGAAATTTTGTTCCTCGAAGAGTTGCAACTGAATTCAAAGCGAATGGTGGGTCAACTCCTTAGTAATAAATCGATATTCATATCACTTTGTTCCCCGCCTGTATGTTGCAACAGGTACAGTTTGGAGGTAAGAGGACCCGGCGTGCCACTTTACGTGTTGATGTGAGCAGGAGAAGACTTAATTTGAGTCCACTACTCCAGAATCGGTTATAGTCACGCGCTAGCTACTGCCAGGAAGTCGACAGCACGAGGACGTTGCCAAGTACGGTGTTGGTGACGTCTCAGTGAGATGACGCACCAGATGCGTGACATTTCAGACCGGCAGCTGCGCGCTGCTCACGTTTTCATCTTCCAGAGAGTTGTGTATGCGCCACACGCTGCCGCGAAAGCAGTCCTCAGTCGCTTTCGTGGCCTGCCACTAGAGCTCCTAAATACAGTGGCGTAGCTATCATAGGGCTAGGCGGGGCAGTGCCCCGGGGCCCCCGACCTCAAGGGGCCCCTCGGCCTCCGTGAGCAATGTTCGAGAAAAGTTACGGTAAAGCGTCGAATTTTTTAATTAAAAAAAAAATAAATAAATAAATAAAATATTTATTTTAATTTTTTTTTACTCTGCCGCCCTAACGTCCACCACCTCCACCTCCCCTCTAACCAAGCTTCCCACAGTACCCGCACTAGGCCACCGGGTGGCGAAGCAGTGCTTCTAATGGGGCCGTTACTTCCCAGGAAGGCACTCGGTGGCGCTGCTGACAGGCCAAGCCGCCAGTCGCTGTGTACAACAATTCAATTTCAGTCGACGTAGTAGTATAAGTAGTGGCAGTATCAAAGAATCCCACAGCAACAGTTGAGCTTTCCAAGTGATGTGGCGTGTCGCTCGGCGAAGTGTGAAGGATCGCGGGCCTCCAAATACTGTATAAACTTCATATCGGCAAATACAAGTGTATAGTACGATTATCCGAATAAACCGGTTTTCCCAACATCCATGTCCCCAAATTACTTCGGACAGTCGACGTTCTACTGTATTGTAGTTGAATGAAGGTTTCTGACTTTCAACTTTTTGAACCGTGGTCAACAAACCTCAGACGCACGAAGTGATATCCAAAAATTATTCCCAACTCAGAATGTAAACATAACAAGATCTATTGCTTGTCCGCTACGGCGTGGATCCTGCCACTATTAGCGAGTTGTCGATTGAAGTCGGAATTGCCATGGCTGCCAATCTTTACGAAATAACAAACAATGGCGTTGAATTACTAGCCGTGTGTTTGACAATCAACGTGTGGCCACATTTGAATATGAAGTCTCTACAATGTAATCTTACAGAAGGGTATTATTATGGTAACTCAACTGTTTGTGTAGTGAATTCCCCCAAGGGAGTGCTTCTTAATCATAGATCCCAACGAAGTTCTGTAATCAACTGCACTCTGAAATTCGTGCAAGAAGAAGAGAAAATATGGGTAGTGAATGACTGTGTGCATTTATTACTGATCGCCGCGTCCTCAGTGAAGCTTCTGCCTACAACTTCATTCGCCGAATATGGAGCAACTTCGAAAACTATCCCATGGGGTGTATTATCTGCATGTCCTACCCAAGTCCAACCTTATCCCTCTGCAAATTTTCATCCAAATCCACCCAGAAAATTTTGCGTGAAATCATAACAACCAAACAAACTGTAATTGTGTTTGAGAGTACGATCGAATATTATCTGCTGCGTGACATATAATAATTTACTTAATAGGATGTAGGTTTGCCTCATTATGTCTTCCTGTGGGTGTTAAGGAGCTGATGATGAAGTAGTTTTGTATCTGTATAGCTTTAAAAGAGGGCCCCAATGTCATTTTCGCCCCGGGGCCCTTGGTGATACAGCTACGCCACTGCCTAAATACCCAGGCTGAATCGTCCGCCATGTTTGTCCCAACATGGTTGGAATCGCGCTGCACTAACAGCGTAGAGGCGCATGGCCTGCCATCTTTCACAAACGATTTTACAAAAACTAATTGGTAGAAATATTTAATTTTTCTGCTACTTAAATCTTTGTATGTCAGCATTGTGAAGAAATGCTCGTCATTTCGTTAATAGTCATAGTTAAAAAGATATTGGCTTCGAAATAAGAGACTGCGCTACATTAGGAAAAGTTTGCAGTAAAAAATGGAGGCTGCTATGATATTCCGTTTGGTGCTTGTTGCACCATATGTTGCTACGGATGAAACTTTCCTAATAGATTGAATTTTATTTTCGACCTTTCACTCATACCGCTAAACTTCATTTAGCGCACTCATTTCCGATGGCGGTAAGGCCAGAATGAATCATTGCGTATCTCATACACGGTTAGAGGTATCAAAATGATATTTTGACAAATGATAACATGCAAATAGTGGAGTATTTTGCCACGTGCTTACTACGCAAAACTTCATTAATTGTAGCGATATTCAAGGAAATACATAGTTGTAGAATGAAAAAGAGTAAAGTTGGTGATTTATTATTCGATTTGCAGATATCACTTCGTCACTCACAAATGTTTATTTCTTTGCTTCTTATCCATTGTGTTTCAGAGTTACTACTCAGTTTACAAAACCTAATAGGAGTTACATTTCCTTCAGTTTAAATCCTAGCAGTAACAGAACGGAAGTTACTAGATCTAATGAGGATTTTATGTGAGAATAGTTGAAAATGTCAGATAGAAAGGTTCTCTTCACTAGCTAACTAACTGACTTGTTCTCATTTCCTCACATAATACAGCACTCTGTATTGAGATATTTAGACTATCCTTTTCACATAACTGAAAAATTGAAATTGCATATTACATAGAGACACAGCACTTTTATAGTATGCAACTATTAAATTTAATAGGTTAAAAGAAGTCAGTACCAGTATCTTCAAGTATGGATGGTATGCAGTAACAACATGTGCCTAATTATTAGGAGCTCTAATACGGTAGACGTGTTACTACTAGACGGGCGGGCGGATCCCAGTGCGTCATATTTAACTGACATTATCTCAAGATATACGTTTCTCAGAGTTTCTGTTTGGAGAGGATGAAAATTTGATGTATTTTGAACATTTCATTCGCTTAATGTGTTCAGATAACTTCAACAACAAAAAAAGTTACTCACATGTCGAAAATTCCGTAACGTCGTTAGAAAGTGCATGGTCGTAAACTATCAGTATATGCTGTTTATAAACTATTGCCATAAATAAAAACTAAAATGAAAATGCAGTGTAGTTCTTAATGAACACATTGATGAAAGTTTCACGTTGATACAGTCAGTAGTTTGTGAGTGTGAGCGAGTTGAATGAAACGCGAGATAACGCGTGAGCTTCGTCCGGAACGTAGTAACTCCTCCATCTCGGGGGAAAAAATGGCGGATAGTTCAGCTCGGGTTTATAGGAGCCTTACCTGCCACTAAAGCACTAGATATACCGAGCTGAACATCCGCCATTTTGAATCCCAATCCGATGACCGTGTTGTATGCTTTGTGTGGTGTAGCGAAGTGAATCAGCGTATATTTTCTGATTTTATTGTTTCACCGAGTGAAATGGTTGGTTGTGCTGCTCCGAACTGCTCAAATAATAGCAGACATGGTTGATATAAATTTTATCGGTTTCCTTCAAACAGAGATCGGCGTAAAAGGTCGCTTGTAAACATGAAGTGCCAAGTACGGAAGACAAAAATCGATATTTTGTATTTGTATAAGGAATAGTTATGCTGACAGAGATGTAATAATGGAAAATAGTCCTACACACGTAATCAATGGTTTAATTTTGCAACAGGTTGTTAACACGACACACAGTCTGTTTAAAGTTAGCTACTTTTCTTGATTTTATTTACACCACCTACGGAGTTATTCTAAGAGCTGTTAATTGTATTTGAAGTGATGCAAGAGTGCAGCTGGCTTTACCCAGCTGGTGGTTTTTAAATTATATTATTTCGCTTTATTCAGTGTTTTGTAGGCCTAAGCCAAGCTATGAACAGGATGTCTGAAATAAAAAAAGAAAAAAAAATTGAACTTCGCAAACAAATGTGAACAGGAAGTTGTACATGAAATGCATTAAATTAAAAACTTTGCATGCAACATTCACTTTATTTTAAAGGGCGTGCTACCTGAGAGACTTTATTTAGGCGTTATATAACGAAATCGGACGTTCGAAGTTATTGATCACATTTTGACGTAAAATCTTCTCTGAAATACGGTGTGTGTAAAATATGCGAGGCATTAGAGGAGGGAATACGGAAAGCGCAATATCGCAATTTTGTAACCGTTTTCGAATGCAACTCTTAGTTACCGTAACCGTATGTGGACGTACCATTCATAATTCAAAAAATATAAATTTATAATGTATTTTAACTGTATGTGTTAAATATTTAGAACGGCATAATATGCCTTACTTTGGAATTAAAATGAATGTATCACATCGCTAAATATCTATCTAATCAGTAACTTTAAGTTGCCTGTCTCTTACTGTCAAATGTAAGTAAATAAATTTCCTATGGTGTAATATTTTCTGCGTTAGAAAAGTATATTTAGTGGATTTCAGAGCATTATAAAAAGCGTAAGAGTTTCGCGCCTTTAATGTGGGATTCAAAATGGCGCCTTGTTCTGCTTGTACTATACAGTGCTCTACCTGCCACAGTTACGTCACAGCACGCGCCCTACAGTGAAGTAGCAGCGAGGTGCAGCAGTGCCATCTCGCGGGTGGGTGGGCGTATTAATTAGGAAGTGTGGCGAAAGGCTGACGGCAACATCCGCCGCGATCGGTCGCTAAACACCCACATCCCGTCGCCGCCCCAGCAAGCGCTCTCTCTCTCTCTCTCTCTCTCTCTCTCCCCCCCCCCCCCCTTTCTCAAATGAGGGCCTGCGCGCATAAATGTGTCGCAATAAGATTTTAGAGTCACGGATTTTTCCATATTTACTGTTTAATGCGTCAGCAAGCGACTTGTGTGTGTGTGTGTGTGTGTGTGTGTGTGTGTGTGTGTGTTTGTGTAACAGAGATGTATGTAGACTAGATATTCCTGCAGCAATTCGGACGTGTATCGTAATCATTCTTTCAAACACGAAACGGCCGGTTGTTAACACACATCGAACCCAAGCCACCGCTGCGTGTCTGACGACTACAAGACGACTAAACGCTGAACAAAACTCCATCAGCTATTCTGATATTCACACTTAAGTGCCTGAGAATGTGTTCATCGAATAATTTTGCACTCGGTATTTCACTACCGTTCCACTTTCGAAAGGCGGAAAAATATCTAAATCTTTTTTGTTCGAGCTCTAATTTCGCTTATTCCAGTCTGATGATCATTGATCCTTACGAAGGCAGGCGGGTTAACAAAATGATTTTGTATTGAGAAAAAGAAAGCTTATGATTGAAATTTCCTAAATAGATGTTACCGAAATGAAACATGGGATTGTATTATGGTTGCTCTCCGATTCGTGTCTTACAAAAGGTGAGAGAATGTCGTGGAACACGATAAGAGCTGACCCTTTTGTTTTTTTGTACTTTCTCAATGTCTTTCATCAATGTCATCTTATTAGGATCCCACACGGAGCAGCAATATTCTGCCACAGAATGGGCAAGCTTAGCCTTCACTTTACAGTATACTAGCGATTTTTGACACTAAAGCTTCGCACTGTTATATACAAAAGATCTTCAGTCGTTTATGATATATTCATGTCGCATAGAAACTTCCATTCAGAATGTGTAATGACAGACGTGTCTTTCGCCTGTAACAATGCCCAAATTATTTAGCGACACCCTAAAGCAATCGTTTCTGGATGAGCAAATTTATGCATAGAAGAAGAGTAATTACACTCATATTTAGAAAAGGGAGAATGCCTTAAAAGACTAGAGACAGAAATACATGTAAATTAGTGTGTTCTGCAGAAATAATTCGCTTCTCAATTACGTCAGCCAACTGCTTCAAAGTCCCCTCTAGCGGTAAAATTGTGCCTGCAGCTCCTGTTACCATTATAAAGTGAAGGCGTGCCTCGCAGACGTTCGTGCGCGATCCGCAACGTCAAATCAGTGTGTTTGAAAGAGGGCGCTCTAATGGCATGAGAGAAGGTAATGCGTCCATCCGGGAAACTAGTGTTGGTTTCGGCAGTGCAACAGGAGAGTTCTGAATGGTTCATTAAAGGCCGCAGAACACTACAAGATGAGTCAGATCACACCATCCAGACCAGCCCCAGAGTAGATCGACTCCTCATCTGAATGACATTGCAGGACAGATCGGCGTCGTTCTCAGCTCTGGCTTTTAGACAGTCAGGGGTGGGAGTCCGTTTATATCGGCACGGGTTAAGCGCGCGTACTCCACTTCTCCGCCTACCTTTGAGTAACGTGCAGAAACATGTCGTATGGGACGACGACAGTGGGGACAGGAATGGTACCGGATAGTATTTTCGGACGATTCCAGATTGTGTTTGAAAATGGTGACCGCGTTTTGGATACCCGCAGCTAGAAACAGCGGCATCGAGTGCCTACAATCGTACGAGACATACAGCGCCAACTCAACGCCATTTGGTGTGAGGTGCTCACAGTTGTTGCTGCTGTCTCAACGAGACAATCAAAATTATCACCGAATGCTTGAATCCCAAGGCAGCAACATTTAAAAAAAAAAAAAAAAAAAAAAAAAAAAAAAAAAAAAAAAAAAATGAAGACAGTAGAATCGGACCACCACGTCCTCTACAATCTCCAACCCGATCATCGGAGATTAAAAGCAAGACGAAGTTTTCTGAGATCGATGGAAGATTATGAAGAGCTCAAAACCAGACTGGACCCTTGGATGAAGACCTCAATACAACACTGTAGCCGAGAGAAAAACTAGTACCAGGATGCGATGAAAAATGGGGAACCTCGAATGCACTGAGCAGACTACGTAGGTCTATGGGCACTGCAAGAGCCAGACACGCTCTTAATAACCCTGCAAAGTCCGCCGTATGCGTTTGCGAAGTACTACAAACAACCTATCCACTAAACCGCACCAAAAGTACTACAGATGGCCTTAAAGACAGAAAGGAAGGATTAGAGTTTAACGACCTCTCGACGGAATTTGATCTGACGTCACGTTGTGTCTTGTAGTTCGAAAAGCTCCTGTGGTGGCTCGGAGCTAGACGGACACTGCAGGTTGTGCTGATCTTCATGCCTCCAAAGTAACAGAAAAGAAACAAAAGTGAGCGAAAAGTTAATGGAAGACACCTGCGTCACAACAAGAGAAAAAAATTAAAAAAGAACGTATCGATGTTCCGTCAACTCTCAACTCACGGTAGCGGCAAAAACTCGGCAGCTGCAGGGACAATGTACAACGCTGCTTCGTTAGCTTGGATAACGCTCCTCCAGCTTGTAGGCGACTGCCTTTCCATTTGCGCGGGCATCGGCCTCTAGACACAGCTTATGTCTGTGTCCGCCATGAATTCAAGTTGTGGGCATGATTTGTAAGGTATTGTAGATTGCCGAAACAAATGAACATTGGTCTTCAGAAGAATCTATTAAGATATGTCCCTAGAAAAATAGCATCTAATTCGTCTGTTTTTACTCCGATAATAAAATAAGGTAATGAACATATCCACAAACGTCAGTAAAATAATTACAGAATAATGTGTCCGATATAAATACAAAATATTTTTAATAATACAGCGCTTCTAGAAAAAATAATAGTAGGTATTAGTAGTTCGCCTGGAAAAACCTCAACTATCCTACAAATTAACAGGTACAATCTCCGAAATTACATTCATCGGAGCAACGTCAGTAGCTTTCCATATACACGCAGACGTTCGCCAAGGAGACGGACTCTCCTCCCCCCCCTTCCTCCCACCCTTTTATTAATACAGATTCTGAACAATATCGTGAAGACAAGCGTAAAGGAAATAAAGGGAACTCAACATAGGATTTAAAAAAGCAGGGAATAAATGTGAAGTGTCAGGCTTTCGCATACGATTTTGTCATTCTAATCAACAATAGAAAAGAAGCCAAACTTACACAGGAGAAACTTCACGAAACCTTACAGAAAAATGGCCTACAAATTCCCAATTAATCTCCCCATTACAACCCGGTAAGGCGAGGTGACACAAGTTAAGCATTTCAAATATCTAGGAAAGACCATCCAACCATCAGGATTGAATACAACAACCAATCAAGAAAGAACCTCCAAATTACAACGAGCATATAAGCTGATTTCGAATTGTGTTGTTATGGTCTTCAGTCCGGAGACTGGTTTGATGCAGCTCTCCACCCTACTCTATCCTGAGCAAGCTTTTTCGTCTCCTCATAAGAACGGCAACCCACATCCACTTGAATCTGCTTACTATACGCGTCTCTTGGTCTCCCTCTGCGATTTTTACCCCACACACTCCCATCCAATGCTAAATTTACGCATTTCGAATTACTGCCATAAAATACTGTCAATGCAAAACTGAGACATCACAAAACAATAGCTTTACCCGAACTCGAAGCGTTCTTTGCCGCAGAAACTACAGTGATTAATGGTCATTCCAAAATAAGAGATTGACAAGCAGGAAAGGACAATTCTAAGGAAAATATCCTGTAGTAAATTTTCGTGAAGAAATTTAGTTAAAAACATCATCAAGAAAGGTCTATAAACACAAAGAAACCATAACGAACATCTTTAGAAAGATAAGGATGAAATTCTGTGGTCATTATCAGCAGGACGAGCATGGTAAATCTTTGAGATAGCAAGCACTAGCAAATACGAGGCCAAATGGAGCACTGAAAAAGAAGAAGACATTACAGAACTGTGAATCACACAGGACAACATAAACAATCGAGAGGAATTCAAAAACTTCATAAATAAACATACATATAAACAAAAACACACACGAAAAATAATAGGAAATAGATGGTCGGAAGAGCGCAAAAGAGAACAATGCGAGAGTATGAAGATAATTCGAGAAGAACGGAGAAGGAATGATCGTGACTACTGAAGTTCAATACTCTCTTAATAGGAAATAGTCGAATATAATGATAATAATAATAATAATAATAATAATAATAATAATAATAATAATAATAATAATTCGATGCAAATCAAAAAGGTTCCTCTGATTTACGGAAGCGTCGTATGTGTACTTTGTTGCGCCACGAAAAAGGGGAGATAACGCTGCCCCATATATTCATAAGGCGCTATCTGATAATGAATCAGCAGCTTATGCCATTCGAGGAGAGCAGATATTGTAGTCAGCCTTCAGCAACTTCACCTGCAAGTACAGCGTGGCCTCACACACATTTTCTGTCGTTTTCCCGAAGTTTTTACTTCAAACATTGACAAGTGACAGGTCGGCATGCTCCTCACCGCTATACCGTTAATACGCCATACCGCTCCGAAACTAAAGTCCCTTCAACAACAGTCGTATAACAAGATATGAGACTGCATTGAACACTAAAATATACTCATCAGCTTTGACCAGAAACTCTGAAGGACTAAGGCGATTATGACACCATAAAATCGCAGTCAAAATGCCAACAGTACCGCGAGAATGTAGAAGTTTTGAGCGAAGTCGTTCTTATTAACGTCTTAAAACACTAAAACCACTTGTAAATATCTCGCCAAAATTTGCAAAGTTGACGGTTTCATCGAGGTGTAAATAGAACTACAGAATGAGTTGTCATGATCTTTCATTAACCTCGCCAGCTCAGACATCTAGACATCTGGCTATTGCTGACTTCAATCTGTCAACACAGCAGTTCAGTAAAGAAAAGCGTTAATATGACACGATCGTTAGCTTCGCGACATACGACCAAACAGTGACTTTGTAACCTAACACATGCTGCAGCTCAGTGTCACCGTAACATCCACTTAAAATAACTGGAATTAAATAATTGCTCAGGTCTAAGCAAAACAACATTATCCCCAAGATTGTGATATCGTAAATTAGTTGGGAATGACACGATTCAGCGCGTATACATATCCTACGCAGTAACGTGTAGGGGAGTAAATTAAAGTTGCATAGGGAAAACTTGTTTATCCCAAACTTCAATAAGGAACGCAATGTCTGCGGAGAGGGGGGGGGGGGGAATTTACGAGATAAACAGCAGAAATACCGAAATTCGGTAATTGTATATAGAGGCTACGTCAGAGCAGTGGACATTTGCTCTCTCGATGAACTTCAGCTTATGAAAAGTTTGGGGATCATCGACAGCATTAATATATTTTTTGAAATGTATGACACCTTTGCTATCCATAAATTTTATTTTCCTGTGGCCAATTTTGGTGTTAAACCATCGTCCTAGTTTTAAAAAATTAGAACAATAACATACCACACATCTAGCCTTTGTAAAATATCGTAGTGCTACTTTTGATATGAAAGATTTTAATCATCTCAAAATTATAAAAAGAAATAACTCAATCCATTCACAACACAATTTTTGTAGTGTCTGAATCAAGTTACGTCTTTTTACAATTTTGAAATTATGATTTAAATCTTTCATATCAAAAGTAGCTTTATGGTATTTCACACAGACAAAACGTACGGTATGTTAGTGTCCTAATTATTTTTAGCTATCACCATGGATTAGTACAGAAACTGGTTACAAGTATAATAAAAATTTTGAACAGCAGTCATGAATTTCAATAAAGCATTATAGTAACTTAGACAGCCACTGCGTTGACCACTTTGTGTGTAAGGCGTATTGACAAATTCCGTATTCAGGCAATTCACGCACCAATTGTCAATCATATAAAATTTTATGTCAGTACGACATGTTTCGGAACTATATTATATCATACTCAAGTAATGAAAAACAAGGAAGCACGTAATATTAAAATAGGGCGCATGATTTTGATGATTCACGAACCAAATATGCAATTTACAAACCTAACATACCTAAAAAATTTGTCTCGCATTCGGCAACGTCATCAATAAAATACATGCAGCGTACATCCTTTATGAAAGTAAGCATGTGTCTTGGAAGAACTGATACTGATGTGGTGATGCTGTCCTGTAGACCGCAACTGTTGTTGTTGTTGTTGTTGTGGTCGTCAGTCCGGAGACTGGTTTGATGCAGCTCTCCACAATACCCTATCCTGAGCAAGCCTCTTCAACACCACATAAGAACGGCAACCTACATCTGTCTGAATCTGATTACTGTATCCATCTCTTGGTCTTCCTCTGCGGATTTGACCCCAAACACTTCCCCCCAATGCTAGATTCACGATTCCTTGATGTCTAAGAATGTGTCCTACCAATCGATCGCTTCTTTTAGTCAAGGTGTCCTTTTCTCCCCAATTCTGTTCAGTACCTCCTCATTAATTACGCGATCCACCCACCTAATCTTCAGCATTCTTCTGTAGCACCACATTTCAAAAGCCTCTATCCTCTTCCTGTCCGCATTGTTTATCGTCCATGTTTCACTCCCATACAAGGCAACACTACACACAAATGCCTTCAGAAGGGACTTCCTTAGGCTTAAATCAATATTCTATGTTAACAAATTTCTCTTTTTCAAGAACGCTTTTCTACCCATTGCCATTCTGCTTTTTATCACCTCAGTACTGCGACCATCATTTGTTATTTTACTGCCCAAGTAATAAAACTCATCCACCTCCTTTATTGTTTCGTTACCTAATTCCTTCAGCATCATCTGATTTTCTTAGACTGCACTCCATTACCCTAGTTTTGCTCTTGTTAATGTTAATCTTATATGCACCTTTCAGCGCACTGTCCATTCCGTTCAACCTCTTCCAGGTCCTTTGCTGTCTCTGACATAGTCCGCAACTATGCATCATGAAATTGGTAGTGTTGTTCTAAAGGACGAGCCTACGTTGACAAAGCACATATGCCGCATGTGTTTTACTGATGACGTCACCTAATGGCAGACTAATTTTTTTTAGGTGTGTTAGTTTTGTGAATTGCACAGTTGGGCGTGAGTAGTCGAAATCGTGTGCCCTATTTCAATGTGTGTGGCAGACTAATTTTTTAGGTATGTTTGTTTTGTGAATTGCGTGTTTGGTTCGTGAGTCGTCGAAATCGTACGCTCTGTTTCAATGTGCGTTTCCTTGTTTTTCAGTACCTGATAGTAGGATAATGCCGTGCCGTAACATGTCTTACTGACACCAGCTTTTAAATGTCTGACAACCGGTGCGTGATTTTTCGTCAGTACTTGGACAAACGTTTGTACGTTGACGTCAAAGCAGATTAAATTCTCTATAATTTGTTGCTATTATTGTTATGACTTGTGTAATATATTGTTTTAGCTTGCGCGCTCGCCTGTGAGAGCTAGGGAGCGCTCACTTGCTCGCGGGGCACCGCCTCTGCCGGCCGCGGTGGCCGAGGGGACTGAGGCGCTCCAGTCACGGTCTGCACGGCCACTACGGTCGGGGGTTCGAAGCCCCCTCGGGCATGGATCTTTGTGCCGTCCTTAGTAGTAGTTCATAAGTAGTTTGTAAGTTTAGGGACTGATGACCCCGTAGTTAAGTCCCATAACCTATACAAACATTTGAACATTTGGCACCGCCTCTCAGCCGTGAGCTTTCATCACGTGGGGCACACGGCTACGCCGAGCTTGTCTGCAAGTGAAGCAGCCGGCTGGGCTGTGACGTCCCGCGACGGACACAATTGTTTCTGAAATAGCTATAACTGAAACTGCCATTTTTCTCCAGGTCAAACCTCAGCGATAATAGTGATTTTTGTTATTATAAATAACGTAAAAGCTCTGCGAACCTGAATGTCAATGATGTGGTTTCATGACTGAAATTTAATAAAGCGTGACATTAATTTACATTTTTAAATGCCTGTTTCATTGAACCAACATACGTAATATTTTGTATCATGTGTGTAACGAATTTGTCCGTTATTTTTTAATGAAGAATTCTGATTTTAGAAGTGGCTTCTAGAATATGAAAAGAAGACAAATTATGACTGGAGGAAGGAAGCTTGGAGTTTAACGTCCAGTCGACAGCTTGGTCATTAGAGACGGAGCTTACGCTCGGATTGTTTGGGTAAGGATGCGGAAAGAAATCGGCCGTGCCCTTTCAAAGGAACCATCCCGGCATCTGCCTGAAGTGATGTAGGGAAATCACGGAATACCTAAATCTAGATGGCCGGGGGTGGATTTGAACCACCATCCTTCCGAATGCGAGTCCAGTGTGTTTCCACTGCGCCACGTCGCTCGGTATACGACTGAATGATTTATCAAGATGAACCGCATCCTAGTTTCCACCATGTTAATCCTAAATATGTTGCACTTCTTATTTTATACCCAATTTTTTAACAAGATCATCAGATTATAATATATATGTGACCAAATGATGGTGACACAGTGCACCGAAACCGGTCGTCACTTAATAAATTGTTAGTTTGCGATCTTGGCTTATCATTTGGAAACTGTATTTTTTTATTTTAAAAAATCACTCTTACGCCAAGGGTGCAAAATTATTTCTTTTTCTTTTAATGTTCAAAGTATGGTACATTTGTGTTTAGGTATAATAGCTTACTTCATGCAAATGAGTAAAACACCGTAATTGGTAACAACAAGAGTAACGAAAAGTTGCCTGTTATAAAAATTGCAGAACGTGGTAAACAAGAACAATAGTGACATAACGTTGGCTCCAGCATTTCTTACAAAAAAATGGCAAAAACCAAGGTTTTCACTTTAGGAAGACAGTGCAAGGAAATTTGGTTCAAAAAAAAGATGAAGAAATGTACGTATCTGAGACAAGCAAAAACAGGGATGTGTTTTTTTTTTCTGTAATGACGCTGTATATGGAACATTTTTGTGCAATAATAGTTGGTACATTGTGGACGTCATTCTCTGTTAGTGAAGAGAGACAGTTCTTATAAAGAAGTAGGTACCAGGCTTTGGAGGCTTTGGCGGCTAGACATTTTTGCTGTTGTCACAACTACCCACTGACGAGAACTCAACTGACGAGAACTGATGCCCGCTCAGTACTGGCGTGCGTGACGTCAGCTTCCCCCACCACCGCAGCTGCGAGCTGGTCTAGTGAGCGCTCGTGTGCGCTCCTGCTCGCGGAGCAGCCTGATGGAACAGCCTGGCCTATGTCTTTAGAGGATAAATCACCTGTAAACGGGCGTAAAGTCTAAATCCGTTGATGTCTGATTAGTCGTTTCGAGTTGTTAATAAAAGGTTTCATATTGGATACTGTGCATTCAGAAGTATCAATGAAAGGCGTTAGGCGGCCAAGAAGGCCGTTGCTCAGCGGTAGTTGCGGCAGAGAGAGGTCGTCGGGCACTCACCGAGCTTGCGCGGGCCGTTGGCCGGCGGGGGCGGCATGAGGTCGGCGGCGGTGGCTGCGGCTGTGCCGGCGTCTGCGGGCAGCACGTCGACGTCGGCCATGTCTGCGGCGCGGCTGGCTCCCGCCGACTGACTGCGCCCGCGACGCTGCCTCTGACGTTGCCGCTGCGGCCCGCGGCCGCGACCGCGCTGCGCCAACAGGTTGTTCGCGCCTCGCTGCCCGGACACGCGCCCTCCTCGCGCCGCGCAGCCTGTACAGTACACACGCTGTTACGCTCGCGTCGCCGCCGAATTTTCAACTGTCCTCACATCACCGTCACACATCACGTATTGCTACAAATATGCAATCATCCAATATATAAAAATGTCTTTAACTGAAACTTTTTTGTATCTACATAGATTCTCTGCAAATCACATTTGCCGCGGTGGAGTAGCCGAGCGGTCTAAAGCGTCTCGCTGCGGAGCGCGCGGCTGCTCGCCGTGGAAGTTCGAGTCCTCCCTCGGGCATGGGTGTGTGTGTTGTCCTTAGATTAGTTTACCTACGTTTAAGTAGTTCGTGAGCTACGGACTGATAACCACGCAGTTTGGTCCGATAGATTTACAAACATTTGAACATTTTTCAACAAATCACATTTAAGTGCCTGGCAGAGGGTCCATTAACCACTTTTATAACGTTTCTCTACCGTTCCATTCTCTAATAGCGTGCGGGAAGAAAGAACACCTAAATCGCTTCGCTTTCGAATGATTTCTCTTATTTTATTGGGATGGTCATGTCTCCCTAAGTATGTGGGTGATAGCAAAATATTTTCACATTCAGAACTAAAAGTCGGTGATTGAAACTTCGCAAACAGATCACGCCGCAATAAGTAACGTCTTTCTTTTAATGATTTCCACCCCAATTCGTGCAACATTTCCGTGACACTTTCCCCGCTGTAACGTAATAAAACAAAACGAGCTGCCCTTCTCTGAACCTTCTCAATGTCTTCCGTCAGTCCCACCTGGTGAGGGTCTCACAAGGGGCAACAGTACTCCAGGAGAGGACGCACAAGTGTGATGTAGGCAGTCTCTTTGGTGGAGCTGGTGCATCTTCGAAGCGTTCTGCCAATGAAACGTAACCTTTGGTTCGCCTTCCCCACAATATTTTCTGTGTGTCTTCTCCAATCTAAGTTGTTCGTAATTGTAACTCCTAAGTATTTGGTAGCATTTACGACCTTAAGGTTTGACTGATTTATCGCGTAATTAAAGTTCAGCGGATTTCTTTTAGTGCTCATGTGTATTACTTCACACTTTTCTTTATTTAGTGTCAATTGCCACTTTTCGCACCATGCAGAAATTTTGTCTAAATTGCTTTGCAGTTGCTTTTGATCCTCTGTTGATTCACTAACCGATAAACGACAGCATCATCCGCGAACAGTCTAAGGGAGCTATTCAGATTGTCTCCTAAATCGTTTATAAACGCGAGGAAGAGTAGGAGGCCTAAAACGCTTCCCTGTGGAACGCCAGATATCACTTCTGTTTTACTCGACGACATACCGTCAATTATAACGAACTGTGTCGTTTCTGACAAGAAATCGTGAATCCAACCGCACAATTGGGGAGATATTCCATAAGCACGCAATTTCATTAGAAGCCGCTTATGGGCTACAGTGTCAAAAGCCTGCCGGAAATCCAGAAATATGGAATCGATTTGAGATCCCTTGTCGATGGCGCTTATCAGTTCATGTGTATCAACTGCTAGTAGGTACTGTACGAGGGCAATTTGATAAGTCTGGTAAAAATAGAATAAAAAATTGTTTTAAAGGCGAAAACTCACTTTATTTCTAGACAGTCTCCTAGCAAAGCTATAAACTTCGTCCAACGAGTTTCCAATTTTTTTCAGAACATCGGCGAAGTAGGCTCTGTCAAACTATGAAAAATAGTCTGTCACAGCGGTGGACATTTCCTCATTCAATGAAAATTTCTCCCCACCAAGCCAAATTTTCATGTTTGGGAATAAGAAGTCACACGGAGCCAAATCTGGTAATAGGATGGGTGACGAACCAAGTCGAATCCCACGTCGTGCACTTTTGCCATTGTGATAGCTATTGTGTGGGCTGCAAGCTTCTCCTGATGAAACAGTATCTTCTTCCATGCCAATCTTGGACGTTTTTCAATTAGTTCCTGTTTCAGACGATCCAGCTGAGCAGCATAATAAGCCCCAGTAATGGATCTGCCATAATCCAAATAATCTATCAGGATTATACCCTGGGAATCTTAGACAGTGGCCATGACCATCCAGATGAATATGAAGTAAGAATGGACGAAGCGTTGGGAAAATACACCAAAAAAGACGAAGACTGTTTTGGCACCTGGATAGTGATGAAACAGACTTCGTCTTCTTTAGTGTATTTTCCAAACTCTTCGTCCAGTCTTACTTCAGATTCAGGGTAGATACAACACGCTCCCGACGTTCAATTGAATACAACTTTTTAGGCAGTAAACTTGGTTTAACCAACATCAACTATATAGACGCCCACTTAATGGTGTCACATATAAACATATCTACCATCTAAGAACTTTGAGGAAAGCCCCCATAAAACCAGGCACCCAACTTGAATATTGGGACGTCGAAATGAGCCATTCCACCTCATGTACTAAAGAAGGTACTTGAATATGCACCTTTAACGGTGCGAAACCGGTCGTGACAGCTAAGGCGGATTACGATAATTCATGGAAAGGAATCCTGCCTTACTTGTCTGTGTTACCTTCTACAATTTCTTAACAATCTTCGTCCATGTTTGGACTGTTGTTTGGTTTCCGGAGTGTAATGGTGGAGCTAAGTGTCCTCCACAGTTATGGATCTGCGCAAAAAGACCTGTGGATTGCGCCTGAACAGTGTGAAATTCTGAGCAGAAATGTTCTTTCGTTTCCGTTTTTTTATCCAAATTGAGCAGGCGTGGCACCCATCGCTCACAGAGCTTCTTCCTGGACAGTTTCTCATGGAGGAAGCAATGAACTCGTTCGGATGAGATGCCTAGTATGTTCGTCATCTCGCGAACCATTAATCTTCGATCTCCCATTACATATGATGCACCTTATCGATGGTTTCCTAGATGGTGACTTCAACGGGCCGGCTGGTGCGTGCTCCATCTTCTGTGTTTCTCCAACCACGTTTAAGCTCATTGATGAGAAAGAAAGTGGTCTTCAATGTTAGTGCAGAACCCACATGGACATCGTCCAACTCGGCTTGGATCTGTGCATCTGTACAACCCTTCAAATGAAAACGTTTAATGACAGGACGAAATTCATTTTTCTCCATCCTAAGGAACTAAATACGCAGTTACCACTTCAGCTGGCAGGCAACAATCAACGCCGCGGCGGATTAGCCGTGTGCACTGGGGCGCCGAGCTGCGGTGTGCGCATCCGTTCGCCGTCGGGGGGGTTCGAGTCCCACCTCGGGCATGGGTGTTTGTGTTCTCCATAGGTTAGGTTACCTAGTTTAAGTAGTTTGAAAGCTACGGACTAATAACCGCGCTGTTGAGTCCGATAGATTTACAAACATTTGAATATTTTTGAACAATAATCAACTAATAACAGCTTCTTTTGGAAACTTGCTGTAATATTCGTGGAAAAATCAGGCTTACCAATAACATTTGCAGGTTTCGAAAATTTCCCTCTCTTTCATAAAAATTTACCAGACTTATCAAACCACCCTCGTAAATACATTTGCACCCCTGCTGGGAATAGAACCCGGCACCTCCAAATTCATCACTCTCGTATCGCAAGTAACAGTTACATCAAGAATTACAATTTTTTCAAATGTTATTGCGATTTTCTGTAATGAATTTTTCCTATTCTAACATCAAAAATTTAATGTTCCGTCTCAAATGATTTTGCTTTAATTGCCACTCCCATGAACCACAGACATTTCCGAGGTGGGGTGGCTTGCGTGCCTCAACGATACAGATAGCCGTACCGTAGGTGCAACCACAGCGGAGGGGTATCTGTGGAGAGGCCAGACAAACGTGTGGTTCCTGAAGAAGGGCAGCAGCCTTTTCAGTAGTAAGAGGGGCAACAGCCTGGATGATTGACTGAGCTGGCCTTTTAACATCAGCTAAAGTGGCTTTGCCACACAGTTACTGCGAACGGCTGAAAGCAAGGGGGAAACTACAGTCCTTACCTTTCCCGATGACATACAGCTCTACTGTATGAACATATGATGATGGCATCCTCTCGGGTAAAATATTCCGGAGGTAAAATAGTCCCCCAATTCGGATCTCCGGGCGGGGACTACTCAGGAGGATGTGATCATTAGGAAAGACAATACTGGCATTCTACGAGTCGGAGCGTGGAATGTTAGATCCCTCAATCGAGTAGGAAAATTAGAAAATTTAAAAAGGGAAATGGAGGTTGAAGTTAGATGTTGCCGTTCTTATATGGAGATGAAGAGCTTGCTCAGGATAGGGTATTGTGGACAGCTGCATCAAACCAGTCTCTGGACTGAAGACCACAACAACACAGCTTTAATTGAACTAAGGACTACTTATAAAGCGCCTGATTGACTATTAAGCTGATCTGTCCATGTTCAATGTATCAAATGACAGGGGAAAGAAAATTTCTTTCTCCTCGAATAAGGAAACGCATCTTAAGATTTTCAGCTAGGTGCAACATTCAGTTGTAACCTCTGGCCCGTGCCGGTCCATTTGTTTTATCTGTACAGCGCCCTTTTCTCCCGTATTTTCTAGCCTTTCAGCGCGGTAGTTGATAATGTGACTGAAAACTGGTGTCAATTTATTGAATTTAGCTATGTGCCCGTTTTATGGGGGGGGGGGGGGGGGTTGAGCCGTGATGGCTCGTTTAGCAACTTGTATCTTCCAGGTGCAGGTTTCGTGGCGCCTTTTTTCTTGTATCAGCACCGATACCTCTCTTGTGTTATTTCGTTGCTCTATGGTTGATTCTTGTGTCGGGATGTGGGAGGGGTTACTGGGGCTTGCGAGACGGTTGTACAGGATGAACAGCCAGTCTAAAATAGTTTAGGAAAAAATTCAAAAATTTTATTTAAAAAATTCAGCTAAGTTTTGCAAGTGTTCTTCCACTGTAACATACGCCTTGACAACGTGACCAAGCCTGTCCACCTTGCAGGACAGAGCTGGCCTGAACCAGTATTGAATGCTGATTCTAAAATCACGCCACCCTTCTGGCGTCCGTGCTGAAACTACTGACGTTTCCGTGCTACCGTAGAGCCAATAGCAGACACCCACGTTTGATCACGTGTGCTACTGCTGCAGGACTGTGAGGTGCGAGCATCAGTTCATTCGCTCTCTTCAGTTTGAGTACTCGTACAGAACAGACGCACTCGAGAGGCCCAGCCTCGGTGCGGGGCGAACGGCCGCATGCCGTCCGCTCCCGCCTAGCGGCTGTTCGGTATCAGCCACCAACTGTGTGAACCGTAACCATTAGCGAAATCTTTTCCATTTTCTAATCCGCTAACTTAGACTGGCATTCATTCATTGCATCCGACCCCAGGGCGAGTCCCGCCATGTATCCCGTATTTCAGAATATACCAAATATTAACTTGCATCCTATCTTTTATTTGCCATTCAGCCACCCTTTCCTAGGGCGCCCACAAGCCTTCACCGCTCCGCCTTCCATCCTAACAATGCTTCCAACCCATCTTATTTATGCAGCACTGGGATGGGTTGTATAATTTTCCTATCATCCGTAGGATAAAGATCAAGTGCTGTACACGGTTTTGGTGGGACGCGATTCGTTCGTGAACGAGGTTGGAAGAAAGAAAGAAAGAAAGGAAGGAGTGGAAGGCTCGTACTAGCTCGGTGCGAGAGGGGCCTAGTGTGAGTGGAGCACGGGGCATGCGCGTGTGATGACAGCGGCTGGTTTTGCGAGTTTCATGAACTACGGGAGCCGTGGGACTAAGGAAACAGAACAGTCAAGCACATCTCTTGTTATAGGCAAGTAACGACGAGTGCTGGTGGTAATACGAAAGGGTAGCAGTCTAGAGACGTGGATCCCGGCTCAGATGTAAATCGCCTTAGTGCATGGGCGGCTATCTTGCTACCCATTTTCCTGGACGTGGGGGAAAATATGGACAATACCGACTCGGACCCAAAAAGAAGGGAGAAAGTTTTGAATAAAAATGGGAAGTGACCCCCGAAGGCCCCACTCATGCACTGTGGCGAGGATGTGATGCCACGTGCTATCATAGGCCTTCTGAGGGTGCAAGAGGACTGCAATGAGGTGCTGCCGACGGCCAAAAACTGTACGCACTGCAGACTCCAGGCACACCAGGTTATCGGTGGTAGAATGGCCCTGACGAAACCCACCCTGAGATGGTGCCAGAAGGCCCTATGACTCCAGCACCCAACTCAACCGCCGTGCCACCACACGTTCGATCAACTTGCACATAATGTTGATCAGGCAAATGGGATGGTAGCTGTCGACACAGTGGGTCCCTACTAGAGCCGGTCAAAACGGCCGGCACTCTCGCGCCTTTATTTTCCCCAGCCATTCCACTTTTCTGGTGACCCAAAGTCGAGGTTGTTTACTCGTTCATCTTACAGATATTTTCACAGAAATGTCAAGCTCTTCAACGTTCTTCCTAGCTCCAATATTTCGTTCTAGTAAAGCATTTATATTCTTCAGAACAGTGTTCAAATTGACAATTGACTCTAAATAATGAGAAGTGTCAAGTCGCCCACATTAGTACGAAAAGAAATCCGTTAAACTTTGTACAACATAAACTAATCGAATGTGAAGGCCGTAAACTGCACTAAATACCTAGGAATCACTATTACGCCGCGGTGGAGTAGCGGAACGGTCTAAAGCACCTCGCGGTTGCTCGCCGTGGAGGTTCCAGTCCTCCCTGGGGCATGGGTGTGTGTCTTTGTCCGTAGGTTAGTTTACCTAGGTTTAAGTAGTTTGTAAGCTATGGACTGGTGACCACGCAGTTTGGTCCGATAGATTTACAGACATTTACAGACAATTACTATTACATCAAACTTAAACTAGAAAGATCACGTAGCTAATGTAACAAAGGCAAACCAGAGACTGCGTTTTATCGGCAGAACACTTAAAAGATGCAACAGAACTACTGAAGAGACTGAATACACGACGCTTGTCCGTCCTTATTTAGAGTATTGCTGTCCAATGTGGGATCCTTATCAAGTGGGTTTGACGGAAGCCATCGAAAGAGTACAAAGAATGGCAGCTCGTTTTGTATTGTCACGATACAGGGGAGACAGCGTCACGGAAATGATACAGAATCTGGGATGGGAGCATTACAACAACGGCGGTTATCGCTGCGGCGTGGGAACTCCAATCGCCAATATTCTCATCCGAACGCGACAATATATTGTTGACTCCAACTTAATAGGTAGAAATGATCATCAGGATAAAATACGAGAAATCAGTGCTAAGACGGAGAGATTCAGATGTTTTTTTCTTTCCGCGCGCTATTCGAGAAAGGAATGGTAGATGAATAGTATAAAGGTTGTTCGATGAACCCTTTGCCAGACACTTAAATGTGATTGGCAGAGTATCCCATGTAGATGTAGAAGTCCTTAATTCAATGCATTTTGTTTATTACATCTGCTTTTAGACAGAATTTGTGAGACAATTGACATTTCCGTTACGGTTTTCTTGACAGATAAAAATTACAGCCACCCCCATGAACCACAGATATTTCCGAGGTGGGGTTGCTTGCGTGCCTTAACGTCACAGATAGCCGTACCGTAGCTGCAACCACAGTGGAGGGGTATCTGTAGAGAGGCCAGATAAACGTGTGGTTTCTGAAGAGGGGCAACAGCCGTTGCAGTAATTACAGGGACAATGGTCTGAGCTGGCCTTGTGGCCTTGTAGCCAGTAGCAGTTAACATGGCTTTGACATACAGTTACTGTGAACGGCTGAAAGCAAGGGGGCATGCAGCTATACTGTATAAGATGATGGCGTCTTCTTGGGTAAAATATTACGGCGATAAAATAGTCCCCAATTCGGATCTACAGCAAGACCTACTGAGTAGGATGTCATCAAGAAAAACAAAACAGGCATTCTACGGATTGGAGCGTAGGATATTCTATCCTTTAATCGAGTAGGTAAGTTAGAAAATGTGAAAAGAGAAATGGATAGGTTAAAGTTAGATATGGTGGGGTTTCGTGAAGTTAGGTGGCAGGATGAACAGCATTTTTGCTCAGGTGAGTACAGGGTTATAAATACAAAATCAGTTGGTGGTAACGCAGGAGTAGGTCTGATAATGAGTAAGAGCAAGTTACTGCGGGCAAGTTACTATCAACAGCAGAGTGAACGCATTATCATGGTACAGACAGGCGCGAACCCAACACCGACCACAGTAGTACAAGTTCATATACCAAATACTTCTGTCGATGTTGAGGAAATCGAAGAAATGTGTGAGGAAATATGTTATTCAAACAGTTAAGGGAGAGGAAAACTTGACTGTGATGGAGGACTGGAGCTCCGTAGTAGGAAAGGGAAGAGAAGGAAATGTAGTGGGTAAATATGTACTGGGGAAGAGGAATGAAAGAGATTACCTTGTAGAATTTTGTGCGGCGCACAATGATACCAAATACTTGGTTTAATCATCGTGAAAGAAGGTTGTATAAGTGAAAGAGACCAGTAGACACTGGAAGGTACCAGATTGACTTTATAATGGTAAGAGAAAGGTTTAGAAACCAGGTTTTAAACTGTAAAACATATCCAGGCGCAGATATAGACTCTGACTATAACGTATTGGAAATGAACTGTAGATTAAAACATGACAGACTGCAAAAAGGTTGAAATTTAAGAAGATAGAATCTGGTCAAATTGAAAGTTTGAGAGGGGGTATTAGGCAAGGTTTGTCCGAAACGGGTCAGAGTAATACTGTAGAAGAAGAATGGGTAGCTCTGAGAGATACAGCTGTGAAGGAAGCAGAGGACAGGGCCTAATAGAATCCCTGGACATACAGGAGATAGGTAACTTAATTCGATGAAAGGAGAAAAAAATGCAGCGAGTGAAGCAAGTAAAAGGGAGTACAGACGGCTGAAAAATGAGGTTGGTAGGAAGTACTGATTGGCTAAATAGGATTGGGTAGAGAACAAATGTAAGAGCGTAGAAGAATGTTTAAGTAGGGGGAAGATAGATACTGCGTACAGGACAATAAAAGAGCCATTCGGAGACACGACATGCAGCTGCATGAAAATCAGGACCTCAGATGGAAAACCAGTACTAAGCAAAGAAGTGAAATCGGAATGGTGGAAGGCATATATAGAGGACCTATACAAAGGAAATGAACTTGAAGGCAGTATTCTAAAAATGCAAGACGAAGTAGAGGAGGATGAGATAGGAGATACGATACTGCGAATAGAATTTGACAGAGCTTTGAGTCGAAACAAGGCCCAGGAGAAGATGATAGTCCATCTGAACTGCTGAAACGTTAGAGGAGCCAGTCGTGATGAAATTATTCCACCTGGTATGCAAGATGTAGGAGACAGGGGCAATATCCTCAGACTTCAAGAAGAATATAGAGGATAGGTTACGGAAAGGCAAAACCTACGTTTTTAACATTTATAGATCAGGATAAAGCTTTTGACAATGTTGACTGGAATACAGTCTTTCAAATTGTGAAGCTAGCAGGGGTAAATTCAAGTGAGCGAAGATTTTTATTCAACTTTTACAATACCCAGACAGCAGTTACTAGAGTCGAAGGGCAAGAATGGGACGCAGTGATGGGAAGGGAGTAATAGAGGGTTATGCCTTTCCCCAATGTCGTTCAATATGTATACTGAGCAAGCTGTGAAGAGCGAATTAAAGTCCAGGGAGAGGGAATAAAAACCTTGCGGGTTACTGACGACGTAGTAATTTTGTCAGACATGAAAGGACCTGGAAGAGCAATTGAATGGAATGTGTAGTGTCTTGAAAGAAAGGTTTAAGATGAACATTAACCAGAGCAAAACAAGATTTAAGGGAATGTAGTGCAAGAAAATCAGGCGAAGCTGAAGCAATTAGTTTAGGTAATAAGGCAATAAGGCAATACAAGTAGTAGATGAGTTTTGTTATTTGGGTAGCAAAATAACTACTGATGGCCGAAGTACGGAAGATACAAAATGCAGAATCGCTCTTGGAAGAAAAGTATTACTGAAGAAGCGAAATTTGTCGACATCCAATATAAATTTAAATGTTAAAAAGTACTTTCTGCTAGAACTTGTCTGGAGTGTAGCATAGTATGGGAATGAAAAATGTACGGTAAGGAGTTCAGACAAAAAGATGATAGAAGCTTTTGAAATGAGGTGCTACCGTAGAATGATGAAAATTACCTGGGTAGGTCATATAACTAATAGGAAAGTGTTCACCGGAAGTGGGGAGAAAAGGAGTTTCTGGCATACCCCGACTAAGAGAAGGGATAGGTGGAGGTATTCATTCTGAGACATAAAGGAATCGTCAACTTAGCATTGGAAGGAAGTGTGTGGGGTAAAAATCGTAGAGGGAAACCGAGGGACGAATACAGTAAGCAGATTCAAAAGAATGTAGGTTGCCGAACGTATTCTCAGATGAAGATACTTGCACAGGACAGGGTAGCATTGAGAGTTGCATCAACTCAGTCAGCGGACTGAGACAGAAACAACGACAACAACAAATTATAGTGTTTAGGTGTCCTGATCCTCATTTCTCTGACTTTAACTACGGCGGTCTCTTTGTGTTACCTCGTTTTCTCTGCTCCGTCTGGATCTGCACCACCAGTAATTTTTGATTTTTTTTTTTTTTTCAAAATACTGGTATAGTCTTCTCATTCCCAACTAGATAACATTTTTCGTGTTGGCTTTCTAAATCTATAGGGAAAGAAAGGGCCGCGGTGGAGTAGCCGAGCGGTCTAAAGCGTCTCGCTGCGGAGCGCGCGGTTGCTCGCCGTGGAGGTTCGAGTCCTCCCTGGGGCGTGTGTGTGTGTGTGTGTGTGTGTGTGTTTGTCCTTAGGTTAGTTTACCTAGGTTTAAGTAGTATGTAAGCTGATGACCACGCAGTGTGGTCCGATAGATCTACAAACATTTGAACATTTTTTTAAACAAAGGTAAAAAAACGCCCATTTTTCTATGTATGTCCAATGTAACATTAGCACAATACTGCTATATATTGACTCTGCAAATCACACTTAATTACCTGACAGAGGGGTTTATCGAAACGCTTCCATCAAATTTCTCTATCGTTCCATTCTCTAATAGCGCGCGGGAAAAAGAAATACCTGAATCCTTCATTTTAGATTTGATTTCACGTATTTTATTATGCTGATCGTGTCTGCCTCTGTATGTTCGCATTGATAAATTTGCTGAAAGAAATTGTGCAAATAGATCTCACCGCAAACAATAACGTCTTCTGTTTAATGATCTCCACCCCATTTAGACCCAATTGCCCATTTTCGCACCATGCGGATATATTATCTAAGTCGTTTTGCACTTGTTTTTGATCTTCGGGTGACTTTACTAACTTATAAACAACAGCATCGTTCGCGAACAGTCTCGGAGAGTTGCTGAGATTGTCTCCTAGGTCGTTTATAAACTATTTGTACTAGCAAAATAATGCGAACGACTCACAATATTACGAGAAAGGTAATGGAAAGCAGCATACTTCACGAATGATGCAAAATATGCGAGTGCATAATGTCATAAACAAAAACGCGCGTCCTGCAGAAAGTACGCCTAACTGCCCATTAACGTCAGGTTTCACCAGAACGGGCCACCGGCAAACGCGAGGAAAACGTTATTGTTTTATGTTGTTAATCTTAATTATTTGTGTCTATGTAGGTGTAGTATCATGATTTTTAGATACGTGTTGATGACTGTTGGCTCGTTTTTCATATCCTACAAAGATGTTGCAGGAAAACTTAACTACGCTAGCATGTAAAACGAGGTATATAATCATGATGTTTAAAGCTTTCCCGGCATATAGATCCTATACATATTATAAATGCGAAAGTTTGTATGTTTGTTACCGCATCACGCTATAACTGCAGTACTGGTTTAGGTGAAATTTCATAAAGATATTTCTTGTGTCTTGGATTAGGACATAGATTACTTTTCAAAATGTTTATTACAAGTTATTTATTTGAAATACATATCCATAAGAAGAAATACCTAACGGTTGTTACAAACTTCTAATACAACAGTAGAGATGCCACGTAGTGTATGTCATGTTTAGCCGCGAGGGTTAACTCGTCATATCCTGAGCTTCTATTATTTTCGGCAATGGTTCGTGTCCTGCTATAGTGAATTTTTTTTTCTTATTGTTATCTTTTCTACTTTCGAATATACAAAAAGATTCTGGGATACTGCCAAAACGGCTTAACTGACATATAATTACATACACAAGAAATCTGAATGTTGGCGTTTATGCCGCATTCATTTTCATTTGTTGTAACAAATGAAGAAAGTATGTATATAAATTGAAGACTTTAAATAAAATATGCTCTAAGTACTATGGCAAGAAAAAACATTGACGTTTTGTGTACAAAGCGCGAACTGCCATGTATAAATAGCGTACGTAAACTGCAACGAAAGTAGTAGCAAATGAACTCAACAGATGGCAGGCGATACGCTGCAGTAAACATATGAAACGTTGTATGTTCCGGCCAACTGCAACGAAAGTAGTAGCAAATGCACTCAACAGATGGCAGGCAACATAACACTCATGAAAATATTTCTCAGGACTTATAATGTGGATTCAATTGTGATATTATCCAGGTTCTTCAATATTGTTTTCTCCTTGGTTTTCGATGATGTGTATTGGACTGTCACCTTCTACTATTATAGATGTTCGAACATTGTGGTGTTATCGTAATTCTTTAAAATTGTATTCTCTTTGGATTTCAATGAATAATAGCTTCTTTGGTGATTTCGATTATTTATAGCATTCGAACGTTTGCTTTTAGTGCATTGACGTGACTTTGCTGGTTAGATTTCACTGATTCAATCTTTCACTGGTGATTTCGTTCTTTTGTAAGTCTTCGTTGGTTTGTTTCCCTGTTATATTTATTGTTTCTTTCAGTCGTTTAGTTCGTATTTATAAGAGCAGGGTAGTTTCTTTATTCGTTACATTTGTTGTTTCTTTTGTTGATTCGCTTTGCATTTGTAGGATCTCAACATTTCGTTTCTCCATTAGATTTCTTTTTTATTTCGTTACTCTTCTTTCTACTTCTACTTTCTACTTCAATGTCTGACTATTGAACCGCGGGTAACACCGCGGGGAGCAGCTAGTATTTCCATAAAATATTGGGCGAACTGCCGGATGTCAGTAACTTCCTGCCACGATATTCCGGCGCAGAGTCTTCTGGCCATCTTCAGGTGAGTACCGCCGAAGTACCGCCCGAGATTTTATGGATATATAATCATATATGAAATTTTTGTACAAATTTCTAATTAATAGTACAAACTTATACTTGTAAAAACTAAAAATATTTCTATTGTTCAATTTTAAAGCAATAAAAAAGACCCACTGAAAAGGCTGCAACTGTAACGAAATATGTATGGGTACATGAAAAAACAGTGTTTTGGTTAAGGCAGATGCTCAAAGACTGGCAACTAAAAAAAGTCAGTAGTTGGTAATCACGAATCTGGCTCCTCTCTCTTTATGGCTCATAGCGCAACGTACTACGCTTCAGCTGCAACATGATGCGCATCTTACCGTAAATGATATGCCCTGCGTTAATGGCATTCTACAAACACGATTATTTCACATTTAACTATAACAAATTACCCACAACCACGCACTTTTGACAGTTATCATTACATGGTAGCATTGAAATGAGATGCACTCATCAGCCAGAATATAATGGTAACCTTGTCATTGAAACAATGAGGCTGCTAGTTCCACTTCATCTCCAGATGAGGAAATGACGATTGTGCAGCTGTACACAACAACTCATCTGTGAACAGAACCCGGTTCCATTCGTTACGCCTCCAATCTTGAAGTACTTCGCCCAGTTTCTGCTGGCTAAACGGTGTCGTGTTTTTAATGGGGCACACGTCCTAGGTTAGGTCGTTTGTTTGGGATAGGGGGACTAAACTACTGAGGTTATCAGTCCCCGGGTGGGGAGGGGAAGGAGTGAGGATAAATGTTCAAATGTCTGTAAATCTATCGGACCAAACTGCGTGGTCATCAGTCCGTAGCTTAAAAACTACTTAAGCCTAGGTAAACTAACCTAAGTACAAACTCACACACCCATGCCCCAGCGAGGACTCGAACCTCCACGACGAGCAACCGCGCGTTCCGCAGCGAGGTGCTTTAGACCGCTCGGCTACTCCACCGCGGCGAATGAGGATAGGAAAGGAGGGGAGGGGGAAAGGAAATGCAGTCCGGGAAGTAAAGAAGGAAGGAAGACTGCATTAGCTCGGGGCCCCGTGCTCGCCACGCATGTACTCACGAAAGAACCATGAGCCTCATGGGGGCCACACGTCATAGGCCTCCGTGCGTGGCGACCACATTCCCCAAGGCGATTTCGGTCTGTTTGTGTTGATATTGCGCGTCCTGTTGCTGCCTGGAGGGTACGTTGCAACTAAATTGTATTCAGCCACCTGTCTTGACGTCCTGATAACTGGACATAACGGACATCCCTTGCTGATGTTACCTGTAGACGGCTTTGGCCTTGCATTCTTTCAACGGTTCTTGTTGTCTGAAACAGCGTCCAAGTTCTGGAAATTACATTGGAACACTCCAACTGCCGCAGACACGACCCTGTGTCTCTGTCCTATATGCTATCTTCCCATGGCTCTCCATGTCATGTTTTACGTTCTTCTCACTATACTACGTGAATCCAACTGCTTGTGTAATTCTTTTGGTAGGGCTGCCAACGATATCAGGGCCGCCAGGCTGTCTAAATGCATTCTACGGTTACTTTATCACGGTACTGACCATTCTTGAAAAATTCCACTATCGTTGGGAAACATAATCGACACGAAGGGGTGTACGTGGTCTGCAAACATCTTGGACATCATGGTGCCTTCCACGAACTCCACTGGACTCACCGATGCCCACTGAATGTTCTCCAAAGCATGAATGAGCCGCCACCTGCCTGGTTTCGTCTTGCAGCATAGGCGTCAAGGAGTCATTACACTGGAAGGCGATGTATTCGCAAGCTCCCATCGGCATTAAGAAGAAGGAACGAGGATTCATCTGTCAGTCTGCCCATGCAACGATCTGCCACTGCGCCAACATCCACTGATGAGGGTCATATGCTCATTTCAGTGGTAGTTGCCGATCTCGTGGCATGTATGGGACGTCGGCGGCAGATCCCTATCATTACGACCGTCGAGTGCGCTGTGTGTTCAGACACAGTTACACGCTGCCCAGCATTAAGGTCTGTCGTCAGTCCCGCGACAGTTTGCCGTCTGCCTCGCCTACACAGCTTATGACTCTAAAACGAACAATATGGGCAAGACTCACTATCAACTACTCTTTTTGTAATAAACCGTACGTACAACAACCCGTTTACGAAACGTTCGAAATTTGCTGATGCTTTGAAAAGGTTTACATTCGTACCACGAACTCTGTGACAACGAACAGCACCAAATACGGAGTTCGCAAAATATGGCATTCTCATTATTATTCGCACAATAAATTCTGCATGTGAGGAGAAAAGATGTCGAATCTAATTGCCCACGTCCAAGAAGGGAAACTGAAGTTCCAAACTTTTTATTTCACGCTTGACAGTGTAGAGGAACGTGCAGTTCCACGCGTAGACGATATACGTTCCTTGTCCATGTACACGTTCGCTTCAAGTTTGAGGGCGGCTGAAGTTTACACAGAAAAAGAATGAAAGGAGGTTAGGGTTTAACGTCCCGTCGACAGTGTGATTATTAGAGGCGGAGATCTCGGTCTGATTTTTTAAGTACGGAAAAATTGAGAAAAACTGAAAGTACGTTTCTCAATGTGTTTTTCCATTAGCTCAAAACTGTAACTCACGAGTCGGACGACGGAGAGGATAATTTTTTTCTTCTTTTTTCTGGTTTGCTCGTTATGGTCCTCGAAAAGTTCTCAGAAAAAAATCGGGACAATTACAAAGAAAGAAGGAATATTCGAAAAAGTGCAAAAATCATAGTTTTTACATCCCCACATTATCATAGCAGACGATAGGAACGACATATTTATTTGACCGATCTCCATCAAATTTTTCTCATTTCTACATTTTTTTCGTTGTAGTTTTTATGCTTTCTATCGCACCGCATGGTGCATGGTGGAGGTTATGTCGCAATAGACTTCTATGCCATTTGACCGGTCAGTATATATCATTGCCGTGTTACCCATCCCCATTAAACTTGGCACAGGTGAGTGAGTGAGTGAGTGAGTGAATGAGTGAATGAGTGTGTGAGTGTGTGTATGTGTGTGTGTATTCATGGGGAATTGGTGCATGGAGGACAACTTACAGTAGACTACATACCTTTTGATCATTCACCATCGAAAGGGGTAGTTAAACGTAGTTCGCCATAGAAAGCGGAGGGTTGCCGTTCGCAATAACAGTAAACTGAAAGGAAAGGGGGGGGGGGAGATAGAGAAATGCCCCTAAAGGGACTTAACAGCGTGGTCATCAGTTCCTAAGCTTACAAACTACTTATGAACTAGCTTATACTAAAGACGGCACAAACATCCTTGCCCGAGGGAGCATTAGAACCCCCGACGGGGAGCGGCCTCGCGCATCGTAGCATAGTGCCTCAACGCGCTTGTCCACTCCGGCGCGGTAGGAGATAGGGAAAGGGGCATGAAATGGATATAATGGATATCGTAGAAGCAGACAGGAGGGAAGATGAATGGATTGTGGGATAAGAGATGTGCAGGGAGTGGGGTGGAGGACCAAGTGAGGAGGAGATGGAGGGAGTCGCGCGGAATGGTGTGTGTGTGTGTGTGTGTGTGTGTGTGTGTGTGTGTGTGTGTGTGTGTGTGTTGTTTTCAGTGTAAGGTAGTGTACGTCCAATAGGTTTACAAACATTTGAAAGGGACAGAGGAGAAGGAAACTGACAGAAGTAAGAGGAGGAGAGGGAGAGAGAGAGGGCAAGAGAACGAGATAAGCGAGTATATCTATTTCCGATACATATTAGCAACTGTGCAGCTTTGCCTGGTTCTCTGGGTTTTTTTTCCCTCTTAAAGCAGTAAGTATTCGACGATATCAAGAAGCTGTCCATCAGACCACCTCCGGATACCAGATTGGCTCCTTCAAAGAAAGAGCGTGTCTTTTCTTTGGTACTGTCTTTCCACCAATCACAGACCTCGTGTCCAGGCGCACGTATGACAAAATTACGGATAATGAAATAGTGCCAGAGGGATAGAAAAGGAAATCGCTTCAAGCGCGGAATGGCCACTGGACCTGATGGGACATCAATTCGATTTCACACGCTGTATGTGAAGGAAACTGCCCCCCATCTAGCAGCAGTGTACCGAAGGTCTCTAGAGGAGCGAAGCGTTCCTAAGGATGTTGCTATATGTCATGTCATTGGAACCACTTTAAAACAACTACAAGATAAATTGACAGGCATTAATGTACTGGGGACGAAGCACGTGGTTGACGCATATGCGGACGACGTTGGGATAGTAGACCGAAACAGAAACGACGTACGTACTGTTGATACTGTATTAAAAAATATTGTGCAGTTTCTCGTCCAAGGACGAACGAAAATAAAAGTAAATTCTTGACTATCAAAGGACTCCAAGACATCAGGTTGGAATGTGCGCAAAAAGTGACAGAACACAAGGCCCTTGGAATTGTCTTAACAACACTCCCCTTACAGATGATAGCAAAAAACTGGCGTGAGGTAGCACAGAAGATTCAGGGAGCACTATTTGAAAATAGCAATCGAAGCTTAGATCTGCACCAGTGCGTCAAATATATCAATATGTATATACTTTCAAAAGCATATTACTTAGCTCAGATATTTACCATCCCCAAATTGATAGTAAAGACAATAATGCCAAAGATAACATCTTTTCTATGCAAAGGCGAACTTATCAGAGTAGACTCAAATACAGTAACACTGGACCCAACACATGGAGGATTGGTATTAACAGATATAAAAAGTAAAGCAACAGCACCGTATGTCAAAAGGACAACCACTATCATTAACAGTACCTCTCGACAGTCTTACAGCGAAGTGAAGCCGTCAAGCCAAACAGTACCGATTCACCAATAAATGTAAAAACAATTAGCTTTAAATAAAAACACATCCGTGAATACTATCGCGAAAGAAGTTACCTGAGTGAGAAATTAAAAAAAAGGAATTTAACGACAAAGGATATTTTAGAATACAGAAAAAAATACTAAGACAGGAATAAAATAGAATCAAAGTTTAATGACGTCGACTACCTACAGTGTGCTTCCATCCAAAATTAAAGCTGCGCTGTATAAAACAGTCAACAACATTGTGAGCAAAAAATGAAATATTAAATAGAATAGGACTGGGTGTTACAGACCTTTGCCTCAGAGGCCACCTAGTAGACACTCTTCCACACAAATTCACGTTTGGAGACCGAGTTTATTTTTGGAAATGGATTAGGCAAAAGAAAGCGCTTCTTACCAAAACTTCAGATGACTGCATTCAACAAAGAGTATTGTACAGATCAGACAAACATTACTACTCACAATGGAAAACTAATGCAATTATGTGGCTAGTATGACAATACAACAGTTACGTCATAAATAAACTCGGCGGTAACCGTATTATAGAGTTTATCACACACACGGTAACAGAGTATGTCTAAGGCACCTCGCTGCGGAGCGCGCGGTTACTCGTCGTCGGAGGTTCGAGTCCGCCCTGGGGCATGGGTGTGTGTGTTTATCCTTAGCTTAGTTTACCTTAGTTTAAGTAGTTTGTAAGCTACGACTGATGACCACGCAGTTTGATCCGATAGATTTACAAACATTTAAAGACATTTTTGAAACAGAGTATGTCAAGTTGTGTAATTATGAAGATGACAAGAAGGAATTTCAAAATGCTCTTTATACAATTTTTAAAAGGACAGTGCGGCTCGGTAGCACAGTGGCAGAGTGCTAGACTACAAATCCAAACGTCGCAGGTTCGAACCCCGCCAGGTCCTAGGATTTTTATCTGTCACTTGCCACTTCTTTCACCTCTGGCAGGGTTGCTGATGTGAAAAATATCGAGTGGCACCGTGGTTCGGAACCCACGTTAAACTGTAGGTCCCCCTATAACTGACTGGGTAAGATAGTTCGAAGGTCGGAGGAAGGCAACGGCATACCACCTCCAAACAGGACCATGCCTAGTAAAGCACTGTGGTGTTCAAACCAATCGTCGGATTGTTGACTGCTTTACTTTTAACAGGACAGGCAGATGGTAGTGGTGCGTGAAATACTAGATACGTGGGTCTCTAGAAAATGGGCAAAACACTTTGAAACGAGACTGTCATTTCGTTTCATTGCTCTTATGTCTCACTATGTCAAATTGTTGTTGTTGTTGTGGTCTTCAGTCCAGAGACTGGTTTGATGCAGCTCTCCACCCTACTCTATCCTGAGCAAGCCTTTTCATCTCCTCATAAGAACGACAACCCACATCCACTTGAATCTGCTTACTATACGCGTCTCTTGGTCTCCCTCTGTGTTTTTTACCCCACACACTTCCCTCCAACGCTAAATTCACAATTCCTTGATGTCTAAGAATGTGTCCTACCAATCTATCCCTTCTTTTAGTCAAGGTATGCCAGAAATTTCTTTTCTCCCCAATTCGGTTCAGTACCTCCTCATTAGTTACGCGATCCACCCACCTAATCTTCAGCATTCTTCTGTAGCACCACATTTCAAAAGCCTCTATCCTCTTTCTGTCCACACTGCTTATCGTCCATGTTTCACTCCCATACAAGGCAACACTCCATACAAATGCCTTCAGAAAGGACTTCCTTAGGCTTAAATCAATATTCGATGTTAACAAATTTCTCTTTTTCAAAAACGCTTTTCTACCCATTGCCATTCTGCATTTTATATCATCTGTACTGCGACCATCATTTGTTATTTTACTGCCCAAGTAACAAAACTCATCTACCTCCTTTATTGTTTCGTTACCTAGTCTAATTCCTTCAGCATCACCTGATTTTCTTACACTGCACTCCATTACCCTAGTTTTACTCTTGTTAATGTTCATCTTATATGCACCTTTCAGCACACTGTCCATTCCGTTCAATTGCTCTTCCAGGGCCTTTGCTGTATCTGACAGAATTACTATGTCGTCGGCAAAACGCAATGTTTTTAATTCTTCACCCTGAACTTTAATTCCTTCTCCAAATTTCTCCTTGCTTTCCTTTATAGCTTGCTCAATGTACAAATTGAACAACATTGGGGAAAGGCTACAACCCTGTCTTACTCCCTTTCCAACCTCTGCAACCCTTTCATGCCCTTCAACTCTGACAACCGCTGTCTGGTTTTTGTACAAGTTGCAAATAACCTTACGCTCCCTATATTTTACTCCTGCTTGCTTCAGAACTTGAAAGAGTTTATTCCAATCAACATTGTCAAAAGCCTTCTCCAAATCTACAAAAGCTAGAAATGTTGGTTTGCCTTTTCTTAATCTATCTTCTAGGATAAGCCGTAAAGTGAGTATTGCCTCCCGTGTTCCTACATTTCTCCTGAACCCAAACTGATCTTCCCCGAGGTCTGCTTCTAGCAGCTTTTCCATCCTTCTGTATATAATTCGTGTTAATATTTTGCAACCGTGACTTATTAAACTGATGGTTCTGTAGTTTTCACACCTGTCTGCACCCGCTTTCTTTGGAATGGGGATTATAACATTTTTCTTAAAGTCTGAGGGTACTTCGCCTGTCTCATACATCTTACACACAATGTGAAACAATTTTGTCATGGCTGGTTCTCCCAGAGACTTCAGTAACTCTGACGGGATATCATCTACTCCAGGGGCCTTGTTTCGACTTAGGTCTTTCAATGCCCTGTCTAATTCATCTCTCAGTATAGTATCTCCTATTTCATCATCATCTACATCCTCTTCCCTTCCTACAATAGTGTCTCGAAGTTCATTTCCTTTGTAGAGCCCCTCTATATACTCTTTCCACCTTTCGGCTTTCCCTTCTTTGCTGAGAACTGGTTTTCCATCAGTGTCCTTGATATTCATAGAGCTGTTTTTCTTATCGCCAAATGTTTCTTTTATTTTCCGGTAGGCTGTATCTATTTTTCCCCTATTTATACATTCTTCTACATCCTTGCATTTGCCTTCTAGCCATTCCTGCTTAGCCATTTTGCACTTCCTGTCAATCTCATTTCTTAGTCGTCTGTACTCCTTTTTGCCTGTTTCATTTACTGCATTTTTATACTTTCTCCTTTCATCGATTAAATTTAGTATCTCCTGTGATATCCAAGGATTCTTTGTAGGTCTTGCCTTCCTACCTACTTTGTCCTCTGCTACCTTCACTATTTCATCTCTCAATTTTACCCATTCCTCCTCTACTGTTTTATTTTCCCCTGTTTCTGTCAATTGTTGCCTAAAGCTCCCTCTGAAATTCTTAAGAACCTCAGCTTCCTTCAATTTATCCAGATTCCATCTCCTTATTTTCCTACCTTTTTGTAGTTTCTTCAGTTTCATCCTACAGTTCATAACCAACAAGTTATGGTCAGAGTCTATATCTGCCCCTGGGTATGTCTTACACTGTAAAACCTGGTTCCGAAATATATGTCTTACCATTATAAAATCTATCTGGTATCTCCCGGTGTCTCCTGGTCTCTTCCACGTATGCAACCTTCTTTTGTGATTCTTGAACCAGATGTTTGTTATAACTAAATTATGTTCCGTTCAAAATTCTACCAGACGGCTTCCTCTTTCATTCCTTTTGCCCAGACCATATTCACCCACTATCTTCCCTTCCCTTCCTTGTCCTACTACCGAATTCCAGTCTCCCATAACAATCAAGTTTTCCTCTCCCTTAATTGTCTGAATAATTTCCTTTAGCTCCTCATATATTTCTTCGATCTCCTCATCATCGGCAGAGCTAGTTGGCATATAAACCTGTACTACTGTTGTCGGTGTTGGCTTCGTATCTATCTTGACAATGATCATGCGATCGCTGTGCTGGTCATAGTAGTTTACCCGCATTCCTATTTTCTTATTCATTATCAATCCTACTCGTGTGATACCCCCAACTGATTTTGTATTTATAATCCTGTACTCGTCTGACCAGAAATCCTGTTCATCCTGCCACCGAACTTCACTAATCCCTACTATATGTAACTTCAACCTATCCATTTCCCTTTTTAAATTTTCTAATTTTCCTACTCGATTAAGGGATCTAACATTCCACGCTCCGACTCGTAGAATGCCAGTATTGTCTTTCCTAATGATCACATCCTCCTGAGTAGTCCCCGCCCGGAGATCCGAATTGGGGGACTATTTTACCTCCGGAATATTTTACCCGAGAGGATGCCATCATCATATGTTCATACAGTAGAGCTGCATGTCCTCGGGAAAAATAACGGCTGTAGTTTCCCCTGCTTTCAGCCGTTCGCAGTAGCTGTGTGGCAAAGCCACATTAGCTGATGTTACAAGGCCAGCTCAGTCAATCATCCAGACTGTTGCCCCTGTAACTACTGAAAAGGCTGCTGCCCCTCTTCAGGAACCACACGTTTGTCTGGCCTCTCCACAGATACCTCTCCGCTGTGGTTGCACCTACGGTACGGCTATCTGTATCGTTGAGGCACGCAAGCCACCCCACCTCGGCAATGTCTGTGGTTCATGGGAGTGGTATGTCAAATTAACGGCTAAAATTTGAATTGGGAATGGTTTGCAACACTTTGTGGCAGGTGTTGCAGACTGTAAAAGCAATTGTAGAAACAAAGATGGCAAAGGTGTACACTTTATTTTATATCTCTCTTGTTATAAGTCACTCTCCTATTTCCTCCATCCTTGTGTGCTAGGGAGTGCGAGTGGAATGTAATAATATTTCTTTGGGTGTTGGTAACATGGGCCATATTGTAATCTTTGGTTGCGGCTATGTAGTTAGTGGTGGCAAGGACTGACTAGCAGCAAAGGTTTTGTTTGAGCTTTGAAGTAGAGGGTCGATCTGGTCAAGCCAGAGGTTTGCGAAGGCGGTAGAGTAACGGACACTCGGTGTCCAGCTAATCAGTGCGCTCCGCAGAATTTGAAGAGGGGACGGTTGGCCCTGGTGGCGCGCAGGGAGAGAGATCTCTTCCTGCCCTGGTGGAGTGCGGACATGAGGAGAGCTGCTCGCTGGTGTCGCTTAGGTTTTGGTAACGATTTGGTGAGAATCTTCAGCAATGTTGCTCATGGTGACGCTTTCACCACCGGTTGTTAGGAGATGTAATCAATAGGTATCAATTTTAACATTTTTTTGTGGGGGATTTCACGTGATAGAACCAGATCGAGATGATGTGTGCTTTATCGTGGATTAAAGTTGCTGCTAAGTCGGTTATTTGTTGCATTATCATGGGGAGTATTAGTTCCTTGAACGGGTTTTTGTAGTTGTTTCGGGTACATATTCATTTTGAGGGTCAATATTCAAATTTACAGTGATTTTCTTTGTAACTAGGACTTCGCGTGCGAAATGGGTGACTTGTAGTTTGTGAGTTCAGTTGGTGCAATGGTAGTCTTTTATTAGTCATAATTTGTTCCTCGTGTGTTTTCGGTTTGTTTAATGCATAAATGTGGAGGATTAATCTCGGAATTATGACGGTTTTCTTTGTGCAATGTGATCAGGGTGTACGTTGTGCCACGTGGTGGCCAGTACATAGTACGTCTGGTAACAGAGGGTCTGTTGCAATTCCTTACCCTGCTCATGCAATAGTATTATAGTATTATAGTGATTACGCACAATTTAGTGTTAACTGGCAGATTTTTGTAAATTTTGTTAGGTTTGCTTTGTAATGAATTTGTGCTATGATGATAAGCCCATGGTTAGTAATAAAATGTTGCCAGACGTGATGTATTCATCACACACAAATTCCGTAGAATTAAGAGTAGATTCAGCGTGGTGGTAATTATTTTAAATTAAATTTCAGTAACTTGGTTTTTGTGGGGGTCTACACTGATCGCGTAAGTTCACAACTTAGACTGGCATTGTAATGTTTTGTGATCCCCTGTCATGTTCCAGTAGTAATCAGAAGATCAGTAATGCAAATCGCATTCTCGAGTAATATTTTTGCGTTCGTTCACACCACTTTGCTGCCCCTGGATCGCAACGGCCGCGCGGATTCAAATTTGATGGCTGGCGTAGTAAATCTTCCTTTGCATGCCTTGTGTGAACGTGTTAAATCATAGCGCGGAATCAGAGGAAACTCCTTGCTTCCATATCCTTGCGATAGGAGGACCATTCAGATGATAGCAACAAAAGGTTGATTTGAATTCTCTTTAATACTAAAAATTCGCATTTAAATTAACATGATATAGTATTTATCTTAAAGAATTTGTGAATAAATAATGATTTTTTCCCACACGCGTGGTGAAGCAATTTCTAAATGTTCATATGACCCGATTCAGCACTAGTAATCCCATTCTTAAAGTCTTTGCTGTGGCCTGCAATGGTGCACTGGAGCATAAATATCAGAGTAACGTATCCGTTCCATTATAGTGCGTATATTGGATCCGATTAATTAGTTCAGATGCGTTTGTAATGTTATCCGTTGCGCGGGTCAATTTTACGACTCTTAAATTTCATTAACGTTGTCATGCGTGCTTATTTCGCACGTGGTGGGAACCCATATGTGTACTCAAACTGGATAAAGCCTGTGTAGACAAGTCATTCCACATACAAACGTGTGGGAGCAGTATAGCATTGCAGTAGCTTGCATTAGGCACCTTCAGTGCACAAGTTACCTGGCACAGAGGCAGACAGAATGGTAAATACACAGTCCAGACTCGAGGTTATATAAAATATAAAACGACGACGGGTACGTTACAACCTGTGAGATATGGAGGGATACCTGAATTTAACAATTACCCTGAAAAATAAAAATGTAAACCAAGAGGATAAATATGAAGGAGCAGATCAGTGGTTTATATATAATTTTCTTCTTGAAATGTGAACGAAAAAAGCATTAACTTATTTATTGTTGCTATAACTGTAACAGAACTAATATATTAATAACTGTAAAACCTGTAAATACTGACCAGTAACAGTAATAAAGGATAAAAAAAAGCTAAAAAACCAGTCTCGCACAAAAAAAGATTAAAAAAACTGCAAGAATGGTCGATAAGATGCCGATATCTCTGCCAACAGTCTGATGCAGAACATTTTATGCTAGAATATTGTGTCATTTCTGGAGACCGAAAATCTTTGTAAGATTCGACATTATTTCCAAAAGCAACAATCGTGTGAAACACAAATCGCGCTACTCATCCACGAGATCCAGAGTGCAGTATATACAGGACCGTAGGTAGATGCCGCGTTTCTTGACTTCCGCAAGGCGTTCGATACGGTCCTACACCGTCGCCTGATGATCAAAGTGGAGCATATGCAATATCTGACCAACAGTGTGACTAGACTGATGAGTTTCTAGCTAACAGAACGCTACATGTCATAATCAACGGAGAGAAGTCGTCAGTCGTTAATATGATGTTAGGTGTGCCACAGAGAAGTGTTATTGGACCGTCTTTTTTCACAATACATATAAATGATCTCATAGATAACATGCGAAGTTCAATGAGGCTTTTCGCGGATGATGCTATACTTCATCTAGAAGTCGCAACAATGGGAAATGGTAACGATATGCAGGACGTTCTGCATTTTATCGACGCTTGGTGCAGGTAGTGGAAATTGAGCCTTGCCATAAGTAAGTGTAGAAAGAAAGCTCCTTTATTATATAACTACGCAATGACAAGCACTGGAAGCAGTTATTTCCATAAAATATATGGGAGTAGATATAAGCGGCAATCTGAAATGGAGGGACCATATAAAAACTATCTTCAGTAAGAAAGGTGCCAGACTAAGGTTCATTTGAAAAATCCTCAGGTAGTGTAGTGCTTAAACAGAGGAAGTAGGTTATAAAACTGAAGTTCGGCCAGCGCTTTGAGTACTGCTCATCAGTGTGGGATCCGTACCACACAGAGATAATAGAAGACATGGAGAAGGTACAACGGAGAGCAGCACGCTTCGTTACGGGCTCATTTAGTAAGCGCGAAAGCGTGACGGAGATGATCAGGAAACACCAGTGGCAGACACTGGAAGAGAGGCGTTCTGTATCGCGGTACGGACTTCTCTCAAAGTTCGGGGAGCGTACGTTCTATGAAGACTTAACCAATATATTGTCTCCTCCTAAGTACATCTCGTGATGCGACCAAAATCGTAACTTCCATGACCGAATTATCAACCTAACAGACACAAACCTCACAAAACAGGAAAAAAGCCTACTAGAAAAAGGGCCAAAACACAACGTAAACACACAAACATCACACAAAACAATAGAAGACCTCATAACAGAATCTGAGCACCTAATAAAGGAACAAGTAAGACTGAGCACACCAAACTTTAATGCAAACTTAACAAGAGGATTAGTAGCTGCAGAAATAACACAAACAAACAAAACACACAAAACCACCACAAACTCTAATAACAGAACACCAGAAGAAACCACATCCCACAAACTAAAAGAAAACAAGACTATACTAACCAGGACAGACAAAATGTTCAAATGTTTGTTATGCTTATGGGACTTAACTACGGCGTCATCAGTCCCTTAACTTACAAACTACTTATGAACTACTTACGAACTAGGACGGCACAAATATCCATGCCCGAGGGGGGATTCGAATCCCCGGCCGTAGTGCAGGACAGACAAAGGAAATATTTTGGTTTTAATGAAAGAAGAGGACTACATAAATAAAACACTAGATTTTCTGAAACACAACCACATAAAGAAATTGAACAAAGACCCAACAGCAAGATACCAGAAAAAACATCCAACAGACACTGAAAATCACAAAAACTATATTTTCAAAAGTCAGATAAAAAGAATGACGCAGAAAACCCAAAGGCATCCATCCACCCTAAACTCCTTGCGGAAAGTGAACAAAGAAAATGTCCCAATACGCCCTGTCATTGATTTCAGAAATTCTCCATCCTACTACCTAGCTCCACACACACACACACACACACACACACACACACACACACACAGAGAGAGAGAGAGAGAGAGAGAAAGAGAGAGAGAGAGAGAGAGAGAGAGAGAGAGAGAGAGAGAGAGAGAGAGAGAGAGCAACAAATACTATTCATATCCACCGCCATTCCACTGGAGAACAAATGAAAGTCAACTTACACATACGCATATTAACAAAGTATACACAGTCGAATTTTCTAAAGTGCGAAGTGATTCTGATAGAAAAAAAGACCGCAAAATGTATTATATGTGTGCTATCTACAAAAACGTGAAAGAGGAAGTGTACGCTAAAAGAAACTGTAGGTAGTAAACAGTAGGCGGACGATCAAAATACTCCCCCCCCCCCTTACCCCAGATACCAAATTTACGTTTTCACACCATCAGTAACGTTTTCTAAATTCCTCACAAGATTCAAAGAGATAACTTTGGCCGGCCGCGGTAGCCGAGGAGACTGAGGCGCGTCAGTCACGGTCTGCACGGCCACTACGGTCGGGGATTCGAATCCCCCCTCGGGCATGGATATTTGTGCCGTCCTTAGTCTTAGTTAGTTCATAAGTAGTTTGTAAGTTAAGGGACTGATGACGCCGTAGTTAAATCCCATAAGCTATACAAACATTTGAACATTTAGATAATTTTGGTTTCAAATGACAACGCTACCAGTACATAACTATGTAGAAATGGTCCCAGATGATCACAAAATGTAAAAGAAGGTAATAAACCAAAATAAGACTCACGACGTTTTAGGCCTAAATTTACACATAGTACAGTAGTAAAACGAATGTATTTTGTTTTCAAAGCATTAAATAAATGGAAAACCCACTGACGATAGCACAGAGGTGCTGAAACTAGTTTGGATGTTATAACAAAACAGTATTTTGCATATCAGGCGGACCTCATGCCCAGAAAAAAAGATTAGAAATATTAGGGCCCCACACGGAGGCATACAGGCAATCAATTTTTCCGCGAACCATCAGCGTCTTGATCAGGAGGAAGTGACAATGGTAGTATCAGGGGCAGTTGGAAAATAAGTTTCCCTGTCAACTGTGGTCAGAGTTGCGTATGAAAGATAAAATAGAATTAGATATTAAAGATACGACATATCTTTATTTTTCTACATAATTTCCAAGTACATTGAGACATTTGTCACAGCGTTTTATAAGCTTTATAAGGAAAAACTCAGGGCGTTGAACGGCTTGTTTGACGTCAGCGTTGCTTCCAAAGCACCTTCCGCCGAGAGTCACCTTCAAAGCTGGAAACAGATGGAAGTCACTTGGTGCGAGATCAGGACTGTATGGCGGATGGTTGCAGGCGCTCCCAACCAAGAGTTGCAATACGGTTTTTCATTGCCGTCCCCGAGTGTGGTCTCGCATTGTCATCCAACAGCAGGTCGCCAGAGCTGAGAAGGCCAGGCAGCATTTTCCGAATCACCTATTTCAATTTGGACAGAGTGGCACAGTACCGCGTATCATCGTCCACTGAAAACGGTGAGTAGCACTTTACCTGCAGACGGAATGCTTTTTAACTTCTTTCAGACAAGTGATGGCGGATGTTTCCATCCCATATCCGTTCAACGCTTCTTCCGTGTGCAACCCCTTATTTTTTCCTGGACGCCTTTTTGAAGCTTATAAAGCGGTTCGTCAAATGTCTTAATGTACTTGGAAATTATGTAGAAAAAAATGTCTTATCTTCAATATGTCATTCAACTTTTTTTCCTTTCATATATAACTCTGACCACAGTCGACAGGGGAAACTTATTTTGCAAATCCCCCTCGTACCATCCGCCACACACCATGAGATGGCTTGGGGAGTAAGGATGTCGATGCAGATAACGCCCAGTCGGAAGTTAGAATTCATCTCCTATCTTTCCAAAGGGAACATGTACAGTTCTGCTCTACACACTCAGTAACACATTAAGAAGTAGTCCTCACGCATAGTACTAGCCTACAACGATACATTGGCGCACTGGCTTATTTCGTAGCTCACAAGTCACACCTGATATTTCTTCCTAGAAGATGAGGCCACACCACATTTGCATAGAACGTGCAGACGCACGTAAATCGACTCTTGCAGACGACATATTGGTCGCGCGTTGGCCAAGGACAACTCGAACCTCAACTGGCACGCCGTTCTCTCGTAGTGTTATTTAGCTGACTGTGATATTTCATCAGTATACAGAGCGATTCCAAAGTAACTGTAGACTTTTCGTTGTTATATTGTAAGCATCAGGATAAGAGGGAAAAAAACGCTTTTAATTTTTATTTAGACAACCGGCAGTTTAACTGCCATCTCGGGTTCTTTCATGTTATTCCTCAGATCATCAGGTTAGCTGCATAAAAATAGGAAGCGATCTTGGCTGTTGTCCTTAATAGATTGATAGCATCGCCGTTCCCCCTCCAAACATGACAAACTTTTATGTTAAATAAATTTTTGTTTGAAATCGTGTAAGAGTTATGGTGCATAAGCTTTTTTCTGACAGGCGTTACATCACGGGATTTTGCCGTGTATATCTACTAATGTTCCTTTGTAACTCTCCTACACTGCTCGGCTGATTCTGGCACGAAATGTCTTTGTCGCCGAACTCTGTTCACGGATACTAGCATCCCTATCCGTGAACGCTCAAAACCTACAAGAATGAGAATTCTTGCGTACCTATAGTGCGAGGATAGCAGTGTCGTTTTGCACTGATCATTTGGTGTGTTACGGTGGAGCACTAGTAACTCAGACCGCAGGGAAGCGCTATTGGTCCCCTACTCTTCCTCGTGTTTATAAACGGTTTAGGAGATAATCTGAATAGCTCCCTTAGACTGTTCGCGGATGATGCTGTCGTTTATCGGTTAGTGAAGTCAACAGAGGATCAAAAGCAACTGCAAAGCGATTTAGACAAAATTTCTACATGGTGCGAAAATTGGCAATTGACACTAAATAAAGAAAAGTGTGAAGTAATACAAATGACCACTAAAAGAAATCCGCTGAATTTCAATTACGCGATAAATCAGTCAAACCTTAAGGTCGTAAATTCTACCAAATACCTAGGAGGTACAATTACGAACAACTTTGACTGGAGAGAACACACAGAAAATATTGTGGGGAAGGCGAACCAAAGGTTACGTTTCATTGGCAGAACGCTTAGACGATGCACCAGCTCCACCAAAGAGACTGCCTACATCACACTTGTGCGTCCTCTCTTGGAGTACTGTTGCCCCTTGTGGGACCCTCACCAGGTGGGACTGACGGAAGATATTGAGAAGGTTCAGAGAAGGGCAGCTCGTTTTGTTTTATCACGTTACGGGGGGGGAAAGCGTCACGGAAATGTTGCACGAATTGGGGTGGAAATCATTAAAAGAAAGACGTTATTCATTGCGGCGTGATCCGTTTGCGAAGTTTCAATCACCGACTTTTACTTCTGAATGTGAAAATATTTTGCTAGCACCCACCTACTTAGGGAGACATGACCATCCCAATAAAATAAGAGAAATCAGATCGAAAACGGAACGATTTAGGTGTTCTTTCTTCCCGCGCGCTATTAGAGAATGGAACGGTAGAGAAAAGTTATGAAGGTGGTTAATGAACCCTCTGCCAGGCACTTAAATGTGATTTGCAGAGTATCGATGTAGATGTAGACATGTTGCTCCACAACAGCGCCTTGACTGACAGTGAGTACGTTCAGTTTCTGGAACATGAATTATGTGGTCTGCTTCTTGATGGCCCAGTCACTACGCGAAACAAATTTATAAATTATGCACGACGGTGATCCTGCACTTTTCAATGAAGAAGTGAGATGTCAGTTTGAATCGACATGAAAAGAGTACGTCCATCCAGTTCCAAGAGAGTTGCAAGTTTTGAGAACACCAATTACTTCACACATCAATAGACTGCGATTGGACCCACTTGACATATCAGAGAGGAGCGGTGTAATTCCCTAAACGTCTGTAATTGCACGCATTTCTTAATTTCGTAAAAACCTCGCAGTCGTGCATGATGTTCTCTGTTAATTAAAATGTGTTTGACAATTCCAAACACTCATCACATAGTGTGGGTTGTCGTCCCAAGAAAAACTTCCAGTCTCTGAGTATTCTTGATTTTGCACAATTTAGAGCTGAAAATTACAATTTTAGACCTTCATAAAAGTGTCTTTTACATCATCTCACTAAGCTATTGGAACTTAGAGTTCGCTACAGTACTAGTTGCCTGTTGTTGTTGTTGTCATCTTCAGACCGGAGACTAGTTTGATGCAGCTCTCCACCTACTCTATCTGGAGCAAGCCTCTCCATCACATCGGCAACCACATCCAATCGAACCTGTTTACTATATTCGTCTCTCCGTCAGCCTCTGCATTTCTTACCCCCAAACACTTCCCTCCAACGCCAAATTCACGATTCTTTGGGGAGTGAGCCCTGCCAATCGATCCCATCTTTTAGTCAAGGTATCGCAATCCCCAGTTCCTTTTTACTTACGCGCTTTACCAACAAAATTTTCGGTCATTCGTCTGTAACATCACATTTCAAAACCTTCTACCGTTTTTTTCAAAAACGCTTTTCTTCCCATTGCCATTCTGTATTCTATATTATCTATGCTGCGGCCATCTTTTATTACTGCCAAGTAGCAAAACTCATCTACCACCTTCATTGTTTCGTCGCCTAATCTAATTCTTTCAGTATCGCCTGATTTTATTATGATACTTTCCATTACCTATGTTTTGCTCTTGTTAATGCTCATCTTTCAAGACAGTATCCATTCCATTTGGTTGCTCTTCCTCGTTCTCTGCTGTCTCTTACAAAATTCGTAAACCGCAGAGTTTTAATTTCTTCGCCCTGATAATTCCTTCTCCAAATTTCTTTTCGCTTTCCTTCACTGCTTGTTCAATGTATTTATTCAATTGGGGAAAGGCTACAACACTTACTCCCTTCAGAACCAATGCTTCCCTTTTATGGATAGATAGGATGTTTTGGGCGCTCAACAACTAGGTCTTTAAAGCCTCTTCCCTTTAATGCCGACTCTTAACTGCTGTCTGGTTTCTGTAAAAGTTGTAAATAACCTTCCGTTCCCTGTATTATACCCCTGATGACCTCCGAATGTGAAAGAGTGAATTAGAATCAAGTCGCGCGTGAATGGCCGCCGCATAGTCTGAAGCGTCATGCTACGGACTAGGCGGTCTTTCCCGCCGGAGGTTCGAGTCCTCCCTCGCGTGTGCGTGCGTGTTTATGTGTGTGTGGGGTCTTTACCGTAAGTTTGACTTTCCTTATTCTATCGTTTAAGATAAGTCATAAGACGAGTATTTCTTTGTGTGTTCCTACATTTCTCCTACGTCTTAACTAATCTTTCCCGAGGTCGAATTTGTACTAGTTTCCCATTCGTCTGTAACTAATTCTTGCTAGACTTTTGGTTTTGTAATGTTCACACCTGTCTGTATAAGCTTGTTCAAATGCTTGTAAACCTACTGGACCAAACAGCTATGGTCATCAGTCCGTAAATTACAAACTACTTAAACTAACTTATACTATGGATCCATGCCCGAGACAGGACTCTAAACGCTGGCGGGAACGGCCGCCCCGACTGTCGCATGATACATTAGACGCGGCTACTTCCGCGCTACGTCTAAGCTTGAAAGTCGCGTCGAATCCTTAAAATGGCAGACTGTTTCCTCAGAATTATTACCTGTGAAAATAATGGTTTGCAAGAGAATGTCTGTGAAGTTTGGAAGGTTCAAGACGAGATACTGGTGGCATTAAAACTGCGAGATCAGACCGCGGAATATGCGGAGGTAGCGGAGTCGGTAGAGCGCTTTCACGCGAAAGGCGAAGGTCCTGGGTTTGAGTCCTGGCCTGGAAAACAGTTTTAACCTACGAGGAAGCTTTAGTGGCAATCGTGTTGGCGGATATTCAACCGTCAGTTAGTTAAAGTGAAACGATAATTTTTAAGATACTAGTACAGGAAATTATCAACATAAGAGCTCCACCAACTCCAACAGAGACACCAGAAACAAACAACTACTCCATATAAAATGAACTACGAAAAGCGTTTGTAGTTCCGTAGTACGCTCTTCCTCCGTTGCACGACTTGTTCAAATCGATGAGCTGTGACAGCTTGAAGTAGTACAGTGAGCTGACAGTAAACGACTTTGTTTTGCTCTGAATGTGAAGGAGGTAAGGCCGCTATGTCATCGCCGAAGAATTCAAACAGATCGCCGACAACGGTGCTGAGTATTCTGGATGGGCGAGTGGCATACGTTAGGAGTGTGACGTCACGCTCCGAAATGGCCGGCCTCGCCCAGCGGTCGGCAGCGACTGCCAACGGTCGCGTCTCCAAGGTCCAGCTTACTCCTGCTAGGCGTGACCGACGCCGCCACCGCCCTGCATGCAGAGCTGCTACTGTATGTCCAACAGCACCAACGGTACAGGTCTGCCATCTTGACATGACGGGGAGAAAAGGCCCGATACAGCCGCCCTGCAAGTTAGACATCTGCACACTGGTATGTTTCCTTGAGAGAGAGAGAGAGAGAGAGAGAGAGAGAGAGAGAGAGAAAGGGGGGGGGGAAGTTAACCTGTCCTTTCCACTTTTCTAGTCGTAAATGAATATGAGCACTGCTATTTTTTTCAGAGCGTAGCATTTAAATGAAATTTTAATACTACGTTCAGTGTCCGAGTTTATCGATGGAACCACGCAAATGTGCTTCAGAGAAGCATGCCTGTCGGAAGGAAGGGATACTGCGCCGACCACAGACCGCCAGTCTTCCGGCTGGCTTCTACACAACACATCGTTATATTTTACTATAGAAGGTACTCATGATATGAAATGTGCACTTTGTATATATATATATATATATATATATATATATATACTACTTGTAAACCCGGTGTTGCCCGGGTATTTATTTCTTCTACACTCCGATAGTCCACTTTGCCTTCCCTCGTCCTCTGCATCCTTTTCTTTCTCTCCCATCACTCTGTTCGTTTCCACCTTTCTCTCCCTCGGTCAAGTTTTTTTTTTTTTTGCAAGGTTATCCTCTGTCAAGTACAATTCAAACATTTATGTACTCAGTGACCTCCCTCTTGGTTCAAAAGTGTGCAAAAATTCATCAAGATCGGAGCAAAACTATGCATTTTGCCAAATTCCGTAACTACCATCCACCATGCACCGAACGAAACTTTATACAGACAGTGAATTCATCTCGTGTGCAAAATTTCATCAATATCGGAACAAAACTGTAGATTTGAAGGCAATAGAAACACAGGGTAACCCCACATACAGGCAAAATTTCAGTTTCATAGGTGTAGTACTTTTAGAGATTTCGTGTTTAGTTAGTGAGTGAGTGCGTGCGTGAGTGAACTTTAGCTTTTATATATACAGAGATATTTAATTTATTACTAGAAATTCTACAAATACGTCACATCTAAGAGTTTTATTTTGTAATAAAGACAGCCCTCGTTCGCAAAGTTAAAGTCTCTTTGACCCAAGTTTCGGCGACGAGTATGAGTGCTTTCAACAGAAAATATCTTAAATTGCATGTCACAATGCAAGCGATGCATCTTTAAAATAGAATATTATAACAGACTAGTCACTAGGAGCTGCTCACATGTGTCAAGGAGACAGCATCTTGGAAACCTAGGCCAAATAGAGTGTGTTTATTACCAAGTAAAATCTTAAACGATCGCTGAAAAACGCAGCCAAGTTTCAAAATTTAAAAGTGTATTGTTTCACCTGTCAATACAACACAAAATGTCCTTATATGGTGTCAACACAGAGATTTTATTTCGACGAAACTATTCATCAGAAAGTATGTAACAGCGATCGATGCAAATAAAATTATTTAAAAAGAAGTGCAAAAACAGCATTCTTATCTTGTTGAATGTACTTCTGATTGCATAATACGACAAATCGCCTGTGATGGTTCTGGCTTTTGCAGCCCCTATTTTAATTTCCGTTAGTGGCGTTATAGCTGGAAAGTTCTCACAGTTCCCATGACGCCAGGAGTGGTGTTCTAAAGCTGACGGTGGGAAAATATTGCGCAGGTCGTGCCCTTGGGAAAGTGCGCCATTTTAGTAAGAAAAGTGATCTGATTCGTTGCATCCATGTCGAAGGTTGATTGTAGGGGAGTTGTTCTAGAGGAAGCACCACTGGATACTCGAAAGTATATGCCGCTGCAACAGGACGTACGTCCAGCTCAGTCGTCCCGTGATGCAACGCAAATAATGGCGGAAAAATTTCACGGGCGTTGGATAAGACGAATTTCTGTTGTAAAATAGGCTGCTAGGTTCACCGATTGTAGGCGCCCAGCCGCGGTGGGATGGCCGAGCGCTGCTGTGGAGCGCGTAGTTGCTCCCCGTCGGAGGTTCGAGTCCTCTCACGGACGTTTTGTGTGTGTGTGTGTGTGTGTGTGTGTGTGTGTGTGTGTGTGTGTGTGTGTGTGTGTTGTTCTTAGGTTAGCTTAAGTAGTTTGTAAGCCTAGGAACTGATAATCGCGGTAGGCGACTCGCAGACATTTAAAAACATTTGTAGGCGCCAATCTATCTCTATTTGTTGTTGTTGTTGTGGTCTTCAGTCCGGAGACTGGTTTGATGCAGCTCTCCACAATACGCTGTCCTGAGCAAGCCTCTTCATCTCCACATAAGAACGACAACCTACATCTGTCTGAATCTGCTTACTGTATCCATCTCTTGGTCTTCCTCTGCGATTTTTACCCCAAACACTTCCCTCCAACGCTAAATTCACAATTCCTTTATGTCTACGAATATGTCCTACCAATCTATCCCTTCTTTTAGTCAAGGTATGCCAGAAATTTCTTTTCTCCCCAATTCTGTTCAGTACCTCCTCATTGGTTACGCGATCAACCCACCTAATCTTCAGCATTCTTCTGTAGCACCATATTTCAAAAGCCTCAATCCTCTTCCTGTCCGCACTGTTTATCGTACATGTCTCACTCCCATACAAGGCAACACTCCATACAAATGCCTTCAGAAAGGACTTCTCTTTTTCAAGAACGCTTTTCTACCCATTGCCATTCTGCATTTTATATCCTCTGTACTGCGACCATCATTTGTTATTTTACTGCCCAAGTAACAAAACTCATCTACCTCCTTTATTGCTTCGTTTCCCAATCTAATTCCTTCAGCATCACCTGATTTTCTTACACTGCACTCCATTACACTAGTTTTGCTCTGGTTAATGTTCCTCTTATAAGCACCTTTAAGCACACTGTCCATTCCGTTCAAATGCTCTTCCAGGTCCTTTGCTGTATCTGACAGAATTACTATGTCGTCGGCAAAACGCAATGTTTTTAATTCTTCCCCCTGAACTTTAATTCCTTCTCCAAATTTCTCCTTGCTTTCCTTTATAGCTTGCTCAATGTACAAATTGAATAACAATGGAGAAAGACTACAACCCTGTCTTACTCCCTTTCCAACCACTGCATCCCTTTCATGTCCTTCAACTCTGACAACCGCTGTCTGGTTTTTGTACAAGTTGTAAATAACCTTACGCTCCCTATATTTTACTCCTGCTTGCTTCAGAACTTCAAAGAGTTTATTCCAATCAACATTGTCAAAAGCCTTCTCCAGATCTACAAAAGCTAGAAATGTAGGTTTGCCTTTTCTTAATCTATCTTCTAGGATAAGCCGTAAAGTAAGTATTGCCTCCCGTGTTTCTACATTTCTCCTGAACCCAAACTGATCTTCCCCGAGGTCGGCTTCTACCAGCTTTTCCATCCTTCTGTATATAATTCGTGTTAATATTTTGCTACCATGACTTATTAAACTGATGGTTCTGTAGTTTTCACACCTGTCTGCACCTGCTTTCTTTGGGATGAGGATAAAATTTTTCTTAAAGTCTGAGGGTACTTCGCCTGTCTCATACATCTTACACACCAGGTGAAACAATTTTGTCATGGCTGGTTCTCCCAGAGACTTCAGTAGCTCTGAGGGAATATTATCTACTCCAGGGGCCTTGTTTCGACTTTGGTCTTTCAGGGCTCTGTCAAATTCTTCTCTCAGTACAGTATCACCTATTTCATCTTCATCTACATCTTCTTTCCTTCCTACAATATTGTCTCGAAGTTCATTTCCTTTGTAGAACCCCTGTATATACACTTTCCACCTTTCAGCTTTCCCTTCTTTGCTGAGAACTGGTTTTCCATCAGTGTCCTTGATATTCATAGAGCTGTTTTTCTTATCACCAAATGTTTCTTTTATTTTCCTGTAGGCTGTATCTATTTTTCCCCTATTTATACATTCTTCTACATCCTTGCATTTGCCTTCTAGCCACTCCTGCTTAGCCATTTTGCACTTCCTGTCAATATCATTTCTTAGTCGTCTGTACTCCTTTTTGCCTGTTTCGTTTACTGCATTTTTATAGTTTCTCCTTTCATCGATTAGATTTAGTATCTCCTGTGATATCCAAGGATTTTTGTAGGTCTTGCCTTCCTACCTATTTTCTCCTCTGCTACCTTCACTATTTCATCTCTCAATTTTACCCATTCCTCCTCTACTGTTTTATTTTCCCCTGTTTCTGTCAATTGTTGCCTAAAGCTCCCTCTGAAATTCTTAATTAGCTCAGGTTCCTTCAATTTATCCAGGTCCCATCTCCTTATTTTCCTACCTTTTTGTAGTTTCTTCAGTTTCAGCCTACAGTTCATAACCAACAAGTTATGGTCAGAGTCTATATCTGTCCCTGGGTATGTCTTACACTGTAAAACCTGGTTCCGAAATCTATGTCTTGCCATTATAAAATCTATCTGGTATATCCCGGTGTCTCCTGGTCTCTTCCACGTATACAACCTTCTTTTGTGATTCTTGAACCAGATGTTTGTTATAACTAAATTATGTTCCGTTCAAAATTCTACCAGACGGCTTCCTCTTTCATTCCTTTTGCCCAGACCATATTCACCTACTATCTTCCCTTCCCTTTCTTGTCCTACTACCGAATTCCAGTCTCCCATAACAATTAAGTTTTCCTCTCCCTTAATTGTCTGAATAATTTCCTTTAGCTCCTCATATATTTCTTCCATTTCCTCATCATCTGCAGAGCTAGTTGGCATATAAACCTGTACTACTGTTGTCGGTGTTGGCTTCGTATCTATCTTGACAATGATAATGCGATCACTGTGCTGCTCATAGTAGTTTACCCGCATTCCTATTTTCTTATTCATAATCAATCCTACTCCTGTGATACCCCCAATTGATTTTGTACTCACCTGACCAGAAATCCTGCCACCGAACTTCACTAATCCCCACTATATCTAAATTCAACCTATCCATTTCCCTTTTTAAATTTTCTAATTTTCCTACTCGATTAAGGGATCTAACATTCCACGCTCCGACCCGTAGAATGCCAGTATTGTCTTTCCTGATGATCACATCCTCCTGAGTAGTCCCCGCTCGGAGATCCGAATGGGGGACTATTTTACCTCCGGAATATTTTACCCGAGAGGATGCCATCATCATATGTTCATACAGTAGAGCTGCATGTCCTCGGGAACGGTAACGGCTGTAGTTTCCCCTTGCTTTCAGCCGTTCGCAGTAGCTGTGTGGCAAGGCCACATTAGCTGATGTTACAAGGCCAACTCAGTCAATCATCCAGACTGTTGCCCCTGTAACTACTGAAAAGGCTGCTGCCCCTCTTCAGGAACCACACGTTTGTCTGGCCTCTCCACAGATACCCCTCCGCTGTGGTTGCACCTACGGTACGGCTATCTGTATCGTTGAGGCACGCAAGCCACCCCACCTCGGCAATGTCTGTGGTTCATGGGAGTGGTATCTCTATTTATATTTTATAAATCATAATTTATTTCCATGAGGTTTTAGCGTACAAAAAAATCTCTCAACAATATTTTACCTATAGACACTTTCATAATTGTTGTAGTATTAATTTTCTATTAATAAAACAATAACTGAATGAGCGCGCCTGCAGAACATTCTTTCCCGCCAGAAGCGCACACAGGCATGTTTCGGCCACCGCGACTTTCAGATCGTACCACAGCATGGAGTAAGTTATACGCGTTTGGCCGCACGAACGTCAAAGTAGTGTACGTTAATTATTCTATAACTCATTTTTACGTAACTAAAGTTTTATTGTATCTTGCGCAATTTTGTGATTGATATGGTGAGTACAGTGGTTTGTAGATTGCTACTTTATTACGTCAGAATTAAAGTATCTGGAATCGCTGAAAACAACATTGCATCAAAGCCTAGAAAACCTAAGATTTACAGTCTCGTTTCCAGTCAACGAATCTCCAACCTGAGCCTCATACTGTGCGCTGGGACATCATCTGAGATAACATCAGGTTAGTGAAATTTTTTATGAAACAGTATGTCTTCTATTTTGACATGACAGAAGGCAGCTACGCATATCACGTGTTGTGCATTGCTAGTACAAATAGCGACAGGTGGACGTAGTAAACTTGCGCATAATAGTTCGCGATCGGGAGCGCTCACTTTAGTTCGCGGCGTGGTCTGCGCATGCAGGTGGAGGGAGAACATCCCCCACCTAGCTGCTTCATGCGCTTGCTGCCTGAGCCGCTAACGATATCACACAAACCAAAAGAAACAGTTTGTGGATAATTTCTCGCGTTTAAGTATAGAGTTATCTCTATATTTTGGAATTATGGAATTTATTAGTCAGATATTGCAGAGTGGAGAATACTTCAATGCAGAAATTTTGTAGCACTGAACTATGTAATCTAGCAGGCAGACGCTAACCTCGAAATGGCTGTCATCAGCAGAAGGCAAACACGTGATTTTTAATTCTGTTCGCGACCTATCGCGTATATTTTAGTTCGCTACCTATCGCGCATCTTTTAGTTCGCGACCTATTGTGCATATTTTAGTTCGCAATCGGTAGCTTTCCTTTTAGTTCGAAGCTCGGCCGCGAAGTAGGTCGCTTTTTTTAGTTCGTCCGTTCGTTTTGGCTTTTGTTACCGCTATTAAAACTACAGCTGAGCTGCATCTCAGCTCGAAATGACGGCAACTGGCAAAAGGGAATCACGCGATTCTGCGCGCTCTCGCGTCCTCTCGCTGTTACCCGCCAGTCTTCGGAAAAGGAGCGGACGAACTAAGAGGCGAGGGTTCTGCGAACTAGTTCGCCTGTGGGAGCGCTCTTCCGAACTACTTCGTTCGTGAACTACACAAGACTAACACGTAGGTCTCGGTAACTCGATTAGGGAAAGGGGACAGAAAAGGAAAGGATTGTTGTTTAAAGTGGAAACTGTAAAATTTTAAAAGTGTCGACGAAACATAACGTCTCTGACGTGCCATTTGCTATGAATGTCTTCCCACAAAGCAATCCACTCGTCATTCTATTACTCCACAAAACTGCAAAATAACACGTACATAACCCAATATGAACTCTTTAATCGCTGTGAGAGTATGTGTGATACCGTTTGGTGCTGGTGAAACGTATATTTTAGGAAAAGGAGCCTAAACATTGAAACTTTCGACTGGCTGAGTAACAGTTCTGTGATGATTCTATAAAAACTGCAGGTTGCCTCCTCTAATTAACATGTTGTTCCGGACCTCAACGATTATTTGCCTCTTACCGACTTATGTTTCTCGTCCCATAAGAAGGATAAAAAAATGCGCTATCTCAATTAATGAGGTGGGAACCTGCAGTGAGTGGCCGAAGTCAGGTAACTGAGGCCCTTGTGTGAGGTGGAGATTACATCACGGCAGGGAAGCCATTAGCTGCAGAGCTGCGAGCTGCAAGCCGGCAGTGAGCAGCTGGCATTAACCTTGGCACGGAATCCACTCAGCGGGTGCACCACCTACAGCTGCCAGCTGCAGACCGCCGTTGGATTTCGAGAGCTCCGGCGTTACCAAACGCCAGGCTGCGGGTGGGGGAGGTGAGAGAGAGGGGGGGGAGGGGGAGGGGTGAGAAAGCAGGGCAGAGAGGACTGCTCTCCCATGTATGCTGAATGTAGTGCGTACAACAGCCACGCTGCCGTGTGTCAGTGGATTCCGACAGGTCGCTTGCATCTGAAACTTTCAGTGACAAAAATTGTGATTTTATTGTTGCAACAGTTTGCACATTTAGTAGTATAATCGATACCAACATAATGATTACTGGACTTTATCGATGAAATAAACATTACAATATGAAGACGTTCACGGAATTCAGACTTGAACGACTTTTTATGAACGACGGTTTGTTGAAATGTAAGCTGTGGATTGTGCCACCAACTCGTGGACAACTTATGGTTTCATGTCACAATCCTTACATTTACACAAACAGTTATTTACAGCTACTGGAAGTCTGCATTCCGTGAACGACTTCATACTTCACTGTTCCTTTTGTTAATAAAATCCAGTAGACTCATAGGTATATCGAGTATACTACTAGATCTGCAACAATAAAACTACTGCTGAAAGATAGTGCCATTGAAAATATATACAGAGAGCACTTAACTTGACCACGAAAAATATCTCTGGAACTACAACAGCTATAAAACGACTTTCACCGGTATCAATGTAAGTCACAGGCTCATGAATGCAAATACAGGGTGTCTCACGAAACATGCCTGCCAGACGTCCGCGGATCGCGCAGTACGGCTCCCAGCCGCCGCCGCCGCATCCGCCGGCTACGGCATCGCCCGATTCTCGGACTCTGTTGTGCTGCTGGCGCATACACTGAGTTGAAGTATAAAAAACATTGCCATCTGAGTAACCTAAGCTTACCTTTATTTTCAGTAGATGTTCAAAATGATGTCCCTCTATGGAAACATCTGTTGAATACATTTGCGAACACTCGACGAATTTCGGCTGCCGAAATCTGGGAAATGACTAGTCGAATCCTGTCTTCCAACTCTTCGAGTGCATGGGGATTGCTTGGATAGACCTTGTCTTTTAACATTCCCCAAAGATAAAAGTCACAGGGATTTAGATCTGGAGAACGAGGAGACCAGTCAACTATCCTATCATCAAAAACACTCCGTATTGCTGCCATAGAAGCATTGGCAATGTGTGGTCTTGCATTGTCCTGCATGAAATAACCGTAGAGCTTTTCGCTGGGTGAAAGTTCTTGAAAAAAAAAATGGATGCAGGATATTGTTCATATACGTATCAGAATTTATTGTTTCGTAAAAAAAGATTCGACTAGTCATTTCCCAGATTTCGGCAGCCAAAATTCGTCGAGTGTTCGCAAATATTTTCAAGAGATGTCAGGCCGCTCTTTCCATAGAGGGACAGCATTTTGAACATCTACTGTAAATAAAGGTAAGCTTAGGTTACTCATCTGGCAATGTTTTTTAGACTAACTCAGTGTATGCGCCCGCGGCACAATAGAGTCCGAGAATTGGACGTTGCCGTAGAGTTTGTGACACTTGCGGGGAGTGAAACTTGCGGGGAAAGGAAATGTGTAGACACTTGAGGGGAGGCACGGATGCTGCAGGTAGTGTTCCAGAAGTAGGGATACACCACCCCTACTCCTCAAATTACATGTTTGATAATATTAATGCATATAAGTATGAAATCACGTCAAGACTACTTCCTGCAAAAATTTCGACAAAACAGTTGGCACTGAGTTTAGAAAAACAAAATTCTGGTATATTGGATTTTAACATTTCATCAAAAAATGAATGTTACTACAAAAGATACAGCCATTCAAATTTATGGGCACCATAACGTTTTCCCTTCCTGAGTAAAATGAGCTGCTTCTTGTAGTTTCAATACCAGAGTAGCCTTTTTCTTGAATGTTCTAAACATAAATCTTCACACAGACTTCTTGAGGAGGAGAGTGATACGGATATCTGATTGTGAACCACTGCCTATTACCTTAAACCTTTTTGACTGTACTGAACAGTAGTTCCGCGTATTCCGTTATTTATATTTATACAGTTAACAGGTAATGTAATTTATAACCAACTATTGGCTGCCAATTTCGCTTCATTTTTCCTGGAAGTTTTTCATCTTTTTTCTCCCTGTTGGTTTATGCCAAGTTCGGAGTAAAAATGGTTCTATACAACGGTGATAGAAAATAGAACTTATCTTTAGCATTTTTTGGTGTGTGACATTCCCTTACACATTCCGTATTTCATACATTTCTTAGATGTATTTGTAATTCGAATACAGTCAAATCGTTTTGAGGTCTACGAATAAACACTTCAAGTATGTAAAATACTCATTGACTTATTATTAACGTTTTTTAACTGAAGGTTTAAGGTTGCGTCTCCTATTAAAAAGCATAGTAGCTATCTTTAAAGAGATGGAAGTTTCGTGATGGTGGGGTTAATTACATAGCGGTCAATTACATCAACGTATCTGTGCAGGATGCCTAATATATTTATTGCTTGCGCAGGTGTCTTGATATGCTCAGTGTTCTGAATAATATGCTTTTAGGAGGTATGACTGTGGAAATTCATCGTCTTGTAGTAGCAGAGAATGTCTTAATAACTCTCCAAACATTATCACTATTAAAATACCTTTTTGTTTTCAGGAGGAACACTCAACGAATTAATATGTAGCTAGAACAAGTTACTACATTGCTCTTCAGCTTGCAAAGGGTTGTGCAATTTCACTGAGTTTGGTGTTATGTTGACAGTGTGGAAACTTGACAACAGCAGTGCTAGACTTGTTGGTGTGCCTGTACCCAGGAAAAGCCTTTAGCCGTCCCAAGGGCCCCGGTTTCCCCGCAAGTGTCACTTCCCCAAGTGTTCCAACCCCGTTGCCGTGGCCGCAGGATGCAGCAATACCACGCGATCTTTCGTGAGACTCCCTGTATCTTGAAAAATTCTAAAACGAAAACACACGTGCTTTTAACACAAACTTATGTGTTTTTAAATGGATACATTACATTATTTCATCAGCAATCTATTGCTGACGAATCAGATAAAGAATGGCGTTGACTGCAACAGTACGCGAGTTACATCCCGAGACATTGCGAAGCGAAGTTGACGCTTGAAATACGCGAAACGCGCTGCAAGCACGCGTCCTGAGACTCAGGCGAGAACCCAGTGCTGCTCAGGACGTGCGCTAGCCGCGCGTTTCGCGTATTTCAAGCGTCAACTTCGCTTCGCAATGTCTCGGGATGTAACTCGCGTACTGTTGCAGTCAACGCCATTCTTTATCTGATTCGTCAGCAATAGATTGCTGATGAAATAATGTAGTGTGTCCATTTAAAAACACATAAGTTTGTGTTAGAAGCGCGTGTGCTTTCGTTTCAAAATATTTGCATTCATGAGCCTGTGCCTTACATTGATAACGGTGAAAGTCGTTTTACAATAGCTGCTCTACTTCCAGAGATATTTTCGGAGGTCAAGATAAATGTCAATAATCGAGCATCGTAAAGAGGTTCCCTGAGCTGCTAACAGGCACGAAAATAATCACATTCATACAACTTCAATTTTCGGCCATGGCCTTCATCAGAAAAAAAGAAAACACATATACTTACTCAGACAACTATACACACAGTACCAACAAGTCCAGCCACTCAAACGATTTACGTAATCTGTCTTCCGCTATTGACATCACTTCAATCGGATTTTCAAAAATTCAAATGTTCAATTGTTTGTAGAGCTCATGGGACTTAACTATGGGGTCATCTGTCCCTAAACTTACAAACTACTTATGAACTAGCTAATACTAATAACGGCACAAATATCCATGCTCGAGGGGGGATTCGAACCCTCGACCGTAGTGAGAGTGCAGACTGTGACTGGCGCGCCGCAGAACGCTCGGCCACCGCGGCCGGCTCGGACTTTCCAGTGTGTGTGTGTGTGTGTGTGTGTGTGTGTGTGTGTGTGTGTGTGTGTGTGTTTGTGTGTGTGTGTACTAGTTAGCATAGAGAATCGATATACTTGTCATATCGTGGAATCGACTTTTGTAGTGTCGCAAATGTCTGCCGCCTGTGAATCGAACCAGCGTGTGGAAAGTCGTCTTCAGCTCTTCGTCGATGTCAAAACGCAGGCCGGAGGTTAGGAATTTCTTGAGGTGGGAGAACGATATCGGTGGAAACAAGATCAGGACTGTATGCTGGATGATCAAACAGCTCTGAGCCGGACTTCTTCAAAACAATAGCTGTGTCCCGGGTCGTACGGGGACGAGCACTGGCATGGAGCAGCACAACACGTGCAGTACTCCACATTTTCTCAAGAAATTCCTGTCCTCCGGCAGGCGTTTTGACACAGACGAAGAGCTGATGACGACCGTCACGTGCTGGTTCCATTCATAGGCGGGAGACTTCTACGACGAAAATATACAAAAGTTGATATCATAAGTGTGTCAATTCAATTGGTTACTAAGTCGAAAAACAGTTCAAACATTCCTGTAAATGTTGCTAATGACGTTTTTCAGGGAATTTTTTTTTTATAGGATAACTTCCATTCTGGATGCGATATAGGACGTGTGTCCGTATATTTCAGTCTGTAGCTAAAACCGTTCACTCCAAAACTAATTTTTTTTATCATTTTGTTATATATACTTGAAGATGTCTAATGAAATTTGGGATGATTAACGTAAATAAAGAAAATCAATATAAAATATTTTGTTTAACCTGAGTGGCTCGAAGACTACTTAAGTAACAGAACCCAGTACGTTGTCATCGATGGTGAGTGTTCATCAGAGACTGGGTATCGTCAGGAGTGTCCCAGGAAAATGTGATGGGAGCGTTTTTATTTTCTATCGATATAAATGAACTGAGGGATAGAGCGAGTTCCAGTCTGCGGCTGTTTGCTGATGATACTGTGGTGTACAGGAGGGTGTCGTAATCGAATGACTGTTGTAGGATGCAGGATGACTTTGACCAAATTGCTAGGAATGGCAACTAGCACTAAATGTAGGAAAATTAAGATGTTGCAGATGAGTAGGAGAAACAATCCGCTACAAGAATATAGTTGTACATCTGTCACATCGCTGGTATTGCCAGCTTTGATATTATGAAGAAATTTGTGACGAAAAGTGCGGACAGTTTCCGTACCAAGATCTGATAATTTGCTACACTGCATTTTCGACTTATGTTTGTGCAAATTGTTTATCTCAAATGCTTGAGAATGTTTGAGGATATTCCAATCTATTTTTAAATTCAAAATGAATTAATAATAAATTGTACTATTAAAGATAGTGACTTAAACGAAGGAAAAACCCCAAAGGGACGGCTTTCGAAAACTCGTGAACAGGTGCTGCAACTATCACTTACAATGTAATTTAATGTTCAAAATGTTCAAATGTCTGTAAATCTATCGGACCAAACTGCGTGGTCATCAGTCCGTAACTTACAAACTACTTAAACCTAGGTAAACTAACCTACGGACAAACACACACACACACACACACACACACACACACACACATCCATGCCCCAGGGAGGACTCGAACCTCCACGGCGAGCAACCGCCCGCTCCGCAGTAATTTAATGGAAAGACTTGATACGTAATATATTTGTCCGAATAAAAAGAAAAAAAAAAGATAGGCTTTTATGCTTTTTCATTCTCCATTATTAAATTAATAAGCGGGCTATTATCAGCTAGTAAACATATGAATGAAACATTATATAAATGAGAATTCAAATATCTTAGATTAAGCAGACTGTGGATTAAGGTTTTTAATGCTGCCGACTAAATCCCTGGACAGTATTGCGTAACACACTTGCATAATTAGTTTCAGAGTAATAACATTGGTATTCCCTTCGAGGGTTTCGGAAAAATCACGTAAACATGAAAACATACTGCTTGGTGTTAAGTGGTGGGAAAGGTCTGAATAACCCTGGGCTACCCGTGCACGCCTCACTAGCCGTTCTCGCAGCTTTAGTTCTACCACTGACGACGGGAAGTGAGGTGTTCTGAAATAGCTCGGTTCATGCCGACGGAGCAACTCAACGCGTTGTATGCTTGTATAGGTTATGGGACTTAACTGCGGGGTCATCAGTCCCTAAACTTACAGACTACTTTTGACTAACTAATACTAAGGACGGCACAAATATCCGTGCCCAAGGGGGGGATTCGAACCCCCGACCGTAGTGGCCGTGCAGACCGTGATTGACGCGCCTCAGTCCCCTCGGCCGCCGCGGCCGGCACGCGTTGTATCACAAGGCCAGCAGCTGTCTGTAACAAACAACAATTGAGTCAAGATCACATAGATCTAGGAACCGACCCAGCCGTAGATCTTTTTTTTTTTTTTTTAATGCTTGCCCGCGAAAGGCAAAGGTCCTGGTTTCGAATCCCGGTCCGACAAAGAATTTTAATCTGTAGTAAGTTCCATGTCAGTACACCATTGCAGAGTGAAAGTTTCAACCAGGGTAAATATTGATTTGATTGCTGCATTGTATTGTTGAATAGCTATGTCTTTCTGTTTCATTTAGTTTCAGGTTCTTTTCATAATGAAACGAGCCACAGTTAAGCGAGACCGGATTAAGGTAGTTGTGATTGATAGCCTACAGTTGCTTCGGTGAGTTCAGGACAGGTGAGTTGTACTTGTTTGAGTGACCGTTTGTTGTTTTTGCTAACAATGTGTGCAGCCGTCTGGCAGGTAGAGAGTCAGTCATTACGTGAGACTCCATTGTGCCGCAGAATGAGGTGCGGTGTTCCCGTCACGCTGGCGTGATGGAGGACGCGTGGCACACAGACAGGCAGGTAGGAAGGCAGCCGGCGCCAGAGGGCCACACACGGAGCAGTCTGACAGCAGAGGCACGGGGTGAGGGGCATGCTGTCTGCAGCTGCACAATTGCACACGTCGGGAGAGCCGACAAGCCGAGGGTGGGGCGTGGCTGGCACTGACAAACTGAAAGCCACGCCACTAGGCGGGTTACTCGCAAATCTAATACACAGTACACGTACAAAAAATTAATGCTTCTTCGTTCTTATTTTATGCGTTGCCGTACTGCCCACTAGACTTGCGCATAATAGTTCGCGATCGGGAGCGCTCAATTTAGTTCGCGGCTCTGCCGCCAACTAGTTCGTTCTTTTAGTTCGTCCTCTCCCACTGACGGCTGAGCGGCGTTGTCTGCGCATGCAGATGGAGGGAGAAGTTACCCACCTAGCTGCTTCATGCGCTTGCTGCATTAGCCGCTAACGATATTACGCAAATCAAAAGAAACAGTTTCTTCGCATTATGGAATTTATTAGTCATATATTGCAGAGTGCAGAATACTTCAAAACAGAAATTGTATAGCACTGAACTATGTAATCTAGCAGACACGCGCTCACCTCGAAATGGCTCTCATCAGCAGAAGGCAAACACGTGATTTTTAATTCTGCTGCGCGCCCTCTCGCTATTGCCCGTCGGTCTTCGGGAAAGAATCCAACGAACTAAGAAGCGAGATATGTTTCGCTTAATAGTTCGCGAACGGTGACGCATGTTTTAGTTCGCGACCGATCGCGCTTTTAGTTCGTGACCGATCGCGCATATTTTAGTTCGCGACCGGTAGCTCTCCTTTTAGTTCGCAGCTCGACCGAGATGTAGGTCGCTCTTTTTAGTTCGTCCGCTCTTTTTGGCGTTTGCTACCGCTACTAAAAGAGCTATTTCTTTTGTTATGACAGCTTTCTTATATAATGATTAGTGTTACCCAAGCGTGTGCTATTACCCTATTTTGGGCAATTAGACATCAAATACTTAAGCAAATAAACCAGTTATTTACACGAATGGGTGATACAATGGTATTCAACTCCTTTGCATACAGAGTACTCGTAGTAAACATTATTTTGACACTGCTGAATACCTTAAAATGAACATTTGCGGCAGTGAACTATGAAACTACAGCTGAGCTGCATCTCAGCTCGAAATGACGGTAACTGGCAGAAGGGAATCACGCGATTCTGAGCGCTCTCGCGTCCTCTCGCTGTTCCCCGTCAGGACGAACAGGAGCGGACGAACCAACAGGCGAGGGATCTGCGAACTAGTTCGCGTAGTTCGCCTATAGGAGCGCTCTTCCGAACTAGTTCGTTCGCGAACTAAACAAGACTACTGCCCATCCGACTGCAATGAAACTTTGTCAACTCAAATCAAAAGTTAGTTAAGCTTAAGAGACTTAATTATGGGGTCATCAGTCCCTAAACTTACAAACCATTTATGAACTACCTTATACTAAAGACGACACAAACATCCATGCCCGAGGGGGGGATTCGAACCCTCGACCGTAGCCGCAAGCAATATCTAAATACGCCAATGAATTAACCTGCAAGGCAGACAGCTAGAATCGGTTTATTTGGAGAATTTTGGTATGATGTACTTCATCCGCAAAAGTGACCGCGTATAAAACGCTTGCACGACCATGTCTTGAGTATTGCTCAAGTATTTGGGATCCGGAGCAGATCAGTTTTAAGGCTAGTTTACACGACGACACTGTGTTTCATGAAACTGTGCTACAAGCCAGTGCGCATGCGCGGCAGGCGTTGGCGCAACTCGTTGGCGAAACTAAACAGTTTCGGCAACTTCCAATTTTTTTAAACTCATTGCGTGTGTTTTTAGGTTGGTTATAACCAATACAGAAAAAAACACAACATAAAGAGGAGAACGGAAGAAGTAATTCGGTTTTTCAACATATATGCGAACCATAGGTGTTTCTGCGATTTTAACGATGAAATTTTCAGGAATAAGCAGCGGCGTGTTAGTGCTCTTGAAGCAATTATTCGTGAATTAAATATTGATGGGCTGACGATTAGTGAATTGCAGATTAAAATACATTCAATTCCAAATACCTATACAAACGAACTATGGAAATTATGGACTTCGGAACACGGTACAGGTACTGTAGAAACGAATATCTACTTGATAAGAAACGTAATGCATTTTGTAATATCAGTTCTGGTAACAATGCTTCACGCATAACAGTATCTTGTTTCTTTATTGCATTACTGACTGTTTAAAAGGGACGTAAACTGCTCTGGTGACAGTCTAAGTTTATTAAAGCAATAGCTCCGACACAACGCTTACAGCTACCAAAACTTTCCTTCTATGGCGACTACGGCATTCACAAAATGACGAAACTGACGCGTATAGTATTGGCGCCGTGTCTACAGACACACACGAAACCAGTTACACGCAATTTATTTCATGCAACGAGTATAGCAACTTAGTGTCGTAGTGTAGACTAGACTTAAAGGAAGACATAGAAGCAGTTCAGTGGCGAGCAAGTTAGGTTTGTTGCTGGTAGGTTCGACCAATGCGCGAGTGTTACGGAAATGCACGGCAAGTCAAATGGGGATCGCTGGAGGAAAGACAACGTTCTTTTCGAGAAATTCTGTTGAGGAAATTTAGGGGGTCGTAATTTGAAGCTGAGTGTAGAACGATCTTCATGCCGCCTGCTTACATTTCGCGTAAAGATCACAAAGACTTGAGAAATAAGAGCACGTACAGAGGCATATATTCTTTTTTCCCTCATTTTATTTGCCAGTGGAATAGGAAGGGAAATTAGTAGTGGTACAGTGTTTTTCACGCACTACGGTGCATTGGGGACTATATATGTAGATGTAGATGTAGATGCAAATTATATTATTAAACGACACAGGTCAGTGCGTACATATTATTTAGTTTCTTCAAATAATGTTCCAATTTTCATCACAAAAGTATGTAGTAATACATTAACTACTTTTACTAAAATTATATGTGCGACGCTTGTCGCTTGCGTATAGTGAGTCGCGACACTCACTGCTGTGAAAGTTGTTACCAACAGACAGTTGTAACGACACTAGCGCTCCAAGCGGTGGGCAAGCCACGGAAGAAGTGATGTTTCTTTGTAACTAATTTTGTACGCAGTTAACGAAATAGTATAATTTATGCGTTACAAGCATTAGTAAAATATCAAGTGGCGTACATAATACGGAAATTAAATTAAAAACAGCCGAATTGATTCAGTGGTATAAAGAACAACTCCGTCATGAACAAATAATTGCGAATATATGTATATTTGCAGCTTATTCCGCTGAAAGTACCAAGAATATAAACATAAAAAACATACATTTCCATTATGCTCAGTTATCACTATGACAGGCAATTTTCTGACGCGTATCAACTCTGTGTGGAGTCTACTGATTCGCACATTTTTACGTGTCACTCGTCTTTCTTATACGCGCATATTCGGTTGAGTGTAATTACTTTAGCTTGAAATGACAATGTTCTGAAGATACTCGCCGTTTGTGGTTCAGATGTAGAAACAATTGTAGAATTTGTGTTGTTCTTTGCTAGAAAATAGATTGATTGCTTTTGCCGTTTAATTGCCACGTCTGTGAGGCTTTTCCGTCAGCTAAAGCTGTATGGCTGTTGTGATGCGTTAAATACTGTAGTTATTGTATTTTATATTCGTTTCCCACGTTCCACCCTCACCGATTTTACCGGAGTTGTAGTGAAGCGACCTCAACGTTCCAGAGTAGAAAAGCGACGTCTTTCTGCCAAAGGGCAGGTCTTCTAGTGTTTCCTAGGCATTTTTTTATTTTCAATATAAACTAAAATTATTCATTAGACGCCTGTAGGTTACAAGTTAATAGTAAAAAAATTGCCCTGTAATGTACAATCTCGTACCTGATCAGGGATCTTAGGAAACTTCAAATGTTCAAATGTTTGTTAAGCTTATGGGACTTAACTACGGGGTCATCAGTCCCTAAACTTACAAACTACTTATGAACTACTTACGAACTAGGACGGCACAAATATCCATGCCCGAGGGGGGATTCGAACCACCGACCGTAGTGGCCATGCTGACCGTGACTGGAGCGCCTCAGTCACCTCGGCCACCGCGGCCGGCAGGAAACTTCAGAAAGACAAATGTGGAGATATTATTAAGCTGTTGTCTATTTTTATGGCACTACATACGTTCAATAATTTAAAGAGGATTTTAAAGTAAACATAAACGATATTATTCGCACTCATTCAGTTTCGCATTCAGAAATGTAGCTTGCCAGCCGCTTGGAGCGCTGCTGTCGCATTGTATAACAAAAATCTGAGGGAGTGTCGTGGCCTCGGCGAAGTAGCCGAGCGCATTGAGGCGCTATGCTCCGATGCGCGAGGCCGTTCCGCGTCGGGGCTCGAATCCCCTCTCGGGCATTGATGTTTGTGTTGTCTTTAGTATATTTTATAGGTAGTTTGTAAGTTTAGATACTGATGACCTCGCAGTTAAGTCCCTTCAGCTTAAACATTTTGAGCGCCGTGATTGTATATGTTACACTGTGAATCCGTAAGGAGGTTAGAATGGCGTTACCTAATGCTCAGAACAGGCATTATTTGAAGCCAAAGGGGTATGATTAAATAATTCACAGTCTCTGTTGCAATATTCTTTATTACTCCAATAACGCGTTTCGTGCTGTTAGCGCATCATCTGACAGGAAACAGACAAATGTTTAGTTACCTGGCGGGCAGCAATCTGATATGGCTAAGGTGAATACATTTTGAAAAGTCAGAACTTACTTGGGTGGAGATGGAGCCACAAAACTATTTAAAGCTGTGGTGGAAGTAGTTCTGAAATTGTGCCTCTGCAAAGTGATATAAAAGCATTCTATTAATTTCCATACTGTACTCCTTTAGTCCCTAGTTATCCTACTTCATATAGCCGCTACGTACTTTGTACGTTTACCTCATTGTAAAGGCACAGCTTTAAATAATTCTGTGGCTCCATCTCCACCCAAGTAAGTTCTGACTTTTCAAAATTTACTCACCTTAGCCATATTAGATTCGCTGCCCGCCAGGTACACGGACTGTAATAAAACATTTGTCTGTTTCCAGTCCGATGATGCGCTAAGGAAAGGGAAACCTACGTTTTTAACATTTGTCGATTTGGAGAAAGCTTTTGACAATGTCGACTGGAATACACTCTTCCAAATTCTGAAGGTAAAATATAGGGAGCAAAGAGTTATATTCAACCTATAAAAAAAAAAAAAAAACAGACAGCGGTTATTAGAGTTGAAGGGCAATAAAAGGACGCAGAGGTTGGGAAGGGAGTAAGACAGGGTTGTAGCCTTTCCCCAATGTTGTTAAATCTGTACATTGAGCAGGCAGTGAAGGAATGAAAGGAGAAATTTGGAGAAGGCATTAAAGTGCAGGGAGAAGAAATAAAAACTTTGCGCTTTGCCGATGACATAGTAATTCTGTCAGAGACCGCAAAAGATCTGGAAGAGCAATTGAATGGAATGGACAGTGTCTTGAAAGGAAGATATAAGATGAACATTAACAAGAGTAAAACGAAGGTAATGGAATGCAATGTCAGAAAGTCAGGCGATGCTGAAGGATTTAGATTAGGTAATGAGGCAATAAAAGTAGTAGATAAATTTTGTTATTTAGGTAGCAATACAACTTCTAATAGCCGATTTAAAGCAGATATAAAATGCAGAATGGCTATGGGAAGAAAAGCGTTTCTAAGGAAGCTAAACTCGTTAACATCCAATATTAATTTAAATGTTAGGAAGTCCTTTCTGAAAACATTTGTCTGGAGTGCAGCATTGTATGGGAGTGAAACGTGGACGATAAGGGGTTCAGATAAAAAGATGTTAGAAGCTTTTGAAATGTGGTGCTACAGACGAATGATGAAAATTAGATGGGTAGATCACGTAACTAATGAGGAGGTGCTTAACCGAATCGGGGAGAAAAGGAGTTTCTGGCATATCCTAAGAGAAGTGTTCGATTGATTGGACACATTCTGAGACATCAAGGAATTGTCAACTTAGCATTAGAGGGAAGTGTGTGGGGTAACAATCGTAGAGGGAGACCGAGGGACGAATATAGTAAGCAGATTCAAAAGGATGTAGGTCGCCGAACGCATTCTCAGATGAAGAGACTTGCACAGGGCAGGGTAGCGTGGAGAGCTGCATCAAACCAGTCTGCGGACTGAAGACCACAACAACAACAACAACAACAACAACAACAACGATGCGCTAACAGCGCGAAACGCGTTATTGGAATAATAAAGAATATTGCAACAGAGACTGCGATCTATTTAATTATTCACCACTTTTGCTGCACCAGCCGCTATCACCATCATGGAATGGAATGAAATATATAGAGAGGGGTATGCTTTTGTTCCCAAAACAAAGATTTCTCGCTTAAAATCCTGTGTGAATATTGCCCTCTTTACATAAAGTCATTAAATTGACAGTCACATCGGAGTATTTAGTTAGACATGATGTACTATTCAGTGACTAGAACTGATAGTCCTAGTGCCTATACACACGCACTAGGACAAATGTTTCGGGCAGAAACAAATGCCGGAGTGCGCAGTTTGCTGGCTTCAATTTTCAGTGTTAGGGCATCTTCAAAGATTCTAAATTGTGTATCCGTTCTCACTTCAACATATACCTCTGACTACTTTTGTTTCCGATTATCATCTTTTCTCACTGGCTTAGAACGGAGCGTTCGTCGTCTTTATGTGTTTACCACGATACTGAACGGATGTCACTTGTTCTTATTCTCTGCATGGTGTAAGCGTGAGCTCCGTTTACTTTTTATATTAATAAAACCCCAATTTTATTTCAAATATTTTTTTAAAATTTATATGCCTTTTCCTGTTCCCAATATTTTTTTACTTACTGTTCTCAGCAAACTGCGTTCAATCGCACGATGGTGCCTGGTCATTACTACGGTGCGCTTGGCGATTGCGTAAGTTCAAACTTGACTTTTGCCTATATTCAGTTTGTACTGATTTGATTTTCAGAACCTGGTAGTAATGTTTTTATCCGACGAAGTCTGATATTCTATAATTTTAGTCACCTATTCTGACAATAACTCAACACGGCGTTCAAACTTTGTTACGTGAAGCGTGAAATAATTAAGCATTAGTTTACGGCGGAAAGTTTCCATCAACGTTTCAGCGCAGGAAAAGGCGTGTGCAGGTAACTTTTCGCCAGCTATGTTTTGTAGTGGTGTTTCCGGGTATTGTCTTAACATTGAGTACCGCTAATTTTTGATGCCGGTATTATTCATGCTCTGTTCATACTTATCCTCTTTAAAATTTAATTCCTGCAGCTGTTCCAAAACACATGCCATTTCAGAAGCGGCATTTAATACAAATCCTTACGACACCACCAAATCAAAACGAAAGCAACATTACAAGTTGACATACTTGATTTTTCTTAGTGGAGGAAATATAAGTGGCACGGAAAGGACATTCGGCCACGCCTTTACAATAAACCATAGTCAAGGACGACAACCCTGCTGAAGCGGCAAAAGGCACGAGAAGAAATAGAAAAGAAGAGAGACAGGAGAACAGGGGAGGGGAAGATGAACAGAGACAGATGGACAGAAGGCGGTGGGAAGAGATGAGCAGAGACGGGAAGGAATAGATAAACACAAAGAGGGAAGAGGAAGAGAGATAGAGAGCTAGAGAGGAGCTGGATTGACAAGTGTATGAACATTTAAATATTCGGGCAAAGCCGGATACCAAATAGTCTATAAAAATAAAGTTTGTTTTGCGCTGCCGTGCTGTCCATACGATGGCAATGAAATTTTCTCAACACATTGCTTGCACTTTCGCGAAGATTACAGGCATAATTATATCACTGTACGACACACAGTTCAGGGGATTGACGTCATGAACACAGAGTTGATGAAAAACTGCCGTACTGTGAGTAATTTTAAATTTATTAGTTCTTTGCTATTAAATGTATTCGCAACATATTTTTGCAATCTGTATTCCTTTATGGCAATGAATGTACCTACAAAATTATTTTATATATGCTTGATATATTTCAAGCGACGGAGTGATCTGAATTATCTGTTAAGAATATATATATGCCAAGATCGCTTTTTTAATATTTCTACAATCTTGGTTGTCATCTTCAGATCTGTAATTCTAAATATTTACAAAATAGTACCTCAATACGACTTTCGGCTTTCATTAATAGACTGATTGAATCACGAGGAATGTTTGTGTGTATCATTTATTACCTCTTCGCCGGTCCGACCGTATACACTAACGAGTCAACATTCCAATATTTAAACAAACGATGAAAATTTATCGTTAACAACATATTTTCATAGCTCATTTTGTGTATTTGCAGGAAAATAATAATAATGGAACGGTGATGGATTCGCCTTTGCAGCGGCGGAGTGTCCGAGCTCATTGAGGCGCCATGTTCTGATGCGCGAGGCCGTTCCCCGACGGGGATTCGAATCCTCCCTCGGGCATGGAGTTGTGTGTTGTCTTTAGTGTAATGTAGTTTGTACGTTGAGAGACTATGACCCCACAGTTAAGTCCCATAAACTTAACAAACATTTAATTTTGTTCGCCTTTATGAAAATATACAGTATTTGTTTTGACATCCAAGCATATTTCAACACTGTTCTGGAATCCTAAAGCGTTTTTTCATTTATTTATTATAACTTTCCTGTTGTTTACTTCCTGTGTGTCTTGAGGTTTTCAAATAAATTTATCCACAGGCTAGAACCTTAGACCTTTTAAACGTTACTATTGTTACGTATGGTTTTCCACAATTATTGTGGCTGTTCTTTTTTGTTCGCTTGCAAGATGTGTTTCTTTCTTATAATTATTTATGTTTATAATGATGTTCTTCCTGCTTATTTGGTGAATTTAGAATTTTGCTATGGCTTCTAAATACTTTTCACGGCACAAATTATTTTGCACTAGGGAACAGCAGCAGAGGAACTACATACAATGATCTCACAATACAACAAAGACTGGGAAGTTGGAACCATGGTTCTATAAGAAATTTTATGGTGATCGGCAGAACGGCAGAAGACCTTGTCACAACTACTACCTGTCAACGCACGCGACGCATCCAAGATTATACAAAATTCTAATAAAGAAAAAGAAGGCGCACTACGTAAAATAAGATGCTAGACGACAAGAAGAACGTACTCAAAGACACCCCATTTATAGGACTTAGAAACCTAAGACCTCCAGAAATAAAAAGAATCTCTATGAACATATGGGAAAACCACTTTGATGTCATCCTAAACCTCCAATAAAAGGAAACAGCCTACGAATACAGTACAGAAAGAACAGTAGAAAGTCACACCCCTATAACAAGAAATACGCCAAGCATTAACAAAATAAAATAAAATAAATAAAAAAGCTGCTGGACCAGATGACCTATATACTGGTTACCTCAAGGAAGCGTATCACCTTATGGAAGACTGTCGGATGGAGCTATTCAACAACTGCTTGAGCACAAGAAAAATATCAGAACAGTGGAGAACATCAACGATTAAAGTGCTCCACAAAGAAAAGGAGAAATCAGCAACCAGGACTTGTATAGAGGTATAGCTATCGAAAACACTTGGTTCAAAATTTTCATGGAAATAATAACCAACAGAATCACAACTCTAGAGGCCCAAATACCAGAAACCGAGTTTGATTTCAGAAAGAAAAGAAGCGCCTTACATGCTGTGAACTACTCAATAGAGCAAGCGCAGGACGCACTAACACACACAACGAAAAAAATATATTGCAGTGTTTGCCGACTATAGAAAAAGCCTTTGACACCGTTTACAGAAAGACGCTCATCCACAAAGTCAGCCCACTAATCAGTGACACCAAAGACCAAAAGTTATCTCAGACATCCTAAAATACAACCACATGCAAATATCTGATGATATCACCTTATCAAGGACTTAAACAAATTGAGTACATCATAACCGTAGAGTTGGATACCACCCATCTGCTTTGATCCGTGACGTCATCAAGATGGAAAACCAGTATACGGGATATCTTAATACTTCTGTATTGTATATACAAATAATCTGCAGTTATTATAGATAACAGAATGTTCCATCGATCACAGGTCGTCCAAAAATTCGCGCCTTCGGCACTCACATACGAAAAAACGATCTCTCTGTTAACCTACAGCTAACCATCAGAGAGAAGCTACAGATCACTTTTTAAACACGAAATATTAATCTGCTTTGTTTGTAAGCAAACTATCGTCTTTAACTCAGGCACCACATAATTACTCACGCCGTCTACAAACACGCACGCACTTCAATACTACCGCGCTGCGATGACGTCACGGGTTAAAGCTGACGAAGGGTATCCCCTTCTACAGGTGAGCCGGTACAAGTAAATCGAAACTGAAAGGTATTAGTTGGAATCTATAGCTTTCGATATTAGTGGGTTGCGACGTTTCGCCCCTCAGGGAAGGTAAAGGTGTGACTTTGAGTAAATCAGAAACTACTGAATAACTACACAAACGATAGTAATAGTTATTACTCACTTCCACACTCGAAAAAGTGAGAACCGCTACTCACCTGGAGACAACATCCAGTCGCTATGGCCACGGCGATAGCGCCAGACGAAGACTGATGATCAATATTATTGTAGCCGTTCGCCACCCGTTATCGCGAAAAACACAGCGGGCTACACCTGCCAACTCCCGGGCAGGGCTTGCTCTTCTCCAAACACGTCACTCAACAGATCACACGCAACGTGATGACCGATAAAACTGACGCGACTCAAGCTTCTTTGATCACAGCCTGTGTTTGTTTACAAAACTTCGCTTCTTGTCATTATTCCGTTCCTAACCCCGTGTGTTTCGTAACATATAGTGACTTGATTATGGTCTTATTTACAGTGACGAATAATTCTCGTATTCCTCAAAACCGCGATATGACGAGTGTTTGTTTACTACAGAGCGGAGCGAGCTATTTACCCGTTGACTTTACAATTGCAGACGGCAGAATGCGGAACTAAGCTTTGTTTATGCTCAGATGGGACCGAAGGCGGCCGACAGCTCTCGACAGTACACGACTGACGCAAGCGTCGCGCGCATTGTTACAGTCGCCTTGTTGTCGTAGCGCGACTGCGTATTCTTAGCGTCTGCTCGTCTGCTATTCTTAGCGTCTGCTGAAATGGACAGACATCGCGAAAAAACACGCTATCAAAGAGTACGTTCCGATGGAAAAGTGCTAATAAATCATGTTATTCAGCTCTGTAAAGCAACAAAACGAAGAGGCTTGTTGAGAGAGGAGCAGCAGCGGTAGGGAAAAAAAGTAAGAACGGTGTATAATATTGTGAACGATCTTATTATGTGCTTCAATGCTATTTTCATCTTTACCGAAATTACTCTGATCACGATTGTTAGTGATTGATTGCTTTAAATATGATTTTTTTAATTCATGTTCCTTTTTTCTCATTATTGTAAAAACTTTTTGTGGTAAAAGTTTAGAATTTCCCACACATTTCGAAATGTAACAATTCTGAGGTAGGTAGACGGATTAGCACTTTAGATCAAGAGGCAGACACGCTATCCACTACGCTCCATGCCTAGGCTTTTTGGCGCCCGGGGCAAGATTGTCATTTGGCGCCCCCCCCCCCCCTCTCGCTGATTCGTCGTCGCAATGACGAAGTATGAGATTTAATAAAAACAAAAACTGGGTTTATATTGAGTTCCTTTATTCACAAGCAGGAGAAAATGTACAGTATGATGAAGTCATAAATGAATAAAGATAAATATTAAATAAAAAATTAATTTAAAAATTTGAGGCCTAGTCATAACTTAAGAAAAAATTTTACCAATAGATGTTCACAAACAATGCAAAATATTTAGTATTAAATAAAACATAATTGCAGATTAAGAAGTCAAATTATCGAAGTATGTTTGTATATATATGGGACTTAACTACAGTGGTTATCAGTTAATAGGCTTACAAACTATCTAAACTAACTTATGCTAAGGACAACGAATACACGCATGCCCGAGGGAGGACTCGAACCTCCGACGGCGAGAAACGGTGCGCTCCACAGTTAGGCGTCCTCGGAACGCTCGGCCTCACCACCGCGGCAAAAAGAACTGTAAGCTGTAATTTTTATTCCACTTTATGGCTGCCTGGGGAGGCAACATTAAGTAAATAATTTATTTGTGAGCAGTCTCAAATTTGTAATTGATCATGATGTCCAATTACGCGTTTCGTCATGTTAAAAGGCTGTATTCACAGCGGCACCGACCTTAGCCTCCAAGGCTAAGCACCGACAGACCGTCGTCACACGCCGTCGACCGTCGAGTTCGACTGAAAACATCGACCAACGGCATGGTCACACTTCATTCGATATAGTCTGTCACTTGGTCTGGTTAGAAGAGAAGATTTCAATTCATTGGGGATGCAATGGATTCCACCGACATTTTTACGCTTCGAAATTAGTGCTACAATGCAACTTTTGTTATTAATAAAGACTTTGAATGCATACGAATGAGCTACAACTCTCTGGAAAAAGGAAGTGGCGAGGATTGTATACTGTCCTCAGTTATTAGTACTCACAGGCAATCTTCACGAATGTGTGAGGTACCGGTAAAAGGAGAAATTTCTATTTGCATATTTGTGATATTTCGTGCTGTCATTGGCAAGCAATTATACAGTTTTGCTGAATTTATTTGAAGTTGTGCAGACATACACCAGTTAACTTCCATACTTTAAATAATGGAAAACTACACCAGTTAGGGAAGTTTATTGCTTATCCCAACGTATTTCGAGGATTTATTCGCATCTTCTATAGTTTACAAAAGTACGGTACTTTTTCGACGTTTCAATGTGTGAATTCGTGACACACTTGCACTGCAGTTGTCTCTTTTAGGTTAGCTACTAAAGTTCGGAAAGTCGAATAGAATAAATATTGAGGTGTGTGTTTTAACCTAATGTTACAAATCATAACTTTTTCTGTCTGCTTAAGGATATTGTGCCTCTTCCATTACTCAGAATATCAACATGATAATCGTGACTTAGGCCTACCTGTGTACAAAAACCAGTGTGACGATTTTTGTGTTGCTATTTCCAGTTTAATGGAGCAGACACAATACCTGCAAGTATAGACAGGCGTACTATTTAGTATGTAAAAAAAGTTCCTATATTTTATTATGTATGCTACGATTTCCCTCATTAAAGTAACCTCAAAAAGACTACACCTGTGCAAGAGCTGCATAAAACCACACTTGGAAAATCCCAATTTATTTATGTAAACAAATGCACTAAACGCGAGAAAAATTCTCGAAATGCGTTATGGTAAGCATAAGAATACATAATGGATGCAGTTTCTCAGTATTTTAATCAATGAAGAACACAGTTATAGGCCACCCAGAAACACCCGATTATGATGAACGAAATGAAGTTACGGTACATTTAACTTAAATGACTGTCATCTATATTAATAATAAATCTGTAAATGTAGGCCTGTCGCTGTTCCCTTAAAGCTTCAAAACTACTGGACGAATCTTCATGCGGTTTTCACAGGAAAAATGGGAAACGTTTGGGTCAACATATAAGCATAATTTTATCAAAATCAGATTACGGGGAAAAAAAGATATCGTAAATTTAAGTGTTTGCAGTAACCGCCAAGTCTGTTTGTTCAAATATTAAAAACCTCTTATCTCGAAAACTACTTCACCAATTTGCATGGGGTTTTCACAGGTAACTTGACTGTAACTCGGGGTAACAAATAAACGTCGTTTCATAAAAATCGGATCACGGAAAAAAAGAATATCGTACTTTGAAATTATTTATCTACAACCGTCATGTCTGTTTGTCTCTTTGAACACGTATATCTCCAAAACTACTTGACGAATTATCGTGGGGTTTTCACACGTAACTTGAGCATATCGTGCGGTTATATAAAGGCTTCAATGATTAAAATCAGATCAGAGAAAATGAAGATATCATAATTTAACCATTTGTTTCAAAGCATTTGTGTATGTCTATTTGTTTAAGGTAATCTCGAAAAGTACTACACGAACTTCCATGGGTTTCCACAGGTAAATGTGGAATAGTTTGGAGAGTAACGTAGGCTACATTTCATCAAAATCGGATCAGAGGAAGGAAAGATATCGTAATTTTAAGTTTTATGTGTATACTATGCTTATAAGTATGTTCTAGTTCAGCAAATCACCAAGAATACAATACGAACTTTCGTGATGTTTCATAGGTCAACTGAGAGTACCTTGGAGCAACATATAAGCTTCATTTCATTAAAATCAGATCAGGGGAAGAAGAGAGATCGTAATTTGTAGTTTCTGGTGTAGGCTGTGCGTGAATTGCAGCGTAGTATAACAAAGATCCGATAGAGGCGCTGTTCGTAGCATAGTATACGAAATAACTAATAGATGGCGATGTTGCGTTTTTTATTCACGTAACTTAGGTGTAATACACTCACACGAGGGCTACGATTTTCTTTACGGCAGCGGTGTCGTGAATTGATGTTGGCAACGGCCGTTGAATCCTTTTTGAAAAATCAGTCACGTACAATGAGGGGAATAATTCTTTGTGTTGATGATGAAATAAATAAATAATATTGTTCCGATTAGTAAACTAATGATCCCCAACTCTTTTTGAAAATCAGTCACGTACAATGAGGGGAATAATTCTTTGTGTTGGTGATGAAATAAATAAATAATGTTGTTCCGATCATTAAATTAATGATCCCCCTAAAGCGAATATTTAGTTACCAACATTAACATACTAAACCGCTGTCACTGCAAGTAAAATTTAACCCAGGCACGACACCAAAAAAAATCATTTTTTTTTTTTTTTTTTTTTTTTTTTTTTTTTTTTTTACTATCTGTATCCGGCATGCCTGGCAATGCCATATGCAATGGAAAGAAAAAAGTGCTTCTTTCCGCGGGTATCATTTCCTTTCTGATTACGGTGCGTACTTATTACATCTTGAGTCCATTCTATTTAGTAATGCCTAGAAAACTGGTTAGTACAGTACAGAACAACCTAAGGCCCTGTTAGTTACGTAGTGCGCCAAGGAACTAATAGTTGACGCTGCTGATTTTTTTTATTTTTTTTATCTTTTATTTCTTTTCGATGATTATGCTATAGAACAGCAACAAATCACTAAAGGTACTGTTGGTTTAGTAGTGCTGCAAAGAAACAATACATGATCGTGTATTGCGTATTCCCTAAGTGACAGAAGTATTTTGAATTAAGAGCCGCAATCTTATCTCTGCAAATACAAACTAACATTGAACAGCGAATTGCTGATTACACTTTGTATATTCACAGCTTAACGATGTATCTTTGCTTCTTTTGACAGGGAACATTTGAATTAAAAATAGAACGACATTCCTTCGCGTCTATCGATACTGTAATTTACATAACAATTCTTTGCAAGAAAAATCGAATTTGTGTAGTCCCTCTTTTGATTTCGGTGTATCCTCATTACATTATGAGTTCGTTCTATTTAGGAATGTCTCTAAAACGCCTCAGTACAGGAAAGGACAACGTGAGGCGACGTTAATTACATAGTACACCAAAAAACTAATTATGGCGTTGCTGCGTTTTTCTTTTTCATTCTCATAACTATAGTGTAATACACTACAAGAAGGGGTACAATTTTACTTATGGCGGCGGCGTTGTGTGCTGATGTTGGCAAGAGCTGTTGAATGCTTTTTAAAAAGTCAGTCACGTAGAATGAGCGGAATAATTTTTTATGTTCATGATGAAATAAATAATTTATGCTGTCCTGGCCAGTAAAGTAAACATCCTCCTAAAGCGAATACTTAGTTGCCAACGATGGCAAACTAAATCGCTGCCACTGCAAGTAAAATTTAACCCAGGTAGGGTACATTTTTTTTATTCCTAACTATATCCCATATGATCTACAAAGTCATGGAGAGAAAATAAGTGCATCTTTCGACGAGTATAACCACTAAATTGTGCGTGGAAGAAATATCTATGGAATGATCATTGCGTTCTGTTCATCTTCTCAACATTAAGTTGGAATTTCCACGTGATATTGAGACAAATGCACTCTTTCCACAAATTTATTTGCTCTTACTGCATTGGCTGCAAAGAAGCCACCCCCCCCCCCCCACCACCACCATTTAATAAATGTGTCACAGAAGCAACAAGGAAGTTGAGGAAGCGTCGCTAAAAGAGCCATTTACACATAGTCGACTGTCTAAACCGAACAAAAAAGGACCAAGATAAAGTCAGCGATTCATATATTTTTCCCATTATTACGTGACATTTCCACCTTAATGTTCAGGACACGAAAACTGTTCTGCGCATTTGAATACTCACTCCAGAGATATTTCTGCTCTGTGCCTGCCACTACAGATAATATACACACGCGAGCAACAAACCCATAAGAAACCTCTCTGCTTTCATAATTGTTCCGTACAATATTGAGATTAAAATTTGAAATTACTTACTATTGGTGCGAACTACATTAAGATAGATACAGACATCTTCTTTTGCAGAGACAATTGTACTTAGTGTTCTGAATATATAGTTCTATTACAGAAGGTCGATATCAATTTCGTGCTTTTCGAAGTAATCACTGCAGGACGTGGGGACATGTATTCTGTGAAAGAATGGCCGATGCTGCTAACACTTCGAGACAATTCACTGGAAATACTATATTTAATGGAAAATTCTAAACAGACGATCAGCTGACGGAATTCCCTCAACAATTACCCAGACTTACTTTATCGCACATTGACACCACCATGACGTCTTATTTATACAGACATGAACTGCTCTGTTGATTTAATCACAACACTTTCAGCATTCGTCGAGTTTTCGATAAAAGGGGGCACTGCATACAGAATAACTGTATTTTCCCCAGTGCAACACTGCAACATACTAATACTTCAGCATACACTTACAGTTTACACCATAGAACCAATACATGGCGCTGTTATTATTATTACTATTTTTCATCTCAACGATAGACGTGTTTTCAGAAGGTTACGCGAAACAGACGATTTCACACCGCAGTCTTAACTTTATGAACACAAAGTAACATTAAATTTACATCGTTCCGGAGTACGGACTTAAATTAATTTCACCTTTTGCATGAAAAACTTTATGAACATTCATCGTTTTCGACAATGACTTCTACTTAAATTTTTACTATCTTGGCTAGGAAAACTGAGTTTATTGACAGAGCGATCCAACAAGGATTTTGATTGTGCTGACCTAGGTCCGGAACCCTAGAAACCATGATATACACAGGTTCCTCTTTAATAACCGTTGCGAGGCATGGGCATATAAGCTAGTTCAATATATTTGTGAAAGATAAGTGTGAAATTAAGAATAATTTTGAACACAGAAACCACTGAAAAGCGGAAGCACACGTTGGCCTGCACCACATTTGCAGGCCATTTCATAGAACAGACTCATCGCCTTGTTAAAGAACGCCAGAACCAGTAAGAATAATTTGTGGACAGCTAATACCCGATTATCACAGTGCAAAACACTGTAAGAGAGCCACTACAATAACATTAAGATAAGGCACAATCCCGGATTGAACACATGTTGAGATCATAATTTACGCCTAAAATTTCTCATTAAGGATTTAACCAACTTGGAGTTTCCAATAAACTGTCATATCAGACCATATAGTCCTAATTATATCCCGACTGTAATATTTCTACTCTTCTGGGTGCTACAATCTCTCTCTTTCTTTCACTAAGCATATCAATTACTCACTGCCCATATCTAGCATGTGAGAACGTCGCTCGATTTGACCGAAGAAAACAAACTGATTTGAATTTCACCGACTGTCGTCCGATGTCTGTACGTTCGGGCGATGAGATCGGCTACACTGTGATCGTGCCCATAGTGGAGTACTGATTTGAAACGATCGGCCGTTTTCCGCGGACGTCTGTCGTCAGTAACACCCGCCGATATCGGAGCCACTGTGATCGCAGCCTTAGAGTAATCTGATTATTAAATGTTGCAGGGCTTCGGATGCTAAGTCAAGTAGCGGTGAAAGCAGTTTTAGCAATTTTATAAAAGTCATCGTTAAGGTCCCCATATCTGATTGAAAAGATGATGCCACTGTAGGTCCAGCGTGAAGTTTGTAATGACTTCACTGAACATTCATGACTGATGTAAGTCGTGAGCAAGTGTTCTTTTTAAGTTACATTTACAACGAAAATCAACAAAACGGAGATGTAGTGTGCCTGTAGCTTTATGAGAAATGGATTTGCAAAAATGTTTTAATGGTAATATATTCCGAACAGTAAATACAACTACTGCATTTCAGATATTGTGAAAAGTTCCGTCACTTCACGACTATATAAAAAAATGGAATTGAAGCAACATGATTCTGGCTTAACTAAAAATTATATACCTAATAACTCACCTTTCACATTTCCTGTCAACCAAGTTGACATTAACGAACAAGATTTCTGAGCTTCCCCTTCTTTTTCTCGGGCTTTCCTCCAGAATGCCGCTCCAGATAGTTTTTTTGGCATCTTCCCACACTTCGCACCTAAGTAGTAAGCTAATACTTGATACTTCAGAGTTACATCAGTCAGAACTCTTTCAGTCTAAAAAATTCAAATGCATACGTCAAACGTAGAACATAGAAGGGACAACAAAGAGAACATTGACACGATTACAGCAAAGAAAGTCGCAGTTCGTGTTTCTGCCACTGCGGCACGGGTGACGGAATACTACTGAATAGCCGGCCGCGGTGGCCGAGGGGACTGAGGCGCTCCAGTCACGGTCTGCACGGCTACTACGGTCGGGGGTTCGAATCCCCCCTCGGGCATGGATATTTGTGCCGCCCTTAGTCTTAGCTAGTTCATAAGTAGTTTGTAAGCTTAGGAACTGATGACCCCGTAGTTAAGTCCCATAAGTTCTACAAACATTTGAACATTTTTGAACTACTGAATAAGCGTATTGAATGGTCTGTGGTCAGCACATTCGGGATAACTTGGGTAATACTTCTGTGATCGAAATAGCACGGGTACAGGGGCAGCCGAGAGATTACTTGTTTAATAGTTGCATACGGCCAAAAATGCAAATAAAAGTACTTATAATTACTTACTGCTAATGTAACGAAATTCATACTATAGCTTACAGTAAAATTGATTTAATTCATGTAATTATAGTAAAGCTTTTGCCCATTTTGGCGCCCCCTGAACTCTACGCCCGGGGCAGCTTGCCCCCTTTGCCCCCCCCCCCCCCCTAGATCCGTCACTACTACAGCGGTTTCCGTGACATACTCTCTATAACTGATTATTTGTAAACAAGCACTTCACCAGCTATCTGAATGCCTTTTCTGTTGTAAGTTTCTCGAGATTTGTGCAAAATTTAGGATGTATTTTCGTCGCTTACTCGTAAAGGAGGGCTCACCAGAGCGACTGACCAACAGTCTCTAGCAAATAATAACGGTTTCAAAACGTCGATCCTCCCGATAGGGACTTCTTCTTCCTAGTTTTCTAGATCACGCACCGTAATTCATATTAGATTTTAATTTACTGCGCTTTACTGTAGGCTAATGTATTAACAGCAAATGTATTTCATCGATACTCGACCGACTCTTTGTTACATCGTAAAACAACAGTTTTAACTTCGTGCTATTTTTTATACAAGAATGCAATAAAAGCAAATGTATTACGCATCGCTTCAGTTGTTCAATAGTAACACTGCAGTTCTTTTTCATTTCATTAAAACTCATGTGCCTCACGAACGTTCGGTGATGGATGCTATCTTCCCGACAACAGCGATGAACTAATTTCACCCTAGATGGCGCTTATAGTAGTGTCAATATCAAAATGGAAGAAATTCATTTCTGTGTCGGGGGCAAACTTTTGTACAGTGTAAATGAAGGTGTAGCTATATAAAATACATAGGAGTAAAAATTAACAGCAAACTAAATTGGAAAGAATACATAGAAAATATTGTACGGAAGGCGAACCGAAGACTGCGTTTCATTGACAGAACACTTAGAAGATGCAACGGTTCTACTAAAGAAACTGTGGCGGAGTGGCCGAGCGCATTGACACGCTATGCTCCTCCCCCGTCGGGGATTCGAATCCCCCCCTCGGGTATGGATGTTTGTGCTGTTTTTAGTATAAGGTAGTTCTTAAGTAGTTTGTAAGTTTAGACCTCGCAGTTAAGCCCATAAACTTCACAAAGATTTGAATAAGAACCGTGTGTTTGCAAAACACAGGTACTCTGTGTTGTGGTTGCACATACGGTCCGCTTAAATTTTATCTTTGAGGCGCGCGATCCACCGCATTTCGTGAATGTCTGGGGATGATAATTATAAAATAACTGATAAAATGCAGGAAGGCTTAGTAAGTATGAGATTCAGTACGTGTTTAAAATCATCTAGTCAAGTTAGTGTACTGGGCATGACAAAAGTAGATGAAACAGTGCACTTAGCTTCACATTGTAATAGAGACCAGTGTAAGCGGAGGAGCCAAGATCGCTTGTTTTATTGATTCCGGTTTCCGCAAATCCATGTTCTCATCTTGCAAATCTGTAAGATATATAGGGCGAATCACTAACTATTGACACCAGTTGGTTTTTTGTTTTCTTTTCTTTTAATAGCGTGCTTTAGTTTGGTACTTTTTTTATGATAGTGGCTATCGCTCGAATCCATTGATGTGTAACAGTAAGGTTTGATTGATTAATCGTGTAACTGAAGTTTAACGAATTTCTTTTAGTGGTCATATGGATGACCTCACATTTATCATTATAAAGGGTCAATTTTTGCACCATGCAAATATCTGACTCATTTTGCAGTTCCTTTGGATAAATGACAGCATCATCAGGAAACACTCTAAGAGAGCTACTCAGCTTGTCTCCAAATCGTTTATAAAAATAAGAAACAGTAGGGTCCCTATAACATTTCCCTGGTTCTGTTCTACTCGATGACTTATAGTCAATTACAATTTTCTGTGTCTTTATAGACACAAATCACGAATCCAATCGCACTACTGTGGCGATATTCCTTAAGCACGCAATTTGATTAAAAGACGCTTGTGAGTTACAGTGACGAAAGGCTTCCGGAAAATCTAGAAATACGGAATCTGTTTGACATTCCTTGTAGATAGCACTCATGACACCATGTGAGTAAAGAGCTAGCTGAGTTTCACAGGAACGATACTTTCTGAATTCGTTTTGACTAAGGGACAATAGGTTGTTCTCTTCGAGATAATTCATAATATTTGAGAAAAGTACATGTTCTAAAATCCTGCTGCAAACTGACATCAATGATATAGGCTTTAATTTGGCGGATCAGTCCTATTGCCGTTTTTGAATATTGGCGTAACCTGTGCAACTTTCCAGTCTTTGGGTACGGAACTTTCGCTGAGCGAGCGGTTGTATATGATAGTTAGCATACTCTAAAAGGAACCTGATTGGTATACAGTCGGACCGGGAGATTTATTTTTATTACGTGATTTAAGTTGTTTTACTACGCCAATTGTATCTACTTCCAAATTAGGCATGCTGGATGCTATTCTTGATACGAATTTTGGAATATTTACATCGTCTTCTCTAGTGAAGGAATTTCTAGTGAAGCTATGTTAAGCAATTCTGCTTTAGCAGAACTGTCATCCGTAGGATGAGCTTTTCTATGGTGTAATGAAGGTATTGATTGTGTTTTTCCGCTAGTATACTTTCTTTCGATCACCAGTACTTTGGCATGTGAAAGACAATTAGTTGTTCAATAAGAAAGGTCCAGGGTTCGAATCCCGAGCTCGCCACAAAATTTCTTATGTACATGTTGTATAATTACAGCACCTACGAGCAGCTGAAACTCAAAAATCACAGGTAAAATATACAAAGATAAGAGTTTAACGTGCCACCGACGACAAGGTTATCAGAAGTGGAGTACTATCTCAGATTAAGGAAGAAAGTAGTTCGCGCTCTTCTCGAAGAAACAATCCCGCCACTTGCCTTAAACTATTCAGTAAACGGAAAGCTTAAATTGCGTTTTCATTGGTTTACGATTGCACCAGCTCACGTTCTAAAATGTAGAGGAACAGAAGCTAATGGCGATTATGATATAATGACAATTAATGTACAGAAACAAATAAATTAAAGAAATCTGCATCCGGTGTGCAGGGATTTGACATCAATAGGGAAAGTTGAAAATTTCTGCCAGACCGGGTTTCGAACCCGGTTCTCCTGGTCAGTACGCAGGTGTGCTGACCACAATGCCATCCGGGCACAATGGTCGCTGTAACTGCACGAACTACCCTAAAACACTTTTCGTCAGATCCAAATTCTCAACTTCTACATCTACATGGATACTCTGCAAGTCACACTTTTATGATTTTTCTCTATAGTTACATTCTCAAAATAGCCTGCGGGGAAAAAGGAACACTTAAATCTTCTGTTTTCGATCTGATTTCTCTTATTTTGTATGATGATCATGTCTCCCTATGTAGGTGGTTGCTAACAGTATAACGTTCGTCTTCTGAAGAGAAATTTGGTGAAAGAAGTTTCGCAAATAGATCTCGTCGCAACAAATAAAGCCTTTCTTTTAATGAGTTCAACCTCAACTCGTCAATCACTTCCACAGAGTATTGTCACGGTGGTTCATTATCATCATTTCTCGTGGTATTTCGCTGAGTCCCATAAAGAGTTCGGGTGTGGTGTGCTTCCCACACTGAAGGGATTATTAGTCCGCAAGAACAGCCATCACATGTATAAAATCGTTGTAAAATTCAGTGGCATCTTTGCTTCCAGTATATTTCAAAAAGCCTTGAAGGATGCGGTTCGCATACTTGTAAATGTTAAATGCTAATACAGTATTTTTCACATAGGCGTAAATCTAAGGGCCACATCCTGTATGGAGAAGGGAATGACAGGCTCAAAGTCGTACACCATGCCTTGACAAGTGTAGTTGGATGCACAGGTAATAAATTCAGTTGAGAAATGCGTACAACATTTCTTATGTAACGCTTAAACAATCTTCACTTGCATTACGATAGTTTCCTGACATATGTAAAGGAAAAAAAAGACTCACATACTTTTGCTATTTTCATTCCATAATTCCATATTTTTTAGATTACCTGACATAGTTGGGTCTGGAGGCGATTTAATCGTTTTATTGTTTTCAAAATGACAAGCCAAGATCGCACACTAACAATTTGTTAAATGACGACCGGTTTCGTTGCACTGTGTCACCATCATCTGGTCACATATATATTTATAATCAGATTATATGTAATGATCAGACTATAACATAACATTTATGTGCACCGAAACCGGTTGTCATTTAACAAATTAGTGTGCGATCTTGGCTTGTCATTTTGAAAACTAAAAAAAAAAAAAAATCAATATTTTGGCCAAATAATCAAGCCAAGCTAATGGTTTTGGGTTCCAATGACGTTCAGTTCGAGTTATTTGTTGGAATAAATTCTAGAACGTCCAACAGAGGGCAACTCGATGGATTTGGGTGTACTGACTACTGCTTCTCAGTATAGGTACGTTAAGGAAATTTGTCATAACATCTCTCTTTCAAGCCGTTTGCGTAGTTGAAGGATACGAAACAAGAAACAACAATGCCGATGAAGAAATAATATAAAATAACTCAGTTTCTTACCACATTCTTGCAGCAATTACATTTGTCAACTTCTTGAAGTAATGCCTTTTAAATCATCAAATTAGTTAACTCAGTGTTATACCTCTACCGAATATGATTTATAAAACCATTAACACATGAGGAAAGATGCACATTTGTTAATTCAAACGCACATATCAGAAGACCAGCGCATGACTGTAAACAATCTCTTGTCTTAGTACACACAAAATCTTACTACATTGTCAGTTGAGATCTCGTAATGCAAGATGTCGTGCTATTTTCCTGATCCATAGGTTTGAACCAACAAATGTCTATCTTTCCCTGCTGCGATTATTATTTTACAAATCGAAACAGGTAGAGCAATAAAATTGAGTTTATGCAGCTTATGGTTTGAAATGCATTATATAAAATAAATAACGCAATTTGATCCAGAAATGTATCCATAATTTAGCTACACACAATTTCGTAGCTCGTCATCAACTATAAAAGTTTATGTCCTAACAAAGTACAGTTTAAGTTCAGCCTAAAGATATCGGTGGCCAACTAGATAGATTACTTTTCAGAACTTCTTGACGTAACGAAACGCATGTGTACCGGTAACTGTATGATCCAATACTTCCAAATAAAGATGTTCTCAAGTTGCCCAGATTCACTTACGAAGCAGTAGCATGTGGTCTCCCCCCCTCCCCCATGCATTTAACCCTTTAAATTGTTTTCTCTTATTTAGGTGCTGAAATGTGAACGGAGAACAAAACAAGGCATTTACTAGCGGTACTGAAAACCACAAATCGGCCGAATATTGGGGAAGAAGAGTCTACAGTGGTCTGCCCACGTCTTCCATGCCGGTGGATCCCTCCCGTGTTCTCCGGTTGCCAACCAGCTGACAGACGCCAAAAGCTACGACCGAGGACGCGATGGAAGGATCGGGCACTGGAGTCTTCAAACAGGTGGAGCCAACAGCGGTAGAAGATGAGGCTGTGGATTGACGGCGTGGGACCGCCATCTGCGATAAAAGTCTGTCATACTGAGATTGACTGATGTTCCTTTTCTATATTGTGTACCATTTGCAGATCTTTATAATGTAGAATACGTTGTATTCTTTTGTATTCTTTGCCGGCCGCGGTGGCCGAGCGCTCTGCGGCGCACCAGTCACAGTTTGCACGGCCATTACGGTCGGGGTTCGGAATCCCCCGCGGGCATGGATATTTGTGCCGTCCTTAGTATTAGCTAGTTCTTAAGTAGTTTGTAAGTTTAGGGACTGATGACCCCGCAGTTAAGTCCCTTAAGCTTAAAAAAATTTGAACATTTGATAACAAAATTGCGAATCGTATTTTTAACATTCCAGGTGTTCTAATAACCAGTAGTGACCCAAATAGTTATTTAAAAATACTATGTCAAGGTGTTCACGTTATTTTGTCCACCGCTGTATCATACGATAATGTTCGAACACAGTATTCGCAGTGTAGTTCTAGACACAGTCGTTTTGTTTAAACATCTAGGCGTTTCGTTGCAAAGCAATATGAAATGGAACGAGGATATAAGGACAGGTGTGAGGAAGGCGGATGGTCAACTTCGGTTCAGTAGGAACACTGTGAGAAGATGTGGCTCATAATGCAACTCAGTCTCGAGTACTGCTCTAGTGTTTGGGATTCCCAGCAAATCGGTTAAAAAGAAGACGTAGAACGAATGTTATGTTTGTTGTGGTAGGTTCGATCGACAAGCGAGTTTTACGAATTCGGTTGAGGAACACAAATGGAAATTCCTGTAGATAATTCGACGATCCTTCCGAGGAACACTACTGTGAAAATTTAGAGGACGAGCATTTAAAGCTGTCTGAAGAACGATTCTACTGTCGCCAATTTACATTTCGCGTAAGAACCACAAAGAGAAATAAAGGCTCGTTGGGTTGGGGGTTGGGATGTTTGGTTGGGATAGGGGCACTAAACCGCTAAAGTTATCAGTCCCCGGGTGGGGACGGTAAGGAGTGAGGATAGGAAAGGATGGGAGGGGGAAAGGAAATGCAGTCTGGGAAGTAAAGAAGGAAGGAAGACTGCATTAGCTCGGGGCCCCGTGCTCGCCACGCACCTGAAGTACCGTGAGCCCCCTAGGGAAATAGAGGGTCTTATGAAGGCGTGTAAGAATTTATGTATTTATTTTATCTGGCATGATAAGAGCCTTCAGGCCTTCTCTTACAACCAACCAGGCTTACTCAGACTGAACAATTTGTGTAGAACATTACAAACATGCTATGTGTAATGCAACTATTAAAGTTTAAAAAATAAAGATTAGTCCTAGAATATATTTTTAACAATAATATAAGGAGAATTATAAGTATAAAATGACAATAACAATGACTTTGTAGAAAACAATAATCATATTTTATATTGTGAACGTCAGTCCTATTACCATTTAGGAAATGCCTCCTAATACTTTTCCAGATTGTGAGTTATTTACATCGAGCAGAGACATAAGACGATAGAATAGGGTGGAAGATATAGAAGCGTTAATTGGTTGGAGTATGAGAAATAGAATGGTAAGATTAGAAACTATGATGGAAAGAAAGAAAAACATGAGAGGAGCATAAAATAAAAATAAAATAAAATAAATTGTTCAAATGTTTGTATAGCGTATGGGACGTAACTACTGGGTCATCAGTCCCAAAACTTACAAACTACTTTATGAACTAGCTAACACTAAGGACGGCACAACCATCCATGCCCGAGGAGGGATTGGAACCCCCGACCGTAGTGGCCGTGCAGACCGTGTTTTGCACGCCTCAGTCCCCTCGGCAACTGCGGCCGGCAGGAGCATAACAATGGAAGCTATTCCGTCGTCAAAACATAAATTTTGAGTTTCCTCTTGAATGTCGAGTGGTTTTGGATAAGACGTAGATCAGAGGGCGGGGTGTTTCATAGTCATATGATCGTGATGGAGAACGACACGGAGAACGATTTTGTATTATGCAAAGATGCAGCCAAGGTGCTACACGTATCCGATCTGGTATTGCGATTATCGAATGATGATACGTGTTTAATGTGAGAAGATAAGTACTGGGAGCGTTGGTGTCAAATAAATGCAGTGGTAGAATAGCCGTGCGGACTAGGGTGCCTGGCTGTGGTGCGCATGGTCTTCGCAGTCGGGGGTTCGTGTCCTTCCTCGGCACATGTTAAGTTAGTTTAAGCAGTTTGTAAGCTTAGGGACTAATGACTAACGTAGTTAAGTCTCTTTACAAATATTTTATTTTGTCTAAGAAAGCGATGAAGTAAGCACAGGTTTGAAAATCGCGCCAGTTACGTGGGGCCGCGGCGGAGCGATCGAACGGATTGAGGCGCTATGCTACGATGCGCGAGGCCGTTCCCCGTCGGGGGTTCGAATCCCCCCTCGGGCATGGATGTTTGTGCCGTCTTTAGTATAAGCTAGTTCATAAGTAGTTTGTAAGTTTAGGGACTGATGACCCTGCATTTAAGTCCCATAAGCTTTACAAACAGTTTTTCTTTTTCACTTACGTGGGCGCATCCAAAGTAGCTGGGTATTTGAAGGACTCGTGTGATAATACGACCGTACATTGCACACATACTCAAAAGCATTTTTTTGGGGGGAGGGGGGAGAGCAATTTTGTAATCAAGGAAATTACTTGTAGTGGTACGAGGTACCCTCAACAACGTAATGTATGATTTCTTGCGGAATATTTGTGTAGATGTAGAGAGTCGGAGAGAGAGAGTCGAACTACGGTCCTCCCGAATACGAGTTCAGTATCTGACTACTGTGCCACCTCGCCTAGCTCTTCTGATGGTAGTCGTGGCAGAAAAAAATTGTGCGGCTAGCGGGAGACACTATCACGTTCTACGTAAGATTTATCAGACGCTGCTTAAAATAGAACTTACGCAATACTCACTCATTGGATCATAGCCTGCGCTGTGCAAGGACTGCAGCTGGTGATCCGCTAGCCACGGCCGAGCGTGACCACATCGCGTGCTGCAGCGCTGTTGGCGTTGCCGCTAATTCTGTAAACCGAGAAACCACAGCCCAGGACTCTGTGGCTCGTTAACACTTGCATACCCACGACTGCAACACTAGTCCGACAATCACGATCAAACCTTCTGTGTCTGTTTATATTACATAATTAATAAGACTATTGGTTTTCTTCATTATGTGGTGTTAGAAAAAAAAACATGAAAGTAGAAATTATTTGAATAGAAGAAAATAGATAGATTGTATGCACATGCGTAGGCAAACAAATGATTTGTTTTACACGAAGAGAGGATTTCTTAACTATGCTGATTTTATATACAGGGTGAGTCACCTAACATTACCGCTGGATATGTATCGTAAACCACATCAAATACTGACGAACCGATTCCACAGACCGAACGTGAGGAGAGAGGCTAGTGTAATTGGTTAATACAAACCATAAAAATTGCACGGAAGTGTGTTTTTTAACACTAACCTACGTTTTTTAAGCGGAACCCCGTTAGTTTTGTTAGCACATCTGAACAAATAAACAAATGCGTAATCAGTGCCTTTTGTTGCATTGTAAAATGTTAATTACATCCGGAGATACTGTAACCTAAAGTTGACGCTTGAGTCCATTCCGCTGTTCGATCGTGTGTATCGGAGAGCACCGAATTAAGTAGGGATCCAAAGGGAACGGTGATGTACCTTAGGCACAGAAGAGACTAGAACAGGACATTACGTCCACATGCTAAGACCTTTACCGGTCTTTTTCACTGACGCACATGTACATTACCATGAGTGGTGAGGTACACGTACACACGTGGTTTCCGTTTTCAATTACGGAGTGGAATAGAGTGTGTCCCAACATGTCAGGCCAGTAGATGTTCAAAGTCATTTGCTGCACACAATTGCAATCTGTGGCGTAATGAATGTCGTACACGCCGCAGTACATCTGGTGTAATGTCGCCGCAGGCTGCGACAATACGTTGTTTCATATCCTCTGGGGTTGTAGGCACATCACATTCTCCTTTATCGTACCCCACAGAAAGAAGTCCAGAGGTGTAAGATCAGGAGGACGGGCTGGCCAATTTATGCGTCCTCCACGTGCTATGAAACGCCCTATAAAACGCCCGTCGAACATCCTGTCAAGGGTCAGCCTAGTGTAATTAACACTAACTGAATGTGCAGGTGCACCATCATGCTGATACCACATACGTCGACGCGTTTCCAGTGGGATATTTTCGAGCAACGTTGGCACATCATTCTGTAGAAACGCGATGTATGTTGCAGCTGTTTGGGCACCTGAAATGAAGTAAGGACCAATGAGGTGGTCGCCAATGATTCCGCACCATACATTTACAGTCCACGGTCGCTATCGCTCTACCTGTCGGAGCCAGCGAGGATTGTCCACGGACCAGTAATGCATGTTCCGCAGATTCACTGCCCGTGGTTTGCGAAACCCGCTTCATCGGTAAACAGGTAGAACTGCAACGCATTCTCTGTTAATGCCCATTGACAGAATTGCACTCGATGATTAAAGTCATCACCATGTAATTGCTGATGTAGCGACACATGAAACGGGTGTAAGCGGTGGCGATGCAGAATGCGCATGACACTACTTTGACTCAGCCCACCGGCTCTCGCAATGTCCCGTGTACTCCTGTGTGGGTTCACGGCAACAGAAGCTAACACACCAACTGCACCCGCTTCTCCTGTGACGGGCCTGTTACGGACCCGTTTGCGTGCTACGACCATACCTGTTGCATACAGTTGGCGGTAGATGTTTTGAAATGTGCGGCACGTTGGATGATCTCTGTCCGGGTACCGTTCTGCATACACCCTGCAGTCTTCAGCTGCATTTTGTCGACACTCGCCATAGATGAGTATCATCTCCGCCTTTTCAGAGTTTGAATACACCATGGTCACAGTTCCTACAACACTACACTATCACAGACGTCTGGTAACACAGTGTACTACAGTTAGTCTGCATGCAAAGACGAATGCAGAATAACAATAGCAGCAAGCGCTACGTGCGGACAATGCGACAGCTAGACCAAACTACAACAGTGCACTACAGCCACACTCGTAAACACGGTCGTCATCGTAAACATGTCCCTGCAGTTGCTGCTCGCCGACCGTGGCCCGTGTTTGTTACAACACGCAAATGAACGTCGGAGGTTTCAAGCGTCAACTTTAGGTTACAATATCTCCGGATGTAATTAACATTTTACAATCGACACTGATTACGTATTTGCTTATATGTTCAGATGTGCTAACAAAACTAACGGCGTTCAATTTTAAAAAACGTAGGTTTGTGTTAAAAAAACATACTTCCGTGAATTTTTTTATGGTTTGTAATAACCAATTACACTAGCCCCTCTCCTCACGTTCGGTCTGTGGAATCGGTTCGTCAGTATTTGATGTGGTTTACAAAATATATCCAGCGGTAATTTTAGGTGACTCACCCTGTATATAAAGACGATAAGTAAAATACAAAACAGGGAAACGTGTCTCAGATATAAATATATAATGAACTGGTGTAGATTCTGAAGGATGAAAGTAACTTTCGGATGATAAGTCTCTGTCGAGAAACATGATGGGGAGGGGGAAGGGTGAGGATAGGAAAGGAGGGGAAGGGAAAGGCAGGCCAGCGAGGAGAGAAGGAAGAAAGACTGCGTAGCTCGGGGCCCATGCTCGCCGCCACGGCGTAGTGGACGAGCACAATGAGGCGCTATGCTGCGATGCAGGAGGCTGTTCCCCGTCGGGGGTTCGAATGCCCCCTCCGTCATGGATGTCTGTGTCGTCTTTAGTATAAGGTACTATATAAGTAGGTTGTAAGTTTGTGGACTGATGGTCCTGCAGTTAAGTCCCATAAACTTAACAAACATTTTGAACCCATGCTCGCCACGCACATACTCACGAAAGAATCGTGAGCCCCTAGGGTAACATGGTTCAAAGAAATTTGAAACATACAGATATTCTATACATAGGGGAAAATGCTCTTATACTGAGTACTTTTATTTTTTTAAAAAAGTACAGCATTATGAGTCTTCAACTTCCTGATTGTTGTGCCTGCCGTGAAGTAAATATACCGAAAGGACACTGTAAGGAAATGTCAAATTCACTGCTTATAAAACTTCCTGGCAGATTAAAATTGTGTACCGGAACCGGGACTCGAACCTGGGACCTTTGCCTTTCGCGGACAAGCGCTCTACCACTGAACTGCCGCGGTGGAGAAGCCGAGCGGTCTAAGGCGCCTCGCTGCGGAGCGCGCGGTTGTTCGCCGTCGGAGGTTCGAATCCACCCTGGGGCAAGGTTGTGTATGTTGTCCTTAGGTTAGTTCACCTTAGTTTAAGTAGTTTGTAAGCTACGGGCTGATGACCACGCAGTTTGGTCAGATAGATTTACAAAGATTTGAACATTTTTTGTACCACTGAACTATTCCGACATGACGGACTGATGACCACGCAATCCACGCAATTTGGTCCGATAGATTTACAAACATTTGAACATTTTTGTACCACTGAACTATTCCGACATGACTCACAATCCACCCTTACAACTTCAATTCTATCAGTACCTCGCCTCCTACTTTCCAAACTTCACAGTTCTCCTGCGAAACTTTCAAGACAAGCACTCCTGGAAGAGAGGATATGGTGGAGACATGGCTTAGCATGGGGATGTTTCCAGACTGAAACTTTCACTCTGCAGCGGAGTGTGCGCTAATATGAAACTTCCTGTCAGATTAAAATTGTCACAATTGTCAAAATTTTAATCTGCCAGGAAGTTTCATATCAGCACACACTCCGCTGCAGAGTGATAGTTTCATTCACTGCTTATCAGTTTCTCAGTAATTCACAACAGCTGTTTCGATACTTTGCCATTAACAAGTGTTGCGTCTACTTTCCCCTGACGTGTATAAGCCGCGGTGGAGTAGCCGAGCGGTGTAAAGCGTCACGTCGCAGAGCGCGCGGTTGCTCGCCGTGGAGGTTCGAGTTCTCCTTGGGGCATGGGTGTGTGTTGTCCTTAGGTTAGTTTACATAGGTTTAAGTATTTTGTAAGATACGGACTGATGACCACGCAGTTTGGTCCGAGAGATTTACAAGCATTTTGACATTTTGACGTGTATAATACGAGGGTTGGAACTGAAATAATGGAAACACTGTTGTGGAGTCACAATGTGATGCAATCTACTACACGTTGTTGATATACTTCCCGTACCTCCGACCAAATGGACTCGCCCGTCCACGTCACCGACGTGCGCACAGTCGAGAGAAACAGTCACTCGTGAGCGAGTGGACTAACGTCACTATGTTTACAAAACAGGAACAACGGAGTTGAAACGAGATTGAATGTGCCAGAAGTCGTACAACATGACAGTGCCACCAAGGTCTTCTAGAGGCATGCGTGTAATCGAGCCTCTGATGAACCGGGTGGTGAAAACTATCAGCTTGCAAATACAAATCAGTATGCGTTGGCTATGAATAGGGATGGAGGCTTCTGCTTAAATTCCGCTTAGGATCCTGCTCTCTCACTTGTCAAAAAATAGAGGGACAAAACTAATCCGACCTCTTCCATCGAGAACTGATGTTTACTATCGATATTCTGACCGGTTTCAACTTTGGTCGTGTCGGCGCTGTGTGCTTGCTTGCTCGGTGTGTGTTGTCTTTCCTGTTTACTCATTGAATACCGAGGTTTTAAAGATCGTTGCACATTGCTTCCTTAATGCAGTTTCGCCTTGAAAATGGCAGGGTGGTCTCCTGCCGAAATATCGGCCGTCGTCGATTATGGTACGTGGCAGCATACCCGTAAGTTTTTCGAAGTTCATAAGTTGTTATTCGCCAGGAGAAATTAACGAATTACTTACGAATTAGCTAATACTAAGGACGGCACAAATATCCATGCTCGAGGGGGGATTCGAACCCCAGACCGTAGTGACCGTGCAGACCGTGACTGGCACGCCGCAGACCGCTCGGCCGTCGCGGCCGGCTCAATCTTTATTCTCGCATGTTTACGCAGTGAAGAAGTGAAACGCAACAGGACGAGTATAAGTGACAAAATTTTGTAGAAATGTTATGAAGCCGCGGCGGAGCGGCCGAGCGCATCGAGGCGCTATGCTACGATGCGCGAGGCCGTTCCCCGTCGGGGCTTCGAATCCCCCCTCGGGCATCGATGTTTGTGCCGTCTTTAGTATAAGGTAGTTCATAAGAAGTTGGTAAGTTTAGGGTCTGATGACGCCGTAGTTAAGTCCCATAATCTCTCCAAGCATTTGATTTTGAAATGTTATGAAGACGTTTCACATTTCGTACGGCCTCTCGAATTTTTGCGACAGCGGAACCGAATTCTGTTGGTCGAGCACGGTCGAGGGGTTAATGTAATCCACTACTGCATCATTCGCAAATTTTAAGTGCAGCTGGTACTTTTTAAATGACGAGTCTGTAGCAAGAACAGAAACTCAGTTTGTTGTCGAGTGTGCAGCTGCCGCCGGCTAATAAAAGACGAGGCGGTTGGAGGTGCCTGCATGCATGCATGCATGCAGACAGGCAGGCAGGCAGGCAGCGGAGCGCGCGGCTGCGTTAGGGCGGCGATGGCGATGGCGCAGCCAGCGAGCCGAGAGCCGCGACCGCAGTGACCGCCTCTAATGGGCTGTGTGCACACCGCCGCCACGAATAGCAGCCGCCGCTCGCGTCACCGGGCCGCATCGATCTCACCTGCAAGCCTCCCGCGCATCTCGTCGACTCGCAGCCTCTGACGGTTCACCGCCTCTCATGCCTCTTTCACACCTTCCACTTTCTTCTCAGTTACGCGATAGATCAGTCAAACCTTAAGGTCGTAAAATCTACCAAATACCTAGGAATTACAGTTACGAACAACTTTGACTGGAGAGAACACATAGAAAATATTGTGGGGAAGGCGAACCAAAGGTTACGTTTCAATGGCAGAACGCTTCGAAGATGCACCAGCTCCACCAAAGAGACTGCCTACATCACACTCGTTCGTCCTCTCCTGGAGTACTGTTGCCCATTGTGGGACCCTCACCAGGTGGGACTGACGGAAAATATTGAGAAGGTTCAGAGAAGGGCAGCTCGTTTTGTTTTATCACGTTACGGGGGGAAAGCGTCACGGAAATGTTGCATGAATTGGGGTGGAAATCATTAAAAGAAAGACGTTATTCATTGCGGCGTGACCTGTTTGCGAAGTTTCAATCACCGACTTTTACTTCTGAATGTGAAAATATTTTGCTAGCACCCTCCTACTTACAAGGGAACTCCACGAACCCGAGGCGGCAAAACTTTTTGAAAAGTTGGGTTTAGGAAGTCCTTACCATGATAAAATTTTTGGCGCATTGAAAATCTGCGGAATTTTATTTTAACCCTGAGGAATTAAGCGTTAAAAATTGAACAAAATCGGACTATCTCAAAAACTATCAGGGATAAAAATTTCGAACCATTTTTTTCCTATGAAACCGGTAAAAGTAGAGCCTTTGGCGAAAATTTCGAGCATTTTGCGATATTTCCAGCCTTTTGTGAAAAAACTTGAAATTTGGGCATTTTTGTACATCTTTTTGCTTGTAAAAATTATGATTAGGCAGTAATAAGCAGTGAAACGCATAACGACGTCTGAAGTGATCATTTTAAATATATACCTTCCGGTTGGTATGGTAACTGCACCGATTGAAACCAGAATTTACACTTAGAAACAAATTGCGCTTGGCCCCCCGGAGTAAGCAAAAGGCGATTCATGTTCGCCGGGCGACGAATAGAACTGTTAGGGAAGGGGAGGGGAGGGGAGGGGAATGGAGTCGACCCTCGCTCGTGGTCGTACTCTACTCTGTGAGCCGCCTTGAGCACACGTGCACTGGTCCGCGTTTCCTGGACCCCTCTAATATTCAATTCTTATAGCTCATTTGGAGCGACATTTAAAAAGGTTATCTCGGAAATGTGATAGCCTTATCTTATCATAGTAGCGTAATACCTAGCTACTTCTCTATTATACACGTTGCATACCATATACAGGATATACAACATTGAAGGTTTATTTTAACGTGAATTGCTCCAATTAAAAGGATAAATTCAGTTTAAAAAAATTAATATAGTACTTTCAACTATACCTGCCCCCCCCCCCCAAAAAAAAAATAATAAAATAAAATTTAAAAAAATAAAGACAGTCAGTTTTCAGAGGTCATTCAAAAACCAGGCAGTCATTTTGTTGTCACTTTTTAGTTAATAACTGTTTGAAACAGAAAAATATAATGACTATAAAGCAGTAAACAGCTCAAAAGTGCCAATAAATGACTTTGACTTGTGTTTGAACGGCCACTGAAAAGTAACCTGGGTTTTATCGGCAAGTATAGACAATTTTATTTAAAAACATGAATAAAATTATTAATGTTGATAGCGCTGTATTTGTAGCATAAAGTGACTTATAAAAATAACATTTTATATCGTTTGCATTAATTAGGGATAAATTTTTAACAAAAATACGGTTTCTGCAACGTCCATAGAAGGTTAGTTTCGCTTCACGTAGTATCACCAGTACTCAACCCGAGTCTCTGAAACAAACTGTACTAGATTTTAAACAATGTGTATGCTTTTCATGTAGACTGCGTTTTACTTTGAAGGAAGAAGCGACAAGATACTTACAATCACAAAGGCAGAATGACAGGTAGAATCACCCCTACTCATTAAAGTTGTTGCACAGGTGGTACTGCTCCACGAAGTACTCAAAGCACAGTAGTTGGGTACACCAACTGCATCGAATGAAGCTTCTTTCTTGGCATTCATTTTCACAGGTGCCCATATTCGTTTTGAAGCAGTACTCTACCGGAGTAACGAAAGGTGCAGGGTGCATCAGGATGTATCCAGCTTCGTACGAGCCGTAAGTAAACATTTCTTTGAACCTTGGAGAACATAAAAGGTTAACAACTAACGATTGCAGTTTTATAACATTATTTCGCACTCCGAGTTCAAAGACATGTTTAAGTAGGGGGGGGGGGGGGGGGATGTAGAGCGGGGCGGGTTCGAACCACGCATCAACTCGACATGCTGGTCCCAAAAGCGGAGTGATGAACCGTCGGCCACAGCGGACCATTGGGCTGGGTGTCTCTCACAGTCCAGACAGATTATGACCGCGGACGTGCATCGCCTATTGCCTACTCCGGGGGGCCAAGCGCAAATTGTTTCAAAGCGTAAATTCTGGTTTCAATCGGTGCAATTACCATACCAACCGGAAGGTATACATTTAAAATGATCACTTCAGACGTCGTTATGCGTTTCACTGCTTATTACTGCCTAATTATAATTTTTACAAGCAAAAAGAGGTTCAGAAATGCACAAATTTTAAGTTTTTTCACAAACGGCTGGAGATATCGCAAAATGCTCGAAATTTTCGCCAAAGGCTCTACTTTTACCGGTTTCATAGGAAAAAAGTGGTTCGAAATTTTTATCCCTGATAGTTTTTGAGAGAGTCCGATTTTGTTCAATTTTTAACGCTTAATTCCTCAGGGTTAAAATAAAATTCCGCATATTTTCAATGCGCCATAAATTTTATCATGGTAAGGACTTCCTAAACCCAACTTTTCAAAAAGTTTTGCCGCCTCGGGTTCGTGGAGTTCCCTTGTTAGGGAGACATGACCATCCCAATAAAATAAGAGAAATCAGATCGAAAAAGGAACGATTTAGGTGTTCTTTCTTCCCGCGCGCTATTAGAGAATGGAACGGTAGAGAAAATTTATGAAAGTGGTTAATGAACCCTCTGCCAGGCACTTAGATGTGATCTGCAGAGTATCTATGTAGATGTAGATGTAGAATTGACTACTCACTGAGGGACGTGGTAACCGGACTCGTATTCGGAAGGTCGGCGCTCCAAACCCACCTGATTTTACGTGATTTTCCTGAATCACTCCTGCGGAATGCCAAGGTAGTTGCTTTCAGAGGGTTCGGTCGGTCTCTACCCCATCCCTGACTACAGCTCCGACTCTAAAATGACCACGTACCCCCCTCCCCCCCCCCCCCCCCCCCAGGGGGCTCACGATTCTTCCGTGAGTTCGTGCGTGGCGAGCAGAGGCTCCGAGCTAATGCAGTCTTCCTTCCTTCTTTACTTCCCGGACTGCATTTTTTCCCCAATCTCCCTCCTTTCCTATCCTCCTTACCCTCCCCTGAGGGGCTGATAACCTTAGCAGTTTGTCCCCCTATCCAAACCAAACAATCCAACCTAAACAACCCTGTAATGACCACGATGCCGAAGGGACGCTGTACCCTAAACTTCTTTCCAGTGGCGTTTGTAAGAGGGGGGAGGGACGAGAGGGCGTCTCCCCCAAAATGATCAATATAAAAGGTATTAAACATAAGGAGAGACATAAATTTATCCATGTTATTTGGATTTTTCTGAGGTCTGCAACTGTATTATAAGCTTTTTTGGATTAATGCTGCAGCAATAACTATTTACTAATATTTTTATTGGCACGACGCGTTTCGGCAGCACGCTGCCATCATCGGGTGCATTTTTAGAGTTAGTAGTTACATTCTTGATGTATTATGTTTTGTGTTGTGGATGCCAGTGAGGTTTTTTTGTCCACATGTGCTGTAAGTGTATATGTAACTATGTTCTTGTGTTGTGTGTGCCAGACAACAAGATCATCAAGATTACCAAAACTGTTAAAACTGTACAAACATAACCTCACGGGCATCCACAACACAAAACATAATACATCAAGAATGTAACCACTAACTGTAAAAATGCTCCCGATGATGGCAGCGTGCTGACAAAACGCGTCTTGCCAATAAAAATATTTATAAATAGTGACTGCTGCAGCATTAATCATTTCAAAAAAAAAAAAAAAAAAAAAAAAAAAAAAAAATTAGGAGAGGCATTGAATTAAAATTTATTCTGTGGCCGGGATTCGAATCCGGGACCTCCTACTTACTAGGTAGGTGCTTTAGACCACCCAGCTAACACAGCGTTGCAGCCAAAGCAACTACACGGACTGTCTTAAAGCACGTCTCCCTCCACACCATACACTTTAATTCTGCCTCATGTTCCCTGGGAAATGCGTATCAAATTGCCAGGGCTTTCCTACATTGGAATAGCACCCCAGCAAAGAACGCGAATAGGAACTATCCCGCCTTGTTCCTCAGGCACCTACCTAATAAGCAGGAGGTCCCGGGTTCGAATCCCGGCCACTGCATAAATTTTAATTCAATGCCTCTCCTTATGTATAATACCTTTGGTATAATGAGACAATATTGTCTCAAGGGATTGTATTATTTGTTGATATTTGATCAATGTAAGACTAAAATAAACTAACTATGCTCCATCCGACAGGCCTCAGGCGGCCCACTGGGTACTGACCGGCCGCCGTGTCTTCCTCTGCCCGAAGCGTCAACGAATGCGGTGTGGAGGGGGGCGTGGTCAGCACCCCGCACTCCCGGCCGTTATGTCAGTCTTGGTGACCGGAGCCGCTACGTCTCGATCAAGCAGCTCCTCAGTTGGCCTCGCAAGGGCTGAGTGCGCCCCGCTTGCCAACAGCGCTCGGCAGAATCGGACGGTAACCCATCCAACCCGACAGTGTTTAACTTCGATTATATAACGGGAACCGGTGTGTGTCCAAGGCAGCATGGCCGTTGGCCAAAATGATGAATATAAAGAAAAAATAAGTACGGCAACTGAATTATTTTAATGAATGATGCATAAATGCTTCGCCGTGGTAGAAAGTCACACTTCCTTGTATTTGTGAGGGGAGGAGGGTGTTAGTGGTGTGAAGTTCGTGCAGTCTATTTTTCACAATAAAAAATTCTTCATCTCAGTAAAAGGGCTTCAGCGCAAATTATTTTCTGAATATGAGCGACAAAACTGATACAAAATATCATGGGATGTCTACTTGCAATTACTGAAGTTACCTTTAAATTAGTCTTGCTCCCGTTTCTCCGAAAATATATGCAATATTCGACACTGCAAGTCGGGACGAGTGGATCTATTGCACGGTCCCTGGCGGGTTATTCTAGTACTGAGTTTCTTCTGTCTTTACTGGTAGTTTTCGTGGTTTGTCGCACCCCCTTACTGCCAAAAATTGAAACTTCGCGCTCCGCTTCATACCAATACGAGTAATACTGTATTACCTACAGCAAGCATCGGCCGATTAGCTCATTCTCTTGCTGGGGAAGAGAGAGGTTAAAAGGGCAAGTAGTAAGGACTTTGTGAGAAGAAGGGACCGTAAAAGGGGAAACTCGTGAAAATAGAAGAAATAGTGTAACTGGAAAGATGACGCCGTGTGGCACTGATGCCATCTGGAGGTAGCAGATATACTGATAATCCGTCATCCGTCAACAGACAGCGTAGTGACTTAGCTGCTAGAGAGTCATGTGTGTACAGTATTTAGTAGTGAACGTTTGCACTCTTAAGGATCTACATTCCAATCACGTTGGTTCACATAGCCCCACAGAAAAGTCAGTTGGATAATGGTGTCCATCAACTCCTTCCTGTCCACCGCTGGGGAAATGTGCTACGCCGGCCAGGGAGCGGCACCTACGTACCGACAACCCTCATAGCACAGTGGCGAACTGGGAAACATACTCAAGAGGCGAACGGCCTGATCCCTACCTCAGGAACCTGGAATAGCTTCCCGGTACAGTGGACGTAAAGGACAACACAAACAAGCCTAATAAAATGTTCAAAAGTTTGTAAATTTATTAGACCAAACTGCTACAGTCCATGGACTTCTCCCTCTTTGAGTAAATCTGTTCTCAAGTGATCAACTGGACATCCTCCATGTCTTTCTGTCGTGGACATTCTCCTTCATTTGCTTTTAGCTTCTGCCTTTCGTCGCATAAGTTAGCATACCAAACCTTCTTCTTACTTTCCCTCTTTCTCCTTCTACTTTTCCCTCCATAATCATCTGCAGTAGACCGTGCGTAGTATGTGGTGCACCCAAGATGTTTTTCTCTTCTTTATTAACCTCACGAAGTTCCTTCTTTGTTCTATTCTATGGCTTTCCGTCAGTTACAGCAAATCATTAATCAAATCGCACAACAGTGGCGATATTCCAGACACGCGATTTGATTAGACGACGATCGTGACGAACAGTGTCAAAAGCCTTCCGAAAATCTAGAAACATGGAATGTAATTGACATCCCTTGTCGATACCACTCATTACTTCGTGTGAGTAATCAGCTAGCTGTGTTTCACAAGAACAATACTTTCTGAATCCATGTTGACTATGGGTTAAGGTAATTCATAATATTTGAGGAAAGTATATGTTCTAAAATCCTGTTGCTCTTGTTGTTTGGATGTTTAAGGGGGAGAAAACTACAATGGTTATCAGTCCCCAATCCTGTTGCAAACCGACGTCAATTATATAGGCCTGAAATTATTTTGGATCACTCGTATTGCCTTTCTTGAATATTGGAGTGACCTGTGCAACTTTCAAATCTTTGGGTATGGATCTTCAGCGAGCGGTCGCATATGATAACTAGGTATGGGGCTATGGCATCAGCATACTGTGAAAGGAACCTAGTTGGTATACAGTCGGGACCGGGAAATTCTCCTGTTTTCGTCTTAGCGCGTCGGCCTGAATGTAAGCGCATTAACTGACCGAAGTGGAATAGGGCAGGACGCATTTACACAAAACCAAGGAAGGATTAAGGACAGCAACCACGGAAGGACTGAACCCACAAGTAATTCAACATCATTCACTCTTCGTCACAATTCACAATCATAATCTTTATTTTAAGTGCAGAATAAGAAATCTTTCATAGTTAAATAAATAAAATTTCATAATTTACATTCTGCGATGAGTGCCGCAGAGTTCACAGTTGAAGTGAAGCAGTCAACAATCCGAAGATTGGTTTGAACACCACAGTGCTTTACTAGGCATGGTCCTGTTTGGAGGTGGTATGCCGTTGCCTTTCTCCGACCTTCAAACTCACTTACCCAGCCTGTTATAGGGGGACCTACAGTTTAACGTGGGTTCCGAATCACGGTGCTACTCGGTATTTTTCGCATGAGCAATACTGCCAGAGGTGAAAGAAGTGGAAAGTGACAGATAAAAATCTTAGGACCTGGCGAGGATCGAACCCGCGCCCTTTGGATTTGTAGTCTGGCACTCTAACCACTGTGCAACCGAGGCGCACAGTTCACAGTTAATACCTGACAATTAACAGCCGGCCGCGGTGGCCGAGGGGACTGCGGCGCGCCAGTCACGGTCTGCACGGCCACTACGGTCGGGGGTTCGAATCCCCTCTCGGGCATGGATATTTGTGCCGTCCTTAGTATTAGCTACTTCATAAGTAGTTTGTAAGTTTAGGGACTGATGACCCATAGTTAAGTCCCATAACCTCTACAAACATTTGATCATTTTTGACAATTAACATGCGTCGTGGTGCCACGTAGACACAGCCTTACGGCCGAATGAGCGAGTTGGTCAAATTGTGGCTTTCTGAATGGCGGATTGGTCAATTCGCAGAATTTGTACTCAAGTTAGACCTGCTGTGTCATTTGTGCAATTATGTTGGTTGCAATGGTCAGCCAAACACTCAGGCCAAACCCCAGGCCTTATGGTCTGGGGAGCGACAAGCTGCAACTCTTATTCGCGTGTGGTGGGAAGATGGTGTCGCAACGCACAGTGCTTGCCATCACACTGCACGTGAAACTCAACGTGCTCTGCAAGATGTGCAGCACCACCCCCCCCCCCCCCAGCACGTGTGGGATATGTTGGGAAGACAACTCACTCGTACAGCACGGGGAAGAAAATATGAGCCAATTACGTACAGATATTTTGTTTGATTGCTTGTCTCTGCGACATATTGTATCTTCATTCCGCGATCTCCTCCGTGTTAGCATGAATTTCGAGTTGTTGAATTAGGTTGTAACGAAAGTGCAGTACTCGTGATGTGCCTTAGCAGCTTTTATTTTCCTCAGTGTAAGTCGAAAAACTCTAAATAAAATGTTCACCCACCTGTTGTCTTCACAGATTGTGTCCCCAGCGCAGAAGACGGCACGTGGGTCATCGCTTCTTGACGATGAAACTGTTAGGTTAATTAGCGAGAAACCATTCTTATAAAACCAAAGTTTGAAGGATGCCACGATGTTTATTTACGCAAAAACAAAGAAACTGCACATTTAACAAACTTCACCTAAATAACATGACGATTTATGTTGCTTTTACACGATTGAAGTTCACTGTTATATTATCTATTTCTACTCTACGACCGGCCGCATCGGACAGTGGGTCTTTCCGCGATGACTGCCGAAACCGGTAGCTCGGTCTATGGCGCGCTAACTCGCGCCAAAACATGGCCGAAGCGTTTCGTCTGCTTTTTCTTTTTACTTTTGTTTATTGATTTGCATTATTTTCAATGAACGAAAACAAAAGAATGGTAGCTTGCTATTGAGGCATAACGTCTTCAGGAAGTCAAGTAAATTTAAGCAAAGAATAAATTAGTTTTGTCGCCTAGCCTCCACATGCACTGACCAATCACAGCAGAGCACCAAAACTATAAGCGGCCTTTCCCACGGGAATAGCACCTACCTCACACCACTCTGCGTCCGCTGCTTATAGCTCTGTCCTGACATGCTCTACACAAATCATTATGATGGCTACAAGCCAGAAACATCACACCCGCCAGTCCAGGACTCTTGCAGAGCTGCGTGACCAGGTCGAGCAGTCGTGTAGTAATGTATCCCAAGACAGTATCACCATCAGTATGGTCTACTAGATGCCACAATCAGCGCCTGCACTGCCGCCTGTAGAGGCTAACCACGTAGTAATATGGTTGCTTCAGCATGGATCGAAACAGCACCTCTGCACCGCCTGAGCGTTTCATCTGTAAATCCGTCATTAATGACCATGATGTCGTCGGAACTTTAAACACTGATTTCCCGTCCTTCTATAAATATAATCGTTTTACTTACTTCATCCGCTGTTTCTCCAGTAACTCTTGAGTGACTTGCAAATCTCTGTGTACTAATATAAATGATAGATGGAACTTAAATAATGGAAACACCTCTGTGGAAACACTATGCAATGGAATTTACTATTGTCGCCGATAGCACACGTTGTTGACATACCTACCTTACCTCCGAGTAAATGGACTCGCCCATCACCGGCATGTCACAACCGAGGGAAACACAGTCACTTGTGAGCGAGCAGTCTAACGTAACGGCGTCACTATGTTTCCGAAACAGGAACGACGGAGTTGGATAAAGACTGAATGTGCCAGAGGTCGTACAGCACGACAGTCGCCACGAAAGTCGAAAGTGCGTCCGAGCCCCAGTATGGTGAAAGTTATAGTGATTTTCGTGTACGACTGAGATGTTATCCTAACGCATTACGTTCCTCCACGGTAGACCGTCAAGTCACAGTATTACTGTTCGTTTTCGGAGCATCACCTGCGGCCAGCTTTGCGAAATAAGCGGCAACACTTACTGTGCAACCCAGCCAGCATTTTGCACGACAATGCGCGGGCGCATGCAGCGCAAGCTGTGGCTGCTCTGTGAGGTCGATGGGACTGAGAAGTACTGTACTGTCCACCGGCTTAGGTCGTTGTCACTTAGATTCGATTCCGAAGATGAAGGAACCATTTCGTGGTAATCGCTTCACTGTTCCAGAGATTCGACAGGCAGCAGACTGCCCCATTTCCCTCATCAACAGAGTAGGCTCTGCTAACGGTATATTACGTCTTCCACATCGCTGGCAACGGATTCTACACAACGCTGGTGACTACTCTGAAGGACAGTAACAGGTGCAAACATGTAAAGCTTTTATATCAGTTGTGAATAAATACTTGCCACTATTAAGTTCCAATATATATATATATATATATATATATATATATATATATGTGTGTGTGTGTGTGTGTGTGTGTGTGTGTGTGTGTGTGTGTGTGCGTGTGTATATATATATTTCACTCTGCAGCCAAAACTACACATCGCAAACGAATAGTGTTTGTAAATGGTAGTAGGTATCAGTCTCCCATTGTGCACTTTGGTGGTAGAGGGTTGATAACGATAAGTGAGCGGAAGATATGGGAGTAGAAAGTTACCGACTTATATAAAATTCTACGTGTGGATGCCGATATTTTGCTCTTTAGCAAAAACTACACGATGGAGACGAACGATCACGATAGTTCATAGTCTCCCGTTGTATACCACAGCAGATCCGTGTCGGAGGGAGGAAGATATAGTGGTTGAAAGTCGTTAGCTTATATAAAATTCGAACTATAATGGCCAAGAGGTTATATACAGCGAAAAATGATGCACATTCTTCAGTTGTTATTCTGCAAGAAGCGTACGAATAAAGAAAAATAAGTGCATATTGCAGTTTGAAAAGTAAAACTACAAAGAAAGGTGGCAAAGCGTAAGAAAGAAATTTCGCGTTCTCGGTCCGTTTATAAAAGACATAATACGGCGTTGAAAAGTGAATCTACAGACGATAGAAACTTGAAATTTATAGACGTTGTTGCCGGCCGCGGTGGCCGAGGGGACTACGACGCGCCAGTCACGGTCTGCACGGCCACTACTGTCTGGGGTTCGAATCCCCCCCTCGGGCATGGATTTTTGTGTCGTCCTTAGTATTAGCTAGTTCATAAGTAGTTTGTAAGTTTAGGGACTGATGACCCCTTAGTTAAGCCCCTTAAGCTCAAATGTTCAAAATATTCAAATGTTTGTTAAGCATATGGGACTTAACTACGGGGTCATCAGTCCCTAAACTTACAAACTAGCTAATACTAAGGACGGCACAAATATCCATGCCCGAGGGGGGATTCGAACCCCCGACCGTAGTGGCCGTGCTGACCGTGACTGGAGCGCCTCAGTCCCCTCGGCCACCGCGGCCGGCCCCATAAGCTCAACAAGCATTTGAACATAGACATTGTTTATCTTAAAATGTAGACATCAGCGATTTTTCGACATTCCCATCCCTTTTAAGGGTGCTAATGGGACTATTTTTATGCTAGAAATGCGAAAATTTGGATTTGGAACCATGGTTAGAATTTTAAAAAGTGTGTTTCGGGATGTTTTGAATTCTGCCATCAATGGTGCAATACGGAGGTGGAAGTTGTATCGAAATACTTGATTATGAAAGCATTCTTAAAGCGAAATCTATGAAAATTTATATTTTGAAGTAGAAACAACCAATGCCTGACCATCCAGTCTACGCGTGCGAAGAAGTGGGAATTAAGCTATATATATATATATATATATATATATATATATATATATATATATATATATATATATATCTCCGACAGTGCTTAAATTTCTCTCTCGGCATTTCCATCGTAAAAGTAATGCGTGCGCCTAGTACCGATCAGCCACTACGGAGTAAATAGCACACGGAAGTAGCGTAACGTAATGTAGACTAATCATTAGAGCCTCGGTTTCCGTGCACTATCATATCTTAAACATGAGTACATTGTTTAACGGCCAATAAGACCACAATTAAGCCGGAGTGCATCAATTAGCCAAGTTTCCGCACGTCTACTGTACCCGTATCCCAGCGGCCGAATTGACTACGGTCAGTTAGTGCTCTACACGAAAATAAATCTTAGGAAATACTGGGTAACCAGTAGACAGTTTGTTGTAACTACTAACACATTTGTTTCGCCGGCCGCGGTGGCCGAGGTGACTGAGGCGCTTCAGTCACGGTCAGCACGGCCACTACGGTCGGGGGTTCGAATCCCCCCTCGGGCATGGATATTTGTGCCGTCCTTAGTCTTAGCTAGTTCATAAGTAGTTTGTAGGCTTAGGGACTGATGACCCCGTAGTTAAGTCCCATAAGTTGTACAAACATTTGAACCTTTTTGAACATTTGTTTCACTAAAATAGCAATAGTTTTAACAACGTAATGCGTCGCTACCGCTCGCCCCCCTTTGTACGTCCCCACGTCCTGCTAGGAGGGTGCGCCCCTCATTTCCAAAACCGACGGTTTAAACGTTACCACCAAAACTGTAGAGCTTTTTGTTGTGTAGTTTCGCAACTAAAGAGTGAAGTGAGGTTAAAGAATATGTTCTAACGTTTTTAAATCTATGGGTCTAGTTATCAGTCCCTAGGCTCATAAACTACTTAAACCAACACATGCCCGAGGAAGGACTCGAACATCCGACGAGGAGGAACCTCGCGCTACGCAGCAAGGCGCCTTAAAGTGCACAGCCATCCCACCGCGGCATAGTGAGGTTATGAGAGCGCTTATTACACAGCATGTTGTGGCTTAAAGTCAGACGTAAGAGTACGATCGTGGAGAAGGCAGCGATCGACCAAAAGCCAATCGCAAGCAGGCGGCGCGCATCCTAGAGGGAGTAACCGAAGGTGCGCACCCTCTACAAGCGGCTGTGTCTAGGCCGACATACGTCTGGACGGCCCCTCAGTTACTAGTCAGAACTCGGCTACGAACGAAGCAGTAACTAGGTCTCAGCGCAGCTAGCATCATACCGAAGACACCGCGAGAAGCAAGAAGAGAGAAGAAACAGACACATGTTCTAAAGTTGAGTATTATAATTTTCAGTCAATAAAACTTGTATTATTAATCTGAATAGTTCTTACAGTTGATATCAATTCTTGCACCAGTATCTTCATTGACAACCAGATCGGGACGAGAAACAACAAAAGGCGATGAGGTCACAACAGTTTATTAACATCATCATCCTCCTTAGTAACTGATCATGCCTTTCAGCGTTCAGTCTGGAGCACCCGTAATAAGATTCCTCCATATTCCCCTATTCAATGCTTACATCGTCGCCTCGTCTGATGTTAAGCCTATTACTTCAAAAACATTCTTCACTGAATCTGTTTCTCCTTGGACTACCTCAACACCTCTTACCCTCCGCTGGCGAAACCACATGTTCCTTCTCCCATGAGTGTTACGTGACCTCAGCATCTCAGCCTGTTCGCTCTGACTGCTTCATCCATGGTGTTCATTCCCATTTGCTCTTTGATATGACTGATAACGGCCAATGTAAATTAAGTATAGATTTTCTTGTCATAGGCCATGTGGTAAACTGTCTACTCTCTTAAGAACTATAAAATAGGAAACTTATGCATTTATTTGCTCATGTAAATACAGCGTATTCGTAAAGTCATGATCCTGTTTTAACCGATCACAGAAAAGAAACGAAACAAGATAGAAATTTGAAATAGACACCACATGAAAGTAAAACTCTCCAAGTCCATAATGACGCAACAATGAAATGAAGTGAATTATTTACCTGCAGCCATTTGGGTTGAGATGTGGAAGGTCCAGAAGGGAGTTCGGTGTGTTTTGTGGCTTGCGAAATTTAATTACGTGAGACGTGAATATAGTCATGTAACTAATGAAGTCCAGTCTCATAAAAATACATTAGAAGTTGGTATTAGAAGACTAGACACTTTTAAAGAAACGTCTCTGTTAGGACCAAACGATTTCAATTTGCATCACAGATGTTTTATAAGTGGATACTCTTTAAGGCATGAAGTCGCATGTCATGTGTGCAGTCAAGTTCATTGCTACAACTGCAAAATATGGGCTGACGAAAAATCTGTTGCCTACACTGAGAACCAACGTAACTCCTTCCCCACCCCCTCTACTTCCCTCCAATGTGAATGTCTGGTGTGCCCTCATGGATAATAAAATTAAAGGCCCTTTTTTCTTTGTGGAATAAACTGTGATGTAAAACAGTTACCTAGACATACAGCAATTGCATACAGTGCTACAAATTCAGTATAAAGGTGGAGGTGTCATCTTCCAACAAGTCGGTGCTCCTGTACAGCACGTCAGATAGTTCGGGAGTTCATGGATACATTTGTTTCTGACTGAAAAACACAACAATTTTAAGAACACGATTTATTAACACAGTTCTTGGTACAGTTTTACACAATACAAGACAGATCACATAATTATTTGAGAATGTAACGAAAGAAAGAAACATTAAATAAAGACGATGAAATTTCTACTACATACAGAAAAAAGTCTTGACAAAGGCACAGGAGAAGTCTTAGTTAATCAGTCCTCAGAAATACAACCTTTGACAATAACGTTTGGTGAATAGTCCTGTAACATTAAGTTAGATCAACTATAAACTACAGTTACCTCACTGTCCTTCGAAATAGTCATTTCCTATAACTATGCACCATTGAGCTCTGCGATAATGTCCTGGAAACCTTGCAGGAAGTTTTCATTTGGGATGTTGTTCAAAAGCCTCGTCAAGTTTCGTTGGATGACAGGAATGTCGTCATATCTCTTTTCTTTCAAAGCGAGTTTGAGTCTAGGGAATATGAAGAAGTCTGCAGGATTGAGATCCGGTGAGTATAGAGGATGTTCAAGTTCCACAACCCTTTTATTTGCCAGGAACTGTGTGACGAGATTGATAGTGTGTGAGCGAGCGTATTCGAGAACAAAAAACCAGGAACCTTGTTGTGAGTACTGGGTTCGTAACCTGTGTAGAGGTTGCAAGAAATGGGTCAAAATATCAACATACGTTGGTTGCACCGTTCAACTTCGTTCCCTCAGGTAGGAGTTCCTTGTGGATAATGCCTTAACTATCGAGAAAGATGATGAGCATCGTTTTGATACGGGATTTTTCGGCCCTGACTATTTCTCGGCAAGGTGATGTCGGAGAACCCAATTCCATGCTTTGCCGACTCGTTTCAGTGTAGTACCGGATACACCAGGATAGTTGTTCATTAATGTCCTCACTTTCTCAATGTTTTCGTCGGTGACGGTGGTCCCAGTCGGCCGCTACGGGGATTTCCCGACCTTCTCGAAAACGGCCGAACGACTCGCACACACAATTCGTAGACAGTACTTGACCCCAAAAACACGTACCAGCCATCTCATTCGTTTCCTTAGGTGTCTTGCCAAGCTTAAAACCAAACTTTAAGTTGACCCTCTACTCGTTTACTGTCCTGTACTCAGCTCAGAAGCAAAGCATTACACAAGTACTTCTTCCAGCCACGCAACGCACACAGCATGATCAACCAAACTACGGCCGCCTCACAGGTGCAGTGTTACGCTTCGCCTGTGTTGCCAGATTAGCCGTCCTGACTTCATTCACATCACTTTGTTGTCAGAGGTTTTATAGTATGGGCGTTGCAGTTTAGACTTCAGCTGCCAAGTCGGTTGTGCAGCCGAAGGCGAGGACCACTTGAAGGCGAACGAACATCCCGAGAATGTCCTCGGTAATTCCACGGCGCAGCGAGGCGAAGTTTTCTCGGTGGATGGTCCGGAGGTGCGTCTTCTTGTCGAATCTCGTAGCTGTACTCGGCGGAAGGCCAAAGGCCTCGGAGCCGGCCAGTCGGCGGTGATTGTGAGGGTACATCGAGGCAGAGCTCCGTCACCGCCCGTTACCGCAGTCGGCTCCCCCTGCAAGAAACAGTGCGTATTAGGCTTGTTTGTATCCAGTCCACCCCATGAATTACAGACATTGCTGAGGTCGCGGTGGCTTTCCTGCCTCAACGATACAAATAGCTGTACCGTAGGTGCAACCACAGTGGAGGGGTATCTGTGGAGAGGCCAGACAAACGTGCGGTTCCTGAAGAGGGGCAGCAGCCTTTTCAGTAGTTACAGGGACAACAGTCTGGAAGACTGACTGATTTGGCCTTGTAACAACAGCTAATGTGGCTTTGCCATGCAGTTACTGCGAACATCTGAAAGCGGCAACAGTCTGGATGATTGACTGAGCTGGCCTTGTAACATCAGCTATTGCGAACGGCTGAAAGCAAGGGGAAAATACAGTCATCACTTTTCCCGAGCACATGCAGCTCTATTGTGTGAATATATGATGATGGCACCCTCTCGAGTAAAATATTTTGGAGGTAAAATAGTCCACCATTCGAATCACCGGACGGGGACTACTCAGGAGGATGTCGTCATCAGCGTTTTACGGATCGGAGCGTGGAATGTTTGATCCCTTAAGCGGATAGGGAGGTTAGAAAATTTTAAAAGGGAAATGAATAGGTTGAAGTTAGACATAAAGGGGATTAGTGAAGTTCTGTGGAAAGAGGATTTCTGCTCAGGTGAGTACAGGATTATTAATACAAAATCAGTTGGGAGTATTACAGGAGTAGGTCTGATAATGAATAATAAAATAGGAATGCGTGTAAACTACTATGACCAGCGCAGCGATCGCATTATGGTAGTCAAGATAGATACGAAGCCAACACCGACCACAGTAGTTCAGGTTTATATGCCAACTAGCTTTGCATATGGTGAGTAGATCGAAGAAATGTATGAGGAAGCAAAGGAAATTATTCAGACAGTTAAGGGAAAGGAAAAATTAATATTTATGGGAGACTGGAATTCGGTAGTAGGAAAATGAAGGGAAGGAAAAATAGTAGATGAATATGGATTGGGCAAAAGTAATGAAAGAGGAAGCCGCCTGGTACAATTTTGCATGGAACATAATTTACTTATAACAAAAACCTGGTTTAAGAATCACGAAAGAAGTTTGTATACATGGAAGAGACCAGGAGACACCGGACGTTACCAGACAGACTTTATAATGGTAAGAAATAGAATTCGGAAGCAGATTTTAAACTGTAAGACATACCCAGGGGCACATATAGACTCTGACCATATCTTATTGGTCATGAATTGTAAGCTGAAACTGAAAAAAAAGAAAAAACTGGAAAGGTGGGAAAATAACGAGATGGAAACTGGATAAATTGAAGGGACCTGAAGTTCTAGAGAATTTCCGAGGGAGCTTTAAGAAACTATTGACGAAAACTGGAGGAAATAAAATAGTAGAAGAGGAATGGGTAGTAGCATTGAGAGATGAAATAGTGAAGGCAGCAGAGGACAAAATAGGTAGGAAGGCAAGACCTACAAAAAATCCTTAGATATCACAGGAACTAAACTTAATCGATGAAAGGAGAAAATATAAAAATTCTGTAAATGAAACAGGCAAAATAGAGTACAGACGACTAAGGAATTATATATTGACAGGAAGTGCAAAATGGCTAAGCAGGAGTGGCTAGAGGGTATATGTAAGTCTGCAGAAGAATGTATAAATAGGGGGAAAATAGCTATCGCGTACAGGAAAATAAAAGAGACGTCTGGAGACAAGAAAAACGGCTCTATGAATATCAAGAATTCAGATGGAAAACCAGTTCTGAGCAAAGAAGGGAAAGCTGAAAGGTGGAAAGAATATGTAGAGGGGCTCTATAAAGGAAATGAACTAGGAGGAGAAGAAGAAGTAAATGAAAAAGGAAATAGGAGTTACTAGACTGAGAGATGAATTTGACAGAGCACTGAGAAACCTAAGTCGAAACAAGGGCCCTGGAGTAGATGAATTTCCTCAGATCTACTGAAGTCTCTGGGAGAACCGTATGATGTATGAGGCAGGCGAAATACCCTCAGACCCTCAGAAATGTAATAATTCCTATTCCAAAGAAAGAAAGCGCAGACAGATGTGAAAATTATAGAACCATCTGTTTGATAAGTCATGGTTGCCAAATTTTTACACGACTTATTTACAGAAGGATGGAAAAGCTGGTAGAAGCTGGCCTCGGAGAAGATCAGTTTGGAATCAGGAGAAATGTAGGAACACAGGAGGCAATACTCACTTTAAGACTTATCTTATAAGATAGATTAAGTAAAGGCAAACCTACGTTTCTAGCTTTTGTAGATTTGGAGAAAGCTTTTGACTGTGTTGATTGGAATAAACTCTCTCAGATCTTGAAATCAGCACGAGTAAAATATAGGGAACGGAAGGTTATTTACAACTTGTACAAAAACCCTATAGCAGTTATCAGAGTTGAAGGGCATGAAAGGGAAGCAGTGGTTGAGAAGGGAGTAAGACAGGGTTGCAGCGTTTCTCCAATGTTATTCAATTTGTTCATTGAGCAAGCTATAAAGGAAAGCAAGGAGAAATTTGGAGAAGGGAATAGAGTTCAGGGGGAAGAAAAACACATTGCGTTTTGCCAATGATATTGTAATTCTGTCAGAGACAGCAAAGGACCTGGAAGAGCAGTTGAACGGAATGGACAGTGTTTTGAAAGTACGTATAAAACGAACATTAACAAGAGCAAAACAAGGGTAATGGAGCGCAGTCCAAGAAAATTGGGCGATGCTGAAGGAATTAGATTAGGTAACGAAACAATAAAGGTGGTAAATGAGTTTTGTTACTTGGGCAGTAAAATAACACAAAATGGTCGCAATACATATGATATAAAATGCTGAATGGCAATGGGAAGAAATGCGTTTTTGAAAAAGAGAAATTTGTTAACATCGAATATTAAGTCCTTTCTGAAGTCATTTGTGTGGAGTGTTGCCTTGTATGGGAGTGAAACATTGACAATAAACAGTGCGGACAGGATGGGGATGCAGGCTTTTGAAATGTGGTGTTACCGAAGAATGCAGAAGATTCGGTGGGTGGTTCACGTAACTAATGATGAGGTACTGAACAGAATTTGGGGGGGGGGGGGGGAATAGCTGGCATACCTTAACTAAAAGGAGGGATCGATTGGTAGGACACATTCTTAGACATAAAGGAATCGTGAATTTAGTTTTGGAGGGGCAAAAACCGCAGAGGGAGACCAACAGATGAATACAGTAAGCAGATTCAAACGGATGTAGGTTGCCGTTCTTATGAGGAGATGAAGAGCCTTGCCAAGGATAGGATGGGGTAGAGCGGTGCATGAAACCTATTTTTGGACTGAACACAACAACAACATATGTCCAGTGTACCGGGGAACGATTCAGGGTTAGTTTTGTTTTTGTTTCCACTCATCCATTCTGACAAAATGAACTTCTGTTTTAGTTTTGTTTGTTCAAATATATGTATATACATTGCTCCTGTGTGTTTTAGATGGCCACATTGAGTTAATACTCAGAAGGCCAAATAAGAGAGGAAAAAAAGGGGGTGTTGGTAAGATACAGAGCAGGGCTTTCGCGTATTGAATATGTTTCCCGATACACTATTGAGCTATGGAGGTTGCCGTTCCACAGGGGTCAGTATAGCAACTTCCCCAGCGATGGAGAGGAAGGAGTCTCTTTAAGGTATGGCCACCATTAACCCCTAGACTTCTTCTGTGGGCTATGTGAACCAACGTGTGTACAGTGCTAACAACGATACTGACTATTTAAAGGAGAGTCTCGGCGACGCTATTCACTCGGTTACACGTAATGTCCGTCAACGTGTGTGGAAACAACTAGAATATCGTTTAGATGTGTGTGAAGTGACAAATGGAAACCATATCGATCTGCAGGGGACAATTATACAAATTTGGAGAGCGTTTCTTTCATTTTGTGAAGGTTTCTATTTTCTGTCTTATTTCGTTGTTTTTCTGTGATAAGTTAAACTGCACCATGAATTTACACACAGCATATACCCGCAAACACACCAAACAATGTCTAAAAGGTAGTAACTAGCGCCTGCTAACATTATTTTTTATATCTTGTTTGCTTGCTAAGTGCTAAAAAACTGTTGTGTGATCGAAACTATATTTTCAACAAAATAATAAATCTACACTGTTGAAATAATTTTCATTGAAACGAGTTTATATATTTACATTCTTACTTACGCATAGTGAACACTTTTTCTTTGTAAAACTTAAATATTTCCTTTTAAGACATATCGTGTCTTATGTAGGAGGACGCTAGTTGAAAAAGTATAGGTCCTGGTGCAATTTTTTCATTGTGACGAGAAAACAAACCAAAAGAAGAATGAATTTTAAGATGGCGGTACAGCTTTTCTAGAGTTCGGCCAGAATATTAGAAGACGTAATTAAAGTTGCTTGTTTTTGCACATATGTGTTGCATGATCGGAAACTTAAAAAACACATTCCGCACAGTCGATAGATCATTGACGTCATAGGCGATGTGGTTTGGTGCTGATTTTCACACAGGCACCAATACGGATGGTTTTTAATTTCTTTTATTTTTTATTTTACGGATGGTTTTTAATTTATTTTATTTTTTATTTTACGGCAGTTGTGTAAAACGGCTTAAAGGTGCAGAGATACAAAAGCACATAATCTAAGTACGGCGATACATGTCCTGGAAACTTTTCATGTAGTGTTCCTTTGGGCCACCAGCTGACAGGTTGATTTCGATCCTCTCTTCTTTGGTCAGTGATATGTTGTCCTCCACATTGACGGGACACCTGTAAATAATATGAAAAAGTGATCAGTTTTGAGTAAGCTAAATGACGCATTACCCCTGTTATAACAAATGATCCATAACTTGTTACCTAATAAAGATATTGGTAAACGGACTTCACCATTGTCTTTCTCGTCAAATTCTATTTCGAAGGATAGTAAGATAACTGTAGTTCATAGTGCATCTACGTTAAAGTCACAGGATCATACACCGAACTTTGTCAGAGATTATCTGCCAATTTTCCTGTTGCTCCATAGAACTGCGTCGAAACCTATGGTGAGGTACACTACGTCATGCATCGTACGATGGCTTGAGGCCTACCTTATACATGAAACCAAATATACATGTGCCAAGTTTCAAGGTAATCAATCATGCCATGCATCATTCGATGTGTTGTTGAGTGCACAAAACTTCTCCACGAAAAAGAACATATACAAGGAAGGAAGGAAGGAACTTTAAGGGTTAACGTCCCGTCGACAGTCTTATTAAAGACGGAGAAAAAACATATACAAACAATTCCTTGATACTGGCTACTGACGTAAACAACCAACTGTCCAGTGACATATGCGCCACCCTGTAGACGTCAGTATCAAGATCAAATGCCAAATATTTCATTCCTATCGTCAGATACGAACTAGTTCAAAAATGTTTGTACAGTCTATGGGACTTAACTACGGGGTCATCAGTCCCTAAACTTACAAACTATTTATGAACTAGCTACAACTAGGGACGGCACAAATATCCATGCCCGAGGGGGGATTCGAACCCCCGACCGTAGTACGAACTAGTGATCTTGCATTTGTCCGAACTTTCCGCCTTTCATTTGTAATTGTTCGGAACTTAGTTTTTCTTTGAAACTTTTTCTAAGACCGTAATGAACAAAACAAAATGCATATCCGACCTTTGAATCGTGAATTATGGTTTTGAACTCATAGAAAAATCCCATAAAAAGAAGCAAATTCCACTTTTTTTCATTTTTCCGATATTTGCAACTGTTCCACTTTTAGCCCAATTTAGGTTAGTGGAACGTTGTGATGGCCTTTTGACAACTCGGAATTTAACCGCAAGTAACGAATTAACCCTTCGTCCAAAACGAAAACTGAAAAATCGGATTTGCAGGAGAGAAAATTCTGTACAGCTCTTCAGAGATATTTGCAAAAATAGCGGTGATTTGACGCTGTCTGTGTACATGTGTGAGACGTGTTCCCTCTGTTTAGGCCGCTACTTTCACTGATCCGGCCAAATTTCACAGACGTATTTGTTGGCCGCCAGCGACCAGAATTTGTCTCTGGCGGAATAGCCGGACGTCGCTAGAGGGCGGCACTATGCCCTATATTGGCTATTAAGCGTCGGATCGAAGAAAAATTTCAAATAAAAGTTATACAGAAGTCCATATAAATGAACTTTTGTTTGAAATATTTTCGATATTTTCACCCTGAAAGTTAATAATAATAATAATAAATTCGTGTGTAAAATGTAGAATGGCTAAGGGAAGAAAAGCGTTTCTAAAGAAGCGAAACTTGTTAACATCCAATATTAATTTAAATGTCAGGAAGTCCTTTCTGAAAGCATTTGTCTGGAGTGTAGCATTGTGTGGGAGTGAAACGTGGACGATAGGGAGTTCAAATAAAAAGATTATAGAACTTTTTGAAATGTGGTGTTACAGACGAATGACGGAAATTAGATGAGCAGATCACGTAACTAATGAGGAGGTGCTTAACCGAATCGGGGAGAAAAGGAGTTTCTGGCATATACTCACTAAGAGAAGGAATAGATTGGTTGGACACATTCTGAGACATCAAGGAATTGTCAACTTAGCTTTAGAAGGAAGTGTGTGGAGTAAAACTAGGAGCGGGAGAACGAGGGACGAATATAGTAAGCAGGTTCTAAAGGATGTAGGTTGCCGAACGTATTGTCAGATGAAGAGACTGGCACAGAACAGGGTAGCGTGGAGAGCTACATCAAACCAGTCTGCGGACTGAAGACCACATCAACAACAAATTCGTGTGGCTCACTGGCCTGGTGTAAGTCTTTCAATTCGACGCCGCGTGTCCGTAATCTGCCCCAGTTACCCAATCGGGGAAAGGGGACCTACAGTTTAACGCGGAATCCGTACCACGAGTCGTTTCTGACGACTTCTCGCATCGTTGAGAGGTGAAAGATGGGTTAAAGCGCAGACTGAAAAAAATTCGACCCTTCGGTTTCTAGTAGAGCGCTTTATCCCAAGACCACCGGGCCCGATCCTGAAAGGTGTTCGCAGTTTATAGATAATTGTCCAAAAGGCTCTAACGTTATATTCTTTTGCTGTAAGTCATTTATTGGAGGTTCAAAGAATGGTCTCAGGTTGACATTTCATCCAGGGATGAAAATATCGAAGGAAAAGACAGAAATAAAAATTGTTTAAAAAATTATTCTGCACAAGTACTAAATATTGATAATTAAATATAAGGATAATGAACATCAGAGAGGAAGTCGCTGCACTAAATGATAAGAATAGTGTAACAATAAACATAGCAGGTGGAGTTGGGTCCCCTTTAAAGTTAAACATAAAAATTTTAAAATCGAGTAGAAAATAAATATGTCAATATAGAATGTTTTGCCTAATAGACTCTGTAATGTGATTACAAATAAAACTATTGCGAAAGGAGAAACAAAAATTTTGTTGGAGAAATAATAAAAATTACACTGGTCTGTTTTAGGGCCCATTTTCGCAAATATTTCGGACAAAAAACTAATTATATATAGTGTTTTATACATTTTCTTTTCATGTATTTTATTCAGTATTAATTATTATATCATTATTTTTTTATATATTTTATCATACCACACACGACAGTGGAGCTCTTTCCCTCTCATTTACGTCTATTCGAAAGTGGTCAGATGGATACTGTCGACAACAGAGTGCCTCCCCAGACCATCTACACAGGGGATACACCTTTGTATCCGCCACTAATTTTTAATTATGGACGCTCAGACATTGAGCAGATGTTTTTTTTTTAAAGATTTTATATCAATTTAAAAATAAGCCTGGACGTAAATGAGAGTGAAACAACAACATCCGTTATCATAATACATCTTTTTAATTATTTCACATAAAACACCTGTGGATGTAATTTTAAGTCGCGTCATTTAAATACGTAGGCGTAACGCTGGACAGCGATATGAAATGGAACGAGCATATATTGACACTCTTGGCGAAGGCAAATGGTCGACTTCGCATTTTTGGGAGAATTCTGGGAAAGTGTGATTCGTCTGTAAAGGAGACGGCTTGTACGACCCCGTCTTGAATACTGTTCAAGTGTTAGGGATCCCCACCAGATCGGTTTAAAGGACATAGAGGCAGTTCAGAGACGGGCGGGGAGGTTTGTAACTGGTAGAGTCGAGCAATGAGCGGGTGTTACCGAAATGCTTCGGGAACTTGCTGGAGAGGAGGCGACGTTGTTTTAGAGAAGCACTGTTGAAGAAATTTAGAGGGCCGTAATTTGAGGCGGACTGCAGAACGATTCTACTGCCGCCAACCTACATTTCGCGTAAAGACTACAAAGATAAGACCAGAGAGATTAGGGATCGTATGGATGCACACAAGTATTCGTTTTTCCCTCACTTTATTTGGGAGTGAAACAGAAAAGCAAGTACCTAGTAGTGGTACTAAGTAACCTCCGCCAAGCACCTTTGTGTGAATTGCGAAGATGTAGAAGTTTTCCTGATGGCGCAGGCTGGCAGTGGCCTTGGCACTGCTCTCCAGCCAAATGACAAACATTTTTGACAATGAGCAAGCTACATTTGACGGGGTGAAAATAAAAGAAGAAAATGCAAAAGGTGAGTAATGGCGAATAAAATAACGTTAAAAGCAGATTGTAACGGACACACATTCAGAGTTAAAATTGCCACGGTAGTTTAAAACACACTGACGTAAACACCATTCACAAGTCTTCTCCTTTTTTTTTCCTTTATTGTAATTTTAAAGCCACGTCGTGATGGCAGGCTGCCGGCAGCTTCATTGCTGCTCTTCAGCCGACAGAAAAAAAACTTTGACAGTCAGGTTTAAGACATACAAGGAGAAGAATAAACGCAGAATTTAAAACATTACAAGGAGATAAAAATGGAAAATGGACAAAACATAGAGCAGTTAAAACACATATTCAGAAATTAAGACTCATATATATGCAGTATTGAAAGTCGTAGATGACCCTATATAAATGTTCGAGCGCAGCCGATGATATAACATTTCCGCTCAAGGATTGATGGTTTCCGCGTATCTTTTTAAATCTGAAATCTACTCATTCGCGAAACCCTAATTCGATGTTTATGATCGTTCATTTGTTCCATACTGAAGGTTAGAAGACGTATAAATCTGCATAAAATCACTAAGAGATTACTTAACGCGAAGAAAACGGCATGACGCTGTGGGAATGGACGTCACCTGGAGAGTAGAGACATCTAGCGGCGTCCGCGAGCAACTAAGCGGGGCAGCGCCACTCTACGCATGCGCGATGTCGGGTTCTTGCGCGCCACCTCCTCGCACTGCATGAAGCCCTGTTACGAAGCTGTCCTCGGAAGGCTCTTTCGCTTTGAAGTTGGTCAAGGGGAGAGGCGTTGTTGCGGCGGCTGCTGGCCGCTGGTAAACATCCGATGACGAAATTAATTGTATTTTAGTTAAATTAATCAACATTTATTATGTTTGTTGGTGACGTCCGTGAGTTTCATTGGCGAATACAGTCTGTCAGACTAGTTCAAACGCGACACAGCACAGTCCTTTGCAGAGTTATTACGAAAAATCAGTACTGTTTTTCTCTTTGGCGCTTCGTTTCTCTCTCTCTCTCTCTCTCTCTCTCTCTCTCTCTCGCTGTCGCCTCGTTATTGGCCAAAGAGCTGCTTGCAGATATGTCATTTCTCTTTCTTTTTTTCCTGTCAAAAGAAGCTGTTTTCCATCGCGTATTATTATATTTAAAATCATATACTGGCTAGTTAAAGGGAAATCAAGTTTTGTGGTAATAACGTAATCGATGAAACGAAAATTGGACGAGGCGGGCGGCGGGCGATGCACGGCAGTGGGCTGGCGTCGCGACTACCTCCTGCGTGCGGCTGCCAGCCTGGCCTCCTGCGGACTTCAGGCACCTTGCGCGACTGGCGGGCCGCAAGCGAGCAGCCGTTGCGGAAGGTCAGGGACGGCGGCGGCGGCGGCGGCGCCAGCAGGCAAGGCAGGCTGCGCGCGCACCCGGGCTGCCTTGCGCAACAGCTGATCGCCCGAGGTCGCTGCCGCTGCCGCTGCCGCCTAGCCTGTCAGCTCAGCCGGTACCGCATTCACGGCTGAGCTGAACAGCGCTCCTGTGTATTCACTGGATCACTGAACCACCAGAAAATAAATCGCACTGACGTGTTTTACGTCCCACTTTAAATTCGTAGTATTATCATTTTTTGCAAACGCTGCGGACTAAAATAATAATGTAAATAATAAAAAATTATAGGAATATGATTACGACTCTACTATTGTGATAATATCTATGCAGCCAATACGTAACCCTTTTAGGAAAAAAAGGAGAAAAAAGTATTTGGGAGTGGCTGGTCTAGAATGACGAACCATGTGCATTATAATCCAACGCGCTACCCGTTACACTATTTTGGCCCACTTTAGGTTACGGTAGCAACACTAAAAGCGGGCCTTTGCGATCGTCTTTTGACAGCTCGAAATTTAAATGAAAATAAAGGGGTTAACTATTCATCTGACACGAAAATTGAATAGCCGAATTTGTAGAGGAGAAAATTCTCTACTTCTTTGCTCTCTTATATATATATATATATAAGAGAGCAAAGAAGTAGAGAATTTTCTCCTATATATATATATATATATATATATATATATATATATATATATATATATATATATATATATATATATCGCATCGTTTCAGAGATATTTGCAAAAATAACGGCAATTTGGTGATGTCTGTCTGTCTGTCTGTCCGTAACGTGTTCCCTCTTTTTAAGACGAACCGTTCATCCGATCAGCACCAAATTTTACAGACATAATTTTAGGCCATCAGAGACCAGAACCTTCCTTTTTCAAATTTTTCGGACAAAAAATACGGCAGTAATACTAAAAAAAAAAGCTGTTTGTAACATAATTGTAATTGCAAACGAACCGTTCATCTGACACGAAAATTGAATAACCAAATTTGTAGAGGAGTAAATTCTCTACAACTTTGTTCTCTTATGTTTTCTTCATATCTCGTATCGTTTGAGAGATATTTCCAAAAATAACGGAGATTTGACACCCTCCATTGAACTTACGAAAACCAGCCGTTCGGAGATGTCACAGACATCCCCAAATTGCCGTTATTTTTGCAAATATCTCTGAAACGATGCGAGATATGAAAAAAACAAGAGAGCAAAGTTGTAGAGAATTTTCTCCTCTACAAATTCGGTTATTCAGCTTTCGTGTCAGATGAATGGTTAAGCCATTATTTTCATTTAAATTTGGAGCTGTCAAAAAACGATCGCAAAGGGCCACTTTTAGTGTTACTACCGTAACCTAAAGTGGGCCAAAACTCGCCATGAAGAAATGTAAATAAATAAAATAAAAAGATTATTTTGTCAAGTAGGCTCAACCACATAGATCGTGTATAAAACACTATAATATGACGCGTTTCGAGGGTCAAGCCCTCATCATCAGATAAAACATACAAGAATCTTTTGTCTCGGGTTTTAAAGATTCTTGTATGTTTTATCTGATGATGAGGGCTTGACCCTCGAAACGCGTCATATTATAGTGTTTTATACACGATCTATGTGGTTGAGCCTACTTGACAAAATAATTGATCATACAACCACGATCTCAAATCAATAATGGATATAATTAAGTCTAAAAATAAAAAGAGTTTTTCAGCTATCACTCTTCGTTTCATTCCTCTAACAAATCATTTTAAGCGGGGTTTACAGAAGCAATGATCTACGGCGCTGTTGGACTGCCGTGTGTAAACTCTCAAAACCGTACGGCGCCAGTCGTACGGTGCCATAAATCTTTGCACACGAAAAAGTAGGATGCCAGTCTACTTTAAGGCCCCAGAATTTACCCCACAACATTTCCACAAGCTTCACCACGCGGCCGCTAGATGTCTCTACGTTCTGAAAGCTCCTCGTTTATAGCATCAAGTACTTCACAAAGAAACTTCGAAATAATTGTTTTAGAATTGCGGTACGTATATTGCAGTGAAGGAAACGAGTCTCCTGTAGCAATTTAATACTTGCAGAAACAGCATCTCTCATGTGCGTGTCAACCCTTTGAATGGAGTTGCCTATCAGATTCAATAGGTGATTGAAATGATTTTGCCTCATTCTTCAAATCAAATGTTTGTAAATCTATCGGACCAAACTGCGTGGTCATCAGTCCGTACCTTACAAACTACTTAAACTAAGGTAAACTAACCTAAGGACAACACACGCACACATACATGCTCCGGGGAGGACTCGAACCTCCAACGGCGAGCAACCACGCGATCTGCAGCGAGGCGCCTTAGACCGCTCGGCTACTCCACCACAGCTTCTCATACATAAGTGGTTCTCGAATGTCGCTTGGTCTTCCAGTGCTTCGAGGGGATGCTGAAAAGTAATGCTTCAAAATTTTTTTCGTCTATTCGCAGCATGGTTGAGGTTTCGCATGTCCTGCATATTACTCGGTTGTCCTTGCCACGTATCTGACGCAAAGTACAACTCTCTGCCGCTAGAGGGCTTCTACTGATACGGAGTAACATGGCGGTCTGTAAAGTGACTATGTCGGTGCGTGAGAAACAGCGTGCTGTAATCGAGTTTCTAACCGCAGAAAGGACGCCTCTAATTGAGATCCACAGAGGAATGAAAACTGTGTACGGCGACGAGTGCATCGACATCAGTAATGTGCGCCTGTGGGCTGCCCGTGCCCGTAAACACGGTGCTAACCTCAACGTCTATGACAGCACGGAGTGGGCGACCGCGTACGGCAACGGACGAGACTCATCGGAATCGGGTTGATCAACTCATCAGAGAGAATCGTCGGATAACACAGGTACAATTCTCACTGCAGTGTGGCATATCATGGGAGCGTGTACAGGCCCTGATTGCAGAGCTGCGGTACAGAAAAGTATGTGCACGGTGGGTGCCCCGTATGCTCACCCCTGACATGAAACAAAGATTGGACATCTGTCAACAATTGCTGTTGCCTTTTGAACAGGAGGGTGATGGATTCCTTAACAACATTGTGACTCGTGATGAAAGCTGGGTGCACCATTTTGACCTCCTAAGCAAGCGAGCATCACAGGAGTACCGCCACCACGGATCACCACCCCCAAAGAAGTGAAAGACCATGCCGTCGGCAGGCAAGATCATGCTCACTGTTTTCTGGGATGTTCGAGGTGTGCATATGGAGTTCATGCCTAAAGGCACCCCCATAAACTCCGCACGGTACAGCAAGACTCTCCCGAAACTGAAAGCACGCATTCGAAGAACTCGTCCCCACATGGAGCACCCTCTCCTTCAGCATGACAATGCCAGACCGCACACGAGCGCTGCGACATCTGCAACGATCCGCCGCCTTGGATTCACTGTCATCGATCATCCTCCATACAGTCCAGACTTGGCTCCATCCGATTTTCACCTCTTTCCAAAGCTTCGCAGTATCCACTTTACAACTGACGAACCAGTGCAAGCGGAGGTGAGGTGGTGGTTCAGACAACGAGGTCCAAACTTCTACAGTGACGGAATCCACAAACTGGTCTCTCGTTGGGAGAATGTGTGCGTCGCCAGGGTGACTATGTTGAGAAATAAATATGTAGAAATGGTGAATGAAGATGTGGCATTGTAATACAGTTTGGTTTATTTCAAAAGCCGTAAGGTATTCATAAAAAAAAAAAAAATCGGCGGCATTACTTTCCAGCATCACTACGTAGGTCTCTTATTAGCATGTTACATTTACACCGGAACGAACAAGCAATTAAGCCCTTTCTGTGACAGAGCTCGGAACAGACGCCATATGTATATATGAATATACTGTGTGTTTTTTTTTTTTTTTTTTTTTTTCAAAATTTAAAGAGAGTCCATTTACAGAGAACCATCTAATAATTCTCTTAAGTACTTCATTGGCAATTTCATCAGTTAATTCCTGTGATTCGGGTGTGATAGCGATACTTGTATCATCAACAAAGAGAACTAGCTTAGCATCTTTATGAATATAGAAAGGCAAATCATTAATATATATTAAGAACAGCAAAGGTCCCAGTACCGAACCCTGTGGCCCCCCATGCTTGATAGTTCCCCAGTTTGAGGTCTCAGCTGTTTTTTTATACTATGTGAATTACTTATATCAACTTTCTGAACTCTTCCAGTTAGGTATGATTTAAACCATTTGTGCACTTTCCCACTCATACCACAATACTTAAGCTTATCTAGAAGAATTCCATGGTTAACACAATCAAAGGCCTTTGATAGATCACAAAAAATCCCAACGAGTGATTTACGGTTATCCAGAGCATTTAATATTTCATTAGTGAAAATATATATTGCATTTTCTGTTGAAAAGCCTTTCTGGAAACCAAACTGACATTTTGTGAGAACTTTATTTTTATTAATATGTTAAGCTACTCTGGAATACATTACTTTTTCAAGAATTTTTGATAGAGCGGTCAGAAGTGAGATTGGGCGGTAGTTGTTGACATCCGCCTGGAGACAGCATAATACGGTCGCTGCCGCGGCAGGGAGGGGCGAGGGCAAACGCCGCTTTTAACATTGGCGATGGAGCTGGTAGTGACACCAGCTCCTGGAGAGTCTTGCTCAGGCGGTTACGCACGAATGGTCCCGAAGCAAGACACTGGAGCTACTGCGCACCTCGCCTTGTGCATGCACAAATCCTCCATGAAGGCAACATCCGCCCTTCATATTTGTTTTTGGCGCATTGAAGCTTTATCAAAAACATGTCCTTTTTGGTAAATGTCTTATAAGTGCCAATTAAAGACGCATCAAATGTAAAGGTTTCAAAAGATCCGATCATGAATAATAATGAAGTACTACTCTCTATGTAGCAAGAGTAGTCGTGTGGTTACCGGCATCATGCGGATATGTCAAAGGTAACGGGCACAAGTCTGACTGCAACAATTTTTCTTAAAATCCAACCTACCTTTTAACAGATATGGGGACAACAATGACTTTTGGATTGTTACTTGTCACATATCTTTGGACGTTTTTGCGAATGTGTCGTGATTGTGAGGGTAAATGACATTTATACTCTTCGTTGTAACAAATATTTAACTGTTTTGAAAAGAGGTGGAGGAGAGCAACCTTTGCACATGCGTAAGGTTAGGAGGGGGCGTCACTATCAATTTTCGTCCCCGCCCGGAAATATTGTAGATCCGGCACTGAAAGAAGCGAACCCCCAGTCATTTGAAGAAAGCCGCCACTGGTTCTATCACAAGCAGAGCCGTGCTGCGCGTCACACTTACCAGCCCGAGCTCGCCTGCGTCCGGCCGGGCCGCTGCGCTCTGCTGCCCGCACCGCGGGCAGGGTTGCTAGGTGTGGCGATTTTTAGCATTCTTGGCTATCTTTTTCTTATAATATTAGCCATTCTAGCAGTCTGGCGACTGGCGATTAAATTTGGCTATTAAAGGAATTGGTTGGCGACTTAATGGCTCTTTTTTTTTTTTTTTTTTTTTTTTTTTTTTTTACTTAAAATACAATGAATGTAAAGCAATCATTCTTTAGACATTACGTCAATGATACCAGTTTAACTTTGGTAGAATGTAATCAACCTACACAAGTTGGCACAAATGTTTTCAAGTATCATGGGTGTGTGAGAGAGTGTCACAGAGATGTAAACAAACTCAGCTTACAGACTCTTGAAGATAGACGTAAACTACCTCATGTACCCTACTTACGATGGTTCAAGAACAGGCTTTATGTGACATCTCGAAGTATACTAAAAAAAAACACCGTATGTATGGCTCCCGCTGAGAACATGAGGATCACATTATATAAACTACAGCATGCAAGGAGGAATTTAAAGAGTATTTTTTTCCGCGTTCCATCCATACAACAGAAATTCGTAACAATTGCTACTGTGAAGCGAGCCCTTTGCTACGCACTTCACAGTGTAACGTTAACAAAGGTTTACAGAGTATAAATGTCGATGGAGAACACGCGGTAATTTCCCAGTCGTTCTCATGGCTGATTTTTCAGTGTGTAATGACGCATTATTACGAATTAAAGTCCATCTTACCTCAAAGTATGAAATTCTTACTGCATTATTATAAATTACATCACTTCAAATGTTGTAATGATTTCGTGTGTATTAAAGAAATGTTTGAAAGATTCAATAACTCTATTTAACATCTGTAAATATTTGTTTTTAAGAAAATGAAAGTGATTCGTAATCGAACCTATGCATGAGAAAACATCTTGTGTAAGTTTGATAGAATGATTCTTGAACAGTTTTGTGTTGTAATTTTTATAAGTTATGACATTAATAAACGTGATAGTTAAGTGAAACTGAATTTCCGGAGTCTCTCTATTATATTTACAATGTGACAATATTTTGACTGCCGTCATTGTCAGTTGGTGGTGTGTCTGGGTTCAGTTCTTGGATGGACTCAGATAAATGTTTCTGTGAAGTATGAGTTTCCTTGGAAAGTTCAGTCTGATGTCTGTGGGTGTGAAAGTGCCACAGTTTGTGTTACTTTTTACTCAGTAACCAGCTTACTCCCTGAATTTCAGGATTATTATTGTCGAGTAACATGCCATAATTACCAAACAATATAGCATAATAATGTTAACAAATTAAAGGTTGCGATATTTGGCTATTTTTATTGATGAAAAGATGGCGTTATTTTGGCTACTATTTGTGTAATATTTGGCGACAGAGCAATAGAAAAACCTGGCAACTCTGACCGCGGGTAGTCTAGTGGGGCAACACCTATATAGGTGGTGTTGAGTGGGGCCCCACTGCACCGGCTGCAGTACACAGCGAGCGAGCTGCGGTGCGCCCTAGAGTCCCGACACTCGCCGGGCCATCGGGGACCCGCCGGGCCCTGCAACAGCGCTACACAAGGCGCTGCGAGCGGGGGGTGCAGACAGTTCTGAGCAAGGCGTTGCATTAATCAGAGCGTAGGCATCACGAACAATTTTGATTACCTACGTAGCAATTTATACGTTATTGCTATGTCTGAAATAAATAGCGAGCAGGGCAGGTCATACCAAAGTGCACGGAGCAGACGCTACCCAAAACAAGAAAGTTTCTAATATACCTTCGTTAGTTCATCTTTTAATTTTAACAACCATATATTCAGCCAAAAGACAATTAGGCTCTGTCGTAAAGCTGTGATGTTATCTAGAGATTATTTTTTATTTTTAAATTCCTAAGCACAGAGCCTCTTAAACGTTTTTGTCCTAATACCATATCGCACATATATAGTAGTTTAAACTCCACCTTATTAAAATTAAATAAAGTGAAATACAAAAATAATAGACGTAAAAGTTTCTTACTGGTACGTACAACTAATGGTTGTTGTAGTTTACGCATCAATGGTTTCGTATTAAAAGGGCAGATGCTGGCTTTTGCATAATGGAGAGCTGCAGTATACAATATTAAAGTATTTTACACTTGTCTGTTAACCTACAAGTTTTCGTTATGGAATTAGCGGCTAAACGTTTTAGCAGAGGATCCACAGATGTTCAAGCGAGTCTCTGGTTACTTTCATCGAGAAGAGTTTTTCTGTATTTATTTGTGCCTAAGTGTTAGAAGTGAAAGTCTTTTCGCACAACGAGTGAACGAGACATGTAAAAATGTGTTACCTCTTAGCAACACCAAAGATTTCTGTGACTTAAAGTTACTGGACGTTTCCAGAAGCTATTATTTTAATTTGCAGTTATATGGATTCTAAAATTATTGCTCCTTCCAAGAGATTGCGAGTCCCATTGCTATTAGTAGACAAGGAAGGGAAATAATGTTTGAAAAGTTTTTAAGTCCCTCCAAATGTTCTTCCGTTATGTTCTTCACATTTTCTTCTAAAGAAAGTTGATTTCCATCAGCAAGTCGTCGAGGTTATTTAAGCACTCATTTTGAATGAAATTCTTACTCATTTTGTAAACTACTGGCTTTTTAAAGAGTTCCTGTTTACAATGACAGAATGTTAGCTAGATAATTAGGACAACCTTGAGAGAACTGAACTGAAGAGATTTAAGGTCTAATCTTGCTCTTCATGTTAGAGCCATCACTTACTTTAATATAAAGTAAAAGTGAAACACTGTGTAAGAAAATACTGAGAAAAGTATAAAACTGCCTACAAACGTATCGGAGCCGGGTAACGCAAAGCCGACGACTTACAACAAGTTTAATATTTCCGGCACGAGCCGATACGGCTATCGTTTTGTTTCTTGCAGCACAAAATTGGGCGTCATCTGTCTGCTTTTACCAGATCCATTACTGCGCACGTCTATTTTTTTTTTCTTTTTTACTCGCAATTGATACTGCACTGACAATTCATTGAGTGAGGAAAAATTACAAGTGTTTTGAAGATACATGCAATCTGTTCAGCGATACAAAACTGATGACTGCGACCTTGTTTGTCACTTCTCAGATAGTGGTGACTCCCTCGGGATTTCAGCTCGTCCCTGCCAAAGGAAAAAAGTGGGGAAAAAAATAAAACAACAATGGACCACACGCCTTTATCGATGGACAGTAATTAGTTTATTTCCCTTGGAATGCTTGAACGTAAGCTGAACCTTCCAACATTCTACCAGTGAATCGTTTCTGATAACCTCGGTTGCAACTGAACGTAACAACCCGATCTTCCTTTTCTCTTTCAGCAAGGATACGTCAAGCAATTTATCGAAATGTCGACAGAAACATTGTTAGAACACGCACTGAATACATGCACTTGCTATCGCGGCACTGGTGCTGCTTAACTCGCAATTACTCGTGAAATGAGACAGCTCTATTTCACTCGCGGTAATGTATGGTCTAAAATGCATAGGTCTTTTAAGCTGCCTGCTATCTTTTTGAATACACGATTTGTAAATGACGTGCACATACTTCACTTATAGCGTCATTTTAGAACGACATTTACGAATTATGGAAAGTTGAATGCTTTGTTAAAAAGCTAAGCTTCTGTACTATCACATGTTCATAAATCGAGTCTAAAAACTCGTGCGGAATGGAAAGTAGACTTCTTTTTTTTTTTTTTTTTTTTTTTTTTTACATGCAAAGTAAAGCTTGTAAGGAAAAACTAAGTTCATAAACCGATGTGGGATGGTCGTTTGTACCGTGAACAGTGTGAAAATCGGAACAGTGTATTTCCCGCTAAGAGCATAGCGGGTCTCGGCGGGTAGTCGAGTAGTCGGGTACCCGCGCTGCTCGGCACCGCCCGATGCGGCTCGTGCCGGCAGGCCGGGCAGCACGTGGCCAGGACCGCCCAGGGGGCGTGGCTACGGGCCAGGGCGGGTAGCGCAGGCCCGCTGCACGCCTCTGATCACAAGGGATTCGACACCGTGGATCAACGTGTTGTATGAGTTTGGCATAATTCAAGCCGGGGGGCTCGAACCAATATTTTGTAATGAAGGTCTGTGAAATTAGAGTAGCCAATAAAGATCGCTTTTTTCAGTTGAGTTATTGATACCGGTTTCGGCAAATCTATGTTGCCATCTTTAAAACTGTACAAATTGTATGTGACTGTAACAATTACGTAGTACCACATTTAAAAGCCGGCCGCGGTGGCCGAGGGGACTGAGGCGCTTCAGTCACGGTCTACACGGCCACTACGGTCGGGGGTTCGAATCCCCCCTCGGGCAAGGGTATTTGTGCTGTCCTAGTTCGTAAGTAGTTCATAAGTAGTTTGTAAGTTTAGGGACTGATGACCCCGTAGTTAAGTCCCATAAGCTGTACAAACATTTGAACATTTTTTGAACACATTTAAAATAATTATATGCATTTTAATATTTAAATAGTAATATCATATAGTAATGTTTCCAAGCGCAGGTAGAAAGTAAGCGTGACGTCATATTACTATGTGATATTTAAATATTACGAGATTTGTAATCGTGTTAAATGAGGTACTATGTAATATGTTACATACAAATTGTGCCTATGAGTCTTATATAAACGGTGATTCACGAAGATATACAAATATTGTATATTTTATTCTGCAGGGTGAGTCACTAACAGTTGCCACCAACAATAAATAGCTCTTTAAGTGTGATAGGGGCTGAAAAGTTTGTGGAAGAACGGGGGCCAGTATTTGACGTTGGTAATTTGTTGCTAGGTGGGGTCGCTTGAGAGATATGTCAACTTTATTCTTCAATGGGATTCTACAGTTTGGTACTCATTTTCTGATAGCGGCTATCGAGACAAATTTAATTATATGTAACAGTCAGGTCTTTAAAGATCAACGAAGTTAAAAAAGATAGCATGAAAGTCCGTGCAGAAGGTGTTGCAATCTTTTTATCATAGACTGAGTGGTATTCCGTATCACTTCGCCACTTATCGAAGCACATGCTCTGACATTTCTCTCTCGCATATCTTCAGGTGTAGTTGGAACTTCTTTATAAACAATGACTTTTACGAAATCCCTCAAGCCGGTCGCGGTGGTCGAGGGGACTGCGGCGCGCCAGTCACGGTCTGCACGGCCACTACGGTCGGGGGTTCGAATCCCCCCTCGGGCATGGATATTTGTGCCGTCCTTAGTGTTAGCTAGTTCATAAGTAGTTTGTAAGTTTAGGGACTGATGACACCGTAGTTATGTCCCATAAGCTATACAAACATTTGAAATCCCATAAGAAAAAAATCTAGAGGCGTCAAGTCTGACAAAAGAGCCGCGTCCAATCCAAAGATTTGGGAATCGTCTCTGCTACTCGTTTCTAGCCTGAGCGAAAAATGTGCCGGACACCCATCCTGTCGATACCACATTCTGTCCCTTGTTTCTAAAGGTGTTTCTTCCAATAACAGACTCGATGTTTCTACATTTGCATTTCCTTCGATGAAATACGGGCCTATAATTCTGCCCTGCAGAATCCCACACCATACATACATCGACTATGGTCTTTGGTGTGTAGCTTGCCGCAGCCGACATGGATTTCAGTTGCGCATAAATGCAAATTAACATTTCATTGGTTCGCGAATGCAGCCTCGTCAATAAATAAAATCAAATTAATAAATGTGTCATCCCTATGAATCTGACGTTGAGCCCATCGACAGAATTCCGTGCGATGCTTTCAATCCGTACTAGTTAATTTTTGATTGATACGGTCAGGACGATACTTATAGCGATGCAGAACGCGAACAACACAGCGCTGGCTCATGCCAGATTCCCTTGCGATTTCACGCTAACTAACAAGAATCTCGAACCACAGAGACAATAGTACCAATTTCCGCTTCCATGTTAGTAACTCCTCTTGCTGGATATGTTTACGATACGGTAAAGATCCAGTTGTTCTCAGTTTATCATACACATATGTACGACGCATACGATGAGTACTATGAGGACATCTTTCAAGACTTAAGTCTCTAGCTCTCACAGAATATCGTTAGCATTCTTCGTAAATGAGAAGCATATCGACTTGTTCTTCGAAGGAATACATCACTCACACTTGCTTCGACGATACTGGTCTTACGGTTCCTATTACTGTTGTACTGCACAACCGTCGAATAGTGTTTACATGTCAACGGCAAGTTAGATGGATACACCGTATTTAGTGTTTGCTCGATATACCGAGAGAATTGTCAGAGCATGTGCTTCAATAAGTGCCGAAGTGATACGGGATACCACTCAGTACATTATAAAAAGATTGTAGCACTGCATTGATACTAATGGTCATCACTTCGAACACCTTCTCCAAATGGACGTTCATGCCACCCTTCTGACCCTCGTTGACCGAAACCTCACTATCACACATCATTGGATTCGTCTCGATAACCATGATCCCATTTAATTAAATAAAGTTGACCTTCTTAACTCCGAAGCGACCCCACCTGGCGACAAAAAACCAACGTCACATTCTGGCTCCCATTCTCCCATGCAGCTTTTGTCCCACAAACTATTCAGCTTGTATCATACTATCGGAGTTATTCTTGGTGGCGATAGTTAGTGTCTCGCCCTGTATATCTTACAGACCTGCAAGATGGCAATATAGATTTGCCGAAACCGGAATCAATCAAGAAATTTAAGACAAGCGATCTTGGCTTCTCTGCTTACACAGGTACCCATTACAAAGTGAATCAACGTGCACTGTCTTCTACAGGCAGCACGTGGAAACTTCTCTAGTTTTGTCATATCAAATACACTAACTTGACTAGATGATTTGAATCTGACACCTACTGAATCTCATATTTATGAAGCCTTTCTACATTTTATTATTACCATCCTCAGATATTGACGAAATGCGATGACTTGCGTATCTCAAATATAGACGGACCGTATCTGGAATTACAACAGAGTATCTGTGGAAAGGCCTTACAAACGTACAGTTCATGAAGCAGCCTTTTAAGTAGCTAAGGGGCAACTGTCTAGATGATTGACAGGTCTGGCCTCATACACTGCTCTAAAATATTAGGAGTTCAGGTGAGATATCAAACACAATATACGTACAGTAACAAATTTTATTCAGATATTGTTTACAACTGCAATTTGCATGTGACACAGTAAATTATTTTGATGTCTCAATTCCTTACTTGAGGTTTGCATTGCGTTTACTTAGAGCGAGGCACCATGTGGCTACCATAATAGTGAAAATGCCCACACCAGTCGTCCACCATCATGATATGGCGATATTTCCTGTATATAATCAGGATTGTTCCGAGTTCCACGTCCTCTCCAGATGAGGGAACGACGACTGTCCGGTTGAACACAACTCATCTGTGAACAGAACCAGGCGTCATTCGTTACGACTTCAATCCTGATGATCCTCCGCCCAGTTTCTGCGAGATAAACGGTGTCGTGCTGTTAATGGGACCCATATCATAGGCCAGTCGTGAAAAAATTGTACCACCTGGTATTCATGATGTATGAGACAGCGGAAATACCCTCCGACTTCAAGAAGAATATTGTAATTCCAATTCCAAAGAAAGCAACTGTAGACAAGTGTGAAAATTACAGAATTATCAGTTTAATAAGTCTTAGTTGCAAAATATTAACACGAATTATTTATAGACGAATGGAAAAACTTATGGAATCCGACCTCGGGGAAGATCAGTTTGGATTTAGGAGAAATGTAGGAACACGTGAGGCAATACTCACATTACGACTTATCTTAGAAGATAGTCTAAGGAAAGGGAAATCTACGTTTTTAGCGTTTGACAACGTCGACTGGAATACACTCTTCCAAATCCTGGAGGTATAGTAAAAAAGGGGTAAAATATAGGAAGCGAAGAGTTATATTCAACCTATAAAAAAACCAGACAGCGGTTATTAGAGTCGAAGGGCAAGAAAGGGACGCAGAGGTTTGGAAGGGAGTAAGACAGGGTTGTAGCCTTTCCCCAACGTTGTTCAATCTGTACATTGAGCAGACAGTGAAGGAATGGAAGCAGAAATTTGGAGAGGGTATTAAAGTGCAGGGAGAAGAAATAAAAACATTGCTGTTTGCCGATGACATAGTAATTCTGTCAAAGATCGCAAAAGATCTGGAGGAGCAATTGAATTGGATGGACAGTGTCTTGAAAGGAAAATATAAGATGAACATTAACAAGAGTAAAACGAAGGGAATAGAATGCAATGTCAGAAAATCAGGCGATGCTGAAGGATTTAGATTAGGTAATGAGACAATAAAAGTAGTAGATGAATTTCGTTATTTGTGTAGCAAGATAACTTCTGATGGCCGAAGTAAAGAAGATATAGAATGCAGAATGGCTATGGGAAAAAAGCGTTTCTAAAGAAGCGAAACTTGTTAACATCCAATATTAATTTAAATGTTAGGAAGTCCTTTCTGAAAGCATTTGTCTGGAGTGTAGCATTGTATGGGAGTGAAACGTGGACGATAAGGAGTTCAGATAAAAAGATGATAGAAGCTTTTGCAATGTGGTGCTACAGACGAATGATGAAAATTACATGCGTAGATCACGTAACTAATGAGGAGGTGCTTAACCGAATTGGGGAGAGAAGGAGTATCTGGGATATCCTGACTAAGAGAAGGGATAGATTGGTAGGACACATTCTGTGACATCAAGGAATTGCCAACTTAGCATTAGAAGGAAGCGGGAGACCGAGCGACCAATATAGTAAGCAGATTCAAAAGGATGTAGGTTGCCGAACCTATTCGCAGATGAAGAGACTTGCACAGGACAGGGTAGCGTGGAGAGCTGCATCAAACCAGTCTGCGGACTGAAGACCACAACAACAACCACAGGCCTTCGTGCATAGAGGCCATATACCCGAAGGCGATGTCGGACTGTTGGTGTTCATACTGCGCGACGTGTTGCTGCCTGGAGGGTGCGTTACAGCAGAGTTAGATTCAACTTCAGAAGTGATATCTGGCGTTCCAAAGGGAAGCGTTATAGGTCCCCTACTCTTCCTCGTGTTTATAAATGATTTAGGAGACAATCTGAATAGCTCCCTTAGACTGTTCGTGGATGATGCTGTCGTTTATCGGTTAGTGAAGTCAACAGAGGATCAAAAGCAACTGCAAAGCGATTTAGACAAAATTTATACTTGGTGCGAAAATTCGCAATTGACACTAAATAAAGAAAAGTGTGAAGTAATACACATGACCACTAAAAGAAATCCGCTGAACTTCAATTACGCGATAAATCAGTCAAACCTTAAGGTCATAAATTCTACCAAATACCTAGGAGTTACAATTACGAACAACTTTGACTGGAGAGAACACATAGAAAATATTGTGGGGAAGGCGAATCAAAGGTTACGTTTCATTGGCAGAACGCTTCGAAGATGCACCAGCTCCACCAAAGAGACTGCCTACATCACACTTGTGCGTCCTCTCCTGGAGTACTGTTGCCCCTTGTGGGACCCTCACCAGGTGGGACTGACGGAAGATATTGAGAAGATTCAGAGAAGGGCAGCTCTTTTTGTTTTATCACGTTACGGGGGGGAGGGGGGGAAGCATCACGGAAATGTTGCACGAATTGGGGTGGAAATCATTAAAAGAAAGACGTTATTCACTGCGACGTGATCTGTTTGCGAAGTTTCAATCACCGACTTTTACTTCTGAATGTGAAAATATTTTGCTAGCACCCACCTACTTAAGGAGACATGACCATCCCAATAAAATAAGAGAAATCAGATCGAAAACGGAACGATTTAGGTGTTCTTTCTTCCCGCGCGCTATTAGAGAAGGGAAAGGCAGAGAAAAGTTATGAAAGTGGTTAATGAACCCTCTGCCAGGCACTTAAATGTGGTTTGCAGAGTATCTATGTAGATGTAGATGCGACGGGCTACTAAACGGAGATAAAAGTCATCTCTTGCTGATCTTATCCATGTACGAAGTTGGCCTTGCCTTATTTTAACGGTTCCTGTTGTCTTAAATCACGTCCAGGTCCTGTAAATTATACTTTGAGACCCTCCAATAGCTACATTCATCTTCCTCTGAGTCTGTCTCGCTTCCAACCTTCCTATGGCGGGTAAGTCACGTTGTTGTACTGCACTACCTGCTCTCTACACTACCTGAACACAACTGTTTGCGTAATTCTCTTGATAGAATTCACCTATCCCGTCTGCAGCAACTTGCTGTTATTACAACATCTCCGTTGTTTCCGCTCCGTAGAACCGACAGAAATACGTCGAACCATTTTATTTCTTTCTGCCGATGACAAAACTTCATAATCTAATTGTTTTGACCAGTGTATAAAACACTACATCGATCTTTGGAATATTACTCAATTTCCGTAACTCACTGTTTACGAGAAACACCAAGCGTGTCCATCTTGATTTTATCTAGAAAAACAGTATAATGCACTTTATTCGATGGAAGACCCTCTTGAGAACGGCTTTTTTTAGGAAGCGACCTCGAAGGTGTTTGACACAAAAACGTTGTTGCGTCATTCGGTACTGATCGATATCTTCGCTGTGATGTTACCTCTACTAATGCGTGCAGAACAACACGGTTTTTAGCGAGCACTTAACGCTGTAATGCTGCGAACTGCTTATCTCGGATGGCGGCCGTATTGCTTATCCGGAAATCAGAGTTTGTCCTTCGCTATAGTACCATTGGCTAATATTTGTACAGGAAACGAATACCGTCTCTTGGTGGCATTGAGCTGCTCTCTTGCCCGCTCAACTAGGCAAGGTAGAGCACTGATTGAGGCACCTCATTTGTATTCCAGTTTCAAGGCAGAACAACTGTGATTTCTGTGTGGTTTTATGTAAAATGTACGGGGGAAATATTCATCCACAGATATAAGGCGCTTGTTGAATACCTGGTGTGAAAATGACTTCAGTTATTGTAAAACAAAACGAATGAGTCGAAATTCAAAGAGTATCGTGATGATAACTGAGGTTTTCCAGTAATTAATAAATTACTTCGACTGGCGTCTATTCTTTTGCTGCCGTACGAGTCATACAAATAGCAGCAAAAATTGCAACTACCTTGAAACAATGGTCTGGTTTTACAACGACGTTGAACGTAAAATACTGAAAAATTGTAATAACAAAAGTTTTGCACCCTCTGTCATGATTATTACGTGACAGCCTAAGTACGAAACGAAACATAAACTTTAGTTCCTTCACGAGAATAAAAAGGGACGAGATTATCCCAAACACCGTAAACGTAAACGTACATTTTTTGCAACCAGGCTTACAGGAAATACATAAAATGAAGTGGGAACTAATTTAAAATCAGTTTAAGGAAGAACAAGGAAGATTTTAGCTTGAAAGTTGCCGCACACTATTACGAGATAGGACGCAGAATACAAGACACCGAGAATACGGCCACAATTCTTCCCTGACAATAGAAAAGCACAATGTCAAACACTTTAGAGAGCGTGGAAATCCGCAGGCACCTTTACAGACAGTCGCGATCAGATAATCGAAATTATTAACAAAGGAGAATGACTTCCTCTACTTCGTTTTCAATTTCAAGAATACTGTCTTCATTTCCTTTGTATAGGCTCTCTATATATTCCTTCCAACTATCAGCTTTTCCTTCTTTGATTAGTACTGGTTTTCCATCTGAGCTCATGGTATTTATGCAGCTGCTTTTCTTATCTCGAAACGCCTCTTTTATTTTCCTGCAAACGGTTTCTATCTTTCCCCTAGTTATAAATTCTTCTACGGACTTGCATTTGTCCTTTAGCCACTCCTGCTTAAACAGTCTGCACATCTTATCAACCTAATTTTTCAGATATTTGTACTCACTTTAACCTGCTTCACTTGCTGTATTTTTATATCTTCTCCTTTCATCAATTGAGTATCTCTTGTTTTATCCAGGGATATCTATATGGCCTTGTCCTCCTATCTATATGATCATCTGCGACCTTCACTACTGTGTCTCTCAGAGCTACCCATTCTACTTTTACTATATTACACCCCCCCGTTTCGGTTTATCCTTGCCTAATGCCCCCTCTAAAACTCTCAACAATATCTAGTTCTTTCAATTTAACCAGGTTCATTTACGTTCCTTCCTTTTTGCAGTTTCGAGTTGTAACATATTGTTCATAACCAATAAGTTGTAGTCTATATCTTTCCCTGGATATGTCTTATTGTTTAAAGCCTGGTATCTGTGTGTTACCATTACAAAGTTAGTTTGGTACATTCCATTGCCTCCTCGTCTCTTCATGTGTACAAACTTCTTTCATGGTGCTCAAAGTGTTTGTGGTGGAGTAGCCGAGCGGTCTAAAGCGTCTCGCTGCGGAGCGCGCGGTTGCTCGCCGTGGAGGTTCGAGTCCTCCCTGGGGCATGGGTGTGTGTGTTGTCCTGAAGTTAGTTTAAGTAGTTTGTAAGCTACGGACGGATGACCACGCAGTTTGGTTCGATAGAATTACAAACATTTGAACATTTTTGAGCATATGTTGTCATGGTTTTATAATTTTTTGTGAATTACGGTATTTAAATCTGCCTATTATATTGAAGTACGAGACGTTTTCTCATTAAAATATTTCTCAATATGATAGAAAGAAATGCAGTTTCTGACTGCTGGTACCGCTGTATTATCACAGAATAGGGAGCATACAGAAGGGAAAGCTGGGGGCGGCGCCTTTGATCTGTATGTCACCAAGCGTTGCGCTCGACGCCATATTGAAAAGCAGTAAACGCGGAACTATAGCCACTAAGTACTTTGGCTGGAAATGGACTTTTTACCAACTGCAGCTAACCTCATCGACTTTTACGAAAGGAAACGGCGTTTCATTATGCTCTCATCTATTTTGCGCCCTCTTCTTGCACCTAATTATAATCCAACGAAAAAAAATAGGCCTAAATTTTAATACAACTACGAAAATGTACGATGGAATCAATGATCGTTTTATTTGGTGCTTATCTCCAGAAAAATTCCAAGTAACGCGAAGTTATGTTTGGGAAATTATTTACAAACAAGAAAGCGACTTTACAACTGCCAGGTTTTATTTGACACAAATAAATTTGCACAAAATATTGTGTCAGACTTAGCAGTACAACTAGATTACACAGAACTAAATGACGTCTGGGCATATATAAAACTGTTAAATTACACACAAATGAAGGACACACGCAATTTGGGCGAAATCGCCAGGTCCTGATTGCCGACCTCCCCTTGTAAGAGGATCAATGGGCGTTGACAACATTAGCACCCTACGCCTCCGTTGCTGTTAATAACATTTTACCGTTTGCATCAAATTATGTGAAAGTGAGCAGGTAGATAAGCCCGAAAAATTCCTGAAATATCACGCCTATGTGGGCAACCGGAAGAGGGAACGCATGCGAAAAATGTTGGAGTCCCAATACTTACGCACTATTCTTTGTCTTTCATTTTATATTATTCCATGCGACGTTAAACTTGTAATTATAAAATATAAATGTACTTCAACATTTCGATGTTGTTGAACTGCTACAGCAACAGCGAGAGTTATCGCCAAGAGAAGAAGCAAGGCTACTTTTAATAATTATGCACACATTGCTTTCACTCGAAACTGATAACATTTAACTTTTACTACACACATAGCAACACTCACTCGCCGTTCAACATCTTTTGGGAAGGTGAAGAAACTTATATCCTTACTTGTATTGGAACTATTGCGGCAATTAGGTGCTGAACACCATCTACCGCCTTTTCTTTTATTGCTGCTCGTAATAAAAAACGAAACAGCTCCTACTACTGACACACAGTTGTTTCTTTTCACTGCACCAAATACTTGCTTACTTTTTAGGCGATTCAGGCAGCTAAAATACACAATTAACAAACAAAGACGGCGCATTACCACGCCACAGAGTAGGGAGTGATCACGCATTTACTGCTTTTCAAGATGGCCGATTCCGCGCATGCGCACTACATTTTGGACGACAGACTGCAACGGGAGTTTCCTTTCTGTATACTCCTTATTCTGTGGTATTATGTTGTCATTGTTGTTTTGAAATAAATCTCCATTGTTGTTCGAGCGGTTCTACATTACTTACAGTTCTAATAAAATGTCTCGTCAGTATCAGAGGTTTCTCACAGACGAAGAGGTGTCAGATGTAATAAATGAAGCAAGTGAAGGCGACTATGAAAGTGATACAGAAGAAGATGATACAGTTGTGACATACAATAGTGACAGCAATTGAAAGTAAATCAAGTATCTCAAGGTCTAAGTCAGAGGCACTTCAGAATCAAAGTTCAATACTGAATACTTCAGTCAATGTTGAACTTTGATTCTGAAGTGCTTCTGACTAAGACCTTGAGAAAGATGGGATCAGTCGTTTTATTATTGACGTGTAAATTTTATTTAGATGACACATCAATGTGGATGTACACCATTTTGCTATGTTAAAAATTGTTGTAATAGCAGTGAAGACGTGTAAAAAATTACTACAGGCCGGAAGATGATGTCTAGCACGCCGAAAACGGTCATGTAATTAAACGAAGAAAGCGATCTTGGCCGAAAACCTCTTATTAAACAAAACAAAAAAAAAAAAAACAAAAAAAACACATTAAAAAGTGTAACAATGTGAGGGCAATTTTTGTCCTCCTTCCCCCCCCCCCCCCCCCCTTAGACATCCATGTGACAGATCCGAGATTAGTGGTGTTAAGGTTAAGGGATAGAACATTCTACGCTGCGATCCGTAGAATGCCTGTTGTGTTTTTCTTGAAGTCCTGCCCGAAGATCCGAATGGGAGACTATTTCACCTCCGGAATATTATACCCAAGAAGACGCCATCATCAAATATTCATAGAGCTGCATGTCCTCGGAAAATGTAACGACTTAAGTTTCGCCTTGCTTTCAGCCATTCACAATAGTTGCATGGGAAAGCCACGTTAGCTTATGTTACAGGGCCAGCTCAATCAAGCATCCAGACTGTTGGCCTCACAACTACTGAAAAGTCTTCTACCCCTCTTCACACGGTTGTCTTATGTCTCCACAGATATCCCTCCGCTGTGGTTGCACCTACGAAACGGCTATCTGTATCGTTGAGGCAAGCACATACGTCATCCCACCGCGACGTCAGTGGTTGATGTACCGGGGGGGGGGAGGCGGCGGTAGTATATTCAAGTAATACTAAAACATTTTGCAGGAGAACAAAATAACCGTAACAACTGTCCACAATCGAATGATACTGGATAAATGGACGAATGATAAACACAACAACGGAAAGAAATTTTAAACGATGAGGTTTCTCAAGATTAACATTGTTCTAGAACAGTAATAGGTAAACAGAGGACGTTTTTATCTATAAAACTGTGTCACGACTTCCGCATAATGTTGCGTCTTACGAAATTCGAGCTGCCAAACATTTTATTTACTAAATATAAGTGCGAAAATTAAATTCCTGTTGTTCAATGATGCTCGAAAAACAACCAGGCGGTCACGTAGATAGTCACGGAAGGAAATGACTATTTCTTTACGATTAGGTGACAGGTCTAGCGAAAATATTTGCTGGGACCAGGACAAGGTCCAACCCATAAAGATACGATTTTGAGTCATATAGTTGCTTTGATTTACTACGCTGTGATAAAATTATCACGTCCCTCATATCAGCGCGTAACAGCAGTAATTCTTTGTGTGATTAAGAATGCCCTATGAGTAATAGCTGGAAATGTAATGGAGATAAGTTGGCAATGAGACGTTCTGGTGTGATTCTACTGGGTGTAAAAAATGTCAACATTCTTTTCCAATGCGTTTTACTTGACGTAGCAGTGACGAAATAGATCTCAGAATTAGATCTGTATGACGGACTAGTAACACCACAAAAGGCTAAAGAAGTCTCAATAAACAGAATAACGAGAACACACCATCGATCACAATGAATTGCTGCAGTGGTGAATCATTTGAATCTACACTGCTCAAAACATTTAGGGGATCAAGTGAGATATCATTCACACTTACATATGGTAATGTATTTCATTCATTTATTGGTTACAATTACAAGTTGTATTGCTGTCCCAACTCTTTACTTGAGGTTTACATATAATTTACTCAGAGTGGAGGTTCGAGTCCTCCCTGGGGCATGGGTGTGTGTGTCGGATCACCGCGGACGGCCAGTACAATTGCACACCTGTGCGGGATAAACAGGTTATCAATCTGCTCGATGGATATTTGGCCATTCTTCCACGAGTGCAGTATCCAGCTCTGCAACCGTTGTGGGAGGTACTGGTCTGGCTGCAATGCATGTGCACCCCACACATGCTCCATCGGGAGCTTCAAGCATGTTGTCCACCAATGTAGCTCTGTGTGGACGAGCGTTATTGTCTACCAAAAGGAACCCATCTCCTATGGCACCAGTGTAGGCTACAACAAATTTCGAAGGATGTCGTCTCTATATCTCTCAGCAATCAAAGCGCCATTCCCAACAACATAGAGGTCCGTACGTCCGTTTTCTGAATCCTGCCCACACCATTCGTCCACGAATATGATATGATGATGTTTCCTGCACATAAGTATGATTGTTCCAAATTCCACATTCTCTCCAGATGAGGGAACGACAATTGTATGGCTGAAAAATGTTGACTCATCTGTGAACAAACCCCGGCGCGTTTGTTACAATTCCAATCCTGATGTTCCTCAGCACAATTTCTGCAGACTAAACGGTGTCATGGCAATAATGGGACACACACCATAGACCTCCGTGCAAAGAGCCGCGGTGGAGTAGCCGAGCAGTCTAAAGCGTCTCGCTGCGGAGCGAGCGGTTGCTCGCCATGGAGGTTCGAGTCCTCCCTGGGGATGGGTGTGTGTGTTTGTCCTTAGGTTAGTTTACCTAGGTTTAAGTAGTTTGTAAGCTACGGACTGATGACCATGAAGTTTGGTCCGATAGATTTACAAACATTTGAACCTCCGTGCATAGAGGACATTCCCGAAGGCGATTTCGGACGGTTTGTGTGTATACTGAGCTTTCTGTTGCTGCCTGGAGGGTGCGTTGCAGCTGATTTGCAGTCAGTCTCCTGTCTTGACGGGCCATTAATTGGAAGTAACGGTTATTTCTTACTGATAGGCTTTGTCTTCTTTTAACGGTTCCTGTCCCGTAAATTACATTTTGCCTAACTCCGATAGTTGCAGCCATCTCCTTCTGTGTCTGTCCCACTTCCAATCTTCCTATTACTCTCCATGCTGCTTCTTCGGGTAAGTCACATTGTTGGTGAATTGCTCTACCTGCTCACTACACTGTCTGAACCCAACTGCTTGTGAAATTCGTTTGGTAAACATAAGTCAACACCAACCCCACCTGCAGCAACTTTCTGTTATTACCACTATCTCAGTTGCCGTAATGTTGTTTGTCTCAAATTCGTAGAACCTACAGAAAGACGTCGAACCATTTTAGTTCATTCTGCTGATGACAATAGTTCAGAACCTAGATGTCTCAAATGATTCCCTTAAGGTTTTGACCAGCTGCACTCACGTAAAATGACCGTTTCTTTTACTATCTCTGGAAAATCCATTGAACTGCTAGAACAAAGAAGAGTAGATATTTTATTACATACGTTAGTATACCGGTATTTATTACTTGTGCTGTGATGAGAAACACCTTTATAAAGAACGTAAAAAGTAATGGTAATACAAAACAATAGCTTTTCTGGACTTATGAGAAAGATGATCTAAATAAGGCCCCCATTTATTAAAGGCATGTAAAAAGTACCAGCAATGAGATACATTCTTCGGGAACTCAACATCAATTCACTCAACACAGCAGAAAACTACCAGTAACAACTAGACTGCATCATAGAAAAAGCAACGAAGAATGGGTACAATAGAAGGGCCCTAAGTCCCCTTTCTATGACAGTTTGTGCTATCCACATTTCTATGTTCTTTCAGGATCAATTCATAATTGTGTGTGGAAAGGACGGTCACATGTTATCAAGTACCCTAAATATACAGCGGAGAATTTCTCGTTGATTTCAGAAGTGCCCCATGTCTATGACATAGGGCAATTTTGTTCTCAACAAGGTCATGTACTTTATAAAGATTCTTTGACTGTTAGAAAAGGTGGGAGAACGATGTACATAATGCATTTCAACGTCACTGTTGTAGAGCAAGCATCCTATTTGACATTGTGTCCTCATAGTAACTTATATCAAATGAATCTGACTTTGAAGTTGAACCTATCCATAAGAAAAGGAGGAGGAAAGGTGTATGTCATCCTGAGCAGTACGAATGAAATGGAATGGAGTGAAAACTGCTAAAGGTATTGGAGCATACCAATTGCTGAGGAAGGCTAATACTAGCAAAATCAGTCGGACAACCTTGTTGATGCAGTTTTAACTGTTTTGAATCAATTAGTCAAGATGATCAGTTATCAGTTTTAGGTAATTTTCTGGATCTAATAGTAAAGATGAAAAAGATCTTTACCTTATGAGTTTAATACAGGCAGAAAAAGTAAAACACCTTAGACCACGGGAAGGAAAACATCTAAAGGCATGGAAGTGTGATATGTGCTTTACAATTGTGATAAACAGTTAGTTTGCATGAAGAGATTTTGTTAATTCGTGTAAATTGCCTCAAACATTTACTAACATCTTCATTAAACAGTCTGTGTGATGTAAAAGTTTTAAGATTTTTATTTCTGACTTATTTCATTACCCCTATGTCCAAGAGAAATATTCAGCTCTGGTCAATAGCTTGACACAATCATATCCACTGACTTTCGTCGGTTCTTGATAATATTTGATACATTTTGAATGATCTGCAAATTTATTGGTTTACTAAGTGGTTTTCGGCTGTTACGTCATCATCAGGTAAACATTACAAGTTTAAGTTTCGAAGATCTTAACTTGCTAGATATATAACTTTCAAAGGAGACTAGTGTTTTGGTTTATAACTAACCTATGGGAAATTATTACAATTCAAGTTGTGATGTAATTCCTGACATTGATAAAATATTTGACAATATAATAAGTTATGACGTTATCCTAAGTAATATGAAGTGAAACAATAGAAATTAGCTGAAAAATTTTGATCAAAACGTATATTATCTCAGGTCTAATGTCTAGAAACAAGGAAGCGTTGTGAATATGTGTTAAATTGTTAACTGGTTAAATTAAACTTGACCAAAAAAGTATCTTAAACAGGTCTAATGTCTACACATGTTTCATTCAACTTTGTCATATGCTTCCATGTTCCAGACATTGGACCTGTTCAAGACAATTTTTTGGTCAAGTTTAATTTAACCGGTTGAAATTTTAACATATATTCACCACGCTTCCTTGTTTCTAGACATTACACCCGTTTAAGATATGTTTTGATCAATATTTATCAGCCAATTTCTGTTGTTTCTCTTTATATTACTTAGGATAACGTCATAATTTATTACATTGTCACATATTTTATCAATGTCAGGAATTTATACAACTTGAATTGTAATAATTTCTTGCAGTTTAGTTATACACCAAAACCCTAGTCTCCTTTGCAAGTTATATATCTAGCAAGTTAAGGTCTTCGAAACTTAAACTTGTAATGTTTACCTGATGATGGCGTAACAGCCGAAAACTGCTTCGTAAACCAATAAATTTGCGGAATATCTCACAGTTATCTTGGGTTTCATTCTTAATTGACACAATATTTGAGTATATAATAAGCCAGAATAATTATTAATAGAGGCACATCTCACTTGGTCACTGCAAACAGTTAAGGAAGAGCCCTGTATACTATTAAAATTTAAAACAGTTTTCTCACTTTTCTCAAAACTAAGTCAGGTGGACATATGACTCTTCTGAAATAAGCGATTCAATAGTAATGGTAAATACAGAGTAATGTGTGAAAATCGATCACATGAAAAACTACATTTCAATCACATAAGGGAAATCTGGTTAAAAGTAACAACATGGCTGTTCTGTAAGTAATTATTATTTTACTACTGAAATTACACTGATCAGCCGGAACACTGTGACCACTTTGGCATGGGAGCAATGACGCCTTGGTAGGTCACTGGAGGAAGTTGGCATCACATCGACACACACAAATCACCGATTCCTGTAAATTCTGGGGGGAGGGGGGGGGGTTCATATCTGGCGAATTGGGAGCCCAGCACTTCAAATGTTTCAAATGTTTGTTAAGCTTATGGGACTTAACTACGGGGTCATCAGTCCCTAAACTTACAAACTACTTATCAACTACCTTATACTAAGGACGGCACAAATATCTATGCCCGAGGGGGGATTCGAACCCCCGACCGTAGTGGCCGTGCAGACCGTGACTGACGTGCCTCGGCCACCGCGGCCGGCCTCTGCACTTCAATTGCAACTTGCCACCATATTTCTCGAACCACTCCACAACACTCCTGGCCTAGTGACATGGCGCATTAAATTGATGAAAAACGCCACTCCCGCTGGGAAACATTATCGCCATGAAGGAGTGTAGGTGGTCTGCAACCAGTGTACAGTACTTCTCGATAGCCATGGTGCTTTGCATGAGCTCCACTGGACCCATGGAGGTCCACGTTAATTTTCTACGGAACACAATTGAGCTGCAATCAGCATGTCTCTGACATGCAGTAAAGGAATCAAGAAAATGCTCCACTGGAAAAGACGGACTCGCACCCTCCCAGTGACATGGTGAAGAATGTATTCAGATTGATCAGAGCATACAACGATCTGCCACTGTGTCAACTCCCTGTTACGACTACCACATGCCTATTTCATTTGTAGTTGCCGATGTCGTGGCATTAAGACTGTCATCGTTAGGAGTGTTGGTGCGCTGTATGTACAAGACACACTTGTCCTCTGACCACTCCTCCAACACCCGACTAGTCGTGCAGTTTCAGAAATGCTGGTGCCCAGCCTCTGGGGCATTACAATTTGCCCTCGGCCGAACTGGATGAATACCTGCCCCTTTCGGTCAGCAAGCTCGAAGATACTACATGCACCGTGCATATGTCTGACTATACCTCGCGTCATACAATAAGGCGCTTCCGCGCTTAGAGGCGCAGCGTTAGGGGGAGCATGGACAGGAGGAGCTACATACAAGTGCCAACAGTTGTGCCTGCGGGAGAAGCATTGTGTAACTCGCGGCCAGCCACGCACCAACATAATGAACACTATTGGCTGTCATTGCGGTAATGGAGGGGGCTGCGCACAACGGCTGAAAACTGAGCCGCCTTCGTAGCTGACGCCGAGTATACAGGATGTATACGTGTACAAGAAGAAAAAATTCCTGGATTTCCTGGGTAAAAAGTAAATTTTTTCCTAACACTTTTTTCGGTGTGAAATACAATTTTTCAAAGGTGAATTGCACTTTTTCTGTTATACTTGGGAAAACACTGAAGATTCGATAGAGGACATTGTAACTTATCAGGTCGTAAGACACTGCTTCTTGCAGTTGTCGTAGATCAGTGTTCTTGGTAGTGGCTGGCTGAAATTGCATGGTGCAAAACTAATCTTCTGCAAATAATATAGGCAACCCATGGAATTGCAGTTCATTGACATTGCCGTTTATGGCCAGCGAATAAGTATCATTAACTACAATTCAGAACGCATATTGCACAGGTCAATAATACAAATTTACACAGTTCGTGAGTGGAATACTGAAGTCCGAGGCGTACAGTATGGCGCAGAAGAATTTAGCTTTTAATCATAATGAAAGAAGCACTTTCCACACGACTAACACTGAAGAACATTTACATAATTGTTCAAATTTAAAGTTCAAAAGTGATGTGGGTTGTGCCTCAGATACAAAAAGAAGGACTATACCCACTTTTAAAGTTAATTATTGAGGTGGTTCAAAACGTTTTCAGAATGACTGCCAGTACTGTGATATGGAACTGGGATACATGGCGATTAAATTGGTTAAATGAGATGTAGATATGAAAACGGGTGGGAGCTGGAATGCTCTTGTTCGTAAGGGATGATAATTGTTGAGTGCTGACAAGATCGTGCTAGGTACAGAAAATGTTCCCCAGGTCAGGAAAAGGATCTTTTCCAGCACAAAAAACATCATCTGTGGCCCATTAGAAGCTGCCAGTGGAGATTCTCTCTCTCTCTCTCTCTCTTACACACACACACACACACACACACACACACACACACACACACACACACCTGATGTTGATACATTTTGTAACAGGATATAGATTTAGGATCAAGGTAACTGGCAATATAATCAAAAGATCTTGAATATTTTTGTAAGACAATTCAAGAAAGTCCATTGGGTGATGAAAAACAATTTATCATAAAAAGGGGAAATCTATTGAACTGTAATGGAGTGGAGATGACACAAGGGTAATTTTGGTTTCATATGTTAGTAGAGGGGCTATTGATAACAACGAAGAGGAAATAAAAGATTTCAGTAGACAGTTGTAAAAGATAACAAATTGACAAAGAAAGGACAAAGCAATACGAAGGGTGTGAACCATGAGGGTAACAAACAATTAATGTGGAATAAAATCTACTACAGAGATATGAAATTTTTTTCTGCAGTAGTACACTGCCTTTCTAGCACCTGCCGAAAGTCTCCCACAAACCTCATTTTTTGTCACACTTACCAATTTTATTCTCAACCACAATTATATCAAATTTGAGGATCGGACCTACAAACAAATCAGGGGGACAGCTATTGGAAACAGAATGGTCTCATCCTATGCCAACCTTTTTAATCAGTCACATGGAAGAGGTACTCCTTAAGACCCAGCAGCTGCTTCCCTTGGCTTGGAATTGCTTCATTGATGACATCTTTATGATCCACACCCATGGTGAAGAGAAACTTCTGAGCTTTTTTAAAGACCTTAACTCCTCTAATGTGAACCAAGCCACCTTCCTAGGTGTTGAATTCCACGTCCACACCTCAGTCCATACTAAACCAATGAACAAGCAACAGTACCTCCTCTTTGATAGTTACCATCCCTTCCACATCAAATTCTCCCCTCCCTACAGCAAGTATCTAAGTTATCTGCTCCAATAATAATTCCCTCACTGACTACACCAACACCTTTGCAAATTTTCCTCTCCCACTATTACACTAATGTCCTTATCTATAAACATATCTCCCAAACAGTTCATCATTATTTTCAGAGAAATATATCTAATACAATGTGCTCTGTCCTTTTTTGATATGTAATTGGGAGTTACAAACAGCAATGAAACATTTCATATTGTATATTTATTATATATTTCTCTGAAAATTTTAATTAAAAATACATGATTTCATATTGTAATTGAAACACACACGCGCGAACACGAACACGCACACGAGCACGAGCACACACACACACACACACACACACACACACACACACACACACACACCGTAGGTTGAGGACAGAGGGATGGTGGAAGAGAAGATGTGTTGTAGAGCAAGTTTCCATTTGTGCTGCTCTGTTGGAGTTTTCAGAATAGCACATGTGATGTAACATGTGCTGAGATCTCTGGAGTTACATTGGAGAGCATGGTCTATCATGGGACATTGGCTGTCCCCCATGTGAACAGTTCTTCTGAGACCACACATGCATTCAGCCCATTTGTTGGTCATATCAATATAAAAGGTTGTGCGATGAACATATGGTAGTTGGTAAATGATGTGTGTCATTTTGCATGTGGCCCTGTCATGAATGAAATAGGTTAGGTTTCCTTGTGGTGGGGCTGGAGTATGTTGTTGTGAGGGGATGCATGGGACAGGTTTTGCAGCAAGGTTGGTTGCATGGGTAGGAACCTTTAGGTAGAGAGGGTGGTTAGGGAATGTTGTAAGGTTTGACAAGAGTTTTGTGGAGGTTGAGAAGACAGTGAAAGGCTACTCTGGGTGGTGTGAAGACAATACTTTGAAGTGATAATTTCATGACACAATTCGAGAGTCGTAGCCCTGATGGAGCAATGTGTTCAGGCATTCTACACTGGGAGGGTATTAGGTGATAAAGGGGATGCTTCATGGTGGCCTTGGGTTAGGAACATTACTAGTGGCTATCTGCATTTATTTTTGTGCTTCTTTTGAGTTACTATTGTTGGTACTGAGCAGAGGTAAGCACTGGACAGCAACTCTTTCTTATTTCTTATTATTATTATTTTAAATAAACATGTCTACTAAAGGGACAGTTACTAAATTAAATGGAGGGTGTTAGGGGTAACAGACTCTTCAGGCTATGGAATAAGATTCAAGAGAAATCTGCCTGCAGGCAGACACACCTGCTGCCATGTGGGCACCGTCACCTGCTACCCAGTCGCATACTGCATGTTTTGCAGAACAGATCTGGTGCTGGCAGGCTGCCTGCTTATTCAGCTGGCCAATAAGGAGAGCAATTTTCCATGTAACAGTGCAACTTGTAAGGCAGGGACTCTCAGAAGATGCGTGTTAACAGTTTAGCAGGAGAGAAATGGGTGCATTTATTACTCAGGCGGCATTCAAAAGATCTCTCTACTCGCCTATGTGAGAATATTAAAAAGCTTTTATGGAAGTGAACAGACAGTTAAAATGTATTTTTCAAACATATAGCCAACTACTGGAAATTCTCACACCTTGTGACATTATTAACCACACTGAAATTCACAAAAATTGAATATAAAGAAAGTAGAATTAGAACCAGCCTAAACAATTCAAAACTCCAGGCAGAGATTTAAAACAAATATGTGTCTGAAATCTTCTTTAAGTTATTTGTCTTTCTCGGATAAATACAGGTACACACAGACTTTCCATTTTTAGGAAATTTTATTGGTTGTACATATACCCCTCTACTTCTGTAACAAACAATTACAAAAGCTATGGTGAAAATAATCTCAAAACAATCCTGAATCAACCCATTTGATGGTATGTGAGTACCAACATATTACCTGAATCTCGTCGCTTAGTACATTGCACTGAAGAAACAGGAACAAGTAGAGCTGGCAAAATACATCACTACTTGTTTTTTAAATTACTGTGGAATTCTGTACTCCAATGTGTTTTTAAATGAAAGATATGGAAACAAACTGGTGAAATGATTTTATTTCTACACCCCAATTATATGAGAAATGGTAAAGACTACTGAGAGTACTTAAGATACCATCTTTTAGTTTCTATCATTACGTAGAGAGACGTATTGGGCTTTTTCACTAGAAATACTTTTAGTTTCTCTACGAAATTGATAAACTGTTTGCACCCTGACAGGCAGAGCTGCTAGCCTGCTGCAGACCACAACAGATGAGATGGCCCGTCCCTGGCGGTCAGCCCACTACATGGCCCACCACCTCTCGGCGACACTCGGCCGGCTCATTTCACTCAGCCCAGGTAGACCACCTAGCCCAAAGATAGCAAGTTACACAGCACACTGCAGAATCTCTGTTGAGACCCTAACCAAATTCATGTTTGAAAGTTTGAACAAATCCTGATCACTCTTAACTTGGTTGTACTACAACACTAACTTCTAACACGTTGGCTGCTGTGTTGCCACAGCAAGCAGCTCTGGCGTGTCTCTGATGTCATCGCAGCAGTCAACATGTTAAAAGGCACCTCAGTTGATTGGGTATGCATCTGTTAATTGGTCTGCCTGTCTTTCAGTTTATACCACATTACCATCCACAATTTCAAGTCTTTTAGCTGGAAAATTTCGATCTAAATTAATGAGATATTAATAATTTTCTGTATAGATATTGCTGGTGATACAATGAAAAGAGTGTTCCTATTATCAGCAGCCTTAGACCCAATATTTTCCCAGACAAACATATTATTCACATTTTGTCCCTGAGAATGTAAGTTCTCTTCCTGCAATGTTAAAATCTCTTTATTTAGCCAAAGTACAGCAGAGTGTACAAATATTCATCTCTCAAATATTTTAATGCAGTTCAAATAGGAACAGAATATTGAAACTATTTAATAATACTGAGGGTAAGATAAGTAGATCATAAAAATGACCATTCTGAGTATAAAATTAGTAACTTCTTCACTTACATTGCAGAAAAACACACACCTGTTGATATCCCTAAAACAGTCCATTACTTCATTGAATAAAATATGTAGTTACTTGAATATTGCACATTGCATGGAAATTTTATAACTTAATTACATGGCACACACTCAATTGGCAGGACATGATCGTTGGGTGTGTACAGATGTCTGAGTGATTGTGAGAATGTATGTGTTTCTTTTTCTGAGGAAGGCCATGGCCTAAAATTTAAGTTGTGTGAATATGATTATCTATTTTCACATCTGCCGGCAGCTCAGCGGGCCTCTATATGGTGAGTTGTTATCTGCTCTAGATTATTAACACTATCTTATTTCCAGACAAGATAATATTTGACACTGACTTCTTTATGTCCTCTGGTGTCAAATAGGCACTGTAACAGTATTTTATGTTGGAAAGAAAATAGGTTTTATTCCACAGAAACCATCACTTATGACTGTAATCAAGAATTGGGTATAAGGAAGGAAGGAAAATAAACAACATAACTGCAAAAAATTACACAGACAATAGTTCTGTAATTATCAGTATATTCTCTATCATTCTGTCTTAAGATTGTTCACATTTGACAAACATGAGTTACTGATACAAACAAATGCAGGAGAAGCGTAATTATGGCAATTCTGTATTCAATTAATGTTGAATTCATTTTAACAACATTTTTCGTCCTTAATAGTTTCCATAATGTTTCAACCTGTAAAAAGAATAATGGGCATGTTTATCATCAGATAATTGTAACATTCAAGAAAGAAGTAAAAAATATGTAAGGCAAATACAAACCTATACAAAAGGGCAGTACTTTTGTTATTTCCCACAGAAAAATAACCACTGTTTCTAGAGAAACTAAAACACTGTGGTCTTGCAATTTTTGACTCAAATGCTGGAAAATTGCTAAAGACAGTCATTGATGGGAAATGAACCTGAAAAAGACAACAATAAAAGTCAGATATAGACACATTAAACTCTAGTAGCTTATTATAAGCAATTTCTAGTAAAGAGTAGTTTCATGTGGTTGTGAAATTTCTATGTTGAGTCTATAGTCTGATTCTTCAGTCTCTAGTTATGAAAGACTGAAAATCTTTATTGGATTGTGACCCAGTTGTAGTAACTGATCATGGGACAAGCCTGCGCCAATTATTTCAAAAGGGTAACTACTGCAAAACCAAGGAACCATTTATACGATTAAAAAACAATCTGCTATGAATGCTCATAAATACATAAGTTTGAGAAGAGTACATTCTGATAATGACATTGTTTTTTGTTAATTAACTAATAATAGCTTACCAGTTTTAAAGCATTCTTCTTATCATCAGAAGCCATGGCAAGAATCTCAGACGAAGAATTAAACTGCAATGAAGTAACTGCAGTAGTGAGATTAAGTAAGATCTTGGCAGGTCGTGGAGCAGAACTTAATGTAAGGCTTGTTGATTCGTATATATTTACGACTCCTGAACGTGATCCACAGGCTAAGTACTGTCCATTAGGCGACAATGCAAGGCTTGAGCCAACAATGCAGCCATCGTCAACAAATCTGTGTAAACATGTCCTACTTCCCATATCCCATACATAAACTTCGCCACAATCTGAAATGAAGGAAATAACTCACACTCTGATACATATAAAAATTTTGAGCAAGAGAGAGAAGAGGGGGGAGGGCAGACAATGCACTTAAGTCCCTCGAAACAATTCAACTTTTACACTAAAATTATGTTACTTAGAATATGGCATCTACTGTTAAATATGGTTCACTGATGATTCTGTGTAACCAGAAATACCTAGATAAATCATCTGAAGTATGGTGAAAACTTTGTTTTAATCCTGCTCCTACTGTACAACAATGATATATTTTACCGACTTTATAAGGCTATTTAAATGTGTTCTTGAATCACTTGTATCTTATAGAAATGCAGCAACAAATAAAATTTTACAACCTTGCATGTTGTTTCTCCATCTCTTTAAAGCATAAGTGAATAAATATCTTTGAAACATATTTTGTTCAATTGACTTTAGAGTGTGAGTATATCTGTGTTTTATGTCCATGAACGATACTGTACTTCTTTCTCACTTTTGTCACAGTACATTTCTTAGGAACACTGAGTCACCCAAAATCATTTTCATATCTCTCACATCCATAGCCTACAAAATTAACAATTAAATTGAACATGACTGATCATAAAGACTGATGCTGCCAATCTAATAAAAACTGATAGTGTATAATTCAGAAGTTCCATAATGATGTCGAGATTCCCAACTGATCTTATAAACTATCGCAATAAACTGTTGCATTTATAAGATACAAGGAATTGCTAAACATTAAAAGGGCATAGCAGTAACAATCACCAACAATGATGGACAAAATTAGGTAACATTACTGTTTGACAAATTGAATCATACCCCCATGAGAAAACAACCGTGTCCCATCTGCACTAAAAGCAATCGATGTGACTTCTCCATTCATCTTCAGTGTGAAAAGATATTCATCTGTATGAGCAGAAAGAAAATGAATATTGCCAAATTTGCCACAAACAGCTATAAGATGCCCATCTGGTGACATTTCAAAGTTCTGAAAAAGAAAAGTTAAAATTCAGATTGAGTACACAAGGTAGTATGTATACCAATATAAAGCAAATATTATCATAATTAAGTTTTTGTGAGCTTCCTTAACTCTAAGACATAATCAAGAATTTATAAAATAAATGTGCACTATGTCAAATTGACTCTACTGGTACTACCCATTTGACTCATAAGCTAGCAATGTGCAGAGACAATACTGAATAAACTACAAAAAATTATTTCACAATACAGAAATGATGTCTGTTTCACAACTGTTTCACTAACTTTGTGAAATAGTTGACTCTGAAGGAAATGCAGTACTCTATATCACAGAAACTGTTATTTAGTTCTAGTAAAATCAATTTCATCAAAATGATCTGATCATCACATATGGTCAAATTTAGGTGAGGTTGAAGTGAAATGTAACTTCATATGGAAATAGCCATGTTAATTAACACTATGCCATCCAGCAACAACACAGTGGTGTCATGCATGAAATAGCTGTCAACATCAAAGTGGTGTCGTGTGCATGGTATCAGTTAGTGGTCAGTTACAGCACATTAGTGTCTTTTGCATTCTGTTGGTGTTTTGTTTCAATAACAATAAGTTACACACATCAACAAGTTATTTGTTTTCATGAGTATTTGTGCCCTTTTATCACGGCAGACGAAAGAGATGACACAATTATTTACAATGAATGCACATATGTCTTGTCTGATACTCTGGATGTGTTGGCCAATTAGGAAGAAGACAATGGATATCAAAGAAATTAAAGTGGAACAGAATCATCAGAAAATAGTGAATTAAATTTATATTAAAAATAGAAAACTGATGACTTACCCAAAGCACAGGCCTGTCGAAAGACACAAATAAAATCACACACAAACACAGCTAGGGTCCTGAAGAAGCTACCAGCAGTGGCAAAAGCTTATATGTGTGTTTGTGTGTGATTTTATTTGTGTCTGTCGAAAGGCCTGTGCTTTGAGTAAGTCATCCATTTTCTATAATTTTCAGAAAATAGTGAAATACGTACAAGAAGAATTCGGTGAGCACTATGGTTGACAACCGATTCAGGTGAATCAGACCAAGAAGACAGTGCACATTGGTCAGAACTTGATTTACAGAGAACCAATAACAAATTTGAAGCATCTCTGGGTGATGGATGGTGTTGCAAGTATGCAGGCTAGAGAGCGCTGGTGGGTCTGAGGACATGGAGGGCGCTACCTCTGTCCGCGCCAGCTCCGTGTTGTCACTAGTGACATCATCCAGCCAATCAGAAGCTGTCCTATGCTTATATAAGACAAAGCCTCACAGTTAACAACAATCAGTCTTATCTCTGATGACGATGATGCTGGAAACCATCAAAAGCTTGGTATTTTATGCTAGTTAGACACGGCAAGTAAACCGAGAACTTTTTATGCAAGGACTCCGTCAAGACGACTTCATAGCCATATCAAGCTACATGTAAGTGCTGAAGTAACACAATGTTCCAAAAATAAACCAAATGATACATTTCCCCCTCTCTCTCTATACATCCCTCTCATGTCTGGTTTGATGCAAAGTTACAATTTCTTTCCTCTGATAAGTTTTTCAACTAAAAATAGCACTAACAATCAGCACATACAAAATTATGGTGTCCTGTTGTGGCAAAAGGAGGGTATATCTGGATGTTTGTGTGAATTTGTGTATCTCTGGTAGAAAGAAAAAAATAGTTTCCTTTCCTTATTTTACATATTGCTCCAGTCAGGAATTTCCATTCTTGTTACACCAAATCATTTGTTGTTGTTATGGTCTTCAGTCCAGAGACTGGTTTGATGCAGCTCTCCACCCTACTCTATCCTCAGCAAGCCTTTTCATCTCATCATAAGAACAGCAACCCACATCCACTTGAATCTGCTTACTATACACGTATCTTGGTCTCCCTCTGCAATTTTTACCCCACACACTTCCCTCCAATGCTAAATTTACGATTCCTCAATATCTAAGAATGTGTCCTACCAGCGATCCCTTCTTCTAGTCAGGGTATGCCAAAAATTCCTTTTCTCACCAATTCTGTTCAGTACCTCTTCATTAGTTACTAATCTTCACCATTCTTCTGTAGCACCACATTTCAAAAGCCTCAATCCTCTTCCTGTCCGCACTGCTTATCGTCCATGTTTCACTCCACACAAACGCATTTAGCAAAGAATTTCTTACACTTAAATTAATATTCAATGTTAGCAAATTTCTCTTTCTCAAAAATGCTTTTCTTACCATTGCCATTCTGCATTTTATATCCTCTGTACTGCGACCATCACATGTTATTTTACTACCCAAGTAACAAAACTCATCTACAACCTTCACTGTTTCGTTACCTAATCTAATTCCTTCAGCATCGCCTGATTTTCTAAGACCACATTCCATTATTTTTGTTTTGTCTTGTTAATGTTCATTTTATACGCTCTCTTCAACACACTGTCCATTCCATTTAACTGATCTTTCAGGTCCTTTGCTGTCTCTGACAGAATTACAATGTCATCAACAAAACACAATGTTTTTATCTCTTCCCCCTGAAATTTAATCCCTATTTCAAATTTTTCCTTCCTTTCCTTCACAGCCTGCTCGATGTACAAATTGAATAACACCGGAGAAAGGCTACAACCCTGTCTTACTCCCTTCCCAACTGATGCTTTCCTTTCATGCCCTTCGAGTCTAATAACTGCGGTCTGGCTTTTGTACAAGCTGTAAATAACTCTCCTTTCCTTGTATTTTACCCCTACTGACTTTAGAATTTGAAAGAGTGTATTCCAGTCAACATTGTCAAACACTTTCTCCAAATCTACAAAAGCTAAAAATGTAGGTTTGCCTTTTCTTAATCTATCTTCTAAGATAAGACTTAGAGTGAGTATTGCCTCCCAGGTTCCTATGTTCCTCCTGAATCCAAACTGATCTTCCCCGAAGTCAGCTTCTACCAGCTTTTCCATTCTCCTGTAGATAATTCGTGTTAAAATTTTGCAACCATGACTTATCAAACCGATGGTTCTGTAATTTTCACACCTGTCTGCACCTGATTTCTTTGGAATGGAGATTATTACATTTTTCTTAAAGTCTGAGGGTATTTCACCTGTCTCGTACATCTTACACACCAGGTGAAATAGTTTTGTCATGGCTGGCTCTCCCAGAGTCTTTAGTAGCTCTGAGGGTATGTCGTCTACTCCTGGGGCCTTTTTCCGACCTAGGTCTTTCAGGGCTCTGTCAAATTCATCTCTCGGAATAATATCTCCTATTTCATCTTGATCTACTTCCTCTACCCTTCCTACAACATCGTTTACAATCATTTACAAAACTGTTTTAAGACTTTCATGGTCATCTGTTGATACACTGCCTGTTGGCTTCCGTCTCAGGTTCCTCAGCCAGTGCGGCCGTGGCCAGGACAAATGGCTGTCCATGGCGTAGCTGCTGTAACCAGGACTGCGGCTGGTCGGCATGGCCAGCAGTCAGCTGGCTACCGCTCAGTTGCACAATGAATGTCACAACATATTTGGCTGCATCCAATGTTCCAACCCCGCTCTACAAAAGGAATGTTTGTTATTTTTTTCTGTGAACGTTGCGAATATGAATGTAAATTCTTCTATTTCACTGGAATGTCTAAAAAAAGTTTCGATGAAATATTAAATTAAAAAATACTGGAGGCAATATAAGGGGTACAGACACAGCAATCTGATGACACATTTGTAATGAAGGAAAACTCCTAGTTAAATATAAATAAAGATAAAATAACTGACACAGTATGTTTTGTTCGTGTAGTGTTGCACATTCACTACCCCCCAAACATCGTCATTTCCTCCGACATTTTAACATTTTTATCAGCATATTCTTCACATGACAAGTCCCACAAAGCAGGTCTCTCCTTATTTTTTATAATACATTTCTCCAAACCAAAAACATCCTTCTTAACCTCAGCGATACATGAATAGCAAAGCATGAAAGATACACGTGTACAGCTGGAACTATATTGTCGGCTGGCCACACATTTGCATTCTGTGGTGTGTGTTGCCCCATTCAGGCCTGTGTAAATTTGGTCGCAATGGCCCACTGGCCGCATGGGCAGGGCATGCAGTTGGCTGCAGTGTGTGTTGCACGGTAACCTTCCATGTAAAACTGGCCGCATACGACCAGTTGCATGACTGGCCGTGGCCATGACCACATTAGTGCGCCATCGACTTAACACTTGTTTGATGACTTTTCTGAAGTTTCACCAGCACACGTGACAGACTCTGTCAAAGATTCACACTCAATTGCTGGTGATGGACTGGAGTCAGCCTCATGGCCATGGATTATGTACCTGGCAGGCCAATGTCCAAGGGATTTCTGTGGACATTACCGCTGTGGTTCTCCCATTGCTATATGCAATGGTTGTTTTCTGCAGCTCAGGAGTCCAAAACCTGTTCATCTTGAGACTTTCCTTTCTCTTGTTGAAATTTTTTTCATATTTGTGTACCTCGGTAACATCTCTAAACAGGCAAGTGAGGAAGCTCTCCTCCACGACTTTCATGTCAGAAAATTTTATTGTGTGATAGATCAATGTTCAAATGTTTGTAAATCTATCAGACCAAACTGCATTGTCATCAGTCCGTAATGTGATAGATCCAGCACAGCATGTGCTTGACCATTCTTTGGATACAAAAATGAAATATTGCAAAATTACATTTAAGTAAAATTAATAATTTAATTAAGTACCTGAGATTGTGTCCCAACCATATAATTCAGGGTCAGGCTAGGACTGTGGGTATGCAACACATGGGAACACCAACTACGTGGATTCACAAGCACTGGAATTTTCACATGACAGAATGTCAAGTCCTCAGGTCTCGGGTTAACTTTTTAATGCCAGAGTCTGCTGTCATTTGTCACAATGCATTGATTAGAGGGGTTCAGAAAACTTCTTGCCAGTACAGTGATGGTCAATAAAAACTGGTAAGTAATCAGTCTCTCCACTACTGGACGTTTAAAATATGAAAAAAAAAAGGTCCTGAACTTTTATAAATGCCAGTGATGAGGTATGAATATTTTCAATATAACACACGGGAATATATCCCACTTTCCAACAGGGCACCACTCAGTCTGTCTGTGGAGATATTTGTCTGTTGTTGGAGGGAAAATGAAATAGTGTCTCAGATATGCCTACCATTTCACTCACCGATAACTGAGGCAGAAACCTACGTCCAATTATGTGTAACCACTTGCACATACACAGCACAAACCAGACCATTTACGTACCACTACATTTTCCCTAAATTAAAAATAATTAACAAACATGATCATGTTTCTGTGGCTTCACAGTCACCTGATTTGCATTTTTCAGAGTACATCTTGGACACCATAAAAATAGTGCATTATTTGGACCTGCTCTGATGAATCTCTATAGACCTATAGGTGGTAGTATAGTGATCAACTGATCATTCATCAAGGTAGATCATGGAGTCTCATACCACATTGCTTCACTACCATCATGATAATGAAAGGCTACTTCTTACTTTCTATCTCCCATATCTGTTTGTAGTATGGTCGATAGTGATATACTGAACTTGTGTTAGTTACATTTCTAATTAATAAACTCCATAAACAAGGAATCAATTATCTATGCTGAAGTACACATGAAATTCATTGTATTCAGTTGCAGATTTCCTCTTCTACATGTGGTCTGCACACAGATGACCTATTAGTTTGTTTTGTCACGATGATATCTGCACTGAAACATGCCTTGTAAAGTTATTAGGCCCAACTCCTATCATTATTTCCTTAAGTTTTCTTAGATAACTTGAACTAATGTAACAATAGAGAATGAGAGTACTAGGTGAGGTGATATTCTATGGGAAGGCACATTTCTGGTGTGCTGCTTCTATCCTTAGAATCATGCTACAAGAAACTGCTACCATACCTATTCCATTATTCAACTGATGAAAATGTAAGAAAATAAAATACAATTGATTACTGATATTGGTTTGTCGATTCCAAAACAAATATGTGAATGTCAAGATAGCAGAAAATTTTTGTTGATTACCATTTCCAGCTCAAAACCTGAGCCATTTTCAGACCATTTTTTTTCAACAGTAATTTAGTACAAATGCCATATGGTGAGACATTTTGTACAATAACTCAAAATTGACTACATGACATAATAAATAAAAACTGTAGTGTTTAAAGAAGGCTTACACGGTCAAAATGTGCTAGTAGTGAGTTGTGCTTGTGTGAGTGAGTGTGTGTTATTTCCTGATGAAAGCTGTTGCCAAAAGTTAAGTTTTGTATGTGGTGATCATCTTTTGTAAGTGGTCATCTGTGGCTCCATAGTTGTGGTGAGTTGCACCTTTCCTCATATATTGTTGAAATAGTTAGGAAAGTGTATGAAGAATGAGGTAGTGTGGAGTCTGACGGATGTTGGGAGAGGCAGTGTCCAACAACAGCAAGGCTAAGGGAATGGGGCTGTTGGTGTATAATGGAGTGGTGTCAACAGTGACAAGTTCGGATCCAGGCAATTGGTTGGAGGTGTTCATCAATGAGAGCCAAAATTCTTTCAGTATGAGCACAATAATCAGGTAGAAATGGGCTTCCAGGATTGTTTAGGTTGTAAATTTTGGGGAGCACATAGAAGTTGGATGTTGGGGTTTTAATGAAACGAGGAGGAGAGGTGTTCAGGGAACTCAAGGATTCTAGCAGCAATTGGAGATGATTTGAGTTCTAATATAATATTTTTCATAATATTTTCAATATTTCACCCTTGAATTTTCATTGTTTAGTTGTTTACGTTTTATCAATTTCCTGTTAAAACGTGTACTGAATCACACAGCTGTTTAAAACTGAATCAAATGGTTACTACTACTACTTTCATGTTCACACCTGTTGGGAATACTTCTACTTGTCTAATATTTTAATTTTATCAGTTTTTGGCAAAAAAACATTCTGCCTGATAACCCAAAATCACCCTTCCCTCCAACATTTAAAAAAAGTATTTTCCATCTATAATCACAAATACAGAATTATTTCAGTGGCTGTTGAAATATGTGTAGTTTGTATGATGCAAATAAAAAATTTAGAAAAATCCACAGTTATGCAACAATTTTACTTTATTTCAAGTGCCTATTGTAAGTTAGAAAGCTGAGGGTTGTATGACAGGTATACTATCGAATGAACACACACACCACATACGCACCCAGCTGTAGTATTTATTATCCATAACAGAATTTGGTGTGTAAAACTCACACTTCTGGTTTCAATGTGTTATAGCTTTGTGTAGATGATGCAGAAGGTTTGTATCAGTGCCAAAGCAGATAAGCAAAAGACTGAAAATACATTGCTGTGGAGATGTAAGCATAAACTAGTAGAGAATTAATAAGATATGTGCAGAAATGTGTGCACTTATTCTACTTGTTGTGCTGAAGACCACAGCTGAATTCAGCTGAAATTCATTGGTTTAGTTGCCCAATAAAAAATACACTCTATAGTGGTCCATAGATAGGACAGTTTATATAAAGTGAGATTTTTGTCATTTTTAGTGAGCAAAGTTTGACTATTAAAATAGCTACTCTCAGAGTACAGTAATTTGATAAGATAATGAGCTGAACTATGGAAACACTACTACAGTTAGTTGATATATGAAACATTGTAAGATGTAATGTTGTTAATGAGTAAATCAGAAAGGTCATTTTTTTTAATTTATAATTTTGTTTATATCAATTTGATATATATATCCACACAGAGAGACATTTATAAAAATGACAATTGAAATTAAATTTAATAATAGAGGATAGATAACAACTCACTAAACAGAAGATTGCTGATCAACTGACAGGTAAATCAAGTAGATAATCACATTCACACAACTAAATTTTTGGCCAAGGCTTTTGTGTGAATGTGGCTGTCTATTGTAAGTGCCAGTCTGCAGAAGCTCAGCGATCATTCTTACAGTGAACTGTTATCTATCCTCTATTACTAATATTCCAATCTGGATTTTACATTGTTAGAAAGTAAAACACCCATTTTCTGAAACTATATCAGTCTTTATGTCACTTTTCCCCATACTAAGGAACAAACTTCCTGTCTCTAAAATTGTTATGAAATTGCTATAGTAATTAAAAACATTGCCACCTCATAGCCCACAGAATTGTGAGGTGAAAATAATTTCCATGAATTCAATATTTCACACAACCAGCTTTTCATGCACTGCTTAGCACACCCAATCCAGTTAACCAACTAGCCATTTTTTTTTTTTTTTTTTTTTTTTTCAATCTGTGTTGAGTGTCTATCATTATATACAGCATTAATTGCAATTGTTAACTAAAATCACTATGAAGTATGGAAAAAACACTGATGGCAAAACATAACCCATGCACATCATCCATATTTTATCCCTGTCACTGCTGTACTATTATCACAGTCCCAGTCATGCATTCCTTGTATACCAGAATTTCTGCCCCTTCAGTTTCTGAAGCAACATTTACAACTGAAAAATCAAAGCAGCAGATAATGTAACGCAACATTATAACTAATGCAGAGTTTCAAATAAATATTAATTTCGTTTCCTTTGGTGTTAACTGCCTTCTAGATAACTATAATCCTAATTACTATTCTTGGATTAAAGATTTACCTTCATATTTGTAATATCAGCACCTTGTGATAAATTGACAGATATACTTTTACCAGCTATCATGTCATACTTGTAATAATGGCTATGATGCTGGGAACCAACAACAAATTTTTCTCCATCTATTGTAAAACGGGCACAGCGAATTGGAAACCGCTCAAACTGAACTGACTGTAGTTTTGTATTGTTATGGCCATCAACCTGAATCAAAGTGAAACATACATTTGAATCTGGAAGTTCAAGACAAAACTAAAATACATTAAACTTAAAAAGGCTTTTAAAAGTGTTTCAGCAAAAGCTGGATGCCATTTCAATTCCAATCAACAGTTTGTAATTTTCATTTGGCAAAATATGATAAATTTTTTTAACAGAAACTCATAAAAAGGCAGGTCACTTTATAATAAGGAAATACAGTAATTATAGTCTGATTAAAATCACTTGTTAGTTGCTGTTTGTCATGTGGCGCCACAGTGTCGCAATATGGGCAACTGGCCATTGTTTGGCTATACGCAACACACAGACAGACAGGTCACTTCATAAATGTTTTACAATGCAGAGCAGTGTTGAAAGAGGCCTCCAAAGAGTTAATGACAGAAATATGAAAATCTTTGCCGGCAGCTAATTTTAACTGATCAATGACTGAACTGCAGCAGATGATGTGTTTTGTAGCCTTCAATTTAATCCCATGTTGTAACCTAATCACACTGTGTATCCAACAAAATAGCTTTCAACCACCTCCAATGAACCAAAATCATGATTGCTTCATTCAAGGCAATTAAAGCTTATTCTTGTGAGCAAATTCAGACAGGAAAAATTTCAGGTACAGTGTAAAAGCAAACTGCAATTTCTCACTATAATTGGTTACCTGAAAATATCCTCACTGGTTAATGGTTACACAAACTGCCATGTTACAAACCAGTCAGCAGTCCTGCTTGGGACTTGATTACAGATTATAAATGACGCAAGCAGATTCCATTGGGAAAAAAAGAGAGATTCATAGGTTGAATAAGAGCAAATAAAAAAGTCAACGCTGTTATGAAAAAGATGTAACAAGAATATTTGAACTTAAAAAATTGGAAATTAAAATGATTGTACACAATGGGATTCGTGCTATGACCTTCCACAAGGGAAGCAATTACTGTACTACTGCATTATGCAACTGCATTCTGGGAAGCTATTGCTATACTACTGCACTATGTAACTATATTCTCTATAACCACTCAGAAACAATAAGGAACTGTAGCCAATGGAGAGCTCCAATTCATGTAAATCATTTGAAGCTAATTCATTGTAAGCTGATATATGTGATATAATACTACTATATGTGATATTAAATCATGGCTTGTGTGAAAGGATCCAGTAGAGCAGTGTTTTTTCAATCTGTGGGTGATGACTCCCAGGGGGAGGGGAGGGGGTCACAAAGTCTTGTTAGTGGGTCTCTGTAACAAGAGAAAGTGCTGGTACTTTATAATATCTAGGTGTTCGGTAATGCCTAAACGTAGGCCTAAGTGAAATTTTTTAATGTTAAAATTATGAAGTTCCTTGAGTAATTCATTATGAATTAAATAGATCATAAATTATTATACAATACAGTGTGTTAATGATGAATTAGTACTTAGGCTGAAAACTGTTTTCAGGAGCCAATCAATAGGTAAAAGAACATGATACAAAAAGTAATTCTGAAAAATTTGAAAAATCTACTTCTTTACAAATTGTCTACATAGTGAGACCTTTCTTAATGAGAATAATTCTAAGTCTTGTGTGAAATGCAAAACACTGGTTAAACAAAATATATTTTTCTATTGGAAAATAATATAATGTGTTTCATTCCGAAAAATACACAAAAAGAACTTCATCTAACAATTTAAAAGAAAGCTGAAGCAAAAGAAAGAAGATTAAGTGTGTTTCCTTTGAGATAACATAGTTTTGTTACAGTTCGTAAGGAGGGGTCTACAATAATTTAACGTGAAGAGGGACACATATTCAAAAAGGTTGAAAAATACTGCAGTAGAGTGTGCTTAGTGCAGTGTATGAGTATGTATTTTGTTAGCACCATTGTCCACATCTTATTTCATATATGGTAATCACTAAGCGATGAAGTGCAAAATAGAAAGGGTAGACCTATGAATCGAGAACAGAACAAATTGAGAGAGAGCCAGTCACAGAAACAGAACTGAACGGACCATTTTTGTCAGTTTGGCAATGGGGAACAGTTCAGGTGTGATGATATGTGCTCTGATTAGAGGAAAGTAGCTCCAGCATGTCAACTGGCAAGTAATTTTAATCAGACTATAGTTATATTGTCACATTTTTCAATTCCTATTACTTCCACAGTAATACAGGGCAGTGTGATTTTACTGTACTTTCAGACTTACAATTATACTTTATATTGACTCTTTCTTTATTCAGTATATCTAAATAACGTTCAAATCAACCAATATCTATATCATGTTTATTGTTTAATGTTGCCATATTGATTTAACAAATCCCTGGCAACTATAAATGTTGCATGTAACAACAGGAAAGTAAACACTTTAACATCAACTGGAAACTAAATACATAAACAGTATATTTGCTTATTAGTATTCTTACAAAAATGAAGTTGTATGCTTAATCTCTTCCAAGCTACTCATTAGTAACTAGAAATACACATACCTGGAAGAGAGATGCAACACCAGACAGACCAGCAACTAAAGCTACAGTTGCCGAGGGGTGGAACTGTACAGATTTAATTACGGGCCCCTCACTATACGTGTCTCTATTTAGATCTTTCAGTCGTTTCAGTTCTATTGTTCCTCTGTGGAGAACAGATGACTTTTTGGCAAGGAAGTTCCCACAATGCTGCAATGAAAATTACGTAAATTTATATGCATAGAATGAAATGGGTAAAAAAATATTACCAGGTCAAGAGAAAGAAAAAGAAGGAAAATCAGAATTTATATTAAGAGATATATGGATGGATTAACAAGGCAGAATTTTTTAAAAGATGAAAAAAATTAATACCTGCAACAATTCATTATCTGATTCATCATCAGTATCGTTTACTTTATTTGCTCTCCCCAGTTCTGCCCACTTAGGAACTCCCATAACTGATTCAAACTTCCGTTTGAGTGCATGGGTGTACTCATCTGAGGATGTGCTTGGTATAGCCAACCTTCGCCCTTGACTTGCCAAAGCATCTTTGACACTGTGGAGAATAAAAAATTGCAAAGTAGTACACTCCATAGTTCAGTAAGATTCAAGAGCTGTTTGTGATCGAGCACTAATGGAAAAATAAGTAAAACATGGCTAAGAAGGTACAGGTACAATATTTACTAAAAATCTAAACCACATCCCAAAACTGAGACTTGAAATTCAAGTTTCAGGTCACACTACAAAATCAAATCAAAGTTGGTTCATTTTAACATGAGATACAAGTTATATAGAATGAATAAATACACAGTTACGGTAATTGAGTTTTAGTCATTAGCTTAGCATTGAGGTTAAACAGGGTTATTTTGGTACTTGGCCAATCATGAGTTGAATGCAGTCAACAGAAGGCAAACTCCAGGCAGCTGTAACCAAAGTGTGTCTCTATAAAGGAAATCTCCACCGCAACTCCACGCTGGAAAAACTTAGACTACACCTCCGAAAACTAAAGGTGATGGAAATAATAGAATGTGAGAAAATACAATCCTGAGGAACACCAAAAGCCTACAAAGTAGGCATGCAGATTAAAAGAACTTCACAAAATAATAGATCCAAAGAAAAACAATGGCTTCAAGAGGCACCAATTAGAAGATTCAAGAAACGGGCCTAGATGCTGCAGCAACAGTGCTAGAAGACATAATCAGAGCCACAACCAATGAGAGAAATGCAAAAATATGGTTCCATCAATAATGCTAAACAGAGAGAAAGAGTGTCATATCAGCGCTCCACGTGGCCAAACACACACAAAAACAGGATCACCTGATCACATATAGCAGACTCAGAAAAGAATGCAAGAACCTCCTAAAGAAGAAATGAGCTGATTTCACAACACTCGAGGCTAGAACAATGGAGGATGAAGAAAGAGAAAACCCCTATATAGCTCTACAGTCACGACAGTTACAGACAATGGGGAAATAGATATGCCAATCTGGGAGGTTCACTTCATGAATATCCTAATCAACAAAGGATTAACAAACTTCATGAGACAACAAGACAATATGAAGACATCAGAAGATTCATGGATGAGTAAACTGGAAACACTATATCAACACTGAAGAAGAAGAAGAAGTAGAAGAAGAAGAAGACAGCAGGCCCAGATGGGATATTTAACAAACACATTAAGGCAGTCCCAGACCTTTTAATCCCAGCAATCATGGACATGATGAACTTCTGTCTGTACACAGGACGAATCCTGAAGAATTGGAGAACCTTGACAATTAGAATGCTGTACAAATGAAAAGGAAAACCATATGACCCAAATTCATACTAGGAAATCATGTTTGAGAACTTCTTCAAAATATTGACAAGCCTAATGAAGATAAGACTAACAGAAGAAACTGCCAACAAGATCCCAGAACAACAATTTGGATTCAGAAAAAGCTGAAGCACCCTAACATGCAGTCAAAAACCTCATAGATGAGATGGAGGAGAAAATAAGACTCCCGCCAGGAAAATTCCACGCTGTATTAATCCAGTTTACAAAGGCATTTCACCATCTCAACAGGACCATAATGTGCCCCAAACTCAAACAGACGGTGGAACAAAACAAGGAACTAAATGACTTGACACACAACATTCTGAACAAAAACACCATTATAATATCAGGCAATTTAACAACCTCACAAGAAATTATACAGACAAACGAAGCATTACAAGGAGACCCCTTCAGTCCCTTTCTGTTCAACACAGCCACACATGACATGATCCAAGCAATAAGAATTTTATTAGCTCCGCGTCTCAAAATCTATATATACTCTGATGAGAAGGTAGTGGGATCACAAAATACTAATGAACTGTAGAAATGAATAAATGTTCTAGGAGCATGGGCTAAATACGAAGGACTGACAGAAAATACTCTACACATGGTCTTCAGAAAAGCAGAATGCCTATTCACAAAGGACAAAATATACCTCAAACATCTACAAACTATTAACAGTTTAAAATATCTGGGTGTATCGATCCAGACAACAGCAAATTCATACCAAATCTACACAACACAACAAGCAGCGGCAGCAGCAACCAAAGCCATCTACGATAACAAGTTATTAAGCAAACTATCCCTGGCTACAGCTATGGCCTTCTTCGAAATCAAACTCATTCCTTTTCTAACAAATTGAATGAAGATAACATGTGAGTAGTTATGCTATGGATGCCTACTGCGAACGGAAAAAGTGAAAGATTTCAGAAAGCAGCCCTCAGAATAATACACCAAGACAAGACTAGCATACAAACTCATGAGAGGAACATTTCTAATAGAGGACCTCACATAAAAATTCAAACTGCATTTAGTAATTAAATCATGGGGCTAGGTACCTAGATGCTTGAACAAAAGTAGATCATTATGTATTGTTGCCATAATCACAGAAAAATACAACAAAATTGTAAATATACACTGCCCAAAACACCAAACCAGACAATCACTTGAATATCAGCACTGTAATTCATTCCATCTTTTCTTGCCTCCCATGGTTACAAGAAGTACATAGAACACATCAGAATATACCTGACATACAAGTATGTATGTAAAAAGCTTTGCTACTAGTTGCTGCCTAAACACATATTTGAAAATTGTGACATATTTGCAGCTTATCAACTCATTAAAGAATCTTACAGCCTTATGCATGGTTGGTATTTATACAAAGAAATATGTTTTTGTAGCTATTAATATCTGACATGTTGCTACAATGCAGCAATACTTACTTTCTACTTCCCTTGTCAGATGATATATTTATAAATTCAATGGTTGAAACTCCTATTTTTTTAATGTATATTTTTACTAGTACTGAAATTTTGGTGCCAGTAATTTCGAAATGGCAAAACAGTCAGATGGTTGCTTATACATGCTGGCAAAGGTTAACTGACAATTGTAACAGCTCATAGCACAATTTTCACAACTTCCATTTTGTTTGCACCTGATTTGAAGCTGCAGACAGTTTTTGGATTCCAAAAATGGGGGAAAAAGTGTGGCTTGGATTCAGGTAAATATGGTAATGCAAGTAAATTACAGTAGGCAAAATGTCATAAACAATTTGAACATGTACAAATGATTCCATTTAGAATTTTTTCTGGTACAACAAGAGATGTCTTATTTGCTGGTAGGACTTACCATATCTCATTATCCTCATCATCATTCCAGGCAGGCTGTCTCTCAGGAGATGCAAGAGTGTCAGATGCTGGAGAGCTGTCTGAGTCCGGGCTGTCGTCCCCTTCATCGACTCCTGAGTCTTCAGGGTCGGAACCCTGTCCTAATACACGAGACACATCATCAGATTCCCATCTGTTGACATTCTCAATTACCTCTGAAGGGTCTCCAAAAACAAGTCTCTCCAGCCTAGAAAAAATTTTGAAACAACGGTTGTGAGACACAATACAGTTCAATCCCACAATAAACTGAGAAAAAAAAAATACTAAAAATTATATCTGCCAATTGCAGTATCAATACACATTTAAAAGTTAAAAATATTCATTCTACCCTTCAGAACAACTAATTTCTGCCTTGGCAAAAAAAGAATGATAGTCTGGAGAATGCTACAAGGGAAAGGCAGGACATTCAGTTCCCACAATGAGAAGGATCAGCTCCCAACAGGGGGAGAATTGGGGATAGCTTGTCAACCTTTAAATATGTCAATTGCTCGTACTAGAGTGTCTCACTCTGAAGATAAGTACTGGTTAGTCATTCTGTATGCTTGGAATTTTACATATATGAAAGTCTTAATTACAGAAATAGTTGAAAATGTAAATGGTTCAAGTTGAATTATTTAGGACCTTTGGTCAAAATATCAATCACAGAGTTAAATATTCATCATCAGATTCAACACAGAGCCTTTTCTACATTACCTTACAAGGAACAAGGGAACAATTTTGAACCAGCTAAGAATAACTGTGCTACAGTTGCATGCTACCATTATTATAGTTCCTTAAGATAGAGCAATGGTCAATATTGAAGGATATAACAGGAACAATTATTCAAAGAAAAAACACTAGTAAATACTGGCTCTAAAAATGCATATCTTAAGAAATCCAAACACTTCATCTTTGATACAGTGAAACAAATTCCACTACTTCAAGCTTTATACCTTCCACATTTTGGGAGATAGTATGCACTAAAACGAGAAAAAATTTATAATATCCATAAAAGAGCACTCCCCTTGTCACCCAATACTACCCTGGACTCAAACAACTAAACTGCATCTTTTGCCGGGTTTTGATTTAATGTACTCGTGCCCAGAAATGAGACACATCTTGCCCAAGACCCTACCCATTAAACCCCTGCATCTGTGTGGTGCAAGCGTGAGTGCCACTCACAGCCCACCATGCGGTTCACACGCGCACACAGAAAATGGCGAGCGCGTGGCCACCCCACACGGTTACTGCACTGCGTAGACACCACATGAGCTGCAGCAAGCGTGTGGCCAGCCACGCGGTTGACAGCCACTGCCTGTTCGGCAGCCACTGACCCAATACACCGCCTGCTACAGCAAGTGGCTATGCCAGAGAGGTTAGCGCATGCGCAGCAGCAAATTTGCAACTAATGTGAGACGAGTTTAAGCATGTGGCGTCCACGTGGCATCCACATTGCCTCTGCAGCTGTGCACATGCTTGTCATATTACACAGAAAGCATCGGTCATCTTTGGCATCATTCGCCAGTAATCTGGAAGTGTATTCACACTCTCACTCGCACACCACCAGCACATGTGGCATGAGTGAGCCACGCGGGTTCAGGGCTCTACTTCCCACCCCTCCTAAAGTGGTGTTCCATCACCCTCCCAACCTTCATAACAGCCTAGTCCATTTCTATGCCACCACATCCTTGTGGAAGGCCCCGCTGCAAATCCTGTCCCATACACCCACCCAGCACTTCCTATTCCAGTCCTGTCACAGGCTTATCCTATCCTATCAGAGGCTAGGCCATCTGTGAAAGCAGCTATGTAATTTACCAACTGTGCTGTAATCACTGCACAGTTTTATTTTTTATTTTTTTGGCATTACTACTAATCAACTGTCCATTAGGATGAATGGCCACTGCCAAACTGTGGCCAAACACATGGTGGACCACCATATGGCATGGCATGCAGCACAACACATGCTTGATATCAATAGCAGCTTCATAACCTGGGCCATCTGGATACTCCCTCCCACCAGTAGCTTTTCTGAACTGCACAGATGGGAGTTACTGCTACAGTACATTCTCCAATCCCGAAATCATCCAGGCCTCAACCCACAAAAACTTCCCTTTTTCCCCACACCTTACAGTTCCTACCCCTCTATCCTAATCCCCTCATATTTTTAGTGGTGTGGTTGTGTGGTTGTGTGTGTGTGTGTGTGTGTGTGTGTGTGAGAGAGAGAGAGAGAGAGAGAGAGAGAGAGAGAGAGAGAGAGAGAGAGAGAGAGAGAGAGAGAGAGAGAGAGAGAGAGAGCACATGTGCATGTGATGTGTGCACATTTTATATTGATATTTATTTCATTTCATATTCCTCCTCACCTGCCCCCTCCCCCCTCCCATTCCATTCCTAAGCTGTATCTCGTTACTCCCATCTAGGTCATTCTGTACCCATCCCTACTACTGTGACACAACCTTCCTATCCACCCTTTCCTTCCCTATTTACACATCACAGAGCATGATTCCAAGTGTGGCATCTGGAGGTGATGGTTGTATGACTGTTTTGTGTGAAGTTTCTATTTACTGAAGAAGGCCATGGCCGATAGCTGAAAGTGTTGTATGTGGGCATTCTTTTATGTGCCTGTAGCAGCTCGTCGTCACGTCTTGCGGTGAGTTGTAAACTGTCCTTATTAAATATTGTGAATAGAAGATGTGTTTAGAAGTAGCAAATACGAACATATGCTCCAGGTTCTTAAAGTATGCACTTTAATGCACACTTTTACTGGATATTATAGTGCCACGTCTCAAAGCATGGAAAACAAAGTGCTTGCAGTACAAGATATTTGTTTCACAGTCTCGAATATGAAATAGTACTCGTATCTCAATGTATGCATATTTAGAGCCAATGATTACTAGATTTTACAAATTCAGAATTTTCAAATGTACCTACTGTTTTCAGGCATTGAAATAAATTCAATGGCAAAGTTAAAAATTTGTGCTGGACTAGGATTCAAACCAGGATTTCCCGCTTTGGGCCAGTGGGCGCCATAGCAAATTAGGCTATCCAGGCACACTTCCCTTCCTGCCCAAATTCTTGATTTACAACAAACTACAATCATAGCAGTCCCCCCCCCCCTCCTCCTTCCCGCCATTAGTTTCCTTTTGCTTGCAGCCTGTCCTGGATTCCCGCAAGGGATCTAGCATAGTTATGTATCTGCACAATAGCCTATTGGGGCATATATACAATTATACTACATTTGTTTGCTTCAAATAATCATATCCCTGAATATTGATCGTCCCTCCTGGGACATTCCGAATAGGGTGAAGAAAAACAAATTCCATTTCAGCATATGTTAAAAACTTGAAACTTGTTTGCAAAAATAGTAAACCCTTACACCTGAAAGCTGTTGGATGGCTTCAAAAAGACCCTAAAAACTGTTAAGTATGAGTATCTGGGTTAATCCATAGCCGAGGCTGCACAGACAACCAAAAGATGTTGATAATCCAAGATTTCCCAGTTTGGGAAACCCAGGACTAACTACATATTTTGGGGAGTGCATAAGAGCTCTGTAAAAAAAACTCATAATAAATGGTGGTTAGTTTCCTGAAATTCTGACAAACCTAATAATTTTATTATGATTTCTACAATTTTAATTTGGTGTAATAACTGAATAAAACAAGTATTACCTAATTTAATTTTTTATTAATTTTCAAAATAAACAAGGTGTTCCATTACAGTTTCAGGGTTTTCAATCCATTCAGTCAGGGGAAAGGTTTGGGAACTGATGGGGTAATCCAACAGCAGCAGCCTCTGTAGCCTGAGCTATTGAAGTTAGTGTGGATGCCAACGAAAGACCTTTGCCCAGAACTACAGCTTAAAAATGATTATTTAATTTATATTTAATTCAGAAAATTAAACATACCTCCTTTCTTCTTCTTTCAGGGATTGTAAAGGTATTACACTTTCTGGATGCTTCTTTTCCCTTCTAACTTTCCTTTCACGCCTGTTCTCACCATCATCTTCATGCTTCCGCTTTTTTGGATGCATTCTAATTCTTGGAGCATTTCGCAACATTATTATTTCCCTAAAAAGAAAAGACATTGTTTTCTCAATTATGTACAATGAAACACACAAATGGAATGTCATGAATATTTACACTCTACATGACAAGCACAAAACATGTCATGAAGCTTTTGTTTTCTTTCCTGTCTCACACAGTAAACCATGACTACCTCAGAGTCTTATAACTATTTATCAAACTAGAATGATTTTATAAAAATGTGAATTTATATATCTCACTTAAGAAATGTTTCCTTTAAGTTACAAACTGCAGTACAATCCTCAATTAAGAAACTGTTCATAAGGTGATATTATATCTCTTTTTGATCAACAGATTTTTTGCACTACATAAGTTTCTTTCATTTACTGAATACTGTCAGGACTAAACAACAGAACAGATAATATTAGTTATAAATTTCTCATTTTAGGAGAGTGTAGCAACTTGAGATGATGTCAAATCAACAGATGGGAAATAAGGAGATACACTGTGCATTACATTTCAACTGTTCCTCAAAGACCCCTAGAATCTATATCATGATAACTTGTTCTGCAGTGTATTTGGTTCAACACTATAATTAGGGAACTGCCTAAAATTCTAATAAAGTACAACTAGATAACTCCTCTGAATAGATATTGTTGTATTAAACCACGATCACATCCAAATCCAAAGGCAAGTTCATCAATATGGTACAACACTTAGCACTGGAAGTATGTTTACTACTAACACCACTTACAGCTAAACAGAACTGAACAGAAGTTCCAACAGGAATTGCAGCTATTTCAAGAAACAAGGGATATTCCAGAATGCTGGTGTTTGTAAAGCTGAATATTTCAGAATGTACATAAGATATTTTAAGAAACTTCCAAACATGAAACCATAAAACAAATAAGTGCTGATGGGTGAATTTGAACTGGCATCCCACAGCATGCTGGCCAGCGACAGTAAACACCACTCCACCCTGCATGAAGCTTACAACAATATTTTAACCTGATAATTTATCATTTCTGTTCCTTCACTATGTGTACAATTTGCAATAATTGCACGCTTAAAGCAAACAGTAGCATTCAGTTGAATATAAACATACACTACTAAAATATTAAAACTAAGGATATCATCAATAACCTACCTACAAAATGGCTCAAATGAACCCAGAAATGTACCATCTATGAAATGGGTTTATGCTACAGAATAAATTTCCACAAATAATAAAATTAATTGAAAAGATATTCTTTATTCAGAAATGAATTAAAGGACTATTTAGTTTCTTCCTTTTTATATAGAGTAAAAGAATAACCTGAAGCTGAACAGTAGAGAGAGCGGCTAAAGTCAAAATCATGGCCAGGGGAGTGTTGGGGCACTTTACTTGAAATTTACCTTCAGCTCAAGGATGTCTACATCAGTGCTTCCATCCATAGGAAACCTACCAACCACCAACAATACCTACATTTTGACAGCTGCACCCATTCCACACCAAGAATTCCCTACCTTAAAGCACAGTCACCTGTTGTCGCCACATCTTCAATGACAAGCAGCTCCTTTCCAGTATACCAAAGCTCTCACTGACGCCTTCACAGACAAAACTTACACTTCCAAACTTGTACAAAAACTGATCTTAGATGCATTGTCTTACCGGTCATGCACCACCTTTCTCAAACGTACCATCTGGCCACAAGGGAGCACTCATCTCATGACCCTTGTATCTAGGAATGCCTACCTCATATGAAGAGTATCCTAACTAACCCTCCCAAATTATCATATTCTGCCACCCACCAAACCTAATATCCTCAGCCATTCCCACTCCCAACCTCCTTTACATGCTTCATATCCCTGCAATAGGATGTAAAACCTGCACTATTCAGCATCGGATCATCACCTACGCCAGTCCTCTCACAGGAATCTCATATCTCATCAAATGTAGAGTAACATGCCACTCTATGCTGCCTCCTGATCCCCACCATCAATGACTGTCCAGTGTGTGTGTGTGTGTGTGTGTGTGTGTGTGTGTTGAAAACTGAAAAGGCCAAAAGTTGAGATAATGAAAATCCTTTTGTGTGTGACTTTCTGCGACTATTTGTTATGTTTGTGTGGTGAGTAGCAATCTACCCTTTTCACTATTATCTGAAATCTGGCAGACTACATGTGGACTAAGTAACAAACAACACTAGCTACATGAAAGGCAAAATTGTCACTTTGTATTTGTATGTCCCTTTATAGTGGCAAATTGATATATGTTGCCAACATACAAGTGATACAACTGCAAGTATGAGTCAGATAGAGGTCAAAAGCTGTGGTCTAGAAAGCTCCAAAGTCGGGCAAAGTGTCTTTCACAAGTTATCTGTAAAGATATAAGATTACTTCCAATGACTGCAAAGGATACCAGGTTTTTCCCTTTCGTAAGGAGGTGACATACGTAGCCCACTTAGCCATGATTACTCAGAGACAGAGGAGTGATTGACATGTTCTGTCAGTTTTGACAGACAATGGTCAATTATCTTTTCTGTTGACCATAAATAATTACTACTGTTCCTGTTCTATGATTGACAAGGTCTTGTATGTACCCTTTTGGTAACGTGGTTGTGCACAGTTACAATAATTTTATTTAAACTAGGCATATAAATAACAAGCACAAACATGACTTCGTAAATTTACATATTAGGCCTACTCAAATTATGGGTTCTATTTACGATTTTTATGTAGGTAAGTTAATACTTTGTAATTAGCATTTTGGTGTTTTGTTATTTAGACTTGTAATTTTAATGTATTTCAATTTGTGGTTTAATTTTTTATAAATATAGATTTGTATAAAGTCATAGTAGTTTTGTTAATCTCGACAATAGTCTCTCAGTACCAAATGGATAGATGAAATGAGTTTGGGATTAATAATAAGTATTTAATTTAGGATCCAGTGATATATAAAACATTGTTCGCCCTAATTTATTTAAACAAAAAGTAAATATGTAATTATGTTGTGCAATAGTTAAAACATATAGTATTGCTTTTTTCCTAATAATACACAAGTTTATGGGAAAAGCATATTCCAAACATGCGTAATGCATTTTTAGTGTCTGTAGTTATTATTTACAAAAGTATCAAAGTTGAAACTTGTGTGAAAAGACCGCCAAAGTTATGTTTAAATCAAGATACTATTTCTTAAACATGTCTTACTAATAGTGTTAATAGTATTTTAAACTTTGTGCAATAATGTAACATTTTTCAAGTCTGGTGATAAAGTTTTATTTAGGGTTTCTCATATTTTGTGTTTGTGATGTTGGCAACAAACAACTCACAATGTATGGGATGTGCAACATTCACAGACATCTCACCATTCCAACACTCAATCATACCTGCCAACCTTTAAAATGTAAAAATCAGGAGATCCAGTTTAGAAAATCGGGGGATTCTTCAAAAAATCAGGAGATAAGTTCTATCAAAAACTGCAGCGCACTTTACTATAAACCTTCAGATAATTGATTTTAGTCTTTTCCTGTAATCTCATAACGCAACATAATGGCTACAAAAAAAACTTGCGTTAACCCAATTGTTCATTACATCCTTATATTTTGTAGCCAGTCCAGGTAAAGTGTTTGAGTATTTTGATCAAAACAAAAAAGTTCACAGCTGTATATTTGTGCTATACTGCTACCTGGGAACATGTTACGGAACAAGTAACCCACATATAGTCATCGTATTTAATTGGTAAACAGTACTGTATAATAAACAATATAATTAAGCACTCTACATGTATGACATAATCACTTTCACTCTTTTCAGCAATTTCAGTCTTTTATTGTTACTCACACATTTTTCATTTTCTCTGTGCGTATTTTGGTACATTGCTTTTTTCACCATGTCATGTGGAAATATCACACCGAGAAAGAGTACAAAATAGAAAAAAATGTTCCGAAAACTTCTTAAAAATTGATTAAATTTCTTGCCATACTGGAACACATACCACCGAACTGAAATCTCATAATCACGTGAAATGGCTGTTTACACGAAATTTGCCTTTCTTCAATTCGCGTATAAAACTGATGCCTCTCAATATCCAGTCAAAAGGTTACCAGCGATTAAAAAACCACTGAAGTGATTTCACTTACGTGCACTGACAAAACATCATATTCAAAGACAGCAGAACATTGAAGCATTGCATGTGTATTTGCATATACGAGGAAAGAGCAGAAACAATCATTATATAAGTCAAGCGCAACTCCTAATTTCTATTAATTTCGATATGTATTTATTTTGAACTGATAAATGAACACAGGACTTGTGACCATTGGCGGAAAATCGAATTTTGGGTTTCAGGACAAAAGCTAAAAATCGGGAGAAGTAATGGCAAAATCAGGAGGCGGGAGAAAACGCGAAAAATCAGGAGACTCCCGCCTAAATCGGGAGAGTTGGCAGCTATGCTCAATTGTTATTGCTTGATGGAGTAGCAATGTCTTCAGATCAAGAAAACAAACAATGGCGAGAAAGTGGTGTGCTGACCAAATGTCCCTCAGTACTGCAAGTTTACACATAGATTTCTCTCTTAATAAGATCATGAAGCAGATCAGGTGACCAGATCAAAATAGTTCAGTTAATTACCTATTAGAACCTAATATTCCAACTAGATGGCTCGAGGTCCCATGCGCAACTGCATGAAACAACAACAATTTCTCATCACACACACAGCATGTATTTCCTTGAGGGTCCGTGAAATGTGGCTGGACTTGGTAAACAAGTTGCCTTTGTTAGGTCTGAGTAGTGTCAACCACATCCGCTCCAATGCCCCAAGTTAGTTCATTACACATTACTGTTTGATACAAATAAATCTTACATCACAATGATATGTAGGCCTATCCTTGACTTCAGTGAGAGACAGAGTTAAAAGTACCATGCCAAGAAAAACAACCTAAGTTCCGAACCACAAAAACTTCGTGGAAAGAAATAATTCTAAGTCCTTCCAAGACTGTCCAAAGTAAAAGTTGCATGACTTTACAGTGTGGAAAAATTCTAAGCCCAACTCTAAAAGTTGGTAAAAAATCACAAGTTCAGGCATAAACATTGCTCTTAACACTTTCAACACCAAAATCAGACTGTTCTACAACAGAAAATGGCCACCCTTAAATAATCTTGGCACTGCTACACTTAAGTCATATCAAGTTTACTTTTATTTTTGTATTTAACATAGAGGGAGGACATAAAGTCAGGGAATACTTTCAGTCACTTATTGCACAGGACTTTGACAAGTCCAACATGGTTAAATTTGGGTGTGCAGTTGAAGGTGAGACCTTTGGATAGGACTGAAACTAACTTCTGTTAGGTTGAGGTTTTCAACAGAAAGGTTAACAACAGTATTTTGGGATTGTTTAGGCTTTTGGTATTGTGGATTGTTGAAGGAGAGTTTTGGGGGATGTGGGAAGTGTAAAGGTCTAGGAGCTATGAGGGGTTCACAGGGTTCCCACTTTAGGTGGGATAGGGGTTGACTAGTGCTGCACCAAGGTGGCAGTAGTATGTCAGCAGGCTGGATAATTTATAGAGGTGGTGTCTGTAATTCTCCTCCAACGGCTGGAGTGCTAGGGATTCAATTTGGGATATAGGATTTATGTAGAGTGATTCCACATTAGCATTATCTTTCAGAGGGAGTAGAGGTGATTCAGGGATGCCTGTGCCATGGAGATGTGTTTTTGGAATGCTAGGTGTGTGAGGGACAAGGATTGGTGGAATCCTAAAAGATGAAGACTATTGTGAAAGGAAGGATGGGATCCAGATACAGGAATTTTGATAGTTAGGCGATTGGGAGGAATTCCATGGTATCAGCAGCATTGTAGAAATAGAATGTGATACTGGATTTTGGCCATGAACAGGGAAACTCTTCTGAAGTGGTGCAAAGAGATGAAGCAGGGATGCTGTTGGAAAACGAAAATTGTGGGAGAAATAAGTGGATGAAGTTGTTAGGAGGTTGGGTAGGGTGCTGGATAGCTGGAAAGGTGTTTCTATCTGAGATAACACCAAAATGTACAGAATTATAGACAAACACACAAAATTATGCACTAATATACAATAACAAACTATCTATAAATACAGCTAACTCAAAATAATGTGGTCATCCTCACACAAGACAATAAACTCATGTAAATGGTCAAAACTGATGGATGTTATAGGTAGGATGAACAGATGCAATCATATAAAAAAAAAAGAGGGTAAACAGCTTCAAAAGGAAGCACAAAGTAAGAAAATAAAAGAACGGACAAAACATATGCTCAAATTTAATAAAGGGGTTTATTATTAATAGACAAAATATATGTTCCTTAAGAATTATTGCTACTTCTCTGAAGATCCAGTTTTCTGAAGAAGTTTAGGGTTGCTTAGCAGATAATTATAAAAAGAACACATGAAAACCTTTTAAATTGTATTGGACCATCAACATAACTTTAACAAATTCAAAGTTCAACCTACTCCTGTCATCAGTCCATTGTGTGGTAACTAGTAACTAGTGAAAACATTCTTTCCACATTTGAATTGTTCCATGATATACTGAAAAAACAGGTTTGCAATATTACTCATAATAATAATGTCCACAGTACTGAACTGTTTACAAATAAAAAATAGTAAAGACCATTAACTTCTCATCATTCATCTCGCCATTACCAACCCCTACAAGTCAAGCAGCAGCGGCTGACACTGCACTTTAATCTTCCAAATACTAATAAATTGAATGACCAAGAAACCATGAAACAAAATCATGCCAGTAAAACAGTGCATCGAGCTACTTTTTATCTTTATTGGCTGCTGAGACATTAGTTCAAGCCCCCTATATTATACATTCTTCTTTGAATTCATTTCTCCCTTTCTTAAAGGCGGGTTTTTTGCAAGAAAGAACATCTGAGACTGCACACTTACGTTTAGGCATTGCGGTCTATTTTGTGTAACTCACTTGGTTACAATAAAAAGCATTTTACCCTCAGAAGTCACACATGCCCGACATGAAACCTATAATGACAACTGGCAAGCTACGGTAATATGAATCCGCAACTGCGAAAATTTTGAATAATTAATATTTCCCACCCACTTATGGGTCGATCCATGATAAAATCGACAATGCTGCTGCCATTTGTAGCACTGGTTTTGTGCATATTTATGACACAGTCAGTTAAGGACAGAGCAATAAAACAGACTGGTTTGATGCAGCTCTCCACCCTACTCTATCCTGAGAAAGCCTTTTCATCTCCTCATAAGAACAGCAACCCACATCCACTTGAATCTGCTTACTATACGGGTATCTTGGTCTCCCTCTGCGATTTTTACCCCACACACCTCCCTCCAATGCCAACTTTACGATTCCTCGATGTCTAAGAATGTGTCCCACCAAGCGATCCCTTCTTGTAGTCAGGGTATGCCAAAAATTCCTTTTCTCACCAATTCTGTTCAGTACCTCTTCATTAGTTATGCGATCTACCCGCCTAATCTTCAGCATTCTTCTGTAGCACCACATTTCAAAAGCCTCTATTCTCTTCCTGTCAGCACTGCTTATCGTCCATGTTTCACTTCCGTACAAAGCAACACTCCACACAAATGCCTTTAGAAAATACTTCCTTACACTTACATTAATATTCGATGTTAGCGAATTTCTCTTTTTCAAAAATGCTTTTCTTCCCATTGCCATTCTGCATTTTATATCCTCTGTACTGCGACCATCACATGTTACTTTACTACCCAAGTAACAAAATGTTCAAATGTTTGTAGAACTTATGGGACTTAACTACGGGGTCATCAGTCCCTAAGCTTACAAACTACTTATGAACTACCTAAGACTAAGGACGGCACAAATAACCATGCCCGAGGGGGCATTCGAACCCCCGACCCTAGTGGCCGTGCAGACCATGACTGGAGTGCCTCAGTCCCCTCGGCCACCACGGCCGGCACCCAAGTAATAAAACTCATCTACCACCTTCACTGTTTCGTTACCTAATCTAATTCCTTCAGCATCGCCTGATTTTCTAAGACTGCATTCCATTATTTTTGTTTCACTCATGTTAATGTTCATTTTATACGCACTTTTCAATACACTGTCAATTCCATTCAAATGCTCTTCCAGGTCCTTTGCTGTCTCTGACAGAATTACAATGTCATCGGCAAAATGCAATGTTTTTATTTCTTCCCCCTGAACTTTAATTCCTTCGCCAAATTTTTCCTTGCTTTCCTTCACCGCCTGCTCGATGTACAAATTGAATAACATCGGAGAAAGGCTACAACCTGTCTTACTCACTTCCCAACTGATGCTTCCCTTTCATGTCCTTCGAGTCTAATAACTGCGGTCTGGCTTTTGTACAAGTTGTATATAACTTTCCTTTCCCTGTATTTTACCCCTACTGACTTCAGAATTTGAAAGAGTGTATTCCAGTCAACATTGTCAAACGCTTTCTCCAAATCTACAAAAGCTAAAAATGTAGGTTTGCCTTTCCTTAATCTATCTTCTAAGATAAGATGTAAAGTGAGTATTGCCTACCGGGTTCCTACGTTCCTCCTGAATCCAAACTGATCTTCCCCGAGGTCAGCTTCTACCAGCTTTTCCATTCTCCTGTAACGATCGTTATACTCGCCGTCAAAACTGACGCGCCGATTTTGCGTCGTAAAAGCATTTGACGAGTCGTTTATACAAGACAGGTTTACTGTAGTTTGAATATTCAGGAGTTTTTGTAAAGGTAACATAGATACTTTATTGCTGTTCACGTCTTCTGGCTGTGAAGATGGAAGATAACTTTGATGCGGAAGTATTGCACATAGATTTGCTAGAAAATCTGGGGTCTGAACGCGAAATTTCTGAGCGCAATGATCATTTCTACACAATGAATGATATAAAATTCATTACAAGGTACACGTTGTCCAAAAAAGTAGCATTAAAACTTCTGGAACAAATTGAAAATAGACTGTAGTATCCAACTAACAGAAACAGACCATTGACCCCAATACAAAAGCTGTTTTCAACTCTACGATTCTATGCTACTGGATCTCTTCGAATAACAATAGCAGACTTAAATGGGGTTACGAAGTGAAGCGTCTGCCGATATATCAAGAAGGTTTCAGAAGCAATTGCGTCGCTGAGAACCCTATATGTGAAATTCCCGCAAGGAATTAAGTCTTTCATTTTCGAAATAAGGCCCAAAACAAACTTTTCTCGTCATCAGAAAATTTAGAATCTCTCTTTATTTGATCTGCACGTTCCATTTTCTAAGCGTTATTATTACCCGGTTTCACCAAACTTACGAATCACAACAACTTTGGCCGTACTGAAAATCCCGATATTTACGAAGCGATATTCGTTTGTTCAATCGAAAACTAGAGCACAACAATGAAAACAAACGATAAAAGTCGATAGTATCGATTTAATACACGATACTAGACGCTGTTTCGATTGGAACGTCTGTTAAACGCCTCGTCAATTCACTGACAGTGGCGATGATGAAACGCTGAAGCTTTTAGCGGTACGTCAAAATTAAACGAGGCGTTGAATTTCACGTTTGTCTAACATATTTAGACGAAGTTCGGTGAAATCTGCAATTACTGTAGTTGGAATATTCAGGATAAAGGTAGCATAATACTTTATTGCTGTTCACGTCTTCTGGTTGTGAAGATGGGAGATAATTTTGATGCGGAAGTATTGTACATAGATTTGCTAGAAAATCTAGGGCCTGAACAAGTAATTTCTGAGCGCAATGATCATTTCTTCACAATGAATGATATAAAATTCATTACAAGGTACAAGGTTGTCCAAGAAAGTAGCATTAAATCTTCTGGAACAAATTGAAAATAGAGACAGACCCAATACAACAGCTTTTAACTCCGCAATTCTATGCTGCTAGATCTCTTTAAGTACTAATAGCAGACTTAAATGGGGCTTGGAAATCAACCATCTGCCGGTATATCAAGAAGGTTTCAGAAGCAACTGCATCGCTGAGACTTACTTCTTTCATTTTCGAAATAAGGATTACAAACAAACTTTTTTCATCATCAGAAAATTTAGAACCTCTTTTGTTTCATCGGACCGTTCCATTTTCTTAGCGTTATTATTTCCCAGTTTCACCAAACTTACGAATCACAACAACATCGGCTGTGCTGAAAATTCCACTATTTACGTAGCGATATTCATATGTTCAATCGACAACTGAGAACAAGAATGAAAACAATCGATAAAACTAGATGGTATCGATTTAATACACAATACTAGAGGCTGTTTCGATTGGAGAGTCTGTTAAAATAAACGTCTCGCCAATTCATTGAGACTGGCGATGATGAAACGCTGTAGTTTTTGACGGTACGTCAAAAATAGACGAGGCGTTGAATTTGACGTTTGTCTAACATATTTAGACGAAGTTTGATGAAACCGGACTTAAGTATGCCACGCCTGCCGGCGCGACAACACAAACCGGGTTCGAAACCCGGTCGGCCCTCGTATTTTTTCAGTCTGTACTTTAACCCATACTTCACCTCTCAACGATGTGAGGAGTCGCCAGAAACGACACGTGGTTAGGATTCCACGTTAAAGCTGTAGGTTCCCTTTCCCCTGTTGGATAACTGGGGTAGGCTAGGGACACGCAAGTCGCCGAAGTGGCGTCCAATTGAAAGACTTGCACCAGGCCAATGAGCCACACGAAATTATTATTATCCCGTTGATTAACGACAAAATGCCACAATAAACATGAAATTTTGGAAAAAATAGCTTAGTGACACAAGGTTTCTAATTTAAACTACCGTTCATGTAGGCCTAATGCTTGCCAAATATCAAAGAGTTAAATTAAAACTCGGTTTTCATAAAAACTGAGAAAATCGGTTACATCCTATACGTTCTCTTACAAAATCGTTTTTTTTTTTTTTTTTTTAACTGATTTCAAATTAATACATGTTGGGACAAAAATGTTATAAGTAATAAGTAAATAAATAAAATAAATCTCGTTTGATTTTTCAACTTGCGCAAACAGTACCCGAACATGTCGCACAATATTTGTTATGTCCCTCGGAAACAAGGAACATTTCTGGTGCCTCTAGATTATGTTTCATAACTTGTTTTACTTTTAAATGGTATATAAAATAAACCTATTACTTGACTGCGTTGGCCCAAGGTGATATTGGTACTACCAGTACGCCAATCGGCAATCCCATAGGGGTCACGCCCGATTGCGGTGCAAATACTTCCGTGGAGTCGCTATTACTCTAAACAATCTCACCTTGGACGAAGGCATTCTAGTGGTATATTACTTCATTATAAGGTACGCTACGATGCACAATCAACAGGTAGCTGAAATTTAACCTGTTCCCGTGTAGTACCGCACATTCCCTCAAATTTGTTCGTCATTTTTGTATAATCAATCTTCATATTCTGAATGCTTGAAAACATGCTCTTTCTAACTGACAATCGGGGTTGTGAAATACAGAACGCGTGATTTTCGTTCCACACCATAAAATTCTCGTATTTTGCTAAAAAAAATTTCGTAAGTTTTAAAAATATTGTATTTGTGGCGTATTATAGATTACGTTTGTTTTCCAGATATGTGAGAATATTTTTTGAGTACTTTGAAGTTCAGAAGGCCGCTTTATTTCTGAATTTTAAACCTTGCAACACCAATGCGAACGATAAACCAGTTTGGGGGAGGGCTACATTATGACCAACCAGAAAGAATTGGAAAAAAATTGTTAATCTTTGTTTATTTACCGTAACAACAAACTTTTTAAAATTATCAATATATTTTTTGTACACACTCGTAGAAATACCAACAAACTTTCGATTATGTGTATTACTGAGAAGGGAGCACCTTACGATCGACACAAAACATTATAAAAAAAACATTTTCTGTTAGTTGTTGACATTTTCTTTCAGTATACTTTTTAATGAAATACTGATGTATAAATACGTTCGTGAACCTAAAAAATATAGAAAATAACGTTCCCTGTGAAGGTCGCATTTACTACAACAAATTCAAAATTTTGGGGTGCGTTTAATCGAAAAAATTAAAAATATTTTTGCTGTCTGGTAGCAGATTTCATTAACAACAACAGACATTTTGTCACAGTTTAAAATATAATGCACCTGCCTAGATTACAGTATTTTCAACAAGTGGGTTAACGTTAACCCACTACCCCTGCTGCAAACTCCTTGGTATTCGCGAGTTACAAATCAGAATGGAGATAAAAAAATAGTGTGAATCGTTATTGATCGCTGTCTTAATTCTTTCCATGGTCACGGCTTGAAACTTCATTCTAGACTTCAGTTGGCTGCTCGGTGCTCAGTCAGTCTCTCCGGCTCAATCTGATGACTGGCAAGATACCTTACTGTCCACAATCATGAATCCACAAGAAGTTATAAGCATTCTATTAATATACCCGTTGAATCAGTGGCGGATTTTCACTTTTGCCAACACTAGGCTATTCAAATTTTGCCGTCCCTATCGACCTCTACAATTCGAGACCCTATTTCACATTCATACTAATTATAATTTTTTGTCAATGAAATTGAAGCGTTATGTTTTGTGGTCTATCGTCCTATTTATATGTTTTCTTTGTAATTAGTATGACTGTGCACTAGGGAATCGAAGTGTCACTTCGTAGAATATTTTTACAATCCAACTATTGGGTTAAGATTACACAAGAATTAGCTTTTGAGCTAATAAAAGCACAGTCATTTACCACTAAAAACGTGGGGGCAAGCTAAACTTGAATACTTCATACACAATAATGTAAATTCGATAAACGTAATATTTATTACACTTACTTACAGTTTTAAAATTTTGCTCACAAATTTGCGCCCCTAAAATCTGCAGCCCTAGGCTCCAGCCTACTCAGCCCACTGGTAAATCCGCCACTGCGTTTAATGAATTATTTTACCACAAATTGTTTACACCGTACAGTTGATAAAAACCGCGAGGCAAAATTCTCGTATGCGTACGAGAATTCTCGTACTCATAACCCTGCTGGCAATGGTTAGAAATGTTACAAAAAACATATATATTGTAAAGTCAGATCGCACGTACTTTGTAATTTTACGAAAGGTAAAATTGAACGGATTTCGTAGAAGTTTGAAAATCACTACGTAAACGATATATTTCAGGGTCAAAACCTTGCGTTACTAAGCCTTTTTATCCGAAGTTGCATGTTTATTGTGGCATACTGCCTTTAATCAACGAGAAATAAACAGCCAAAGTCTAAACTTTTTTCTGCACGATATTTGTAGCTTCTTTGGTCCAATTTACATAGCATTGTTGGCCTACGTTAGAAATTAACCCAGACTGACGTCCTATATGAAGACGCTATGCATAATTTTGTTATTTTGTTTATCATCTTACTGTGCGATATGATCATGTGATCGTTAGTTGGTAGCTACTGTAAGCCATTGTTTGTTTTGTAGTCAACAATCACAATCTTGCACTATATTGGTGTTCTGTGGTATTACTTTGCATTTGTGACCAGAAGGTTGTGTTACGGTGCCTGTAATTCGAAAAATGGCAGAAAACTATTGCGATGTCTATGAAAGGTTTGTTTAATATGCATGATATTTATTTGTAACTACTAATTTTATACACAGGGCTCAAAAACAAGGCAATTTATTATATCGTGGTGACAAACTAGTGTAATATCAACAATGATCCATACTATTGAATATTATATATTGCTGTACTACATATAGGACGTCAGTCACAACGGGGATTAATTTACAGCAAATGATATTTACTGTTTTTTTTTTTTTTTTTTTTTTTTTTTTTTTTTTTTTTTTTTTTTTTTTTTACATAAGGCATTCAGGCTTGACCATACTTTGTGAATACTTGAAAATTATTGATATAATGTCGGTAACGAGGTGGCCAGCAGTCAGATTTCACTAACAGCTGTTTCCCCACAAATGTCTGTGATGCTGTGGCTAATAACGATTCACAGAAAATATAGTAGCTTGAAGTAATTCAGCGGAAAATCAATTGATAACTAGCAATGTGATCTTACAGAGTGCAATAATGAATGGTCTCAATAACATTATGAACCAAAAAATTTAAGTCCGTATTATTCTGGTCAGCTTTTTTATGATGTTATTGACAACACTGTCACATTCACAAACGAATATGCTTTCGAATATAACAGCATCGGCTATTCGACTTTTTAATTCATTTGAAATGATTTATTGCTATAGTTCGTAGTTATATTGAAGTACGGTACTGAGACGGGAAATGTACTACAAACACGGTCAAATTAGCACAATAATCTTGAATTCAAATTCATAATGTGGTACGTACACATGGGCTTAGGAGCGTGTGTCGTTCTTCAGTATGCTGATGTGTTACTGATTTTGGGTTAATAGTCGTATACCGCCTACATAATATTCAGGCGTGCTGAGCCGTCTACTTACATGACTGACGTTCTACATATAGGTCACCCTGTTAATCACATAATAATTGCTTTATAAGCATGAAACTAGTTTTGATGGGTTATATTATTCCTATGTAACCAGTGATCTCTGTATGTAACACATTTCTGTGAGAAATAAATAAAACATTACAAAAAAATACCTGGGTTAAATCCACTGTTATAGTAGGAGAGAAAGCATGCTGTTTCGAATGGACTGGTTTTGAAGCTATACTAATAATAAAACGGTATTTATAAAAGAAATGTAAAATGTACCCTCTTTCACTTAAAAGTTATCTTTTCGACGAATTTGTAAAACATCGGAAAACAGTAGGTGAATGAAATTTTATATTCAACATCCTTGTGCTACTTGAACTATTACGTACGTTGATAATTCATGTTAATAATGCGACTACTTTACAAGATGAAGGCATCCAAAATACACATTTTTTCCGTTCCGCATTTTACTTTGAATTATACACCGTTATAAGTCCACGTTGGATAATTAAATATACGCCTGCTTCTTTTTGCAACTAAACCCATGGTTTTTCTAATGAGCCTAGTTTGGAAAGTTTTAACCCGCGAGAACAAGCGCCTTTGAGTTACGCGATCGATCGCGTGTCTAGCATTTTTCAGACAGTCAAAAGTTTGTAATGTATTTAATATGTCTAAATAAGTTTTTCTAGCAGCGTTTATAAGTAAACACAAATATTTGACTATTTAAAATTGGTAAAATGCCGATTGTTTTAAAATTACTGCGATCAAAATGGTCACGCACACGAATATATATATTTTGTAACAAATACTTGCCGAGATATTGCAGCTGAAAGTCGCCAGGAATTTAAGGCTACTGCTCGCGAAATTGCACACGAAAGCAGACAAGAGATTACATCTGCGGCAGTATTGCTTTGAAAAACGTTAGACTTCACCCATTTTCATTGGAGGCATGTGCTAATGTTTCGTCAAAATCTGTGATGGCCGAATAAGAAACAGTTCCGAAATTGGGTGATTTGATATGGAATAAAGGAGTTACAAGAGTTGAAATCAAATAAGGCAGAAGGCAAAGATAGTCCACGAATAAGGTACATTTGCACAGTACCTTAATCATACTGAAATATGTTCATTACAATGGAAACTTAAGGTGTGATCAATAATTATTCCACCAATTTTAGCTGTCCATAGCAGTAACACACACAAATTGGTCGGCCTTATAGATAGTGCTGAAATAATGGATATGATGAAAAACACATACCAGTATATCATCATCATTTGTCTTCTGGCCAGAGACAGGTTTTCACATGGTAATTCTCCATGCTGTCCTGTCTTCCACCACCAGGTCTGTGTACTTTCTACTTCCCTTTATGTTGACTACCAACCTGTATCTACTACTTCCTCTCTATCTTCTCCCACAGATTACTCCTTCTAAAGCACCTGTTATCAAACACTCTCATCTGTCCAGTTCTTCTTCCGTTCTCTTATTACCTGCAGCAGTCTTTTCCTGTAACCAGCCCTTTCCAACACTTTCGTTGCTAATTCTTTTCATCCAGCTTATCCTCCCCATTCTCCTCTACATCCACCTCAAATCCTTTAATCTCATTGTCCATCTTTCTGCACCACAGAGTGCCACACACAAATAAAATACCTGCAAAGCCTTTTCTTCAGTTCTTTATCTAGTTTGCCACAAAATAATCTTTTCTTTTTGTTGAATGCCTCCTCTGTTACAGCAATGCAGGTTTCAACTTTCTCATGGCATCTCAGATTTTCGGTGAACATACTCCCAAGACATTTAAAAGTTCTGACTTGGTTTATGGCTATTTGATTGATCTTAATATTTGCCAGTTTCCTTCTTTTGCCAATCACCGTACTCTTTATTTTTACTCTGTTGATCTTCATCCCATATTCAACATAAGTCTCATTCAGATCATTTAGGATATTATTTGCAGTTTTCTCACTTTCTCCCATTGACACCATGTCATCATCAAATCTTAGGCATTCAACTCTCTTCCCCCTTCAATACGTACTTTCCTCTTTTTCTGTCTAAGCATTTAGCAATAATATCTTCCAAACATACAATAAACAACAAAGGGGACAGGCAACAACCTTATCTCGCAGCCCTTCCTATGCTTCTTCCTTCAGACCTTTCATTTCCAATGCTTAGTCTTTCTTACTCCTGCAAATATAGATTCTGTGGCAGTCATCTCTCCTTCCTATCTACTCCCTTCTTCATCAACATAACCATCAGCTCGATCCACTGAACTCTGTTGAAAGTTTTTTTCCAGATCAATAAAAACAGCATAAATTTCTCTGCCTTTCTCAATATATCTTTCTCCCACAATTTGTAACAGGCCAATAGCATCTCTTTTTCCTTTGCCTCTTCTAAATCTGAACTGTTCCTCTCCAATCCATTTAGGTCTACCCAACTTGCCATACAGCCTTCTATTGGGCACTCAACAATACTTAAGGTGCATGAGAAATAAGACTAACTGTCCTACACTCTTCACAGTTTTTAGTACTTCTCGACAGGGATCATTATTGTTGCAAGAAAGTCATCAGGCCATTCCTCTCTGTTGTAAATCTCATTACACAGGTAGACTATATCCTTCCTTCCTTCTCCTGTTTCTCAAATGTTTCAACAACTTTGCTGGTAGGTTATCATGCCTTCCAATTCTTCATCTCCTTCAGCAAGTTTTTTTACTAATTCTTCTAAAATATTGCATCCCTTTCCATCTTCCAACACACATTCCTCCTCCTCATTATTAATTTGACATACTGTTTTATCCATCTTACAGAGACATTCTATATATTCTTCCCATCTGCTCAAAACCTCCTGTGGTTCATCAGCTAATGTGCCATCTACTCTTTCTATTTCCATGTTAGTCTTCCTCCTTTTACATGAAAGTGTTACCCACCACTAGGGAAATTTTCTCTGCACAAGCTACACATTCTCCTCTCTCATTTCTTATCCCTAATCCAAATTTCCCTACTCTATATTCGTCTCTTCCTTCACCCACTCTTGTTTCATTCCCCCATAATTATTATGCAGACATCTATTTTCTTTCTTGATAAATTCTTGCATCTTCCCATAATACTCTTCAACCTTGTCATCTCGGTGTTGGCTGGTTGGCATGTATACTTTTAATACCACATTTTTCTCCCTAACTTGAAGTCGTATCATCATCAGTGCACTATCATAATATTGTGCCTTCTTACCTTATTTTGCAATTTCTACCCTATAAGTATTCCATCCCCGTTTTTACCATCCTGAGTAGAAGACCTTATAATCTCCAGTTTATACTTCCCCATTCCCTCACCATCTCATTTCACACATTCTAAGCACATCTAATCTGTTCCTTTTCATGTCCTGCTTAGCATTTTCTAGCTTTCCTGCTTGCAACAATGTGTGGACATTCCATGTTCTAATCCTTAAATTTCCTTCTTCCTTTTGTATAATGTTTCCTTTCAGCGTATTCCCCTCGTGGAGATTGAGGTGAGGGGAAGTTTTAACTCTTGGACTCTTTAACATGGACATACAATGTACTGCTTGGGAAAGTAATGTGGTAGTATACTGTTACTTTCTACAGAGATGGTAGGTTGCCCAGTGTAAAACCAGCCGTTCAGTGTGAGTCAGATGTTGCCTGTAGCCACCACTCTGGGATATAGTCACTGCCCAAAGAGAAAAGGTGCCTCTTCTGCCAGCTTTACTGTTCCAAAAGACTCCTCCCCTTCTGCCTCTGATATCTTGAGTATAACATAATGATTATTATTATTATTATACATAAAAAATAGATGAAGTCCAATTACCAGGCGAAGGAGCACAGGCAGTGATAGCAACAAATAAACGCACACACACAAACGCAAGCTTTCGCAGCCTAGCTGCTTCGCCAGGCAGAAGGGAAGGAGAGGGAAAAGGAAATGATGAGGGTTTTAAGGGAGCGGGTAAGAGGTAAGTCTTTCCTGTCCCGGGATTGGAATGACTCCTTACCCACTCCCTTAAAACCCTCATCATTTCCTTTTCCCTCTCCTTCCCTTCTGCCTGACGAAGCAGCTAGGCTGCGAAAGCTTGCGTTTGTGTGTGTGTGTGTGTGTGTGTGTGTGTGTGTGTGTGTGTGTGTGTGTGTGTTTATTTGTTGCTATCACTGCCTGTGCTCCTTCGCCTGGTAAGTGGACTTCATCTATTTTTTACGTATATTTTCCTGTTAGGAATTTTTCCTCTATAATATTCGTATCATGATTATTATTATTTATTTACCTTTTTCCATTTAGCTATATGTAACTATTTTAAGCATATTTTTTAGTCTTGTTATATGAATCTGTTAAAACACATTTGCAACCAATCTCGCTGGGCAAATGATGCAGGTGGGTGTTGAGCAACTTGATCTCGGGTATTCCAAATAACACTGTCAGAAGCATCACATGCAACTAGAATGTAGCTTTCAACCAAGTATGCTTGATCATGTTGTTGAACATGGGTGCACTGAACAGATCACAGATGAGTGCATGGAGGTTGATGGCATTGTTGTGACTGTGGAATTCAATATTAATGTTGTCAAGTAAAAGACACCCACAAAAACATAAAGCAAATTTTTTCCACTTGCAAAGGAAGTACAGATCCAAAAGTAGAAAAAGGCACATTTTGTCAGGTGGAATGCTTGTTAGCTTTGTGTGTTTAGCTTGAATTATGTAACAGATCCTAATCCAGATCCTCTAACAAAGGAACCATTTTTGACATATGGCACATGACAAGGCATTAGAGATAAATTTAGTAAACTGCTTACAGATGTAGACTGAGATTTTATTGCTATTTCAGAGAAATAATGTCACAATTCATATGTCTCCTTTACCAGGGTAGAAGTAAATTGTCAATTGGAGTCTGCAATACGACCCGTTGGCTTTGACAAATGATGTCATATCCGAGTTTAAGACGACAGTTGGTTGATTCTCTCAGATGTTTAGGTACAGATCAACAGAGATGTTTTGTGTGCATGTGTGTGTGTGGCAGGTGTTTCTGTTTTAAATGAGTGCCATTAGCACGAGGTTTGAACTGAGACCTGCAACCTGTTGTGGCAATCTGTAATATACAAGGATAATCACAGCCTGGGCAATACTTTGCGACGCGATTCCATCTGTCTGCTTTGATCCATGACGCCATCAAAATGGTGGCAATAATGTATGTACTCATAGCTAATATGACGACAAAAACACTCACAAAAAAAAAAAAAAAAAAAAAAAAAACCCAAACATAAAAACACGAGAAAATTAACGTAAAATGACACTAATGGGACAAGCGCAGAAATGTGGGGGGAGGGGGGGGGTTGGGCAGGGATTTTCAATGCGGGAAAACTACCAAAAGCACGGGGGGGAAAAAAAAGTACACGACATAAAAAACAAAAGCGAAGTAAAATGTATGCATGGAATCGAATAGTTCACTAGATCTAAAATTCAAATGAAGAAAGCGATATCAATCAATTCTGCTGTTATATAGCATAAGATTAGTATCAAATACTTCAATTAACCTATACTACAAGTAAAATCCAGAAAACAATACCAATCAAGTCCTCCCAATTCCCATCAACATTAAAATGGTATTTAATACTAAGATTGACCTACAATACACCAGAAATGTAGAAGGCAATATCAATTCAGTGGCATTATTTTACAACACGAGATTCCACCTGTCTGATTTGGCCCATGAAATCAACATACATGTCGGAAAACACGTATACGGAATAATATCTTAACACTTATGTATTGCGGATAATAAATAATCTGTGTTTATCCTCATAAACTAAAGAATTTACCATAGATCACAGGTCTCAGTCTAAACTGGTCAATTTTGTTACCACAACTGACATTTGGCTTTCAGCTCACAACCAAACTATTGCATCCCAACCTAACCTAAACCTCGGGCTGCGCTACAGATCTGTCTGTCACCACAACCAAGATTTCAGGGAAAAACTTAATTTTATGTGTCAGTGGCTAGCACTCGCAAGGTAAGTAATGGCAGAGCAGCAAATCAGGAGTCGTGTTGCCGCGCTCAATAAGGAAGAGCATTACAATTGTATTATGTAAACAAATCGAAGACCTATGGGATTCCTTTTTCATGCTGACCATGGAGTAAATAATTAATGCTGTTTTTGATATTCCCTTGTCTGGTTAGCAAAGTAGCAAACCTCTTATAACTGAAAAATTAATTACAATCTAAGAAACATAGCATCAAAATCCTTAAATAAACTCTGAAATTGATGCCACATTTACTCGTCGATCCTTAAACACAAATCCTCCATCACTAAAACAATAAATCACAGAACTGACAAAATAACACTCACTTCTCAATAGCTCAGTACCATTAATTGCAACCACACATATGACAACAGAAAGAAGAATGGCTGTACGACAAAACACTCATTCTATGTAATGTCCACGACAACACATCTCAAAACTACTGCGCATGTGATGACACCGTACAACACAACCCACCGACATTACGGGTCAAAGCCAATGGGTGGAATTGCGTGCTATAAGTGGCCATGTATGTGAAAAACGGTATTATCAGTTGAGTCCATTGATGGCTCTAAACACTGTTCTGAAAAGATATTTGAGTATCTTGCAGGAGTGGTCCATTACAGTCGAGCTAAACTTCTAATTGCTGTTATTTATAGGTCCCCTGACTGATTTTAAAACATTTCTACTCAAGCTACTTTATGGGAAGTACAAAAAATTTGTTCAATGTGGTGATTTCAACATTGTATAAGTGATTGTGCGAGAAAAATGGGCATAATTGAAGACTGGGATACCACCCATCAGCTTGGACCCATGACGTCATCAACATGGAGGCAATGAAGTATATCGTCGTAGCCAATACGGGTAACAAAGCAATCATGAGGGGGAGGGGGGGGGAAACTATACATGGAATCAAATAGTTCAACTGTCCTATAAGACACCTCAAATGAATACAGTGATACCAATCTACACCCTTAGCAATATCAATAGCATTAAAACAATACTGAATCCTTCAATTAACTTATACTACACTTAAAATCAAGAAAAAAATTCCTACTGGCAAATGGTATCGAACACTTACATTGTCCTATATTACACCATGATGATGATAGTGATTCCAATTGAACCTCTTCCCCAAGCAACAAACAACAAATAAACGTTATCAAACACTTCAGTCATTTCAAATGTTCCATTCTAACACAATTTTCTTCGGCAGAGCTACTGTTGTGTTTTCACATTTGTTGGCTGCACCAACTCACAACCAAATTGTTGCCTCCAAATCTAACGGAGACCTCGAACTACATTACAGATAAGCTTGTCACCAAAACGCCTTTCACATTTGTTGGCTACGCCATTCACAACCAGACTATTACCTCCCAACATATCCTACACCTCGGGCTATGCTACAGATAACTCTGTCACCACAGCAAGTTCTCGTTTTTCACATTCATTGGCTTTGCCAAAAGCAATAATCACACCACAGCACCTACATCCAGTAAGGTACGTTGTCAACCTATATATACTATGGAAACATTGCTCAAAACCCCCCTTACAGTCATCTAACCTAACACAAACATCCTCAGTTACCACCAACACCAATATAAACTACAATACAAGAAGTCAACAAATTAAAAATCCCTTACCATAAATATGTCCCACCACACAAAACAGTATGGCAAAAAATAAACCACACATACATATGCATATAATCCCCCACCCTCCCTTGCCAGAAGTTTTGTTAGCTTCACTTGTACACCAAATATAATCAGCTATTATACCATGCAGCTGAAGAAATTTTATCATGGGAAACACAGTCTCCCCAATGTGTCACACAGTGAGAAAGAATTAAACTTATTCATCATATCCATCCTTACAAAAACATGAAATTAGAGGAAGGTGAACTAAACAGAAAACATCACACTACTAAAACAAGTACTAATACATACATGACAGAAAGCAAATTTAAGAGAATACAAAGAATGGGACACATCATATGAACATTAGGACCAAATACGCCAGCAAACCATTTAGCTTCCACCACAAGAGCAAGCCACCACATGCCTTGACACACCACCAGTAAAGGAAAAAAGAAAAACCTCAAAATTATTGTGCAATGATGACATCATAATGGAAGCCTATGTCACAGTACAAAGCCAGTGAGTGGTATCCTGGTCTTCAACTGACACTAAAAACGATACTTTTTAAACCTCTTTAATACTTGTCACCTGCTGCAAACACTAATTTTTCCAATCAGAGTGCAGGAAAACCAAAGACAACTTTATTGTTCATTATTTATTATTAGAGTAGCATTCCTAGGCTTATATTATGATTGGGTTGCAACTTCCAGGGATATTTAATAGCCACTGCCAGCCCACACGTAGGGATAAGTAGTGTAGACTACCTATTCTTTCAGCATCTAGTAGAGGCTTATGTAGCAAGGCAAAATATGAGTATGATTTTCAAAGTATCTGTACCTCATACAACTCAGCGAAACCAGGGAAGCAATCCTTTGTTTATCCAATTGGATGTAGAAAACTGGTTAAAATGCACATGTAGGCTGGCTGACACACATCTGCAGTTCTTAATCTATCTGTGACCAGTGTACCTGATCTATATCTAAACTTGTACTCTGGCAGAGGGTTTATCGAATTGCTTTTATACTGATGTATAATAGTAAGGCTTTCCCAGCGGAGTGTAGTCATCTTGGAGAATTGGGAAGGACCTATTGAAGATCGCGAGTAACCCAATCGAAATATCGTGCTAGTAGGACACGGATTACCGGCAGAAACCTGATTCTCCAATACGTGCGGGGAAAAGAAGAACGCCTAAAACTTACTATTTTCAATCTGATTGCTCGTATTTTATTATGATAATCAAGTCTCCGTATGTAGATGGCTGCAATAAAATATGTTCACATTCAAAGGAAAAAGTTGGTAAAAGAAATTTAGCAAACAGATCTTGCCAAAACAAAACACGCCTTCCTTATAATAATTTTCACCCCAAATCGGACACTCTCCCCTTCCTTATAATAATTTTCACCCCAAATCGGAAATCATTTCTGTGACACTCTCCCCCGTATTGCAATAATAAAAACATGAGTTGCCCTTTTCTGAAATTTCTCATATCCTCCGTCAGTCCTAATTGGTGTGGATCCACAATGTACAGTAATACTCCGAAACAGAACGGACAAGTCTAGTGTAAACAGCTTCTATAAAAGAAATGTAACATAGCTTGTGATGAGAGTTGGTATAACCAATTAATGTAATTCCAAATAAAATAATCAATAATTTACATTAATTATTAGATACACACCACATAGTAACAGTACACACCATATAGTTACAGTACTCCTCTGAACTATATTCACTTTTCATCACAAAAATGCAAACTGCAAAGTAACTATTTTCACCAAACACTATGGAAGATCATTAAAAATATATATATAAACATGTCTCAATCCAAAAGTCAGTTTGTACACCAAAATGTTTTCTTGGCATATGATCCAGTAGTAGGTCATATGGCTTTCCCTTTCACTAATCCTTAAACTGATGTTCCCAGTAAGTTACAGATTAACAAGGAATCCCAACAGGGATCAATTGAAATCCGCGATATGACCCGTCGAGTTTGACGAATGACGTCATATCTGAGTTAAAGATGATTATATTTTTAGTCTTTTTACAAGTATAATGTAATTTATATATTACAATTCTGTATTTAAAAAGGGATATGTAGCTTGGTTAGGTATAGGTAATAGAGAGGTTGTGTGTGTGAGGGTTTTTTTTTAAGAAAGAAAAAGAGAGCCTGATGGTGCGAATTTTTGGGCGGAGACCTGTGATCGATGGTACATTCTGTTGTACCAGTAATTATGAGGATGATCACAGATTAATTATTATCTATATTACATAAGTATTACGATGATATTCTAGGCTATATGTTTATACTCATTCATAGTGTTTGTTTTGCTAGTTGGTATATCTACATAGTGTATCTTGTGAGACTCAGATATGATGTCATTTATGTGATTGTATCACAGTCTTCAATTATGCACCAAACGAAGATGTAACCACCATATATTTCACATAGCCTACACTAATCTTAGAAATGGAAAAACGAAGTACCAGTGCCAACTGAGTCCGAACTCAGCAGCTTTAAATTTATAATTTGAAACTTATCCTTATACACATGGACGTTAAAAAATAAATATCAGGACTGGGTACAGTATACAATTCCTAGTAGAAAAACAGTGGTGTAGTGTGCTCACGTTGACGACCACTGAGCGCTTTTTGAAAACCAACACACAAGGTAGAGGGATAAATCTTTAGGCTTATGTGAACCATAAAATAAATAATTAATATTATTCCTTCTCTCATGTGTGACTGGTTCTTTTATGTACCCTTGTCTCGTCAGTAAAATAATTATCGCCATAAAGCTAACTTTTGTTGCACACTAATCCAACAGCACCATACGTAAAATCTACTCCAACACCCAAGAATAATGTATGTTCTACTTCACATGTTATGCAGATAATAATGAATTCTGAATTATCTAATTTCAGGCAGTTTTCCCAATGCTGTCAATACCGAGATGTCATCATTTTGTGATACAATCTGATGCATCTCACCAACGTATGGCAACCATCCCTAAATAAATAAGACAACCTAAGTCCATTAAACTGCTTACTGTAAACAAATGTGTCTATGATCATGTGTCAGTGGGGTGCTCAAGTCCACCCCTTCTTCTTTTTTTTTTAAACCAGTTGTTTGTAGCCCTGAGTACATTTTATAGCCCTTCCCCCTCTCTCCTTACATCAATTAAATTAGCTATTTCTTTATGCATTATCCAATCTATTAATTCCATTAGTATAGCTACACTGTAGTTTCCAATTCACCTAGATATTTCAAAAGATTCTGTCTTCTTTCTATATAAATATGTTCTCCCCCTCACTTCTTTATAAGGAGTGACACCAAAGAACAGTTCTAAAATTATTTTCTAACACTGTTATATACTTACTGAAAGTAAGGAATCACCTGTCAACAGTTTGGCAAATCACACTGTCCTATTACTTTTGCTTTTCCTCAACAAGTGTTACGTCTAAATCAATAAGTTAATGGCTATTGCCAAACATTCAACCGCATTATCAGAAAATTCACTGCACAAATAATGGGTTGAATACTTATGTTTAGGATATGTGGCTTGACACTTAAATGTAGATAAGAAACCACTCCCACGTAAGACGTAGATTCAGTATGTGCTGTAGGGTACGATTACCCAGGTAATTGTTTGTTATAGTAATAGTATAGATAGTGGAGTCACAAAATCAGAATTTTATTATGAACTTTAAAAACACTAGTCTAAAATATTCCAATAGGACTGATAATCATGTAATACGAAAAGTCGCTGTCAGAAGAACATCGCTTGCTAAACTTTCCGATCTTGCATAAACAAAGACACCAAGTTCCAAACATACACATGAAATAAAAATTCACAACAAACATTTAACACTCACCCGATAACTCTGACAAGCTCCGTACCAGAGATACAATAACAATCAGTACACTGATCCAAAGACAATTGTAATATAAAAATTGCATTACCAACGTCGGAAACGTGAAAGCTACTTCAAAATTATTAAGATTATTTAAGAAAACAAAATAATGATGAACTTATCATAATTATTATTCTTACACCTACATTTATGAGCAATTGAACAATAATTTTCAAATTTACATTTGATCTGTCTTCATTGAGCTGCGCTCGCATTGTGTAATATCTGTGACTACACAGTAGTTTTGACCGGAACCAGATAAAACCTTGTACACTTTACCGGCTTCTCTCTCTGTCCGCTGAGTTCCTCGTGGACGTCGTATGGTTATTTGTACTGTTCTGTCTATATTCTCCCTATTTTCCAGAGCAATGGCAGCCAACAGAGAACGTACTTTTATTATGGTGAAACCTGATGGTGTTCAAAGGAATCTTGTTGGTGAAATTATAAAACGATTTGAAGCTAAAGGTTTTAAACTTGTTGGGATGAAGTTTGTCCTGGTAAGTTACTATGACATTTGATTTAATCTTTTGTCTTATTGTGTTAGCTGTATATTATATCGTAATCATATTTCTGTACGTAGCCGTCGGAAGACCTGCTGAAGAAACATTATGCCGAACATATTGGCAGACCTTTCTTCGCTGGATTAGTAAAATACATGTCGTCTGGCCCAGTTGTCGCAATGGTAAGTAAACTGTCATCAGATAGCTCTGAAGATTACCTTTGAAATCTGAAATGTCGTTGTCTCGCATGACATTTGGATTTTATTACCACGTGGCGTCAGTTCTTAATATAGTGCGTTCAAAGCTGGAGCTTGTAGATATTGAGCTATTTCAATATGTTAAATAATAGCTCGTAAATGAACATAGTCGGAATTGCAGGAAGTCCCCCCCCCCCCCACCTCCTTCCCCATTTCATCAACTCTAGGTCCGAGGACTGGAAGTCTTGAAGACATTTAGATTTAAGTAGCCTTAGCTCTATTGAATCTTGACGAAATATCTATGTTCGTGACACGCTGTTTCGGTTGTCTTTATGGCATGCTTCGTACAGTAAATTTAATGTGATTTATACATCCGTTGCAAAGTTAGTTGCGGCAGTCATCTTGTGTAGTCGACTCTAACGTAACTGTTCCGAAGAAATCTATAGTAAATGGCGTAGAGAATTTCTTCCCTGGGTGGTTTAGCCCCGTTAGTGTAAGATGGTGGGAGCAGCGTCTCCAGTAGGAACTGTCAAAATTCCCATATGGACTTTGTCGGCTGATGCATAATGAGTGTGCCGAAAATTCTCCCCCCCCCCCTCCTTGCAGAACAACCTAAATTACTGCGGACTCTATATTCAATGTTTCCCCATTTCTTACAATACTTAGATCAGTTTGAAACTGCAGTTTATGCAGTGAGTTTATTGCTGTATATTTACACTGTCTCAATGAAACCTGTGAGGGGATACCATTAATATTTCAGGCTTTGCTACGTTTAGTATTTTGAGTAACAGTGTGAAAAAAAATTTTCCACCTAAATTTGCTAGGTACCTATAGTGACAGGAGGAAAAAAAATTGCCTCGTATGAATAACTCACTCCAGTGGCAGTGCTCCCAGATCTAGTGGACTCTGGAGCTTGTCTGATGTTTGCACAATGAGATTTATTACTCATGTCTTTTGAAAATTGAGCACAAAGTGGTTGAAATTGAATACTAGTCATAGGTCTAATACTTGAAGGAATGGTAAAAATACTATTAAAGACAGTGCTTGGCCAGTACATAATTAGTCCCGTGTCACCAATACTCTAAAGGACAAGCAGGTATACAGTTTTGCAACTCCTTTGTATTCCCTTTCTTTGCTCTGACAAATTTCAATAGCTTGTCAATAGTCATCTTCTGGGTGACTATCAGTAGTCAAGAAGTTATGTACTGGCCAGCTATTCTTCTGAAATACAATAAATCCACTCCAGTAGAATTTTCACGTGTTTCAATGGTTGTTTGGATAAGCTTAAGAGTTGAATGTAAAGATTCAGCCTTCAGATGAAGCTGAAAGAAAATTGTCATTTTACACCTGTGCAGGTAATATTTTATTCGTTGCAGATTATGCTGTTGGGAACATTTGAGTTCCATATTCAAGATTCCAATTTTATCGTATAACTTTTAAATGGAGATTGTACAAATACAAAACATGGCTTTCTTTATAACTACTTAAACCTCCATCTGGCATCTTTAGTTTCCACCGAAGAGAAACTTTAGTGGATTGGCATGTCAAAGATGTTTAAAATTGGTTGCTATGAATGTATGTGTGAATTGCTGTTTGAAAACAGCATTAGTGCATCTGAAGCAGAATCACATTGATGCTTCCATGGCAAGCAGAAAGATTAGACAATTGAGATACTGGTGAGGTAGTGTGTTTTCCTAGAAGACCTAGTCTCAAAGGCAAGTTGTATTGGCCAGGGCTGCTCAGAATGCTCCTTCATAAATCCAGGAACTAGAGCTGCAGATTTTCCAGGCTCATTGAGAATTGCCGAAATTAATGGAATTGTCCCTTCTTGCTTTTAGCAAAGGGACTGTTGCTTGAATAAGCAATCCTAGATCAGCCATTGTCAATTCCTGGGTAGATTTGAGGATGTTTTTCAGAGCTGTGGCAGAGCCACATATCCAAACCGCTGCACAGTAATTGTGCTGCTGTCCTATCCCTGCTTGGTGATGTATGTTCACCCCTCATTTGACATCTTTTTGGTACCTCCTCTCCCCCCCCCCCCCTTCCATTGCTCTTCAGGGGCATGGCACCTCATTGTGGAGACAATTTGGTGCCACCTCCAGAGTGTTATCTGGGACAGACAACCCCAGGTCCACCTTTTCCCATACCCAGGGCTGGGTAGAATATACAGCAGTCAGTGAGCAAGAGGTCCTGCTCTAGTTTACTGCACAAATGGGCAGTGAATATGTGCTGACACATGTCACATGTTAAAAGTGGGCACACAATTGTGGAATGATTGTGACTTGTAACCAACTGAAGTTTAATGTGGCATGCTGTGTAAATTTCTAAAATTTAATAATACCTAGTCAACTAGTTCTCACTTACCAACATATTGATCCATAACACACTGCCATTGGGATCCAGAGCTGGTTTCAAAGAATGGAGACTTACTCAGTGCCTTCTGTGGCCTGAGTTACCTGATCTCAATACCATGGAACACTCAGTAGATGGGAAGAGTTGGCCAGAGCCTCCTAATGGAAACTATGGATCTGATTCATTGTTGATGTATCCATAGCCTTTTAAATCATATGCCTCAAAGGATCTAAGATGTTCTTCATGCCATTGCCTTGGGACCAAATACTAAAGTCATGTATGGATCATTCCATTTGAATTCTACAAATGAGGGTTGCATCATGGTCACAAATTTTAAAGAAATTTGGTATAGTTAATACCTGTAAAGTTTCAATCTCAGGTATTGAAACTTGAAACCCCTGGGCGGCTGAGCTAGGCCCCCTCGGTTAAAATTTTGGCCCTTTATTGCAAAAAACATGCCAGCATGTTTGAACATAGTGCCTTTACTAAAAAAAAGCCAAAATATTGGTCTTACTTGAAAGATTACACCTGTCTGTTCTAGGAGAAACCAATAATGAAATGAAGTGATTCATAGGTCAGGTGTAATGCACATACAAACTGCTACATATATTATCACATTTTTGCAAGTTTGCAAGATTTTTCCTTGGTAATTTCCTAAACCCAGTGTACATCAAAGGAAATGACATTGCCATTGATAAATATCGAATGTTCAATATGGTGTTTCAGATTCGGGTGCTACGTGCCCACATGTATGTACATCAGTTCAGAAATACTATCAAACATTTGATATATATGCTGTTTCCTTCCATGTACAGGAGGTCTAGGAAATTACCTTTTTCTTGTGTGTCTTACAATACTGATATTTGGTGTGTATAGACGTCATGAGGCTAAACTCACTGGGGGGGAAAAATTGTTACTTGCATGCGCACACTGAGTTTTTGACTTAAATTCTGAAATTATCATTTTTGATCCCTCAAAAGCTGTGTGCAGTCTGTGTGCTGTAAACAGCCTCATTGTGTAGCTTGTATCTAAATCGAATAATTACCTCCAAAAATCTGTTACTCAAATTGTTGGAAGTCGTGTAACACATTATTCCTGGCACTCTGTGAGGAAGCACGCAATTCAAATTTTAAAATCTGAAAGTCATGTTGAAAATAGTTTCAGCAGATGTTCAAATCTGCAGAAATTACACACAGAAGGTAGAAACATTCTGCAACTTTTACAAAATTGGTTTTTCAAAACTTGCACAGCTACGTCCCAAGTGGTGTGTACTTGTGGAACGCATGCTATGTCTGTATTCATCACCAGAACGTGAAGGTAATGATGGCGGTGGGTTAAAGTTAAAACACGTGAGATGAACTTACTTTAGTGCAGGTATTAACTATACCAAATTTTCATGTGACCATGATGCAACCCACTTTGGTTAAAATCTGCTCATCCAATGGAATGACCTATATACCTTTTATCTGTAAAAAGCCTACATAGTTATTACTTTTACCTGTAAAAAGCCTACATAGTTATTACACCAATATCAAATTCAAAATAATCTGTTGCTATATTGTACTTTTATAGGAAGCCAGAAGCATTTTACAGTTTCAACAGGTGACTGGATAAGCTGGCAGTTCACAAATGTTGAGGACATTAAAATGTAAATAGTCAGTCGCTCCTAGACCTGTGAAGAAAATGTTAAGCCTAAAAAGTAGCCTGCAACTGCACAATTTGTGGTAGAGTAAAATATTACTTGCTCGGCTCTAGGCTGTCTCTGGTTACATTTAAACATTTGTCCTTCACATTCGCAAACTGTCAGCTTATCAAGTCACTTGTTGAAACAATATAAAATGTTTGTTTGTAATAAGTTTTCAGGTGCACTGTTATATTTATTATCCTCGAGGAGGATAAGTTGCTTAATCACCAGATGTTGAATGAGCTGCAGAAAGGCACAAATAGAGCATAACAGAGGTTTTGGCCTTAGTCAGTTAGGGGGGGAAACACACTCGCACAGCTACCGTCTCTGGCTGCTGCTACCAATCTGCAGTACCCAGCATGGCCTAGCCGAGAGCATGCAGTGGCAAGGAGGGTAGGGAGTAATTCGTGGCATGGGTGGAGGAATATGCTAGTGCTGTCTGGTGGACAGTGTGGAAGGGAATTGATTGAAATTTGGTGGGATGGGAGACAAATGTAAGGATAGTGTAGGCACGGAAGGGTAGTAGCAGGAACTAGTAAAGGTTTAGGTGTGGAAATTAAGAGCATAAGATATATTTCAGGAAGAGTTCCTATCCGTACATTTCAGAAAAGCTGGTTTTCGTGGGAGTAACCATATGGCACAGGTTGTGTAGCAGTCATTGGAATGAGTTACAGTATGCAGTGCCGCATGCTATGCAACAGGGTGGTCTGTCTCCTGGCCAATTAGACAATGGCCATTCTGTTACAGCTGAATGCTGGTCATGCCCCCACAAAGCTGCACGGTGGTTGCAGCTCAGTTTGTAGATAACATGACTGCTTTCACAGGTTGCCCTGCCATCTGTAGGATTGGAAATTCCTGTGACAGGACTAGAGTAGGTGGTAGTGGCATGGATAGGACAGGTTTTGCATTAATGGGTAGGGTATTTCTTATTTCAGGGTAGGATGAAAGTTAGTAGAAACTCTGGTGAAGAATGTGGTTAAATTGCTCCAGTCCTGGGTCATGAGGGATGCTTCTTTGTGGCCAGATGTGGGGGGGGGGGGGGGCCGGTGGGTGATCAGATATTGACCACATTCCTCCAACATGGCCTTACCAGCACCTCTGTCCACATCAATCTACAAGCAATACCTCTATTTTGACAGCTGCCACCCATTCCATGCAAATGTCCCATACAGCCTAGCCACTTGTGGTTGTCATATCTGTAGTGATAAGCAGTCCCTCTCCAAATGTTACACCTCACTGAGGCTTTCAGCTTTCTATGTGTGCATGACTAGCACCCAGCTGTCTGAATGGCCATCATCAATCTGGCCAGGAGACAGACCATCCTGTTGCAGAGCATACAGCACTACATTCTCCCTTCAGTGACTGCTAAACAGCCTGTGCCATAGGGATTCTCCCCACAATCACCAGCAGAATTGCACATATGGGAACTCTCCCTACAATATATCCTATGCTCCAGCAACCCCTAGGCCTAAACCTGCACAAATTCCTCTACCGCCCTTCCCTTCCTTTCCCTGCCCACACTCTACCTTACATTCGTCTCCCATCCTGCCATACACAAGTACCTTCCCTTCCTTCCACACTGTCACAGCACTGACATATTCCCCCACCTATGCCATGTATGGCCCCTCCCCTCCTGATTCCCTCTCCTTGCCACTTCCTCACCCTCCATCACTGGTTGCTCTCACCTAGGCCATACTGTGTACAGTGGATTGGTCATAGTGGCCAGACTGTGTGTCCGTGTCCGAAGACCTGAACGGCCAAAAGCTTAAAATATTGTGCCTTTCTGCAGCTCATTGGATGTCTGGTCAGTAAGCAACCTATCCTCAAAATATTGTTGAATCCTTCCTGGAATTTCCATTTATTTCCTTTTTAACATAGTGTGTTGATTGGACAAAAGCATGATCTTATTTAGCTCAAAATTTTAGATTTTGCTCAAAAATGGACTTGCTGTGGATGCAGAAATAAAAGAAAATAAATTTAAAATTTTCTTTCCAGTGATACACAACATTCAATTTCTTTCCAAATAAGAATAAATGTTCTGATTTTAATTGTGCACTTGTAAAATGATTTTCAAAATATTTCTTTAACTTAGTGATGTTGTAAATCACATGGCTAAATGTGGGGTGATAGGTTCATGATGTCCCTGGCCCTTGTTTTTCACTAACACCTCTAGCTTGACAAAACTGACCTTTAACAAATAACAATTTGATTAAAATATACTGAAAGGTAAGTAAAGAGTAAAGAAATATCAGAATATCACCTTAAAACAAGTAATAGTATATTGTATCGTTAAATTGCTTATTTTAATTTCATGCAACTTAACAGCCTATTAAGTGATAGAATTTTTTAGCATTTAACCACAAACTGACTTTAAAGTATGAGAAAAGTAGAACAAATTACATAATAGTTTAGATTTGTTTGGAACATAACTATTCAATAAAAATTAGGATACTTGTTTTTTAGTATCTTTATGTAACACAATAGGTACTAACAATAGTTTTGAAAACTTTAAAATAACGCTGAAATTGTTTTGAGTTGGTTTCTTGAGAAATTCTTTTAACTTCAGGCTTTGAAACAGCCAACTAATTTTGGCTTAAATGACTTTACCGGTCTCCCAGTAACAGGTGTACTTCTGTGGAACATCCACAACTTACCACAGAACAGCAAGTGCAGAATAGGACAATGACACAATTTATTGGGAAGTTTACTTGAAACATTTTTCTTGGGTTAATGTTCTTCTATAGTAATTTTCTATTAGTACCTATTGTGCTAAATGTAGCTACATATACTCCTATGTAAAAAAACAAGGATTATGTATTTAATTTTTTAATAGTTATGTCCCAAACAGAAATCGGAGCTTATGTAGTTTTCATATGTTCAGTTTGTGTTTAAATGCTCAATTTAAGAATACAACATGCTGATTGTTCTAAGGTGATTCTGACTTCTTTATTACTTACCTTTCAGTGTATTTCAATCATTCAAGTTAAAGGTCACTGTAGTCAAACTAGGGAATAACAAGGGTCAGGTTCAAATTTTTTCATAATGAACCCATGATGCATAGTTATATTTTGCTATGTGATTTAAAACTGAAGTTGTTACCAAAAAAATGATAATCTTAATTTTTACAAGCACTGCAAAATTTAAATCAAAATACTGATTTGTATTTTGGAAAGTTATTAGTCGTATCACTGGAAAGGATGCTAAACAACCTTTCAGAGTTTTCTAGCTGAATGGGGCAGCCAGTTTTTGGAAAGTTTACTTAACCATATTTTAAGAAAATAATAAAAATGTAGTTTTGTCTTGGAACCCCCTGCAAGTCTACTCAATTTCAGCAAAATCTAAAATTAAGATGATTTGACATGAAATAACTGGAATCTAAACAACCTGGTCTCTCTGCTTCTATCAGTTTTCCATTGCTGCATAAATAGTTCGAATTTTAAGATGTTTGCTGCCTAATGTGACTGGCAACAAATGAAAATGGAGTTAGCACATACTAATCAACAATCAGCTAATGATAAGAGATTTGATTTCTTACATGGAATGAATTTTGACTTGTTTTGTTGTAATATGGTATGACATAATGTTGACAATGGAGTGATCCCTTAATGACTTGTGGCCAGACAAGGGTACATACAAGAAGCTATCAACCAGAGCAATATCATCATGCCATTTAAGTAAATGTACACACAGCATTAATTTCCTTGTAACTAAAATTTTGCACAAGTTGTAGACTGAAGAGCATAAAGCCTTTTTAACATGAGTTCTGATTGGCTGCTGCATCCACTGTCATTGGTTATATTTCCAGCCATTGCCATTTGTTGTCAAATTCCCCAGAAGTCTGGGGAATCTTGTTATTCCCATCTAACCCATCCCCACCACCGTGACGTAACCTTTCTATCCTCCCCTCCCATCCCCGATTCGCTGCAGAGCGTGATTCGAAGTGCGGCAGTCGGAGGTGATGGGTGTATGACTGTGTTGTGTGATTGCGTGAGTGCTCTATTTTATGAAGGCCATGGCCGATAGCTGAATGTTGTATGTGCCTGTCACAGCTCATCGCCACGTCTTTGCGGTGAGTTGTAAACTGTCCTCACTATATTATTTATTCCAACCTGGACTTTCCATTATTATTTCCCCAGAAGTCTGCCTACTTAAAATTTAACTGCTAGCCCATTCATATTCACTCTAAATTTCTTTGGAATTTATTGCATTGTCTTGAAGTCTGATAATGGCTTGTCATACTTTACAAAGTATAATTTGGTCATGGCTGGCTCTACCAATGTAGCCTAGTTCAGGGAAGTTTTGTCTAGTTTGCATTTTATGGTCCATGAGCAAAAAAGTTAGGCAATTTGCTTATGTGTATTGCCTTGTGGTCTGTCTGGGCTAGAATGAAACAAAGTATAAAGAATAAGAAATATTTTATTCACTGTGCTATGTATTAAGTGGCCAGAATTGTACAAAGATACCGCAATCAGCAGTACTTGAAGTGCCTCACTGTGGATAAGGAAGAAATTGTTATTGTTACTGGATCTTGTGAACTCTGCAGTTTTTCCACCAGCAATTAACTGCAACCAGCCACATAGGCTTTTAAAAATCTTATTTCAAAGTCATTACCAGTTTTATGCTACCTTGACCCTCTTCAGGTGGCTACCTTTTCTTTGCATATTGTCAGCAGATATGCTACTGACAAATATGTAAAGAAAATGTAACCAACGAAGATAGTTAAGGCAGCCTGAAACTGGTAATGGCTTCGAAAAATTTGAAAAGCATGAGGCTGGTTGTTTCTCACCAGCCACAAATGAAATGGACTACAGGATTTATGGATATACATAAGTGAAATGTCTTTATATGTTACTCTAACCTAACACATACAAATTCCTCCCAAGTGACTTAAAATAATTTTTGTCTGGAATAATCTGTGAAATGGTATGCTGTAGAATTACAGTACTTATTTTATTGCCTGTTAGTATAGTTTCTATCTGTTGCTGTTTCTGCAAAGAAACGGCATTCATTACTTGCATAATGAAACATAACACTGGTAGTTCTGTACTTATGTGCTTAGCACAATGCATGTTGAGATTAAACCAAATGTACAGATATTTTGAATTGCTTGAGAAAGACTGCAGTAAACTGTAAAAGGCTTTTGCACCTTTTGCACTATCAGGCAAAATGATGCACATGCAAAACTATGAAATTTTTCTTAATTATAATTACCTAAAAGAGGATAAGTATAACAGGTTCATTATGACAGATTTAGACTTCCTGAAGCATTTTTCAAGTATGTAGGTGAATTTAAATGTAGTAGTAATGAGGCTTGCTGAGCTGCTGATACATGCAAAGAATCATTCACACAACTAAAATTTTTGGCCATGGCCTTTGTCTGAAACATACATTCATGCAATCAGTCAACTATACGCAAGACGATCATGTCCAGCCACTCCAGCAACACAAGCTGGCTGTGAGTGAGGTGGGGGGTGGAAGGAGGATTCTGGGTACAGGTGGAGATGGAAAGCTCTGAATTGCATAAATGGATAAATTCTGCCTTTAAAATCCATCGTGCAATTATCTATTTTCGTGTCTGTCAGCAGCTCAGTGAGCCTCTTTACAGTGAGTTGGTACCTATCCTCCATTATTGATATTCCTACTAGATTTTCCAGTGTTGAAATGTTAAGTTTCATTCTTAAACAATATTTTGAGTCTGTTCTCACAATGTAACTCCTGTAGTGTATTCAAGTTGGTTTTTAGTGTGAGGTCACCTTTATACCAAATCATTGTCCCAACAGTTCACTATTTAACAGAAGATATGTTAAGTTTTTATACTGTTTTCATTAATCACTTAATTGTTTTACAGGTTTGGGAAGGACTGAATGTTGTCAAGACAGGGCGGTTCATGATGGGCACAACTAACCCAGCTGACTCTGCACCAGGTACAATTAGGGGTGACTTCTGCATTCAAGTAGGAAGGTAAGTTTACAAAAATGTACTACATAATGTCTAATAAAACTTTTGTTTGCTATAACATGTTTAATTGTATCCAATTTGCTTTTGCAGGAACATTATCCATGGTTCAGATTCTGTTGAATCAGCACAGAAAGAGATTGATCTGTGGTTTGACTCAAAGGAATTAGTTTCATGGCAACCAGCAACTCAGGCATGGATCTATGAAGATTAATTAAATCTTATGTCTTGTGTACATTCCAGATGCACAGAATTGCCATTTATGTGATAATAAATTTTCCAAAAAGTTTGTGTAATAAATGAATTTATAATGTAGTATAGATAACCCTTATGCTTTGAAGTTAGAAAAGTTAATGACAACTTTAAAAAGTTAAAAGTACTAAACTGGTCTAAAATTACCAGACCATACATAATTTACTGCTGCTGATCTTGTGTGAAACAGGTATGTGGACACTTTTACAAATGCTTGCAGGTCTTTCAGGGAGTTTGTTTGGGTTAAAAAAAATCCTTAATTTCTTGTAAGAATATCATGCTGGCAACAATCGGAGCAAAATGCCTTGGACCTTAGGTGACAATCCCACATCTAATTGACAGACCAGGCACTCCTCAGATACCATTTGGCAAATGATCTGGAATGAGATTGGGGGATTACAGTGGGAAGAAGGTAGAACTGGGAAAGGCTTAAAGTAACATAAGGGTTAGATGTTTTAGCTGTTAGTGACCTTAGAGTAAGGGGAGGAAATTAAGCCAAAAGTCGTCAAATAGTGGTACATCAGGTCTCAAATGGTTACACAGGATAAGTGGAAAAGGCGTGGGAATCCACAAGTTTTATCTGACTGGATGAAAGCAGTAATCACGCCAATTTTCAAACATGGAAACAGAAAAGATTGCAACAAATACTGAGGTATCTCCTTAGTGTTGTAGGCAAAATATTCTCAGGTATTGAGTGAGAGTATTGAGGACAAGTTAGATGAAAATGTGTGGTTTTAGGCCTCTTAGAGGCTGTCACGACCAGATCTTTAGCCTACAGCAAGTAATGGAAAAGTGCTAAGAGTGGAACAGTGAATTGTATATGTTTCATAGATCTGGAAAAGGCTTATGACCGTGTTCTTAGGAAGAAGCTACTGTCAGTTCTTAAAGATTATGGTATAGGAGGCAAACATCTGCAGGCAATTAAAGGGCCTTACGTAGAGTCGGGCAGCAGTTAGAGTAGATAGCAAATTAAGCTCATGGTTCAGGGTAGTTTCAGGGGTAAGACAAGGCTGTAACCTGTCACCATTGTTTTTCATACTATTCATGGATCATATGTTGAAAACAGTAGACTGGCAGGGTGGGATTAAAATAGGTCAAAACAAAATAAGTCTCGCATATGCGGATGACTTGGTTGTAATGGCAGATTCGATTGAAAGGTTGCAAACTAAGATTTCAGAGCTTGATCAGAGGTGTAAGGATTATGATATGAAGATCAGCATCTCCAAAATGAAAAATGTGGGAAAGAGATTGATTGCCAGATAGGAGGAACAGTTAGAACAGGTAGACAGTTTAAAGTACCTGGGATGTATTTTCTCACAGGATAGCAACATAGCGAAAGAAATGGAATTGAGGTGCAGCAAAGCTAATGCAGTGAGTGCTCAGCTAAGATCTAAGCTCTTCTGCAAGAAGGAAGTAAGTACCAAGACTTAAGTTAGCAGTGCACCACTCTTTCGACCAACTTTGTTGTATGTGAGTGAAAGTTGGGGGGATACAGGTTACCTTATGAATAAGGTAGAGGTTACAGGTATGAAAATAGCAAGAATGATTGTAGGTACTAATAGATGGGAACACTGGCAGGAGGGTGTCCATAATGAGGAAATCAAAGAAAAACTGGGAATGAACACCATAGATGAAGCAGAGCGAACAGGCTGAGATGGTGGGGGTCATGTTACACGCATGGGAGAAGAAGTTACCTAAGAGACTAGTGAGCTCAGCAGGGGAGGGTAAGAGGAGTTGAGGTAGTACTTAGATTTGGGGCAGAATGATTTTGAAGTAAAAGGCATAGCATCAGACGAGGCATCAATGTTAGCATTGAATAGGAGGATCGTGGAGGAATTTTATTAGGTACTTTGTTCCAGACTGAACACTGAAAGGCATAATCCATCTCTGGTGATGGTGAGTCTTGTAAGACCATTTATAAGCAGAAATGATACAAATATGAAATGCCAAGGTTCTTGCAAATTGACTAACAAGGAGAGGTTTAGATATGGCCACTTGAATTTTTTTATGAATATGTGTGTGTGTGTGTGTGTGTGTGTGTGTGTGTGTGTGTGTGTGAGAGAGAGAGAGAGAGAGAGAGAGAGAGAGAGAGAGAGAGAGAGAGAGAGAGAGAGAGAGAGAGAGAGAGATGGCTGTGTGAAAAATAGTGGCTAATGACAAAGCTTTTCTTCCTTCCTTTTGAGCAGGTTGTACCCCTACACCATAGTTTGTTCCACATTGCATGCAAATGTCACATGATGGTGGAATGATTAGGTCATAGCATTTGCCAGTTTAGAGAACACTGATCTGGATAATTGTGGATTGTTGCAGTGATCATTCAACCCCAAAAGTTACAGAATGTGAGGTCATAAAGATTCTCCTACAAATGTTTAGTTGCTATGCTGCCCACTGCAATTATCCACATACAAGGGGAAAAAGTTTTTGGCTGCCTCCACTGAGCTCAATGTTGGGATTTCGCCATTTGGCATTTCATTCTCCTTGTGTTCACAACTCCACCCACAATCTCCAAATAACATTTAATGTCAGTGAATAACTGATGAATCCAAGGAAGTAAGAATAAACATGTGAAACGAAGTGCTACCAACTTATTCTCCAACCCAAGTTTTGAAACAGTTTACAGTGACCATGATTTTATACTTACAGAAAATGAAATAGACATCAGCTAGTAGACCTTTTGTATGACAGCATGTTGACCTATCTAGTGTTGGAAGAGGTTTCATACACTAAGGATGAAAAATTCAGATTGTTAATATGTCGATGGGAACAACTCAACGTAAAGATGAACATTGAGCTGCCAAAAAGCTCTCTCTCTCTCTCTCTCTCTCTCTCTCTCTCTCTCTCTCTCTCTCTCTCTCTCTCTCTCTCTCTCTCTCTCCAAGTTGTCTGACCCTCAAGTGTCATATGCATTTATTGCAAACAATTCTAATGCCTCGGATTTATTGATTTTATTGCAAACTAGAAAGAGTGAAATTTAAACAAGTTCTAAATCTGCTACATTGAGAAAGAATTAGTCTGAAAAACACCGAAAGGTTTAGCAGAGAAAAAGAATCGGGTCTCACCTGTAAGGTGGCATATGGAAACCCAAATCCCATATAAGTTTGCAAGGCGTATACTGTTTTTATAGCAAACCACTAAAGACGAAAACAAGACTGCAGACAGGAAAATGTTATGTGATTTTTTTTTTTTTTTTTTTTTTTTTTTTTTTTTTTTTTTTTGTACTAACAAGAGTGCACATCCAAACTAAACTGAGTACTCAGCTAGCAAAGACGCTGCTTATAAGCATTACCTGCAATGGCACGTCGATCATGGAAACGCTTATGCCAGTCGCAGTGAACACGTTCAGAATCTGTCAAACCATGTGGCCACACTGCAGTCAACATATTAATGCCATTCCCTGAGATAAGAGAATGTGTATATAAACTTAGGCTTGTAAGCCACCATATAGTGGGTGGCGAGTACTGTGCAACTTATTCTAGTCGTAACGTAGCTTCTTAATACTTAACCTTGAACTGGCAACATTACGATCTTTTCTCACTACTGATGTATGGTCTGATTGCCCTGTTATTTTCAGGTGGCAGTTTGATGTTTATATAGCTAATACTTGAAATACATGTGTAACAACTGAGACAAATTTACTTACAAAACACTGTTTATAAAGGTTTTTTGATATTCCATGATTGTGTATTAAATCACGAGTGGAGAAGAACAATTTTTTTACCAAAAACTATTTAAAACAAATTAAGGCACTCTAACGTAATATAGATGTAAATCATAATAGCATAACATTAGCTGCAATTTTTACATTCAAATGTAAATGGGCTTTTTGCAGGTGTTTCACAAATAAGCCATTTCTCTTTAGTTTTGAAGGGCAGGTGTAGCAGGGTCACCTGTTTCACCTCATTCAGGATCAGGTGCTTGTTCTTCTGGTGCGTTGGATCCAAGAAGTCAGATGATAGTCGCTCTTAATTCCCATGGCAACTCATTCAGAGCCGGTTGTTTCATATGAAGCAACACTGAAGCTAGTGCTGACATTTTCAGAAAACTTTCTATTGGCTTGGTAAATAGTGTCGATTACATATGCATTTACCCCACTCAGATCTTTAAAAAAAGTTAGTCATTTGCCATTGTCTTGTTCTTCAGCTCGTCGAGTAAATTGCACCTTTCTTGTCATGCTCATCCAAATCTCCCTTCATGGAATTGTAATAGGCAATAATTTCAGGCTTGTTTGTATGCCTACTTCATTAAAGTGTTGCAAAGATGAAATTAACACCAATGATTTATTTTTTAGGCACACATGAACATGTTTTTGTACCCATGAAACCAAATAAGACCCTTTTTCACAGTTTTTGTTTGGAAGAGATTACTTCTGTAATACTTTATTTTTTGCTCCCCTCACCGTCTCCATTATTCCAGTATATGTAAGGTCCTTATTTATCAAATAATTGATGAACTGAATAGATGAAAACCAATTGTCTGCAGGAACACTGTGATGTGAGCCATAAATTGGTTTACATAAGTGGATAAGAGATTGATTTAGTACTTTTTTTTAAAAAAATCTTGATTCCATAAAGGAGGTTGTGCCATCTCACCACAATATTGCAATAAAATGTTTCTGCTTAGTGGGCAATATGAAATATTTATTTTTCAAAATTCACATATCGATTTTGTTCTTATGCTAGGTCATTGGTGAAGAATTGTAAGCTATGATGGCCCATGTATTCTGCATAAAACAATCACTGGTCATATCCATAAAACAATTAAAAGGTCTTGCTGCTAGTCTTCATCACAAGTTTTGAGTTACCTCATTTTGAACATGGGACGTGTACCAGAAAGACCTTTTGTTTTATGGATATGACCAGTGATTGTATTCTGTAGAGTACATGAGTCGTCATGACTTAGTTCTACACTAATGATCTAGCATAAGAACAAAATCAATAATGTGAAAACTATTTTATTGCAGTTTTTTTATTATTTTTTTTTACTTTTGGCCATCTGAACCTTTTTCAAAAGATCTATCCATTGTAGAAGTAGCTGGCTTTGCTGTCGGACATACTCTAATTTTGATGCCTTATTTGGCAAGTTTTTGTAGGAAGACCATGCTTTTCATTTTTAGGCAACTTTGGAGCAGGTAATTTATCATGTGAATGAGTTCTAACTGCTTTGTTTGATGGATTTTTGGACCACTTGTACTGGTTCTTGCCATAAAACTACTTGAATGTCTTTGTATGGTATCTAGGTCTTCATCAGATGATAAAGTTCTGAAACAACTATTCCTGAATCGGAGATAATTTCTTCATTCTCTAAGTTGTCTGGGGTTTGTCCCACAATACTGAAGTCCAAATTGTCAGTGTCCTCTAACCAATGTTTCAAAATTTTCATCAGTAACTTGTATGTGTTGCTGTTGATCCTTTTTCGACCTTTTACTGCCAGACGGACCAGCTACTTCTATTTCTTATGTTTAAAATACCTATAAAGGACAAAGTAACCCTTTTGTTGTGTAAATAATTACACTGACATGCAGTCTGACAGACCGTCATCAACATTTACCTGTCTAATGGGAAAGCTGTTTCACTCACAGTTGCAGATAGATCTTGGGTGTGTCCAATTATCTAAGATGGTTTGGGCTGTAACTGCATGTGTGTTTCATGCAAAAGTAAAGCAAGAGGGAATTATGTGGACTAAGTACCTTAGAGATAGGTAGTTTTTTGTTTTGTCAGGTTTGGTGGTCTATTGGTACGACTCTGTAGACTGCTAGTGGGATCAAATCACATGGCAGTATTTAGTAAGACTATTTGGATAGTGTAACTTTCCCATAGGGCCAGTGGAAGCCACAGCCTTGTGAATGTTGTTCTGGCCTGATGTGAAACACAATCAGAAAGCACATTGGTGTCTTGTTATGAACTAAGTAAACTGTACTTGGATTACTGATCATAAAGAGGAGAAAACTTTTGGCACTCTCTCCCTGACCTCAAGCAAACATTTTAATGCAAACTTTGTAGCAAAAGCAAAACATGAAACTGGAGAGTGAATACTGTATGGAAATCAGTAAAGTGTATTTTAGTGCTGTCTGTACTAGTTTTATATTTGAACCAAAATCCAGTCAAACCAATAGCAGTTCTGTGTACTCATTTGACGTGTGAACTAGTTCAACCAGAATCACAAGGTGACAGAGTAACACAATTTTTTTTTTTTTTTTTTTTTTTTTTTAATGTCCAATTGCAGGGCTATGTGACAGTGGACTTGGAGAAGTAAATTCTGCCATTTTTAGTAACAATGAATTAGTAAAATAGGCAACAGCCTCATGTATCCAAAAGTTTCATATACACAGTGATAGCTTGGAAGCTGTGTAAAGGGAGTGAGATTTTTATTCCCCTTCCCCAACATAGGCCATTGTGGTGGTGTCAAAGTATGCAATAAAATGGTGGGTTAATAAACTGGATTTACCCTAAAGAAAAATAAATCAACAGGACATTGCTATTGTGAAAGTGTCACGGAGCCCAATATACAATTTAGTAAGCAAGCAGATGAGGTTGGAATGTCTTGGGAAAGAGCTCATATGTGGTGTGATACAGTTTTAAGAATTAATCTGCTACTGCTGGCTGGTTTGGTGGGCAGGTACACAGAGGGTAGGGAATGATCATTATCTTGTCCTTCAATGCTCTGATGGGAAACTGTTTCCTGTACTCAGTTCGTTGTGGTAGCTGGTCAAGTATGGATCTGTTAGGGCTTGTTGCTGGATTCTTGTCTGTGTGAAAATTGGAAAAAAAAGTGAGAGTTTGTGTGAAATTGTTTTAAAACCGGGAAATGAGCTTCTGAGACTTACAAACTACCATGTTGTGTTGTTGTTATGGTCTTCAGTCCGGAGACTGGTTTGATGCAGCTCTCCACCCTACTCTATCCTGAGCAAGCCTTTTCATCTCCTCATAAGAACAGCAACCCACATCCACTTGAATCTGCTTACTATACGCGTCTCTTGGTCATCCTCTGCGATTTTTACCCCACACACTTCCCTCCAATGCTAAATTTACGATTCCCCGGTGTCTAAGAATGTGTCCTACCAAGCGATCCCTTCTTTTAGTCAGGGTATGCCAAATATTCCTTCGCTCACCAATTCTGTTCAGTACCTCTTCATTAGTTATGTGATCTACCCACCTAATCTTCAGCATTCTTCTGTAGCACCACATTTCAAAAGCCTCTATTCTCTTCCTGTCAGCACTGCTTATCGTCCATGTTTCACTCCCATACAAGGCAACACTCCACACAAATGCCTTCAGAAAAGACTTCCTTACCCTTAAATTAATATTCGATGTTAGCAAATTTCTCTTTTTCAAAAATGCTTTTCTTCCCATTGCCATTCTGCATTTTATATCCTCTGTACTGCGACCATCGCATGTTATTTTACTACCCAAGTAACAAAACTCATCTACCTCCTTCATTGTTTCGTTACCTAATCTAATTCCTTCAGCATCGCCTGATTTTCTAAGACCGCATTCCATTATTTTTGTTTTGCTCTTGTTAATGTTCATTTTATATGCTCTCTTCAACACGCTTTCCATTCCATTCAACTGCTCTTCCAGGTCCTTCGCTGTCTCTGACAGAATTACAATGTCATCAGCAAAACGCAATGTTTTTATTTCTTTCCCCTGAACTTTAATCCCTATTCCAAATTTTTCCTTGCTTTCCTTCACCGCCTGCTCGATGTACAAATTGAATAACATTGGAGAAAGGCTACAACCCTGTCTTACTCCCTTCCCAACTGATGCTTCCCTTTCATGCCCTTCGAGTCTAATAACTGCGGTCTGGCTTTTGTACAAGTTGTAAATAACTCTCATTTCCCTGTATTTTACCCCTGCTGACTTCAGAATTTGAAAGAGTGTATTCCAGTCAACATTGTCAAAACCTTTCTCCAAATCTACAAAAGCTAAAAATGTTGGTTTGCCTTTCCTTAATCTGTCTTCTAAGATTAGACGTAAAGTGAGTATTGCCTCCCGGGTTCCTACGTTCCTCCTGAATCCAAACTGATCTTCCCCGAGGTCAGCTTCTACCAGCTTTTCCATTCTCCTGTAGATAATTCGTGTTAAAATTTTGCAACCATGATTTATCAAACTGATGGTTCTGTAATTTTCACACCTGTCTGCGCCTGATTTCTTTGGAATGGGGATTATTACATTTTTCTTAAAGTCTGAGGGCATTTCGCCTGTCTCATACATCCTACACACCAGTTCAAATAGTCTTGTCATGGCTGACTCTCCCAGAGACTTTAGTAGCTCTGAGGGTATTTCATCTACTCCTGGGGCCTTGTTCCGACCTAGGTCTTTCAAGGCTCTGTCAAATTCATCTCTCAGTATAGTATCTCCTATTTCATCTTGATCGACTTCCTCTTCCCTTCCTACAACATCGTCTCTAAGTTCATTTCCTTTGTAGAGCTGCTCTATGTACTCTTTCCACCTTTCAGCTTTCGCTTCTTTGCTGAGAACTGGTTTCCCATCTGAGTTCTTGATATTCGTAGAGTTGCTTTTCTTGTCCCCAAATGTCTCTTTTATTTTCCTGTAGGCAGTATCTACTTTTCCCCTTGCTATACATTCTTCTACAGATTTACATTTGGCTTCTAGCCACTCTTGCTTAGCCATTTTGCACTTCCTGTCAATCTCATTTTTTAGACGTCTGTACTCCATTTTGCCTGTTTCATTTACTGCATCTTTATATTTTCTCCTTTCATCAATTAAATTTAGTATTTCCTGTGATATCCAAGGATTTTTTGTAGGTCTTGCCTTTCTACCTATTTTGTCCTCCGCTGCCTTCACTATTTCATCTCTCAATGCTACCCATTCCTCTTCTACTGTTTTATTTCCCCCTGTTTCTGCCAATTGTTGCCTAAAGCTCCCTCTGAAATTCTCCAGAACTTCAGTTTCCTTCAATCTATCTAAGTCCCATCTCCTTATTTTCCTACCTTTCTGCAGTTTTTTCAGCTTCAGCCTACAGTTCATGACTAACAAGTTATGGTCAGAGTCTATATCTGCCCCTGAGTATGTCCTGCAGTTTGTAACCTGGTTCCGGTACCTATGTCTTACCATTATAAAATCTATCTGATATCTTCCGGTGTCTCCTGGTCTCTTCCATGTATACAACCTTCTTTTGTGATTCTTAAACCACGTGTTTGTTACGATTAAATCATGTTCCGTGCAAAATTCTACCAGGCGACTTCCTCTTTCATTCCTCCTGCCCAGTAATATTCACCTATTATTTTTCCTTCTCTTCCTTTTCCAACTACCGAATTCCAGTCTCCCATCACAGTTAAGTTTTCCTCTCCCTTAACTGTCTGAATAATTTCCTTTAGCTCCTCATATATTTCTTCGATCTCCTCATCATCGGCAGAGCTAGTTGGCATATAAACCTGTACTACTGTTGTCGGTGTTGGCTTCGTATCTGTCTTGACAATGATAATGCGATCACTGTGCTGCTCATAGTAGTTTACCCGCATTCCTATTTTCTTATTCATTATCAGTCCTACTCCTGTGATACCCCCAACTGATTTTGTATTTATAATCCTGTACTCACCTGACCAGAAATCCTGTTCATCCTGCCACCGAACTTCACTAATCCCCACTATATCTAACTTCAACCTATCCATTTCCCTTTATAAATTTTCTAATTTTCCTACCCGATTAAGGGATCTAACATTCCACGCTCCGATCCGTAGAATGCCAGTATTGTCTTTCCTGATGACAACATCCTCCTGAGTAGTCCCCGCCCGGAGATCCGAATGGGGGACTATTTTACCTCCGGAATATTTTACCCGAGAGGATGCCATCATCATATGTTCATACAGTAGAGCTGCATGTCCTCGGGAAAGATAACGGCTGTAGTTTCCCCTTGCTTTCAGCCGTTCGCAGTAGCTGTGTGGCAAAGCCACATTAGTTGATGTTACAAGGCCAGCTCAGTCAATCATCCAGACTGTTGCCCCTCCTAACTACTGAAAAGGCTGCTGCCCCTCTTCAGGAACCACACGTTTGTCTGGCCTCTCCACAGATACCCCTCCGCTGTGGTTGCACCTACGGTACGGCTATCTGCATCGTTGAGGCACACAAGCCACCCCACCTCGGCAATGTCTGTGGTTCATGGGACAAACTACCATAATAAAACAAATTTTGAAGATAACTGTATGAGCCAGTCAAATGTTTTTGTTTGCTTCAGTTTAAAAATGGCCTCAAATCAATTGAAGATGAACCAGTTCAGCCGTCTTTCCACCTCAATTACGAATGAAAATGTGAAAGTTTGTGACTTACTGTGCTCTGATCATAGACTTATGGTTGTTAGGGAGATGCCTGATGAATCTGAACATGCATAGTTTCCACAAAATTCATTGCAAAAGTGTTGTTAAAAGACCAGAGACAATAGACTCTGTTGACAAATCGTGGGTATATGGATGTGATGCTGAAAGAAGTGTACTCTCTGCAGAGGAAGACTCCAGGTTCACTATGACCGAGAAGAGTATGGCAGTCAGTCAAAGGTGAAGACAATGTTGGTGAAATTCCCCCTCCCTCCAATTCTACCAGAATTGTGAATCATGAATTTATTCTGGAGGACAAACAACAAGGAGGAGTACAAATGTCCTTGATTGTTTGCGCAAAAAGATGTAGAAGAAAAGGCCTACATTGTGGAAACACAGGAGTTGGGTGCTACACCATGACAATGCTTCAGCTCACCATGCTTTCTCCAGCATTGAATGTTTGACAAAATTCCTGGGCTTCCGCAACCACCATATTCTCCTGATTTGACCCCTATGGACTTCTGCTTGTTTCCTTAACTGAAATTTTCACTGAAAGGGAAGTGATTTGATTGAAGGCATCTAGGCAAACATGGAGAGCATCCTTAACACACTTCTGGAAAAAAAAATCCAGGAATGTTTCCAAAAGTGGAGACACCATTAGAGGCTGTGTGTACAGTCAGAAGGGGAATATTTTCAAGGAGATAGGTCACAGTTGCATGTAAGTTCTACCATTGTAAAATTACAAGCCCATTCTTAAAACTTTTGAATCACACCTCATAGAATTGGTCTACATTTGAAATTTCTCCCATATAACCTGCAGATGGTGCAAAACCTGAAGGAAAGATTACCACTTGAAATTGGAATCTAACTGATCATAAATAAGGACTGGCTTTCTACGCAAGTTGTAGATGTCAGATGAGACCCATTTTCACTACCTCACATGTTACGTGTGTAAGCAGAGCTACCTTCACTGATATTGCACTGAAATAATAATTTTGTGTGACTCATTGGCCTGGTTCAAGTATTTCAATTGGACACTGCTTCGGTGACTTGCGTGTCCCTAGCCTACCCCAGTTATCCAACTGGGGAAAGAGGACCTACAGCTTAATGTGAAATCCAAACCACATGTCATTTCTCGTGACTCTTGGATGGGTTAAAGTGCAGACTGAAAGAAAAAAAAAAAAAAAAAAAAAAAAAGTAAAAATCTGAAGTCTAACCGGGTTTTGAACTCACTACCCTTAGATTTCCATTCGAGCACTTTATCCCAAGACCACCATGTCCAACTAGTCAGGGCAGCACAGCACTTGCGATGTGGGCACAGCTTAAGAAAAAAATTCTTCCATCCCTTTCCAGAAATACGGTATTGTAAATGGGTCATTCCATGTCAATTCAACACACCTCTCAACCCGACCCTCCGATTTCTTTCAAATTTGTGCATTCAATGACCTAGATAAGTGATGGAAAATTATCAGTTTGCAGGGCTGTATTACAACTGCAAAGAAAGAGGTTTGGAATTTGAGTGAAATTTACATGATTCTGTCTCAACATAAAACACTGTAATTCTGGTTCTAATTAAGTTACAGCAATGAAAATGGCACCGCTGGAAAACTAATGAATAGACCTTTTCACTGATAGACCACATGGCAGGTTTCTGAATATTTTTATTCTAAAGGTCATTGACCTTGAATATCTCAAACACCCCATCCTCTGGAAAAATATATTTTATTGTTCCATTATGTTACTACAAATATGGTAAATATCGAGATGGCACACCAAAGTCATCATTCATAAAAAAAAAGAAAAAAAAATTGCCAATTTAAGTACACCATTAACCGGCAGTAAGCAGCTATTAGCCTTGATCCATTTTTTTTCCATAGAAAAGGAGCCAACAGCAGTTACTTTTATTTTGACCAATTCTGTAATATTTCTAGGTGTGAATAGCTAATCAGAGAGACTTTTATTTCAATTGATCAACATTAGATTGTTTTAGTGAACAGCCAGACACACTTATTTAATCACCAGACTGTTTTACAGCTTTGTGTTGTTTAATCAAAGTGTTGTGTAGATGTGTTGTAAAGAAACATTTAGTAATAATTTGGGATTTCAAGTCAAAATTGTGTTGTTGCAATTCATTTAGGGAAGTAAGTCATGCAAGAGTGCAGAAGAATTTAAGGAATGTTCAGGAGTGGATGATAAACAAATGTCCTAATGTATTTTTAGGTGGAAAAATTTGCAGTAAATGTAGAAAGAAACTATCATAAATCCCAACAAGCACTGCAGATATTGCCTCAGTTGAGCCAGGTACTTTCAGAGAAGATTTTAGTGAAGATGAAGTAGGTTCAGATCTGGCACCCAGTTCTTCAAATAGCAGCCTTTAGTTGTTTTTGTTGTGGTCTTCAGTCCGCAGAGTGGTTTGATGCAGCTCTCCACGCTACCCTGTCCTGTGCAAGTCTTTTCATCTGAGAATACGTTCGGCAACCTACATCCTTTTGAATATGCTTACTGTATTTGTCCCTTGGTCTCCCTCTATGATTTTTACCCCCACACACTTTTTTTCTAATGCTAAGTTGACATTTCCTTGGTGTCTCAGAATGAGAAAAACAGCCCTCGGTATTTAGGTGAATCTCCTGTGAGGAAAGAGGCTTCAGAGTGAGAAAGAGTACCCAAAGCAAAAACTAAAAAAATAGCTTCTGTGTTGGAGCATACTTATGGGGCACAACTGGAAAAAGAAGACAGTGAAAATAGAGAAAGTGAAATCATCACTCAGCTGAAAGATAAGTTTCACAAGTCAGACCATACATGTGACAAAATACAAATTCTAATTGTACTTCCAAAGAGTTGAAGTATAAGGAAAACTATGAAAGAATTTTCTGCTTCAGATTACATGGTATGGAAAGCAAAAGAGTTTGTAGCAGAATATGGTATATTGGCGACACCAAAGCCAGGGAAGACATTATGTGAGAGAACCGTTCACCATGTGTGTGATTTTTACTGTGATCGTGACGTGAGCCATATGATGCCAGGAAGGAAAGACTGCATCTGTGGAAGAAAGTGGAATTACAGTACATAATCAGAAGCAGCTAGTGTTGCACAACCTTAAGAAACTATATTCCTGTTTCAAACATAAATACCCAGATATGAATATTGGATTCTCAAAATTTTGTGAGTTGCACCCAAAGCTCTGTGTTCTTGCCAATGCCAGTGGGACCCATACTGTGTGTGTGTGTGTGTGTGTGTGTGTGTGTGTGTGTGTGTCACCAGAATTTCAAGTTAATGATTGAAGGGAGTAAACTGAAAGCACTAACAAAGTGTGAAGAACACACATTACCATCAAGCAATCCTGCACTACCGGCATATTTCTTAGGTTCATTTTCCTATTGTCCAAGTGTGTATGATCTGTGTAGTAAGAACTGAATCGACGGAATTACATATAAATGTTGGATAACTACGGGCAGGATAATTCTAGAGGCTATAGCAAAGTCAACAGATGATTTCATCGAGGTTACAACAGCTCCTGGCACACTCATTTATCTCTCAGCAGTAGTCATTTTTCTGTAAAATCATTAAAGAAGGTCTCAAAGTAAATGAGAATCTTGTTCTTTGTGACTTTGCAATAACATACTCCTTCGCATTCAGGGATTCCACTGGAATAATTCACTGGCAACAATTCACCCATTTGTAGCTTACTAGAGAGACTCAAGCATTAATGAAATATGACATGTATCATACGTAGAAATATCTTACTGCCTTCAGCATGATACAGTGCACGTTTATTCTTTTCAGAAAAATGTCATAAATTTCTTAAAATCTCAGTTTTCAAATCCAAAGCACATTTATCACTTTTCAGATGGATGTGCTGCCCAATACAATAACAGAAAGATCTTTATGAATCTGTCCTACCATCAGGAAGATTTTAATGTTACAGCAGAGAGGCTTTTTCTTCCCCTCTTTTGCTACAGTGCATGGTAAAGAACCTTGTGATGGAGTAGCAGGGACTGTAAAGAGATTAGGAAGACTTGCCAGCCTCAAGCTACTAATGAAATTCATATTCTGACGTCAAGACAGTTGTTTTAGTGGTGCAAGGAAAATATTCCTTCATGTATCTTCCATTATACGTCGGTTTCCCATCATAATGAAGATTCGACCAAGCTGAAACAATGTTTCAAAAATACAAGGACAATTGCAGGTTCCCATAAGCTCCATTGTGTAATACCTGTTAACAAAGGTTTAGGAAGGACGAAAACATATTCTGCTTCTTCACTGAGTAGAGAAGAGTCAGTGATTGCTATGGTAAATGAAATGTTGCCTGTATGTATGACAATCATTGGTGGGTTGCATATGTCGTACAAACATGTGAAGAAACAGGTGAAGTAAAGGTCAACGTCTTGCATTCACATGGACTGTTTTTGTAATTTGTGTTTTTTGTATCCCACCCTCGTCGCCACTTTTGTGTCCCATCCTCGTCGCCACTTTTGTGTCTCGTTTCCGCCGGTTGTCTTTGGTGTAGGTGGCCGAGTAGAGAGTGTTCGATACAGGGAAATAGGATGCATGCGTGTGCAGGTACAGAGTCTGATGTGACCAGCCAGTGGGACAGCAGAAACTAGAAACACTAAGCTAGATTAGAACAAGTTATATATTTTGTAGAAATATAATACTTAACTTTTACAAAGTTCATGACTGCCAACTAAGAATACTGCTGAGACATAGTTGAACTAGGTAATGGCCTGCCTACTGATGAGACCTAGTGCCTGTCTGAAACCCAAGTGGCCAATGCAGTTCAGTGGTGGCCACGAGTGGAGTTTCAGCAGAGGGCGCTTGTGGCCGACGTCGTAAGAACGCCGCGCCGTGCGTGCATGGCAGCGTGCGTCGAAAGTATGTGGCATGCACTTCAGACTTGTGTGACACCACAGTGTTTCCTGCCAAACCAGTCACTTGTGTCATCAGTAAATGTGACATTATCGCAAGAGTTGATCCAGTGACACCAACTGGAAGGACATACAATCTTCCTGCATGAGATCTGGCCAATATTAACAATTTAGTTGGAGAATTGTGAGGAGAGATCTAATCACTTCTCATTGCTTTTTCATTAAAATTGTAAAGTAAATGGTTCATAATGCCATTGTAATAATGCAAACCATATTTTTGTTGAATATTACTTATGGATTGTATGTTATCATAATTTGTGTTTCATATATGTGAGCTACCTTCTTCATTTTGGTAGTGTATTGATGCTGACAAAATATTTTTTTGTGAACGATGCCTTTGGTGTGCCATCTTGATTTTTACCATATTTGTAGTAACACAATGGAACAATAAAATATGTTTTTTTTCCCAGAAAATTTGAAGATGGGGTGTTGTCAGATATTCAAGGTCAAAAGTCAAGGTCAATGACCTTTATAATAAAAATATTCAGAAACCTGCCATGTGGCTTGTCAGTGTAAAGATCTATTCATTAGCTTTCCAGTGGTACTATTTTCATTGCTGTAACTTAATTAGAACCAGAATTAGTGTTTTATGTTGAGACAGATGCATGTAAATTTTGCACAAATTCCAAACATTCCAGACCTCTAACTTTCTTCTTAGTTGTATTACAGCCCTGCAAATTGGCATTTTTCCATCTCTTATATGGGTCTGTGAATGCATCAAATTTGAAAGAAATCTGAAATGGTCAGATTGAAAATGTTAATTTACTGTGTTGAATTGATGTGGAATGTCCCAAATAGTGTAAGAGTACTGCATATCTGATAATTCAATCCTGTAGCAGCTAAAATGTCACAAGTTTGTAATTTTTATCAAAGAAAAGGGAAACTCTGGTTTTTGTGACTATCAAGAACATGCCTTCAACTAAACTGCAGGTGTTCCTATAAATAACATAATTAGGACTGAAATAAAACATTCAAGTTGTGTTACAAGAATAACAGAATCCCTAACTAAATAAGTAATGCTTGAAATATTTGTCAATTTTGCAATAACAAATTATGAAATAATCACCAGTTCAAAATCTGAGTATAACAATTCACATATCAGCTCTTGCAAAATACTGTAAAACATGTTGACTATCCAATTATAATTCCATAATGCATATGGAAATGTTAAAGTTCTGAATTTGCACACATTTAGCACTTCCCTAAGTTTAGTTTTGACTGCTGTTGGACATATTCAGGGGACTGTTTGTCACACTGATTCTATCAGTTTGTTTTGAATCTCACCAGTTAATCAGATGTGTGGACATTATTCTTCCAATTGCTCTATCTCCACCACAACCATTAGGGCAGCTCAGCCTGTCATGATGGAAACCGAAAAGTACATGTATACTGAAGCACAGTGGCTAAATAGGACAACTTTGGTACCTGCAAGTCTGGCTAAGTTGAAAGAACTGATGCCCCTGACAACAGATTGCATTGTCAGCTCTACATGATATAATATGATAATAGCAAGGTGCATATGTATCAAGTATTTTCATTGCTGTTCAGTTGTAATGCTGGTATCAGCTAAATAAACGGAAATACCTAATGGAGATGAGAAATTAAAATTGGGGAATTTTTACTAGACACAAAACAGATTAAGCCCAGTATGAGAAAAATTTTCATGTTTTAATGATGATGCTTCAATAACATCTGTTCTGCAAAATATAATATATATTATGGCAATTACGTCTATTAGTTGTTCTTTATTGAGTTCTAGAAAGTAATTTCATTTCTATATTGCATATTAACTAGGGTTTGTGAACTAAAGGCCTAGACATTGCCTAAAACTACTTTCGACATACCACATTGTGGATGGTGCCTGAGCTAGGCTCATTCAGCAGTAGTTCGTCAGGTGAACAGCACCCGAGTCTAACTCGTGCAATGCTAAAAAATTAATAGCCATTGCACAACCTGCCCTCTGTTGGTAACCACGTACAATTAAGAAGGAAGGTTCCCTGCATTGTGCTGCCACATAGTAAGTGGAGTTGTAACTATTTGTACACTACAAAAAGGCTTTGTATTTCCTGCTCTGTTGAGTTTTACACTGCTTTCGAGTGCTATTTGCATTGCTCGCACTCTGCATATTCTCGATATGGCGAATTTACATGAGAGCAATATTTTCATAACCCTTGAGAGGAGGAGAAGAAGGTGATTATCTGTAAGAATCATATGTACAGGGCTGTTTTTTTTTGGGGGGGGGGGGTGGAGGGGTATAAAAACAATATGTAATTAAAAAATTATCTATCTGCTAATTTTAATAATTTAATTTATTATTATTATTTTATAGATAAATGAGGTTACAAATGAGACAGCCAACTAAATTATTGCATTTGTATTAAAAATCTGTAATTCCTGGAAAGCTTGTTAAAAACAGCAGCCCATTTGCCCCATCCAGGGTCACTTACGTCAATCTTAAATGTGTTAAAACAGTACTGGAGCACAAAAAACATGGTAAAAATTTAATGCAACTTAAAATAACAAATTTTCGTGGTATGCAACATTATGCTAAGAAAGCATTAAAAATCCACTATGATCCCAAAGATAATATGAATTATATTAGGTCTTGCCTTGTGATACAGGGTAAAGAAAGATTTTAACAATGGAAAATCCAATTGGAATATCAATAATGGAGGATAGGTAACACCTCATCGTAATGAGGCTCGCTGAGCTGCTGACAGACATGAAAATAGATAATCACATCCACACAACTTAAATTTTCGACCACGGTTTTCATCAGAAAAAGACACATATACATTCACACAGTCATTCAGACAGCTATACACAAACAACTATCATGTCCAGCCACTCCAGCAACACAAGCTAGATTGTCCAGCTTGTGTTGCTGGAGTGGCCGGACAATATAGTTGTGTGTGTATAGTTGTTTGAATGATTTTGTGAGTGTATGTTTCTTTTTCTGACGAAGAACATGGCTGAAAATTTTAAGTTGATTGCGTGTGATAATCTACCTTCGGATATGTCAGCAGCTCAGCGAGCGTCTTTATGGTGAGGGTAGAGAAAAACTTTCATAAACTATATCGGCTCACAAAACAACAATGAAAGTATAAAAAATAAAACTGCTGTGTTGTGAAGTGCTGAGGGAAGGCAGCCAGACAAGCAAGATTGATAAAGAAGATACAAAATCAATCAATTGATTAGATTTAGAAATGGTAGCTGTATTTCAATGAAAACATTTGAGACATTGTTGCAATAATTTGAAGTTGATAATTTTTTAATGTCAATTGAGAAAATCTTCATTGTCTTTTAAAATCAGAATATTCTTCTCCCAGTATAGCTGCTCAAACATTGTAACTCCCCCTGCTGGGATTATCCCATTTCTATACCTAGGTAGGCCTGCGCCAGTTGCTAGCCTGTGCCGACAGTCCTGATTGAAGCAGTGTCTTGGCCATTTCATACTCTGCCACACAAATAGATAAGCTCATCTCACCTCCAGCCCAAACAGAAGCCCGAATTATCCTCCAAATATTTACTTGCCCAAACTGCGTTTGTCATCCCCTTTTGTATATAAATTCTTGTTTCAATTTTGAGCAAATGCTCCAAAGAACAACCTACATTGAAGTGGACTGAAGCTCCACAATAACTTGTTTTGCAAATTTATGGGATATTTGTAAGCAGCATACCCTCGTGACATAATTCCTGTGGAGTAGGTTTACGGTCAATTCATAAGAAAAGCTAATTCAGAGTTTGAGGGGGGAGGGGGCAGTGCAGGAAACAAACTGTGCACATACTCTTGGTACATAGGATACTGAGGGGGAAGGTGGACTTGTAAGACTGTAAGCCCCTTTACACATTCTCACACATACTCAAATCTGTCTAGACAGACCTTGTTTGCAAAGACGAGTTGTTCCGTTTAACTTACTCTTCGGCAGGAGTTTTGGTTGGTGTCCAGCCTGTGCAAAGTCTATCAGGGTTTGAATTCATACACACAGACAAGTTTTATCTTGTAAAAAATATTTCAGACTAATTGCTCAGTCCATTGTTATTTTGGCGAATGTCGCATCAGCGTTGTGATAAGCAGAATTTGCTGTAGGTTCTGAAGATTTGCAAATTTACTTTAAGTAGTTTGCAACAGAATTTATATCTGCATGGAAAATTTTCTCATTACTTTGCCTTTCTAACTAAGATGTTACATGTTGCAAAAGCACTAACAATATTTATTTTCTCATTCTTTAATAGTTGAACCAATCATCTTATTCAAATTTTAGCTTCATTAAAAGATTAATATGTGACAATGACTCAGAAGGGAATGGTCGGACTTGTCATGTCGAAACCTGTGTTGCTATTTTTACCACTGTGAGTTAACATTGAAGGAAGTCTGTATGCAGACGGTTAGCTGCTGACATGACCTGGAAGTCTGTAAAAACTTTTATGAAGTATGATATTATTGTAGTATGGTTTCCGTGCATATAACTGCCTGTTGTACTACCCTCACCTCTCTTGCTACGTTATACCAACCCCATCTAGGGACAAGGTGGTGTTAGCTACGCACCACTCTCCTGCCACAGCAGTGAGAGAGCTGATTCACCTGGTGAAAGTGATCGTACAATAATTAATAAATACGATAATAATAAATTTGTTAACAGATGTAGCTGCTATGTTATGTACAACATTCTTTCCAAATAGCTATGAAATAGACACAAATACATATACGGTTTAGAATATGTCAAACTTTTATTTCTTGTAATTACCGCAAATGTGCGAAATATTGATACAATGTTGGAAAAATAGGTTTTTTTTATGCACCAAGAACATACAAGCAAAGACAACATATGACAGCCCTGCGAACCACAGACGTTGTCAGACGTCCGTAGACAAAACTCGGCAGGTTTGAGGAAGGAATCGGGCCTAATATCAGTATATTTTGAGACGTGTCACGCATATTTAATCACATTTTGAAACCGTGGGGAGGAAAACTGATAGAATACGACTGATTGCAACTTGAGAATATTGTCATGGAGATAGACAGAAAACCACAGCGATTTGCACACAATAATTTTCTCCTTTAGTTTTCTGTAATATGCCTTCCACTGGCGAAAAAATTCTCTGTCTAACGGTTTAATTACATTCGTCGTGCTGGGTGGAATCTGAAGTATCTCTACTACTTTGTCAGGCTGAGCTCGAAATACAGCTTTTAATGAATCAGAACTTTTATGACCTGACCTCGATTCTAGAAGGAGAAGAGATTTGTTCCCGCAGAATGGAAGAAAAGCACGACGCATGAAAAGTGTGATGTTATCATTTCCCATTTTTACAGACTTCGATGCGTCTACCACAAGAGTGTCTGGATAGAACATTGTTTGTTTGACACGTGGTCCAGAACGTCCAGTTGGTTCTTGAAGACACACATATAGTTTAGGCATTATAGTGTATGAATGGGTGAGTGCAGTCGTGGACTGTGCAATTGCCTCAATATGTTTTTCCCCTTTGAATGACAGTGTTGTTTTCGCATGCATTTCTTTTTGAAAACCTGACTGATCTGCATTGTAAACATAAGATTCAATAAAACTGGCGATATTTTCTGCAGTCGTAAGAAAAGCTTCTATAATTTCCATTTGAGTCAGTTCATTTTTCGACCTGTTTCTCGATACATTTTCTTTTTGTGCCACAATTTTATGTGATCTTTTGAAGCAACTAATCCAACTTTGAGAAGCTGTAAATTCTTTAGCGCCTATTGCGTTGGCAATCTCTAATGCCCAATCACGCAAAGGTGTGTCGCTGACACTCAATGACTGTCGTCTGGCATCGGTAAATTGCTCAAATGTCGCACATTTATCTCCGTCACAATTTCCAGTCGACTCTTACATCGACCAGTGATTTCCTTTTTCCATCTATACAATTCACATTCAGAACGAACAAAGTGATACATAATTCAAACAGTACTGACAAGTACGCGTTTCTTGCCACTTTCGTTCAACCAATACTTCACTGATTTTTCTTTGTCTGATAATGTAGTTGCTGCTGCTGCTTTCAGAGATAATTGATGATGGTACGTGGCACTATCACTCGAAGAGTCTTTATGTGTGCAACTTTCTTCCGTTTCTTCGCCATCTGTAGATTCACAGTCTGCAATATCGAGTGTTGCAGTAGTTTCTAGCCACATGTCTGTGCTGTTTACATGCTTGTCTAGAAGTTTAACTACCATGTCGCACATCACATAGTGTTCTCGCATGTTTTCTGTTGATTGTTTCATTTGGCATCTGTGGCAAATCTCCATGGCAAGCAGCAAAACATTTACAGGGTTTGCCATCACCTGTGAGGGGAGATTGAATGTTCACCATAAAGTGGCTTGTGGAGTATAGATGTAGATGTATAGAATATCTTTCACATCACTAACCAGTTTCAGGGCGGTATGTTTTGAAATACGTACCAGAAATGAAAAGGAAGTGCATACCCCAGAAACGAATATTCGTTTCCTCTTTCCAGCAAAACTGTGCAACAATATTCCTCTTTAGTGAATTCCGCGATAAGACGGCCGCACCTTCCGACCATGCGCACAATGCTCACCATAACAAAAGTTCAAGACTCGCCATTTCCAGGGGTGGCCAGCCATCACCGCAAGTGCCAAGCAGGAAAAACAGCAATTTTTGTGATTTTTTTTAGGTGACTTCCAGATCATGTCAGCAGCTAACACTCTGCATACAGACTTCCTTCAATGTTAACTAACAGTGCTAAAAATGAATACTTGTTTCGGCATGACAAGTCTGACCATTCCCTTGTCAGTTTTGAAGCAAGCCTCTTTTCTTTTATCAACTTCTGAAATAATAGTTGTAGATAACACAGTTGCTTGATAAGCAAATTTTCTCAGTTAGGCCATAGCCTCTGTACTGTTGACCTATGAATTCAAGACTGAGAAAAATTGTACCTATGGATAGAATGTGTAAATGATACGTAAAATTTGCAGGCAGTTGTGAATCTAGTCTGGACCCTTAATGCCAAATAGTACTGGCAACAAACTCTCATTTACATACAGTTTAGGTTCCAAGCTGTGCTTAAGGTGCTATCTATTAGTTACTGGTTAATATGTATATCGTTTCCGAAAAAATTGTGAAATCAAAATTGATAGTTTTGTGTTAAATTATGTTGCTTGTGCTTCACTCCTGCATCATTCTCAAAGAAAATTCAAAATTAGAAAGAAAATGAGTAAGGTTTTTTTAACATTTATTCATAAATAATGCTGATTTTTTGTTCACACAACTTGTTCATTAATCTGTTAACAGCCATGTGCCCATCAGTGGCCACAGCACAGTTGTATCTTACACTGTACATTTAAATGATTCTGACTTGACATGGTGGTAAAACGTCCATCATTAAATATGCTGCATTCAACATGCATGATGCTGTATTACTGCAAGTGTCCAATGTAGTGGTATTGATGAGTTAGCTTATTGGGAGTTCCTATACATTGTGCCTCCATTAATCTTCGCGTTGTTGGACACTCCTGCTGTACCCTTCCCAGTCATCTTTCACTGGAATTCTTAAAACAGATTATCTAATAGTGAACACTCCAGGTTGGATTTCAACAATATAAAGAAGACAGTTTACATTTTAGTGAAAAGGCATAACAATGAGCTGCAACAGGCACATAAAAAAGACACACACATAAAACACTTATTCAGTCAGCCTTGGACAACTTCATAATAAAGAGCACACCTCACAGTCGCACACACAACCACTTTCTCTGGTCGCTGTACTCCAAATCGGAGAGCGTGATTGAGACTGCAGTGGCTGGAGATGGCGGTTGTATGGCTGTGAGGTGCGATTTTGTGCTTTTTATTGTAAAGAAGACCAAGGCCGATAGCTTAAGTTGTATTTGTGCATCTTTTTTATGTGACTGTCACAGCTCATCATTATGTCTTTGCAGTGAGTTGTAAATTGTCTTTATTATATTGTTAAACAGGTTATATTTTAGATATCTCCCCTTGAATTGCAATCCATAAACCACTATTTTACTTTTGCTCCCATCAGTTCTATGGCACTCAAATCACAATTACAGGGTGGTCTTTCTGTTTTGTCATTTCATCAGTAGCAATTTTCAGTAGGTATATGTTCTTGAATGAAAGTGAACAAGCCTACTTCCTCTTGCTTTATGAGAAAAACTCCTCTTTTGCAGCCAATCCAACACACTCACTTTGGTATCATATCATATGGATGTTTTGTCTGCCAGTCTATTATGGCACAATAACTGACTATGGAGAAGATCATATTTGCAAACCCCCTCTTGGTAATCACATTTTGAGTATTTATTCCAGAATTTTAGTTGGGCTTTCTTGACAAACTTTTTTCTTTGATCCAACCCTTGTGGAAAATACAGAAAATAATCAAATCTTGAAAACTTAGTATAATAGGATAGATAAAAAAAAATCAACACACCAATTTGCAAAAGGGGGAAAATACAGTTGAAAGTTTGCAAGCTTTCAGAGTCTTTACATTGAAGGAAGGGAAGAGAAGAGAGATGAAGGAAAAGGAATGGCGAGGGTTAAGAAATGGGAAGAGTTACAGTAAAGTTGCCCAAAACCATGGTTCAGAGGAGACATTTGATAGGATGAGGAGGAAATATAAATAGAAGTAGTTCCCCAGCACATAAAGTTGACATCACCTTCCTTCCAACATTAACTGACATATTACTGTCTATCCTGCTTTCACCCAAATAGAATATTTCTGTTGCTTATTGCATTATATGTTTCATTTCTACAATAATGTTTCAATGTTCTAGCACTAAAGACCTCTTATTCAGCAAAATATTGCACAGAGGTGCATGTTTTTGCTGATACGAAGAAATCTTCTACACCAAGTAGAAGTCTTAGATTGTCTCATGACAGCTGTCAAATTTCTGAAACTGAATTTTCTCAGTAGATGTTGGGTGAGTGAAAGAGATTTAAACATCAGAAAGCATTTTTGCAGAATGTAGTTACAAGTATAAGTGGTTTCAAAAATTCAATTCTTTCACCTGGGGAGGAGAAAGAATTGATTTTTTGAAACCACTTACATGGTAGTTTAGGTTATGGTCCCAGGTATGATACTGTGCAGCCACAATTAGTTGCGTAAAAGTAGTGATGACAGTCATTTCTATTACAATGAAAGAAAATGGGGTCCAGATCTGCTGTGGCTGTTGGCCACACAGTAATCAACATTTTTGCCAATGTAGTATTTAACAAAGAGTAAATTTATTTTCTACTATATTCTCACTGTATTTGATTATTAAACTTCATATTGCTACTCCACTTGTGACAATTTTGTTTGATAACACTTGTCAATAATTATACACCTTTCATTGAATTAAATTAACATTTGAACACATACTAAGTTAAGAGTAATGTAGGTAGAGAAGTATAAATTGATACACATGCAGGAAACAACATGCTAATTATTTCTTTTGTCTCATATAAAGAAAGGAAGATTAGGGTTTAATGTTCCGTTGACTCTGGTCATTAGAGCCAGAGCTCACACTCAAGATTTTTGGACAAGGCTGAGGAAGAAAATCAGCCGTTCCCTTTCAAGAGAACCGTCCTGGAATTTGCGGGAGTGATTTAGGGAAATTACAGTAAACTAAAATCTGGGTGACCCGTGGTGGATTTGAACCAATGTTTTCCCGAATGCGAGTCCAGTGTGTTACAAATGTGCCACCTCACTTGGTGTGTATATGTTGTTCAATTTGTGACGTACTATTCATCAGCATCATTTAAGACTGATTATGGCTTTCAGCATTTATTCTAGTACATAGTACTACTTATAACATTTCTTCGTAATCCCATATTCAATGCTAACATTGATGCCTCATCAAATGTTAAGCCTGTTACCTCAAAATCATTCTTGATCAAATTCAAGTACTTCCTCCTTTGTCTATCTCAAACCCTCCTACCCTATACTGTCGGACCCATGAGTCTCTTATGTAACCTTGCTTTTCCCATGTATATAACATGACCTTACCATGTCACCCTGTTTGCTCTAATTGCTTCAACTGTAGTGTTAATTCCCAGTTTTTCTTTGATTTCACCATTATGGACACCCTCCTGCCATTGTCCCTATCTGTTAGTACCTGCAATCAACCTTGCTACTTTCATATCTGTAATCTGAACCTTATTAATGAGGTAACCTTTATCCACCCAGCTTTCATGTTGAAAGAATGAACAGTGCACTGATAACTTGTTCTTGGTACTCCTTCTTATAGAAGAGAGTAGATTGTAGCTGTGTGCTTGCTGTATTAGCTTTCCTACACATTGATTCCAGTTCTTTCACTAAATTCTAAGTACTTAAAACTGTCCACCTGTACTAACTTTATTCCTTCTATTTGGCCCTCAACCTATTTAAATCTCTTTTGCACAGAACTCAAATTACCATCCACTCTAATAATCTGTGTAAAGTCCTTTAATTGGCTGCATAAGTTTACCTCCTATTCCATAATTTTGTTGGACTGTCATTAGCTTCCTCCTAAAAACACAGTTTTAATCCTCTTCTATATCTATAAAACATAGATACAATTCCTTTTGTCACTCATACAACTTCTCCATTATCAGCTGTAAGCTAAAGATCTGGCCCTAACAGTGTCCCTCACTGATTTTCATCCAGCCTGTCTTCCACTAATATTCGCACAGTCCTTTTAAAAATTCTTGAGAAGATTTTGCCCACAACACTAATTAAAAGGGATACCTCTGTAGTTATTACAATCTTTTCTGTTTCCACATTTAAAAATTGGTGTGATTACTGCTTTTGTCCAATAAGATGGAACCTGTCCCTTCTCCCACAGCATTCAAATTGCCCATGTAACCATTTGAGACCTGATGTTCCACTATTTGTTGAGTTCTGACTTAATTTTATCTACCCCAGCCATTTCCTCAAATGTGATCATGTTTACATTATCATTCCCATCCCATTATACTTCAAAATTCGACACATCACCTAACTTTTCACTAAAATTGAGGAACTCTTCAAAATATTCCCTCCATCTGCCCAAGGCATCCACAGTAATCACTAGCGGCTTTCCTGACCTGTGCAAAACAGTTGTCATTCCCTTCTGCCCTCTCTTTCAAAGACTGCTAATTACACTACAGATAGGTCTTCCTGTGGGTTGACCAAAGTCTCCAACCTATTGCCAAAGTCTTCCCATGATTTCTGCTTGGATCCTGCAATTATCTGTTTGGTTTTGTTTCTTTCTTCAACATAAATTTCTTTGCTGGGTTCTAATATGAAGCCATTTTTCAAATATCTCTCCCCCTCCCCCTCCTTTTGTAGGCTTCCTTGACTGTTGTTTCTCCAAGTTGCCTGCTTTTTCCTGCCTTTACACACTACCATTGCAAGACATTCTCTAGACACTTCTAGTAGAGTGTCCCTGTACTTTATCCATTCATTTGTCAATGACTGTAAAAGGCTACATTCAACTAATTGGCACCTTTCTGAGATTCTTGTTATGTTATGCGCCTGATTTCTTTGTGCTGAAGCTTCTCCATTCGTATCCTACATACGGACCTGACTTCATGAACATTTGGCCTTACAAAACCAGAAGCAGATTAAATAATGATCAGTATCATCAAAGAACCCTCTGAAAACGTGTGTCCTTCACTGCCTTTCTAAATTCCTGATCTGTTATTATAGAGTCAAAACCAACCTCATTCTCCTGCCTTCTCAAGTATACCAGTGAATGCTCAAGCAGGATGCTAGCCTTACTTGCTCAAAGTCCCATTCACCCTGTTTACATGAGCTTCCAAAACTGGATTTCATAAACTGATTTCCCAATTCCACTTTTGGTCGGTCATGTAAACACTCCAAAATCAATTCTGGAAATCCACTTCCATAAAGTGGTTTTCCAGTTCCACAATCAATTGTTGTGCCCATGCAAATGCAACTGTTTTTGTAGTGTTCTTGTAAGATTGTGTTTTCCTGTTAAGAATTTATGGCACATATGGACAGAGTGACATTTTCTAGTATGAAATAAAAGTATAAATATTAGAGTGAGCATGTATCAGTGCATTTAAGTAAAGAAAAATAGCAATTGTGCTGATTAAATCAGGAACTGAATCAGCTGTTTTTCAGTCACCATATTAAGTGGAATAGAAAATCTCATTCAGGCTACAACATGTAAACATGACTGTGAAAAATGGTTTATGAAATTCAGATTTCGTCTTCCCCAAGATGTGTTGCCTGTAAATGTAGTGACTGGGTTTTACCCTAACAATTGAGGGACTAACGAGTGGATGTGGTAGTTTTTGCTGTCTAAGCACAAAGGTATATCCAACATTATTCCAAAGTAATTGGTATCCCAACTGTCAGGACAACTTACTTGGCTACTCATCTGTTGCCTGTGGTTCATGAACTAGGACATGACTACAGGTACCCACACGAAAAACCACAAGTTCCTACTATTAGCATCTTTAAAACTCTATGTCATTCCAAGTGAGGTGTCAATTTTTACTTATCTCTCCACATTATTCTGTGGAGTATTGACTTTTCAAATGCTAACACTCTTTTGGTCACCCTCTATTTTAGCTTTCATCAAAATCGTTATTCCGAAACTTTTTATGTGAGCTATGATCTATCTTATTTTTATTATGATAGTCAATTCTGCATTTGTAGGGTGGGAACAATGAAATATTTTACCACATTTTTTACCACATTTTTACAAAGATTGCCACACCTAGCTCATACATAATTTCCATGACAATCTCCCCTATATTGCGATAACACAAAACAAGCTGCTCTTTGAACTTTTCCAATGTCTTCTATCAATCATATCTGGCAAGAATCCCATAGCACGCAGCAATACTCTATAGGAGAGGAGAGACAGTGACAGTGTTAAGCATTGTTTAGTGAATTTTATGCACCTTCTAAGTGTTCTGCAAATGAAACGAAGTCTTGGTATTGCTTTCGCCACAACATTATCTGTGTGAGTGTTTCAGTTAAAATTGTTCATAATGGTATTTAGTTGAACTGACAGCCTTGAGATTTGTGAGATTCTTTTTTGCAGTTATATGGTAACTTCACATTTGCAAGGGACACCTTGACCTCGAACACTCTGAACTGCATGAAACCATGCTTGGAATAACAGGCAATCATAAAAAGGACAGTGGTGTGCATTTCCATGCAAAATGTTACATTGTATCTCAAGTAACATTCTAACAGAGAGAAGCAAAGTAACAAGATATCAATACCAAAGGAAGGAAATTATATGTAATTTAATCTCGGCAGTCTATCATTACATAATCAATCAGTAGCGCCAAAACTCTTTGCTTAAAGTACTTATAATAGCACAAAACACACATATACAACACTACCAAACCCCTGAAAGTGCTTACATTAGTCCACAAAGTGCAGATGCAGGATTTTGATGAAATGGTGAAAACAAAGTGAGAGAGAACAATGTGTGCACCTCACTAAAGCCACATTATCACTTTTGCATTCACGTTGTCCAATTTCAAAAGCCACACTATTTACATTTTTAAATGATGATATTGGTATGTCAATGACACACCCTGGCTTTCGCCAAGCATATTGCAACATAGGCTTATACGTTGGTGTATTTCTGTGTTGTGTAATATGTCTGCAAACTCCATATCCTCAGCCCTGATGTTATTTTCATAATCAGCATGTGACAACTTGGTCCCTAAGATTTGGACCGTGTATAGGATTAATTCTCTTCATGATATCACTGCACAGTTTACACAGTAACTCACTTGAACACTCCAAGAGACAAATATGTATTGCAGCTATACCACTCACGCAACTGGAGCACTGGTTAGTGCAGTTACACTATGCCACCATCTATTGGCGCTAGCAGACAAGTGCGGCATTTTGCATGGAAATTACGCACATTATTCTTTTGTTTATGATTGCTTGTTATTCTTAACATGGTTTCATGCAATTCTGAGCATTCGACGTCAAAGCTATTCCGTGTTAACTAAAGCCTGTCATTACTTTTTGCACCATACTGTTGACCATTCTGCAATTGGTTATGATATTCTGATGACTTTTCTTGACAGTACATGGTGGCATCATCTGCAAACAATTTCCTTCCAGTTCATCGTACCCAACTATATTTTCACCAACAACTAGTTCTCCCCTTAAGGCCTTATCTACTTTGGGTGCAGCAGTAGGCATATGCCAACTTATTCACTGGTCATCTAGAGGAATCCATTCCAAGCCTCCCATAATCCCAAACCTCTCACCTGGTTCAGATTCAGTTAAGACATCTTTGTGATCTGGATTGAGGATGAGTACAACCTATCTGCATTTCTCCTAAATTTTAACACTTTCTCTCCCATTCACTTCATCATGTCTTTCTCAACCTAACAAGTCACTTTCTTTGATGTTAACCTCCACCTCAAGAGTGACTACATCAGTACCTCCATCCACATCAAACCCACCAACCATCAATAATGCCTCCATTTCAACAGCTGTCACACATCCATAGTAAGAACTCCTTTTCATACAGGGTAGCTACTTGTTGTCATTGCGTCAGCTGCCTTGAGCAGTGCTTCTTCAAATATCTCACTGAGGACTTCACACCAATATTAACTTCCCAATTTTGTCTGGAAAATACCTCTCATGCATTGTTCCTTCAGCCACTTACCATCTTCCATATCCCCACTTTTTACCCATTAAACTTAATGCATATAATGCCAAAACAAGCTGTGTACAAAGAATCCTAATGTGATAAATGACCTGTATATGAGAAATGAGTTTGGTTTCATGTTTTAACATTTTGAACCAGATGCCTTTCAGAATCAAATATTATCATCCTACCTTTATCCTTCTTTTTTTTTCAGTTGTTTCTGGAAAATATGAGGCATGAAGTATCCAAAGCAACAGAATTCATTCAAAGCAGCCTTTGAATGGTCCCTGAAAGCATAGTTTGGTTGACATTATCAAAAGGGATTTCTGATCAGTATGAGTAATTAGCCATAGTTATGTGCATAATTTGGTACGATCGAAGTTATTCTTGTTTATTCTTTCACAGTTGTGTAATTGGAAGCAGTTTATTGTCAAGTTCAATGTTATGTTCAGTAACAACTGATGTACAAACCACATCCCTGCATAAAATACAAATTGTATTAGGAGACATGTGAGAGTGAAGGTAAGCATTCAATTGAATGTTTTATTTATACACAGAAATGGACATTGATAATGTATGATCTTTAATATGTGTTTGCAGTTGTACATAGACCATTAAAACAATTTCAACAATTTACAGTGTACAATTCATTGTTAACAATCATTTGAAATGGTTAGTTTGTTGACTCCAATTGAGCACTGAGAAAATCCACTTTTTTTAGTACAAGGGTTGCCCAAAAAGTAATGCACCACATTGTTTTTCTTCAACAATTATTTATTGCACATAATCAGAATTACACACAGGAAAGAATGATGTTTCATCTACATACCCTACTTTTCTACACAATCTTTTTAGGACCTTCCTCAAACTTGGAACATGTTGCCCTATCAGCACCAATCCACAATCTGGTCACAGAAATGTAAATCACATCCTCATCATCTTCAAGATATCTTCTACAAATGGCAGTCTTTACTGGCCCAAACATGTGGAAGTCCAAATGACATCAGCTTGCTGCAACATGTAACTTGTGAGAGCCTCAGATGATCTCCCCTACTGCTGCAAATCTTGAAGTTCCACTGAACTGCTTTCTGATTACCTCACCCTCTGCATCAAGTGACTGTACTTCTTTAGATAACAGGCATGAGACTTTGTACAATTTTTTAAAATCTTCCCCACAGTTTCTCATCAGAGAGAAATTCAATGACAACATGTTACTTGTAACATTTACATACACCATTTTGAAATGCTCCCACAGCTTTGCTATCAGTTAGACAAACCAGAAATTTTGTGCACACACTCAGGAAAACTTCAAATATTTCATGTGTAATGTTTTGCATTCAAAAATTGTTTTTGGGTGAGACCTTCTAGGCAACCCTTGCATTATCAAACTTTTTCAATTGAAGGATTGAATCATTGCACAAATCAAATCAGAGTTGGTTGAATTACATATAGACTCTGCACCAACACTGAAGACCATTTACTTTTCAATTAATGAATTTAAATGTGGTCTTTACCCAAAGCTCGTAGATAGTCACTACGAACCTGTGCTTTGGGTAAGTTATTCGATTTCTATTTTTTATACATATTTATCCCACCAGAAAAGTTTCCTTCTATAATATTCATCTCCTCGTAACCACATCAACATGATAATTGATCTTCATCAGTGCAACAATAGATACAGGCAGGGCTGTATTTAGGGTATGTGACGGCCGTGTGCAGTAATATATTTTACGTTCCCCCAGCATCTGGGATTCAAACTGACTTCTAAAATAATAATAATAATAGCAATAAAACCTCTGGGTACGCCACTGCAATCAACACAACCTCAATTTTAAAATTTATTGCTGTAATAGAAAATCTGAATAATGATGATTTAATTTACATTAAAATAATATTTTTTTTAAATTTTCTGATAGCAAAATTTTGCCCCCCAATGCAGCTGTACATGTTGCACTTGCTAAATACGGCCCTGGATACAGGTAAGCAATATGTTGCATACCTCTAGTATACCATTGTACCACTCTTTTTTATAGGTGCACAGCTTTCTGCATCTTGTCTTGTGTTACACAAAAAGGAGAGATGGATTTATAGTGAGTGAATGTTGTGTTTTATATTTGTTTACCTGCAATTAATTTATGGAGAATTATTTGTGAAGGCACTATAATATTGAAATAAATCGCAATTTGCGATTAGTTATGGCATCATTTAAATGGAATACCAAAGTACCAAAGTGTGGCGAATGAAAATTTGTGCCCGGCTAGGATTCGAACCCGGTATCTCCTGCTTACTAGACAGATGCGTTGACCACTCCACCACCGAGGACACAGTGACCAACCCAACTACATAGGACTCTTTCCTGCATGTCTCCCGCCACACCCAAATCTCCACTCACCATGCTGTCTCTTTGCTATATCACAGCGTATTTGTTATGTAATGCTCGCAGCCACAATACTGTATTCCCGCATCAGGGAGAACAGACCATGAGGTATCGAGACACAATTAATTGTCATCAGGAGCCCATCCTCAGCTGTAGTAAAACTTAAGAAATTGCAAAAAGGTGGGCAAGTAAAAGGATGGGAGCTGGGTAAATTGAAGGAACCAGAAGTTGAGAGTTTTAGAGGGAGCATTAGGTAAGGTTTGACTGAAACAGAATCCGGTACATTGTCCTCGATGGCAAGCATTCATCAGAGACTAGAGTATCGTCAGAAGTGCCCTAGGGAAGTGTATTTATATAGGTGATCTGATGGACAGAGTGAGTTGCAATCTGTGGCTGTTTGCTGATGATGCTGTAGTGTACTGGACTGTAGTTGGATGCAGGATGACTTGGACAAAATTTCTAGTTGGTGTAAGGAATGGCAGCTACCTCTAAATGGACAAAAATGTAAGGTGATGTAGTGTAGGGTGAGAAACAATCCCATAATGTTTGAATACAGCATTAGTAATGTGCTGCTTTTAAATATTTAGGTGAAACTCTGCACAGTGATATGAAATGGAAGAAGCATATAAGGACAGTTCTGGGAAGACGGTCAGTCAACTTCAGTTTATTGGGAGAATTTTGGGAATATGTGATTTGTCTGTAAATGAGACCACATGTAAAATGCTTATATGGCTCTGTCTTGAGTATTACTCAAGTGTTTGAGATCCCCAACAGATCAGTTGCAGAAGAAATCCAGAGGCAGGTGGCTAGGATTGTTACTGGTAGATTCGTTCAATGAGCGAGTGTTACTCAAATGTTCTGGGAACTCAAATGGGAGTAGCAGGAGGAAAAGTGATGGTCTTTTCAAGAAACACTGTTGAAGAAATTTATTGGGACAGAATTTGAAACAGACTGTAGAATGATTCTACTGCCACCATCCACATTTTGAATAAAGATCACAAACATAAGATCAGAGAGATTAGGGCTCATACAGATACATACAAGCATTCGTTTCTCTCATTCTATATGGGAGTGGAACAGGTAAGCAATAACTAGTAATGACTAAATACCCTCTGCCACACATGTTTGGGTGGATTGCACAGTATGTATGTAGATGCAGAAAGTAATACAGTCGAAGAAGAATGGCTATCTTTGAGAGATAAGATCATATAGGTAGAAGGACAGTGCCTATTAGAAATCCTTGGAAAACACTTGACTGATGGAAGAAGAAAGTATAAAAATGGAGCTAGTGAAGCAAGCAAAATGGAGTAGATACATTACCTGGTCATAGTTCGCAGATCGTAGCTCTCGGTAACGGCTGGCTGAAATCTCATGGGACAAAAACTAATTCACTACAAATAATGTAGACAACACACAGAATGGCAATTCTTTGACACTTTTAATGCTGCCCCAATTTATGGCCAGCTTACAGGTCTCTTTAATTACAATTAATGTGACCAGGAATGCACATTCCACACATCCGTAATAGGAATTTACACAGTTCGTGTGTGGAATACAAAAGTTGGAGGTGTACATCTTAATGTGTCACAAATATTAATAGTTCATTCACAATACTGGTAGAAATACTTTCCATATGACTAATACGGAAGACCTTGTACATAATTGTTCAAAATTAAAGTTCAAACTGGCATGGATTGTGTCTCAGATTGCAGCCAAAACAATACTCTGCACTAGCATGAATTATGCCACAGACAATGGACAAAACAATGCTCTCTTACATGCTGCGAACACAACCTATTTATATCTTTCAAACAATGATACTGGAAATTGATTATTGTTAATTTTATACATTAAATTAATTATAATGGAAAAGTAGACATTTACATGCAACTGGCTATAGTAAAAGATGGCATAAATAATACTGAGGAATTGAATATACAAATAAAGGTTAAATGAATAGCATTTCCTTTGTGTATTTAACCAAATAGCTTTATCAACAATACTTTCATAATTAAAGGTAATTATACATAAACTAATGAGGGCAAAACTTTCCTAACATTACTTGTGAAACACAATAATACCTACTTCAATATTATGAGAAAGGAATTTAATTATTTTTAACAAAAAATACTAATTAGCCTACTATCTGAACTTTAACAATATACCTCTGGCACAAATTAATTAATATTTGCTAATCAAACAAACTTCTACAACAGCAAATAACAGGTACTGACTTCACCTAGTCACATTATAAAAAAGAATAAGTTTTGGAAAAGAAAATGATAATTGGCTAATTACATTCATATACACTATTATGCAACAGTGGTATCTGGAGGATCAGTAATGCAAGCAGATGAGAATAAATCCCAACATGCTTTGTTACAACAGGCAGTGCAGACTCACTAAGAAGGAGTGGCTAGAGGACAAATGTAAGTCCATATAAGGATGTTTAACTAGGGGAAAAATAAATACCACTTACTTGAAAATAAAAGAGACAATTGGAGATAAGGAAAGCAGCTTCATGAATATCAAGAGCTCAGATGTAAACCCAGTACTAAGCAAATAAGGGAAAGTCGAAAGATGTAAGGAATATATAGAGGGTCTATATAAGGGAAATGAAATTCATGGCACTTATGTAGGAACGGATGAGTCATTAGACTAAGATATGAGATACAATACAGTGAAAAGAATTTGTCATGGTACTGAAAGATTTGAGTCGAAACAAGACATCTAAAGTAGATTATATTCCCCCCTTAAAAGCTTATTTGTTGGGGGAGGAAGTCATGAAGAAACTGTTCCACCTTGTGTGCAAGATGTACAATACAGGATAAAGACCCGCAGACTTCAAGAAAAATATAATAATTCCAGTTCCAAAGAAAGCAAGTACAGACAAGTGTGAAAATTACAGAAACTATCACTTTGTTGCAAGTGCTAACATGAATTATTTACTGGCAAAAGGAAAATCTGGTAGAATCTGATCTCAAGAAAGATCAATTTGGATTTAGGAAAACTGTATGAATACGTGAGACAATACCGCCATTTCGAATTAAACCTATGTTTCCAACTTTTGTAGATCTTGAGAAAGCTGTTGACAGCAGTGACTGGAATACACTCTTTCAAATTCTGAGTGTAGCTGGTGTAAAATACAGGAAATGAAAAATTATATTCAACAATACAGCATTTTTAAGAGTGCTAGTGTATGAAACAGATGCAGTGGTTGCGAAGGCAGTAAGGCAGGGTAGTAGCCTTTCCCCAATGTTATTCAACTGGGACATTGTGTAAGCTGTGAAGGAAAGCAAGGAGAAATTTGGAGAAGGAATTAAATAACAGCTTTGTGCTTTGCTTATAACACAGTCATTCTACCAGACAGAGCAAAAGACCCAGAAGAACAATTGTTCGGAAAAAAGAATGGTATAAGATGGACATCACCAACATTAACACAAGGGTAATGGGATGCAGTTTAAGAAAATCAGGTGATGCTGAAGGTATTAGATTAGGTAACGAGACAACAAAGTTTTATTATTTGGGTAGCAAGATAACTTCTGATGGCCAAAGTAAAGAAGATATAAAATGCAGAATGGCTATGGGAAGAACAGCATTTCTGAAGAAGAGAAATTTGTTGACTTCCAATGTTAATTTAATTTTTAAGAAGTCCTTCTGTCTGGAGTGTAGCATTGTATGGGAGTAATATGTGGAAAATAAGTAGTTCAGACAAAAAGATGACAGAATCTTTTGAAATGTGAATGCTGAAGATCATATAGCTTTATCAGGTAACTAATGAGGAGGTACTGAATATAATTTGGGAGGAAATAGATGTTGAGGAATAGTCAGTTAGCATTGGAGGGAAGTGTGTGAGAAAGAGGATCACAGAGGGAAACTGAGATGTGAATACAGTAATAAGGTTCAAAGGGATGTAAGATGCTATTCTTACTCTGAGATAAAGAGGCTTGCACAGGATACGATACTATGAAGGTGAACATATTCACACCCTTTTAACACAATATGCTAAATCCCTTTACCCAGTCTCTCCTCCTAGTAAAGGTTTCATATACAACAGCTTCTTCTCACTGTCACTCTCTACCAGTTTTTCCCCATCGGTACTTCCTCTGTTTGTCTCTCTTCTTCTCTCAATCTTCCTCACCACTGTCTCCTTCTCAGCCAATTCCACTGTCTCTCTACCGTTATGAGTGTCCCATTCCTTTTCTTTCAGATCACGACTGTCTCTTTCACAGTCAACAGTCACTCTCTTCAATAACTATTGTCTCCTCTCTAAACAAGTCCCCAAACGTAATTTTTTTGGTGTAGCAATCCTTAGACTGGGGAACTTTTAACATACGGTTATAGCGGATTGGACAAAATTTTTGTTGTTAAAAGTTTGCCGTTCCGGGGCATTCTGACGTCCAAAGCTTATGTAGGTCTCCACTCACTTCCATTTTTCATTTTCCATTTCTCTTCCGTGTTGCTAGTATTCCTATAATTTTATCATTTTTACTGACACTGTCTCTTGCTTACCGTGACAGTCTTATCTCTCTTTCCCTCCCAATAGCACTGTCTCTTCCACTGCCATGCTCTACTAGTCTCTTTTACTGAAAAAAAGCGCAAATATGTTTGCATGCCAAAATTTTGGGTGAAAAAGGTGCAACGAGGACTGAGGCATCTGGTTCCTCTCTTTTCTGTCAGTTTCTCTTTCAGGATCTTTTTTATTTTTTTTTTTTTATTTTTTTTTTTTTCAGTTAGCTGTCTTATTTTCCTAGCCACAGCAGGAAGTACTACCCATATAAGACAGATTCTTTAGATCAGTAAAGTTTTGACAATTTCTTTTATGCTGTTACATATTTATATTCAGTGTATTATTAATAGCCAAAAGAAATTCAGTCATTTATCAAGAGAAGCTATCAGAGTGTACATTGTCAAAAATCAAATTTCTACCTGGAATAATTTTATGAAAATGGAATGAAAAGTATTTCCTAAGGTTTTCAAGTCCACTTGGACAGAAGTGGGCCTTTCCCTGTGCATTCATCCACAGGATATGACACCATCTTGTTGAAAATTCAATGAGATATTGTTGTGCTATTGATTTTAAGTAATTTTTTAATATATATTTCCTCTTAATTTCCATGTATGAGCTAAAATAAACCTTATGAACACTATGTATTGTGTTTTTACATGTGCAAACTCTTTAAAATACTATGTATCAATACTTATTTAATTTCATGCTACACATCATTTGTGACAAATAATGAAAATAAAACCAAGCTTTCATTGAACAAAGGTATTCCTTCTGTAAGATGTGTAAAAGTCAGTTATTTCTGTGCATATATATCTTAAAGTCAGATGGGAAGTTTCATAGCAGCTGTAATGTCAACTCTCAACCCAGTTGTCAGTTTTAGTACCCAAACACAATAGTTTTTCAGGAGTATCTATAATGCGTAAAATCTTCTGAAAATGTGGAAAAGGCATTTGTAGACATATGTCTACATTGTTAAAATTTGAGTTATTTGCTGTGGTTACTTGTTTAGGTATTTGAAGTACATAGTGCAGAAACAGCTAAAAACCAGTTTTTGTAATTATGAGCATAAGTACAGTAACTTTGAACTTCTGGATCTCAGTAGTGGATGAAGACATCAAAAAAATTTAAAATTGGTTTGAGAATATCATTTTAAAAACACACAGTGAAAATTTTGAGGCTATGTAATGAATAAAAGGCATAGAAGAGGTGATTCTCACAATTCATAGGCTTTATACCCAATATCAGGCTGTTTGGTGTTTTCTCAGGAGCAGCCTATGAAAATTGGTGCTTTTATAAGCTGTATAAATCTCACACTAGACCAAATGTAATGTATAAAAATAAAATAATAAAAACAGCTAATTTGTTCACTTTGACTGGGTTTTCTGGAAGCATGCAACAAAATTGAACCAATAACTCTACGAAGGAAAACAAATGGACTTAAGGTAAACTGCTTGCTTTTACGGATGATTTTTGCAATACTTTCAGAAAAAACTGACTTCTGGAAAAACTAGCAAACAGAAATGGTCTCAAAATTTCAGCTGAAAAAAACAAAATTCATGACAAAAGTAAAAAAATGTAGCAAAATTCATTGAAACACAAATAGGTAATTTTAGAGTGAGTAAATTAAGGAGATATTATAGACGAAAAATTCCTAGCAGGATATATGAAGATTAGTCACCAGGCGAAGGAGCACAGGTGTGATAGTAGCACAAATAAATAAAAAAATAAAAATAAATAAAAAAATATAAACATTTCCTTTTCCCTCTCCTTCCCTTCTGCCTGAAGAAGCAACTGGGTTGTGAAAGCTTGCGTTTGTGTATGTGTGTGTGTGTTTTATTTATTTGTGCTACTATCACACTTGTGCTCCTTCGCCTGGTGAGTAATCTTCATCTATTTTTTATAAATTAAGGAGAAACTACACAACAGAATGGACTAGAAAACCTGCAATAGATGTAAGAATTAACAAAATGGAAAGAGCATATGGTTTGACTAAAAATATTTACAACAAGAAATGTATATGTAGAAAAACAAAATTAAAACACTACATCACAGTGGTATGATCAGAATGTTTATATGGATCTGACTTATAAGGTGGATACACTAGAAGTAGTGGAAAGAAGGATTATTAGAAAAATAATGGGTTCAAGAAAAACTGCAGATGGTGGGAAAATAAGAATAATTAGGAGAACTACAAAAACGGCCACCTTTACTGAATGGATGGATATCAAATACTCCAATATTTCTGAAAGAAGAAATCGAAAATAGCATGGGTTACAGAGGTAAGGAAAGATGTAGAAAGAAACAACATCAAATAATCAGAAATAGCTGAAAGAAACTGTTTTAAAAGTAAAATACTAAATTTGGAAGACTTTCAAAGCAGAAGAAATAAAAAATCAGAAACAACATGGACAAAAGAAAGGAAGAGACTTCATGGGGTGAAAATGAAAGAATACTGGAAAAATAGGCAACAACAACAAAGGAAGAAGAGGAACTGAAATTGTTAACATGATCCTAGTCGGTCAATATGATTGTAATGGGGGAAAAAAAGGAAATGTAGAGGTTGGGTGCAGAATTTTTTGTAAAATACACTACTGGTCATTAAAATTGCTACACCAAGAAGAAATGCAGATGATAAATGAGTATTCATTGAAAAATATATTATACTAGAACTGGCATGTGATTACATATTCACGCAATTTGGGTGCACAGATCCTGAGAAATCAGTACCCAGAACAACCACCTCTGTCCATAATAACGGCCTTGATATGCCTTGGCATTGAGTCAGATGCCCATGCAGCTTCAACATGAAACCACAGTTCATCAAGAGTACTGGCTGGTGTATTGTGACGAGCCAGTTTCTCGGCCACCATTGACCAGACGTTTTCAATTGCTTAGAGATCTGGAAAATGTGTTGGACAGGGCAGCAGTCAAACATTTTCCATATCCAGAAAGCCTGTACAGGACCTGCAACATGTGGTCTTGCTTTATCATGCTGAAATGTAAGGTTTCGCAGGGATCGAATGAAGGGTAGAGCGATGGGTCGTAACACATCTGAAATGTAACGGCCATTGTTCAAAGTGCTGTCAATGCGAACAAGAGGTGACCGAGTCATGTAACCAATGGCACCCCAATACCATCATGCTGGGTGATACGTCAGTATGGCGATGACGAATACACACTTCCAATATACGTTCACCACGATGTCACCAAACACAGATGCGACCTTCGTGATACTGTAAATAGAACCTGGATTCATCTGAAAAAATGACTTTTGTCATTCATGCACCCAGGTTGGTTGTTGCATACACCATCACAGGGTGTCCTGTCTATGATGCAGCATCAAGGGTAACCGCAGCCATGGTCTCCGAGCTGATAGTCTATGCTGCTACAAACATCGTCGTACTGTTTGTGCAGATGGTTGTTGTCTTGCAAACATCCCCATCTGTTGACTCAGGAATCAAGACGTGGCTGCACAATCCATTACAGCCATGCAGATAAGATGCCTGTCATTTCGACTGCTAGTGATACGAGGCCATTGGGATCCTGCACAGCATTCTGTATTGCCATTCTGAACCCACCGATTCCATATTCTGCTAACAATCATTGGATCATGACCAACGCGAGCAGCAATGTCACAATATGATAAACTGCAATCACGATAGGCTACAATTCGACCTTTATGAAAGTCAGAAACATGATGGTATGCATTTCTCTTCCAACGTTGGTCAACTGCTGTTTGTGTATGAGAAATTTGTTGGAAACTTTCCTCATGTCGGCACATTGGAGGTGTCGCCACCAGTGCCAACCTTGTAAGGATGCTGTGAAAAGCTAATCGTTTGCATATTGCAGCATCTTCTTCCTGTCAGTAAAATTTTGTGTCTGTAGCATGTCATCTTCATGGTGTGACAATTTTAATGGCCAGCTGCATTATTGATTTATGGTTTTGGTTTTCTTATAGTACAGCTGATGACATTAACAGATAGGTATAATATATTGTGTTAAAACTCTGGAATGTTTTTAATTTTATTTTTTACCCAGTTATCGTTACTTATTTCGAATTCATTTTAATGTGTTATTTATCTACAACAGATACATGTTGACAATGAAATAATTGGGTCTATTTGATATGAGGGGCAGAAATACGTAGAATAGATAAACATTCAGAGAGAAAGATGAAAGTTTTCGAAGACAGAATCTTGCAAAAGATATTTGGACTAATATTTGAGGAATGAGAATGGCAAAGTAGAAAGAACAAGGAGCTGTACAACATACCAGATCTTGCTGCGGAAGGTAAGGCAAGACTAAGATGGGCCAGTCATGTCTATAGAAGAGAGCAGAGATGTATACTTAGAGAAGTTTTTGAAGATAAGCTGGGTGGAGAACACCTCTAGTCAGGCCAAAAATTAATGGAGAGACCAGGTGGCCAAGGATCTTCAGGCACTGGGCCCAAGGGAAGAAGATGGTCAAGGACAGAATACTATGGAGAGGCTCCTTCATGAGACCAAAACCCAACTGCAGTTTGCGGAGCCAGGGAGAGTAAGAGTAAGTTATATAATGCAAGTTTCATCAATAATGGAGGGTAGATAACAACTCACCATAAAGAGGCTTGCTGAGCTGCTGACAGACACGAAAATAAATAATCACATTCACATAATTTAAATTTTCGGCCATGGACTTTGCCAGGGGAAAAAAAATCAACAGCAACAACAACACAAGCATCTAGACTGCGAGTGAGGTGGGGAGTGGAGGGCGGAAGGATGCCGGTTAATGGTGGGGATGGAAAGTTCTGCGTTGCATGATGGATTGTAAAGGCTCTGATAGGCGGGAATTTGAATTGCAATGAATACAGTGAAGGGAAAGGATGAAAGGGAGGTGTAGAGGAGTCTGGGGAGGATGTGGGGGTGGGGGATTTGAAAAGATAAGAATAATGAGGAAAAATAAAAACTGGGAAAAAAAAGGAAAATCTAAGGTAAGGAAAAATAGGGAAAAAAGGGTCAAAATAAAAAGTAATTAATTAAGGGGCTATTGTAAGTGGTGACACACAGTTGCAAGGAAGACATGAGATATGGGAAATAGAGTGGAGAAGGAAAGGGGGGAAAGATGTTACACATGGGGTGCAGGGATGGGAAGTTATCTTAGGTTGAGGCCAGGATGGTTGCAGAATGTGTTGAAGGACAAATCCCATCTGCACAATTCAGAAGAGCTGGTGGTGGAGGGGAGGATCCAGATGGCTCAGGTAGTGAAGCAGCCATTGAAATACATAGTGCTGTGCTCAGCTGCATGCTGTACCACAGGGTGATCCATCTTCCTTAGCAGTGGTCATTCATCCTGACAGACAGCTAATTCAGCATCATCATACCGATATAAAACACTGTGCACTGATTGCAGCAGAGTTGGTGTATGACATGGCTGCTTTCACAGGTGGCCTGACCTCTGATGGGGTAGGATAAACCTGTGAGAGGACTGCAACAGGAAGTGCTGGATGGGTGGATTGGACAGGTTTTGCATTGGGGTCTTCCACAGGGATATGATCCTGACATGACGGTTGTGTGTATATAGTTGGCTACATGATTGTCTGAATGTGTTTCTTTTTCTGATGAAGGCCATGGCCAAATTTTTTTTAGTTTTGTGAATGTGATTATTTTCATATCTGTCAGCAGCTCAGCGAGCCTCTTTACGGTGAGTTGTTATGTATCCTCCATTATTGACTTTGAGTTGTTATGTATCTTCCATATTGACATTCCTATCATATTTTACATTGTTAAAATAATGCAAGTTTTAAGCAATCATAAATAAGTTCCAGTTCTGTCTCTTTCAAAAAATTAACCCTGTTACTCAAGTACTGAATTTTGAAACACTTTCTCTAAATAAAAAACACCTGACTAAATTAATTTTTTCCTTTTCATTGGCATAGGGGGAGGGGTGTGGTCCAAAAGTGATATCATAAGTTTCATCTAAAATCATTGTTTTGAATATACTTATATCCTAAACGACAAGACAAATTTTCATGGGGTTTTCACGGATACCTTCAACATAGTTGGGGGTATCATACAGACTTTCATCAATATTGTATCACAGGATCAAAACAAATAGTAATTTAAAATTTTATCTAAAACCATTATGTCTGCCTGAATGAACATGCTAATCTTCAAAATTGTTAAATAAATACTCATAGTGTCTAGCATGTTTAATGCACTTACTGTTCCTCCACAGTGTTTTTAAAAAATAATATCTCACTTCAATAATTACAATTGCTAAAAATATAACACAGCCAAAGGAGCATTAACTAATAGGTTTCACAATTGCCATGAAAAAGTGTTTCGCAAGCCCACTGTGTATTCAAATGAAGAGGAGATATATTTGGTGCAACATGCTGTCACTATTCGTGAATGGCGTTTCTCTTTTGATATCTTGCGAATGTTTATTTAGATATGTAGAGAAGGAAAATTAATGATTTGGTAACAATACTGTGTCAGGAATTGATTGGTGCAATCACTAATAAACAGATGTAAAGAGTGCCTCAGTTTTTGCAACTGCCAGAATATCACACTTGAAAAAAATCATGAGTTGCACAATAGGTAATCAAGGAATGTTTCATTAATCTGGAACAGTCCCTTCTGGTTAAAAATGATGATACTTTTATTTCCTGAGACAAAATTTTTAATTTTGATGAGACCAACCTCTAGGATGATTTGGGTGTGAGAAATAGCATTTTCAAGCAAGGGGTGAAAGATGCAGAGAGAGTTAAGGATAGCACCTCCATATGCAGTTTATAAGTCTGACCATTAACTTCACATTTAGATCAATGCTTTGACATTTTTATCAAAAATAATACTGTAGCTTTAATGTGGGTGATAAAATATTTTTAAAATATAAATGCATGTTTTATATCATAGTGTTGGTCAACTTACACTAATTTTGTTGATAATGTGACCTAGTAATGATTTTTCATCCAGTGGAAGAAGTCAAAGCTACCCTAATCAGTGTTTAACTTTGACCAGTCACAAATAATTATTTCCCTTGATATATATGTTTTTAAATACAGTTAAATTATAGAAGGAAACTTTCCTGGTGGGATAAATTTATATAAAAATAGAAATCGGATGACTTACCCAAAGGACAGGCTCGTCGACAGACACAAATAAAATCACACACAAACACACATACAGGCTTTCGCAACTGTTGGTCGCTTCTTCAGGAAAAGAGGAAGGAAGGAGAGGAGAAAGGGAAGGATACAGGTTTTAAGGAAGTGGAAAAGGAGTCATTCCAATCCCATGAGTGGAAGGACTTACCTTAGGGGAAAAAAAGGAAGGTAAACAAATACACACACACTCACACATATCCACACGCAAACACACCTAGGCAGACATTTGTAGAAAGCAAAGAAGTTGGACAGAGATACATTTTGAGGCAGAGGCTCTGTCTACAGAACCGAGGCAAATATGTTAAGGATGGTGGGCGGGAATTTGGATTTAGCGGAGATTGAGGACAGGTGGGCAACAGGAGGAGAGAATAAGCTGAAGGGCAAATTCCCATCTCCAGTATTCTGAAAGGTTGGTGTCGGTGGGAAGTATCCAGATAACCCGGATGGTGTAACACTGTGCCAAGATGTGTTGGCCTTGCACCAGGCATGTTTAGCTACAGGGTGATCTTCATTACCAACAAACACTGTCTGCCTGTGACCGTTCATGTGAATGGACAGTTTGTTGCGGGTCATTTCCACATAGAACGCTTCACAGTGCAGACATGTCAGTTGGTAAATCATGTGGGTGTTATCACAAGTAGCTCTGCCCCTGATCGTGTGCACCTTCCGGGTTACTGGACTGGAGTAAGTGGTGGTGGAAGGGTGCATAGGGCAGGTTAAAACCCGTATCCTTCCCTTTCTCCTCTCCTTCCTTCCTCTTTTCCTGAAGAAGCGAACAATGGTTGTAAAAGCTTGTATGTGTGTTTGTGTGTGATTTTATTTGTGTCTGTCAATGAGCCCGCCCTCTGGGTGTGTCATCCATTTTCTATTTTTTATATAAATTTAAATACAGTTAGGTATATCATTCCGTAGCTAAATGGCTAGCCTCTAAATCAAACATTCAATTTCAGTAAATGTATATGTATTCTGCTATCACTTTTATATTGGAAATATTGGTCAACATAGTCCCATTTGATTGTACATATTTGCTTCAGTCACAGAAAATTTGTTATCTGATAAATCTACTAAAATTAATTTTTAAATGTAAAAATGTTCATTTACACAAACTTTGATTTTTTTCAGTTTTTATTTTTATAAACTCTCACCAATTTCTTTAAAAATATCACATAATTAATAAACCAAAAAGATTAATGAAATGTGAGAGGTATATCTTAATTAAGTTCCTTGATATTAAACTTACTGGCGGATTAAAATTGTTTACTGGAACCCAGACTCAAATTTGGGACCTTTGTCTTTCGCGAGCAAGCGCTCTACCATCTGAGCTATCCTGACATGACTCGCAGCTCATCCTCACAACTTTACTCCTGCCAGTATCTTGCCTCCTACTTTCCTCCATATTGTAGACTTTGTACTAGAAAAAGAATGTGTCTAACTGTCAGGCAGATGAAGGTGGTAAAATGTGTACCTTTTGTAACAATGTAATTGTAATCAAGTGAAACAGCAGTGCATTTTTGGAATAATTAGGTTCTCTGCTTAATTTGTATTTCACAAAGAATTGTGGTAGGAACTAAACAAAGCCGGCCGCGGTGGCCGAGGGGACTGAGGCGCTTCAGTCACGGTCTGCACGGTCACTATGGTCGGGGGTTCGAATCCCCCCTCGGGCATGGATATTTGTGCCGTCCTAGTTCGTAGGTAGTTCATAAGTAGTTTGTAAGTTTAGGGACTGATGACCCCGAGGTTAAGTCCCATAAGCTATACAAACATTTGAATTTGAACTAAACAAATTTACATGAAATTCTCTCTTTGGTAGATAAAAATAATGCATGTTAAATGAAGAATAAAATTTCTGGCAGCATTGTCTGGGTATCAGCAATCTTTATTACTTTAATCCTCTAACCGGAACATCTTTTATACAGCAGCATGGAGAAACACCAACCTGCTAGACCTCTAGGACCCTTAAACTATTTTTCTCCACCTTCTTGACTCTTTCGTGCTTCTGTGTTGTTTTCCTCACTCACTGATGTATATGTTTTAAACTACACTGAAGAGCCAAAGAAACTGCCTTGCTACCATTCACTATGATGGTATCTCAGACCGATGTTCCGTTCACAGGGTTAAATGTGAGTCAATCAGTGATTGCTCTCTTATTAGTGTATTTGAGACCAGTTTCGGCCTATTAACCGTATGAGTGCTGCACCTGCGCCAGCTGGCCGAGTCAGGCCTGCCATTGTGGCCACCTAATCCATCTACCTGTGGTGTATTATGTGTGTCTGAGCCTTCCGCTCGGCCATCCTCGCCTTGGCCTGAGCATTTCTGAAACCAGGGTGGCAGTGACTGTCTGCAGTCAATGTGCTCGCTGACATTACAAATAAACTCAGTATATCTGGATACTTATTCCTTGGCTTTCAATCTGTAAATGATTGCTCGAAGGACATATTGTACACTGAAACTGCTAACATGTAACTCCTGGGCCATTCCATGTCAAATCGCCTAATTTCGAAACATTTTCCAGCTCGACCATCACGGGCAATTTCATGGGAACATTCAAACATGTCCCCAATGAACATTGGTACATGTTAAGATTCATGGAAGTGATACTGGCCGAGATATAGTCATTTGTTTGATGCCATGCGCGACTTTGCGCAGAGCAAGCGTGAATTCCTAACAACTTTAAGTTGTTATAACTTGGGCCATATTTCATTGAAAAATATGAAATTCAGCTATTTACATCTACACAGATACTCTGCAAATCACATTTAAGTGCCTGGCAGAGGGTTCATTAACCACTTTCATAACTTTTCTCTACCGTTCCATTCTCTAATAGCGTGCAGGAAGAAAGAATACCTAAATTGTTCCGTTTTCAATCTGATTTCTCTTATTTTATTGGGATGGACATGTCTCCCTAAGTAGGTAAGTGCTAGCAAAATAGTTTCGCATTCAGAAGTACAAGTCAGTGATTGGAGCTTCGCAAACAGATCACGCCGCAATGAATAACGTCTTTCTTTTAATGATTTCCACCCCAATTTGTGCAACATTTCCGTGACGCTTTCTCCCCCGTAACGTGATAAAACAAAACTAGCTGCCCTTCTCTGAAGCTTCTCAATGTCTTCTGTCAGTTCCACCTGGTGAGGGTCCCACAAGGGGCAACAGTACTCCAGGAGAGGACGCACAAGTGTGATGTAGGTAGTCTCTTTGGTGGAACTGGTGCATCTAACATGTAAATCTGTATGTGTTCTCATAGGAGTAATACTGAAAAGAATTTTACATGCTATATATAGCCAAAAAAGTTCAAGCAAAGTTACTAAAAAAAAATTGGCGCCCCTAAAAATCTTCAACATTTGGCATGTTATATTTCAGGAACTGAAGCTATGATAAATGTGAAACTTGGCATGTGATAACCTAACAATACAAGATTCGGAAACGTAAAGTTTCATTTATGTGCCACTTTCCAATACTGAATAAATTAAGTGCAAAATTGAAGATTTTAGAAAAGATAAAAATGCTGTATTTTCTACCTTATTTTACAAAAAGCTATGTTCTATAAAACTTTCCAAACTGGGCTGATTAGAAAGACCATTATTTTTAATTGCTAAAAGGTGTATTTGGTCATCCACTGCTGGCCAACAATGCTAGACAATTTGAATCAAAGTTGAAAACGTAAATCATGCCATGAAAAAAGTGTAAACTTTTGATTCTTATATCTCCTAATGTAAATGCATACATCATAGATTGGCAACACAGGGATGTGGAAGAAAAAATTTCAGCTACCAACTGTTTTCTAACAGTCTAAAGAACTGTCATAAACACCACGATTTTAGTGAGAAGGTGAACATAGTGTAGGCTATATTTGACACACCTTTTACAAATACTGGTTTCTAGTAAATTATGGATTTCAATTTCTGTTGTTGTGCCTGTGTCTACAATGAAATCTAAGACATATCCAATTTTACAGTTACACAACATGAATGTCTTGATTCCAACTTTACTTCATTTTGAAGGAATGAAATGTTTAAAAAGATAAGCGAGCTTTGAAAAATTATAGGCTCAAGCTACAAATGAAATGTTTTCTTACAATCAGATGATGAGTATTTTGTAGAGCTGCCAAGTCCACATGGACAGAAATGCACGCACTTTCTGTGTCTGTCCGTTGGACATAACACCCTGTATCTTGAGAATGCAATGAGCTATTGTTCTGCTCTCAACCTTTAAAAAATTAGATATCTTACCTACATGTCATCTGCAGTGCTAAAAACAACTATACGCAATGTCTACACAATGCGATTTTTCGTCTGTGAACTCTTAAAAATTTTGTGCAGTAGTTTACTTAATTTGTGTAGCTCAGTAACTATAAGGAATAACGAATAAAAAGATCATTACAAGTGAATATATCAAACTATAATATATAAAAAATGAAACTTTTTCATTGAATAGTTTTCTTAGAATTGGTTAATAAATATTCTACGCACTCCGAACACTGTGAGGATTAGCGTGTAAGCAGCAACCTGAGCGGCTATTGACATCTGCAAGCACACAGGCAATGAAACTGGCTGCAGCATACGCCATCTTTAGGGCTCAGGTACTGGTGAATGCCATCTGAAGGGGTGATGGAAAATACCACTGCAGGGGGGAACGACGTCCGCAGGCCCCACGGCTAGGTGGAGCACTGCGGCATATCATGTCTGCAGCACTCAAAGGATTAATAGGCCATCTTCAAGTCTAATGTGGCTTCAGCTTGAACCACACATGGAAAATGACAGGCCGTCCTCTTTGGTAGCAGTTACCACAAAGGACTAACTGTCCATCTGCTGTATGGTATCAAGCCAAAGCCACATTGGTCTTGAAGGTAGCCCATATATCAATGAGAACATTGTCATTGACTGTTTCACATTTACACTAAAGAAGATCTAATAAAAATGGGATATAACTTGAAACAACTGTGTAAACTGCACCTCAAAGCATTTTCCCTCAAAAGATATGTTTTCAAAAAGAAAAGAAGTTGAGAAAGAGGTTCAGTAAATGGAAACATGGAGATTCATAGAATAAGTAGTAATGAATATAACAATTCTTTAGTGGTCATTTCCAAAAGGAGAGGTGCTTCAGAAAGCTATTTAGGTTTCAGGAGGGCAAGACCAGACTTTGGAAGTTAGTTGGCCAGAGCAACATATTGACACATTTATCAAATACATATGTAAAACTATGGTTCAACCAAATGAATGCAAAAAAAAAAAAAAAATAAAATAAAAAATAAAATTAAGGAAATCGTATTTTTATAATGACTGGAGGGAAAAAAGACAGCCACCAGTGACAGGTGTCAATGTGTGAAGGTAAGTAATCAGATATCAGAGGAGCTATGTAAAACATTTTGTCAAACAAGAGTTTAGAATTACCTGCTTGTAAGAGATAAAATGCAGAATGGCAGAGGGAAGGAAATCATTTCTGGAAAAGAGACATTTGTTAACATCGAATATTAATTTAAGCATTAGGAAGTCTTTTCTGAAAGTATTTGTTTGGAGAGTTTCTTTGTATGGTAGTGAAACATGGATGATAACTAGTTCAGACAGGAAGAGGATAGAAGCTTTTGAAATGTGGTGCTACAGAAGAATGCTGAAGATGAGGTGGATAGATCTCTTAATTAATGAGTATGTAATGAACAGAACTGGAGAGAAAAGGAATATCTGGCTTACCTTGGCTAGAAAAAAGGTTGATTCATTGGAAACATTCTTAGACATAAAGGAATCATGCATTTAGCATTGGAGGGAAGTGTGTGGGCTAAAAATCATAGATGGAGACTGAGAAAGAAAGACAGTAGGCAGGGTCAAATAGATGTAGTTTGCGGAGGAGATGGAGAGGCTTGATTCAGATAGAGAGTTGCATCAAACCAGTCTCCCAACTGAAGACAAAATTTTTCTGGTCCACCTTTGAGGAACAGAAAATGATATCCACTGGAGAAGGCAACAAGTAAGCAAGTCATTTCTAAGTTAAGAGGTAATTATTATCAGAATGCTGGTACTTGGATGTCTATACTTTCAAACAATGAGTCTCAGTTCACCTCCAAATTATGGATAAAATTACTAAAGATACAAAAATAAAACACATTTTAATTTTGGTTGGCCAACTGTCAAGTGATCTGGCTGAGAAATACATGAGAAAAAAAGATGACTTCTGCAGCAAAAGACAAACTGCAAAGTGGATTGAGAATGTGAGTAATTTTGATGATGTAATTAACAGTTTATAATACGCTTCCAATGGATGTATATCTTTTTTAAGTATGTTGAACAAAAAACCAGTAAATTTTCTTTTTGAGGTTCTAGATATCTCCAGTTTGCCAAGCAATGTCAACTCAGGAAAGAGAATAAATGACTAAGGACACCATGAAAAGGCAAGGTGAGTTGTGGGGGAAAAGGACATGGTGCTAAGGATAGAATTTCACAGTTCCAAGTTAGTGATTTATTGTATTGTGTATTACCAATGAGTAGAAATTAAGGTTCATATGAAAAAAGTCCAAATTTTGAACTAAACAAGGAAATTTTCTATGCTGTTTAAACACAAACTTGTTCCATTATATCATTGCTAACTTGTAATATGACTGTCTTTGTGACTGCATTGGTACATCATGTTCAACTTTTCCTCGTTAACAAATTTCTATACCACTAAGATTTCAGAAAAAAGGCAAACTATATTTAGAAAATGATCTAAGGCAAAGCACTCTACAAAAGAAGTCATACAGGTGAGAAAGAACACTGTTTGCAAGGTATATTGTGCAGTGAAAGGAAGTAGTTGAACAAAGTTGCATTTCACACCATTATTTTTATTCATTGTATACACAAGCCAGAGCATGTAGTGTAGAATTTTATGAATTTTTTTTTACGTGTTAGAGACTGCTGATTTGTTTAAACAAGATCATTCCTTATTAATTTGTCAATACTGAAGAAAATATGAAAAGTGTTATTGCTAAATGTGCAACATGACAAATAATGGATGACAAAGAGAGTTTCACAGGTTGTGAATACTTTTTTATTACAAGTACCACTTAAATCAGTTGTCATTACTTAAACAAGGGGACTGATGACCTAGCTGTTTAGTCCCCTTAAAACCAACAACTGCTACTTAAACAGGAATGAATACTATGAACACAGAATATCATAATGTAGGGAGAAGGCAGAATGGTGGGACGTGTTCTATATTGTGGGAGAGAAAAGGACACTTCAATTACAGTAGTAAATAAAATCTTAATTTTAGTATAATCATAAACCTTCACCCTAACTGTTGTTTGTAAAGTATAATTTTAAAATTATTTTTGAGTAATTTTTAATTTTTACATTTAAGAATTGAAGAAATAACAATTTATTAGAAAGTCATTTCATTGCTATTTGTATTTGGTTAGAATGAAGATGTGAACCTTCACAAAGAACATTTTAACTTATTGTTCAGGTCCACAAAACTCTAGATGCAGTTTATGAATATTCTTGTTATCTTGACTTAAGTTAAAATAATGACAAAAGTGCTTGATAAATTAAAGTCCAATCTTTTTTTTTTTTTTTTTTTTTTTTTTTTTTTTTTTTTTTTTTTTTTTTTTTTTTATAGCCAGTCTAAGATGTACAGTCCGAAGACTGATTTTATGCAGCTCCTTTGCAAGCCTTTTCATCTTTGAATGACAAGGGCAACACACTTTCATTTCAACCTGCTAACTATACTCATCTTACAGTCTCCCTCTATGCTTTTTACCGGACTTTTTCTTGCTGTCTCAGAACGTGTCCTATTAATCAATTTCTTCTTTTAGTTATGTCAAAAATTTCTTTTCTTATGGCACCAATTCTTTTCAGTACCTCCTCATTACTTACTTGATCTAGCCATCCAATCATAGCATCTTCCTGTAGCACCACATTTCAAAAGCTTCAATACTCTTCTTGTCTGATCTGCTTTTCATCCATGTTTTGTTCTCTTACAAGGATACACTCCAGACAAATGCCTTCATAAAAGAATTCCTACCCTACCCTTCATTCAAGACATTGTTCATTCTGCACATTTGCTTTTCAAAGTCTTTTTCTGTTTGTGACATAATTACAATGACATCAAAAAACCTGAAAGTATTTACTTATTCTCCCTGAACTTTAATTATCTTTTCCAATTTCTCCTTCCTTTGCTTCACAGCTTACTCAATGTACAGACTAAATGACATTGGGGACCCTCTCCTACAACCATTACATCTCTTTGATGCCCTGCAACAGATTGCTGGCTGGTTTTATAAAAGCGGTATATAATTTTCTCTTCCCTGCATTTTATGCTTGCTACCTTTGGAGTTCGAACAAGTGTGTTCCCATCAAAACTAAAAAATTTCTCAAAATCTGCAAAATCTATAAATGTACATTTGCATTTCTAAGAGAAGTTGTAGGGCCAATATTCTCTAACTTGTTCCTACACATTTCCAAATTCCAAACTGAACTTCTGGTGACTGCACCAGTTTGATCCCTTAGAGAGAGAGAGAGAGAGAGAGAGAGAGAGAGAGAGAGAGAGAGAGAGAGAGAGAGAAATTCAGTACAGAAAAATACCCATAATGGTGATCACCAATAGATGACAGCAAATCTCTCTTCTTCAGAAATGCTTATCTTCACATAGTGATTCTGCATTTTATATCTTCTTTAGTTTCGTCATCAGAAGTTATTTTGCTACCCAAATAACGAATCTAATCTACTTCTCTTATTTTCTTGTTATCTGATCTAATTACTTCAGCACTGCCTGGTTTTCTTAGACTACATTCAATTACCATTGTTTTGCCCTTGTTAATGTTAATCTTATGCCCTCCATTCAAGACACTGACAACTCCATTCAGTTGTTCAGCCATGTCTTTGCTGTCTCTGATAGAATTACAGTGTCATTGACAAGCCAGATAATTTTTATATCTTCTCCATCAAGTGTAATTCCTTCTCCAACCGTTTGCAGCTTGCGCAATGTACAAATTGAATGAAACTGGTAGAAGGCTACAACTCTGCCTTACTTCCTTGTCAATCACTGCATCATTCTCATGCTCTTTGACTCTTATAACTGCTGTGTGGTTTTTGTACAAGCTGTATATAATATTTTGTTGCCTATATTTCACAACTGCTTCTTGCAGAATTTTAAAGAGTGTATTCCCATAAATATTGCCAAAACCTTTCTCCAGAACTACAATAGCTAAAAACAAAGGTTTGCCTTTCCTTAAGCTTTTCTCTAATACACATTGTAATGTCAGCAATGCGTCATGTGTTCCAACATTTCTCCTAAATTCAAGCTAATCTTCCACAAGGTCAGATACTACCAGTTTTTCCAATTGTCTGTAAATAATTAGTGTTTCCATTTTACAACCATTACTTATTTAACTGATAGTTCTGTAATTTTTACATGTATCTGCTCTAGCTTTCTTTGGAATTTGATTAGTATATTCTTCTTGAAGTCTGATTGTGTTTCACTTATCTCATACATCTTGCACACAAGGTGGAACTGTTTTTTCATTACTTATTCTCCCAATATCAGCAATTTAGAGGGATATCATTTACTCCAGGGGCCTTATTTTGGCTCAATTCTTTCAGTTCTCTGTCAAATTCTTCTCTCAGTATTGTATCTCCTGTCTTACCTTCACATGTTCCTCTTCCATTTCTAGATAATGCCTTCAAGTTTATTTCTCTTGTATAGCCTTTCTCTATATTATTTCTGCCTTCCAACTTTCCCTTCTGTGCTTAATATTAGTTTTCTTTGTGAGGTGTTTTCTTTTCTTCAAAAATCTCTTTTAATTTTTCTGTAAGCAGTATTCATCTTTCCCCTAGTTATGCACTCTTCTATGGATTGCTATTAGTCCTCTAGCCACTCCTGCTTAGCCAGTCTGCATTTCCTGTCTACTGCATTTTAGTGCACTGTACTCTCTTTTGTCTGCTTTACCTGCTACATTTTTTCCTTTCATCAGTAAAGTTCGGTATCTCCTGTGTTATCCAAGGATTTCTATTAGGTCTTGTCGTACTTCCTATATGATACTCTGTGGCATTCACTACTTTATCTCTCAAAGTCACCCAGTCTTCTTCCACTGTATTACTTTTCTCTGTTTCAATCAATCCTTACCTAATGCACTCTCTGAAACTCTTGATAATCTCTGGTTCCTTCAATTTATGTGTGTCCATTTCTTTACTTGTCTACCATTTTTGCTGTTTCTTGTGTTTTACTTTACAGTTCTAACCAATAAGTTATGGTCAGGATCTATATCTGACTGTGGATGTGCCTCACAGTTTAAAACCTGGTTTTACCATTATAAAATCAGTCTTGTACCTTCCGGTAAATGATGGTCCTGTAATATTCCTACCTGTCTGTACCTACGTCTTTAGACTAGGAATTATTACATTCTTTTTGTATGTTGAAGGTATTTCACCTGTCTCACATATGTTGCACCACCAAGTGGAATAATTCTGTCATGCCTAGCTCACCCAAAGACTTCGGCTCTGGAGAAATGTCGTCTTGTCCGAGGGCCTTGTTATGACTCTTGTCTTTCAGTGACTTGTCAAATTCTTCTTGCAATATAGTACAGTACCTCCTATCCTATTTTGATCTACTCCTCATTCCTTTCTAGAATATTGTCTTCATTTTCCTTGTATAGCCTCTGTATATATTAATTCCACCTTCCAACTTTCCATTCATTGCTTAATACCAGTTCTCCATGTGAGATTGGATACTCACAGAACTGTTAGAGCTGTTTTTTTTTCCTCTAAAAAATCTTTAATTTTCCTGTAGGTAATATCTATATTTCCCTACCTATGCTTCTATGGACTTGCATTTGTCCTCTAGGCCACTCCTGCTTAGCTTTTTTGCACTTCCTTTCAATTTTTTAGTTGTCTGTATTCCAATCTACCTGCTTAATTCACTACTTTTTGTATTTTCTTCTTTCATAAACCAAATTCAGTATCTCTACCAATGGAATGTCAATAAGATAATGAAGGTAGACTGCAACTCGACTTAAAGACAGTTGCTGAGCCACAGTCAGGCACACAGAAGACAATCACATACACACACCTTAAATTTTCTGCCACGATCACACACACATTCACATGGTCATTGAGGCACAGTTCATGCACACATAACCACCCTCTCTGGCTGCTAAGGTCCAACCATGACATCCCCTTCCCTCTTCCTTCTCCATCCCTACCTTCACCACTCTGAAAAAAGGAAGGTTTGGATATAACATCAAGAATTTTATTCTGCATAGATCATTTTACAATAATATTGGTTTTGTCATAGTACAGGATGAAGTATTTCATACATGATAATAAGATAATATAATATCAATCAAACAAAGCATACAGTCTAATAATGGAAAGTCCAGGTTGGAATTAACAATATGGTAATAGAGACAGTTTACAACTCACCACAAAGACGTGACGGCAAGCTGCAACAGGCACATAAAAAAAGACACACGCATACAACACTTCAGCTATCAGCCAAGGCATTCTTCAGAAAGTAGAACATTCACGTAATCACACAGGCACACAACACAGTCACACAACCGTCAGCTCCAGCTGCCACACTTTGAATCACGCTGTGTGTTGTGGAAATATGGGAAGGGGGGGGGGATAGGAAGGTTGCTTCATGGTGGTCGGGATGGATACAGCACAGCCTTGCAGGAATGAGATACAGCTTAGGAATGGCCCCACGGGTGAGGGGAGGAAAATAAATAAAATAAAACAAAAATTAAGTAAATAAATCAAATGTATGTTGCACACACACTCACTCACACACACACACACACACACACACACACACACACACACACACTATTCAAAATAGGAGATGTTTAGGATAAGAGAGGCAGGAACTTATGCGTGTGGAAAAAAGGAAAGTTATTGTAGATTGAGGCCTGGATAATTTTAGGGATTGGAGAATGTACTGTAGGGATAACCCCCAACTGTGCAGTTCAAGAAAGCTGGTGATGGGTGGGAGGATCCAGATGGCCCAGGTTGTGAAGCAGCCATTGAAATCAAGCATGTGCTCCACTGCATTCTGTGACACAGGGTGGTCCACCTAGTTTTTCACATCAGTTTGGTGGTGGCCATTCATCCTAGTGGACAGCTGGTTAGTGGTCATGCCAATAAAGGAAGCTGTGCAGTGATTGCAGAACAGTTGGTAAATTACATGGCTGCTTTCACAGTTGGCACGATCTCTGATAGGGTAAGATAAGTCTGTGACAGGACTGGAATAGGAAGTGCTGGGTGGGTGGATGGGATCGGTTTTGCAGCGGGGTCTTCCACAGGTATATGATCCCTGTTTTGGGATGCCATAGGGATGGACTAGGATGTTATGAAGGTTGGGAGGGCGATGGAACACCACTTTAGGAGGGGTGGGGAGGATCTTGGGCAGGATGTCTCTCATTTCTGGGTATGAGGACAGAAAATCAAAACTTTGGCAAAGGATGCAATTTAGTTGTTCAAGTCCAGGGTAGTACTGGGTGACAGGGGAGTACTCTTTCATGACTGTTTACTGGTGGTAGAGGGAGGATTTGGGATATGTGGGGATATGGCATGGGTGATCTATTTATGAACTCTTCTTTATTTGAATTTAAAAATTGGTGATTTAATAACTCAGGGTCAATTAGAGCTGTTTGTGTGCAGTTTAGTGTATTCCCTTGTTTTATTTTTTGCCCTGCTGCTTTACATATAATGGGTGCTCTTGTATATAATGTTCCACTGCTTTCTTTTTTATGAGGATGAGCATAGATTTATAGAATTTTTTGCATTTAAAGTCTGACCCACAAATGTTCTCACTCTGTTCTGTCCTTTGAGTAAAGATGTACTTATGCGTATCATACAGTATGAGCATGATTTCTCTGATTTCTGCTACTTCTTCATTCAACACCATGATCAACGGAGATGAAGCAATGGCTCAGATGATTTTTGTCAGGGATGGGGAAGAAAAGTGATTGTGTCCTTTCAGAGGAACCATTCCAACAGGTGCGTGGAGGTATTTATAGAAATCACAAGAAACCGAAATCTGGACATCCTCCCAAATACAAGTCCAGTGTTTTATCACTGCTCCACATTGCTCTGTCATTGTCTCTAATTTTGTAATTTATTTTTATGTAATTTGTTGAGTAGTTACACCAAAATCTGTTGCTACATCAGTTTCAGACCCACCATTAAAAAAAAGTTTGTGGTGGTGTCAATCCAGTCCTCACGAATGCAAGGCTAATAAATTTCAGGAAAATACATACTGCAATAACCAGAGGACTTTTAATGTGACAGGCCACAAGATAGATCCTGGAAGAGGAATGAATGTCATAATGGTGATGAAGATGGATTAATTGTTTTTAAAAAATAATGTATAATTTGAAGATAAAATGTATTTTAAGAAAAGAATTGTAGTATAGATGAACTTTAAACAAAATTAATATTTTTCTCAAAGTAACAAAGAAATGAGGACCTAAGAGAGCACAGGTGAGATATCCAATTAGACTTCTGATTTGTTGGATTACATCATGTTGAAATCAGCAAGTACTGAAGTAGTGCCCTCTAAGTCCATAGATTTTGTTTGTGTGTTCAATCTTGCATAGCTTGCAGCACCATTCCTTACAACAAGTGGTAAACTGCAAGAAATTCCAGGAGTATCCCTCTGTGCTTTTTCTTCATTTAGTGCACACTTTATGATAATACTAAATTGGTTGATAAATTACTTGAATACATGTGCAGCAGTCATCAAAGCAGCATGTCACTTTAAAAGGATATCTTGAAATACCCAGCTTTACTATTGATGATTCTGCAGTGATATCTGTATCACTCCTGAGTTGTATGGTAATAAGAGAGGATTTTTCCTTCAAGAAACATGCTGACTAGTTAGTAGTCATATATTTTGAAAGCAACTCTTGAAGTATGAATCATTAGTTTGACATAGTACCTCCAGATTTTTCCATAGAACTTCTTGCTGCACAGAAATTGGAACTGATTTGGCCCTCTCTGAAACTCTGTCTGTCTCTCTAACTCAGAAACTAACTGGTGCCACAATGTGGATCTGTATATAGTTTGTCAAGCAATCAGGACTTTAAAACAAATTATTGGATTTTACATAAATTTTAAGTTATAATTAAAAGTTTACAATTGATGATCGGCAACATAGATATTTAGAAAGATCTTGGTTAATGGATGATAAACATATGATAGTATTTGTTGCATCTTCTTTCATTATTTGGTATTTACAGGATATCACCAAGTCAACAATATTAATTACAATCGGTGAAATAAATTATTTAATATGCTAGGAAAACCAATATTTACAGTGGTTCTTTGTACAGAAAGCTATTCAGTTATGATATTAGATTTTTATATCTGTTTGTTGTTAGATTATTATGAAGTGTTATAATATTGCTGCTTTCTTCAGTCTGGAGACTGGTTAATGCAGCTCTCCAACCTACTCTATCCTGAGCAAGTGTCTTCATCTCCTCATAAGAATGGCAACCTACGTCCATTTGAATCTGCTTAAACTTCTCTCCAATGCTAAATAAGAGTCCTTGATGTCTAAGAATGTTTCCTACCAATCAATCCCTTCTTTTAGTCAAGGCATGTCAGAAATTCTTTCTCTCCCCAATTCTGTTCAATATCTCCTCATTAGTTACTTGATCAACCAACCTAATCTAAACATTCTTCTGTAGCACCAAATTTCAAAAGCCTGTACACTCCTCCTGTCCCTACTGTTTATTGTCCAAGTTTCACTTTTATACAAGGCAACACTCCACACAAATGCCTTCAGAAAGGACTTCCTTATGCATATGTTAATATTTGATGTTAACAAATTTCTCGTTTTTCAAAAATGCTTTTCTTCCAATTGCCATTCTGCATTTTATATCCTCTGTGCTGTGACCTCATGTGTTATTTTACTGCCCAAGCAACAAAACTCATCTACCTCCTTTATTGTTTCATTGCCTAATCTAATTTCTTCAGCATTACCTGGTTTTCTTAGACTGCACTCCATTACCCTTGTTTTGATCTGGTTAATGTTCATCTTATATGCACCTTTCAACACACTGTCCATTCCGTTCAACTTCTCCTCCAGGTCCTTTGCTATCTCTGACAGAATTACGTCATCAGCAAAACACAATGTTTTTATTTCTTCTCCTTGAAGATTAATTCCTTCTCCAGATTTCTCCTTGCTTTCCTTTATAGCTTGCTCAATGTACAAATTGAATAACATCAGAGGAAGGCTACAACCCTGTCTTACTTCCTTCCCAACCACTGTATCCCTTCCATGCCCTTCAAATCTAACAACCGCTGTCTGGTTTTTTCTCAAGTTATAATCTTTTGTTCCATATATTTTACTCCTGCTTGCTTCAGAATTTGAAAGTGTATTCTAATCAACATTGTCAAAGGGTGTCTCCAAGTCTACAAAAGCTAGAAATGTAGGTTTGCCTTTCCTTAATCTATCTTCTAAGATAAACGGTAAAGTGATTATTGCCTCCCATGTTCCTACATTTCTTCTGAATACAAATTGGTCTTCCTCTAGGTCATTTTCTACCAGATTTAGATATGATATTGCTTTTAATTGCATGTTAATGAATACAAAGCAGTCACTGTATTATAAACACATAACACACAGTTAGTGTGTTGAGCTGTCACAAATAAATTAAGTATTATAACATTTTCTCAAAAGTCCAAGTTTTCTATAATTATTAATATTTATGACTCATATGTGCAGTCAGTGTGACACACACAACTTTGGGTCAGTCTTGTTGTCATGTTTGGGTAGCCAAACAGAAGGCGACCACTTGCGAGAAGCAGGAAATCCAGGTTTGAGTCCCGACCCGGCACAAATTTTCATGTTGTTGTTGTTGTGGCTTCAGTCCACAGACTGGTTTGATGCAGCTCTCCATGCTACCCTGTCCTGTGCAAGTCTTTTCATCTGAGAATACGTTCGGCAACCTACATCCTTTTGAATCTGCTGACTGTATTCCTCCCTCGGTCTGTCTCTGCGATTTTTACCCCACACACTTCCTTCTAATGCTAAGTTGACAATTCCTTGATGTCTCAGAATGTGTTCAACCAATCTATCCCGTCTCTTAGTCAGGGTATACCAGAGACTTCTTTTCTCCCTGATTTGGTTAAGCACCTCCTCATTAGTTACGTGATCAAGAATCTTTATTGGCAATTGATCACACAAGGTGAAATAGGCTTCATCATTGATATATTTAGGTATAAAGTTTCTTACATTCTGTACATTGAATTGTTCAAAAACAAGCAATTTCTAATTATCATATAGAAACTAGAAGTCAATTAGTGCAAATACACATAAGTATTGTATGCAGATGCCACCAAAAGCTGCTAAGTACATACAGTATGAATTAAAAGAAAAAGTGATACAGGAATTAGATAAATTAATAAATTGGTATGAATGATGTATAATAAAATCATAGAGGGTACAGCTATTGTTTTACATACATATATATAAGTGATAAGTTTACATATACACATATCCACAGTACTTTACTTATAAATTTATTCCAGCACTACTCATGTCATAAAACTCATTCAAAGAGTAGAATGGGTTGTCACATAGCCAGCTGTACAGTCTATCTTTAAGAATTTTACATGGCATGGCTCGAGCTGCTGGTGACAACCTGTTGAAAATTTTTAGTGTGTTTACTTTGTGCGAGTTACCAGTTTTTTATAGTCTGTGTCTTGGTATATCAAAATCTGATTTCTTTCTTGTGTTCTGATCGTGAATATGTTCTCTGACAGCCCATTCCATACCACTGTTTTTTACATAAATTACACAACTATATATGTATAGGTTTACAGCAGTCAATAGCTCTTGAGCCTGGTAAAGAGAGGACGACAGTGCTCCCTGGGGCCTCTTTTGGATATTATACATATAGTTCTTTTCTGAATTTTCAGAATTCTGTCAATGAAAGGAGCGTGTCCCCAGATTAGAAGGCCATAATCTATATGTGACTGGAAAAGTCCAAAATACATTATTCTAAGATAGTCAGTACTAATCATGTCCCTAAGTTTCCATAGGAGATAGGAGACTCTCGAAATCTTTTTGCATACCTGATTTACATGTCCTTCCCAGTTCAGTTTTGAATCAATATGGATTCCCAACAGTTTTACTGACTTGTTTTCAATGTCACTGAGCAGCCCTAGGAAAATCTGTTAAGTTTTATCTGGATTACAAAGTTATTTATTTGCTGAGAACCAGCGGAGGGCAGAAATGAAAGACACCTGTGTGCTGTTACTCAAGGCTGCAATGTTTTGATGTGATGTGAGAAGGGTTGTGTCATCAGCATAGCATATGACAGAACTGTTTATGTGAGAAGGCACGTCATTAATTGCAATTATGAAATAGAATGGCCCAAGCACATATCCCTGTGGTACCCCAGTATTGATTGTTACTACAGGGGAGAGTTTATTTCTAACTGAGACAAACTGCCTTCTGTTGTGAAGGTACGATTGTACTACTGACAGTGCTGGACTACATATACCATAGTGTTTTAGTTTAGCTACCAGTATGTCATATGGTATGCAATCGAATGCCTTGCTTAAATCACATAAGACATGTGACATCACATTCCGGTTTTCAAAGGCAGTTAATGTTTGTTCCACAATTTCTAAAACAGCTGAGGTGGTGTTTCTACTCTGCCGGAATCCAAACTGACTGTTGCTCAGAAGGTTGTATGACTCACAATAGTTGTGTATACATAAGTGATTCAAATATCTTTGAAAATATTGGTACTATTGATATTGGACGGTAACTTTGAGGTAGTTGTTTGTCCCCTTTTTTATACACAGGAATAACTTTGGAAATCTTGAGGCAATCTGGAAATACTCCAGATTGTTAACATTTGTTGAGAATCAATGCCAGGGGACTGGAGATATGTTCTAAAGTATTTTTCAGAATGTAATTGGAGAGCCAATAACAGTCCATAGTCTTAGAGTTTGATAATTTTCTGACTGTTCTTTTAATTTCAATGGATGTGATTGTATGCCAATTAAAGACATGTTCTGTTGATGGGTGGGCCGCAAGAAATGCCCTTGCAGAAGTGTCAGTTGCTTCTATTTCATTTTCAATTTCTTTAACTGAGCTAATGAAGTAGTCATTCAGTTCATTGGGGCACAGCTGTACCTCTTTCGGACAATTAGTGGCAGTTTCTTGAGCTATGATTTGCCATGCTGCCTTGCATGTGTTGGGTGCACCTTCTATGTATTTCTCATACGCAATATTTTTTGCCTGTACAAGCTTTAATTTGTAATTTACATTTTTGATATATTTCATAGAGAGTATTGCTCTCCTCTGACCTTAGCTTACAGGTATTTTTATATGTTAAGTATAGCAGTAGCAATCTTTGTCTTATCTGGCTAAGTTCCTCAGTGTACCAGTTAAACTTACTCTTTTTGTGTGTACTGGAGGAGTTAGTTTTTATTGAAGGTGAACAGGAATACCATAATTCTACATATTATTTAAAAAGGTTTCCAAACACAGATTCAACATCAGCCTTCACCCATCTAATCTTTATCATTCGTCTGAAGCACCACATTTCAAAAGCTTCTATCATTCTTTTTATCTGAACTCCTTATTGTCCACGTTTCACTCCCATACAATGCTACACTCCAGACAAATACTTTCAGAAAGGATTTCCTAACATTTAAATTAATATTGGATGTTAACAAGTTATGCTTTTTTAGAATCGCTTTCCTTCCCATAGCCATTCTGCATTTTATATCTTCTTTACTTCGGCCATCATAAGTTATCTTGCTACCCTAGTAACAAAATTCATCTACTACTTTTATTGTCTCATTACCTAATCTAATTTCTTCAGCATCGCCTGATTTTCTGACATTCCATTCCATTACCTTCGTTTTACTCTTGTTAATGATCATCTTATATCTGAACAGAGCAATAGGTCCAGTCCTAAACGTGTGCCATTTGAATATTGAGGGGATAAGTAGGTCAAAATGTGACTTCCTCAGTAAAAATCTTCTGAGTAACAATATTGACGTCCTTGCTCTACAAGAAACCCATGCAGAAGATCTTAAAAGTTGTTCAAGAGGCAATATCCATGGCTACAGACTTGTGGGAGAGATAGGCCATAGAACATATGGCGTGGCTACATATGCTAGACAGGACTTGGATGATGTATCTATAATTCATGAAAGCTGTGACGATGACATATTTGTTTTGGCAGTGAAAGTGTCTGGAACTACCATAGTTAATGTCTACAAGCCTCCCAACATCCAGTGGCAAGATACGGTTCTCCCAGTTTTCGAACACCCTTCCCTATATGTCGGCGATTTCAACAGCCACAGTAGCCATTGGGGGTACTCGTCTGATAATGAAAATGGAATAGCCTTAGCTGAATGGGCTGAAAATAATAACCTTTCCTTGGTTTTTGACGCAAAAGACTCCAGCACATTTTTCTCAGCCCGCTGGAAGCGTGGATATTCACCTGACCTGTGTTTTTGTTCCTGTGATCAGACATTAAGATCTCTATCAGTTACGAGAAAGGTACTTGGCACATTCCCACGGTCGCAGCACAGGCCAGTGCTGATATCAGTTGGGATTAAGATTCCCCTAATAAGATCTTTTCCGAGACCCAGGTGGAATTTTAATAAAGCAGACTGGGAGGCATTTACTTCCAAATTAGAGGACAACATTAGATTCATTCCTCCTACAATAGAAAATTATGACAGATTCGCTGGACTCCTTAAAGCTATAGCTAAAGCCTGTATACCTCGAGGCTACAGAAAGACATATATCCCGGGATGGAGCCAAGAGTGTGAAGACCTGTATAACGAATTTATCAGCACTGAAGATTCAAACACTGCCGACATCCTACTGAACTCCCTTGATAATGCCAGAAGAGAGAAATGGGTGAAAAAAGTTCAGAGTTTAGACTTCACTCACAGCAGCAGAAAGGCTTGGTCACTTCTGAGGAAATTGTCTACCAGTGTATCCGAGAAAAAACTTCCTCCCACACACCCTGATCCTTCCGACATAGCCAAACGAATCGTAGCACTATCCAAGTCAAAACGGCAACAGTCTGACAGATTAATATCCTATAAAATAAATGAAATTAAGAAATGCCAGCAGGCTCCCCTGGAAGTATCAAAACCTTTTTGCTTAGACGAACTGCATGTGGCTATCTCTGATATGAAGACTGGGAAAGCTGCCGGTATAGATGATATTTTCCCAGAATTTATTAAACATGCTGGACTCAAGACCCGATTGTGGCTTCTAAATTTATTCAATAACATTCTTAAAGACAGCTCTCTACCAAAAGCTTTTAAGAGATCTAAAGTAATAGCTGTTTTGAAGCCTGGTAAAGCAGCCGAACGTGCAGATAGCTACCGCCCAATTGCACTTCTCAGTGTATGTTACAAGCTGCTCGAGAGACTCATCTACAATCGTATTGTTCCCATTCTCACTGCTAGTATCCCTGTTGAACAAGCTGGTTTCAAACAAGGCCGTAATTGCTGTGACCAGGTCCTAGCACTGACATCTTTCATTGAGACTGGTTTCGAAAAGAAGTGTACCACTTCCGTTGCTTTTCTGGATCTCTCGGCAGCTTATGATACCGTGTGGAAGAAGGGCCTCCTAGTGAAGCTTTACAATCTCATTCCTTGTCCTATTTTATTGCGACTTGTGAACTCAATGCTAAGTGGTCGCCTGATCAAGATCTATCTCGGCAACACAGAAAGTGGGTTTAGACAGCTTCACGATGGCCTCCCCCAGGGTTCGGTTCTTGCTCCCATTCTTTTTAATGTTTACACCGCTGATATTCCAGCTACGCAATCTAGAAAATTCATTTATGCCGATGACATTGCCATAGCGTCACAACACAGAGACATCCATGTGACGGAAACTACTTTAACATCTGACCTAGCTCTCCTCAGAAATTACTTCGCAATGTGGAAACTAAAGCCAAACCCAAATAAAACGGAAGTATCTTGTTTCCATCTCAATAATAGGATGGCCGACTATAAACTTAATATCTCGTTTGATGGTGTTCAACTTGAACATAATGAACATCCAAAATACCTGGGAGTAATCTTGGATAGATCTCTTACTTTTAAGTACCACCTTCATAAAACAGCAGACAAAGTTAAAACTAGGAATAACATATTGCAGCACTTAGCAGGATCATCTTGGGGAGCCAGTGCTAAGGTTTTGCGTACAACAGCTTTGTCCCTAGTTTACTCTGCAGCTGAATACTGTTCTCCTGTCTGGCTCAACAGTGCTCATGTGAGAGACATTGATGTACAATTAAATAGAGCAATGAGATTGATCAGTGGCACTCTGATGGCTACACCACTTCAATGGCTCCCAATATTATGCAACATCGTTCCCCCTGATCTAAGACGGAAGGAAGCCTTAATGAGAGAGTATTATAAGATCTTGTCCACTCCTGAGCTTCCTATCCTGCAAGACCTTCCACCACCGGTCAGCCGGCTGAAATCACGTAAACCACCTCTTAAAACAGCTGTGCAACTACATGAGAGTGGCTTCTCACCTAAATCAAACTGGGCAAGAATTTGGGATTCGTTTAATGGAAAAAACAGCATCTGGATAGACGATCCCTCTAAGCAGCTCCAAGGAATGGACCTTCCCAGGAGAGAATGGTCTTTGATCAACCGTTTCCGAACTGGTGTTGGTCGCTGTAACTATTGGAAATTCAAATGGGGACAGACAGACGACCAGTCATGTGATTGTGGAGCAGACATTCAAACGATGACCCATATAATTACTAATTGCCCATTACGATCATTCTCAGGAGGGATGACCGAACTCCATACAGTCAGTCAGGAAGCTGTCCAGTGGTTAAAGGAGTTGGACTTGGCTCTGTGACAGAGATATGTTTTATCTTATTAACTAGACACTAGTATATCTTACTAAAGTATTATATGTAGCTGACATTATACCATACGATATATATATATATATATATATATATATATATATATATATATATATATCTTATATCTTCCTTTCAAAACACTGTCCATTCCATTCAATTGCTCTTCCAGTAAGTTATGGTCACAGTCTATATCTGCCCTTGGATTTGTCTTACAGTTTAGAAACTGGTTTCTAAATCTATTCCTTACCATTATAAAGTAAATCTGGTACCTTCCAGTGCCTCCTGGTCTCTTCCACGTATACAGCCTTCTTTCATTATAATTAAACCAAGTGTGGTGATCATTAAATTGTGCTCTGCGCAAAATTCTACCAAGTGATCTCCTCTTTCATTCCTTTTTCCCAGTCCATATCCTCCTACTACACTTCCTTCTCTTCCCTTTCCTACTACCGAGTTCCAGTCCCCCACCACAATCAAGTTTTTGTCTCCCTTAACTTTCTGAATGATTTCTTTTATCTCCTCATACATTCTTTCGATATCCTCATCATCAGCCTTACTAGTTGCTATATAAACTTGCACTACTGTGGTCGGTTTTGGCTTCATGTCTATCTTTACTATGATAATGCATTCACTATGCTGTTCATAGTAACTTACCCGCATTCCTATTTTCTTATTCATTGTCAGACCTACTCCTGCGTTACTACCAACTGATTTTGTATAGATAACCCTGTACTCACCTGACCAGAAATCATGTTCATCCTGCCACCGAACTTTACTAATCCCTACCATGTCTAACTTTAACCTATCCATTTCTCTTTTCAAATTTTCTAGCTTACCTATGCGATTAAGTGTTAGAACATTCCATGCTCCGACCTGTAGAATGCCTGTTTTGTTTTTCTTGATGACGACCTCCTCCTGAGTAGTCCCCGCCTGGAGATCTGAATGGGAGATTATTTTACCTCCGGAATATTTTACCCAAGAAGACGCCATCATCGTATATTCATACAGTAGAGCTGCATGTCCTCAGGAGAAGTAATGACTATAGTTTCTCCTTGCTTTCAGCTGTTCGCAGTAACTGCATGGCAAAGCCATGTTAGCTGATGTTACAAAGCCAGCTCAGTCAATCATCCAGACTGTTGCCCCTGTAACTACTGAAAAGGCTGCTGCCCCTCTTCATGAACCATATGTTTGTCGGGTCTCTCCACAGATACCCCTCGGGAAGCAATACTCACTTTACGGCTTATCTTAGAAGGCAGATTAAGGATAGGGAAACCTACATTTCTAGCTTTTGTAGATCTGGAGAAGGCTTTTGACAATGTTGATTGGAATAAACTCTTTAAAGTTCTGAAGCAAGCAGGAGTAAAATATAGGGAGCGTAAGGTAATATACAACTTGTACAAATACCAGACAGCGGTTATCAGAGTTGAAGGGGGCATGAAAGGGATGCAGAGGTTGGGAAGGGCGTAAGACAGGGTTGTAGCCTTGATTTGATTCTTTCAGAGAAGCCAAAACAGTCTTGGTCCAACCTGCCACTGCCCGCACCAAAACTAAGTTTATTGTGCGGTACCGCACCCAGTATATCTAGTAAAGCCAACCAATGCCCTTGAACAGTGCAAGGAGTCCCTTTACCAGTTCTTTATTAGACACAATTTTTTTGGGTCTGGTTGTCCCAAATGTTCTGTGTTTTTTACTCTCCAATGCAATCCATTCGAAGATTAGATGTGATGCAGTTTCATCACCATCATCACAGATCCTACATTTAGGGTCCTTTTCTGTTATTCCCATTGTATGTAGGTGTCTTTTGAAATTCCCATGGCCTGTCAGCAATCCAACCATGAGTCTAATCTCTCTCCTGTTCAGACCCAGGATTGCAGAGCTTCTTTTAAAACATGGCTTTGGCATCATTACCTTGCCATGTTTTTGTTGATGGACTTTGGTCCAATATTCTACGTGCTGTCTTCTGAGCCAGTTACGTAGCTCCAATTTGATCATTGCCTTGGTGATTGTCAGGACAGGTTCTGGTCCAATAAATGGAGTCTCTGCCCCCATCCTGGCTAATCTGTCGGCATGTTCGTTGCCACTAATCCCCGAGTGGCCAGAGACCCACAATAGGTTTACTCTATTGCTTTCCCCTAGCTCCACCAGAACCCTGTGACATTCTGCAACAATTCTAGACCTTGTTGCAGGAGCTGCCAGTGATCTCAGGGCTGCCTGGCTGTCTGAATAGATATAGATGCTACGATCTTTGTAGCACCTATGCAAATTCTCCTCCACACACGCCCTGATGGCAGTGATTTCGGCCTGGAATACTGAGGCCAGTTTCCCTAGAGAGATGACGCCCTCCAGTCTTGGCTGCACCCCATATACCCCGGCCCCAACGCCGTGGTTTGATTTTGACCCGTCAGTGAACCAGACAATATCCCCCGTACGGTGTCGAACTATTTTCTCCCACTGCTCCCTACTTCCAATTGTTATATTGAAAGGCTTGTTGAAGAAGTATGGGGTTATAATATAGTCGGCTGGCATTTCCCCAACCTTTCCTATATTTACCTCACTCACTATTTTAGTGTGTGATTCTGGATATCCCAAAGAGTTCCAGTTGTTGCTTCGATCCCAGCAGTTGGTGTGCTGCTAATTCCGCCTGTTCTGGCTAAGCAGGCTAATCTCTGCACCTTACCAAGCTCCTTAGCAGCAACCTGCTGTTCTACCTTCTTCCACCACACTACCACCTCATAGGTGATCCTGGGTCTAATCACTGTGGTATATATCCAGTGCATACCCTTGGGGCTCAGGCCCCAATTTTTGCCACAAGCTCTCCTGGTACTTAGTAGAGTACCTTTTGCCTTGGAGCAAATATTTCTAATGTGAGGGATCCCTAGATATTTCACTGTCCCCTTCACAGGTAATGCTTCATTGAAAAGCTTTAGATTCCAACTTGAATGTTGTATATGCTTCTTTGTGAATGGTACAACAACAGTGTTCTTAGGACTAACCCCCAGATCCTGTTTTCTGCACCAGTATTGCACAATGTCCAATGCACCTTGTGCCATATTCTTCACTGTGTCAGCAAATTTGCCAAGTATTACTATGACAATATCATCTGCATATCCTTGGCAAAAGTACTGCCTAGAGTTTAATTCTTCAATGAAATCATTCACCACTAGATTCCACAATAAAGGGGAAAGAACTCCTCCTTGTGGGCAACCCCTAGTGGTGTTGATTACCATTTTTCATCCTTCATGGTAGCCTCTACCTTTCTTCCACTGAGAATGGCCCTAGTCCACCTACATATAGTGGTCCCTAAGTCATGCACCTCTGCTGCCCGAACCATGGAATCGAAGGTCGTGTTGCTAAAAGCCCCCTCGATGTCCAGGAAAATACAGAGGGCTATTTTCTGAAAGTGTAGTGCTTTCTCCACCTTCCCAACGAGTTGGGGAGAGCTGTCTCACATGATTTACCTGGCTGATATGCATGTTGGTTTGAATGTAGAGGAGCCCTACTTAACCTCCTTGCACAACATGCACATTAACATGCACATTGTTAGCTTTTCCAATGTCTTAAGAATGAAGGAGGACAGGCTGATTGGTCTCATATCCTTGGCCTTGGTATGATCAATTCTCCTTGGTTTTGGAATGAAGACAACCTTCACTGCCCTCCAGGCATTGGGAATGATTCCTGCTGCTAGGCTAACCCTGAATAACCTGCATAGGAATCTAATAAGATTTTCTCTCGCTTGTTGCAGGAGAGCTGGAAAGATTCCATCAGGGCCAGGTGACTTGAACGGTTGAAATGTTCCCGCCGCCCATCAGAGCTTACTGAAATCGACAAACTCCTTGGCCAAATCCCAGTCCTCTTTGCGCATACCTGAGAACTGTTGTCTCTCAGGAATCGCATTCTGGCCTGAGTTATCCCCCAGAGTATATTGAGGATAGTGAGTCTTGAGGAGCAGTTCCAGCGTTTCATGTGCTGTCTTTGTATACTCCCCATCCTTCTTCCTCAATGTTCCTCCTGGATTAGTTGGTACCCTAGTGAGGATTTTATGAAGTCTTGCTTGAGCAGCCGTGCCCTCCACTTGCTCACAGAATACCTTCCAGGATGCCTCCTTTGCCTGTCTGATGGCAAGGTTGTAATTGACAAGGGCCTCACGATACTTTTCCCATTGTCCTTTGCGCCTCGCAAGGTTAAACAGTCTTCGTACTGTTTCCTTCGCATTTCCAGATTATTATTCCACCAAGGCACACTCCTATTTGTGCACTTCTTAGTGACTGAGCAGTTGTCCTGGTATGAGGTCACTATAGCAGAGGTTACTTCCTCAAACTCTGCTGGATTCCTTATCGAAGTTTTAATTTCCGATTGGCTGAAGTCATGGTCTCTCCTACATGTCTCCCAGTCCGTTTTCCTGGGATTCCTATAGGCCATGGTCTGTGTGGTTCCCATTTCAACCTTGAATTTAATATACATGTGATGTGATGAGAATGGCTCCGGGACTACATGCCACTGTGATGTAACTTCCCATCATCATGGAACCAAAAGTTATGCCACATACTTCTTCCCTTCTACTATTCCTGAATGTAGGTTCATCACCCCTATTCAGGATCTCCAAGTTGTTAGATAGGAGAAATTCAAGAAGGTGCTCACCTCTACTGTTGGTGTCCTTGCTGCCCCACGATAGATTGTGGGCATTGGAATCACAACCCACCAACAGTTCGTCACCTTTCCGATGGCAGGCTTCCGTCAGTCTCCTCACTTCCAAAGAAGGAGAGCTGTCTTCATAAGGAAGGTATGCTGAGGCCAAAACAATTTCCCTCTTGATACCTTCCTCACGTTGCTGCATCCTGATGGTCACCAAGTCCCTGGAACAAAAATCCATCATTGGCATGAAAGGTATTTCATTTCTAACATAAATGCATGTTCTGGAGTTTTTTAGATTTCTAGCATAAATCAGCTTACCTCCAGTCCACTGAGGCCCGATTACACCCCCTTTCTATAAATAGGGTTCTTGTATCAGAGCCACGTCCACCTCCTGTCTCCCCAGGCGACGGCTCAGGGCAGCAGTGGCCCCTTTACTGTGCTGCAGGTTTATCTGCAGCACTTCCAGTCCCCATCTTGCTGCCATTATTGCCTTTAAGGTCTTTGATTACCCTGATGGCGACCTGTGATAACCCTAAAAAACAGTTTCAGGCCTTGCCCTCGCATTGCCTTCAGGGACTTCTCTCCGACCTCCACCACCAGGGTTCGTCCTTCCGGAACGAACTTTCGGTTAATTACCCTCCAATCCTCTGTTGAGACTTTTGGGTTCTGGACCCTTATTTTCTCGAACAGAGTCTTTGGAAGGATATCCTTAAGGATCTTTGGTACCCATATTGATACCTTTGTGGTCTTCAGGAGTTCGGTTGCTGTCATGACCAGCAGCTTCTCATCCTCCCACAGGGATATCATGGGCACCTTGTGCTTAAGTCATACTGCTGAGTGCTCCCCCTCGCAGACAAAAATGAGTGCACTGTGATCTAGATAGACCCTCCTGAATTTGGGTCCTGGACCAGCGTCCCCCCAATCTCTTCAAAGACGGTCATCTGCACAATCTCCTCCTGCTGTGAGGTGATGCTCACCATTGGGTATCCTTCTTGGACAACCGCCATTCTAAAGACCGAGACTGCAGTACTATAGGTCTGTTTTCCTATTTCCTGCCTCAGCCTTTTAGGATCACGCTTGTCCACAGAGGAGGGAGTCTTAGATTCCTCCCTAACCCTCTTGCCACCTGTCTTTGAAGTCGAGGGGATCTGTGTATCCCCTTCGACCTGAGGCAGTTTCTTTTTGGGGGTCTTGGGCTCAAGCCCTTTTGATTCACTCCACTTATGCTTAGGAAGCCATTCTTTTCCTTCCTTTTGCTTCTGTTCCTTGAGAAGTTTCCTCCTCTGAGCCCCAGACAAGGCCTTAATCCTAATCTGGTCCAACTTCTCTGTTACAGTTCCCACTTCTTGCTCAGGTCTAGACCCTGATTCAGAAGTAGGAGTGCACTCCATTGGTCCTGATCCCGATGTTTGAGTATCTGAGGTCTCAGATTGCCCCTCAGATTCTTTTAAAATACTTTATTTCTCTGTATTCATCTTAGTCCCACGAGATTTGGGGATTTATATGGTCCACACCACGATAACCCCGCGCGGTGCAAGGCTACTTACTCAGGGAGGTCGCCCGGTATCCCTGAGGCTCCATTCGAGACACATCCACCCATGTGCCACGCACCCCTCGGCACGGATCGCATCACACCTTGGGTTGGGAAAGGAATTGGGAAAGGACTGGGAGAGGATAAGGCAGACGGGACATTGTGGGACACGCTTGGTCTGATCCATCACCTGAGGCCTTTCCGGCAGTAGGTTCTCTACCTTCGGTACAGCCCTCAGCTTCACACGGATATGCAAGCCTCTCCACCCACACGGACAGTGCTTCGTCAAGGTGGTGTCCCCCGGAGAGGGGGTTGTAGCCTTTCTCAAATGCTATTCAATTTGTACACTGAGCAAGCTATAAAGGAAACCAAGGAGAAATTTGGAGAAGGAATTAAAGCTCAGAGTGAAGAAATAAAAACATTGCATTTTGCTGATGAGCCGATGACTATGTAATTCTCTCAGTGACAGCGAAAGACGTAGAAGAGCAGTTGAACGGAATTGACAGTGTGTTGAAAGGTGTGTATAAAATGAATATTAACAAGATCAAAACGAGGGTAATGGAGTGCAGCCTAAGAAAATCGAACGATGCTGAAGGAATTAGATTAGGTAACGAAACAATAAAGGTGGTAGATGATTTTTGTTACTTGGGCAGTAAAATAACACACTATGGTCGCAGTACAGAGGATATAAAATGCAGAATGGCAATAGGAAGAAAAGCGTTTTTAAAAAAGAGAAATTTGTTAACATTAAATATTAATTTAAGTGTAAGGAAGTCCTTTCTGAGGGCGTTTGTGTGGAGTGTAGCCTTGTATGGGAGCGAAGCATGGACGATAAACAGTGCAGGCATGAAGAGGATAGAGGCTTTTGAAATGTGTTGTTACAGAAGAATGATGAAGATATTGTGGATGGATCGCCTAACTAATGAAGCGGTACCGAATAGAATTGGGGAGAAATAGAATTTCTGGCTTACCTTGACTAAAAGAAGAAGTACTTCTTAGAGATCAAGGAATCGTAAATTTAGGATTGGAGGGAAGTGTGTGGGGGTAATAATCGCAGAGGGAGACCTAGAGATGAATACTGTCAGCAGATTCAGATGGATGTAGGTTGCCGTTCTAATGGGGTGAGGAAGAGGCTTGCTCAGGATAGAGTAGGGTGGAGAGCTGCATCAAACGTCTCCGGACTGAAGACCACAACAACAAACAACATACAAAAGGAACAAAGACGAATATAATTACTTAAATCAGACTTATCTACATCAGGGCCTATGTCCTCTGTATCTTTATCATTGATAAAAACCAGTTGCTTTTGTTGAAACAATTCAAACGTCTAATTTAATTTTACATTTTCAATCCCTTTTACAGACTCACAGTTGTCAGTAAGGAGAACAATCTTTCAAATCAAATGTTATGGGCTGGCAGTGCAGAGAACTGTGTAGTCTTTACCAGTTCACTAAACTGTCAATATTTCTATTGGTTTGCTTCAGAATTCCTATCGTATGTGGCTATGATGTATTTATTTATTTATTTCAAACCTAAAAATTCGTCAAAACACTTATCATCATCAGGTGTAATATTTTTATCCAAGCGAAATTTCATACATTTTTCCACCTAAGTGCAGAAAACATCTTGAAAAATCAAGCCTCTAAAACAAAAATATTCATTAAATTCTTGCGTCTACATCATGATGTGTATCTTCTATTCATTACAAAGAGATGGAATACATCTTTTTGATTTGTAATGTCCACATATTCAGATACTCAGACTGATACATAGATTATATTACGTTTAAAACTACATAGTTTTTGAAGCATAACAGATCAACTATTATAAGAAAATAACAAATTATGCAATTCAATAGCCGAAGTAAAAGTTATTTACATTGTTCATAATATTAGATGAAAACAAAATCAAAATATCATTTTCCAAAAATAAAAAAATGTGGACATTAGCAGAAATAATAAAAATATATGTGGACGCCAACGTTGAAAATACGGACATATCCGCATAAATACGGAAGTCTGCTAACCCCAGTTTCAGTCAAGTGATATTTCACAATGAATGGCGACCTTTCTCCATCAGCCACTTCATTTGAGTAGACAATAATATAGTGAACAATTACTGGAAATTGGATTCACAATCTTTGTCACACTCACCAGGTGGGACTGACGGAAGACACTGAGAAGGTTCAGAGAAGGGCAGCGTCACGGACCGCGGTGGAGTAGCCGAGCGGTCTAAGGCGCCTCACTGCGGACTGATGATCACGCAATTTGGTCCGACAGAGTTAAGGGAAAAAAAGCGTCTCGGAAACGTTGCATGATTTGAGCTGGAAATCATTAAAAGAACGACGTTATTCGTTGCGGCGAGTTCTATTTGAGAAATTTCAATCACCGACTTTTGCTAGCACCCACCTACATAGGGAGACATGACCATCCCAATAAAATAAGAGATATCAGATCGAAAACTGAGCGATTTAGGTGTTCTTTCTTTCCGCGCTCTATTAGAGAATGGAACGACAGGGCCTAGAGACAGGTTATAAAAGTGGTTAATGAAACCTCTACCAGGCACTTAAATGTGATTTGCAGAGTATCTATGTAGATGTAGAAGTAAGTCAGACAGCATTATTGAATATATTATCAACGTAAAGGGAAGTTTAGAGTGTATTCCAGTCAACATTATCAAAAGCTTTCTCCAAATCTACTAAAGCTAGAGATGTAGGTTTCCCTCTCCTTAATCTGCCTTCTAAGATAAGCCGTAAAGTGAGTATTGCCTCCCGTGTTCCTACATTTCTCCTGAATCTAAACTGATCTTCCCCGAGGTCAGCTTCTACCAGCTTTTCCATCCTTCTGTAAAGAATTTGTGTTAAAATTTTGCAGCCATGACATATAAAACTGAAGATTCTGTAATTTTCACAACTGTCTGCACCTACTTTCTTTGTAATGAGGATTATAATATTTTTCTTAAAGTCCGAGGGAATGTCGCCTGTCTCGTACATCTTACGCGCCAGGTGAAATAGTTTTGTCATGGCTGGTTCTCCCAGAGACTTCTCCCAGAGGAGTTCTGAGGGAATTTCATTTAATCCAGGGGTCTTGTTTTGACATAGGTCTTTCAGGGCTCTGTCAAATTCTTCTCTCAGTATAGTATCTCCTATTTCATCTTTATCTATTTCCTCTTCCCTTCCTACAATATTGTCACTAAGTTCATTTCCTTTATAGAGCCTCTCAATATACTCCTTTCAGCTTTCCCTTCTTTGCTGAGAACTGATTTTCCACATGAATTCTTGTCTCCAAATGTCTCTTTTATTTTCCTGTAGGCGGTATCTATTTTCCCCTATTTATACATTCTTCTATTGTCTTGCATTTGCCTTCTAGCCACTCTTGCTTAGCTATTTTGCACTTCCTGTCAGTCTCATATATTAGTCGTCTGTATTCCATTTTTGCCTGTTTCATTTACTGCGTTTTCTCCTTTCATCAATTAAATTTAGTATTTCCTGTGATAGCCAAGAATTTTTTGCAGGTCTTGCCTTCTATTTTGTCCTCTTCTGCCTTCACTATTTCATCCCTCAATGCTCCCCATTCGCCTTTTACTGTTTTATTTCCCCCGTTTCTGTCAATTGTTGCCTAAACCTCCCTCTGAAATTCTCCAGAACTTCAGGCTCCATCAATTTATCCAACTCCCACCTCCCTATTTTCCTACCTTTCTGCAGTTTTTTCAGTTTCAGCCTACAGTCCATGACCAATAAGTTAAGGTCAGAGTCTATAGTCTTTATCTGCCCCTGGGTATGTCTTACAGTTTAAAACCTGGTTCCGAAATGTATGTCTTACCACTATAAAATCTATATGGTACCTTCTGGTGTCTCCTGGTCTCTTCCATGTATACAACCTTCTTTCGTGATTCTTAAACCAGGTGTTTGTTACGATTAAATTATGTTCAGTGCAAAATTCTACCAGGCGGATTCCTCTTTCATTCCGTTTGCCCATTACACATTCACCTACTATTTTTCCTTCCCTTCCTTTTCCTACTACTGAATTCCAGTCTTCCATCACAATTAAGTTCTCCACTCCCTTAATTGTCTGAATAATTTCCTTTGCATCCTTATACATTTCTTCGATCTCCTCATCATCGGCAGAGCTAGTTGGTATGTGAACCTGTACTATTCTGGTCGGTGTTCGCTTCGTATCTATTTTGACTACGATAATGCGATCACTGCACTGTTCATAGCAGTTTACCCGTATTCCTATTTTCTTATTCATTATCAGATCTACTCCTGTAATACCCCCAACTGACTTTGTATTTATAACCCTGTACTCACCTGATCGGAAATCCTGTTCCTCTTTCCACCGGACTTCACTAATCCCCACTATATCTAACTTTAACCTATCCATTTCCCTTTTCAGATTTTCTAACTTCCCTACCCGATTAAAGGATCTAACATTCCACGCTCCGATCCATAGAATGCCAGTGTTGTTTTTTCTAATGATGAAATCCTCCTGAGTAGACTTCGCCCAAAGATCAGAATGGGGGTCTATTTTACCTCCGGAATATTTTACCCGAGAGGCTGCCATCATCATAAATTCATACAGTAGAGCTGCATGTCCTCAGGAAAAGTTACGGCTGTAGTTTCCCCTTGCTTTCAGCCGTTCGCAGTAACTGTGTGGCAAAGCCACATTAGCTGATGTTACAAGGCCAGCTCGGTCAATCATCCAGACTGTTGCCCCTTTAACTACTGAAAAGGCTGCTGCCCCTCTTCAGGAACCACACGTTTGTCTGGCCTCTCTACAGATACCCTCCGCTATGGTTGCACATATGGTATGGCTATTTGTATCATTGAGGCACGCAAGCCTCCCCACCTCGGCAATGTTTGTGGTTCCTCTTGTAATAAATTTTAAATATGGAAGTGTCCTCATTTTTGCATTCCAAAATCTGGTAACACTAACTGAAACTAATTGCTGAAGTTGCAAGTATTCTCTTTAACACAGCTGCTGCCTACAAGAAATACTGCAAGAATACACCCTAGAACTGGCTTAGGTAGTCAAGTGTCAGCTTCTTGAAGGTGGTTAGCACCAAAACCTAACTCTGTTCAAAGGCCAAAAATAAGTTGCCTTCACCATCTGTTTTGTCCACGAGCCTCTGCTTAACTTTCCAGCCCCGAATTATACCACTGCAGAATCCATTGTCCATTGCATAGACACAGTGACATGATGGTCTCAGAACACACTTGGCAGGCTACCGTGACTTTGCCACCTATGGAGAGCAGCAAATCCTCCATAGTTAAGGCACCTACTGCCTCCATCTGCATACATACTCTGCAATCCACCCAAAGGTGTGTGTGTTGGAGCGTACGTAGTACCACTACTAGTTACGGCAGTAGAATCTTTCTGCAGTCCGCTTCAAATTCCGGCCCTCTAATTTTCTTCAGTGGTGTTTTTCAAAAAGAACATTGCCTTTCCTCCAGCGATTCCCATTTGAGTTCCTGAAGCATCTCAGAAACACTTGCGCATTGATCGAAAGTACCAGTAACAAACCTAGCTGCCTTCCTCTGAATTGCCTCGATATCTTCCTTTAAACCAATCTAGTGTGGATTCCAAACACTTCAGTAATACTCAAGATAGGGTTGCACAAACATTTTGTATGCATTCTCCTTTGCAGACGAATCACATCTTCCACAAAATTTTCCCAATAAACTGCAGTCAACCATCCGCCTTCCCCACGACTGCCCTTATATGCACAAATGTTCAAATGTTTGTAAATCTATCGGACCAAACTGCGTGGTCATCAGTTCGTAACTTACAAACTACTTACACCTAGGTAAACTAACCTAAGGACAAACACACACACCCATGCCCCAGGGAGGACTCGAACCTCCACGGCGAGCAACCGCACGCTCCGCAGCGGGACGCTTTAGACCGCTCGGCTACTCCACCGCGGCCCTTATATGCTCATGTTGCCGTGTAGAATTACGCCTAGATACTTCATTGACGTGACTCTGTCAAGCAGCACTCTGCTAATGCTGTATTCAAACATTACAGGATAATTGCTCCCACTCATCTCCATCACTTTACATTTTTCTATATATAGAGCTAGGTGCCTTTCCTCGCACCACCAAGAAACTTGGTCCAAGTTATCCTTCATCCAACTACATTCATTCAATGAATGTATTGTGTTAAAGGCAGACAGAGCCGTTTGCACAAAGCAGTATCCCTCCTTTACCTGTGACGCCGCACAAGAAGAGGACCTACACCACGACACCAACAGCAAGCCAAACGTCAAACGCCACAACTAATTTTAAAGATACTTTTTTTTATTTAGCCCATGTGATCTGACATTACACAATATGTACAGATGTCAGACATGATATGTTATCATAGTAGCTTAAAGGTGGACTCATGTATGCCTACAGTAATAAGTATTCAAATGTTTGTAGATCTTACGGGACTAAACTACGGGGTCATCAGTCCCTAAACTTACAAACTACTTATGAACTAGCTAATACTAAGGAGGTCAGAAATATCCATGCACGAGGCGGGATTCGAACCCCCGATCGTAGTGTCCGTGTAGAATGTGACAGGCGCGCTGCAGACCGCTCGGCCAGCGCGGTCGGCAATAGTAATACATAGATAGGTTTTATAAATAATTCACGTTTGTGTAATAACACAATCTGCTATTGTTCCAGATATTTTGTTACAGAGTAAAAGCAGTAGGAGAGTAACTAAGACTTCAAACTTTCACTTATACAGTGGTTAAAACAATTAGGTGATCAGTTGAGATATGTAGACTCTGAAGTATTGCAAACAGCAGCCCTAAAATGATTCGATCTCTTTCTCTTGTTTCTACAGAGTGGAGACAATAAGATTATGTCACCCAGGATAGTGGTAATAACATTAGTTGCCGCTAAAGGGGTTGATGTAGACTTGTGCTTACTCTACTAAACGAATTACACAAGCAGTCAGGTTCAGATAGTGTACTGAGCAGGTAGTGCAATGCAACAACAACATGACTTACCTAAAGCTGTAGCACGGGGAACCATTGGGAGGTTGGAAGTGGGACAGACATAGGTTCAGCCAAACAATCGTTGTTCCCTTATCTGGCGAGAATGTGGAACTCGGAACAATCTAGCTTATGTGGTGGATGAATGGTGTGGGTAGGAGGCAGTGTTATCGGACGTACAGACCTTCAAGTCATTCAGATTGGCGCTTGGACTGCTCAGAGGTATAGAGACGAGATCCTACAACCTTTTCTTGTGCTCTACGCTGGTGCCTAATGGAGGTGGGTTCCTTCTGGTGGACGATAACGCTAGTCCCCACAGAGCTGCACTGGTGGACAGCATGATGAAGCTGAGAGAATTGAACAAATGGAGTGGCCAACTTGTTCACCGGACTTAAACCCGATTGAGCATGTCTGGGATGCACTTGGCAGACACATTGCAGCCAGACCAGCACCTCCCACAATAGTTGCAGAGCTGGATATTTCACTTGTGGAAGAATGGCCAAATATCGCTCAAGGACCGAATGATAACCTCATACTGTCCGTGCCAAGCAGGTGCACAACTGTACTGCTCTTCCGAGTTGATAACACATCATATTATAGGACAACAAGAAAGACTTTCTCACTATTATGGTAGACCTATGGTGCCTCGCTCTAAGTAAACGCCATGTAAACCGTAAGTAAAGAGTTGAGACAGCAAAATATGGTACTGTATCACACACATGTTACAATTGTAACCAATATCTGAATAAAATAAATTACCATATCTGTGTATGATATCTCACCTGATCCCCGAATTGTTTTGAGCAGTGTAGTTAAGGCGACCGCTGGTGCAATGAGGGAAATCTGGATACAACTTTGCTACTGTATGTAATTAAATGCCCTGAAACACAAGAGATGTTTAAATATTTCAGAAATTGCGAAGTGTTGACAATATATTCCGACAATATTGTGGGAACAGGACCTGCAGCCTCATGTTCCAAAACTTTGATGTTCCTATTTCTATGTTTACGGCAACAGCCAGAAGTTTCTACAAGTGGTCACAACGGTGTTGCGAAGATAGTTTTTTTAGATCTAACTCTGGTTTTTTTTTACGTCTAACTTAATATAATTTAGCTGAAAAATGAGTGTTTTACCTTGGAACCGGAAGTATAATTTTTCGCATTAATTTGTTTTGTTTTCCTAGCGTTTGTTCTTGACAATAGGAAAATATTAAAATCAATTTTTATTGAAAAAATTATTTGTATTAAACTAATATTAAGAACTTATCTTCGGTGCAGTATTTTGCTAAGTGTAAGAAATAATGTAGATATTGTGAAGTTTGATATTTTATACGTACGCCGCTGAGGAGCGACCGAGTGCATTGAGACGCTATGCTCCGATGCGCGAGGCCGTTCTCCGTCGGGGTTTCGGATCCCCCCTCGGGCAGGGATGTTTGTGCTGTCTTTAGTATAAGTAGTTAGTTCATAAGTAGTTAGTAAGTTTAGGGACTGACGATCCTGTAGTTAAGTCCCATAAGCTTTACAAACATTTGAACATTTTTTTATTTGTACAATATGCCTAAAAATATTAACCCATTTTTAAAATGTTGATGTTTAGACAAAAATAGTAAATACATTTAAATAATCTAGTCTAAACATGAACATTTTAAAAATGGGTTAATATTTTTAGCCATAATGTACGTATAAAATACCAAATTTTTATTTTTGCATTCGAATTACAACTGCACCCAGCAGTTATTTCTGTGATGGAATGCACAAGGCACAAGTCCTTGAAATTATTATTCTTTTGTGTTTTCCAGAAAGTTTACAATTTTGTAAACTTTTTTTGGCAATTTAGAAGTTTTGAGAAAGGATTCCTTGCTATCTGGAATAGACAGGTTAAGTAGAGTACCGTATAAGAGTCTGTGGTACCATGGTTGGAATGTAGGGATAACAAACTAACATAGAATCCGTTAGACTCTAATGAAAAAAAATCAATAATTATACAGTATAATACAGTATTACAACTTGGGATCTGGTATGTATTAGAGATGTGCATGGAGAAAATCCTTTTAATGCATTGGCTTTGCATGGGCTAGGGGGAAGTCGAAATAGTGTTTAGTGAAATGAATCTTGCTAAAACGAAACTTAACAATAAACTGAGCTCTGAGATGTTGAAACATTTACATTCCTTCACTTTCCCTTGTAAACAAAATTGGAACAATGCAGTCTTATGTAGGAGAGTCAGCACTGCAAGCAATGATGAATCAATACTGAATGTTAATGGAAAAGCTGGTAGAAGCTGACCTAGGGGAAGATCAGTTTGGATTCAGGAGGAACGTAGGAACCCGGGAGGCAATACTCACTTTACGTCTTATCTTAGAAGATAGATTAAGGAAAGGCAAATCTACATTTTTAGCCTTTGTAGATTTGGAGAAAGCGTTTGACAATGTTGACTGGACTACACTCTTTCAAATTCTGAAGTCAGCAGGGGTACAATACAGGGAAAGGAGAGTTATCTACAACTTGTACAAAAGCCAGACCGCAGTTATTAGACTCGAAGGGCATGAAAGGGAAGCATCAGTTGGGAAGGGAGTAAGACAGGGTTGTAGCCTTTCTCCGATGTTGTTCAATTTGTACATTGAGCAGGCGATGAAGGAAAGCAAGGAAAATTTTGGAATAGGGATTAAAGTTCAGGGGGAAGAAATAAAAACATTGCGTTTTGCTGATGACATTGTAATTATGTCAGAGACAGCGAACCACCTGGAAGAGCAGTTGAATGGAATGGACAGTGTGTTGAAGAGAGCGTACAAAATGAACATTAACAAGAGCAAAACAAAAATAATGGAATGCGGTGTTAGAAAATCAGGCGATGCTGAAGGAATTAGATTAGGTAACGAAACAATGAAGGTGGTAGATGAGTTTTGTTACTTAGGTAGTAAAATAACATGCGATGGTCGCAGTACAGAGGATATAAAATGCAGAATGGCAATGGGAAGAAAAGCATTTTTGAAAAAGAGAAATTTGCTAACATCGAATATTAATTTAAGTGTAAGGAAGTCTTTTCTGAAGGCATTTGTGTGGAGTGTTGCCTTGTATGGGAGTGAGACATGGACGATAAACAGTGCGGACAGGAAGAGAATAGAGGCTTTTGAAATGTGGTGCTACAGAAGAATTCTGAAGATTAGGTGGGTAGATCGCATAACTAATGAAGAGGTACTGAACAGAATTGGTGAGAAAAGGAATTTTTGGCATACCCTGACTAAAAGAAGGGATCGCTTGGTAGGACACATTCTTAGACACCGGGGAATCGTAAATTTAGCATTGGAGGGAAGTGTGTGGGGTAAAAATCGCAGAGGGAGGCCAAGAGACGCGTATAGTAAGCAGATTCAAGTGGATATGGGTTGTCGTTCTTATGAGGAGATGAAAAGGCTTGCTCAGGATAGAGTAGGGTGGAGAGCTGCATCAAACCAGTCTCCGGACTGAAGACCATAACAACATAAACAAGTATCATGGATATAATATTTACTTCTATACTGATAAGCTACATATAACATACTCTGAACTTTTAAAAATTCAAGTCTATTTTTTGCATATTATCAAGAATATGCAGTTCAAATTATGTTATAGGCCTACATTACAGTTAATATTTGTTCACTGTAATGTACAGCAGATTCCAAATTAAAGTCACGCTAGTCTGATATACAGTGCAAATACCGTATTGGTACTACAAAAATAAAATGGAATAATAATACACCTACTATTATTTTTCCTTTTTCCTGCCTTTATTTTGCATACTAATCTAGCTTTCGGCCCACTTTAGATTACGGTAGTAACACTAAAAGTGGGCCTTTGCGATCGCCTTTTGACAGTTAGAAATTTAAATGAAAATAACGGCGTAACCGTTCATCTGACACGAAAATTGAATAGCCGAATTTGTAGAGGAGAAAATTCTCTACAACTTTGATCTCTTATGTTTTTTTTCATATCTCGTATCATTTCAGAGAAATTTGCAAAAATAACGGCAATTTCACGATGTCTATCTGTCCGTAACGTGTTCCCACTTTTAAGTCGAACCGTTCAACCGATCAGCACCAAATTTTCAGACATAATAACTGTTGGCTGCTAGAGACCAGAACCTCCGTCTTTCAAATATTTCGGACAAAAAATTTGTTAGTAAAACTAAAAAAAAAGCCGTTTGTAATATAATTTTAATTGCGAATAAACCGTTCATCTGACACGAAAATTGAATAACGGAATTGGGTGGAAAATCTCTACAACTTAGCTCTCTTATGTTTTGTTCATAACTCGCATCGTTACAGAGATATTTGCAAAAATAACGGCGATCTGACACCGTCCCTTGATTTTTCGTAAACCAGGCGTTCGGAGCGTCACGTTACATTCCTCGCCCAGAACTCTCTCGGGCATACGCCATCTTACTTGCTGTATTTTATCATTATAACTTACGCACTGTTATTTAAAAGCAATGGCGCATTGAAGAATTAACCAAAACAAGCCGTTCTTAGTACGATAAATTACAATCTAGTGTCTAAAATGCCATATTAGCAGTAACAACTGCCTCAAATAGTATGGGAATTAAGGAACAATTTCGTACTGTTGTGCAGAAATGGCAACACTGGCTCAAACGATTGCAGCAAAACCCACGAACGCTTGTGTAAGTGAGTACAGCTCTACTGGTTTAACACCAAATAAAAAATCATATTAGAAAGAACAAGAGAAATCAAATATTGTTCATGTGTTCTTTTTGTAAGTCGGATTTCTTCAGATAATTTAACTAGTGAACTAATGCTGAAATGCATACCAATTAAAAAATTTTACCAGTGCCGCTATATGATTTTTGACATCTCCTGCAAGCAGTTAGTCCGAGAACTGCTAAGACCGATATAAATATGAGATAGTATACTCCTACGGTTGCCATATCTAGTGGGACCTCTTCGGAACACTGAGAAATGAAGTAGCATTTATTTAACAGCAGTTGATATCTTTCATCAGTTCTCTGTAACGACTTCAGGGAAAATACTCTTTCCACAGTGCCTTCATTCACATGTTGCGCTAGCAGTTGGCGTTCTTTCAATAATCAAGCCAACCCCGTAACAGTGTTTCGCGAAATCGGGACAAAACTGAGTCATGTCGGAACAAGATTGCCCATGACTGGGCCGGCGTAACACACTGTCGAACGTGCGGTCTCAAGTGTCGGCACATCTGCTGGGCGGCAACGTTGGAGATGGCGAGGGAGGGAGGGGAGTTTTGTGACAACTCATTTCTTCCTGTTTTGTTTTCAAGTGGCCATTGTTCTCTTTATATGGCCGCTGAGTATGTTTTCAACAGAGCTGGGCGCAAGTCCGTTAATCGTTAAATAACGAAGTTATCTTTTTGACTAACGGGTTAACTTCCAAGTTAATAAAAAAAGCCTTACCGGACTGTTTAACTTCCGTTAATTTGCCATAAGTCCGTTATTCCGTTACTTTTGTACCCACTTCTTATAACAAAAGTCTTACCGCTTAAGTTATGCTACTTTTAGCGCAAGCTAGATGTCTTGTGTATTGCACAGCTTTAACCAATGCCTTATTAAGTGGCATAGAAAAAGGTTTGGACCTCTTCTGGGCGATTAACAATGCCAACTTGCTGCGGCTATTCATCCAAAGTTGCTGCTGATATGGCTGGAAATGTACAACGTGCTCGTGTGGGAGCTGTAAGACAACGCATGGAGGAAAACGTAGAAGTTGCGCTAACGCAAGAAAGCACGCAAACTTCGAAGGACAGAGACAATTTAAGTGATGGTGACGGAAGCAGCAACAGTGAGGACGAAGAGCAAGATTTTTTTTTTTTTTTTATTTCTGTCCCTCAATCTAAGCTGAAGCCTGCAGGCCACAGATGTTTAGGAAGTAAAGTAGTAAAGATGAAATCAAATGACTCATTTAACGATGCGGCATTTCTTGAGGGGAAATATTTTATTAAATCTTTTTATTAAATGTAGTACTGCTATACCATCAAGTGCTGCAGTCGAATGTCTTTTTTCCGTGGGAAAAGATATTTTGACACCCAAACGTGCTTCACTGTCAGACGTGAATTTTAATATGATAATTTTTATTAAAGGAAATATGCACCTTATGGCAAATGATACTCAGTGAAATAATATATTTTGAGTCTCCTGGAAACTGTATTTTATTGCTAAATAATTATTACTAAAAATTAAGATTTATGTTTTACTGGGACACTTTATTGTGGCAGCCGGCCGCGAGCGTAAACAAATGACAAACAAACATTCAAGTTTTTGTACAAGAAGACAAATCATTTCAAAGAAGAGACGACGTATCCCCCCCCCCCCCATGCAAATGATTCTTGCGGAGGCTATTTTACACTATAGTACGTGATTAGACATCATTTGTTTACACTCACGGCCGACTGCCACTGTAGAGTGGCCGAGTAATACTGGTTTTTATTTGTAATCCAAGCCCCTCTATTTAAACTTGCGAATCTAAAACATTTTTCTTAAATATCAGGTAGGATAATATGTTTTCTTTTTTTTTAATTTTTTAATGTCTGATTTCAATAATAAAACAACATAAATATATAAATATATTTTTGCGTGACTGTACAATACTGTTGCGAGTTAACGATTAACATTAACTTCCGTTGAATTGTCCGCAGACTAGGCTTTAACATTGAAGGAAGTTAACTTTTTTTAGAAACGGATTAATAATTAACGAAGTTAGCTTTTTGATTAACGGTGACCAGCTCTGGTATTCAATTATTGTCTTCATTTTTAAAAGCCACGGTGAAACGGCCGAGCGCTGTAAAAGGCGCCGTGCTGCGGAGCGCCGGCCGCAGTGGCCGAGCGGTCTGCGGCGCGCCAGTCACGGTCTGCACGGCCGCTGTGGTCGGGGGTTCGAATCCCTCCTCGGGCATGGATGTTTGTACCGTCTTTAGTATAAGCTGCGGAGCGTGCGGTTGCTTCTCGTCGGAGGTTCGAGTTTTGGCAGTTGGTCTAGGTCGCGATCCCCAGGGGGTCGTCGTCACAGGAGGAAGTACTTGCACCATAAAATAACCAGGGGTTCCGTAATACAGAAACGTATTCCTAACTGAAATATATTTAATTTTAAATTTATGGAGCTTCTTGTGTAACCTTCATTGTGGATTTAATAGATCACAGATTGGTTTAAAATACATTGTGTTAATGATGCATAAACGCAAAGTCTTAAAACTGTTTTCAGGAGCCAATCGCTACGTAAACAAAACATGATACAATAAGTAATTCTAAAAAAATCGAAAAAAGGATGTGCTTCTTTACAAATTATCTATACAGTGGGGCGTTTCTTAATTAGCATAATTCTGCGTCTTGCCTGAAATGCAGGCAAGAAAAAAGTAAGAACAGGATAGTGTGTTCCATCCAGTAAACAACAAAAATAGCTTCGTCCAAAATCTTAAAAGAAAAGCTGAAGCAAAAGAAAGAATATTTATTTTGTTCTCTTTGAGATAGCATAGTTTTGTTACGGTTCGAGAGGTGGGAGGGGGTATCGCCAGAATATTTTTATTTGGAAGGGGGTCGCTCTAATACTTATACTCGGGAGGGCGTCGCATATTAGAAAACGTTGAAAAACACTGGTCTAGTGTGTCAAGACTGATCAAAAGCGCTTTTATTGCTTTCCTTAAACACGGAAAAAGAGGCGCGTCTAATTTTGTTGAAAGAAGAAAGGCAGCTTAGCGCATAACGGGTCTTCGACAACCTCGTCATTAGAGATGGAGCTCACGCTCTGATTTTTGGGTAACAAGGAACTCGGCCGTGACCTTTCAAAGGAATCATTCCGGCATTTGCCTGGAGTGATTTAGAGAAATTACGAAACACCTGGATGGCCGGAGCTGGATTTGAAACACCGTCCTCCCCAGTGAGTCCACTGTGTAACCACTGTGCCACCTCACTCGGTAAAATTTGTTGTAAATTGGGATGTAATAGCTAAGTGCTTTCTATTTACGGTACAATTAGTATTGTGCGTGCTTATTACCTCCTTGAAGAATGCGGATAGGAAAATTTATTTTCTTATGATCTATTACATGGGCAGTCGGCAAATAAGCACTTGTCGTCCCAACAGTTAGACTGAAAATAAACCGAAGAAAATTGAAGTGATGTGGCAAGACTAAATTGATACTCTTTATTGATGTATCAGACATGAAGGCAACATATTTATTCCATTGTTACGTTAGACCATCTCCTCCTGCCCCCCCCCCCCCCTCTCTGACTATTTCACCTGTGTCTTTAACGAATTTCGCCTGGAGTTTAGTTTTCACGAAGCTCAATCCTCATGATCCATATCTCCTGAACTGTCCTACAATAATATAATTTTCCAGGTACATGCAGAGTGGTATTAGAAAACTGTTAAATGTGTTGCAACTAGAGTTAGTAGTAAAGACGTAATAAATTAAAGCCTGATGCGTGATGCAGCGGTTTTTCATGCATCTAATTGTTTATGATGTCATATATCCTGAACTATGTATCAGTGTATGTTATAATTTCGAAGATACATTCAGTAGTATATAAAATTTTGAACACAATTGTTATAGTCAGCTGACGTTACGACGTCAAAGGATAAAAATGCAGCCCTCGGTCGCAAAATTAAAATTATTTAATCTGGTTTTTCTCGTAATGACAGACTTATTATAAATGAACAGTTACAACTCCGTAATAGAAGCTTTTTTAACCCGCGAGAACTCGCGCGTGAGCATTTTGCTCCCAGTAATTTTCAACCAATCGGCATTTTATCAGTTTTAAATAATTAAATATGTGTGTTTTCTTATGAACGCAACTAGAAATACTTATTTAGATATATTAAGTACATTACAAACTGTTCTTTGACTGCCAGAAAAATGTTATACACGTAATTGATCGCGTAACTTTTAAAGGCGCGAGTTCTCGCGGGTTAACAGTATTAAGCCATTACTCGGTCGTTGATGTTGTACTTCGTGCAGTGTCCGAAACATTTCTTCCAACTTGATCCAAAAATTTATATTCCAAAAGCCAATTTTTAACTATTTGCTTATTACAATTTTGTTTCTCGTTAATTCTCTCTACTAATATTGTATTGCCAAAATGACGCCACAGCCATTTCTCATGTTAAACAAAGCCTTTTGTAGCAATTGTTTTCTCAGAACTGTTGCTCTCTGTACAGTAGCCTAGTTGTAATTGCCGCTACTAGATGGCACTACTGAGGTAACGTCTACCTGTTCACAACTTCACTTAGCACACGCCAGTCTGATGACTCCGTGTAGGCGTGCAGCCCACAGTGGCTAGCTCTTTCTAAAAGCTTCTTTTTAAATTTTCTGACGTGAGCTTTACAGCTGAGTTGTAACTTTTATTATGTGACTTGTTGTAATTTATAATTTCTGATGAAGGCAATCCTAGTTATTGCCGAAACAAGGTTAAATAATATTAATTTTGCGATCTAGGGCTGCATTTTTATCCTTTCAGTAGTATATGTTCATAATGTCTGTAAAATGTCTCGTGAATACAGTTAGTGGCGTAGAAGTAATGAATTTTAAAGTGATGTCGAACACCGTAGTTTTACAGCATGACTAGTAGAAAGGAATAAGTGATTATCTTCTTTCCTCTCATCACTTTTTTTGGGTTTGCCAGCGAGAAAAAGTTTCATAGAGGTTTAACACTATGTTAAGTTTGTTCCAAGTCGCTAAATGCTCACATTCTCATAAAGTGGATGAAACTCCTTTAAGTGAATTTGCAACAATATCTATTGAGCGAGAACTTGCAGAGGCGTTAAATTACGCAGACTGGATTGCGCAAGCAAAAGCAGGAAAGTTTACATTTGTCCAGTTTGCTTTTTTTTTTTTTTTTTTTTTTTTTTTTTTTTTTTTTTTTTTTAAGTTGGGCGCAAAACTGGTATTGTAAAAACTATTCAGTGCAAATTAATATGCAAATTGTAAAATTTTTGTAACTATATATTTTCCCAAGAATACATTATCAGTACACAACCGTAAACATTGTTTATTTATATTAACTCTAAACTCGCTTTGGTTATTCAAATTGTTTTTAAGAACTAGACTTGTTTAAATCATAATTATGACAAACTCCTAAAATCAAGTTTCCACACATATCAAAAATGGAGAGATTTTAACATTATACAAACTTTTTTTTTCTTTTAAATCTAGGGGCTGCAATTTTGAAGCTGTCACGAGACGGCAGTTAGGCCCTGCTTCATGATGGCGACGGTCCCGGTATACCCTAGCAGTTAATCCGACTGTCAATCAGCCCTCGTGTTTGTAGCTGCCGACGATTTTTCACTGCCGGAACTCATCACTGAGCCTCAGGGTAACAGAAATATGCAACAAAAGTTACTACGGTAAATTTGAAATAAGAGTACCTTCCAGTTTTTATTTTAGTTTGGTACATCGTCCCAAACCATGGTTTACACTGTCAGTTCATGTATCAGGTGCGCCAAAAATTTTCAAATCTTCAAATGTTTATAAACCTATTGGACCGAGCTGGAATGGTCATCAGTCTCTAGATTTACAAACTACTTAAACTAACTTACACTAAGAACAACACACACGCCCATACCCGACAGATGATTCGAACCTCCGGTGGGAGCAGCCGCGCAATCCGTACCATAATGCCTTAGACCATGCGTAGAAATATAGTACACAACTCATGAGAACAAATGCAACGATTTTATCTCGCGTTTGGCATGGGTGCGCACTTTTTTTCCCATTAAGTATGTTTCCGAGCTCTTCTGCAACAGCTTGCTAACTTTTATTCAGACTGCGATCTCTACATACAGTTATATAGCTGTGGTCGTATATGGATGGCATTTCTAAAATTCATACTGCAGTTCTCTCGTTTGTCCATTTTTCCAATGTCAGACAGCTACCGTTTTCTTGCAGAAATAAAATTAAAATTTATAATAAACATATTATTCGTTACTTTGTTTACGATTCGGACAAGCATTTAGAAATCTGTCAAAGTTAGCGAATGTACTGAGATCACTTTCCAGAATTCCCCGAACTAACTTGTAAAGCAAAGCACATCATTGTTATCGTGCTGCTGTTGCTTTTAAATTTAGATCCTTCTAGTTCCTTCAAGTAGCTAGGTAATTTATTATAAAGGATAACTCCTTGCACATACTGGCTATTTTCAGTTCTGGAAAAGTTTCTTCGTATTCTAAAGCGATCATGCTTTTGTCTTGTGTTATATTCATGTATTTGATCATTCACATGTGTATATTTGTGGTCCTCTTTTACCAGTATGATAACCTGGTAAGCATATAGCGCATATAAAGTGAGCAGCTTATAGTCAATAAATAAGTTTCTACAAGATGATCTTGCATCCGCCTTGGCCACAAGTCTGACTGCTTTTTTCTGTATCAAGTAAGCTCTGTTTATGTAGCTTTGGTAGGTACCTCCCCACAGTAATAAGCCATATGCCATGTAGGGGTAAATAACTCCAAAATAAACAATCCTTAAGTGTGTGAGTCCAGATAATGTGAAAGACGTCTTAACAGATAAGTGCCACTTAACATCTTGGAGCACTCATAATCAATATGCTTCTGCCATACAAAGTTTTTATCAAAAAACATACCTAAAATTTACAATTTTCAAAAATTGTAGTATTCTTTACAAAAGATACAGCAGGAACATGGTTTCCTATGCCAAAATTCACCAACTCAGTTTTGCTCATGTTAACTTTGAAATCAATTTCTGTAAAAAAATCACATGCAACCTCGACAAAGTTTGTAATAACTGCCTTTAATTCTTGGTTACTATTTGCCCAACACAGCCCTGAAGTGTCATCTGCATACATTCAGGTGGAAACATTTCAAACAGATGGGAATGCATTAACGTAATAAATATAGAGACAGGGACCAAGATGGGAACCTTAAGGAACTCCAGAACCAACCATACGTTTGCCCGATTGCACCCCCCTCAAAGTCTTTCCATCGTAAAATTGAATTTATGTGCACTGGATTCAATTTTTTTAGAAAGGAGTGAGTAAGTCTTAATATCCATCCAGGTACATCATATGCCATTAGTTTGTGCAAAAGAATTACATGGTTAACACGGTCAAAGGCCTTAGATAAATCAAGAAACAGGCCTGCCACCTTACAAACAGAATCGAGCTTGTCCAGAGCATCATGTACAAAATCCACAGCAGCAGATATTGTGCTCCTGACTTGTCGAAAGCCATGTTGGAAATCAGCCAAAAGTCCTCTAGTGGTAAAATGATCATGAAGTTTAAGGACAAGAAATTTCTCTATTAATTTACTAAAAACGGGTGTAAGTGATATCGGTCTAAAATTTTGAACATTGGTTCTGGGTCCCTTTTTATAGATAGGTTTCACAATAGTAATTTGAAGGAGATCTGGGAATATACCACTTGTAAAGACCAACTGGATAAGATGGGTTAGAACGGGAGCCAATTCTAATTTACATTGCTTTAAGAGTTTGGGAGAAAAATTGTCCCATTCTGATGAAGATTTATTCTTAAGTGTATCAATGGCTTCAATAACATTTCTAGTAGTAATTTTAAGTGGCATACCCAAGTCAACCATACTAAAGTCTATATCATTAGGTAAAGTTTGTCCTGGTACGATTGGGTCATTTTTTTACCAAGTCAACAAAATAATCATTAAATTTTTCACTGATAATATGAGGGTCATCAATAACCTCTTTATTTATTATTAAAGATATATTTTCTTTTTTCATAATTGCACTATCTTGACCTCTAATATTCTTAACAAATGCCCAAGAACTCTTAGACACATTGTCAGTTGTTGCTGTCTTAGATTTTATACTTTCAGCTTTAGCTTTTTTAACCTCCTTACGAAATAGTAATTTATATCTCTTGTATCTTTCTTTATACAATTCATTACCAGTATTACTTAGTACTGCTACCGAGGCACGTATCGTATCTTTGCATCAAGACAAATTAGAGCCATAAGCCCATATGCCATCGTAATGTGTATTTTACTTAGTTTTCCAGTCATCTGAGATATTTGTTATTCGGTTTTAGTGCAACAATTCATTAATACATTATGCTACAGTCTTGCAGGCACAGAAAGATCTGCATCTGTAATAATTTTTTCAAAGAAAATGTTATATTTTTCAAAATTGTAATAAACCAGCAATATTCGTCGAAAACAATTTCGCCGGCCGCGGTGGCCGAGGGGACTCAGGCGCTTCAGTCACGGTCTGCACGACCACTACGGTCGGGGGTTCGAATCCCCCCTCGGGCATGGATATGGATATAGGTAGTTCATAAGTAGTTTGTAAGTTTAGAGACTGATGACACCGTAGTTAAGTCCCTTAAGCTTAACAAACTTTTGAACATTTTGAAAACAATTTCTAATAATATCCTCAAAAAATCCGCCAACCGTCAAAGCTAAATTTTATCCGTCATACAACTTGAATTTCCGTCAAATTTGACGGGGAATCCCTTAAGTTGGCAACGCTGATAGGTCGGCGTAATTTGATCTCTAACATCTTGCAGTAACGTTGTAAGTTTTCAACAATGAAGTACAAATGGCTTCAGACGAAAACTGTACTGTGACGTTACCACAGAGACGTTTACAAAATTGCGCAACAGGACTGGTGATAGTGGGCGCATGTAGCTGCTGTGATCAAATTACTGCAACTGTCAGGCGCCTACTACAACGCTAACGTGCACGAAGGTAACGAACTGGTGTTGCCAGTTTTTAAATGCAAAAACATCGCACCCGTTAGTCATAATTATAGTTTTTTTGACTTTGAATTCTCGTACATCATACACAAAATGGTAAAATAGGCGAACAATTAAACTAGTAATAATAATAATAGGAAATGTTACACTTTAGATCCCTAAATAACCGCGGCATAGATGTGTGGTAGTAGTAATCAAGGAGGTTAGAATATATTATAACCTCCTCCGTAGTAATAGTAAGTAGTTCTTGTTGTAGTAACATTGGCGATAGTGAGAAGTCAGTAAATACTGAGCACCACAGATAGGATTATCAGAATATCGCTGTGTTACACAGAAAGTCCATAATCTATTTCATCTGCTACAGAACCATAAATATTTACCGTCATGGAATTTACCTTCTTCCCTATGATATGGAAACATTCGTATTCACCACATTCTTACAGTATCTAATGCTATAATATAACTTCGTTTTATGATGAGATTTAATATAATTTCACTTACCTGAAGTTGTCATCGATATTATAATTTCAGATCTGCGTGATTGTGCACGGTTTAAAAGTTATCTGCGGTAGGAGATGAATTATCGTATGTTTAATCCAGTGATATCTCTCTCTCTCGGTAAAATTTTACGACGCTTCTCGCCGTGCTCCAGTGCTTATGTCCGCAACAGATGAACAATGGAGGGTAGAATTGCGTTAATATTTTTCACGAGCTACAGAGTAAATGTTAATGCTGCTCGTTTCACTCGCAGCAAAATTAATACTGTACCTGCTCTGTGGATGACAGGTTCTCGTATGTACCCTTGTTCGTTCAGAAAAAAATAATTTTCATTTTAACTGAAGTTGTCACAAAAAACATTTATTGGTCATCTGAGTTGCCGTCATTACCATTGGTGCCAACATAGCCACTGCAGCCTGGCGAGAAGCGTCGTACAATTTAACCCTCTGTCTCTCTATTTATATATATAGACATCACTGGTTTAATCCATAGAGTAGAAAATATCTTTGGAGTGAGCGTAGCATTTTGCGCATGTTCTCGGCATAAAGCTCGAATTGTCACGTGATCTAGGTCCGATGCTGTTCTTTAATTCACACTAAGCATCACGTCACGTATTTTAGGGTTTCTCAATAGCAAAGTTTTAACAACGTCGTCGTCTGGTGACAGAAATTTAATTTATTTTCGTCGGACTCTGTACTGTGATAGTAGTTGATTTTGTGCTTTTGTTGTTTCTTAATTTTCAGTTTATGACTGTGATATGTTTCCGTGGTGATTTGCAAATGTAACATTACGAATTGAATGTTTCCCATTGAGCGTTGTTCCACAAGCGATGTCGAAATGCCAGATATCTCAAAATGATAACTTAATGAGGTGAACAATGCTGAGTTTTGGTTCATGTGTTTGAATATTGGTCAATGGCTTCGATAGAAAATTCATGTCGATAATCTGAAATGATTCCGGAATCAGGTTATTAACTGCAAGACATACCCAGGGGCAGATATAGACTCTGACCATAACTTGTTAGTCATGAACTGTAGGCTGAAACTGAAAAAACTGCAGAAAGGTAGGAAAATGAGATGGGACCTAGATAAATTGAAGGAAAGTGAAGTTCTGGAGAATTTCAGAGGGAGATTTAGGCAACAATTGACAGAAACAGGGGGAAATAAAACAGTAGAAGAGGAATGGGTAGCATTGAGAGATGAAATAGTGAAGGCAGCAGAGGACAAAATAGGTAGAAAGGCAAGACCTGCAAAAAATCCTTGGATAACACAGGAAATACTAAATTTAATTGATGAAAGGAGAAAATATAAAAATGCAGTAAATGAAACAGGCAAAATGGAGTACAGACGACTAAGAAATGAGATTGATAGGAAGTGCAAAATGGCTAAGCAGGAGTGGCTAGAAGCCAAATGCAAATCTGTAGAAGAATGTATAAGAAGGGGAAAAGTAGATACCGCCTACAGGAAAATCAGAGAGACATTTGGGGACAAGAAAAGCAATTCTACAAATATCAAGAACTCAGATGGGAAACCAGTTCTCAGCAAAGAAGGGAAGGCTGAAAGGTGGAAAGAGTACATAGAGCAGCTCTACAAAGGAAATGAACTTAGAGACGATGTTGTAGGAAGGGAAGAGGAAGTAGATCAAGATGAAATAGGAGATATTATACTGAGAGATGAATTTGACAGAGCCCTGAAAGACCTAGGTCGGAACAAGGCCCCAGGAGTAGATGACATACCCTCAGAGCTACTAAAGTCTCTGGGAGAGCCAGCCATGACAAAACTATTTGAACTGGTGTGTAGGATGTATGAGACAGGCGAAATACCCTCAGACTTTAAGAAAAATGTAATAATCCCCATTCCAAAGAAATCAGGTGCAGACAGGTGTGAAAATTACAGAACCATCAGTTTGATAAGTCATGGTTGCAAAATTTTAACACGAATTATCTACAGGAGAATGGAAAAGCTGGTAGAAGCTGACCTAGGGGAAGATCAGTTTGGATTCAGGAGGAACGTAGGAACATGGGAGGCAATACTCACTTTACGGCTTATCCTAGAAGATAGATTAAGGAAAGGCAAATCTACATTTTTAGCCTTTGTAGATTTGGAGAAAGCGTTTGACAATGTTGACTGGACTACACTCTTTCAAATTCTGAAGTCAGCAGGGGTAAAATACAGGGAAAGGAGAGTTATCTACAACTTGTACAAAAGCCAGACCGCAGTTATTAGACTTGAAGGGCATGAAAGGGAAGCATCAGTTGGGAAGGGAGTAAGACAGGGTTGTAGCCTTTCTCCGATGCTATTTAATTTGTACATCGAGCAGGCGGTGAAGGAAAGCAAGGAAAATTTTGGAATAGGGATTAAAGTTCAGGGGGAAGAAATAAAAACATTGCGTTTTGCTGATGACATTGTAATTCTGTCAGAGACAGCGAACGACCTGGAAGAGCAGTTGAATGGAATGGACAGTGTGTTGAAGAGAGCGTACAAAATGTACATTAACAAGAGCAAAACAAAAATAATGGAATGCGGTCTTAGAAAATCAGGCGATGGTGAAGGAATTAGATTAGGTAACGAAACAATGAAGGTGGTAGATGAGTTTTGTTACTTGGGTAGTAAAATAACATGCGATGGTCGCAGTACAGAGGATATAAAATGCAGAATGGCAATGGGAAGAAAAGCATTTTTGAAAAAGAGAAATTTGCTAACATCGAATATTAATTTAAGTGTAAGGAAGTCTTTTCTGAAGACATTTGTGTGGAGTGTTGCCTTGTACGGGAGTGAAACATGGACGATAAGCAGTGCGGACAGGAAGAGAATAGAGGCTTTTGAAATGTGGTGCTACAGAATAATGCTGAAGATTAGATGGGTAGATCACATTACTAATGAAGAGGTACTGAACAGAATTGGCGAGAAAAGGAGTTTTTGGCATACCCTGACTAAAAGAAGGGATCGCTTGGTAGGACACATTCTTAGACATCGAGGAATCGTAAATTTAGCATTGGAGGGAAGTGTGTGGGGTAAAAATCGCAGAGGGAGGCCAAGAGACGCGTATAGTAAGCAGATTCAAATAGATGTGGGTTGTCGTTCTTATGAGGAGATGAAAAGGCTTGTTCTGGATAGAGTAGGGTGGAGAGCTGCATCAAACCAGTCTCCGGACTGAAGACCATAACAACAACAACAACAATCTGAAATGACGTTTTTCTTCTCAGCACTTTCCCACATACAAATGATCAAGAACATGACCTTTACTATAGTCATTAAATAATTTCATCGTTGCTATTTTCTCAAATCTGACCTATATTCCATTTTTTTTACTTGAATTGCTCGGTACAGGCTAAGCAAGTTCACTGACTTAACGTACAACTTGACGTGACGGTCATTGTGAATTAGCGTTTTGCTTTCCGCAAAGTTTAAAGATTCCACGATTTTTATCATTGTCCATGTCCGTATTTTTCCAGACACTTTTGAAGGCACAGATTTACTATCAAGTCACTTTGCAATTTTGGTTGTGTTGCACTATATGAAGTTAATACCTGATAACTCATTTGATAAGCCGCGGTGGAGTAGCCGAGCGGTCTAAAGCGTCTCGCTGTGGAGCGCGCGGTTGCTCTCCGTGGAGGTTCGAGTCCTCCCTGGGGAATGTGTGTGTGTGTGTGTGTGTGTGTGTGTGTGTGTGTGTGTGTGTGTGTGTTTGTCCGTTAGTTAGTTTACCTAGGTTTAAGTACTTTGTAAGCTACGGACTGATGACCACGCAGTTTGGTCCGATAGATCTACAAAAATTTGAACATTTTTTTCTTTTGATAATTGCTGAAGACGACGAATCTGAATGTCGAATCAATTTTGTTGCAAGAGATTGATGTATAGCATAGCCTACGTTCACGACAAAGTCGGACACACTTTGCCAAATGTGTAACAGTAGTCCATTCATAAAATTCAATTTTTTTCAGTACTGCCATTCACAGGTAAATTTTGAACTTAATGATTCCTTTGTAGCAGTTTTTTCATTTGCATATTAGTAGCTTTAAAATACATCATTAATGCCTTATCAATAACCATAGAAAAATGCAATATATGGAATGTCATTGACGAGAGAAGAGACTTTTCATCCTTTAAAAACGCTTAATGACTTTAACAATATACTGTTCAAATTTTCAATTTGCATACTTTACAGGCGAGAACTTATCACTTTCGTTACATGGACACAATTTACCTGAACAGAAATACTGTTAAATTTTAGTTGTGGCCTCAGCCACGTAGTGTGGTAATGTTGGCAATAAAAAGTTACTTTTACGAGGATAATAAATATACTGGCCACACATAAGTACATACAAGAATCTGTTGATCATAGAGCAGGAACATCATTAATTATTTATTTCGTATATCATGAACCACAGACATTGCCGAGGTGGGGTGACTTGCGTGCCTCAACGATATAGATAGCCGTACCGTAGGTGCTACCACAGCGGAGGAGTATCTGTGGAGAGGCCAGACAAACGTGTGGTTCCTGAAGAGGGGCAGCAGCCTTTTCAGTAGTTACAGGGGCAACAGTCTGGATGATTGACTGAGCTGGCCTTGTAACATCAGCTAATGTGGCTTTGCCACACAGCTACTGCGAACGGCTGAAAGCAAGGGGAAACTACAGCCGTTACCTTTCCCGAGGACATGCAGCTCTACTGTATGAACATATGATGATGGCGGCATCCTCTCGGGTAAAATATTCCAGAGGTAAAATAGTCCCCCATTCGGATCTCCGGGCGGGGACTACTCAGGAGGATGTGATCATCAGGAAAGACAATACTGGCATTCTATGGGTCGGAGCGTGGAATGTTAGATCCCTTAATCGAGTAGGAAAATTAGAAAATTTAAAAAGGGAAAGGGATAGGTTGAAGTTAGATATAGTGGGGATTAGTTAAGTTCGGTGGCAGGATGAACAGGATTTCTGGTCAGGTGACTACAGGATTATAAATACAAAATCAGTTGGGGGTATCACAGGAGTAGGATTGATAATGAATAAGAAAATAGGAATGCGGGTAAAATACTATGACCAGCACAGCGATCGCATTATCATTGCCAAGATGGATACGAAGCCAACACCGACAACAGTAGTACAGGTTTATATGCCAACTAGCTCTGCCGATGATGAGGAGATCGAAGAAATATATGAGGAGCTAAAAGAAATTATTCAGACAATTAAGGGAGAGGAAAACTTAATTGTTAGGGAGACTGGAATTCGGTAGTAGGACAAGGAAGGGAAGGGAAGATAGTGGGTGATATGGTCTGGGCAAAAGGAATGAAAGAGGAAGCCGCCTGGTAGAATTTTGCACGGAACATAATTTAGTTATAACAAACACCTGGTTTAAGAATCACAAAAGAAGGTTGTATACGTGGAAGAGACCAGGAGACACCGGGAGATACCAGATAGATTTTATAATGGTAAGACATAGATTTCGGAACCAGGTTTTGAAGTGTAGGACATACCCAGGGGCAGACATAGACTCTGACCATAACTTGTTGGTTATGAACTGTAGGCTGAAACTGAAGAAACTACAGAAAGGTAGGAAAATAAGGAGATGGGACCTAGATAAATTGAAGGAACCTGAAGTTCTTAAGAATTTCAGAGGGAGCTTCAGGCAACAATTGACAGAAACAGGGGAAAGTAAAACAGTTGAGGAGGAATGGGTAAAATTGAGAGATGAAATAGTGAAGGCAGCAGAGGACAAAATAGGTAGGAAGGCAAGACCTACAAAGAATCCTTGGATATCACAAGAGATACTAAATTTAATCGATGAAAGGAGAAAGTATAAAAATGCAGTAAATGAAACAGGCAAAATGAAGTACAGACGACTAAGAAATGAGATTGACAGGAAGTGCAAAATGGCTAAGCAGGAATGGCTAGAAGGTAAATGCAAGGATGTAGAAGACTGTATAAATAGGGGAAAAATAGATACAGCCTACCGGAAAATAAAAGAAACATTTGGCGATAAGAAAAACAGCTCTATGAATATCAAGGACACTGATGGAAAACCAGTTCTCAGCAAAGAAGGGAAAGCTGAAAGGTGGAAAGAGTATATAGAGGGGCTCTACAAAGGAAATGAACTTCGAGACACTATTGTAGGAAGGGAAGAGGATGTAGATGATGATGAAATAGGAGATACTATACTGAGAGATGAATTTGACAGAGCACTGAAAGATCTAAGTCGAAACAAGGACCCTGGAGTAGATGATATCCCGTCAGAGCTACTGAAGTCTCTGGGAGAACCAGCCATGACAAAATTGTTTCACATTGTGTGTAAGATGTATGAGACAGGTGAAGTACCCTCAGACTTTAAGAATAATGTTATAATCCCCATTCCAAAGAAAGCGGGTGCAGACAGGTGTGAAAACTACAGAACCATCAGTTTAATAAGTCATGGTTGCAAAATATTAACACGAATTATATACAGAAGGATGGAAAAGCTGGTAGAAGCCGACCTCGGGGAAGATCAGTTTGGGTTCAGGAGAAATGTAGGAACACGGGAGGCAATACTCACTTTACGGCTTATCCTAGAAGATAGATTAAGAAAAGGCAAACCTACATTTCTAGCTTTTGTAGATCTGGAGAAGGCTTTTGACAATGTTGATTGGAATAAACTCTTTAAAGTTCTGAAGCAAGCAGGAGTAAAATATAGGGAGCGTAAGGTTATTTACAACTTGTACAAAAACCCGACAGCGCTTGTCAGAGTTGAAGGGCATGAAAGGGATGCAGTGGTTGGAAAGGGAGTAAGACAGGGTTGTAGCCTTTCCCCAATGTTGTTCAATTTGTACATTGAGCAAGCTATAAAGGAAAGCAAGGAGAAATTTGGAGAAGGAATTAAAGTTCAGGGTGAAGAATTAAAAACATTGCGTTTTGCCGACGACATAGTAATTCTGTCAGATACAGCAAAGGACCTGGAAGAGCAACTGAACGGAATGGACAGTGTGCTGAAAGGTGCATATAAGATGAACATTAACAAGAGTAAAACTAGGGTAATGGAGTGCAGTGTAAGAAAATCAGTTGATGCCGAAGGAATTAGGTAACGAAACAATAAAGGAGGTAGATGAGTTTTGTTACTTGGGCAGTAAAATAACAAATGATGGTCGCAGTACAGATGATATAAAATGCAGAATGGCAATGGGTAGAAAGGCGTTTTTGAAAAAGAGAAATTTGTTAACATCGAATATTGATTTAAGCCTAAGGAAGTCCTTTCTGAAGGCAATTGTATGGAGTGTTGCCTTGTATGGGAGTGAAACATGGACGATAAGCAGTGTGGACAGAAAGAGGATAGAGGCGTTTGAAATGTGGTGCTACAGAAGAATGCTGAAGATTAGGTGGGTGGATCGCGTAACTAATGAGGAGGTACTGAACCGAATTGGGGAGAAAAGAAATTTCTGGCATACCTTGACTAAAAGAAGGGTTATATTGGTAGGACACATTCTTAGACATCAAGGAATTGTGAATTTAGCGTTGGAGGGAAGTGTGTGGGATAAAAATCGCAGAGGGAGACCAAGAGACGCGTATAGTAAGCAGATTCAAGTGGACGTGGGTTGTCGTTCTTATGAGGAGATGAAAAGGCTTGCTCAGGATAGAGTAGGGTGGAGAGCTGCATCAAACCAGTCTCTGGACTGAAGACCACAACAACAACAACAACAACATATCATGAAATGGTTGTACCAACATCTGGTTGTAAGTAAAATTTTACGCAGAATTAACAGTTAGCATATTCATTCGGCAGTAACCGCCAGTTGCTACGAGTGAGTGTGAGTCACCGTGAAGTAGCATATCTGGCGATACATCGTAGAATTCGCAGAAATTAGAAAAATCATTATTGGTAAAGTCGTGAAAAGATAAGTTATGAAGTTGCAAACTTCTGTTTTAAAGCGTAAAAAATCTCAACTAAAAGTCACAGCTACCGAAAAGTAACATTCATGGAAATCACTGTTATCGGACAGTCACTGTTTAGGTCATCCTCATTAGATAAACGTACGTCGTTTCGAGATCACGTGACCACAACGGCGCCGGCCGCAGTGGCCGAGGGGACTGAGGCGCTCCAGTCACGATCTGCACGGCCACTACGGTCGGGGGTTCGAATCCCCCCCTCTGGCATGGATATTTGTGCCGTCCTTAGTATAAGGTAGTTGATAAGTAGTTTGTAAGTTTAGGGACCGTTGACCCCCTAGTTAAGTCCCATAAAAAACACAACGGCAATAGATGTTGACAACAAGATCTGTTCTGCTTATCTGAATGCTCACTCCAGAGACATTTCTAATCTATGGTTTAATCAGTGTCGTACAGTATATTATCGTATAAACGTTCAAATTATCATATGCCCTCGTAATTATTGTTCGAGTTGGTCAATCTGTAAACGAATAAACCCGATGCGATATTGTTGTCACTTTGACTTCGAGCATAGGTGCTAACAGATTGGACGAACAGCAAAGCAGCTACGCACATGGCGTGGTTCAAACATAGGACCACGTGAATGTTGACAAACATTAGCGGGAAATAATAAACAACTTCACTGTTTTCAAGCAATGATATCATTTTAAAGTAATAATACTTTCAGCTGAAATTTAACCTTGCTTACCTTCACAAAAAGATCTGTATAATTGTACGCAAAGCTGTACCACAGCTGCACACTACCACATGGCTGTTGGCGAAACAATGGTTTAGCTTCACAGATGTTGGTCCATGAAAATTATGCAATGCCCAGTCTACCTCGAAGCCTTTGACACAAGAAGGTTCTTCGACACGTGACTGCAGCGCTTTCGGCGAGAGAAGTAGGGAACGAAGGTGAGACTGAAACACAACTATTTCCGGCGAACGACAGACATAGTTATTGTCCTGCAATATGAAAATCCTACGCTCTTGGTAAACAACATCGACAACTCCTCAGCAACTACCTACAGCATAAGCAATACCGCAAAACTGACATCTATTTCGGCCACATTCCAGCAATGATGATGCGACGTTGTTACTGCAATTCATAGGTTCCTTGTGAAAAATTAGTCGCCTGGGACACCAGTTATAGAGAGGATTCTCTTAGGTAGCAATTATAGTCGGAGATATTGTGCTTCGTGGTTTCGTAAGATGACGGTAGAGATCCGGGCTGAATTCTCACATTTACTACAAAGCAAATAATTGCGCTGCAGCTGGTAATGAATGCTTTGTGTAGCTAATCCGCATTGCTTTGTGCTCTGCGTTCCTTTTCTTATTCTGAAATGAGTACTGAGAATAATTTTGGTTTATCACGGAGTTCGAATAAGGCTTACACAACACCAGAAGGGAACGGAGATTCTTGTACCCGTGACGTCACTTCTGCTTTCACACGAGCTGCCAGCTTTACGAGGGAGGAGGACAGGACTTATCCTACGTACCGCTTGTCTTCTCTCGCCTTTAATAGTCCTCGTTCGTTTACATTCGTGTCTGACTGCCTGGATGGATCAGTAGCGAAGCCAATATCTTGGTCTGAAGGGAGGGAGGGAACTGAGTGTCTTGTTTCGAATTTCCTGAAACAGGTTATTAAGAAAACGTTCCTCTTTCTTCTTCTCTTTCAGTTCTCTTTTTCTATATACTTATTCTAGTAATAATGGGCAGGTTAACAAGAAGCAAGTGTAGTCCTGGAGGGGGGGGGAGGGGGCAGTGCAGCCCCACAGTAACTATGTTAAAACAAAGAAATTGTAGTAGTATTGATTTGTTTCACAGTGTCAAAAAGTAAGGAAATACTCAAGGTTCCAATGGATGACATCCCGAACATGGTCTCCTATCAGATTATTATGTATTAATTCCCCAGTGCAAGTGCTCAAAGTTTGTAATGGGAATTTACGAACACCCTGTATATACTATAAGAGTAGTTACCACAAATCTGGAAAAGGTCTTGATCGGTTTAGCTCGAGTTCTTACATGGTCCTCTATTGAACATTGCCAGAAATAGACATTGAGAGGGGGGTGGGTAGAAGGTTATGCACAGAGAGGTGAGCTTGTGATTTCAACAAAATGTGTTCTAGGTTGGTTGCACATGAAATAAAATTTTATATCTGCAATCCAAAATATCTAATATCGTTATGTTAAAATCACATTTTTGTACCTTATGCAATCGTATGATTTTTCTTTAATCTTCCCACACAACGATGAAGAAAGCATTAGAGCAAAGTGCATCCTGATGCGAGGGTATGGCGTCATACGTCAATGACGCTCAACTCTTTCAATTTTCATCATGCTCTAAGCGGCACGTGTAGAATTCTGAAATTTACTCAATCCGTACAAGCATTGCAGTCCAGATCGTACCTAACGCGGAAACGAAAAGCAAATTTCAGATACATCACTTAATAATTCATTGAATAATACGGAAAAGACCTTAAACAGTACAGCGGTGATACAATCTACATCACTTACTCCCGACTCGAGAAGGGTTCTACTTTTAATCTACATTTACATAGATACTCTGCAAATCACATTTAAGTGCCTGGCAGAGGGTTCATTAACCACTTTCATAACGTTTCTCTACTGTTCCATTCTCTAATAGCGCGCGGGGAGAAAGAACACCTAAATCGTGCCGTTTTCAAACTGATTTCTCTTATTTTATTGGGATGGTCATGTCTCCCTAAGTACGTGGATGCTAGCAAAATATTTTCTCATTCAGAAGTAAAAGTCGGTGATTGAAACTTCGCAAACAGATCACGCCGCAAAGAATAACGTCTTTCTTTTAATGATTTCCAACCGGCAGATGAAAAGAACGGCGAAGAAGACTGGAAAAGAAGAAATTAACGAAATTCTGTGGATGTGGTTCGTCTGTGCGTGGATAAAAAACTTACCTTATCTGGATCAATGTCGAAGAGTGATGCTCTGAAAGTCGATAAAGAGCTTGGAAATGCTGAGTTCAAGGCGTACACAAGATGGCTGGACTGTTTCAAAACTAGGCGCAACATGGTGTGGAGTGAAGTGTGTGGGGAAGCTGAAGATGTGGACAAAAGGGTAGTAATGGAATGGAAGACAAAACTGTCCAATTTAACAGCTGATTATGGCCTGAAAACGAGTTAAATGCCGATGAAACGCGACTGTCTTACCGCGCGTTGCCTTCAAAATCGCTAGCAGTTCGCGGTGAAAAGTGCACCGGCGGGAAAATGTCCAAGGAAAGACTCACCGTGCTGCTGAGTGGAAAAAGGTGAAATAGAGAAGTCGCTGGTGAGTGGAAAGGTTGCAAATTCGCAATGTTTAAGAAACATAGATTACAGTAAGCTTCCAGTCACATGGCATAGCAGTAAGAAGATGTGAATGGTGAGTGATTTTATGAGAAATGGCTAGGCCCAGACAAGTTCAATGGCATTCAGTTCACAGTACGGCATTCTTAGAATTGTTTTGTCTATACCATAAGCATTCATTCCTGGATGATAGCCAGCAGACACCCCATGATATTGGCGCACTTTAGGTTACGGTAGTAACACTAAAAGTTGGCCTTTGCGATCGTCTTTTGACAGCTCGAAATTTAAATGAAAATAACGAATTTACCGTACATCTGAAACGAAAATATAAACAGATCTATAGAGGATAAAATTCTCCACAACTATACTCTCTTTTTTCATATTTTGCATCGTTTCATAGATATCTGCAAAAATGACGGCGATTTTACGATGTCTGTTTGTCTGTCCGTAACGTGTTCCCACTGACTTTACAGATATAATAGTTGGCCGCCAGAGACCAGAACCTCAATTTTTTTTTAATTTCACGGACAAAAAATACGTCAGTAACACTAAAAAAGCAGTTTGTAACGCAATTGTAATTGCAAACAAACAGTTCATCTGACACGAAAACTAAATAACCTAATTTGTAGAGGAGAAAAATTCTCTACGACTTTTCTCTCTTATGATATTTCGTGAAATTTGGAAATTTCATCCAGTTTTGGTCTGGAATTGAGAAACATAAACGAGCAAAAGCAGACGTTTCCATTCTAATTAACAAAGCTTTGGGCACTTACATCAAGGACTATGCATTTATATGCGAAAGAATTGCCACTATTACCATCAAGTTATATGGCATTGAAACAGATAATAAGTGTGTATGCACCGAACGATGATGCGGCACAGCAAGCCAAAGACCATTTCTACCAGAAATTAGACCATCTACTCAAGCAAGTCAAAAAGCACCAAGAAGTAATAATAGCATATTTTAGTGCGAGGTTTGGCTCACAAGTAAATGATGCAGTAGTGGGAGGATGTCATTAATAGTTCTGGAGAAAATCTTGTAGAATTCTGTAACCAATATGACTTGAAAATTCTGAATACACACTATTCACATAAAGATATCCACAGATATACATGGGAGAGACCATCACTGCAGTAGAAATCAATAATTGATTACATCATTACCAAACAAAGGCCAAAATGTTGTTCAAGACTGTAGAGTCGTGAGGGGAGCCTACTGTCGGTCTGATCACTACTTAGTTTTAGCAAAGTTGACATACCCATTTAGGAAAAAACCATTAACAACTGGACTAGTGGCCGAACATAGCAATCACGATACATTAGAGCAGGCAAGGTATAAGCTCTTCCTTCTGAAGCACTTCAGCATCAAAGATTTATTTCAACGTAGATTAGAAAATGAACTAAAAACGATTCCAGAAGATGACAATGTTGACGCAGAATATGAAAATATTAGAAAAGCGCTTACAAAGATTTCTCTAGAGGTATTAGGGACTGAAAGTAAGAGTCTACGTAAACGGGATCCTCCATGGATGTCTGATGACCTGAAGATGTAGATTAGGAAAAAGCAAAATCTCTACAAAAAATAGTTATCAACTAAACACAACAGGACAGGCGAAACTACCAGATAACAAATTACGAATTAAGAAACAGAATAAAATTAGAAAAGAACAGGATGTGGTAACGAAAATGTATTGAAATTGAGAGTCTAATAGGTGGATCAGAAACAACAGAAGTGTGGAGGACAATTACCAGTATGAAGAAAACACAATTAAAGAAAGCAGTAAACAAGGAATGAAAAAAAGCATTATGCAGATCTTTTAACTGAGGATAGGCCATATTACATGCAAGGGAATGAAGAGAAGATGGAAGTAACTGATCTAACTATATACATTACAACAGAGGAAGTGAATTGTGCATTAAATAAAATGAAGAATGGCCGATCATCCAGGAAACATTCCTGTTGAATTACTGAAGGCTGGAGGAAGATATCTGAAGAAGCGAATAGCCTGCCTGATGAACAAAGGCATTATTGTCAACTGTACTATGAGCCGTTTATTTGGCAAGATAATGTTTGAAAAAATTAGACAAAATGTTGGCCACCATATTGGGGAAGACCAGAATGGCTTTAGGCATAACAGATCATTTACAGATAACCTATTTATTTTACAACAACCAATGGAGAAATTTATTGCAGTAGCTACACAATGCCTTTGTAGATTTAGCAAAAGCTTACGATACAGTCCCTAGATCTAAGCTGTGGGAAGCTATGAAAGATATAGATATGGATGATCACCTTTTACAAATTAATTCCTGAAATGTACAGAGATAATGTGGTACAGATTAAACGAAGTTCAAAGTTATCAGAACCTATCAATGTCAGTAAAGGTTTGTGCCAAGGTTGCAGTATGTCACCCATCTTATTGAATTTATATGTAGAAGTGGCTCTCCGAAATTGGAAGAACAGCTGCAGAGGAATGGGAATCACAGTCAACAATGTACAGATATTTTCATTAAGTTTTGCTGACGATCAAGCCATTATAGCACAAGATGATTATTACCTTGTGTTTATGATACGACGATTCTATCACGAATAAAACAAATGGGGGCTACAAATGAGTCTAACAAAAACAGAGTATCTGGTGATGAATAGTGATGCTAAATTTGAAGTAAACATAAATTACGAAGCAGTTATGCGACAGGTAGAGAAATTTAAATATCTTGGGGCACATATTGATAAAAATGGATTGGGTTACACAGAAGTAAAATACAGAATAAAGCAGAGTAGAAAGGTTTTAGGGTGTATGAATTCTTTTTGGTGGCATAAGAATATTTCCAACAACAATAAGAAAAGAGCAGGTAAGATAATGGCTGAATCAGTGCTATGCTATGGATCAGAACTATGGACATTAAATGCGGATCTCAAAAGAAGACTAACAGCTGTGGAAATGGACTATTTGTGTAGGAGTGCCAGAATATCAAGAATCGAAAGAAAAACTAATGATGAAGTAAGAGCTAGAATGAAGGCAAATGATACAGAGATATAATTGAAAGAAAATCTCTGAAATGGTACGGACGTATGATGAGAATGCCAGATGACCGGTGGCCAAAGGAGGTTTATGAATGGAAACCACTCGGCAGACGTAAGCACGGAAGACCACGACGTTCTTGAACAGACCAGATAAATGGAGTAATGGAACATCGCGGCATCGACAAGGAATATGCGCTGGATAAAGAGGCTCTGGCGGACGATAACAGGAATACGACAAGATGTTATTATGAATTAATCTTTGTATTGATTAATTCTGTAATAATAAATAATAAATAGATGTTTTTTTTTCGTAACTCGCACCGATACAGAGATATTTGCAGAAATAACGGCGACTTGACACCGTCTCTTGGTTTTACGTCAACCAGGGGTTAGGAAATGTCACGTGACATTCCTCGCCCAGTACTCTCTCTGGCATACGCCATCTTGCTTCCTGTATTTTTTGATTTTCTTATTATAACTTACGCTTTGTCAAAACAGTGGCGCACTGAAGAATTAACAAAAGCACGTCTTTCATATTACGATAAATTATAATCAAGTGTCTAAAATGTCAGTTTAGCTGTTGGCAACTGCCAGTAGTTGTTGGCAACTGCCGTAGTTGTTCGCCTTGGAGTAGTGCATTACATTGTGATGCATGTGGTCGGTAATTCGAAACCCACGAATACCATTTTTTTCGCCTTGGCTCCTAAAAGGGTTTGCGGCACTCTTATTAATTAAATAGAGCTATCTTCTGCAATTTTACAGTTGTGCAGATGTAAGATCGCTGTGTCCCCAGTGGTTTAGGGGTCAGCGCAAATGCCTAGAAAGCAGGAGACTCGGGTTCGAATCCCGGCTGCGTACACATTTTCAACTTTGCCCATTCGCAGTTGTCATACATTCCGTGAATATGAATAGATAATAACTGCAGGATCAGAAGGGGCGTCTGTTCTTTCGGACATGTCCGAAAGAACAGACACGACATATAACATATACAATTTGCCGATGACGGGGAATGATCCTTTCTTCAGTGCGGAGGTACTCCTAGGCCCTTGCTCTTACGGGAATTAGTACTAAGTGACTACGAGTTTGAGTTCTAGTGGGCAGGGTACAGTTGCAAATTAGTATCTGATGGGAGGCGTGCTTGAATAATTCCGTGCTGATGTGATGATCGCTGTGTCCCCAGTGGTGTAGTGGTCAGCGCAACTGCCTAGGAAGTAGGAGACACGGTTTCGAATCCCGGCTGGGCACACATTTTCAACTTTACCCATTCGCAGTTAATGTCTTACAATCCGTGAATATGAATAGATAATAACTGCAGGATCAGAAGTGGCGTCTGTTCTTTCGGACATGTCCGAAAGAACAGACACCACATATATATAACTTAAACACTCATAGTCTTCAATAACTGCAGCAGAACATTCCAAATGAGATGGAAGTAGTCAAGCGTCGATTCGCCTTCAGCAGCTTGATGGCCAGGGCCCAAAAGTAGCAAGGGATGAATGGTAGTTACGTTCAACGTGTGCTATAGGCAGGTTAGTACGGTATTTTCTTTCCTTTGCTTTGTACCTTGGGGCTCTATATTCTCCAGGCCACTTTCATTTGGTCCCACATGTATTTATGCTAGTCTTCCAATACTCTATTCCATCATTGCCTCTCTCACTGTTCACCTTATTCCTCCCCCCTCCCATATCCGGTTTGTCTGTTTCCTCTTCTCCCTCTTTCTGTCCATCTCTTCCTGTCCCTTTCTATCTTTTCCTTTCAGCTATCCATCACCTCTTCTCCGTCTCTCTGTCGATTTCTTACGCCCGCTTCTATTTGTCGACCCCCTTACCCTCACCTTCGCAAATGTGCAGGTCTTGTTATGTATTTTAACTGTTGAAAACTGTTTATTCAGTGTATACGAATGCCAAGTACTCTACCAATGAAGCGTAGTCTTTGGTTCTCATTTCCAACAATATTTTCCATGTGTTCTTTCCAATTTTAGTTGTTCGTAACTGTTATTCCTAGGTATTTAGTCGAATGTACGACCTGTAGATTTGACTGATTTATGGTATAAATAAACTTAGCGAAATTCTTTTAGTGCTCATATGGATGACTTCACACATTTCATTATTTAGCATCAATTGCGTCTAAATTATTCGTCTAAATTATTTTGCGTCTAAATTATTTTGCAGGTGCTTTTGAGCTTCTGGTGACTTTACTAAATGATAAACGAGAGCACCATCCGCGGTCAGTCTAAGAGAGCTCCTCACATTGTTCCGTAAATCGTTTATAAATGTATCTGGCTCTACATAAATACTCTGCAAGTCACATTGAAGTGTGTAGCAGAGGGTTCACCGAACCGGTTTTATGAAGTTTCTGTACATTTCTATTCTCTAATAGCTCGCGGGAAAAATGAATAATCATATCTTTCCGTTTTCGACCTGATTTCTCATATTTTATTTTGATGATAATGTCTTCCTATATAGGAGGGTGCTAACAAGATATGTTCGCATTCGGAAGATAAAGTTAGTGAAAGAAATTTTGCGAATATATCTTTTCGCAACGAGTAACGCCTTTGTTTTAATGATTTCCACCCCAACTCGTGCATCATTACCGTGACACTCTCGCCCCTATATCGCGATAATACAAAGCGAGCTGCCCTTCTCTGAACTTTCTCTAAATCGCCTATCCCACTTGGTGGGGATCCCACAACGCGCACCGAGCAGTAGAGGTCCTATAACACTTCCTGGGGAACGCCAGCTATAACTTCTGTTTTATTGCACGACTTTCTGTCAATTAGAACGTACTGTGTCCTTTCTCACAGGAAATTACGAATCCAATCGCACAAGCGTACAAATTTCATTAGAAGACGCTTGTGAGGTAGAGTGTGAAAAGCCTTCCGGAAATCTAGAAATATGGAATCGATTTGAGATCTGTTGTCGGTAGAATTGATCACTTCGTGTGAGTAAAAAGTTAGCTGCGTTGCACAAAAACGATACTTTTCAAACCCATGTTGACAATGAGTTAATAGGTCGTTCTCTTCGAGGTAGTTCACAACGTACGAGGAAAGTATACGTTCTAAAATCCTGCTGCAAAACGACGTCAGTGATGCAGGCCTGATTTTTTTTTTTCTGCACTAGTCACTGAAATATTCAAGAAAAGCAACATTGCTTTTCTTGAATATTTCAGTGACTAGTGCAGAAAAAAAAAAAATCAGGCCTGCATCACTGACGTCGGTTTGCAGCAGTATTTTAGAACGTATACTTTCCTCGTACGTTGTGAACTACATTCAACTCAACTGAAGCTCTGCAACAAAAAATGCTTATCTCGAAATGCGAAGTTATTACACTGCAAGACAGTGACAAGAACAGAAGTACAGTATACAGCAGAAACACTCTCCCTCAAGAGCAAAAGGACTAGTAGATGAGCTCGAGAGGAAGGAAAGGGTAATTCTGAGGAAACTTCTTGGTGGACACAAAAAAAATTGGCTAAATATGGGTAAAGATGAACAATGAGAAGGTCTTACCAATTTATTAAACCAGTTAAATCGGAAATGAGTAAGAGAAGGCTTATGTTTTTCGGTCATATGGTGAGAATGAATGACAGCAGATTAACGAAGAAAATTTTCAATTTAATTCAACAGAGGAAAACACCTAAATTTTGGTTTCAAGGAATAAAGAAGGACCTTGTGGGACTTGGACTCACAGAAATGGACGCGTTGAATAGGGACAGTTACAGAAAGGCAGTAACTGAATTCGAGGTTTTTCAGGAGGCCCCAAGAAACAAGGCCAACAGAATACTGACAGCTCAACATCTGGCAAAAATGGCAGCAGGCAGAAGAGCAGCCCTAGAGAAGAGAAAGAAGAAACTGAATATGAAATAAAATGTGTAACGCGGTACTTGGTTGGCCAATTCGTGTGAATATAGATATTTGACTTACCTAAAGTACAGGCTCGTCGACAGAAACATAAGGATATGTGTGAGTGTGTGTGTATTTGTTTACCTTCCTTTTTGTTCCCTAAGGTAAGTCCTTCCACTCCTGGGATTGGAATGGCTCCTTTTCCACTTCCGTAAAACCCGTATCCTTCCCTTTCTCCTCTCCTCTCCTTCGTTCCTCTTTTTCCCGAAGAAGCCACCAGTGGTGGCGAAACCTCGATTGTTTGTGTGTTTTTGTGTGTGTTTTATGTTTCTGTCGACGAGCCTGTACTTTAGGTAAGTCAAATATCTTTATTTTATACCTATTTTTCCCACCTGGAAAGTCTCCTTCCATATATATACCTCAGAGTACCAATATGAAATCGTATGAATGCGATTGGATTCCATACGAATTTTACGATATGATCGGTGACGAAAGTAACGATGTGTTTGTAACGAGTACCAGTGGCGTAACTATTTGGCGGGGGGGGGGGGGGGGGATAGATCTGTTTCCAGACAGACTACCATCTACCACTCCCGTTGAAGAAACTAATTCACTCCCATTTCTTCTCTCTCTCTCTCTCTCTCTCTCTCTCTCTCTCTTTTTTTTTTTTTTTTTTTTTTTTTTTTTTTTTTTTTTTTTTTGGTTCTATCCCCCTCATGCCCCCATAGTTACGCCACTGACGAGTACTATTGTTTTAAGTAATGAATATGCCGCGGCGAAGTGGCCAAGCGCATTGAGGCGCTATGCTGCGATGCGCGAGACCGTTTCCCGTCGGGGGTTCGAATCCCTCCTAGCGCATGGATATTTGTGTCGTCTTTAGTATAAGGTAGTTTGTAAGTTTAGGGACTGATGACCCCACAGTTAAGTCCCTTAAGCTATAAAAACATTTGAACATTTTTTTTTTTTTTTTTTTTTGTTACGAATACATAATGACACACGTTCTTCTTCGTTTCCTCAGCTCTATTGGACTCACCTGATTCTAGGAGCGACTCTCTGTCGCGGGTATGGGTGCGGGTACGGAACTGTAGGGATGTGGGTGGCCCCGAAGGTCGCCAGCGGTATGCGCCGGCCGCGAGACAAGAGGCGGCGCCTGCGCCTGCGTCTGCGTCTGCGGCGGCAGCCGGCGTGGCGTCCACGTGCGTGCCGCGTACACACGCCGGGTTCAACGACCCCGGCGGCTCGGCGCCTCGCAATCAATAGCGGGCCCGCTATTCGCGAACCAGCGGCCGCGCTGCCGCCGCCGCCGCCGCTGCTGCTGTGGGCAGCTGCGTTGCCAAGCACGCGCCACAGCTCCACGGCGCTACGTGAATGAGAGCCCCACTAAACTAAGCGCCAGAGCGGCCGTAGCCGCGACACTTCCGTGTGCACTACTGGCGAGCCTTACTACGCGGCAGCCCGTTTTACACGAATCACTCTCTAGTCAACATTGACCACTCCATGAGCCTGTTCAATGTTCAAATGTTTGTAAATCTTATGGGACTTAACTACGGTGTCATGTCCCTAAGCTTACAAACTACTTATGAACTACTTACGAACTAGGACGGCACAAATATCCATGCCCGAGGGGGGATTCGAACCCCCGACCGTAGTGGCCGTGCAGACCGTGACTGAAACGCCTCAGTCCCCTCGGCCACCGCGGCCGGCCCATGAGCCTGAATGACACAACGCCAAAGCAACCGAGATATCGTGTCTCTGTGATGCTACAATACTGAAGTTTAGGGCCGCGGTGGAGTAGCCGAGCGGTCTAAAGCGTCTCGCTGCGGAGCGCGCGGTTGCTCGCCGTGGAGGTTCCAGTCCTCCCTGGGGCATGGGTGTGTGTGTGTGTTGTTCTTAGGTTAGTTTACCTAGGTTTAAGTAGTTTGTAAGCTACGGACTGATGACCATGCAGTTTGGTCCGATACATTTACAGACATTTGAATATTTGAAGTTTAGGTGGGTAGGTAACTAATGTCGAACTATTGAACAGAATTGGGGAAAAAAGGAATTTATGGCATATCTCGACTAAAAGGGAGATCGATTCCTTAGACACCAAGGAATCGTGCGTGACTTTAGCATTGCAGGAAAGTGTGTGGGGTAAAAATCGCAGGGTAGACTACATTAAACAGGTTGATACGTAATTATATATATTTTTGACGACGTTACAGCGTTCATTTAGTGAAATAAAATACAATTTGCGATTAGTTATGGCTTCGAGTTGAATTTTTTTTGTTTTTTGTTTTTTTTGTTTTTTGATTTTTGTTTTTCAGGGAAGCCAAAACAGTCCTGGTCCAACCCGCCACTGCCCGCACCGAAACTAAGTTTATTGTGCGGTATCGCTCCCTGTATATCTAGTAAAGCCAACCAATGTCCTTAAACAATGCAAGGAGACCCTTTACCAGTTCTTTATTAGACACAATTTCTTCGGGTCTGGTTGTCCCAAATGTTCTGTGCCTTTGACTCTCCATTGCAATGCATTCGAAGATTAGATGTGATGCAGTTTCATCACCAGTTATGGCTTCAGTGTACTAGGTTTAGATGGAATACCAAAGTGAGGCGAATGAAAATTTCTACAGTGAAGCCATAACTGATCTCAAATTGCGATTTATTTCATTAAATGAACGCTAAACGTCGTCAAAATATACACAATTGTATACAAGCCGAGGCTGGGCTCCTGACGACAATTAATTGTGACTCGATACCTCATGGTCTGTTCTCCCTGATGCGGGAATACAGTAGTGTGGCTGTGAGCATTACAGAATTAAGAGGCTGTGGTAATAGGAAAGAGACAGAGTCGCGAATGGAGATTTGGGTGTGGCGGGAGACGTGCAGGAAAGAGTCCTCTGTAGTGGGGCTGGTCACCGTGTAATCGGTGGGGGAGTGGCCAACGCATGTGCCTACCAAGTAGGAAATCCCGGGTTTGAATCCTGGCCGGGCACAAATTTTCATTCGCCTCATTTCGGTATTACGTCTAAACCTAGTACATTGAAGCCATAACTGATCGCAAATTGCCATTTATTTCGGTTCAAATGTATGTGGGTTGCCGTTCTTATGAGGAGATGAAGAGGCTTGCTCAGGATAAAGTAAGGTGGAGAGCAGCATCAAATCACTCTGCGAACTGAAGACCACAACAGCCGCCGTGGAGTGGCCGAGTGCTCTAACGCGCCTGCTACGAAGCCCGCGGAGCTCGCCGTCCCTCGGACATGGATGTGTGTGTTTGTCCTTAGGTTAGATTAACTTAGTTCAAGTAGTTCGCAAGCCTAGGGACTGATAACCGCAGCAGTTAAGTCCCTTAGATTCAAAAACATTTTTGATTTCAAAACTATAAGAAGAACTTGACGTCAAAGATTTATAGCAGTGGTTCCCGACCTTATTATCGGTGCGGACTGCCTAAACAGGTAGGAAAAGAAGCTAACTCAAGAGGCTCAGTAACTATATGTTCACGTAAAAAATATAAAGACACGTTCCCCAGGGAAGCGTTATAGGTCCCCTACTCTTCCTTGTGTTTATAAACGATTTAGGAGACCATCTGAATAGCTCCCTTAGACTGTTCGCGGATGATGCTGTCGTCTATCGATTAGTGAAGTCAACAGAGGATCAAAAGCAACTGCAAAGCGATTTAGACAAAATTTCTACTTGGTGCGAAAATTGGCAATTGACACTAAATAACGAAAAGTGTGAAGTAATACACTTGCCGACTAAAACAAATCCGCTGAACTTCAATTAAGCGATAAATCAGTCAAACCTTAAGGTCGCAAATTCTACCAAATACGTAGGAGTGACAATTACGAACAACTTAGACTGGAGAGAACACATAGAAAATATTGTGGCGAAGGCGAACCAAAGATTACGTTTCATTGGCAGAACGCTTCGAAGATGCACCAGCTCCACCAAAGAGATTGCCTACATCACACTTGTGCGTCCTCTCCTGGAGTACTGTTGCCCATTGTGGGACTGACGAAAGATATTGAGAAGGTTCAGAGAAGGGCAGCTCCTTTTGTTTTATCACATTACGGGGGGGGGGGGCGTCACGGAAATGTTGCATGAATTGGCGTGGAAATCATTAAAAGAAAGACGTTATTCATTGCGGCGTGATATGTTAGCGACCTTTACTTCTGGTTGTGAAAATATTTTGCTAGCACCCACTTACTTAGGAGACATGACGATCTCAATAAAATAAGGGAAATCAGATCGAAAACGGAACGATTTAGGTGTTCTTTCTTCCCGCGCGCTGTTAGAGAATGGAACGGTAGAGAAAGGTTATGAAAGTGGTTAATGAACCCTCTGCCAGACACTTAAATGTGATTTGCAGAGTATCATTGTAGATGTAGAAATGGTCCAAGGAATGACATTGTCTGATTGTTTGTGTATTACATCTTTGCGGTTTCCAAATAATAATAATATACGTGAACACAAAAACTGGACCCCTGAGAAATGGCCGCGAGGTCTGATCCTTCATGTTACGGACTGGGCGGCCGTTCCCGTCGGGAGTTCGACTCCTCTTCCGAGTAAGGCGGACAACTTTTTCAGAGATCAAAGCGGGACATTTCGAGGATGTGAAGAAGGACTAAGATCACGTTACTCATTGTGCCAATTATTCTGAAACTAGGAAAGAAATTTAGGCCAACAGAGTAGTCCTGCTCATTTATTTTTAAAGTAACATATCTAACATGAGTGACATTTTATTCTTCATTTTCACTGTATTTATAGTTTATAAATATTTTCTCATGCTCTATTTTGAATTTCAGAGTCCGACGGTTTTACATATTCTTTCTCCGTCACGTTTTTCCGATCACCTTCGTTGTTTGTACTACTTTTATTTGTTCCAACTCTTAGAGCACCGTGCTCCACACATTTTGATAATTAGCTTACTCCACTTAAAGAACTATGTTTTACAATTACCTCGAAATAAAATTGATAAAAAGAACTTTTTAAAACTATTTGAACTACTTTATTACAGAAGATTTTGCGATGAAGTGGAGAGTTTAATTGTTCCTTACTACATGCAGCGCTCGCTCACTTCGTTGTTGCTTTTTCTGAATTTCACCAACTTTTTATTCATAAAGGAAGTAAGATGAATGCTGATATTGTATTTGCATGTCAGATTTTAAATACGTTTATACAGACTATGATAATATTACATCATGTTTTAGCACCGCCGGCCGCGGTGGCCGAGGGGACTGAGGCGCTCCAGACACGGTCCACACGGCCACTACGGTCGGGGGTTCGAATCCCCTCTCGGGCATGGATATTTGTGCCGTCCTTACAATAAGCTAGTTCATAAGTAGTTTGTAAGTTTAGGGACTGATGACCCCGTAGTTAAGTCCCATAAGCTCTACAAACATTTGAACATTTTGTTTCAGCACCGAAAAAGATTCCGTTACACTTATTAAACGGTCTTAAGAAGGAAAAGAAAAATTGCCAAAAAAATAATTTTTTAATAAGTCATCCTATCACTATATGCAGTACCAGCTTAAAACAAAAATTATTTCCAGTGCTAGAGAATTTGTCATTTTGAAATAGATGATGTGTATTTTTTAAATTATTTTGTGTTAATGTAAGAAGACTGTAATTTATTCGTACATGATGCATTGTGAAGTTCACTTGCAAGGAGTATGACATAGCGTGCCGTACAAAATAATGTCGTCTTGTGCTCTTAGACCAACAATTAAAAATTACTGGTAAGATGGACGCCTTTCCCATTTTCCGGGAAATTTTTAGTAATTACGCCACCGCGAGACAACGAATCCAAACCTAAGTACGGCACAAATATCCATGCCCAAGGGTGGATTCTAACCCCCGACCGTAGTGGCCGTGCAGACCGTGACTGGAGCGCCTCAGGCCCCTCGGCCACCGCGGCCGGCCCTTCGGACATGGGTGAGTGTGTTGTCCTTAATGTAAGTTAGTTTAAGAAATTGAAGTCTAGGGACCGATGACCCTAGTAGTTTGGTGCAATAACTTTACAAAAATTTGAACATTTGAAACGATTTTAATCACAACGTCTACAACAGCATGTTCGAAAAGCCGGCCGCGGTGGCCGAGGATACTGACGCGCTCCAGTCACGGTCTGCACGACCACTACGGTCGCGGGTTCGAATCCTCCCTTAGGCATAGATATTTGTGCCGTCCTTAGGATAAGGTAGTTGATAAGTAGTTTGTACGTTTAGGGACTGATGACCCCGTAGTTAAGTCCCATAAGCTTAACAAATATTTGAACATTTTTTTTAAAATCATCAAATGTTTGTAAACCTATTGGAACAATCTGCTCTGGTTATCAGTACCTAGATTTACAAACAACTTAAGCTTACACCGCCGGCCGCAGTGGCCGAGCGGTCTGCGGCGTGCCAGTCACAGTCTGCGCGGTCGCTACAGTCGGAGGTTCGAATTCCCCCTCGGGCATGGATGTTTGTGAGGTATTTAGCATAAGGTGGTTCATACGTAGTTTGTAAGTTTAGGGACTGATGACCCCGCAGTTAAGTCCCTCAAGCGTAACATTAAAAAAATAAAAAATTACTTACACCAAGGACGAGACACACATCCACGCCCGAGGGAGGACTCGGACCGGGAGCGACAGCCAAGTCCGTAGCATGATGCCTTATACCTCGCGGCCACTCCCGCGCGACGTGGAGGGGGGGGGGAGAGGTATAATAACGGGTTCTATTGATCACAGAGAAAGGGGTAAAGTGCTTTGAATGGCCCTTGGTCTACATATCAGAGATATTTTTTCGCCTCTGCCTCCGCAGTTCAGTGGATAGCATGGTTGAATTCCACGCAGAGGGCCCGGGTTCGATTCCCGGTCGGGTAGGAAATTTTCACCACTCGGGGACTGGGTGTTGTGTGGTCCTCGTCATCATTTCATCACGCGCAAGTCGCCCATGAGGCGTGCTGGTGTCAGATGCATGCGCGGCCTATCCTCATACTCCCTTTTCCCATCTCGCTCACACACACAAACTATAATATTACTGCCCAAAGACTTGCACCAGGCAGGGGCACGATCCCACCTGGGGTCTAACGGCCAAAAATACCACACTAAATCACCATCACCATCATCAGAGTTATTGACAGGCTGTAACCATCTTACAGTACCGTGTCAAAATATTAGTACACTACTGGCCAGCTTCAATGAATATAAATACAAATTAGCCATTAATAGTACACGTATTTACAAGTAACAGTGGTAACAGTTCAAAGATCTTTTCACCAGGATTAAACATTAAACTATGCTAGCCCAAAATCTGGCTACATCACACGCATCACGTGTAGCACCAGTGAGCTCCTGCATGGTACAGCATTCTGGGCAAAGCTCACACTGTAGCAGATGCTGGTGTCAGCTGGCGGACAGGTGTCTCCCTCTTGTATGCGCTGCCCTATCCTCATACTCCCCTTTTCCATCTCGCTCACACACGCAAACCATAATATTACTCATTATAGTCGACATGGTCGATTGGAGAGTGTCCGCAGCTGCACTAAACAAAAGTAAAATAGCAATGTACAATTTGATAAATTTACTAAGGGTTAATTGACAATGGTTAATTTATACATAAATGGATAGATTTCTCTTTACCTTATAGTTGCGTCCGCAACTCGTCTGGCTGAGTAGTAATTGGTACTGAGTTTTACAGTTCGATGTAGGTATTTTTAATTTGGTTGCAGGTGGTGGTGGGGAGGGAAAGAGTAGGTGGGGGGGGGGGGGGGTGGAGGGATTGTAATGGATAGGTTGAGCCCTAATATACCGAACAATTGCTTGTTATATAAATATTTCTAAAAGTGGGTTCTTGAATATATCCAGAAATAAAAAAATATAAAACTGTATGTGATATAAGTATAAAAGAATATGGTACGGTAATTAAAAAATGCATAAGATATTTAAAACATAGAATGTGTAAAACAGAGATGTATAAAATTACATATGTCATACTTTAAAATTTTTAAACGTTAGTTTGTTAAAATATCATTAAAACGTCAAAATATAAAAAATATATAAAAATTTATATTAAAAAACATTACAAACCCTCCCCCCCTCCCCCCCCCACCTACTCTTTCCCTCCCCACCACCACATGCAACCAAATTAAAAATGCCTACATCGAACTGTAAAACTCAGTACCAATTAGTACTCAGCCAGACGAGTTGCGGACGCAACTATAAGGTAAAGAAAAATCTATCCATTTATGTATAAATTAACTATTGTCAATTAACCCTTAGTAAATTTACCAAATTGTACATTGCTATTTTACTTTTGTTTTTTAGATCTGAAGATGATCCAAGTGATCGAAACATGTTATTAAACAATTTTATTGCAACTGTTGACGGAAATAAACACATTTAAAATTTAATATAATATTACTGCCATTGGGTGTTAAGGTTTTAGGAATAAGTTTAAATTTTAGTAATTTCGTAAGTAGTTTGTAGGATAGTAAGGGGATTTAGTTGGACAAAATTTCTTAAATAATAATTGCAGAGGCTGGATTTATAAATGAATAGGGGAAATAATTTTGATTTTTTAAATATTTCGGAATACTGAATGGTAGATGTTAGTGGCAGTTACATTATAAAAAGGGACGGTTCCTACCTTTTTAAACATACGTTGGCTGATTTAGTTTTTTGCTGCAATAAAATTCATGTTCATTAAGGAAAGACACCGCGTGATATGGGGTTGGACTTGTTAACGTGGTTTGTTCGTGCAGCGGACCATGCATTAAATTTCACTTCAGAGTTGCGGGAAAAATATTACGCGGAAAATTATCCAGCCTCGTGATTTAATATTAAAAAAGGGAAACGCGCTTGCAGGTTCTAAAAGCCGTTTCATTTTTAAGAGGAATGATAAGGAGTGAAAAATTACTAAAACTTATAACAATCACTGCACGATATATTGTCTGCCGTAATGGCGTCTAAACCCACCACACAACTTCATTGGCGGAATTAATATGCCAAGACAATTCCGAGATGTTAAATACATAAAAGCCCGTCATATTAAATTTTAAAATATTTCAAGATGTATTTAACAAATTTGAGCACATTACTTACATTCTGAATAAATGAATCAAATGAGCCGCTACAGATACATTAGATCCAATCAGAGGCCGGACACAGACAGATGAATCGAAACGTTGTTCTTTCTCTCATCAAAAAAAAAAAAAAAAAAAAAAAAGAAAAAAAAAAAAAAAAAATACAATGGAATGTGGCTTAAGGTTCAGAGAGAGAAAAAAGCTCCGTGATTAAATTATATCATAGGCATGTTAATTTTAGTTGTATCGTTTCAAAACGAACACATGTAGCAATGGTAACCAACTCGAATTTCTGCAAAGTATTCATTTTTAATTTTGTACAGTATCAAAATAGTTATTTCGAAATCGAAACTGTCTTCAGTTTTGGTAAAATAAATTGACTGGCTTTTCAGGAGGTATTTCGAAGAAACAATATTACACTGGATTTAATCTTACCAACCGTACTTCGATAAAAAGCCAATCAGGGCCAATATCTGATAAGTAAAGCAGTTCTAGACATACATTTATTTGAAGGTTTTTACTTGCATTAACTTCAATTCCTGAAGATTTGTTCTGCAACAGCAAATATAACGAATGTCATAGTATAATCAGTAAGTACCGCGTCATAAAAATTAGTAATACGGCTGTATTACTTGAAGTTAAATGGCAGTTTTCCAAGTTCTATAAGCTTTGCTTTGAAACACAACTTCACTTGTTTGTCTAGGTAAATTTCTTTAGTGGAGCTGTTAAAACTCTAGCCATTACTCACAACAAACTTTGCTTCTTATCTTGCTCCCTGTACTCCAGTAACTGTACGTTCCATAACGCTGGCCTTTCCTTGCACAAACTAACCGCATGTACAAAGTCTTCGTGAGTCTCAACAGTCCCGATAATGCCGATGTACTGTACATTTATCGAGCACTTATCAGGAGACCACATGGGATTTGGGTTTTACATTTTTTATATATATTTATGGTACGTGAAGTTCAGGGCATAAATAACACTCAAATCCATTCGACGCAACTCTAAAAAAATTCTCGAGAAAATCGAATTTGAAGTTTTGCAAGTACACGTAAGTACCAATTATTGCCGGCGTAACATCACGTGATATTCTTCTCGGATTGTCTGCCAGACATCTAGACAGATGACGTCCTGATCTGGCTGACAACCCGAGAAGATGATGTTTTCTATTAGAGACAAATACATTCCAAAGACGTAACGACGAGCTGAGATGGGCACATAAAAAGACACACACATAAACACTTAAGCTATTGACCATGCCCTTCTTCAGAATGAAGAGCAATCACATGTACACTTCACAGTCACACAACCGTCATATCCGGCTGCCACACTCCGAATTTGGAGGGTGATAGTTTCGCAACTATGTTATCGTTATTTATATCCATTATTTGAAGCTATTTTTTGTGATATTGGTTTCTTTATTTCTTTTAGTTATTGATCTGGTTGAAGGAGAATTTTATGTAGACGATTCAATGTGGATCTGAAATATGCCATCTTGTGCTGATTTGGGTGGCAAGATGAGCTGCTAATGCACACATAAGTAGCTGATTTCTTCCTATAGGTTTAAAAATTATCTGTATGGTCTTTTCTGGATTTTTTTTAAATTATTGGTTTGAAGCTCAACAGTGATTCGATGGCACCGAAGATGAAATTGACAACTAGCAACAAAATTGTAGCAGCACGCACAAAAATATGCAATTCTCTGTTGCATGCTGCTTATAAAAGATAAATTCTATAGATGTATAAAGGAGAGATGGAACGAAGAAAAATTACAATTTCCGTTCCATTAACAACGAGGTCATTAGAGACGAAGCACAGACTTCGTTTTGATAAGGATGGGGTAGGAAATCGGCGGTTCTTTTGAATGGAACTGAGATTTCACGCCAAAAATCATAGTTGATAGGCCACGGATAGAGGCAAATTTCTTATTTACGCAACGTTTTCTTATCTTTGCTACAGTCTTAACATACACAGTCACGACCCTCCCACTGGTTTTTGTTATACGCCACGATAGCAACGCTCCAGACGGCCGCAAGGCACATTTCTGGAAACAATATCGGATGGTGTGAGCAGTGTAGTGTAAATCAATTTTATCATACCTATTACATGAGGGAAGGTATTCAGTTACAATAATCTATAACAACTAGGATTTGTCGTTATTGGGTTTCCTAAGAACCATTGGAAGGTATGAAACGCTACATTGCAGGAAAGTTTATTTAAGGATTCTCCTGAAATCTACGACTTTTAATGAAGAATATCATTTTATATTAAGAACAAAAACTGGCTAATAAACAACAGAAGATCCACCCGTCTGCAGAAAGACGGTTTACCACTCAGAAACGTCAAGGTTTCTTCAATACAATTCCTGTCATATCGGTAACTGCTAAACGTAATAAACTTACACGGAATGGAATATCTACATTACGTAAAGTATCATATCAGCCATCACAACTGTATATGAAGTAAAAACCTCAGAAACATGACAATAAAACAGAAATTAAAAAAAAAAAGAAGCAGTTTCCCAACAAAGCAGAATCCAATCCACAATTGTTCCTACATCTGAACCACAAACTACAAGAATCTTCACGACATTCGTTTTATAAGAAAAAGTAATCACACTCAAAAGTATATGCGTTTATAAGAAAGACGAGTGAAGTGGGAAAATGTACGAATCATTAGACTGCACATAGAATTTTTACAAGGAAAAGGAAATGCATGTCATATGAGAACAGACCACGAGGGGAGTTAATGTTTCTCGTCTGTTTATATTCTCGTACTTTCAGCGGATTATGCGGCAAAATATACACATATTCGTAAATATTTTCTCCTGAATAAGTTGTTGTTTACATAACTGAATCGTGGAAATTCGGCTGTTTTTACATTTATTTCACGATTAATGTCTCTCGTTATTTTACTAGTGTTTGGGACGCAAAATTTGCAGAAACTATTTCATTAATTATAGAGAAAAGTAATATTGTAAACGAATATTACTCATACACTGCCTTGCCCACCGCTAGGAGCGCTAGGGTTGTTGCAACTGTCAATTAGTAACAACTTTCACAGCAGTGAGTCGAGCGACTATGTATGTTAGGCTGTGTCTAGCGAAAAGTCTTCACCTTCTTTTATCTTTCCCGTGTGAGGAAGGAGAACGACGGCGACGATCGCAATTGTCCTTATCTGGTCGACATCGGTCGCTTTGGAGGACTGCGATTCATTTTTATAAGTGTGATGTAGTGAGAAGACATTTTTATTTAAAAAATAAATTGTTAAATTCAGATTAAAAAATTGATTTTTCAATTATTTATTTTAATTAAATACATTTTCAGTAATTCTAGGTATTCATGGGCAGATACCATTGTTGGTCGCCGGCCCCAGTTCGAATCCGTCCGGCGGATTAACGAAGGGGGTCGGAGTGCCGACTAGCCTGGATGTGGTTTTTAGGCGGTTTTCCACATCCCCCTAGGTGAATACCGGGCTGGTACCCAAGTCACGCCTCAGTTACACGATTCGCAAACATTTCATATCACTTTACACTTTCACACGTATAACACTATACACAGACATTTGGGGTACACGAGGGCCGGCCGCGGGGGCCGAGGGGACTGAGGCGCTCCAGTCACGGTCTGCACGGCCACTACGGTCGGGGGTTCGAATCCCCCCTCAGGCATGGATATTTGTGCCGTCCTTACCATAAGCTAGTTGATAAGAAGTTTGTAAGTTTAGGGACTGATGACCCCGTAGTTAAGTCCCATAAGCTATACAAACATTTGAAACATTTGGTACACGAGGGGACTGCGGCGCGCCAGTCACGGTCTGCATGGCCACTGCGGTCGGGGTTTCGAATCCTCCCTCGGGCATGGATGTTTGTGCTGTCTTTAGTATAAGTTAGTTTGTAAGTACAGTAGTACCTCTCAAACTCGATTCCCGAAAACTCGACATTCCGTAAAACTCGACAGGGCTGGTGCATTAATTTTTTTTTTTCGCCCATAACGTAAAGCTTTCCATCAGTACATAGGCCGCCCGAAAGCGCTAGAGACTCAGACTAGGTTACTTGGTTTTCCAAGGTCATTCAACGCACCCTTTACCTGCCCGGCTGAGGCGGGCTCTTGTTTACAAACGTTCGGGGATTTCTGTGGCCACTTTCATTATCGTGAGGCCGAGCGTTGACCTGGGATTCCCGGGCAGATCATTAACTACCCTCGCTACATTGTCGTCACTGGGTGTTCATTTTAGTGTTTGTTGAGACACAGTTGTGGTCAGTTTCTTTTGTTCGAGAGTGGTTGACAATTGTTTAAACGACTTTTGTGCTGGAATATAGAGCTACAGTATGGCGGAGAAGAAGAGAAAACAAGTGTCAGTGTCAATGGAAGCAAAGTTTGGTGCCCTAAAACGACTTGAGGGTGGTGAAAGCGTAAATAAAATAGCGTTGGACTTGAAAATCGGTAGGTTTACAGTGCTTGGTTGGAAGAAAAAGAAATCTGAAATTGAATCGTGGTGTTTGAAAAGACAGTGTACAGAATCCATCGCGGAACGAAAAACAATGAGAAGTGCAGAGTTCTAAAAAGTCGGCGAAACCCTTTACCGGTGGTTCCGTGTGCACAGGGAGAAGGGAACACCTATATCTGGGCCCATCCTGCCAGAGAAAGCTCTTCAGTTTTATGAACAATTTAAGGACGAAGGAAAGCCTGGGTTTACAGCGAGCAATGGTTGGTTGTCAAGGTGGAAACAGCGACATGGAATCAAGCTGCTCAGTATCTGCGGGGAAAAACTGTCAGCTGACCCTAACAACGTGAGTGACTTCAAGACCAAACTACACGAGTTTATTGAAAAAGAAGGACTGTCAGGTGATCAAATCTACAATGCAGATGAGACAGGACTTAACTTTCAAATGTTTCCTCCTAAAAGTTTAGCTCTGAGAGATGAAAAAGCTGCACCAGGTTTTAAGAGAAGTAAAGAGCGTGTGACTATTCTTGTCTGCAGTAATGCAACAGGAGAGCACAAACTCAAATTAGCGCTAATTGGAAAAGCAAAAAAAACCAAGAGCGTTTAAAACTGTCAGATGCACAAGTGATGGCAACTTTGAACTCCCAGTTTGGTATAGAAATCAATCTAATGCATGGATGAGCGAAGCAATGTTTAAAGAGTGATTTTTTCAACAATTTGTGCCAGAGGTTGAGAAGTTTCTGAAGAAAAAAAATCTTCCCAGGAAAGCTCTACTGATTCTCGATAATGCTACGACTCACCCTGATGTGCAATATTTACAGGACAAAGACATTAAAACAATGTTTCTACCGCCGAACGTCACGTCTCTCTGTCAACCGATGGACCAAGGAGCTTTGGCAGCGTTAAAGAGAAGGTACAGACGTAAGCTTTTGTCATCTTTGGTGCTGTCCTTGGAATCGGGTGAGGAGCTAACGGCTAAACTAAAGAAGATCGATTTATTAGATGTCATTGGATGGGTCTCTCAATCTTGGATCGAGCTTGAGACCATAACCCTCATTCGTTCTTGGAAGAAATTACTAGATCACGCAGGCAATGATTTGTCACGTGACGATGGAATCAATTCTGAAAATAGCGACTTGATTGAACTCATGAAAAAAATCCCAGGGTGTGAAGAGTCTTCAAGCAATGATGTCAATGAATGGATGGATCTCGACGGTGCATCAGAACCATTAGGAGAAGATGAAATCATCGCAGCTGTCAAAGAGCGTGACGGAGAAGGGGACGATTCGGAAGAAGAGGAAGAGGACCATCGACAAGAAAGGAAAGTTAGCCACAGTGAGGCTGTGAAATTTGTTGAAGGGACATTGCAGTACTTAGAGCAGCAAAATGCGACTGGAAAGGAGATTCTGTTCCTCAGGCGACTCCGTGATCAAGCTGCAAGACGCCGTGTGGAGACAGAAAAGCAGTCTTCAATCACAGGGTTTTTCAAACCACTTCATTAAGTTTTGTTTTACAGTTTTCTTCTAGTGTTCAGAAAACTTCCCATAACTGTGATGGACTTTTTATAAGCAGTATAAACAACTTCAGTAATAATTGTAATGAGCACTGTATTTTCAGATTCTGCTAGGCCTTTTGTCTCAATTTTTTATTTTTTTATTATTTTTTGATTATACATTATAAATGTTCATATAAATATATAATTGTATATAATAAATCAATATATGTACAATTTTAATACTCTAAATAAGCGATTTTATTCAACTCCTAGTTATTTTTATTTAAGTTCCCTAAAACTCGACAACCTCAAAACTCGACAACCTGTAAGTCCACATTGTGTCGAGTTTGAGAGGTTATACTGTAGTTTGTAATTTTAGGGACTGATGACCCCGCAGTTCAGTCCCATAAACTTCTCAAACATTTGTAACCCCTGGCTGAAACTGGATTAGCTCAAATGCTCGTAAACCTATTACACCAAACTGCTATGGTCATCAGTCCCTAGACTTACAAACGACTTAAACACACACACATATGTCCGAGGGAGCTCTCGAACGTCCGGCGGAAACGGTCCCTCAGTCCTTAGCATGACGCCTTAGACCACGCGGCCTTTCTGCGCGGCTACAGCGTTAAATGCGAGGCATGGGATACAATGGTCACAGTGCAATAACTTACAGCTGAAGTCCGTGCCTGAGTGGTGCAAGGAAAAACTACTTTATGATTAACTGTACACAATAAAACTAGTTTCATATCCTTGCGCCCATTGCACAGTGAGTTATGGATTTTTGTAACCCCTATAATCATTGTGTAGATGCAGATGCGCGGGTGGCATAAAATGTTTCCAAACTGGGTGGTGTTGCAAGAATAGTTTGCCATTTTACTCTCACGTGTCTCATTTCTTTAAACGATAAATTCTGTAGTTTGGTCTCGTGACCATCGCAATGTTTTATCATCTAACCCCGAAACTTGCAGGGGCACTACTCTGCCAGTAGTTACTATGTACCAAAATATGATGGCGTCGAAATTAGTGGCCGTATTGGAGTAGCCGAGCGCTCTAAGGCGCCTTCCTGCGGAGCGCGCGGTTGTTCGCGATCGGGGGCATAGGTGTGTAGGTGTTGTCTTTAGGTTAGCTCAAGTCGTTTGGAAGTCTAGGGACTAAAGAAAATGAAATGTTTGTAACTCTATGGGTCTTAACTGCGTGGTTATTAGTCCCTAGCTTACAAACTACTTAAACTAAGTTAAACTCACTTAAGGACAACACACCTCCAGGGGAGGGAGGATTCGAACCTCCGACGCGGGATTCACAACGTGGCGCTCCAGACCGCTCGGCTACTCACGCGCGGCAGGGGCTGAAGACCATAGCAGTTTGGACGAATGGGTTTACACACGTTAGTTATTGTTGATTTGGTCTTCAGTCCGCAGACTGATTTGATGCAGCACTCCATGCCACCCTGTTCTGTGCAAGCCTCTTCATCTGAGAATAAGTTCGGCAAACTACATCCTTTTGAATCTGGTTACTGTATTCGTCCCTCGGTCTCCCTCTACGATTTTTACCCCACACGTTTCCTTCTAATGCTAAGTTGACGCGTCCTTGATGTCGCAGAAAGTCATCTGCTTGATCGCGGTCGACCTCTACCCAATGGTGTATCGTTGTCTAGAACGTGCGCGTTCACCTGCTGTGTCGCCAATAGGCTTCTTCCGTGCTATGCCCTGATTTTTTCCTGCAGGCTTTTTGAATCTTATAATGCGGTACGACAAATGTCTCAATGTACTTGTAATTTATGTAGAAAAATAAAGATTTTTTTCTATTTTATTATTAATTAATTAATATTTTTTTATGCAACTCTGACCACAGTCGACAGGGAAAACTCGTCAGCTCAAACCCAAAAAAAAAAAAAAAAAAAAAAAAAAATGTTCAAATGTTTGTAAAGCTTATGGGACTTAACTACAGGGTCATCAGTCCCTAAACTTACAAACTACTTATGAACTACTTACGAACTAGGATGGCACAAATATCCATGCCCGAGGGGGGATTCGAACCCCCGACCGTAGTGGCTGTGCAGACCGTGACTGAAGCGCCTCAGCCTCCTCGGCCACCGCGGCCGGCACTCGTCAGCAAACTGCTAGGTTTTCATTTCTTCTCCCTGAACTTTAATACCTTCTCCAAATTTCACCTTCCATTCCTTCACAGCTTGCTCAATGTACATATTGAACATCACTGGGAAAAGGCTACAACCCTGTTTTGCTCCCTTCCCAACTACTCCCAAATAATTCGTATTAGTATTTTGCAACCATGACTTATTAAACTGTTATTTCTGTAGTGATCAAATTTGTCTGCATTTGTTTTCTTAGAAATTGGAATGATTATATTCTTGAATTCGTAGGGTATTCCCTCTGTCTCATACATCTTGCATACTAGGTGGAACAATCTATTCATCACTGGCTCTCCTAACGATATCAGTAGTTCAGGCGGAACATTATCTACTCCGGGGGCTTTGTTTCTACTTAAATATTCTTGTGCTCTGTCAAATTCTTCTCGCAGTATCGTATCGCCTATCTCAACTTCCTCTGCTTTGTCTTCCATTTCTTGAATTCTGACTAAATTTACTTTCTTTGTACAGTCCCTCAGCGTTCTCTTCTCCTCTTAATACTGGTTTTCTAACTCAGTTTTTGATAATCATACCGTTGCTTTTCTTGTCTCCAAATGTGTCTTTTTATTTTACTGCAGGCGGTCTATCTATCTTTCCCCTAGTTATACATTCTTCTGCGTTCTTGCATTACTCCTCTGTAGCCAATCTGTACTTCCTGTCAACCTCATTTTTCAGACTCTGTACTCTCTTTTGGTTGCTTCACGTGCTGCATTTTTATATTTTCTCATTTCATCAATTAAGTTCAGTATGAATTGGTAGTGCTGCGGAAAGCTGGTTAGGTAGCAAAATTTTTCATTGCAGGCCACGCTTTTTGTACAATGCGAGTTGAATGACGCGTTTCGGTATTACCATCATCAGATTCGTATCTCCTTCGTAACATAGCCACACTTACGGAAATACATTGATTTAAAAAAGTTGTTACATACACACATATTTGCAGACTACCACGTCTCTTGACAGTAATACCGAAACGCGTCATTTTATGACCTAGCCAGCTTTCCACAGCACTACCAATTCATTTCATCATGGTTGCTGCCTCCTCGACGACTTGATGTCGCATTTACAATAAGTTCAGTATCTCCTGAGTTATCTAAGGATTTCTATTACACCTTTTCCTGCTGCCTGTATGATCTTCTGCGGCCCTCACTACATTATCTCTCAGAGCTACCCATTCTTCTTCTACTGTTTTACTTTCCCCTGTTTCAGTCAATCCTTGCGTACTGCTCCCACGGAAACTCTCAACCACCTTTGGTTCCTTCAATGTGTCCAGGTTTCATCTCCCTAATTTTCTACCTTTTCGCAGTCTCTTAAGTTTTAACCTACAGTTAATAAGCGATAAGTTATGACCAGAGTTTATATCTGCCCCTGGATACGTCTTACAGTGTGAAACCTGGTTTCTAAACCTTTGACTTTACCCTTATAAAGTCAATCTGGTACCTTCCAGTGTCTCCTGGTCTCTTCCACTTATATAACCTTCTTTCATGATTATTAAACCACGTATTTGTGATGATTAAATTGTGCTCTGCACAAAATTCTACTGGACGATCTCCTGTTCCATTCCTTTTCTCCCGTCCATATTCACCAACTAAATTCCCTTATCTTTCCTTTCGTACTACCTAGTCGCAGACCCCCAACACAATCAAGTTTTGCTCTCCTTTAACTGTCTCAATATTTTTTTTATCTCCTCATATTTTAGTGCTGATGCAATACAGGGTTAGCTGCGAGCCAGTAGTCAAAGAGGCTCAAGATTGAAACTTTCTGGCAGATTAAGACTATGTGCCAGAACCGAGGTTCGATCCTAGGACTCTGCCTATCGCGGGCAAGCCTTCTACCGTCTGAGCTATCCCAGCACGCTTCCAGGCGGTTCGTCCTTACAGCTTTACTTCCCCGGTATCTCGTCTCCAACTTTCCAAACTTCACAGAAGTTCTCCTGCAAACCATGCAGGACTAGCACTCCTTGCGGAAATAATTTGTTGAACACGAAGCATATCTACACCCTAGAGGATGTTTCCAGTATGATATGTTCACTCTGCAGCGGCATATGTTTTAATCTGCCGGAAAGTTTCATATCAGCGCACCATCCGCTGCAGACTGAACGTATCATTCAGGGCCAAAAGGGTTAGCACAAATGCCTAGTAAGTAGGAGATCCGAGTTCGAGTCCCGGCCCGGCACAAACTTCCACATATCGACGATGTATGATTTCCACACATACGAGCAGCTGAGACAAAATTACCCCAACTAAATCTGCATCTAGAACAGCTGCAGTATCACATAGCGACGTCTGTTCTTTCGGAGAAGCCCTGAAGAACAGACGGCGCAATTCTGAATTAGAAAGAAAGCAGGTCACTTGCGCGAGGCGGCTTGAATGGACGCGAAAAATATCTCCTTTGTTACATAATGAGGCAGCACACAATGGCAGCTGTGCTCCTCTGCTGGGATGAACGAGACATTCTCTGTGCGCATCCAGAGCGCCAGTTAGCTTCACTCTGTGCTCGCAGGCCGAGGTGCGCGACCTGCAATCTCTCTAAAACGATTTCACATAAACTATTCGGGAGGGAAATTCGATTTTTTACGTCACTTACAGCTTTATATGTAAAATTTATGATAAAAGTGCTCATCAGGCCTTTAATGGACACAGTTATTGTGATATTTCAATCGAAGTAAGATACTGCATTAAAGGTGTCCAATGAAAAATAAGTGTTCCAATGATGAAACGTCAACGTGCTGACAGGCATAGTGACCACCTTGAAATGTGGTTAAAAACTGCGCCCCTACAACCTCTACGGGCCGCCTTTATATACAATTCTCTACAGAGCCCTTCTTTGTTGTTAAAACGGAAAATATTAAATTTAAAAACAGTTATATTAATCTTATTGACATCTGATATTTTCTAAATAAGCTTAAATATGATGTGTCATCCTTTAATGACATTTAAACCTTCATAAATGTTTCGAATTACCGAAAATATACTTAAATGTGGAAAGCAACAATGAAAATTACATTTATTCTAATAACCTGAAAAATATTAATAGGAAACTGATCGTAACATTTATGGAGCCTTGATTTACGAGTGTTTTAAATTCTGTAAAAAGGTTGATTGGAAAGAATAATGCGTACTCTGAGTTTATCTACACAATGGATTTGTCAAAATTAGATATAAAATTTATTATTGCTAAAAGCTTACGTCCTCACATACATCATCTTATTTAGATTGCTTTACTTGAGATTGGTGTCTGAGCCGAACTTCATGACCACTATTTTGTCAGCCTCATGCTCATCTGTATATGCAGATTTGTTATGCAACAAATAATCGTAAAACTATACACAAGAGAAAGATTCATAATTATATTGCACATTTATAATTTCCTTAACAGACTCAACAGTCAACACTGAGTCTGTTTCTGTCTTTGGTCCACTGACTGTTTACTAGTGAAAAAATCCTTTCCACACTGGCATTATGACTGGGTATAGCAAAGAAAAACTCTGACATTTTAAGCAGCTCTAAGAAACAAGCATTATTCTTTGTCTCTTGGAAATATGTACACCAGGTGTCATTTGACAACTGATCTCCACCATTAACATTAGCCTGGTTCGTCGAAAACTTCTGAAAAGTGTGTCTGTTTAGCTGCCGGCCGACAAGCAGCAGACGCCGCCTTCTGTAAGTGAAACTGGCTTCTGATTAGAAGAGACATATAGTAAATAGCATTTTGATTTTTGTCTATGCGTTTTCGTTTCAGTTTGTATATTTATACTGTGCTCTCTGCATATTAGATTCAAATTCGTGTTTTGACAAACAGTGTAGACTTCCTTAGAGAGCATCGCGACAGTAGTTTTTGTTTTCTCGGCACTGTAATCATGAATAGGGACTGTGGATGCAGTCTGAGCTGGTGACACTTCTCTCCCAGCTTCAAGCTCTGTTAACCTCCGTTGCATATCTGGAGGCTGCGATCAAGGGGCGTCGTTGTTGTTGGCCGGTAGTGGGGACCGAACGGACTCCCGTCGTCTCCACCGATCGGCCTGCGGCAGCGACATGCCCTGATACTGCCACCAATGAGGCAAACCCCCATCCATGGTTGCGTGGGAGGTCGCAGGCGGCGCAAGACATTCCGGGGGACCGATCGTCAGGCCTCCCCGGTTCGTCTGGCGAACTGGTTTGAAGTTCTGTCTGTTCAGGAGAATGTTCCTGAGCCGGATGATGTATCTCATCCTGATATCACCACTCAGCCTGCAAGATCCTGGCTTTCACAGAGGGTGGGTTTACTTGTAGTTGGGAGCTCCAACGTTAGGCGGGTGATGGAGCCCTGTAGAGAGATGGCTGCCAAGGAGGGGAAGAAGGCCAACGTGTACTTCGTGTGCATACCTGGTGGGGTCATTCCAGATGTGGAACGGGTCCTACCGAATACTATGAAGGGTACGGGGTGCAGCCAACTGCAGGTAGTGTCTCACGTCGGTACCAATGATGTGTGTCGCTTCGGATCTGAAGAGATCCTCTCAGGTTTTGAGCGGCTACCTGAAGTGGTAAAGACTACCGGTCTTGCTTGTAAGATGAAAGCAGAGCTCACCATCTCCACCATAGTTGACAGGACCGACTGTGGACCTCTGGTACAGAGCCGAGTGGAGAGTCTGAATCAGAGACTCAGACGGTTTTGCGACCGTGTAGGCTGCAGATTCCTTGACTTGCGCCATCGGGTGGTGCGTTTCCGGGCTCCGCTGAACAGGTCAGGAGTCCACTATATGCTGGAAGCGGCTACACATATATCGGAGGCTGTGTGGCGTGGACTGGGCGGTATTTTAGGGTTCAGGACTTTGCGGAAACATTAATGAGCTTTCTCAAAGGGTCCAGGTCGATCACAGGAGAAATATAGATCTAGGAACTATGTATAACAGTTGTGAATTGTCGTAGCTGCGTCGGGAAAGTACCAGAACTCCAAGCGTTAATAGAAAGCAACGAAACACATATCATTATAGGTAGCGAAAGCCGGAAATAAGTTCAGCAGAAGTCTTTGCAAAAGGTCTAACTGTGTTCAGAAAGGACAGATTAAACAAAATAGGTGGAGGCGTGTTTGTCGCCGTCAAAAGTAGTCTTTCAAATGTTTGTATAGTCTATGGGACGTAACTACGGGGTCATCAGTCCCTAAACTTACAAACTACTTATGAACTACTTACGATCTAGGACGGCACAAATATTCATGCCCGAGGGGGGATTCGAACCCCCGACCGTAGTGGCCGTGTAGACCGTGACTGGAGCGCCTTAGTCCCCTCGGCCAAAAAGTAGTCTTTCGTGTAGCGAAGTTGAAGTTGATAGTTCCCAGCGGAGTTGAAGTTGATAGTTCCTGCGAGCTATTATGGGTAGAAGTTGTACCTGAAAAACATAAGAAGTTAATATTTGGTTCCTTTTACCGGTCTCCCCACTCTGACGATACAGTAGGGCAAAGGTTCAAAGAAAACCTGTGTCTAATAGCAAACGTCTATCCAACTCACACAATAATAGCAAGCGGCGATTTTAATTTACCCTCAATCTGTTGGCGAAATTAATTTTTCAAATCAGGAGGTACGCATAAAACATCGTGCGAAATTGTGCTCAACGCATTCTCTGATAATTACTTCGAACAATTAATTCCTGAGCCAACTAGCATTGTAAGTGGATGTCAAAACTCACTTAATCTCTTAGCAACAAATAATCCCGAGCTCCTAACGAGCATCAAAGCGTATACAGGTATTAGTGAACACAGAGCTGTCGTAGCAAGAATATCGAAAGTTCAAAAATTACCTAAAATAGACGAAAATTATATTTGTTCAGGAAAGCAGTTAGAAATGCAATACAATGCTTCTTGAAAGACAGTTTCCACTCGTTCTTAACACTAAACGTAATTGCAGACCAGATGTGGCTCAAATTCAAAAAGTGGTATCGACAGAAATTGACAGTTTTATACCAAATAAATTTATAAAAGAAGGAGGTCATCCCCCTTGGTACACAAACCAGGTCAGGACACTGTTGCAAAAGCAACGGAAAAGGCGTGCTAAATTTAAACGAACACAAAATCCCCAGGATTGGCGAGCCTACACAGAAGCTCGAAATTTAGCGAGGATTTCAATGTGAGATGCCTACAATACTTTTTACAGCGAAACACTAGTACTAGTACGAGTACCTATACCGACGCAAGTCGTATTAATATGTTGACGACCTAAGGTACAGGGATATCATACAAGGTAAATCTTGCAGTATCCATTCATTTGAACAATGTATCAATCTGTTTTCAACGTTCGCCGGCCGCGGTGGCCGAGGTGACTGAGGCGCTCCAGTCACGGTCAGCACGGCCACTACGTTCGGGGGTTCGAATCCCCCCTCGGGCATGGATATTTGTGCCGTCCTAGTTCGTAAGTAGTTCATAAGTAGTTTGTAAGTTTAGGGACTGATGACCCCGTAGTTAAGTCCCATAAGCTTAACAAACATTTGAACATTTTTTTCAACGGTCAATGTTACCGGATATCAATGGTTTACATATTATTGTAACATACCCTATGACAGCATTTTAATCTAAACACTCTCCACCACAGAGTAGATAAAACATTAGTAATCACAATTTCTTATTAACAGTTTCAGATAGGTTTGTAGCTAAAAATTTTCGAAATAATGTCATGTAAATATTGTAAGTTCTGTTTAATTTTTGTCTTCTTTGTCAGATACCTGTAGATGACCTAACCGGGCGAAACGCGTCGTGGAAATTAAAAAAAAAATTGCAATCAAGACGTTCTTTTATTCAAGAATTCGACGATACAAATTTCTGGAAATTTGACTGAAAACCCTAAGAGATTTTGGTCATATGTTAAATATACTATGGCCAAAACAAAAACGATACCCTCAATACGTGATAGTAATAGAGATCCTGCCGATGATAGCACTACAAAATGTTCAAATGTTTGTATAGTCTATGGGTCTTAACTACGGGGTCATCAGTCCCTAAACTTACAAACTACTTACGAACTACTTACGAACTAGGACGGCACAAATATCCATGCCCGAGGGGGGATTCGAACCCCCGACCGTAGTGGCCGTGCAGACTGTGACTGGAGCGCCTTAGTCCCCTCGGTCACCGCGGCCGGCGATAGCGCTACAAAAGCAGAGTTTCTAAACATAGCTCTTAGAAACTCATTCACCAAAGAAGACGAAACCAATATTCTAGGTTTAGAAACACAGAGGCCAGAATGAGTAACGTAAAAGTAGATATCATCGGAGTAGTGAAGCAACTAAAATCACTTACCAAGAACAAGTCTACTGTTCCGGACTGTATACCCATTAGAGTTCTATCTGATTATGCTGAAGCAATAGCTCCTTACTTAACAGCCATATACAACCGCTCTCTCAAAGAAGGCTATGTACCAAAAGATTGGTAAGTTGCACAGGTCCCACCTATATTCAAGAAAGCAAGTAGGAGTAACACACTAAACTACAGGCCTATTTCGTTGACATCAATTTGCAGCAGGGTTTTGGAACATATCCTGTATTCAAATATTATTAATTATCTCGAATAGAATGATCTATTGACCCAAGGTCACTCGGATTTAGAAAATATCGATCATGCGAAACACAATTAGCTCTTTATTCACACGAAGTGATGAGTGCTATCGATAAGGGTTCTCAAATTGATTCCGTATTTCTTGATTTCCAGAAGGCTTTTGACACCGTACCTCACAAACGGCTTTTAATCATTGCGTGGTTATGTTATATCGCCCCAAATTTGTGACTGGATAGGGGATTTCCTGTCAGAGAGGACACAGTTTTTAGTTAACGATGATAAGGCATCGACTAAAACAGAAGTGATATCGGGCGTTTCACAGGGTAGTGTTATTGGTCCTCTGCTGTTCCTTATTTACATAAATGATTTTGGAGAAAATCTAAGCAGATCTCTTAGGTTGTTTGCAGATGACGCCGTCATTTACCGTCTAGTAAAATCAGCTGAAGATCAAAACCAACTGCAGAACGATCTAAATAAGATATCACTATGGTGTAAAAATTAGCAATTGACTCTAAATAATGAGAAGTGTGAAGTTGTCCACATGAGCACTGAAAGAAATCCGTTAAATTTTGTTTACAAGGTAAGTCAATCGAATGTGAAGCCCGTAAACTCCACTAAGTACCTAGGAATTACTATTACATCAGACTTAAACTGGAAATAACACGTAGATAATGTCGTAGGAAATGCGAACCAGAAATTGCGTTTTATTGGAAGAACCTGCAAAAGATGCAACAGAATTACTAAAGAGACTGCATGCACTACACTTGTCCGTCGTTATTTGGAGAATTGCTGCACAGTGTGGGATCCTTATCAGGTGGGTTTGACGGAAGCTATCGAAAGAGTCCAAAGAAGGGTCGCCCGTTTCGTTTTGTCGCGATACAGGAGAGACAGCGTTACGGAAATGATACAGGATCTGGGATGGGAATCATTACAACAACGGCGTTTATCGCTGCGGCGTGGTCTACTTACGAAACTCCAATCGCCAACATTCTCCTCCGAATGCGAAGATATATTGTTAACTGCCGCTTACATAGGTAGAAATGATCATCAGAATAAAATACGAGAAATCTGAGCTCGACCGGAGAGATTCAGATGTTCTTTCTTCCCGCGCGCTATTCGAGAGTGGATGGGAGATGAACAGTAAGTATAAAGGTGGTTCAATGAACCCTCTGCCAAGCATTTAAATGTGATTTGCAGAGTATCCCATGTAGATGTAGATGTCTATCAATTTTGGTTCAAACCGTTCCATTAGTTTAACCCTTTAATGCATAGTGTAGCTGATCAGCTACATACCTATTTTTTTCCCTTATCTCTCAAAATGATGAACATTTTACCGGAAATTCAGTTGTAGCTGCTTGTACACGTACTGTTAGATATGCAGGAAGCACGTTCCAGAAATTATAACACGCAGAGTACTTGAGAGTCACTTCAGCAGTTAGCTACATTGAGATACTCGTAACATGTGCGTTTGTTTACTTTAGTATACCTACTTTGCCATGTAGAAGCAATCAATCGCATACTATCGTTGCATTAAGAGTTACTTTATGAAAAGATCAGCGGCACAATGGTGACATTTACTGTGTCAGCTATGAGCTGTTTGTTGCTAGTAGTGTACAACAATTTTAAGGATTTATAAAAATATTTTTCTCAGTATACACTCACTATACAGGTATATTAATCGTGGTAGTTTTTATAGCTTCAAATAAAATGTTATGCATTGAAGGATTAAGGCGAGATGTGGAACTACACACGCATGCCGGCCGCGGTGGTCGACGGGACTGAGGCGCTCCAGTCACGGTCTACACGGCCACTATGGTCGGGGGTTCGAATCCCCCCTCGGGCACGGATATTTGTGCCGTCCTTAGTATAAGCTAGTTCATAAGTAGTTTGTTAGTTTAGGGATTGATGACCCCGTAGTTAAGTCCCATAAGCTATACAAACATTTGAACACACGCATACTCACACACACACATCCATTTTAGATATATACATGTAGATGTAATGGAAGCGAATGAAACGGCTGCTGGCTCGCTGGTCCGCTGTGTGCCGGCGTCAGACGCGCCCTTGCAGTGATGGTGAGGAAGACGGCGGCGCTGGCAGCGTCGCCACGTGCCGCCCCTTGCGGCGCCAAATTGTCGTGGCGAGCAGCGGCGATCGCGCCCCTCGCCGCTATCGATCTAGCGCCGGCACGCGCCCGCCGCCGCCTCCCCCGGGATGCTCAACACGTGGCAGCCTTCTTCACGTGTCCACACACCGACACACGCGCCGCGCCCTCACGTTGACGTGCTCTGCCTCGCCACACGATACACTATTTCAGTATACGTCCATTATATATCCCCGGCTTAAACCGAGTGGGCTGACATTACCGGGGTGGAGAGGACGTGGAAGGGGGTGTCCCGTTTGAATGTGTACCGTGTATGTTGGCATAATGTTGCGACTATATGTGGACTATGACGGCTCAAATTTCTGGGTCAATTCGGCGCATGACGTCAGGGTAGGCACGGCATCTGGTTGTTGTTTGTTGTTTGTATAGTCTATAGGACTTAACTACGGGGTCATCAGTCCCTAAACTTACAAACTACTTATGAACTACTTACAACTAAGGACGGCACAAATATCCATGCCCGAGGGGGGATTCGAACCCCCGACCGTAGTGGCCGTGCAGACCGTGACTGGAGCGCCTCAGTCCCCTCGGCCACCGCGGCCGGCCCGGCATCTGGTCGCTGTGTTATGTACAGGAGCGCACTAAACCTCACAAAACACCGATCATCATTGCCGATTTCCACCAATGGCGTGAAATAATATAACCACCAATAAAGGCAAACCAACGTCCCCCTTCCTTTCCCTCATCCGCAGCTATATAAATCCCAAGATATCGTATATTCAGCAGTCAGACACAGACCCTGATAAAGGCCGCCTGCAACAGTGGCCGAAACGTCGGTGGAATTTATAAAATGACGACGCGGTTTCATACCCAGAAGAATTTTATTGATATTGATACTCACAAAACACGTTGAGAGTTTGAATGTGGCATGTTAATCTCTGCGAGGTGCATCCCTGCCAGGTCCTAGGATTTTTTCTGTCACTTTCCACTTCTTTCACCTCTGGTAGTATTACTCACGTGAAAAATACCGAGTAGCATCGTGGTTCGAAACCCACGTTAAACTGTAGGTCCCCCTATAAGTGGCTGGGTATATCAGTTCGGAGGTCGGAGGAGGGCAACGGCATACCACCTCCAAACAAGACCATGCCTAGTAAAGCAGTGTGATGTTCAAACCAATCTTCGGAATGTTGACTGCTTTACCTTTTTATGACATCAACTGTGAATGGGCGAAGCTGCAAATGTGTATCCAGCCGAGATTCGTACCCGGGTCTCCCGCTTTCTAGGCCGTTGCGCTGACCACTACACCACTGGTGACACAGTGATCACCGCACCTGCAACGACAACCTAAGCACGCTTCTTGTCAGACACAAATTTCCAACTTTACCCTGCTCACAGTGTCTGTCGGGAGGCGTGCTTAGGTTCTCCTTGCAGCTGCGGTGATCACTGTGTTCCCAGTAGTGTAGTGGTCAGCACAACTGCCTAGACAGCGGAAGACCCGGATTCGAATCACGGCTAGGTACACATTTTCAGCTTCGCCCATTCGCAGTTGATGTCATATATTCTATGAATATGAAAGAATAAAAACTGCAGGATCAGAACCGACGTCTATTCTTTCGGAATGGACGCAGTATGTATATATGGAAAGTTTTCCCTACACTTCGCACCCATAGCCGCTTTTCCTTCGCGAAATATGAGAAATGTCTGAAGTGTCTGTGTTAAGTGTACGTCACTGGCACGGTGGTGACGAATCCAACCCACAGAGTCTTACCGGCCCATTTAGCGTGCACCATCGCAGCTCGCCCAGCTCACTGCTCGTTGCTCGCTGTGATCCTCGCCAGGCGATGATGTCAAACTGGTTTGTGTTTCGCGCTACGGTCATCGCCGCCCGGCCTGAAACTTGCACTTTGATTGGTTGTTTCAAGGGCACTCCAGTAGAGTGGCGTTTGACTGTAGTACGCGTGGAACTCTCGTGCCTATCGCGCACAGTATTGTTTGTTACAGGTAGTTTCAGTACAGGCAACAAGGAGTGAAGATCTGAAGCAGATGATTATTATGTCTGAAAAAGCGATCTGGACAGTTTTGAGCTGTTGGTAGTACTTTTGAAAGTATCCTTAGTTAGGACGTTCAGCATTCAAAGGATGCACTCCATACCTCCTCTTCCTTCTCCTTTCCAATAATAACACTTTTGTAGCGAACTAATGACTGTCACTGTCGCCAGACGATGTCGAGAACATGTTTCACACTTCACGCTACTGCAGTTGTGTACTTAGCTGTAATGTAACAGCTGCAGGAAAATATGCAGCGAAGTGCATGCAGCGTGAATGCAACAAGGCTGTCGGCGAGCAGCGAGCTGCGAGATACCAGCAGCGAGCAGCCAGCAGCGAGGTGGCAGCAGAAAAGCACCCTAACGTCCCCAACCGACGGACGGATCACCATAAATAGTGTCGCATGCCCTCGCCCCATGTGACACTGCGGAGAGGTTTGCGGTTTAATCCAAGACATTGGCGCTGAGACTAGGGATCAGGACTTTGCAACATCGTCCCTCCTATCCCCTCCGTCGGAAGGCAAGCAGCATGTGGTGTACCCAGATGGTCACCCACCCAAGTACTGGCCACGTCCAACGGTGCTTAACTTCGGTTATACTAAGGGGTTATACTAAGAGGCGTGTTTTTAAGTAAGTACCGTTTTGAAATTTTAAAAACGGCGTGCTAAGATATCTCAATAATTTTATTTTTACATGAAAGCTTGTACCTTAATCTGCTTTTTCTACATAATTTCCGTCAATATTGAGGCACTTCTCATAACGTTGTACCAGCTTTTGAATATGCTCCTCATAGAAGTCTGCCACCTAACTTGTTAACCACTGCATCACAACTGTTTTGACTTCGTCATCGTCTTGCTCGATCACAATGCCATACAAAACACTACGAGAAACATTAGGAAAGTCATCCTGCAAGGAGGAAATCGTAAAGCGTCTGTTTTCTCTCACCTTATTGTCCACTTCCTGCACCAAACTATCATTAACGAGAGAAGGACGCCCACACCGGTGTTCATAATACACATTTGTGCCGCCATCTTTAAACGCTCTCACCCACTTTCTTATCATTACATCACTCATAATGATTTCTCCGTAAACTACACAGATGAATATCGATCGCTTTCAGGCCTTTAACACTAAGAAATCTTATAACAGTCCGTACTTCACAGTCGGCGGGGCTCACGATTATCGGAGGCACCTTAAACACTCAGTACACAACATGAACAAGGAAGAACCAGACTGTAATGGCGTCAGTGCGTAGACAACAGATGTAGGTACCCAGTGCGCATAAAATTATTGAGATATCTTAGCACGTCTTTTTTAAATTTCAGAACGGTACTTACTTAAAACAAATAACAAAACAAAAAAGCCTCGTATATCGAAGTTACACAACAATTTAGGTTTCCGAGGTAAGCAGTATCAAGAGTGGATCTTCAACGGTATCGCAGAGACAATGTTTCCTCGTACGAAAATCACTACACAGGACGCCGGTAAGTGCTTGACGAATGGCAGCCACGTAGCCTCCTAGAAACACACTGGGCCATCCCGTCAGGAAGCCACTTCCACTGACAATCTATGGAGAAATACAACGCATAGTCTGCAGCATCTGGCGACCAACCGTAAATCTTTGCCCTCCAACGACATCTACATACTCCGCAAGCCACCTCACGGTGTGTAGTGGAGGGTACTTTGCCTATCACTGTCACTTCCTGCTGTTCCAGTCGCGTATGGTTCGCGGCAAGAATGATTGCCTCGGTGCCTTTGTGTGGGCTCTAATCTCTCCCATTTTATCCTTGTGGTCGCTTAGCGACATATTCACACGGAAGAGCAATATATTCCTTCACTCTCGTGGTATAAATATCATTGTTGTTGTTGGTGTGGTCTTCAGTCCGTAGACTGGTTTTTTGCAGCTCTCCACGCTACCCGGTCCTGTGCAAGTCTCTTCATCTGAGAATATGTTCGGCATCCTACATCCTTTTGAATCTGCTTACTATATTCGTTCCTCGGTCTCCCTCTACGATTTTTCCCCCACACGCTTCCTTCTAATGCTAAATTGACAATTCCTTGATGTCTCAGAATGTGTCGAACCAGTCTATCCCTTAACTATCGCGTAACTAATGAGGAGGTACTGAACAGAATTGGGGAGAAAAGAAATTTCTGGCATACCTTGACTAAAAGAAGGGATAGATTGGTAGGACACGTTCTCAGACATCAAGGAATTATGAATTTAGCGTTGGAGGGAAGTGTGTGGGGTAAAAACCGCAGAGGAAGACCAAGAGATGGATACAGCAAGCAGATTCAGACAGATGTAGGTTGCCGTTCTTATGTGGAGTTGAAGAGGCTTGCTCGAGATAGGGTATTGTGGAGAGCTGCATCAAACCAGTCTCCGGACTGAAGACCACAACAACAACAAAGGTTTTAAATTATGTGTAGTATATTGGAAGCCGAAAAGTGTTCTCATTTTCGAGTAATGGATGCGCAAACTTGGAATATTTGAATGCTAACTTGTTCAAGACAAACACACAGTTTTCAAATGTAGTACTTGTCTCATCGTGTGAAACGTAACATGAAATTTCATCTCTTAAAGAGAAGACTGGGAATTGATTTTAAAATTTTTTAATTGAGTCAATAATAACGTGAAGCATTGAAAATGAATATTTTTGCAATAATTTTCCAGGACACCGAATGTAGGATTTTGTATTATACACTGATGAAACGTGTAGCTCGCTTCGAAACAGTTCCATAGATCTGCGGCTCCCAAAGGTGCCGGTAAGTGGCCACCCTGCACTACAGTATCAAAAGCCACATTAATTACATTTTCAAATTATATTTAATGTCGAAATAATAACCTTGAGAGGTAGCTGGCCATAGTGATAGTACCAATAATTATTTGAAATGATGGGATCACTCGTGACTATTTTTGTGCTGAGGGATGTTAATTGTAGTACTTGGGAGTCTTTCTAGCAGTTAACTGGATTTCCGTAGTCGATGTGTGCTGGGCATTGAGAACAGAAAAAGAGCGATTCGGTTCTGAGAAGGAAGAGAAGGTGGTGTCAGTGCCCTGAGCAAGGACACCGACGTGACAGATCTGTTTAGCAGCAGACGCCGGACGTAGATGGACAATGGGCCCGATGGGGCGGCATCAGCAAGCGGTTCTCTGGCCTCCTGCACAATTCAACCAACTTGGAGCGCAGTAGCGGTGGATTCAATCAGTTTTGTTGTCCGCTGTGGCCCGGCGTCCTAACTGCGAGGATTAGAAAACGCTGTTGTCGTTGAGAACGCTTTGAAACAGTCGTGGTGCCGCCAGCATATTTTTACCGCTGTCTCCTGCGGTTTTAGCATCTCAGAAAGTAGCAGATAACGTCCTCTGTCGCCCTTTTCGGAGTCCGAACATATATTTTAGCTTTAGTTATTGTTGCCACCTGGGTAGAGAAAGCATCGAAAAGGCCTGGTGATAGAAAGACGGGGAGGCTCCCAGAAGCAGGGTCGGCTGGAGCGTTCAGAAGTGACAGCAAGTGTGATTAATCTTGCGGCCAAGACCTACTATTGATCAACGCTCGCAATCACTGTTCTCGTTGGAATTCAGTTGCATTCAGCCTGCTGTGTCAGCGGTCATCTCTTGGTCACGTTACTTGTGAACGTCCTTGGCATGTCTCCTTTTAACGATAACTGGTGTTCTGGGACTCTCCAATAGTATGGCATCCAACCGCCCCGAATTATGCGGGACAGTGCCGCATTTGGACTCGTTGTCCCACATTGTTCAAATGTTTGTAGAGTTTATGGGACTTTACTACGCGGTCATCAGTCCCTGCCCGCGGGGGGATTCGAACCCCCGACCGTAGTGCCCGTGCAGACCGTGACTGGCGCGCCGCAGTCCCATCGGCCACCGCGGCTGGCTGTCCTACATTGGAATAATTACTCAAACGTCCTGCAAAATGGCAAAAGCGTTCCCCATTTCAGTAATTTTAAAATTGTTGGTCTTAGAGGACAAGCCGAAACTATTTGTGTACGGCACGTTATGTCATTCTGCTTGTAAGTCAAATTCACAACACATCTACGATTAAATGACAAGTCTTCTTACATTAAGTAAAAAAGGGAAAAAAAGAAGAAAAAAAGACATACATCACGTGATTATTTCAAAATGACAAATTCGCTAGCAGTGGAACTTATTTTTATTTTAAGCTCGTACTGCATTTGGTGATTGGATGACTTATTAAAAAAATTGTTTTTGGCATATTTTCTATGCGTTCTGAAGTACATTTCAATAAGTATAATGGAATATTTTTCGGTACTGAAGGTGGCAAACATTATGTAATATTATCACAGACAGTAAATGTTCAAATGTTTGTATAGCTTATGGGACTTAACTACGGGGTCATCAGTCCCTAAACTTACAAACTACTTATGAACCAGCTAACATTAAGGACGGCACAAACATCCATGCCCGAGGGGGGCTTCGAATCTCCGACCGTAGTGGCCGTGCAGACCGTGACTGAAGCGCCTCAGTACCCTCGCCCACCGCGGCCGGCCACAGAGAGTATAAACATATTTAAAATCTGACATGCAAATACAATATCAGCATTCATTTTACTTCCTCCAGGAATAAAAAGGTTGTGTAATCCTGAAAATTCAACTATGAAAGTGAATGAGCATTGCATGTAGTAAGGCACAATTAAACTCTGCACTTCATCGAAAGAACTTCTATAATAGAGTACTTCAAATGGTTTTAAAACGTAGTTTTTATCCAGTTTAATTCGAGGTTATTGCACAACATAATTATTTGGGCGGAGTAAGCTACTCTTCAAAATGTGTGGATGACTATGCTCAAAGTGCTGGAACAATGAAGGAAGTCGGAAAAACGTAATGGAGAAAGAATATGTAAAAATTTTCAGATTCAAAAATTCAAAGTTGGAGCATGGGAAAATATTTACGAACTGTAAATAAATATTGAAAATTAAGCACACAATGTCACTCATGGCAGATATATCACTTTAAAAGTAAATGAGTAGGCCTAATTTGTTTGCCTAGACTTATTTCCTAGTTTCAGAATAAGTGGGACAATGAGTCACGTGATCTTAGTCCTCCTTCACATCCTCGAAATGTCCCGCATTGAGTTTTGAAAAAGTTGGCCGCCTTGTCCAATAGCTGCAGCCACCGCTCTCTGTGTCTGTCCCTCTTCCAACATACCTTTTGCTCTCCATGTTGTAGCTTCGGGTGAGTCATGCCTACTACATTATCTGAACCCAGTTGCTCGCGTAATTCGTTTAGTAAACACAGGACCACATCAAACCCCTTTGCAGCATCTTCCTGTTATTACCACTATCTCTGTTGCCGTAATGTTGTTGTCTCCACTCTGTAGAACGGACAGAAAGACGTCGAACCATTTTGTTCATTCTGCCGATGACAATACTCCAGAACCTAGCAAAGTCAACTGATCCCCTAAGTGTTTAGGACCAGTGTATATAGTCGTAACTGATGTCCGTCGTGTAAGAGGGTCCCCAAACTATCAACGGCCTGTGAATTTAGTTTAGAACAGTGATCGTCTGGATAGTAGTACGTACATTGTTTCGGGTAATGCCCTCAAGTACTAATAAAAAGTGTGGTATCGGTTATTCAATTGCCGGCCGCGGTGGCCGAGGAGACTGAGGCGCTTCAGTCACGGTCTGCACGGCCACTACGGTCGGAGGTGCGAATCCCCCCTCGAGCATGGATATTTGTGCCGTCCTTAGGATAAGCTAGTTGATAAGTAGTTTGTAAGTTTAGGGACTGATGACCCCGCAGTTAAGTCCCTTAAGCTTAACAAACATTTGAACATTTGGTTATTCAATTTTACGGGCATACCGGTTCTGTATTATTAAACAATTGGTACCGCTGCACATGTAATAAAAGCAAGTCACCTTCAGCTTTGTTGCGGCGTTGCATGTGGAAGGACGTGCTTAGTAATGACCTACGCACAGCTAACATTGTTGTAGGCTGTGTTTTGTGTTCAGACAGTTTCTATTGTGAATGTAATCGGCGTAAATTTTGTAACGTGTGTGGCTAATGATGTAACCAACAAAAGAAGGAAATATGAATCAAGATTCAAGTCAAAGGTGATAGACAAACTGAAGAATCCAACTGCGCTGCAGCAAAGGTTTTCGATATACCCCGTAAAGAGTAGAGCAGTTAAAAATAATTTTCTAATAGGAAATTATAAGGAGACGAGGTAATTTGCATTGCATTGTAGCAGATGTAATGCTATTAAATGGTCTCATCACAGCTGTTGCTTCACAATAGTTGTTTCAAATGATCTGAAATTGAAAATTGAGGTCGACGCGGCGGCGTTGTAGTCAATTGAAAAATCGGAAAAAATATGGTAAGAGGTTGAATTCTTTAGAGTTTGCTATTATGAATCGTTGTATATACTCTAAATAAAAATTAAAAAAAAAAAAAAAAAAAAAAAAAAAAAAAAAAAAAAAAAAAACAGTGTTGTTGGATCTCCTTATCCGTGCTCAGTTATATGATATCTAAAGAGAAAATGTTTGGAGGTTTACCTCAAGCTTATCTTTACATTAGTCGCCCACCCCCGAAAGAATATGGTGTATTCGCCACTATGTCGTTAAATTCCAACAAATTTGTCCTTTAGAGTCTCGTTAGAAAAGAACTGAAAGGACAAATGATAAATTAGTTTCTCTTAATTGCAGCCGGTGTTTTTCACTCAAATTGAGTGTTAAATGAACGAAATAGTAGATCATTATTCGTGAAGAGGGTCTTCCTCACTCCATCTAGTCGCCCTCCCTTCCATTTATCTTTGCACAGGACTTTAAAAGGACTTTAAAACATACTTGCAACCAGTCCACGATTTTTCCCCACTCCTCTCACCGACACAAAGTACATGACTACCTGCCTTTCGCCAAGCATATTGCAACACAAACTGATACTTTGGAACAGTAAACTGATTGTCTATCAGAGAGTGAAGTTTGATGAAGAAGTAACGATCATGCATGTCTTCAACGTTGCTTTAACTACTTATTCGAAATTTCACGTCTTCATTTTGAGGACAAATTAAGAACTTTTTTATCCATGGGACTTAACTACGGAGGTCATCAGTCCCTAGGTTTACAAACTACTTAAACTAACGTAAAGTAACTTACACTAAGGACAACACAAACACCCATGCCCGAGGGATGACTCGAACCACCGACGGAGAACAACCGCGCGCTCTGCAGCAAGGCGCCTTAGAACGCTCGGCCACTCTACCGCGACTAAAAGAACTATCAGGTATGTAGGAAATGGTGTTTGTCACAATAATAATTACTTTCAGCAAATGGCTTTATTGATTGAAAATGTGAGGTAAACTTACGTCATTGAATTACGTATAATTTCTCTCCTGTGGTAGTGATTCATTATAACTTTATTTTCTCCATTACGATGTCACTTGCCGTAGGATTCAACGTTTGACAGGAAATGACACCAACCACTGTTTTTTTAATCATAGCGGTTTAGACCGTTCGAGGTCTAAGTTGTTTGAAAAATAGGAGGACGTTTCTCGATGATGTAACGCGATGTCGTCGTGTCTGCATCGCAGTGATTTGTTTGACAGTTGTTTCCAGACACTGAGTAGTGTTTTGAGGAGCCGGCTGTATAATCGCGGTGTCAAATAATTCCGTGCGTCACAGCGCCTCGTAGCTATTTTTCCAGGCAACGTATTCTCAGATAACATGTGGCTAGCATGCATTCTAAAGCGTTCCGTGGAACTGGAAGCCTTGCGAGGATGAATGAACGGCGAGTTCAGAGGGAGCCAACGACAGTGAAGAATGTTTTGTCCCCGGAGCTATCTGTCCATCGCAACAGCGCAACGCCACTACGGTCAAAGGTCGACCTGCATAATCCATACTGAAGTGAACCCGCGGAGGAAAACCGGTACGGAAGCGCTGTCTGTGGCCTGTGCAGTTATAACTTGTTATTTAAATGGACTCTCCGTTACGTCTCAAACAAAGCGAAGCGGTAAAGTTCAATGGAATCAACCGCAGCTTTCCGGACCGAGTGGTATCAGGCAGACCTAACGTGACTTTAGGTAGCAGCGGGTGTTTCTAACACGATTATACTCCGGAAAAATAATAGTACACTAGAGTAGACGCCGTCGATTTTGATGTGATAACTGGAGATGCCATGTGGGGAATAGTAGATATACTGATAAGGTGTTCTACGTCGTCCGCCAACAAATAGTGTAGTGAAATCGCTACCAGGGTGCAATCTGTATGTACCCTTACTAGGGCATGTTCAAATGTTCAAATGTTTGTAGAGCTTATGGGACTTAACTACGGGGTCATCAGTCCCTAAACTTACAAACTACTTATGAACTAGCTAATACTAAGGACGACACGAATATCCATGCCCGAGGGGGGATTCGAACCCCTGACCATAGTGGCCGTGCCGACCGTGACTGAAGCGCCGCAGTCCACTCGGCCACCGCGGCCGGCAATAGGAAATGTTTACAGCCATAAGGATCAGTGTGATATCAACGTGTGACGCAAACAGAGGCTGTGCCAGGGAGATGCTTCCTACAGCCAATAGAGCGAGCTTGAAAGTGATCAAATCATGATCTACCGAGTGGCGAGATGGTCCTTTCGCAGAATTGCTACACAATTGGACATGCTGCGTCAGTTCTACATCTACTAAATACTCTGCAAGTCACATTGAAGTGCATGGCAGAGGGTTCATCGAACCGCTTTTATGATATTTTTCTAAAGTTCCATTCTCTATTAGCACGCGAGAATGAGGAGCACCTGAATCTTTCCGTTTTCAATCTGATTTCTCTTATTTCATTTTGACCGAACGAGGTGGCGCAGTGGTAAGACACTGGACTCGCACTGGGAAGGATGGTGGTTCAAATCCACCTCCGGCCATCCAGATTTAGGTTTTCCGTGATTTTCCTAAATCACTACAGGCAAATGCCATGATGGTTCCTTTGAAAGGGCACGGCCGATTTCCTTCCTCATCCTTACCAAATTCAAATGTTTGTATAGCTTATGGGACTTAACTACGGGGTCATCAGTTCCTAAACTTACAAACTACTTAAGAACTACTTACGTACTAGGACGGCACAAATATCCATGCCCGAGGGGGTTTCGAACCCCCGACCGTAGTGGCCGTGCAGACCGTGACTGGAGCGCCTCAGTCCCCTCGGCCACCGCGGCCGGCCATCCTTACCCAAAACCTCCCGAGCATAAGCTCCGTCTCTAATGACCAAGCTGTCGATGGGACGTAAAACCCTAAGCTTCCTTATTTCATTTTGATGGTCATGTCTTCCTATGAAGGTGGGTGTTAATGAAATATATTCGCATTCGGAAGACAAAGTTGGTGAAAGGAATTTCGCAAATAGATCTCGTCGTCAACAAATAATGCCTTTCTTTTGATGATTTCCACCCCAACTCGTACATCATTTTCATGACACTCTCTCCCCTATATGGCGATAATAGAAAACGAGCTACCTTTCTCTGTACTTTCTCTAAATCGTCTGTCAGTCCCACTTGGTGGGGATCCCACAATACGCAACAATAATCGAAAATACGCACGAGTGTGGTGTATGCAGTTTCTTTAGTAGAACTGTTGCATCTTCTAAGTGTTCTGCAAACGAAACGTAGTCTTTGGTTCGCTTTCCCTACAAAATTTTCTGTGAGTTATTTCCAATTCAGGTTCTTCGTAATTGTTATTCCTAGGTATTTAGTTGAATTTACGGTCTGTAGTTTTGACTGATTTATCGTGTAAATGAAGTTCTTTTAGTGGCCATGTGCATGATCTCACTCTTAAAATTATTAAGGGTCAATTACCAATTTTTTCTCCATGCAGATATATTATCTAACTCATTTTGCAGTTGCTTTTGATCTTGTGGCGACTTTGCTAATCGTCAATTGACAGCATCATCCGCGAATAGTCTAACAGATATACTCAGATAGTATTGTAAATTGTTTATAGAAATAGGGAGCAGCAGGGACCCTATAATACTTTCCTGGGGAACGCCAGATAATCACTTCTGTTCTACTCGATGACTTTTCGTTAATTATAATGTACTGAGTCCTTTCTGACAGGAAATAATGAATGCAACCGCACAACTGTGGCGATATCCCACAAGCACGCAGTTCGATTAGAAGACGCTTGTGAGGTACACTGTCAAAAGCCTTCCGTAAATCTAGAAATATTGAATCTATTTGACATCCCCTGTCGGTAGCACTCGTCACATCATGTGAGTAAAGAGAAAAGAACAATACTTTCTAAATCTTTGTTGACTATTCCTCAAATAGGTCGTTCACTTCGAGGTAGTTCAAATGTTCGTATAGCTTATGGGACTTAACTACGTGGTCATCAGCCCTTAACTTACAAACTACTTATGAACTAGCTAACACTAAGGACGGCACAAATATCCATGCCCGAGGGGGGATTCGAACCCCCGACCTTAGTGGCCGTGCAGACCGTGACTGGCGCGCCGCAGTCCCCTCGGCCAACGCGACCGGCCGAGGTAGTTCATAATATTTGAGGGAACTATATGTTTTAAAATCCTGCTGCAAAACGACGTCAATGATGGAAGCCTGTAATTTTGCGGATCAGTCCTATTGCTTTTCTGGAATATTGGAGTGACCTGTGCAACATTCCAGCGGTTGTATAACTATTGCATCAGCATACTCTGAAAGGAACCGGACTGGTATACAATCGGGACCGGGAGACTTACTTTTGTTAACTGATTTAAGTTGCTTTAATACACCAGAGTATCTACTTCTAAATTACGATGACAGCTGTTCTTGATACGAATTCTGGAGTATTTGCTTCTTTTTCTTTCGTTAAGGAATTTCGAAAAGCTGTGTTAAGCAATTCTGCTTTATGATTCATTAATTTCTCCTGGCGAATAGCAACTTCGAAAAACTTATGGGTATGCTGCCAGTTACTAAAATCGACGACGGCCGAAATTTCGGCAGGAGACCACCCTGCCATTTTCAAGGCGAAAATGGCAGGGTGGTCTCCTGCCGAAATATCGGCCATTGTCGATTTTGGTACCTGGCAGCATACCCGTAAGTTTTTCGAAATTCTGCTTTAGCAGAACTGTCATCAGTTGTGCATCGGTGCTGGTTGTAATGGCCATGTGAACTTTCTACACTCGTAGACGAGTTCTGGACGTCCACGCAACACAAACTGTCAAGATTACCGTATTGTTACGTCAGCTGTTACAGTCAGTCCAGCCACCACAGCACAGGTAATAGGATTTGTGGGCCCAAAAGTGTCAACGCAAACTGTTGAGAACCGGTTACTGCCAGTGAGGCTATGAGCACACGTACCTCTAGCCCGTCCTCTACTCTTGCGACAACATCTATGTGCACGGGACGACTGGTGCCGCCAGAGCATCACTTGGAAGATGGAATGGTGGGCCATGTCCTTCAGCGATGAAAGCAGATTCTGCATGCACGCAAGTAACGGCCTACGACGTAGATCTGGCGAGCGCTGTCTCTCGTTCAGGTATTAACCAATAGTCAACACGGTTTGCGAAACACAGATTTCCCTTTATTCACATGAAGTGCCATCGACAAGGGATCTCAAATCGATTCCATATTTCTGGATTTCCGAAAGGCTTTTGACACTGTACTTCACAAGCGGCTTCTAATGAGATTGCGTGCTTATGGAATATCGCCCAAATTGTGCGATGGACCCACAATTTCCTATCAGAAAGACACAGTTAGTAGTAATTGACAGTAAGTCATCGAGTAAAACAGAAGTGACATCTGGCATTCCCCAGAGAAGCGTTAAAGGTCTCCTACTCTTCCTTGTGTTGATAAACGATTTAGGAGACAATCTCAATAACTCCCTTAGACTGTTCACGGATGATGCTGTCGTTTATCGGTTAGTTAAGTCAACAGAGGATCAAAAGCAACTGCAAAGCGATTTAGATAAAATTTCTACTTGGTGTGAAAATTGGCAATTAACACTAAATAATGAAAAGTTTGAACTAATACACATGCCCACTAAAAACATCCGCTGAACTTCAATTACACGATAAATCATCCAAACCTTAATGTCGTAAATTCTACCAAATACCTAGGAGTTACAATTGCAAACAACTTAGATTGGAGAGAACACAGAAAATATTGTGGGGAAGGCGAACGAAAGGTTACGTTTCATTGGCAGAATGCTTCGAAGAGGCAACAGCTACGCCAAAGACACTGCCTACATCACACTTGTGCGTCCTCTCCTGGAGTACTGTTGCTCAGTGTAGAACCCTCACCAGATGGGACTGACGGAAGACACTGAGGAGGTTCAGAGAAGGGCAGCTCGTTTCTTTTTTTGTCGCGTTATCGGGGGAAAGCGTCACGGAAATGTTGCACGATTTGAGGTGAAAATCATTAAAAGAAAGATATTGTTCGTTGCGGCGAGATCTATTTGCGAAATTTTAATCACCGACTTTTACTTCTGAATGTGAAAATATTTTGCTAGCACCCACCTCCATAGGGAGACATGACCATCCCAGTAAAATAAGAGAAATCAGATCGAAAACGAAGCAAATTAGGTGTTCTTTCTTTCCGCGCGCTATTAGAGAATGGAACGGTAGAGAAAGGTTATGAAAGTGGTTAATGAACACTCTGCCAGGCACTTAAATGTGATTTGCAAAGTAGCTATGCAGATGTAGATGCTGCAGGAGGGAATCGTGAATGCAGTAAGACCCGTCCTTTTGCCATTCTTGCAACAGCAAGGCGATTAGTTGGAACAGGATAATGCTACCCACACACTGTGCAGCAACTGCCCTGGCCAGCATTATATCCAGCGTTGTCTCCGATCGAACACGCGTGGGATATGACAGGACGACAGCTGACACGTGCCACTCGTAAACCCACAACTCCTGCAGAACTACGTGGACAGGTCGAGCAGGGATGGAATAATGTATCCCAGGACAGTGTTCACTATCTGCATTGCCTCCTGCGGAGGCTACACCCTATATTAATGTGGATTTTCGGCATCGGGAGACACCTGGTACCTCGCCATCGCTTGAGCTCCATATAAAATCCTACAACAATAAATTCTGAGTAAACTGGAAAATTCTAAGAGGGAGTACTGCTTTTTATTTTCAGCAATGTAAAGCCTTTAGACGAGGGTGATTCGGAAACTGAGATGCAGTCTTTTACATCATGTGTACGACTGTCGCTTTTATTTTTAATCATTTACATTTATCATGTTGCGCAGGACCAAACTGAGAAGCAAATACCCCCGGCATGGAACGAGCCAGTACATCAAATTGTAACAGGAGTGATAATAGTCAAATTGACACATACAGCACTTTACTTTTTCGTGTCCGGAAACCAGGCCACGATCTTTCACCCCAGTATAGGGCCACGCCCGAAGCTTCTTTCTTGTTCAGCCACAAATCGTCAGGGTTGCACCTATGTGCGCAGTTGGGGCAGGCGAGCAGGTGCTCCATATCCTGCACAGCACCGCTGTCACACTTATCATCTGTGGTTCCAAGGCTCCACCTAATCATGTTTGTCTTCACTGGGGCCATCTCAGTTCTTATTCGGGTCAGTGTCCTCCATGTCTTGCTGCTGGTGGTGAATCCGCTGGGCACCTCCTGTACAGGAGGGTAATCATCTGGTGGCTCTTCTATTCTAGCGGCTAAGGACTTTTTACGAGATTTCAGTCGCCCCGGTTTACACTCACTGCCAAAAGGGGATGCCGATCCTAGATGGTTTGTCTGAGCCTCTCTGTGAATTCATGTGTTGTTCTCCGAGAGTTGGGTTTCGCAAACCCGGCAGCTTTATATGCATGGTTTGATCTGGACCACATTGGGCAGACATATTAAGCTGTAGAGAAGCATAAGGCTTGTGCTATGGTTCTTAATATGGAAGGTTTAGCACCCCATTTGCTGTTAGCTAGTTTCCGCAGAATATTATTTCTGGCAGTTACCTTTTGGCACATCGTTTTGCATTGGTACCTTTATGTCAGAGATATATCGTGTACAACGCCTGGGTAAGTTGGTTTGTTGGTATGTTTCAGTGTGGTATTATTCCAAGAGACTTTAAGTTTACGATTAGCTTTTCAGGATAAAAAATGGAAGGTGCTGACTTGTGTCTTGAATGGATTTGGCTTGAGAAAGTTGCTTTTGTAGTACTCTGACATTTCTCTAAGTGCTGTCAAAGTACTATAAAAACAAATTTCTCAAGCCAAACCTATCCAAGACACAAGTCAGCGCCTTTCGTCTTCGATCCTGGCAAGCTAATCGTACACTTAACGTCTGTTGGAACAATACCACAGTGAAATATACCAACAAACCAACTTACAGCAATCTTATGCAGATGACAGGCCTAACCATAAGTAAAAAGAACCAACAACGTAACACAGAATTTATTTTTTATTTTTTCTGGAATTCCTCGACAGAATAGAAAGAGTGGCCAAGAGGAAATTTCTCAGCTGAGCCCCGAAAGTCTGAGGATTACTACTAAAAAGCATTCTTAATTCTTGTGGCAGTTTATTAAACATGGATGCGGCAGAATACACGGGTCAAGGAGGAGTGAACCATCGAAAGCTACTAACTCTTGGAATAGCCAAATAGTATTAAAAACAAATGACGTTAAAAATATTATGTACTGAGAGGCCAATATCAGAATTCCCAGGCTACTAACAGGAGTCCACGACAAGTACACGAGCTTACCCCACATATTGCTCGAACCATCCGTTTCTGTACAATAACTACCCTTTCTCAAACAGATGGGTTGTTGTTGTCGTTCTGGTCTTCAGTCCGGAGACTGGTTTGTGCAGCTCTCAACCCTACTCTGCCGGCCGCGGTGGCCGAGGTGACTGAGGCGCTTCAGTCATGGTCAGCACGGCCACTACGGTCGGGGGTTCGAATCCCCCCTCGGGCATGGATATTTGTGCCGTCCTAGTTTGTAAGTAGTTCATAAGTAGTTTGTAAGTTTAGGGACTGATAACCCCGTAGTTAAGTCCCATAAGCTTAACAAACATTTGAACAACCTTACTCTATCCTAAGCAAGCCTCTTCATCTCTTCATAAGAACGGCAATCTACATCCATTCGAATTTCCTTACTATATTCATCTCTTGGTCTTCCTCTGCGATTTTTGCCCCACACACTTCCCTCCAAATCTAAATTCACAATTCCTTGATGTCTAAGAATGTGTCCTATTAATCGATTCCTTCTTTTAGTCAAGGTATGCCAGAAATTCCTTTTCTCCCCAGTTCTCTTGAGTACCTCTTCATTAGTCACCCGATCCACCCACCTAATCTTCAGCATTCTTCTGTAACACCACATATCAAAAGCCTCTATCCTCTTCCTGTCCGCACTGTTTATCGTCCATGTTTCACTCTCATACAAGGCAACGCTCCACACAAATGCCTTCAGAAAGGACTTCCTTATGCTTAAATTAATATTCAATGTTACCAAATTTCTCTTTTTCTAAAATGCTTTTCTTCCCATTCCTATTCTGCATTTTATATCCTCTGTACTGCGACCATCATATGTTATTTTACTGCCCAAGTAACAAAACTCATTTACCACTTTTATTGATTCGTTACCTAATTTAATTCCTTCAGCATCACCTGATTTTCTAAGACTGCATTCCATTGCCCTTGTTCTGCTCTTGTTAATGTTCATCTTATATGCTCCTTTCAACAGACTGTCCATTCCGTTCAACTGCTCCTCCAGGTTCTTTGCTTCTCTGATAGAATTACAATGTCATCGGCAAAACGCAAGGTTTTTATTTCTTCACCCTGAACTTTAATTCGTTCCCCAAATTTCTCCTTGCTTTCCTTTATAGCTTGAGCAATGTATAGCTTGATCAATGTACAAATTGAACAACATTGGGGAAAGGCTACAACCCTGTCTTACTCCCTTCCCAACCTCTGAATCTCTTTCATGCCCTTCAACTCAGATATCTGATGTTTTTGTACAAGTTGTAAAGAACCTTCCGTTCCCTGTATTTTAATCCTGCTGATTTCAGAATTTGAAAGAGTGTATTCCAATCAACATAGTGAACAGCCTTCTCCAAATCTACAAAAGCTAGAAATGTAGGTTTTCCTTTCCTTAATCGATCTTCTAGGATACACCGTAAAGTGAGGATTGCCTCCCGTGTTCCTACATTTCTCGTGAATCCAAACTGGTCTCCCCCCCCCCCCAAAAAAAAAAATAACGCCATACATTATAAGCGAATGAAAATAGTCAAAATAGATTACTTTTCATGTTGAACTATTACTTATTTCAGAAACTCAAACATGGTAAACAACTCAACATTTAGTTTTTGAACTAGATCCTTGACATGGGCTTTCTATGACTGCTTACTATCTATATGAATGCCTAGAAATTTGAACTGCTCAGTCTCACTCATGATGCGCCCATTCTGTGTGGCATTAGAAATGCCAGTTTTTGTTGAACTGTGTGTTAGAAACTGTAAAAACTGAGTCTTTCTGTGACTTAGCATCAATTTAGTTTGTACACACCATGAACTTATTTCTGTAACTGCATTATTTGATACTGCATCAGTATTATCAACAACATCCTCCACGACCAAGTCAGTGTCATGAGCAAACAGAAGTATCTTACAATTTACTGTTGTACTAGAAGGCATATCATTTATGGAAATGAGAAACAACAGTTCCCCAGACCAGGACGTTGGGACATACTTCACTTAACTGAGCAACATTGCGTATCATACTCATTTTCAACTCTGCTGATAATCATCTTCTGTTGTCCATTATCAAAGTAAGAGGTGAATCAATTGTGAGCTAGCATCGCCATGCTGTGTAGCTTGCTCCCTCTAGTATACTCCCAGCAGTACGCCTAACTGTGAGGTAGTATTCGGCCATTTTTCTCATCTGTGCTTGTGTTTAAACTGTGTCCGTCAATAGACGATACCGCCAAGTGTGAGGAATTTGGAGTAACATGATTTCGGAAAAAAAGACACCAACAGTAATTCATTAAGAGATTGCTGATGTGTACTGAACACCACAAGTGACTGTGTTCGTTATACCTGTCGCACATTTCGTGACGGAAGAACAAAGTTGCTGACCGTCTGAACTTGGTGCTAAAGAGGATGACGTGGTCAGACACAATCGCCGTTTCGCCATTTCTGGATTCTCACTGGCCGAGGCAGTACTAAAGTAACATTTCAGCGATTCCCGTAAGAGTTCGGGTTTAGTGTGCATCCGCTCTGAAGAAGAGGCTGATGGCCATTTTCCTCTTTGTGTGTGTGTGTGTATGTGTGTGTGTGTGTGTGTGTGTGGTGTCACCATTTGTGATCCTGCATCTAGAATTAGTGACTTATTTTGTATATTCATAATATACGTGGTGCGTCGAAAAAAAAGTTAAAGTCTGAATGGCAAGTTGGCGCATGAGCATGGGTCTTCAGAGATTCTAGGAGAATCGATACGCAGCATGCATTGCGTCTGACTAGCAGTGTAAACAGACTGCGACCAGTTGAACGTACTCAGTCAGTATTCAAAATGTTCAAATGTTTGTAAATCTATCGGACTCAACTGCTTGGTCATTAATCCGTAGCTTACAAACTACTTAAACTAAGATAAACTAACCTAAGGATAACACCAACACCCATGCCCGATGGGGGGCACTCGAACCTACGACGGCAAACAACCGCCGCACCGCAGCACGGCGCCCCAGTGCGCACGGCTAATCCGTCGCTGCAGAGGAAGTGTTACAGCGAAATGTATCAACGTGTAAACATCAAGTTCTGCTGCAAATTGGGGAAGACTGCAACGGAGACAAGTGGAATGTTGATGCAGGTATACGGGAGGGAAGTCGTGAGCAGGAAATGTGTTTACGAATGGTTTGAACGCTTCCGTGAAGGGAAGGAAACAAGTGATGATCAGCCACGTTCAGGTCTGCCATTGGTAAGCAGAACCCCAGAAATAATAATGCTAATAAAATGCGACGAATGCTGGCACAAGATCGGCGACGGACTCTCAGATTGATTGCGGAGGAATTGGGCATTAGCAAGGACACTGTGAACACCATCGTCAGAGATGATTTCGGTAAGCGGAAGATCTACTTCCGATCCGTGCCGCACAAGCCCACAGACGAGCAGAAATCAAAACGGATGGAAACTTCAGTGATTTCATGTCCATGTGTGGCAGGGATCCATTGCTTCTGAACAGCATACTAAGGGGACAGGAGACCTGGAGCTACCATTTCGATCCGGAAGCAAAACGGCACTCGATGTCATGGTGCACCGTCTTCCCCGCGAAAAAAAGAAAAAAAAATTGCACTGACGTGTGTTTCGGCCCACTTTTGGTTACGATTCTACTATTGTGATACTGTCTAGGCAGTCAAGACGTAATATTCACTCTGTATTTTAACACACAGCCAAACTTACTTGAGTTTCAGATTTTAACGTTGACAAACATACTCTTTCTTTGAACTTTTATTTCATTAAACAATTATTTTAACATCTTTTCCATATTTTAATTATTTTTTCCGTTAAAATACTACCACCCGTCTTGCCGTGGTAGCATGTCGTCTTTTTCAAGTCTATTACGTTGCCGGTACTGGTCAAGTGTCAGTGTCAAATCGCTTTTATTTTTAAAAATTTCTCTGATACGGAGTGAGTTATGGAAAAAACATAACAGAGCAAAGTAGTAGAGAATTTTATCTTCTACAAAATCTTTTATTCAAATCTCGTCTCAGGTGAACGATTAAGCCGTTATTTTCATTTAATTTTCGAGCTGTCAAAAGGTGATCGCAAAGGTCCACTGTTAGTTAAATTCCCCCCCCCCCCCCCAAAAAAAAGAAGGGGGGGGGATCCTGTGCATAAATCCAAGTTGAAAACACTGTAGCTCGCCTTCTTCCTTCTTCGTCAATAGCGGCATTATCCACACGGAACTTGTTCCTACAGGTCAAACTATTAATGTTACCATTTTGCCAGTCCGTATTGAACCAATCGTTCGCCCACAGGTGCACAAAATGTGTGCTGCTCCATGACACTGATCAATGTGCGTCAATTCCGGCCGCAGAAGATGATAACTCCATAAGAGCTCCCCTGATCTGGCTCTTGCGGACTTCGTCCTGTTTCCCCGCTACAAACCGACCATGAAGGTGACCGTTTTGCGGACATGAACGTCATCAAAGATCGTGAGACAGCCGTTCTGCGATCGATCCACAGGAGGCCTTTGCTGATAGTTTCCAGAAGCTGTACGAACGTTTTCAAAAGTGTGTTGTAGCCGGTGGTGACTATTTTGTAGGGCAATAAAGAACAATTGTTTGTATAATTAGTTTTGTTTGGGGTATGATAGCATTTACCGAAGTTTTTATGCAAGCTACGTATATGTATGTAAGTTTTTTGATCTTTACGTTTCCCCATTAAAAATTTAAGTAAATGCATGCGTGTGTGTGGTGGTCTTCAGTCCGCAGACTGGTTTGCTACAGCTCTCCACGCTACCTTGTCCTGTGCAAGTCTCTTCGTCTGAGAATACGTTCGGCAACCTACATCCTTTTGAATCTGCTTACTGTATTCGTCCCTCCGTCTCCCTCTACGATTTTTACCCCACACACTTCCTTCTAATGCTAAATTGACGATTCCTTTATATCTCAGAATGTGTCCAACCAATCTATCCCTTCTATTAGTCAGGATATGACAGAAACTCCTTTTCTCCCCAATTCGGTTAAGCTCCTCCTCATTAGTTACGTGATCTACCCATCTAATTCTGTAGCACCACATTTCGGACGCTTCTATCATCTTTTTATCAATGAACTCCTTATCGTCCACGTTTCCCTGCCATACAATGCTACATTCCAGACAAATGCTTTCAGAAAGGACTTCCTGACACTTAAATTAATATTGGATGTTAACAAGTTTCGCTTCTTTAGAAATTCTTTTCTTCCCATAGCCATTCTGCATTTTATATCTTTTCTACTTCGGCCATCAAAAGTTATTTTGCTACCCAAATAAAAACCTCATCACCTGATTTTCTGATATTACATTCCATTACCTTCGTTTTACTCTTGTTAATGTTCATCTTATATTGTCGTTTCAAGATACTGTCCATTCCATTCAATTGCTCTTCCAGATCCTTTGCAGTCTCTGACAAAATTACTATATCGTCGGCTAACCGCAAACTTTTTATTTCTTCCTCCTGAACTTTAATTCCCTCTCCAAATTTCTCCTTCCATTCTTTCACTGCTTGCTCAATGTATAGATTGAACAACATTGGGGAAAGGCTACAACCCTGTCTTACTCCCTTCCCAATCTCTGCGTCCTTTCTTGCCCTTCGACTCTAATAACTGCTGTCTGGTTTTGTACAGGTTGAATATAACTCTTCGCTCTCTATATTTTACACCTGTTACCTACAGAATTTGGAAGAGTGTATTCCAGTCGACATTGTCTCCAAATCGACAAACGCTAAAAACGTAGGTTTCCCTTTCCTTAGCCTTTCTTCTAAGATAAGTCGTAATGTTAGTATTGCCTACCGTGTTCCTACATTTCTCCTAAATCCGAACTGATCTTCCCCGAGGTCAGATTCCACAAGTTTTTCCATTAGTCTGTACTGCACATATTAAAAAAATTAGGTATATAAAAAGTGCTATGTTTTGTCAAAATTTAGAAGCATTTGGTGTAGAACTTTCGTGGATTTGATTATAAGAGATAATCCGTCTTATGCTGACTACAATAAAGAGATTTATTTTACATCAGACGCGTTTCGCTTTTTACTTTAAAAGCATCTTATGTGGTCTGTAAATGATGCAAAATGTTTGTGCAGTTTGTTTTCGATACACAGATTAAAACAGTTATTAAATAACTTTGTGAACGTTAGGCCCGTGTGTTTTTAACTCGATATTTGGTCTACTCACGGTGTTGTTCTCTTCTTTACATCTCACTACTGTTTCTCCGTCTTGTTGGATGGAGTTGGTTTGTTTATGCCGTGTGTTTTCGGTTCTGTACAGCACTTTTCGTCTGTTTTCTGTCGTTTCTTCCGTTTCATCACAGCACATCACACAATTTCGTAGATATATGATTCTGAACATAACACAAAACGAGGCTCTAGGATAGACAGAGATGTAAGAGGTGAGGGAGGAGGGGGAAGGGATGAACATAGAAGAAGGGGTATGGAAAGGAAGAGGGTGGCGAGCAGATGCAGAGGGAGGAGGTGGAGATGCACAGAGGGAGAAGGAACAGGGGGTATGGAGAAAGACAGGCGAAGGAGGAGACGGGTAGAGAGGAAACAGAGGTAAGGGGAGCAGCGAATGTAGGATGTATATTCGATTGTCATTCACAAAGCAATACAACATTCCACAGACAGAAATGTGTATTTCTCTTTTCTTTGTTTCACATTTAATCTGTCATAAAATGTTCAAATGTTTGTAAATCTATCGGACCAAACTTTGTGGTCATCAGTCCGTAGCTTACAAACTACTTAAACTAAGGTAAACTAACCTAAGGACAACACACACACACACACACACACACAAACACACACACACACACACACACACACACACACACACACACACACACATGCCCCAGGGAGGACTCGAACCTCCACGGGGAACAACCGCGCGCTCCGTAACGAGGCGCCTTATAGACTGCTCGGCTACAACACCGCGGTAATCTGTTATAGCGCGTCTCCAGGGACAGTTACTATTGCAATAAATGTGAAGCTAAGATTGGCGCGTGTTGTTGATTTATCTCTTTCATAGAATCTCTTTAGATATTCACTTCTGCCAAATGCATTCGGTACGCTCTCAAAATGTTAATAGTAACTGTCTCTTTGACACCCAACGCCTTTCTTCTGGCGCCTACCACTGGAATTTGTTTAATCTTCAATGTGCTCTCTCGAGTCTAGTAAAAGAATCTGTGACGCAACATTCGAGCCTTTTTTTTTTTTTTTTTTTTTTTTAATCTTCCCTGTTTCCTCACTGATACTATCCAGGGCCAGCCCCAGAGATTTAGCCGCCCCGTGCAAAAATTTCAAGCGTCTCCCTCCCCCCCCCCCCCAGGCATTTTTCGACTTCGTCAGCTTTACTCATATATGACGTCTTATTTTCAAATATTACACTCATACGTCTCATTCTCGTGAAACTGTCTTTAAGTTCATAGCAGCGTCAGTGTTCCACATACATTTTAAGCCATAAGTTAAAAATTAATATGTGCACCAAGATTAATTTAGGTCAGCGACAGAGCATAAAACTAAAATCTGTTCACTTTTTCTAGTTCCTTGAGTAGAGGTGGAGCATTTTACCGACCAATTTCTGTGTAAATCACAATTTCCGCGAAAGCAGTTGGTACAGAGACGACTATCTACACAGGCGGCACAGACTTGTCGCAGCTCATAATTAGACAAAGAAACTATAGGACGCCTGTTCACAGCGCACTGAACTAGGATCGGGACGTAAAAAGATAAATAAGCGATATAATCTACTGTTGCTACTGTCCATACCGATACCATCAATTAACCAAATTAAAAATATCTCAGGGAACAGTAAAAAAAAGGTAGTGTACTACGTGAAGCCTCCAACAATGAGTCTCCACAGGCAGATGACATTAATGTCAACCTATTTCATCACTAGACAAAACAAATGTAGGCATACTGTACAACAAATCTACACTATTCAAATGACTGAAAAAGTATAATCATATTTCACTTATTTCACGATACCGTTATGGGTGCAAGCCAACAACCAGTGGTGTTCTACGTGTGGAACATGTTTTTGAGCGAAAGTAACAGAGCCGGCCGCGGTGGCCGAGGGGACTGAGGCGCTTCAGTCACGGTCTGCACGGCCACTACGGTCGGGGGTTCGAATCCCCCCTCGGGCATGGATATTTGTGCCGTCCTAGTTCGTAAGTAGTTCATAAGTAGTTTGTAAGTTTAGGGACTGATGACCCCGTAGTTAAGCCCCATAAGCTTTACAAACATTTGAACATTTTTTTGAAAGTAACAGAATACAATATAAGTTAAGGACTTCGGCTGCCATCAACAGGAAATCAACAAGTTACTTTATATCAAATAAGATAACATTTTACTGAGTACAGCAACGTCTAATTTACAATGAAATATTGTGATTTTTTTCTAAAAGCCATTCCCTTTTATATCATGTAGTACGTATTTAATTAATTTTTAACTATTACCAATGAGGAAATTCTTTCGTTACAGACTCTAACAGTAACATAATGTACAGATGACATTATTCATAGGTCAAGGGGGCCGTAATATACAGTTTTCATTACTAGAAATCAGTGTAAGTTTTCTGGCCGTAGTAAATAGTAGCATTCTGTTCCGTTCTGTTTATGCTTATATCGCACCTGTTTTCTTAACCCTTTAATGCATAGTGTAGCTGATCAGCTACATAACTTATTTTTTGCATTATCTCTCAAACTGATCAACATTTTACCACAAATTCTTTTGCAGCTGCTTATATACACAGTGTTACATATGCAAGTAGTTCGTCCTAGATATTATAAATTGAAGAGAACTACTGAATCACATCGTTTCCTACAGTGAGCTACTCCTAAATGTACGTTTGATTATTATTCCTCCTTTGCCACGTAAAAGTAGTCAATCACATACTGCTGTTGAATTATGAGTTATTTCTGGAAAGATTAGAGGCATCTTTACTGTATCAGTTACATCATGGAACCACTATATAGCTGACTAGCTATGACCGTTTGGTTGCTAGTAGTACACAATAATTATGAGGAATTTAAAGTCATGCATTAAAAGGTTAAATTTATGTTAAACGGAAGACTGCCGTAGTCGAACGGAAAAATACGCCTCGCCTTTCTACCGCTTCTCACGATCGACTAGAGCACTGTATAGTACTAGCAGAACAATCCGCCATTTTGAATCTCGCGTTGAAGGCGCGCATTTAGCGACTACGGACCACTTACGCTATTTAATATGCTCTTAAGGACATTAAATATATTTTCCTAACACAGAAAATATTACAGCATAGTTTTTTTCTTACATCTGACTGTAAGAGGCAAGCAACTTACAGTAAGTGATTAGATGGATATTTAGAAATATGATACATTCACCTATATTTCCAAATTAAGGCATATATTGCCGTTCTAAATATGTACCACATACAGTTACAATTATCGTATTTTCTGGTTTATAAATGGTTCGCCGACATACGTTAACAGTAACTAAGAGCTGTTTTCGAAATGTTAAATTGCGATACTGCAGTTTCCGTACATCCCCTCAAATGTCCTGCATATTTTACAGGCGTCATGTTTCAGAGTAGATTTTACATCATAAATGTGTTTAATATCTATGAATGGTTTCCTTAGATAACGACTAAATAATGTCTCTCTGATAGCCAATAAAGTGAATGTTGCATGCTAAGTTCAGAATTTAATGCCATTCATGTACGACTTATTTCCTGTTCGCATTCTTTGCGAAGTTCAATTTATTATTATTATTATTATTATTATTATTATTATTATTATTATTACTATTTTCAATTTTTTTTTTCAAATATCCTGTTCACAGCTTGGCTTAGGCCTACATATTCCCGTGTTGAGGGTCACATTTAAACACTGAACTAATGCGACATACTAGAATTTAAAAACTACTAGCTGGGTAAAACCAGCTGCCGCGCGGGAGTAGCCGAGCGGTCTGCAGCGCTACGTTGCGGATTGCGCAGCCTCCCGCGTCGGAGGTTCGAATCGTCCCTCGGGCATGGATGTTTGTGTCGTCTTTAGTATAAGTTAGTTCATAAGTAGTTTGTAAGTTTAGGGCCTGATGACCTCGCAGTTCTTTCCGAACTGACGCCACATATATATTTATTTTAAACACAGTGTATGACGTCTTATGTTAACAATCTGTAGAAAAATTAAACCATTACTTATATTTATAGGCCTGTATGTTCATTACTATCTCTCTATGAGCAGAACTATTTCTAATACAAATAAAACAAAGGTTTTGTTCACAACGTTACACAGATAGTTGCTCAATTTGGCGTCCATACTTGGCGTCTTCAATTTACAATCCACCTTTTACCCAGATCTACGTTTGAAGGAAAGCGATAAAACTTATTATTTGAGCAGTTTGGAGCCAAGCAACAAACCATTTCATACTGTGAAACAAGAAAATCGCAAAATATTGGCTGACTCACTTCGCTACACAACACAAAGCATACAACACTGCCGCCGGATTGGGATTCAAAATGGCGGATTGTTCAGCTCGGTATATCTAGTGCTTTACGCTCGACAGTAACGTCACGCGGAAGCGCCCGAACGCTACCGAACACATTAGCTCAAGCTTCTACGCAGTAACCTTTCATGTTAATATTGCTTGTAGGATAACGCAATATCACTGTTGTCTGTATCAATCTGTAAAAATTTGTATCTCCAACTTATTTTCACATTTCTACATGACACTTCCACTTTTCATTGTCGCTGGCCGCGGTGGCCGAGGGGACAGAGGCGCTCCAGTCACGGTCTGCAAGGCCACTACGGTCGGGGGTTCGAATCCCCCCTCGGGCATGGATATTTGTGCCGTCCTTAGTCTTAGTTCATAAGTAGTTTGTAAGTTTAGGGACTGATGACCCCGTAGTTAAGTCCCACAAACTTAACAAACATTTGAACATTTTTCATTCTCTTGCTTAATTTAAGCTATCGGAACTACGTAAGAATTCAGGAATTTAACGTCTCCAAAAATCTTCCGCCCTGGGCGACGGCACGGCCCGCACCCCCCCCCCCCCCCCCCCCAGAGCCGGCCGTGATAGTAGTATCTGGAGTCAGATGGGGCAGCAGGCAAAGTATCGAGGCAAAGCTGTACAGGTGAGGGAGGGTTATTTTCCACGTTAGTGGGGAGGGTACGTGGTTGAGGCACGTGCCGGCAGAGCGCGCTGCCGTCGTTATCCCGGCAGCTTCCGCCTTTCGAGAGCAGATGGGAGCCGCGATGCCCCCGCGGGCGCTCATCTTCCCAGAAGCCGGCGAGGCTACACGTGATCTGCTGACGCACGACGCCACCTCCGTCACAACACCACCGCCCACTTAACCTCTCACAAACAGGACGGTATTTCCGCTCACGGGCTTTGGTGCACCATACTTTTTGCTGTGCCCGGTACTACCCTACAACTAGGTACCGCGGGTATTACTGGAACAACCGGTTTTCGGTTATACCGGGTTTATCATTTCCAGTTTTACCGTACTGTAAAAACCGCTCGAGTTAACTGATTCCCGCACAATATACCTGTTTTTAGAAGCAACCAAATTGAACCAAATAACGCCATAGAAATATTTGTACGCCGGGAAAGCTTTAAACATCACAACGCCATAGAAATCTAGGTACGTCTCAGGCTGCACACCCTGTCCACGTTACTTCTGTTAACCATTAGCCCGTACACCGGTCTTTAGGACCGGGGCGACCCCCTTCTCCTCCCACCCCTTCTCTCTGAGTGCGTGTCAGCACTCTGCCCTCCACAGTAGCCTCAAGGCAGTTGAAGAGGAAGTCGAAGTAAGTCTTTTCTAAGTTGTGCATCTGTCCGAAGTTCCGTAATTAACGAATTGTACTCTCCGCTTCCGGTCAAAAAAGGCCGATGTGTACACTGAATGTCTTTTTCTCCGGTCCAATGTTCCCCGCGTACCCTCAAGTTGTGTGTTTTTCCTTTCACAATCAACTGCAAGTATATAAAATTGCAAAAAATCTACATATCAAATGTTCAAATGTTTGTATAGTCTATGGGACTTAACTACGGGGTCAATAGTCCCTAAACTTACAAACTACTTATGAACTACTTATGAAGTAGGACGGCACAAATATCCATGCCCGAGGGGGGATTCGAACCCCCGACCGTAGTGGCCGTGCAGATCGTGACTGAAGCGCCTCAATCCCCGCGGCCACCGCGGCCGGCTCTACATATCAAGTGTGTGAGAAAAGTATTGGGGGGTGTATGCCGGGGAAGGGGGAGACCGAATGGTGCACTACATTCATTTTAAGACAATTAGAAGCAAAAAAGGCCGAAAGAAACTGAAAGAAACAGCACCGCGGTCTTAAAGACCAAGTGTATGCTTTGTGTGCCATAAGGGGGTGTACGGGCTGAAGGCTTAATTCAAGTTTCTCCCATTGGGGGATATAAAAATTTAATGTGTAAATTTTCTCGCAAACTCAATTCCAATGTGTAGAGTCACAAGCCAGTAAACTACATTTTTACTCGCCTTGAGCTATCTAAATATTTATTAGCTTATTTGTTGAATTAAATTTCGGCATATTTGGAGTAGTGGTTGCCGCCGGAGACGGTTTCTTGCAGATTCTGGAAGAGGCTTCAAGAGCATAGTGGTCAGAGACAGTATGTAACGTATAGTCACGGAATATTAAACATCATCACTCTGTGCAACCGGAATAAGAAGTGATGTTGAAAAAACAAGACAAATACAATTATTGTTCTATGCATTTGAAGTAACTCTCCTGTTAATTACTATATAACTATCTTGACAAATGTATATGTCTTAAGTACTCCAATAAATGTTAAGAGTTGAAATATTTTCACGAGTTGGAGTCTTCGTGTACTTGTAGAGGAAATGTGAAGTCTAGACAATCTCATTTTCTTTTTATATTGACCTCAAAGGCAGTGGAGCTTATAGAGGAGTGGCATAAACCAGATCTCTAAAGCTCTTCAATACTTCAGTTATATTCAACTTTTAATGGAATCAACCTACATACTTTAAGAGATTGAAAATGTTAAAGTGTCATTACCTGCTGTTTGACTTGTAATTATTTAAAGAAGTGTTATTCTGCTTAGTAAGGAACGTTGCTTCATACAAGACCAAGGGTAACTGTTTTTAAACTTACATACACTAAAGAAGCAAGGAAATTGGTATAAACATGCGTATGCGAACACACAGAGGACGGCGCTGCAGTCGGCAAAGTCTATATAAGACAACAGGCGTTAGATCAGCTACTGCTGCTACAATGGCAGGTTATCACGATTTAAGTGAGTGTGACCGTCGTGTTATATTCGGCGCACGAGAAATGGGACAAAATGTTCGAATGTTTGTAGACTAAGCTACTGGGTCATCAGTCCCTAAACTTACAAACTACTTATGAACTAACTGACATAAAAGACGGCAAAAACATCCATGCCCGAGGGGGGATTCGAACCCCCGACCGCAGCGGCTGTGCAGACCGTGACTGGCACGCCGCAGACCGCTCGGCCACCGCGGCTGGCTAGAGATGGGACACACCATCTCCAGGTGGAGATGAGGTAGAAATTTTCCCTTACGACAGTTTCACGAGTGCACGGTTTCACGAGTGCAGTTTGCACGAGTGCAAGAGTGCAACAGTTTCACGAGTTCACGAATATTTCAGGAATCAGATAAAACGTGAAATCTTTGACATCTCTTCGCCTGCATAAAGATCCTGCAAGAGCGACGATCTTGCAACAACGACGACTGAAGAGGCTCGTTCAGCGCAGCAGCGGAGAAACCCTTCAGCAGATTGCTGCGGTTTTCAGTGCCGGGCCATAAGTAAGTATCAGTGGGCCAACCACTCGACGAAACATCATCAATATGGGCTCTCGGAGCCGAAGGACCTCTCGTGTACTCTTGTTGACTGCACGGCACACAGGTTTAAGCCTAGCCTGGGCTCGTCAATATCGACACTGGACTGTTGATGCCTGGAAAAGTGTTGCCAGGTCTGACGAGCCTCATTTCCAATTGTATCGAGCGGATGGACTCGAACGAGTATGGTGACTACCTTATGAATCTATGGATCCCGGATATCAGCAGGAGACCGTTCAAGCTGGTAGAGGTTCTGTAATGGTGTGGAGCGTGTGCATTTGGAGTGATATTATACATCTAATTTGGAGTGATTATACATCTAATACGGCCTTGAAAGGCGACACCTATGTACGCATCACCTTCATTCATTTGTGTCCATTGTGCCTTCCCAAGGACTTGTGCAATTATAACACATCAATGCGACATCCCACACGTCCAGAATTACTAAAGAGTGCTTCCAGGAACACTCTTTTGAGTTTACATACCATAGCTGGTTAGCAGACTTCCCAGACCTGAACATTATTGAGAATATCTGGTTTGCCTTGCAACGTGCTATTCAGAAGAGATCTCCACCCCTTCGAACTCTAGGCTGTCCGCACACAGGTCGACTCGCGCTCGTCGCAGCTGCGACTCGTCCTCGACGCGGTTCCGTCTCCACGCGACTGCCCACCTAAGTAAATGGGAGGCCGCCAACGGGGCCATTTGCACGAGACTCGAAGTCGTTGCGAGCGACGCTCGTCTCTTGCGACCTGCAGTGCACGGGAAACTTCGAGCGTGACGAGCGGATCGAACGTCATGGAGGTAATTTAACATGTATTTTTTTCTGTATTTCCAGTGCATAAAACACTTTAGAGCCCATGAAACCTACATGCAGAAACTGTAATGAACTTTAAATAGATAAATAAGTACATAATACATAAATATTGCCGCGGTGGAGCGGCCGAGCGCATTGAGGCGCTACGCTCCGATGCGCGAGGCCGTTCCCTGTCGGGGGTTCGTATCCCCCCTCGGGCATGGATATTTGTGCTGTTTTTAGTATAAGTTAGTTCATAAGTAGTTTGTAAGTTTAGGAACTGATGACCCTGTAGTTAAGTCACATAACCCATACAAACATTTGATTTTGATATACATATTTTCAGTGTGTCGTGTCTTGGAGCTCTAAAATATTCAACAAAAGTTTTTTTTTTTCATATCTCAACCAGATCTGTTGATGTTTATATACTTTTTTATTGGCGACTAGTTTCGTCCATATCCCACTTTCTGAAGCCACGTTATTTATATTCTGTAGAATGTTAAAATTTTGTATCAGTCCCTTGCAGTTTTCTAGCACCAACGAACAAACGATGATGAAAATTCCGCTCTATGTACGGATGCACCCATAACAGTATTTGTGTCTTCCTTTTCTGGCGCCGGTGCCAGTAAAACATCACGGCCTCCCCCTCATCACTAGAACTGTCCATTATAGGGTAATTAAAAAATGTTTCAAATGTTTGTATAGCTTATGGGACCTAACTACGGTGTCATCAGTCCCTAAACTTACAAACTACTTACGAACTAAGGCACAAATATCCATGCCCGAGGGGGGGTTACGAACCCCCGACCGTAGTGGCTGTGCAGACCGTGACTGGAGCGCCTCAGTCGCCTCGGCCACCGCGGCCGGCATAGGGTAATTATTGGAGGAAATAACCAACACAGTTTTGTAGCTCTCTGTTGGAAGTCGCCAGCTGAGTGAAGGAAAATCGAGCCCGCGACGAGTGCCAATCACCTCGTGTGCGGACGGCCGTCGCTGGCATCGCAAGGTTCGCACCAGACGCGAGTGTCGGCCACGGCGAGTCAGAAAGGACTCGTCTGCGGACGGCCTTACGGATTTGTTGACAGCCCTGCAGCACTACGTCAGACATTAGTTGAATCCATGCGACGTCACGCTGCAACGCTTCTGCTTGCTCACGTGCGCCCTACATGATATTACGGTGTACCAGTTTATTTGGCTCTTCGGTGTATTTTCAGATATGTTGTTTTGTATGCCAAGCATCCTTCAGATCATTTTAGTAATATTTGTGTAATGCATTCATATATTTGTGTAATAGAGTTTTTACTATTGTAGGCGATAAAGATGCCTTGGGGTGCATGAAAGATGTTGCATCGACACAATGTGACGTCCGGGAACGCGAGACTCGCCACTACCACGGTCTTCCACTCCCCCCACTTGTACTCGTTTTTCCTTGGACGCTTGCAGGAAAACTGCATGCATACGCCTAGTATTGTTTTTCTCGGTTATTTCTTTTTTGTATGAATATTCAAAAGTTTCGCTTTTTTCTAACCCTGATGTTAGCGTCAGTAAACTCTGGAAACGCATTGTTTCTCGCACTGTAAATATGTCAAGGATTTTTATACGTTCACTGGGATCGATGAAGCCTGTCATCATATGAATGGTAGCCTTGTGGAACACTTACTGTAATGAGTTTGTTCTAAAATGCATACTTATAGCGTGGAGCGCGTAGATCCTCCTGGATTCTTAGCATAAGGCAGTTGTGTATTCGGTGGTAATGTGTCACGTATAGGAAACTTGATTTCTGGATCTATGTTTACTGACATATACTTCAGTATCCGCTATTCGACCATTTCGACCGAGCGAGGTGAAGCAGTGGTAACGCACTAGGCTTGCATTCGAGAGGATGATGGATCAAAACCACCTCCGGCCATGCAGATTAAGCTTTTCTGTGATTTCCCTAAATCACTCCAGGCAAATGCCAGGATGGTTCCTTTCAAAGGGCATGGCCGATTTCCTTCCCCATCCTTACCCCAAAACTCCGAGCGTTAGCTCTGTCATTAGTGACCAAGCTGTCGACGGGATATTAAACCGTAAGCTCCCTTACTTCCCGACCCTTTCGTTTGTACTTGTAATAGTCAAGCATTTTCCACATCGTTTATACTCTTAATCTTTTTATTTTTTTATTTTTGCTATGTTCGAATTATGGCTTATTGTTTTATCTGAGTTATTGTTTTCTACGAGATGTGGACTATCTATCACTTAAAAAAGGTAAAACAATCATCAGTCCGAATATTGGTTTGAGCAGCAGAGTGCTTTACCAGGCATGGTCCTGTTTGGAGGTGGTATGCCGTTGCCTTCCTCCTACCTTCAAACTTACATGCCCAGTCAGTTACAGGGGGACCTACAGTTTAACGTGGATTACAAACCATTGCGCTACCCGAATTTTTTACTTCAGCAACACTGCCAGAAGTGGAAAAAATCCTAGTAAGTGGTGTGGATCGAACCGATACCTTTGAATTTATGGTTGGCTCTCTACCACTGTGCTACCGAGCCCTGCGTGTACAACGAAACATGTTTTCTGTAAGGAAAATAGCCTGGATAATGTAAATATTTATTTGTAATCACAAACCTCAATCTGCTAATAGCTCCACCATTTTATATTTTCAACTCTGTTGGATGAAAGGCGTAGAACTGAAGTGTAGCCGCGCGGTTATGGCGGTGCGTTCTAGGGCGTCAAGTTGCGCTGCGCGCGGTTGCTCCCACCGGACGTTAGAGTCCTCCCTCGGGCATAGGTGTGTGTGTTGTCCTCAGGATAAGTTAGTTTAAGTAGTTTGTAAGTCTATGGATCAATGAGCAGAGTAGTTTGGTCTCTTGGGTCTACCGACATTTGAACATTTGACGAAGTGTGTGCAAGGTGCAACTGCTGTACTCGAAAGCAGGTGGTACCAAACTAAGGCCCTCAAGCCGAAACCAGCCCGTCGATGTATTTCAATTTACTTGATAAAACGCACCTAACAGAAGAAGTTATGATACAATTTAAATTTATAATACCATATTTTCACACGTGTGGGGTCTTTCTATATGCTACTATCTTAAATTCACTGTATTAAATTTAAGGTAATGTATATAGTCCTACTTCATACGGGGGCATGCTTCGTCACCGATAGCTGCAGACTTTTACTATACGAAACTATTCGGAGTGCTATGACTCACTTTATCGCGCAGCACTGAGGTGCGGTGAAGTCTTCGTCTTTACAAGCTCCGAAGTCTTTCATACTGGCCAAGAAAAATCTGATGCACAGTTTAGAGATGCTACTTGACAGTCGAAATTGTAAATTTTGTCGGCATGTGAATTAAATTAAAATGAAACTTCTATAACCATGACTGTGATCTCTATAGAATTATAAGAAAGAGTTTGTAGATAGCGGTCATTCTTTCAAGCCCAAATAGGAGGAGAAGATTTTTCTAACTTTTTTCTGTTTGAAAGTGTTTTGTGGTACATTTCGTGAAGATGTCAACCTTGAATTACCGAAAAAAAAAATTAGTCATCTGAAAAGAAAGTTTTGGAAATATTTTCAGATTTTGGTCGAAGCGAGGGTGACATGATGCTTTTCCAAGTTGTATTTCACAGTAACTAATCTTGAAAATGTACCATATGAAGTACATTCGGAGCTCTGGCATTAGTGTTCGAATAGTGTGTGCGAGCAAGCATTAAAAAAATTTGTGTGTATCACATAAACTGTCAGCCAGAACAGTAAGACCGACTATCTATGGGATGGGCGACAGTGGCGACGCGTCTTGTCACGGAAACAATGAGATGTTGTTAGGGCCGCGGTGGAATGGCCGAGCGCTCTAAGCCACCTTGCTGTGAAGAGCGCGGTTGCTGCCCGTCTGAGGTTCGAGTCCTCTCTCGGGTACGCGCGCGTGAGGGCGCGTGTGTGTGTGTGTGTGTGTCGTCCTTAGCATAAGTTAGTTTAAGCAGTTTGTAAGCCTGGGGACTGATACCCACGTAGTTAAGTACTATAGTTTCACAAACATTTGACCATTTTTAGGTCTTGGTAGGTCGCTGAAGGTAGTTCACAGATCTGCACCCCAGGTTATCTATTTCGGGGAGGAGCTGACGAAGACTGACGCCACGTTCAACCATATCCCAGAAGTGTCCTCGGAGTCTTTCGCGGTGGCATACTTCTACAAAATGTTCTCGGTGTGCAAGCCGCGTCACATCGAATAAAATCCTTGAGATTTCGATGGCAAGCTCAGCCATCGGCATCAGGAGTAAAACTGACAACCGATAGTGGTTCCCCCCTTTTTTTCTCCTTTTATTCTCCGCCCTGGAGGAGTGGAGCAGGCTGATGGGGGCTTGCACATACATTTTCCAACCTACTGGGGATCTGGGGAAGATTACATTTTATTTTACAATATTTATTAGTATTTCTTGCATTAGTGCAATTTTTAAATTGCTTAAGTTACAAAATAATGTAAAAACAACATAAGAAAAATAAATAAAATGAATAAATGTATAGACATAGTAATTTGTTCATTGCACGTCATTAAATGAATTTATAACGGAAGTAAAGCTGGAAAATAAAATTTAAATTTAAAATGAGACAATAACATATTTGTTTGTTCAGTGTGGTTATTGTTAAAGAACTGTAATCAAATAAAATTAAGGATAGTTCTTTGAGAAATAAATAAAAATAAAAACGAAATTAGGCGATAAGCCATAATGGGGTGTATAAAGTTAAAGATATTTGGACAATAAGACCAGTAGATGTGTGTAGCTATAAATTGAGTGAACGGAGGGAAACAGTGTTAGTCGTGTGTGAGTTGGGAGTGGGGGTTTGATGGCTTTTTGGCTTTATGATTTTGATTGTGTGTCTGTTCAGATGTGCTCTCTCCTTTCGAGATGTGGGCATAGTGCGACATTACTTATTGAGTGTTCCATGGTTGGATTGCCGACACTACCCGGATGTCCTGCTTATATAGCTTCCAAGCTGCGTTCGGAACCATCTGGAGGGCCGCAGAACGAGAACGCGGAACGCCAAGGCGGAAAGTCCGCTGCGGTAGCGTGGCCTACGAGAAAGACAGGCCCCAGCGCAGTCGTCATGCGACGTAAGCAAGGTAGTTCCGAGCCGCTAGCTCAGTGGCTGCCCGCTATGACGCAGTGGGCAGTGCCCCTGTGGCCGGCCAATCGGCTAGCGATCGCAAAATAGTCCCTGATGACGATGGCGGAGCTTGCCATTGAAATCTCGAGGATTTTATTCCACGTGATGCGGCTTGTACACCGAAAACATTTTATAGAACATCCCAGGAGATCTTGAAAGGGCAATGAAGTTAGGACATGAACAGCTGGACACTCGAGTGACTGTAGTAGAGAGTAAAATCAGCAATGTTGAGTCTGACCTTGAAAACAAAATTAGTACTGTAGAAAAGTATTTTGATGATGAAAATAAACTTAGAATAACTGAAATTCAGGAAGTTAAAGTGTCATTAGAAAATAAAATTAGTGAAAGTGTGTCAACTTCTGAAAGTGTTATTAAGAAAGATGTGTATAACCTCAGTCAAAGGGTCAGTGTATTGCAAGAAAGTGTAATAAATAGCAAAATGTCGATCTGTGGCGCATTTAATTGGCCAAATGTAGTAATTAAGACATACCCTGGGGAAGGGAAAATCCATCCTAAAGACTTTTTACACCATTGCTCTGACAACTTCACTGTAGAAATGACTGATGCAATGAAAATTAAATTTGTAAAGATATTTTTGGACAATGAAGCTTATACTTGGGTCAATCAGTTAGATACGGAGGATATGTCGTATAGTGAGTTTGTGAGGTGCTTTTTGAATAAATTCTGGTCCAAAATCAAGCAAGCTAGAGTAAAAAGTGATTTATAGCATGGTGGAAAGTACAGGGAAAGTTATGGCTATATGAGGGACTTGTGTGAAGCTGAAATCAGAAAATTAGTGCATCTTGACTCGCCTTTAGATGAAATCACATTGGTGGACACCTTACGTAGAAGATTACCAGGGAGAATACAGCAAGCATTAGATTGTGGACCTGACGATTCAGTTGAGGACTTCTTAAGATTTGTTGGAAGATTAGACAGAAGTTATGAGAGAGAAAGGGACAGAAACCGCTACCAAAAAGATCAACAAGGAAGAGACAGAAGAGAGAATCGCCAAGAAGGTAGTCGTGAGAACCGAAGTAGACAGCAAAGTGGAAGTACGGATTATAGGAACAGACAAGGAAGAAATGATAGGAACCAAGGTTACTAAAAATGTGATGGCAACAGGTAGGAAAACTAAATGTCGCCCCTATGGAAGCCTGTCAGGTTGGGGTGAGAAATAGAACAAGAAATCAGGCTAACACAAATAGGATCAGATTTGGACACAAATGGGAAAATGAGCAATATAGACAGGGGCAGAAGGTAACACACAGGGTAAATCAGCTCAAGTTTGACAAAGAACTATGGGAAGTAATTAAGAACCAGGCTTGGAAAGAAGAGGACAAGTGTATAGAACCAGAAGAGGTTGTACTAGATGGTGATACTGTAGCCAATATGTATAATGCAAGTGAAGATATTTCCGTAGAAGAACCCAAAATAAGCGAAGAACAAGATCTGTTTGGACTGTGTAATTTGCTAAATGATAAGGTTGAAGATACTGAAAACAAACTGAATGTTACTGCTCATGAAACTGTGAAGACTAAGAATTATCAAGATTTTGATGTTTTGTCTAGTGTGAGTTCAGAGAAGTCAGAAGATGACAGTGTTGAAGATAGTGAGGAAGATGTGGAGGTCATGGAGTCTGAAGATTTGGAGAAGGAACTAGATGGGATGATTTATGTTGAAGTCAAGGAAGGTTGCATCGTGCCTGATGGCCAGTGTGAGACAGTGTGTGTTGTAGATGATGTCAAGTCTTGTGAGAATCTTGTCGTACCAGTGAAATTGAGCAGTACTGAAAGTTGTCGAAGCAGAAACAGATAAGAAGAGGTAGGAAAAAAAACCTCTTGCATTGTATCATACAGAGCTACATTGATAAGAAAGAGAAAGCCAATATTCTAGATAAGTTACTGTGTAAATATGATGAGCTAGAAGATAATGTGCCTAGGATAGAGCAGTGTGTTAACAATGATAATTGTGTTGCTAATGGATATGTGGCTCATCAACCTGTTGAAAGTAACATGTCCCTGAATCATGCACAAGCTAATGGCGATTCCTGTGCTATGAAACATGAAGATATTATTGAAGATATTACTCATGAAGAAGAGGAAGATATACAATATGATGTCACTGGATGCCCATATATTACCGTGTTTATTGATGGAAAAGGCAAGGAAGCGTTAGTTGATACAGGTAGTCCAATCAGTGGAAGTTCTGAACAATTTAGAGATTGTGTGAAACATGTACCGGAATACATGGAGATGCCTGTAGTAGGAATCAAGATCAAGGGTGCTACCGGAAGACACAGCACGTTAGTTAACCGGCAAGCCTTGTTGAACTTCAGTGTGAATGATGTCAATTTATGTCTAGTAATACCTCATCTGTCTGAGGATATCTTGTTAGGAACTGACTGGATTATGAAAGTGAATGCTGTATTTGACTGGGGGGGGGGGGGGGGGGGGGAAGAAAAGTTATGTTTGTGGACCCGAAGACTGGTGTTTTACATTGTACTTCTATGATATTGAAAAATGGGAATAGTCTGAGTAAGCAGAGTCAAGAATTAGATTTATTAGAGCATAATAGAGATGTAGAAGACATGCATGAAGAGCCTGAAGAAGCCATGGATGATATTAACTATCATGAACTCGTAAATACCAAAGTGGAGGAAGCCAACAAATTAGACAAAGAACAAAAAGAAGAGCTGAGAAGAGTCTTGTGGAACTATCATGTTGTGTTCGATGACAGACCGGGGAGAGTGAAAAACTACCAATGTACCTTGCGGGTCAAACCACACGAACCATTTTACATCAAACCATACGGTGTCCCTATTGCAAAAAGGAAAGCTGTAGAGAAAGAACTTGAAAAGATGGAATACTGGAATATAATTGAGAGGAGTACTAGTGAATACAACAACCCGATCATCGTGATATCCAAGAAGAATTGAGATGTGAGAATTGTACTTGACTCCATACATCTGAACAGGTTTTTAGAAAGGGAAACTGACCATCCAGAGAGCATCGACGAACTATTGTATAAATTTGAACATATAAAATATATGACTAGCCTGGACTTGATTTCTGGTTTTCATCAGGTGCCACTTGCCAGAGACTCAAGAAAGTACACTGCTTTCTTGTATAACGGAAGAAGCTATCAGTACTGCATGGTTCCATTCGAATTAAATGTTTCTGTAGCTCAATTGATCAGAGCTTTGGATTTGGTATTAGGCAAGGATCTTTTTGAAAAGTTAACTGTATATGTGGATGATATTCTTGTCACTGGTCAAACCTGGGAAGGACACATAAGCTTCCTGGAAGAAGTGTGCAGAAGTTTAAGAGCAGGAGGGATGTCCCTTAAGCTAGAAACTTGTAAATTTGCTGTGGAATACATTAAGGGCAAGGACAATCTTGTCGCTGATTCACTCTCTCGTTTGCCAGTGGGGGGTGAATTTGAAGATAACAGAACTCAAGCCTTACAAACAGTAGTGGGTAATAATAAGACTTTGTACAGGTGCTACTTTTGTAAAATTTATTGCAGCAATGAGTTTTGTATATATGTATTCTTTTATGAAATATCTTGGAACTTGTATTTTCAATATGTTGGATATTAACGTTTGTAACCTCAGGAAAGTACACATTCTGTGTGTGCTATGTGTGTTGGCAAGCACTAGGTTTCTAGCTATGTGGTAGCATACTTCTGATTTCGGTTTCTGGTGCCACATCTCCTACTCATTCTGTAACCTGTTCAAATTATCTCATATCTATCATTCTATCTTTCTTCTTTAGCGTTAAGGTATGAAATGTGTATGTAATATTTTTTGTTAATAAGACTATTGATTTCAATATATTTCGTTGTGATTATTAATTTATGTCACAGTTAAAATTTTAATTCAAATTGTTGCCTGACTATTAAACAGTTAAAGTATTTGAGATTTTGATAGAAGTCATGATAGAATCTGTTAATTAATGTTAGTGTTTAATGATTTTGTAAGATACTAATTTTCATGTCCTGAAAGTTAAAAAAAAATCAGTTCAGAAAATGAAAACAGTAAATTTTACTGTATAGTTATGTGGATATTTTTTGTCATATTTTTCTTGTGTATTTTGTTTTGATGCTTAAAAAGGTCAGACAAGTTCAGTGTGGCAGAATCTTGAGTGTCAGCTGTTCCCGATTCTGCCATCTGCTCTTGGGAGGCCATACCCTTGTCACCTACTTACTGCACTTGGAACTTTCAGGATCTGGTGATGCTGAGTGTGTGGACTGTGCTGTGCCAACCCCAGACAGGACTAAGTGAGGTACTGATGCAGCCAAGCCAGCCACCGGGTCCAACTTATCCACAGTACGTGCTCTACTCTTACATCACCTCGACTTATGAGGGCATCGTCGAGCTGATGGGGGGGGGGGTATTGTGACGATACTGCTGGCCCTCTCATCTCATTGTTATCGTGCGATACCGTCTGCCTGGTCCTCTCATCTCAATGTAATCCTACGATACCGTCTGCGTCGGATCCGGAATCGTGTGGTTCAATAGTGATACATGTTGCGTGTGAAGTTACAAACGAAATAGCCAGCCTAGAAATCGGTGTAGGACAGTGTCTCGGTGATACTGTGATTAAAACAAGTGATAGATTTCATTAATTAAGAGATTTGTATTTGACGTTTCCAGACAGTTCTATAAACAATAGTTTCGTCATTGTATGTTATTTCAAGACTTAAACAGTCGAATTGTAAAATCTTTTGTAAAAAACAAAAAGATATGAAAATTAATAGCGTTGTATGTATGTTAGGCTCATAAACAAGTTGTGTAGACCAGCTAATAATACTAATTAATTTAATAGTCGAGATTTGAATTTTATAATTCTCTGTATATATTAACTGACGTGAGCTTCTGAACTTATTTTGAGAATTGCCAAGATAATTGATAGTTCAATATATGTTAGGAACATGTATGATGTACTCATTAACTAATTAATTGATATTTAACATCGCACTTTGTTGTTAACAGAAAGATCGGAAATTTCGTCTTAAAAATACATGCGCCATCTAAAATTATTGTATGCAAAGTTTTCATTTTATATTGTGATTATTTTTGTGTACATGAAATGTTTTCTTTGTGTGTTTGGTAATTATAAATTAGTATATTCAATTGTTATGAACAATGTGTAATGTAATGCCATTATTGTCAATGTTATATATTTGCCTCACCGCCTTGCGCGGGGCGCTGGAGTTCGAGTTTTAGTCGTTTGCCAAGTGCACTGGAAGCTATGTCAGTCTGTTGTTTTTAAATGGAAGTACTGTCAGCTAAGTTTTCTTGCATTGTTTTGAATTTGTAATGTTTTGGTGGAGAAGGAGTTTGGTTTCAAATTAAAGAAGAAGTGAAAAATTGTACCTACGAGTATTTATTTCTACCACGACGCCCCAGGAGAATAATGTTGCAGCGAGCAGAACCCCCATACATCGAAATGTTGAAAAGATGAGTATTATGTTGGAAAGTGGTAGAATGAACTGTAATTACTTAAATTCTATTAAAATGTTATAACGTGCATGATACGACTTGGTCGTCAGGGTGAATCACCACTGGACCCATGGGCCTTAGTGAGTTAATTGCAGTTTGCTATGGACCCCATGTGCGGTCAGGACATCCAGGGAAGCTGTGATTACGTCATAATATTTTAAATGCCAAATAAATCTCTTCTGCAGCAAGCTCTTCGCTTTCCATATTTTGGAAGGTAGTCATATGGACCAAAACAACAACGAAATGTGGAATAAACATGTCTTATGGACACGTCACTTCTACTGGTGAAGTGCATTATAGATTTCACATTTCGTCGAATATTTTTCTACATTTGGTCGATATTACCTCCTTCCAAAATAAGAAAAGCAAAGAGCTTGCTGTAGAAGAGATTTATTTCGCAGTGTAAAAGAAAAAGGAAAGCTCATAGCATAACTGCATGAAATTACCGGACATTCGATCCTTGTCACTTAATGGTTTAATGTACTCAGTCCCTTATACAACTCTTCAAAGTTTGTATAGTTTTTTTTTTATTTCCTTATTTCGACCGTGACTGTGTTACAATAATTAACAGGGTAATTGAATTTTCCGCTACCAGTCACAATGCATATAGCTGTTCGACGCCAAGTTCCCTACATCAAATTGTTCCGTGGAGCATTCTCTATGCCCCGTTAAACTTTTCCAAGCTTTTACGGAAATAACCTGCAAAAATGAGGTTTTCATGAAATTACAGAAATGAATGGTTTATGAGCGTTTGCATTTTCGGTTCGTTCTTCAGTTTACTTCCAACGCAATGTTGCACGGGCGTCACACCCATCTCAGTGTTTCATGTGCGTTAGAATACACGACGTTCTGTCTTGCGCCTTCCCTTCTTCCGTCATTAATTATGTAGGATAATTAACAAGGTAATTGAATTTTTCGCTACCACTCACAATGCAAATAGCTGTTAAAATAATTTATTTGAGGTACATGTTTCGAGGCATGTGCCTCATCTTAAGGTTATTTGGCATGCACAAAACTATTACTACAGGTAGGCTACATTAAATTACATTCTTGCGATCTGTTGCAATGGATCAGTGAAAACACAAATAAGACTTTTTGAGATGATGTCTCTGTGTCCTGAAATTTCGTCCGATTACGAAAGTTTATATTATTAACTCTAAGTGAAGTAGCATTCTTCTTCTGCTGCTGCTTGGAGGCTTAATTGTAGCAATTCTTGACTTGCTGGTCACACCTCAAAACATTTAGCCACACAATTTCACTGACAACACAGCTGACGCTGTAAACAAGATGGTGGTCAAATCAAATGATTCTTTCGATTGGTTTAGTATCGATATATCGAGGTTTAGCATCGAGAACCGCTTGGACTGTCTTCTTTGTCTTCTGCTGGTCTTGCTGTTATTTAATAAGACTAGATTTGTGGCATATGGTGTGTTTCGCCATATTGTATTTAAACAGAATAAGTATATCTTACAGACTTATATCCTAGAGGTATAAGATCACTGGGTAGAGAAAACTTTATAATTTTAAATGCTCTTATTTAACATTTAAATCGAAGAGCTCATAGGGAATTGGGAAATCTTGAACTATTTTGATGGTGTAGGAATGGAGTGGTGGAAGTACAGGAATTAATGGACTATTTTGACAGTAAAGAGGTAAAGTTGCTGAAGAAATGGGAATTCTTGAACTCAGTAATTTCATTCAGGATTCCATTGCTGTGTTTTTCATAAGGATAGAGTTTTCCATTTCCTCCAAGATGTCCTTTTTCCAGCTCTTCTCTAGAGTATGCAGAATTTTGAAGTCATTGTCTATTGTAAAGCAGTGTCTTGTTTCGTATATGTGTTTTGCTACAGCTGATTAGTGGTGTTTGTCTATTCTGAAACAGTCAGTATGCTCTTTGATTCGTGTTTTGAAGTTTCTGCCTGTTTGGCACTATTTGTTGCACTGGTTACAAGTGATTTTATAAACTCCTGATTTATTATTTTTATCTGTATGTTCTGTTATGTCACGAATGAGCTTCTGCCTCAAATTGTTGTTGACCTAGTTATCTGTATTTTTGAAAATTTTGGGTATTTTGCCTGAAATGAATCCTATGTATAGTATGGTTATGTATCTGGGCTTTTGCACTTCATTGGTGAGGGGGTTTTGTACTTTGTGAGTGATAGTTTTAGCAGTTTGTTACCAGGGAGAGATGATGCAGTTTTTGTTTGCTTTAGTTGTCTATAAGTACAGATACATATACGTGGTGAACTTTATTTTAGACAAGTACGAAAGAACGGACGCCACTTTTGATCATGAGGTTATTATCGATTCACATTCACGGAATGTATGACGTTAACTGCGAATGGGTAAAACAGAATATATGTACGCAGCCAGGATTCAAACTCAGGTCTCCTGCTTGCTAGGTATTTGTGCTGACTCGTACACCACTTCGGACACAGTGATCACTAGAACTGCAAGGACTACTCCCATCAGTTATGAATTGTCAACTTTTCACTGCTATTACTCAAACTCGCCGTTTTTTCAAACTGATTCCCACAACAGTAAGAGCCTAGGAGTGCCTCCACACTGAACAAATACCATTGACGGCCATCAGCATATTGTATAAGTCATATATATAAAATAATTTATCCATTTCAGCAACTGTTCAGGTTATAAATTAATAAAATTCAGCAACCGGTTGCTTGTGATTATTTATTTTAGACGACCGGTTTCGGGCGTCTGAGTGCCCTTCTTCTGGTCTATTTTAGTATTGTTGCTTAATGAATGTACATGCTATTAGGAGAATCAACACTAAGTGCAGAGATTATGTTGAGTCTCCTAATAGCATGTACATTCATTAAACATCAGTACTAAAATAGACCAGAAGAAGGGCACTCAAGCGCCCGAAACCGGTCGTCTAATATAAATAATCACAGCAACTGGTTGCTGAATTTTATTAATTTGTCTCTTATTTCGCTCCAAAAGAGTAATAGTGTGCAGGGTATAGTTGATATTTTGTATCTGTCGGGAGGCGTGCTTGAGTAATCCATGCAGTTGTGGTGATCGCTGTGTCCTCAGTGGTATATGGGTCAACGCAACAGCCTAGCAAGCAGGAGACCCGAGTTCGAATCCCTGCTGGGTACACGTTTTCAACTTAACCCATTCGCATTTAATGTCATACATTCCGTGAGTATGAACAGACACATTTATCCAGAGGTGTAGAGGATGGAGCGCTAGAGGTTCAGTTGCGCAGAACTCGCTGACATGCAGCTTGTCCTACTCTATGTCCTGCGAGGTCACCTCACCTAAATCGTATTTGATCAAATTCACTATGAAGACTGAAACTAAGGGCAAATTGCCGTTCCTTAACGTCTTCGTCAAGAGAAGAGCTGATGGCACCCTGGGTCATAGTGTATATCGGAAGACAACGCACACTGATCTGTATTTACACGCAGACAGCTGTCACCACCCTTCACAGAGGAATGGAGTACTTAAGACTCTAGTACATAGGGCGCGCACTATCTCCGACGCAGAGAGTCTACCCCAGTAATTGGAACACCTGAGAACTGTATTTCGAAAAAAATGGGTACTCAGTGTGGCAGATTCAGCGGGCTCTCCGCCCAACCACTACAACACAATCTGTGGAAACGGATGAAAACACGAGGGAGAATGTAGGCACTGCGTTCATTCCATATACCGGCGCACTGTCCGGGAAGGTCGGCCGCATTTTGAAAAAACACCAGGTTGGAACTGTTTTTTGTCCGCCGAATAAAATTCGTGCACTGGTGGGGAGCGCCAAAGATTATCTCGGTTTGAGGAAGGCCGGCGTGTACCAGATACCGTGTCAGTGTGGAAAGTCATATATTGGACAGACGATGCGTACCGTCGAGGATCGATGGGTTGAACTCCAGAGGCACACACGATTGATGTACCCGAGCAAGTCGGCGGTCGCTGAACATTGTTTGTCGGAGAATCATGCGATGGAGTATGAACGCACTAGGATTCTGGTACAGACGTTGAAATACTGGGACTGCGTCGTTAGAGAGGCCATTGAAATTCGCACAAGGACGACCTCATAAACCGTGACTGTGGCTATAATCTTAGCAAAGCTTGGGAACCAGCGATTGGGTTAATTAAGAGTAAATCTAGCAAACGTTACGAAGTGACGACCACGGCGGACAGAGCCCTCACACCGACGTAATCTCAGACGCCGTCGCAATCGGTTCCACTGCGCGACCTCGGCGCGGGGCGCGGACCGCGGAGGGTCGCTCCGCGGGCCGAGGGAATTTAAAAACGCCCGCTACCGGGCTAGAACCCAGTTCCCTTCGAGCACCCGTAGCGTGCGGATCTCCGTGCCGGCGCGTTTCCAGGAGCTCAGTCCGTCAGAGTTCACCTGATGATGGCGACATGTATGATCGCCGAAATATTGTGCCCGTTGGACACTATAGACAGGCAATACACACGTGGATATTTTGACTAGCATAATAATCGTTGCCATATATGTATTTATATCCACTGCAAAACTACAAACACTGTTTTCTCGAGAATATTTGAGAGTTGAATCGAATGGGTTTGGCTGGTTATTATTTTAAGTCTGAACTTTACGCTCCATCAATATTTATAAATCCGATACCCATATCGTCTCCTTTTTGGCATTCTATAAGAATCGTGCCATCGCATACCAGAAAGAATCGTGAATGAATCGTAGGAAAAGATTCACGAGGTTTGATTCCAGTGTCATCTATGAGCAGGATGTAGAACGTTTTGGGATTCTGTAAGAATCGTGCCATTGGAGACAATAAAGAATTGTAAAAGAATCGTGAATGAATCGTAGGAAAAGATTCACAAGGTAAAATTCCAACGCCATCTATAAGCAGGATGGAAAAAGTTTTGGCATTCTGTAAGAATCGTGCCATTGGAGACTATATAGAATCGTAAAAGAAATGTGAACGAATCGTAGGAATCGATTCACAGTGTGAGATTGAATCGCAGGAATTGATTCTTGAAAAAGAATCGTGTTGCCCAACTCTATTACCAACTGTCGTGACTGTGGTGTCGTGGCATATCTAGGCGAGGCCAAATCTTGCTATTGGCTGGTGCAGGAAGCAGGCAGCGAGGTAACGAGACTGCGGTAGCGGTGGCCAAAGTACTGTGGAGCAACTTATTGCCTCTACTTGAAGTTGCGCGGTGACTTGTGTAGACTGTTGGCGTTGTGGCGAATAGCGACACCCTTCCAATATTTGCATACGAATAACAACTGAAATGTACTGCAGATATGCTGATATTTTGCTCATTTTTCACTAGAATGTCCGCCGAAAAGAGCGCTGTGTCCTTCAACAGTGACAGTGTAGGGCGCCATTAGGTATGCCATTAATCGTCAGTGGATTGGGGTGTCGCCGGTGATTGGAAGCAACCGCGAAGCAACTGTGAGTAGGGCGGGGACCCGCGGCACCTGGAAGTGAATAATGGAGTGTCGGCGCGGCGGCAATTTGTCAGCAGGTGGGGTGGGAAGTGGGAAGCGCGCCCTGACCTGGATATGGCGGCGGCACGTGGCCGGCGCGTTTCGCAAGGCCTCCGCAGAGCGGCGCGCAGAGCGCCCAGCCAGTCAGCCGCGCCTCCACTTCCACTTCCTGCCTGCCAAGTGGCAACGCGGTCACGGACCAACTTTCCCTGCCGCGTTCATTACCCGCGCCAGGCAACCGCTGGCCGCGCTTGCGTGTCGCCAACAGCGTACAAACAGTGTTGGGAAAAAAGTAATTGGATCCAATTACGTGGTTAATTAAATTAAAAATTACATAGGGCTAATTGCAATTACCCTGAAGTTTGGTGGAATTATTGACCCAATTAAAAACACGATTGCATGGAGCAAAAACGAAACACATGAAAACGGAATAGTTTGATTCAGTGGCGGACTAAGGCTGTTGGAGGCCCGGGGCGCCGGCGAAACAAAATGACGCCCCTCCGTACACTTGGAAATCTAGTATTACCATAAAACATTAACTTTTGAAGTTTGGAGGGCCCCGTAGGACGAGAGGCATGGAACGGTCTAAAAAGAATAACTTTCGAGATTTGGAAGCCCCAGCAAAACGCGATACCAAGCGCCCCTCCCCCCCCCCCCCAAAAAAGTTGTTTTGAGGCATTTGGAGGCTTCCCAAACCGGAGGCCTGGGACGGTCCGCCCCCCCCCCCCCCTTAGTCCACCACTAGTTTGATTAACATATAAAACAATCCAACATCCCCTCCGCCAATCCATTCAGGTCCACTTCACCTCTCTCTCACACGTAATGACTGATATCGGTACATTATTCAACAAGTGTCATTCACTCGACAATTCTGTTGTGTCCAGTGGAAAAGAGAAGCTACACATCCTGTAACTTGACGATTAGTGGTCAGAATAGCAACTGTGACAACCGTCACTGGCACAGGAACCTAGGGAGAATCTGCATCTACATCTACATGGGATACTATGCAAATCACACTTAAGTGCCTGGCAGAGGGTTCATCGAACCACCTTTGTACTATTTATCTCCCATTCCATTCTCGAACAGCGCGCGGGAAGAAACAACACCTGAATCTCTCCGTTCGAGCTCTGATATCTCGTATTTTATTCTGATGGTCATTTCTATCTATGCAACTGGGAGTCAACAGTATATTTTTGCATTCGGAGGAGAATGTCGGCGATTGGAGTTTCGTAAGTAGCCCACGCCGCAGCGATAAGCGCCGTTGTTGTAATGATTCCCATCCCAGATCTGTATCATTTCAGTAACGCTGTCTCCCCTGCATCGTGACAATACGAAACGAGCTGCCCTTCTCTGGACTCTTTCGATGTCCTCTGTCAAATCCACCTGATAAGGATCCCACGCTGGGCAGCAATACTCCAAAAATGGACGGACAAGTCTAGTGTAAGCGGTTTCTTTTGTAGTTCTGTTGCATGTTCATATTGCATGAAGGACCAAACAACAGTTAACAGAACTGTATGTTGTGACCTAAGGAAGCTGTAGGTTCGAAAGATGGGCCGTGGCTAGCAAGGACTAAAAGAACTGATTAGTCCACATGAACTATTTATTAGATGAGACAAATACTGAACTTTGATGTGCTTGTGCTAGTACAACTTTGTCGTAGCTATTATACAGTTTTGATATGTAGTACTACGACGACATAAGGAAGGAAGAAGGAAGATTAGTGTCTAACGCCCCGTCGACAGCATGGTCATTAGAGGCGGAGTTTACGCTCGGGTTGTTTGGGTAAGGATGGGGGAGGAAATCGGCCGTGCCTTTTGAAAGGAACCATCCCGGCACTAGCCTGGAGTGATTAATATAAATCACGGAAAACCTAAATCTGGATGGCCGGAGGTGGATTTGAACCACCATCATCCTGAATACGAGTCCAGTGTGTTACCACTGCGCTACCTCGCTCGCTGACGATGAAAGGCAATAGTACTGCAGTCTGCTGGCGCTAGGTGGTGGTGCTCTTCTGTTGAACTTGTTGGAGCTGTCGAACTCGTAGATCTCCTCGTACTGAGTGGAACTCTCATACTGTCTGTCATTGCTGTGGTGCACTAGCATACCTGGGCGAGCCCCTTTCTTTCTATTGGTCGGAGAGTGCGCGATGCAGGCAAAGAGGTACCGAGACTGCGGGCGCACCCAGCGGCCGAAGTGCCACGGAGCGACATATTGCTATTCTTGAAGTTGCTCGGCGACATATGTAGGCCGCCGGCGCTGTGTCCAATAGCAACAGACGTCCAAATGTTCGTTAAGCTTGAGGGACTTAACTGCGGGGTCATCAGTCCCTAAACTTACAAACTACTTATGAACTACCTTACACTAAAGACGACACAAACATCCATGCCCGAGGGGGGATTCGAACCCCCGACCGTAGCGGCTGTGCAGACTGTGACTGGCGCGCCACAGACCGCTCGGCCACTGCGGCCGGCTGTCGAATAGCAACGCCACAACACTGTATTTATATATAAGAGGATAATACAAGGATGATCACACAAATTACGAACTCAGTAAGTATACATATATAGTTTTTGACTGCTGCTGACTTTGTGAGTCAGCTACAGTGTATTTGTCACTAATCTTAGCACTATTGGTTGAAAGAATGTGTTTGGACACACTAATGAGACGCTCCACAGGAACGCTTTATGCGATCCCTACATTTAATTTAAAAAATAATCGTTTTAATGGAGTATCTGTGACATCGTTTGAACTATTGGTCAGGTATGAAGTTGCCTCATCCAGCGCTATTTAATTCAAAATAATTTCTTAAGTACAGAAATGGAAATACTGTAACCTCAATTTCACTGCTTCCTATTGCACTGGCCACACCCCACGTGCACAGTACACCAAATACAGAAAGAAAATATAAAAACAATAACAAAGCAACTCTCGTCTTCGCTCAAAGCACTCCGTTTCAAGATAGAACCTTCAACCATAGGTACAATTATAATCCAAGCCAAGAACGAATGAAGATTGCACTGAAGCTTATAGAAATGACATATCTTTCACCAACTGCGAAATATGTGCAAAAGAAAACGACTTATCACAAAGTAACGATTCCATTGTAGCAACGATTACTGTTTTATTCGAAGGAGTAAATTACAAGTGCAAATTACAATTTCTTAAATGTAGCCGGCCGCGGTGGCCGAGGGGACTGAGGCGCTCCAGTCACGGTCTGCACGTCCACTACGGTCGGGGGTTCGAATCCCCCCTCGGGCATGGATATTTGTGCCGTCCTTAGTTGTAGCTAGTTCATAAGTAGTTTGTAAGTTTAGGGACTGATATACCCGTAGTTAAGTCCCATAGACTCTACAAACATTTGAACATTTTCTTAAATGTATCGATTACAATGAAAAATTACGTGAAATGTAACCTTACCTGAAATAAATTACTTTTACTCAATTACTTACCATCACTGTGTACGGAATGAAGCTCTACACAAGTGCCAATCTCCTCACGCTAGGCACTCCTAACACGGAGCACTTTAGAATTCGAATGCGTGCGAAACCATGCTTATAATAACAATTGATCATCACAATACACTACCCTTCCTCATTTCCCAACAAAGAGTTGTCTTCTACCACAAATGACACTATTAGCGTTACCGGATATCCTCTATTACCCGGACATATCCTCTTTTCTGGACCTTAAAAACGATCCGAGAGCCTTTTAAGAAAAATGTTCTTTAATCTGCAGTGAAAGAACGATAACGATGCTTTCCAGTCATGTTAGTATGTGTATATTTGGCTGTCATTTTCTTTCGCTCATAAAGTTAAAACTAGCAGAAATCTAACTCTTGATAAATATGTAATATACTTCAAAGCATGAAACATCATTTGAACCACAGGCAGAATAATGGTAATTAAAGATTTTAAATAAATTCGCCTGTATTTATGGGGAAGATATGTCGGCAAATACAAACGATTACTGACATTATGGTAATATTACCAAGTAATGCAGCAATTAGGCGATTGTAAACATTACATTTAGGATGCTATAGTAAATGAAAAGGAAGAAAGCTTGCAGTTTAACGTCCCGTCGACAGCGTGGTCGTTAGAGACGAAGCTTACGCTTGGAAGGTTTGGGTAAGGATCTGGAAAGAAATGGACCGTGCCCTTTCAAAGGAACCATCCCGGCATTTGCCTAGAGTGTTTTAGGGAAATCACGGAAAACCTAAATGTGGATGGTCGGAGGTGGATTTGAACCACCATCCTTCCGAATGCGAGTCTAGTGTGTTACCACTGCGCCTCCTCGCTCGGTAGTAAACGAGAAATACTATTCGTAGTGGGAATTACTTTCCGAAATGCGTCGCCCAGAAGTTAAGGAGAAATCGAGACTGGCAATGGTTAATATAAACCTATGATTCAGCGTTAGCAGACGACAGTATCGTGACACTGACGTTCTCAAAGACGGCGACAATCTTTCCAATTGGCTACAACTATGGCAACGCTGTTTTTTTTTTTTTTTTTTTTTTTTTTTTTTTCCTCTATCCTGAGGGGATGGGATGGAGCGGGATTTTTTAGGGCCAGCTTTGCCCTTCAGCCAAAGGTATTACAGGTTACATTTGTATTTCTTTATTTCAAATTATTTGCTTCAGTGCAAGAATCACATATAACATTATTTTTATCATTACTTCTCATTTTAGTATTTTTAACAGAGCTCATATATTGGTTAAGTATATAATTTACAATTTTCAAAATATAATTTTGTGTACATTTGTCAAGAAGGTGAAGTAAGTTGAAGTAACTTACAATATGAAGTAAATTAAAATGTATAAGGAAAATATAAAATAAGAACAAAATAATAATTTTGTAACATTTACAGGGGTAGTAAGATTTTACTGATTTTTTACAAATCAGTTACATTGTGAAAATTTCAAATATTTACAAAAATTTCAAAGGTTACAAGAGAGAATGGGGGGTATCTACAATATTTACGGTATTTTTGAACTATTACGTGTTATGTATACTGCTATTCCATAAGGAATTTTGTCAACTGGTGGTTATTTAAGACTTATGGCTTATGCCATGAGGTTTCACACAGTGTAGTTTGTGGACATACGTTATGTAGTTAGGTGTAGAGGCATCTTGGTAAGGGAGTGGATGTCTTGAGTGGGTGTTGTTGGTAATTGTGTGTTCTGAGTGTGATGTGTGTATGTAGGGGCTATCGTTATGCCTGTTTTGTCGTTTAGTGAGGACGTCGTGGCCAGGCTATGTTGTTTATCACTTTGAGTGCCAGCCATATAGGCGAACCGACTTCCCCCAGTGCCAGCCCATTTTCTTAGTCTCCTTCCCCCCAGTGCCGGCCATTTTTACAGTATTTCGTCCTGTTGGTACAGATTCAGGAATAATCATTAATATATTTTTCTTGGTCAGGAATAAACCTTATTATTTCCTCTTCAGATACTTGCCCGGTACATTTCCCTGCTTTGTAAACCTTCATCACAACAATCAAAACAAGAAACGTAGTTTTCGGGTAGGTAAAAAATTGTTTTTTCGTATTATAAACTATTTATTAATAAACATGGCAATGTTTATGTGATTACATGCAAATATCATGAATATTAAACATCAGCAAACGGCTTTTAGTGCAAATAGTTCTTTTTTGAGTATAGCTGGAAGCAGGGCTGGACACAAAACCCCACTTTGCATACTGCACACTGGAATGAAGTATCCTTCCTTCTGGCGACTCCTGCTTCTTTCTTGCCACTCTCTGAGCACACTCTACAAGTCTTTTGTGTCTTCTTCTTCCCTGGTGGAATGGGTATTCTTTCCAGGAAATGTGTTCCATCCAGCCGTGAAAGCGCAGCACCACTTGTACCAGGTTGAAAGTCGGCGGCACGTGGTGATGACAAGTCTTTGCATACCGCAATAATAAACTGGCTGCTAGAAATGTTTTTCTGTGTCACCAGAGTGTCTCGGCGTCGCTCAAAGGCCTTCTGCTTGACATGCTGCGTCTAACGCTCGCCCAGATGTCTCACAGTCAACTGACACAAACCCTTGTTTCGTAAAGTGAACAGTTTTGTGGCGCCTCCTAGTGGCAGAGATGTCTACTACAAGGGTTTGCCTTCCTGCAGATAACTGCCGTACAGATAATGATGCGCGCGAAAGCTAGAATTCGTTTGAGAACAGCCGTCCGGGCGCGGCAGTTCTCGCAGACACAGAGAACGTAATATTACGGGCGCGGCAATCTTCGAACAAATTACAGCAACGTAATATTACTGGCATGGCACTCTAAAGGCTAGTCTACACGACGACACCAGGTTGCGACACTCGTTGCGTGAAATGAGTTGCACGCAACTGCTGTCGTGTATGTCTGTAGACATGTCTCCGAAACTATACTCTTCAGTTTCGTTGTTTTGGAGTGCCGCAGTCGTCGTAAAATGAAAGTTTAGGCAGCTGTAAGAGTTGCGGCGGAGCTATTACTGCTCTGTGTGAAGTCACTTCATAAGACTAAACATAAAAAGACTAAGAAACGTGTTTCGGATGTTAAATGAAACGTCAGTTCGGTTGATCACCGGCCTTGCTGAAAGTGATTGTGTGGTTTAAGACGCTACAAATTATTTTAATTATCTTCAAATGTCACCAGAGCATTTTACGTTTCTTCAAATATAGTAATACAATAAGGAAACAAGATACTCTTATGCGTATAGCATTGTCACCAGAACTGAAATTAAAAATTACATTACGTTTCTCGTCAAGTGGGGATTCATATTTGTCTCTACAGAACCTGCATATTGCTCCGTAATCCACAATTGCTTAACCAGGAAAAAGTGAACAATATGTTTAAAAGTAGTTACATAAAAAAGGTGAATGTTTTTATATGTGAATGTTTTAAATAAATATTTACAATGAATTGTAAATGTAAAAGCTGTCACGTTTTAAACAAATAATATTAAATTAAAGAATTCAGCTTAACAGATTTGTGTAGCCTTTTTTTTTCTGTGTACAATTTTCCTTAAAAAAAGTCTAAAAGTTCAAACCACGTGATCTTGGTCTTGTTATCTTGCGCTGATCAACACCCAGATGTTTTACTAGATTGCATTTTGCAAAGGTCCTTTGTACAGGTATTTTGAATTGAATGTATTTTAGCCCGCAAATTACCTATCGTTCACCCATCAATATTTAATTCACGAATGATTGCTTCAAGTGCACCAACACGCCGCTTCTTTTTCCAGAAAGCTTTTAACAGCTCCCCACTTCATTTTTTGATTTGGTTATCACCTAACCCAAAAACTCGCGCAAACAGTTTCACCAAAGTTGGAAGGAGCCGAAACTGTTTTATTTTCGTCAACGAGCTCCGCGTACGCATGCGCGCATGCGTACTGGCCAGTAGTGCTGTTTCATGAAACCTAGTGTCGTCATGTAAACTAGCCTTAAGTGTTATGTAGGTGTTTGCTCGCGCCAGCTAGAGCGGAACCGGAAGTGTCTGTGTGCGCCACGTGCAGGCGTGCCAACTTGCGCGGTAGTGCGCGCGGCCTTGGCAGGCGTGAATGGCGGCTGGGTGACCCAGTTCGCGGCTCGGCATCCCTTCCCCCCCCCCTCCCCCCCTCCCCACCCCCTATGCCTGCCAGCTGCCACTCGGCTGTTTGCCGGTGTTGTCACTGTACAAGTGGCGCAATGTTTACGTGTCACGGCGATTAAGAAACGCGACCGCTGGAAAATATGTTGCTCCGGCGGCAGTTGCACGTTCCATTTCACTAAACAGTCGTACCTAATCAGCACAGCGTGTTGGTCGATATTTATTACTTGTGATTTATGCGGGAGAGAGTTTCAAACAAAAATTATTTGTCCGTGGACAAACCTACTGCAGGTGGCTGGCGTTTCTAAAGCGATTTTGTGCCAGTAATACCTAACGGTACGTACGTTCTATAAAGCTCTGAAGGTCAGTTTACTTCACGTCACGGAAGAGTGACATTTCGCCGAATGGCATTGAAGTCACAACAAATCATTACGTCACTGTTGGGCCACGTTTGTGAGGGAGTTTCCGCCTTACAAAGACTTTTGAAATAGTAGCACGAATAAGAAACTGCTACCTCTACATCCATAGTCGGGAAGCCATCTCACGGTGTTTTGTATTATTTATCTGAAATTCTGAACTGCCCCATTACATAGTGTGGCACAGCTTCCTTGGTCGATCATCGTCCTTCCTCCTCCTGTTCCAGCAGTGTTGAAGATATGCTAAAACGTTTGAGTGCAGCTACTTATGCTATCATGGCCATTGCGAAATTTGGTGATGTACATCTCAATTAATTAGCTTACTATGCCTATTTTCATTCACTGCTTTCATATGGCATCATATTCTGGGGCAATTCAACATTGGGCAAAAAAAGTATTCGTTGAACAAAAGCGTGTAATCAGAATAATTTCTGGAGCTCACCGAAGAGCATCCTGCAGACATTTATTTACGGATCTTCACTGTAGCTTCATTATATGAAATTTGTTACTAACAATTCGACCCAGTTCAAAAGTAATAGCAGTGTGCATAGCTACTACACTAGGAAAAAGGGTGATATTCACTATTCAAGGTTAAATCTAACTATGGCACAGAAAGGGGTGAATTATGCTGCCACAAAAGCCTTCGGTCACTTACCAAGCAGCATCAAAAATCTGACAGATAGCCAATTAGTATTTAAAAAGAAATTAAAAGATTTTCTGAATGGCAACTCCTCCTACACTAGACAGGTGAGTTTTGAACCTTTCGGTGCGCTTCCGTCAACTACACTTTGCCGGCGATCAGGAGAGTCTCAAAGATAATAATTGAGTTACATTAAAAATACTCGTATATAATATTAAAAAAAGCGTGTGTTGTTTAGAATTCATACAATCTACCATTTATGCCGAGCGTGACTAAATTTTTCACACTTTACCTTCAAAATGATCTTCAGAAATTGCAACTAACTGAAAGGTGTTTTTTCTGCCATATGCGTTTCGTTTCCTTATTTGTGAATCATCATCAATGGCCTGTAATACATTGTTTTTTGTATATTATTGCAGTACAGTTATAAATATTATTTTGCTATGTTTCACATTTTGACAGTTATCAATCTTCATTTTGTTATAATTTCTTAAATTTTGACCTACTAGGTTAGAAACAACTTCTGTAGCACTAGCTACATAACATAGGTTAACTGTCATACTGTGAAACACAGCAAAATTATGTTTATAATTGTACTGCAGTATTATACAAAAAACAAACATGTATTACAGGTCACTGATGATACTTCACAAATGAAGAAGCGAAACGCATATGGCACAAAAATGCCTTTCATTTAGTTGAACTACACGGTTATACACGTCCACTAATTTTCTACGCAACTAACGACGACGAAAACCGGAAAAAGGATGATATTTCAGAATATTTCGTAATCGTGGTGGAGGTTCGAGTCCTCCCTGGGGCATGGGTGTGTGTGTTTGTCCTTAGGTTAGTTTACCTAGGTTTAAGTAGTTTGTAAGCTACGGACTGATGCCACGCAGTTTGGTCCGATAGATTTACAGACATTTGAACATTTGAGTGGCCGAGCGTTCTAAGGCGCCTTGCTACGTAGCGCGCGGTTTCTCGCCGTCGGAAGTTAAGAGTCCTCTCTCGGGCATGTGTATGTGTGCGTGTATGTGTGTGTTTGTGTTTGTGTTTGTGTGTTTGTGTGTGTGTGTGTGTGTGTGTGTGTGTGTGTGTTTTATCCTTAGTTTAGTTTAAGTAATTTGTAAGCCTAGCGACTGATAAGAACAGAAGTTAATGCCTTAGAATTTCAAACATTTGAATATTTCGCTCAGAGCATGGTAAATGGTAGCTTGCAACAGATTTCGACAACGTTTGACCGAACACCATCAAAGTTGGCATAAGTATTTTTTGTCGGAGAAGGATTTTATTTTACACAATCAAAATGTTCAAATGTTTGTAAAACTATGAGACTACTCTGGTTACTAGTCCCTAGACTTACAAACCACTTAAACTAACAAGGAAAGTACTTAGGCTCGAACAAACAGAAATACACCAAAATCGTATGATGGATAATGTAAAGGTCTCTTACTACACTAGTGATACTCCCGCATCTGCAAAACTCTGCAGTCGCCCATTAGAGGCCTCTGCGTGTGGCATGCCGCATTGCACTTTGACCTGTCGGTACGCCAGTAGTGACGGAGCAGTTTGCCTCTGAAGTTGTGTTTTGTGACGTTATTTGTGTGGTGAAGTGTCGGATGGCTCGGCGATTGGTAATCAATCCTGCTAATATAGTGTGACTGGTTGAGGTGAAGTTACGAAGAAACCTTCTTCGTGTAGATGGTATTGGTGTAGAAGATGAATCATTCGCATGTTACCTATTATCTATTATATTGTTTCTAATCTATGCTCATATTTCTGCACTATAATAGATACCAGAAAACATGTGAATGGTTCTTCTTCTACACCAAGACCGTATTCACGAAGAAGGGCTCTTCGGAATTTCATCTCAACCAATTGCAATACATTAGAAGGATTGATTACCAATCGCCGACCCATCTGACGCTTCACTACACAAATAAGGTCACAAAGCGCAACTTCAGAGGCACACTGCACCGTCACTACTGGCGTACCGGCAGGTCAAAGTGCAGTGCGGCATGGCACACGCAGAGGCCTCTAATGGGCGACTGCAGAGTTTTGTAGATGCGGGAGTATCACTAGTGCAATAAGGGACCTTTACATCATCTATCATACGATTTTGGTGTATTTCTGTTTGTTCGAGCCTAAGTACTTTCCTTGTAAGTTAAACTAACCTAACGGCAACACACACGCAAACCCATGCCTGAGGGAGGACTCGAACCTCCGATGAAGAGGAACTGCACGTTCCACAGCAAGGTGCCTTAGAACCCTAGGCCACTCCACCGCGGCTTTCGCAATTCACCGAATGGTACAAGATCACCTTGATTTTTTTTGTCCCGAAATAATGCGCAAACATTTGCCGGACATAGAGGATACTTTACTGAACAATTTGAGGTAGGGAACCTGAGGACGAAAAAGCCAATATAAGGAGATAACAGGAATAAATACTATCACACTTCTACGTCCTTTTTTATTTACATTAATTATGACATCAGCGAACAAGGTTCTTATGCACCTTGATAAATATCTCCGGTGTGTTTGGATTCGAATTACAAGCAGCTAAAGTTATGGCAACTAATTTTCATCTCTGTATCCACTGAGGTCTCATACAGTTACACAAGTGACTTTCGACATCCCCTTAAGAAATAATAAATAGGATTCAGGAAAGGTGTCCTCGCAGGGATGAAATAGGACCTCTCTATCCAAACTAGCGACCAGCAAATACTGCATTGAGTAGTTTCGGACATCCACCATGAAGAGAGGTGATTAACTGTCGTGTTGTATCCACACCCTCTGTCGCAAAGCCAAGGGTACGTTCTCCAACGACTCAGGTGGAACTTCTTGCAAGAAGCTCAAGTGCAGTTGACCATTCACTCGGCAAGGTAGATGATATGACCTAATGAGACTGTCTCCTACATTGTCCGCCCACATGTTCACAGAAAATCGTACTTCATGTTGATGATTATTCCGTGGGGCATTTTTGGACGTTAGATCCCAACGGAATCGTGTTCGGCCTGCCTGGTGCAACTCTTTAGGTGACGCATCTGGGACGTCTTGCGCGCAGATGAAATGATGATGAGGAGAACGCAACACTCAGTCCCCGAGTGGGGAATCATTCGCATGTTACCTATTATCTATTATAGTGTTTCTAATCTATGCTTTTTTTTGCACTATAATAGATACCAGAAAACATGTGAATAGTTCTTCTTCTACACCAAGACCGTATTCACGAAGCAGGGCTCTTCGGAATCTCATCTCTACCAATTGCAATCATTAGCAGGATTGATTACCAATCGCCGACCCATCTGATGCTTCACTACACAAATAACGTTACATAGCACAACTTCAGAGGCACACTGCACCGTCACTACTGGCGTACCGGCAGGTCAAAGTGAAATGCGGTATGACACACGCAGAGGCCTCTAATGGGCGACTGCAGAGTTTTGCAGATGCGGGAGTATCACTAGTGCAATAAGGGACCGTTACATTATCTAACATACGATTTTGGCGTATTTTTGTTTTTTCGAGCCTAAGTACTTTCCTTGTGAGTAAAAAATGGCCCTGTCGTTCATTCATAGCACTTTCTGTTAGGGTACAATGTAAATACGATGCAACAGAGTCACTTCATGGACAAATAAAATAATAATAATAATAATAATAACAAATAAAATCCTCCATTATGAGTTTTTAGTAATCAAGCTCGTACTTGTTTCATTGCTGGAAATGAAGAATGTACATTCAATGAACAGCTCAGTACTATGTTAGTTGTAAATAAAATGGAAAACAGTAATGCGAGACAAAGCGGTAGAAAGTTTACGCCGGCCGCGGTGGCCGAGGGGACTGAGGCGCTTCAGTCACGGTCTGCACGGCCACTACGGTCGGGGGTTCGAATCCCCCCTCGGGCATGGATATTTGTGTCGTCCTTAGTTGTAAGTAGTTTGTAAGTTTAGGGACTGATAACCCCGTAGTTAAGTCCCTTAAGCTTAACAAACATTTGAACATTTTAGAAAAGTTTACTTTTATATCTCCTTACCCCGGCATCTCCGCTCCAGGTTCTGTAACTCAAACTGTTCAATGGGCCATTATGCGTGTCCATTTAAAATTTTGCATGGTCTTGTGGAAACACCCTGAAGTAGTATTTCATTTGCAGGAGAAGGAAAAAATGGAGTGACTGAGGTGATTAACAATTTGGTTGTGTGTGTGTGTGTGTGTGTGTGTGTGTGTGTGTGTGTGTATGTGTGTGAAGTGGTGGCACTAAAGAGAGGGAAAAGTAGAGATCGTCAGTGAAAGAGGAGGCATTGACAAAGAAATGCAAAGAAGGTCAGCTCATTGTTTTTGCCGGAATGTGGAGGACAGTGTGTCACTGAAATGGTACACGTACTGTGGACGGAAATCATTACAACGACGACGTTTTCTATTGCGGTGATATCTTCTTATGGAATTTCGATCCCAAATTTTCTTCTCCGAATACGAAAATCAATTGTTGACTCCGACCTACATTAAGGATAAATGACAACATAATAAAAAAAGAGAAATGAGAAGGAATGGACGAAAAAAGGTAGAGGAGGAATAAATTCATACTAAGGCTAGTAGTTAAAAATTTTCATTGCTCATTGAACTTTGTCGTGGATGCTATAATTTTAAGAAGGGAAGCAGACAGCTAACAATTGTTGAGTCGACACAGCGATCAGCACTGATCAACCAGAAACACCGTTCCTTATGGAACGAGGATGACGGAACCAGTGTTGCCAACAGGTGTTGATATAGTTCCGCTTGATGGGTTTCAAAAATCCCGCGATTTTATAACAAATAGATCTAGATTTTAATGCATCTATATATAATTCAATTTTTATAATAACAGTAATAATGAAAGAGGAATTTATTAGGGGATGCGGGTACAACACGGACCATGAAGCTACTCGTCTGACTTTGGCAGTAGTGACGTCACTAACCGGAAACTATCGCGTGTAGTCTTCTTCTTCTTTCTCTTTGGCCACATGCAGGGTCGGCTTTGTTAAATGCGGGTTTGGCTTGTTAATATTTACGGGCTGGCCCCATGCCCTTCCTGTCGCCACCCCACGCCCGCCGAGAGGAAATGTTTACCGCAAATGTCTGCGTATAGTGTTATATGTGTGAAAGTGTAAATTGTTACGAAAAGTTTGCGAATCGCGTAACAGGTGGGACTTGGGGACCAGCCCGGTATTCACCTAGGGGGATGTGGAAAACTGCCTAGAAATCACATCCTGTCTGGCCGGCACTCCGACCCATTTCCTTAATCCGCCGGGCGGATTCGAACCGGGGCCGGTACGCCTCTCCGTCTCGGAAAGGAGTGCATTAGACCACACGGCTAACCGAGCGGGTCAAAATTACTCGCCTGTAGTAATGCATACAAATGACTATTTCATTCGAGCTGTGGAAAAATGCAAATTTTAATTAAACATGAACTGTTCTTGCCTTACTCTCCCCGTTAACCCAGTGCACGCCCGCCAACCGAAAAATTGTTGACTGGCAGAGCGCTAAAGATTTCCCACGGCTTGCACTAGCGAAAATACTCATTTGTATACCTCCCGGTAGCTGGACGTTCTAGGCCTATTGGTGAACGAGGATAGTAAGGCAATAAGAGTTTACTTTTATGTAAAATTTGTCCTTTGCCGAAGCTCTCACTGAAATTTCTAAAACCAATTTTTAAGCTGCATTTCGCTTAGAGGTAAACCTACAGAAGTGTCACTCTCTGATTTTTCTGAAATTTAGACATAATACACGAAAAACTACGGGACACGTATTTTTTTTTAACAGCGATAAAACGTATTTTTAAGGGGTGAAACGGTCCCTTCAAAACGGGGTCTAAAATTGAAGAATTGTGACATCTTAGAGATTAGTGGAGAACTTTTGATAGAAGACGAAAATCGGCCTAGATATACTGCTGAAGGGGGAGTAAGGACTAAGAGGTTAAAAAAAAAAAAAAAAAACACGCTAGTATTCTCGCTAAACGGGATAACAACTATGCCCGCGAGACGATTATCCAAAGCCGACCGCGGTGGTCGAGGGGACTAAGGCGCTCCAGTCACAGTCTGCACGGCCACTGCGGTCGGGGGGTTCGAATCCCCCCTCGGGCATGGATATTTGTGCCGTCCTGAGGATTAGCTAGTTCATAAGTAGTTTGTAAGTTTAGGGACTGATGACACCGTAGTTAAGTTCCATAAGCTATACAAACATTTGAACATTTGAACATTGATTATCCAAATCCGCTAGATTTAACGGGAAAAACGCTGAATTGGCATATCTGCCACGAAACAACACCAGAAAACAAAAGAAACTGGGCACTATGGCGAATAATAACTGTGCGGTGTGAAGCTACGACCAGCGGCAGGTGTTGGGCACTTAATGGCTCTGGGTGGGACTAGTAAAAGTGTAGAGTAGCAGTGCAGCAGTAAAACGGGCGTGTTGGCACGTGCCGCGGCTGTGACGCAGCGGTGGCGCCATCGACCGCAGAGGCGGCAGTCTGGGTCACTGGGGCAGCGGCAGCGGCAGCACACGTGGCCGCGCAGACACGTGCCTCCGGCTGGCAAAGCGCCAATTCCGCTCCTCCCCCTGGAAAAGCCCTCCTGTCCAATCCAAATGACCACCACTCACTTTACCCCAATTCCTCTTTCATCCGTATACGGCGAACGGAAAGAAGACTGCCCATGGGTCACCCCACGCAAACTCACAGATATTTTACAGGATCATAAAGGTAACTATTTTATAGTTTTTTCATATTCAATAGCCGTGGTGGAGTAGCCGAGTGGTCTAAAGCACCTCGCTGCGGAGCGCGCGGTTGCTCGCCGTGGAGGTTCGAGTCCTCCCTTGGGCATGGGTGTGTGTGTTTGTCCATAGGTTAGTTTACCTAGGTTTAAGTAGTTTGTGAGCTATGGACTGATGACAACGCAGTTTGGTCCGATAGATTTACAGACATTTCAACATTTCATTTCATATTCAGTACATAGGTACCTACATGTCCAAATACTAAAAATTCACGTTTGAAAGCTCAAGGATGTGTACCCACTCACAGGGCCGTAGTAATTTTTTTTTTTTTTTTTTTTTTTTTTTTTTTTTTGGGCGGGGGGGAGTGGAATTACGTATATTTTAACTTGTAAAGCATTACAACACACACACACACACACACACACACATATATATATATATATATATATATATATATATATATATATATATATATATATATAGGGTGTCCCAGCTATCTTGTCCATCCAAAATATTTCTGGAACAATAACAGCTATTGGAAAACGACTTTCACCGGTATCAATGTACCACTGGGGCCCATGAATGTATATATTTGGAAACATTCTAAAACGAAAGGAAATGTGTTTTTTAACACAAACGTGTGTTTTTTAAAATGGACACCCTATATTTTTTCTTCAGAAATCCATAGCATGACAAATCACATAAACAATGGCGTTGATTGCATGGCAATATTCGAATTACATCCCGAGATAATGCGACGCGAAGTTGACGCTTGAAATACGCGAAACGCGCGGCTAGCGCATGTCCTGGGCAGCATGGGGTTCTCGCCTGAGTCTCAGGACGTGCGCTAGCGGCGCGTTTCGCGTATTTCAAGCGTCAACTTGAAAAAAAATATAGGGTGTCCATTTAAAAAAAAAAAACAAACATTTGTGTTAAAAAACACATTTGCTTTCCTTTTAGAATGTTTCCAAATATGTACATTCATGGGCCCCAGCCGAACATTGATACCGGTGAAAGTCGTTTTCCAATAGCTGTTACTGTTACAGAGATATTTTGGGTGGACAAGATAGCTGGGACACCCTATATATATATATATATATATATATATATATATATATATATATATATATATATATATATATATATATTGGGGAGGTGCCTTTCGCGGGCCGCGGTGGCCGAGCTGACTGCGGCGCACCAGTCACGGTCTGCACGGCCACTACGGTCGGTGGTTCGAGTCCCCCCTTGGGCATGGATATTTGTGCCGTCCTTAGTGTTACCTAGTTCATAAGTAGTTCGTAAGTTTACGGACTGATGACCCCGTAGTTAAGTCCCATAAGCTCTACAAACATTTGAACATTTGAGGTGCCTTTCTTTGATTCCCATCATCCACCCCTTGGCTAGAGGCCTACCCAGTCAACATACAAGCGACAATTTTCCAACACTTGGAGATCTACTACCAAGTAGTTAAGCTTACTATCTGTGGCGGCCCGTGCTGTGTGTTCACAGCACGTTCATCATTTAAAAAAGAAAGTAATTTGATAAAATAAAAAGTGTTTTTAAACTATCATTCGTCGTTTCGTTCTTCTATCAGATCATTGTATAGCCACATTCCAAGTATTTTTATCGCATGAGAAACGTTTTATGTCGCGGAGTCTGCACTTACACGAGTCGTAACGCGGCCGTTTAATATACGCGGCAGAGGCCGCAGCGTTGCAATGCGCATGCGCGGCTGAGGTTCAAATTCTATTCTGAACCCCCTGGAGCAACACCGCCTAGAAGACAAGGCCTCGCAACTGGCCGTGCCTACGACACACTTACAGGCTGTGGCCGCCAGCTCACTGGCTGGCCGCTGGAGCCATCACCATCTAGAGAGAAGGCCGCGGCGCTCTCGTGTGACGTCAGGCAGAGTAGGTTGCGGGCGCATAGCTGACCGGGTAGCCGCTGGGGCACGACCCACTATGCTGAAGCAGCGAGCTAGTCAGCTATGCCCGCGCAACCTTAGTCAGCCTGACGTCACACGAGAGCGCCGCGGCCTTCTCTCTAGGTGATGGTGCTGGAGCACACCTATCGTCGCGTGTGACATAGGCACGGCCAGTTATGAGGCCTCGTCTTCTAGGTAATGTTGCCTGGAGGCAGCATATGGGCGCTCCCGCGGCCGGGAGGGGTGAGGGAAAACGCCGCTTTTAACATTGGCGTTGGAGCTGGTAAAGACGCCAGCTCCAGGCTACCCCAGCTCTGGCGTTACGCACGAACGGTCTCGAAGCAAGACAATGGAGGTAATGCGCATCTCGCCTTGCACACGAACAAATCCTCCACGAAGTCAACATCCAACCTTCATATTTGTTTTACGCGCAGTGAAGATTTGTTAAAAACACGTAAAATATACTATCAATTAAAGGTGCGTCAAATGTAAAATCCTTCAGAAGATCCGATCATGAATAATAATAAAGTCTTTACTGTCCACCTAGCAAGGATAGTCGTGTGGTCAGCGGCATCGCTATGAGCTGTCGAAGGTAGTGGGTTCAAGACCGACTGCTAGCAATTTTTTAAAAACCCAATGTTCTTTTTAACAGATACTGGAACAACAATTTAGAAGTAGATGTTCCTGGAGTAGTAAAACAACTTAAGTCACTAAACAAAAGCCGGCCGCGGTGGCCGAGGGGACTCGGGCGCTTCAGTCACGGTCTGCACGGCCACTACGGTCGGGGGGTGGAATCCCCCCTCGGGCATGGATATTTGTGCCGTCCTAGTTCGTAAGTAGTTCATAAGTAGTTTGTAAGTTTAGGGACTGATGACCCGTAGTTAAGTCCCATAAGATTTACAAACATTGGAACATTTTGAACTAAACAAAAACAAATCCTCCGGGCCAGATTGTATACCACTAGATTCCTCTCTGAGTATGCTGATGCAATAGCTCCATATTTAGCTATCATATACAACCGTTCACTAAGCGAAAGATTCGTACCCAAAGACTGGAAAGTATCCCAGGTCACTCCAATATTCAAGAAAGGCAATATGACTGATCACCAAAATTACAGGCTCATCTCATTGACGTTGATTTGGAACATATACTTTGTTCGAACGTTATGAACTACCTCGAAGAGAACGACCTATTAACCAGTAGTCAATACGGATTCAGAAAGTATCGCTCTTGCGAAACACAGATAGCCCTTTATTCACATGAAGTGATAAGTGCAATCGACAAGGGGGATCTCAAATCAATTCCATATTTCTGGATTTCCGGAAGGCCTTTGACATTGTACCTCACAAGCGGCTTCTAATGAAATTGCGTGCTTATGAAATATCGCCCCAGTTGTGCGATTGGATTCATGATTTCCTATCATAAAGAACACAGTTCGTAGTAATTGGCGATAAGTCATCGAGTAAAACAGAAGTGATGTCTGGCGTTCCCCAGGAAAGCGTTATAGGTCCCCTACTCTTCCTTGTGTTTATAAACGATTTAGGAGACAATCTGAAAAGCTCCCTTAGGCTGTTCGCGGATGATAGTGTCGTTCATCGGTCAGTGAAGGCAACAGAGTATCAAAAGCAACTGCAAAGCGATTTAGACAAAATGTCTACATGGTGCGAAAATTGGCAATTGACACTAAATAATGAAAAGTGTGAAGTAATACACATGACCACTAAAATAAATCCACTGAACTTCAATTCCACGGTGAATTAATGAAACCTTAAGGTCATAAATTCTTCCAAATACCTATTAGTGACAATTACGAACAATTTAGACTGGAGAGAACACAGAAAATATTGTGGGGAAGGCGAACCAAAGATTACGTTTCATTGGCAGTACGCTTCGAAGATGGAACAGCTCCACCAAAGAGACTGCCTATATCAAACTTGTGCGTCTTCTCCTGGTGTACTGTTGCCCAGTGTGGGACCCTCACCAGGTGGAACTGACGGAAGACATTGAGGAGGTTCAGAGAAGGGCAGCTCGTTTTATCACGTTACAGGGGGAGGGGGGGGGGGGGAAGCGCCACGGAAATGTTGCACGATTTGAGGTGAAAATCATTAAAAGAACGACGTTATTCGTTGCGGCGAGTTGTATTTGCGAAATTTCAATCAGCGACTTTTACTTGTGAATGTGAAAATATTTTGCTACACCATCCCAATAAAATAAGGGAAATCAGATCGAAAACGGAACGATTGAAGTGTTCTTTCTTCCCGCGCGCTATTAGAGAATGGAACGGTAGAGAAAGGTTATGAAAGTGGTTAATGAACCCTCTGCCAGGCACTTAAATGTGATTTACAGTGTATCTATGTAGATGTAGACGTACAATGTCTGAAAGATGATGTCAGTCTTTACAGCAGAGCAACTAGTCCACTAGCTAATGGTTTGTTTTATGAATTTACGAATATGACCCCCAAATTGTGTGGAGAGTTGAGCAATAGCATTTTTATTAACAACCTTAAGCAACATCCACTAAAATCAGTAAGCAACATTTTTAAAGACATGTTTCAACAGTAAGAGAGAATAAAAATGCACAGACTACAGTACAATTTTTCATAGAAAGAGCAAATGGATGGGACACATATATAGATACGATGGGCTCATACACGACGTCATGGAAGGGAAGATCAACGGAACTGCAGGACGAGGAAGAAGAAGAACTCAACATCTGGATGACATGAAGATGGAAAGAGAAACAGCATACTAAAGGAAGAAGCTGAAGAGAGGGAACATTGGCATCATAAAGTCTCCATACGAAGACATGGACCTGCCACTGGGTAGACTACTACACAATAATAAATGTGGTATAAACCTAAACATAGGCTACTAAGTGCGTGAAATATTTGTGTCAACCCTCATTTGGCATCGGTGGCTGCAGCTGCATCACCGTGTATACGGAGACTCAGGTGGGTTCAGACACGACTGATTCCTGCACGTGCCGAGGTGAGGTAAGCGCGCAGTCACACCAGCAGTTCGTGCCGTCATATACGGAGGGCATAAAACCAAATGGCTCTGCGCGTTATTGCTGGCAAACAAAGACTTACGAGCAACAGTTTCAGTCGTCTGGAAGTCCTTCTGTTTTCTTGAGCTAGTTTATTGCCGATTACTCGGGATTTTTTTTATTTAGAATCCGAGTGAGAGAAACATGTCATTACTTGCGTTTCCAGAATCTGCATGAAAGGATCTTCCATTGCTACCAAAATGAAACATGCTCCTATCAAAGAACAAAATATTGCTGATCAGAGACAAAGTTGTGAAAAGAAGAATTAGCTTGTCTGTCAGCTTCAGAAACTTTTAAATGTAAAGATCTGGACATATTCGCGCAGATACACTGACGAACCTAATATCGTGTAGGGCCCCGAGAACATGTAGAAGTGACCAAACGTGGCGTGGCACAGATTCGTCTAATGTCTGAACTTATGCTGGGGGAACTGATAACGTGCATTCTGGAGGGCTGTACATAAATCCGTAGAAGTACGAGGCGGTGGAATATCTTCTGCACTCACTTTGCACAGTTCGTACGGTGCATTGCAGAAGGTACTTTAAAACAGACTTCCAATCTAGAGTTTTATTCCGATTTTGACCTTCAAAATAAGAAGCGCTTCATTGTCTACATAAGATTTCTTGCGCTGCTTGGTGAAGGGTAACTTACTCCAGTCTTCGGAACTGTTTTACCAATCACCATATCATTTGGCAGATATATGTAATCTTTCATATATATGGGAGGGAGGAGTTGTCAGAGAATGAGGGAAGATAATGACAGAGACTGGGGTATGGTTGGTGGATGTAAAACGGGAGGAGGCGGGTGAGAAGAAGGGGTTAGGTAGGGAAGAGGGACAGGAAAGGAGGAATAAACAAATGGATATGAAGAAAGGGAGGGATGACATAGAGGCAGATGGGAGGGAGAAGAGGCGATGGGTAGAGTGTGCGATAAGAGATGTACAGGGAGTGGGGTAAAGGTGATGGAGAAAGATGCAAAGGGAGGGGAAGGAGGAGAGGGGTAAAGAGATAGAAGGAGAAGGGAGGTTTGTAATACGGATAGCCGGCCGCGGTGGCCGAGGTGACTGAGGCGCTCCAGTCACGGCCAGCACGGCCACTACGGTCGGGGGTTCGAATCCCCCCTCGGGCATGGATATTTGTGCCGTCCTAGTTCGTAAGTAGTTGATAAGTAGTTTGTAAGTTTAGGGACTGATGACCCCGTAGTTAAGTCCCATAAGCTTAACAAACATTTGAACATTTAATACGGATAGGAGAGGATATGAAAGCGATGGCGTTTGCAGATGACATAATGCAGTGGGGTAATGGAGAAGGAGAAGTGCAACAGAGAATAAATGCATGGGAAGAGGTGGTGACCTAGGATGGAATGAAATTTAATGCTAACAAGTGTGAAATTATGGTGATGACGAAGAAAAAAGAAACATCAGCGGCAAATGTAAAGGTTAGAGGGGAAATAGTAAAGAGGGTGGACAGTTTTAAGTACCTGGGAAGTGTGAAACACGTCCACTGAATGTGTGGTCGTGTTCTATTTTGAGTTATCCATTGCTCTTAAGTGTTTCTCCGCCATTAATATTGTCTATTTATATGTCAATTATTTTATTCCTTTATTAATGATCAATGCCCCATGTTTATATATGTTTCCATCCATGTGATTGAACTTGTGTGTTCGTATGAATGTGGAAGGTTGTTTTTAATATTGACTGACTGCCGCTCAATGGCTTACAGTCGCCGCCTCGCTCTTTAGACCTAGTTTAGTTTAGTTAAGAACGCATGGCTTCGTATGTCGTCTGCACTGCCGTCTGCTGGGTGGCCAGACACAAGCTTACTTGGCTAGGTGGCGAGGTGGTCTATTCTTAGTGTAGTACCAACATAATCATGGATGAAAGAGGTGACAAAATATACCTCTCTGGAGCTCTAGTAGAGGGTATTATCTTCTTCAGGTAGCAATAGTTGGTAGACAGTAGCCTCTGAACGCACTCTGCATTGCTTTTAGCGCACCCCTACATCCAGTGCATGGAGGGGAAGGATTTAGCATGGCCCGAGGCTTCACTCTTGCTGTGACCGCCGAAGTGAGTATATCGGTAGATCATGCTGAGGGGACGGCATGGTGTTAGAACTTTACTTTGTTCGGGTCTAGGCAGTCTTGGTTTATCAGTGTTAGTTTTCTTGAGTAATTCTTTCGCTATGCAAGGCGAAGGGTTTCTTAATTTACAGAACTCGAGTAATTCAGTTTAAATTTAGTATTTGCATTTTCAATCTGCTTATGATTTTGTGTCTGGTCTTCTCAAGTTAGAATACTCGTGTGTGGCCTTCAGCCTTTGTGTAAACTTAGTATAGTTGAATTCCTTGTTGATTATAACTAACGTTTTTGTGTGGTGTCTGTTTCCATGAGCATGCTAAATTCTTTCTCGAAATTTCTTGGTTGATTCCATCTTTCCTATATTGGTATGACCGATTGCACAACAAGATTTTGTAATGGTCATTATTTCAGCCTTCAGCCATGCTTTTACTGATACTAGCTTTTTTCTATATGAATTTTTGCTTATTGTAAATCAATTTCTTTTTTTGTAAATTCTATGTAATTCACCATGGTCACACACCACATGGACTTAAGGATAGTATGCCGCTGCCTCCTTGCACATGAGTTCGTTTGGTGCATAGTTTGATTTTATTGTGCTTGAAGATACCTGCCATCTCTTCAAAACGTCGCCGACGCTACGTTTCGCCATTGTTGTGAAGTGTTCCCGCATGAGTAAAGTGTCACAATCATTATGCGCGTGTCTGTGAATGAATGAATGTGCTTTCCTTTATCCGCCGTGTATTTGCATATTTCCTCCCATGTTACCTCCATGTTCATAAAGGCAGAAACAATTTTATTACGGCAGTAACTTTATGATTTAATTCACTTTTGTACAAGGTGTGTGCTTTATTGTGATTAATTTGGACTCCTGACATTTATTTGTTTGTTCATTTTATTGAACAGATGATGATTTAAAGTATCAAACCTCTGCTTTATAATTTCATGCTCCCTGTCCCATGTTTAAATATCTATTCCTTTTTATATATATTATTTGTGTTTGTTAAAACGTTTGCTGCTCCCTTAAGTAGTGAGCAGTTTGATAAATTTCCTTTGCACAAGTACTGTGACCACTCGCAAAGTAATTTAGAGCAGCAGTGAGCGTTTTAACTTGCATTTGCAGCTCTCTACTGCCTGAGATCTTACATAGAAAATTTAACAAACTACTTTCAAGTGTAGTTGAAGTAAGTGGGAGGAATTATATGGAGATCAGTGGAAGAGGAAAGCAAGCCCAAAGATTCCTGCGAAGTATGCGAAGTCTGGTGTGGAACAAAGATGTACCCGAGAAGAGTAATCAGGTGATATGCGCACAGTATTATGCTCCAGTACTCACGAATGCATCAGAAATGTGGACTGTGAGGAAAAGGCAGGTGAGCCAAGTACAGGTGTGTGAGATGAAATTCCACAGAAGCAGGATTGGAATAACTGTAACGGATTGTAATATTTCGGCCGGGGACGCTGTCGTTCAGGGATGGAAGTATTCGCGCAAGCTACGCCAGCGTTTCGCCGGACTGGGGAACCAGACGGAGCCAGCGGGAGGCATCCACAACTTTCACGTTCAGTACCGGCCGCTGGGCTCCATTCTCCCGCTACAGGGGGTTGCCTGGCGAATTGCCGTGGTTTTCTCGTAAGAGTGTTCATAGCAAAACCAGCTTGACTTTAGAAGCAGATAAATGGCGACAGCAGACGCAGGGAAGAGAGGCCTTCCAACTAAATAGACACAATAGCATGTGTGAAGAGAAAGCCCTTGCCTGAAGATACCAGAGGAGTCGTTTCTAAAAAAATTGCGACGTAATCGCAGATAAAACGTGGACCCCTGCAGACAGGAAGAAGTCATCCAAACCCCTGCATTACATACATGCTTGAGTGTGAGAGAGACTGGCTTGAATTGGTTCCACCAAAACAATGTTTCGGTCTAGGGAGAAAGACCCTGATAAATGGCATACCAGACAGGCCTAACACAGACAGCTGTCACAAAGAACTGCTTTTTCGAACCAAGAAGATAAAGGCAACCCGCTTGAAACGTGGGAAAGACGCCAGTTCGCAAGTCTCATCTCAGCCCACAGCAAATTTCCAACGGGGACTGAGAGGTGTGGTCTCGAAAACGGCGATCAGCTATTGGACGACATTGCAAAACCAACCCACCAATCACAGAGCCAAAGAGGCGCAAACTTCAGGGGGAAGCTGTAGCTGGAGAGGTAAGAGGACTTGGTGAGAAACCACCGAAGTGGACACTTGGTCCAACGCCGGAAAAGCGAGAAGACATGCAGGCAGCTCCAGCCTGTGCAGACGCGGGACTTGGACGCCTTCGCTCGGAGGTCGCGCCGCGTCACACAGCCGCAGAGCGCTTTACCAACACCACCTAGATGGATATGTGACAAAAGCACCCAGTGACATTTGCACCTAACCCCAAATCTGCGACATTTGCACCCAGTCTGACCTGTTTACTACGTCACGACCTACCTGCAGCCCGTACCCTCCCTAACCCGTCCCTGTTTTCGCGGTAATGCCACGCCGCCCAGTCCTCGCTCACCGGAAACGCTATCTCGACACAGTCTGCCTGCAGCCCCGAAGTCCTTGTCCACCTCAGCGGATGACTGTTAACTGTCAGTACGATTATGAAGATCGCAGTGTTCGGTTGGTGCAATTTGTGTATTTGTGCCAGCTGGGTACACATTTTCAGCTTTGCCCATTCGCAGTTGTCTTATATATTCTGTGAATATGTAAATTTTTTTTTTTTTTTTTTTTTTTTTTTTTTTTTTTTTTTTTTTTTTGAAACGTAACCACACATTTGCAAATTATTACTTTTTCGGAAATAAAACCCAAATATTTGTTTCTTCCTTTGTTTTGTTTTCTAAACGTAACATACAATACTGTAGAACATCCTTTTCATGTACAGTAAAAAGGCTTAGAACCAGAATTTAACGGTGTTGATAGTTTTCGACTTTATCACCGATACATAGGCGATATGTCGATGTTCAAACCATCGCTGTTAACATCGATGTTTTGGGTCAAAACGTTGATGTTTTCAAAACGTAGATTTATCATTTGCATCCCTAGTCATCAGTCTTCTGACTGCTTTGATGCGACCTGCCACCAAATCCTTAGCCAACCGTTTCATTTCAGAGTACCATTGCAACCTACATCCTCAATTATTTGCTTGATGTTTCCATTCTGTTTTCCCCTAGTGATGTAAAATGCCTCGACATTTGCAAGTTGGGGCAAATGCTTAGAATGAATGCTTGGGCAAATGCCCAAAATTCATAAATACCCAGGCATTTATGGCTTTAAAACATAAACTTTAAAGCAGTACCTACAAAAAAATTACGTGATATTTTGTACAACTCCATAAACTACATATCAAATGCTTCAATTCTCTCATTTCCCAGCAGTCCAAGTTACATACAATGTTATACTGCAAACTTATGTTCTGCGAAATTTCTGCCTAAAGTCCAGGGCGATGTTTGACAGCAGTAGATTTCTCTTTCCCGTGAATGCCTTCATTGCTTGTGCTAATCTACTTCTTATGTCCCTCTTGCTTCTTCCGTCGTGAGTTAGTTTACTGCAAAGGTAGCGGAATTCCTTGTCTTGGTGTACATTGTGACCAAATTCAAATGTTTGTAGAGCTTATGGGACTTAACTAAGGAGTCATCAGTCCCTAAACTTACAAACTACTTATGAACTAGCTTATACCAAAGACGACACAAATATCCATGCCCGAGGGGGCATTCGAACTCCCGACCGCAGCGGCCGTGACGACCGTGACTGGCACGCCGCAGACCACTCGGCCACTGCGGCCGGCTACAGCACTGCATTGTGATCACCAATTCGGATGTTATTTTCTCGCTACTTTCATTTCTGTTACTTCTTATGACTTTCATCTTTCCTTGGTTTACCTTCAGTCCATGGTCTGTGCTCATTAGTCTTTTCATTCTATTCAACAGACCCTGTAATTTTCCTTCGCTTTCACAGATGATAGCAATGTCATTAGCAAATCTTATCACTGATATCCTTTTACCCAGAACTTTTATCGGAGCCTTGAACATCTTTATTTTCTGCATTAAGTCTCTTCATTGTGCAAGTTGAACAGTGATGGCGACAGTCCACAACCTTTTCTTAACCCCTTTTTAATCTGAGCATTTCGTTCTTGACTTTCGACGCTTATTGTATCGACTTCGTTCTCATACAAACTATGTATTTTCCGCTTTCCCTACAAGCTTACTGCTATTTTTCTCAGAATTGCGAACATCATCCAGCACCTTACATTATCGAAGACTTTTTCAAGGTCACAAATCTTATTAATATGTCTTGGTTGTTCTTTAGGCTCGCTTCCATTATAAACTGCAGCAATGCTATTGCCGTCTAGTACGGCCCGTGTGAATGCCACCTCACAGCCCTTGGCTCTTCTACCTGCCGAGCAGAGACCGGACGGGGAGATTAGCGGGCCGCCCCTCGACCAGAACTGGGTGCTAATGTCACTGGGTGCAAATGTCACAGGGTGCTTTTGTCAGGACACCCACCTAGATATAAGGCTTGTGTGCTGCCTGCCAAGAGTAAACACAAGACAATGATTTGACTTACGTAAATACGTAAATGTTGCACACTGTGTTTCAGAATGTTCTTAATGGTATTTATGTGATTCTCTGAGCAGATTTTTGCTGGTATGAGACAACATGCTTAATATGAATCGTCCGATGCCAACACCAGTAAGATACCTTACTGGTTTAATAAATATCTAATACCAACACAAATTTGTCTTTGAATCACATAAATAACATTAAGAATATTCTGAAAGACACTGTACAAAGTGCACGTATTCCTAAACTCAGCACAACGCTACGTGAAACAAATAGTTTTCTTTTGTTGTGGCTAATCTTGACAAGCAGCGCACAGGCCTGGTATCTAGGTGGCATTCGCTCAGCACGGCAGGACAGGCGTGAGCTATGCCATCGCGACCTCCGTCGACGCTGAATCCGACGAGCCGCCACCCCGCACCGCGCCAATCTACTGCCTGACGCCCATAAGTGAATGTTGGTGAGACAGGACGTAACTTTCCCATTCCCTGTTCATATCTGAGTATAAATGCATGCCCAGTCAAATCGGCCCTGAGAACTTATTGATTTTCAAAAATGTTAAAATGTTTGTTAAACGTATGGGACTTAACTGCGGGGTCATCATTCCCTAAACTTACAAACTACTTATCAACTAACTTATACTAAAGACAGCACAAACATCAATGCCCGAGAGGAGATTCGAACCCCCGAGGGGAGAGAGTGTCACGGATATGATGCACGACTTAGGGTGGAAATCATTAAAGGAAAGGCGTTATTCGTTACAACGAAATCTGTTTGAAAAATTTCTTTCACCAGCTTTCTCTTCCGAATGCGAACATATTTTGTTAGCACCCACCTACATAGGGAGACATGATCATCGTAATAAAATAAATCAGATGGAAAACGGAAAGATTTATGTGCTACTTTTTCCCGCGACCAGAGAATGGGAGTGATGTAAAACTCTCTGGCAGGCACTTCATTGTGACTTGCAGATAGGGTTACCATTCTGTATGTTCATCATCAAAAAACAGGACAGTTATAATAAAAAAAGAGGCCACTTTCTTGTTAACGTAATGTAATTTACAACTTCATCAATAAACCACGTAAAACTACTACAAACTAAAACAGTAACCTTGTGTGGTTATTGTAAAACAAAATATTATGAACCTTGACAGTTTCTTCATCATCACTACACTCAACTGTCTCATTCTTGTCTTTTTCACCAAGTGCACTTACGATCCAATATTAAACCTTACGATACTTACACGTCTTACCTTTGTTCGCAACGAATATGTACCTTCCAGCAGGGCAAATAAAACAATATTCTTAATTTTCGTTTCTTCCTCTCTTGAATGATTTGTATTTCTCCAAGAGCACATCATTTAACACTGACTTTCTTTTCGGCATTTCGTATTTGTATTTAAGTTCGTAATTTATTTTGAAGCAAAAGGCTATCTTGAACACACAATACAGCTTTAACCTAAATCACAAAGTCTATCAAAAGCAACACCGTAGAACATAATCCAGAAGACAGCATACACTGGTTGGATACAGGTTAGACAACTGGGTTCCTTCGCAGAGAAGTTCCGAATCGTTTGCAACTGTCAGACCCATGCGGAGAGCGAAATTGTAAACGGCAGTTTCGTTCTGTCACAGAACTTCTGTGTATGCGCGTGATATTTGCAAACAGTTTAGAACTGCAGTGCGAACGAACCCGTTGTCGCCAATGACACAAAAATAATAAATTTTCTTTCTCGGCATCCGAAAAAAAACCATTTTGCATTTTGTAGAATTTTATACATTCCGGGCGGAAACATTTTTTGCCTTAAAAAGAGGACGTATGGTAACCCTACGTGCAGAGTATTTATGTAAATGTAAGTGGCTCAGCCACTGGGATTGGGGGGGGGGGGGCTGTAATGGGGCTGATTCCTCACCCTCCCGGCACCTCCCATTAGTTGTTTTTGTTTTTTAATTACGATTTTTTTTTGAAAATAAAAAACAACAGTCTGGCATCTGTAATTTGAAATCGTACACATGTAATAAATCACAACGTGACTATAATTTACGAAGCACAAGTGAACGTGACAGTGGGTTGCCAGTGTGATGCCGCACTGAGAACGTGTGCTGCTGTCACTGTGAGCGGTTTTAATGCCGCCGCGACCAGCGTTGATGCTGCCGCTATAGTTACTGCTATCCTGAAGTTACGAGCCGATTGTTCATATGCGGCGACCCGCTGCTTAGCAGGTCAGCCACCGAGTGGAATCTTACGACGGCCACTAAATACTACGAAAAACAAAAGTGTTATTTTAGTTCAATTTTTACACATTGAGACTAGTTTTAATTAAACAGTTATAACATCGGAGAGCGTCTTATATTTCTGATAGCCGATGATAAGAACACTTTACCATTAATAAATGCAGTAGGATTTATTTTTAAAAAATTAGCTGCCCCCTCCCCTTTCAGAACCAAATCCTAGCTGCGCCACTGGTTGATGTAGAAGTAGCCATAAGGTAATAGACCAACGTGTCTAACGGGAAGTTTGAAACTTAAAATATTCGCTTTATTGTAAGATTTTTTACCAATCGTGTGATAGATCTTTGCTTAGGGTCACCATATGATCAACATCAAAAAAGAGGACAGTTAGGCTAATATAAAAAAGAGGGCACTTTATTGTTAACATAATGTAATTTACAACTTTATTAATGAACCACGTAAACTACTACTTACTAAAACAGTAACCTTGTTTGGTTATTGTAAAACAAAATAGTATGAAGCTTGACAGTTTATTCATCACTACACTCAATTTGAACCAACTATATTGCGACGACGACAAAATCTCTCTCAAGAGCTTTCTGTTTTTCAACAAGTACTGATAAAAGCTCAGGCATTTCAAATGTTTGAAATTATGCTGTACATTTACAGTAGCATTTATATTTTCTATTTTAAATCTGTTCCTGTCTTTCACGTTCAGTGGTGGCATTATGACTAGGGTTACCAGATGTCAGAGCTCAAAAAAGAGGACAATTCCAGAGTTATACAAAAATGAGCATAAGGATTATCATTTGAAAATATTATAAGCTGAGTTATTTTGTATTTTTGCATATGTAATTCCTTTATCTGGCCGCCTCGCAACTTGTATTACATACTAGTTACCAACCCTAATTATTTCAATGCTTGTAATCTTAATTTGCGCTTGACGAGCGGACGACATCAAAAGATGATAATCTAGGGGGAAAGATACAGTGTTGGATAACAAGTTATATTCTATAGAGTAGCATAAGACTGTATTTTGCACTTGCAAATTGAAGCAGTTGTATAACTTAAAAGAGGACATTTCCCCATTTTGTAAAAAATCCGCCCGGACCATTTTTAGGGTCCAAAAAAGAGGACATGTCCGGGTAAAAGAGGACGTCTGGTAACCCTGGAAATGACTAGGTATAGAAAAAAAGAAGTCTACAATTTTCAGCAGTTCAGAATAACTAACAACACTAGATGACTGAGTGAAATATGCACACCGCACTTCAGCTGCTGGTATGTTCTGTTTCCTTTGATAATCTTTCAAAAATTGTTTAAAATTACAAAACTACTCAAAACACAATGAATCATTTATGTTTACATTTGTTTGATCATTGAGATACATGATACAGTTTTCAACATCCACCCAGATAGGAATTTCTGAGAGCTGCATCCTCATGAATGGTCTGAACTGTTGATACTGAGCCATCCACTTCTGTTGATATTCAACAGCAGAGAAAACTGTCAGACCCATGCGGAGTGCGCGATTGTGAACGGCAATTTCGTTCGCTTTGTGTATGCACGTGATAGTTGCGAACAGTTTGGAACTGCAGTGCAAACGAACTCAGCTATAATTTACAACCGATCACTCAGCGAAAGATCCGTACACAAAGACTGGAAAGTTGCCCAAGTTACTCCAATATTCAAGAAAGGCAATAGGAGTGATCCCCAAAAATTACAGGCCTATCTCATTGACGTCATTCTGCATTAGGATTTTGAAACATATACTTTGTTCGAATATTATGAACTACCTCGAAGAGAACGACCTGTTAACCAGTAGTCAACACGGAGTCAGAAAGTATCGCTCTTGCGAAACACAGCTTGCCCTTTATTCACATGAAGTGTTAAGTGCCATCGACAAGGGTTCGCAAATCGATTCCATATTTTTGGATTTCAGGAAGGCTTTTGACACTGTACCCCAAAAGCGGCTTCTTATGAAATTGCGTGCTTATGGAATATCTCCCCAATTGTGCGATTGGATTTACGATTTTCTATAAGAAAGAACACAGTTCGTTGTAAATGACGGTAAATCATCGAGTAAAACAGAACTGATATCTGGCGTTCCACAGGGAAGCGTTATAGGTCCCCTACTCTTCCTCGTGTTTATAAACGATTTAGGAGACAATCTGAATAGCTCCCTTAGACTGTTCGCGGATGATGCTGTCGTTTATCGGTTAGTGAAGTCAACAGAGGATCAAAAGCAAATACTAGGAGTTACAATTTCGAACAACTTTGACTGGAGAGAACACATAGAAAATATTGTGGGAAAGGCGAACCTAAGGTTACGTTTCATCGACAGAACACGTCGAAGATGCACCAGCTCCACCAAAGAGACTGCCTACATCACACTTGTTCGTCCTCTCCTGGAGTACTGTTGTCCCTTGTGGGACCCTCACCAGGTGGGACTGACGGAAGACATTGAGAAGGTTCAGAGAAGGGCAGCTCGTTTTGTTTTATCACGTTACGGGGGGGGGGGGGGGGGAAGCGTCACGGAAATGTTGCACGAATTGGGGTGGAAATCATTAAAAGAAAAACGTTATTCATTGCGGCGTGATCTGTTTGCGAAGTTTCAATCACCGACTTTTAGTTCTGAATGTGAAAATATTTTGCTAGCACCCACCTACTTAGGGAGACATGACCATCCCAATAAAATAAGAGAAATCAGATCGAAAACGGAACGATTTAGGTGCTCTTTCTTCCCGCGCGCTATTAGAGAATGGAACGGTAGAGAAAAGTTATGAAAGTGGAAAAGTTATGAAAGTGGTTAATGAAACCTCTGCCAGGCACTTGAATGTGATTTGCAGAGTACCTATATAGATGTAGATGTAGATTGTTGCCAATGACACAAAAATAATTTTTTTCTTCTCGGAACCCAAAAAAGAGGGAATTTTGTAGAATTTTATAAATTCCGTCCGGGCACATTTTCTTGCCTCAAAAAGAGGAAGTGTCCGGGAAAAAGACGTATGGTAACCCTATCTTTGCTGAACAGCACTGATTGCTGCTTTGGGCGCAAGAGGCCCGCGGGCCGCTGGTTGGCCACCCCTTTTGGTAACCTGCTACAGTGGGGTAGCGAGATCGTAAATAGGTGACTCTGGCAGGGTAGGAGGAGTGTCGTTTAATAAGGAGAGTTGTGCGGCGGCTATGTGGGTCAGTGGGTCGTCGGCACGTGCAGGCCAGGTGCGTGGTGTGGGTGGGGGCAGCGGCCTGGCCTGCAGCGGCGGGCTCTGCACAATCGATAGCGAGGGTCACTGGGCCGACACGTGCCGGCCCCACCCCATCCCACCCCAGGAATTTAATACCAGCGCACTCCGAGGCGTCCACAATTTGCATAAAATGTGCCTCTATTATCATGGAAACCGCATTTGTGTCAGGTCTGTCCGCCCTCTTAAGTGCACTAGTGTGCAAAACGTATGGATGAGAGTAACTTCAGCATGACGAGTCACTTAAGTTATTTTTTTTTTTTTAAATCTACTAGCTGAAAATTTTGTATCGGTCGGGTACTTATTTATTCCAGTCTTAAATTAGTCCATCTCTCCTTCTCTTTTCTCTCTCTGGCCACTTTCTCTTTTCTTCTCTCTCTGTCCATCTCTTCCTCTCCTCTCCAACCTTGTCCTCTCTCTCTCGCTGTGTTCATCTCCTCATCGCCCCTCTCTTTCTCCACCCCTTTCTCTCTCTCTCTCTATTTCCTCCTACCCCCTCTCTGTCCATCTCCAACTTCCCCTTTTCCTGTCAATCATGTCCTAATCTCTCTGCCAAATTCGTATCTACCTTCTCAGTTCATCGTCCCCTACATCTGTGATAAATTATGTACCTTTGTTAACCTTCATCGTGATCGGTGAAGTGTTGTCTAAGTATTTGGGGGGGGGGGGGGGGAAGGGGGTAATGAAACAGCCGCTTTCCTTGAATCCTTTTATTTCATCCACACCCGTTACGCGCTGTATTTTAGGGCATCAGTGGACCTAATATCTGGAAATTACACATTTGCTAACTGATATAGCCTCAACATTTTATAGACAGTTGATTCTGTTTTAATCGAAGTTAATATAAGATACATTTTATAGTCTCGCGAATTTCTTGGTGTTCTTCCCACCTGAATCCACACAGCTTGGCTACGATTTGTGAAAAAGGAAATACAACATTAGATGAACTATCAATTGTAGTTACCTTACTGTCCTTCTAAATAGTCACCTCCAATAAACATGAACCGCTGACCTCTGCGATTCGTGTCCCGGAAACTTTGCACGATGACTTCCTTTTGGATGGTGTTCAAAATCCTTGCCACATTTCGCTGGATGCGAGGAATATTGTCAAATCCCTTTCCTTTAAAAGCGAGTTTGAGTCCAAGTAATAGAAAGAAGTCTGGAGGATTGAGATCCGGTAAGTATGGTGGGTGTTCATGTTTCACCACCCTCTTTTTTGCCAGAAACTGTTTGACAAAATTGGATATGTATGGGCGAGAGTTGTCGTGGAACTTGGACATCAACCATACTCGTCGGATTTCATTCCTCCAGATTTCTTTCTATTACTTCGACCAAAACTCGCTTTGAAAACAATGATATCTGACAATATTCCTGTTCTCCAACGAAACGTGTCGAGGCTTTCGAACACCATCCTAAAGGAAGACTTCGTGCAAAGTTTCCAGAACATATATCGCAGACCTCAGTGGTACGTAGGTATGGGAGGTGACTGTTTCGAAGGACAGTAAGGTAACTGTAGGTCATAGTTCATCTACGGTAATGTTACAGAACTATTCACGGAACTTTATTGGCCGAGGTTATATACAAATTTATCGTGTGGCAGTTGCTGGTGGTGGTAAATACAGTAGCAGATCGCTGATGCGGTACAGTCGCCGTTTATGTATCTTTTCGCCGTCCTTTTCTTAGACGACATTACCCGGGTTGCGCCATCTTGGAGGTCAACACGTCAGAAGGAACTCAGCTCGATGAAACTTCCGAGCATAAAAATAAATAGAAATAAATCCTTCAGTACAATAGAACTCAAAAGGGAATTGAAAAGATTTCACAATGATAAAACTCACACGTTTCTTTGGGGGCATATGGTATAATTTATTATCTTAATTGTAAACATTGCGTTGACGAAAAGATTTTTATTTCATGACTAGTTTCAGCAGACTTTGTGTAAACCTCAGATGTTCGTTACTCATACTTGGAGAAAAATAACAAAGGTCGACAAATTTTGACTTTTTGTCTAGGGTTTGCATGAAAATATGAATTTCTGACTAAATTGACCCTGCTGATTACAAATCTGCAGCCTGTTTCTCTGTAGCACGTCAGGTATTTGCACCACCACTATCATCATCATATACACCATTGTCTAACTCTGCGCCCAATGAAATTGGAAATTGGAAAGCAATTACGGGACAATGGAAACGAAATGGAACAGTAAAGTGGTTAAAAAAAGAATTGGAAGAAAGGCATATGAATTATAAGAAGCAAATATTACGGTGCGCACTTACCAGGTAGAGGTATTACTTCCGTTTTCGTTTGCCCGTGAATGAACGCTTGATATCCTTCCTCTTGTGTGTCACTTCTCCTTCACGTGTGATGCACCAACAGTAGTCAGCCATCATGATTATTCCCCAACGACCTTGATATCGATGTTCCTGATGAAATCGTTCACCATGTTCCTCTGATGTGTCAGCCAATTTTTTTTGAAAACTCTTTAAGTGTGACATTGGAAAATGTAGTTTTAGAGAGACCTTGCATCCTAACTGTTTAAAGGACTGTAGCATGTCTTCCACTATTTCCTTGTAATGAAGCTGCTTATTCTGGCCAAGGAAACGATGCACAACATTTTTTAAACTTCTCCAAGCTTGAAGTTCTATTTCCATCATAGAACTGTCAAAGTGCTCATCAGACATCAACTTCCTTATATCTGGTCGAGCAAACATCCCTCTTTTCAACTTTGCAGCCGATAGATTTGGGAATTGCCTACACAGGCATTGGAAACAGTTTCCTGTTTTGTTCAGTGCTTTAACATACTGCTTCATGAGTCCTAATTTGATGTGCAGTGGAGGCAATAAAGTATGATCTGGATTCACCAAATGTTCATTCACTATGTTCTTTGATCCCACTGTCAGATTTTACCTCTTAGGCCACTCTCTCCTACTCCAATGCTCATGATAAGCTCTACTGTCCCATTCACACATATAGCAAGGCATCTTAGTGTACCCTGCTTGCTGACCAAGAAGAATACCAATCACTTTAAAGTCACCACACACACACTTCACATTTTGTAGAAGTATTTTCATGGTATTGTATGTCTCTTTTAAATGTACTGAATACGCAATTGGAATTGACCCTAGGTCATTTCCAATATGTAGCTACACTGCTTTCAAACTTCGCTTTGAAGAATCTATAAACACCCCAAAATAAAATTCACAGTTGAACACCAAACACAACAAGGTATTAATTTTCTTGACCTTAACATAACACATCACAACAATAAACACAAATTCCAAATTTACAGAAAACCAACAACTTCAGATGTAATTATAAATAACTCCTCTTGCCATCCACAACAACACAAACTTGCATTTTTTAAATCAGCATTGAACCGTACAAATAAAATTCATGCTGAACCTGCTACAAAAACAAAAGAAATTAACATTCTACATCTACATCTACATGGGATACTCTGCAAATCACATTTAAGTGCCTGGCAGAGGGTTCATCGAACCACAATTATACTATTTATCTCCCATTCCATTCTCGAATAGCGCGCGGGAAGAAAGAACACCTGAATCTCTCTGTTCGAGCTCTGATTTCTCTTATTTTATTCTGATGATCATTTCTACCTATGTAACCATAGGCTGCAACAATGATTATGACCCAACCATAATTGACAAATTAGATAAAAAATTACAAACCAACCATACAGAGCCTATAAACCAACCATCAGAAGCAGAACAATCCAAATATATCTCAATGCCCTTTGTCGGAAACATATCATATCAACTTGCAAAACTCTTTAAACCACACAATGTCAACATATGTCTTCACACAAACAATAAAATACAAAACAAAATAGTTCACAACACTAAATCAACCAACACACCTTTTCAAAAATCTGGCATATACAAATTAAAGTGTGATAGCTGCTCATGCTACTATATAGGACAAACAGGAAGGAATTTTGAAATACGATACAAAGAACATATTGATGCACTCCGTTTAAAAAATTTAAACAAGTCAAGCTTTGCAGCCCATCTGGCTGAAAACAGCCATTCCATAACAAACATAAAAACCAATCTCCAAATACTACACACTGCAGACAAAGGAATAAAGATGGACCTTTTAGAACAGGTTAGAAATTTTCATCCATAACAATACAGAACCACACACAATTTTAAATGAACAAACAGAACTGGCAAACAACTCTTTCTACAAAAATTTTAAAGTCTCTTTAAGCCTGAGGAAACCAAACATACATACACATACTTAGATCACCTAACACCTACCCCCCCCCCCCCCCTCTTTGCCATTCCCAAATACTACTCCAACCACAGATGTTTAATCTTATAAATAAAATCTATGAATTTTTCTTCACATGTAACAATAGTGCTACCATTACAGTAATAAGAAATTAAGAAGCCACCACTGTAAGAAAATATTGTAAATAGAAATGTATGAACACTTAAACCATTGAAACTGTAACTGGTAAATTAATTTAAAATAATATCTATGCATCTACTGACATCTTTGACAATTAGCTGTACATATCTCTGAATTGTTTACATTTGTAAAACATGTGGAAAGCGAGTGTTGTGTTGTGTGTGCATCCATTGAGCACTAAAATGCTTGAAAAATCACAGACCATCAATCAGAAATGTGAACCAACTGTAAGTAGCTATTTAGACTACAATTTAAACTTGCAAATATTGAAATTTAGTGCCAATGACAAAGCTCACACATAATAATTTTCTATCTCACCACAGCCAAACGTATTCCACAATGTTATAAGCAACTTCTAAACCATGTACACCGCCTGATGATGAACTGCCAGGCAGTTCGAAACCGGTTGTGGTAATAAATACATACAAAAGGTGACTGGTTGCTGTTATTTTCTGACGTCTTTAATCAACACAGTCGCAGGTTCCACACTTTCAGAATGGATACAAGTTTAATTTATAAACAATCTCCATTCCTTACTCTCATACTTCTGAGCTCCCATTTTCATCACTAAACCGACGATGTCTTTGCAGAACACCATTAAACCATCTTCAACAGAAAATTCCCTGAAATCTTTTCACGATTTCTGTACAATGAATATGATGTACCGTGTGCAAGTAAGTTATTTTCACTGAGACGTGATCCCAGTAGTTGTGCTGCATCTTTTGAGAGTCCTAAGTCTTTCACCAAATTGTAAAGTTCTGTTTGAGTAAGAGGTTTTGGGCTAATATCGGTACCACACTCAGAATAGTCGGATTCACTGCTTTCTTGACTCACATCTGGTTCAGAGAATTCAAGAGAATCCACTGATGTTGGTGGAGAGGGGATTGGTAGCCCTGGGCCATGAGGAACAGGTCTAATTGCCGAATCTAAGTTTGGATACGATACGTTATTCATGTTTCTTCTGTTGTATACCGTTACATTCATCATACAGAAGTAACAGTCATCAACATGATTCTTCTGTTCACGCCATACCATAGGAATTGCGAAGTTCAAGCACTTGATTTTACCTTCACTCCATTTCCTTAACTGCTCCACACATGTATGGCACACAATGTGAGGACCAAATGAATTGTCCTGATCGCCGAGCTTCATGCCGAAATATGCAAAATATGACTTCTGCACAAATTTTGTTATCTGTTGACGTCTTGCACGTATCACATAATTTCCACAGATATAACAAAATGTATCAGGGTTATTCACACACTGCCTTCCCGACATTTTTAAAACACCTTCAGTGAAATACTACCACTCACAACAAAGCGCGAAATCACAATTCTGCAGCTGTAGCCTCACTCACTGATTTCTGTGGCGATAATGGAACGTCAGCTCCAAGATCACTAGCCCCCTCTGCCTCTCCTTCAGACAAAAAATGCAGCGTTGCCACATTTCTGTAGTTGTGGACACTGCAAAACATAGATTTCGCAGCTAATGGTAGGTTTGGAGTGGGGTAGCTGTGCAGAAAAAACTGAGGGTGATGGAAAAAAAACTTATATGATTTTCATATTCAGGGCTGCAAATTTAGTAAAGAACACCACTTACTTTCCAAACCCCAGAATCCATGTCGACCTGTGTAATCAACCGTCTCATCACTATGTTCAGAGCATACTCAGATTTAAAAGATACGTCACGTTATTGGATTGTCAAAGTAGTAATACAACTGAAATAAAACATTTTATCTGTAATGCACTTCATATTGGAGATAAAAATGTCAGTGATCAGCATCCGAAGATGGCAGATAGTGCTGAAATTAGTCACGAAATAAAAATCTTTTCATCATAGCGATCTTGGCAATCAACATAATGAACTACGCAATAAGAAGGGATCAATGAGGGCCATTCACAGGGTGAAGTAGGAACGCATTCTCCACCCTTATCTCTCAGGCAAAAGAAATAATACTTCCTTCAACAACACTACATATTTGCCATTGTTTTTCTAATGGGAGTACGTTTTGAGCAGGGTTGGAACTTCAACTTTTTAATGGCTACTTAAAAGTTGGCATTCGTCCTCTAAAATATTAAAAATGCTCTATAACACAAGAAAAATATCATATTTGCGCTCTTGTTAGGAACAGGATAATATCGTTTTTCAGTATACGTTATTAGTTTCGTAAATTTCGGTACTATTTTTTATTGTTTTCTGTATTGTTTTTTGTCAATATTGGTGCTTCTTTTGGGAAATTCAGTGCTAATTTGCTACCAATTTAACAATTTTTTGTCAATTTAGATTTTCTTCTATTTTCATATAATTCATTTTCCAACTTCTGTGTAACTTCGATGATTTCCTTTAATTAATGCTTTCGGTGTTAGTAGTTATTAATAATATCAACTTTTTTATGCTGTTCGGTGTAATTCTTTGGGAATAAATGGCTGCTTTTTTTCAATTTCATTTTTAGTTTAATGCAATTTTAGTTTTATTTCGTCACATGTACCCAAATGGTTTTTTTTTTTTTTTTTTTTTTTTTTTTTTTTTTTTTTTTTTTTTTTTTTTGCACTGTGACCGCCAAGAAGTATCGTACACTGGCTGCAGATCATGTACACCTCTTCGTGACGATCACGTTTCCAAACAGCAATGGAATTTTTCAATAACGTAATGCGTCATCTCATAAGGCAGGGAGTGTGACAAAGTACTAGGGGACAACGGATATGAAATCGAACAGACACATTTCGGGCGTGATTGAACGTGGTGTTGGAGCTCACCGGCCCCCTACCCGAAATTTACGGAAATTATGTGACTGGTGTGCCCAGAAGCTGTGTCAGCTCCCTGCAGCCACCTACCAAAGCCTCACTGGCTGATGCGTGTCCATTGCATTGCATGCACTGTTGCAGCAGCTAGTAGTGAGGCCTCACTTCGGCATCTTACCGTAACAAACGGCAAGAATTCCGTACATGCTGCTGAAGGAAAATGACGTGAACTGTTAGAGGTGTATATTAGTTCTTCATATGAACTAACAATGACGGCGCGTCCTGTGTGTTGACTGGTTCAATGAACCCCTTGGAAAAAGCTCTTTGTGAAGATAAGTAAATAAATGAATCAAATAAAACCTGTAACTCTTCAGGCTTTCCTGGCGATCTAGTGACATGCTGGGTAGTCGGGTGTTCTGCTGGATGTCAGTGTCTACTCTGCACAACATTTCGGCCACGTAACTCGTAACCTTCATCAGGTGTGACCTGAGACAGCTTTCTGAGTGGACCGGGTCCAGTATTTATGTCTGCGGCCTTCCCCCTCCAGCGGAGGTTGTAGGTGCTTTATCGGTGGTCCGCACCTGTCAGACTCGACTCTGCTGTCTGGCGCTCCGTTTGCGGTCCGCGCCCTCCCGCTGAGCTGTTCTGGAGCATTGATATTCTGTTTTCCATTTGCTGTGGCCTGGGTGCTCTCTCTGTGGTCCGCGCCCGCCAAACCCACCTCCGATCATGCCGTCTGCAGTTTGGCGTTCCGTTTGCAGTCCGCGCCCGCTCTCTGAGGTGCTCTCGGGCGCTGATGTTCCGTTTTCCCTCTGCTGCAGTCCTTGGTTCTCCCTCTGAGGTCTGCGCCCATTGTGCCCATTGTGTATCTTCAGTCCCGTCCTCCTGGTGCTCTGCTTGGGGAACGTTCTCCATTCCTCCAGCGCTTGTATCTATGTTATACTGGCGCTGTCCTCGTTGCTTCTTTAATAGTTCCAGAGCCAGGTCCCAGGCTCTACTTAGTTGGTAGCCTGTGTTTCGTTCATGAGACTGTCAGCCCCTTTGATCTCTATTGACTCCTTAATAACACTGTCCCAAAATCTGGGTGTCTGTGCCAGAATCTTGGTGTCATTGTAGTTCATGACATGATCCAGCTCCAGACAGTGTTCAGCAATGGCTGACTTTGTCACTTGCCTTAATCGGGTGTGCCTTTGATGCTCCTTGCACCTGATGTTCACTGTTCTGGTGGTATGGCCAATGTAGGACATTCCATATTGACAAGGGATGCTATAAATCCATGGTTTCCGTAACCCGCAGGTCGTCTTTAACATTTCCCACAAAGCCCTTGATCTTGCTGACTGGACAGAAGACGCACTTGATGTTGTGTTTACATAGAATTCTACTGATTCTGGCAGAAATAGAACCAGCATAGGGCAGATACGCCGTCTTCTTTGCTTCCTCTGCTTCTTGAACCTTTAGTGTGAGGGCTGGTTGGAATGCCCTCTCAATTTCTCTTGTCGTATATCCATTTTTGCAGAACACTGTTTTCAGATACTCAATTTCTGTAGGTAGACTTTCTTGGTCCGACAAGGCACTTGCTCTGTGGACTAATGTCTTGAGGACCCCATTCTTCTGTGCAGGATGGTGGCAGCTGCTAGCCTGCAGATATAAGTCAGTGTGTGTTGGTTTCCGATAAACACTGTGGCCAATTGATCCATCTGCTTTCCTTCTTACTAGCACATCCAAAAATGGCAGCTGAGCAAGAAAGAACAGCAGACGGATGAAACTCGCACTGTGACAACGCACGACAAGTTTCATGACGTATTTCCTCAGCTGATTTTTTGGAGAAAGGACTCAACTTTGCTCCTACCCCCAAGTTCAGGCGGAAGTCGAGCTGCTACCTGTTCAACAGCACTAATAATTTCTGCGACCGGTGTGAACTTGGGGGTAGGAGCAAAGTTGAGTCCTTTCTTCAAAAAATCAGCTGAGGAAATACGTCGTGAAGCTTGTCGTGCGTTGACGAAATCCAAGCCCATGAAGTCGAACATCACTAGTAATGAGAGGGCGGCCATTCGTGACCTGAGGGAGCGCCTTGAAATTGTTGTCTTACCGGCTGACAAAGGCAATGCTACGGTTGTTGTCTCCCATAAGGACTACACTGAAAAGATGCAGAGCCTGCTAAATGACGATTTCTACCGGAAGATCAGCGTTGACCCCACAAAGAAGGTGGAAAACAAGACGAGGGCGCTTCTCAAGGATGCGGATTTACCGGAGGCTGTCGCCAAGAAACTGCTACCTCAAGGTCCGGTACCGCTAAGACTTTGTGGACTCCCTAAGGTTCACAAAGATGGGGTGCCGTTGCGTCCCATTGTCAGTAACATCAGAGCACTTACATATTTGTTGGCCAAATACTTGACGGGAATATTAAGTCCTTATGTGGGTAAATGCCCTCATCACATCCGTAATTCCGTGGATTTTGTTAAACGCCTTAACAGCTTCAGGCTGGATGAGTCAGATATCATGGTGAGTTTTGACGTCGTTTCGTTGTTCACGAGGGTTCCCCTTCGAGAGTCGCTAGATTTTATTGGTCAGATGTTTGATGAGAAGACCACCGAACTTTTTAGGCATGTCTTGACCTCCACGTATTTTCTTTTCAATGGCGAATACTACGAACAAACGGAGGGAGTCGCCATGGGTAGCCCACTCTCCCCTGTGGTCGCAAATTTGTGCATGGAGAATTTTGAGGAGGAAGCCCTGGCATCATCTGAATGGAAACCTACTGGCTTTTTCCGTTACGTGGACGACACTTTCGTCATCTGGCCACATGGTGTGGATAAACTCCTTGACTTCCTTACACATCTGAACTCCATACACCCCAACATCAAATTCACTATGGAGACTGAAACGGAGGGTAAATTGCCGTTCCTTGACGTCTTGGTCAAGAGAAGAGCTGATGGTACCCTGGGTCATAGTGTATATCGGAAGACAACGAACACTGATCTGTATTTACACGCAGACAGCTGTCACCACCCTTCACAGAGGAATGGGGTACTAAAAACTCTAGTACATAGGGCGCGCACTATCTCCGACGCAGAGAGTCTGCTCCAGGAATTGGAACACCTGAGAACTGTATTTCGAAAAAATGGGTAGGGTGGCAGATTCATCGGGCTCTCCGCCCAACCACTACAACAGAACCTGTGGAAACGGATGAAAACACGAGGGAGGATGTAAGTACTGTGTTCGTTCCATATACCGGCGCACTCTCGGGGAAGATCGCCCGCATTTTGAAAAACATCAGGTTGGAACTGTTTTTTGTCCGCCGAATAAAATTCGTGCACTGGTGGGGAGCGCTAAAGATTATCTCGGTTTGGGGAAGGCCGGCGTGTACCAGATTCCGTGTCAGTGTGAAAAGTCATATATTGGACAGACGATGCGTACCGTCGAGGATCGATGCGTTGAACACCAAAGGCACACACGATTGATGTATCTGAGCAAGTCGGCGGTCGCTGAACATTGTTTGTCGGAGAATCATGCGATGGAGTATGAACGCACTAGGATTCTGGTACAGACGTCGAGATACTGGGACTGCGTCGTTAGAGAGGTCATTGAAATTCACACAAGTGACAACCTCATAAACCGTGACTGTGGCTATAATCCTAGCAAAGCTTGGGAATCAGCTATTGGGTTAATTAAGAGTAAATCTACCAAACGTAACGAAGTGACGACCACGGCGGACAGAGCCCTCACATCGACGTAATCTCAGACGCCGTCGCAATCGGTTCCACTGCGCGGCCGCGGCGCGGGGCGCGGACCGCGGAGGGATCGCTCCGCTGGACGAGGGTATTTAAATGGCCCGCTACCGGGCTAGAACCCAGTTCCCTTCGAGCAGCCGTAGCGTTTCCAGGAGCTCAGTCCGTCAGTTCACCTGATGATGGCGACATGTATGATCGCCGAAATATTGTGCCCGTTGGACACTATAGACCGGCAGTACACCCATGGATATTTTGTTTATTTATTTTGTTCTAATAAAACCCCATGTCAATCCAAGCATGTGTAAGTAATGAGAAGGTACTCTACAGGATTGGTGGAGAGGAGAAATTTGTGGCAAATTTGATTGAAAGAAGGGATCTGTTATGAGACACATTCTGATACATCAAGGTGTCACCAGCTTAATATTGGAAGGACGTGTGTATGTGTATGTGTGTGTGTGTGTGTGTGTGTGTGTGTGTGCGTGCGTGCGTGCGTGCGTGCGGAGGTGGGACGGAAGAGGGAAACGTTGAAGGGACAATCAGACAAGTACAGTAAGTTCAAGTGACTGTGAGTGGCTGTGGTTATTCGGAAACGAAGAAGCTTGCTCAGGACAGAATAACCTGGACAGCTGCTTTCAGCCGAGCGGTCTAAAGCGTCTCGCTGCGGAGCGCGTGGTTGCTCGCCGTGGAGGTTCGAGTCCTCCCTGGGGCATGGGTGTGTGTGTTTGTCCGTAGGTTAGTTTACCTAGGTTTAAGTAGTTTGTAAGCTACGGATTGATGACCACGCAGTTTGGTCCGATAGATTTACAGACATTTGAACAGCTGCTTTCAAATAGGTTCAAATCAAATGTTTCTACAGCTGTGGTCAACGCTCCTTAGACTTACATAGTACGTACACACTTAAAATAACTTACGCTAAGTGCAACAAACATATACACACACCCATGACCGAGGGAGAACTTGAACCTCCGACGGGAGCGGCCGTGCAATCCAAGGCAAGGCGCCTTAGACCACACGGTCATTCCCGCACGGCTTCAGATAAGTCTTCCGGTTGAAGACCAAAGTAATTTCCAGAAACCCCCACGGGAGTAGCCGAGCGATCTGGAGCGCCACGTTGTGGATCGCACGGTCTCCCGCGTCCGAGGTTCGAATCCTTCATCAGCCATGGATGTTTGTGTCGTCTTTAGTATAAGTTAGTTCATAAGTAGTTTGTAAGTTTAGGGACTGATGACTCTGCAGTCAAGTCCCTTAAGCTTAACAAACATTTGAACATTTTTCAACTTCCACAATAACAGAAACAAATACGAAGAATATGCCTTGCGCTGCACAAAAAATTAACTTATTTTTTGGAAGTACTATTTTCATTGTAATCTGTTTGAATGCAGTAGTTATTTTCTGATTTTTATTCGTCTAGTTTTTACCGGTGCTGAACAGTGCGAGGACTACTGTCTAGAAACAGAATTCGTGTAGCACTGAAGATAATTTCCAGTGTTTCGAATATTTTGAATGAGAAACAAAATGTATGTCATCAGTGATTTCTTTAGGGCAGCTCCTCTTCGTATGGCTGGTAACTCGAGTTCCGCCAGTTGTAAGGCAGCTCTTATGCGCACTTCTCATCGCTTTGCCTTATTTTCCTGTTGACCGAATCTGTCCGTTGCTCACCTATCGGGTGGCGCTTTCTGCTGCGTGCAGTCGTCGGCATATGTGGACGATACGCCGCCATACAGCCCGTTATCTGGCCAGTTTGGCAGGATTTCCGCTTTTATCTCTTGTATTGAACGGATACCCGATCGTTTGCAGCATGAAGAGAGTGTAGTGCCTGCATCTGGCAGTTTATATGCGTGCCCTGTGGCGATAAGCAACACACAGGCAACCAGAAAAGAAAGGTACGTGATGACAGCTTTACCATAACTTTGTCTCAGAACTTCGGTGAAAATGTTCAAATGTTTGTATAGCTTATGGGCGTGGCGTAACTAGGACTTGACTTTGGGGGGGGGGGGGGGGGAGGAATAGATCTGCTTGACGAGCAAACTTTAGTCAGTTTCCAGACTGACTACCATCTACCACTTACGTTGAAGAAACTAATTCACTCCCATCCAATGAAAGCTTATGGTAAAACACCCCAAGTTTCCAATCTTTACCAAATTGCTGTTATATGATTTCTTCTTTCTTTCTCTCTCTCTCTCTCTCTCTCTCTCTCTCTCTCTCTCTCTCTCCTTTTTTTTTTTTTTTTTTTTGTCGGGTTCGGGATGAGGGGGGTACTATCTCCCTCATCCCCCCTCCCCCCCCGTAGTTACGCCACTGCTACGGGGTCATCAGTCCCTAAACTTACAAACTACTTACGAACTAGGACGGCACAAATATCCATGCCCGAGGTGGGATTCGGACCCCCGAGCGTAGTGGCCGTGCAGACCGTGACTGGAGCGCCTCAGTCCCCTCGGCCACCGCGGCCGGCCAACTTCGGTGAATAATCGGAAGAAAACACAAGTACTCTAACTGCGACATAGAATTAGTGTGGTGTTAGATGAAGAAGGAGAATAAAAAGAAAATTAGAATCACGAAATAATTCTCTGAACGTGATCTATAGTAAGTTTTGTAGTGTAAACTGAAATGATGTGGAATCATTTAACTCCATTTCACAAAAAACTGTTTGCTTCAAGGGTATTTCTAGGAGATTAAAAATCATCAACACAGACTTCTATTTGTGATGGTGTAGAAGTGAACTCTCGTAAAGAGTTAAAAAAAGTATTAACAATTTTAATGCAAATTATCTCGCCACACTTTTGGCGCCAAAATAAAAGTAATATTAAAAGTAACAATAATAAATAAATAACTAAATATGATTTGACAATTTCGGAAGCTCAGAATCGCACGAAACGATGCTCAGAATAACACTCGATCATAAAAACAATAGTGGCCTGAATAATTTCCTTCAAAATGCTACATTCTACAACTTTGTAGCATTACATTACATATTTTCGCGTAAATTATCAGCGACGCTTGTTATCAGCGTATCAGTTCTCGTTTCAAAATATACCTCTGCCGATTTTTGGTTTTTTATGGTCAAATTTTTTCCTCTGACTTGGAGAGAGAACGAAAGCGCACTTCATCTTTTTTCTCTACACCGTGATACTGATCGAACGCCTCTTTTTCTCAGGAATTATAATAAATGCAAGTATGAGCAAGGTTTTGTTTTTATTGCAATAAGCCACCTTTATTGAGATTAATTCATGCTTTTGACTCCTCAGTTCAAAATGACCCATCTATTTCGGATTAATTGCCATCCCACATTGCTTTCACCAAGCCAAGTAAGAAGATGCTTGGCCGCCATTGCGGTTCGCTTCGCAATTGCACTCAAATTTAATTCAATTTCGTTTCTTTTCAACATTCCTTTCATACTGATTATGTTTTCTTCAGAGCCTGCAATCAATGCTTAGTTCCTTCAGAGACAGATAGTTTTTCGATTTACTCACCTATTGAGATAATTTTTAAACACGGTCGCAAACTTCATTCCGCGAAGCGTAATAATAACGAAACATCTCGATACGTCGAAAAGTTACATGTTTCATTTAATTATCCGAACCAAGTTATCAGTTTCAGCTCATCACAACCTCACAGACGCTTCGAATGCATTGTGTTGCAGTTATGTTCGTCCCATGGCTCACGAATCAACAGCAGAAAGACCAACTCCTCGCAATCCGTAAACAACTTTCGGATCTCTCAAATGAGAACGAGATGTTGCGTAAGAGAATTGTGATGTGATGTGGATCTGTGGTTATGATGTTAATCGTGCAGTAACCGCGCGAGTTTCTGTACCATTAGTAGTCGCTGTGGGCTGCCAGTTCGCATCGAAATAAATGTGGATTTATAAATAAAAATCAACAAAGTACTTTAGAGTATGTATTTTATATTATTTTAATAATCAAGTACATAGGTTCTAGGGGAAAAAACATTCTGCCTAATTTCACAGATATTTTACGTTACTTTATATGTACACTTGTTTTGTTTCGCAAACCAGTAGTGTTAATAACATCGTAATCAGGATGAAGTACACACTTTCGTTACTACAGTCCTTCAGCCCATACATTGTTGAAATAATGCGATCAGTTATGGCTTTACTGTACTAGGTTTAGATGGAATACCAAAGTGCAGCGAATGAAAATTTGTACCCGGCCGGGATTCGAACCCGGGATCTCCTGCTTACTAGGTAGACGCGTTGAGCACTCCGCCACCGAGGACACAGTGACCAGTCAGACTGCAGAGGACTCTTCCCTGCACGTCTCCCGCCACACCAAAATCTCCATTCGCCACCGCGGTGGCCAGGCGGTCTACGGCACGCCAGTCACAGTGTGCACGGCCACTACGGTCGGGGATTCGAATACCCCCCCCCCTCGGGCATGGATATTTGTGCCGTCCTTTGTATTAGCTAGTTCATAAGTAGTTTGTAAGTTCAAGGACTGATGACCCCGTAGTTAAGTCCCATAAGCTCTACAAACATCTGGACATCTGATACATTCGCCACGCTCTCTCTTTCATTCGACGCACTTTGGTATTCCATCTAAACCTAGTGAAACCATAACTGATAGCAAATTGCGATTTATTTCATTCATTGAACGCTGTAACGTCGTCAAAAATATGTAATTCCATACTTTATTAGTTACAGGCTTCCATTTTTAAACAATCTAAGCAAACAACACATGCGTTACTTCATATAGATCCATTCTGAATATATATATATATATATATATATATATATATATATATAGTGACCTGAACCTAGCTAAATAATGTAACTACTACAAGTTAACACTAAAATAATACGAAACCATATGAGACTGAACCGCAATAAAGCGATAATGACTTACCTTTCATAATTTCTTCGAATGTCAAGAGTAAAATTAACACGAACACCGTTGATCGCGCGCGGAACGTCAATTCGCAGTTGTTGACTGCCAGTACTGCTGAATTTTGCAAGGTACTCAGCTTGTGGTACTACTTTGTCCTTAAAGATTAAAACGATAGAAAAAAGATACATTCGTGCAGACTACGTTTGTATAGCTTATGGGACTTAACTACAGGATCATCAGTCCCTAAACTTACAAACTACTTATGAGCTAGCTAGCACAAAGGACGGCACAAATATCCATGCCCGAGGGGGGATTCGAACACCCGACCGCAGTGGCCGTGCAGACCGTGACTGGCGCGCCGCAGTCCCCTCGGCCACCGCGGCCGGCCAGGCTATTAGTCTAAAAGTGACAACATTAGGGTTAGGACCAACGTTCACCTTCGTAATGGGCCAGGGAAGCTGGTTCTATTGTGCTGTGACGCCTGCGTGAAAATGTGAGAAGGCAACGGTCTGAAATGTGGCGAGACATTTCATGGCACTTGCATAACGATAACGTAGCCCCTGATTCGTCTTTGTTGGTGCGTGAGTATGTAACACGCTCAGCTGTACCGCACTTCCAGCATATAGCTACTGCTCACATCTACTTGCCCCAAAGTACGGCACAACTATAGTGTTAACCCTAACAGGATTTTGGTTGACCAAGTAAATTACTTAAAGATAAGATATCTAAGATCAGTCTGTAGTCACAGAGTTTAAGTTTACTTTGTCAGAGATCAGGCACTGAATTATCAACCTGCATAGACTTCCCAATTTTCGCGCAAAAATAATAACTAATTCAAAATACTCCACTAATAAACAATCGGTCGGCGGCCTAATTAGGCAAAAGCACCAAATTTCTGCAATTTGACCTTAATGTGTTGCACTTGTTTCTGTTTAGCAAAGTTATTATAGTATGCATAAATAAAAATAAAATAAATTTCAGTATGTAAAATTTTCATCGATATTTTAATCAGTAAAGTATTAGTAATAAAATAATAAAACTCTGGACTACCTCTTATTGTTGTGTACTATGGTTTTCAATCACTACTTTTTCCTTAACAATCAGAAAATAAAACATTAAATACTTTCAGCATTGAACAAACTTCTAAGAAAAATATACCATTCAGATTTGCATTTCTAGTAATAAGATACTCGACAGACATTAAATATGTGTATCCAAATCCTTTCTGAAGTCAGTTAAACCAACTAATCTTTTGTATCTTATTTTGTGTGGTGTTCAACTTTCATAAATTTAAGAATCATCACATTTCCTAACATTTATGAAATCACTGAATAATTTTAACAGTGCAGGATACTTGGACTTCAGTTGTTTCAGTGGGATAAGGACTCTGTCCAGGTGAATGACGTTCGCTACAATGATGGTGAAGATTTTCGTGGTTAAGTTTGAATTGTTCGTTATTAAACTTCACACGTATAACTGTCTTCTGAACCATGCACATACAGACTAATATAAGTTATTATTTTTACAACCTCAGGTGGTAGCGGCGGTAGGCTGTAACGCAGATGGTTTGCCAGCAACTTTACAATGTGGCTGTTGATAGTAACAAGCTCAATATTCCTCTTCTTGTTGTCGGACTTTTACCAACGCGAGCTTAAACTGATTCGCCACACACATTGCTGTTCCTCAGAGTCACATCCTAGGCGATTTCCAACAATAAAGACCAGTGATAGTAGCGCCACTTTCCGCAGGTCTGCTCACAGTGAAGACCTGTCACTCAGTGCTGCCACACATACCGTGGTCGCCGCATTTCGCCCGCCAAAACCACCTTTTCCCATGCGTCAGAATACTTTCCGTTTTGAACACTTCCTTTATATTACATGGAATTTGAACCCTAGTTCAAGGATCAACTAATACATTAACGTTTGTACATAATTATTCACAACTATAAATTCTTTCATCAAAACCAATCCTAATTAACGTTTTTGTGTTAATATACTGAGTAAATATAAAAGCTGATTTTATAACTGAGTGATCAAAGAAGGCAATGTTACAGATATTACACTACACATTTAAGGATCGATTGATTAATATTGAAAATAATCTACACAATAAATAAATAAGATGCTTTCGACCAAAGTGTCACAAGTATCGCACAAAAAACGAAATCACTTTACTAACTCATCGTCCGTACTCTCCATACCTGACGCCTGCCAATTTTTTTCTACTTCAAATGTTGACAAATCCGTTGAAAGGACGAAGATTTTGAACGGTAGACGAGATAAAGAAATTGGCTGACGTTGTTTCGCGCGATCCAGCAAAGATAGGGTTACCATACGTCCTCTTTTTCCCGGACATGTCCTCTTTTGAGGCAAAAAAATGTGTCCGCCCGGAAATGATAAAATTCTACTAAATGTCCTCTTTTTTTGGGTTCCGAATAAGAAAATTTATTTTTGTGTCATTTGCGACAACGGGTTCGTTCCCACTGCAGTTCCAAACTGTTCGCAACTATTACGCACATACACAGAGCGAAATTTCCGATCACAATTTCGCTCTCCGCATGAATCTGACAGTTGCAAACGATTCGGAACTTCTCTGCGAAGAGACCCGGTTGTCTATCCTGTATTCAATCAGTGTATTCTGAATTATGTACTTTGGTGTTGCTTTTGATATACTTTGTGGCTTTGCTATAATTTGTGGCTGTATTGTGTGTTTGAGATTGTAGGTAGCCTTTTACTTCAAAATAAATCATGAACTTAAAATGCCGAATACAAAGTCACTGTTAAATGATGTGCGCCGCGGTGGAGTAGCCGAGCGGTCTAAAGCGTCTCGCTGCGGAGCGTGCGGTTGCTCGCCGTGAAGGTTCGAGTACTTCCTGGGGCATGGGTGTGTGTGTTGTCCTTAGGTTAGTTTACCTAGGTTTAAGTAGTTTGTAAGTTACGGACTGATGACCACGCAGTTTGGTCCGATAGATTTACGAACATTTTTGAAATGATGTGCTCTTGGAGAAAAACAGAGAAAGATTATTTTAAAATATTTAAAAAATTGTCATACCAGCAGCTGAAGTGTGGTGTGCACTTTTCAATCAGTCATATAGTGTTGTTAGTTATGCAAAAAATTGTAGAATTCTTTTTTTCCTATACCTAGTCATAATGATAGCACAGAACGTGTGTTTTCTCTGGTGAACACACGTTGGACAAAAGACAGGAATAGATTTTAAATAGAAAATATAAAAGCTACTGCATGTGTGCAGTATAATTTCAAACATTTGAAATGCCTGAGCTTTTATCTGTACTTGTTGAAAAACAAAAATATCTTGAGAGAGATTTCGTCGTCCTCCAAATATAGTTGGTTCAAAAGTGAAAAAGACAAAAATGAGAGAATTAAGACGAATAAACTATCAAGGTTCATAATATTATGTTTTACAACCACCACACAATGTTTCTGTTTTAGTTTGCAGTACTTTTACGTTGTTCATTAATTAAGTTATAAATTACATTATTTTAATAATTAAGTGTCCTCTTTTTTTGTATGACGTGTCCTATTTTTTGATGATGAACATATGGTAACCCTAAACAAAGAGACTTGCCAAGACTGCCTTCGGAAGTGGAAATGGCGTTGGGGGCGGTTTAAGAGTTGACCAGGAGTCTATTTCGAAGGAGACCGTGCAAAATAAGTAAAAGGCAAGAGACGAAAAATTTTGTGGACAAACATCCGAAATTATTTGAACGGAATTGGTACATTAATGTAGAATATAGGAAGATAGGCGGTTTCCGCAGAGACGGGCGACGTAACGATATGCAGGTCTTGCTGCTGTGAGATAAGCTTGCGGAAGGTGCGAGATTTACGGGAGAAGCAGAGAGCAGCAATAGCAGCATTGCGCCACGCGGTGGCGTGACTGGCTGCCTTTACGACGCTTTTATGCGCTCTCCACGTGCCGACACGTGGCCGACCCGGCTGCTTTGCACCTCTCCTCTCGCTGTCTTCACTCTGCGCGGCTTCAAACGAGTCACTGTGTTTGATACATTGCTCACTCAACCCTGTATCTACGATTTGTAATATAACTCTTTGGATTATGATCTCTGGTGGCACTAGGCAGCACTGCAGTAGTTGTGGCGGCTGCAAGTTCGTAGCAGTTGCTTGTGATGTGTTGAGCAGTGTGGTTGAATATGGAGGTGGTATACAGAGTGATTCTTATACAGCAACCAACCACTTTGGATAATGCTATTTATTAACTAAATAGCGCCGGTTTCGAACCTTTTAGTTCAAATGTTTGTAGAGCTTATGGGACTTAACTACGGGGTCATCAGTCCCTGCCGACGGCGGTGGCCGAGGGGACTGAGGCGCTACAGTCACGGTCTGCACGGCCACTATGGTCGGGGTTCGAATCCCCCCCTCGGGCATGGATATTTGTGCCGTCCTTACTTGTAGCTAGTTCATAAGTAGTTTGTAAGTTTAGGCACTGATGACCCCGTAGTTAAGTCCCATAGACTCTACAAACATTTGAACATTTGAATTTCATCAGTCCCTAAACTTATAAACTACTTATGAACTAGCTAACACTAAGGATGGCACAAATATCCATGCCCGAGGGGGGATTCAAACCCCCGACAGTAGTGGCCGTGCAGACCGTGACTGACGCGCCGCAGTCCCATCGGCCACCGCGGCCGGCCCTTTTAGTTCATCTTCAGACGGCTGTTCACGTCCACACAAATGTCACTTACATTTTTCTTTTATGGAGATCATATTTCTTGTGGTGAAAAGTCTTTGGCTGTGTGGTGCCGTCGAAAGGTCGGTTTCATTAGGTTGTGTCGCTGATTACTGCAGCTGTTGCTGCAATAAGCACTTTTTGAAACACTTTTATGGAGGAACATAGCGCGCCTGGCGAAAATATTTTGTTTGTGTGTGAGCTTATGTGTGGTTAATCGCGCTATTTTCCTCCATAAAAGTGTTTCAAAAAGTGCTTATTGCAGCAACAGATGCAGTAATTATCTAATGGAAGCGACTTTTCGATGTAAGTGAATAAATAACAAGAGAAATTCTACCATAAAAGTTTGTTCACAATATTTGTCGGTATCATGATCACATTTACGCTCGAGAAAGCCATTATAATCAGGTTTTGTATTGTAGAACACCACACAACCAAAGACTTTTCACCACAAGAAAAATTCTCTGCATAAAAGAAAAATGTTACATTTATGTGGACGTGAACAGTCGTCTGAAGATGAACTGAAAGGTTCGAAACCGGTAACGGCGCTATTTAGTTAATAAATAGCATAATCAAAAGTGGTTGGTTGATCTCTTCTTTATTATAGGAATCGCCCTGTATTCCATACACAACAACGAGCTCAAAATGTCAGTTTTTGATAAAATAGTATGGAGGTGATAGTTCATCTGTGTCTGCTATATAACGATGACTGAAGGAGATTTATGAACATTTTTTGAAAAGGGCAGACCAGATATTAAATTATATTTATTATTTCCTTGTAAAGATCGCTTGAACTAATGGCATGTTTTCAAATGATAAACTGTATAGTTCAGTTTTGAAAAAGGAAACAAAAAATATTAATTATACGAGGGTCGTCCAAAATGTAAGTTCCGTTTCTATTTCTATCCGCGGCAGCGATACGATCGCAGTTTCAAGCATGCTTGGCAGTTACTCTGACTCAAGAAGACATGTATGTCATTTTCGGTTCGCTGCAGCGGACGTGTGCTTTGTAGTGCTTCTTTATAATGTCAGCCGTAATTGAAAATGCCGCAGCATGTGAAATCAGGTCTGTGATTCGTTTTCTAAATGCAAAGAAAGTTAAACCAAAGGAAATGCATCGGCATATCTGCGAGGTTCGCAGGCAAAATGTTATGAGTGGTTCAATTGTTAGAAGATGGGTTAGACTGTTCAATGAAGGACGTGATACAGTGCATGATGAAGAACGAAGTGGACGCCCGTATGTGGTTACTGATGAACTGCTTCACATAATTGGAGAAGATTAAGCACACGTGGTTTAAGAATCACAAAAGAAGGTTGTATACGTGGAAGAGACCAGGAGACACCGGAAGGTATCAAATAGATTTTATAATGGTACGACATAGATTCCGGAACCAGGTTATAAGCTGTAAGACTTACCCAGGGGCAGATATAGACACCGACCATAACTTGTTAGTCATGAACGGTAGGCTGAAGCTGAAAAAACTGCAGAAAGGTAGGAAAATAAGGAGATGGGACTTAGATAAATTGAAGGAAAGTGAAGTTCTGGAGAATTTCAGAGGGAAATTTAGGCATCAATTGACAGAAACAGGGGGAAATAAAACAGTAGAAGAGGAATGGGTAGCATTGACAGATGAAATAGTGATGGCAGCAGAGGACAAAATAGGTAGAAAGGCAAGACCTACAAAAATCCTTGGATATCACAGGAAATACTAAATTTAATTGATGAAAGGAGAAAATATAAAAATTCAATAAATGAAACAGGCAAAATGGAGTACAGACGACTAAAAAATGAGATTGACAGGAAGTGCAAAATGGCTAAGCAGGAGTGGCTAGAAGCCAAATGCAAATCTATAGAAGAATGTATAAGAAGGGGAAAAGTAGATACCGCCTACAGGAAAATAAAAGAGACATTTGGGGACAAAAAAAGCAACTCTACGAATATCAAGAACTCAGATGGGAAACCAGTTCTCAGCAAAGAAGGGAAAGCTGAAAGGTGGAAAGAGTACATAGAGCAGCTCTACAAAGGAAATGAACTTAGAGACGATGTTGTAGGAAGGGAAGAGGAAGTAGATCAAGATGAAATAGGAGATACTATACTGAGAGATGAATTTGACAGAGCCTTGAAAGACCTAGGTCGGAACAAGGCCCCAGGAGTAGATGACATACCCTCAGAGCTACTAAAGTCTCTGGGAGAGCCAGCCATGACAAGACTATTTGAACTGGTTTGTAGGATGTATGAGACAGGCGAAATGCCCTCAGACTTTAAGAAAAATATAATAAAACCCATTCCAAAGAAATCAGGTGCAGACAGGTGTGAAAATTACAGAACCATCAGTTTGATAAGTCATGGTTGCAAAATTTTAACACGAATTATCTACAGGAGAATGGAAAAGCTGGTAGAAGCTGACCTCGGGGAAGATCAGTTTGGATTCAGGAGGAACGTAGGAACCCGAGAGGCAATACTCACTTTACGTCTTATCTTAGAAGACAGATTAAGGAAAGGCAAATCTACATTTTTAGCTTTTTTAGATTTGGAGAAAGCATTTGACAATGTTGACTGGAATACACTCTTTCAAATTCTGAAGTCAGCAGGGGTAAAATACAGGGAAAGGAGAGTTATTTACAACTTGTACAAAAGCCAGACCGCAGTTATTAGACTCGAAGGGGAAGCATCAGTTGGGAAGGGAGTAAGACAGGGTTGTAGCCTTTCTCCAATGTTATTCAATTTGTACCTTGAACAAGCTGTAAAGGAAAGCAAGGAGAAATTTGCCGAAGGAATTAAAGTTCAGGGGGAAGAATTAAAAACATTGCGTTTTGCCGACGACATAGTAATTCTGTCAGATATAGCAACGGGCCTGGAAGAGCAATTGAACGGAATGGACAGTGTGCTGAAAGGTGCATATAAGATGAACATTAACAAGAGCAAAACTAGGGTAATGGAGTGCAGTCTAAGAAAATCAGGTGATGCTGAAGGAATTAGATTAGGTAACGAAGCAATAAAGGAGGTAGATGAGTTTTGTTACTTGGGCAGTAAAATAACAAATGATGGTCGCAGTACAGAGGATATAAAATGCAGAATAACAATGGGTACAAAAGAGTTCTTGAAAAAGAGAAATTTGTTAACATCGAATATTAATTTAAGTGTAAGGAAATCTTTTCTGAAGGCATTTGTGTGGAGTGTTGCCTTGTACGGGAGTGAAACATGGACGATAAGCAGTGCGGACAGGAAGAGAATAGAGGCTTTTGAAATGTGGTGCTACAGAAGAATGCTGAAGATTAGGTGGGTAGATCGCATGACTAATGAAGAGGTACTGAACAGAATTGGTGAGGAAAGGAATATTTGGCATACCCTGACTAAAAGAAGGGATCGCTTGGTAGGACACATTCTTAGACATCGGGGAATCGTAAATTTAGCATTGGAGGGAAGCATGTGGGGTAAAAATCGCAGAGGAAGAACAAGAGACGCATATAGTAAGCAGATTCAAGTGGATGTGGGTTGCCGTTCTTATGAGGAGATGAAAAGGCTTGCTCAGGATAGAGTAGGGTGGAGAGCTGCATCAAACCAGTCTCCGGACAGAAGACCATAACAACAACGCCAACCTTATTACTAGAAGAAGATCGATTGTCAACGTGCTTGTTGCGCAACGTTGAATTCCAAATCTTGTCTAATTTAATTAGCACCTTCCTCCTTTCTATTGAAATTATTACGATGTTTGTAAATTTGAATGGCTTCTATGTATGTGCGAGCATAATAGTGAGAAGTTTTTGATAAAACACTGGTCTCGTTAAATTTAATTTGATGGTCGTCCTCTCTGTAAACATGCTGCGCTACGGGCGATTTCTGTGTATGTCCCAGGCGGCAGTTTCTCTTGTGTTCACTTAGACGAGTGTTGACACTTCTTCCGTTTTATTTGGGTTTGGCTTTAGTTTCCAGAAATTACTTCGCAATGTGGAAACTAAAGCCAAACCCAAATAAAACGGAAGTAGCTTGTTTCCATCTCAATAATAGGATGGCCTACTATAAACTTAATATCTGGTTTGATGGTGTTCAACTTGAACATAATGAACATCCAAAATACCTGGGAGTCATCTTGGATAGATCTCTTACTTTTAAGTACCACCTTCATAAAACAGCAGGCAAAGTTAAAACTAGGAATAACATATTGCAGCACTTAGCAGGATCATCTTGGGGAGCCAGTGCTAAGGTTTTGCGTACAACAGCTTTGTCCCTAGTTTACTCTGCAGCTGAATACTGTTCTCCTGTCTGGCTCAACAGTGCTCATGTGAGAGACATTGATGTACAATTAAATAGAGCAATGAGATTGATCAGTGGCACTCTGATGGCTACACTACTTCAATGGCTCCCAATATTATGCAACATCGTTCCTCCTGATCTAAGACGGAAGGAAGCCTTAATGAGAGAGTATTATAAGATCTTATCCACTCCTGAGCTTCCTATCCTGCAAGACCTTCCACCACCGGTAAGCCGGCTGAAATCACGTAAACCACCTCTTAAAACAGCTGTGCAACTACATGAGAGTGGCTTCTCGCCTAAATCAAACTGGGCAAGAACATGGGATCCGTTTAATGGAAAAAAACAGCATCTGGATAGACGATCCCTCTAAGCAGCTCCAAGGAATGGACCTTCCCAGGAGAGAATGGTCTTTGATCAACTGCTTCCGAACTGGTGTTGGTCGCTGTAACTATTGGAAATTCAAATGGGGACAGACAGACGACCAGTCATGTGACTGTGGAGCAGACATACAAACAATGACCCACATAATTACTAATTGCCCATTACGATCATTCCCAGGAGGGATGACCTAACTCCATATAGTCAGTCAGGAAGCTGTCCAGTGGTTAAAGGAGTTGGACTTGGCTCTGTGACAGAGATATGTTTTATCTTATTAATTAGACAATAGTATATCTTACTAAAGTATTATACCATATGATATATATATATATATATATATATATATATATATATATATATATATATACTTCTTTTCGTAGTCCCGATATACACTTTCAGACGTACCAGGAAAATTAAAGAACATTTAAGGTCTGTAAAAGATGCAGGATACCCTTTGGATACACCGGGTGTGTATAAAATTCCTTGCAGCCGTAGCCAAGCGTATATCGAAACTACAGAAAGAAGTGTCAACATTCGTCTAAGTGAACACAAGAGAAACTGTAGCCTGGGACATACAGAGAAATCGCCCGTAGCGGAGCATGTTTACCAAGAGGAGGACCATCAAATTAAATTTAACGAGACCAGAGTTTTATCAAAAACTTCCCACCATTATGCTCGGACGTACAGAGAAGCTATTGAAATTGACAAACATCGTGATAATTTCAACAGAAAGGAGGAAGGTGTTAAATTAGACGAAATTTAGAACTCAACGTTGCACAAGCACGTTGACAATCGATCTTCTTCTAGTAAATAAGGTTGGTATTACCAGAGATAGTTGCTCAGCCGACGTCACGTGATATACTGTGGCGCCCCTTACACTGCCTATATATGCGGCGCTCCCACGGTCCTTGCGGCAATGCAGGAGGCCGAGGGGGCGCACATGGAGGTGGACGTATCTCCTCCTGGACAGGAAGAGTCCGAAGAAGAGGAGGAAGTATGGGTATGGTCTAAGATGACCACAGAAACTGTGGTCATGGAGGACGAGGCTTCGGTAGCGGAAGAGTGCTTGCCCATGCCGGACAAGCACAGTGTCAAGAAGGTTCTTGACAAGCTCGTCTCCTCCATCCGAAACCGGACATATTCCCACCTTGACAATCCTTATCCTTTACTGCCGTCCCATGTCAAACCCAGTCTCTGACACAGCTCTGTCCGCCTGTCTCAACATTTGCGAAAGCATCTGACCCCGATCCTGTCGAGCAAGGAGTTCAAACTCCTTAACTCCCACCCTATCTTTTCCCCTGATCAGTGGGAGGTCATCTGCCGCTAGGCAGTTGAGTTACACAAGATGGGTCAAGAGTAAGGAGCTAAGAGACCCGCTCCCTAGTGGAGCACGCGGGAAAACAAACCGCTAGCTGTTGCTAGCAGCCAGGATTTTATTTATCTGTTGCAGGACCAGCACGACTAAGACATTCCAAGAAGCCAGGCAACATCAACACCAACAAGCCAGTATAAAAGAGGAATAACAACGATCTGCTTAGGCCGGTATTACACTATCAAATTATTGGACAAAGAATTGGACGAAAAAATTGAATGAAATATTGGTCATATTTTTTGACAAAGACATTGGATGAATCGCAAAAGGGGGGTATTACACTATCATCCAATATTTTGTCAAATTTGCTTCAAAATAGCGGTGTAATGCTCAGCTGTTTTTTTTAAATACTGCATTTAAAAGAGAAGGAGGGAAAAAGAAAAGGAAACACAATTGGATGAAACCGTGGGTGGGAGAGCGAGATAAATAAAATTTGTTACGGGACCGGGAGGATTTTCTATTTTTATGCCGTCGGCAGAACAGTCAGGCCGTTCACTGCTAATTATTTTGTCGCTTTTCATCCTTCAGTTAGCAATAGAGTAACAAAAAGGCTGACTCAAACAGTGTATATGAATAAGATTGTTAAGTTGATAAAGCAAGTTTCGTTAAATAACGTTTTAAATGGATAATGTGAGCACTGACAAAGAGGATAATCTAAATTGTTTATGACGTTATTAACAATGTTAGGGGGGAAACATTGCTGATAAAGTAAATAGGCTGTATTTATATACTTACCTAAATTGGCTGACGTATTTATATGTACATAGATTCGCTTGCAAACAGATGTCGATGTTTTGAAAGTTGTTTTACTTCCCAGCACTTAACACACCAAGTTACCAAAATCATACATTCTAAAATCTGTTTCGACCGTAAATAAGACTTAGGGGTATTACTTCTTCAATTCCGATAGTATATAATGACTTTTTTTACATCACGGATTGTAACTCAACCTCACTTTCCCCGCAGGGTATTGGGCTACGCGAATTGACGTGACGGACAGTGTGAATTGGCCTTGTCGCCTGTTATACAACGCTCCATCTGATTTTTAGAATTTTTTTGTTGCTAGAAAACACTACTAGGCATGTTTATGAACAGGAACGGTTATGTCTAAGTAATGTAGATATTTAACCTCGAAATAAAATAAAGGAAGCTGTATACTACTAGCGCTCCAAGCGGTCACATTTCTCACTGCAGGAAACAGAAGACGAGCGATTTCTTTGATCAAATCTAGGCCGAGGCCTTAGATTGGATGAAATATTGGATGACGTTCCCATTACACTACGTCCAATTTTTCTTTGTCCAATTCTTTGACAAATAATTTGATAGTGTAATACCGGCCTTAGCCTCTTCACACATCGGGCCAAGGTCGAGGCCCGTTCATAAAAAGCGTGAGCGTGAACATGAGCGTGAGGCTCCATTGCAGTTGCCACTTAGCCTCCGAAGATGTCTTCCGCAGCTGAAGACGAAACGTTAGGGGAGAGTTTTATCCATCGGGCACAGGATCCATTCCTCCCGCGGTCAGAAAAATAGGACTGAATCCTCCCGAGCCTGCAAGGGTGTGGAAAAGGACGGGACTGAATCCTCCCATAACCTGTTTAAGCAGGTAGTTGGTGGCGGCCCGAGACCAGAGGTGTGGCCAGACCTTTATGAATATTCCAGGCAAGCAAAGCTATCTAGCATACGTTCCAGTGAATGTTCCTACATTGTACAGTAAAGTAAAAGTGAGAATTAAGCCCCAGTTAACTTTAGAGTCAAGTAAATGTACAGTAATATCACTTTGGTTCTTACAATCTAAAGATTACGTTTTACTCGCAATTGATAAATCTGTGCAACATTTTCAGCAGTTGGTATACAAGTTTATTTGATACAGCGTCGAATTATAAACAGAGGACAAGGCAGGCTAATCTTTTTCCTAAGGAAGAAGAAATTCTGCTTTCAACGGGAGGGCAGGACATGAGTCTCAGAGTCTCATTGAACTGGCTTGACTCAACTTGAATAGAAGAAAGTTATGAACATCTGTAGTTTCTAATAAAACTTGCCTTAATAGGAAATCGGAAAATAGGAAATACTTCTGAAAGACTTTCACGAATATTGTATGTATTATGAGCAATACTCTTAAATGTGGCGCTGGTGCATAGTAGGTAAGCGAACAGACTGCTATTTTTGCGACTCGGGTTCGATTTCCACTAGAAGCTTAATATCATTTATTAAATTTCTTGCAATATTAAACTTTTAAAATCATAAAAAGACTATCTTCAAATTTGGAGGTAATAAGTAGAAAAAGATAACACGAGAAAAAAATTCCATTAATCAACGTCGAAACGTGGAAGAGATATAAGGAAGCATGAGGCCGTTATAAACAAGTACAACGAAAACATTACAACAATGGAGAATGACAGTTGTATTCGCGTATTTTTCACAAAAATTTGTTTATTGCTAGTGGTACCTGGGTACAAAGCTTCAAACGTAAACATTCCATAAGACCAACAACAACAACAACAAACTCACCAAATTCGTCAGCACGAATGTGTTTACCTTTGGAAGAAACGGTAGGAGCAGTGGAGCAGTGGAGACGAGATATATAATGCCAAACTTTCAACACTTGTTCTGTAATCAACACTGACCATACCGGATGTCGACAGTATGAATCAACTCTGAACACTGGTTGGTATACAAGGTTGCGGAGACTTTTTGCCAATCTTGCAATTAGCACTGCTTATTGTTTATACTATTAGAAAGATGGAAGGTTAATTTTTAGCGTCCCATCGAGATCGTCGTCATTAGAGGCGGAGCTCACGGTCGGATTGGGTAGATCTCATAACTAATGAGGAGGTACTGAACAGAATTGGGGAGAAAAAAAGTCTTTGGCATATGTTAACAAGAAGAAGGTATAGATTCCAGAATGAAACTTTCACTGTGCAGCGGAGTGTGCGCTGATATCAGCTTGGGGTGGGGGTGGGGTCTGGTACCTGCAGGAGATGCCGTGCTAGTTAGGGAGGATTCAGTCCTGTCCCCTGTTCGCCTACCTGCCGTTGGGAGGATTCCGTCCTGCGCCCTATCCATCGACCACGTCCTACCAGCCCGGGAATTTTAAGTGAAATTGACGCCGGCCGTGAAAGCCTGCATTGTATGAATAAATCATCTACTAACAACATCTAACTCTTGTGAGTACCAGGAGAGCTTGTGGCAAAAATTGGGGCCTGAGCCCCAAGGGTATGCACTGGATGTACACCACAGTGATTAGACCCAGGATCAGTATGGGACGGTCGTGTGGTGGAAGAAGGTAGAACAGCAGGTTGCTGCTAAGGAGCTTGGTAAGGTGCAGAGATTAGCCTGCTTAGCCATAACAGGCGGAATTAGCAGCACACCAACTGCTGGGATGGAAACTATGCTGGATATGCCCCCATTACACCTTTGGGTCAAGATGGAGGCAGCGGCTGGTGCATACAGACTCAAATCTGGCAACAACTGGAACTCTTTGGGATATCCAGAATCACACACTAAAATAGTGATTGAGGTAAATATAGGAAAGGTTGGGGAAAAGGCAGCCGACTATATTATAACCCCATATTGCTTCAACAAGCCTTTCAATATAACAATTGGAAGTAGGGAGCAGTGGGAGAAAATACTTAGACACCGTACGGGGGATATTGTCTGGTTCACTGACGGGTCAAAATCAGACGAAAATGTTAGGGCTGGGGTATATGGGGTGCAGCCAAGACTGGAGGGCGTCATCTCTCTAGGAAAACTGGCCTCAGTATTCCAGGCGGAACTCACTGCCATCAGGGCGTGTGTGGAGGAGAATTTGCGTAGGTGCTACAAAGATTGTAGCATCTATATCTATTCAGACAGCCAGGCAGCCCTGCGATCACTGGCAGCTCCTGCAGCAAGGTCTAGAATTGTTGCAGAATGTCACAGGGTTCTAGTGGAGCTAGGGGAAAGCAATAGAGTAAACCTATTGTGGGTCCCTGGCCACTCGGGGATCATTGGCAACGAACATGCCGACAGATTAGCGAGGATGGGGGCAGAGACTCCATTTATTGGACCGGAACCTGTCCTGACAATCACCAAGGCAATGATCAAATTGGAGCTACGTAACTGGCTCAGAAGACAGCACGTAGAATATTGGACGAAAGTCCATCAACAAATACATGGCAAGGTAATGATGCCAAAGCCATGTTTTAAAAGAAGCTCTGCAATCCAGGGTCTTAATAGAAGAGAGATTAGGCTCATGGTTGGATTGCTGAGAGGCCATGGGAATTTCAAAAGGCACCTACATACAATGGGAATAACAGAAGAGGACCCTAAATGTAGGATATGTGATGACGGTGATGAAACTGCATCACATCTAATCTTCGAATGCATTGCATTGTAGAGTAAGAAACACAGAACATTTGGGACAACCAGACCCGAAGAAATTGTGTCTAATAAAGAACTGGTAAAGGGACTCCTTGCACTGTTCAAGGGCATTGGTTGGCTTTACTAGATATACAGGGAGCGATACCGCACAATAAACTTAGTTTCGGTGCGGGCAGTGGCGGGTTGGACCAACACTGTTTTGGCTTCCCTGAAAAAATCAAATCAAATCAAATCAATCAACAACATCTAAGTGATTACTCAAGCAATCCCTAAGCAATTTTAGAATCATTAAAAAAAGTATTATCATGAAGGTTGCGTACCTCTACCAAGACTTTCAGTCTAAAACAAACACACATTCATCGTCAGTACACAGAAGTCCTTGAAACCATGGTGATGCAACGCTTTTTTTAGATGTGTGAAATAAATGTAACCTGTCAGTGAATTCGTGACTGTTGACATCGGCTGTAATCGTCTCGAGAGGGGAGGTAGAAAGGCACGGTCACGCCCGGTCGGCGGCGAGCGTTTGCGCAGCGGAAGGCCGTCGGTGGGGGGTGCGAGGTCCGGGCGACGCTCAAAATAGCGGGCTGGGCTGCGTCCTTGGCCGGCCGCGTATCTGGGTCAGCGCTGCGTAATCGTGCGTAGCGGCGGCACGCGCCGGGGGGCGGGGCGGCCACGCGCCGCCAGGAAAGTGGGCCACTGCAGGCGGCTGACGCACTGCGCTAAATTTGGCGGGAAGCGGCAACTGGGCCACCGCGCAGGGGAGGGGTGGGGTGGGGGCTAATTGTGCGTAGCGCAGGGGCGGGAGGGGAGGGGAGGGGCGGCTCGCACGTGGCGGGTCAGCGCGGGGCCTTGCGAAACGCGCGCTCCACGTGGCGGCCCCAGCGGCCTACTTTTGGCAACTGCCCCGTGCCGGCCCGGTTTCGCTCTCCGCGGCCCGTACACGTGTGCCCATCTCACCTGCCACTGCCGTACTGCCACCGTGACTCGCCGCTCTTTGCACTCACCTACCTCAACAGCTGCTGCACACGTGCGAAACGAAGTGAGGCATGAATCACATGCACACACATAAAAGATGCAACAAAACTACTAAAGAAACTGCATACACTGCGCTTGTCCGTCCATTTTTGGAGTACTGCAGCCCAGTGTGGGATCCTTATCAGGTGGGTTTGACGGAGGACATCGAAAGAGTCCAAAGAAGGGCAGCTCGTTTCGTATTGTCACGATACGGGGGAGACAGCGTTACGGAAATGATACAGGATATGGGATGGGAATCATTACAACAACGGCGCTTATCGCTGCGGCGTGGGCTACTTTCGAAACTCCAATCGCCAACATTCTCCTCCGAATGCGAAAATATATTGTTGACTCCCACTTATATAGGTAGAAATGATCATCAGAATAAAATAAGAGAAATCAGAGCTCGAACAGAGAGATTCAGGTGTTGTTTCTTCCCGCGCGCTATTCGAGAATGGAATAGGAGATAAATAGTATAATTGTGGTTCGATGAACCCTCTGCCAGGCACTTAAATGTGATTTGCAGAGTATCCCATGTAGATGTAGATGAACATTTCGGGAGTAGACGATTTATACAGAGTTGTCCATTGATAGTGACCGGGCCAAATATATTGTCGCGTTGCAATGGGAGCAGGCTTGACTTCGAAGGCAACTGAACACAGCACTTATACTGAAAGCACGTTTATTACGAACGTAACATACACGCAGCACTGACTGCCTCTCTAGCAGAGTGCTCTGCTATTTATACACATAATTTACCAGAAATTAGAAGAACAGTTAACATAAGAAACAAGAAGAATTTACAAATGAACATAAGAAAGATGTAAAACATTCTGGAATGATTAGTTAAATAAATTTTTGCCGGTTAGGCGGGATTGAACCGGCGACCTTCAGCACCGCAGTCCGTGACGCTATCCCCTGCGCCACGCCGGCAGTCGGCATACGTCCTCACTCGCGGCAATATCACGAAATAAGCATCAAACGAAAAAAAACTAAAAAGAACAAAACTTTTCTAGCTTGAAGGGGGAAAACAGATGGTGCTATGGTTGTCCCGCTAAATGGCGATGGCGCTGCCACAGGTCAAACGGATATCAACTGCATTTTATTTAAATAGGTACCCTCATTTTTATTACATATTCGTCTAGTACGTAAATAAATATGAATGTATTTCGAACACTTTTTTCGCTTTGTGGTAGATGGCGCTTTAATAGTCACAAACGTATCGCTCACAATTTTAGACGAACAATGGGTAACAGGTAGTTTTTTTTTTTTTTTTTAAATTAAAATACAGAACGTAGGTACGTTTGAACTTTATTTCGGTTGTTCCAATGTGATGCGTGTCCGTTTGCGAAATTACCATTGCACAGTGGTAGAGTACCAGACTACAATTCCAAAAGTCGTGGGTTCGATCCCCGCCAGGTCCTAGGATTTTTATCTGTCACTTTCCACTTCTTTCACCTCTGGCAGTATTGCTCATGTGAAAAATACCGAGTAGCACCTTGGTTCGGGACCCACGTTAAACTGTAGGTCCCCCTATAACTGGCTGGGTAAGTCAGTTCGAAGGTCGGAGGAGGGCAACGGCATACCACCTCCAAACACGACCATTCCTAGTAAGGCACTGTGGTGTTCAAACCAATTTTCGGATTGTTGACTGCTTTACCTGACCTTTACCATACATTATAAGAACGCACGCTGTTATTGCGTGATTACCTGTAATTAACTTATGACTTCAAGAAATGCTCAAAATGATGTCCTTCAACTTCAATGCATTTGGCAATACACGTAACTAAAATTCCTCTCAACAGCGAATAGTTCGCCTTCGGTAATGTTCTCACACGCATTGACAATACGCTGACGCATGTTTTCAGGCGTTGTGGGTGAATCACGATTACAAATATCCTTTAATTTTCCGCACAGAAAGAAATCCGGGGATGTAAGATCCGGTGAACGTGCGGGCCATGGTATGGTGCTTCTACGACCAATCCACCTGTCATTAAATATTCCATTTAACCCCGCTTCAAGTGCGCGCGAGCCATGTGCCACACATCTATCATGTGGAAAATACAGCGCCATTCTGTCATGCAGTGAATCATCTTGTTGTAAAATCGATTGAACATTACATAAGAAATCAGCATACATTGCACCATTTAGACTGCCATCGATAAAATAGGGGCCAAACATCCTTTCTCCCATAAAGCCGTACCATACATTAACCCTCCAAGGTCGCTGATGTTCCACTTGTCGCAGCCATCGCGGATTTTCCGTTGCCCAATAGTGCATATTATGCCGGTTTACGTACCTCTGTTTGTGAATGACGCTTCGTCACTCAACAGAACGCGTGAAAAAATCTGTTATCGTCCCTAATTTATTTTGTGCCCAGTGGCAAAACTGTACACGACGTTCAAAGTCTTCGCCATGCAAATACTGGTGCATAGAAATATGTTACGGGTGAAATTTATGTTGATTTAGAATTCTCAACACCGAAGTTTCTGAGATTCCCAATTCTCGCTCAGTTTGTCTGCTACTAATGTGCAGCAAATGCTGCACAAATGTTACAGCTGATAACTACTGACGGTTTAGTGATCTTTCAGTCACCGTAAAATTATGCTTCGAAATAACGAATAAAATGAAATAATCGTGCGCAATACAAAACATATTGAGCAATTAACATAAGCTATTATCACGACCAATTACTCAAGCATTAACATAAGAGTGGCTATTAAAGCATATTATTATGCACAATCAATCGTTGGACAAGTGAAAAAAAAATTGGTTCCAAGCATGATTTGAAGTCGGATCGTATGAGTGACAGGCTGTCACTTTGCTAATTACACCAAGCTGGCTCACGTGCTCCTGGTGACTCAGTGCAGGTATAGCTGTTACGCGTTGGACTTTGATGGCGATTTTCGTGGAAACCAAGGCGCATTGGAACAAATTCTTTTAGCTTGCTGGTCTGGAGGAGTTCCCGCACAATATACCTGCGACTCATCAAAATTCGTTGGTACCTTACTTGGTGTTCCCCTTGTTAGTAATATCCTCACTTTCCCGTGAAACGCCTGCGCTGAAAGTTCCTTTTCTTGTCTGAACTTGGTCTCGCAAAAACAGGAGTGTTTTTAAAGTACCACACCGTAGGTTGATACACGTCTGCAGACCGCATACCATTCTTCGTCGAAGTTTTTAATTTTGTTCAGTTCAGACGCGAACGTTGTTCGAAGACTATTCATCTTGCCTGTAATTTCAGCATTGGATAAAAACCTAACCTCCTTCAGTGCATCGACTATTTTGTCGAGTGCGGATTTTCTGACGTGTTTGTTACGATAAGTAGTCGATTTAGTATCACAGAGACATGTCTGTATGCATCAGTAAGGATGTCTACGAGAAAGAGGCCCCAGCGCAGTCGTCATGCCACGTAAGCAAGGTAGTTCCGAGCCGGCGTGATCGCTAGCCGATTGGCCGGCCGCTGGGGCACTTCCCACTACGTCATAGCGGGCAGCCACTGAGCTAGCGGTCGCTCCGACTCGGAACTACCTTGCTTATGTGGCATGACGACTGCGCTGTCTTTCTCCTAGGCCTCGGGATGTCTATCGCTACCTTAGACCATTCCATCGATACGCAATGCACTGCAGACGACGTAAACAATCAGATAGACGTACAGAATCAAATGGCAGCCATATGGCGTGATAGCTTCATTCGATTGCGCGCCATTTAGTAGCAGTGCAATGGCACGCCACCAGACGGCATACAAGGTGACTGTTCACACGACGCAATTTACTCCCTACGCCAGTCATGGCGTAACAAGTGTCTCCGTCTGTACATGGCTTTAGATACGATATGCCGGAAACTCTTTTTCCCCCATACTCTATTGAGCACCACCTCATTAGATCTACCCATCTAATCTTCATCACTCGTCTGTAGCAACACGTTTCAAGAGCTTCTATCATCTTTTTGTGTGAACTCCTTATTGTCTAAATTTCACTCCCATACAATGCTACACTCCAGACAAATGCTTTCAGAAAGGACTTCCTAACATTTAGCAGCGGCGCAATAGCCGTGCGTACTAAGGCGCCTTGCTGCGGTGCGCGCGGCCGTTCGTCGTCAGCGGTTCGAATCCTCCCTCGGGCATGGGTGTGTGAGTTGTTCTTAGGATAAGTTTAGGGACTGATGACCATTGCAGTTAGCTCCCATAACTTAACAAACATTTGAACATTTGATTTCCTAACATTTAAATTAATATCGGATATCAACAAATTTGGCTTCTTCAGAAATTATTCCCTTCCCATTTTGCATTGTATATCTTATTTACATCGGCCATTAGAAGTTATTTAGCTGCCCAAATAACAAAACTCATCTGCTACTTTTATTGTCTCATTACCTAATCTAATCCCTTAAACATCGCCTGATTTTCTGACACTACATTCTATTACTCTAGTTATGCTCTTGTTAATATTCACCTTATACGTTCCTTTCAACACAGTGTCCATTCTGTTAAATTGCACTTCCAGGTCCTTTGCTGTCTTTGCCAGATTTACGATGTCATTGGCAAACCGCAAAATCTTTATTTCTTCTCCCTGAACTCTAATTCCTTCTCCCAATTTCTCCTTGCATCCCTTCACAGCTTGCTCAATGCACAGATTGAACAACATTGGGGAAAGGCTACTACTCTCCCTGTCTTACTCCCTTCATAACCACTATGTCCCTTTTGTGTCCTTCGACTCTAATAACTGCTGTCTGGATTTGTACAAGATGAATATAACTCTTCGCTTCCTATATTTTACCCCTGCTACCTTCAGATTTTTAAAGAGTGTATGCAGTCAATATTGTCAAAATTTTTTCCAGATCCACAAAAGCTAAAAACGTAGGTTTCCCTTTCCTTAACATATCTTCTAAGATAAGTCGTAATGTGAGTATTGCCTCGAGTGTTCCTACATTTCTCCTAAATCCAAACTGATCTTCCCGAACGTCAGATTCCACCAGTTTTTCCAGTCGTCTGTAAATAATTCGTGTTAGTATTTTGCAACCATGACTTATTAAACTGATAGTGCTGTAATTTTCTCATTTGTCTGCAGTTGATTTCTTTTGAATTTGAATTATTGAACTCTTCTTGAAGTCTGAGGGTATTTCCCTGTCTCATACATCCAGCGGAAATATATTATCATCTCGCTAATCCGACCCTGAGTAGTACGGCCTTACGGTAATTAGTATATGTTGACCAAATTGTATTAACATGTTTTACTCGTCTGAGTTCAAAAATTTAAGAGAAAATTAGTCGCACTTTTTCCAGTTTTCGTTAAAAGTGGATTAGTAAAAAAATTAATAAATTGCATACTTAAAAATAAATGGATGCTTATTGAATCTTGAAAACTGGATATACAGTATGATAATTTATTTGGTCTTTTTAAATTTTACCCCTTTGTTACGCATTTCACATAGACTGCACTTGTTAATAATAACGCTTCAGGTCTAACTCGCTAACAGGTGGAGGTAAATTGACACCTCAGCTATGCTTAAGGACATTATTGCATAAGCTACAAAAAAGTAGGACTCGGCAAACACAGAATAACGTGCCAACATAAAACTTTAAAATTACCGATTGATCTGGGAAACCACAAGTTAAGGGTTAATTACCGAATGAATCGCACTAAGTTTTTATTAATTAAAATACTGTAATCCCCATGTAGTGACTGGTTCTCGATGATATTCCATAGCGACAGTGACAGTTGGAGCAATGACATTTATACTGAAATTCGTCTAAAACATTGAGCTGTTTCCCACGAATTTCTCACTATTCATATTCATGTCATTGAAGATTTACAGAACCAGTAGTCAATAACATTTTGTTTTGAAGGAGTATGTCACGAACGTCGGCTAAAAACATTTACATGCACAATACAGTGTTGTTTACAAAACAAAATTGAAAAAGAAATTTGATTCGCTCTCAACGACATTTATGATTGGCTGCTTTTCGCTACCAACATCCGCACATTAACGAGAAGCCACGTAATCATTGATTTAGGGCCTGTTTGTCAATGTTTCGTTAAGTTCCAGTTAAGATTTTAACTTATTAACGGAGAATTGCGTTTGTCAATGTTTAGTTATGAGTTTACCTGACGTTAAAAGACCTCAAACTGGCCGTTAAGTTAACGAGTAAAATTCCGCTCGTTACACGGCAACGACCAGTTAAGTTAGAATCTGTATGAAAATGGCAGGATTTCAAAGCGCTAAAATACCGCAACATAGCCTATTCACGTGACAAATACCGATTTATTGAACAAAATAACAGAAGCACTACATTTATGAAAAACTAGTGTGGAAAGCAGCTTTATTGGAAAATTGTATCGTCATATTTCTCGCCCCATCCATGTCAGTAGCGATTAGACGAGTTTGATATATTGGAGATATGCAACATAACCTTAAAATTATTGTTGCGATATCAAAATGAAATCTTACAGGTAACGACTAGTTAAGTGAGAATTGGTATGATGAAAATGGCTCGAATAAGAAATTTGGTTGACGATGTCAATATTTTGGACGATCTAGGGTCATTGCCCCTATATGGCGTCCTAGACGTATTTATGTTCGTCCAAATCATTTTGAATGCTGGAAAGATGCAGAATTTGTTACTCGATTTCGTCTTCGAAAAGCCACTTTTGGAAACGCTGCATGAAAAATTCCACGACTATCTGAAGAGTCCAACAGATAGTTACGTATTTTGTAAATTATCAGTCGTAATAGAAAACAGAATACCTTATTTATGTTTGCAAGCTTATTAATTCAGTATTTACTTATGCTTGTTGCGCCGAGCGATCTAAAGCACCTCGCTGCGGAGCGCGCTGTTGCTCGCCGTGGAGGTTCGAGTCCTCCCTGGGCATGGTTGTGTGTGTTTGTCCGTAGGTTAGTTTACCTAGGTTTAAGTAGTTTGTAAGCTACGGACAGATGACCACGCAGTTTGGTCCGATAGATTTACAGACATTTGAACATTTATGCTTGTTGCGCCTAGTGTAAGGCTTAAAATGTGGTTTCTTCCTCCGATCTACAGGAACAGTGCGCTTTCGCCTATGGGCAAGTTATTGCTTGCACTAAGATACTACGCACTTGGCAGCATGTTATCGTACTTAGCAATTTTTCTGTCCTACATGTTCCATAGACAGCATTGAATTCATTTGCCACAATGTCGCTTCCTTTTCCTTCCGTCGATTTTTTTAAAATTCCAATGTGTCCTTATACTTATCTATTAATGACACAAGACTCTCGCACTAAATTCTTTTAAAATTCGAGCTTCTTTCACGTTTGTTTGCCATAGCGCCAAATAACAACTGACTGCTAAACTCCTTCCTGATCATCAAATATGGCGAACAACTGTTTATTTAGTCGTCACTTTCATTTGTTTCTATTGCCATCATAGTCGAAATATATCGCACCTTTTCGTTTTCTCCAGGTTAGCAAACGAGAGGTGTATCTGGTGACAAATGCAATGCACTTAACGAGCACATTTTAGTAGACGTTGAAGGCATCCTCTCGTTTACTAACGAGAAGATTAACGAGAGATGGACGTGGTTGATGTGGTTGTGGAGTTTGATGCAGCTCTCCACAATACCCTATCCTGAGCAAGCCTCTTCATCTCCACATAAGAACGGCAACCTACATCTGTCTGAATCTGCTTACGGTATCCATCTCTTGGTCTTCCTCTGCGGTTTTTACCCCACACACTTCCCTCCAACGCTAAATTCACAATTCCTTGATGTCTAAGAATGTGCCCTACCAATTTATCCCTTATTTTAGTCAAGGTATGCCAGAAATCTCTTTTTTCCCCAACTCTGTTTAGTACCTCCTCATTAGTTACGCGATCCACCCACCTAATCTTCAGCGTTATTCTGTAGCACCACATTTCAATAGCCTCAATCCTCATCCTGCCCGCACTGTTTATCGTCCATGTTTCACTCCCGTACAAGGCAACACTCCATACAAATGCCTTCAGAAAGGACTTCCTTAGGCTTAAATCAATATTCGATGTTAACAAATTTCTCTTTTTCAAGAACTCTTTTGTACCCATTGTTATTCTGCATTTTATATCCTCTGTACTGCGACCATCATTTGTTATTTTACTGCCCAAGTAACAAAACTCATCTACCTCCTTTATTGCTTCGTTACCTAATCTAATTCCTTCAGCATCACCTGATTTTCTTAGACTGCACTCCATTACCCTAGTTTTGCTCTTGTTAATGTTCATCTTATATGCACCTTTCAGCACACTGTCCATTCCGTTCAATTGCTCTTCCAGGCCCGTTGCTATATCTGACAGAATTACTATGTCGTCGGCAAAACGCAATGTTTTTAATTCTTCCCCCTGAACTTTAATTCCTTCGGCAAATTTCTCCTTGCTTTCCTTTACAGCTTGTTCAAGGTACAAATTGAATAACATTGGAGAAAGGCTACAACCCTGTCTTACTCCCTTCCCAACCACTGCATCCCTTTCGCGCCCTTTAACTCTGACAACCGCTGCCTGACGAATGATGGACGAACCGGCCTTTACCCTGTAGACGCGTTCGCGCCAGAGTCCGCTCTGCCGCGCAGTTGGGTAGCCTGGCGTCTAGGCTGCAGCGGTTGCTTGGCATCGGCGCGACGGGGAGACGTCGCCGCCGTCTTTTTCTCTAGTCAGCTGCTGACGCAATTGGTCGCTCTCCCGATATTTTAGGGTGACGAAAAGTCAGGCCTTGTCCTCCTTTCTAGTTGTTCGTCTTCATTACTGTTCACTCCGACGCTGCTGTCCTCAATCCGTTGTCGCAACGTTGTGAGCTGTCTAAAACGAAATGCCCTTTCCACCACAGCACAGGTTCATTCTGTGTAGCGACACGATGCACGTGCCTGTTCTGTACGGTGCCCAGGCAGAGGCCTGTATATGCTGGGGCAAAACACGCTGCACTACATACGATGCCGGGGGTGAGCTGAAACGACTGCCAACTAAACAGAACGAAAACAACAAAATACTGAAATGCGTATGATCGCAATACTTTGCTTAGACTAGGACGGCTCGGCCTACTTCCTCCTGAAGCAGACGGGTAAGTGAGTCTTGCTCGTCCAGAAAACGAATGCCTTTAGCCTAGGGTTACCGAAAAACTGTTCAAATGTTTGTATAGCTTATGGGACTTAACTACGAAGTCATCAGTGCCTAAACTTACAAACTACTTACGAACTAGCTAACACCAAGGACGGCACAAATATCCATGCCCGAGGGGGGATTCGAACCTCCGACCGTAGTGGCCGTGCAGACCGTGACTGGAGCGCCTCAGTCCCCTCGGCCACTGCGGCCGGCTAGGGTTACGTCCTCTTTTTTTGGACCCAGAAATTGGTCCAGGTGGATTTTTAGCAAAATGCTAGTGGTGGCTGAGGTCAAGCCGAGCTCAAGTCGCCGTACAGTATTGCGCCTTTCCTCATATTGGGAGGATTGATCCCTTTCTATTTTCTTCCCCCTCCCGCCCCCCACCTCTCTCTCTCTAAGCATGGTCTGGGGGGGGGGGCTGAAGCCTGACAGCCCCCCCCCTCCCGCCCTGGATAAGCCACTGCTGCGACATCTTGAAATTGCCAACACCCACAGTCACAAAATATAAAGAATTTAACCTTACTTCCAACAATGTGACATGTTTTTGAAGCGTTTCCCTTTTTGCCAAGGTCCGAATCTCGATCCAGTAGAAATTTTCAACTCCCCTTGAATTTACTTCAGTGCCCAGTGGTTTTTCCCACTAAATCTGGTGGTTTTGAGTACCTGTCTAGTGGACAAATTTTGCATTTACTGGCTAGTGGGAATGATGGTGGATTTGAAAAAATATTTCGGTGGTTTTATGGAAAAACTATTTTTAAACTCACTTGTTGAAGACAGCATTCAGCAACAACACTATTTAATTTTCTAACTTCTCGTAGCTCCTGAATTTATATCATCTAAACATTTATAATATACTTAATTCTGTCTTTGTTCCCCATTTTTGTGCACCCATATTGTGCGCGTTTTATATTTAATCGCATCAAAAAGATACATTGTAATTTACAAGATATAAAACAGGACAACAAAATACAGAAAGAAATATTGCAAAAACAGTACTAATAAATGTGCATCTGCATCTGCATATATACTGTTATGGGGCAGTTTTAGAGAAGTCTACCACTTTCCCCCATGAAAGTACGGGACCAATGATTAGGTTTCATGATAACACTTTAATAATGCATGTTTACACTGGCAATATTATACATTTATAAATGCATGTTTCATAGAAACAACGTAGCAGAAATTGTTCGAAGTATTAAAAGGGAATAAAATTTCGACCTGCAACTGTTCATTTTTGGTACAAAAGTAAAAAGCTGTTCTACCTTTAAACACAAGGTACAAATTGAATTGACCCATATTTTTGGTTACTCAACATACTCAGTACTTCAAATAATTACAATATAGTAGTTTTTTTTGTGTCCCAACTTCGTCGTCGCTTTTGTGTCCCAGCCTCGTCGTAGGTGTCGGTGGCCGAGTGGAATGAAACCGACACGCTGGTGCAGGTACGTAGGGGAGCAGCCAGAAACTATAAACACTCGAGTAAATTAGAAAGAGATATATTGCACAGAATGTAACAATACTTAACTTTTACATAGTACTGCAGAATGTTGATACATAGTTGTTGGAGGCCTGCCTAGTGCCTGTACAATAGCGAAGTCTTCAATCGTGCCTATCTGATTACGAAGGTCGTAACTGTTTGCTAGCTCAGTCCGAAGTCGCTGGTGTCTTTCAGTGGTGGCCACGAGCGGCGTTGTCGCAGAGGGCGCTCGTGGCTGTCGTCGGAAGAACGCCGCGCCGTGCATGCATGGCGGCGCGCGGCGAAAGTGGGTGGCGCGCACTTTGTACTTGTGCGACACCACACCCCTCCCCCCCAAACCGCCGCGCCGTCGTGGCGTAGGGCTGAGGGCCACGGCGACGGCACTGGGAGGAGGGCCTGGGCGGGGGCGTTACTGGTGGGACGGGCGTCGTAGCTGAGGCCGGGATCGAGACGCCGTCCGCGCCCCGGCATCTGCCTTGAGATCCTCCAGGGAACCCGCCGAAACCTGGGGAAGGGCGCCCGCCCCCGCCCAGAGGGAGCAGGTCATCTTCTTCTGAGGTGCGTGGCCCAAGCTGGGGGGGCCCGCACGGTCCCGGAGTCCCTCTCGGTGACGCTGTCATCTGCGGCGGCGACAGCGGCGGCGACGACTGCGTCGGCGGTACGTCGACGTCCATAGGGATCTCGTAGTCCGGGGACGAACGATGTGGCTGTGCTCCCTGGCGGTGAACTGGGTCTGGAATCAAGAAACCCGAGACAGGATCGCGTGGCCTGTGCAGGCGCAATTGGTTTGCGTGGCGCCGCAGCTCCGACCCTGTGGAAGAACGTACAATATACATATTGCGCCCAAGCACGCGTTGAATGGTGCCCGGCAGCCATAGTTTCTTCTTGTTTCCAGCAAACACCCTGTACAGCACCGGCGTGGAAACCTGAAAACGCGTAGCGCCATACGAACCGACTCGGTGCGTGGGAGGCTGCAGCAGGTGAAGGAGAGTGCGGTGACGGCGGCCGTGTAGCAGCTCGGCAGGAGACGGGCCGGCACGTGGCATGCACCGATACGTAGACAGGAAAATTTGAAGAGCTTGCTGCCTGGAGTGCTGACCTTTCATCTTCTCCATGTGAGACTTGAATGTTCGAACGAAACGTTCTGCTTCACCATTGGACTGAGGGTGAAAAGGTGCGGTGGTGATATGCTGAATGCCATTCACACGACAAAACTGTTGAAATTCCGCACTAACAAACTGAGGTCCATTGTCACTGACGATAGTTTCAGGCAAGCCTTCGATGCAAAACACTGATGTTAAGGCACTGATTGTACTAGACGCCGTCGTTGAGTTCATGGCAATCACAAAAGGAAACTTGCTGAAAGCGTCTACAACAATTAACCAGCGCGTATTCCAGAAAGGTCCGGCAAAGTCAATATGTAAACGTTGCCATGGTCCCTTGGGTCGTGGCCAGTCTGAGAAACGCTGTGGAGGAGCCGCCTGATGCTCCGCACAAACTCTACACTGTGATGTCATGCTCTCTATCTGAGCGTCCATACCAACCCAGGTACAATGACGTCTGGCCAGTTGCTTTGTCCTAACAATACCCCAATGTCCTTGATGCAGGAGGCGTAACACTTCTAGTTGCAGGGAACGAGGAACAATCACTCTTGCTTGGTCGTTGTCGGTATGCAACAACAGTACACCCTGACTTAAAGACAATGCATGACGTTGTGCAAAATAACGTCGAACCAGAGGCCGATCAATGTCTTTGGCTCTGGCAGGCCAACCAAAGCGAACAAAACGTGCTACCACACTTAGGTCTGCATCCGCAGCTGTTTCCTGTGCAACCCGACGAGAGTTCAAAGGAAAGTCTGCGACAGCGGAAGCATCTCTGGAGTCTATCTGACAACATGCCATTTCTGAAGAATCAAACGAAACATCCTGGCCAACCGGAAGTCGGGAAAGTGTGTCCGCGTTGGCATGTTTAGTGGTAGGTCGGTACAAAATCTCATACTGATAATTTGACAATATCAAGGACCATCTCTGAAGCTTTTGTGCCGTACGTGGCGGAATCGGCTTTGTGGGTGAGAACAACGACGTGAGAGGCTTGTGGTCTGTCAACAAATAGAATTTTCTGCCATAGAGATAATGATGAAACTTTGCGACGCCGTAAATGATTGCTAAGGCCTCCTTTTCTATCTGACTGTAATTCTGTTGCGTCGGCGTCAGTAGCTTGGATGCAAAGGCAATAGGACGATCGTGACATCCAATACGATGTGAGATTACAGCGCCTACACCGTACGACGAGGCGTCAACTGCTAGCACTACAGGCTTCTGTGGGTCAAAGGGAATCAAACATGCATCACTGAGTAGTGCAGACTTTAGTTTGTCAAAGGCAACCTGACAATCTTTGGACCATACAAAAGGAACATTCTTCCTACGTAAGTGATGCAGTGGAGCTGCAATCTGAGAGGCATTGGGAATAAATCTGAAATAATAGTTAAGCTTTCCCATCACTGCTTGCAACTCATGCACATTCTTAGGAGGAGGCAAGTCTTTGATTGCTCGAAGATGTGACTGTAAGGGATGAATTCCTTGGGCATTAATCACATGGCCTAGGTACTCTATTTCAGTTTGAAAAAACGAACACTTTGCTTTATTGCAACGTAGACCTGCTGCAGTCAAAACTTTGAAAAGGCACTCCAGGTTTGCTAAATGTTCTTCAACTGTACGTCCGGATACCACAATATCATCTAAATAGTTCGAGCAACACGGTACAGAAACTGTCAGCTGTTCCAAAAAACGCTGAAAAATAGCGGGAGCAGAAGAACTGCCAAAGGGTAGGCGTTGAAATTGAAAAAGGCCCATGTGAGTATTAATGACGAAAAACTTTTTTGACTCGTCATCAAGTGGAATCTGTAAGTATGCCTCTGCTAAATCAATCTTGGAAAAGAAGCGAGACTGCCCTAATTTGTCCATTAGTTCGTCAGGTCTGGGCAGGGGATAAGTGTCTACAATTGTTTGACTGTTTACTGTTGATTTGAAGTCCGCACAGAGACGAAGTTTTCCTGACGGCTTGGGTATAATTACTATAGGCGAGGCCCACTGACTCGCAGAAACAGGAGAAATCACCCCACTATCTTGCCAACGTTTAAGTTCTTCGGCAACTGTATCACGCAAGGCGATAGGCACTGGTCTAGCTTTACGAAATTTGGGAACTGCAGATTCTTTTAAAGTTACATGTGCCACGAAGTCTTTTGCACAACCTAGTTCCGGCGAAAACAGGTCACTATATTTTTCACACAATGCATTGATTTTATCCTGAGGCACTATTGACGAAATTTGAAGCACATCTCTTTGAATTGATAAACCAAACAAGTCAAAAGCATCTAGTCCAAAAATGTTCTGCGTAGATTTGGCCTGAAGAACAACAAAAGCAACTGTTTTCGTAACACCTTGAAAAGAGGCAGGCAGGCTACACGTTCCTAGCACGGGAATATTTTCACCTGTATAAGCTGTTAACACTTGCTGTGACGGCGACAATTTTGGCGAACCCAGAAGTTCATAAGTATCTTTATTTATTAATGTGACAGCGGAACCAGTATCAAGCTGAAATTTCACAGTCTTATTTTCTACGCAAAGAGTCACAAACAGTTTGTGCCTCTGGCGCACGACAGGTGCGCGAATGTGGGCAACGTCTGCTACGGTTTGTTTACCGTGCTTGCGCGGGCGGCGTAGTGAAGTAAGCGGCGCAGACTCGGCACGCAGCGGATTAACAACACTGACACTAGATGACACTACCGCCGGATCGGCGTCCGCGCCATGCGAGGCTACTGCACTAAAATTACTTTCAGTATCTACAACAAGTCTACTGGCACTATCTACACAGAACTGGGCACTTTTACAAGGAGCTGTTGCAGAAGGCACTATTTTCACTACAGGAATGCACTGTTCATAGTCATTTTGCTTGTCCCGAACCCTTTTCCGTTGCACTGTTTCACGCGCTCGTCGGCGCTTGCTACGTGGTGCACTATATAGTTGTGCCATAGGCGCAGAACTACTTTCTTGAAATTGAGAACCAACTAAAGCACTGTTCAATTCCACAGCCCGTATTACATTGACAGAATGAACTGTTCTCGCACTCTGAGAAAGACTGTTTCTAACGGTACCGTTCTTTGAGTTTTTAATTTGCATACACACAGACTGCACATGCCCCGATTTGCCACATTGATAACAGGTTGCGTTGCGACTAGGGCAATGAGCACGCTTGTGGCGAGACACACACTGGGGGCAAGATTTACGTACATTTTTCTGAAATGAGCGTTGGCGCCCGTTATTCAAATTACTGTGTCTAACACTACGGGGCGACCTTTGCGTCGCACTTTTACTCTGGCTACTGTTCACTGTCCGTTCAGCACGGCAGGTAGAATTTAAAGAATCACAAGTGCTATACTGAGAACTACGGCTAGGAAAGCGTCCGTTGCGGCGCACTGAATTTACACTGTGGCTTTGCATTTCTACATCTGCTAAGTCAAAAGTATCATGAGCTTCAATAAGCTGCAGTACACTGTCTAATGAGGGGTCAGACTGTTTCAGAATTGCTGCTCTAATTCTGGGGTCCTGAATATTCTGCGTAATCGCATCCCTCAACATCACGTCACTATACGAAAGTCCACAAGAGCAAGTAAATTTACATTGGCGGGTTAAGCCCTTCAATTCGGTGATCCACTCTTGGTGTGACTGTTCAGGTAATTTTTTAAGTCTGAAAAATCGGTATCGTGCAGCGGCTACAAGAACTTTCCTCTCATAATGAGCATTCAGTGCATCTACAATTTGTTCAAAGTCTACATCACTAGGAGATGCGTGCGGGAATAGTTTTTGCAGTAACACGAAAGTTTTGGGGCCCACCACAGACAATAAAAGATGCTTAACAGTCTGACCTGTAAGTTGATGAGCCGCGACGAGTTCTTGAAACTGCGCCAGATAATCACTCCATTCTTCCTCACGTTCGTTGTATTGGCGAAACGTAGGAAGTGTTGCGGCGGCAGGTGTGGGCTGCTGATGCGACGGCTGTTGTTGAGTTGCCGTCAACTGCGCCACTGCGTTGAGAAGTTGTGAGATTTGCGCCGTCTGTAACTGAATAATTTCCATTAAGTTTGGGTTCGGGGTAGTGGCCATGCTGACCGATTAGGCGCCGCGTATACAAGTAAATTATAACAAAACACAAATGCAATATGAAAGAGGACTCGCTCTGCAACAAAAAAGTCCACAAAATACGTAACAGAATATGTTCCCCCAAAAATCTTATAATAAGGGTGGGTGGGCGGGAGCAATTTCTGCGTGCTCCGACTGCTGCTGTCTGGCTGCTGCAAGCGGGCTGGTCCAAGGTTCTATCACTCCTCGTCGCCACTTTTGTGTCCCAACTTCGTCGTCGCTTTTGTGTCCCAGCCTCGTCGTAGGTGTCGGTGGCCGAGTGGAATGAAACCGACACGCTGGTGCAGGTACGTAGGGGAGCAGCCAGAAACTATAAACACTCGAGTAAATTAGAAAGAGATATATTGCACAGAATGTAACAATACTTAACTTTTACATAGTACTGCAGAATGTTGATACATAGTTGTTGGAGGCCTGCCTAGTGCCTGTACAATAGCGAAGTCTTCAATCGTGCCTATCTGATTACGAAGGTCGTAACTGTTTGCTAGCTCAGTCCGAAGTCGCTGGTGTCTTTCAGTGGTGGCCACGAGCGGCGTTGTCGCAGAGGGCGCTCGTGGCTGTCGTCGGAAGAACGCCGCGCCGTGCATGCATGGCGGCGCGCGGCGAAAGTGGGTGGCGCGCACTTTGTACTTGTGCGACACCACAGTTTTGTTAAACACACGTTTAAAACCTAGTGGTTGTTGGTGGTTTTTAATAAGCTTTTTGTGGGAATTCTCCTTTCACTGTTGGCAGCACTGTCAGTGCCCTGCAACGGTCGAGATGTTTGAATAGCTCGAATTCCTAAATATTCCTCCCCCACTCCAATCTCCGCGTTTATAATATATTGTGCGACCGGCAATAACTTTTCTACTGATTCTTGCCACAAATGTTTGGCCGTTTTTTTGATACATATCGCGATCTGGATATTGAATGGTTTTTTATTCCTCGATATCACAAATATTTAGCTGTTTGAGAAGAGCTGAGAGAGAACGTCGTTTTCAATGCGTCAGGTGCGAGCGCTGGTTTCAGTACCTGCTCACTGCAACAGTGATCTTACAATCGCTTTACGTTGTCTGTTAGTCTGGGGACCAATGGTCTCTTAGGTTTACTAATATTTGAACACTAGAACAGAAGTGAAATCCCCGGTTATTTTAAGCACTAGCCGCTACTATATGTCCATAGATTAGATTAATACTTCTTCCATATAGCATGAATACGAGATTTCGTAATGATGTGGAACGTGTCAGTTTAGTAAAATATAACATTATATGACATACAATTTTTTTTGTTTGTTTGTTTGAAACAATGAGTAGATGGAGTTGTCCTTCAGAAATTCTTTCAATTTGTTTTTAAATGCTGGTTTACTGTGTGTCACATTTGATGTTATTAGGTAAGTGAACAAAGACTTTGGTGGCAGCATAATTTAATCTTAAATAATGTAAATCACCCTTTCTCTTAGTGTTGTAGCTATGAACACAGCTTTTGCTTTTGAATTGGGATGGGTGATTAATAACAAATTTCATAAGTCTATTTTTATCTGCCACTTTCCACTTCTTTCGCCTCTGGCAGTATTGCTCATGTGAAAAATACCGAGTAGCACCGTGGTTCGGAACCCACGTTAAACTGTAGGTCCCCCTATAACTGGCTGGGTAAGTCAGTTCGAAGGTCGGAGGAAGTCAAGGGCATACCACCTCCAAACAGGACCATGCCTAGTAAAGCACTGTGGTGTTCAAACCAATCTTCGGATTGTTGACCGCTTTACCTTTATATATGGTTAAGATCCCTCGATCCTTAAATAAGTGTTTGCGATATGATCTTTGGTGGGTTCCAGGAATTATTCTAATTACACACTTTTTTTGCATAGAATACTTTTTTGCTGAATGATGAATTACCCCCAAACAAGATGCCATATGAAAGCAGTGTGCCGGCCGCGGTGGCCGAGGGGACTGAGGCGCTCAAGTCACGGTCTGCACGGCCACTACGATCGGGGATTCGAATCCCCCCTCGGGCATGGATATTTGTGCTGTCCTTAGTCTTCGCTAGTTCAAAAGTAGTTTGTAAGCTTAGGGACTGATGACCCCGTAGTTAAGTCCCATAAGTTCTACAAACATTTGAACATTTTTTGAAAGCAGTGAATGAAAATAGTTTTAGTAAGCTAATTTACTGAGATGTTTGCCACCAAAATTTGCAATAGCACTAATAGCATAGGTTGCTAAACTGAAACGTTGCAGTAGATCATTAATGTGTTGCTTCTAATTCAATTTCCCATCAGTGCACACACCTGAAAAATGTGAATATTCTACCTTAGGTACAGACGTCAGTTCACAGACTATATTTATTAACGGTGTCATGCCATTTACTGTATACTGTGTTTCATAAAAAATTTTATTTGCGGTGAACCACTTAATAATTTTCTGAAAGGCATTATTTACAATTTAATCAGTTAATTCTTGTTTGTCGCGTGTGATTACTATACTTGTATCATCAGCAAGAAAAACTAGCGTTGCATTATCGTTGGTATAGAATAGAAAATTATATATATTATCAAGAACAGCAAAGAATCCAAGACCGAAACTTGTGGGACCCCATTCTGGATTGGTCCCCAGTTTTTGGAATCAGCTGATCTTGTGCAGTTTACCTGAACCACTTAATTCAGCTGTCTGCACCCTTCCAGTCAAGTACGAATTCAACCATTTGTGGACTGCTCCACTAATACCATAATGTTCAACCTTTCGGTGGGCGCACCTGTGGAACTCTGATGAGCGGGCGCTTGCGCCACTGAAAATCGGGCCGCGGTGGAGTAGCTGAGCGGTCTAAAGCGTCACGCTGCGGAGCGCGCGGGGCATGGCTGTGTGTGTTGTCCTTAGGTTAGTTTATCTATGTTTAAGTAGTTTGTAAGCTACGGACTGATGAGCACGTAGTTTGGTCTGATAGATTTACAAACATTTGAACTGAAAATCGGCTTTTCCGCTCATGTAGCAGCCCTGTTTTCGATGTAAGGTAGGTAACATCTTTCGAAACAAATTAAGGTATCGAACTGAATTGTGTACTTGGTTCTTTAACATGTAACAGCCTTTCAATATAATGTATTGTTCAATGTAAACTAGAAATCGTTCCTCAATATATATATATATATATATATATATATATATATATATATATATATATATATATATATATATATATGAATGTTTGTCTGTATGTCCTCTATGTGTTCATAAACCATTCATTCGATTACAATGAAACTTTGGTGAACTGTTCACCGTACGCCCACGAAGGTTCCTGACCCAGAAACAAAAGAGCACGACACATAGCTCAGGAGATATGATGTTATAAATAATTAGATGCTACCGCGTGAGAATACCCAGATTTTTGCGTCAATTATTGGAAAATTGTAGTAGTTAGGGACCTGCAACGAAGTTTGCATGTAATTTCGGACGTTTATGAAGCGTTTTGTAGCTGCCCCCCCCCTCCACACACACACACACACACACACACACACACACGCACACACACACAGAGAGAGAGAGAGAGAGAGAGAGAGAATGATGAAACGAAAAGAAGTCTACCGATCACAACAGTTTTGCTGTAGACGCCGTAAAACTGTCGCATCAGGCATGACTGTATCAAATAAAGTTAGCATTACAGATTTGCATGTTACTATTTATTTTTGTCTGCAAGTCTCCCTTAATTCTCTTGCATCCAAAATTAAGCAATCTGTTTTCTTAATCTCTATCTATATAAAACCGAAATGACACTCACTCACTGAATAAACACGAAATCTCGAAAACTACTTCACCTATGAAGCTGAAATTTGGCAGGAATGTAGTTTACAGGTAGAAAACGTCAGCTAAGAAATTATTTTATGATAGGTGCATGGCGGATTATACTTCTCCTACAAACTTACGAAATCTACAGTTTCATTCCGATCCTCACGAAATTTCGTTCACTTGACCTTCGAAACAAGAGGAACGTCACCGTCTACCGTAAGTTTCATACTGTGCATGGATGATGGTACTTTGCAACATAAAATTTGATCCCTAAATATTTTGGTCGCGCCATAACTTGAGAACGGCTCGGTCGATTTCACAGATCCCCCTTCCCTTTTTTAAATTTTTTTTTTAATTTTTTTTTTTATTCTCAGCACAATGAGATATAATTGCTGTTGAATCTTCCGGGTTATGTGGTCGTGGTCGAAGAAACATATCTGCTCCTGACGTTTCGTCCAGAGCTGCGCTGGACATCCTCAGAGGTGCTACTGGTAGCGGTGAGTCTTGCCGACTGTGCTACCAGTAGCACCTCTGAGGATGTCCAGCGCAGCTCTGGACGAAACGTCAGGAGCAGATATGTTTCTTCGACCACGACCACATAACCCGGAAGATTCAACAGCAATTATTTCAGCCGGTCGTGAAAGCCTTCACTGCATGACAATGAGATATAACCGAAATATTTGAGAAAATTTGCATAGAAATCTATAGTTTTTTCACACTCTGCCTTAAAAACAAAAGGCATGTACTGTCTGTATAAAATTTCGTTCGGCGCATGGTGGAGAGTACTTAACTTGCGGAATTTTGCAAATTCGTAGTTTTGCTCTAATGTTTATGAATTTTTGCAGGCATGACCCTTAAACCAAGAGGAAGGTCACTGGGAACATAAATAATTGTATGTTACATGACAAATCGTACCTTGTAGAAAAGTTTGCAGAGAGAGGAAAAGATGGAAACGACAGAGACATCGGAGAGAAAGAGATGGATGCAGAGAGAGAGAGAGGGGGGGGGGAGGGGATGTGGACTACGAGAGTGTAGGATAAATAAACACCCGGGCAATACCAGGTTTACAGCTAGTAAACTGTAAAACATCAAACGCAAGTAACTAAAGGGAAAATATATTTTGTTATCGTTGGTAACATAATCTTTTGAAAGGAAGAAAGTACAATACATTATGAGGAAAAGGGATGGTTGCTGTCTAACCTGGAGGCGGTTGAAATTTTTTGTGCGTTAAGAAACGAACCGAATAGCATATTAAATGAACAGACGGAATTGTGTAAAGGACATTTCTGGTCTCATTTTGGTAATGTCCTTCTCGATAAACGGTGAAATTTCCCCTCGCATTTGGTTCCTTTGGGTTGGGGTTAATTGATTTACTGTTAGAAGGTTTTTGGATACATTTTAAATTGTGTTTTTAGACGGGTTTACTTTCGATAGTAGCAATATGGTAGGTTTGTCTTTGGTAGTGGGTAGCGTTTGGACTATCTATGATATAGCAGGGCAGATAGTTAGCAGTTCACAACTGTGCCTCCAACTAGCAACGTGTTATACTGCGAGGAATGTTTAACTGTTGATATTGCGCATAAGCCGCAAATATTTTACGCTTGACGTTGCCTTAGGGCAGATATGTTTTAGAATTCAGGGTAAGCCAGTCTAGGACGAACATACTTTGTTATAATGACATGGATCGTATTTAAGGTTTTAGTGTTTTCGTTTTAATTTACGTTTTCCTTGGCTTCCTTCTTTTTAGAACTTGAGAATGGGCCAATGTAGGCCCGAAATATGTCGTTCGGACATTTTTACATTGTGACAACTCGAGCGGAAACTTTAGTGCGATAGTTCATACAGTTGGGAGATGGCATTCAAACAGACGACATACAGATCAACGTGGCAGCAGGTTAATCTTGTCTAGAAGAATTCCGTGATTTACATAGTCAAAAGCCTCTGAGAAATGACAAACATTCCAATCCGGTGATGGCCGGATGTGTTTTCATGTCGGCTGGCGTTAGGCCGGTAGCTCGCTGCGCGAAATGCCCTGGCCGTGGCCCGCAGTGGCAGTGGTAGTGTTGGTATGCGGTGGGCCGCGCCGCTATCGCTGTTTACGGCACGCGCGGCAGGCGCGCTATCACATTCCACACCAGCTTCTTCTGCCTGCTGCATCCTGTAGCACTCCGTGCCAACCGAAACTACCATTGCAAAAAATTCAAATGTCTGTAAATTTATCGGACCAAACTGCGTGGTCATCAGTCCGTAGCTTACAAACTACTTAAACCTAGGTAAACGCACCTACGGACAAACACACATTCCATTCTCGAATAGCGCGCGAGTAGAAAGAAAGCCTGAATCTCTCTGTTCGAGTTCTGATTTCTCGTATTTTATTCTGATGATCATTTCTACCTATGTAAGTGGGAGTCAACATTATATTTTCGCTTTCTGAGGAGAATATTGGCGATTTGAGTTTCGTAAGTAGCTCACGCCGCAGCGACAAGCGCCGTTGTTGTAACGATTCCCATCCCAGATCCTGTATCATTTCCATAACGCTGTTTACCCTGTATCGTGACAATACGAAACGAGCTGCCCGTCTTTGGATCTTTCGGTGTCCTCCGTTAAACCCACTTCATAAGGATCCCACACTGGGCTGCAATACTCCAAAAATGGATGGACAAGCGTAGCGTATGCAGTTTCTTTTGTAGTCTGTTGCATGTTTTAACGGTTCTGCCAATAAAACGCAGTCTCTGGTTCGCCTTTCCCATGATATTATCTACGTGTTCTTTCCAATTTAAGTCTGAAGTAATAGTAATTCCTAGGTATTTTGTGGAGTTTACAGCCTTCACTTTTGATTGATTTATTTTGTAAACAAAGTTTAACGGATTTCTTTTCGTACTCATGTGGACGACTTCACACTTCTCATTATTTAGAGTCAATTGCCAATTTTTACACCATACTGATATCTTATTCAAACCGTTCTGCAGGTGGTTTTGATCTTCAGATGATTTCACTAGACGGTAAATGACGGCGTCATCTGCAAACAACCTAAGAGAGCTACTTAGATTTTTCCCCTAAATCGTTTATGTAAATAAGGAACAGCAGAGGACCAATAACACTACCCTGTGGAACGCCCGATATCACCTCTGTTTTAGTCGATGCCTTACCATCGATTACTACGAACTGTGTCCTCTCTGACAGGAAATCCCCTATCCAATCGCAAATTTGCGGCGATATACCATAACCACGCAATTTGATTAAAAGCCGTTTTTGAGGTACGGTGTCAAAAGCCTACTGGAAATCAAGAAATACGGAATCGATTTGCGAACCATTGTCAATAGCACCCATCACTTCGTGTGAATAAAGAGCTAGTTGTGTTTCGCATGAACGATAGTCGTCAATAGTCCTGTAACGTTAACGTAGATGAACTATGAACTACAGATACCTTACTGTCCTTCGAAATATTCACCTCCCATAACTATGCATCGCTGAGCTCTGCGATACATGACCTGGAAACTTTGCACGAAGTCGTCTTTGGGATGGCGCTCAAAAGCCTCGTCACGTTTCGTTGGATGTCAGGAACTGGGTTGGGAAAGTTACTTTTTTACAGTAACTAAGTTGCGTTTAAAGTTACATTCATGAAAAATAACTTGGTTACAGTTATAGTTACTATACATCCAAAGTAACTGTATTAGCTATGAGTGCAAATGTTTGTAAAGCTTATGGGACTTAACTGTGGGGTCATCAGTCCCTGAACTTACAAACTACTTATGAATTAACTTACACTAAAGACAGCAGAAACATCCACGTCCGAGGGGGGATTCGAACCCCCGACAGGTAACGACCTCGCACATCGTAGCTTAGTGCCTCAATGCGCTCGGCCGCGGCAGTTACAAGTACCTTTACAGTTATTTTAACAGTTACTTTTACAGCTACTTTTTAAAATTTTAATCATAAATCCGTAATGAACATTACACATGTAGAAACAAGCTTTAATGTCAGTCAGTAATTAAATATATTAAGGCAGACATAATAATACATAATGTTTTATCAAATAATTGCCCACAGCATTTTCTATCTCAGTTGCACTGTCTGTTCGTTTTTGACGGAAGTTGTTTTTCAAATGTTCCATCTTCTGAAAGTTCAGCTTCAATGTTGTACGTTGTTCGCGTCTCGGTCAAAACTGTCAACTTTACTGTCTACAGTATATTCGCATCGAATGTTAGACTGAAATGGCAGCAATGAACATACATTTCAAACTATGGTTTCTCGCATCGAGAGCTACACTACGACAGGTGAAGAAGAAGAATTGGTAATGGCAGGTACTGCATTAATAGTACGCTATGCGACGAAATAAGCAAACAAATAAAATGTATATTTTCGGCGGAGGACAAATACTGTAGAACAAATACTTACTCCCGAGCGGGAGTGGCCGCGTGGTCTAAGGCATCATGCTACGTACTGAGCGGTCGCTCCAACTGGGAGGTTGGAGTCCTCCCTCGGGCATGGATGTGTCGTTGTCCTTGGTGTAAGTTAGTTTAATTAATTTGTAAGTCTAGGAACTGATTACCATAGCAGTTTGGTCCAATGTTTTACAAACATTTGAATTTGAATGACATGCTGTGCGATCTGAATATGAAAGACGTTTCTGGTTTTCGTAACTTCATCAAGATGTTGGCGTCAATTTTTGAAATTATAATGAATATTACAGGGCCATTTGTTTCAAAGAAACAATTTTATGAAGTTGAACATTCCAGAGGCACTCCTCTGTCTCCTATTAGGTGACGAGTTCGTAAATGTTTCTTGTCTACTTTATTTCGTAAAGGAACACCAGAAAGAAAATATGTAACTCTATAGATAGAGCATAACCGAACACTACCACTGAAAAGGAGCATTTAGTACCAGCAAGCCACGAACATAGTTTCTTTACTGATACAGCCACATAACGCTACTTTTGTGTAGCGTATCATAGTCTAGAGGTAGCAGTGAGCAACATTGCAGAACATGTTTCAAACTCACTGTAAAAGCGCCTTAACGCCAACAGTGAGGAAAAACTAACCGGTACATGTTTTCTCAAGTCCACTGTGGAGTTTAGACTGCTTTAAATTATGTTCCCACCGACACACAATTTGCAGCGGAGCAGTCGTTTCTTTCCATCTGACGTCAAAATTCGAACACTTCAGCGTAAGCCGGGCCAAGCATGTGTTGTGTGTGTCTTCTCCATGTCGAAAGGTGTGTAAAGTAATCGGAGACATGTGACTTGTCAGGTGATTCTTATGTATTGAGTGTTGCGTACATAATTATAAAGTAAAAAAGTTATGAATAAATGAGCACTAATAAATGATATAATGATACTAAAATGTATAACTCATACATTTCAAACGTACGTTGTTGAAAAGATTTAATTTGGAAACAAATATTTTTTTCTCTTTACTAAAATAAAGGACTGGTATTCTGAAATATAGAGTTTTTTTTTTTTTCTTTTTTAAAGCTACTTTACTTGCGACAAAAGTAACGATACTTCAGTTAAATCGTTAACCGATAAAAGTAAATTAGTTACAGTATTAGTTACAGTTAAGTTACTTTATGCAAATTATAATTTGACTCGTTGTGTACTTCGACATTAGTGACTGCCATGTGTAATAAATCTCCAGTAATGAGCAATTCCCAAGCAGATAAAACGTCAGGTGAATCAAGCGTTTGTGCTTAGCGTCTAGAACCGATTAATTATACTCATGTTAAAAAAAAATTACAGAAATCCTTGAAAGACTGGAGATGCAAAGTTGATACTCACGACACGCGTTCATTAGTATGTTCTGGAGAAATAATTAGCATTTTAGTCACCTCGGTTCAGCATGTATTCTGTTGACTATAGTTAGACCCACGGACGGTGGCGGGTCGCGCATGTCTAGAGACAGATGGGACAAACAGTTGAAGTTCGCGTATATACGTACTTTGCACTTGAATCAACCTTATAGACTGCAGATAATGGCTCTCGATGGCATAGGTAGAGTTTGTTGTATGCCAGCATCAGCAGAAATGAAAAATTGCAACGAATACACTGCAGTGTGAGAAAAGTGCAACACCGAGAAGGAATTATCCGAATAGCGCCACACTTGGTGTAAGTGGCGATGGGTATGCAAGCAATAAGTGATAAGTTTCACAACGAGCTGGGGCCGACAGGGTCGGTGTTGCGTCTGGCGTAAATCCGTGCAGCGGTGCCAGAGTTGCCAATTTAGCTTTTTTCCTGCTAAATCTAGCTTTTTTATGTACGTGTTATCGGGGGGAAAATGTTTTTCCCACTAGGCGGGAATTTTATATTTTTATTGTACTCTCAGTTTTTTAAATTTTATTATTATTATTATTATTATTATTATTATTATTATTATTATTATTATTAGCCAGAATTAAACAAGAGGACTCCTAGGCAGAAATGAAGGAGCTAAAAGAAAAATCCGTACACTTACAACACAAAGAGAGTCGTCTAACCACTAAATTAATCGCCAATTAATGCATGACAGAACAACATCAGAAGGCAGAGTATCATATATATAAATCTTTACGTTTGACATGCAATAAAACTAATTTTGTCTAACGATCATACATCCTCCACATATTTAAAATTCTAATATGTCATTTATGTGAACTCCGATATTTAAAACAGGTGTCGTCTGTGCACAATAGATATTTCAAGGATGAGAAGAAATCATTCTCGTTTCATCAGCTGTCGACATAAAAACAGGAAAAAACGAACTGAAATATGTTACCGTACAATAGGAACCGTTTTACACTATATACCGTTGATAATAAAATGTATAGGCAAAAACAAAGTTACAGGAACTAGCCTAAATGTGTGATTTTGCTGCATCAAACGGCGCACGGTACGGGTTGGATTTACCTTATTTACCGTTATCGGGCCTTTTTTCTGCGTGATTCTGGTTTGGTAACTGCTACCGTGACGGAAGAGAGGTACGCCGATATGTTACAGAATTGCATCATCCCCAGCCTGGCTGATAAACACCTACTGGACGTACGATTTTTATGCAGGATGGCGCTCCATCCCATATTGCTAGACGCGTGAAAGATCTCTTGCGGGCGTCGTTTGGTGACGATAGTGTGCTCATCCGCCGCTTTCGTCATGCTTGGCCTTCCAGGTCTCCAGACCTCAGTCCGTGCAGTTATTTGCAAGTGTATCGTGATCGACCGACATATCTAGGGATGCTGAAAGACAACATCAGACGCCAATGCCTCACCATAACTCCGCACATGCTTTACATTGATGTTCACATTATTCGTCGACTACAGCTATTGTTGAGGAATGATGGTGAACATATTGAGCCTTTCCTCTAAAGAACATCGTCTTTGGTTTGTCTTAATTTGTTATGCTAATTATTGCCCTTCTGATCAGATGAAGCGCCATCTGTCGGACATTTTTTGAACTTTTTTTATTTTTATTTTTTTTTTTTTCTAATAAAACCCCATGTCATTTCAAGCATGTGTGTCAATTTTTACCTCTCTATCCACATTATCCGTAATTTATTAAGTTTTCAAATTTATACTGTCTTTTTGATCACCCGGTAGGTGCCCGCACACAACAGAAATTTTAAGATTGAGTAGAAATCGCAGACTGTACTCCGCTGTTGTGCGCACAAACCGAGTTGACAGTTCCCAGTTACAGATGCTCCCATCAAGCACCGTGCTTTAGAGCATCTCAATACCGTAGGAGGCCTGGAGAAACAGTGACAGGAAGGTGTCGAAGGCTTCAGCATTTGTGACCTGAGCATTGCTCTGCTATCCCCTCCCCCCAACCCCCCTTGTTGGCTTGCTTTCTAGCTTTTTTCAATTTCTATCTAGCTTTTTTTAAACATTGAACTAGCTTATTTCTTTAAGTTAGCGTTGGCATCCCTGAGCGGTGCAGAGCTGTCACACAAGTCGGAAACAATACGTAGACGTCAAAGGGGGCCATATTAACATGTAAGAAAGTGCGAACGGGGCAGAATGATCGGTCTTCGGGAGACGGGGTTGTCATGCCGTGACATTTCGGCTCGCACAGGGCATGCAGCTACGACAGTGATGCGCGTGTGGAAGAGAAAGGTTGTACGCAGCGACGAGCGGCAGCGGACCACGGAACATGACCACAGCACGGGACGACCGTCATCTACCCCGTATGGTCATGACGGACCATACGGCGTCATTCACAGAGTTGGCTTATCGCTGGAGCGCTGCAATGGGTGTGAACTTGTCTCCATCGACGGTTCATCGTTGTTGCTGCAGGTTAGACTGGTTGCAACCATATTCTTACGTCGGCTTCCATTCTCCAGAAACCACAAGCTCATCCGACTGCAATAGGCACGTGAACACTGTCCTTGGGGTGCTGAGCGACAAACGAGTCCCGCTTCAATGTGTTCTACAGTGATGGCCGAATACGCGTTCGGCGGTACCGTCCTGAGCGCAACTTGGAGGGCTGCATTGTAGAGCGGCATAGCGGACAAACACCTGGTGTCATGCTTTGGGGCGCCATTTGTTACAAAAATGAGATTTTTCGACATTTTTCTTACGACAGCGACCGCACCAGATGCATTATATACATAAGATCAGAACATAATGAGCTTTAAAATGGCAATATGCCGAAATAGATCTATTGAACAATAAAATATAACATCAGTTAAGCAGCTTCCTGGATTTATTTAATATAACTAACTGTTCTGTTAGAAACGAGAAATGTGCAATGTAAAACAAAGATGGGGTACAAGGGTAAGGGATTCAGGGTCGAATCCAGGATTTTGGTTGACGGATGGCATGTGTATTGAGGCAGTGATCTACATCTACATAAGATACTCTGCAAATCACATTCAAGTGCCTGGCAGAGGGTTCATCGAAGCACCTTTACACTATTTATCTCCCATTCCATTCTCGAATAGCGCGCGGGAAGAATCTCTCTGTTCGAGCTCTGATTTCTCGTATTTTATTCTGATGATCGTTTCTACCCATGTTAGTGTGAGTCAACAATGTATTTTTATATGTTCAAATGTTTGTCAAGCTTATGGGACTTAACTACGGAGTCATCAGTCCCTAAACTTACAAACTACTTACCAACTACTTATGAACTAGGATGGCACAAATATCCATGCGCGAGGGGGATTCGAACCCCCGACCGTAGTGGCCGTGCAGACCGTGACTGAAGCGCCTCAGTGCCCTCGGCCACCGTGGCCGGCGTATTTTTATATTCGGAGGAGAATGTTGGCAATTGGAATTTCGTAAGTAGCCGACACCGCAGCGATAAGAGCCGTTGTTGTAATGATTTCCATCCCAGATCCTGTATCATTTCCGTAAGGCTGTCTCCCCTGTAACGTGAGCTCCCCTTCTTTGGACTCTTTCGATGTCCACCGTCAAACCCACTTGATAAGAATCTCACACTGGTCAGCAATGCTCCAAATGAGGACGGACAAGCGTGGTGTATGCTGTTTCTTTAGTAGTTCTGTTGCATCTTTTAAGGGTTCTGCCAATAAAACGCAGTCTCTGGTTCGCCTTTCCCACGACATTATCTACGTGTTCTTTCCAGGTTAAATGTTAAGTAATAGTAATTCCTAGGTATTTAGTGGAGTTTACGGTCTTCACTTTTGAATGATTTATCTTGTAAACAAAGTATAACGGATATCCTTTCGTACTCATGTGCACTATTTCACACTTCTCATTATTTAGAGTCAATTGCCAATATATAAACCATAGTGATATCTTATTCAGATCGTTCTGCAGTTGGTTTTGATCTTATGATGATTTTACTAGACGGTGAATGACGGCGTCATCTGCAAACAACCTAAGAGAGCTACTTAGATGTTCTCCCAAATCGTTTACGTAAATAAGGAACAGCAGAGGACCAGTAACACTACCCTGTGGAACGCCCGATATCACCTATGTTTTAGTCGATGGTTTACCATCGATCCAGTCGCAAATTTGGGGCGATATACCATAACCACGCTATTTGATTAAAAGCCGTTTGTGATGTACGGTGTTAAAAGCCTTCTGGAAATCAAGAAATACGGAATCGATTTGCGAACCCTTGTCGATAGCACTCATCACTTTGTGTGAGTAAAGGGCTAGTTGTGTTTTGCATGAACGATATTTTCTAAATCCGTGTTGACCTTGGGTCAATAGATAATTCTGTTCGAGATAATTCATAATATTTGAATACAGGATATGTTCCAAAACCCTGCTGCAAATTGACGTCAATGAAATAGGCCTATGGTTTAGTGAGTGGTAATATGGCTGAGCTCATAAAATTTTTGCCTTACTTTGTCGTCTCTATATTTTTTACAGTATACGAAGGTGTTTTTTTGACGTACCGGTACTGTGGTACCAAGTACAATTTTCGACACAGTCAGTTGAGAGTGCTCAGTCTTTTCTCTTTCTCTCTGTCTGGGGGAAGAGACTGCCTTCCCATTCCCCAGCCCTCCGTTCTGGGTTCACCTCTGATAGATATGATAACTGTTTGTGGACAATGAGTGGCGTGTGGATTCTAAAGAAAGGTAAGGAAAACTGGATATACACAGGTTGTGAATACAAATAAATAAATGAATAAATAAAAGCGAAATGGGGTTATCTCGCCTAAGTTCGACGAGGGAGGGAGAAGTGTTTCTTACAAGGGAACATCATCAACTCGACCTCATTTTCTTGAGAATAAAACATATGAGCTAGATATCGACCCCAGAAATCGACATCGCGTGAAAATTTGAGCCATTATTCAGATACTACGCAGTTACGGCCTCCTCAGAGTACAGCTTTTAAACATTCGCGCGCTCGGTTTGTTCCTCACTCACCCCCGTCACTGCGGCCGCTTAATGCCCCAACGCAAATTCCTGTGCAATGAAGGGGTAACAGCGAGTTTTCGAAATCTGAAATTTGAAATACTAGGGATGTGAAGGAGAAATAATATTAAAAGAAACAAGGAAAAAAATTATATGTACGGTAACCTTTTCAAGTTTACTCCACTTCAATAGTGTCAGCTTTACATATAACAAAATCATGTGCATAAAAGGTATTGAAAAATAAATTACGTTACGTTGCACTGCTCGTTGAAAAACCGTCTCATTCGTTTCCACGGTAGTTGTGACTCACTGTATAAAACGCAAACGGCTCGTTGCATATATTCTTCTGTTACGGAGACGGGCAAAGTAGTATTCGAGATTAAAAATCATCAAAGCAGCTTTCACCATCACTGACGACCTCAACTCCACGCACAAGACCGTTGAAGCAATGAAAGTGCTCTACGAATCTGACGGTGATGGTAAAATGGCAGCGTCGTTATTGTCACCGTCATTCTCTTGTAAATCTTCACCAAACGTCAAGCCGTTATTTTCTTCTATGTCCAGCACGTCTTCATCAGTGCAACTGCCTATGCTATGACATCTGCAACGCAGTTGAAAGATATAAGGAAAAGCATAAAGAGTGAGCCATGTATTTTATTTTACCGTGTATAGAACGCCTAATAAATGGAAATGATTAGCGTTACTGGTGACGACTTTAAAGATGTCTAATTCTTTGACATTCAATCGTTGCAGATTAGTCATCATTCCAAACAGCTCCTGGAGGCGTTGCACGGCAGCCTGTGGGTTAATTGACACCGCGAACACTAACCTCTTACTGGACTCTGCTCAGAGTACCAGACAGTAATGCGGGCCGAGTGAGGAACAACCGGAGCGCGCGAATGTTTAAAAGCTGTACTTTGAGGAGTCAGAAAATCCTGCGATGCTGAAGGAATTAGATTAGGTAATGACACAATAAAAGTAGTAGATGAATTTTGTTATTTGGGTAGCAAGATAACTTCTGATGGCCGATGTAAAGAAGATATAAAATGCAGAATGGCTTTGGGAAGAAAAGCGTTTCTAAAGAAGCGAAACTTGTTAACATCAAATATTTAAATGTTAGGAAGTCCTTTCTGAAAGCATTTGTCTGGAGTGTAGCATTGTATGGAATTGAAACGTGTACGATAAGGGGTTCAGATAAAAAGATGATAGAAGCTTTTGAAATGTGGTGCTACAGACGAATGATGAAAATTATATGGGTAGATCACGTAACTAATGAGTAGGTGCTTAACCGAATTGGGGAGAAAAGGAGTCTCTGGCATGTCCTGACTGAGAGGAGGAATAGATTGGTTGGACACATTCTGAGACATCAAGGAATTGTCAATTTAGCATTAGAAGGAAGTGTGTGGGGTAAAAATCGTAGAGGGAGATCGAGGGACGAATACAGCAAGCAGATTCAAAAGGATGTAGGTTGCCGAACGTATTCTCAGATGAAGAGACTTGCACAGTACAGGGTAGCGTGGAGAGCTGCATCAAACCAGTCTGCGGACCGAAGACCACAACAACAACAACTTTGAGGAGGCCGTAACTGTGTAGTATCTGCATAATGGTCCAAATTTTCACGTGATATCGATTTTTGAGATTGATATCTAGCTCATGTATTTTTTTTTCTCAAGAAAATATGAGGTCGAGTTGATGACGTTCCCTTGCTAGTATACGTTTAATGTTGTAATTACGGCGAGAGGGGAACAAGCTCGGCAGAGATGGAGAGCAAGTGCTGGGTCGGCAGTGGATGAGAGTGTGCCTGGCTGGAGCAGCTGTGGAAGTGTTAACAGTTTCCGGCACGCTATCCGCCCCACAGTTCCGGCACGTGTGCGCCCTCGCTTTACACTGCACGTGCGCCGCTAACAACGTTGCTAGCAGCCGGCTGCAGCCTCAGGTACAGAGGTAACAGTGGCCAGTACGTTCACCTACAATCTATACATATTTATATTAATAAAAACGAATAGCCGCATGTCGAATGAAATTGCGTGCTTATATAATATCTCCCCAATTGTGCGATTGAATTCACGATTTCCAATCAGAAAGGACACAGTTCGTTGTAATTGACGGTAAGTCATCGAGTAAAACAGAAGTGATATCTGGTGTTCCCCAGGGAAGCGTTTAGGTCCCCTACTCATCCTTGTGTTTATAAACGACTTAAGAGACAATCTGAATAGCTCCCTTAGACTGTTCGCGGATGATGCTGTCGTTTATTGGTTGGTGACGTCAAGAGAGGATCGAAAAGCAACTGCAAAGCGATTTAGACAAAATTTCGAGATGGTGCGAAAAATTGGCAATTGACACTAAATAAAGAAGTGTGAAGTAATGCACATGACCACTAAAAGAAATCCGCTGAACTTCAATTACGCGATAAATCAGTCAAACCTTAAGGTCGTAAATTCTACTAAATACCTAGGAGTTACAATTACGAACAACTTAGACTGGAAAGAACACATTGAAAATATTGTGGGGAAGTCGAACCAAAGATTACGTTTCATTGGCAGAACGCTTCGAAGCTCCACCCAGCCGGCCGCGGTGGCCTAGGGGACTGAGGCGCTTCAGTCACGGTCTGCACGGCCACTACGGTCGGGGGTTCGAATCCCCTCTCGGGCATGGATATTTGTGCCGTCCTAGTTCGTAAGTAGTTCATAAGTAGTTTGTAAGTTTAGGGGCTGATGACCCTGTAGTTAAGTCCCATAAGATTTACAAACATTTTAACATTTTTTAGCTCCACCCAAGAGACTGCCTACATCACACTTGTGCGTCCTCTCCTGGAGTACTGTTGCCTATTGTGGGACACTCACCAGGTGGAACTTACGGAAGACATTGAGAAGGTTCAGAGAAGCGCAGCTCATTTTGTTTTTTTATCACGTTACGGACGGGGAGGGGGGCGTCATGGAAATGCACGAATTGGGGTGGAAAGCGTTAAAAGAAAGACGTTATTCATTGCGGGGTGATCTGTTTGCGAAGTTTCAATCGTCGACTTTTACTTCTGAGTGTGAAAATATTTTGCTAGCACCCACCTGCTTAGGGAGACATGACCATCCAAATAAAATAAGAGAAATCAGATCGAAAACGGAACGATTTAGGTGTTCTTTCTTCCCGCGCGCTATTACAGAATGGAACGGTTGAGAAAAGTTATGAAAGTGGTTAATGAATCCTCTGCCAGGCACTTAAATGTATCTATGTAGATGTATGAAAGCGCATCACTTGAAAATAGCTTCACCGATCTGGTTGATCTTTTCTCTTTGTTCTGTTCGTAATTATCAGGACAAGGTTTGTAGGAAAGAAAATGTTTGGAAAATCTACCGGAAAATATCAGAATTTGAAAAAAACTGAAAGTACGCTTTCAGCTCGGATAATTTTCTTCGTTCTCCAACAATCAGTTTATCCATTCGCTACTCGCTACCAAATACGCTGTAACGGAGCGAACAAATACGTCAAGGAGTTTAGAATAAAGGGAGATGGCGTTATCTATGTTGACAACAGGCATTACTTGGAGCCAGGAAGCAATTGGAAAATCTACCGGAAAATATCAGAATTTGAGAAAAACTGAAATTTCCAGCCGGGTGGAATCGCGACGTAAAAATGACTCTTCACCATTATAGTGCAAAATCATTCGTAAAACTAGCGACAAGTTTAAAGTAGCCAGACAGATTTAACAAGAAACGTTGTTTTTTTATAAACCCCTCCGTATTCTTACCTCCATGGTGACATCGGTGGCGATCATATCTTTCGAGCGTTGCAAATATAAGAATTGATGTCAGTTCGTGGAATTTTGGAGTGTTGCAAACAAATTGAGTACAGACCGCAGTGTTTTTAATGCCTCTATTACGGTGTCGTAATATCGGTCGGTGTACGCGCAACGCAATCCTACTACGTGATCGTAGAGACAATGAAACTTGGTAATGTAACAGTATTTTAGCAAGGTTACTTCATTAGCAGATTACAATACTGCTGGAGTGGAAGCCACTAGCCCGTAAGAGGATACATTGTTTCACAAGTTTTATTTAAACCTTCATAAATTTACAACATTACGTAGATCACTGGTAATGACAAAATAATATATACATATACATAAAATATCTTAAAACGGTTAAAATCGGCCACGGCCCTAACACCTTGTGAAATAAGAAATTTTAAGGAACTTTAAAATAAATCTAGTAAATCAAATTAACTGTTCCTCCATAAATGTCAATATACTAATCAATCATTTAAACAAACTTCAGCAAAGCTCTCTCACTCCTCTCAATATTTACAGAAAAAAATTTCAATTCTTTTCTTACAAATAGGTGTACACATATATATATTTAGCAGAAGAGGTCGGTTGTGATATACTACACTATTGCAATTCAGTTAAATAAAAACCTTGTAATATATAGTGGCATCATTACGAAGATATTTTAACATATCAGCATCCGTCGCCATTGGCAGATCGCATGCAATTGAGGTTGCATAATACACGGTTATTTAACTCGTCTCGTCACAACCAAAATAGTGCCTCTGTAACACACAAACTACTGTTACAAACAGGTGAAGCACAACAAGCAAACATCAACACTCCGTTGGTAGAGACTAACTTAACGGAAACTACACGTTCAAACCAGCAGGGAAATATTAAAACAGTGTTTGATAACAATTAATAAAAAAAACACATAGGACCTCAATAAAGAACCAACATTGCACGAGGTCAGCTTCACAGTGTGTACCTTTATCAAAATAACGATTCACATGTCAGTACCACAACACCGAGTCACACCTGAATCAGGAGAGACGGCAAGGCGAACCTCACATGTTCAAAGGTGTTCCGGTAGCAGGAGTTAGCGACTATTACAGAGGTGGCTCACCGTTAATTCTAATAGCGGCGGATACTCCAAACCTGCAGAAATGCAGACCAGCGCCCACGCCTCCAGGAGAGAGGGACTCGCCCAATATCGGCCACACGACACACTAACATCAACAATCAGCCTGCATGCTGCGCCACGTACGACCTGCACACCGTCAAGCACATCCGTCTGCCCAGTCGTACCAGTGCGAGGCCCCTTATACGTCACAGCAGCTCTATCACGTCACTCGCTGCCCTCCAGCCAGACCTCCCGTCCCCGTGCGCACGCGTCTCTTAACACGTCACCCAGCCAACCACAGCGCGACCGGTCCAAAGTTTCTCGAAGCAATCCCTCACTAAATTAGAGACGTTACGGCTCAAGACTGACGAAAATCATACACAGCGCTTGGAGATTTTATGCCTAAATTTATAATCATACCTGTTCGTACAATAAAACCATTAAAAGCACGGCCATTCAAACAGCACGAAAGGTCTCTATAATAACCCTTTCCAATTGATTTTCCCATCCATTTTGACTTCTATTCCCGATCAGGATCCCGATTGCAGTAACAATAAATAAGGTCAGAGAGGGGAGGAGGAGTTAGAGAATGGGGGAATGAAATTGATTTAAAAAGCGGAGATGGTATAGACGCAGGGAGGAGGGTGAGGAGATGGATACGGTGTGGGATAAGAGGGAGTGGTGTGAGGGTGTTGGAAAAATATAGGGGCAGGAGGAGATGGCGAAATAGAGAAGGGAGGAAGGGATAGACATTGGGAAAAGAAAGAAGAGTTTGCTACTGCGAAGTGTTGCTGGGTCTGCTAGTCTAATATATAAAAATTAATGTTTGTTTGTTTTACTTTTTATTCGTATTTTATTCACGGCCACACCATACATCCGACTGCGATAAAACTCTTTCAACTCATTGCTTGCACTCGCGCGAATGTTATAGGGAAAATAAAATTAACTTCTTATGGTGGTTGGCGGAGTGTGCTTTACAATTATGGAATTCGTTTCTTACGCCTTCACGCTGAAATGGCTGGACGGATATGAATGAAATTTGGAACAGAGGTAGCTTATACCATGATTAATACATAGGCTATCTTTCGTAAGCCACAATACGATGCGTGGCGGAGGGTACCATACAATGGGTTAATACGTTTGTTTTTCTTCACGCTCAAACGGCTGGACGGAATTGAATGAAGATATCTCATACCCAGAATTAATCAATAGGCTACCTCTCGTAAACCTCCGTATGTTCATGCCGGAGAGTACGTTACAACAAACATCCAAGTTATTTGACTGGTCAGCACATAAATGTATGTTTTCATGAAGGAGATTTTTATAATCTGCAAGTCAGTGAATTTTGCATCGGGGAGGGTACTTTGCGACTTTGATAGTTTGACCAATCACCAAGAAACATGTAGCATATATGTATGTTTTCATATATAGGAGGGAGAAGAGTAGGTGGGGGAGGAGGGGGACAGAAAGGAGAGGGAGGAGGCAGACAGAGAGAGGGGAGAGGGGGAGAATGAGAGAGGGGAGATGGCGACAGACAGGAGAAGGAGATGAACGGAGGGAGAGAGAAGGAAATGGACAGAGAAAGGGACAGGAGGACACGTGGAGAGGAGCAGGAGAACAGAGAGAAGGGAAAGGAGGAGGTGGACTAATGGAAGACTGGGAACCTGATTATTTTTATATATATATATATATATATATATATATATATATATATATATATATGTGTGTGTGTGTGTGTGTGTGTGTGTGTGTGTGTGTGTGTGTGTGTGTGTGTGTGTTCGTTTGTTCATATCTTATGCGCTGCCATGACGGTCCTCTGACTGCGATAAAACTTCGTCTACTTCTCGCTCCTACGCGAAGGTTATGAACATAGTACAATTAATTTACAGTAGGTGGCGCGCGTGTTATACCGACAAATGTATTTGGAGTGTCATTGAAGTAGCACATGTAATTAAAGAAGCTAACACTTTCAAATTTCAAAAGTTATTTGCACAATTATTTCTTCTACGGCAGCAACGCACCGGACACCAGCTAGTCAAATATAATAATGAATGTTTCTCTCTTCAAATTTTATGCCCTGCCGTTCCGTTTGCGATGAAATTTTGGCAACATTTTGCCTATACTTTCGCGAAGGTTATATGCATATCATGGTAAGACACATAGTTTAGGATATATGACAACGTAAACAATAAAAATCGCGAAATACTGCCACTCATGCGGCAATGTTCCACATCTCCTTCTAACATGATGAATCTATTTCAACAAATTTTGTACAAATATTCTTCCATCTACGACACATAGTACATAAGATATGACCTAAACAATGGGAGTAAAAAACATGTAGCATTATACAAAACATGACTAAGATGAATCTTCATTCATTGTTTGAGAAAAAGATCACTCTGCGACTTGCAGAAAAAACTTACAGATAATCCCAAACCTTTACGAATCTTTTTCTTACTGTCAACCCCAGCAAAAAGATAAAAGCGGAGAAGTTTATCGCTTACAACTTTCTGCTGTTCTTGCAGTACTACCAAATCTATTCCCAATACATTTTGCAGACAGTTTCCTAATTTTCTATTCTAGGAAGGAAGCTTGGAGTTGAACGTACCGTCGACAACTTGGTCATTAGAGACGGAGCTTACGCTCGGGAGATTTGGGTAAGGATTTGGAAGGGAATGGGCAGTGCCCTTTGAAAGGAACCATCCCGGCATCTGCCTGGAATGATTTAGGAAAATCACGGAAAACCTAAATCTTGATGGTCGGAGGTGGATTTGAACCACCATCCTTCCGAATGCGAGTCCGCTGTGTTACCACTGCGCCACCTCGCTCGGTATTCTATTCTAAATTCCTGCGAAATTATATTGTCGTAGGACACATAGTTCAGGAAATATGACGTCATAGGGATTGAGCTGCATGAAACCGGAAATGAAATGGACAGTGTGTGGGACACAATGCTATAGAAAAAGGGGGAAGGAGCGATAGACTAACATAAGAAGAGAATGAACTCACACCCGGATAGAGCCGGGAACCAACGTTAGTGTGACCAATAAATGTCTGAGTAGGATTAGGGCTACAGAGGCGGTGCCTTATAGCGGAATAACGGCAGTGGCCCCGGTGGACTGGCCGATCGTTCCAAGGCGCCTTGCTGCGGAGCGCGCCGCTGCACGCCGACGGAGGTTCGCGTCCTCCCTCGGGCATGGGTGTAGTTGCTGTCCGTAGCATAAATTAGTTCAAGTGTTTGTAAGCCTAGGGACTGATGACCAGAGTAGTCAAGTACCATACATTTACAAACATTACCATTACATTACAATAACGGCAGTGCTGTAGATCCGCGTGATTAATTACGACACGTCTAATGGGATGTCTTTCTGTACAATTCGTTGTGCTGAAGGTAGCTTATGTGATGTTAGTTGCAACTAAACGTTTCCATAAAACTATGTGGTGCCTACAGTTAACACTAGTAAGAGAAGTTACGGTGACATATACAGGGTATTTGTTTGAGACAACTATCTCGAAAACTATACGATAGAAGCCGTTAACGGTGTAAAGTTTTCAGTAAAAGGGCAGCCACCACTTAATAACCGCTCTTGCATGCGCTGGGTCACATCGGTATTTTCTAATGTCAACCTCCTCCATATTAATGCATGTTGGGGTGTTGGGATCCTATGTCAGAAAATCTCTGCCCTTTTCCCCTTGTTATAGTTGCTTCGAAATATTTGATAGATATGACTATAATGAGTCATATTCTACTTCTTGCAGTCTTCGCTCCAAATTTAATTTAATTAATTAATATTTAAAATTCAAAATTACAAAGTCTCAGAGTACCAAATTAAATTATATTATTACTCATGATTTTACTCACTTACTCATTAATTCATATGACTTGTTAAGCGATCATCTACAGCCTTGAACATTTTGTTATCTCTAGAGGAATACTAAATAAATAATTCTTCTCCAGACTACATATTTCTAGTTTTATACCTCACATTTTTTCCGACCTACTCACTTTTTTGTAATTATTAAAAAATGAATGAAAACCTTCTGTAACTAAATGAATTCAATGTCCAAACAAAACAAGATGAAGTGTAATCATTATCTTCCGAAATTAAAAGCGTGCCTTCTGCGCACAAACGTTCATCTAGGCTGGAGAGAGTAAACTGAAAGTGGCATTCCCTCATCGCCATTTTTAGTGACCCGTCACTTGTTCATCGTGGCAGGCTAATAAAAAAGCACGAATAACGTGATTACTGTAGAAACGAAATACATCCTTCGTGGAGTGCAAGAAATCATCTTGTAACAGGAAAGTAGATAAAAGGGGGAGAGAGGAAAACAAACCAAAAAATCCGTTAAAAGAGAATTGCCATTCCAGCCAGCTCACTGTCCGGTCCGAAAATTAACACACTTCAAAGGTACTCCTGCACATTTTTGTTCTCCCCAAGGAGTCCACGTGCACTTGAGACTATAAAGAATATGCTTTAGAAAAAAGGGAAACGAAGGTTCCACGGTAATGAGTAAAATAATAGCAAAACCGAGGGCACTTAAAATTATCGGTGTCCTATATTTAGTTACCAAGGATCTTATGATAGCCTGGATTAACGGCTCGGCAAGTAAATTCGCAAACAGTTCGTCGTATTTTCGAATTGTTTGGAGAAGTATTAAGCAAGGGATTCTGACTATAACCAGGAAGAGTACACTCAGAGTAACATTCCAGCTGACTAGCTAACGGCCAGAAGGAAAAATTATACCGTCACAAATGTCAGAACTGCCCAACAGCACTTCTCATCGCTAGGAGCAGAAGGACCATATTTCACTCACGAGTCAGAAATATTTCCGAGGGTCTTAGGAGTGTGTCTGTCTGTCTGTGTCTGTCTGTGTGTTGGTATGTGTGTGAGTGACTAGAAGGAGGAAAGAGATTTTTATTAGGGGAAAGGTGTGATGCAGTAACTTAGTTGGACTCAGGAATAGACGTGAGAACCGAACTCGAAATATCCGGTGGTATGTTATTATTCTTCTTTTTAAAACCCAGCCATCCTACGATTTGAAGCGCGACAACAAATAGATCCCATGCATAACTGAGAAGCAAAGTGAAAAAAAGCGAAAGAAAACGTTCACGGGAGTCTCATAGCAAGAGAACATTCTGTGGGCAAGTTTTCAGTTTCGTATTGACTACAAGATTCAAAGCATATTTTCTGAGCAGGAAGTTCTTTCTCATACCTCCCGTGCCTTTTGAGCAAACAGAAAATGTATGTTGAGAAGTCAGCTCTTGTACAGAATAAGCATGTAATCTTACACGTTATTCACCTCGTTATATTTTGATTCTAGTTTCATGTGCGGCAATAAAGTATTAAGGTGATATACGGATATTAAAAAGTAAATACATTTCTGCCGATGTTACCGAATTTTCTAAGCACGGAATATTGTTCATTATTGTAGGAAATGTTAAGAATATATCACATTTTCATCTATTTCAAACTGGAACTCTGTCAGTTTTTTTCTTACACGAGTTACTTTTGATTAAATATGAGCGCAATATTAATTGGTATCCGTACGGTTTCGTTACCGAAACAGATCACTAGGTTTGTAATAGACCAGTTATCCAAATTTCTGATTCGTGTACTCCTAACATAACAGAAATTAAGATGTTATGTATATTTTAAATAGGACACGCACTAGCGGGAATATGAACAAAAGCAATCAAAAAAGCAGTACTGTTTATTTTGTGTGATACAGAACGGTCCCCGAGAAAAATTTTATTTGAAATTCTTTGTTGGTGAGGCCTCCTCATTAAAATTTCAAAATAACAATATAATTTTGTTATCTAGCTATTTTACATTTCAAAATGCAACTGAATCTACATGTGCTTTATTTCTATGTTGGTAACAGAGAAACTACACTGACATCACTTTCGCCACTATGACAATTCCTGCTTGAAGTGACTTCTGTGATTTTCGGGAAAGAAGTGATTCGCCAAGCATATACTGTTTTCGTTTATTATTTGCGGTACAAGTTTTTGCTACACAGTTTATTTAATTACTGCGTTAGAAGGCGATAAGCTCGTTTATACTATTATTACCACCGTACCTGCGATTGTAGCATGATATGTATAAGAACATTTCTACGTCTATGTTAACTTCTACAAAACGTGTTGTTAAGTTGCTTACTTGTTAGTTGTTCTCATGTGCTACACATTGCATCTTGGGGCGAAAGTGTAATCATGAAATAAGATGAAATTATTTGTTGTTGTTGTGGTCTTCAGTCCGCAGGCTGGTTTGATGCAGCTCTCCATGCTACCCTGTCCTGTGCAAATCTCTTCATCTGAGAGTAAGTACTGCAACCTACATCCTATTGAATCTGCTTACTGTATGCGTCCTTCGATCTCCCTCTACGATTTTTACCCCACACACTACCTTCTAATGCTAAGTTGACAATTCCTTGATGTCTCAGAATGTGTCCTACCAATCTATCTCTTCTCTTAGTCAGGATATGCCAGAAACATTTTTTTTTTTTTTTTTTTTTTTTTTTCAGTTCGGTTCAGCACCTCCTCATTAGTTACGTGATCTACCTCTCTAATTTTCATTATTTGTCTGTAGCACCACATTTCAAAAGTTTCTATCATCTTTTTGTCTGAAATCCTTGTCGACCACGTTTCACTCCCATACAATGCTACACTCCAAACAAATGCTTTCAGACAGGACTTCCTAACATTTAAATATTGGATGTTAACAAGTTTCGCTTCTTTAGAAACGCTTTTCTTCCCATTGCCATTCTGTATTTTATATCTTCTTTACTTCGGCCATCAGAAGTTATCTTGCTACCCAAATAAAAAAAACTCATCTACTACTTTTATGGTCTCATTATCTAACCTAATTCCTTCCGCATTGACTGATTTTTTCAACTACATCCCATTACCCTCGTTTTACTCTTGTTAATGTTAATCTTATATCTTCCTTCCAAGACACTGTTCATTCCATTCAGTTGCTCTTCCAGATGCTTTGGAGTCTCTGACAAAATTACTATGTCATCGGCACCCCGCGAAGTTATTGTTTCTTCTCCCTGAACTTTAATCATTTGTATGCAATTTAATTTCATGGTCGAGGTGATATTATTTTATGACATACTAGCTTTATCCGTCATGTTTTGTAATGCCATGGAAAGAGAAAAGTGTTTCATACCTGGTATCAGTTGTATATTGGCTTATAACATTTCGTTTGGTTGGCATAATGGATTCGACAGTGAAAGAAATGGTAGATAATCACAATCACAAATTACAATCACGATCGCTTAGTGCCACAAATTTGACAACAAATGCATCAAACAACAGGTTCGCCAAGAGAACGTAAGAATATTATTTCTATGGTTAACTATTCCAGACTACACCTAGGTCACAAACATATTCCTAGACTGGCAAACTTGCCACTATGACTGGAACCTGACGCGCAATCTTGCTTCAAGTCAAAAAGTTTCCGTACGGTTCTACTGTGATCTTCAGACACAAAATGACATTGTAACCATTAATAGATGGTTTAACCATGCTTTTCATTTAAGGTAATACCTCCCTAGTAGTTAAACTTGTATACATACATTGTGGAATCGTGTTATGAGAAGTACATGTTACATACAATTAAAGTACACTGCAGTTATCGGAAAAAACACTCAGAAGAATAAAGATACGTGTTATCCACGTCAAACAGCACATTTATAACTGTCATACTATTGAAACAAAAGCCGAATTTGATCAACACTCGTAAAAGATTAATGAAAACATCAAATTAACGCGCTTCATAATCTGGACATGTCAAAGCAAACCCTAGATTTCGTAAGAACACTCAAAAGATTAAAGACACCTGTCATCCACGATGAATAGCACTTTTATAATGACCATAATACTAAAAATAAAGCCAACGTTGAATAAAATTGGTAACGATTGATGAAAACAGCATGGATTGAAACATATTCTTTTTTCGTGTTTTCCTTTTTCTGTACGATATATTAGAACCATATCTACGACCATATAACACACGAACTGACCAACTCTAAAACAGCGTTATTACGTCAGTTCGTCCGTATTTTACGACTGTTTCGCGTAATTACACACACGACTGCTCACACGTTTATAGTATAGAAATATGTCGGCAAGACTTCAGTTACACCGGTGATACTGTATACGGCATTGACAGTCTCGCCAAAAGCCTGTCACAGAATTAAACGATTTCCAAAAAGACGTAATCCGTCGCTGAATTCAAGAATTTTACGATAATGGTGAATACCCAACACTTAAAAAACTTACAGATGTTTTAAAAGATAAGATAGACTATGCAGGAGGTATTACATCTTTGCATACAATTGTAAGAAAACTTGGCTTCAGATACAGAAGAGCTAATGACGGTCGAAGATTTTTGATGGAGAGAAAAGACGTAGCCGCAAGAGTCGCATTTTTAAGAAGAATGCTTGAAATAAAGACTGAAGATCATCCTCAACCTATCATTTGACGAAACATGGGTAAATCAAAACCATTCTAAATGTTTTATCTTGCAGGATTCTAAGAGAAACGGTGGTCTAAAGGTCCCGTTAGGTAAAGGATCACGTCTGATAATCTGCCATGCCGGATCGGCCAAATATGGTTTCATAGACTGGGAAGAATTGGTGTTCCAGTCTAAGAGCGATATTGGTTACCACCAAGAGATGAATAATACAGTCTTTAGGGAATGGTTTACTGATCTCCTTCGAAGCCTGGAAGAAGGATGTGTGATATGCATGGACAATGCAAGCTATCATTCCATGCTTAAAGAAAATAATCCCAACTCAAGTTTCAAGAAAGCCTATATTTCGGAATGGCTGCAAAGCAAAAGCATATTCATGATCCCACACACACAATAGCCGAATTGCTTCGCACTGTCAGGCAACACAGTAGCAGTTTTAGGCGATATGAGCTTGATGATCTAGCTGCAGAAATGGGACATGAAGTAATACGGCCTCCTCCTTATCACTGTCAGTACAATCCCACTGAAATGATATGGGCTCAAATAAAGCGAGAGGTAGCAGACAAGAATTCTACATTTAAAATTAGAGATGTGAGAAAATTACTGTAGGACGCCATTAAAAACGTGACAATTGAAGATTGGCTGAAATATAGTAAATAGTCTGTGACCTGGATAATGTATGAAACATCTTTTATTTGCACAAAATCAAAGATATTATGAAAATAGCACTGTTATGAGTTTATAAGTGTTTCACTGAGTTCCTTTCAAATATGACGCATGCCTGCATACGTGGACGGACTGATGCAAAAATAGGTACAAAAATACGCATGTATTAGAATGCAACGTTGTGTCATAATTTCAAGTTAATCGGTCAGCTCCAGCTATGTTATATGTTTGCAACAGAGATTACAATTTTACGGGAAGTCAATGATTATATTTAATGCTTATTTCACGGTCTTTTTATATGTGTTCTGTTCTTTCTGACGCGATATTTTTCCATGTATTTTGTATGTTTAAATTCTGATTTAAGGGTGATCTCAGAATATTATTTGTGTCTGTATAGATTTCTGTTTCTCCAAAATATTCGTTATATGTCCTTCAGGTACTACTGTTTTTTTTTTTTTTTTTTTTTTTTTTTTTTTAGATGTTTTCCACCTTATCTTTATGGTGTTTTAAATTCTGGTAAAAGGTGTATTGGTTGCTTTCACAATTCGTGCCTGTTCTTTAAATCCAATTTTGAAGTTCTTACCTGTTTGTCCAATATAAAATTTATTACAGACGCGTGTAAAAGTCTAGATAGGACCGCGCGGGTTAAATTTTACTTTCGGCCTCCGGAGGTGTAATGTGCTGATGCTGGTAACGACCTACGATGTTCTTTGAGAACTCAAATACGTAGAATTAGAGGAAATAATTTTTCGTGTTGAGCATGAAATAAAAAATTAAAGGTGTTTCTTGTCTATGGTTGACAGGTTCTTGTATGTACTCTTGTCTGGTCAGTAAATTAATTTAACCTCATGGAACGAACATTTTACTGCCAACATTAGCATACTACGTAGACGATGAGGTAACTAAAATTTACCTGCCTGGCGTGCTCTTACCTTCTAGTGTGAAGACAACACAAATGATCACTGTTTCGAATTATTATTATTATTATTATTATTATTTTCCTTCTCCATTTAAATCATGTGGCTCGGTGGGTGGATGTGTTAACATAAGTAGCAGTACCTCATCTCCTAATACAATCCATTACCTTCCAACCGTTAACGAGAGCAGATTGCCGCTGCGGACCGATGTAGAATTTAGCCCAAACGTCACAACAAATTTTGTAGATGCTTAGTTTGTTAAGTGGGGATATTACATTTTCCGAACATATTTTAGCCTATATGTTGTTATTTCTATGGAATGTTAATTTTATTTTTTGTTTTCTTAAGCTAGTCGTAAATTGTGAGATGTTTGGCCTATGTATGATGCCGTAGATGGCTTTACTTGTCATTTTTGCTTCTCTTTGTAATGTTATTTCCTTATGAAGACTGTCTTTTTTGTTTTCTTTAGTAGTATAGCTGTGGGAGTTTCAGCACAGTGAGATTCGCGCGTCTTTTGTTTTTTGGTGGGAAATTTGAATTACGCCCCACCCCTCCTCCTTCGGCCAATTGCCGGACCGCAGATCAAAGGATGCCGCCACAAGATGATTGATAGGTCTTCCCGGAAGAACGAAAGATGATTGACAGTTTACATTTAGGTCCTTTTGATTCGCTACTTGTCCGACCGCTAATCAAAGGACGCCGCCATAACGCACTTAAGGATGATTGACAGGTTGCAACACCTCCCTCGGCCCCACACGACGCCCCGCCCCCCCTCCACCCCTCGGTGCCGCCGCCAGACAAGCGGCACCTCCGACAGGTCCAGACCTGTAGACCCCTCGACATGTCTGTACTCGCACCCGCGACCCCTACTCGCTCGGCCGATTGTCGGACCGCCGCCTCCGCCGCCGACAGATGCTACCCCCTCCTCCTCCACGCTAGCGACCGGTTCTCAAAGGACGCCGCCACCCGCCCTACCCGCGAGAACAAACAATACCGCGACGATTGTCTTGACCGCACCGACACCGCCCCCACAGGCCGACCCCTGCTCTCTTTTTACGGCGACCTTGCTCTGACAGGTCAGCAGCCAATTAAATTGCATATTTATTATTAAGCGCGCCGCAGCGATCCGTACGCCAGATCTCGATTTATGTAACAACAACAATTTCCGCCGTTTATTATTATTCTTGGAAAAAAATAAAGCTACCATAGTTTTCTTCGTATGCTAAAAAACAATTTAGAACAGAAATGCTTAGTTGGTCTCTTATACTACAGCATGTAGTATTAAATGTTAAAACTCGTATGCAAAATTTGCAAGTAAGAATTTACACTCCCATCTCTCTCCAGGCGTGTTTAATAATAATAGCGAAGGTTAGATAATAAACGCCACAAACTTACGTATCCATCTTAACATATACTCTTTCGATATACAAAAACAATTCTAACCAGAGCCAATTAACGAAAAGAAAAGAAATGGTCCGTTTCGGAACTCGACCACAACCTTGCATCTATAAATGTATCTCTTCGTTTAGACGATGCAAGCAATAGCCATCGAACGGGATGTAACTTGTATGCCAACCACTCTTTCGATAAAACAGCAACAACAGCGGCAGCAGCAGAATACTACATAGTGTTTATACAAAAATTCCAAATAACGAAATCGGCTATGACATTTAGCACAAAGTCTCTAAATAAATATCTGCAAGCACCCTTAAACTCGTATGCAAAATTTGCAAGTAAGAATTTACATTCCCATCTCTCTCCAGGCGTGTTTAATAATAATAGCGCAGGTTAGATAATAAACGCCACAAACTTACGTATCCATCTTAACATATACTCTTTCGATATACAAAAACAATTCTAACCAGAGCCAATTAACGAAAAGAAAAGAAAAGAAATGGTCCGTTTCGGAACTCGACCACAACCTTGCATCTATAAGTGTATCTCTTCGTTTAGACGATGCAAGCAATAGCCATCGAGCGGAATGTAACTTGTATGCCAACCACTCTTTCGATAAAACAGCAACAACAGCAGCAGCAGGAGCAGAATACGACATAGTGTTTATACAAAAATTCCAAATAACGAAATCGGCAATGACATTTAGCACAAAGCCTCTAAATAAACATCTGCAAGCACCGTTAACAATCGTCCAGAACGCAGAGCGCTCTCTCGGCAGACGACATAAAAGAAACACATGCTAAGTGTTTAAACAAAAACACCTAAGTTACATCTCCAAATGATCAAATCCTTCTACGCAGACGCACCATTCTGACAAGGATAGCTCGCAATGCATTTATTTAATGGAGCTGAGCCATGCCGAAAGTTCCGAAATTTAACACTCTAGCGATCTTGCCCTGTTACGTTTCCTTCTTCTTAGATCGAGGTATAACTGCTTATTCCGAGAGTTCGGGTATTTTAATTTTACCTCTTATTTCCTTGCTACAGCAGTACACATCCCATCTAAGAAATCTCTATGTCCTGTTACGATGCAAACTACATTTATCTGACACCGATATTCCAGCGCCCCAGAAGACATTTAATCCCTATTGTGCAACGGAGAGTCGAAATAAAAGAAAAATACGTGAAATAATTTACCGATTCCGACCGTCTACACTAAAACTTTTCGAAATTATTGGCCTAACAACACCCTTATTCGACAATACAGCAACCACAGAACCGAAGTTACCTGCCCAATGCAACACAGATTTCCAGCTCGACCCGCCCTTTACCCACAAAATTCCTACTCCGAACTAAGATTTATTATTTTAATTACAAGTAGATGTCCACCGCAAACGAAGACGCTAACCTACATGCCACAACACATGATTCTATATAGGACATGGAGTGTTTACAATTTTTTGTTTTGTTTATTACAGTACAACTGAGTACATGCAACGTAATGTTCGCAAACATATCACAACCAACTCCCGCATACTTCGATCATAACCTGCTCTCTAAGGAATGGATGGGAGTCACACACAGTACAAACACGTTTGTCGTGTGTTCCGCTAATTTCGGCCAGTACAACGATGCGGGACCAATCCCCCCGCCTGTTTACTGTAAAAGCAAATATTTTTCCCCACACTATCTGTTTAAACCGGGCTTGCACATATACAATAGCCTCCTTTTAAAAGCATGTGTCTTCGCCATATAACCCAGTTTTCTTTTACCCTTCTTCTTCTTCTTCTTCTTAGGACTTGTGGAATAACGTAGACGATATCTACGTCTGTGGATAATAAAGTCCTGGAATGCTAAAAAAAGTATAGTTCCTTGCTCGACTCTACAAGTAATTTACAGTCGAAACTAAAAAAAACATAATGTCCGAGAGAGCGGTCAATTTTCTGGTACTCTTAACACCCAAGTATCAAATCTAAAAGCGTTTGCACACTACAACGGCGCACTTGGTAAATACCGTATCTTCTCTTTTAGAACACTTAAACAATCTTCTTACACAATCCTCCATCCTGGTAATACCATCTTCTCGACCCGGCGAAAAAATAAAAGTCCTAACAATCAACTGCCTGGACTCTTTATAAAATCGATATCTTTGCTTACACCAGGGCTCGTGATTTTTCGACAAATTTATTTTGGTTCTACAATTCGACGTCAACCACGTTAAGCAGTCGTTTACTCGCCTGCAACCACTTTGATATTGCTCCTCCCATCCGAAAGTCATGCTCGGATACGAACGCCACTCGGTTAAAGTATTGTCCAAAAATCCAGGAGATAGAAGCCATCTACACGAAGCTGCTGCTGTAGTATAGATGGGAGCGCCTCCATTAAAAAACATCGATTAGCTGCAGTTTATAAGATATATACCCACAGGACGTATATATTCCCCCCCCCCCCCACATGTATTCCAGAAATAGTAACTTCGTCTTATCTCCAACGTTTGCAGTATCGAACTTGCGGAATTTACTACACACACGCGCGCGCACTCCATTGGCTACAACTAGCGCACTTTAAGTAACGAAACTATAGGAGTTTTATAAAACACGTTGATTTTCGACGAAAGAATTATGATTTACCGCAGCAGGCATATCCGCTACGTAACGTGTTGCACACCAGCCGTAAAGTAGCCAACTCTAGCATACGATTAAACAGACGATGCTTCGACGAAAGATCAATGCACCACCAAAGTCAGTTTTCTTTAGAGCTTTACCGTGACGTATATATTTAGGGTATATCAACACTTTTTACTTACATTCCGTCCCATCTAGCCTAAAGCACTCTCTGTAAGCGCCAAACATTTCCAACACAGTAACAGAACTACACCTTGCAGTCAACACGAACCTACAACAACAAAAGAATCTAGCCATTCCAATTCGTTTTTGTCCCAACTAGCATGCTGCAAGCTATGTATACGTTCGTAACAACCCAGACAGAGCTATCCTTACATCCGTCACTAACCCAGTACCAACTCTAAACAAGTTACCACAGATGGTGTTATAACCGCGATCAGTAACAGACAAGATCTCCCAGACACACAGCGTTTTAATAAAGTTTCGATCTCGCTCTCTCTCCACCCAATAATTACGTTGGTTGCTTGACCTGTCCCTAACATCCAACCACAACTTTGTTTCCAATGCATAGCCCGGCAGACAATATTTCTGGAACGCTCTCTATCAGCCAATAGACTATATACCTGGAGCATTCGCGCACAAATCACCATCGTATTCCACTCCTTCTAACAAAATATTACTCTCGATAAACATCTGTAACACAGTGTAAAAAAATGAGCGACGTGCACACGCACAGAACAGCTAACAAGAAAAGATCTAGATCCAAGCCAAGTTCTTATAATCCTTACAAGCAGCAACGCAAAATAGTCTACACCATTTCGAACTAATGCAACACCAGATTTTTTTAACGATCTCCAAGAGCAATCCTTTAGAGACTAAACATACGATTAAATGCACCTCCAATCTAGGTAACTAATCCTCTAACTCGATGCTTATCGACCAAAGAACATTAATTTACCACTGCAATCATCTCCGATACGCTACCGAGAGACGTCCATTCGTAAACACAGCTAAAAGAAGATATAAATGCCCCACATCCATGCTACGAAGTATCTATATGTATTTCCACAATTGTGGACCACATCTGCGTTGCATCGTATCGCACGACTAAACAATTCGAAATAGGTACTTCGCGCAATCTAGCATGCATAATCACATTCCATGTTATTTCTGGCTGTAGGCGAGTGCGGACCTGTTGACTCATTGTAGACGCCGGTTTGGAGCGTGTGTACGTCCTATACATGTAAACATACCTGTCCACGCCCGCACCTGACCCGGAGAAGTTTTCGGTTTAATTTTTCCTGGCCGCACCAGATTCCGAATACAAGAGAGCTATTTTCGCGAAGATGGATTTCCTCGCAGCTGACGCAAGCGATGTTTTTACCGTACGAGCAGTCGTTAAACTTTTATACGCAGATACATATACAGACAGTAGGATGTGCGCAAATTTGCGATGTAGCTCTTACAGAAACGAAACATAGTTTTTTTTAGAAATTCGATAAGAAGAAGAAGAACGAAATTTATACAAGATGAACCAATGTGCAATAAGTCAAACCCCAATCCATGCAGCAATGTAGCGAGCAACATCGATTTAAACGAACGCTTTGCTTATCTGTAGAATAGAACAACACAGAATTACACCTCCCTAACAGATACTTTACCGAGGAGTTACTGCTCTTTGCTAACAAGAAACATGTCTTCTGGTATCTTCTCCTAAACCCTATAAGACCGAAACTTTCTACTCGAGAAGCTAGACACATAATACAAATCGTTCCTTATTATTCTTGTTATGTGTAACTTTAATTTTCTCCGCTGTAACTCGTAGTTTTAGATCCAGTTCCAGCCAGAAGTTCGAAAGGTAGAGGGAAGGTATGTTCTCGAACTCCATTACGTATCTTCGTTTCCTCCTGCACCTTCGGGCAATGCTTCTAGACGAGAACAATCGTGTATTTTTTTCCCCCATTATTTCCTGGTTATAGCACTATGCGTCGCTATGTGTGTACGTTACCAACTCTTGTGGTAATTTCCGTATGGAACACTAGGTTTTACGATTATTGCAAACGATTGCTTGTTATTCCATCCGTTTTTAACTCTGCAAATGACTGTCCCCAGTCCACCACATTTGGATGCAATGTAGTCCCTTCTCCAAACGATAATGCAATACGTTTTTCGTGTCTTCCGCTATTTTCGGTCAGTACACCGACGCGTGACCAATCTCCATGACTGTTTACTGTAAAAAGCAAATATTTTATAAGTCCCAGTCGTAACCAGATTTCTCCACACCCTCCGTTTAAGCCGGGCTTACACATATGCCATAGCTTCGTCTTTCTCCAGCATTAGTTTGTACTCGTCCTTTATGGCAGTTGCTTTAGCCATATATTCTAGCTTCCTTCTCTTGGTCTCGATATCCGCCATTTCCAGTTTTCTTTTCGCGCACATAAGACATTAACTGCACGTAGCGATGTAATTTCTTTAATGGGGGATGGCTTAAGCCTGTGTGATACATTTATTCTTTTCGCTGGGCTTGCAGAATAACATTGTTTGTAGGTACCAGACCTAATTCGGCGATATCTATATCTGGAGGCAGTGTGGAGAACAATGTTCTGGATTGGGAGAAGTAAGTTTCCCCTGCATTAATGTAGCTTTTAAGTGTACTACTTATATCGTCTTTGCCGCTGCCAGTATTACGAATCTCCACCTAATTTACAGGTAGACAATGGAAACTAAAAGCTGATAGAACGTAACGTACAAGCTTTTATCGATCTGGAAGGTTTAACCTGTACACCGATCAATTTTCGGGTATTTTTATTACCCCAGTACACAAATTGCAGGACACTATTAAACACTACAAAGCATCTGTTGTCCCAGATGTTTGTTATTCGCCCCCCAAATGGTGGAGAAACACTTTGCAGATACCGTTTAAAAAACTTAAAGAGTCTTGCACAAGATCAAAAACACTCTCCATCCGGTAATCGTATATTGTAATACCCCTGTTCTCGACCCAACGACGAAGTAAGTGCTCAAATGCAGCAAACAGACCTCTATCTCTCTTTTTAGAGTAAATTGGGTCACGGATCACAAAATTCACACCACAACCAGCGGTTTTATCCCCTAGTAAGACTCCAGGACGTTCTCCAAATTATGGAGAAAATATTTCCAGGCGAAGTACTAAATAATCTCCATATAGGCGAGATTCTAGTTGGGTTCTTCGGGACTTGTGGTATAGAGACAAGTGCGTAGAATCGAATCCTGCATATGACAACGCGACGGTGGCGAGTTCCGAAGCGCAGCAGCTGGGAGGACCTCCAGGCTATAGCGAAGACACACATCCTCCACAACTCCCACAAGGTGTTGAATTGGAATATATAAGGGATGGTTGGAGAAGCCTCCACGTCACATCCTCGAAACGCAAAACATGCAGCAGGGGTTGGCCTGTGGGGGCGGTGTCGGTGCGGTCAAGACAATTGTCGCGGTATTGTTTGTTCTCGCGGGTAGGGCGGGTGGCGGCGTCCTTTGAGAACCGGTCGCTAGCGTGGAGGAGGAGGGGGTAGCATCTGTCGGCGGCGGAGGCGGCGGTCCGACAACCGGCCGAGCGAGTAGGGGTCGCGGGTGCGAGTACAGACATGTCGAGGGGTCTACAGGTCTGGACCTGTCGGAGGTGCTGCCTGTCTGGCGGCGGTGCCGAGGGGGGGAGGGGGGCGTCGAACCGGCCAGGTGTGTGGTCCAGGGTGCGAGTACCGACATGTCGATGGGTCTACAGGTCTGGACCTGTCGGAGGTGCCGCTTGTCTGGCGGCGGCACCGAGGGGTGGAGGGGGGGCGGGGCGTCGTGTGGGGCCGAGGGAGGTGTTGCAACCTGTCAATCATCCTTAAGTGCGTTATGGCGGCGTCCTTTGATTAGCGGTCGGACAAGTAGCGAATCAAAAGGACCTAAATGTAAACTGTCAATCATCTTTCGTTCTTCCGGGAAGACCTATCAATCATCTTGTGGCGGCATCCTTTGATCTGCGGTCCGGCAATTGGCCGAGGGAGGAGGGGTGGGGCGTAATTCAAATTTCCCGCCAAAAAACAAAAGACGCGCGAATCTCACTGTGCTGAAACTCCCACAGCTATACTACTTTCTTTGCTATTGATATAACTGAGAATCATTTTGGGATCAAAGAAATTACGTTGTGCTGCGTGTTGTAGAGGTTTTATTTAATTTTGTAGCGCATCATTATGAAGAAATAAGTTAGCTATTCTATTCATCATTGCTTTGAAATACAGTATAATCTATTAATCATTGCTTGAAATCTGTTTAGTTCTGCTTATTTGGGCGAAGAGAATTTTCATTAATGATAACATCAGTGGTTGTGGGTTTGCTGTATATTTCAAATTGGTGGAGTCTAACATATAGTCGTGACACTAGCGCTCCTAGCGGTGGGCAAGCCGCCGAAGAAGTGATTTTTGTCTATAATTATTTTTGTATGTAAGTAACTAAATAGTTATTATTATTTTTGCGTTATAAACATTAGTAAAATATCAACAGACGTACATAATGAGAAAATTAATATAAAAACAGCCGAATGTCTCTGATTCAGTGGTATAAAGTACAAAGTCGTCTTGAACAATTATTTACGAATATGTGTATATTTGCAGCTTATTCCGCTGTATTTAAGTGGAATATAAATATAAGAGAAATAGAAATTTATATTATGGTACGTTTTTACTTTTTGATGCATGTCAATTCGCTATGGAGTTAAATGATTCGCACATTTTGACATTTCACTTCCTTTCTTATAGGAGCATATGCTTTTGAGTGTAATTACCTTAGTTTTAAAAGCCAATGTTCTGAAGATTCTTGCCATTTGTAGTTCAGCTGTAGCAACAGATGTGAAATTGGTGTCTTTCTTGTTGGCAAACAGTTCGAATGCTTTCGCTGTTTTATTGTCACGTCTGTGGCTTTTTCCTTCAGCTCAACTGTGGTTGCTGATTTGTTACGTTAAATACTGTAGTTATTGCATTCTATATACGTTTAGTACGTTCTACCCTCATCGAATATAATGGTACTACAGTGAAGAAACCTCGATGTTCGTGAGTATAAAAGCGACGTTTTCTGCCACGGGAGAGGTCGTCTGGTGTTTTCTAGCAATTTTTTATTTTTAGTAGAAAATGAAATTGTTCAGTAAAAACCTGCAGGTTACAAGATAATTGTAAATAAACTGTTCTGTAATGTTCCGTTTTTACCTCTACAAAATTATAAAATTTATTGCAACAATTTACTTCATTTATACATCACAAAAAAGTATGCAAAATAACATAAAGAAATTCAGTCCTTCATCGAGCGGAAATGTCAAGTTGTAAGGTGTAAAAAAATCTGATTTTTTCACCAAATAGCTTTTTGCAATCGTTTGATAAGTTTTTCGTGGCGCCCGTTCGTGTCGGCTGTGGTCACCAGGTGACGTCACAGCGCACGTCCCCCCCCCCCTCCCCCACCTGCGCGTGACCCCATCGTCTATTTTAGTATCCGTTATTTGTACCTTGCCAGGGATCTTACGAAGCTTAACACAGACAAATGTGGAGTTGTTGTTGTGGTCTTTAGTCCGCAGACTGGTATGATGCAGCTCTCCACGCTACCCTATCCTGTGCAAGCCTCTTCATCTGATAATATGTACAGCAACCTACATACTAAATCTACTTACTGTATTCGTCCCTAGGTCTCACTGTACGGTTTTAACCCCACAAACTTTCTTCTAATGCTAAGTTGACGATTCCTTGATGTCTCATAATGTGTTCTACCAACCTATCTCTTCTTTTAGTCAACATATGCCACAAACTCCTTTTCTCCCCAATTCTATTGAGCTCCTCCTCATTAGTTACGTCATCTAGTCATCTAATTTTCATCATTCGTCTGTAGCACCACATTTCGAAAGCTTCAATCATCTTTTTGTCTGAACTCCTTTTTGTTATCGCCTATTTTTGTGGCACTATATACTTTCCTTAATGTAAAAAGTATGTTGAAATCAATATAAACGATACCATTCCCTCTCATCCAATACCGTATTCAGAGATGTAGCTTGCCGGCCGCTTGGAGTGCTGCTGTCGTAGTGTATTACAATAAACAGCGGGAGTGTCGTGACTGTATGTTAGACTGTGCTATTATTTATTGTTGCTTATTTTCAAGCCGAAGAAGTTCTTCGATTTTTTTAAAAATCCTATTGCCATTATAGTTCTTTTGCGGAGATTGTTAAGTTGCTGATGGATCATTTGCGTTGGTCATCTTCTATTAGTATCGTGTCATTAAGAAATAAGTGGTAGTAGATAATATCGTTTAAAATTGGCAAGTTTGAATTGAAGAATTTCTCTTCCAATATTATTTAATATGTGCATGGTTAGATCTGTATATACGTCTATAGTTTCACTCATATTTCTTCCGTCTATGTATAAGGTAGCTTTTTTTACCTTGCGAACAACATAATTCTGCCATTTGTAAGAAACAAAATTACGGTAAATCTTACCTTAAACATAACTTGTTCAGCTCGGAGTATGCTATAGAGCTCTCTTCAAAAAACGAAGAAGTTCTTCGCCTATGAGATACTTGTCTAATTTTTATTCATACGAAATCAGAGAATGTTCTTTGCGTTGAGAAACTTCATTCTCAGTTGTTGAATATTTACCGACTCGCTTTATTTGCACGAACTTCAGAAAGATCAAAAAAAAAAAAAAAAAAAAAAAAAAATAAAGTCAAATGTTTGTAAATCTATCGGACCAAACTGCGGGTCATCAGTCCGTAGCTTTAGACCGCTCGGCTACTCCACCGCGGCCCAGAATGTTCTCCGTAATTCCGATTCCGAGACTAAAGTACATTTTCACTTTTAGTCATGCTCTCAAATAATACTGTTTTGTACAGTGGTCCTCGGCGTGATGGATATAATTTGTACAGTCCAATCGTATTTCATTTTTCTCTCTTGTCTTTACTTTTGCTGACATGAAATTTACTTTTCTTATTGAAACTTCTATCTTAACACTAAACAGAATAATTTTACATTTCCTCAATCTATTATTGTTCGTTATGTATTTTAATTTCACATTCACAAAAAGTGTTTTCATTCCTCTGGCTATGACGATAATTAAAATAATGAAATGAGCATGGCAGGATAACCAATACGTTTGTAACTTCAAATGTTCAAATGTTCGTATAGCCATGGGACCTAACTACGGGGTCATCCGTCCCTAAACTTACAAACTACTTGTGAACTACTTACGAACTTGGACGGCACAAATATCCATGCCCGAGGGGGGATTCGAACCCCCGACCGTAGTGGCCGTGCAGACCGTGACTGGAGCGCCTTAGTCCCCTCGGCCATTGCGGCCGGCTTGTAACTTCAAATAAGCACTTATGACGTCCGCATATGTAGAGAGAAACGTTTCAAGGTACAAAACTGACGTAGATCTTTGAAAATAATAATAATAATAAACCTTGAATGTCTCTTGGGGTGCAGCCCAGCGCTAGAGAAATCGGGCAGTGACAGTAAATTTTTATTTATTTTGAATAGCTATTTTGGAAGTAGTAGCCAGTTGTAAAATATGGTTTCATTATTTGGTTAGTTGTTACTGTTTTCAATACGTGTTATCTTCATGATCATACAGATGTTGAAACTTCCTGGCAGACTAAAATTGTGTGCCGGAACCGGGACTCGAACCTGGGACCTTTGCCTTTCGCGGGCAAGCGCACTACCGACTGTGCTATCCCAACACGACTCACGATGCCGCCTCACAACCTTACTTCTGCCAGTACCTCGCCTCCTACTTTCCAAACTTCACAGAAGCTCTCCTGAAAACACGCAAGACTAGCACTCCTGGAAGACATTTATATAAAGCTGGGAATGCCTACTTGTTTTTCTGTTTTTAGGTAATTAAAACCCGAGTCATAGTGATAAAATCTTATTCGATATGTTGAGAACACTTCTGTAAAAATAAAAATAAACAATTTAAAACAAGACAAACTTGTGGTCCAGCCGCGCTGAATTTTCTACATCTATCTACATCTACATCGATACTCTGCAAATCACATTTAAGTGCCTGGCAGAGGGTTTATTAACCACCGTCATAACTTTTCTCTGCCGTTCCATTCTCAAATAGCGCGCGGGAAGAAAGAACACCTAAATCGTTCCGTTTTCGATCTGATTTCTCTTATTTTATTGGGGTGGTCATGTCTCCCTAAGTAGGTGGGTGCTAGCAAAATATTTTCACATTCAGAACTAAAAGTCGGTGATTGAAACTTCGCAAACAGATCACGCCGCAATGAATAACGTCTTTCTTTTAATGATTTCCACCCCAATTCGTGCAACATTTCCGTGACGCTTTCCCCCCCGTAACGTGATAAAACAAAACGAGCTGCCCTTCTCTGAACCTTCTCAATATCTTCCGTCAGTCCCACCTGGTGAGGGTCCCACAAGGGGCAACAGTACTCCAAGAGAGGACGCACAAGTGTGATGTAGGCAGTCTCTTTGCTGGAGCTGGTGCATCGTCTAAGCGTTCTGCCAATGAAACGTAACCTTTGGTTCGCCTTCCCCACAATATTTTCTATGTGTTCTCTCCAGTCAAAGTTGTTCGTAATTGTAACTCCTAGGTATTTGGTAGAATTTACGACCTTAAGGTTTGACTGATTTATCGCGTAATTGAAGTTCAGCGGATTTCTTTTAGTGGTCATTTGTATTACTTCACACTTTTCTTTATTTAGTGTCAATTGCCAATTTTCGCACCAAGTACAAATTTTGTCTAAATCGCTTTGCAGTTGCTTTTGATCCTCTGTTGACTTCACTAACCGATAAACGACAGCATCATCCGCGAACAGTCTAAGGGAGCTATTCAGATTATCTCCTAAATCGTTTATAAACACGAGGAAGAGTAAGGGACCAATAACGCTTCCCTGTGGAACGCCAGATATCACTTCTGTTTTACTCGATGACTTACCGTCAATTACAACGAACTGTGTCCTTTCTGATAGGAAATCGTGAATCCAATCGCACAATTGGGGAGATATTCCATAAGCACGCAATTTCATTAGAAGCCGCTTGTGGGGTACAGTATCAAAAGCCTTCCGGAAATCCAGAAATATGGAATCGATTTGAGATCCCTTGTCGATGGCACTTAACACTTCATGTGAATAAAGGGCAAGCTGTGTTTCGCAAGAGCGATACTTTCTGAATCCGTGCTGACTATTGGTTAATAGGTCGTTCTCTTCGAGGTAGTACATAATATTCGAACAAAGTATATGTTCCAAAATCCTACTGCAAATCGACGTCAATGAGATAGGCCTGTAATTTTGGGGATCACTCCTATTGCCTTTCTTGAATATTGGAGTAATTTGGGCAACTTTCCAGTCTTTGGGTACGGATCTTTCGCTGAGTGATCGGTTGTAAATTATAGCTAAGTACGGAGCTATTTCATCAGCATACTCTGAGAGGAATCTAGTCGGTATTCAATCTGGCCCGGAAGATTTATTTTTGTTTAGTGACTTAAGTTGTTTTACTACTCCAGGAACATCTACTTCTAAGTTTCGCATGCTGGCAGCTGTTCTTGGATTGAATACTGGAGTGTTCACTTCGTCTTCTTTGGTGAAAGAATTTCGGAAAACTGTGTTTAGTAGTTCTGCCTTAGCAGTACTGTCGTCGGTAGTATTACCATTGCTATCGCGTAGTGAAGGTATTGTTTGTGTTTTGCCGCTAGTGTACTTCACATATGACCAGAATTTCTTTGGATTTTCTGCAAGATTACGAGACAGGATTTCGTTGTGGAAACAACTATAAGATTCTCGCATTGAAGTCCGCGCTAGGTTGCGAGTTTCAGTAAAAGATTGCCAGTCTTGCGGATTCTGTGTCTTTTTAAATTTTGCATGCGTTTTTCTTTGTTTCTGCAACAGTGATCTGACCTGTTTTGTGTACCACGGGCGGTTACTAAAGATCAAAACTGAATTTTTATTTATAAAAAGCTGGGAATGCCTACTTATTTTTCTGTTTTTAGGTAATTAAAACCCGAGTCATAGTGATAACCATTACCACAGTTGCCGGTTTACCGAACGTTAGAGGTGTCAGCAATCGTGTTGGCCAGGAGATTCGACGTGGAGGCATAAAACCAATATAGATAACTTGAGATTATCGTGGATACTCGCGCATGCAGGCCATTATATAACACGGTTTCTGTAGGAAAAGTCAGGCTGCGTCGGAACACGATCGTGATTTGCGACTGAGCATCGACAGCCCAGCAGCACACGGCCCATAAGCACGCCGAATATCTCGCTGTTCCAGAGCGGTCGCCGTAACTGTTAGGCTAGCCGTGCACACCTCAAGGACCGACTCAAACTTCCAAATGCCACACATAGTCTACTTTTACCCAGTAACGCTAGCGAAGTACAAGGTGCGTCTGAAAAGTTCGGCGAATGGTCTCAGGAAATTTGGGAAACCAAAGTTACCTTTACTGGCGTTCAGAGTGATTGCCGTTGGCTGCAATGCACTTGTGACATCGGCTGTACAGCTGTTGGAAACTGTCAGCAAACGTCTCTTGTGGAATCGCTCGAAGCACTGGGGTCACTCGTTGTTGGATCTCCACAATCATTCAAACACACACTGTTTACTCACTGCTTCAACACCGTACACTTGCAGTAATATCCCTGGGTCTCCGTCACCGTTTTACCTAACTGGAAACAAAACTTGATGTTAACTCGTTGCTCCATTGTGCGCTCCATGTCGCAGCGACTCTATTTCTCACACTGACACTGTTAAGGCTAGTTTACACGACGACACTGCATTTCATGAAACTGCGCTAAAGCCAGTGCGCATGCGCGGCAGGCGTTCGCGCAACTCGTTGACGAAACTAAATAGTTTCGGCACGTTCCAACTTTGGCGAAACTGATTGCGCGTGTTTTTAGGTTAGGTTATGACCAATACAGAACAAAATACAACATAAAGGGGGGAACGGGAGAAATAATTCGGTTTTTGAACGAATATGCGTTGAGTAGGTGTTTGTGCGATTTTAACGGCGTGTTAGTGCTCTTCTGGCAATTATTTGTGAAATTAAATATTGATGGGTTGACGATTAGTGAGTTGCAGACTAAAATACATCCAATTTGAAATACCTATACAAACGAAGTATGGCAATTGTGGATTTCGGAACACGGTACAAGTACTTAGAGACGAATATCTACTTGAAAAGATACATAATGCAATTTGTAATTTCAGTTCTGGTAACTATGCTTCACACAGAACGGTAACTTGTTTCTTTATTGCATTACTAACTCTGTTTAAAAGGAACGTTAACTGCTCTGGTGACATTCTAAGTTGATTAAAATAACTTCTAGGGTCTTCAATCACAATTTCTTTCAGCAAGGTCGCTGAGCAACAGAGCTGACGTCTTTTTTTAATCCACTCACGAACCCAAACACGTTTCTTATTCTTTTTATGTTTAGTCTTAAGCAGCGAGTTCACACAGACAAGCAATAGATTCGCCACAATTCGTACAGCTACCAAAACTTACGGCGACTGCGGCACTCACAAAACAAGGAAACTGAAGTGTATGGTATTGGCGCCGTGTCTACAGACATACACGAAACCAGTTGCGCGCATTTCATTTCATGCAACGAGTTTCGCAACCTAGTGTCGTCGTGTAGACTAGCCTTTAGCTGGTTGCATCGCTTCACTGCAGTGCTTTTCACGTTAGTGGGCGCATGTTGACATGTCCCTCAATGTGTCTGCGCGGGCACTTCATCCTCGCCAGCACGGTTTGCAAAATATGGGCCGGCCGCGGTGGCCGAGGTGACTGAGGCGCTCCAGTCACGGTCAGCACGGCCACTACGGTCGGGGGTTCGAATCCCCCCTCGGGCATGGATATTTGTGCCGTCTTTAGTCTTAGTTAGTTCATAAGTAGTTTGTAAGCTTAGGGACTGATAACCCCGTAGTTAAGTCCCATAAGTTGTACAAACATTTGAACATTTGAACATTTGCAAAATATGGGACCATTCACCGAACTTTTCAGACGCATATTGTGTATGTAATTACCGCAGTGCGCGAGAAATTTATTTATACCACTGTAAGGCAATAGAAGACTATGAGTGAATTTGAAGGTTGGATCGTCCCTCGAGGCGTGCCTGTATAGCTTATTACTTAAACGATTTCCTTCCCGATGGGACATTAGAATCGCTGCCCATTTCCACCGTCATAAAACAACGATTTGTGGAGGAAGGTTATTCGTAACATAACTAGCTGTTTCGTTTTCTGCGACACTCCCAGATACAGCAAGGGAATGCTTGCATGCCTGTGTACGAGCCCTAATTTCTCTTACCTTCATGGTCCCTACGCAACATGTAAGATGGCAGTACGAGACTCGTTTTTAAGTCACCGTCAAATTCTGGCCCTTTAAATTTCGTAAATAGCTTTTCTCGGAAAGAACGACGGATTCCCTCCATCAACTTCCATTCGAATTCCTGTAACATCTCTGTAACAAATTTAGCAATCCTCCATTGAATTTCTCTTGTGTCTTTCTTTAAACAAACCTGGTGAGGGTCCCAAACACTTGAGCAATACTCAGGAAGAGCTTGCACAAGCGTTCTTTACCCGGCCCATGTTAAAGATTAACATCTTTCAAAGTATACCGACATAACAAATCTATCAACAAACACAGCGATTACACTATTCGAAGTAGCATTGGGACCATCAATAACACATTATGGAATAGCTATCATAGGGAAAAAGCTAAAGGCCGACGATCTAAAAAGAATAGAAAAAGTCAAGACGATGTTCATGATACGGACTAGGACTGATGTACGAACACACGAAGCAGACTTAGTTCGTATAATACATCAGACCACAGTATCTCCTACTCTCAGCAGGAGCACATCAGGAACTGGTCAACATCATGAACAGGCAGGATTTCTGAAGCACTCCAGCCACCAGCTGGGCCAGAGAATGCACCAACAATGACGAGTCACAACAAAGCTTTCGATGCGCGGCCTTCACCATATAATATGTGTTGTCAAAAACTTTCACGAACCGATTAGAGATTGTAAAAGCGTGTTATGTGATCAAGGATGCAAATATATTACATTGTCATGTGTGAGAAAAGAACAAAATACATAACATACTGTAGTAAGAACTGAACATAACTTGAATAAAATTGAATATTAACGCTGAATGTGAGCGTACTTTTTTCATTAATAATAATAAACGAAGAGTATTTTATTTTTGTTTTACAGATTTTTTTGTCATAAAAGGTACTATATTTCACTGTATCAGATCATTAAGGTATAGGTCCTGCTGAGAAATATCGTCACTGTTGCTCGTTTAGCCTTCCTTTAGTTAAATTCGTCAGTGATTGTGGAGATATAAAATCGATATCGATCACTTCAGAAGGATTCTGTACATACGCTCCACACTATAGGTGATGATATAATTCAGTTTCTTTTGGGGATATCAAGAAGCTGATTAACACAAATTTTGGGCGTAATATGCCCGTCATCACGTGTAGTGATGCAACGGTGTGTGTGGCCCTTCTCGGTCCGTCGTTCTCTCCTGTATCCACACCACAGTTTCCTTACGTCCGACACGATCACCGATTTCTCTGCAGGATAATCCGTAATTCCTGTAGGCAGCTAAAAATGCTCGAAAGACCCTCGCAATCATCTACGAGGCATGCTGACGCTGCTTACGCAAAGCAACTGCATTAAAGAAGAGTTCCATAATTAAAGCACCTGCAGGCGTTGCTACTGCTACCCATAATGTGCGCATGCGCTAAAAGCCCAGTGAGGTGAACGTATCGTCGCTGCAAATGTTGGCTGTGAATTTCACGTAATTACACGTAATTTCAGTACGATATTGCCTTTTGGATATCCAGCAGTGTACAAAGTAGTCCAGTTTTCAAACAGTGTACAAAGAGAAGCACTGATGCGAATGACGTCAACCACTTTCTGTTTGATAGTGCAGAACTGGATATGGATAAGAAATAAAATTTTAATTAACAACCGTCTTTATTGCGACTCGTGTTGCATTTTGTACGCTAAGAATTCGCTTAAGTGCACTACCAAAAATAAATAATTACTACACTTGGGAAGACGATGTAGATTTTGATTCGATGAAGATCAAAACCAACTGCAGAACGATCTGAATAAGATATCACTATGGTGTAAAATTGGCAATTGACTCTAAATAATGAGAAGCGTGAAGTCGTCCACATGGGTACGAAAAGAAATCCGTTAAACTTTGTTTACAAGATAAATCAATCAAAAGTGAAGACTGTAAACTCCACAAAATACCTAGGAATTACTATTACTTCAGACTTAAACTGGAAAGAACACGTAGATAATGTCGTGGGAAAGGCGAACCAGAGACTGCGTTTTATTGGCAGGACCCTTTAAACATGCAACAGAACTACTAAAGAAACTGCATACACTACGCTTGTCCGTCCATTTTTGGAGTATTGTTGCCCAGTGTGGGATCCTTATCAGGTGAGTTTGACGGAGGACATCGAAAGAGCCCAAAGAAGGGCAGCTCGTTTTGTACTGTCTCGATGCAGGGGAGACAGCGTTACGGGAATGATACATGATCTGGGATGGGAATCATTACAACAACGCCGCTTATCGCTGTGGCCTGGGCTACTTACGAAACTCGCCATGATTCTCCTCCGAATGCAAAAATGTACTGTTGACTCCGACTCACATAGGTAGAAATGATCACCAGAATAAAATACGAGAAATCAGAGCTAAAACGGAGAGATTCAGGTGCTCTTTCTTCCCGCGCGCTATTCGAGAATGGAATGGAAGATAAATATTATAAAGGTGGTTCGATGAACCCTCTGCCAGGCACTTAAAAGTGATTTGCAGAGTATCCCATGTAGATGTAGATGCTAGCAGAAGGTAGTAGATGTATTGTTAATGGTTTCAACCTAGTCCTTGAGCAGGTAGTGTGGTGTCATAGCTGCCAGAGCACTAAGTTCGCTCAAGTAGTGTAGGGAGCGATGATCCCATAGGTTTACAAACAGATGGACTAGGAGCACGCACACCCCTAGACCGTATTACACTCACGTCACACCTTCGTAGCGCATGGGTCGACTGGCACCATAAGAAGGACCACTTGGAACATGGAATGGCGAGCCACAGTTTTCAGCGGTGAAAGCAGATTTTGCCTGCACGCAAGTAATGGTCGTTTCCGCGTACGACGTAGGAATGGCGCGCGCTGTCTCGTAGAGTGCAGTCGTCCAGGGCACAGTGCCGCATCCTAGACATAGGCTACAACTCTCGTTTACCTTGGGTAGGGTTCTGTGTTTGGGACTAAACTACTGAGATTATCAGTCCCCCGGTGGGGAGGGGAAGGCGTGAGAATCGGAAAGGAGGGGATGGGGAAAGGAAATGCAGTCTGGGAAATAAAGAAGAGAGGAGGAATGCATTAGCTCGGGGCCCCGTGGTCGCCACGCACGTACTCACAAAAGAACCGTGAACCTCCTGGGGACTCTCGTTTACCTTTGATGTTTGTGAAGGGAACACTGATGAGAACTCAGTAAGTGTAGAATGTTGTAACTACTGTTCCTTAGCCATTGTTGCAACAGAAAGATGATGCATTGTTCCAATCCGATGATGATCGCCCACACAAGGCGCAGGAAACTGAACGTGCTCTGCAAAATGTGCAGCAACTCCCCTGGCGAACATGATATCTGGTCTCCAATAGAGCACCTGTGGGATGTGTGGGATGACAACTGACATGTGCGACTCATCAACGCACATCTCTTTCTGAACTATGTGGACAAGTCGAGCAGTGGTGGGATAATGTACCCCAAGACAGTATTCGCCATCTGTATGGTCGAATGGATGCTAGAATCAGCGCCTGCATTGTTGCCGATGGAGGCTACACCAGTTACTACCTTGGATGTTGCAGCGTGGATCGACACTTCATACGTAAGGAGCACTTGAGCTATTGATGAGTAAATGTTATCATTTGATGTACCCCCTACTCGCTGTTTCAACAATAAATTTTGTGTGAACTGGAAAACGCTAAGAGGGTGTACTAATTTTTATTTGCGGCAACATATTTGTATGAGTACCCTATAAAGCAGCTGGTTGTGAAGCACCTGCTACTCGAAGACTTGCTGTAGAATAGACGGAAAGATTTAGGCAAGCATTCGATGATGACACCGTCTCTTCGAAGCAGCAGAGGCGGCTGAAATCCCGAAGAAGTTTTTTGAGCACTGTCCCTGTGGAACCACCAGACAAATATCCACTAACTCAGAAACCCGCACCAGGCTACCACGTGGACTGGAGAAACTGTAAGTCTCTGAACCGTCTCAGAACAGGAGTCGCTCCTGTAAAGACGAACCTAGTGAAATGGGGAATCATTGACTAAAGCGACACCAGATATAACTGTGAGGAGAGACAGAATATGGAACATCTCATGACGTGCAAGAACTGCGCAACGGACTACTCCCTTGATGATTTATGGAACACTAGAGACAACGCCCTGGACATGGCTCGATTCTGGGCTGAAGTGCTATGACATGGTTTCGGACACGAAAAAGTAAAGTAATTGTATGAGTACCATAGTGTGGCTCGGTAGATCAGTGGTAAAGTAGCAGGCTACAAATCCAAAGGCCGCAGGTTCGATCCCTAGTCAAAACTATTAACACATTAGCCGGGAAAGCTTGAAGAGTTACAAGATTTTTACATGTTACTTACCACTTCTTTCCCCTCTGGTGACGTTGGTGTAAAAATGCCGAATTGCACCGTGGTTGGGAATCCACATTAAATTGCATTGTCACTATAACTGCCTATATCTGCTCAGTTCAAAGGTCGGAGGAAGGCAACGGCATACCCCCTACAACACTACAATGCTTAGTAAGCCAGTGAGGATTTGGAACTAATCTTCGGACTGATGACTGCGTAATCATTTTTAAGTACTGTACCTATGGATTGAGAAGACGGTAAAAATTCCGGAAAAATGTTTTCATTCTGCTGCACAGTGAGCGTTGATATGAAACGTCCTGCAATTGTGTGCCTAACCGGGATTCGAACCCAGGACCTTTGCCTTTCGCGAGAAGCGATCTACCAATTGAGCCAGTCTGGCACGCCCTAAGGCCCACCCTGAAAGCTTTACATCCTCCAGTGCCTCGCCTCCTACCTTCCAAACTTCAAAAAAGTTTTGCGGTATTTGTAGGACTAGTACTCACTCCTAGAAGAAAGTATATTATGGAGACAAGGCTTAGCCACATTCTAGGGCACGTTTTGCAGAATATTTTCCCTCTGCAGCAGATTAAAATTGTGTGCCTAATTCGGATTCGAACCCAGGACCTTTGCCTTTCGCGGGCAGCGATCTACCAATTGAACTGCCTGGCACTCCCCATGGTCCGTCCTCACAGTTTTACTTCCGCCGTTACCTCGACTCCTCCTTTCAGACTTCACTGAAGTTCTCTGGCGAACCTGGCAGGACTAGCACTCCTGGAAGAGAGGATATGGGCTGAGCCACAGCCTAGCGGATGATTCGCAGAATAATATTTTCAGTCTACAGAAGACAGAACACTGATCTGAAACCTCCTGGCAGATTAAAATTTTGTGTCGGAGAGGTATTCGAACCCAGGATACTTGCGTTTCGCGGGCAAGCTCTCTCACGACTGAGCCCCTGTTCTCACACTTTTTTTTCCCGCCAGTACCCCGCCTTCTGACTTCCAAGAAGTTCTCCTGCGAACCTTTCAAGACTAGTACTCCTAGAAGAAAGGATATTGTGCAGACTTGGGTCAGTAACAGCCTAGAGGATGTTTCCAGAATATTTTGACTCTGCAGCGGAAAGTGCCCTGATATGAACTTCTGGCTAAATTAAAACAATGTGTCGGGTCGGGGATCTCCTCTTGGACCTCTGCCACCCACGGTCAAGTGTTCTACCTGTGCACACTTCACGGCTCTTCCTCACACCTCTAGATCCTCACACCTCTAGATCCGACAGTTGCTCGTCTCGTACCTTACAAACTTCACAGAAGTTCTCCTCAATATTGTTTCTTCCAGGAGTGCTAGTCCTGCAAAATCGAATGTTTAAATGTTTGTATATCTATGGGTATTAACAACTGTGGTCATCAGGCCCTAGAGTTAGAAAGTATTTAAACTAATCTAAGGGCAACACACACACACACATACACACACACACACACACAGATGCCCGAGGGCGGACTCGAACCTTCGACGGGGAACAACTGCGCGCTCCGCAGCAAGGCGCCTTAGAGAGAGCAGCCATTCCACCGCAGCTTTGCTAGATCCTCAGGATAACTTTGATGAAGCTTCCTGGCAGATTTAAAATTGTGTGTCGGAACCGGGACTCGAACCTGGGACCTTTGCCTTTCGCGGGCAAGCGCTCTACCGACTGAGCTATCCCGACACGACTCACGATGCCGCCTCACAACTTTACTTCCGCCAGTACCTCGCCTCCTACTTTCCAAACTTCACAGAAGCTCTCCTGCGAAACATGCAGGACTAGCATTCCTGGAAGAAAGGATATGGTGGAGACATGGCTTAGCCACAGCCTAAGGGATGTTTCCAGAATGAATCTTTCACTCTACACCACTTTGAAGCGGCATCGTGAGTCGTGTCGGGATAACTCAGTCGGTAGGGCGCTTGCCCGCGAAAGGTAAAGGCCCCAGGTTCGAGTCCCGGTTCCGGCACACAATTTTAATCTGCCAGGAAGTTTCATATCAGCGCACACTCCGCTGCAGAGTGAAAGATTCATTCTGGAAACATCCCTTAGGCCGTGGCTAAGCCATGTCTCCATCATATCCTTTCTTCCAGGAGTGCTAGTCTTGCGTGTTTGCAAGAGAGCTTCTGTGAAGTTTGGAAAGTAGGAGGCGAGGTAATGGCGGAAGTAGAGTTGTGAGGCGGCATCGTGAGTCGTGTCGGGATACCACAGTCGGTGGTGCGCTTGCCCGCGAAAGACAAAGATCCCAGGTTCGAGTCCCGGTTTCGGCACACAATTTTAATCTGCCAGGAAGTTTCATATCAGCGCACACTCCGCTGCAGAGTGAAAGATTCATTCCGGAAAGTTTGATGAAGTTTGGAAATTAGGAGGCGAGGTACTGGCGGTAATTAAAGTGCGAGGACAGGTTATGAGGCGTGCCTGGGTAGCTCAGACAGTAGTGCACTTTCGCGTGGAATACAAAGTTCCAGTCTGTAAATCCCGGTCCTGTACACAGTTCTGATCTGCCAGGAAGTTTTACAGGATCGTGGTAATCATTTATAGCTATGGAATCGCCCCTTGTTTGGCAGAGGGAAAGTGTTTTGTAGAAGGAGCCGGCTGTAGGAGGGTGCCGAGTTCGATCCCCGCGCACCCCGGCCGCGCCCTCTCGGCTGCAGAAATGGGCGGTCGATGCAGCGGTGGCAGAATGCAGGTCGGTCAGCGACCCCGCAGCCGGGGCCGCAACACGTGTCCGCCGACGCGGCGGCACCACGTGGCGAGCGGGCCCCGCACGTGCGCGCGCTCGCTACCTGCCGCTGGCCGTGTAATTGCCGCGGATGCTGCCTCCGTCATTACTGCGGAACGCCGCTCCACAACTGCTCTTGCGCCACTCGCCGCCGCTATTTTTCCGCTCGCCCGCAGAGGTCGTCGACCTCGCGCGGCCGTCCTTCCGTCCGTGCGTACACCACAGGGCACGCGCAAATGCTCAGTCGCGAGAAAGACGTGGTTTCATTTCAGTTGGAATTATCAAGCTCAGAGGTGCCCACAGAGGGTGAGCATGATGCAAACTGCGTCATTGAATTATCTGGGGGATGGGGGGGGAGTCCAAAATTAATACTTTCGGCTAGCCTGGGGAGGGGGGGGGCTTTATAAAACAGTTTAAAAATGAAATAAAAGATATTTAATTTCAATATATTGGCAAAACCATAAAGTATTTCAGTCGGGGTGAGGGGGTTCGTCGCAGTTTGGGGAGGATGAGTCATTCGCCAAGGGGTGGGGTGGAGGGGTGTGGACACCTCTGAATTCGCGCTTACTGATAACCTACCATTCAACATTAGCTTAGTTACTCTACGTACCAGGATCATCACCATCAGTTTTCTGCTATATTACCACATCCTTTACTTCTCCAATCCATTGCTTTCTTCTTAGTATTCCTGTAGATACTGCCATACATCACGTCATTAGGACCTGAAATCTCTTCCTGCGCCACGGTGGAGTAGCCGAGCGATCTAAGGTGCCTCGCTGCGGAACGCGCGGTTGTTCGCCGTCGGAGGTTCGGCCCTCCCTAGGGGATGGGTGTGTGTGCTGTCCTTAGGTTAGTTTACCTTAGTTTAAGTAGTTTAAGTTACGGATTGATGACCACGCAGTTTGGTCCCATAGATTTTCAAACATTTTAACATTTTATTTCTCTTGCTGTCTCGTCTTCTCTTTCATATTACCCTCTAACACTATTTTACAAACTAGTGGCGCAGCCAGGATTTGGTTATGGGGGAGGCTCATTTTTTTAAAATGAAGCCTATTGAATATATTAATCTATGACTTATTTTTACACTTTTTATAATTTAACCAATTATACAACGAAAACAATTGCACAAGAAGTAAAATGAGTAGGCTCGATAATTTGAAAGTGGAAGAGAAGCAAGGTGGTGGAAATGGAGTGTATGTAATCGGTTCGTAAAATGATTAAGAAGCTGCTATGTTACTAGCCAAAGAGAAAGGACTTTACAGTTTACTTGACATGAGACTATATGTGTCAAAATTGAATTTAAAGTAACACTATTTTGTTCATAAGTTTACACTTTTCCGGTTAATTTTTTGTGCAGCGCATGGCATATTCTTCGTATTTGTTTCTGTTATTGTGGAAGTTCAGAAATGTTCAAATGTTTGTGAAGCTTAAGGGACTTAACTGCGGGGTCATCAGTCCCTAAACTTACAAAATACTTATGAACTAGCCAACACTAAGGACGGCACAAATATCCATGCCCGAGGGGGGATTCGAGCCCCAGACCGTAGTGGCCGTGCAGACCGTGACTGGAGCGCCTCAGTCCCCTCGGCCACCGCGGCCGGCTATTCGTCAACTTATACTAAAGACAACACAAACATCCATGCCCGAGGGAGGATTCGAACCTCCGCCGCGGGAGGCCGCGCAATCCGCAACTTGGCGCTCCTGACCACTCGGCCACTCCCGCGCGGCTACAGTTTAATTAACGTCAGACTCTACGTGTAAAAACTGAACTAAAATAACATTATCGTTGTTCGCAAGAATCCATGAGTGGCGCAGCTGACCTGCTAAGCAGCGGGTCGCGGCGCATTAAAATCGCTCACAGTAACAGCAGCACACGTTCTCAGTGGCGGCATCACATTGGCGACCCATTGTCACGTTCACTTGTCCTTGGCAAATTATAGTATAGTAATTGTGATTTATTACATGTGTACTATTTCAAATTTCCGGTGCCGACTAGTTTTAAAAAAAATGAAAACAATAAAAAATAATAATAAATCTTTTGGCGATGCTGGCGGGGGGGGGGGGGACTTCAGCCTCATTACCCCCCCCCCCCCCCGAGGCTACACCAGTTACAAGTTCCTCCTTTTTTCGTAAATCACACAACAAGACTTCCTCCAACGTATAATGCAACCACATTGGCAGTATTTCGGTGAGGCATTCGTCTTAACCAACGAGACGACAATTCTCGCGTTCACCGTGCACATTTTGTGAATGCGTTCCTTTATGATAAAGACGTCGAAAAATTAGAAAGGCCTGCAATGTCTCCAGATATGGAACTCACCAAGCAGTCTGAGAGATCTACGCCCAACCGGCATTTAGAAGAGGGACAATCTGGACCGACAGAAAGAGATTTTTCTATGAAATATCAATACCATTCATCCGATTGCGGTAAAATTTTGCACATTGGTTGTTCAAGCCGAGAGGAAGGTTTGAGTGAAGTAAAAGTTTGGAATAGTTGGCCAGAAAATAGGAAAATTTGTGGAAAACTAAAAGAGCTCTTTTCTTTGGGATATCAATATCATTCGTACGACTGCGATAAAAGACTATCTGATGATGCCTCTATAAAGCTACTGGGTCAAAAATACATGGGATTTAAATTAATATGGTGATACGAAGTTCACCGGGTCATCTAGTATCTGAATAAAATACGTTACCACGTGTATATTGTGTATATCTTAGATGATCCCTAAACTGAACGGCCTCTCGCGCATGCGTAATCTCTGCACACGCCCTGATAAATACCGCCGCTGCCGCGCAATTCCCATCAGTCGCGCCTTGAAGTACTGACAGCTACCACCACCTGAAGATGTCGAACAGTTGGGTCGGCGAAATATTGTGGGAGATTCACAATGTCATCCGGCGGCCAACCCGCGAAGTGTATTTACAACATCCGCCGTGAAAGCTTGAAAAGTCACATGATCCCTAATTGTTTTGCAACCATTTCAGGAGATATTATCCCATCTCAGACGGCGGAAAGTGTCCGCTAGGCGAGGAGTCTGCGGATGAGCGCGCGCCGGTGGTGGGCGTGGCCGGCACGTGCGAGGTCGCCTGGGCGCCACCCCCTCCCCTCCCCTCCCCTCCGCCAACCGCCTCTGCAGCCACTCTGCATAAAGCGGCCGTAAATCCGGGATACCTCCACACCACACTGCCGGCCTGCTTCTAAGTTACGATTTTGGGAGCGTTTTGGGTTAGAGGGTCTTGAGAATACACAAAAAGTCTTCCAGTCTCAGAAGGTGCTGCTCAAACTTCGGACAAACGTAGATCTAGGAACCATTGGTCAAACAGCATCAATACCGGTTGAAACGTGTCCATTAAAATTATTTTTGTAAGAAAATGTCCAATATTGTGACTCCTGTTTTGTGTCGAGTAACTTGATTGCAAGAAAATGTATAATATCGCTTCTACTGTGTATATCGATATGTGTACTTCACTCTGTGAAGTTTCATCTTTGGCAAAGATCATATATTGCATAGCATTGTAACTCGCGCTGAGAGAGAGTAGCACTTGTGGTTCAGCTCGCTTAGAGAGCGGTTGAGTTGTGTGTATGGCTCCGATGTAGAGCAGAGGCTGCTGTGCCAGCAAGTCGATTTGATTGTATTTGGAATATATATTGTATTGTATTGTAACACCGCTGGAATGAAGGTAATTGCATTTGATGTCGTTAGGAAGAAGTTGTATTATGTAGGTAATGTAATTCTGATTATTAATAATAAGTAACAAAGTTGACCTTTCTTTCCTGTTTCATTTACGTTGTTAGAAGATTAACCTACTTCCTTCATTTGATAATTAGTTGTTAGTGGATTTAAAGTGCAGTATTGATTTTGATAATATTGTTGAACAGATTTCGTTATTGGTGCCATATTAAATGATAATTAATTGACTATGATACTAAATTTCAATAATCAGAAACTGATCTGCATAAAATTCTCACAATCAAGCATTAAGAAAGTGGTGTGTGATTTTTTTAAATATCTTTCTCGAGTCAAAATTTTTGAGAATAGTCAGTGTCTGTTTCAAATGGTGACTTGCCACGGTTGTTTTGTGTTTAAAATATCCGTTGCGCACATAATCAGCTTAATGCACTGTTTTTTATTTAATAGTATATACATCAATATCAGGGCCATAATTAAACCAAATAGCTGTGTAAATGAACAATTTGTCGTCTGATTTAACGATAGGTTCAACATCCACAACACACACACAGCTTTTACGGTGAATGCTTTAGCTGGTGGTCTGGCGTCTAGTGCTTCCATAAATATGCCATATTTTTCATTGTGATAATTCACTCTGCTGCTTCATAAATTATATCGTTGTGAATAAGCACTTTATACAGGTGAGATACAATATCATTATATAAATACGCTAACACAAGAAGGCCAATGAAAGTTACACAATTCGAAAGATTGTTTGTCGTAGATTTCACGAATATAAATATTACGTGTGCAACTAGAAATTTTCCTATCTACGGCTTGGATCAAGTTCTACATTCTCCAGCAATCAGCTTACTGGCTTTTCGCCTCGACCAAAGACGTTGTAATGCAGGGATCTGTACTATTAAAGTAACGTATTAAAATACGTAAATATCGAAACATGGAGTGCTCCCAACTCACTTTCTTGTGCCGTTCAAATGCTTCATTTTCGCAGTGATTAAGAGTGGTTAAAGGAAATGGATGTTTTCATACGAATGCCGATATAAAGGATGATGCGCCGGGAGAGGCATCGAGCGGTGCTCGGGCGGAACTACGAAGTCGAGACTGCCGATATAAATGATGATGCGCCGGGAGAGGCATCTAGCGGTGCTCGGGTGGAACTACGAAGTCGAGACTGCCGATATAAATGATGATGCGCCGGGAGAGGCATGTAGCGGTGCACGGGTGCAACTACGAAGTCGACATGCTGTCAGCTCTGGAATTCTGAATATAGCAGTATCGAAATAACACTATTTCTTGGCGTTGTATAAATATACGAACACCGAAATTGTAGTTCCATTTCAAATATTAGGCTAATGAAAGTTATGTAATTCGAAAATGGCATGAGAAGTATATACTTCCGTTTTTATTTGTTGTTATTGTGTCAGGCATTTTCCTTAACACGTAAAAGATACCGTTTCATAGCTCCCGGTGCCGGTTAAATTTTACCAAATATCCCAGCGGCCTCCTATGATAATGTTGGCAACAGATGCTGAATAGTGAGAATCCTGTGAGTCTTTATTTTAGCCAATTTCTTGACAACGCTGATGGTTTTCTCGCTTTACGAGGGCAATTATTTTACTGAGCGGACGAGGGTACATATAAGAACCTGTCAACCATAAAGCAGGAACAGCATTATTTGTTTACTTCATGGTCTGTACGATACACTAATCGAGTCATTCTATGTGGTTAGAACAAATGGGCAAAGATTTTCTATCGTGTTGTTGATGTTGCCAACATAATCACGCGAGGCCGCCGACCTGATACGTAAAATTTTACCCCCAGTGACCACTGTAAACACAATTGGTCGATTTTCGACCACAGGCAATACTAGTTTGAAATAAACCATCTTTAGCCTTCAGCTTTATATTTTTTCACTTAGGTACTCATGCAGTTTCTCTTGTTGCAAGTACTAAAACTACAAAAATCCAAAAAATATATATAGTACTAGCTTAATTCCCACTGCTTCGCATTCGTAGACTGGAAAGTCAGCATTGGTTGTTTCTACTTATAAATTTCCATAGATTTAGTTTTAAAATGCTTTTCTAATCAAGTATTCTGATACAACTTGCCACCCCCTATTGCACCATTGCTGGCAGAATTTAAAACATCCCTAAACACATTTTTTAATTGTAACTATAGTTCCAAATCCAAATATTCGCATTTCCAGCATCAATCATTAATAGCACACTTAAAAAATGTCACCCGCTTAATGGATGAATTTCCAAAAATATCGAAATACGTGTTTTGAAAATTCCAATCAAAAACTAAATCCGAAGTTTTGTATTTCTTGCTTCAAAATTGCCCTAATAGCAACGTTGTTTTTTTTTTTTTTTTTTTTTTTTTTTTTTTTTTTTTTTTTTTTTTTTTTTTTTTTTTTTTTAACCGTTCATTCGCTATTTCACCCGCTTAGGGATGGGAATATCGAAAAATCGCTGAGACCTACAGCTACAGTGTAAAATAAATAAGGTAAAGCAGACAACAATCCAAAGATTGGTTTGGACACCACAGTGATTTACTAGGCATGGCCCTGTTTGGAGGTGGTATGCCATTGCCTTCATCCAACTTTCTAACTGACCTACCCAGCCAGTTATAGGGGGACCTACAGTTTAACGTGGGTTCTGAACCATGTTACTACTCCATATTTTTCACATCAGCAACATTGCCTGAGGGGAAATAAGTGGAAAGTGACAGATAAAAATCCTAGGACATGGCTGGAATCGAACCCGTGATCTTTGGATCTGTTGTCTGGCACTCTACCGTTGTGCTGCCGAGTCGCACAAGATAAATAATGTCTATAAATTCCAAGTTTCTATCGTCTATAGATTCACTTTTCAGTTTTCTGTCTTTTAGAAACGGATCGAGGACGCGAAGTTGATTTGTTACGCTTTGGCATCTTTCTTGGTAGTTTTACTTTTCAGACTGCAATATGCACTTATTTTTCTTTATTCGTACGCTTGTTGCAGAAAAACAGCTGAAGAATGTACATCACGTTTCGCTGTATATAAGCTCTTCGCTATTGTAGTATCAAAGGTCATCGCTGGTCTTCAGTCCGAATTTTCTATAAGCTGACGACTTTCAACCACTATATCTTCCACCCTTTTATAGCTATCGACATGGAACTGCTATAGTGTACAACTGGAGACTTTGTACTACAACAACACAGAGATATTGTTCGTCTCCATTGTGTAGTTTTTGCTGAAGAGCAAAATATTGACACCCACACGTAGAATTTTATAAAAGTCATTAATTTTCAACTCCAATATCTTGCACCCCCTTGTCGTTAACAACCCTCTACCACCATAGTGTACTATGGGAGACTGATACTTGCTACCACATACAAACACTATTCGTCTGCGAAGTGTAGTTTTGGCTGCACAGTGAAATATAGGCACAAACACCTCAATTTTTATATATATTAAGGTAAGACACGTCAAAATAAATGTTTCATGTGTAAATATAGAATATCCACGACTTAAACATTGTGGCATACAATTATAAGTCCTTATTGTCAACACACTCAATAATAATTAGTCACTAAACCTGAAATAAACATGAGTGAATAATGAATGGTTGCATCACACCTTTAAACAGCATCATTAGGTTACATCTGGTCTTGTGTATGAAAACATTACACTCGTGTCATGACTTAAGGAATTCGGTCAACTGATACATGTGCTGCACTGTTGGCCATTTAAAATTACTCGTGTAACAGTTATTAGAAAGTGAACGGAGGTGACATTCCAAAAACTATGCAAAGGTCAAACATAACCCATATTTTATTTTCGAAATAGGACGCCGTGTTGTACGGTTGCGAGCGCTACAACGTTCCTAGCAGACACGTTTCAATCACCGTCTGCTTATGGGCACCGTTGTCTGCAATCCTGTTGCATCCCCACGTCGCCACAGACTTGGTGCTGTGATTCAACACTAGCGACTGGCATCATAAATTAGGGTGCAAATCACAAAACAAGAAAGTATAATCTTGGTCTACACATTATCAGTCTATAAAACAGGATATGTTCCGAGACCTCGTAAAAACCAGGACTAAACATAAAAAATGAACACACAATAAGTCATCACACTGTTCTGTCCTGTGTTCCCCACACAAGGAACGTTGACATTTTATGCAACAGCAAAGACCATACTTCCTTCTGTCAGAGAAACTTCCACGTTTACTGGGGTATGTAGTCCTGACGCACGGGCTTGTGTGTCGTGTTCGTGTAGCCCAAGAATGCGCTGACATGCTTGTGGCTTACGTAAATGAGAGAACCTATGATGGCAGTATAATCTGCCAAAACCGGACATCTAAATGAATGATCGTTAGCCATCTTGGTTATATATATATATATATATATATGGAACGAAAGCAAAGAGGCGATCAACACTTTACTTACTGATGGCTGGAGCTGGCATTGGAAGATGGGTAGCAAAAAGACAATGGCTTTTGTGGTAGGGAAGAAGCAATGCCGTATAGTGCTATATCGACCCCATGTGGTTCTAGAAGGGTTAACGGCAGGGTGGATCCAGGACGGCCTGTTGGGGCGGGGGGGGGGGGGGAGAGGAGTGGAAGAATTCTCATCGCCAGCTAAACTCTGGCTCAGCAGAAAGACACTAGTACCGGCCACCTCTTTTTAGCCCACGCCCAATCAAACAAAAGTCTCACAGTTTTGAAGACTCAGTGCAGTGATAGCACGCTAGCTTCCAATTCTAAAAACCCTTCGTCCCCCCCCCCCCCCTTGGATACGCCTATGGTTAACAGTGTAATGTAGTAACACATACCGCTACACTGTTCAGCTAGACCATTATGACCATTAGCTACTATTGATTTATAGCCATCCAGCTTCTGCAGCGACACATGACGAGCACTGGCAGCTAGTCGGAGGAGCGCGCGATGCATGTATCAAGTGGGCGTGCTGTCCGTGTGTAGAACGGAGAAAGGCGAGCAATTTATCTGAGTTTGACGGAGGCCCCGGGGGCTCGGCAACTGTACGACTTTTCACTTGTCAGAGGCTGAGTTTTTTTAACAAATGGCGAAGCCAAGGTGAACTACTCCCCAGCGTCGTAGGGTTTGGCGGCAGTCTCTCATTACAGATGTCGGACGTCGTAGGCTGAACAGACTGGTAAAACAGCACACGCGGCGAACTATGATGGAACTAACATCAGACAATGCACCGAATACTCATAATGATGGGCCTCCGCAGCCGACTAACCATGAAGATGCCAATATTAACACCACCACATCGGCATCCGCAACTGAAAGGGGCACGCCACCATCGTCATTGGACGTTGCCGACTGTAGTGCATACACTGAAACGGATTTTACAGATAGACATGTACATAACCTTCAGTATAAGAAGGTGGAAAACATGATCTAACCTTGTTTGTATCTTCACTAGTCCTGTGATGATGCTTGGAATAAGCGAAACTAGTTGAGTAATAAAGTGGAAAAACTTACAGCCAAAGACTCTAAATGATTTATTTGTATCACAACATCCTTGAACGTTTCATGCTATTTACCCGAGAATAGAATTCTCATAGAGAAGCTGATATACCAGGGGGATCAAGAAGTCAGTTTAAATTTGAAAACTTAATAAATCACGGAATAATGTAGATAGAGAGATAAATGTTGACACACATGATTGGAATGACATAGGGTTTTATTAGAACGAAAAAAAAAAAAAAGTCTACCAGACGGCGCTTCATTGACCAGAAAAGCAATAATTAGCATAACAAATTAAGATAAAGCAAAGATGATGTTCTTTACAGGAAATGCTCATTATGTTCACCATCATTCCTCAACAATAGCTGTAGTCGATGAATAATGTCGTGAACAGTACTGTAAAGTATGTCCGGAATTATGTTGAGGCTTTGGCGTCGGGTGTCGTGTTTCAGCATCCCTAGAGATGTCGGTCGATCACGATACACTTGCGACCAAAGTCAATAATCGCACGGACTGAGTGAGGTGTGGGGACCTGGCAGGCCAAGCATGACGAAAGTGGCGACTGAGCACTCGATCATCACCAAACGACGCGCGCAAGAGATCTTTCACGCGTCTAGCAATACTTTTTTTTTGGAGGGGGGGTTCTAATAAAACCCCATGTCATTCCAAGCATGTGTGTCAATTTTTACCTCTCTATCTACATTATTCCGTGATTTATTATGTTTTCAAATTTATTCTGACTTTTTGATCACCCGGTACAACAAACTTACTTAGTATTCGAGTATCCTTCACTGAACTGAACAGCACTGAGCTGCTGTATTGCGTTATTTGGCGCAGTCTGGTTCCTGCGATAGCACTTTTGGGCTGAGTACCTAGCACGATGATATTCGCGGTTTTTGTGCATAAGTTATATTATTGTACATGTGCAACCATAAAAAAATAAAATAAAATAAAAAATAAAAAAAATAAACATGTTGCATCACCACGATTCTTGGACTTCATGACCCTTTACATAAAAATGGAATACAGATATAGAAAAAACAACATTTCACTTCTCCTTATTGGTGATGAAAACAGAAATTCACAAGTTTTACGACAGTAAAATAGTCTGAATTTGTGTTCCAGATGCCAACATTCGCCAGTACCCCTAATGCCCGGCAACATGTACTTTTGCACTGATGCAAGCCTGTATTCGTCGTGGCACACTGTCCACCAGGTCATCAAGGGACTGATGGTCCAGATTGTCCCACTTCTCACCGGCGATCCGGCGTAGATCTCTCAGATTGGTTGGGGGATCGTCTCGTCCAAAACCAGCCCTTCTCAATGTATTCCAGGCATGTTCGATGAGAACTTTCTGGCAATTCTAATCTTGTGATATCGTTGTCATGAGGGAACGCATCCACGTGACGTGGACGATGAGCGCAAGAACAGCTGTCCATTAGCACGAATCCCTCATCGAAATGCTGCCGATACGATTCTGCTTTACGTCAGAGGTTGCCATCTTTGCACCGTATAGCCGTTTTATTGCTTTCTGCAACCACCAGTGACATGTGGCGGCCCAAAACACCAGGGAACCACCACCTCGTTGCTGTAGCTGGACTGTGTGTCTAAGACTTTCAGGCTGACCAGTACTGCCTTCGAAAACCTCGCCGACGATTTTCTGCATGGAGGCAGATGCTAGCCTCGTTTAAGAATATCACTTCATGCCATTTCTGTCGAGCCCATTCAGCATGGTGACGAACCCATCTGTACTGCGCTGCCAAAGCTGGACCTTGCCATGGAAATTATGAAATTGTATGTTATGCTGTCTGTTAACTACAGTTTGACTGGAAACACGACGTTCTCTGGCTACACGAAAAGCATTCAGAATCATGGCGTTCCTCTCATGGTTCCTCCGAGCTGAAATCGGTAAGTAGCGGTCATCAGATGCTTTGGTAACCCTTGGACGGACAGAGCAAGTCATCGACATTTCCTGTCCAGTATCTCCACATCTCCTCCACGTCCGAACAATATCGCTTTCGTTCACTCCGAAGCCGGCCGCGGTTGCCGAGGGGACTGAGGCGCTCCAGTCACGGTCTGCACGGTCACTACGGTCGGGGGTTCGAATCCCCCCTCGGGCATGGATATTTGTGCCGTCCTTAATATAAGGTAGTTGATAAGTAGTTTGTAAGTTTAGGGATTGATGACCCCGTAGTTAAGTCCCATAAGCTTAACAAACATTTGAACATTTTTCACTCCGAAACATCTGGAAAATTCCTCTGATGAGGGTCCCTCCAGACACCAAGTAAAAATGCGGATACGATAAAACTTCAGAATTGACTTTCTAGGCGTGACAGAAGTGCAGCCAACACAATCAGCGTTCTTCCTTCCTTACGTTATGACTGGAGCTGTTCGGCCTTCTTCCCCACCCAGTCGCTTTGGCACTGCTCATGCGTGCTGTTCACATCTTCGTGAGGGTTGAGTGACATCTATGGACAATTTAAGGAACTGTGTTCTTGATGCAATATACACATTCAGCGTCAGTGTTGAAACCAAGATGATGAAGCACTCTTTCCTTGTGTAAGTGTTTTTAGTTACTGCCTTCTTCATCTGTTCCTACCGTAGCCATCGTATAATATTACCAATTTCAGAAGAGCCACAGTTTATAAATAATTAGTCTGGTGCCGACGTTTCTTATTTACATTTGCAATTATCCGACCTGTCCCCTTTCTGTTCTCCATTGCTACCAGACCTTGCTAATGCTACACTAGCTTAACTGTTAGCTGCAGTTCTTAATACTTATCAGTGGGCCACGTTGCGAAGTGACTGGCGCCTGTTGCTCAATGAATTGGCTTCCCTTTCGCTCCCGCCGCTGACTCCGCGCTTCCCTGGCCTACTGCGGCCAGCTCTTTGGTTACGCCACCAACTCTGCTGATGACATTGCGGTCTAGCGCGAACCCGATTCCGGCCGGCCAACTTGGAATTCTCTCTCTTTTTTTCTACTTACTATTCTGCCTTGCAACAGAACGACAGCCTGCTCAAGAGAGGCGAAGCACAAGCTCCATTGTTCTCTTAAAGATGGGGGAAGGAATTGATCATGCCCTTTGGAGGAAACTATCCTGGCCATCGCCTGGAGTGATTTAGGAAAATCACGAAAAACCTAATCTGGATAGTCGGCAGCGGTTTTGAATCCTTGCCCTCACGAATGCCAAGCGCGCTTAAATCCAAGAATTACGTAGAGTGTGTATCATAATGATTAGCGAAAAATCACACAGGTGAAACTGTACGAAGGAAAAGGGGAGAGACCGACAAATTACAAGTCGCTAGTGTGGAAAATGTTGTAGAACCAGCCACGTCTGATACACCGTATTGAGAGCATTTGGCAGGTGCCATTTGCAATGAAATAAAGCAGTGCCAGTCTCAGCCTTACACATCGTTCATTCGTCTCGATCTCTCCCTAAGAGGTTTCCATATTTTTCGAGCCGTATAGGAAGACATTTGTGGACGTAAATTCGCTTTCGTCGAAGATATGCAGGTCTAAGTACAATCATGGCCGCGAAGACAACCGCAAAGATTTTCGATACTAGAATGAGACACCCTCCGTAGAAAATGTTGCTGCCTTGTCCCTATGGAGCCTGTCTCAGGTTGAAACTCTTAGGTTATATGAGGGGAATTCCGTGCCATTCTGCTGTTTCCGTTAACCTTCAAAAAATTCAATCTGTGGCAATTTAGTTTGGTATAAATATTAGACCAGTTGCTTTTGAGAATGTTTTTTATTCTTCTTCTTAATATCCGATATTAATTTAAATGTTAGGAAGTCCTTTCGGAAAGCATTTGTCTGGAGTGTAACATTGTATGGCAGTGAAACGTGGACGATAAAGAGTTCAGATAAAAAGATGATAGAAGCTTTTGAAATGTGGTGCTACAGACCAATGATGAAAATTAGATGGGTAGATCACGTAACTAATGCGGAGGTGCTTAACCGAATCGGGGAGAAAAGTTTCTGGCATATCCTGACTAAGAGAAGGGATGGATTAGTTGGACATATTCTGAGACATCAAGGAATTGTCAACTTAGCATTAGAAGGAAGCGTGTGGGGTAAAAATCGTAGAGGGAGACAGAAGGACGAATATAGTAAGCAGATTCAAAAGGATGTAGGTTGTCGAACGTATTCTGATATGAAGAGACTTGCACAGGACAGGGTAGTGTGGAGAGCTGCATCAAACCAGTCTGCGGACTCAAGACCATAACAACGACTATAGCTGGTTTTCGAGTCACTTGGGCACTGGTTATATGCACACATAACTGTATTTTTGCCACACTTTCATTACAATTTTCATATTGGACGTGAGTAGCAATTTCATCCATGGTTTATATCACAGTCTAACATATACAGTCACGACACTACCGCAAAGATTTGTTATACACTGCTACAGTAGCGCTCCAAGCGGCCGGGAAGCTACATCTCTGAATAAGATATTGGATGAGTGCGAATAGTGTCATTTTTATTGATTTTAACATACGTTTTACATTAGGTAACGTTGTAATGTCATAAAATAGGCAATAACTTAAAAATAACTCCACCTTTGTCTTTCTTAAGATCTCTGACAAGGTAGGGAACGATAAATTGCAGCAAATTTTATTTACAATTATCTTATAATCTACAGGCTTCTATTGAATAATTTCATTTACTATTAAAATAGCAAAATGGCTAAGAAACATCAGAAGACCTGCCCTTTGGCAAAAAGACGTCGCTATTCTACTCAAGAACGGTAACATTTCTTGACTACAATCTCAGTAACATCGGAGAGGGCGGAGCTTAGGAAACGCATATAGAATGCAGTAACTACAATATTTAACGTACCAGATCCGTCATCACAACTGTAGCTGAAGGAAGAACGTCACTGACGTGGCAAAATAACGTAAAAAACAATCAAATAGTTTTCAACAAAGAAGAATCCAATTCTACTATTGTTGCTACAGCTGAACCAGAAACACCAAGAATCTTCTAGACATCATCTTCTTAAGCTAAAGTAATCACTGCCAAAAGAATATGCGCGTAGAAGAAAGACGAATGAAGTCTAAAAATGTGCGAATCGTTAGACTCCATACGGAATTGATACGTGACAAACACTCTTTGTCATAGTAAGAACAGACCATAGTAGAAATTTATGTTTCTCTTATGTTTATATTGTACTTTTTCAGCGGAATAAGCTGCAAATATACACATATTCGTAAGTATTGGTTCATGAGGAAGTTCTTATACCTGTGAATCAGTTCCGCTATTTTCACATTAATTTCCGTGTTGTATATGTATCTTCATATGTCACTAATACTTGTAACGCAAAAATTATACTAACTCTTTCGTTAATTACGTACACAAATAATTATAAACAAACATCGCTCTTTCGGCGGCTTGCCCACCGCTAGGAGCGCTAGTGTCGTTTCAACTGTCAGTTGGTAACAACTTTCACAGCAGTGAGTGTCACGACTGTATATGTTAGACTGTGATTTATATCCAGTGAAAATAGTAATGCCAAGTGTAGCAAACTACTGTGATTACAGGTGCCTAGATACGATATGTAAACGAATTTACCAAGAGGAAAACCAGAAACCACCACCGCAGCATCTAGATATACTTGGTGAAAGAAACTATAATTTTCCTGTCACATCTCCAATATTCACTAACATGCAGTGGCTTGAAAACTAGTTACGGCAGAATAAGAAACATCCATACAAGCAATTGGTAGAATATTTATGCCAAAATAAATTGCAAATTGACACTGCAGTTGCAGTTCGTAGTCCAAGAGGGATATATTGAAATTTAGTCTTTGTTATTTATTCATGTAGGGCAGCCATTCTCTTTCTGTCTTATCTTATTCGCTGTGTTGTGGCATGCTTGTGATTTCATGAACTATTATGTTTTCAGATTTATTGTCGACAGCAGCTATAGTCAGTTTGTGAGTTGGTACCTTTTCCTAACAGTAATTGTTTATGTAATCAATCACATCTGTCTACATCTGAAGAAGTGTCTGAAAACGCGAGGCAGTACTGGCCCTAAGAAGTATTTTAAGAAAATAGGATAACGAAACGCAAACATACGTTTCTAGCTTTTGTATTTTTCGAGAAAACTGTTGATAATGTCGACTGAAATACGTTGAAAGTAGCCTGTTATTAAAATAAGCAAGAATCTTGGGCAATTGAGATATGCAATTATAAGTTAAAACGCTCACTGCTGCTCTAAATTACTTTATGAGTGGCCACAGTACATGTGCAATGGAAATTTATCTAACTGCTCTCTCCTTAAGGGAGCAGCCAACGTTTTAACAAACACAAAATCAGTTAAAAAAAGGAATAGATAATTAAAATGGGATGGGGAGCATGAAATCATAAAGCAGAGGTTTGATACTTTAAAATCATAATCTATTCAGTAAAATAACAAGCAAATAAATGTGAGGAGACCAATTTAAGCACACACCTTGTACAAAATTGAATTAAAACTTATAATTACTGCCCATATTAAAATTGTTTCTGCCCTTTATGAATATGGAGCTAATGTGGGAAGAAATTTTTAAATACACAATATGTAGCTGAAAGCACATGCAAATGATTCATCTTCTACACTAATACCATCTTCACGAAGAAGGGTTCTTCGTAACTTCATCTCAACTAATCACAATACACTGGCAGGATTGATTAGCAATCGCCGCCCCATCTGACGCTTCACCACACAAATAACATCACAAAACGCAACTTCGGAGGCACACTGCACGGTCCCTACTGGCGAACCGACAGGTCAAAGTGCAATGCGGCAAGGCACACGCAGAGGCCTCTAACGGACGACTGCAGAGTTTTGCAGATGCGGGAGTATCACTAGTGCAATAAGGGATCTTTACATTATCTCTCATACGATTTTGGTGTATATGTGTTTGTTCGAGCCCAAAATAATTTCCTTGTTAGAAGTTTTGAAAGTACATGAAAGTACCAATAACAATCGGTGTAGCTCATCTAGTAGCGTTCTGGACTCACAGTCATAGAGTTAGTGGTTCGAATCCCGTTGTGACATATTTTTTTCGTTGTTTTCGAATTCAGTTATGTAAAATATTTTGGGATCTCTAATTTCACGTCCTTAATACCTTGTCACCTAAAACGATGGTTGAGTAGGTTAGCTGCTTAGAACGCCATCAGTAGAGAGATGACTTTCCAAAAAAAAAAAAAAAAAAAAAACTGAACACTCAAAGACGGTAAAAATTGTAAGTTATTTTTTTAAAATTAAAATCACTATTATTAACAACCTTTTATAAAATAGAGTTAGGTGGTACAATTGCGATCATTTCGAACAAATGTTATTATAACTGGAAATATATTGAGAAAATAGTAATTTTAAATACGGTGTGGCACTTGTTTTGCATGTTTAATGAATGTGTAAGACAAATATTAGACAATTACAAATGTTGGTAAAAATTTAAAAAAAGATTACTGAATTGAGAAAAATCGATCGAAAAAGTACCACACTAGGTACAATTGTGATCACTTCCTCGTACAATTTTGATCACTGGTATCTTTCACATTAAAAGCACTTTTTCCTCGGGCACCAACGCATACTTCGTTGTACCAAACATTGCATTTTTGGCAGCGAAACCAGTCACCCTTAACTAGAAAATTTATAAGAGCGCGTTACACTAAGCAGCTTCACGTATCTCTTAAACAGGAAAAAATTCATGTCTTCGTAGCACAAAGTGGTGTATTCTTGGAAAAGACAGGAGGAGCTGTCGAAACCTGTTACACCACAACGCTACACAAAGGCAAATGCGAGACTGACAAATGGCGAGAAACCGTACGTTGATCTGAATTATATCTATATCGAATTTGTAACACCTTACCCTATAGAAAATTATGAATAAACAAAAATAAGCGCATTTTTCATAAAAATTACCATTAGATATTAAAATTGTGTAAGTATAAAAAAAAACAAAACAAAAAAACAAAAAAACAAAAAAAAAAACGGTGGTATTTGAACCACAGGCCGTGTGGTTGCAAGGCCGGAACGCTACCACCCCGCATTTTTTTTCTTTTTTCTTTTGGTAGTTCTGTTTCTTGCGGTCGCTGATGGAGTTCGTTCGATGTATTATTAGCTCCGGATTTTTTTTGTTACAGAGAAAGTTCAGCCTTGTAACCGGGCGCGCTGAGCCATGGCGCCCGGCAACCTGAGCTGAAGCGTACTACAGATCACACGTAATGTGTAAAAACCAACCGATTTGCTCAGTTTGTATGGTATCCTTAAAGTGTGTAATATTTAAAATTTTGACGCTCTACTGTTGGACGGCTGTAACATTGCCATTCTGCTAACATGTGTACAAATGATTACTAAGCCAAGGGCTACCCCATAGCTCTGTGATCTGAGACCTGACAATCGCGAATTCGCACTCGTCGTTTTCGAACATATTAATGATAACGAGGGTAATCAAACTTACATATTGGAGAGCAGCTTTGCCACAGATGTACAGAAAACAAAAATCACATGTGTACGGAGCCATTAAGACTGGTTAAAGAAAGTGAATAAGCGGATGTATTAATATCTATAGGAGGCATTAGAAGACGATAAGTTGAAAAAACGTCCAGGTATAGCAGTAGAATGGATGGGGCTCCCAGATCAACCGTATTATCAGTAATGGAAACAGAAATGTCACGATAACGGAAGAACATTCTTTCCTCTCCTCGGTATTTCGCCTATTATCCTAAAAGAATAACTTGTTGGTCATCTGTTGCTGCTACCAGAGAATTAAAGTGAGTTCCTAACTTTTAATTATTTCATTTTGAACAGCTACGACCAGTGGCGCAGCCATGGGGTGGGGGGGAGGGGAGGGAGGCTAATGGGGCTGAAGGCCTCCCCCCCCCCCCCAAGCACCTCGCAAAGAATTTTTAATGTTATTATTTTTTTACTGTTGTCATTTTTTTTATTTTTTTAACTGTAATTATAATTTGCCAAGCACAAGTGAACGTGACAGTGGGTCGTCAACGTGATGCCGCCACTGAGAACTTGAGGTGCTGTTACTCTACTGTGAGCTGTTTTTATGTCGCCGCGACAAGCTTTGATGCTGCCGTTATTGTTACTGCTGTGCTGAAGTTACGAGCCGATTGTTCATATGCGGCGACCCGCTGCTTAGCAACTCAGAGGCGCCACCGAGTGGAATCTTACGAAGAACAATAGTGTTACTTTAGTTAAATTTTTACACATAGAGTCTCATGTTAATTAAACTGTAAGGACCTTTCTCTTCGGCTAGTAACACAGAAGCTGCTCAATTATTTTACGAGCTGATAATATACAGTCCATTTCCACCATGTTGCTCCTCTTCCACTTTCAAATTAATGCGGGCCTACTTATTTTATTTCTTGTGCAATTGTTTTCTCGATGTATTTCGTTAAATTATACAAAGTGTAAAAATAATTCATAGATTAATATATTAAATAGGCTTAATTAAAAAAAATGAGACTCACTTCCCCAAAACCAAACCCTGGCTGCGGCACTGGCTACGACTTTAAACTTCTCTTGTTGTTGTTGTTATGGTCTTCAGTCCGGAGACTGGTTTGATGCAGCTCTCCACCCTACTCTATCCTGAGCAAGCCTTTTCATCTCCTCATAAGAACGGCAACCCACATCCACTTGAATCTGCTTACTATACGCGTCTCTTGGCCTCCCTCTGCGATTTTTACCCCACACGCTTCCCTCCAATGCTAAATTTACGATTCCTCGATGTCTAAGAATGTGTCCTACCAAGCGATCCCTTCTTTTAGTTAGGGTATGCCAAAAATTCCTTTTCTCGCCAATTCTGTTCAGTACCTCTTCATTAGTTATGTGATCTACCCACCTAATCTTCAGCATTCTTCTGTAGCACCACATTTCAAAAGCCTCTATTCTCTTCCTGTCCGCACTGCTTATCGTCCATGTTTCACTCCCGTACAAGGCAACACTCCACACAAATGCCTTCAGAAAAGACTTCCTTACACTTAAATTAATATTCGATGTTAGCAAATTTCTCTTTTTCAAAAATGCTTTTCTTCCCATTGCCATTCTGCATTTTATATCCTCTGTACTGCGACCATCACATGTTATTTTACTACCCAAGTAACAAAACTCATCTACCACCTTCATTGTTTCGTTACCTAATCTAATTCCTTCAGCATCGCCTGATTTTCTAAGACCGCATTCCATTATTTTTGTTTTGCTGTTGTTAATGTTCATTTTGTACGCTCTCTTCAACACACTGTCCATTCCATTCAACTGCTCTTCCAGGTCGTTCGCTGTCTCTGACAGAATTACAATGTCATCAGCAAAACGCAATGTTTTTATTTCTTCCCCCTGAACTTTAATCCCTATTCCAAAATTTTCCTTGCTTTCCTTCATCGCCTGCTCAATGTACAAATTGAATAACATCGGAGAAAGGCTACAACCCTGTCTTACTCCCTTCCCAACTGATGCTTCCCTTTCATGCCCTTCGAGTCTAATAACTGCGGTCTGGCTTTTGTACAAGTTGTAGATAACTCTCCTTTCCCTGTATTTTACCCCTGCTGACTTCAGAATTTGAAAGAGTGTATTCCAGTCAACATTGTCAAACGCTTTCTCCAAATCTACAAAGGCTAAAAATGTAGATTTGCCTTTCCTTAATCTATCTTCTAAGATAAGACGTAAGGTAAGTATTGCCTCCCGGGTTCCTACGTTCCTCCTGAATCCAAACTGATCTTCCCCTAGGTCAGCTTCTACCCGCTTTTCCATTCTCCTGTAGATAATTCGTGTTAATATTTTGCAACCATGACTTATCAAACTGATGGTTCTGTAATTTTCACACCTGTCTGCACCTGATTTCTTTGGAATGGGGATTATTACATTTTTCTTAAAGTCTGAGGGCATTTCGCCTGTCTCATATATCCTACACACCAGTTCAAATAGTCTTGTCATGGCTGGCTCTCCCAGAGACTTTAGTAGCTCTGAGGGTATATCATCTACTCCTGGGGCCTTGTTCCGGCCTAGGTCTTTCAAGGCTCTGTCAAATTCATCTCTGAGTATAGTATCTCCTATTTCATCTTGATCTACTTCCTCTTCCCTTCCTACAACATCGTCTCTAAGTTCATTTCCTTTGTAGAGCTGCTCTATGTACTCTTTCCACCTTTCAGCCTTTCCTTCTTTGCTGAGAACTGGTTTCCCATCTGAGTTCTTGATATTTGTAGAATTGCTTTTCTTGTCCCCAAATGTCTCTCTGAATTTCCTGTAGGCGGTATCTACTTTTCCCCTTATTACCCATAATAAGGGGAAACTTCTCTTATTATATGGAAATTTATTTATTTACCCTTGTTGCGGACCAGCTGCCTTTGGGTATATCTGGTCGTGGTTACAAAAACTATGTGATACATTTATGCGACTATGATACATTATTTTCTTTATACATTTGCAGTAATGCAAATGCAAAGAAAAACGTAAAAACTTATCATAAGGAAATTGTAAAGGCAACTTAAAAACATCAATTATTTTAGGAAGAGAATAATAGAAGATAGGAAAGATTGGTTTAAGTGATAGTCTGAAGAATAAGAGAGGAAAGTCCAGGGTGGGAGGCCTCGGAATTGACTTAGAGCCCTGCCATCCTGGAGTTTTCTCATATATGGAAATACAGGGTTCAGGTAGGAACTAAGCATCTGTATACCAATAAATTCCAATTAGTTCGCCGTGTTGGAGTGGCCGAGCGTTCGAAGGCGCCTTGTTATGGGGCGCGCTGTTGCTCGCCGTCGGAGGTGCGAGTTCTCTCTCGGGCATGGGTGTTTGTGTTGTTCTTAGCATAATTTAGTTTAAGTAGTATGTAAGCGTAGGGATTGATGACCAACTTAGTTAAGTCCCTTAGATTTGCAAACAGGCGCATTTGCCAATTATATTGAATAATAGAGTTTCTTTATTTTGTAAACACAACGCTTCGAATTTTGACCACAATCACTGATAGCGTTAACCATCGAGTGGCAGCGCTGGTGCAGATCCGCTACCACTTTTCTTTAAATGCTCACTGATGACGCAATAATGGAGATGCCGTATTTCCGCTTTAGCTATTCCTCAATTAAGCCTTAACAATGATGTCAGTGTACCTTCTGAGTTTCTATTGCATGGAAGTGTCCATCCAAAAAAAGTTTTGTCAGGGAGTGCATCACTGGTAGCAGATTTGCACCGCGCTGCCTGTCATGTAAGTAGATTTGAATTGTTTTCTGTTACGTCTAGTTTTCATTGGAACTGGATTTGTGGCAGTTTCTAGTAAATATTTATTTTATAAATTTTACCCTACATATTAGAATGCTCAAAATTTTAAATTAATTCGTAAATAGAAGTTTAAATCTCGATAAATTGTCCTCTTGTTTCTTCTGATTAGCCATGCTGCAGTTTCCGCCAATCTCATTTTTAACACTTTTTAAGTCTTACACAATGCGAAGATGACTGTTATTCTACTATATAATTTAATCTTCATGTCTCGTAGACGTGGTATGGGTTTAATAGATGAGGAAATAGACTTTCTACGAGTAATGAAGATATTAGTGATTTTTTGTTTAAATTCCTCATCACATCATGAACAGAATACTATTATTCAAATGTAAATCCTAGATCTGATTCCGAAGAAGATTTCAGACGCAATGAATCTGATATTGAAGACGGTACCAGTCTGTCGAGTAAAACGTCATACAAGCAGCACCCCAAAACACTGAGAAAGAATATCATGCCGCGGAGGAGTAGCCGAGCGGTCTAAAGCGTCTCGCTGAGGAGCGCGCGGTTGCTCGCCGTGGAGATTCGAGTCCTCCCTGGGGCATGGGTGTGTGTGTTTGTCCTTAGGTTAGTTTACCTAGGTTGAAGTAGTTTGTAAGCTACTGACTGATGACCACGCAGTTTGGTGCGATAGAATACCAAACATTTGAACTTTTTTTTTTTTTTTTTTTTTTTTTTTTTTTTTTTTTTTTTTTTTTTTTTTTTTTTTTGAAGAATATCATAAAAGTCTTCCCTGGTTCAAAAGGGAAGCAAGGGGCGTGAGGTCAGAGACGCAAGCTCTCTCATTCATGATAATATGACTGATGAGGTAATTATGTGTAGTAAGTTCCATATAACACAGAAAGAAGCTGACACTAATTACTCAAGAGACAGGAACTACAGGGAAGTAACGATGTAATGATAGCACTGCTGGGTCTATTATACATGATTATCGTCCACTTTCAGACTACTGTTACATTTGTTATATTTATACACCGAATGTAATTGGTACATTAATTCAGATATTAACAAATGTGATATTTCTACCAGTACGTTAAACTATTTTTGTCATTACAATCATTTAGTAGCTATATTCTAGGTTTTAAATATTGTTGAAACGAGATAGAATGGCTGGCCAGTACTTACCTTTGTGCTGTAGGGGGAGTATGTGGCAGAAGGGCTGCGTCAACTCTCGGACACCTCTACCTACAAACCTATTCCTTATGACCCCATTCCCTCAGTCCAGGCTGAACTACAGAAAATTCTTAAAACCCTAGGTCCGTTACAAGGTCTCACCACTGCCTCCTTAGAACTTCTCTCTCCACCTGAACCTCGCACCCCTACCTTCTACCTACTCCCTAAAATCCATAAAGAGAATCATCCTGGCCGTCCCATAGTAGCAGGTTTCAAAGCTCCAACAGAACGTGTCTCAGCTCTGGTAGACCAACACCTCCAACCTATAACCTGCAGGCTCCCATCCTATATCAAAGATACAAACCACTTTCTGGAACGCCTCAAATCCATCCCTATGCCCCTCCCACGTGATAGCTTCCATCCTTGTACATCAACATCCCTGACACCCATGATCTATCAGCTCTGGAACACTATCTTTCCCAACGCCCACCTGAAAGCCTCCCAAAAACCTCATTCCTTGTCACGGCGGTACAGCACAAAGGTAAGTACTGGCCAGCCATTCTATCTCGTTTCAAGAATATATATCATCTCTGAGGAGAATTTTCATCATTAATCGAATATTCTGGGTTTTTTAACTCGGACTACACAGTGGTAGCAAATCTGCACCGCGCTACTGCTGAAGTTATAATAATTGGCGCTGCCGTCCGAGGGTTAATAGAAATAGAAACGCTCGTATGAAAACGTTTGTATCTGCAGGTGATGGACGCGGCCCGGCGGTGTTGTGTAACAAGCAGAAGCGGCGCAGAAGACGCGGAAGCGACGCGCTGATGTCAGCGGGCAGCGGTCAGCTGGTGCTGGGTCCGGCCGCCTATTCATAGCGCTGCCAAAGCCAAAGCTCTCCCCAGGAATAAGCAGAGCGCCCTCTGCTTCCGCCTGCTGCTGCTCAAATTAGACGGCCCGAACACTGGCCACTTTATGCCGTTTCCGGCAGGGGGCCCGCAACCATTCAACGCCGCTTCACTGCCGCCGCTTTTATGACCGACGTCTCTGCCTATTTTTAGCTTTCTGTTTCTTCCGGACGCCGAGTGGAACATCGCAAAACGGATGTAAATTCTGCTTTATACAGTAGAAAATATGGTTTTGTTGTGGTCTTCAGTCCGAGGACCAGTACAGAATTGTCCACGGTTACCGAGCTGTGACAGTCGAGGCCGCCATGCTCTACGGTTGTACAGGGTGGGGCATAGCGTCGAAAACGAATACACTAACCGTATGACTTCCTTGTTCTAAACCAATATAATCGTTAGCAATAAGAAAATGTTCAAATGTTTGTATAGCTTATGGGACTTAACTACGGGGTCATCAGTCCCTAAACTTACAAACTACTTATGAACTAGCTAAGACTAAGGTCGGCACAAATATCCATGCCCGAGTGGGGATTCGAACCCCCGACCGTAGTGGCCGTGCAGACCGTGACTGGAGCGCCTCAGTCCCCTCGGCCACCGCGGCCGGCTAGCAATAAGACTACCCGAAATATACAGGGTGTTTCACTAAGTGTGTTTGCCTCTGTAACTTATAAAATAATAGGTGACGGGAAATTTTAATGCGGTACGTCAACACAAGAAATGTTACACTTTCTGCGGAGCTATGAACATAGTTTATTGTATCATTTTCCAAAGAGTTACAGCATAAAGATATAATTTTTTAAATGGAACAATAGTTTTTTTTCTATCGTGCACTGGATTCGTTGAAACCAGCTGCATCCAAATCAATGTAAACTACATTCCTATCACTGTTACTTTGGGAGCTACAACCCTTCAAAGTTTAGGGGGCGGAGGCTACGACAGCGTAGCTGACTGGCTGGTGGTCATGAGACAGTGCCCCAGGGGATAGCCACTCGGCCAATCAGCTACGCTATCGCAGCCTCCGCCCCCGGAACTTTGAAGGGTTGTAGCTCCCAAACTAACAGTGATAGTAATGTAGTTTAAATTGATTTGGACGCAGCTGGTTTAAACGAATTCAATACACGATAGTAAAAACTATTGTTCCATTTAAAAAATTATATCTTTGTGGTGTAACTCTTTGGAAAATGATACAATAAACTATGTTCATAGTGTAACATTTCTTGTATTGACCTACCGCATTAAAATTTCCCGTCACCTATTATTTTATAAGTTACAGACGCAAACACACTTAGTGAAACACCCTGTATGTACTGTATATAAGAGTTGCGTTCAAAAAATAAGGTTACTTTATGTTTTTATTTAGTACTGTTGTCCCCGTCAAAGTAGTCCCCCTCCGATACAACCCATTTGTGACTACGCTTCCTTTACTTTTATATGTTGCAATTGTCATAAGCACGTTTTTGTACAGCCTTGGGTACTTCCAGCGATGCAGCTTTTATGGCCTCAGTCGTTGCAAATCTTCGTCCTTTCAAGGACTCTTCAGTTTTGGAAATAGGAAAAATCTTAGGGGGCCAAATCCGGTGAATATGGTGGCTGAGGCATCATTATCGTGTTGGTTTCAGCCAAAATATCTCTCACAACCAACAATGAATGAGCAGATGCATTGCGATTAAAAAGTCATGAATTGGTTTTCCACAGTTTCGGACGATTTTTCGTATTGCTTCTCGAAAACGGTGCATAACGTCAATCCTGTAAATTCGCTGCAATTAGCTGGAACCTTTTCCGTTGCATCGGTGGAAGTACCCAAGGCTGTACCAAAACGTACTTATGACAATTGCAACACATAAGATTAGAGGAAGCGTAGTCACAAATGGGTTGTATCGGAGGGGGACTACTTTGACGGGGACAACATGACTAAATAAAAACATAAAGTAACCTTACTTTTTGAACGCACCTCTTATATACAGTATATATATTTCGGGTAGTCTTATTGCTACTATTATCTTTCTTTAGAACAAGGAAGTCATACGGTTTGTATATTCGTAGAGAAACTTTGCATCTCAAATAACATATCCTAATACGTATATCGTTGTGTATTTGTAGCAAACGCAGACACTTGAGACACTTTTGAGAAATACATTTGATTTCAATTGACGTCTACATCTACATAAATATTCGGTAAGTCACACTGAAGTGCATTGCAGAGGGTTCATCGAACCGCTTTTATATTTCTCTACCGTTCCATTCTCTAGTAGCTCTCGGAAAAAAGGAACACCTAAATCTTTCCGTGTTCGATCTGATTTCTCCTATTTTGTTTTGATGATAATGTTTTCCTATATAGGTAGGCGCTAACAAAATATGTTCGCATTCGGAAGAGAAAGTTGGTGAAAGAAATTTCGCAAATAGATCTCGTCGTAACGAGTAACGCCTTTGTTTTAATTATTCACACCCCAACTCGTGCATCATTTCAGTGACACTCTCTCCCCTATAACGCGATAGTAAAAAATGAGCTGCCTTTGTTTGTACTTCCTCTGTATCGTCTGTCAATCCCACTTGGTGAGGATCCCACAGTACGCAACAATACTCAAATGTTTCAAATGTTTGTTTAGTCTATGGGACTTAACTACGGGGTCATCAGTCCCTAAACTTACAAACTACTTATGAACTACTTACGTACTAGGACGGCACAAATATCCATGCCCGATGGGGGATTCGAACCCCCGACCGTAGTGGCCGTGCAGACCGTGACTGGAGAGCCTCAGTCTCCTCGGCCACCGCGGCCGGCGCAACAATACTCCAAAATAGGAATGTTCCAATGTTTGTAATTCTTATGGGACCAAACTACGTTGGTCATCAGTCCCTAGAATTACAAACTACTTAAACTAAGTTAAACTAATCTAAGGACAACACACACATCCATGCCCGAGGGAGGATTCGAACCTCCGACGCGGGAGCCAAAATAGTACTCACAAGTGTAGTCTAGGATTTTTCTTTAGTGAACTGTTGCATCTTCTAAGTTTTCTGGTAATGAAACGTAGTCTTTGGTTCGCCTTCCCTTGAATATCTTTTATGTGTTCTTTCCTGTTTGTTCCTAATTTTTACTTATAGGTATTTAGTGGAACTGACTGCCTGTAAGTTTCACTGATTTATCGTGAAACAGAAGTTAACGGATTTCCTTTATTGGTCATGTGGATGACCTCACACTTATCATTATTAACGGTCAATTGCCATTTTTTGCTCCAAACAGATGTCTTATCTAAATCATTTTGAAATTGCTTTAATATTCTGCTGATTAGGTGCATTTATGATTTTTTTCTTTAATGACTGCAGTTCCTGAGTAGATAAGACTGAAATATATTCATATGTAATAAGCGTCTTCGTCGAAATACTACAGTGTTACATAAAACAAAACCCGCTATCAGTGTAAAACCAGAAGGAAATTGCTGCTATAACAGCACTACGAATATGTTCTGTCCAGAGTCAAAGGCGAAAAACGGAGGACCAGCTTCTCAGCTTATCTGATAGCTTCAAAAATGATTACTTAAAAAAAATCATAACATAGAATTCTCCAGTGCATTCAGCTCTCGAGGGGAGCGTATCAGTGAACAGCTACGTCTCACAGAATAAGTGCATCTTTGAGTTCATGTATAAACAAACAGTAATGTCAGTGTCGCATCGACGTATTACGTTTAATCAAGGAATCCACCTGGAGGTAACAATAACAATTACCTCTTTTCCTCCCTTCACGACACAGCTACCTATGGCAAAAAAAAGGACATGTGGTTTCACAGCAGTGTTGCCAGATGGAAGACAGACAAAATACCTACAACCTCACAAAAATGTACCTACGTTTTCCCTACTTTCTCCCTGCCACCTCATTAATGCCCTTACATCAGGGTCGTAGCCAGGATTTGGATCTGGGAGGGGCTGATTCTAGGAGTCCGGCCAGCAGAGGTTAACCAGTTGATTAATGTGATATGTTACTATTTTGAAAAACTTTAAAATAAATATTTGGCATCAATCTTGATATGTTTTGTCATTGACTGATCTTTATTGATTGATGTAGTAAAGAGTAGATTATGCCGCGAATTTCAAGTGCTCTGTTACAAGAGGATTACTGATTTATTGATCGGGCAAGGTTACATCAAGAACCTGTCAAATTTCCCCTAATACGCCGCTAATTCCGTGCGCGTTACACGAGGATAACTGATTTATTGACCGCATAAGGATACATCGAGACACTATCAAACATAGAGAAGGAACAGCAGTAATTATTTAGTTCACAGTCAGCACAAAAAAGGAAGTCCGTCAGTGTGCAAGATTCATATTTTCAAAGAGTAATGTTACGTTGACAACGAATATCTAGCGCTTTGTTTATTATAACGTTGGCTGTCACAAATGTTTTTGCGTTTTCTTGTCAGCAGCTTCTCAGTTACAAGTACTAACTAGTATATCATTCTGACGTAAATATATAACAGTCTTGTCAAGGTAATAAACCGTCTTTCATTCATGTAAACAATACATTTTCCTTGTGCTCACATTTTCTAACACTATTTTCAAACCGACTCTCTATTCCACTGCTACACATTGAAATCATCATATTTCGCACCAATTTTAATGTGTCCGAAACTAGCGCACAGACGACTGCGCCGCCTCTGCGCACGTACCAGCGCGGCTCAATACAACTTCAGCACACGAAGCTGGTTTCCACCTATCGCGGCGAGAACGCTCCAAAATGCGTTTTCATCCTTATTGCCAGCATTCTAATACGCATTCGAAGGGAATTGGCATAATTTTATTGTGATATCTGGCTCGTGTTCCAAGAGAAAGGATGTAATTTTACAGCGATTTCTCGCTTGCTTTCGAAGAGAAATGGCATAATTTTGGTAACATATTTACAGTGTGCTGCAGCACATTAGCACATTATCACCAGCCGGCACTGGTCTGGGAGGAGCTGAATCCAGGAGTCCAGCCTGCAAAGGTTAACCAGTTGATTAATGTGATATGTTACAATTTTGAAAAACTTTAAAATTAATATTTGGCATCGTGCTTCATTTGCTAGATATGTTTCTTCCATTGACTGATTGTTACTGATTGATGGAGTCAAGTGTAGATTATGCCGCGAATTCCAAATACTCTCTTACAAGTGGATTACTGATTTATCGATCGGACAAGGGTACATCAAGAACCGGTCAACAATACAGAGGAACAGCATTAATTAGTTTCCCCAAATATGCCGCTAATTCCGAGTGCACTGTTACACGACGATAACTGGTTTATTGACCGCACAAGGATACATCGAGACACTATCAACCATAGAGTAGGAACAGAAGTAATTATTTAGTTCACGGTCAGCACAAAAAAGGAAGTCCGTCACTCTACATGATTCGATTTTCAAAGAGTAATGCTATGTTGACAACGAATACCTAGCGCTTTGTTCATTATAACGTTGGCTGCCGTAAATGTTTTAGCGTTTTCTTGTCATTATCTTCTCAGTTACAAGTACTAACTAGTATATCGTCTTGACGTAAATAAATAACAGTCTAGTCAAGCTGAAATCATCATATTTCGCATCAAATTTAATGTGTCTGAAACTAAGTTTTCAAATTAATATTGTGTACTATGAACAGAAAACAACTATGCCGTCTAAAATATCACTGGCTAGGTCAAACTTTGCCACAATTGGTCGGCTTCATTCACGCGTGCTGACAACTGTTCTGTTGCCAACATTACCCGCTAGGCATGTGTCGGTGATTGTAAAATTTTACCGAAGTACCTAAGCGTTGGGGACTTCCGATCAAAATTCCCTACACGATTTTAATGCTTAAAAGTACCTACGTGTAGGGCAAATTCCCTGCGTCTGGCAACACTGTTCCACAGCAAGAATGAGGCGTGGCGCGGTCTGCATGGCAAGTCAATATCTGCGCCCACAGCGTCTTGGGCCGTGAGTGGAAGGCAACTCCCAGCGAGCGGGCCGCTGACGAAGCCCGCGACTTGTGATTCCATACATCGCCAAACTCTAGAGGCCTTCTTCCCATCTTCTGCCTCTTCTCTTTCTTAACTTAGTTCTCCTAATAACCCATTATAGTCCAGTCAAAAAGTAACTATACCTAGCAAAAGATGGGGTAGAACATTTTATATTTTCAACTCGTTCATATGATTGTAAGGATTAGAAAACCAAGTTTTGTCAACAAAATTTCTCTTTGGAAAACTTTCTGCAGTCAAAAAACTTAAAAAATGTCGGACTTTTTTCAGTTTATATACATGTGGCGTCTGTTCCGAAAGAACAGACGTCACTTATGATCCTGCAGTTGTTATTATTTAATATTCACAGAATATATGACATCAACTGCGATTGGGAAAAGCTGAAAATGTGTACCCATCCGGGATTCGAACCCGGGTCTCCAGCTTTCTAGGTAGTTGCGCTGACCCCAACGGGGACACAGTGATCACCGCACCTGCAAAGACTACCTAAGCACGCCTCCCGTCAGATACAAAATAATAACAACTGCAGGATCAGAAGTGACGTCTGTTCTTTAGGAACAGACGCCACATGTATATATATAATATGCCGGTGACGGGCAATGATCCTATGGTTAGTGGGGAGGGGTGGGCAAGTTTGAAGCCCTTACTCTTACGGGAATTAGTTTCATAACTACGAATTTGAGTACTGTGGGCAGGGCGAAGCTGGGAATTTGTAACTGACGGGAGGCGTGCTTAGGTAGTCCTTGCAGGTGCCGTGATCACTGCGTCCCCAGTGGTGTCGGGGTCAGCGCAACTACCTAGAAAGCAGGAGACCCGGGTTCGAATCCCGCCTGGGTACACATTTTCAGCTTTGCCCAATCGCAGTTGATGTCATATATTCTGTGAATATTTTTTCAGTTTTTTTGTAAAATATCTCCGTTTTTTGTGCTCCTACAGCATTTGCGTCTCAGTTCTTTTTTAAAGAGCACGAAATAATCTACTAATTTGATTCTTACGATTTTTTCTATTCCCAATACCTAAGGCACTACAGTGCGTCAAAAACTGACAGTTTTTCAAAATTTGTGCAAAGTGCGAAATAACTCATTTTTCGCTATTAGTGCAGTTTCTGTTTGTGTAATACGAGGCGCGTCCAGAAAGAAAGTCCCGTTTGGTAATAAAATGAAATTGTACACAGATACAGAAGAAATTGCACAAAATTCTACAACTCTTAAACTACTTTTCCACATCACTGCCGAAATTTTGCAGGCATTTGTCATACCGTGGCACCAGGTTTTATATACCTTTTTCATGGAAATCTTCCGCCTGTGTCTTCAACCAGTTGGAAACTGGTTTCTTTCAGCTCGTCGTCATTGGTGAAGTGATGACTGCCAAGGAAAGACTTGAGATGTCCTGGATCTTGTCATCAATCTCGTGAACCAGTTCTTCTGTAACCAAAGGTGGACGCCCACTTCGTTCTTCATCGTGCACATCACTACGCCCGCCAGTGAACTGTCGGACCCATCTTCTCACCATCGAATCACTCATCGCATTTGGTCCGTAAACATCCCAAATTTGCCAATAAATTTCACTTGATTTCACTTTCCTCGCATTCAGAAACCGAAACACCGACCTGATTTCTTAGGCGGCGGGATTTTCAATCGACGCCGACATTTCAAACAAGCACAACAAAGAGTACGTAACTGACAGCGATCTCCAAATGGCGCACGTTCTTCTCCTTGATAGACATCGTCTACAGCGCATGTGCGGAACTGCAATCGCAGCGCTGCAGCGGAGATAAATTGAAACGGAACTTACTTTCTGGACGCGCCTGGTATAAACTGATTATATATCGTGTTATATGTTGGAATTTACCCTCTCATTTTCAGGTATTCAATTTTTCTGTATGTGATTTCTTGGCATCCACCTGTTGTGATTCGTACATCACTAGCCGAAGTTTATTATAGGCCACCTCAGCCATGGTATTCGTGAAACTATAAATATAAAAATACATTATTAAGAACTAGAGACATACACACACACACACACACACACACACACACACAAAGTGTGGCAGGAAACTGTACTATTATTAGCTGCAAGAGACAACCTAATTAAGTAGCTAATTTTCTTGTATATTAAAAATAACTCGCAATTGCCATTAAAATTAGTAGCTTAATTACAATTAAAATACATAATGAAATAATAACAAATATTGGCACTTCTGGACGTGTAATACTCGTATTACTGTACATCAACTTTAGCGCACTGGAGAGGGATATGAGCATCACTTCCGACGTTTTGAAGTGTCAGGTTCCTCGGTGTCACCAGAAATACCTTGCGTTCCAGATTCAGGGTATGTACCTAGATTTGGTCCCACGCTAACCTCTTCTTTAAACAGCGAGTCAGCCTCTTTCGTCATCAGTTTCCTCAACATGAAATGTTCAAATGTTTGTTAAGCTTAAGGGACTTAATTAACTACGGGGTGATCAGTCCCTAAACTTACAAACTACTTATTAACTACCTTATATTAAAGACAGCACAAATATCCATGCCCGAGGGGGGATTCGAACCTCCGACCGTAGTGGCCGTGCAGACCGTGACTGAAGCACCTCAGTCCCCTCGGCCACCACGGCCGGCTCCTCAACATCCTCCATAGCATCTTCTTCACAGTCTTCATTGTGGCACGTTTTCACAGTTGATCCCAATACATTTCTTGCAAATTGGAGAATATTTCAAACCTACGTTCTCGTTTAGCCACAGCTCACCTTGCATGAGCATGAAACATTGTGAAGAAGTGCTTCAGGTGCTGGGGCTTGGCTCATTGTAACAGGTATCGCACCGTTATCACTGTGATTCCAGTCCCGTTTCTCAGGGAGTTTTCACTTTCCCAACCAACTTGGGACTTGCTGGTAAGTCCGTAACGAATGATGTTGCACAGCATCTTTTGTAGGTGGCAACCTTACAGATTCAATTTGGTTTTTGTGGCAGACTTGGGGAATAGCTGGTACCGAAAATGGTCTAGTGCATGGAAAATTCTGACACCTCCATTATACTATGCGGTAGTAAAAATGTTCAAATGTTTGTATAGTCTATGGGACTCAACTACGGCGTTATCAGTCCCTAAACTTACAAACTACTTATGAACTAACTAAGACTAAAGACGGCACAAATATCCATGCCCGAGGGGGGGATTCGAACCCCCGACCGTAGTGGCCGTGCAGACCGTGACTGGAGCGCCTCAGTCCCCTCGGCCACCGCGGCCGGCTATGCGGTAGTAACCTGTTCTCCTGCTGTTATTATTTCTTCACGCGTAGCGTGTGGCTTATTGAACGTGCAAATCGCTAAGTTTAGGTGTTCGTTTTCGTTAACAATGTTGCTGCACTCAATTTTTCCTTGACCGAAAAAAGCGGATGTTGTATCATATTCGCTAAAAGCGTGAGGGAACAGAATATACTCACTATTAGACATGCAAGATGCAGTGAAAAACCACTTGCCTTCTTTCCTTCCTCTTCCCGGCTTTAAAAAAATAAGTTTTGGATGCCTTGTCCTAAACCGGTCATGAGCACAAGCAGGTCAACATCTTCTCCCACAATGACAACACTTTCAAAATATTTAGTTCTAGCAATAGCAGATACTACAATCATATGGTGGCCTATACTAAACTGCTACTGTTGTATGAATCATAATAGGTGGGTGCCCAGAAATCACCATGTTGCATACAGAAAAATTGAATACCTGAAGATGAGATGGTAAATTTCAACATTTAACATGATATATAACATATTTATATTACACAAACAGAAACTGAAATAGCAGTGTTCAAAAATGACGTATTTTGCCACTTTGAACAAATTTTGAAAAATTGTCATTTTTGACGTACTGTAATGCCTTAGGTATTGGGAGTAGAAAAAAAATTGTTAGAAACAAATCTGTAGAGTATTTTGTGCTCTTTAGAAAAGAACGTAGACATAAAAGCTGTAGGAGCACAAAAAAACGGATATATTTTGAAAAAACTGAAAAAAGTACGAAATTTTGGAAGTGTTTTGACTGCAGAAAATTTTCCCAAGAGAAATTTTGTTGGCAAAACTTAGTGTTCTAATGTTTCCATCCATATGAACGAGTTAAAAAAGTAAAATCCTCTACCGCACCTTTTGCAAAGTATAGCCTTTTTTTCTGACAGTTGGACTGGGCTATTATCATCACAGTCCAGTCTTCCTACATACATTTTATCGGTCGTGCCATTCCCTCATTTATTCTGCATATTTCATCATCATGAAACCATTACCTGATGACGTGGGTATTTGTACCTAAAGAACAGTGATTGGTTCTTCTATGGACCCCGACCTCACACACTTCCATCTGTGAGTCATAATTATTTGTTAGTAAGCTCTCATTTCATAAATACGCTAACAAAAGAGTTGTAAGAGCACTCGTAGATAGTATACAATGTGTGGCATATGGAAGTTTTTATCGCTCTGGGATTGGCAGACTGAGTAATGGTTAAATAGACCGCTCGCCAAGAGCGGTAAGTCCGGGTTTGGATCGCGATTTGGCACAGATTTCCATGTATTGTTCTTATTGTTTTGGTCTTCAGTTCGGAGACTGGTTTGATGCATCTCTTCAATCTCCTCCACCCTGTTCAAAATGTTCAAATGTTTATGGGACTTAACTACGGGGTCATCAGTCCCTAAACTTACAAACTACTTATGAACTACGTACGAACTAGGACGGCACAAATATCCATGCCCGAGAGGGGATTCGAACCCCCGACCGTAGTGGCCGTGCTGACCGTGACTGGAGCGCCTCAGTCACCTCGGCCACCGCGGCCGGCCCCTCCATCCTGAACAATCCTCTTCATCTCCTCATCCTTCATCTCTTCATCTCCTCACAAACGGCAATACAAACTGCTTCTCCAAACTGCTTTACTCCAAATACTTCCTGCAATGTTAAACTGACTATTTCTTGATGTCTAAGAATGTGTGCTATCAATCGACCGCTTTTATTTTATTTATTTATTTTTTTAGTCAAGACACACCATACTTCATTTTCTCCCCAATTCTGTTCAGTAGCACCTCTTAGTTACGCGATATATCTACCTGATCCTCAACATTCATCTGTAGCACCATATTTCAAAAGCTACAATCCTCTTCTTGTCTAAACTATTTATCATCCATGTTTCACACCCGTACAAGACAACACGCCACTCATATGCCTTCAGAAAAGAGCTCCTAAGGTCTCATTACCTAATCTAATTCCTCTATCATCCCATGATTTTCTTAGGCTCCATTCCATCACCCTCGTTTTGCTCTTGCTGATGTTCGTCTTATATGCTCCTTTCAAGATACTGTCTATTTCATTCAACTACTCTTTTAGGTTCTTTGCACTCTCTGACAAAATTCCAATGTCATCGGATAAACCCCAAGTCTTTTTTTTTTTTTTTTTTTTTTTTCACCCTGAACTTCAATTCCTTCTCGAAATGTTTCCCTGCTTTCCTTCAGAGCTTGCTAAGTGTACAGATTGAATAACATTGGGAATAGTTTATAACCCTGTCTTACTCCCTTCGCAACCAATGCTTCCCTTTCATCTCCTACTGTTATAACTGCTGTCTGGTTTCTGTAAAAATGTAAATAACCTTCTGTTCGCTATATTTTACCCGTGCTAACTTCAGAATTTGAAATAGGATATTCCAGTGAACATTGTCAAAAGCTTTCTCCAAAACTACAAAAGCCAGAAATGTAGGTTTGCTCTCCCTATATCTATCTTCTAAGATAAGTCGTGTATATTTCTTCTCGTGTTCCTACATTTCTTCTAAATCCACACTGATCTTCCCCGAAGTCGTCTTCTACCATTTTTTTCATTCTTCTGTAAATACTTAATTTTGGGTATTTCATATGCCGGCCGCGGTGGCCGAGGGGACTGAGGCGCTCCAGTTACGGTCTGCACGGCCACTACGGTCGGGGGTTCGAATCCCCCCTCGGGCATTGATATTTGTGCCGTCCTTAGGATTAGCTAGTTCGTACGTAGTTTGTAAGTTGAGGGACTGACGACCCCGTAGTTAAGTCCCATAAGCTATACAAACATCTGAATTTATTTGATATGACACCAATAAAAAGTACAGCAGATGTTGATGCTGACTGATGTGTGCCGCGGCAGAGTGGCCGAGCGCACTGAGGCGCTATGCTCCGATGCGCGAAGCTGTTCCCCGTCGGGGGTTCGAATTTCCCCTTCGGGCATGGATGTTTGAGCTGTCTTTAGTACTAGTTGGTTTATAAGTATTTGTAAGTTTAGGGACTGATGACCCCGGAGTTAAGTCACTTACGCTTAACAAACATTTGAACATTTGATGACTGATGTTCGCAATCGTGAATACTTTTCTTGTATTCACAGAGATGGTCTGCGGTTGCATTTGACTTGGCGATTTGATCGTCATCTGTGACTCTCCTATAGCAGAGCGGTAGGTCGACGATATACTTCAAAGAAATGTTCAAATGTTTGTAAATCTATGAGACCAAACTCCCGTGATTATCGGCCGCTAGACTTAAAAAGTACCGAAACTAAGATATGCTAAGAACAACACACATATACAAGCCCGAGGGAGCTCTCGGACCTCCGACGGGGAACGGCCACGCACACCGCAGAAACGCGCCCTAGCGTGCACGGTATTTTCCTCGCGGCTACGATATTTTTCTGCCGTTTTTGTTGCCTGTCCTAGGAAGCAATCCTGCACTTACAATTCAGCAAGATAATGTCCTCTCGCATACTGCAATAATTTCTACTACTTGTCTTCACGTTTACCAAACCGAACCTCAGTCAGCAAGGACACCAAATCGTAGCAAAATAGTGAATGTTTGAAGGTTAATGAGCAGGACCGTCCAACCAGTACGGGATTTACGATCCAGCGTACCAATTGGTCAGAATTTGCACGTTGTCGGTCATAAGGACGTCAAACAACTCTGTCAATGGCAATGCTGCTGCGTGCATAAATGCTAGAGGCGAACCAACTCGTCATTGAGTTGTTCGATATGTAACGCTGTGTCTGCAAGGTGCATTCATGTTATAACACCCCCAATGTTCTTTTACTCTCAAGCTAGTAACACGCAAACTGCAAAACTTCTGTCACTTCTCGACGTATCCCCCTGCAACTGTAAACATGTTTCACAACAACAACGCTATGATTCCAAGGCCGCCGAGAATGCTTCTTTACGAGTCTGCTTTGGCCGCTGGAAAATCTCTGGTGCAATACTAAGCTGACTTGCGCTTCGTTTTGGGATAGAAAAACGGCATCCATGTCTCATCCATTGTCACAATAGATTAAAAAGGAAGTCCCATTCATGGCGTCATCACGCATCAACGTTGCCTGACAACTTTCCAGCGCAGCCTTGTGGTTATCGATCAGCATTTGCGGTAACCAACTGGTCACTTTCCGCATATTCCGGTCCTTGTGCAGGCCTGTGTGCGCAGATCGCACGGAAATGTCATCTGTGGAGGCGATGTCTTCCACAGTCCTTTGGCGATCCACCAAAACAATTTTCGGCACTCGCTCGATCATGTCGTCAGACCGGCTGGTGCGGGCCCGAGGTTTTTCTTGCTGCGTTGTCACTCGATGTTCTGCTTTCTCTGAACTGTCACACCAACATATGCAAATTGGACACATCCATGACACGGTCACCACGTGTCTCACTTCAACTGGTGATGAATTTCAATCGGTGGCACACCACGCAACTGGAAAAGCTAATGATTACACGCTGTTCTTGTACTGAGAAAATCTCCATCAATTGCGTGGTTATGGTATATCGCCCCAAACTTGCTACTGGATTGGATATTTTCTTTCCCAGAGGACACAGTTCGTAGTAATCGATGGTAAGGCAGCAGCTAAAACAGAGGTGATATCGGGCGTTCCACAGGGTAGTGTTATTGGTCCTCTTCTGTTCCTTATCTACACAAACGATTTAGGGGAAAATCTAAGTAGCTCTCTTAGCTTGTTTGCAGATGACGCTGTCACTTACCGTCTAGAAAAATCATCTGAAGATCAAAACCAAGTACAGAACGATCTGAATAAGATATCACTATGGTGTAAAAATTGGCAATTGACTCTAAATAATGAGAAGAGTGAAGTCGCCCGCATGAGCACGAAAAAAATCCGTTAAACTTTGTTTAAAAGATAAATCAATCAAAAGTGAAGTCCGTAAACTCCACAAACTGTAAACTGAAAAGAACACGTAGATAATGTCGTGGGAAAGGAGAACCAGAGACTGCGTTTTATTGGCAGAACCCTTAAAAGATGCAACAGAACTACTAAAGAAACTCCATACACTACGCCTGTCCGCCCTTTTTGGAATATTGCTGCCCAGTGTGGAATCCTTATCAGGTGGGTTTGACGGAGGACATCGAAAGAGTCCAAAGAATGGCAGCTCGTTTCGTATTGTCACGATACAGGAGAGACAGTGTTACGGAAATGATACAGGACCTGGGATGGGAATCAATAAACCAACGGCGCTTATCACTGCGGCGTGGGCTACTTACGAAACTCCAATCGCCAAAATTTTCCTCCGGATGCAAAAATATATTGTTGATTCCCACTTACATAGGTAAAAATGATCGTCAGAATAAAATACGAGAAATCGGAGCTCGAACGGAGTGATTCACGTGTTCTTTCTTCCCGCGCGCTATTCTAGTCTGAAATGGGAGATAAATAGTATTACGGTGGTTTGATGAACCCTCTGCTAGGCACTTAAATGTGATTGCAGAGTATTCCATGTAGATGTAAATCAGTCCTAACTCTCTCCGCTGGCGATATGATTGTATGTGCCATAAAGTACTGATGTCTGTATCACGCATACACAATGTGTGAGAAAATACCGGTACATTAAAACGATGTACATTTTTCTGTCAGTAGCCAGTCTTGAGGGAAAAATCAGAAGTGATGTAACTTGTAGGTACATGACACTGATTAGACTGCTGCTGACGTATACAGTTCGAGTCTCGGCGTACGCGGCGCCAATACGTCTTAACTTCCTTCAGGAGATACAGAGCAAAATTTTACGCTTCACTCATACGCAAAGGATCTTCACAGAGGGTAATGCCTACAGCGCCGGTTGCCAGTATTCGAGAAATTTGCCACATGACTATACAGGATCTCAAGTCACTCGAACAACCAGCAACCCCCTTCATACTAGGTTTGCAAAAACTATGATCAGAACCATATATGGAAACATAAACGATTAAAAACTTATTAAAATAACTAGAGTTGTAATGATAATTTTCCTTTTTCGGGTTTTGTTGTCGTTAAGATTAAAGTTAAGTACCGTTATTGAAATTTAACAAACTGTGAAATATTGCAATCAACATTAATTTTGAGAAAATAGAGAAATAGAAAAAAAGACGAGAGATTCCGCCATCAGTATTTAGCGGTAATAGTGGTTAGAATATAGACAACACCAGAAAGCATCATGACAAAAGAAAGTGGCCGAATCCGTTCTTTACCTGGCAGGAGAATTCAGACTGGATCGGAGTCATCACACTGGAGTCGAACCTGTTTGGAATAATATTTTTTTTCTTTACTGTAAACTGACGCTTGGTTGCATAAGCTTCGAATACTGACGTTTCATGGCCGTGTTTAATTCCAATTACGATTAAAAGGTAAAGCAGTCAACAATCCGAAGATAGGTTTGAACACCACAGTGCTTTACCAGGCATGGTCCTGTTTGGAAGTGGTAAGCCTTCCTCCGACTTTCGAACTGCCTTACCCAGCCAGTTATAGGGGGACCTACAGGTTAACGTGGGTTCCGAACCACGGTGCTACTCGATATTTTTCACATGAGCAATACTGCCAGAGGTGAAAGAAGTGGAAAGTGACAAATAAAAATCTCAGGACCTGGCGGGGATCGAACCCGTGACCCTTGGATTTGTAGTCTTGCGCTCTACTACTGTCTAACCGAGGCGCACCCAATTACGATTAGTGTTTAAAATTACAAAATTATCGGACCTCGTTTAAAGAAAAGAAGTATTACTGCCGGCATTGAAACAAAATTCAATACACAATGTACGTAAGTAAAATTCGCGTTTGGAATGTTCTTCCGCAATCGCGAAGAAATTTACAACAATGGCCAAGCATCTTTTTTACGAGTTATGCTGGAAACAAAGATTAAAAAAATAATGAAAAATGGGGATAGAAATTTTTTATACTAAATATTCATTTCAATTGTTCTGTGTTATATATTACAATTAACAAATTAGATGCTCACACTTCCATAGTCAATGTGGAGAGGACCAAAAGAGATATGTCCGATATGTTCAACAATAAGAAGACGAAGAACGAGCGATTCCGTTTTCTCTCCAGCTCGTTGAAAAAAATTGAAAGTCTCTTAGGAAACAAAGTAAACAGAGATTTACTGGCAGAGAAAACGGATGCTAGCGACAAGCGTCGCAGATATAATTTTAATAAAAAAATATATTAAATGTAATGCTACAGACTGCGTAATGGCGCTGGTTTAGCACTCCCATATTGAAAGATTCCATTTGCAGGGAGACTGTGTGTTTACACATAGCAAACGATGTAAATTACTTGATAAAATGTTGTAAACAGCTTGACGAAATAGGCTCATAAGGACTCCGTATCCCTTGTTGGTGGAAAAACTTGTGAAAATGAAGTCGTTAGTTGAAGTTACAATTAATCAATTCCAAGCTAGACGAAGGAAAAGTACTATAAAATTACGATATGCAAATGAGGACAGATAAAATTATCCTTAAAAAACAGGCCCAAAAATAATCGGAAAAGCACATTTAAATTAAGTCAGCAAATTCGATACAGTAACCGAAAATGAAAAACGAAGAGATAAAACAACCACACTAGCTGCTATTTTGTAGTTTTCTAGCAACTATCTTTAATCGAATGACGAAATTTTGTGGTAGCTTGACCCAGTTTTGCTTGTATCTGCGAGAAACGAACTAAAGGTTCGTAATAGATATTTATAATTTCCCGTCTTTCAAAAATGTTCAAATGTTTGTTAAGCTTAAGGGACTTAACTACGGGGTCATCAGTCCCTAAACTTACAAACTACTTATCAACTACCTACAACTAAGGACGGCACAAATATCCATGCCCGAGGGGGGATTCGAACCCCCGACCGTAGTGGCCGTGCAGACCGTGACTGAAGCGCCTCAGTCCCCTAGGTTCCCGTCTTTTAACGAAGAAATAATACGGAGTTCTGGCAAATTACATCCATTTAAAATAGAACTGATTATTCAGTACCATTTTTGCAGTAAAATCATTTTACTTTGATCTTCAGTTTACAATTATTATTTGACGTTCCCTTTAAATCATAGAGCAGCGTTCGTACTGTCCGGGCCTGGCCTGTTAGCTGAGGGCATTTCCCACACTGAACGTCGCTCCCACCAGTCAGCAAGGCGGATGTCAGTTGCGGTGGAGTTTCCTCCTGTGCAAATGGGCACCTACAATTTGGGAACAGCTGCCTCAATTCGCCGCTTCCAAGTGGCGGGGGCTCGCCCTGCATGACTGGGAACGCCAGCTGAATATACACTGCTGCCCAACGGGGAAGCCAGTGCAGCCACATTCATAAACTCCAAAACAAAGAGCAGACCTACTATTTGGCCTCGATACCTCGACGATTTTATTGGTGCTGCCACAAGTGGAGGAAATCGGCACTAGTTGTAAGATATTCATTTATTTGCAAGCGTTGCCAGCGTTACAATGTTCCTTCAGGTAACGTATTACTGCACACGTGGTTGGGGTAACGGTTCCAGCACTGCAGCAAGCAGCCGATGTTGCATTTCCCTCCCCTCTCCACTCTCCGCGGCAGCAATAATGGGGGTGCAAGGCACGTCTCCTAGAGATTCCAATAGCCACCGCGCGAAATCCACAAGTTATCGTGTCCATACAGTACATATAGTTCCAAGACCGAACTGAGGAATTTGGGAAAAAAGTCCGAATTTCTGTGGTTTTCTTTTCATCACAGCTGAAGCTCCACTCAGAAATCGGGGAAAACACACATTATTCCTACCAGAGGCCTTCTTGAGTGATTCCAGTTTCCAGATTTCCAGTAATTTGTGGGAGGAGAATCGTAATTTTACTGAACTAAAGAGGCTTGGTCAGAATAGGGTAACGTGGGTAGCTACAGCAAAGCCACTCTTCGGACTGAAGATGACAGCAACGTATGTCTGCACGTGTACAGCAGAACTGCTAACGAAGATACGAGCTTATGGAATAGGTTCACAGATTTGTGACTGGCTGGAAGACTTCCTAAGTAATAGAACGCAGTACGTTGTTCTCGACGGCGAGTGTTCATCAGAGACGAGTGTATCGTCAGGCGTGCCCCAGGGGAGTGTGATAGGACCGCTATTATTTTCTATCTATATAAATAAATGATCTGATGGACAGAGTAAGTTGTAATTTGCGGCTGTTTGCTGATGATGCTGTGGTGTATGGGAGGGTGTCGTCTGTAACTGACTGTAATAGCATACAGGATGACTTAGACAAAATTTCTAGTTGGTGCGAAGAATGGCAGCTAGCTCTCAATGTAGAAAAATGTAAGGTGATGCGCATGAGTAGAAAAAACAATCCTATAATGTTCGAATACAGCATCAGTAGTGAGCTTCTTGAGGCGGTCGCGTCGTTCAAATATCTAGGCGTAACATTGCAGAGCGATATGAAATGGAACGAGCATGTAAGGACAGTTGTGAGTAGGGCGGACAGCCGACTTCGGTTTATTGGGAGAATTTTGGGAAGATGTACTTCACCTGTAAAGGAGACCGCGTATAAAACGCTTGTACGACCACGTCTTGAGTATTGCTCAAGTGTTTGGGACCCGCAGCAGATCAGTTTAAAGGAAGACATAGAGGCGGTTCAGAGACGAGCAGCTAGATTTGTTACTGGTTCGACCAATGCGCGAGTGTCGCGGGAAATGCTCCGGCAACTCAATTGGGGATCGCTGGAAGAAAGACGACGTTCTTTTCGTGAATTTCTGTTGAGTGAATTTAGAGGGCCGGAATTTGAAGCTGAGTGTAGTGCGATCTTGCTGCCGCCTACTTACATTTCGCGTAACGATCACAAAGACAAGATAAGAGAAATTAGGGCTCGTACGGAGGCATATAGGCATTCTTTTTTTTTCCTCGTTCAATTTGGGAGTGGAATAGGAAAGGAAATGGCTAGTAGTGGTACAGTGTACCCTCCGCCACGCATCTTACGGTGAATTGCGGAGTATGTATGTAGATGTAGATGTACCGAGGCAGAGAGCTTCGGCCTAGAGAAGTGCGCTGCACACGTGCTCGGTAAGTGAGAGCGCACGGCGAGACGTAGACGGCGTCTAGACGGCGAACCACCTGTGGGGGGAGTGCGGGGCGAACGAACGCGGCCAGAAGTGTGTCAAGGGGCGCGGCCGGCCCACATCTGCCCCGCTGCCTGCTGCTTGCTGACTAGCGCTCCGGCCAGGGCTGCATCGACCCGCCGCGCCCTCGCCCTCTGCTGCGGCCGCGGCTGCCACGTGCCGCCCCCGCATTGATTCCCGCCGCCTCAGCCTCCTCTCTGCCTCCACCCTGCCTCCACTCCGCCTCCACTCCGCCTCTGCTCCTCACGGGCCTCCCAGACGACGGACGGCGGTGGCTGCATTTCTCAACGCCCGCTGCAGATAACCCCGCGCCACATTTCCACCCGTCAACTGGCCACTACACTGACGTAGCTTATTATTTATTTATTTATAGTATGGTTTTACAAATATATATATATAGTGTTTCACTAAGTGTGTTTGCCTCTGTAACTTATAAAATAATAAGTGACGGGAAATTTTAAGCCGGCCGCGGTGGCCGAGGGGACTTAAGCGCTTCAGTCACGGTCTGCACGGCCACTACGGTCGGGAGTTCGAATCCCCCCTCGGGCATGGATATTTGTGCCGTCCTTAGTTGTAAGTAGTTCATAAGTAGTTTTGAAGTTTAGGGACTGATGACCCAGTAGTTAAGTCCCTTAAGCTTAACAAACATTTGAACATTTTTTTTTTTTTTTTTTTTTTTGGAAATTATAATGCGGTAGTTCAACACAAGAAATGTTACACTTTCTGCGGAGCTATGAACATAGTTTATTCTAACATTTTCCAAAGAGTTACACCACAAAGGTATAATTTTTTAAATGGAACAATAGTATTTTTCTATCATGCATTAGATTCGTTGAAACCAGCTGTGTCCAAATCAATTTAAACTACATTCCTATCACTGTTAGTTTGGGAGCTACAACCCTTCAAAGTTTCAGGGGCAGATACCACACGCTGTACATAATACATGGCTGTGCGGTGGAGTTGGGGCGCCATGGTCCTCATTCATGGCCCGCAAGGTCACCCGATTTAACACCAGTAGGTTTCTTTTTGTGGGGATATCTAAAGGATCGTGTTTGTGTCACTGAGCCCACATCCCCAGATGATCTAAAACGGCGCATCGAGGACGCATGTCGCTCCGTCACACCGGCGATGTTACATCTCGTCCGCAGATCCTTTCGACGGCGCATTGCATTATGCATTGAGGAACATGGACACACATTTGAGCATCTCATGAAAATCAACGTCCCACCGCCATAACATCCATCACCCACCACACAGCCATGTATTATGTACAGTGACTGGTATCAGCCCCTGAAACTTTGAAGGGTTGTAGCTCCAAAACTAACAGTGATAGGAATGTAATTTAAATTGACTTGGACGCACCTGGTTTCAACGAATCCAATGCACGATAGAAAAAACTATTGTTCCATTTAAAAAATTATATCTTTGTGCTGTAACTCTTTGGAAAATTATAGAATAAACTATGTTCATAGCTCCGCAGAAAGTGTTACATTTCTTGTGTTGACCTACTGCATTAAAATGTCATCTATTATTTTATAAGTTACAAAGGCAAACACACTTAGTGAAACACCTTGTATATACACAATTAAATAGAAATGTCCAAATTTGACAACCAGTCCAGAGCACTTTCTGTCACTTGATGTAAACTCTCCAAGTCACCGTTAAATGTTCGCAGTGGACACTGCTTGACGATGTGCCCTACGGTTTGCTCCTCTACCCCTCAGTCACAGTCGGAAAATGGAAGGAAACCCCACTTCTTCATCTTGTAAGCACACCTCCCTTGACATGTCCTGATGCGGTTCAGTCTCGACCAGGTTTGGCGTGGTAGACGTAGCTAATATCATGGGGTACTGGGGCACAGATAGCAAGGTGTTGTCATCCCCCATCCTCCCCCCCCCCTCTCTCTCTCCTGTCGAACATGCAGTTGTATGGGGTGATTTTTTCCGCCATTTATGAACTCTAGGGATTGACTGAAGAGAGGATACGGTAGAAATCACATCTAATGATGTTAATCTTCGTACTTTCACGGTGCATACTTTGGCCCATTAAATTGCGGAAATTCAGCCTTAACGAGAGGTTTTCTTCCGCTGATGTTTCGGATGCAAACCGTCCAGCCATCCTCGGAGCGATTCTGAAGACTGACGGCAAAGCACTCCCGTTCACCTTATATACTGGGGAGTCACCGTCACAGACGTAACACGCCGACGGCAGTTGTAGTGCCCTCAAAGTACATTGTACAGGGAAAGTGTGATTGATGTGCGGTTTCCACAGAATGGACTGATAGTCACGGGTTCGTAATTTTAGCCAAATCAAAATGTTTCAAATGTTGGTATAGCTTATGGGACTTAACTACGGGGTCATCAGTCCCTAAACTTAAAAACTACTTATGAACTAACTAAGACTAAGGACGGCACAAATATCCATGCCCGAGGGGGGATTCGCCGGCCGCGGTGGCCGAGGGGACTGAGGCGCTCCAGTCACGGTCTGCACGGCCACTACGGTCGGGGGTTCGAATCCCCCCTTGGGCATGGATATTTGTGCCGTCCTAGTTCGTTAGTAGTTCATAAGTAGTTTGTAAGTTTAGGGACTGATGACCCCGTAGTTAAGTCCCATAGACTATACAAACATTTGAACATTTGAGGGAGGATTCGAGCCCCCGACCGTAGTGGCCGTGCAGACCGTGACTGGAGCGCCTCAATTCCCTCGGCCACCGCGGCCGGCGTAATTTTAGCCATCAAACAGATTGTAAGATTACTTAGAAAGTGTTTTTTATGCAAACATACAGTTTTTTTTAAATGGAACAATGTTTGTTTCTATCATGCACTGGAATTTTTGACACCAGCTGTGTGCAAAGAATTTTGAATGACATTTCTATCGTGTTTAGTTTGGCAGCTACAAACATTATAAGTTTCGAGGGCGGAGGCTGCGATAGCGTAGCTAACTGGCCGATTGGCTAGCCCCTGGGGCAAGGTCCACTGTCTCATGACCACCAGCCAGTCAGATACGCTGTCGTAGCCTCCATCCCCTAAACTTTGAATAGTTGTAGCTGCCGAACTAAACGTCATAAAAATGTCATTTCAAATTCTTTCTACACAGCCGGTGTCAAAAATTCCACTGCATGATCGAAACAACCATTGTTCCATTTGAAAAATTGTATGTTTGCATAAAAATACACTTTCTAGACTACTAATCCATTCTGTAAAAACCGCACATCAATCGCACTTTCCGTTTCCGCATTATTTGCGGTGCAAATGTTAGGTGTTTCGCCCTGTATATTATCACATACTGTGATTGATATCGATGGCAAAGAAGTATGAAGCCCTAGTATCCTCTTTGGAGATCGTATGTAATCATCTTTTGTGGTTAACAGGGTTACAGCGCCGTTGGCTTTGATTGTTTACGATTGTGAGTGCCGGATTTCAAATTTTGTCATGATTAAAACCATCATCACGATTAACTAAATTACTCTCCAGTCGAAATTCAAAGGATTCTCTAAAAACTGAATCCCAGAAGGATGAAACTGGTGATAAAATTTGAACATTATCGTAATCCATGTTATGGCCAGTCTGAATACAGTGTTCAATTACTGCACATTTATCAGGTTGTAGTAGGCGGATGTAATATTTATGCTCCTCACATCGTTCGTGCACTGCGCGAAGTGCGTCCGATATATGAACGTCCACACTGGCAAGGAATTACATACACACCTTCCTTCCAACCAAATCATCCTTCACAGAGCCGACGAACGCGGATAGCCGCGGCGGATAGGCCGAGCTCATTGAGGCGCTATGCTCCGATGTGCGAGGCCGTTCCCCGTACGAAGGTTCTAATCCCCCCTCGGGAATGGATGATTGTGTTGTCTTTAGTATAAGGTAGTTTATAAGTACTTTGTAAGTCTGACTGATGACCCCATAGTTAAGTCCCATAACAGCGTAACAAACATTTGAACTTTTTTTTTATAGAGCGCGGATACCTTAGGTGCTGGCAGAAAAACAATTTTGACTTTGTTTTTGGATAGAATGAAGCCAATTTTTTGATGACAAATTACCTGTTATGTTGTTATGGTCTTCAGTCCGGAGACAGGTTTGATGCAGTTTTTTTTCCTTCTCTTCGTTTTCGTACTACCGAATTCCAGTCTCCCATCACAATTACCTTTTTCGCTCCCTTAATTGTCTGAATAATTTCCTTTAACTCCTCATAATTTCCTCCATCTCCTCATCATCGGCAGAGCTAGTTGGCATATAAACCTGTACTACTGTGGTCAGTGTTGGCTTCGTATCTATCTTGACAATGATAATGCGATCACTGTGCTGCTCATAGTAGTTTACCCGAATTCCTATTTTCTTATTCATTATCAATCCTACTCCTGTGATACCCCCAACTGATTTTGTATTTATTATCCTGTACTCACCTGACCAGAAATTAAATTTTCTAGCTTCCCTGCCCGATTAAGGGATCTAACATTCCACGCTCCGATCCGTAGAATGACAGTATTGTCTTTGCTGATGACTACATCCTCCTGAGTACTCCACCCCCAGAGATCCGAATGGGGGACTATTTTACCTCAGGAATATTTTTCCTGAGAGGATGCCATAATCATATGTTTATACAGTAGACCTGCATGTCCTCGGGAAAAGTAACGGCTGTAGTTTCCCATTGCTTTCAGCCATTCGCAGTAACTCTGGCAAAGCCACATTAGCTGATGTTACAAGGCCAGCTCAGTCAATCATCCAGACTGTTGCCCCTGTAAGTACTGAAAAGGCTGCTGCCCCTCTTCAGGAACCACACTTTTCTGGCCTCTCCACAGATAACCCTCCGCTGTGGTTGCACCTACGGTGCGGCTGTCTGTATCATTGAGGCACGCAAGCCACCCCACCGATAAATTACCTATATATGCTAAAAACGTCATGGACTTGAACTTTTCTTCTTCAGGTTCTTCCTGTGGAACATTTAAGTCTGAATTTCAAGGCTTTTCAAATTTTTCACAGTGGAGAACCATTTTCTCCAAATACTTTTTCCAGGTGTTTGAGTTCTTCCTGTGGATGGTCTTCGTCGGAAATCCTCTGTGCCCTGTCTACAAGTGTTTTAAGGATACCATTGGTCTGCGCAGAATGATAACAGCTGTCTGCTCGCAGATACAAATCCGTATGTGTTGGCTTACCGTGTACTTACAAACTGACAATTATTGAACTATCTTTTTTATACAGGATATGCAATGCCCTTGTGTTTTTTGTATTGCATTCAAATCTGCAGTTTTTTTCCAATCTTGATGTAATTTTGCACACTTCACTTTCAAAACCAACAGGAAGGTCACTCTGGGTGTAAGGGTCGCGTAAAACACATAGTTCAGTAGAGGTCATAAACCAGTGTTTTTCAACCTGAGTAAAAATTGTTTGGCCTCCCCCTTCCAAAAAAAAAAGAAAAAAGTATTCTGGCGGCCTCTCCCCTCCTTACGAATCTTAATAAAACTGTCATCTCAAAGGAACGAATCTTCTTTCTTTTCCTTCAGCTTTCTTTTGAATCGTTAGATGAAGTTTTGCGTCTGTATTTTTCCGAGTAAAGCTCATTACCACCTTTTTACATGTTTTCCGACCGAAAAATAAGTTTCGCTTACCGAGTGTTCCGCACTTCAGGCAAGACTCAGGAGCAAATTATGCTCATTAAGAAGGGTCTCACTGTTCAGAGAATTTGTAAAGAAGTCGAAGTTTATTTTTCAGAATAACTTATTGTATCATGTTCTTTTACTTATGGATTGGCTCCTGAAAATAGCTTTCAGACTTTGCGCTAATTCATCATTAACACACTGTGTTGTGTTTGCGTAGACTTTCCCGGTGTAATAACTGATACTATTCATCTCGGGTGTGCAGCCGGATACCGTCGTCAACTAGACACGATATTTCGGCAGACCAACTGGCTGCCATCTTTAGGTGAGTGCGCTGATACACTTACTCGCCGGAAACTGAGACAGAACAGAAACAGCGGCCTCTTTATACACTTTTTTATGCCACCACCAAGCCGGCCGCGGTGGCCGAGGGGACTGAGGCGCTTCAGTCACGGTCTGCACGGCCACTACGGTCGGGGGTTCGAATCCCCCCTCGGGCATGGATATTTGTGCCGTCCTAGTTCGTAAGTAGTTCATAAGTAGTTTGTAAGTTTAGGGACTGATAGCCCCGTAGTTGAGTCCCATAGGCTTTACAAACATTTGAACATTTGCCACCACCAAAGACTAGGGCCCTCCTTGGGTCAGTCAAAGATGATTTAAGACTGAAGAAATCCGGTGTTTATAGAATTCCATGTTATTGCCATAAGACTTAAAACGGCCAAACGATCCGCACAGTTCAGGATCGGTGTGTGGAACATCACCATCATACTCGTTTACTTCAACCTGAAAAGTCAGCTGTTGCTGAACCTTGTCTGAATGAGGGACAAAAGATGTTATATGATGTAACAAAACTGATTACTCCTGCTTCCCGCTACTGGGATTGTGTTCTTAAAGACTCCATGGAAATACGTATGGCCAATAATATTACTAATAGGGACAAGGGCTTCCCTCTATGTAAAACTTGGAACCCAATCTTATCTGATATTAAGCAACAACGGTCTTGATTTCGACCTGCAGTTTCTTTTAACTAGTTTTGTTTCGACCCATCGTTTGGCTATTTTCTCCACCGGCACGCTACTACTTTATTGCGCCCAGAGGGCCTGTACTTTGGTTTCGCGCACGCGCGGTGGGTCGTCAGCGGTGTATAAAGGGGTCGCTGTTTCTGTTCTGCCTCAGTTTCCGGTGAGTAAGTGTAATCAGCGCACTCACCTGAAGATAGCAACCAGTTGGTCTGCCGAAATATTGTGTTTAGTTGACGATGGTATCCGGCTGCAAACCGGAGACGAATATTATCAACACACTGTGTTATAAAACAGTCTATGATCTATTCAGTTTATAATGAATGTTCCACAAGGAACTCCGTAATTTTAACAATAAATAAATTTCACTTAGAGATACGTCTTCGTCATTGTGTTACCGAACCCCTAGTTATTTTATGGTACAAGAACTTCCTCATGTGATGGCGACCTCCAGCAAGACCTTGCGACTACCCTGGGGGTCGCGACGCACTGGTTGAAAAACACTGTTATAAACAATGAAATGCGCGTGAAAATGCTGCATCACGCGACAGTGTTACTCATCTGCTCGTAAACCACGGAACCGATTTCAACCAAATTTGTTGGACATCAGCTTGCTGTAAGGTAACAATTGCTGTAAGGTCCACAGTTTTGTTCCGATCGTGATGAAATTTTGCATATTTCTACTTCAAAATAATAGGAAGGTCACTCTCTACAAAAAATTCGTATGGCTCTTGGTGGAGGGTACTTTACCGGAATTCGCCAGAATCATCATTTTTATTCCGATGTTGATGAAATTTTGTACATGGTAGAGACTACATTCCAACAAATTTGCACTGTTTCACTGTTCACCACGAATGTTGACAGAAACTTATGATTTTTCATAGAGAGGCGGAGGAAGAGATGACACGGAGGTGCATGTGGTCTCCCAGTAATTCACCATGACAATTCAATAGTCAACGACGTCGACTCTGAGTAATCTGGAAAAGGCGCAAGATAAATAAGAAAAGAGGAGGGGAGGAGGATATGAACTGAGGAAGTGGAGTTGAACAGAGGCAGGACGAGGAGATGGACAGAGGCCGGAGTGAAGAAGTGGACCGAGAGAGGGGCAGGATGAGGATGAGAGGGGAGGGGAGGGGATGGACGAACAGAAAAGAGGTGAGAGGAGAGGGACTAACAAGTGTGAAACAAGGAAGTACCAGAGTGATGACGGGTTTCAGCTAGTATGAAGTAAAATCTTCATAACTTCTGAAAGGTCTGTGTTACGACGTTCACACTACTTGGGAGACCACGTATGTGAATATGATTTGGTTTAGCGACGAAGCCCCACTTTCATTTGTATGGGTTCATAAATAAAAAATGGCGCATTTACAGGACGGACGATCCGCGTTTCGCGATCGGGAAGTCTATTCACCATCAATGGGTGACCGTGTGGTGCGCAACGGCCAATGCGTGATAATCAGTGTTATATTACTTGATGGCACGGTGACTACCGAACGATACGTGGAGGTGTTGGACGATGATTTCATCCCCACTATCCAAAGTGACCCTGATTTCGACAAGATGTGGTTCATGCAAAACGGAGCTCGACACCCATCAAACCAGGAAAATTTTTGATGTCCTGTGAGAGCACTTCGGGGATCGCATTCTGGCTCTGGGGTACCCAGAGGACACTGCCAAGGTCCTCGATTGGCCGCCATATTCTTCGTATCTTAACACACGCGACTCCTTTTTGTGGAAGTACATTAAATACAACGACCCCAAAACTACTGCTGAGCTGGAAACAGTCATTCCGGAGGTCACCGATAGCAAAGATGTTGCGACATTTGAACGGGCCATGCAGAATTTCGCATTCGCCTGCGCCACATCATCGTCACGCAAGGCAGGCGTATCGAACATGACATGACCTAAATACAAAGATCTGTACTGACATTTTCATGTTGAATAAAGTGTTTGAACACCGTATTTGTAACTGCTTTACGTTTTGATCCAATTACCACCCTGTATGCCCGAAAATGCACGGTTTCCCTTTTTAGAGACCACTTACTCAGTCATACGTTGTTACAGAGAATGGGTCAAAGATGTTCTGTACTTATAGTATGTGTAGAAAATGGTTTTCATGTGCCTCGACGCAGGCCTATTCAAGCTTACTTTGACATACGAGCGCTAAAATCGCAGTGATAATGTTGCATGAATACGCTGCTCCAGTGTTTCGACATCTGGAATGGGCTCTGCACACACAACAGGTTTAAGATGCCCCCCCATAACCAGATATGCTCCCTGACGTTATGGGCGAAGTTGAAAGGAGTACACATATGTTTTTATTAGAATTTTAACCGTTATTCTGCCTTGGGCACGTTTTAATTGGTACTTGAGCTGTACGTTGGCACATTCCATTTCTATTTGACATTCTGATTTCATTTTGAATGCACTTGTCAATATGGACAAGCTGGTAATATGTGCCATAAGCCAGTGAGTATGCATTATCCCTGACCTAAGTAGTAGCGAGCAAGGCAGTCTGCAATTGGCGAGCAGTCTGTCTGTAGATAGATTCGGGGAGTGAAGCTTTTGTGAAGCAGGCGCTGTCTGCCAGTTAGTTTCGTAGCTTAGGCAGCCGCATTGCATTAATATTTCTACTCAATTATTTTTGGAAGGACGAAAGTCTGCCCTGCGGAGACCATTGTATTACTGGCTGAGAATACGTGTTTGCTCTTTGAAACTGAAAGGTACATTTTCTGTACTTATTATTGTAATTGTAGTACTGTATGATTATTGTTGTAGTAGGTGCTTAGCGTTTCTTATTAATGAAGCTAGTTAACAAAAGTTGCTAGTTTTGATTTAACCTGAAGTCACTTCCCAGTTCCCATTCCTTTCATCATTCTGATGATTAATTTAGTCTTGTGTTGTCGCCCTCTGACAAAGCAAGTCATTGACTTACAATTTGATAAGACTATTAATGAAAGTATAATTCTTAATGAGATCAATATGCATAACTAGTGAGAATAAAAGTGATACACAGGTAGTCGAAGTGAAATTCATAAATAGAGTTTTGTTTATTGATGAAAGATCACATTGTTAAATTAATTCATAAGCTTAATAGTTATAAAAAAAACTTAGTTGTCTTGCAAGAAAAAAAGTATTTGCATTTAGTTCTGTTCTTCTAAAGAAAATCAGATTTGACAATTACGTGACTGCAATTGAGATAGTTGCGCCGGGACGATACTGCAACCACTCGTTTCTTCGACGAAACGTCAGTTTCAGATGTACCGTGTTGGGCTTCAGGATCCGAACGTCGTCCAAGCGTCAACGAAAAATAAAATTAAAAAATAATTCCTTATATTGACTTTCGAACTATTATTCAAATTTTAGTGTCAAGTTCTTGCGCAGAGAGAAGAAGCGTTCGATTTTTTATGAAACTGTAACTTCAGATTAAAAAAATTTTAAAGTTCCCTTGTGATCTGTCAAAATTAAAATTCCGTAGCTATGTATGTTGTAGTCAACACAGATATTATAAGTTACTCTCATTCATAATCGACCTATATAAAGAATCGATTTTCTGAAACACTATAAATTCTCAAGTATCTTCTTCCTTGTCGGAAGGTTAACTTTCACTGATATAAATATATTTTCTCAAATTGTATTAAAAATAATGTCACTGTGAATATATCTTGCAAAATTTTGTAAAGGGTTGAAAGAATAATCTTCAACACACTATTAAAGTTCAAGACGTTATAACATTTTTATTGCTCTCACAATATACAGGTCATCACTCAGCAAGAGCTAAACAAAGACTAATTTTTGATTCATTTCAATTTTACAAATCATCGCGGTTAATAATGTCAATAAAAATAAACATTTTCGGCGTTAACCGCAGAGACCAGCATCTTCTTGCCTCGTGGCCTAATGTTTACTCGTTGATCTCGGCGGTGAAGATGTTTCTCTCGTACGTTGAATCGCCGTCACAGCACATGAAAAATAGGAAAAACACAGAACTTTCTTAAGAATCACATAACATAAAGTATTAACATTTTAAATCATTAATCAAGATAAACATAAGTATCACATCACCAGATTCTGTGACATTTATGACTACTTGGTTTTTTTTTTTAATATTCTTGAAGTATTATTTCCTACAAAGCTGACAAAATATTTCAGTAGTTAGGTAGACACTAATTTTTCTTAGCTGTCGCAGCTGAATTGTTTTGAGTATAGCCTGGTCACTAGTATATTGTGCGTGCTTAAAATAATCTTGAAATAACCTTAGCTGACATTAATTTTCAAATACACGAGATTAGAATTCAATCAGATTACGATTTTAATTACCATTGTCTTATTAACAGTTTGCCTTCATTTACTGTGGTATCCGATGCGCTTCAAACAATCACACGTTATTTTACTAGGTTCAGTGTCAGATGCGTTTAATAGCTTTCAGCGGCAGAACCACACTGAAATTCATACACTAATCAGTTTATTTAATAGACAGGATCATCACATTGTTTTGTTGGTAAATTTTATCTGTAACAGTCACGCCACACGCGATCAGTGACACATTTCTTGTTTGAATGCAGACAAGGTTTCACGTTTTTTTAAACAAAATTACACACCCGTGTTTCAAAATGAGCTGTAGCACCATCATGCAGCAGTACATAACCCTAAAGCTCTGTATAGGGAAAGTATGACCAGCTGCTAGCGTCGAACATACTGGGCCTATTCCGCTGCTGCATACACACTGACCGCTACAACGTTCCCAGTGCGTAACAATACTTATCAACCGATTTTGAGAAAACTATTCAGTGAAACAATTAAAATTTTTCACATCTTATAGTGTGATATATTCGCTCTATAACGATCCGATTTTCTTCTCTTTATTACTTATAGTTTCAGTGCTACATTAAATTAAGTAAATTACTGCGCAAAATTTTGAAGAGTTTGCAGAGGAAAAAATCACATTGCGTAGACTTTACGTATGGTTGATTTTTGCACATACAATGCTGCGGACGTAGGTAAGATATCGAAATTTTATTTAAGGTTGAGAGCAGAACGATAACTCTCTTCATTCACGAGATACAGGGTGTTATATTCGACGGACAGATGCGGGAACTTCGCGTAGTTCTGTCCATGTGGACGTGGCGGTTCTACTAAATACTTATCGTCCGATTTTAAAGGAAACCGTTTGGTTTGTGGCTCCAGATCTGAAGAGTTCACCTATAAATTAATATTGACCTGTTCCGTAGTCAAATATTCGAAGAGACCGCGAACATATCATCGGAGCATCCAGTAAATGAAGAAAACAATTGAGATTATGGATAAGTCTTTGATGAGTATTTTCTTGCGTATTTTGTACTTGTATCTTACATGAACTGCGAAAAATGCAAGGGGATACCCACTAAAAGACTTTTACGAAATAAATTAAAGGTACCTTTACAACGCCAATTACATTTGAATGTCTTAATATTTGTCTTATTTCAATTCTTTGTTTCTTTTAATGATAACGAATGAGAAAAGCTTGCTTTTGGAACTATATATTAATTTCATACCTAAACGAGAATCTAGTTCACTCAGTAATATGTCCAATATTTGTGTGTTTTCGGCAACTACCTGCAGAGAAAAACCAACGACGCGTGAATAATTTAACCTCACGACATTATGCAGGAATTTACTTCACAAATTTATTCAAGTTAAAAATATTTAGGTATCTGCTGCGTGAGCCATTCGTCAGTGAATCTTTAATGTATTAATTTATATTATGAATTAAAATCATCACAGCACAAGAACCGAAAGTCGCTTCTGGGCTCCTAGTTTTCTCTGACGACTTTCACCAGTCAGACTCTTCATCTTCCTGCATTTTTGATATCTAATGGAAATACTATAATGTTTACCTCCCTTATTCGCTTCTAAAGAACACACCAAGTGCATTATTCAAACCCAAACATACGAGTATTCAGAAGACTTCTTATGGCAGCCAAGCAACGTATAGGACCAAAATGGCGGAAAGAATCATGTTACTCGATTTCAGCCAATCACGAGCTGCAGACGGCGGAAAGCGGCGCAAAAAGGATGGACATACTTTCCCTATACAGAGCTTTACATAACCCTTCTAATCAACAGTGCCTCACAAGGGAAGTTCTTAGGCTCGAACAAACAGAAATACACCAAAATCGTATGATACATAATGTAAAGGTCCCTTATTGCACTAGTGATACCCCCGCATCTGCAAAACTCTGCAGTCGCCCATTAGAGGCCTCTGTGTGTGCCATGCCGCATGGCACTTTAACCTGCAAGTACGCCAGTAGTGACGGTGCAGTGTGCCTCTGAAGTTGCGCTTTGTAACGTTATTTGTGTAGTGAAGCGTCAGATGGGTCGGCGTTTGCTAATCAATCCTGCTAATGTATTGCAATTGGTTGAGATGAAATTCCGAAGAGCCCTTCTTCGTGAATACGGTCTTGGTGTAGAAGAAGAATCATTTACATGTTTTCTGGTATCTATTATAATGCAGAAATATGAGAATAGATTAGAAACACTATAATAGATAATAGGTAACATGCGAATGATTCATCTTCTACACCAATACCATCTACACCAAGAAGGTTTCTTCGTAACTTCATCTCAACCAGTCACACTATATTAGCAGGATTGATTACCAATCGCCGACCCATTCGACACTTCACCACAGAAATAACGTCACAAAACTCAACTTCATAGGCACACTGCACCGTCACTACTGGTGTACCGGCAGGTCAAAGTGCAATGCGGCATGGCACACGCAGAGGCCTCTAATGGGCGACTGCAGAGTTTTGTAGATGCGGGAGTATCACTAGTGCAATAAGAGACCTATACATTATCTCTCATACGATTTTGGTGTATTTCTGTTTGTTCGAGCCTAAGTAATTTCCTTGTCAGTATGAGGAACTGTACCACCCTCTAAGAGGAAACCATGCATGCTGTAAATTCAAAAAATCTTAAACTTGGCTGCACTTCAGCAACGTTAGTATCGAGTTACAGGTAAAAGAGAAAAAAATTCAAACAACAAGTTGCACCGAATAGGTTTTATTCAACCCAGACGCAGGTTTCGGCTGTATGTTCTTTTTAAACAATTTGTATGTAACTTCACGAGTCTGTCACATTCTAAAGAAGGCAAAATAAATTTTGTCAAAACCTAGGTCAAGATTTAATAAAACCTATTCAACACAACTGGTTGGCTGTTATTGTCTTGCTATAACATATATACTGTAACTGTGACTACATGGTGCAGTGCGTATTAGCTCGTACTCTATGTGAGAAAGTATGATTAAATAAATGATATCTAGCATGGAAACCTGCATTAGCGCACCTAAGTTCGTTACACTTTTTTCCCGTATTCTTTCCTCGATGAATCCCCAGAGTTTGTATATGGTAGAAAAAGAACGCCGTTGAAAGAGACCTACTGAGACGTCGTCGCTTAAGTGATTTGTGTAACAGGTACCGTCGCCGTTCGAAAGAGGTATGGTGCTCGGTGCACGAGGGATGGAAATTTCGATTAGGGCAGTGCTGCGGTAATTCGGCTTCACACGTGTAGCCGTGTCCACTGTTTATCGTGAATGGTTGGATGAGGGTGTCACAGTACGCAACAGACCAAGTAACGGTCATGCAGCCTCCCCTGATTTCTGTGACAGGCGTTATCTGAGACGGAACGTCAATAGTGACAGAGGGGGGAGGGGGATATTGCAACAAATCACGGCTCAGTCCAATACAGGGCGTGCTACATGTCTCCCAGTGGATAATCCTTATGAATGTCCGCCTCCGTAGTCTAGTGGATCCCGGGCCCCGTGGCTCAGCGCGCCCAGTCAGAGGGCTGTACGCCCTCTGTAATAAAAAAACTGAGCAAAAGAACACGTAGAACCAAAACGAACAATCACGAGCAACGTCCGCAAGGACAAGATCTACCTATAGACGGGGGGAAAAAAGTGGGTAGCGTGATTCTGTTGCCACGCAGGGGGCCGGGGATCGATTCCAAATCGGGTCGGAGATTTTCTTCGCTCGAGGACTGGGTGTTGTGTCGTCCTCCTCATCATTTTATCATCATTGACTCGACAGTCGCCGAAGTGGCGTCAGCTAAAAAGACTTACACCAGGCAGGCCGAACACGACCACAGTTGTGTTGTAACGGCCGTATATGCCACACGGAATCATATCATTCGCATGAATGTGGATTTCATGGGGTGCGCAACGACGAACCTGGGCGCACGAATAGCAAAACGCAATTTTTTCGGAAGAATCAAGGTTCTTTTTACAGCATCATGGTGGTCGCATCCGTATTTGGCGACATCGCGGTGAAAGCACTTTGGAAGCGTGTATTCGTCATCGCCATACTGGCCTATCACCCGCCGTGATGATATAGGGTGCCATTGGTTACACGTCTCGATCACCTCTTGTTCGATGGACGGCACTTTGAACAGTGTCCGTTACATTTCAGATGTGTTACGACCAGTGGCTCTACCCTTCATTCGATCCCTGCGAAACCTAACCTTTTACCAGGATAATGTACGACCGCATGCTGCAGGTCGTGTACGGGCCTTTCTGGATACGGTAAATGTTCGACTGCTGCCTTGGCCAGCACGTTCTCAAGGTCTCTCACCAATTGGAAACATCTGGTCAATGGTGGCCGAGCAACTGGCTCGTTACAATACGTCAGTCACTACTCTTTTTGAACTGTGGTGTCGTGTTGAAGGTGCATGGGCATCTGTAACTGTACACGCCATCCAAGCTGTGTTTGACTCAATGCCCAGGCGTAACAAGGCCATTATTACGGCCAAGGGTGGTTGTTCTAGGTACTGATTTCTGTTGTTGTTGTTATGGTCTTCAGTCGGGAGACTGGTTGGATGAAGATCTCCACCCTACTCTATCCTGAGCAAGCCTTTTCATCTCTTCATAAGGACGGCAACCCACATCCATTTGAATCTGCTTACTATACACGTCTCTTGGTCTCCCTCTGCGATTTTTACCCCACACTCTTCCCTCCAATGCTAAATTTACGAGTCCTCGATGTCTAAGAATGTGTTCCACCAAGCGATCCCTTCTTTTAGTCGAGGTATGCCAAAAATTCCATTTTCTCACCAATTCTGTTCAGTACCTCTTCATTAGTTACGCGATCTACCCACATAATCTTCAGCATTCTTCTGTAGCACCACATGTCAAAAGCTTCTATTCTCTTCCTGTCCGCACTGTTTATCGTCCAAGTTTCACTCCCGTAAAGGTAACATTCCACACAAATGCCTTCAGAAAAGATTCTTTACACTTAAATTAATATTCGATGTTAGCAAATTTCTCTTTTTGAAAAATGCTTTTCTTCCCATTGCCACTATGCATTTTATATCCTCTGTACTGCGACCGTCACATGTTATTTTACTTGCCAAGTAACAAAACTGATCTACCATTTTCTTTGTTTCGTTACCTAATCTAATTCCTTCAGCACCCAAATTGTGTGCAAATGTAATTACATGCGAGTTCTAGTATAATATATTTGTCGAATGAATACCCGTCTATCATCTGCATTTCTTTTTGGTGTAGCAATTTTAATGGCCAGTAGTGTACTTAAATTGACTTACGCTAAGGACGACAGACTCACACCCATGCCCAAGGGAGGACTCGAAACTCCTACAGCGAGCAGCGGCGCGCTTCTCAGCAAGGTGAGAAGCAGTAGTGAGAGAATTTTGGTGATGCGCATGAGTAGGAAAAACAATCCCATAATATTCGAATACAGCATTAGTAGTGAGCTTCTTGATGCAGTCGCGTCGTTCAAATACCTAAGCGTAACATTGCAGGCGGACAGCCGACTTCGGTTTATTGAGAGAATTGTGGGAAGATGTACTTAATCTGTAAAGGAGACCGTGTATAAAACGCTTGTACGACCACGTCTTGAGTATTGCTCAAGTGTTTGGGACCCGCAGCAGATCAGTTTAAAGGAAGACATAAAAGCAGTTCATAGGCGAGCAGCTAGGTTTGTTACTGGTAGGTTCGACCAATGCGCGAGTGTCACTGAAATGCTCCGGCAACTCAATTGGGGATCGTTGGAGGAAAGACGACGTTCTTTTCGAGAAATTCTGTTGAGGAAATTTCGAGGGCCAGAATTTGAAGCTGAGTGTAGCACGATCTTGCTGCCGCCAACTTACATTTCGCGTGGTGATCACAAAGACAAGATAAGAGAAATTAGGGCTCGTACGGGGGCATATAGACATTCTTTTTTTCCTCGTTCTATTTGGGAGTGGAATAGAAAAGGAAATGCATAGTAGTGGTACAGTGTACTCTCCGCCACGCATCTTCCGGTGGATTGCGGAGTATGTATGTAGATGTAGATGTAGAAGGTGCCTTAGAGCGCTCGGTTCCTCCACCGTGACCAAGTGTTTGAGACCTACAGGGCTAGGGCATGCCGGCAGTGGGCGGGACGTGGCTGTTGGCCGCGGTGGAATCCAATAGCGTCTGCGGAGAGCCGTGTCAGCGCAAAACAAACAGCGGCAGCGCGCACTCACTGCCCCTCGGCTTCCCTTCTCTGCCGATCCCCCTGGTCCGTCGCTCCACCGAGCTATGGCGACAGCAGCAGCAGCAGCAGCAGCAGCAGGGGCCGTGTGGAGAGGGAGGCGGCCGCGCAACACTCCGCCCTGAATGCCTGCCGCACTCGAGCGCCCCAGCTGTCTGGAGGGCTGAACGACACCGCCATTAACTAATAGCGGCTGCCCGCGTGTGCCAGCATTTGATCACCACGCCAGCCGGCTTAAAGGCAGCGGTTGAGGCGGACTGATACTGTCTCGCTGAACACGGACACGCATCGTTGAGAAGTATAGTGAATGAAAGAATTCTCACATCATCACTATCTTCATTTAATATTGATTGTTCAAAATGTTCAAATGTTTGTAGCACTTATGGGACTTAACTACGGGCTCATCAGTCTCTAAGCTTACAAACTAATTATGAACTAGCTAAGACTAAGGACGGCACAAACATCCATGCCCGAGGGGGGATTCGAACCCCCTACCGTAGTGGCCGTGCAGACCGTGACTGGAGCGCCTCAGTCCCCGCGGCCACCGCGGCCGGTGAATGATTGTGCCTTTCAGCCTTCAGTCTGGAGCATAAAATTCCTCCGTGATCCACTATTCATTGTTAAGACTGGTGCCCCGTCTGCTGTTAAGCCTGTTACATGATTATCATTTTTGACAAATCCGAGTATTTTCTCCTTGGTCTCAACTCGTCCTTTCTTACAGGAGTGCTAGTCTTGCATGTTTCGCAGGAGAGCTTCTGTGAAGTTTGGAAAGTGGGAGGTAAGTTACTTGCGGAAGTAAAGTTGTGAGGTGGCATCATGAATCGTGTCGGGATAGCACAGTCGGTAGAGCTCTTGCCCACAAAAGGCAAAGGTCCCAGGTTCTAGTCTCGGTTACGGCACACAATTTTAATCAGCCAGCAAGTTTCATATCAGCGCACACTCCGCTGCAGAGTGAAAAGTTTCATTCAGGAAACATCCCTTAGGCTGTGGTTAAACCATGTCTCCGCCATATGCTTTCTTCCAGGAGTGCTACTCTTGCATGTTTCGCAGGAGAGCTTCTGTGAAGTTTGGAAAGTAGGAGGCGAGGTACTGGCGAAAGTAAATTTGTGAGGCGGCGTCGTGAGTCGTGTCGGGATAGCACAGTCGGTAGAGCGCTTGCCCGCGAAAGGCAAAGGTCCCAGGTTCGAGTCCCGGTTCCGACACATAATTTTAAATCTGCCAGGAAGTTTCATCAAAGTTATCCTGAGGATCTAGCAAGGCTGCGGTGGAATGGCCGCTCTCTCTAAGGAACCTTGCTGCGGAGCGCGTGGTTGCTCCCCATCGGAGGTTCGAGTCCTCCCTCAGGCATGGGTGTGTGTGTGTGTGTGTGTGTGTGTGTGTGTGTGTGTTTTGCCCTTAGATTAGTTTATATAGTTTGTAAGTCTAGGGACTGATAACCAAAGTTGTTAATACCATTAGATTTACAAACATTTAAACATTAGATTTTGCAGGACCAGCACTCCTGGACGACACAATATTGTGGAGAACTTCTGTGAAGTTTGTAAGGTACGAGACGAGCTACTATCGGATCTAAAGGTGTGAGGAAGGGCCAAGAAAGCGTGCACAGGTAGAGCGCTTGCCCGGGAGTGGCAGAGGTCCAAGAGGAGATCCCCGACCCGACACGTTGTTTTAATATGCCCGGAAGTTCATATCAGCGCACTCTCCGCTGCAGAGTGAAAGTATTCTGGAAACATCCCCTAGGCTGTAACTAATCCAAGTCTGCACAATATCCTTTCTTCAGGAGAGCTAGTCCTGAAAGGTTCGCAGGAGAACTTTTTGGAAGTCTGGAAGTCAGAAGGCGGGAAAGAAGCTGGGAGAATGGGGAGCTCAGGCCGGCCGCCGTGGCCAAGCGGTCTGCGGACCGCCAGTCACGGTCTGCACGGCCACTACGGTCGGGGGTTTGAATCCCCCCTCGGGCGTGGATATTTGTGCCGTGCCGCTTCAAAGTGGTGTAGAGTGAAAGATTCATTCTGTAAACATCCCTTAGGCTGTGGCTAAGCCATGTCTCCGCCATATGCTTTCTTACAGGAGTGCTACTCTTGCATGTTTCGCAGGAGAGCTTCTGTGAAGTTTGGAAAGTAGGAGGCGAGGTACTGGCGGAAGTAAAGTTGTGCGGCGGCGTCGTGAGTCGTGTCGGGTTAGCTCAGTCGGTGCCGGGCGCCGTGGCTCAGCGCGCCCGGTCAGAGAGCTCAACGTTCTCTGTAATAAAAAAGCTGAGCCAACAACACATCGAACAAGAACGAACGAACCTGATCAGCGTCCGCAACAAACAGAACTACCCATAGGAAAAAAAAGAAAAAAAAAAAAAGTCGGTACAGCGCTTGCCCGCGAAAGGCACAGGTCCCAGGTTCGAGTCCCGGTTCCAGCACACATTTTTAATCTGTCAGGAAGTTTCAATTTTGTTTAACTCAATCTTCTTTTTAACAGATACTGGAGTAACAATGACTCTTGTATTGTCACTTGCCACATATACGCTACTAGCCATTAAAATTGCTACACCAAGAAGAAATTCAGATGATAAACTGGTATTCATTGGACAAATATACTAGAACTGACATGTGATTGCACTTTCACGTAATTTGGGTGCATAGTTCCTGAGAAATCAGTACCGAGGACAACCACCGCTGGCCGTAATAACGGCGTTGATAAGCCTGGGCATTGAGTCAAACAGAGCTTGGATGGCGTGTACAGGTACACATACCCATGCACCTTCAACACGATGCCACAGTTCATCAACAGTAATGACTGGCGTATTGTGACGAGCCTGTTGCTCGGCCACCATTGACCAGACATTTTCAGTTGGTGAGAGATCTGGAGAATGTGCTGACCAGGGCAGCAGTCGAACATTTTCCGTATCTGAAAAGGCCTGTACAGGACCTGCAACATGCGGGCGTATATTATCCTGCTGAAATATAGGGTTTCGCAGGGATCGACTGAAGGGTAGAGCCACGGGTCGTAACACATCTGAAATGTAACGGCCACAGTTCAAAGTGCCATCGATGTGAACAAGAGGTGACCGACACGTGTAACCAATAGCACCCCATACCATCACGGTGGGTGATACGTCAGTATGGCGATGATGAATACATGCTTCCAATGTGCGTTTACCGCGATGTCGCCAAACACGGATGCGACCATCAACATGCTGTAAACAGAACCTGGATTCAACCGAAAAAAAAAAAAAAAAAAAAAAAAAAAAAAGAAACCATCGTGCACCCAGGTTCGTCGTTGTGTACACCATCGCAGGCGTGATGCAGCGTCAAGGGAAACCGCACCCAAGGTCTCCAGCTGATAGTCCATGCTGCTGCAAACGTGGTCGACCGGTTCGTGCAGATGTTTGTTGTCTTGCGAATATCCCCACCTGTTGCCTCAGGGATACAGACGTGGCTGCACGATCCGTTACAGCAATGCGGATAAGATGCTTGTCATCTCGACTGCAAGTGGTAAAGGGCCGTTGGTATCCAGCACGGTGTTCCGTATTGCCCTTATGAATCCATCGATTCCATATTCTGTTAACAGTCATTGGATTGCGACCAACGCGAGCAGCAATGTCGCGATACGATAAACCGCAGTCGCGATAGGCTACAATCCGACCTATATCCAAGTCGGAAACGTGATGGTACGCATTTCTCCTCCTTACACGAGGCATGACAACAACGTTACACCAGGTAACGCCGGTCAACTGCTGTTTGTGTATAAGAAATCGGTCGGAAACTTTCCTCATTTCGGTAAGTTGTAAGTGTCGCCACCGGCGCCAACCTTGTATGAATGCTCTGAAAAGCTAATCATTTGCATATCACAGCATCTTCTTCATGTCGGTTCAATTTCGCGTCTGTAGCACGTCTTCATGGTGTAGCATTTTTAATGGGCAGGAGTGTACTTTGGACGTTTTAGCAAATGTGTCGCGATTATGAGGGTAAATGACATTAATACTCTACGTTGCAACAAATATTTAACTATTTGAAAAGATATGGGAACGAGCAGCATTTGCGCATGCGTAAGGTTAGGAGGGGGTGCTGCTTACAATTGTCACATTACCCGAACGTAACTAGTCTCTTTATCGTAAACAGATTCTTTTTGTTACAGTCTCTTAACAGTGTAATCAGTTACTTACTGTGTTTTAGTGTTCATGTGCACATTCATATGTTCTTGGTGTTTATTATCAAAGAAAAATGAACAACATTCAGTATCTTTTAGATACAAATTACTCAAGTTTAATCTTTGAACAAAAGTGTGAAATGAAGAATCTTGGTAGACCGATGCCTCAGCTGGAGTTGAAGCAAGCGCAAACAAGCCGAAATAAAACAGTCTACAGATCTTGTAACGAAAATTTATCTAAAAGGGGGGCGCCGAAACATCGACACGACGAGCGCCTCTATCAAGATTCGGCTCTCGAGGAAGGGAAGTCCCAGTCATCTGAAGCACTAGAGGCCACTACGCAATACGATATGAAAAGACAGGTATAGTAAATGAGAGAATTCTTACATCACCACTATCTTCATTTAACATTGATTGTGCCTTTCAGCTTTCAGTGAGGAACATAAAATTCCTCCATCATCCACTATTCAGTGCTAAGACTGGTGCCTCGTCTGTTGTTAAGCTGTTACTTGATTCTCATTCTTGACAAAATCCAAGTACTTTCTGCTTAGTCTGCCTCATCTCCTCCTACTCCCTACTGCCCCCACCATCTGTTTGCAATAATTGGTACGGTGTCCGTTCTTTTCAGGCATGTTCGAAAAGAAGAGATACCATATTAATCTCAATCTGTTGGCGAAATTATATATATTCATATATTTATATATATTCATATATTCATATATTTATATATATTTATATTCATAAAACATCGTGTGAAATTGTACTCAACGCATTCTCTGAACATTACTTCGAACAATTAGTTCATGAGCCAACTAGAATTGTAAATGAATGTGAAAACACTCTTGATCTCTTAGCAACAAACAATCCTGAGCTCATAACGAGCATCAACACGGATACTGGTATTAGTGAACACAGAGCTGTCGTAGCGAAATTGAATATCGAAAGTCCCAAAGTTACCAAAAATAAACGAAACGTATATTTGTTCCGGAAAGCAGATACAAATAAAATACATTGCTTCTTGAAAGATAGCTTCCACTCGTTTCTAACACTAAACGTAGGTGTAGACCAGATGTGGCTCAAATTCAAAGAACTGGTATCGACAGCAATTGACAATTTTATACCAAATAAATTAATAAAAGAAGGAGGCGATCCTCCTTGGTACACAAAACAGGACACTGTTGCAAAAGCAACGGAAAAGGCATACTAAATTTAAACGAACACAAAATCCCCAGGATTGGCGTTCCTACACAGAAGCTCGAAATTTAGCGAGGACTTCAATGCGAGATGCCTACAATACTTATCACAACGAAACTCTCTCTCGAAATTTGACTGAAAACCCTAAGAGATTTTGGTCATATGTTAAATATACTACGGACAAAACACAAACAATACACTCACTACGTGATAGTAATTGCGATCCTGCCGATGATAGTGCTACTAAAGCAGAGTTACTAAAGATAGCTTTTAGAAACTCATTCACCAAAGAAGACGAAATCAATATCCCAGATTTCGAATTACGAACAGAGGCCGTAATGAGTAACGTAGAAATAGAGATCATCGGAGTAGTGAAACAACTAAAATCATTTAACAAGAACAAGTCTTCTGGTCCGGATTGTATACCCATTAGATTTCTATCTGATTATGCTGAAGCGATAGCTCTTACTTAACAGCCATATACAACCGCTCTTTTAAAGAAGGATTTGTACCAAATGATTGGAAAGTTGCACAGGTCACACCTATATTCAAGTAAGGCAGTAGGAGTAACTCATTAAACTACATACCTATTTCATTGACTTCAATTTGCAGCAGGGTTTTCGAACATATGCTGTATTCAAATATTATGAATTATCTCGAACAGAATGATCTATTGGCCCAAGGTCAACATGGATTTAGAAAATATCGTTCATGCGAAACACAACTAGCTCTTTGCTTACACGAAGTGATGTGTGCTATCGACAAGGGTTCGCAAATTGATTCCGTATTCCTTGATTTCCAGAAGGCTTTTGACACCGTACCTCACAAACGGCTCTTAATCAAATTGCGTGGTTATAGTATATCGCCCCCAATTTGCGACTGGATAGGGGATTTCCTCTCAGAGAGGACACAGTTCGTAGTAATCGATGGTAAGGCATCGACTAAAACAGAGGTGATATCGGGCGTTCCACAGGGTAGTGTTATTGGTCCTCTGCTGTTCCTTATTTACATAAACATTTAGGGGAAAATCTAGTAGCTCTCTTAGGTTGTTTGCAGATGACGCCGTCATTTACCGTCTAGTAAAATCATCTGAAGATCAAAACCAACTGCAGAACGCTTTGAATAAGATATCAGTAAGGTGTAAAAATTGGCAGTTGATTCTAAATAATGAGAAGTGTGAAGTCGTCCACATGAGTACCAAAAGAAATCCATTAAATTTTGTTTACATGATAAATCAATCAAATGTGAAGGCCGTAAACTCCACACAATACCTAGGAATTACAATTACTTCAGACTCAAACTGGAAAGAACACGTAGATAATGTCGAGGGAAAGGCGACCTAGAGGCTGCGTTTTATTGACAGAACCCTTAAAAGATGCAGCAGAATTACTAAAGAAAATGCATACACTATGCCTGTGCGTCCTTTTTTGGAGTATTGCTACCTAGTGTGAGATCCTTATCAGACGGGTTTGACGGAGGACATCGAAAGAGTCCAAAGAAGGGCAGCTCGCTTCGTATTGTCACGATACAGGGGAGACAGCGTTACGGAAATGATACAGGATCTGGGATGAGAATCATTACAACAACGGCGCTTATCGCTGCGGCGTGGTCTGCTTACGAAACTACAATCGCCAACATTCTCCTCCGAATGCGAAAAATATTGTTGACTCCCACTTACATAGGTAGAAATGATCATCAGAATAAAATACGAGAAATTAGAGCTCGAACGGAGAGATTCAGGTGTTCATTCTTCCCGCGCGCTATTCGAGAATGGAATGGGAGATAAAATAGTATAAAGGTGGATCGATGAACTCTCTGCCAGGCACTTAAATGTGATTTGCAGAGTATCCCATGTAGATGTAGATGTACTTGCAAAACTTCAAAGTCGATTTTCTCGAGAATTTCTGAGAGTTGCGTCGAATGGCTTTGGCTGATCGTTATTCGAGTTCTGTACTTCAGGAACCACAAATATCTAAAATCCGATACCGGTGTGGTCTCCTTGTTAGTACTGACTTCTCTCTTTTAGAAGAGAGCAGTTCGATTCTTGCCGTTCACACCATTTGCTTTTCTACTCTACCCCCGACGGCGAACGGTCGTGCGCACCGCAGTACGGCGCCTCAGTGCGTACGGATATTCTGTCGCGGCGATTATGACAATCATAAGCGATATGTTTTGTACTATTTTTCTACACAACTTGTTATTGGTCACTGCGCATAAATGTTATTATTCCAAAAACGACTTAAAGTCTTGTATGAAGAACGCGACAATTTTTTCGTTAAGGTAATATGATAAAACAATGCTGATAGGTGACAGGTTTTTATTAATGAAACTTCTTTATTACTAGTTTTAGGCTTCACTCATCGTTAGATGATCTGTATAAATACATAATCATTAGCACAAGGGTTCTGCACAGTCAATTATAAAACAACACTAAAATAACACATATAAACCATTTTACATCATTTACAATATAAAATTCTAACACATCAGTGATGTGTGTCCTAAGACGAATGCAACATAAATATGAAAATCAAAATTCCCGAGGTGAAGTAAATTTGAAGCTCACCAGATGGCGCGCGGAGCAAGGCGCTTTTAACACTCTACAAATACAAATATTCAAAACAATATATGATAACAGATAAACACTTCTTCTGTTTGAATGTTTCTTAAAATAACGGGAACTTCTCCCCTGTATGCAACAAAATAAGGACAATAAAAAAAATTAAAGTGGCTCAGATATACTGAGCGAGTGAAGTACATGGCAGGAATACAAAACATAAAAATAAAAAAGTATGTATTTATTTTTATAAAAGTCAAGCGATGTAAAACATATTCGTTTATGAAAAATATTAAATTCTATTAGAACCAAGAGCCATAAGGGCAAAAAATGAAAATGAGCTTATGGCTTTCTTGGCCGGGAGATCCCTTGCTGTATTGTTCGGCCTCCTTAGTGAAAGTCGTTTTAGGTGACGCCGCGTGGGTGACTTACGTGCCAATGATGATGAGATGATGGTGATTAGGACAACACACAACACCCAGTCCCCTACCGGAAATCGAACCCGGGCCTCCTGCGTGGTAGTTAGCGACGTTGGATCTGAGCTACGGAGGCGGACATAGGGGTAGGATGGAAGGGATACATGAGAACATCAGACCACAATAAAATCATTGAACCGACAAATCGTCTAGCGATAAAATACAGAATAAACTCATTAATTAGGCCAGAATGATGTCAGGGGATAAAAAGTCTCAGGAAGAAGGGGATTTTGAAAACAAATTGACAAGCTACAGTCATATAAAATCCATTTTTTAGCAAACAGCGTTATCATTATTGTGGCGCAACAACATGCTACGTACAGGGTAGCGGAACCACGGCTCTCAGTTAGCACACGTCTTCACATTAAACCATCTTAATCAGGGAGTGTGATGACAAATACAAGAATGTTATATTAAGCAAAGAAAAAGGCTCGTCGTGGCAATATGATTGAAAATCTTAAAACAGCGGTCAAAAATTCCAATAATTGAACCAACAAATCATCTAACATGTTAAAAAAACCAGTGCCTACTACTTGCCATCTGCTCGTTTATTACACTCTTGGGCTTTGACTTGTGGTGCACATAGATCTCAAGATCTTCCAAAATGCCAAAGTCCCTACCTTTCGGTTCCATGTGAAGTATTTCTAAACCCTCGTCCATGGGGAGTAAAACATGACCGCTAGTTTTTAAAATGGCAACCTACCGCGCTGCTGTTACTTTTCTATGTGCGTATCTTAAAGTCCCTCTCAGTCTGGCCCACATAGATCCCACCACAGGACCCACATGTAATCTTATAAACTTACGAGTTTCTAAATTTGTCACCTTTAGCATTAAGGCTGTGTTTCTCCTAGTACGAAAGCATGCCTGCACTTATGTTGCAGTCACCTTAGGATACACATCACTTATGTGTTAGCATTTTATGTTGTAAATAATGTAAAATGGTTTGTATGTGTTATTTTAGTGTCGTTTTAAGACTGACTGTGCAAAACTCTTGTGGTAATGATTGTATATTTATACAGGTTATCTGATGATGGACGAAGCCCGAAACTAGTTATAAAAAAATTTCATTAATTAAAACCTCAGCGACCTGTCAGCATTGTTTCATTATATGGACCGTGTTATGCACCACAAGACCAAGCGCCGTTACTTTATCTGATGTGAGCGAAATTAGTGCTGTTAAGTAGTTATGTATAGTGAGATTTCACTACTAAGTGAAAGTACACTAACCCTTCTTTGGTACAAAATGTTGAGAAACATTCATATATAAATATATTTTAAGAACACGTAAAATTTAGGTTCCATTATGTCAGTTATGACATATGGCGCTTGGACTAGTGATGCATAACACCGTCCATATTATCTTAAATGTTATTGGTAAAGATTTATAGAACTGTAACATTTTAAATTTTGACTGTTACAGGACGTTTAATTAAATTTGTGCCCGACCCCGGATTGTTTACTTCTCGCATATGGTTACATTAACCGTCTCGGCCACCTTGACATGTCAGAAAGAACAGACAACATTCATGCATCTAAATAAATAAATAATCAATTGTCTCTGTTCCACACTAAATCAGAATGAAAAGATTTAATAGATGAAGGAGGGAGAAACGGAAATATTTTTACAGACTAATCTACAAATTATTAATCCATTACATTCGATTACAAACGTTTTTCTTTATAAACAGAAAACATGCATCAATGTCAGAAGGAAACGAACACGGCGGCAACTACTGCTGTCACGAATATAATGAATGCGTCTGCAGTTGCGAATACGTACATTTCTAGAACAAGTTGACAAGGGAAAAAGATCGTTGAGTAGTCAAGGTTAAGTGAGCCAGAGAACGAGTATGCTAATTTGATGTTGTCTGCAGGTGCAGTGTCGCTTGAAAGATATTGGAAATATGCAGTCTGTCTACGACAGGGGATTACTTATAGAACATTTTTAGTCCGTGTATAGGAATACATCGATCTCTGTAGAAGCTGCGTAGAAAGACTACTTCGATCGATGTACAAAGAAGAGCAGCGTGGCTAGTCACACGTCAGACATCTACATACATATTATTAATTTTGTGTTAGTGGTGAGGAATTTGTTGGTAAGAATTTTAGCAGCCTTCCAATCTGCTTCTGAGGAGACCGCTATGACAAATTAAGGTCTGAAAGTAGACGAGTAAGCTGTTATTCTTTGCACTTTCTTCCTTGAAAGGAACCACACAGAATGAAGCTTAGCTTTTTCCACGCTCATGACACATTAACGTCGTGTATATGTAGATTAGGAAACGACTGGTACCTGCCATAAACGGAGACTGCAGTTGTGCTCGATCATACTATGCATACCAAGCCGTTGACATTGTTAGCATTGTTGCTTCATGTCACCAGGAAATAATTCTGATTAAAGACGGACACCGGTAATGTTATTCCTAAAGTTTGTGATTGTCTCCTGGAGCAGTAATAAAGAAAGGAGACATGGGTGTTTCCACACTATTTGGCCTTGGCTTTTCTAGCTGATCGTTAATATGCTTCAATGTGGGCGACATATGAGCTGTTGTACCTCACCCAGGAACTAAGATCAAGGTATCACTTTATTGATCACCTATCTTGGTGAGATTTTGCGGATGTTACAGAAAAATAATTGTACAGAGGACCACGAAACAATTTATTTCTTTTGTAATACATTTTGTCGTTCGTCTAAGCTGCATCATGTACTTTTAATATTGTGATCGTTGTCAGTTTAAAACAACTTCTTATGTAAATATGTAGTTTACAATAGTAATTTTTAATTTTTATTTTATTTTAACCTTGCAGTTTTTCGACTTGTTAGATGCCGTCAGTCATGAATTCCTGGTCCCTCTAATACCACGGGTGTTATTGCCTGTTGATGTATCAATGTGGAATCACTATGTCGCTTATTCTAACCAGTGTTTTTCTTATGTTCTTTTCTTTCACAACTCTGCTCGGAGAACGTCTTTACTTCGGAGTCTGTCGGACCGCGTAATTTTCAGTACTGTTGTGTGGTACCATATGTCAAAACACTTCTTTTCCTCTTTTTCCTCGTTTCATGTGTTACTATCACGCAATGCTGCGTTCCAAACATACAATGATTTGATTTTTCCAGGGAAGCCAAAACAGTCTTGGTCCAACCCGCCACTGCCCGCACCGAAACTAAGTTTATTGTGCGGTATCGCTCCCTGTATATGTAGTAAAGCCAACCAATTCACTTGAACAGTGCAAGGAGTCCCTTTACCAGTTCTTTATTAGACATAATTTCTTCGGGTCTAGTTGTCCCAAATGTTCTGTGCCTTTTACTCTCCAATGCAATACATTCGAAGATTAGATGTAATGCAGTTTCATCACCGTCATCACAGATCCTACATTTAGCGTCCTCTTCTGTTATTCCCATTGTATGTAGGTGTTTTTTGAAATTCCCATGGCCTGTCAGCATTCCAACCATGAGTCTAATCTCTCTCCAGTTCAGGCTCAGGATTGCAGAGCTTCTTTTAAAACATGGCTTTGGCATCATTACCTTGCCATGTTTTTGTTGGTAGACTTTGGTCCAATATACTACGTGCTGTCTTCTGAGCCAGTTACGTAGCTGCAATTTGATCATTGCCTTGGTGATTGTCAGGACAGGTTCCGGTCCAATAAATGGAGACTCTGCCCCCATCCTGGCTAATCTGTCGGCATGTTCGTTGCCACTGATCCCCGAGTGGCCAGGGACCCATAATAGGTTTACTCTATTGCTTTCCCCTAGCTCCACCAAAACCCTGTGACAGTCTGCAACAATTTTAGACCTTGTTGCAGGAGCTGCCAGTGATCTCAGGGCTGCCTGGCTGTCTGAATAGATATAGATGCTACGATCTTTGTAGCACCTACGCAGATTCTCCTCCACACATGCCCTGATGGCAGTCCAAACATACATACTCACACATTTCTTCCTCTGAGCCGGCCGCGATGTCCGAAGGGACTGATGCGCCCCAGTCACGGTCTGCACGGCCACTACGGTCGGAGGTTCGAATCCCCTCTTGGGCACGGATATTTGTGCCGTCCTTAGGATTAGCTAGTTCATAAGTAGTTTGTAAGTTTAGGGACTGATGACCCCCGTAGTTAAGTCCCATAAGCTATACAAACATTTGAAATATCTTCCTCTGATTGACGTCGATGTTTGCTACTAGCAGACTTCTTTTGGACGGAATGCCATCTTTACTTTTTTTTACCGTGTTTCATCCACCTTGTGTTATTTTTCTTGCACTGTAGCAGACTTCTTTAACTTCGTTCTCCAAGACTGGCGTTCAGTTCATCTCTTTTCTGCTACTCCCCATTACACTATGAAATTCTTTTTCACTTTAACTGAGGATAACGGATATTTTAATCGCAGTCGTGAATTTTTCTCTCAGTTCCGCCATTGCTTTTTCAATGTATAGAGCGAATTCTGTGTTACCTATCCCTTCTAATCTGTTCTAGGGCATATCTGATTCCACAAGACTTGGAAAACATCTTTGCACCACATGGGAAGACGTTCATAGGAGGAGTGTGGAACGCTAGCCGGTGCGGATTAGCCACGAGTACTGGAGCGCCGTGTTGCGGTGCGCGCGGCCGTTGCTGTCGAGGGTTCGAGTCCAGGGCATGGGTGTTTGTGTTGTCCTTGGGTTAGTTTACCTTAGTTTAAGTAGTTTGTAAGCTACGAACTGATAACCTAGAAGTTAACTCTGATAGATTTACAAACATTTAAACATTTGAAGCGGAATGCTAAACACCTCGCTTGGAATTCCCGTGTTACTAATCCAAGAGGCATCCAACTCCACCAGCTAGTACAGGACTTGGAGCTAGAACAGTGATTCCCAAAGTGGTCTATATGGACCTCCAGGGTTCTATTCTAACCTGAAAGGGGAAAATAATATGGGGGCCTGTTTGTTGCAAATGGGAGCCCACGCTACTTGTTCACATTTAGGAAGGTTGCAATCAAAATTCAGAATTATTCTCAGAACGCTGGCTGTTTAAAGGTTTTTGTCTGTCAAGATTTTAATCACTTTTTGACACTATTTTAGAGTTTCTGAATGCTAAAGATCCAATTTTAAAAGAAAATTTAATCAAGTGGCAAACAGACATTGCTTATCTAACAGATGTGTATGCTAAATTTAATGAGGTTAACTTGCAGTTGCAAGGCGACAGTCTAAATTAGATAGAAACGAAGTCCATCATTTTAGCTTTTCTTCGCAGATGAAGCTAATGGAGCAAAACATTGGGTGGCGCAAATTTTCGCAGTTTCCCAATTTGTCACAGGCAAACTGTGAGGATGATGATGTGTCAACCTACCGTTTAACATTTAAAAGTCCTTCACAGATACTTTGAGAAGATGTTTGAGGATATTTTGAGTTTGGAAATACCGCAGTGGATTATCAATGCATATTGTGATGTGGAAGAAACTGATGTCGCACTTCAAAAAGATCTTATCGGAATAAGCCCTGATGAAGAAGTTAATGTCAAGTTTAGAAATGGATATTAGCAATTCTGGCTTCAGAGAGACGTACCTGTTACTTACCCGTTATTATGGACTATCGCAAGAAAGTTTGTTAGTTTTCCCAACTTCAAACCTGATGGAAAGAGGTTTCAGCATTGTTGCAAATCTTCTTACAAAAAGAAGAAACAGACTAGAAATCATTGAAGGACAAGATTTAAGATTAAACCTAACAAAACTGAAATAAAATATTGACAATTTACTAAAAAGCATCAGCGACATCCCTCCCATTAAAATACTGTATGAATCAGTTTTGTTAAATATAAATTTGTGTCATTTAAATCAATAAATGTGTAATACTTAACATTTTTCTTTTCCTCATTTCTTGTTTTTCACTCCACCGTCTTACAGTTAAATTTATCAAAGTTAGTAGCACCATATTAGGCGCGAAAACACATTGGATGTTAGGAATTTGTAAAAAAAATTAAGTACACAAAATGCAGGGGGTCTACTCAGGACAGAAAAAGTTGGCAAGGGGTCTACGAGACAAAAAACTTTGGGAACCCCTGAGATAGAAGAATGGGGACCAACTGAACCCACGCATACGGCAATCTTCCAAAAACAACGGTCGGACGTATTAGGCATTACCATAACTCAGGGACCGAGAATCGACCTAAGGCTGATTACGATTAACTATTTGGCATCTAATCATGACCGGGTTCTTGCCATACTATCAGGGACAGGGATCATACACCGACTAAGGACGTATCAGTAGAACAACTAGATCCAGTTAGGAGACAGCCGAACAACATCATCGATCCGCGCTGGCAGCACAGACATCCTAATGAAGAAGGTTCGCAAAGCGCACAACTTATCACTCCACACGATCTTGGAAGATGCACACCTTACAGTAGCACTCCCACCATTACTCGAAGAATTCCGAAATCGGAAGTACAGGTACAGGAAACTTTGGCTCAAAAAATTGTTCAAATGTTTGTAAATCTGTCGGACCAAACTGTGTGGTCATCAGTTCGTAGCTTACAAACTACTTAAACTAAGGTTAACTAACCTAAGGACGACACACACACACCCATGCCCCAGGAAGGACTCGAACCTTCGACAGCGGGCAACCACGCGCTTTGCAGCGAGGCGCCTTAGACAGCTCGGCTTCTCCACCGCGGCGAAACTTTGCCAGCGTAAAACAAATCCGGTATACCGAAGTTAGTCTCATCGGCTTGAAATACAACTACGCCGGCGCCTTCAGCAATGGAAAATGGACAGGTGGGAAGATATCGAACTTCCTCCTCCAAACAAATCATGAGTGGAGAATGGTGAAGACCAGCAGGGAAGAACCCACACCAGAAAGACCACTGCAAACAGGGGCTAACGCAGGACCCATTAACCAAGACCGGAACTTTCGTGACAACCTACGAACAGCAAACATCGCTGTTGCGAGAACAAATTAATCCCAACCAACGGGAGCACGAAGCCGCTACATTACGACTTATCAGTACATCACGACAGAAGATCAATCCCTCCCAAGATTGGCGACACCCAGCGAGGTCCTCAGTATCATCAGGAGATTGCATCCCAATAAGGCACCTGGAGCAGATAAAATTAGCAACCAGCACCTCAAAAACCTAGGAATCTACTTCTGCTACTGACTAGAATATTCACCGGTTGAAGGCTGACAAGTTATTTCCCTGTGGCGTGGAAGATAGCTAAAGTGGTGTCGATACCCAAGCCGCGCAACGAACGACACCACAGCCAACCATAGCCCCATCAGTTTTCTTAGCGGGATGGGGAAGACCTTCGAGATGATAATACAAAAACGGATACTGGAACCATTGGTGGAGGAAGGGACGACCAAAGCGGAGCAATACGGCTTACAGAGAAAACTATCAGCGGAACTACAACTATTACGTTTAGCCGAAGACATCACCAGGAACCTGAACGTCATCATTCCAACTACAGCCGTATTCTTAGACGTGAAAAAGACATACGAAAGGTGTGGAGGCAACTCCTCATCCGGAACTTACACGAACAGATACCCATCCAGGATTGCTATATTAAGCTCATAGCAAGTTACCTCCAAGACAGAACAATGAAGGTAAGAGTCGAGGGAAAGTCATCAACAACTAGACCTGCCGAAGCTGAACCACCTCAAGGCTCGGTGCTGACGCCGGTTCTGTTTAATCCAGTGCTTTTCAACATTTTCGAATATGCGACCTCCTTCCAGGGAAAAGTATTCAGGCCACCCCCCTCACAAACCATCAGAAAACTGTGTTATTCTAAAGGAAACATATTTTATGTTCTTTATTTTGTTACAGATTTTTTTTATTTTGTTGGACGAAGTTTTCTATATTTTTCGGAATGCAACACATTATTCTATTTTTACGTGATTTCCGACAGAAAATTATATTTTGCTTAGCGAGTCTTTCGCATTTTAGGCAAAACTTAGAAGCGAATTATGCACATTAAGAAAGATTCGACTCTATAGACAATTAGTACAGAAGATCTTTTTTTTCGATTTTTTCAGAATTACTTATTGCATTATGTTCTTTTACTTATCGATTGGTCCCTGAAAACAGTGATCAGGCTTTGCTCTTATTCATCATTAACACACTGTGTCGTAAAACAAGCTATGTTCTATTCACATCATAATTACTGTTACACAAGGAACTCAGTAAATTGAACATTAAATAAATTTCACTGTAACATACGTTTTTGTATTATTGAGCCCTTAGTTGTTTTATGATGCAAGTACTTCCTGTTGTGACCGCGACACCAAGGTGGAGTAGCCGAGCGGTCTAAGGCGCCTCGCTGCGGAGCGCGTGGTTGCTCGCCGTCGGAGGTTCAAGTCCTCACTGGGGCATGGGTGTGCATGTTGTCCTTAGGTTAGTTTACCTAGGTTTAAGTAGTTTGTAAGCTACGGACTGATGACCATGCAGTTTGGTCCGATAGATTTACGAACATTTGTGACCGCGACGCCCCGAGCAAGTCTTTGCGATCCACCAGAGGTCGCGGCCCACAAGTTGGAAACCACTAGTTTAATATACATGATACATGACAATGACGTACCGACGGTGAAAGGAGTCCACATCACACAATTCGCCGACGATACGGCCTTTGTAACAATTGGATGACATATACAAACTAATACCACACGTCTCCAACTGGACACGATAGCTGAGAAGTGTAAACTAAACATGGTGCAACTGAACGCAGCCACGCCCCCCTTGAAGTATTTCACCAGTAAAAGACCACGGATGCCAACTTATTTATGACTTCATGGAGAAGACAGCCCATGGGGAGCAACGGTATCTTACCTGGAAGTTACCCTCGATAAGCATTCTACTTCCACAAGCGTACAGGTAACCTGATAACAAACATCTCTGCAACGGCCAAAAATTTAATGCCTTTGTTCCTCAGCACGGATTTGAGTACCAACGCCAAAACGCGGTTATACAAGGCTACACTGCTGTCAAAAAATCTTATTTGGCAGCTCAGTCTGGGGACGAGCTAGTGCGGCCGAAATCTCAAGACTACAAATCATCCAGAAAAAAAAAAAAAAAATAAAAATAAAATAAAAAAAAATAAAAAAATAAAAATAAAAAAAAAAAAAGAAAGAAAGAAAGAAAACTACTACGATGGATCTTCCGAGCCGGCCGCTGCACAAGAAATGTAGATATACACCAGGAACTCTATATGGATACCATCATGAAGGCAGCCTGGAAGAGAACAACGAAGATTCACAACAAGACAGACCAACCTGGGACCACTGAACATAACATACAATCGCTGGGAAGGACAGTCCCACCTCCGTGGCATAGGTACAAGATACATTGATCATAATTAACTGAAATTTAATACATTAATATTTAATATAATTGTAATGTAATCTAATTTACATTGTAAATTAAAAATGTAATGTAATTTACATTGTAACTTAAAAACTACATCATTAGGGGTACCTTACGGACCGATATACAGACCCTAAGAAGTCTGACACAAAATTTTATTGAAAGTAAAGTTATTGTTAATCGCAAGAAATGTAAATCGGCAGATGGCGTTGGGACTTCATCTACCTTGTTCCACACACACACAAGAAGTAAATACATAATAAAATAATAAAAGACTGGTTTGAACACCACAGTACATTGCTAGGCATGGTTCTGTCATACAGAAACCATATGGACATTAGTTAAAAACAATATTATCACATGGAAGAGAAAATTTTTAGTAATCAGTTATAGAACTTGTCCTGTGGACATCCTGCAGCGGTGATACTTTGTATTTTTTTCTCTAACTCCTATCAGGAAGGATGGGGGGAGGAGGGAAGGAGGGAGCAGAAAAAGGGGGGACGAGGGGGAGGGGGAGGGGGAATGAAGGAAGTCCGATGCACGTGACACTAGTATAATATAAAAACATAATTTGAGGTATCTTCATATATCTTCAGGTTAAGAAATGGATATAAATAGGAGAGGAGCATAACATATTTCCCTTAAAATCACACTAGGTGACAGTCACTCCCACGTACATGGCAACCAGTAGTGTATGTACAAAGGAAAATCATTCCTGTTTTCATCATTGAGTGTACAAATAAGAGGTGCTCCACGAATACAAAATAAAATAAGAAACGAAAAATAATATTTCTGTTAAAATAGGTGGGCAGTTCGACATATCAAGATCAGTGTCAGTGGTTGTAGTAAATGAATTCTTAAATATTAGCTGCAAAACTTACATAAGGCATGGCATTTCAGTACGAATTATGTAAAGCTGTTATTTGTTGGAATGTCGGTGTAGATGTGAAATAATGTACTTCGAATTAACATTATAGTATCTATACAATATGCTGTGACAGCTAGGGAAAAAGACGAAAAGGCTGGCATGTATCTTGGAGTTATGGGGGCGATTTGTGACTTTTCAAGCAAAACAATAGTTATTAACAATCTGTTACAAAACATCCAAAATTAAGAATTAAAAATATGCTCTGCTATATGTTAATTACTACATATTTGATGAATTTTATATTTCAGTATTCGAACACAGCAATAAAAAAAGGACTGCGCGATTCGAACCAATGAGTCTACGATTACTTGAGTGTAAGTCAATAAACGCTACCAAATCAGTCACATCGACTGATGGAACTATAGCCTTTGCAAGAGTTAAACTTCGAAAGTGATTTTCTCGGGATTTTTATAAAAAAAAATTAGTAGTCTTGTGGTTTCCTTGTCAGAAAGAAGAGAAAATCAATTTTTGAAAAGTGTTTCAGGAAAATGCTGAAAATTGTGGTAGATCGGAGAGAAAATAAGGTGGTACTAAATTGAAATGGTGAAAGTTGACTGAAATGAATGAACAGTGTGGTAACGGGAGGAAAAGTGGGAAAGATTCTTACCACCGCCTAAATGGACATTCTGTGGCGTTTAAACTTGAACATGGTAAAGGCTCTCCAGACGTACCTGAAACAGCACCACTACAGCAGGAGAGAGCCGCGCTAGGGCAAATAGGAGCGGTTGTGAGAAGCCAGTTGGCGAGGGTGCTGTAGTGGTGAGAGCAAGTGCCAAGTTAGCAGGAGACCAGGGTTTGAACCCCAGGCTTGGTACAAACAGTCACACGACTCTTCAGTCTGCATATATATGAGGGGCATACTGAAAGTCGTGAGTAACCTATTGGTAAAGACTATCTTTCGACTACGTGTTGTCAAGTTCTGATGTCATTAGCCTCTATCATGTGTCAACAGGCAGTATTTCCAAAATGGTGGATATCAGTATTGTGTTTCACTTCGAGAGTGTGCTGTCATTGAATTTCTTGTTAAAGAAGAACAATATGCTGCTGACGTTCACCTCAACATGCGTGTGGATATGTTTGAAAGCGCAAGCAGCGTAAGGAGATGGCTGAAACATTTCAAAGTTGGAAACATGAGCATCCATGATTACTCTCGTATCAGTTGTCCACGTACTGCTTCTACGGATCGGAATACGTTAACACCTAAGGCGCTCATTATAGACGACAAACGTGTCACTGTGCATGAAATCGCTACAAAACTTGCAGTCGGGTATACCGCAGTGCAAGGAATGATTCACAACACAGGGAACTGAAAGTGTGTGCCCATTGGATCCTACTTTTCTATATATAAAATCACAAACTTCAGGGAAGAACCATCTCCAATAACTTTCTTCAGAGCTTTCGAAATTAAGTTCATGGTTGTTTGAGGAATGTAGTGACAGGTCACGAATGCTATTTTCATCACTACGAGCGTGAAACAAGACGCCGCAGTATAAAATCACACCACTTGGAGTCGCAGACTTCTCGTGCTACTGTGGAGAAGATCAGGACATTTGTATGGAGGTTCGAGTCCTCCCTATGGCATTGGTGTGTGTGTATGTTTGTCCTTAGGTTAGTTTACCTAGGTTTAAGTAGTTTGTAAGCTACGGACTGATGACCACGCAGTTTGGTCCGATAGATTTACAAACATTTGAACATTTTTAACATTTGTATGGAAAACTCTTGTACATACGCTCTACAGTCCCGACTTGGCATTAGATTACATTAGATTAATACTTGTTCCATAGATCATATATACGACATTTCGTAATGATGTGGAACGTGTCAGTTTAGTGAATGTTATCTATACATGACAATCAATATTTTAAGGATATTTTATTCAAATTTTTATTGTTTTTTATTTTTATTTTAATTTTTATTAAGTTTATCTAAAAATCTAAATCTAAAAATTCATCTACATTGTAGAAGGAGTTGCCATTCAGAAATTCCTTTAATTTCTTTTTAAATACTAGTTGGCTGTCAGACTTTTGATGCTACTTGGTAAGTGACCGGACTTTTGTGGCAGCATAATTCACTCCTTTCTGTGCCAAAGTTAGATTTAACCTTAAATAGTGAATATCACCCTTTCTCCTAGTGCTGTAGCTATGCACACCGCTATTACTTTAGAATTCGGTCGGATTGCAATAACAAATTTCACGAGTGAATATATATAGTGTGAAGCTACAGTGAAGATCCCTAGATCCCTAAATAAATGTCTGCAGGATGCTCTTGGGTCGGTTCCAGCAATTATTCTGATTACACGCTTTTGTGCAATGAATACTTTTTTACTCAATGTTGAATTGCGCCAGAATATGATCCCATATGAAAGCAGTGAATGAAAACAGGCATAATAAGCTGAGATGTGTATCACGAAATTTTGCAATGACCCTGATAGCATAAGTAGCTGAACTCAAACGTTTAAGGAGATTTTAAATATGTTTCTTCCAATTCAATCCCTCGTCAAAGCAAAGACCTAAAAATTTTGAATATTCTACCTTAGCTACAGATTTATGTTCAAAGTCTAAATTTATTAATGGTGTCATGCCATTTACTGTATGAAACTGTATATACTGGGTTTTATCAAAGTTTGATGAGAGTCCATTTTTAGAGAACCACTTAATAACTTTCTGAAAGATATCATTTACAATTTCATCAGTTAGTTCCTGTTTGTCCGGTGTGATACCTATACTTGTATCTTCAGCAAAAAGAAATAGCTTAGGGTCTTCGTGAATGTAGAATGGCAAGTCATGAGTATATATTAAGAACAACAAAGGACTCAAGACCGAAACTTGTGGGTCCCCATTTTTGATAATTCCCCAGTTAGAGGAATTAATTGTTTCTTCTGTATCATGTGAACTGCTTATTTCAACTTTCTGCACTCTTACAGTTAAGTATTTATTTCTGCACTGTCCCACCCATAACACAATACTAAAGCTTATCTAGATGAATCCCATGATTTACACAATCAAAAGCCTTTGAGAGATCACAAAAAATCCCAACTGGTGATGTCCAGGGCGTAGTTGTTGACATCGGACGTATCCCCTTTTTGAGGCAAAGATTTAACAACAGCATATTTCAGTTTATCCGGGAAAATACTCTGATTTAAAGAGCTTCTCTTGGGAACAAGATTTTCATACCCTGCTGGAAATGCCACCAATTCCATATGACCTTTTACTCGTGAGAGAGTTTATTATTTTCCCAATTTCTGAAGGAGAGGTGCGTGGTATTTCAATTGTATCAAATTGTGTAGATATGACCTCTTCCATTAACTGCCTTGCTCCTTCTAATGAACATTTATATCCTATTTTCTCTAAAACATTTAAAAAGTAATCATTAAAAACCTTTTCAACTTGTGACATTTTGTTAATAAAGTTTTCATTTGTTTTGATGGTAATACCCTCTGCTCTTGGTTGCCCTGCCTCCCTTTTAATAATATTCCAAATTGTTTTAATTTTATTATCAGAGGAACTAATCTCAGACATGATGCACTTGGTTCTTGATTTTTAATAAATTTTCGTAATGTAGCACAGTAGTTTTTATAATATTCTATTATTTCTTCGTTATTATTCTTTCTTGCGGTTAGAGATAGTTCCCTTTTTCGGTTACAAGATATTTTTATTCCTTTAGTAAGCCATGGTTTTTTGCATGGTTTCTTACAATTATATTTAACTAATTTTTTGGGGAAACAGTTTTCAAATACCCTTACAAATGTATCATGAAATAAGTTATATTTTAAATTAACATCATGTTCCTTATAAACCTCATCCCAGTCAAACTGCTGTAGACTTTCTCTGAAATTTCTAGTTGTTAAGTCATTAATCGAGCGCACAACTCTGGAGGACTGTTTGGAATTACTGAACGGAGCTATGCCATGTACTGTTACTAGCTGTGCACCGTGATCAGAAAGACCATTCTCAACGGGACAAGCATTTACGAGGTTAAACTTATCTTGGTCTATACAAAAAGTTATCTATCAAAGTACTGCATCCAGTGCTCTTCCCGTACTGTGAGTCTAACGCTATGAGACGCTAAAGGATATCCGGAAAGCAGTGCATCAGGGTCTCCGGGCAGCTAGAACGAGTTTCTACCGTAAGGGTATTTTCAATCTTATACACTGCTCAACACAATTAGAGGCTAATGTAAGATATCACAAAATGTACATATGGTAACGTATTTTATTCAGATATTGCTTACTATTGTAATTTGCGTGTGATACAGTACGATATTTTACTATCTGCACTGTTTTCTTGAAGTTTATATGGAGTTTACTTAGAGCAAGACATCATGGGGTTACCATAATAGTGAAAACGTCTTTCTCGTGCCGCGCGGGAGTAGCCGAGCGGTCTGGGGCGCCGCGTTAATGATCGCGCGGCCTCCCACGTTGGGGGCTCGACTCCTCCCTCGGGTATGCATATGTGTGTTGTCCTTAGGTTAGTTTAACTTAGTTTAAGTAGTTTGTAAGACTAGGGACTGTTGACCAACGTAGTTTGGTTCCATAGAATTTCAAACATTTGAACATTTGAACATTCTGAACGACATAGAGGTCAGTACGTCCGCCAGTACTGAGTATTGCCCACACCATTCGTACACCACCATGATTTGCTGATGTTTCCTGCGCATAAGCAGGATTGTTCCCAGTTCCACGTTCTCTGCAGATTATGGAAAGACGATTGTTCCGCTGAAATTAAAATCTTCACTCAGCTGTGAACATAACTCAGCGCCATTATTACGATTGTAATCCTGATGTTCCTCCGCCAAGGTCCTGCGGGATAAACGATGTCGCGGTTTTAATGGAACTCTCATCATTGGCCTCCGCGCGTAGAGACCACATTCCCGAAAGCGATTTCCGACTTTTTGTGTCGAAATTGTGCGTCCTATTGCTGTCTGGAGGGTGCATTGGAGCCGAGTTGCATTCTCCCTCCCTCGACGGGCTATTAACAGGAGATAAGGTCATCTCTTGCTGATGTTACCGTTTGACGGTACCTGTTGTCTGAAATTGCATCCTGGTCCTGGAAATTACACTTCGGGACACTCCAGTAGCTGCAGCCACCTCGCTCTGTGTGTATTCCGCTTCCAACCTTCGTAAGGCTCTCCATGCCATAGTTTCGGGCAAGTCACGTTGTTGATGTATTGCACTACCTGCTCACTACACGATCTGAACCCAACTGCTTGCGTAATTCATTTGAAAGAATAACGCAAATCAGCACCAAGCCCCTCTGCAGAAACTTTCTGTTATTAACACTATGACGTTTACTGTAATGTTGCCTCCACTCTGCAGAACTGACAGGAAGACGTCGAACCATTTTAGTTAATTCTGCCGATGACAGTGCTTTAGAACCTAGATATCTCAACTGATTCCCCAGTCGTTTTAACTGGTGTAGAACTATGGAAAAAGTGTCTACAAAAAACAAAACAAAAAGGAACCACGCTGAAAATTAAACAGAAGTCTGCAGATTAAGATGATGTACTTAATGTGCCTGAAAATTATTTGTTTGTAAAAAAATAAGAAATTAATGTTGCTCACGACTTTCAGTGTACCCATTGTACAAGGGTCACTCCGAAAGAAAAGCACACTATTTTTTTTAATACACTTTTTATTCTACATCTTTGAAAGTTTTACAGTGAGTAGATACATCCGTTAGGAACAATATTTTCATTTCTACACAGAATCCCCATCCCTCTCAACTGGCTTACGCCATCTTGGAAACAGCGCATGTACACCCGCACGGTAATATTCTGGACCAACACGTTGGAGCCACTGTTTGGCAGCGTGGTGCACAAGGGAGTCATCATCTTCAAACCTTGTTCCACGAAGAGAGTGTTTCAGTTTCCCAAAGAGATGATAGTCACACGAAGCCAAGTCAGGACTGTAAGGCGGGTGTTTCAGCGTTGTCCATCCGAGTTTTGTGATCGCTTCCATGGTTTTTTGACTGACATGTGCCCGTACATTGTCGTGCAATAGCCAAACATCCTGCTTTTACCGATGTGGTCGAACACGACTCAGTCAAGCTTGAAGTTTCTTTAGTGTCGTCACATACGCATCAAAATTTATGGTGGTTCCACGTGGCATGATGTCTACAAGCAATCGAAAAATACCGTAGCCATAACATTTCCAGAAGGAGGTGTGGTTTTGAATTTTTTTCTTGGGTGAATTTGCATGATGCCACTCCATTCATTGCCTCTTCGTCTCTGGTGAAAAATGATGGAGCCATGATTGATCACCTGTCACAATTCTTCCAAGAAATTCATCTCCACCATTCCCGTACTGTTCCAAAAGTTCGCTGCACATCGTGCGTGTTTGTTTGTGAGTCACTGTCAACATCTTGGGAACTCACCTGGCACAAACCTTTTTTAACGCCAACACTTTCAGTATGCTGCAAACGGTTCCTTTCCCTATCCCAACGTAGCGTGACAATTCGTTCACTGTGATGCGTCTGTCAGCAGTCACCAATTCGTTAACTCTCTACACATTATCTGGAGTGTGTGCAGTACGAAGCTTGCCGCTGCGAAGACAATCCTCAATATTGCCATGTCCACTTTCATCACGTTGTAGTATGATACTAAAAATTTTCATTCAATAAATAATTTGTTTACGATGTTTATCGCTGACCACAGCTTTCTCTGGCAGCTGATTACGTTCTTGATGTATTTCTGAGTTTCATCTGTCTTTTACGAGCTGCCCAGAACGCAGCTGTGAACTTAGTCTTTCATGTTTCCTACCTCATTGAGAACAGTCGCACGTCAGGGACTTCATCATTATTCAATGTAAGTGTGTGTGAGAGCGTTTTTCTTGTGAAGTATGGTGAAACTATAATAGTTACGTATAAATCTTTTACTTATTTCAAATGACCCACCTTTAATAATTCATGAAGTGTTTCTATTTTTCCAGCAGTAATCTAGATTATGTAACATGATGCTTGGAGCCATTGTTGGCCTTGTATCTATAATTTACTAGATCTACTTCGAGATCTCATTATTAGTAATTTTCATGAATGTGACTTTTTAGTAATGCCTGCAAAGAAATCTTCGGAATTAAACGAAATCCGATCGATTTAAAGAGCCTTTTGTCACGAAAGTTAACTTAATTTTTTTTTTTTTTTTTTTTTTTTTTTTTTTTTTTTTTTTTTTTTTTTTTTTTTTGTAAGCGGTCATTCAGTTAGTACAATCTGCTCCAAGCCAACCAAGCATCATTTTACACAACGCAGCAAGAGTTTCTACAGCTTCATCTGCTACATCCAGTCAGCTTGAAATAATCATCATGGTAAGTAAGGTCATAGAGGAATCTGCTAGTTTGTTTGTGTAATATTGTGCGCAGGTGTTGCTTTCATTTCAAATTACTACTACCGCTAAACTTCAAAGTCAGGTTCCGCCTCCTTCTAATTATAAAATTACCTAAATGTGTCAAATCCACTATAATTTTTATTTTTATTTATTTACTTTTTTGTTATTGTACCGTTAGTGAACTTTAATAGCGGCTACGAACAGTAACTACTACTCCAACACCTGACGGGAAGAAAGAAAGCGCAATGTTACAACGTAACCTGCTTGCCCACCGACTGCGATCGACAGAAGCATCTCCATACACCTTTTCCAACCTCTTGTGGATATTTCCCACAGTCTCGTTTTCATAGGACAGGCAGTAGCACGTTGCTTCTGACGAACGTCAAATGTAGCAGCCATCTTGAAGACATCCTGTGACGGTGCCACTCACGGGAACAGGTTGGAATAAGTTTGAAAACAAGCGGGAAGGAAGTATCTACACACTGTAAAACATTCAAACATACAGAATCAAAACTGTATTAAACAAACAAAACAAAAAATAGTGTGCATTTCTCTTGGACGGACCTTCGTACTTTACGAACTTTGTGCCAGACGGTTGAAGTACCTGGTACATTTGAGCGTACAGAATGTGTTAGCAGACGGATGACTTGTGGTTACTCGTGCAGCCGCGAGGTACCGGAGTGAAAGTGTTGTCCGGCGTCTGCCGGCTCGGCGGCGGCAGGTGCGGCGGTGGCTGGCTGCGGCCACGGCGGAAGGAAGCGGCCGGCGCTGGCTGCGCGGCCCGGACGGCGGACGGCGGGGTCGTCGACCCCTGCGCAGCTCCACGTGTGCGGCGCGCCACGTGTCGCCGGCCTGGACACACGCCCACGCCGCCGCCACCTCTGACACTCCGGGACGGGACATCGACCTCGCCGCGAGGATGCTCCGCCGCTGACACCAAAACAAATCCGCGGGGGCCACTATGGCCTGCCTCCGCTCCGCAGGCCACCGGCCGCTTCCCATTTCCCAACTGCCACTCCCCTCCCCCTCCCCCTACACAACTACTGCGGCTTCTCACGTCCTGCCCTGTATCCGCGACAACGGGAATTCTGAGAGTAACTGCAGAGGAAATAGGCCCTTATTACAACAGTGACTTTCAGTGTGTACGTCTTTGTCTTAAACCTAAACCCATGACACGCGGGAGTGGTCTCATTCTAAGCACTGGCCGGTTGCTCCAGCCTGTGGTTCGAGTCCTCCCTCCGGCATTGGTGTGTCTCTTATACTTAGTGTAAGTTGGTTTAAGTAATTCGTAAGTCTAGGAACTGACCGACTGATGATCATACTAGTTTGGTCCAATAGGTTTTCAAACATTTCATTTCCTCAACTCACTAGGTGACCTTTGTGTAATTTATCCTAGTAAGTGCGGTCTCTGGAACCCCCATGTTTAAATTATTGTTAGAGACACAAATAGTTTGAAAATTTTAATACACTCCTGACCATTGAAGTTGCTACACCACGAAGATGACGCGGTACAGACGCGAATTTTAACCGACAGGAAGAAGACGCTGTGATATGCAAATTATTAGCTTTTCAGACAATTCACACAAGGTTGGCGCCAGTGGCGACACCTATAACGTGGTGACATGAGGAAAGTTTCCAACCGATTTCTCATACACAAACAGCAGTTGACCGGCGTTGCCTGGTGATCCCTCGTGTAAGGAGGAGAAATGCGTACCACCACGTTTACGACTTTTGTAAAGGTCGGATTGTAACCTATAGCAATTGCTGTATCGCGACATTGCTGCTCGCGTTGGTTACGATCCAATGACTGTTAGCAGTTCAGGAGTGCAATACGGAACGCAGTGCTGGATCCCAACGGCCTCGTATAGCTAGCAGTCGAGATGACAGGCATCTTATCCGCATGGCTGTAACGGATTGTGAAGCCATGTCTGGATTCCTGAGTCAACAGATGGGGACGTCTGCAAGACAACAAATGTGTGTCAGTGTGTACGTCTTTAGATGTTTTTACCCTAAACGCACGTCACGTGGGAGCGGTCGCGCGGTCTAAGGCTTCATGCTAAGCACTGGGCGTCGCTCCAGCCGGAGGTTCGAGTATTCCCTCGGGCATGGGCGCCTGTCTTGTACTTACAAGGAAAGTACTTGGGCTCGAACAAACACATATACACCAAAATCTTGTGAGAAATAACGTAAAGGTCCCTTATTGCTCTAGCGATACTCCCGCATCTGCAAAACTCTGCAGTTGTCCGTTAGAGGCCTCTGCGTATTCCTTGCCACATTGCACTTTGACCTGTCGGTTCGCCAGTAGGGACGGTGAAGTGTGCCTCCGAAGTCGCGTTTTGTGATGTTATTTGTGTGGTGAAGCGTCAGATGGGGCGGCGATTACCAATCAATCCTGCTAATGTATTGCGATTGGTTGAGATGAAGTTACGAAGAACCCTTCTTCGTGAAGATGGTATTAGTGTAGAAGATGAATCATTTGCATGCTTCCTCGTATCTGTTATGGTAGAGAAATAAGTTAGATACTGTTGTAACACTAATACATAATGATGATAATAGGGATGATAATGACGAACAACTCATTGCAACTCATTGCAACTATCATCACGGCTTTTGATGACAATGCGCTAGAGAACATTACGATGATTATTACATAAGTTATAGCTCAAATATCTGCATTACATATGGTGTCAACAATTACATCTACAGTCCTATCTAGAGCATCATTGCAGAGTTTTGCACAAAAACCACACCCACCAGCACATTGAGGTGTACGTAGAGATCCTGTGACCAAACGTTCATGCAGATATGTTTGTTGGAGCCCATGTAGTTTCCTTCTTACTGTAAGTTAGTTTCAGTAATTCGTTAAGTCTAGGGACTGATGACCATAGCAATTTGGTCCAATATGTTTACATCATCATCATCATCATCATTAGAGACTGATTATGCCTTTCAGCGTTCAGTCTGGAGCATAGTACCTCTAATAAAATTCCTCCATGATCCACTATTCATTGCTAACATTGATGCCTCGTCTGATGTTATGCCTTTTACTTGAAAATCATTCTGCACCGAATTCAAGTACTTTCTTCTTGGTCTACTTCGACTCCTCTTACCTTCCGCTCTCGAGCTCATTAGTCTCTTAGGTAACCTTGCTTCTCCCATGCGTGTAACATGACCCCACCATCTCAGTCTGTTAGCTCTTAACTGCTTCATCTATGGTGTTCATTCCCACAGTTTTTCTTTGATTTCCTCATTATGGACACCCTCCTGCCATTGTTCCCACCTATTAGTACTCGCAATAATTCTTGCCACTTTCATATCTGTAACCTCTACCTTATGAATAAGGTAACCTGTATCCACCCAACTTTCACTCCCATACAACAAAGTTGGTCGAAAGATAGAGCAGTGCACCGATAACTTAGTCTAGGTACTTACTTCCTTCTTGCAGAAGAGAGTAGATCTTAGCTGAGAGCTCACTGCATTAGCTTTGCTGCACCTCGATTCCAGTTCTTTCACTATGTTCCCATCCTGTGAGAAAATACATCCGAGGTACTTGAAACTGTCTACCTGTTCTAACTTCGTTCCTCCTATTTGGCACTCAATCCGTTTATATCTCTTTCCCACAGACATTACTTTTGTTTTGGAGGTGCTGATCTTCATATCATAATCCTTGCACCTCTGATCGAGCTCTGAAATATTAGTTTGCAACCGTTCAATCGAATCGGCCATTACAACTAAGTCATCCGCATATGCGAGATGGCTTATTTTGTTTTCACCTATTTTAATCCCGCCCTGCCAGTCTACTGTTTTCAACATATGATCCATGAATAGTATTAACAACAATGGCGACAGGTTACAACCTTGTCTTACCACTGAAACTACCTTGAACCATGAGCTTAATTTGCCATCTGCTCTAACTGCTGCCCGACAGTCTACGTAAAGCCCTTTAATTGCCTGCAGAAGTTTGCCTCCTATACCATAATCTTTTAGAACTGACAGTAGCTTCCTCCTAGGAACACTGTCATAAGCCTTTTCTAGATCTTTGAAACATAGATACAATTCCCTGTTGCACTCACAGCACTTTTCCACTACCTGGCGTAAGCTAAAGATCTGGTCCTGGCAGCCCCTATGAGGCCTAAACCCACACTGATTTTCATCTAACTTGTCCTCAATTAATACTCGCACTCTCCTTTAAACAATACCCGAGAATATTCTGTCTACAACGCTAATTAAAGAGATACCTCGATAGTTGTTACAATCTTTTCTGTTTCCATATTTGAAAATTGGCGTGATTACTGCTCTCGTCCAGTCAGACGGAAACTGTCCCGATTCCCACTCCTTTTCAATTATCCTGTGTAACCATTTGAGACCTGATATTCCACTGTATTTGAAGAGTTCCGGCTTAATTTCATCCACCCCAGCCGCTTTATTGTACTGTAATCTACTGACCATTTTCTCCACTTCCTCAAATGAGATCCTGTTTCCATCGTCGTTCCCATCCCATTCTGCCTGAAAATCTGACACATCATTGAACGTTTCACCTACATTGAGCAATTCTTCAAAATATTCCCTCCATCTGCATAAGGCATCCACAGGATTGACTAACAGTTTTCCTGACCTGTCCAAAACACTTGTTAATTCCTTCTTCCCCCCTTTCGAAGATTGCTAATTACGCTCCAATATGCTTTTCCCGCGGCTTGACCCAGAGTTTCTAGCTTATTTCCAAAGTTTTCCCATGATTTCTGCTTGAAGTCTGCAATTATCCGTTTGGCTTTGTTTCTTTCTTCAACATAACTTTCTCTGTCTGCCTGATTTCTAGTATGGAAATGCCTTCTTTTTCTTTTTCAGGCCTTGACTATGTCATTCCACCAGGCTGTCTGCTTCTTCCTACCTTTACACACTAATGTTCCAAGACATTCTCTAGCTGCTTCCAGTAGTGTATCCCTATACCTTGACCATTCCTCTTCCAGTGACTGTAAATCATTACATTCAACTAAATGGTACCTTTCCGAGATCATTGCTATGTATTTCTGCCTAACTTCCTTGTCTTGAAGCTTCTCCACTCTTATCCTTCTACACATGGATCTGACTTTCTGCTCTTTTGGCCTAACAAAATCAATTTCACTGCAGATCAAATAATGATCAGTGTCATCAAAGAACCGCCTGAAAACACGTGTGTCCTTGATTGTCTTCCTGAATTCCTGGTCTGTTATTATATAGTCAATGACAGATCTGCTTCCCCTTCCTTCCTAAGTATAGCGGTGAATGTCCTTATGCTTAACCCTTTCATAACCTTCTGTTCGATTTCTTATCCTGGCGTTGAAATCACCAAGGAGTAAAACACTATCCTTATCCTTCACGCTAACAACTACATCACTAAGTGCGTTGTAAAATCTGTCCATCTCATCTTGATCTGTCCCTTCACAGGGCGAATACACTGCCACAGTCCTAATTTTCTTGCTGGAGGTGGCCAAATATATCCACATCAGTCGTTCATTTACATACCTTATTGCAATTATGCTGGGTTCGATCACTTTCCTGATGTACAACCCTACACCCCACTGTGATCTTACTACTTTGACTCCTGACAGGTAGATCTTTTGTTCTCCGACTTCGTCCTCTCTCTTTCCCCTTACTCTAACGTCACTAACAGCTAAAACATCCAACCCCATCTTACTTGAAGCCTCCGTCAGCTCTACTTTCTTTCCAGTGTAATCCCCATTGATATTAATAGCTCCCCATCCCATTCTAGATCGTTTGCCAAGTCGTATCGGAGGAGTCCCTGGTCTGTCAGTTAGAGGTGGGGCTCCATCACCTCCAAAGGTCCGAGGCATTTTGCTCTGATTGTTGCCAGCATGATATTGAAGTACCTAGGAAGCAGGTTGCTAGCCTTACTTGCCCAGGACCCACTGGGTTTTACCCCTAACGGTTGAGGGACTAACCGGTGGATTTGGTAGTCTTTGCCGTCTGAGCACAAAGGTGGCCACGACTCAGAATATGTCCGAGATGCCTAACCTTATTCCAAAGTAACAGGTATCCCAACTGTCAGGACCACTTACTTGGCCACTCATACGTTGCCCGTGGATCATGAACTAGGACATGACTACAGAAACCCACACCATGAACCACCAAACAGACATTTCATTTCCTAAACTCACGACGTGACTTTTGTGTAATTTATCCGGCAGAGTGCGGTCTCTGGTATCTCCATGTTTAACCCTTTAATGCATAGTGTAGCTGATCAGCTACATACCTTATTTTTCCCATTATCTCTCACACTGATCAAAATTTTACCACAAATTCATTTGTAGTTGCTTCTATACATAGTGTTACATATGCTAGGGCTCGTCCTAGAAATTATAAATTGCAGAATGCTACTGAATCAGTTCGGCTGTTAGCTGCATTGAGTTACTGCCAACATGTGCGTTTGTTTACTTCAGTATTGCTCCTTTTCCATGTAAAAGTAGTCTGTGACATACTACTGTTGTATTATGAGTTATTTTCGAGAAAGACGAGAGGCATAATAGTGACATTTACTGCATCGGGTTCATCATGGAAGCACTATATAGCTGACTAGCTAAGAAATTTTTGTTGCTAGTAGTGTCTAAAGCTCTCCCTTCAGCAGGTATGGGCAGCAGTTCCGATACTTTGTTCCTTAGGCAACAGGAACTTGGGTAGAATCGTGTAAAGCCAAAATTTCCTCCACCCACAACTTAAATTGGAGAGTTTAAAAAACACAGGTAAATCATTAGTACTCATCTTCTAAATTCGCCTCCGTGATGTCAGCAGATAGAAGTTCCGTTGTGTCGCTCTACATGGTTACTACTTTTGTTTCCAGGGTGCTTGTAATAAATAACTTTTGAAATAAACAAACTGCTACAAGTTCAACTGCGGCTTATTGTGTATCACTTTTTCCAATTAACAACTTTTTAAAAAAATACAATTCTAACGACATAATAGCTAGATGGAACAAGTCAATAAGACACAAGTCTTATCCAAACACAAGCCAGAAACCACATCTTAACGCTAACACCCAATAGTCCAGAGAGAACCTTCAACCTCCTACACAGTCACAAGTGAGATTCCCAAAGAGTACATTGGTTCAACTTATCGAACATTATATCGACAATTTATTACACAATAATTAATAACATTGAAATTTATGTATGTAATATGTTATAAGTGTCGTGAATGTTGTTTTACTGAACTGTTTATCCAAAATAAAAGGCGTAACTAAAGAAAAGAAGTTAATTCAACTTGCGCCTTCCATCATTCATTTTTATGATGTTGGCAACAGAATTTCTGATCGCGGGATAAGCAAACTATGATTTTTAAAGGGTACGGTACGAAACAACAGACTATAATGCAGTTTAATTGACCTCGCGACTAGCATGTAGAAAGTGCATAACGTACATAATCGTTACAAGTGTATAATAATTTTAAGGATTTTTTTAAAAATATTTTTCTCAGTATGAACGCACTATACATTAATCGTGGTAGTTTTTATAGGTTCAAATAAAAAGCCATGCATTAAAGAATTAAATCAATATTAGAGAAGTAAATAATTTGAAAATTTTAATTTAAGTTGTGTAACATTAATTTTTACTACTAAGGTCATCGGTCCCTCTTTGGTTACGGATGGGGAAGGAAATCGGCCGTGCCCTATCAAAGGAACCATCCCGGTATTTGCCTGGAATGAATTAGGAAACTCACGGAAAGCCTAAATCTGTACGTCCGGAGGTGGATTTGAACCACCGTCCTTCCGGATGCGACTCCAGTGTCTTACTTCTGCTACAGCCACCTTGCTCGGTGCTCATAAGCAGTACGTTTGATAGATAAAAGGAGGAAGTGAGCAAAATTGACATTCAGTGTTGGAGTCTAGGATTTTTACCACCACTGCGAACACATTTAATTTGAACAAACACTTTTAAGTATTTTATGAAAGACACAGAAAGATTCCTATCACGCCACGGGGGGATAGTCGTGTGCCATGGAACACTTTGCTGCGGAGTGCTCAGTCGTTTCCCGTCGGAGCTTCGAGTCCTCCCTCGGGCATGGGTCTATGTATTGTCCTTACGTTAGTTTAACTTATTTTAAGTAGTCTGTAAGTCTAGCAACTGATGACCAAAGTAGTTTGTTTTTGACTTTCCGTGCACGCAGGAACAAATGCTTACAACAGAAAAGACCCACGATCATAGAAAACTTCTGGGAAAGAAATCGCGAACCAAATTCCTAACCATTGGTAACTTCAATGGGCAGTAAGGAAAGGAAAACACACATGGGATAATCATAGGACCATTCACCGTTAACAACAGGGCCAATAAAAGTGTAGAATACATTATAAGCATCTGCTAAACTTTTAAAGTCCAAATTATGTCTACACAATTTGAGAAAGCCCACAGAAACTAAAGACATGGAAATATCCCAATCAAACAATTGGGGAATCGAGGAATGCAAAAGAAGTCCTCAGTTTTAAAACCAGGAGATGGTTCTTCTACTTTAGAAAACAGAAACGAGTAACCTAGATTTTTCGGACTAATCCCGAATACCTAGAACTAAACAAGAATAAAATTAGTGAAGAAATCCGTAGGTTAGATCCCAGTAACTGATCCGAACTCGCAGAGGAAGTGAAGCAGGCAATAACGATGGCTTATCTTCCAAGAAAAAGGAAATGTAATTGGCGGACATAGCATGCGATCAGACTGTCGAAGAGAAGGTTAAAAAATGGAATAATTTCAATAGCACGCCGGCAATACTACTCCCTGAAGTGTGAATCAAAAAGTAATTTTAATCGCGGTACAGGTATTTGGGAAAATAACCATTAGTCATGACGAGTAGCTATATCACACTACAGAGCCTTATCATCCAGCTGTTGCAATAAAATTCCCTTTCCGGACTTCTCTGCGAATCAATAAAATAGCAAGAGCACAATTATTTACCTCCTCGTAGCATTAGGCTCTTTAAGTGAATATGGATGCCACAGATGTGTAGTAAATGATTAGGCTTACACGGTTCTGTTATGTGTAGATCGCCCACTAGAGTACATCCAGGGTATCATCTCCCATTTGTTGCGCAGTTGCCATAAGTCAACTGCCGTGGCTCTGACAGTGCAGAAATACGTTTACATACAGTATGATGTACTCAAGATGCTTCGCAGATGCATTAAACTACGTATCCACCAAGTGAATGCATTTGACAGAGACCGCATTGTAGGGCTGCGTGAAGCAGGATGGTCGTATCGTGCAATTTCCAGGCATGTAGGCCATACAGGTGTCACAGTGGTCCGATATTGGAATCAACGGGTATATGAGGGCACCCAGTCACGTTGTCCAGGAACGGTTCGATCAGGAAACGCCACCTGAGGGAAGACCGTCGTATGGTGTGTCAATGAATGCGGGATGCCATAACCTCGGTACCCACCATTCGCGAACTTGTACTGGAGACACAGTGTTTCGACGAATCAAATCGGTCGAATTGGGGTCCTAATGCTCTATGCGTCGTTTTCCATTGACATCAGAATACCAATGCCGCTGTCTGGATTTGTGGTGTGTTTAGGAGCCGAAGACAGGGCGAATGAGATCGCATCATATTCAGCGATGATTCCCTCTTTCCATAACCTCCTTTGACCATCGTGTTCGCATTTGTCGGGGTCAAGGGCAGCGGGCACAACCTGACAATATAGTGGAGACACATCATGGTTTATGGGACCATGGAATATGCGTTTAGGTCAACACGTGTGACGCTTCAGCAGACATTGACGGTAGAGTGACGTGCTACCCCTAATGGCACAGCAGCCTGGGAGCGTTTTACTACAATATAATGCACCCCCGCGCACAGCCACGTGTATGGACTGCCTGCAGTATGTTGAGGTAGTCGCCTGGTCAGGTAAACATCCGGACCTCTCCATCGTAGAGCATATGTGGTACGCCACTGGAGGGGCGTCCCGCCCAGTACCAAACCGCGGGATCTGCAGGAGCAGCGGCAATAGTTGTGGACAAACGTGCCTCAGAAGAGTATCCAAATGTTGACATCATTCCAAACTGTATTAGGGCATGCATTGCGACCAGAGAGGTGCGACACCCACTGACCTGGCGCCAACGTTTCATCTGTAACTGCCAACGACCTTCTCTTTTTCAACCCATATTGTGATCAGATGCCGCTGTGTGCTCTAAGGCGCCTTGCTGAGGAGTGTGAGTTTGCTCTCCGTCGGAGGTTCGAGTCCTCCCTCGGGTGCACGAGCGCGCGCGCGCGCGCGCGCGCGCGCCTGTCTATGTTTGTGTGTGTGTGTGTGTTGTCCTTCGCATAAGTTCGTTTGAGTAGTTCATAAGTAAAGGGACTGGTGACCGCTGCAGTTTGGTCCCATAGCTTTACAAACGTTTGAATATTCTTGTAATCAGTTCCATAAGTTACATTGTGTTTCATCGTATGTAATTTCGCTCACTTTTATTGTCAGGCAGTTATAAACACGAGAGATAGCAACCCAAACAGCAGAACTGTGATAAAAGAATGGCGAGTGTTCTGAGAGGCGAGAACAGTTTTCTGTTGGATTGAGTCTTTAAGCCTACAATATCACTTTTCCAGGGGGATTTTTCTGTGCGTGTCAGCATTATTGACAATGTGTGTAATGGGTAACTGCCATGTGAATGAGGAAGTCATATGCGATAGTAAGATGAGATCGAATTTAACTTATGGCACAGCCTAAAGTTAAATTTCGAAAATTTGTATAAGAATTTTTTTTTTATTTTAAACATAGCAGCTATTGTCAGTGACCATTACAACATCAATGGATAAACAAGCAGCCCTCGGTCGCAAATTGAAATCATTTTTAATTTGCGACCGAGGGCTGCTTGTTTATCCGTTGATTTGTATAAAATGTCTGATGGGAGTAATGTGGATACGTTGTTTGCAAATAGACAAGTGCTTATGGTGACTGATTGCAGCTTAACTTCTGGCCATAGGGAAGGGGAGTATTTTTATGGTCGAGGATGTGAAGAGAGGTTTGTGTCGTTTGACTATCTCATTAATGATAAAGGCTCTGCAATACCAGGGACTAGTTAAATGAAAGAGAGCGGATGTGGTGGAACAGGGTGGGTTATTGCTATCGCGCCCCAATGTGGGGCTAGGAAGTTGGTTGTGGGGGTGAAATGTAGCTACAATCTGAACTAGGGTATCGAGGATGTGAACACGAAGCGGTCTCGGTATCGGGAGTAGGTGGTTTGTGTACATGGAGTGCATTGATGTAGTCGGTGCTGAAACGATCACTGCAGAGGAAGCATTTTGCTATCGGAAGGTGTATGGCAAGGCTTTTGAAAATTCGACTTTGTCTGTTGTTGTAAATAAAGGCTTTTGGGGCGTAAATTACGGGGGAGGGGAGGGTGGCGGAAATAGGGTCAAAGCGGTGAAACCTCCCCCCCCCCCACCCCTAGAGCTGTATCCTAGGAGATTTCTTTTTCTTTTTTTCCTTTACGGTGCACGTGTCTTCCAATTTTAAATGAAGTCCAGCTGCATATATATAACCCGTTGCCCTGGACCCAGCAGACAGATGAACCCTATCTCTCCCAAGAAGAATGGATTAGCTATCCCCTACAAGGCTTTCTCGATAAGCAGTGATCAAAGGTTGCAGAAGATTCAATGAAATTTACATGGAGAAAGTGGAACATGAGTCGTTGAGGATGAGAAGAACTCTACTGATTCATGCGACAGGACAGATATTTCGTTTGGATACCAGCTCCTCTAGTGTGATCACAAGTGTGATTGTTATCACAGCAATGAGGGTTGGAAGGATGGCGAATGATTAGGAAGATGGGGTTGTTTGGCTTAGTAGGATCGGGCGTTGAAGGGAGCGATGGAGGCTTGTGAGACAGTCTGTACCAGTTATGGTGTTTGATGATTTAATAGGTTCAGGGTCTTTTCAGAAGCTGATTTCTGCAATGAAGTTGTTGGCTGTAATTCATAACTTCAAGCGGGATGGTCTTAGCATCAAGGAATGTGAGATCGGTATGGACAGGATTAAAGTTTGAAAAGCCTGAGAACAAGTCACAGAGGTGTGTGAGCAGCAAGACTGTGGTTTATATTGGCAATCGTGCTGGTAGAGATTTACGTGTTAGGGCCCTTGGGTAGTTCCTTTGAGATATCAGGTTGTATGTATGGTTATAGAATGGGAGAACGTGCTATACATCGTCGTGCGGATCCTTCAAATTGGCTCAAGTTAAGTGAAGTGGTTTGTTAATTGGTTGACCTTGAAATAAGTAATACCACATAATAATAAAGCATAAACAAGTTTTTGGCAAGTACGAATACTGTCTTTAGTAGCCAGAAAGAATAAGTTTAGTCGCTAATTTGGCTACTTACTGATTTTGCACTGAAGGCAAGCTTGTTTTCTGGCGCGGAATTCATATTATGTATGGAATAATGAAATCATTTTTGGTAGTTTTTTTATAGCAAGTACGTGTTTACGCGTTTCTTAATCGTCATTACTTTCTCCTCTCGAATTTTTTACGTCTCGAAGACCTGGAACTAAACAGAGAACGAACACCACTTAAACTGGATAAGGAAAGGATTTGATGAACCTTCATGTGTTAAGCATTTCTACGTTTGCCTGACGTGGTACAAGAAGGCCACGGAATGAGGATTCCAGACGGAAATAGGCATATGGGACCTGTGTCTTCATCAGGGGACCACTTTCGTTCGTGGAGTTAATATATTTCCTGACTAGTTATGTGAACGTGGTTGTCAGAAGCACTTATCCAATGAAACTGGGTTAGTGATAAGTGGTCGCCATAATAGCTCGGCGTCGAGAGCTGATGTAGGTATACTTACGGAACAGATAAATAGGGCACCCCGAGATCTGATACTACACGACAGCTGCAGACAGTAGTAATACTATGTATGTGCATATGTAGGTTTGAACTATGTACAGTACAAGAATATATTTGTTTTGTTAATAGATATTACACCTGTTTCCACGGCGAATGGAGTAGTTAAATGAGCTATATTGTAATGATACTGGGATGTCTGTGGGAGAGTCAGATGGACGAGAAAAGCGAAATCACGAAGTCTGATGTGTTAGGCTTTTTGTATGTGATGCATGGAGAAAACTAAATTCACACAAGAACTGTGCCTTTCACGAGCCTCTTTTCTATTGTGTACACCAAGCACCGACTTTCAATTTCGTAACCAATAAAATATGGATTGGTGGTGGACTCCTGGATCAAACTGTATCAAGGATAAACTGTTTCTATAGATGTACTTGATGTTCCGTTGTGTTCTCTTTCGGACTGATGTTGACTTAGGAGTTGATGCTTGTGTGTGTGACATACATACCATAAAAGTGACGCTGAAATGGTGTTTACTTTGTGTTTAGACTTTGTATGTGATGTTCTTGAGCACAAAGTTTGGTATGCACTCTTGACTGATTACCGTATCAAGATGATAAATCATTTGGAAATGGCTATACAATCAAACTTGTAATAATATCAAAAAGGAACAACTGCCCGATGTTCGGCAAAACTTATTTATTGGTCACAAACCGGCTTTCGGCTTCTTAGGCCATCATCAGGTGACAACAGACTGGTACACATGTTTTCAAAGATGTTAAGATTTACAAAAATGTTATCACAGAAAATCGATGCTTCACAGGAAAATTTATCACAGGTACTTATTTATGAAAGTTATTAACATTTATATAAAAGTATAATAAGTATGTGTAAAGAATCAAAACTAATATGATTAATTTTGTTGAAAAGGAAGGTTGAAATAAAACTCATTTCAGTGGAGGTGTAGAGGGGAACTGAATCTGATCGTTTAATACTAAACTGGCATCCTGAGCCAAATGTTTATTGATTTCCAATATTTACAGTAGTGTCATCTTTCTGCTTTTCTTCAGGGGATGTAGGATCTCACAGTTTACATCATAATCATGGCCTTCTCTGAGCAGATGTTCAGCGAAGGTTGAATCTGTCTTTTTTAACCTTCAGCTTCTCTCATGTTCTGATAATCTAATAGCTACTGCCCTGCCAGACTGACCAACATACAGTTTCCCCCAATGTTTGCATGTGATGTTGTATACACAACTCTGTGATAGGGGTTGAATTTTGTCCTTACTATTGAATAAATACTTAGAAATGTTGTTTGTATTGTAAAATGCAGGCCTGTAATTTCGAGATTTTAACTTTCTACCAATTTGATCTGAAATTTTGCCTAAATATGGGATGATACACCAGTTTTTCTGACTACTGACTTGTTCTTGTTGGGCAGCATATAAAAGTGTTCTGATTTTTCTGATATTCTACTTATTCATTATACTGTCAATAAGGGCAGGGCTATAGCCATTACTGCATGCTATATGTCTGTCAAGTACCGACGGAAAACTCAATTAAACTTGTAATAGTTCTTAAAAGAAAAAAAAGTCAAATTCAAAAATCAGAAAACTCATAAACATGTTCAGCTGAAATAAAACTCGTTTTATTACACTTTTAAAGGATAGTTTACTAGCAGTTATTATGAGAAAGGTGGCAAAATATTTGATGTCCTTGTTCAGCAGCTTGAAACTTTGAAGACATATCTTCTTTTTCGTCTGCTTTTTCTTTCTTTTCTTTCGCCTGTGAGGAGGCCAAAGCAAGTCGGCCAGTTGTCCAACCATAGTGCCACGATAACTTCCAGTTCAGGTGATAGAGTTGAGGTTGGTGCAGTTATTTCATGAAAGCTTTAAATACCTAGAAACACGAGTTTTATTGCAGCGCCGTGGCGGATTAGCCGTGCGTACTGGGGCGCCGTGCTGCGGTGCGCGCGGCCGTTCGCCGTCGGGGGTTCCAGGCCCCCCTCGGGCGTGGGTGTTTGTGTTGTCCTTAAGTTAGTTTACCTTAGTTTAATTACTTTGTAAGCTACGGACTAATAACCACACAGTTGAGTGCGATAGATTTACAGACGTTTGAAAAGTTTTATTGCAGCAGTTGTATTTTGTACAGACTGACTTTAGACTCCAATGACTGTACACTTAATATTCGATGTTAACAAATTTTTCTTTTTCTGTAACGCTTTCCTTCCCATTCCATTCTGTACTTTGTTCTTTTATAGATAAATAAATAGATATATTTTCATACACCCAGTGATCAAAAGTATGCGAACACCCCCCAAAACATAGTTTCTTCATGTTAGCTAGAGAAGCTGTATAGGGAGAGAATGAACATGCCTAAAACGGCTCCTGATTGGCTGAGAGCCCAGGACGCCATGTTTTTACCAGATTTGGCGGGCTTTACATGTGTGTGAGTAGCTACAGAGTGCGTTTCTGTAGTACTGTGGTGTGTCGTAAAAGCTTCTGACAGCGATTTCACTGTACAGTTACATGCAGGTTGTATTACGTTATTACTGCACTTTTGCACGTCTATTGTAGGTTCTATTTACGTAAATTAACGTGTTGTTCGTTGATGATTCCCTTAGAACTTCGCGGCAAATTTTTAAGATTAAATGTTGGTTTGAAGTGATTTACTGAACGTAATTAATAATGTGTATTACACAATCATTAAGGGCAGGCAAGAGAAGAAATGCCTCGTTGTTCCTCTGTTGGCAGTAATAACCAAAGTAAAGATTTTTATATGATGCTTGTGTTCGCAAGGCATGAGGTAATACGGAAATAGTAGGCGGTGAAAGGTAACCGAGAAAGCAGGAACCATAAAAGGCGACTTATGGAAACCAACGAATTATTCCCGCCTGTGTGAAGTAATATTTTCTACTTCTCCCGCCCAAAGCAAGAAAGGCACTGATAAAATTCAGTAACAGAACTACTGCATCTGAAGTTACGTGTACTGTAGTAGTTGCGTACTGGATTCATAATGAGAACGTCGCGAGTCCAAATCCGGTAAACGGTAAATATTTTAAATGCATTTATCTAGTTTTTTTTATTAGTTCATGGTTCTGGTTTTTGACATGTCGTGCTACAAGGTATGTTTTAACATGCCTGCGGCACCTGCCCCTTTGGCTGCGTATTATTGTCTATTACAATCCTATAGTTGGTTACGGCCACCCCCATGAACCACAGACATTGCCGAGGTGGGGTGGCTTGCGTGACTCAACGATATAGATAGCCGTACCGTTGGTGCAACCATAGCGGTGGGGTATCTGTGGAGAGGCCAGACAAACGTGTAGTTCATGAAAAGGGGCAGCAGCCTTTTCATTAGTTACGGGGGCAACAGTCTGGATGATTGACTGAGCTCGCCTTGTAACAACATCGAATGTGGCTTTGCCACACAGTTACTGCAAACGGCTGAAAGCAAGGGGAAACTACAGCCGTTACTTATCCCGAGGACATGCAGCTCTATTGTATGAACATATGATGATGGCATCCTCTCGGGTAAAATATTCTGGAGATAAAATAGTCCCCCATTCGGATCTCCGGGCGGGGACTACTCAGGAAGATGTGATCATCAGGAAAGACAACACTGACATTCTACGGATCGGAACGTGGAATTTTAGATCCCTTAATCGGGTAGGGACGTTAGAAAATTTAAAAAGGGAAATGGATAGTTGAAGTTAGATGTAGTGGGGATTAGTGAAGTACGGTGGAAAGAGGAACAGGATTTCTGGTCAAGTGAGTACAGAATTACAAATACAAAATCAGATGGGGGTATCGCAGGAGTAGGTCTGATAATGAATAAGAAGATAGGAATGCGGGTAAACTACTATGAGCAACACAGTGATCGCATAATCGTAGTCAAGATAGATACGAATCCAACACCGACCACAATAGTACAGGTTTATATGCCAACTAGCTCTGCTGCTGAAGAAATGTATGAGGAGATAAAAGAAATCATTCAGACAATTAAGGGAGCGGAAAACTTAATTGTGATGGGAGACTGGAATTCAGTAGTAGGAAAAGAAAGGGAAGGAAAAATAGTAGGTGAATATAGACTTGGCAAAACGAATGAAAAAGGAAGCCACCTGGTAGAATTTTGCACGGAACATAATTTAATCAAAATAGTCACCTGGATTAAAAATCACGAAAGAAGGTTGTATACGTGAAAGAGATCAGGAGACACCGGAAGGTACCAGATAAATTTTATAATGGTAAGACATAGATTCCGGAACCAGGTTTTAAACTGTAAAACATACCTAGGGGCAGATACAGACTCTGACCATAACTTATTGGTCATGAGCTGTCGGCTGAAACTGAAAAAAAAATTGCAGAAAGGTAGGAAAATAAGTAGATGGGATTTAGATAAATTGAGGAAACCTGAAGTTCTTAAGAATTTCAGAGGGAACTTTAGGCAACAATTAACAGAAACGGGGAGAAATAAAACAGTAGAAGCGGAATGGGTAGCATTGAGAGACGAAATAGTGAAGGCAGCAGAGGACAAAATTGGTAGGAAGACAAGACCTGCAAAAAAATTCTTAGATATCACAGGAAGTACTAAATTTAATTGATGAAACGAGAAAATATAAGAAGGCAGTAAATGAAACAGGCAAAATGGAGCACACACGACTAAGAAATGAAATGCACAGGAAGTGCAAAATGGCTAATCAGGAGTGGCTAGGAGGCAAATGCAAGGATTTAGAAGAATGTATAAATAGGGGAAAATAGATACAGCCTACAGGAAAATAAAAGAGATATTTGGCGATAAGGAAACAGCTCTATGAATATCAAGAACACAGATGGAAAACCAGTTCTGAAAGGGGAAAGGGGGAAAGGGGGAAAAGAGTATATAGAGAGGCTCTACGAAGGAAATAAACTTAGAGGCAATATTGTAGGAAGGAGAGAAGAAGTAGATGAGGGTTAGAACATTCCACGCCCCGACCCGTAGAATGCCTGTTTCGTTTTTCTTGATGACGATATCCTCCTGAGTAGTCCCCGCGCGGAGATCGGAATGGGGGACTAATTTACCTCCGGAATATTTTACCCAAGAAGACGCCATCATCGTATAGTCATACAGTAGAGCTGTATGTCATCGGGAGAAGTAACGACTGTAGTTTCCCCTTCCTTTCAGCCGTTCGCAGTAACTGCATGGCAAAGCCATGTTAGCTGATGTTACAAGGCCAGCTCAATCAATCAACCAGACTGTTGCCCTCGTAACTACTGAAAAGGCTGGTGCCCCTCTTCCGGAACCTCAAGTTTGTCTGGCCTCTCCACAGATACCCCTCCACTGTGGTTGCACCTATGGTACGACTATCTGCAACGTTGAGGCACGCAAGCCACCCCACCTCGGCAATGTCTGTGGTTCATGGGGGTGGAATGACCTTCCGCAAATACAGTACTTTTAGTGCGATGTGAAATAGGTGCAAACTGAGTGTCGTGAGCGATAATTGAATATTAAAGTCATTAGAAAATCAGGTTTTGTGCACGTTATACTACATGTGCCCAGGTGCAAACTTATTACTGCCTGACGCAGTTAGTTACACTCAGGCGATACAACGTATGATATACCGATATGCTCAGCTTCAGATGGTGGTAGTATGACATACAGAATCCACAAATATATGGTTCATTGATAGAGCTATCATTTGTGCTCCGTTGCTTCGTGTGAAACGGTGTTCTACGTGATTATGGCCGCTATATAGGAATTGACAGACTTCATGGGCGCCGCCAGGATTGTTACCGGGGGGAGGGGGGGGTGCGTCTCGTCCTGCAGTACCGTAGGTGTCACTAGGTACTGATTTCTTGGGGAGCGGAAAACGACCACATAAATAGCAGATACACTGCGCCATCTAGTCAAACTGAGCCCATAATTCGCTGGAAATGGTATCTCCCATAAAAACAGTCCACACAATTTTGTAGCCAGCACCAGCTTGAAGTGTCCTGTTGAAAAATTAGGCCCGTGTCTTCGTGGGACCTGCGCCAAATTAGAAGCCTACCATCAGCTCTTACCAACTAAAACCGGGAGTCATCTGAGGAACTTTTATTAAGTAACCGATGTATACGGCCAGTTCAGTTGGATGTATGTTATGACAGGGCCTGAAAATTGTATAAATGTAATACCAAACAGGTCGTTAAATAAACCAGCATAAACTGTACCGCTGTTAGTGGATACGTTAATAATATGGAATTAAAACTCCAACAGCCGCAGTCCCAATCCATTACAACATGGAACTACATCGATGTCAGACTAGAGACAGGAGTTTGTGATCACGATATAGTCACAGCGTCAATAGTGACCCAAGTTAATAAACCAATCAAGAAGGCTAGAAGCGTGTTTTTGTTAGAAAGAGCCGATAAGCAATTGTTAGCATCACACTTAGAAAATGAATGGACATCGTTTAATTCCGGTACAATGGATGTAGAGGAATTGTTGACTAAATTTAAATTCATTGTAAGTAAAATATGTGCCTATAAAGTCGATTAAGGGTGGAGAAAATTCACCGTGGTGTAATGATAACGTTAGAAAGCTACTCATCTACATCTACATAGGTGCTCTGCAAATCACATTTAAGTGCCTGGCAGAGGGTTCATCGAACCACCAATATACTATTTATCTCCTGTTAGATTAGATTAATTGGTTTGTTCCATAGATCCGTGTTGAGGTGGTCCTCGTGGATGTGGAACATGTCAATTTTTTTTAGAAGTTGATAATATAATATTACTAATACAGGTACATACACTTTTTACAAGCTGATAATTTAATAATACTAATAATATGAATACAGATCCATGAATCATTTGGTTCTATTTAAGAATTCGTCAGTGGAGTAGAAGGAGTTGGCCACTATAAAGTCTTTTAGGCTCCTCCTATTCCATTCTCGAATAGCGCGCGAGAAGAAAGAACACATGAATCTCTCCGTCGAGCTCTGATTCCTCGTATTTTATTATGTAATAATTATAAACAGCAAAGCACTCGATATTCATCTTCAGGTTTCCAAAAAATAAAGAGATACAAGTATGATAGATTAAGCAGGCAACCTTTACGCCTACTCAGATCATTTGCTTTTACGCTCTGATTTACCTTCTTTTTTATAATTTGTTTATATCTGCAGCCAGTGGGTTATTCTAAGTCGAAGAGCTGACTTACATGAAATTTTGAAAAACAACGGTCCCGAGCATTGAATAAAAGCTACGTAGCATGCTCAGAACATTTTGTGGAGAAATATTTTAGAAATAAGAATTCGTTAAGCCAAGGGTATGAGTTGTAATTTGTTCTTTGCGTGTGTTTAAAAGAAGGTGTTAATTGTAATATAACAACAAAGTTTAATGGCAAGTTTTATTTTAATCCCTGTATTTAAAGAGCAGACGAGGCTGTAAAGCATCAGCACGATACATTCACTGTCAGCAGTTTCATTTAAGCACAAGTTATGTTTTATGAAACACGACAAGGGTAAACAGAAATTTTCCTGGTCTTTTTCAGTATCTGACCTGATTCAGTGCCTTGGCAAAGGACATGCTTCACAGAAGCAGCTCAAAGAAAAGAAAGAGAGAAGAGTCGTAGCTGCAAACTATGAGGATCTTGAGAAAAGTAGTAAGCGCAGAGAAGAAAAACAGTGAGAAGATTGCTTGCAAGTGAAGAAGAGTTTAAGGACATTACAGAAACTACTAAGCAAATACAGAAGCATAAAACAATAAGAAACAGGAATGCTCAGGGACGTCGCTATTCAGAACAGGACAAATTTTCGCTTTAGCTCTATATTTTTGCCCACCAAAGGCATATAGGTTTCTGCAGGCACATTTTTGTTTACCAACAACTAGATCTCTGCGGAGCTGGTTAAAAAATAGAGAGATTAAGCCTGGGCTTAACAACATGGTTTTTGAGCTATTGAAAATTAAATGTGGGAAGATGAAGCCTAGAGAAACGGTTGTATCTATAGTGTTTGATGAAATGTATCTGAGATCAAATTTGAAATACACAGAATGATTTATTTGAAGGGTTTGAAGACTTAGGTTCAGATGTTCAGTCAACAAACTCCAATTCGTCACAGCAACCATTGTGCAACCAGGATATGGTGGTAATGGTTAAGGGTATATCTCTCAATTTTAAACAAATTATAAGATACAATTTAACGAAGGATGCTATGCCAGGGGAATGCATTTGATTAAATCATTGCGAAACAACCTTAAAAATATGATTTTCATTGGGAAGGGAAAATTTGTCCTATATTGAGAAATTTAATGAAAAGGATGCTGTATGGTACGTCGACTTCCCCTCGTTTGACAAATAAATGCATTACACTTCCTCCATTTACTTCCATGCGGGTGTGTTTAGCAGTAAGGGTACTAAGTCACTCTGTTGCTACAGGTATGTTAGTGCATGTAGGTTTCAATTCTTTACCATCATCTGGTGCTTTCACGGCTGAATTTATTGAAATATGTGATGTTTTGTTTGACATTTTCAATTCATCAAAATGTAGTAGCCCAAATAGTTCAGGAAGCTTCTTGATGCCAATTCTAAACATTTACAGAAACTTGAGCAAATTCATCACCTTTTCAAGAAAATAGTTGTTCAAAATAAGTGGGCTAGCAGCAAAAGAAATCCACTGTGTATCAAAGGATGAGTAGATAATATCACAAGTCTTTTCTTGCTGTGTAAAGAACTGAGTGACAAATTTGGTTTTAGTTATCTGTTCACCAGAAGCCTGACTCAGGATTGCATTGAAAATGCTTTTTCTATTGTAAGAACGAAAGGAAGAAACAATGTAACACCTGACGCGTGTAAATTTCGCAGTGCAATAAGGACAGCCTTGGTCAATAGTTTACTGTCTCCTTCTCAAGACAGTAACTGTGAAGTAGACGCAGCAGCATTCCTTGTCAAATTAAATGAACTGAAAAAAAAAAAAAAAAAAAAAAAAAAAAAAACTTCCATTCAATGCATCCGTGACTGAAATATCTGCTGAAGACAGTGTTAATGTATCTCTGTATGCTGATACCTGTATCAATGAAGGTAAACATATTGAAACAAATGCGAGGAATTATATTATGGGCTGGGTATGTAGTGAGTTGGAACACGAAAAATGTAATATGGCTCTGGCATCATATAATGACAATGAATATGAAGTTGCCAACTTCCATATGCAGGTGCGTAGATATGACACAAACAAAATGGTTTTCCCAATATTTGTGTTCAGAGTATGTCATATAAAATGTCAGAAATTTTTATAAGTGCTCTATTGAAAGCACTTATGGTATGAGAAGTAAGTTGGTTTCCTTCTTCATAAATAAATGTGCGGACGTAGGAGGCAACAATTGTTATTTGTTGCTGGCAAAAACTATTTTGCAGTTCTAAGTAAATCATTTGTCAGTAAGAGAAATGATTCGTCACCATCACAAATTAGAAACAGTAGCCTCATGTTAAGGAAAGTAACTCACAAGTAGGCCTCAATGCTCACGAAGCGTACGTAGATGTATAGGATTGAAACATATCTATTGTATTATTTTCAGTTCGAATTCTACCCAAATAAACTGTACAGAAACCGATTGCTTTAGTTTCTTTTTAAGCCTATACCTTAAATGAATTAACATCTAACATAATTTCTTAAATGGCGCAACAATATAAAACTTTCGCTGTAAATGCAGTACGCAGGAAAATAAAATTCGGAGTAGCAAACGTGAAGCCAGGTACAGTATACAACTCGAGCCAACAGATGGCATTGCTAGCGGTGTCGCCTGACAAAGGCAAGTAAATGCCTCCGAGTTTCCGATATTATCTTTATAAGCTATTTGGTAATAGGTATTTCCGGTGTAGAGAAGCAGCTGAGAGAGTGAATACAAAAAAGTCTCCTGGTCCGGATGGAATACCACTTAGATTTTACAAAGAATATTCTGCGCCATTAACCCCTTACTTAGCTTGCATTTATCGCGAATCTTTGAATCAGCGCAAAGTTCCAAGTGAATGGAAAAAAGCGAAGGCGACTCCCGCTTATAAGAAAGGTAAAAGAACTGAACCACATAATTACATGCCAATATCGTTGACATCAGTTTCCTGTAGAATTTTGGAGCATATTCTCAGCTCGAATGTAGTAAATTTCCTTGAGGCGAATAACCTTTCTGTGAATCAGCACGGGTTTAAGAAACATCGTTCGTGTGAAACTCAACTTACCCTTTTCTCACATGACATCTTGCGAGCTATGGATGAAGGGCAACAGGCAGATGGATTTTTTTTTTTTTTTTTTTTTTTTTTTTTTTTTTTTTTTTTAGATTTCAAAAAGGCATTTGACGCGGTGCCACACTGCAGACTGCTAACGAAGATACGAGCATCGTTCATCAGAGACGAGTGTATCGCCAGGCGTGCCCCAGGGGAGTGTGATAGGACCGCTATTATTTTTTATCAATATAAATGATCTGATGGACAGAGTAACTTGTAATTTGCGGTTCTTCGCTGATGATACTGTGAGGTATGGAAGGGTGTCGTCTGTAATTGACTGTAATAGTATACAGGATGACTTAGACAAAATTTCTAGTTGGTGTGAAGAACTGCAGCCAGCTCTAAATGTAGAAACATCAAATGTGATGAGTAGCAAAAACAATTCCATAGTGTTCGAATACAGCTTTAGTAGTGAGCTTCTGGATGCAGTCGCGTCGTTCAAATATCTAGGCGTAACATTGGAGAGCAATATGAAATGGAACGAACATGCAAGGACAGTTATTGGGAGAATTTTGGGAAGATGTACTTCATCTGCAAAGGAGACCGCGTATAAAACGCTTGTACGACCACGTCTTGAGTATTGCTCAAGTGTTTGGGACCCGCAGCAGATCAGTTTAAAGGAAGACATGGAAGCAGTTCAGAGGCAAGCAGCTAGGTTTCATTACTGGTCGGTTCGACGAATGCATGTCACAGAAATGTTCCGGGAACTCAAATTGGAATCGCTGGTGGAAAGACGTGGTCCTTTTCCAGAAATTCTGTCAAGGAAATTTAGAGTGCCGGAACTTGAAGCTGACTGTAGAACGATCTTCCTGCCGCCTGCTTACATTTCGCGTAAAGATCACAAAGACAAGATAAGAGAAATTAGGGCTCGTACAGAGGCATATAGGAATTCTTTTTTTCCCTCTCTCTATTTAGGAGTGGAATAGGAAAGGAAATGCGTAGTAGTGGTACAGTGTACCCCCCGCCGAGCACCTAACGGTGGATTGCGGAGTATATATGTAGACGTATGTTCGGCTACTCAAACACCATTTGCAGACATTCATGGACTTCATGTTTCAAATGTAAACCTAAGGGAGCAAATTGCTAGGGTCATCAGTCCCTAGCCTTACAAACTACTTAAACCTACTTGCACTAAGGACAATACATACACACACGCACACGCACACATGCTCGAGGTAGGACTCGAAACTCCGACGGGAGAGACCGTGCAATCTGTGACATGACGCCTTAGATCGTGCGGTCATACTCGCACGACGGACTTGATGTTTCAACGATGGAACTTTATGGATGAAAATGCGCCAGGGCACAATGTTGTTGGTTTGAAGAACGTTGTGGCCAACTACAACGAATGATTTGGCCATCGAACACTTGCGGTGAAACGTGTCCATAAAAAATATTTTTGTAAGAAAATGTCTAATATTGTGCCTCCTGTTTTGTGTCGAGTAGCTTGCTTGCAAGAAAATGTATAATATTGCTTCTTCTGTGTGTATCGATATGTGTACTTAACTCTGTGAAGTTTCATCTCTGGCAAAGATCGTGTATTGCATAGCATTGTAGTTCGCGCAGAGAGAGAGTAGCACTTGTGGTTTAGCTCGCTTAGAGAGCGGTTGAGTTGGGTGTATGGCTCCGATGTAGAGCAGAGGCTGCTGTGCCAGCAAGTTGATTTGATTGTATTTGGAATATATTGTATTTTTATTACTATCACCGCTAGAATGAAGGTAATTGTATTTGATGTCATTAGGAAAAAGTTGTATTATGTAGGTAATGTAATGGTGATTATTAATAATAAGTAACAAAGTTGACCTTTCTTTCCTGTTTCATTTACGTAGTTAGAAGATTAACCTACTTCCTTCATTTGATAATTAGTTATTAGTGGATTTAAAGTGTAGAATTGATTTTGGTAATCTTGTTAAACAGATTTCGTTATTTGTGCTATAGTAAATGATTGTTATGCAACACTGCAGTCAATTGATTAGGATACTGAATTTTGATAATCAGGTACTGATCTGCATAAAATTCCCGCAGTCAAACATTAAGAAAGTGGTTTGTGGTTTTTTTATTATCTTTCTCGCAGTCAAATATTTTGAGTATAGTCAGTGTCTGTTTCATATGGTGACTTGCCACAGTTGTTTTGTTAAAAGATCCGTTGCGCACATAATCAGTTTAATGCACTGTTTCTTATTTAATAGTATATACATCAATATCAGGGCCATAATTAAACTAAATTGCTGTGTTAATGAACAATTTGTTGTCTGATTTAACGATAGGTTCAACATCCACAACATACACACAGCTTTTAACGGGACGTCGTAGTGCACATAAATCCTGCAGTAGCGACACTTTCGCAATTATGGATGGCAATAAAGGCAGTATGCCTCGGTATTACTGCAGGGGACTTCCTAACGATTTGCTGAGTCCATGGCATGTGGAGCTGCTTCACTGCACCGGCAAAAAGAATTATTAGGAGGAATCGCACGGCATACCTTCCTTATTTAAGTATTCTTTAACTTTCATTGTAATTTAAAACTCTTCTGTTAGTCCGTGTTTTCTCCAGAGCAGAGTCCAGTTGATGTGAGTACGTTTCCAAAATACATACAGCATAGTATCCTCATAAACTGTGATAACAGCAACGCTCAAAAAAATGTTCAAATGTTTGTAGAACTTATGGGACTTAACTACGGGGTCATCAGTCCCTAAGCTTACAAACTACTTATGAACTAGCTAAGACTTAGGATCTCACAAATATCCATGCCCGAGGGGGGATTCGAACGCCCGACCGTAGTGGCCGTGCAGACCGTGACTGGAGCGCCTCAGTCTCCTCGGCCACCGCGGCCGGCAGCAACGCTAAAACCGAAGGTTGTAAAAACACCGAAACAGGATACTGCGCAATAGTCACACTAGCTAATAACAGCCGCTCATACTCTTGCATTTGACATGCTGTATGCTACAAAAACGGCAACAAGCACACTGGAATGTGCCACGGGTAAATGATATAAAGATACGATAATGACTGTTTACTCAGTGATACAGCTAAAAGGAAAGGGGATACCTTATAAGGTTTTTCACAGTTTTGTTACTATGTTACTTCTGCATTCACCGGGAATAATAATTAAGGGAAAGAAAAACACTGATGTTGGCGCGATTACCGCTAAAACTAGTATGGGTTTCTAAATCAATGAGTGTTTTGCATCAAGGCGGACCTACAAACCCACATTCTTTACCGTGCTTAAAACCTGTCTTAATTTCGAAAGGGGCCGCGGGGACTGAGGCTCTCCAGTCACAGACTGCACGGCCACTACGGTCGGGGTTTCGAATCCCCCCTCGGGCATGGATATTTGTGCCGTCCTTAGTCTTAGCTAGTTCATAAGTAGTTTGTAAGCTTAGGGACTGATGACCCCGTAGCTAAGTCCCATAAGCTTAACAAACATTTGAACATTTGATTTTACTTTCGAAAGGTAGTCGCACAACGCAGCTAACTGAACTGTAGATACGCCAGTTACAACGAGATAAGAGACTCGATAAAGACAAAAGTTCAGAAACACTATTTTAATTAACAGAAGAAAATGTCGTAATTATAGCTGTTTATTTATATTTGCAAATCGATTTCTACTACATCAGTAGCCATTATCAGTGCTGTAATTTAAGAAAACAATGCAGGTAAATAATTAAATGTAAAAGATACAGTGATCGACCACAAGAGAAATTACTACAAAGATATGTCATTAGATACCATGTACTAACCAGTATGGCCGTGTTAAACACAATGGAAAATAGAAATAATTTAAAAATCATCATCATCATTAGAAACTGATTATGCCTTTCAGCGTTCAGTCTGGAGCATAGTACCTCTAATAAAATTCCTCCATGATCCCCTATTCAATGCTAACATTGATGCCTCGTCTGATGTTATGCTTTTTACTTCAAAATCATTCTGCACCGAATCTAAGTACTTTCTTCTTGGTCTACCTCGACTCCTCTTACCCTCCGCTGCCGAGCTCATGAGTCTCTTAGGTAACCATGCTTCTCCCATGCGTGTAACATGACCCCACCATCTCAGTCTGTTTTCTCTAACTGCTTCATCTATGGTATTCATTCCCAGTTTTCCTTTGATTTCCTCATTATGGACACCCTCCTGCCATTGTTCCCATTTTTTTAATTATGGCAACAATCAGAGCAAAATTCCATAATTAAAAAAAATACCTCGTACAACTCACATTAAAAGTGAAAAAGTTCTTTTATCAAAACCATAAGCATAACTGATGTTAGAAACGAAAAGAAAGTTCTGGAACCTTGTTACTGTTTTGGCAAGATCGCTTTTTTATCTAACACAAATACCGGTTTCGATTGATCTTGCAGTCATCATCAGATCTGTGCAACTGTGGTGAATTTAATCTTACTTGTAACATATATTGGTTTTTATTATATGGCTATGCAATTTTTGTGTATTTGACAACCCTACAGAACGCCGTATAGACAGAGCTACATGTTACTGGTAAGATTAAATTCACCACAGTTGCACAGATCTGACGGTGACTGCAAGATCAGTCGAAACCGGTAATTGTGGAAGATAAAAAAAACCTGTCTTGGAAAAACAGTAACAAGGTTCCACAGAAAAACAGGTGAAGTGGGGAAACGAAGTGCTATTAATGTATTCACAGGAGATAAGGAAGAGGTGGAAAGAGTTTTATGATAAATTATTAAATGTGAAGAACGACAATGGAAAGGGAATAGAAGTATGGCAGGCGGACGGGAGCCAACTGAAGCCAACTGAAGAAAATTTGATTAAAGTCAGTATAACCTTATATGGACACAAGACTACTATTCTAGGAGTCTATGCAGTGAGTGAGGATGAATCAGTTCATACCAAAGAGTCATTCTTTAATAAATTGAATGATTTAATAGAAGGGATAGGAAATAAGAGAAATAATAATTGCCTGAAACTTCAATAGTACAACAGGGCAACAAATTGGAAATAAAATAATAGGATCGCTTGGAGAAAATATAATAAATGATAATGGGTTAAGATTAATAAATATGGTGAACAAAATTCACTACAAATTTTAATGGTTTTTATCCTCATAAAGAAAGTCATAAATATACATGTCATCAGGAAACACTCCAATTAAAACCAATAATAGATTACACAATAGTTGGACAGAAAACAGTGTTAAAAGCACAAGACGTCTGAGGATATAGAGGAGCAGGTCAGAGTGACCATCATCTGGTAAACTCTAAAATTGCGTTTCCATACATAGATATAACACTTAAAGAAGAAACTATTAATGGGGAGGAAAATTTGAAAACGGAAGTAAAAATTCCAAAGTATAATTTACATAGCCTAGAAAATGGAAAGTACGGTGTATTTATACAAAAAAAGGTTAGATGAAAAGTTACCCAAAACATTTTGACAATACAGATAAATAATATAAATTTATCATTAATGCTCTGCATGAGGCAGCAAAGGAAGCCCTGGGAGAGAAATGAAGTGTGAGAAGAATAAATCTCTCTATTATTTTGATACGGGAGTAGAGAAAGAGGTACAATTAAAGAAAGATAAATACTTAAAATGGCTGAATACACAGAGTATCGAGGACAAGCAAAAATTAGGAAAATCGTAACAGAAGCAAAAAAATATGATTTGGGAAACTATATGCAATAAAGTGAATACTCTAATTGGAGGAAAGAAAAGTCCAGAGGCATGGAAGATACTGAGAAAACTAAGACAAAATTCGAAAGGAACCCAAATTAACTACATTAGGATCCAGACTTTAAAAAATTATTGACAGAAAACAGGAAAGAATTTTTGGATACAGTTAATAACGATATAGAACAAACAGAAAATAGTGGCAACATTTCACTAAATATAGAAATAGTAAAAAATTCAATCAAAACCTTAAAAAAATGGATGTGCTCCTGGAAGTAAAGGAATGCCAGCAGAACTGGTGAAATATGGTACCGATAAATTACATGAACTTTTAAGAAGCCTCTTTGAAAAATATTTAAATGGCGAGTCCATACCAGAGGACTGGAAAGTAGGATATATATCGACAATCCAGAAGAAAGGATGAATGCAAAAGCTACAGAGGAATAACCGTAACTAACGTATTTAGCAGACTTTATGGAAGAATTATAAAAAAAATTTTTGGAAATGGAATTTAAGGGAATGGAAGCCGAAGAGCAGGCTGGATTCAGAGCAGGGAGATCAACTAGAGATCATCTATTTTGCTTAAAGCAAAAAATTGAAAAAGAAATTCGAAATCAACCCCTTCTTTTAGTTTTTGTTGATATAGAAAAAGCATATGATAATATACCATTATGTAACTTGTGGAAAGTGTTAAAACCATATAACATCAGCCCTATCATGATTAAAGCAATTCAGAACTTTTACGAAAACTCAACAGCTAGAATAAAAATACAAAATTATCTCTCACCTGGATTATTTGCAGTAAAAAAAAAAAAAAAAAAAAAAAAAAAAAAAAAAAAAAAAAAAAAAAAAAAAAAAAAAAGGTTAAGTCAGGGATGCTGTCTGTCACCAATACTTTATAAAATATATACCGAAAACACACTAGAAAAATGGGAAAGAAAATGGAAAACAACATGGGGATCCCAGTAAACGATATCAGTATATACTCCTTGCATTTGGCTTCTAGCCACACCTTCTTAGCCATTTTGCACTTCCTGTCAATATCATTTTTAGTAGACTGTACTCCATTTTGCCTGTTTCATTTACTGCATTTTAATATTTTCCCCTTTCATCAATTAAATTTAATATTTCCTGTGTATAAGAAGGGGAAAAGTAGATACTGCCTACAGGAAAATAAAAGAGACATTTGGGTACAAGAAAAACAGCTCTACCAATATCAAGAACTCAGAAGGAAAACCAGTTCTCAGCAAAGAAGAGAAATCTGAAAGGTGGAAAGAGTACATGAGGAGCTCTAGAAAGGAATTGAACTTAGAGACAATGTTGTAAAAAGGGAAGAGGAAGTAGATCAAGATGGAAAAGGAGATACTATACTGAGAGATCAATTTGACAGAGCCCTTAAAGACCTAGGTCGGAACAAGGCCTCGGGATTACATGACATTCCCTCAAACCTACTAAAGTCTCTGGGTGAGGCAGCCATGACAAAACTATTTCACCTGGTGTGTAAGATGTATGAGACACGTGAAATACCCTCAGACTTTAAGAAAAATGTAATAATCCCCAATCCAAAAATCAGGTGCAGACAGGTGTGAAAATTACAGAACCATCAGTTTGATAAGTCATGGTTGCAAAATTTTAACACGAAATATCTACAGGAGAATGGAAAAGCTGGTAGAAGCTGACCTCGGGGAAGATCAGTTTGGATTCAGGAGGAACGTACGAACCGGGGAGGCAATACTCACTTTACGACTTATCTTAAGAAGATAGATTAAGGAAAGGCAAACCTACATTTTTAGCTTTTGTAGATTTGGAAAAAGGTTTTGACAATGTTGACTGGAATACACTCTTTCAAATTCTGAAGTCAGCAGGGGTAAAATACAGGAAAAGGAGCGTTATCTACAAATTGTACAAAAGCCAGACCGCAATTATTAGACTCGAAGGGCATGAAAGGGAATCATTAGTTGGGAAGGGAGTGAGACAGGGTTGTAGCCTTTCTCCAATGTTATTCAATTTGTACATCGAGCAGGCGGTGAAGGAAAGCAAGGAAAAATTGGGAATAGAGATCAAAGTTCAGGGTGAAGAAATAAAAACACTGCGTTTTGCTGATGACATTGTAATTCTGGCAGAGACAGCACAGGACCTGGAAGAGCAGGTGAATGGAATGGACAGTGTATTGAAGAGGGCGTATAAAATGAACATTAACAACAGCAAAACAAAGATAATGGAATGCAGTCTTAGAAAATCGGGCGATGCAGAAGGAATTAGATTAGGTAACGAAACAATGAAGGTGGTAGATGAGTTTTATTACTTGGGTAGTAAAATAACAAATGACGGTCGCAGTACAGAGGATATAAAAAGCAGAATGCCAATGGGAAGAAAAGCATTTTTGAAAAAGAGAAATTTGCTAACATCGAATATTAATTTAAGTGTACGGAAGTCTTCTGAAGGCATTTGTGTGGAGGAAGAGAATAGAGGCTTTTGAAATGCTGAAGATTAGGTGGGTAGATAGCATAACTAATGAAGAGGTACTGAACAGAATTGGTGAGAAAAGAAATTTTTGGCGTACCTTGACTAATAGAAGGGATCGCTTGGTAGGACACATTCTTAGACATCGAGGAGTCGTAAATTTAGCATTGGAGGGAAATGTGTGGGGTAAAAATCGCAGAAAGAGATCAAGAGACGCATATAGTAAGCAGATTCAAATGGATGTGGGTTGCCATTCTTATGAGAAGATGAAAAGGCGTGCTCAGGATAGAGTAGGGTGGAGAGCTGCATCAAACCAGTCTCCGGACTGAAGACTATAACAACAACAATATACTCCTTACAATTTGCTGATGACCAGTTAATTTTGGCACAGGATAAAGATGACGTAGGATATATTACAAGGAAATTAATTGAGAAATTTAATAAATGGACTTCAGATCAACAAGAATAAAACAAAATATGGTTTACTAGGAGACATAAGCCCAGATTTAACACTGGAAGAAGGAATGGACACAATTAAACACTATGAAGAATACAAATACCTAGGAGTAACTATCACAGAAGATGGCAAACAAGACAAGGAAATTATTGCAAGAATAAATCCTGGGAAGTATACTATTGGAACATTAAATGGTATCTAATGGGACTAACAGATCAAAAAGGAAACAAAAAGAAAAATCTTCTATACAATAATCAGAAGCATTACGACATATGGATCAGAAGTATGGGCACTTTAATTGCAAATAGAAAAGAGGTTGATGGCAACAGAGATGGCCTTTTGGAGACTATCTGCAGGAATATCTAGGAGGAAAAATCAGGAAAAAATCATCATCATCATCACTAGAGACTGATTATGCCTTTCAGCATTCAGTCTGAAGCATAGTACCTCTAATAATATTCCTCCATGATCCCCTATTCAGGGCTAACATTGATGCCTCGTCTGATGTTATGCCTTTTACTTCAAAATCATTCTGCACCGATTCTAAGTACTTTCTTCTTGGTCTACCTCGACTCCTCTTACCCTCCACTGACGAGCTCATGAGTCTCTTAGGTAACCTTGCTTCTCCCATGCGTGTAACATGACCCCACCATCTCAGTCTGTTCGCTCTGCTTCATCTATGGCGTTCATTCCCAGCTTTTCTTTGATTTCCTCATTATGGACACCCTCCTGCCATTGTTCCCATCTATTGGTACCTGCAATCATTCTTGCTACTTTCATATCTGTAACCTCTATCTTATGAATAAGGTAACCTGTATCCACACAACTTTCACCCTCATCCCTCATACAACAAAGTTGGTCGAAAGATAGAGCGGTGCACTGCTAACTTAGTCTTGGTACTGACTTCCTTCTTGCAGAAGAGAGTAGATCTTAGCTGAGCACTCACTGCATTAGCTTTGCAGCACCTCGATTCCAATTCTTTCGCTATGTTGCCATCCTGTTAGAAAATACCTCCCAGGTACTTGAAACTGTCTACCTGTTCTAATTGTGTTCCTGCTATTTGGCACTCAATCTGTTTGAATCTCTTTCCCACAGACATTACTTTCGTTTTGGAGATGCTGATCTTCATATCATAATCCTTGCACCTCTGACCGAGCTCTGAAATATTAGTTTGCAACCTTTCAATCGAATCGGTCATTACAACTAAGTCATTCGCATATGCGAGACTGCTTATTTTGTTTTCGCCTACTTTAATCCCGCCCTGCCAGTCTACTGTTTTCAACATATGATCCATGAATAGTATGAACAACGGTGGTGACAGGTTACAGCCTTGTCTGACCCCTGAAACTACCCTGAACCATGAGCTTAATTTACCTTCTACTCTAACTGCTGCCTGACAGTCTACGTAAAACCCTTTAATTGCCTGCAGAAGTCTGCCTCCTATACCATAGTCTTGAAGGACTGACAGTAGCTTCCTCCTAGGAACACGGTCATAAGCCTTTTCCAGATCTATGAAACATAGATACAGTTCCCTGTTCCACTCATAGCACTTTTCTATTACCTGCCGTAAGCTAAAGATCTGGTCCTGACAGCCTCTAAGAGGCCTAAACCCACACTGATTTTCATCTAATTTGTCCTCAATTAATACTAGCACTCTCCTTTCAACAATACCTGCCAGTATTTTGCCTACAACGCTAATTAAAGAGATACCTCGGTAGTTGTTGCAATCTTTTCTATTTCCACGTTTGATTACCGCTTTCGTCCAGTCAGACGGAACCTGTCCCGATTCCCACGCCTTTTCAATTATCCTGTGAAATCATTTGAGACCTGACATTCCACTGTATATGACGAGTTCCGGCTTAATTTCATCCATCCCAGCCGCTTTATTGCACTGTAATCTACTGACCATTTTCTCCACTTCCTCAAATGAGATCCTGTTTCCATCGTCGTTCCTATCCCATTCTACCTGAAAATCTGATACATCATTGAACGTTTCACGTACACTGAGCAATTCTTCAAAATATTCCCTCCATCTGCCCAAGGCATCCACAGGATTGACTAGCAGCTTTCCTGACCTGTCCAAAACACTTGTTAATTCCTTTTCCCTCCTTATCGAAGATTGCTAATTACGCTCCAAAATGGTTTTCCCGCGGCTTGGCCCAGAGATTATAGCTTGTTTCCAAAGTCTTCACATGATTTCTGATTGGATTCTGCAATTATCCGTTTGGCTTTGTTTCTTTCTTCAACATAACTTTCTCTGTCTGCCTGATTTCTAGTATGGAGCCATTTTTGATACGCCTTCTTTTTCTTTTTACAGGCTGCTTTGACTGTGTCATTCCACCAGGCTGTCTGCTTCTTCCTACCGTTACACATTACTATTCCAAGACATTCTCTAGCTGATTCCAGTAGTGTGTCCCTATACCTTGATCAGTCCTCTTCCAGTGACTGTAAATCATTACATTCAACTAACTGGTACCTTTCCGAGATCATTGGTATCTATTTGTGCCTAATTTCCTTGTCTTGAAGCTTCTCCACTCTTATCCTTCTACACATGGACTTGACTTTCTGCTCTTTTGGCCTCACAAAACCAATTTCACTACAGATTAAATAATGATCAGCATCATCCAAGAACCCCCTGAAAACACGTGTGTCCTTGACTGTCTTTCTGCACTCAATTTCCTCTCCAAACTTACCCATAACCTATTCATAACCTTCTGTTCGATTTCCTATCCTGGCGTTGAAATCACCCATGAGTAAAACACTATCCTTATCCTTCACCCTAACAACTACATCACTAAGTGCGTTGTAAAATCTGCCCATTTCATCTTGATCTGTCCCTACACAGGGTGAGTTCACTGCCACAATTCTAATTTTCTTACTGGAGATGGCCAAATCTATCCACATCAGTTGTTCATTTACATACCTTATTGCAATTATGCTGGGTTTGATTGCTTTCCTGATGTAAAACCCTACACCCCACTGTGCTCTTCCTACTTTGACTCCTGGCAGGTAGACCTTGTATTCTCCGATTTCGTCGTTTTTCTCTCCCCTTACTCGAACGTCACTAACAGCTAAAACATCTAACCCCACCTTACTTGAAGCCTCCGCCAGCTCCACCTTCTTCCCATTGTAATCCCTATTGATATTAATAGCTCCCCATCTCATTCCAGATCGTTTGCCAAGTCGTATCTGAGGAGTCCATGGTCTGTCAATTAGAGGTGGGACTCCATCACCTCCAAAGGTCCGAGGTATTTTGTTTTGATTGTTGCCAGCATGATATTGAAGTACCTGGGAAGCAGGTTGCTAGCCTTACTTGCCCAGGGCCCCACTGGGTCTTACCCCTAACTGTTGAGGGACTAACCTGTGGATTTGGTAGTCTTTGCCGTCTGAGTACAAAGGTGGCCACGACTCAGAATATGTCCGAGATGCCCAACCTTTTTCCAAAGTAACTGGTATCCCAACTGTCAGGACCATTTACTTGGCCACTCTGGTCTGATGCAGCTCTCCACGCTACCCTGTCCTGTGCAAGCCTCTTCCTTTGAGAATACGTACGGGAACCTACATCCTTTTGAATCTGCTTACTATATTCTTCGCTTGGTCTCCCTATACAATTTTTACTCCAACACTTCCCTCTAATGCTAAGTTGACGATTCCTTGATGTCTCAGAATGTGCCCCACCAATCTATCTCTTCTCTTAGGATTTCCCAGAAACTCCTTTTCTCCCCTATTTGTTATGGCACGTTCTCATTAGTTACGTGATCTACCCATCCAAATTTCATCATACGTCTGTAGAACCACGTTTCAAAAGCTTCTATCACCTTTTTGCCTGAACTCCTTATCGTTCACGTTTCACTCCCCCACAATGCTACTCGAACCTCCGAAGGCAAGCACCCACGCGCTCCGCAGCAAGGTGCCTTAGATCGCTCAGCCACTCCACCGCGGAATTATTATTATTTTTTTTTTTTTTTTTTTCGTCCAGGCCTATTTGATTCTTAAATTAGTGAATGTTCCTCCTACAGGACATCTGGCGGACGCACGATAATTCCAAGTACTATATTTTATGTTTACAGTACATTACACAACTTTTGCGTCTTCTGTTGTACGTACAAAACATGCAATCGTGTTCAAGTTCCTTTTGTCATTCCCCCCCATCCGGAATGATAAAACACACGAAACCAGCCCTACAGTCGATTTTGAACTGACGTAGGCTGAAGTATTCAGTGAATATTGGCGAGAGCCTGATAATATTGTGTTTCCCAAAGGCTGGTGCGGTGGGGCCGGATTTAAACCGCGTTGGATTTGGCGTGTGCCCGGATCTAGGCGGTGGCGCCTTTGTGCAGCGCCCACGTGGCCGCCGCCGCTCAGGAGGCGCAGCAGCCGCGGGGTCGTTGACCCCGGCACGCGCCGCACAGCACAGCACGGCACAGCCGTCGATGCCGCCCAGGGTGTAGCCTGCAGGGTGTTGGCTGCAGGGCGCAGAACCCGGCGGCCGCCCTGCCCACTGCACCACGTGACACCCTAAACCTGACACTGTCGCCACACACACGCCTTATTCAGCCAACAGCCTTGTTCAATACCACAATAATTATAAATTATTTTAACACTGCTTTAAACTTTATTAACTCACTATAAGTGTATGCACTTTCTACATCTACATGGGATACTCTGCAAATCACATTTAAGTGCCTGGCAGAGGGTTCATCGAACCACCGTTACACTATTTATCTCCCATTCCATTATCGAATAGCGCGCTTGAAGAAAGAACACCTGAATCTCTCCGTTCGAGCTCTGATTTCTCGTATTTTCTTCTGATGATAATGTGTACCTATGTAAGTGGGAGTCAACAATATATTTTCGCATTCGGAGGAGAATGTTGGCGATTGGAGTTTCGTAAGCAGCTCACACCGCAGCGATAAGCGCCGTTGTTGTAATGATTCCCATCCCAGATCCTGTATCATTTCCGTAACGCTGTATCCCCTGTAACCTGACAATTCGAAAGGAGCTTCCCTTCTTTGGACTCTTTCGATGTCCTCCGTCAAACCCACCTGATAAGGATCTCACACTGGGCAGCAGTACTCCAAAAATGGACGGACAAGCGTAGTGTATGCAGGTTCTTTAGTAAATCTGTTGCATCTTTTAAGGGTTCTACCAACGAAACGCAGTCTCTGGATCGCCTTTCCCACGACATTATCTACGTCTTCTTTCCAGTTTAAGTCTGAAGTAATAGTAATTCCTAGGTATTTTGTGGAGTTTATAGCCTTCACTTTTGATTGATTTATCTTATAAACAAAGTTTAAGGGATTTCTTTTCGTACTCATGTGGATAAATTTACGCTTCTCATTATTTAGAGTCTATTGACAATTTTACACCATAGTGATATCTTATTCTCCAGTTGGTTTTGATCTTCAGATGATTTTACTAGACGGTAAATGACGGCGTCATCTGCAAACAATCTAAGAGAGCTACTTATTTTTTTCCCCTAAATCGTTTATGTAAATAAGGAACAGCAGAGGACCAATAACGTACCCTGTGGAATGCCCGATATCAACTCTGTTTTAGTAGATGCCTTACAATCGATTACTACGAACTGTGTCCTCTCTGGCAGGAAATTCCCTATCCAATGGAAAATTTGGGGCGATATACCGTAACCACGCAGTTTGATTAAAAGGCGTTTTGTGAGGTACGGTATCAAAAGCCTTCTGGAAATCAAGAAATACGGAATCGATTTGCGAACCCTTGTCGATAGCACCATCACTTCGTGTGAATAAAGAGCTAGTTGTGTTTCACATGAATCCGTGTTAACTTTGGGTCAATAGATTTTAATAAAATTGGAGACCCTTCTTTCGGGATTACCCTCGTATGAAGGACAGCGCTGTTTTCGTCCTCTGGGGCCCGCAGTGTGGAGTATGTCTTTGATTGACATGTTCAATACCACAATAATTATGAATTATTTTAACACTGCTTTAAACTTTATTAACTCACTATAAGCTTATTTCGGCCTTAGGCCATCATCAGGTGTTCTGTAATACAAGTAATATAGATGAGTTGGTACATACATTCTTATAACATAATTACATAAATTTTTACGAAGTTTTACTTACATTACTTATAATATTGTTGTTGTTTATCTGCTGCCCAATTGATTATAGAAGCTGATGTAATGCTTATCTGTATATGTGCAGCAGCCAAACTGGCAGAAATTTTCAAGCTAGATACAAAGAACACACAAGAGACAGTGAAAATAATCCATCTAAATTCTATCAACATTTAATCACGGAAAAACACGATGTAAAACCTTTAGAGGAAGCCTTAAAATTTTTACACATTATACAAAAAGGGCCAAAAATGAATATTCTCGAGGAAATCGAACTATATTGCCATATACACAACAACCAGAACGATGTACTAAATGAACAAAATGAACTCAAACACAAAAAATACATCGAAAATTGTATTCACATTATAAACAAACAAGAGGATGGATAAACACCAAAGATTCCAAATCCATAGTAAAACTCCAATACAAAAACTAATAAACCAAAGATATTAATGTATAAATTACTGGTAACCATGTAAACTCATAATATCGTTGGATGCTGCCACTACAGACTGCCACTATGAAAAACTGATAAAAAATCTAATCATATAACCAGTGCTGATGCACATATACAGAAAAGCTTCTGTAATCAATTGGGCAGCAAATAAACAACAACAATATTATAAGTAATGTAAGTAAAACTTTGTAAAAATGTATGTAATTATGTTATAAGAATATATGTAACCACTCTTCTATATTACTTGTATTACAGAACACCGGATGATGGCCTAAGGCCGTAATAAGCTTATAGTGAGTTAATAAAGCAGTGTTAAAATAATTCATAATTATTGTGGTATTGAACATGTCAATCAGACATACTCCACACTGCGGGCCCCAGAGGACGAAAACAGCGTTTCCTTCATACGAGGGTAATCCCGAAAGAAGGGTCTCCAATTTTATTAAAATCTATTCACCCAAGGTCAACACGGATTTAGAAAATATCATTCATGCGAAACAAACCTAGCTCTTTATTCACACGGCGTGATGGGTGCTATCGACAAGGGTTCGCAAATCGATTCTGTATTTCTCGATTTCCAGAAGGCTTTTGACACCGTACCAGGGCAGGCTTGAGAGGGGGGCGAACCGTGCCGTTGCCCCAGGATGGTAGATTTTTTGGGGCGGCAAATTCCGGAATTTTTATGCAGTTCTGATAGGTTAAATTAAACAGGACAATGAAGGGTGGAAGTGTTTAGCAGACGTGTAGAAATGTGAAAACAAGTTGGAAATATAAATTGCTACTGATTGTTACACACTGATACACACAACAGTTTTATGCGTCATCTTAGAAGCAAAAGTAAACATGCAAGGTTGAACCAATGTGTTCGGCTGCGTTCGGGCGCTTCCGCGTGACGTCATTCTCGATGGTGAGAAGCGGTAGAACGACTATGGCAGTGTTCCGTTTAACTAACATTAATTTAAGAAAACAGGTGCGACATAAGCATAAACACAAAGGAACACCGCTACTATTTACTGCGGCCAGAAAACTTACACTAATTTCTTGTAATGAAAACTATATTACGGCCTCCTTGACCTATGAATAATATCATTTGTAGATATTTTTAGAGTGTATCACGAAAGAATTTTCTCATTTGTAATAGTTAAAGAGTGATAAAATACCTGCTACATGATAGAAAATGGAAGGGCTTTTATGAAAAATCACAATACTTCATTGTAAATTAAACGTTGCTGTGCTCAGTAAAAATGTTATCGTATTTGATTCGATGTAAAATAACTTGTTGATTTCCTGTTGGTGGCAGCCAAAGTCCTTGACTTATATTGTATTCTGTTACTTTCGCTCAAAAACATGTTCCACACGTAGAACACAACTTGCACTCATAACGGTATCGTGAAATAAGTAAAATATGATTATACTGTTTTACTTATTTGTATAGCCTAGTGTAGATTTGTTGTAGAGTATGCCTACATTTGTTTTGTCTAGTGATGAAATAGGTTGACATTAATGTCATCTGCCGGTGCAAACTCATTGTTGGAGGCTTCACGTAGTACACTGCCTTTCTTATTGTTCCTTGAGATATTTTTAATTCAGTTAATTGATAGTATCGGTATGGACAGTAGCAACAGTATATTATATCGCTTATATTTATCTTTTTACGTCCCGGTCGTAGTTCAGTGCGCAGTGAACAGGCGTCCTATTGTTTCTTTGTCTACTTATAAGCTGCGACGAGTATATGCTGCGTGTGTAGATAGTCGTCTCTCTACACAGTGTTTTCGCGGACATTGTAATTCACACAGCAATTAGTCGGTAAAATGCTCCACCTCTACTCAAGGAACTAGAAAAAGTGAACAGATTTTAGTTTTATGCTCTGTCGCTGACCTAAATTAATCTTGGTGCACATATTAATTTTTAACTTATGGCTTAAAATGTAAATGGAACACTGACGCTGCTATGATCTTAAAGACATTTTCACGACAAAGAGACGTATGTGAAAATAAGACGTCATATATGAGTAAAGCTGACGAAGTCGAAAAAGGGGGGGGGGGGGGGCACGCTTGAAATTTTTGCACGGGGCGGCAAAATCAAAATCCATGGGGCCGGCCCTGCACCGTACCTCACAAACGGCTTTCAATCAAATTGCGTGGTTATGGTATATCGCCCCAAATTTGCGACTGGATAGGGGATTTCCTGTCCGAGAGGACACAGTTCGTAGTAATCGGTGGTAAGGCATCGACTAAAACAAAGGTGATATCCGGCATTCCACAGGGTAGTGTTATTGGTCCTCTGCTGTTCCTTACTTACATAAACGATTTAGGGGAAAATCTAAGTAGCTCTCTTAGGTTGTTTGCAGATGACGCCGTCATTTAACGTCTAGTAAAGTCATCTGAAGATCAAAACCAACTGCAGAACGATCTGAATAAGATATCACTATGGTGTAAAAATTGGCAATTGACTTTAAATAATGAGAAGTGTGAAGTCGTCCACATGAGTACGCAAAGAAATCCCTTATACTTTGTTTATAAGGTAAATCAAAAGTGAACGCCGTATACTTCACAAAATACCTAGGAATTACAATTACTTCACCCTTAAACTGGAAAGAACACGTAGTTAATGTCGTGGGAAAGGCGAACCAGACACTGCGTTTTATTGGAAGAACCCTTAAAAGATGCAACAGATTTACTAAAGAACCTGCATACACTACGCTTGTCCGTCCATTTTTGGAGTACTGCTGCCCAGTGTGGGATCCTTATCAGATGGGTTTGACGGAGGACATCGAAAGAGTCCAAAGAAGGGAAGCTCCTTTCGAATTGTCAGGATACAGGGGAGACAGCGTTACGGAAATGATACAGGATCTGGGATGGGAATCATTACAACAATGGCGCTTATCGCTGCGGCGTGAGCTGCTTACGAAACTCCAATCGCCAACATTCACCTCCGAATGCGAAAATATATTGTTGACTCCCACTTACATAGGTACACATTATCATCAGAAGAAAATACGAGAAATCAGAGCTCGAACGGAGAGATTCAGATGTGCTTTCTTCAAGCGCGCTATTCGATAATGGAATGGGAGATAAATAGTGTAACGGTGGTTCGATGAACCCTCTGCCAGGCACTTAAATGTGATTTGCAGAGTATCCCATGTAGATGTAGATGTAGTTGTAAATACTAGATGATCCAGTGAACTTCGTATCACTTACCTCTTAATATAAACCATATTAATTTAAATCATATGTATTTTAGACCCAGTAGCCTTATAAAGGCATCATCAGATCGTCTAAATATCGGCTCGATAGTGGGCGGAAAGAGCGGGCAAATCACGCACACATATCCAGGATAATGTTCATGTCACATTCGTGGAAGTTCAGGGAAGGTTTAAACCGTGATAAAATATGGAAAAAAATGCAGGGAAAATTTAGATTTAAAACTTGACAAATAATGACTTGGTTGTTGTGTTGGGTGCGTTCAGGAATAAATTTTCAAGGAGCAAAGTTCGCTTTACACCATATGAACTCACAAAGATAAAAATGAATTTCCGTTCGTTAGTCTCGCTAAAACTCGAGATACTTGAAGATACTTTAGAAAGTGTGTAATTCAAGATATTTTTTGATTTGATGTATATAAAGCGAAATATCGAACAATAATATTACTCTCTGGAAAAGCTATTTACTCTTTGACTAGTTAACTATTTTTCAAAAGTTATAATTAACTTTTAAAAATGCATTGCTCCTTTTGTAAAAGTGGATAGAAAGGCAAACAACAGAAGTACCTGTCAGTTTTCCAAAACTTTTCCTATTTTCTGGCTAATTGTTCCAACTTTTACTTCACTCAAACCTTCCTCTCGCTTTGAACGTCGAATGTGCAAAGTTTTATCGCAATCAGATGAATGATATTGACATTTCATAGAAAAATCTCTTTTTAGTTTTTCTAAATTTTACGGGAAACGTTTCCAATTTTTTTATTCATACGAACATTGTTCATGCTCAAAAAAAAAAAAAAAAAAAAAAAAAAAAAAAAAAAAAAAAAAAAAAAAACCCTCTCTCCGTCGTGCGAATAGTCAGTTATAGAGCTGAATTCCATCAAAAACACATTGAAAAACACACTTTCAGTTTTTTTCAAATTTTCCAATAGATTATCCAAAAATTTTATTTCATAGGAACCTGGACCTGTCAAGCCGTACTCAACTGATGCTCTTACAACCATTTTTATTCATAGAAAAAATCGCTCTCGGTTTTTCCTACATTTTCCTACTTTCCGGGCGACTTCTCCAAATTTTTTATTTAATGCGAACTTTCCTCTTGGTTTCAACATGAAATGTACAAAATTTTATCGCAATTGGACGAACGGTATTGATAGCTGTTTCAGTTTTTCCCGATTTTCTTCTTTTCCGGACAACTTTTCCATATTTTATCACCGTGTAAACCTTCCCTGGACGAATATTTCAAGAGTAAAATTAACCAAATAGGTTCAGCCGTTCTCGATTTTTAATGAGACTAACGAACAGCAATTCATTTATATATATATATAAACATCTGCAGAGGGTACTGAGTCGCTTACGAGAAAGTGTTACAGCAACCGCCAGATAATACAAGCCCTTCATCCGAAGACACGCAAGCAGAAGACAGTCGAGGAGGAGACAAATAAGCTTGCATTTTTGAGGTTTTGTAGCCGGCTTCTTAAGTGACATGAGATCGATACGGTCTTCAGGCTCCTACAAAATTGCGGCAGTTGATGAGAACCGTGAAAGATGATCTAGGCCTTAGATCGCCAGTGTGAACAGTTCTACATCGGACAGACAGTGCGCAATATTGAACAGCGCTGTGTTGATCATGAAAGATGTTTCCGCCTACGTTATCCCGAGAAATCAGCGATTGCGGAGCACGCTCTAGAGAACAAACATCACATTGCGGTCGAGGATACATCAGTCATTACCGGAATAAATGCTTTCTGGAATAGCGTAATAAAAGAGGCTATCTAAATCAAAATATCTGAAAATCTCTCAATAAAGACGGCGGCTTGCAGCTGAGCACAGCTTGGGACCCGGCCATCGGACGGTTGAAGCGGACGCGGCAGGTACGCGGCCAAAACATTACCTTATATGGTGATGCGGCTGAGCACCAGTGACGTCACAGGAAGCTGCGCAGATATATAAGGACGGCAGCAATGATAAGACAGTCACCACTTGACAATGGCCAAGGAGATTTTGGCTAAACGCTCGTGGATATCAAACCACTTCACGCGGCTGGAAGCCCGAGAGAATTTTATCATCTAAAAAAACGTTTATTGACAACAAATGGTACATAGTTTTTAAGCTTCAACATTTGTCTGTCTTTCTACATAATCGCCATTTCGATCGATGCATTTTTGTAAACGCTGTGACAGTTTTTGTACGCCAGTGTCATACAAGCCCACCGCCATACTCTTGAAGAAGTGTTGGACCTCATCTCTCACCTCATCTTCGTCACTAAAGCGCCTTCCAGCAACGTTTTCTTTCATCTGGGCGCTAAGTTCTGACTATGGGGTGGGTGGATGATGATGTCCCATCCAAACTGATGCAGCGGATCCACAGTTGAACGGGCATTGTGGGGATAAGCGTTTTCGTGGAAAAGGTAGGAGCGCCGACTTTCGAAAATCACTGTGAGTGCCCGCGATTTGAATTTGCATCACCTCTTCGGTTACAAGGTACAAGCAAGAGATGAACGTATGAAATTCGTGGCGTATTTTCCACAGACCTCTCGATGTTACCATCGACTTCTGCGATACGATGATCAAAGCTTGGCGTGTGCTCCGCAATTACGTGCGCAGTAGAGATGGAAACAACTTTACAGATATAAATCAGAATTTTTGTAACCCTAAGTCTTTCATGCTACTTAAACTACCTTATAGGCAATTAAAACTGCTACACCAAAAAGAAATGCAGACGATAAACGGGTATTCATGGGACAAATATATTATACTAGAACTGACATGTGATCACATTTTCACACTATTTGGGTGCATAGATCCTGAGAAACCAGTACCCAGAACAACCACATCTGGCTGTAATAACGGCCTTGATACGCCTGGGCATTGAGTCAAACACAGCTTGGATGGCGTTTACAGGTACAGATGCCCATGTAGCTTCAAAACGATACCACAGTTCATCAAGAGTAGTGACTGGCGTATTGTAGATCGGCCACCATTGACCAGACGTTTTCAGTTAGTGAGAAATCTGGATAATGTGCTGGGTAGGGCAGCAGTCAAACGTTTTCCGTATCCAGAAAGGCCCATACAGGACCTGCAACATGGTGTCGTGCATTATCCTGCTGAAATGTAGGCTTTCGCAGTGATCGAATGAAGGATAGAGACACTGGTCATAACACATCTGAAATGTAACGGCCACTGTTCAAAGTGCCGTCGATGAGAAAAAGAGGTGACCGAGACGTGTAACTAATGGCACCCCATATTATCACGCCGGGTGTTACGCCAGTATGGCGATGACAAATACACGCTTCCAATGTGCGTTCACCGCGATGTTGCCAAACACGGATGCGACCATCATGATGCTGTAAACAGAACCTGGATTCATCCGAAAAAATGACGTTTTGCCATTCCAGCACCCAGGTTCATCGTTGCGTACACCATCGCAAGCGCTACTGTCTGTGATGCAGCGTCAAGAATAACTGCAGCCATGGTCTCCGAGCTGACAGTCCATGCTGCTGCAAACGTCGTCGAATTGTTCGTGCAGATGGTTGTTGTCTTGCAAACGTGCATTGCTTCTTTGTATGTTTGCACGCTGTCACTTGTTGATAGCCCAACAGTGAAATCCGCAGCAAAGCAATGTTCGGAATGGTGACCATCTCACACGTCCAACGATTCTCTTCAGCCGCTGTTAGTTCCTTTCTTTCAGGACCTTATCCGGCTGCAGCGATGTCGGAGTTTTTATGTTTTATAAGATTCCTGATATTCAAGGTGCACTCGTGAAATTTTCATATGGTGAAATCTCCACATCATCTCTACCTTCGGGGTTGCTGTACCCGATCTCCCATGCTCCGACTGTAACACCTCGTTCAAACTCATTTAAATCGTGATAATCTGCCATTGCAGCAGCAGACCTAACCCTGCGCCTGATACCTGTTGTCTTACATTGTAGTCGCCGACCGCAGCGGCGTTTTCTGGGTGTTTACATATCACTGTGTATGCATACGCATGCCTATACCAGTATGTTTGGCTCTCCAGTGTATCTAACTTGTGGATCATTCGAAAAACTGAAACAAGTGTGGATCAAGGATCAAAGTGAGCCATGGAAATATGACATGTTTCGAAATTGCATTGAGTATTTGCCTAAGGTGTTATGGAACAGAGTGGACTTGAGAGTTTTAGTTGTAAAATATTGTTCACTGGAACTTCGTTCGAGCTAGTAACGGTGTTAAACGTCGTAGGGAGATGGGAAGACGTGTGTGAAACGAGGGAGGGGCGATTGCAGTTTAATTGGGACGCCGTACAAAGGCGTGCTCACTAATTACTCTGCTGTGGGGGCTTCCCCGGGGTGGCGTAGGCCGCACACGCCGACAACTCGACAGCGTGGATAGGGAACACGTAGCGCTGTCGTCGCCGTCTGAATATTGGAAGCGGGTCGCCATCTAGAATTCCCAGTGCCGCAGGTCACGAGTCGAACGCCGTGTCTATCGGTCGGTGCGCTGCTGATATCGACTGTTTGCTTGACTCGCCTTGTGACATACAGACCTAGTTCTCGGCGGGCCCCTCACTCCTATCTCTGTGATTGCACTCACTGGCCTCCTATCGCAGTACCGACAATTGACATGGGCTCGATAACTCACCGAATGGATGTGTCTTATGTTTGCGAACGCAACGTACAATCAATCTGATGACGTCTCTTCTCTATTGGAGACCTGTCAAGTGTTGGAAACATGAGTATATCGCCCCAAATTTGCGACTGGATAGGGGATTTCCTGTCAGAGAGGACACAGTTTGTAGTTAACGATGGTAAGGGATCGACTAAAACAGAGGTGATATTGGGCGTTCCACAGGGTAGTGTTATTGGTCCCCTGCTGTTCCTTATTTACATAAACGATTTGGGAGAAAATCTAAGTAGCTCTCTTAGGTTGTTTGCAGATGACGCCATCATTTACCGCCTAGTAAAATCATCTGAAGATCAAAACCAACTGCAGAACGATCTGAATAAGATATCACTATGGTGTAAAAATTGGCATCTTACTCTAAATAATGCGAAGTGTGCATTCATCCACAGGAGTACGAAAAGAAATCCGTTACACTTTGTTTACAAGATAAAAAAAATCAAACGTGAAGGCCGTAAACTCCACGAAATATCTAGGAACTACTATTACTTCAGACTTAAACTGGAAAGAACACGTAGATAATGTCGTGGGAAAGGCGAACCAGAGACTGCGTTTTATTGGCAGAACCCTTAAAAGATGCAACAGAACTACTAAAGAAACTGCATACACTACGCTTGTCCGTCCTTTTTTGGAGTATTGCTGCCCAGTGTGCGATCCTTATCAGGTGGGTTTGACGGAGGACATCGAAATATACAAAGAAGGGCAGCTTTTTGTATTGTCACGATACAGAGGAGACAGCGTCACGGAAATGATACAGGATCTGGGATGGGAATCATTACAACAACGGCGCTTATCGCTGCGGCGTGGTCTACTTACGGAATTCCAATCACCCACATACTCTTCGGAATGCAAACATTTATTGTTGACTCCCACTTACATAGGTAGAAATGATCATCAGAATAAAATACGCGAAATCAGAGCTGGAACGGAGATATCCAGATGTTCTTTCTTCCCGCACGCTATTCGAGAGTGGAATGGGAGACGAATAGTATAAAGGTGGTTCGATGAACCCTCTGCCAGTCACTTAAATGTGATTTGCATAGTATCGTATCATGAAGTCAAGACATAATCATCTTGTCCTATAATAGCTTCATCTCAGCAAAACTTAATGAAAATACCTGTACATTGTTGACTGATTCCCATTCCTCTGCAGCTGTTCTCACAATTTCGGAGAGCCACTTCTACATATAAATTGAACATGATGGGTAACATATGCAACCTTGTCGCAAACCTTTAGTGACATTAATAGGTTCTGATAACTTTGAATCTTGTTTAATCTGTACCAGGTTATATCCGTACATTTCAATAATAATTTGAATAAGGTGCTCATCCATATATAAATCTTTAACAGCTTACCACGGCTTAGATCTAGAGACTGCATCGTAAGCTTTTGCCAAATCTGCAAAGGAATGTGTAGCTCCTTCCCTACTGCTATCAATTTCTCCATTATTTGTTGTAACATAAGTAGGTTATCTGTGCATGATCTGTTCTGCCTAAAGTCGCTCTGGTCTTCCCCAATTGGTGACCAAAATTTTGACTAATTTTTTCAAACATTATCTTGCCAGATAAGCTGCTTATTGTAGAATTGACACTAATACCTCTACAGCAGTTTGTGTCTTTTCTATTCCCTTTCTTGAAAATAGAAACCATATAGGACTTTTTCCATTCTGACGGAATTTCAATCCTTTTATTACACTTATTCATCAGGTAAGCTATTCACTTCTTCAGATATCTTCCTCCAGCCTTCAATAATTGAACAGGAATGTTTCCTGGATCAGGTGTTCGGCCATTCTTCATTTTATTTAATGCACAATTCACTTCCTCTATTGTAATGTATGTATTTCGATCAGCTACTTCCATCTTCTCTTCATTCCCTTGTGTGTAATATGGCCTATCTTCAGTTAAAAGGTCTGCATAATGCTTTTTCCATTCCTTTAAGGGAATTATATTGTCTACTGCTTTGTTTACTTGTGTTTTCTTCATACTGGTAATTATCGTCCACACTTCTGTTATTTTCTCAATTTCAATACATTTCTGTTCCCACATCTTGTCCTTTCTAATTCTGTTTCTTCATTCGTAAAATGTTGTCTGGTAGTTTTGCCTGTCCTGTTGTGATTTAGTTGATAATCATTTTTTTGTAGAGAATTTTATTTTTCCTAATCAACATCTTCAGATCATCAGACATCCATAGAGGATCCAGTCTACCTAGACTCTTACTTTCTCTAGTGATTTTTTTTTACAACTACCCAGTCTTAATAAATATGAACCGCCGGGCCTCTAACACAGATACAGGTGGCTGTAGTACAGTAAGCGTACACGAGATATTAAAGGACGGTGCATCGGCAGAGCTTTCATTTGTAGTTCGTTGATACTTGTGGATAGGTTTCCGACGTGATTGGGGCCGCAAGAGGGAATTCACAGACTTTGACAGCTGTATAGTAGTTGGAGGTAGACTAGACAGATGGGACACTCCATTTCGGAAATCGTTGAGAAACTTAATATTCCGAGATCCAGAGTGTCAACTGTGCATCGAGAGTACCTGTTTCAGGAATTACCTCTCACAAAGGAGTTTCTTACTCTCACCAGAGACAACCTTCTCTTAATGAATGAGACCAACAGTGTGTGCTTAGAATTGGCCATGATAAGAGACAACCAACCTGCGTAAAACAGCAACAGAGATCAGTGAGGGACGTACGACTGACGTATCCTTTAGGACAGACTTTTTGAGCTTGCGAGCACACCCTAGCTCAGGTGGGCAGCGCTTCTCGGCCGTGAGCTGTTGACGCTCGGGTACACGGCTGCGGCTGCAGCTAGCGTGAATGCGAGGGAAGCGGCCAGCTGGGCTGGCAGACGCTCTCCAGTTCCAGCTGTGGGCACAATTGTTTTTGAGGTAGCTACAACTGAGACTGCCATTTTTCTCGATGAAAATGTGGCACACGTGACTAGAGATGGGCAATCTGCTCCTGAACTGATTCAAAGAGCCAGATCCTTCTGAGGAGTGAGTGATGGATGAATCCAAAACAAAGAGTGGTAATTCATCCGATCAGAAAAGTCCCTCTGGTGACAGCAATGAGCTGCATAAGTTCAGACGTTTCCTAAACCCCTTGCCACATGCTTCAGAAGTTTCCTAAGCTACAAAATAAATGTGGTATAGACCATGCGCAAGTATAAAACTGCAAAAAATGAGCTCCTAAACACATGCAGCGCCTCCGCGCTGCGAGTCGAGAATCAGTGAGTCGAGAGTTGGCAAGTCGCGCAAGCAGTATGATTCAGTGAGCGCGCGGCTCCCGACTGCCGCTGGCTCGCTGCTCTGCATGATTCCGTCGATCGAGGCGATCCGACCGCCAACTGAGTCGGTGAGTTAGCTGGTTCACCGGTTCACCTCTCCCCACCACTCTCCCGACTCTCGCTTGCGTAGCAGGCCGTGTGGCGCCCTGCTCATTGTTGCTCCCACTCCTCTGGCGAACCGCACGGCGCAGAACAAAGCGACTCCCCGCATCTCTCTGTACTCTCAACTCCTGTGTTCTGATAAAGCTTGTAGCTCGCTTGCAGAAACGATCATCTGAAGCAACAGAAACCGTCATATAGGCAAATGTCCTACTCTGAATAGTATTCGAGATGAAACGTTTTTATTTCATGTTATATGTTTTTCTTAATAACAGTAAATTTGCAGTCTGTAGCAAAAACGCGTTACAGTATAAAATTAAACTCTATAAAATTTCCGAAAAAAAGATCCTACTCCATTTTTCTCGAAGATTTGTAGTTTACATGAAGGGAGCAAAAGACACAAAGTCTTGTGCAGTCTGCATTCTCTGTTGCTTAGATTTTGTAAGCCCATATCACACAGTTTCCTGACTTGATAGACAAGTGTCCTGTAGAATGAAACTTTCACTCTGCAGCAGAGTGTGCGCTGATATGAAACTTCCTGGCAGATTAAAATTGTGTGCCGGAACCGGGACTCGAACCTGGGACCTTTGCCTTTCGCAGGCAAGCGCTCTACCGACTGAGCTACCCCGACACGACTCACGATGCCGCCTCACAACTTTACTTCCGCCAGTACCTCGCCTCCTACTTTCCAAACTTCACAGAAGCTCTCTTGCAAACACGCAAGACTAGCACTCCTGGAAGAAAGGATATGGTGGAGACATGGCTTAGCCACAGCCTAAGGGATGTTTCCAGAATGAAACTTTCACTCTGCAGCGGAGTGTGCGCTGATAAAGCATGCGTCTTTTATGCATCTACAATATGGCACATTGAAAACAATGACTATAAACCGAATAACAAAGAAAATAACAATGTGCATTAATGTTTTCTATCTCTGAAACCATTCAGTTTCGGGAATGTGTCCATTTGAAATTTTTGCTGCTGGTGTCAAATCTTTGATAGTAACAACAAACTTGTTTCCCAAGAGAGAGAGAGAACACTAGGATGTCAAACGAGATGTGTCTAAAATTACGTTTCTGAGTAAAATATCTTGCTACAATGTTTCATTACGACTTTAATGTGTTTGGTACAGCAGGATGTGAGTGTTTGCAATTAAAGATAAAATATATTCGGAAACACTTAAAAATAATTTGACTTGCTCTGTATAGAGGATATATAAAAATTTGCACAAATAACAGGTGAAATGGTTGTAGTTACAGGAATTAAAATATAAGATGGAACGGAAATCGTATCAGCAACTGCAAAACTTAGAATATAGGAGCCCAGAACGCTACCCCTGTACTACACCGACTGTAAAAGTATCACCGCAGTTATTTACGTAATTATTTGTTTCGGTAAGACTCTCTTCGAACTTGTTGATGGTTTGTACTCACAAAAGAAAAACTCATTGACGACATAGTCGAAAGTATCTGTACTCGTCGTATTTTCGAAGAATTTGGGTGGAGATCTTCACAGTCTTTTTTGTATTTGATGTTATGAATGAAATAGTCCACGAACATTTCTCGCTTTGTTAATTTAATGAACATTACACATTGGACGCCTTATTTCCTAAATTAAATTCAACTTTGTTGCTCACTCTGGAGCTATCATTATTTTACTGTTTATGGGTGCCAGACTTTAGATTTTAGAAACAGCGGATCGTTTCTAGCGGCCATCTTGTAGCGAGAATTTGTCGAGTCACGTAAGACACCCGGCCGTGTCGCCGAATGTTGCTGCTTGTAGCTGCCGTGTCGCGTCGTTGAATATCGCGCGCTGTCGCTCGCTTTTGTCGCTCACGTAGTACGTGGCATTAGTGCGCATGACTATTTCGCTGCGGCAGTTCCACGTCCTGCATGGACCTCAAATGTTCAAATGTTTGTTAAGCTTATGGGACTTAACTACGGGGTCATCAGTCCCTAAACTTACAAACTACTTATGAACTACTTACGAACTAGGACGGCACAAATATCCATGCCCGAGGGGGGATTCGAACCCCCGACCATAGTGGCCGTGCTGACCGTGACTGGAGCGCCTCAGTCACCTCGGCCACCGCGGCCGGCCATGGACCTCTCACGCTATCACGTTTCATTCAACTTGCTCTAACTCGCAAACTACTCACTGTATAAATATGGAACTAGTATCATCTCATTCTGCAAAATATTGCATTTTTTGAATGAAAGTTTAAAAATAATAATTTTTTCTTTTTGCAATTATTTCAAATGCAAGAATATTTAAATTTAATTTTTAATGTAGGCGTGACTAACAAATTTTAATTCTCGAAACTACTAAGTACTAACAATAAAATTATTACTCTTCTTTCACGATATGGCCAAATCAGATAAAGGTATAGTGACAAAAAAGCAATGTGTCATCGTTTTACGTTTTTGATCAATTGGTGAGTTGGCGAGCCATGAAAAAGAACTAGTTCATCCCAGTCTGATCCGATTCGATGTCTGATGTCTGAAAAGATCGGTTTTGCCCATCTCTACACGTGACACCAGATAATCCTCAGCGATAATATTATGTCTTATAATTAATGTAAAAGCTTTGTGATCCTGAATATCAACGATTTCACTTCATGTCTACAATTCAATAAAGCGTGTTAATGGTGGCATTATTTTACATTTTTAAATACCTGTTCAATGGAAGCCATGTAAAGAGTATTTCTTACGAAGTGTATAACGAATTTTCCCATTTTTTTTTTTTTTTTTTTTTTTTATAAATTTAGCAGTTGAGGCTACAGTATCAAAGGAAGTCATATTATGACTGATATATCGCGCTGAATTGCATCTCAATTTCCACCTTGCTAATCGTAAATATGGCAAAATTAATCTTACAATGAACTTCGTGACTAAGATTTCTGTCTTCAAGAAAAGTATATTTGTCATTTAAGGAAAGAGAAAGGGAAACCTACGATTTGGAGAAAGCTTTTGACAATGTCGAATGGAATACACACTTCCAAATTCTGAAGGTATCAGGGGTAAAATATTAGGGAGCGAAAAGTTATATTCAACCTACACAAAACCCAGACAGCGGTTATTAGAGTCGAAGGGCAAGAAAGGGACGCAGAGGTTGGGAAGGGAGTGAGACAGGGTTGTTAAATCTGTACAGTGAGCAGGCAGTGAAGGAATGGAAGGAGAAATTTGGAGAGGGAATTAAAGTGCAGGGAGCAGAAATAAAAACATTGCGATTTGCCGATGACATAGTAATTCTGTCAGATACCGCAAAAGATCTGGAAAAGCAATTAAATGGGATGGACAGTGTCTTGAAAGGAAGATATAAGATGAACATTAACAAGAGTAAAACTAAGGTAATGGAATGTAATGTCAGAAAATCAGGCGATGCTGAAGGAATTAGATTAGGTAATGATACAATAAAAGTAGTAGATGAATTTTGTTATTTGGGTAGCAAAATAACTTCTGATGGCCGAAGTAAAGACGATATAAAATGCAGAATGGCTATAGGAAAAAAAGCGTTTCTAAAGAATCGAAACTTGTTAACATCCAATATTAATTTAAATGTTAGGCAGTCCTTTCTGAAAGCATTTGTCTGGAGTGTAGCATTTTATGGGAGTGAAAAGCGGACGATAAGGAGTTCAGATAAAAAGATGATAGAAGCTTTTGAAATGTGGTGCTACAAACGAATGATGAAAATTAGATGGGTAGATCACGTAACTAATGAGGAGGTGAGAGAATTGGGGAGAAAAGGAGTTTCTGGCATATCCTGACTAAGAGGAGGGATAGATTGGTTGGACAGAATTGAGACATCAAGGAATTGTCAACTTAGCATTAAAAGAAAGCGTGTGGGGTAAAAATCGTAGAGGGAGACCGAGGGACGAATACATTAAGCAGATTCAAAAGGATGTAGGTTGTCGTACATATTCTCAGATGAAGAGGCTTGCACAGGACAGGGTAGCGTGGAGAGCTGCATCAAACCAATCTGCGGACTGAAGACCACAACAACAACATCTCCTGGATCATGTATCGTACTATGATATAAATTCAGAGGTAAAGTCAGCAGTATTTGTGTATTATCTAATTAATATATCTTGAGAACACAATAGTCGATGAATAAAGGCTTGTACTTCATGGGTTACATATGGGGCAGTTTTCATTGTTTATGACGTCATATTTCCTGAACTACGTATCACAGGTGGTTATTACACCAATATCGATTTTTGCATAACGGTAAAGCATATTCGTACCAAATTTGATTGAATACCATCCATTAGTTTAGGAAGAAATTTGGAACATTGTCGCATGATGTGGCAGTTTTTCGCGAATTTCATTGTTTGTGACGTCATATTTTCTTAAGTGTGTATGGTGAGTGGTTCTTATCCGCACAGCGATTGTTGTCTGAAGGCCTAAGCAATTTATGTACCAAGTTTGAATGAAATCGGTCGTAGTTTAGGAGGAGATAAGGAACTTAATACATACATACATTTTCATAATATGTGTTGCTTAGACTTTTATAGGACAGAAGCAAAACAGGTCACCCGGGTACATGTTTATCGCCTCCGACGCGAAACGAGTGATGAGGCTTATAATAGAAGTGAGCAGGCTTTGAAAGCCCTCCACCTGAGCGGGACTGTGGCGCCAGCAGCTGGCACCGTTAATGTGTTTATAATGGCCCTCACTTCCGCAGTCCGAGTCATAAACCGGGAGTCGAGAACGCCGATGGAGGGGCTCCGATGACGCATGAATTTACAACGCTTTGAACAAATAAACACGGCAAGTTCCCGCTGGCATTCCACTCAACGCCCAGGATCTCGAACTGATTATTTCGTTTCGTTACGCATCACGTGAATTCTAAAACGCGAGGAGAATTGTGCAAGGATAGCGCCTACAATGGACCTTTGAGATACTTATTTTATTTATTTATTTTGCGTTCGATATGCCACATGCCTTACAGTACTAAACACATTCAAAACGAGAAACTAAATTAACATACAAATCTAACAAAACATTATTCATTATGAAATGAGTTATACTTATTACAATGCTTATAAATTAAGAATTAAAGGGAACACAAATTTGTCAAAATAATTTACACCTAAACGGAACCTCTTAAATTACAAAGCCAAGAAATGGTAGTGTCTGTATGTCTATGCAGATCCTCCAGCGAACCGTCCCGAAAACCATGAATTTTACAGTCAAATATGTGCTGTATCGTCTGCATTTCGCCGCAGTCACAGTGAGGATCGTCCACGTAGCCCCACTTGGCCATCAGCTCGTTGCACCGTCCAACACCGGTTCTCATTCTATTTAATGTCACCCAGGTTCTTCGAGGGAGGTTGAAACCAGGAACACGATGAGCCGGGTTCTTAATGAGGTGTCCATTGTGAACAGCCATAGGTGGTTCCATTCTGTTACGGTGTTCCGATTGTTCGACGAGTGGTTCCAGAAGGGATTTCTAGACACTAATCGTGTCGGGTCATGTAGATCAGCGTGTATGGAAAATGTGATGTCAGCAGCAATTTTTTCCCTTCCTCTCTGGACTGCGTGTTGTCTGCGGAGTGACGGAGGTTCAATATTTGCCAGCACAGAGAGCCATGGTGTAGGAGTAGGTCTCAACGTTCCAGTCATTGTTGCCGGCCGCGGTGGCCGAGGTGACTGAGGCGCTCCAGTCACGGTCAGCACGGCCACTACGGTCGGGGGTTCGAATCCCCCCTCGGGCATGGATATTTGTGCCGTCCTAGTTCGTAATTAGTTCATAAGTAGTTTGTAAGTTTAGGGACTGATGACCCCGTAGTTAAGTCCCATAAGCTTTACAAACATTTGAACATTTTGAACCAGTTATTGTTCGCAAGGTGTCATTTAGGCGGACATCTACTTTGTTGACGTGCGAACTGTTAGCCCATACAGGTGCGCAGTATTCTGCAACGCTGTAGATTAGAGCCATAGAGGAAGTGTGAAGTCTCGTAGCATTGCTTCCCCAGGTAGAACTGGGATACTAAACCAGTGAAAGTTCGATTACAGCCTCTGATGATGAGAAACAGTTGTCATCACACACACACAAAAAAAAAGCAACACGATGAGAGTATTTCAGATTCATTCTTTACGCTGGAATCCCTATGTGGGGTTGCGGGAGTTCTGGCTTGGCGCTTGCCTGTCTCATTGCATACGCAGTTTTAGCGCAGACGGAACGCCGTTCAGTCTACCTTTACTAGAGGACATCGCCAGTCAGCAACCTTGGGAAAGGGGAATATGGGCAGTGTGGCGTTGGGTATTTCTAGTTGGTTAGTGTGCGCAGTATTATTTCTGTTTCCACGTTGGCAATGTAAGACATTCTTTCTGTACACTAGTTGCAGAGGATCTTACCAATACCTCGTTTAAATTACACATTTTGTAAATAGTTGCATAATGAACTTTTCTTTAGATTGTAATACTCGGGACTATATATGTCATTGTGCAATGTTTTCTGCTTATGTGTTGTTATTATGGTCTTCAGTCCAGAGACTGGTTTGATGCGGCTCTCCACCCTACTCTATCTTGAGCAAGCCGTTTCATCTCCTCATAAGAACGGCAACCTACACCCACTTGAATGTGCTTACTATACGCATCTCTTGGTCTCCCTCTGCGATTTTTACCCCACACACTTCCCTCCAATGCTAAATTTACGATTCCTCGGTGTCTAAGAATGTGTCCTACCAAGCGATCCCTTCTTTTAGTCAGGGTATGCCAAAAAATCCTTTTCTCACCAATTCTGTTCAGTACCTCTTCATTAGTTATGCCAGCTACCCACCTAATCTTCAGCATTCTTCTGTAGCACCACATTTCAAAAGCCTCTATTCTCTTCCTGTCTGCAGTACTTATCGTCCATGTTTCACTCCCGTACAAGGCAACACTCCACACAAATGCCTTCTTTTGTGATTACTAACATAGAAATACTTATTTAAAAGTAACCTCTCGAATTAATCGGTATTTTCACACTAGACAACCACCTCATTAGTCCACAGGCTAACTTCCCGTTTGATGTGTGAGTTAATGAACTGTGACCATGATTTAGGAAAAACATTTCAAAATTTTCAATGAACGTCACGGGGTGGCTTTCTAACTTCTCAGAAGAGAGAGTTTGAAACTGTCGGTATTTAAGAATACTCTTTTCCTTTTTTCTAAGTAAGTCGACTGAAGGATTTTGGCCATTATCTAATAGAGTCATAAAAAGTATATTGTGAGAGCTAGCCATCTGACAAAAAATTTTCTATCCTCTTGTCTGTGATTTATCGTGATTTCTGGGCTTGTTTAAAACTTGTCTTAAAGAGGGAATGAAGCACTCTGCTAATTTATAGGTCTGTCTCCATGGATTGCTGATGTGCAGAACGTCAGAAGTGTGAAGCTTGCAGCCCAAATTACTGATCCTTGCGTGGAAGGTAATTGGTAGGGAATGGTTTGATACTTTTTATTGTGCAAGCAAATTTAGCATGGTATACCATCTGAAATTTTATTTATAAATAGTAAGTGGGTACATAATTTTCATCATTTTTCGGAAAATAACGCTTTGTGGTCTTCAGTTCGGAGACTGGTTTGACTGGTTTGACCTTACTCTCTCCTGAGCAAGCCTCTTCATCTTCTCATAACAACGACAAACTACATCCATCTGAATCTGCTTCCTGTATTCGTCTCTTGGTCTTCCTCTGAGATTTTCCTTCCAAACATCTCCTCCAATGCTAAATTTATGATTCCTTCATGTCTAAGAATGTGTCCTACCAATCGATCCTTTCTTTTAGTCAATGTATGCCGAAAATTCCTTTTCTCCCCAATTCTCTTCAGTACCTCGTCATTAGTTACATGATCTACCACCTAATCTTCAGCATTATATCATTATCAATTGTAACTGTATTAACTGAAGCTAAGATGTATGCATATAATGTTGAACACTTGAAAATGCTGAATTTAAAAAAAATAATAATAATAATTCAAAAAGTATAAAAAGGTGCTAGTGGAAAATAAGCTCACACTAAGTAATTACAAAGTATGCATATTCATTTATAGTGAATTATACAGATCAATGATTAGAACCTATAAACATGAAATATATATAGCACAGTTAAATAAGATAGTGTTAAGTGCATATCATGATAAAAAGTACATTTAACATGATGGAATAAATACACTTCCACTGGGACATTATAATTTAGTATATCTTTACTGTAAATAAAATAAACATATTAGCATTGCATATTATTATTTATATTCTATCGTAAATCACGATAATCACATGGGATGGCTATCCTCCACAAACTTGGCACACTGTAATAAATAAAATACACAATATTATTGCATTTGTTTCATATATTTAAACAATATCATGTTCATTATTATATCTTTGAACTTGGTGTTTGCATAAGTGGGTGCAAACATTTAACAGAACATACAGTATTACCCACTGAACAATTTTAGGCTGGGAACCTGGGGTTGGAGAATCCAGCTTAAGGAGATAATAGGAATGACCGAAATTTCCTTCAATTTACAAGCGCAGAGTCTTCGTCCTTTTTAAAAATCTTCACAAGCAGGGATCTATCCTGCATTGAGAGACCCATGACATTATGCAATTAGAGGCGAATGCAATATATCGTGATTTGCAACGTATGCCACTTACCTCTTTCAGGGTTGATGGTACAGTTTGTGGACCACCATTCGCCCTTCCATAAATGCATGGCGGTACGAAAACCGTATCACACAATGTTGTATCTCTGACTCATCCAGCATGAAAGTTCATTTCCTGAACCACCCGTTGTATTTAAGCTGGTAGATACCACAGTGACCAAGAGGTGTCAGAAGTAGTGTTTCTCATCTATGGTGAAAGGTATTTCCCACAGCGTGTACAGCCACATGGTTTATTTCCCTCTGCGGGTGAGTGCATGTTTTGTCTCTCCTTATGTAAGATAGTGTTGATTCATCTTTCATACAGGAAAAATAATGATGTCTATACATTTGGAATCACTGTAAACTTCACGGTTCTTGGATTTATTGTATATAAATGGATAATTCATGAGTAAGTCAGAGTTAAAAATTTATGCCATTATGAATCAAAGGTCTTTCACATAACTCAAGGCGTTACCTTCCATTTCTGCTAATAATGTAACACTTTATGGAAATTCTGAAGGATGATGAGTTACTGGCTGAACTATGTAGAAATACCCTCAGGTCACAGTTCATCAGCTGAAGAGGCAGATTTTAGTGATGACGCCCCAGGGTAGGGGTACACTTAATTTACTACCACTGTTTCGAAAATTTTTAAAAAAAATATTATAAAGATTATTAACATTCTCATTATAATGTAATTATATACCAAGTCACCAATTTCTTTTATAAAATTGTCAACAAATAAAAGTCTTGTGCAACAAGGGTCTAAATTTGTCTTACATCGATGTGCGTGAAAGAGTTACAGAGCCATCTACTGATAAAGTTTGGATATTTTGCCTTTTGCTAATGCCTTTGCATTTCACTCTTCGTCAAGTACGTTCAGTTCAAATTTGCAGAAATTTTGTCTCGTGGTTTTTTTTTTTTTTCACATAATTTTGAAAGTGGGACTATATATATACAGGGTGCTCCATTGATAGTGACTGGGCAAAAAATCTCACGAAATAAACAAAAAAACTACAAAGAACTAAACTTTTCTAGCATGAAGGGGAAAAACAGATGGCGCTATGGCTGGCCTGCTAGATGGCACTGCCATACGTCAAACGTATATCAACTTCATTTTTTAAAGAAATAGGTACCCCCATTTTTATTACATATTCGTCTAGTACGCAAATAAATATGAATATGAATGTTTTATTTGGAACACTTTTTCGCTTTGTGATAAATGGCGCTGTAATATTCAAAAACATATTGCTCTCAATTTTAGACGAACAGAGGGTAACAGGTAGGTTTTTTAAATTAAAACACAGAACGATAGTACGTATGAACTTTATTTTGGTTGTTCCAATGTGATACATGTACTTTTGTGAAATTATCATACATCATGAGAACGCATGCTGTTACTGTGTGATTACATGTAATTACCTCATGACTTCAATAAATATTCAAAATAAAGTCCTTCAACTTAAATGCATTTGGAAATATCCGTAACGAAATTCCTCTCAATAGCGAATAGTTCGCCTTCAGTAATGTTCTCACATGCATGTTTTCAGGCGGTGAATCACGATAATAAAGATCCTTCAATTTTCCCCACAGAAAGAAATCCGGGGATGTAAGATTCGGTGAACGTGCGGGCCATGGTATTGTGTTTCTATGACCAATCCACCTGTCATTAAATATTCCATTTAACACCGCTTCAACTGCACGCGAGCCTTGTGCCGGACATCCATCGTGTGGAAAATACATCGACATTCTGTCATACAATGAATCATCTGGTAGTAAAATCGGCAGAACATTACGTAAGAAATCAGCATACATTGCACCATTTAGATTGCCATCAATAAAACGGATCAATTATCCTTCCTCTCATAATGTCGCAAAATACATTAACCCTCCAAGATCGTTGATGTTCCACTTGTCGCAGACATCGTGGATTTTCCGTTGCCCAATAGTGCATATTATGCTGGTTTACGTTACCTCTGTATGTGAACAGAACACATGAAAAAATCTGTTATGGTCCCGTAATTTATTTTGTGCCCAGTGGCAAAACACGATGTTCAAAGTCTTCGTCATGTAAATCCTGGTGCATGGAAATATGGTACAGGTGAAATTTATGGTGATGTAGAATTCTCAACAACGACGTTTTTAAGATTCCCGATTCCCACTCAGTTTGTCTGCTACTGATGTGCGGATTTGTCGCTACTGCAGTTAAAACACTTATTTGCGCATCATCATTTGTTGCAGGTCGTGGTTGACGTTTCACTTGTGGCTGAACACTTCCTGTCTCTTTAAACAACGTAACTATCCGACGCAAGGTCAGGACATTTGAATGATGTCTTGCAGGATAACGACCAAGATACATAGCACAGGCCCGTTGGGCAATTTGATCACAATAGCCATACATAAATACCATATCGACGTTTTCTGCAATTGGTGAACGGTCCATTTTAACACGCATATTGTATCACGAAGCAAACATACATTCTTCCGCAGCCGTTACATGCAGCGCGAAGAGAAAGATTGATCTGGTGCTGCAGTCGGTCTCAGTACACATGAGCCGCCAGGCCTGACGTCACGTCTGCGCATGCGCACTAGCGAACAGACGACTGCGCCGCCTCTCTGCGCACGTTCCAGCGCGGCAGAATCCCACATCAGCACACGGAGCTGGTTTCCAGCTTTCGCGGCGAGAGCGCTCCAAAATGCGTTTTCATCCTTATTACTAGCATTCTAATACGCATTGGAAGTGAACTGGCATAATTTTATTGTGATATCAGGCTCGTATTCCAAGAGAAAGGATGTAATTTTATAGCGATTTCTCGCTTGCATTCGAAGAGAAAAGGCATAATGTTAGTAATATATTTTCAGTGTGCTGCAGCACATTAGCACATTATCACCAGCCGCCACTGGATATTTCTCCAATCACCTATATCGTTTTTAGAGTTATGCCTGCACTTCTGTTATCAGTGTTTTTGTTTTGTAACAGGAGCCTACCTCGTAAACCTACCTTCTGTCAGCTTAAAAGTGCCACGAAAAGCAGTCACAGTAATTCTATCTTAAATGGAAATTACCTTGTTCGCAGTTTAGCCTGACACTGGACAGGAAAGGGGCGTGGCGCAGCGGAAGTGCACTCTGACGATGACAGTAGGTTCCTCGGAACGTGGCTTCCAGGAAAGCACGCGCGGGCGGTCGGTAGTCGAACCACCACGTGTACTCCGGTTATCTGCCATCTCCCGTAACAATAAGTGCGCTTACCTGTCAGCGCACCTGCTACGAACACTAAGCTATGCAATCACAGACCGTGGCGCGAATACAAAATAAGTCGGCTCGAGTTCCAGATAGTCGATGCGTTCTCTACAGGCAACGGTGGAGCTGTTGGAATGGATTAGCTTCGTGGCTGTAAATAAACGGAATAGATGATATTGCGTGCGCATCTGTTGCACAGTGGTAGTGAGCCAGATTACGAATCTAAAGGTCGCGGGTTCTATCCCCGTCAGGTCCTAGGATTTTTATCTGTCACTTTCCACTTCTTTCACCTCTGGCAGTATTGCTCATGTGAAAATACCGAGTAGCACCGTGGTTGGGCTGGGTAAGTCAGTTCGAAGGTCGGAGGAAGGCAACGGCATACCACCTCCAAACAGGACCATGCCAAGTAAAGCACTGTGGAGTTCAAACCAATCTTCGGATTGTCGACTGCTTTGCCTTTTTACCTTATGATATTGTTTAATTAATGTATAATAATGTCTTTTGTGTCGTATGCCTATGTCCAGTGAAGATATTGTGTGTTGATAACTGATTCCACTGTCGCCGTATTCTTACAGTACAATGCAAAACGACGATTAATGTTCAGATCTGATATAACTGAGAAGCAATATCTGGTTATTACTCGTATTAACAGTTATTGTAGGCAACAGTGGCGTAACTAGGACTTAGGTTTGGGGAGGGGGGGATAGATCTGCTTGACGAGCAAAATTTTGGTCAGTTTCCAGACAGACTACCATCTACCACTCCCGTTGAAGAAACTAATTGACTCCTATCCAATGAAAGCTTGTGGTAAAACACCCCAAGTTTCAAATCTTTACCTTCACCAGATTGCTGTTTTACGATTTCTTTCTTCTTTTTTTTCGTTTCTGGGGGGGGGGGGGGGGTACTATCCTCCTCATCCCCCCCTATATTTACGCCGCTGGTAGCAACGTATTAAGAAGTAATTCAGAATAATTTCATAGTATTTTATACAGTTTGACTGTATTATGGTGTTGTTGTTGTTGTTGTGGTCTTCAGTCCGCAGACTGGTTTGATGCAGCTCTCCACGCTACCCTGTCCTGTACAAGACTCTTCGACAACCTACATCCTTTTGAATCTGCTTACTGTATTCGTCCCTCGGTCTCTCTCTACGATTTTTACCCCACACACTTCCTTCTAATGCTAAGTTGACAATTCCTTGATGTCTCAGAATGGGTCCAACCAATCTATTCCTTCTCTCAGTCAGGATATGCCAGAAACTCCTTTTTTCCTCAATCCGGTTAAAGCACCTCCTCATTAGGTACGTGATCTACCCATCTAATTTTCATCATTCGTCTGTAGCACCACATTTCAGAAGCTTCTATCATCTTTTTATCTGAACTCCTTATCGTCCGCTTTTCACTCCCATACAATGCTACACTCCAGACAAATGCTTTCAGAAAGGACTGCCTAACATTTAAATTAATATTGGATGTTAACAAGTTTCGATTCTTTAGAAACGCTTTTTTTCCTATAGCCATTCTGCATTTTATATCGTCTTTACTTCGGCCATCAGAAGTTATCTTGCTACCCAAATAACAAAATTCATCTACTACTTTTATTGTCTCATTACCTAATCTAATTCCTTCAGCATCGCCTGATTTTCTAACATTGCATTCCATTACCTTCTTTTTAATGTTCATCTTATATCTTCCTTTCAAGACACTGTCCATTCCATTCAATTGCCCTTCCAGATCTTTTGCGGTCTCTGACAGAATTACTATGTCATCGGCAAACCACAATGGTGAGGAATTAATAAAAAAAGAAAAAAAAAGTAATTCGAAATAATTTCGTTGTCTTTTATATATTTTGACTGTATTATGGCGAGGAATTTAAAGAAAAGTCACAAATAGTAGTGTTGATAGAGGATTTCCCCTAATGCCCCTACCAAAAACCTAGAAAACTTCATATTTTTTACGCTATACTCTAATGAAGATTCGGATAGAAGTCGGCTATCATGCCTAAAACTAACGCCGCAAATATTGCGGAAATGGAGAGTTGCTGCTGACGTGCTGTTTTCACAGGATTGGATTATTAGTAGTCAAGGGATCGTATTGTCAATCATTATACAGATTTTATTAATACATAGAACGATTTTTTTTCCAAACATACACTTTTGAAAATGGAACAATGCCTATTGACATTAACAAACTAAAATATCGTATCGTGAAATGTTTCCACAAATACACTTGTTCAGTACCTATGGTAGCACACACTTAAGAACAACACGACTATGTACACTACTGATATGGTTTCTGACCAGTAGAGAGACAATTGACTATTTCGAAATTTCCTACTGAAGCGGCGATACACGCTTCCATTGTGGTACAGAAAGCTGCACACTTGTTAGCATTTCAGCCGAGATTTACAAGCAGGCTGCAGTAATACGTCGTTGTATACCATCAGGTGTAGTTGGTACGTCTTTATAAATAACATCTTTCAGCTTTCTCCACAGAAAATAAATCGAGTGGAGCCAAATTCTGGCAAACGGGCCGCCCAAGGTACAGGTCTTCTGCGTCCAAACCAATGATATGGGAACAAGTCGTGAAATCGTCTGTTTACGGCCCATTCTTCTATGATGGAAAGACAAAGTGTGCGGCGAAAAATCGCAGAGGGAGACCAAGAGACGAATTCAGTAAGGAGGTTCAAACAGATGTGGGTAGTCTTTATTACAAGGAAATGAAGAGGCTTTCTCAGGATAAAGTATGGCGGAGAGCTGCACCAAACTAGTCTCCGGACTGAAGACCAAAACAACAACTTAGGTACCACTATCCCGTATTTCCAATTCAAAGAGGCGGCAACCCTACTGTGCTCGTAGTCTACGTATTATATGATAGGCGTGTTTAGACCGTTTCATTAGTGTATTTACTTAAATATTCATTAGTAATTTAATTGTTCGGTACCTGGAGCACAGTGATAAACACATCACAGCTTAATACTTTACCTTCAGATCTGTACATCATTCTTTAGTGTCTTCAAAGCTGCGATTCACTATTTTCGATTAATAAAACATCAATATTCGGTAGAGATGAAACCATTTTCTATAGATGTGTTAATGTTTTGATGGTTATTTGGTAAGGACAACATATTTTTACTTTTCAGTAAATAATAATTCGAATCTGGGTATGTTTTCAAAGATGTTGTATTATTACTTTGAACCTTATGTTTTAATAGGGTTAAGGCGATGCTGAAGGAATTAGATTAGGTAATGAGACAATAAAAGTAGTAGATGAATTTTGTTATTTGGGTAGCAAGATAACTTCTGATGGCCGAAGTAAAGAAGATATAAAATGCAGAATCGCTTTGGGAAGAAAAGCGTTTCTATAGAAGCGAAACTTGTTAACATCCAATATTAATTTAAATGTTAGGCAGTCCTTTCTGAAAGCATTTGTCTGGAGTGCAGCATTGTATGGGAGTGAAAAGCGGACGATAAGGAGTTCAGATAAAAAGATGATAGAAGCTTTTGAAATGTGGTGCTACAGACGAATGATGAAAATTATATGGGTAGATCACGTAACTAATGAAGAGGTGCTTAACCGAATCGGAGAGAAAAGGAGTTTCTGCCATATCCTGACTAAGAGAAGGGATAGATTGGTTGGACACATCCTGAGACATCAAGGAATTGTCAACTTAGCGTTAGAAGGAAGTGTGTGGGGTAAAAATCGTAGAGGAAGACCGAGGGACGAATACAGTAAGCAGATTCAAAATCAAATGTTCAAATGTTTGTTAAGCTTATGGGACTTAACTACGGTGCCATCAGTCCCTAAACTTACAAACTATCTATCAACTACCTTATACTTAGGACGGCACAAATATCCATGCCCGATGGGGGATTAGAACCCCTGACCGTAGTGGCCGTGCAGACCGTGACTGGAGCGCCTCAGTCCCCTCGGCCACCGCGGCCGGCTAAGCAGATTCAAAAGGATGTAGGTTGCCGAACGTATTCTCAGATGAAGAGACTTGCACTGGACAGGGTAGCGTGGAGAGCTGCATCAAACCAGTCTGCAGACTGAAGACCACAACAATAACAGGATTAAGGAGCATGATGAAGAATTTACCAGAATTCGACAGAGATATGTAGGTGTGATGGGCATGCATAGAGAAATTAACGACTAGAGTTTCAGATAAATTGGATGAATTATGTAAGAGAAAGACTTTCACAAAGTGAGCAACTCATCTACGTGCTGGTCCACCTTTGGCCCTCATGGAAGCAGTTATTCGGCTTGACGTTGGTTGGTAAAATTGTTGGATGTTCTCCTGGGATGTATCGTCCAATTGGCGAAATAGAATCCCTTAGTGGTGAGAGGACGCGTCAATAATGCTCCAACAGTTGTCAGTTGTGCAATGTGACAGATATCCGCATAATCTGCGCACAGGGCCGGCGCAAGGCACGTGCGAAACGTGCGGCCGCACAGGGCGGCACTTTCCGAGGGGCGGCAAATCCGCCGTCCCCCTTTTTAAATTTTTTTAGGACAAACTCAATATTAATGCTCAAGAGGGCATTCAAAACCAAACCTCGGAGGGAGCGGCTTCGGGTTTGGGAATTGTGGCTGGCGCCTCGACTACCTGCCGGTCGCCCCTGATGAACATGGGGAGGAGGAGGAGTAATTTCTAGCTCGTCACTGTGGCAGCACCGTCCTGTTTACGCCGGAGGGACAGAGAAGGGGAAGAAGTCTGGCGTACACGCCAGTATTCTTATGAGTCGACCGCTGTAAACCTGTTACGCGCCGTGCGTTTTCTTAACTAATTTTGCAGAAGACGAAATCTAATTTGGAAATTCGAATACAGTGTTCGATACTGCGATTACGTGTTACGCCTGAAGCAATTTTGCTAAGCCCTTCAATGGCATTTGAGTGTTTTATTCTTCCCGCATTATGGAAAAAAATTACTACAGTCAAACATGTCCAACGCCTACAATGGCTGGAAGTATTCCGAATGGGTAAATACGCTGCAAGTAATAACACGGGATAAAGACAATGGTAGTAAGCCTGGCATAAGTTGGGTTTCGACGTATTTTTCAAAAATTTTGCTGTCTGAATAATAGTCGGACGTTTTGATTTTGAGTCATGAAACGCCTGTCTCCGCCTGCTTGAATAACAATTAAAACTCTGACCGGCACTTTTGTTTGACAATACACTATCACTTTGCCAACATTTATTTACTGTATACTGTTTTCCGTTGAATACATTATCTGTTCACAACCACTGAAAAATGCTTATTTACGTTAACTGTAAGTTCATGCCGCGCAGGATTAGCCACGCTGGCGCTGTAGTCATGGACTTTGCAGCTGGTCCCGGCGGAGGTTCGAGTCCTTCCTCGGGCATGGGTGTATGTGTTTGTCGTTACTATAATTTAGGTTGAGTAGTGTGTAAGCATAGGGACTGATGACCTTAGCATAAGATTTCACACACAACTTAACATTTTTGTAAATTCACAAGGCTTATTAAAATTAGCTAGATTTCTTCAAGCAGGGTTGACTCCATTTTTATCTGGTGCCAGCGACTGTTTTGTACAAATCTGTAGAGAATGTCACCAATCATTCGCCATTTTTGTTTTCATTTTCCAGATCTACATAGATTTCGGGCACAGTGTGGCTTTTCTCAATGCTCTGGGGGGTGGGGGGCGGCAATTTAGCAGCTCGCACAGGGCGGCACTTGGGCTTGCGCCGGCCCTGTCTGCGCATGTGTGTTCCCGTTCCCACGGCGTATGCTGCGTCGCGCCGTTGGGCTGGTCAGTGTGAGCTGGTGATGAGGAAGTGACAGGGCCCCCGTGTTTCCCAGTGTCGACCGCTTGACACGGCTGGGCGGCGCGTCCGTTCCCAGAACCCCGTGCAGTTGCATAATCCTGCCGCTCCACGCGCCGCGCCTTGCGTAACCTTTGGACGACGTCAGAGGCGCTGCAGTCGCGCGGTTTCTCCATCTGCTAATGGCCGCCTCCATTGCCCGTAACGACGCTGACAGCCTCAATTCACGTCGGCCTCCACACACCGCGAGCACCTTCCCAGCCGCGAGACGCTGGTGCCCGTCGTCACCTGTACAACGTTTCCGCCAATTCCGAATACTGTCAAAAATCCGAACTGTGAAATGGTCTGGACTATCTGCACTTCTTAATGATCACAGTGATTAAGAAAGTACACTGAAGGTGGGTGTGGTGGGGTGCGCACCAGAGCACTTTACTCGCCATGTATCGAGGGATTATTCGATCTCTGCTTCATCTCACGAAACTCGATACTTGCCTTGCCTTGGAGCCATGTAATCGACCCCCACCAACGCCCTTTTAGCAGTGGCGGCTCGTACAAAATTCGACCAGTGCGCTACAATATTACAAAAATAAACAGGAAACAAAATATACTACAATAAAAAGCGTGACTGACAATGGAAATAACGGAGCTTATCAATATCCCCACCACGTCATCAAGTGACCAATGAAACTGCTTGGCTGAAAAGCGCAGTTTCACTCGCATGTTGGCTATACATTACGAATGTTGTTTGTGATTGAAGTTTTATTTACAGAAATTAAAGCCGGCCGCGGTGGCCGAGGGTACTGCGGCGCGTCAGTCACAGTCTGCACGGCCACTACAGCCGGGGGTTCGAATCCCCCCCTCGGGCATGGATATTTGTGCCGTCCTTAGTAGTAGCTAGTTCATAAGTAGTTTGTATGTTTAGGGCCTGATGACCCTATAGTTAAATCCCATAACCTCTACAAACATTTAAACATTTGTTTTCAGAAATTAAAAATTTGGATTCAGAAGTATTTGAATACGAGCCTCACACAAGTAGGTTTGAGAGACAACACGCAAGACGCCTGAGCCAGCGCGCTATTTGACTCTGTATGCCGCAGTATTCGTCATATACTATTCTTCCGCAACCGTTACACGCAGCGGGAAGAGAAATATTGATCTGGGGCTGTGGTCGGTCTCAGCACACATGAGTCGCCAGGCCTGACGTCACGTCTGCGCATGCGCACTAGCGAACGGTCGACTGCGCCGCCTCTCTGCGCACGTACCAGCGCGGCTGAATCCCACTTTAGCGCACGGAGCTGGTTTCCAGCTATCGCGGTGAGAGTGCTCCAAAATGCATTTTCATCCTTATTACTAGCATTGTAATACGTATTGGAAGGGAATCGGCATAATTTTATTGTGATATCTGGATCGCATTCCAAGAGAAAGGATGTAATTTTACAGCGATTTCTCGCTTGCTTTCGAAGAGAAATGGCATAATTTTAGTAATATATTTACAGTGTGCTGCAGCACATTAGCACATTATCACCAGCCGCCACAGCTTCTTAATGATCACAGTGATTAAGAAAGTACACTGAAGGTGGGTGTGGTGGGGTGCGCACCAGAGCACTTTACTCACCCTGTATCGAGGGATTATTCGATCTCGGCTTGACTATGGCTGTCATTTGTACCACAATGCGCCGAAGGTTCATCTCACGAAACTCGATACTCTTCAGTATAGAGCCATGCGAACCTGTCTTGGAGCCATGCAAATCGACCCCCACCAACACCCTTTTACTGGAAGCAGGAGAGATTGCCCTTAAGCATTAGGCGCCAAATGTTTTCAGATAAATTCTACTTTCAAGGCATGACTTTAATGGACAGTTCAGTCTGCAGTAACAGAGACACCATTTATCGACTATGGATTGCCTCTTACAGAAGGAATATACCTCCAGCCATTTGTACCAGATTCGACACTTGGTCACCTATAATACGTTCTCTGCGATGTTCACCGCATCCGCCTCCTTTTGAATACTATCTACGAACACTTGGCTGCCAGATCCCAGTCTTCTATTTTAATATGACTTGCTTAGGAAGTAACACTGTCAATAACGGATTCAATCGTCTCCTTGCAGCTCAGTGACCTGATTTTCTTTGGGTATATACAGATGGAGCCAAAATTTCCCAAGAAGAGTGTACTGGATGTGTCTTTTTCTGCCCTCGGATTCAGATTCGGAGAACCTTCAAACTGCCAACGAATACTTCTATATTTACGGTGGAGACAGTGGTAATTATGGAAGCACTTAGGTTTGTTTCTGCCATTTCGTTCCCGAAAATATTAATTGCGTCTGACTCTAAAAGTGTCCATCAAACCCTACAAAACTGGAGATGAAACGAAAAAACCTACAGCTATATTCTGGATATGATTTCGGCATATATTCGCTGTACAAATACGGGGCGGACAGTTAATTAACTGTGGGTGCCTTCTCACGCTGGTATCTGCTATAATGAGGAAGTTGATGCATTGGCCAAACAAGCGGCATCCTTAGGCACTGCCCTGGACCTGCAACTAACATACATAGACTTCTTATCTGCGGTCAAGGAACACAAAAAACAACAGGGACAACATGTGGAACGTTTCCCAACAAATGAAAGGCGCTTCTTACGCTGTGCTGCAACCTCGGATTTCTACACAGCCGTGGTTTATGAGGACTCATCTGGACCGATACGCGATTTGTACCATCATTCCTCTTCGCTTCAATCACGCCTCTTATCCACAACATCTACATCGGATCAACGTCTACGATTCGGCGGCATGTGGGTGTGATTCTGAAACGGAAGCTGATGTCAACCACATCCTGTTCAGGTGCCCCAAATTTGACCGAGCACGTTTGAACTTCCTGCAGACATTGGTGAAGTTGGTATATCCCCTTCCCCTGTCAGCTTCTTCCCTTTTGCTTACAAAAGACATTCGTGTGTATAAAATCATAATTAAGTTTATTAAGACCATTGGGACACAATATATAAGTATCAAGTGTGTTGGTAATATAAGATTTTGCTTCAGAATATGTGAAAATATTCCAAAAATAATTTGAATTGTAATGTAATGCAGTTTTCGTTTTGTTTCCTCTCTCCCATTTTGACAAAATGTACTTCTTTTTTCTGTTTATTTAAATATATGTACATTTCCACTGTGTGTTGTAGATGGCCACATTGATTTAATACTCAGAAGGCCAAATAAAGTTAAAAAAATAAAGAAAGAAACGAAAGAAAAGGTCCAAAAAATCTGGTACACCTGCGTAATATGGTCTAGATCAGGGATTACCAAACGTTTTTGTCTCGTAAATCCCTCCCCAACTTTTTTCTGCCCTGTGTGGACCCCCTGCCTTTTGTGTACATAATTATTTACGAATTCCTAACTTCAAATGTGTTTTCACTCCTGATATGTTGCTACTAGCTTTGATAACTTTAACTGTAAAAGAATGGACTGAAGAAATGCTTTACAAGTTGGAATTTTACGTCATAGTTGTGTGATTTCCCCCTCCCCCATACACACACACAAATAAAATAAAATAAAAGCTGACTATTGGTCTGCAGCAGGAGACAGAAAATACAGAATTCATCCACTCCCTCACTTAGCTAATGAAGCGAACAGGATCAAGCTTCAGTATTGTGAGAATAATTCTAAATTTAGGTTGCGAAATTCCTAAATTTTAACCACTATCGTGGAAACCCATTTAGAACAAATAGACCCCCAAGTTATTTTTCCGCTGACTTGGACCCCCTGCAGGTTGGAATAGACCCCTGTGGGTCTATATAGACCACTTTGGGAACCACTGGTCTAGGGCCTTCTCGAACACGTCGAACTGCTTCAACGTGACGTGGAAAGGACTCGAATTAATGCTGGAGGAAATTGACATGATGCATTCTAAAGGTCTGTCCGTAGGGGCACGAGGAGCGGAGGTGTGCAAGGTATCCCATGTGCGCTCAAAAATGTTCATGTCCGGGCAGCTTGGTGGCCAGTGGAGGTGTTTAAACCCAGAGCAGTATTCCTGATGTCAGTCTGTATCGGTTCTGGACGGTTGGGGTGTCGCATTCTCCTGCCGGAATTGCCCAAGACCGTAAAATTGCACAATGGACATGAATGAATGCAGGTGATTATCCAGGTTGCGTAGTATATGTCACCTGTCAGAGTCGTAACTAGTTGTATCAGGGGTCTCACATCATTCCAACTGCACAGGCCTCATACTATTACAGAGCCTCCACTAAGCTCGAACAGCCTGCTGGTAACGGGTAGCGTCCATAGATTCATCAGGTTGTGTCCATACCCGTACACGTCCATCCGCTCGATACAATGGCAAACGAACCTCGGCAGACCAGGTAGCATATTTCCTGTCGTCAATAGTCCAATATCGATGTTGACAGGCCCATGAGCAGAGTAGTCAGAAAGGGTACACAGTGGGCCTTCGGTTACGATGATGTTTCTTGAATGGTTCGCAATGACACTTGTGGATGAGCCAGCATTGAGATTGGCAGCAATTTGCGGAAGGGCTGCACTTCTGGCACGTTGAATGACTCTCTTCATCCGTCCTTGGTCCCGTCCTTGCAAGTTCTTTTTGCGCTCGCAGCGATGCCGGAGATTTAATGTTTTACCGGGGTCCCGATATTCACGGTCAACTATTGTCCACTTCATAATGATAGATCGCTGACTTTGAGCTCATATTCTGTCACATTGTACGACGAATATCGATGTTTTATACCTCGCCGGAATCGTTGAAATGTCTACTTTTATTTGGTGTATGAATATCACACTTTATTTAAAAAGAGGACGACAAACATTGTAATATTTAAGAGAAAGTGTGTTTTTTTCTGGCTTTTTTCGGCAAATGTTAACTTTAAGGATGCACAGAAATCAATCCGTAATTGGGAGAAAGTTTTTCTTTGCACAGTTTAAAAACCCAGCCTCGTTCTATTTACAGACGGACTTTCGTTATTTTCTAATTAATCGTTTAGCTACTATAATAAAAAACGCAAGAAGCTGCGATTAAGCTTACCGTTATAGCTGTTGAAACGGAGGGGTATTGCTGTTAAGCGTGAACTTTTGTTGGTGACATCAGTTGTCGTTACTAATATATTGTCTCCGTGTTTGTAAGTTAAGAGTTTGTAAAGTAACTGCACTAGTGGGTTCAATATATGCGACGCTATGGCGGAATGTAGTTGTCACACTAGCGAGCCGCCACTGTTGCAATGCGCCAGAAGCGCCTATTTAACTGTGAAGAAAGGCAACACAGCACACGCGAGGACAGCGAAATTAATGTTGTGATATTAGCGCTTGGTGGAGATTTATGAGCATGAAAATGTAACAGCTGTAAAAGGCAAGGACAGAGCTTGCATTTACACTTACCGTCTTGGTAATACGTATCATCATTAAGCGAATTGCAGCAGTCTACGGCTACCATTTTTAGGACAAAGCGACTAATCAGAATATAACGAAACTCCGTCTGTAAATAGAACAAGGTTGGTTTTTTGAACTGTGCAAAGGAAAACTTTCTTCTAATTACGGTCTGATTTCTGTGCCTCCTTAAAGTTGACATTAGCCGAAAAAAGCCAGAAAAAGCACGTATTCTGTCAAATATTACCGAATATGTCGTCCCCTTTTCAAACAAAGTGTAATAGTCATCCACCAAATAAAATTAGACATTTCAACGATTCCGGCGAGGAAAACATCGATGTTAGTCGTGCGATGTGTCCAGAATATGAGCTCAAAGTCAGGGGTCAATCATTATGGAATGGACAGTAGTAAAATGTTCGTATTGGAAAATCACCTCATCGTAGCCTTGCAGATTCTGTATGGCATCTCATGTGCGCCTGCTATAACCTCACTTTATCCTTTTCTATACGGGACGTGCAACACGCACAAGAAAGTCGTTGTAGCTTCAGTGCTCCTTGCGATAGACCGTCGAACTGCAAAGAAGCGTTCAGACGGTACGCACTTGTCGAATCGTCTGCTTCACGTGGCAACTTGGTTTGTTGTCAAATTACAGCAAATAAATAGCCGAGTTATGATCACTTTTCGAATCTGTAAGATATATTGTCATTATTGTGATGATTAAAACATTTGTGTTGTAGACTGCCACTGTGAAGCTGTATTTGTTTTCGTGCAGTTCATGTCTATGTTGCCCACATGTGTTAACGTCCTCATTATAAAATGAGACTACATACTTCCAGCCCCTGCGGTTTGAGGCACCTATGTATATGATGAACAAGCTCAGTTGTCTATACATTGATCTTTAACTGTGATAAAGCTTCAAATAATAATGTTCACCAAAAACAAATATTTCATTTATTAACTACAGAATGTTTAAGGAAAAATAGAAAATATTTTGGAAAACGGTAATAAAGACGATTTGCAGTTACAATTTCATATAACCTGTGTCCAGTTTTTATCGGGTACAGAGATACAGTTCTTGGTATGTACAACAAATTAAAGCATATGCAAATTTGGATATTTTGACTGATTCTTTCGTCGGTTCTTGGTAGATCACCATATTGATTTCTATTTAAACAACCGACGTACTTTAAAGTCTGAATATGTCCTAGTAAGCCGAAAACCGGGTAACTAAGTGGAAATGAACGTGTAGAACATACACAAAATTCTACTTTGAAGTCAGCGTGATGTCGTACTACCAAGAACCGACGGATAAATCAGTGAAAATGTCTTCATTTATATTTGCTCTAAGTTTGTTTGGTATTCATATTTTCACTATTCTCTGCATTCAATACAAATTGTACACATGTTATATGAAATTTTTAATGCAATTCCTCTATAGTATCACCTCCTAGAAAACTTACGACTGAGTCGAAAAACTACGTTCCTCTGAGCAGGAGACAAGTATACATTCTCAAACAAATTCGCGGCTTGGCTTCGTTTGTCAGCTAGATTCCCCATTTGGTCGTCTGCGCATGCGCGAAGCACTTCCATACGCGTGAGAATAGGCTCCATCCTATTCCGTCTACTAGCGATCGTATGCGTGCATCTTGTGCAAGTGGACGCGTCTACACTGTACGCGACCGACGTAACCGGTACATCATGGGTAATCTCGTAAGCTCTCACTTCCCGTGTAGAAAGGGCTTTAAATAGTGGTACCCTGCCACTGTAGCAGCAATAACCGATCTATCGCCTGCGCCAGACACCTGGTCTCTTACATAGGCGCAGCGACGTCCTCTGAGTGTTTACATATCTCTGTGTTTGCATACTCTTGCCTACACCAGTTTGTTTCGCTCTTCAGTGCGTAAAACAGAGATACGCATGATTCAGTCTTAAAGGTAGATAGCGAGTTTTTTGACTTCCGGAAGGCGTTCGATATGGATCCGCACTGACACCTAATGAACAAAATACTATTGTACGATTTATCAGACCGGCTATGTGACTGGCTTGAAGAGCTTCAACAAACAGAAATTGGAGGAAAATCTTCCTACGTTCCCTTCTAACAATAGTGGCCCAGTCGCATTGAGGTTACCGACTTCCCAAAGTCTCTCTGGGGGTCGGGATCTCCACCGCGGCGCGTAAATTTACTCTCTGGATTAGAATACCGATCGAGTAATAACTTATATGAGAACGAGTAAAAAGAAAAACGTCAGAAATATAGCCGGATTTGTCATTGCTGCATTTTTTTTTAACACAGTCTACACATTTTCAGCTTATGCTACGTAACTAATGAGCATTTTTATTTTAGCATATATATTCATCGTTTCCAGTTTCCAGAGTATCACTGCAGATCTAAACAAGCGTGATATCGCAAATCTCCAGCTCTACTTAGTCAGTGTTAATCCGTGAGTTATTGCGCCCAATTCAAGCTATTAACCTCACATGTGCTCTTGGGAGGGAGGGGGGCGGGGGACGGCACGTGGCGGAATGGGTTAGTGTGCACGCAGTTCATGTGCTAGCATAGACAATGATGAATTTCTGATACGTGAGTATTGTGAAAAACACTAGAAATTATTGGTTTGCTGGTTATTAAACACTAAAAATAATTTTACATTTTTCAGAAGGATATTAAAATATTTCATTTTCTAAGTAACGTCTTAAAAATTCAATATAATATTCCGGATCAATTCAACATGATATTCAATATGATATTCCGAATAAATTCAAAACTTATGCAATAATTTAACAAAAGAAATACTTTAACCATTTCTATGCCGTGTGTGGGTCAGAATGGGAAATATAATCATTTCTTTGAAAAAAATGTATAAAATACTAAACATTCACTTTAAGTGATTTTTAAATAAGCTGTGTTAGGTCATATAGGGTGTCCGGGAAGTAGGGACGAATATTCAAGTGCAATAGAACATGCTAAATTTATTGAAAATGCATTATTTTTTCTACCAACGTATTAAGTAACTCCTCCCATTTGAGTATATATATCCACCGTATGACCACCCAAGGCAGCGAGGCAACGAGCAACATGTTCATTGAAGATCTCGATGACGCGTTCAGAAATATCTGCTGGGATGTCGTTAATAACCCTTATAATTTCATTCTTCTCTTGGTGGAATGTTTGTTGTGTGTTCATGTACACTTTTAATTTTACAAATCTCAAAAATAAATAAATCTGGCAGATCATTCATGGTTACCATGCAAAGAGCTAATTTTCTGAGTACTTTTCATTCAGCAGAGAAATCGTTTCACGTGGTGTGTGACATGTCGCACCGTCTTGTTAAAAAAAAAAAAAAAAAAATAAAAAAATAAAAAAAATCATTATATCAATATGCGGAATAAATCAATCAGGAAGCATATTTCGGTAACTGTCGCCGTTCACAGGGACGGTACACCAGTTATCATTTTACACAAATTACGGGCCGATCGCTCCTTCCATCCAGAGCCCACTCCACACACTAAAAAAAAAAAATGTTCAAATGTTTGTATAGCTTATGGGACTTAACTACGGGGCCATCAGTCCCTAAACTTACAAACTACTTATGAACTAGCTAACACTAAGGACGGCACAAATATCCGGGGTTGGAACACTTGCGCGGAGTGACACTTGCGCGGAACTCGGGGCCCTTGGGGCGGCTAGTGGCTTTTCCTGGGTACAGGCACACCAAGAAGTCTAGCACTGCTGTTGTCAAGTTTCCACACTGTCAACATAACACGAAAATCAGTGAAATTGCACAACCCTTTCAAAGCTGAAGAGCAATATAGTAACTTGTTCTAACTACATATTAATCCGTTGAGTGTTCCTCCTGTAAACAAAAAGGTATTTTAATAATGATAATGTTTGGAGAGTTATTAAGACAGTCTCTGCTACTACAAGACGATGACTTTCCACAGTCATACCTCCTAAAAGCATATTATTCAGAACACTAAGCATATCAAGACACCTGCGCAAGCAAAAATATATAAGGCATCCTGCACAGATACGTTGATGTAATTGACCGCTATGTAGTTAACCCCACTATCACGCAACTTCCATCTCTTTAAAAATAGCTACTATGCTTTTTAATAGGAGATGCAACCTTAAACCTTCAATTAAAAAACGTTAATAATAAGTCAATGAGTATTTTACATACTTCAAGCGTTTATTCGTAGACCCCAAAACGATTTGACTGTATTCGAATTACAAATACATCTAAGAAATATATGAAATACGGAATGTGTAAGGGAATGTCACACACCGAAAAATGCTAAAGATAAATTCCATCACCGTCATATAGAACAATTTTTACTCCGAACTTGGCATAAACCAACAGGGAGAAACAAGTTGCAAGACTTCCAGGAAAAATGAAGCGAAATTGGCAGCCAATAGTTGGTTATAAATTCCATTGCCTGTTAACTGTATAAATATAAATTACGGAATACGCGGAACTACTGTTCAGTACAGTCAAAAAGGTCTAAGGTAATAGGCAGTGGTTTACAATCAGATATCCTTATCCTCCTCAAGAAGTCTGTGTGAAGATTTATATTCAGAACATTCAAGAAAAAGGTGTTGAAACTATAAGAAGCAGCCCATTTACTCAGGAAGGGAAAACGTTATGCTGCCCGTAAATTTGAATGGCTATATCTCTTGTAGTAACATTCATTTTTTGATAAAATGTTAAAATCCAATATACCAGAATTTTGTTTTTCTAAACTCAGTGCCAACTTTTTTTTGTCGAACTTTTTGCAGGAAGTAGTCTTGACGTGATTTCATACTTCTATGCATTAATATTATCAAACATGTAATTTGTGTCACAAATTGCGCGGCCGGTCCGTTCGGAGGTTCGAGTCCTTCCTCGGACATGGGTATGTTTGTTTGTACTTTGCCAAAGTTATTTTAAGTAAGATTAAGTAGTGTGTAAGTCTAGCGACCAATGACCTAAGTAGTTTGGCCGCATAAGACTACACATATACACGTAATTTATTTATTTCATAACCACATTTAAGTACTAATAATTAAAGAAACTTAAAAGAGAAATTTGAAATAAACACTGAAAACAAATGATTGATATTTCTCGTAAGATGAATGCACACAACCGTTGACTTATGTCTTGTGAATGTACCTACAAATGCTGTCATATGAAAATTGTAGTGTGAGTCCCAAATTTGTTTTTTTCTGTAATAACATTTTAAACATATTAATAATTCAGAACTCGAAAATCAGTGAAGTTTTGGACTTGAAGCGTTTTGTGTTGCTAAATCTTTACATAGAAGACACGATTTTAAAATTCGGTTGCCATCGCCAAAGTAGACGAAACGTTAAATTTTTTGGTGTAATCTTCGCCGTGTAGCCTGTATGTTGTAGAAGTCTACGTCGAACCTAATCATACCTCTGAGGAGAGAACGTTGTTTGCACTTCTCCTGCGTTTCCAGTCGGCTGTGCTGTCCTACGTAACGACATCGTACCGTTCCACTTTACCGAGAGCTATATATGTATTGGTATGATGTCTGTTCTTTCGATATCTCATAATAAACATAAGGTGTAGCTGTCTATGTTTCATAATGCTATTCCTAACATATTTAAAAGCTGCTCAAAACCACCTACAAAAAATCTTTATAATGAGATTGTATATAATTCCACGATCAAATTGTGTTTTAGTTATTCGTAGTAATACACCCAAAGATCTGCCCTTGCTTTTAGTGCCTTGATCAGCTGTTTATTTTTAGAGGTATTACTAGGGACAGGAAAAATTTGCATTTGCGATAAATGCGAATATAGATGCGAATTCTGACTCAAAATGCAGTAAATCCGAAATTGTGGTTAGCAACGGTTGCGCTCAATTCCGATTTCATCACATTCCTCTTCACATGGTGCTGTATTGTAAATCGAGTGATATTTGTATGACGTGTTATCTCCCTGCTGAATGAGGCTGTGATATCTCCGGGCCGTTACTACTGCTCCACCTCGCTCGGTGGGCCTTTCCCTGAATACGGCACAGGTAGCGGCTGGAGGGCGAGGAGTAGGGGTGGTGTATCCCTACTTCTGGAACACCCTGTTCACTACCTGCAGCGTCCGGGTCTCCGCGCAAGTGTCTACACATTCCCTTTCCGCGCAAGTGTCACTCCCCGCAAGTGTCACAAACTCCAAATATCCATGACCGAGGGGGGATTCGAGCCCCCGACCGTAGTGGGCGTGCAGACCGTGACTGGCGCGCCGCAGTCCGCTCGGCCACCGCGGCCGGCCTCCACACACTGTCATGCGTTGTGGATGCATCTCATCTTTGACAGTCACCTGCGAAATTCTGCAGCTTTGTTTACGACCTACCCACTGAGGTGGAAGTGCGTCTCATTTGAGAAAATTATTCTTTGTGTGAAGTTCTCGTTCTCCGCTTGTCGAACTAAGACCCATTAAGGAAGCGACGTCTCTTTCCATGACTTGCAGGCTTCAATTCTTGCTTAAGTTGAATCTTGCACGCATGCATTTTGCAGATCTTTTGAAAGGATTTCATCTAGTGGACTTGGTAATAAACTCAATTGCTGAGTTCATCGGCGAACCGATTTTCTGGGCTTGCGGTCACGTTGTCACGCACGACAGCAATGTTTCCTTTTGCTCGAACAGAACGCTGTCGTCCTGTTTTCCTGACGTTTTAAACAGTAGGTCTGTGGATCAACTTCCAAACTGATGATTCGGTTGGAGAATCATTACGTTCGCGTGTCATAAGCATCTCACGAACGGTTGCCGTTGGAGTTTTACTGTTCCTGTAATGTATGTCCATGACTTAGATACGTTGCTCGGATGTCCTCTGCTCCACGACGAAAATAAATTTCCAGCAACAATGCTCACTACACAAAACCTTCAAGTTACTAATGGGAAGGATCGCAGGCAACAGACATGAAAAACCCACGACTGCCAATCGTCATATGAGAAAATGGCGCAAAATTCAAATTCGTTCTTACTTTCCAGACACTCGCTAGTACAAGGTGGTTTTCTATAACTTTTATAAATCTTTTTGTGTGCTCCCATATTTTTCAAATTGTTAAGCATTAGGAATCCCGTTCCATCCTGAGTTCCACTATTGGTAAAGATTATTTGTAGTAGAAGATCTTTTGGGTTTCAAAACAGTAAAAATAAGTAAACAATGCCAGTATGATCAAAGTGTCTCATACACATCCGTCTCAAGCAACTATTAATTTTTTAACTCTGAAACGGAAGAATAGAAAACTGATCTATTGGAAAGAGGAAAGCTAGCACACTGTGCGGTGCAGTGTTGCAACAATTAATGTTTCCAGTTTTTAAATGTGGCGCGATCGTACTGTAGTGACTTTCTTCCAAAATTGGTATCTCTCTGACCCAGTGAGGCTGCACACTGTCCACCCACTACCACTGATCGCCTGTCAGCACTCGCAGTGTCTGCAGTCTCGTTCTACAGAAGCCACGCCATCCAGCACTTTTGCCTGTGACCTGTTAGATGGCACAGAATGACTGATGGGAATAAAGAAAGTGTAAATCAACATCGATCACAACTTGCACGTTTTTAAAGCGGTTCTGCGCAGAATATAATGTATTAGGTATTTGATTTGAATTTATCTCTTTGAAACCCGTGTCATACGGTATTTTTACACTTTCTATATTTACTTGTATACTTATACATTTAATATTCCTGGCAGATACAAATCGAGAGGCGTTACGTTTGGTGAGAGCAGATAGCGTAAAAAGATAATATTGGAAACTCTTTCCACAAGAGCGCGACAGCGCTTTGCAGCATATCCTGGGGGCGTGAAATGCACACCGTTTCGCGTATGTAAACAGACTGACATAGCCGTTTTATAAGATAGTTTCAGTTTATTTATGTGCTGAAATGGCTGGTAGAGAGGTTATTTGTGGCATATATATGGGTGCAATAATTACCGACAACAAACTGATCGAAAGTCTTTTGCAGATTCCCGAGGAATAGAGAAATGTATATATGAATCTAAATAAGAGACTACTGTCTGTCAGTGACTTAATTTTAAATCGTTAATGTAAGAATGTCGTTACATGTAGCTTGGTTTTTGTAATTTTTAGATGTAAACAGTGGAACATTCGAAGCAGAATAGCAGATCTTGATGAAATATTTAAAAATAGTGGACCGGAGCAATTAAATAAAACTCATGTAATATGCTCAAATCATTTAGTAGAGAAGGACTGTAGAAACAAAAATTTACTAAGTCAGAGGTAAGTATTGTTTGTAAAGCATAAGACAGCTCAATTTTAAAGCTTGTTCAACGCTTTGTCACGTAATTGCTGTTGCATATAACGTTTTTCTCCGCATTACAGTAGGCTATAAGGCCAAGCTCTGTTCGTTCAGTGTTGCCTAATGCAAAGGAAAGTACTTTCAGAGCAAGCCAAAAGGAAAGAAAAAAGAAAGAGAGAAGAGAAAGTGGAGCCACAGGAATCCATCAACATTCTGGCGGAAGTGGACGACAGTGTCAGCTCTAAAGTTAGAAAAAACTGTGAAAAACGTTTGCCATTAGTTGCTAGGTGTCAAGCACTATGGAAGACAGTGTGGAGTCAGAGAGAAGTCATAATAGTGATAAAAGTAAGGCTAATGCGTTTAGTTAGAAATAAATTGCTCCATAACCTGATCAGAATGTGTGCTGCTGTATAGGGTGTTTCCTATTATTGGCCAACAAATATTTCACAGTGCTGATGAAAGCACATGTAAATAAAATAAATAACTTACCTGCAACACGATCTTCAAAAAAGAATGTGAAGTTGCAAAAAATTACGCATATGTAGTCAACAGTTTTTATAATACGTATTGTGTCTTACAGTTCACTGACAATTTTTTTTTATTCCACATATACAATATATCCTTCGTGTCAAAATATCCAAGTTTTCATTTAGTAAATGCCCTCTTACACACTTTATTTTACGTATGACAGCCAGATAAAGTCATATAAAGATATATTTTACGTAAGGTATACACGATAGCAGACGACTTGCAGACGATGAAATTGTAGTTGACATTGCGAACCGCTAGGCGGCAGCGCTGTGCGCTGTCTCGTACGCAACTAATTCATTCTGGCGTAAGTTTCCGCTGTTATATTTTACGCTATTTGCTGAGAGTGAAGGCTGTTTTTTATTTCTTCTGAACAATTGATCAAGCGATATCCCGCAGCTCTGTTAAGAATAACACGGAATGTTGGAACCACTTTAAATGCCCTAGGCCCAGACGGTGAACACCAATAACTACAGCAGCATGCCTGTCACGACCTGTAGATACTTGTGGCAATACAGAATTTCATCAATGAAACAGGGGGGATTGGTGTTATTCTTGAGAAGTTGGGAGACCAAAGGATCTCTTCAGCCACTTCTCTCAGCCGGCTCATTTTTTGACTGACCAGTGTTGCAAATTTCGAAGAATGATTAGCCAGTGAAATGCAAATAATGCTTCATTCGTAAACAAAATACTGCACAGAAACTTCACACAGCTTTGCAGGTTTCGTATACATCATCCAAGGAATTTTAATCGACTTTGAAGGTCGTTACCATGTAGCTAGTGTAGCACGGAATTGTGGAAAGGATTAAATGAGTAGTGGGATAATGCGGAACCTGTAAAAAATTATAGTACATTGATATGCAAATTAATTTAAATTAATTAAATTAACCATTCCCTTTCCTCATATGTCCCTCCTAGGCGCTTGTACTGCCCCTGAGCACAGGCTTTCGATTCAAATGAGGCTTGTAGCACGGTATATAGAACACACCTACAACTGATCGCTATACGAGATGAAAGTTCTGTGTCTGCAGACATGATTGTACAACGGTATCGGCTGTATCCCCCTGAATCCGATGAACCCACTCACATTTTCCACGGTGATCTCCTTTACCCACTTTTTCCATTAATTAGTCTAACCCATTTCCCTATACCTGTCTCTACCCTCGTTCCCACTTTTATTTTATTGTGTGTCTTCCTAAATTCTATAAATCCACATGTATTTTCGCACTGCGATTCTCCCATACCCAACATTTTCTAACTGACAGTAGTGTAACCAATGTCCGTATACATGTTTCTTTGCTCCTTTCCATTTCTGTTTTTTTTTCTTTGCCCCCTCCTCAAGTGGATATATTTCGCGGAGATGTCATCTTCCTGGAGTAGATTCAGCATTGATAGTATCTTTATCTGTATCCTTCTCTTCATATGTATGCAGGGCTAAATCTACATACATACGGTAATCCGGATTCCATCCAAACGTGCGTGACGGAGGGTAATCGGTACCACTACTAGTTATTTGCTTTCCTGTTCCACGTCCCTATAGAAGGAGGTTAAAACGAATTCTTGTATGCATCTATATGAGCCCTAATCTCTCTGATCTTATCTTTGTGGTCTTAACGCGAAAAGTAGGTTGGCGGCAGTAGAATCGTTCTTAAGTCTGCCTCATATTTCGGCCCATTGAATTTCTTCAACAGTGTTTCTCGAAGAGCACGTCACCTTCTCTCCAGGGACTCCCATTTGAGTTCCCAAAGCATTTTAGTGACACGCGCATTGACTGAATCTACCAGTTAGAAATCTAGCCACCTGCCTCTGAACTGCCTCTCCATTCCTTTAAACCGATCTGGTGGGGATCCCAAACACTTGAGTAATACGAATCACACCTTCCCAAAATTCTCCCAATAAACCGAAGTCGACCATTCGCCTTCCCCATTACTGCCCTTACATGCTCGTTATATTTCATATTACTGTGCAGTGTTACGCCTAGATATTTAATTGACGCGACTCTGTTAAGCAGAACACTACTAATGATGTATTCGAACATTATGGGATTGTTTCTACTACTCATCCCATCACCTTACATTTTTCTACATTTAGCGCTGGTTGCCGTTCCTCAAACCAACTAGAAATTTGATCCAAGTCATCCTGCGTCCTACTACAGTTATTCAATGACGATATCCTCCTCTACACCACACCATCATCAGCAAACAGCCGCAAATGTTACTCTGTCCATCAGATCATATATATATATATATATATATATATATATATATATATATATATATATATATATATATATATATATATATAAAATAACAGCGGTCCTGACATACTTACCTGGGACACCCCTAACGATACAATGAAATACTTACACGTTTGTAACATGAAAAAACAAAAATGAAAGAAAAAGCAGGTGGCCTTGGTGTAAAACAAATGTTCGGTACCACTGCCATCTACAAAATTAACCAATGCGCAAAATGCATCCCTTAAATTTAGAAAGTTTATGGTACATTTTCCAGGCCTACACTCTTGCACCACTACATCAAATTAATACTACCACTCCATTGCAGCGAGTGATCGCTTTTGTATAGACGGGGGAAGGGGGGAGGGCAATCCAAAATTACCGCACGTTTGTATACATCTACAAATTTGATAGCGGTAATTATCCACTTAATAGATTAAAAGATATTTTCTGATACCACCTCCACTAAGGAATGATAAAACGTGTTTACTGGAAATATCTAACTACTATTGAAAATGTAAGAAAATCCACTTTGGACACCCCATTATGCTCTTGTAGAGGAAGCTACACAGTTTGTAAATGTGTTTTAAAATAATAGTACAATCACGGTCACACCCATGTAGTAATCAAGGGAAAAGATGAGACTGTTAAGAAGGGGGGCCACTCTTTCAAATGTTCAAATGTTTGTATAGCTTATGGGACTTAACTACGAGGTTATCAGTCCCTAAACCTACAAACTACTTATGAACTAGCTAACACTAAGGACGGTACAAATATCCATGCCCGAGGGGGATTCGAACCCCCGACCGTAGTGGCCGTGCAGACCGTGACTGGCGCGCCGCAGTCCCCTCGGCCACCGCGGTCGGCTCACTCAGCGCAGTATATCTTCCTGCCTACATCCCAGTTGAGGCTATGTATCTGCTGCAGCACAAATTAACCTGTATCCTCGATTAGATTTCTGTAACCTACCCATGCAAATTTATGAATAATTCCGGTTGATCTAATTAAATTTTCAGCTAGATGTCACACTGCCCCTCTCGCACAACGGGCTACAATTAATACAGAAACGTACACACAAACCAGGGTAGGCTTACACGAAGTAAACAATTCGTGGTGCTGTTAAAATGCGAGTTAAGATTCTCCTCTGCGAAAACTACCATTTAACAGTATGGCAATTAGTAAAAATATCTAATATTTATGTATGTCAAAAATAAAATCACTAAGGTGACCTTATTTGGTCCATTGTTGCCAGTGATTCTTCCATGACTGTTTTACTTCCGCAACAAAAAACGAACTCGCCTTCAGTCACAAAGATTTTGTTTTACTGGTACGCAACGCATTTCTAACCATGTGGGCTCGTCATCAGTACCTCTACATGTGTAAAGAATCATAGATGCACCTGAGGATGAGCCCTCAGGGCTCGAAATGCGTTGTGTACCAGTAAAAAACAATTTTTGTGACCCAAGACGAGTTCGTTTTATGTTACAAACAAGATGAAATGGTTCAACGATGGGTTGGAGGCTGTTATCCACTGAGCTTAACTCTTGGTGGGTAGCAATGGCTTTTGAAATCCCAACATGATAACTGCCTAAAACATCACTGATCTGTCACCTTGATGTACTTATTTTATGATATGCTTCTGATGTGCAACATTACAGTTCAAACACATTTTCGACGAGCATATGTGGTCTTCATCTGTAAGGGAGACTAGAAACTCCGACGGAGAGCAGACGCGCACACCGCAACAAGGGGCCCTTGCGTGCAAGGCCCCTCACGCGCCCTGTAAAGCCCTTTCTATATGAGACGTGCAACACGCACAAGGAAGTCGTTGTCAGCTGCAGCGCCCCTTGCGATACACCGTCCAACTACAAAGAAGCGTTCAAACGGTACGCATTTTAAGTCATCTGCTTCACGCGTGTACTTCGTTTGTTGTCAACTTACATAGGCTTACCATATGTTCATCACCAAAAAGGAGGACAGTTCACATAAAAAAGAGGACACTTTATTTTTAACATAATGTAATTTACAACTTTATTAATGAACCACGTAAAACTACTATAAACTAAAATAGTAACCCTGTTTGGTTATTGGAAAACGAAATATTAAGAACCTTGACAGTTTATTCATCATCACTGCACTCTATTGTCTGATTCTTCTCTTATTCACTTTTGAACCAACTATAATTGGAGGACAATGAATTCTTTCTCAAGAGCTTTTTTGTTTTTTAACAAGTACACATACAACAGCTGTTATATTTTCTTTTTAAATCTATTCTTGTCTTTCGTCCATTGTGTGTTCACAAGAGGAAACACACGTTCTGTGTTGGCATTATGACTAGGTATAGAAAAAATAGTTCTACAATTTTCAGCAGTTCAGAATAACTAACAACACTAAATGATAAAAATATGTACACCACACTTCAGCTGCTAGTATGTTCTGTTTCCTTTGATAATCTTTCAAAAATTTTATAAAATTACAAAAAAAAAAAAAAAAAAAAAAAAAAAATGTTCATATGTTTGTTAAGCTTAAGGGACTTAACTACGGGGTTATCAGTCCCTAAACTTACAAACTAATTATGAACTACCTACAACTAAGGACGGCACAAATATCCATGCCCGAGGGGGGATTCGAACCCCCGACCGTAGTGGCCGTGCAGACCGTGACTGAAGCGCCTCAGTCCCCTCGGCCACCGCGGCCGGCTATAAAATTACAAAACTGATCAAAGTACAATGTATCATTAATTTTTACAATCGTTTTTTTCGTTCTCTTGAATAATTTGAATTTCTCCAGGAGCACATATTTCGGCATTATGTATTTGTATTGAAGTTCGTAATTTATTTTGAAGCAAAATGTTACCTACGCTCTCGAACACACAATACAGCTTTAACCTAAACCACAAAGTATATCAAAAGCAACACCAAAGACCATAATGCAGAAACAGAATACACTGGTTGAATACAGGATAGACAACCGGATTCCTTCGCAGAGAAGTTCCAAATCGTTTGCAACTGTCAAACCCATTCGGAGAGCGAAATTGTGAATGGCAGTTTCGCTCTGTGTATGCGCGTAATAGTTGCGATCAATTGGGAACTGCAGTGCGAAAGAACCCAATGTCGCCAATGACACAAAAATAAATTTTCTTCTCGGAACCCGAAAAAGAGGACATTTTGTTGAATTTTATAAATTCCGGCTAGACACATTTTCTTGCCTCAAAAAGAGGACGTGTCCGGGAAAAAGAGGTCGTAAGGTAACCCTAAAGTTACAGCAAATGAATCGCCGCGTTAACATCACTTTTCGAAACTGTTTGATATACTGTAATGATTGAAACATTTATTTGTGTTTTAGACTGCCACTGTGAAACTGTAATTGCTTTCGTGCAGTTCATGTGTAAATACGTCGCTCACATGTGTTAACGTCCGCATTATAAAATGTGATTACATACTGCCAGCCCCTGCGGTTTGAGGCGCCTATGTATTTGATGAACAAGCTCAGGTGTATATACATAGACCTTTCACTTTGATTAAGCTTCAAATAATGCTCACCAAAAACAAATATTTCATCTGTTAACTACAGCATGTTTCAAGAAAAATAGCAAATATTTTAGAAGATGGTAATAAAGACGATTTGAAGTTAAAATTTCATATAACTTCTGTCCGATTTTTATTGGGTACAGAGATACAGCTGTTGGTATGTACAACAAACTGATTTGGATATTTTGACTGATTCTTTCTTCGGTTCTTGGTAGATGACCATATTGACATTTATTTAAATAACCGGTTTTCGACGTAGTTTAAAGTCTGAATATGTCCTAGTAAGCCGAAAACCTGGCAACTAAGTGGAAATTAACGTGTAGAAGATACACAAAATTCTGCTTTTAAGTAAGTGTGATGTTGTACTACCAAGAATCGACGGATAAATCAGTGAAAATTTCTTGATTTTCATTTGCTCTACGTTTGTTAGGATTTCATATTAACAGCTGTATCGCTGTATTCAATAAAAATTGTACATACGTTATATTAAATTTTTAATGCAATATCTCTATAGTATCACCTCCTAAAATACTTACGACTGAGTCGCAAAACTACGTTCCTCTGAGCAGGAGACAAGTACACATTCTCAAACAAATTCCCGACTTGCCTTCGTTTGTCAGCTGGGTTCCCCATCCGGTCGTCTGCGCATGCGCGAAGCACTTCCATACGCGTGAGAATAGGATCCATCCTATTACTTCTACTAGCGATCGTATGCGTGCATCTTGCGCAAGTGGACACGTCTACACTGTACGCGGACGGCGGTGCATCATGGGTAATCTCGTAAGCTCTCACTTCCCGTGTAGAAAGGGCTTAAGTAACATATTGAACTTGCGTAAGAAGTCGTGGCCCATTCGCAGAGACGCATTATCGAGTTATCCGCAGGGTGAGAGAATTCCGTTGTTTCCGAGGGGCGGCCGACTCGGTTGCACGTTGCCTGCTGGGCCGTTCGCTTCGTCTGTCAATAGGCTGTCAAATGCGCCACAACTTCTTTCACGAGCTCCACCAGTCATCTGTTGTCATAGAGCGGCCAGTACAGGGCAGCTCATGAACACCACCTGTAGTAAGAAAATGATTCCAGGTCCTTACCATATCACTCTGACTCACGACTATTCGTCTTGCAACTTATCATATTGAAAGTCCTTACTGACATAAAGCAATGATCCTTGTGCGAGCAAATGTTGCTTTTCTTCTTCTTCTTACATGCTCTACAAACATACTATACTATTCTGTCACTGTGTAGTAAATGAAGTACATACGTTACTGCCTCACCCACAGTCAACGAAATGGCCATGGCTATGATGTACACGGCTAGGGTTAAGTTTGTTTGCATTTTATGACAGTTCAGTGAACCAAATTTTTCAAATCATGTCAACACAGATACTGGAGGAATACGTTTATGGCATATACACGTCATGCAATACTTTTTGATATGTCTGTTGTAAACAACACTGAGTATTTACAGACGCAGGAATTTTTTCATTGTAAAGCGCCATGTTGCCAAATAAATATTACGCTACTGCAGTAATAGCAAATAAACAGCAGTTGTGCAATAAAGCTAAGGGACAGCAGCTTCTTTCAAAGGAACAGTTTTCTTACTAATTTACTCTATTAAATTTATATGACATGTGCTTGAATAATATTAAGTGATGAAATTATAGTTTAAGCCTATTGTTAAAACAGTAAACAGATTTAGTTTTCATTATGTGTTCTCCTCATGTTAATGCACGTATGTATTGCCTACCCCAACATCCCAGAATGTTCTCCTCCTTGACTAACTCTACGAACCACCATGAATGATTGAATTGGTTCCTTCTTAATGCTGCTGTGGTGTGGCCATCCAATAGATCGTCTAGGATCTGAAATATTTTCCTCTCTCGCCTTCTCTTCCCCTCTTTTTATTAGAGACAGCAGTTGTCTTTAGTCTTCCACTCTTCTCAGTAATCTTCATTTATTGCTCCATCCATCACACTTATTCTTTCCACCCTCCTCCTTATCCAGACCTCAGAATCCACCATCTTTCTCTTTATTTCTTCCTTAGTGTCCCATTTAAGCAGATTTACGGAGGATTTTCGATACAAAACATTTTACAAGTCTTCTTCTCAAATATTTATCCGTATCGCTGCAGAAATTTCTTTCTGTTATTAAATGCCTCTTTTTCCATTTCTATCTTGGTTTTAATTTCTTTGCTTCTCTATAAGTCGGTTTCTATCCTGCACATATTTTAATGTTTCTCCATTAAGCATTATCTTTATTTCCTCCTGGTCCAGTTTTTTTCCCTTTGTATTGATTTTCAATGCATATTTCATTTTCTTAAACTTCAACGGTACTCACCATATTTCTTTTGATCTGTCACTAGAAAGGCCATACTGTCTACAAATCTCTAACTCCGTATTCTTCTTCCTCCGATTTCTTTCAGTAGCAGTTAAATGTAATCGAATTTACGACGAATAGAACTCTTTTCAAGCGGTTACAAATAGAATATTTGGTACTCATAGCATTTCAGGTTACTGTGCAGTCACCACAAAACAATTCCTTGCATAAGTACAGGCGTCGAGCAATTCTTTACTAGCTGTCAACCACTGTTATCGCTTTCAAGAATTTCCATTACATGCTAGCTCTACCAATGTGTCAACTGTCCAGCAATGCCCAGTCGGAGTCCATTATCCTTTCTACTTGTGATAGCACAAATCACCACACAAACCTATCAGGACTTACCAAAGAAGAAGAATATTAGAATTTTTTAAAAATATAATAAGAGTATTTTGCAACTCACCACAAAGACGTTCATCAAGCCGCAACAGGCAGTTAGAGAAGAAATCCACACGCCCTTAGCTTGCGGCCACCGGCCTTCGTGACAAAGAGACACATACAATCAGAGAGGCACATTTCACAGACACACAACCATCATCTCCAGTTGCTGCGTTCCGAGTAACGCTCTCTGGTGGCAGGAAGAGAGGAATAGGACGGATACAAGGGACTCAAGGATCATGTAGGTACGAGATGGGTGGAGAGAAATGCAGTTCTGGAATGCAGTCGGGTGAACAAGGGGGGAGGGAGGGAGGGAGGGAAGCAAAATACAAAAACACACACTGAAATGTCCCACTACTTAAGGTTTGAGACACTTCAATTGCAGAAACTTTCTGGTAATAAAAAAGTACTTCATCACAAGATCATAATTAATAAATGATAGATTCTTTATTACGTCTGCTACCTCCCTACTAACGTTCCTACTTATGTCACAGTCTAACATATACAGTCACGACACTTCCGCAGATTTTTGTTATACACTGCGACAGTAGCGCTCCAAGCGGCCGGAAAGCTACATTTCTGAATACGACATTGGAAGAGTGGGAATAGTATCGTTTATATTGATTTCAACATACTTCGTACATTAGGAAAGTATGTAATACCTTAAAATAGGTAATAACTTAAAAACAGCTCTACGTTTGTCTTAATTAAGTTTCCTAAGATCCCTGGCAAAGTACGAAACGGTACATTACAGGATAGTTTATTTACCGCTGTCTTGTAACCTACAGGCTTCTGCTAGATAATTTAATTTTCTATTAAAAATAAAAAATGGTTAGGAAATACCAGAAGACCTCTCCTTTGGCAGAAACACGTCACTTTTCTACTACCGAACGTTAAGGTTTCTTCACTATAATTCCAGTCAAATCAGTGAGTTTGAACGTAGCAAACGTATCTTGAATGTAATAACTACAGTATGTAACGTACCACATTAACTACAACACTTCTAGCTGAAGGAAACGGAAAAAGCAATGAAACTGGTTTCCAACAACGACGAAGGCAATTCCACAATTGTTGCTACAGCTGAACCACAAATGGCAAGAATCATCAAAACTTTACCTTTTTAAGCTAAAGTAATTACACTGAACATAATATGCACGTTTAAGGAAGACGTATGAGGTGTAAAACTGTGCGAATCATTAGACTTCACACCGAATTTATACACGTCAAAAAACTTCCTGTCATTGTAAGAAATGTATTATTCTCTTATGTTTATAGTCTACTTACTTTCAGCGGAATAAGATTGAAATATACATATTCATACGTATTTGTTCAAGACGAAGTTGTTGTTTATACCACTGAATCACTAAAATTGGCTGTTTTACATTAATTTTCGTATTAATCTACGTCTCTTGATATTTTAATAATATTGTAACGCAAAAATTGTACTAGCTATTTCGTTAATAACGTACAAAAGAAATTATAAACAAACATCATAACTGTGGTGGCTTTCCCACCGCTAGGAGCGCTAGCGTCGTTGCAACAGTTAGTTGGTAACAACTTTTACAGCAGTGACTGTCGCGACTGTTTATGTTAGACTGTGCTTATGTACTAGCTGTTAATACAGAAATATTTCGTTCAGTGGTGCCATGATCTTTGATATCATCATTCTTTACTTTATACAATACTACATGACTCTGCTAGGCGGTTAGTAGACCAGTTTATGACCCTATTGGTTTTGCATACTCAGAATTCCGTTTTCTCTTAAGAATACCGTATTATATTACCCTTAAGATACATAAGAATGGCAATAATTGTTTGAATCGGGTTGTAAGTAAATCTGCACCTGGTGGCTGCTTTCTTTTCTAACCTACAAAACACAGTCGATGCAATGGATAAAACATTTAATTAATAAGACATTTACGTAACTGTGCAGATTTTATATTTGGTAGGTGTAACAAATAACACTCAAATGGAGTAATACTTCTTCATTTATTTGCTGAACTGACTGAACACAATTTAAGCCTAATAATCCGACACTAACAAAGCAAGACTAAGACTGAGGAAGACTGAGACAAACTTTTATCGAATGAAATAAATCGCAATTTGCGATCACTTATTGCTTCACTGTACTCTGTTTAGAAAGCTGAAGTTCTAAATTTAACCTTTAAGAAATCTTTCACGCAGGAGGACCGCACAAATATACCATCATTTGATCAACGTACTAATTCCGAAATGGGGGACATAGCAATAGGTATTTCCGGTGTAGAGAAGCAGCTGAGAGAGCTAAATACGAAAAAGTCTGCTGGTCCGGATGGAATACCAGTTCGGTTTTACAAAGACTATTCTGCGGCATTGGCCCCCTACTTAGCTTGCATTTATAGCGAGTCTTTAATTCAGCGCAAAGTTCCTAGTGATTGGAAAAAAGCGCAGGTGACTCCCGTGTATAAGAAAGGAAAGAGAACTGACCCATACAATTACAGGCCAATATCGTTGACATCAGTTTCATATAGAATTTTGGAGCATATTCTCAGTTCGAACATAGTAAATTTCCTTGAAACGGAAAAGCTTCTTTCCATGAATCAGCACGGGTTTAGGAAACATCGTTCATGTGAAACTCAGCTTGCCCTTTTCTCACATGACATCTTGCGAGTCATGGACGAAGGGCAACAGGCGGATTGTGTTTTTCTCGACTTCAAAAAGGCGTTCGACACGGTGCCACACTGCAGACTGCTAACGAAGATACGAGCTTATGGAATAGGTTCACAGATTTGTGACTGGCTGGAAGACTTCCTAAGTAATAGAACGCAGTACGTTGTTCTAGACGGCGAGTGTTCATCAGAGACGAGTGTATCGTCAGGCGTGCCCCAGGGGAGTGTGATAGGACCGCTATTATTTTCTATCTATATAAATGATCTGATGGACAGAGTAAGTTGTAATTTGCGGCTGTTTGCTGATGATGCTGTGGTGTATGGGAGGGTGTCGTCCGTAACTGACTGTAATAGCATACAGGTTGACTTAGACAAAATTTCTAGTTGGTGTGAAGAATGGCAGCTAGCTCTCAATGTAGAAAAATGTAAGGTGATGCGCATGAGTAGAAAAAACAATCCTATAATGTTCGAATACAGCATCAGTAGTGAGCTTCTTGATGCGGTCGCGTCTTTCAAATATCTAGGCGTAACATTGCAGAGCGATATGAAATGGAACGAGCATGTAAGGACAGTAGTGAGTAAGGCGGACAGCAGACTTCGTTTTATTGGGAGAATTTTGGGAAGATGTACTTCACCTGTAAAGGAGACCGCGTATAAAACGCTTGTACGACCACGTCTTGAGTATTGCTCAAGTATTTGGGACCCGCAGCAGATCGGTTTGAAGGAAGACATAGAGGCGGTTCAGAGGCGAGCAGCTAGATTTGTTACCGGTAGGTTCGACCAATGCGCGAGTGTCACGGAAATGCTCCGGCAACTCAATTGGGGATCGCTGGAAGAAAGACGACGTTCTTTTCGTGAATTTCTGTTAAGTAAATTTAGAGGGCCGGAATTTGAAGCTGAGTGTAGTACGATCTTGCTGCCGCCTACTTACATTTCGCGTAAAGATCACAAAGACAAGATAAGAGAAATTAGGGCTCGTACGGAGGCATATAGGCATTCTTTTTTTCCTCGTTCAATTTGGGAGTGGAATAGGAAAGGAAATGCCTAGTAGTGGTACAGTGTACCCTTCGCCACGCACCTTACGGTGAATTGCGGAGTATGTATGTAGATGTAGATGTAGATGTAGATGTAGATGTAATACCAATGTGCGGCGAATGAAATTTTGTGCCGGCCGGGATTCGAACCCGGAATCTCCTGCTTACTAGGCAGACGCGTTGACCACTCCGCCTCCGAGGACACAGTGACCAACACTCTCTCTTTCCTGTTACCACAGCCTATTTATTCTATATTGGTATTACATCTAAACCTAGTACAGTGAAGCCATAAGTGATCGCAAATTGCGATTTATTTCATTAAAAATGAACGCTGTAACGTCGTCAAAAGTATATAAGGCTTTTATCGCTTTCTGACAATATATCTCATTATTGACACATAGTCATTAATTTGATATACACTACTGGCCATTAAAATTGCTACACCAAGAAGAAATGCAGATGACAAATGGGTATTCATTGGACAAATATATTTTACTAGAACTGACATGTAATTACATTTTCACGTAATTTGGGTGCATGGATCCTGAGAAATCAGTACCCAGAACAACCACCTCTGGCCGTAATAACGGCCTTGATACGCCTGGGCATTGAGTCAAACAGAGCTTGTACAGGTACAGATGCCCATGCAGCTTTAACACGATACCACAGTTCATCAAGAGTAGTGACTGGTGTATTGTGACGAGCTAGTTGCTCGGCCACCATTGACCAGACGTTTCCAGTTGGTGAGAGATCTGGAGAATGTGCTGGCCAGCGCAGCAGTCGAACATTTTCCGTGTCCAGAAAGACCCGTACAGGACCTGCAACATGCGGTCGTGTATTATCCTGTTGAAATATAGGGTTTCGCAGGGGTCGAAAGAAGGGTAGAGCCACGGGTCGTAACATATCTGAAATGTAACGACCACTGTCCAAAGTGCCGTCGATGCGAACAAGAGGTGATGTTTGTTTGTAAATCTATCGGACCAAACTGCGTGGTCATCAGTCCGTAGCTTACAAACTACTTAAACTAAGGTAAACTAACCTAAGGAAAAACATACACACCCATGCCCCAGGGAACAAGAGGTGACCGAGACGTGTAACCAATGGCACCCCATACCATCACGCCGGGTGATACGCCAGTGTGTCGATAACGAATACACGCTTCCAGTGTGCGTTCACCGCGATGTCGCCAAACACGGATGCGACCATTATGATGCTGTAAACAGAACCTGCATTTATCCGAAATAATGTTTTGCCATTCGTCCACCCAGGTTCTTCGTTGCGTACACCATACAGGCGCTCCTGTCTGTGATGCATCGTCAAGGGTAACCGCAGCCATGGTCTCCGAGTTGACAGTCCATGCTGTTGCAAACGTCGTCGAACTGTTCGTGCAGATGGTTGTTGTCTTGCAAACGTGCCCATCCGTTGACTTATGGATCGAGACGTGGCTGCACGATCCGTTATAGCCCTGCGGATAAGATGCCTGTCATCTCGAGTGCTAGTGATACGAGGCCGATGGGATCCAGCAAGGCATTCCGTATTGCCCTCCTGAACCCACCGATTCCATATTCTGCTAACAGTCATTGGATCGCGACCAACACGAGCAGCAATGTCGCAATACGATAAACCGCAATCGCGATAGGCTACAATCAGACTTTTATCACTGTCGGAAACATGCTGGTAGGCATTACATTACACCTCCTTACACTACACATCACAACAACGTTTCACCAGACAACGCCGGTCAACTGCTATTTGTGTATGAGAAATCAGTTGGAAACTTTCCTCGTCTCAGCACGTTGTAGGTGTCGCCACTGGCGCCATCCTTGTGTGAATACTCTGAAAAGCCAATCATTTGCATATCACAGCATGTTCTTCCTGTCGGTTAAATTTCACGTCTTTTCCACGTCATCTTCGAGGTGTAGCAATTTTAATGGCCAGGAATATAATTAGAACTTTATAGACTCTAACCATATCTTATTGGTCATGAATTGTAGGCTGGAACTGAAAAAAACTGCAGAAAGGTAGGAAAATAAGGAGATGGGACCTGGATAAAATGAAGGAACTGAAGTTCTCGAGAATTTCAGAGGGAGCTTTAGGCAACAATTGACGGAAACAGGGGGAAATAAAACAGTAGAAGAAGAATGGGTAGCATTCAGAGATGAAATAGTGAAGGCAGCAGAGGACAAAGTAGGGATGAAGGCAAGACCCTTGGATATCACAGGAAATAGTAAACTTAATCGATTAAAGGAGAAAATATAAAAATGCAGTAAATGAAACAGGCAAAATGGAGTACAGACGACTGAGAAATGAGATTGACAAGAAGTGCAAAATGGCTAAGCAGGAGTAGCTAGAAGGCAAATGCAAGTCTGAAGAAGAATGTTTAAATAGGGGAAAAATAGATACATATGGAGACACGAAAAACAGCTCTATGAATATCAAGAACTCAGATGGAAAACCAATTCTCAGCAAAGAAGGGAAAGGTAGTTCATAAGTATTTTGTAAGGTTAGGTACTGATGACCGCACAGTTAAATCCCATAAGCTTTACAAAGATTTGAACATTTTTCATACATAATCAAAGAACAGTACTGTTACCAAAGCTTTAAGTGAACAGTGAAAGTGTCTTAAGATCTAGGTGGACGAAAGACTGAAGCATACCGTTTTCTGTTAACACTTTATATTTTGAGAGTCTAAGTGTTCTTACTTGCATTTATATAGATTTTACCTTTTTAAAAAGCAATGAAACAGAAATTAACATATTTTCCATTTCATTTATAGATGAATTATGCTAGTTTACATTATGTTCATAAGGGTAGCCCAAAGTATAGAATGTGTGCTGAAGAGAGATATAGGCCTCTTATTCATGATGCAATGCAAGATAAAATACATTCTGTGGTAAATTAGATGCTAAACATAATATAATTAATTAAAGATATGTCTAAAATTGAAAGTAGGGCATATGGATAACTGAACAAAGACTTAAGGTCTTGGTGGATCAAAAGTTAAAGAAACAAAACCTTAACTTTTCACCTCGATTTCGAAATCGGTCTTAGCATCAGTGTACTTGTATATTTCAGCCTGTAAACATAAAATTATATATAATAAATCATGCAATGTAATTGGAAAAAGCTGTTACTGATCATATAACTTGTATACATAAAAGGTTTTGAAATTACGATCTCTGTGATAGATTTTCATTTGTTTGACATCAGTGCCTCTTACAGGCACAGACATATATAATGTATGTCTGTGCTTACAGGCAGCATGTATAACTTTGTAAACAGCCATTTACGATAACATTTGACATTATACTTCAGATGTTTGTCATAGATTTTCATCTGTTTGACGTCAGTACATCACTGCGTCAGTACCTCCTATAGGCAGCATGATTAACTTTGTAAACAGCCATTTATGATAACACGTGTCATTGTACTTCGGAAGTTAACCATGCAACCAAGCGATGATATCAGCCACAGATTTCTATGCACTTACACTTCAAATGTAACATCTTGTGACATGTTGATATATACATTGTGGATGGGTTGCTGTAAATGACACTGTACACTTCGTTGTCACATTGATTATCGTGTATTGTAATTGTATTACAGACAGTTGCTGGACAACAATGAAGGCTCTCATAACATTTAAGCAGAGGTTTGTAACTACTCTAGTCCAAACTACTGCTGACTTTCAGAAACGAATGAGTGTGTGCCTAATATATGACGTCCAGGCAATTACTGCTGATCAAACAACAGCTGTTCAACAGTTGGTATCAGCAGTCTTACAAAAAAAATCCTTCAGTTGTGTCACTTGCCTTTGGTAATGTTCTGCTACGATGAAATCCACATTTTAAGACCACGAAATTGAGCAGTATTTTCATGGACATGTGCATTGTAGCTTTGCTAAAACTAGTTGTGAAATAAAAAAGACTTGTTTTTAACGTGATCTGGGCTGATCATCTTTAAGATGTATTTCATTTAAAACAAGAACATTTTTCTACCGACAAAAAGTCGGTTTTTATCATTATTGAAATACATATATTTAAAAAGGTAGTAGCTTGTGTAACATCTGCATAACAGCTATGATGCAAAAGCAGCAGATTAGAAATGGAGATACATAAATATAGTATGAAACCATTTTTGACGTTAAAAGATCTGAATATCGATTGGATGCACTCAAAAAATTTTATTTCATTGAAATCGTCTCGCTACTGTTATGCCTGTACTAACACGTTAGTTGTCTACTAAAATGTTGATAAATGAACGTCCAACGAGCTCTTTGCTTGCGTCGTTAAAACACCTAACATCTTTGTTGCTGGAAGCTAAGGTAAGCTGTTGTTTAATCTCTGGTGAGTACACAGTAAGTTTGAACTCAACGATTTAGAACCGCTATATTGTGTGTAAAAGAAGTTGTGAAGTCGGTGTGAGAGAGACTTTAGGTTTTGGAATGGAGAATGATTCATTAATCTCTACAGCAGAAATACGTAAGTTTTTCTTCTCAACATCCCTTACATAGGTTGCAACTTTGCATGCAGTTGGTGTGTTGAAATGGGTGTGGTCATTGGCACACGTCCTTCTGTACAAATGTATTCGATAAATTTCATAATCTAAAATAGATTTCATCGGTAAAGTTGTTCACTTGTGAAAGTTACGTTGTCTCACTTATTACCGATTAACAACAATACTATGTATTACGGTGTTCAACTGTGTCTACCGAATTATGTTTCTGAAATTAAAACGGTGTGTTTCTATTAACCTCGTCTAGAAATAGGCCTACTAAAGTCAATGAAAGTAGTCACACAGTTGAAAGTATTTGCTCAATAATTAGTCTGTAAAGGACCATTTTAAGAGCCTCGGAATGTTGGCAACTGTGAAACTAAATTTATAGTGCCCTATTACGCTGGAACATCCGAAAGCACCACCCGCTATATCTGTTTCCGAAGAAACCATTTGCTATAAAACATGTAACGTCTGACTTGTAAAATCACTGCGATTATTTTGTGAATAGAGGTCTCGCCAACTCCCATCTTTAGTCATACCTAAATTTACCGTGAGAGGCGCTAGCGTTACATGTGCTGTAGTTCGTAAATGATCCGCAAGTGGCGCTTCGCCAAAGTTTCACACATGCAACTTTCTACCGTCAACGCAAGGGTAGTTTCTGCCACAAAGACTGTTTCCAACGCAGTCATGAAAATAGTGCGCTGAGGTTTATGATTGACACTCAACTCTTTTGAAGTCAAGCTTCATTTGTCGAAATTGAATTTGGAAGGACGGCATTTGCGAAGGTAAGTTACGTACCTGGTAAACTTTTACTAAAGGTCTCCGTGGCGCAACGTGCTGATGTTGCCAACGGCCTTGGGTCTTCTTTGAACACTCAAATCACGTAGACTGATAGGGTACTGTTTTTAGTTTTGGGCTTGAAATAATGATTGCATATCCTGCTCTACGGTTGACCCGTTGTTGTTGGTACCATTTTCGGTCAGTAAATGTATACTCGTAAAGCGAACATTTTTTGGCAACATTGCCACACCTCGCAGCCAATGTCGTAAGTAAAATTTAACTTGCAGTCTAATTGTTTTGCTCTCTCTCTCTCTCTCTCTCTCTCTCTCTCTCTCTCTCTCTCTCTCTCTCTCTTATAAAATTCAGCCTGGGCGTTTCTGCTCGCAATACTCTAAAGTAGTCGGATAACTGATTAGAAATGTTAAGAAAGAACTGCACAATTGTTCTTGCATCTTTTTGCTACCCAATTTCCTGTAATGGTCAAGTAGGCTGAAGTGAATAAGACGTATGGCACACGACGCGCGAGTACCCAGAATTTATTAATTCACTGATACCGATAGCTCTTTAGTGACATGAGGGGAGACAAAGCTTTACACCAATTTGTGGCTGAAGTGCACTTTGAGTCCGCGAGTGTTGCTTCGTGTGCAGACGTTGGCAGCGGCGCCGCAGCCAATCAGGAGTCGCGTTCGCCCGGCCAATACGCAAATAAATCCGCGTAGTGGATGTCGAGATCTTTAGATCAACATATTGTATTTCAATAAATGTAAATTTATATTTACGTTCTGTAATGGAGATAGAGCGTAAGATAATGACCTTGTTGTGTAACTTGCACCTAACATTAAGGTTGTTGGTTTTGAAGTTACCGATAGCGTGTTAAACAGCCTGAAAGTGTGGTGGAGACATCCTTTCACTTTAAAAAGTGATCTGTAGCGTAGCTTAAAAAGGTTAGGTGTAGGTTAAACAAGATTTTTTCTTCTTAGTACGCGAGGGCGCGTAGCGCCCGAATCTCCGGTTCGGAACCGAACTTGGAGATACATAGATTCTTTCTTAGGGAAGTGAACACTAATTTTAGTAAGTTTCATTATTCACGTATTGCAAGACACTGGAAAATTATTACTTGAGACAAACTGCACTTAAGCTGTTTATTTCACATCTTGTGAACATTCTGTGCGAATGCCGAAGTCGACATGCTATAAAATAACACGCTTAGCTAGGCTCTCGCACCGAATTTCACCACTTTCGTAATTACACTTCACTAATACGAAAAGAACCAATACCGATGCTACATAGCATTAAAGAGCTTTAATAAACGATCCGTTTTCATGGCGATTTTGTATTCATTATCCGGAAGTGCTATTTACATATAGTAAAACGTTACTACAGTTCTAAATTCCATCGTACGTGTTCTAAACGTAGCCAATAATCATTTCATGTTTCATTTTGATGAACAAAGATTTACAAAGGGAATTAGCAGGATCATTCCAAAACAGATGTATTAGCAACAAAAACAAATTTATTCTTGTATGCAGAATAAGAATTTACATTTTTTCACAATGCTTACAAATTACACTTATGGATCGTGGTACTCAGCCGGAGCGATATAACAACCGACTATTGACATATAGTATTACAAATGTCATTAATATACTCAGCTGGCAAAGGTACGTCAAGATCCTGTCAACCATAGAGCAGGAACAGTATTATTTATTTCATGGTGGACAGACAATATTATTTACCTCATTGTCTCACCATAGGTTTTGAAGGACAAACATGTTCCGTACTGTTTGTTCACGTGCAACATTTTAAGCTTATCCCACAGTCTAACATCCAGTGAGTCGATTAAATAATTTCGTAAGAACTACTTCAAAAACTGTAAAAATAAACAATTAGTTAGATTGTAAATTCTCTTCACTGCTTCCAAAAATGCCATAAACCGTTTTGGTTGGACCATTTTCTCCTCCACATATATTCGATGAGGTAAGAATTTAGTTTCTACATTTGTTTGGGCCCTTAAAATTTCTCTTTATTGCTGACCAACTACCTCCAATGGTGTTGTGGGCACCAGTTTCCGGATCTTTGAAATTTATAGAATGATCCACAGTGAGATGCACGAACCCTTAGTCTTTGAGACAATTATATGCAGAAAAGCAATCGGAAATCACTGTTGTTCCTGGCCGAACATATTTCTTCAGTATTGCTAATAGTGCAGTTTTAGTTCTTAGGAACTACTTCGAAAAAAACACTTCGTGATACCCCGTTCAACCCCTCCCCCCCCCCCCCCCCCCCCCCAAAAAAAAACAAGTGTCCAGCAACTTGTTTCCCCTCTTGCCTTCTGCCAAATTTAGATTCATCAATTAACAACCTTAATACGATCGCCGTTTTGAATACAATCCAGTTCACACACTTCACGGCAGAAACTCCGCCAATCCTCATCTGTGTTTCGCTAGATGTAACTCTTTCATAATAAATTTATTTCATGCCTTTTCTAACCACAGGTACGTTAATTTTAGTATATGTCAAATTGTTTTCCGGCCGTCACCTAACAAACTATTGCTTCGTATAGACATTCGTGACACATGCGATAGCCCTTTGCACCTGCATTCTATTTTGTCTGTACATAAAGATCGTTTTAAGTTTCATCTGATGGCCACATTTCTTGCAATTCCTGTCTTTGGCAATTAAACAGATATTGAAAACCATTGAATGGGTTCTTCCTGAAAATATCAACGAAATACGTTCCGTTGCAAAACTTTTAAAATTGCACAAAATATTCAAGTATACCATAAACATAAATATTTAACAAACATTGTAATCTTGCGTGATGACTACATCTGAGAAATTCACTTTGAAATCACGGGCAAAAAGTTTCCACGCAAATGTCAGACGAAAATTTTGAAACTGACGCCAAATTCATTACACATGAAACGCATAATTTTATTGGCCAACCGAAGGCGACTCCTGATTGGCCGCCTTCACCTGTCATTCGTCACGCCGTAGCCAACGTCTACGCACGAAGCAACACTTGCTGACTCATAAACTGCACTTTCACCAAATTTTTAACTTTTCACTGAAACCCAACTTAGGATGATGAAAGCTAAGCTTTTTATCACTTACTACGTTGCATTATTCATGCAATAACGCTGCCGCATTAGTCATAATACTTAATAATTGCTTCTGTTTCCTCTGTAATGACCACGTCGTCGACGGGACGTTAAACGTTTGTTATTTATTACTTCTATACTACTAACAGTGTTCGCGACATTTTGGATACTGTTCTCATACAACTAACTCAATAAAAAATTTTAGGCTATTAGGTTGATGGATCGGGAAGTAAGTCTCAGCTGCTGAGATTCACAAACTGCCGCATCATGATTTGCTCCTTTTCTACTTGTTATACTCGCAATACATTTCCCAGACGATGGTATAAATACCATCGCTGTAAGTGCAAAATCGTGAGCCTTTTTAATTCAGAACATAATTATGACATCATAGGCTTGCCAGCTGGGACTTGGACGGGACTCTTGAGTTGGGATGTAGAAATGAAGCAAAAATTTATTTAAAACTATTTCTTTAGAATAAAATTACATGGAACTTGTTGCACCGGTAGTTCAGGCACGGTACTTTTTTGAGAAATTTCAGTTTTCAGTATTTTTCCCTCCGTACCTACCCCGCTACAAGTCAGCTTGTAGTTAAAGTGGCACTGTAAAATTGATTTCACAGTCCCTCGCATTATCTGATAAGATATTCATCAGTCCACTGAGGTCACTCAGCGAAAATTTTCACATTCGCATTCTGTCCTTGAAATTACTGCACCTTTCTGCCATGGAGTGTTTAGGCTCCCATTCTTCAGTAACTTAAAACTGTCTAAAAAAATCTTCAGATACATCTACCCCTTAGTACTGTTGGACAACTGGTATCTTGAATGGTGGCGCTATATCTGGTAGGTTCATCATCTTCTGTACAGAATACGCAACATGCAACGCCATATGTGAGACGGCCTTGTCAACATAAAACTTGACTTAAAATGAACTGAGGCTGCGTTTACGTGTTGCGCTAACAGATGGCCCAAATTCATTACTTGAGCCAATCTCTGAACAGTATTTTGCAAAATCGAGACAATATTGGGCGTTGTCGGGATAGAAAGTTTCATAAGATTCACAGTCCCAGTACATCGGGACAGATAGCAACCCTATGACGTTATAAAAATTGTGCTGCATGCAAAACGAAACAGGGAAAATTAGACTAGGGTTAACAAACGTCCGCATATATGCGCATATGTCCGCATTTTCGACGTTAAATGGAACGTCGGCATATGTTTTTACGATTTCTGGATATGTCGCATTTTTAACTTTTGGGAATTAAGAACTTCAGACTATTGTTTTCATCTCGTATCGTCAAGTTTATAAACTTTTTACACGTATTTAAATATAAACAAGCTTTACATAGGCTACTTATTATCGATTTGTAATACTTGAAAAACAGACTAACATGAAAATATCGACTTTAGACTATATTGCTTATAATCGATGTTACGTCCTTTTATCTTAGATAACTGATGCCTAAATTCTTTGGCTACGGTAGTTTAACATGCTAAGTTGCTAACAGTTTGTTTTTGTATCGTAGACGTGTTTTCAGTTATCGTGCTTACAGTGCGTTTTTATGTAGTATACCTGATTTTAGGGAAATTATAGACATCTAAACTGCAAAAACTTCTTAAATTTTTTCAGCTGAGTAAACTTTTTAAAAAATTATATGGGATAAGAAACTCTGACAAAAGCTCAGATGGCATGTAGGCATGATTGGTATATTTTGTTTCTCATGCAATAGATTTAAAGTACAAGAAGTGTCCTCATTTTTCAACCTAAAATGTATAAAATGTCCTCATTTTTTGCATTCCACGATTTGGTAACCCTAATATAGCTGCATACCACACACATTTTAACATCCTGTCTGGAGTCGTGCAGTGCCAAATAGAGAATCAGGTGTACTGGCACTTGAGTGTGTGCTGAACAGCTCTTAAGTCGTGGATCCGTTTCTACAAAACTTCGCACACACTAGTTTAATGTGCGAAGGGAAAACAAAAGAGGGAGGGGTGTGGGTGATGAAGGTCTTTGTACTTGGAGAGATGGAGTGAGGGGTTGGAACCCACGGAGGTGGGGTGGGGGGTGTGAAGAGATGGGCAAAAACCGGAAAAAGTGGACTTGAGAAGTTACGATAGGGATGTAAGAAGAGACTGAACATTAAGGGAAACTGATTGATTTAGGAAGATAAGGACGTACAGGTAGAAAAGATACACTGGGAAGGGAGGTGTTTAGGAGGATATATAAAGATAGTCTCCAATGAGCAATTACAGGTCGAATGTATGAAACTGCGTAAGCTATGGTTGAATCTCTGTAACGATACATAACGCAATTAGTTTGGCATAACTGAAGTCTGGGATACCGCCCGTCAGCTTTTAGTGGTACATTACGTGGATAATAGGTTTATCGTAGTCACCAGTTGTCGCTTCCATAAGAAAATACGAACCGCTATCACACAAGAAATAGTGTTCTTTTTACTGCATGACCCAATGTTCTGCTAATGCTTCCACAGACATTTTGTAATATGTATGTACGTTTTATCTCAGCTCCGTATAACTCTGTGGAGCATTCTTGTCAGCCAGACGTAACCGACATAGGCTAAACATGTGGTTTTCTTTTCAAAAGAATGGCGGCACGGGACCTCTGGTGTATTTAGGAGTAACGCAAAACAAGTGAACGGAACTTAACGGAGGGGAGTGAGAGAAGTCCTTTGTTCTGATCTCCCCTTAGCATCATTCAAATGTGTGGGGGCAAGAGAAGGCAGTACGGCACCAGCAAGGCTTTAGAAATACCACCTCGCGACGCGTTAGTTTAATCCTCAAATATGTAAGCATAACACGGTTTTGAATAGTTGTGCTTTTGTTCAAGAAACTTTCAAATATTGACACTGCTACACACTACAGCAGCCATCTCAAACGACTATAGGAACACAGATAATGTAAAAATTACGTGGACAGCCATTTGGAGTCTCGGGGATAATCCTGATATTAACGTGCAAATGTTACATTATAGCCGGTAAAGTATGTGAAGCAACCCACTGATCGTCTTTCTAAAACTGTTTCATTTCTTGATTCGCAGAAGGTCAAATTTTGAGTTGTGTCTATATGTGAAACTACCAACCCATTTAGTAATTTGTTAATGAGTATTTCCATGTAGGGCACGGAATAAATGACGGTAACTACAAACTAGGCGCTATCACATACGGAAAATACTTAATAAAATTATGAACGTGTCGTCGCTTCGTCATATATTTAGACAGAATAATATCTGAGGTGTTTGTGCTTAAAGATTTTCAACTAGTCGCTTAGCGTGTCATTAACACATTTAAATGATGGGAAAGAAGCATTGAGTTAATTATCTGATTAAATTTTTCACCGGCTCCATATTGGCCACACTTCGAAATACTTAATACAAAGAACATGATTACGATGGAGAAACGCCTTCCTAAGTTCGGAAACAAAATAAATATACTTATATTAGAGAGAACTGAGCGTGGTGCTCTGCTAATGTAGGTATCGATTTTTAAGGACGAAGTGACACGTGCGATGGTGGTGTAATGGTCAGCATAGTTGCCTTCCAAGCAGTTGATCCGGGTTCGATTCCCGGCCATCGCAGTTATTTTTATTTTTATATCTGTTTTCCACTAAATATATTGTAACAGAAAAGAGGCTTTAAATCTTACGTACATCAAAACAAAACGGCAAGATACTCGACACTCTGGTCGGGAAGTCAGCCCCCCATTTCTTTGCAGCGCTGCTCCAGTCGAGACGCCTTGCTCGGTATGGTTTTGACTGTACCCTTACTTCCCACGTTACGGTGTGTGTGTGTGTGTGTGTGTGTGTGTGTGTGTGTGTGTGTTTAAAAAATGCTTTTATTACTTAAAAGCAAATGCGTAATTATGCACTCTCCTCAGTCTGAATTGTTAATGAAATTTCGCATATTTGTATATGAAATCTGCCTATCTATTATTAATGGCTTGAAGTTGTAGTCATAATTTTAACTTCGCCGGCTGTTCATTTTATTACTATAACTAATATTACGTAAAAGTTGTTTTGCTCAAGGCAGACCGATCCAATTACAAAACACTGTAATTCTTCATTGAATTACCGATACAAGTTTCATAGGAACTGCATCATCTCCAGTGGGCTTTTACTTATCATTGCATGTTTAGGTAATGCTGTTTTTCTACTTCTTTTGCTTTGGAGTAGGTCCCAAAACTCCGAAAAACAAGAATTCCGACGTTTGTAAACTTATTGGGTCAAACTGCTATGGTTATCAGTTCCTAGTCTAACAAACTACTTCACACGCACACGCACACACACACCCCTATACCGAGGGAAGACTCGAACCTCCGGCGGAAACGGCCGGCCTGTCCCTAGTGTAACGAGACGGAGATGTAGCAAACCGCATGTATTCGGTACTGAGTAACGAATACTTCGGCTGATACGAAATACTGAATCGTTACTCATGAAAACATTTCGTTATTTGCATCTACCGTATCGATGCAAACTCTGTAACGAAAACCAATACGGAGAATGCGTATTTTTTGATACGGCACTGTTTCAGTAATTGCATATTGCTACGATTTCAGATGATATTTTTTACGCAAACGCAAACATACCTTTTATTGTATTTTTTACCCGTAAAAGTTTCCTATGAATGTTTGTTTTTGGTCTTGCCTGGTATAAATAGTTTTGTAGAAAGTACTCAAAAGTTTTAATCTACACATTTTCATGCTTGACGGTGTTATCTAAATTGTAAATGTCACATAAGACAGTATGACAGTATAACTGCTGGCAAATTCAGTGCTACTATTATGATCGGGCACACTGCATTTTCCACGAAATATCCTGACTGATTCGGGGGAGGGAGGGCGGCACAATGCTGAAGATGATGAACATGTCCTTGAAGGCGTTGAGACTAATTTTAACACACACACACACACACACACACACACACACACACACACACACACACACACACACACACACTCACACTCAAAATATGTATATTGTGTGTGTGTGTGTGTGTGTGTGTGTGTGTGTGTGTGTGTTTGTGTTTAAAATTAGTCTCACAAAGCCTTCAAGGACACGTTCATCATCCTCAGTCTTGTGCCGACCCTATATACTTGGAGAATCACCTAACACTTGCAATGCAGGTATCTCGGAAACGGAAAGAGCAATTGATGTGCTGTTTTCACAGAATTGATTGTTAGTTAGGGGCTCGTATTTTTAGCCGACAAACAGATTTTAAGATTGTAAAATTACTTAGAAAGTGTATTTTTTATGCTAACAGTTTTTTAATGAATCAATGCCTTTAGACATTAAGAGACTAAACGTAGGGTGCACTAAAATATCAGCAGCGTTTGTTGCAGGATTCTAGTGCAAGTCGTTTACTAGATATCGTCTTTTGAAACGTTGCCACACCGACACTTGTACAATACCTGTGATAACACACACTAAAGAACTCAAGTGCACACATTAGTTATGTAAATTCCAACCAGTAACGTGTCAAATGACCGTGACAGGTTGTGTTCAAAATGACCACCGGCAGCAGAATTACACGCTGTCATTAAAGTATGGAACGACCGCTGCACACGTGCTAGCATTTCTGCGGATATGTCCGAGCAGGCTGCAGTAATGTGTGGATGGTATGTCCTTGTAGGCAGCGTATTTCAGCTTTCCCCACAGAAAAAAGTCTACAGGCGTCAAATCCGAGGAACGGGCGGGCCAAGGTACAGGTCCTCTGCGCCCAATCCATCGATTTGGGAACAACTCATGAAGATATGCTGTAATAATTCGTGCACTATGGGCTGGACAGCCATCATGTTGATACTATAGATTCCTCGTAGTCTGCAGAGGAACGTCTTCTAGCATACGTGGAAGATGGTCTGTTAGAAGGCTGCGATACTTATGCGTGGTCAGTGTTCCTTCTATGAAATACGGGCCTATGAGCCGCTGGTTCACTATCCCACACCACACATTTATACTCCATGGACGCTGACGGTCCACCTGTCGAAGACAAGGGGATTGTCAGCAAACCAATAGTGCATGTTTCTGCGATTTACCTGGCCATGATTGGTAAATGTGGCTTCATCACTAAACAAGTTACATGGTTCATCTGGAGAATCCTATCGTAAAGTCCATCTACACGATTCTCAAAATCGTTTCCATCTCTCTCCATCTCTTGATGGAGAGAGATGATAGGGAAGGATCCTATGTCGATGGAGAATACGTAGGGCACTTGTCTGACTCACGCCACTTCCTCATGAGATAGCGCGGGAGCTGACATGCGGATCAACTGCAACAGCAGCAAGAACATTTACCCCTCGTCTGTCGTCACTTGTTTCCGTCTGTCACATTGTCTCGGTGTTACAGTACCGCTTGCATGTAACTGGTTAATTGCCGAGATGGGTGACGTCTATTGGGATGTCTTGCTGCATTCACCGTACAATAACGAACGGCATTCTTGCTACACTAATTGACTAGCGAGCCGCAGTTCACTCAAGGAACACAAAAGCAGCCTGTAAGCAAACATAACGTCATCGTTTCTAGCAACTATGCGGGTTGACTGGCACACACAAACGTCGGTGTGGGAACGTTTCAAAAGTTTCTCGAAAACGAGTTGCACTAGAACCTGATCAAACACTACGGATATTCTAGTACACCCTTCTTTTAGTTTCTAAATGTCTACAGGCATTGTTCCATTTAAAAAATGTTTGTTAAAAAATACACATTCTAAGTAATATTACAACCTGTTTGTTGGATGAAAATACGAGCCCCTGACTACGAAGCCATTCTGTGAAACCCGCAGATCAATCTTACTTCCCGTTTCCGCAATATTTGCGGTGCAAGTGTTGGGTTATTCACCCAAATATATTTATAATTACAGTTATTGCCACATATAACTGCTATAGGAAACACACAAAATGTTCCAGAGCCACAGTAACTTCTTGGAGAAAACTTGACTTCCACCTAACTACCAATGCAAGATTAGTTTCTGCGTACTATGGCATTTTCAAATGCCTATGATCACAAAAATATTACAATGATTCAATCACATTAAACAGTGTAAATTTTCTAAATTTACAACAAAATAAAAAAAAAAAAAACAATTTAGATCGTGAATGCCCTGTGTTCAGCTGTGGGCACACTTGATTCATCCTTCATCAGAAAGGGTGAAACACTTGCCAACAGCTGAACACTGGGCAATTAGCTCTGAATTTAATTCAATATGTAACTGACTGTGAGCTTGGCCAGGTGGGTATATGCGAATCCCTGTACAGAGGAAGCCAAGCGAAATTGGCATAGGTTTCTCTACATATTTGGAATAATTGGACTAAAAGACTGATCACTTGAAAATTCAAATAATTGAACATGGTAGAAAAATGTTGGTACATATTAAGAGCCAAATGACCTAATGGTGACTATATAAAAACGTAGGACATATTGTTTCAAGAAAAGTTGAAATGTTTGTAATCCAAAGGGACCAAACAAAGGTCATCGGTCCTAGTAGTACAATCTACTTTAACTTATTCTAAGGATAACACACACACACCCATGCTCGAGGGAGGACTCGAACCTGTGGTGGGAGTAGCTGGGTACTCCACGACTTTGGGCCTCCAGATTACACGGTCATTCCCGTGCGGCGCACTTGGTTTGCTAAATTAGTTAACTTTTCACTGCTTAATGTGGTTGAATCATTGTAATAAGTTTTCACTCGTAGGAACTTGAGAATGTCGCCATAGTGCGTCGAAATTAGTAGTGCATTGGTAATTAGATGGAAGTACATTAATTTGACAAGAGGACCATTTTTCCTCCTTATGCCAGCAGCACAAAACATCTGCACTACTTGAACGACATCCATTTATTTCGGATTGCTGTCAACATTACGTTGCCCCTAGACGCAAAATATTACTGCACACGTTGTTACGGGTAACGTTTCCAACACCCAAGACGCTGCTTTCCGCTCTCTGCTCCTCGCCTCCCGGTAGCCATGGTACACGCCTCCTGCCGCTTCAAACAGCCAGCGCAGGAATCGTCAACTTACCGTGGATGAACAGTACAGTAACCGGAGTACCTATCATTATCGAACAATGCATAAATTGGATAAACACCGTATCGTAAAAGGTCGCCCAATTACGGGTCGAAAACAAAGTAAATACGAGTATGTGGCGCTAAGTTTATTCCCTCAAAATCTAAAATCACATTTCCTGTGTTTGCGTTCTACTGAATCAATTTCTTCATTCTTTGTAAAGTTGCTATGCAAAACGAGAAGAAAGCTTCAGAGATCAACAAAATTAGATCTTAAAGAATTGGGTTTCTGCCGGTAAACCGCGTCGTACTTGCACGATATTTCGATCGCGCTACTCGCGATCTTCATCAGGTGGTTCCTGAAGTTCAATCCAGTGTGGAACGCGTCCAGTATCTATGCCTGTCTGCAGTGGCTAGCCGTGCGTATTGGAGCGCTGCGGTGCGGTGCGGTGCGCGCGGCCGTCCGCCGTCGGGGGTTCAAATCCCCCCTCGGGCATGGAGGTTTGTGTTCTTAGATTAATTTACCTTAGTTTAAGTAGTTTGTAAGCTACGGACTGATGACCATGCAGTTCGGTCCGATAGATTTACAAACATTTGAACATTTTGCGGTGGCTAGGCGTCCAACCATTGGTCGGTGCTGTGGGAGGCGCTCCATCCGACGTTCGCGCCGGCCACTAGCCGCAATACTAGCATTTACTAGGTGTGCCTGTTCCGCCTGCTGCGTACCTTTTGGCTCTTGTCAGTTAATACTTTCGTCATGTTACGTTCTGTACCACCTCAAAGCTGTACTGACCGTTCAATCTGCTGATTGCCGTCGTTTAAGTTTTCTTGTGCACTATACTGTTAAGTTACCGTAGTCGGCCGGGTCAGGTGCTCCCTACGAGATCCGCGCCCGATAGCAGTGCCTGCCGCATTGCTCTTCGGCTCCTGGTGTTGGAAATGCCGTTTACTCTCTGTGTGACCGTCTTTTGGTGCCTGATTTGTTGTCTGAATCAGCACCGCAGACAGGCATAAATACTGGACGCGTTCCACACTGGATTCAGCTTCAGGAAGCACCTGATGATCGCGAGTAACGCGATCGAAATATCGTGCTAGTGAGACGCGGATTACCGGCAAAAACCAGATTCTCCAATATGACAACACCCCGCTGGGAAAGCCTTAATATGTACAACAAAATTACACCTGAAACTTCCTGGTAGATTAAAATTGTGGGCCAGAAAGATTCAAGCCGGGGACCTTTTCCTTTCGCTGGCAAGTACTCTACCATCTGAGCTATCCTGGTACGCTTCACGGTCCGTCCACGAAACTTTTTCTGCCAGTACCTCGCCTCGTACTCTTTAAACTTTACAGAAGTTCTCCTATGAACCTTTCAGGACTAGCACTCCTCATTCTGGAAACATCCCTTAGGCTGTGGCTAAGCCATGTCTCCACCACATCCTTTCTTCCAGGAGTGCTAGCCCTGCAAGATTCGCAGGAAGACTTCTCTGAAGTTTGGAAAGGAGAAGGTGAGGAACAGGCAAAAGTTGTGACGACGGACTGTGAAGAGTGTCGGGTTAGTTCAGAAGGTAGAGCGCTTGCTTGCGAAAGTCAAAGGTCGCAGTTTCGAATCCCGGATACAGCACACAATTTAAATCTGCCAGGAAGTTACATATCAGCGCACACTCCGCTGCAGTGTGAAAATTTGATTCTGAAAATTACGCTTGACTGTGTTTCAAGAAGAATTACTACCATGAAAATAGTTTGTATTTGATGTGTGGAAAATGCCGTTGAAATTTGTAATTCGCTCCAAATACTGGAAAATCGAAACGTGTCGCTTCAAATAAAACTGTTTATAATGGGTGGGAGTACCACTTCTTCGTGTCTAGGAAAAGAATGAGATAAACTGTTTATGGAAAGCATCTGAATGAGCCAGCCTGAAAACAGCCCTTCAAACATTTTTTTTTTTTTACATTGTTAAAGGATTTAACTTTATTTACGTCTGAGGAAAACATACACAATAGCTCATTTATCTCCCAAGCAATCACGAAACAGTGTTGTTGTTGTTGTTGTTGTTGTTGTCTTCAGTCCGGAGACTGGTTTGATGCAGCTCTCCACAATACCCTATCCTTCGCAAGTCTCTTCAACTCCACATAAGAACGGCAACCTACATCTGTCTGAATATGCTTACTGCATTCATCTCTTGGTCTTCCTCTGCGGTTTTTACCCCACGCACTTCCCTCCAATGCTAAATTCACGATTCCTTGACGTCTAAGAATGTGTGCTACCAATCGATCCCTTCTTTTAGTCAAGATATGCCAGAAATTCCTTTCCTCCCCAATTCTGTTCAGTACCTCATTAGTTACGCGATCCACCCACCTAATCTTCAGCATTCTTCGGTAGCACGACATTTCAAAAGCCTCTATCGTCTTCCTATCCACACTGCTTATCGTCCATGTTTCACTCCCATGCAAGGCAACAATCCACACAAATGCCTTCAGAAAGGACTTCCTTAGGCTTAAATCAATATTCGATGTTAACAAATTTCTCTTATTCAAGATTGCTTTTCTTCCCATTGCTATTCCGCATGTTTTCCTCTGTACTGGACCATTTATTTTACTGCCCAAGTAACAAAACTCATCTACCTCCTTTGTTTCGTTACCTAATCTAATTCCTTCAGAATCACCCGATTTTCTTAGACTGCACTCCATTACCCTTGTTCTACCCTTGTTAATATTCATCTTATATGCACCTTTCAGCACACTGTTCATTCCGTTAAACTGCTCTTCCAGGTCCTTTGCTGTATCTGACAGAATTACTATGTCATCGGCAAAACTCAATGTTTTCACCCTGAACTTTAATTCCTTCTCCAAATTTCTCCTTGCTTTCCTTTATAGCTTGCTCAATGTACAAATTGAATAACAATGGAGAGAGACTACAACCCTGTCTTACTCCCTTCCCAACCACTGCATCCCTTTCATGCCCTTCATCTCTGACAACCGCTGTCTGGTTTTTGTACAAGTTGTAAATAACCTTACGCTCCCTAGATTTTACTCCTGCTTGCTTCAGAACTTGAGTATATTCCAAATCTAAAAAAGCTAGAAATGTAGGTTTGCCCTTTCTTAATCTATCTTCTAGGATAAGTCGTAAAGTGAGTATTGCCTCCCGTGTTCCTACATTTCTCCTAAACCCAAACTGATCCTCCCCGAGGTCGGCTTCTACCAGCTTTTCCATCCTTCTGTAAATAATTCGTGTTAATATTTTACAACCATGACTTATTAAACTGAGGATTCTGTAATTTTCACACCTGCCTGCGCCAGCTTTCTTTGGAATGGGGATTATAACATTTTTCTTAAAGTCTGAGGGTACTTCGCCTGTCTCATACATCTTACACACAAGGTGAAACGGTTTTGTCGTGGCTGGTTCTTCCAGAGACTTCAGTAGCTCTGAGGGAATATCTTCTACTCCAGGAGCCGTGTTTTGACTTAGGTCTTTCAATGCTGTGTCAAATGCATCTCTCAGTATAGTACCTACTATTGCATCCTCATCTACTTCTTCTGCCCTTTCTACAATATTGCCGCTAAGGTCATTTCCTTCATAGAGCCTCTCTATATACTCTTTCCACCTTTCAGCTTTCCCTTCTTTGCTGAGAACTGGTTTTCCATCTGTGTTCTTGATATTCATAGCTGTTTTTCTTATCTCCAAATATCTTTTATTTTCCTGTAAGTTGTATCTATTTTTCCCCTATTTATACATTCTTCTACATCATTACATTTGCATTCTAGCCACTCCTGCTTAGTCATTTTGCACGTGCTGTCAATCTCATTTCTTAGTCTTCTGTACTCCATTCTGCCCGTTTCATTTACTTCGTTTTTATATTTTTTCCTTTCATCGATCAAATCCAGTATGTCCTTTGATACCCAAGGATTTTTTGTAGGTCTTGCCTTCCTATTTTGTCCTCTGCTGCCTTCACTATTTCATCTCTCAATGCTACCCATTCGTCCTCCTGTTTTATTTCCCCCCCGTTTCTGTCAATTGTTGCCTAAAGCAATAAACAACTTTGTTTTTATCGTAGATTACTGACCTAAAAGAGCAAGAAGCAATTAAATGCAAGCATAACACAGTCAAATTCTTCATTTTGCATTTTTAAACTCACAATTACATGCTGCCGTAAGTAAAAGTTTATTATTCTAGCCGGCCGCAGTGGTCGAGAAGTCTGCGGCGTGCCAGTCCCTCTGCCTCTGCCTCGGGCCTTCTGGGGGGGAGGGGGGCACTTACCGCCGAGTCTGACCTTGGATTCTGATATTCCAACCCTCTGTGTGGCGACAGTACTCAAAATGGAGGTCGTGTGGATCTCGTTAATAATGGTAAATTTGTATGACAATCGTATTTTAATCACGAAGGAAATGGTTTTTACTGTTCCTTTCCTCAGTGGTATAATTGCCTCAAAAACCAGACACAGTCTCTACGTGGCGAATTTAAATATTAAAGTAACATTAAGAGTAACAAAAAATTTTTCACCGTTTCAAAGCCAATGTAGTGGCCGTATCTCTGTGCTGGGTGGCACTGGTAAAGAGTAACGATACGTTTGTAACGAGTACAGTTTCTTTTAGTATTGGATACATACGGGTACGTATCTTTTCGTTACTCTCACAGCTCTAAACGAGAGAGGCAAATTTTTTAAAGATAAACGCGGTTCTTGTCGCTTTAGATTCCGTTCTCATTTCTAAATAATCCTCTGCAAGCTTTGTTTTCAATTTTCAACTTTCATGGAAGGAGAACGCGAGCAGTCGTCGTCTTCAGTTATTCAGCTTTTGATGAATTAGGACGCTCCTGTTTCTTAGAGACATGTAACTGTGAGCTGAAACTGCCTTGTGTGTTTCTTTCTTTCTTTCTTTCTGTCTTTAAATACTGTCCCCCCCCCCCCAAATCATTAATCTTAAACATGTAGGCCTACAGTGTTTCATTCTTGATTCCTTCTCTTATCCCAATTAATAGCTGTTTTCAGTATTGCAAGTCCTATCATAGTAAAAGGTGTGGGTGCCATTACGCTTCATTATGGACTTCACGTAATCATTAACCCCATTGTCTAATGTTATAGCTTATTTCGTTTCATTTTTCCAATAAAAAAATCCTGCAGTCTGTTAAACATATTTTCGAAGTTCTACAATTCATATATTTTCCAAACCATGACTACATTCTTGCGCGGCCTGCCACATATTGTTACGTGAAGCTTTACGATAAGAAGTTACTACAAATTAAACAATCTATCCGTGATCTTCCATAAGAGGAAGCTACCCGTGAGCTGATGAGCTATTCTGCACTAACTGTATCTTCTTGGCATTTTTGTAGTGATATTTCGAGCCTGTTGTCTCAACCTTGTTACATCAGACATTTAATCCCTTCATTTCCTTGCCATTTGACACTTCCTTTATCAAAATTAACTTTCGTTTTTATTTAGCCTACTTTAAGTTTTTCACTTGTAATTATTTCATGTTTCTTATACATAATTTCGCGGATTTTTCCAAATTGACCTATACAGACAACAGAGTTGATGTATCGCTACAGGTGCATGACGCCTTAGACCACGTGGCCATTACTCGCGGCACAGGACTTCCAGGAGATGCAATAAGAACAAATAAACAAAAGTCCACGTAAGATGCTGCAACGGAATGAAACACGTTGGGTAGTGCAATAACTTTTGTTAAAGCAGACAGACAACAGGAGCTTGAACCTCAATATATAACTTAGTTGTTTGCAATTGCCGTAATCTAATAATACATTGGAGAAAACATAGCTTAAAATAATGACCATAATGACCATAGATTCACAAACATTTGAACATTTTAAAGTACAACACGCATCAGTTCTTTTTTCTATTTGAACTTCAATAATTTCTCCTTAGTTTTTTTAGCAATTTTCTCAATGTGCAGGCTGAATAAAATCTATAATTGCTTGAAACCCTGTTTCACGATCTTCTCAACTAATTGATCTTCATCAGCCATTTCAATCATCAAATGATGTGACCTTTTAGTCGTGGATTCAGGTAGCCTTTCAGCAGTCCTCCCCAAATTGGACGGTCTTGAGCAGTTCTATGCCAGGTGCTACCAACGATCTTCTTGATAGCTTTGTCCCATTTGTCCGGTGGTCTTCCTCTAGGCCTCCGATGCTCTCTCGGACTGCACTCCAGTACTAGCTTCGTCCATCTGCTGTCTTTTCTTCTCGCGACGTGGCCAGCCCACCGCCATTTTTAAGGAGCCTACGGTCAATAAGATGTCCTTAACCTTCGTCACAGATTGGATGTCACCTACCCTTTCCCTATCCTTTCTTGTGTATCCCAGCATTGATCTTTCCGTGGCTCTGTGCTGTCCTAAGTTTCCCTTTTGTAAATGAGTTCAGTGTCCATGTCTCGGAACTATACATACGTCAGCACAGGAAAAACGCATTGATCAAATACTATTTTCTTCAGATTTACTAGCATTTTTGATCTCAATACTGTTGAATTTCTCCCAAATACTTGCCAGCGAAGTTTGATGCGCCGATAATTTCAGGTCTTACATCTCCCTTAATATTTATAATCTGGTCAAGGTAGATATATTCACTGACCTCTTCTAATGTATTGTCTTTGCTTTCACATCACCAGCTGGGATCCATTTGTTGGATATGACTTTAAATTTGGAAAAGTTAAAGCCAACGAACTGACACTCCAATGAAAGATCCGTAACTGAGTTTTGAAGCTCTGCGAAGTCGTTGGCCAGTAGGGCAATATCAGCAAATCTCAAATTGGTAACCTCCTTCCATTAATTCCCTTACCTTCCCAGCTCAGCTTTGACGTAGCCAATTCCAGTACAGCCGAGAACAGCTTTGGGGAGAATCATGTTGCTTGACACCCTTCATGATGTGGAATTCTTGAGTTTATTCGCCGATATTAAGCTGAAGAAGTCTCGTAGATTATCTTGTGCACTTCAACGCTACTCCCACTACTTGCTCCCTCAAAGGTTTGAGGGTAGCTATGTGGCTAACGGAGTCAAAAGCCTTTTCAAAATCAACAAAGGCGATGTAGAGGCAGATAGTATCGTTTGATCTGCTTATCACTTCACTAACGGTTAGAATGTGGTCAATAGTGCTGAAACTGTTTCGGAATCCTCCTTGTTTTGTAGGTCGAGCCGAGTCTAGGGTGGAACTAATTCGATTAAAAAATTTTTGAAAATTTTGTACAAAATTACGTCTTCGCTAAAAGTGGCAGCACATTTCGCAGTCAGTTTCCTAATAGGCCTATTACGCCCTACGAACCTGAAGAATTATTGTAAGACTCACAGTTCAGGAGATGACATTATAGGAACTGCATGACAATGAAACTCAGATGAAGAGAAAAGGGTAAAAAGCAATGAACGCAGGAAGTAGTAAATATATAAAGTATTTTTTCTGGTCGGGGGGGGGGGGGGGGGAAGATTAATGTAAAGGTAATTAATTTTAAGTAGACACCTCATGATACTTTGTATCAGTTTTTCTGCTCATATTCGGAGGATAATTTGCGCTGAAGCCCCTTCTATTTTCCTGAGATCAAGCCTATCTAGTGTTAACATTAGCTATTTTTTTCGTTATATTCATTATTTCGGTAGGAAGCGGAGGGGGGAGGAGGGTGGGCCACCTGCCCCCCGTAAATACGACACGGAATGGAGGGAAATAGTTGGATTATCATAGGAAAAGAGTAAATACACATTCGTGCAACTCTAGGAACTACCGCTAGGATTGTTTTTTAGCCACTTGTCACTAACTTGTAATACACTAAATCCTATTGTCTGCAGGAAAGTTAAATCTTCGGCTTAACATTATTTCTTGCCAAGATACCGATGTGTACGAATTAGGTTACCTCTACCAGTTGAGGTTGTTGAATTATCTGATTCTTTTGAGACTGCATGCCAGAGCGATAAGACTTCGTAACGAAAGATACCCTATGTCTTTTTCTTACATATCTACGGCAATAAACCAAGCAGAAAATGAGATCTTTTACGATTTGCTTTTCACGTTTGCTTGTTTCACCTTCTGCTCTGTGTATGTGTGTGTGTATGTGTGTGTGTGTGTGTGTGTGTGTGTGTGTGTGTGTGTGTGTGTGTGTGTGTGTCTGTGGCGATTTTAGAATAGGATATGAGAGGTGAAAGTGTTTCCTCTGGAGTCAAGCAGTGCTGTGAGTCAGGAAGCGGAGTCTTCTTGTGAAGGGGGCAGGTGCGGGGTCGACAGGTGGTACACTTCCCGCCGCCTGCCGCACGTAGCCAGCAGCTCTGGCGCAAGCTCTCCTCTGTTCTCTGCAATACTGGGCCACATGTCGTTTGCAGTCAGTACTCGTTTTTCCTGAAATATGATGTACCTCAGAGTCCCGTAAAATGTCACAATATCACCACTGCACCAGCTTCACCAAAATGGACTTCCGCCATCTTAAGGCCACAATAATAAACTCTGCCCTTCCTCTGTGGTACTGCTCTCATCACCTGGTTGTCCATGTGTCCGAGGAACCAACTAGATCAATGGTCCCAAACCTGAGGAATCCCCCTCAGAGAGGTTAAAAATGTTGCTTTCGAGGGGTAAGATGAGCTGAAATTGTTTAAAGCTATTTTTATTTTAAAAATTCATGAGTATTGTCAGTGATCGGTCTGGAATACTGGTTCTGTAAGTAAACGTTTCTTTCATTTGCATTTACGAGACCCAATGTGGTGGTTACAGCTTTTGAAACGAAAGTACGTTCCTCTTCCTCGTACAGTCCATGCACTACAGACAATACTGCAATTCCTACCACGCCACGTGTCTGGCCGTATGATCTAGGGCACCTTGCTGCGGATTGAGATGTGCCCACTGTTCCCCGTCGGAGGTTAGTCTTCCCTCCGACTTTTGTATGCATGGGGACTGATAAATGGAGTAGTTAAGTCACTTAATTTACAAATATACGAACATTTAAGTCGCACTTTGGTCTCTTAACTTTGCAAACATTTGAATTTCCTACCACATATGACAGAGAAACTGAGACACACACATAATTAACTACCTAGATTATAAAAATCCCGTCTCATAGTTCCTGCAGAAGATCAGAAATTGCTTTATTATTAGTCTTAACAATAAACCAGAAAAGGATTAGTCCATCTGCTTTGGACATAGCAACCGCATAAGGCAGATAGGCGAGAAATCGGTAAAGGACACAAATTTTAATTCAAAATAATTAACGTATCCACCAACAGCCGTAAAGTTTACGTTGTTTTATTTAACGACCGGTTTCGATATTACGTTAATACCATCTCCAGGCTCTATACAAAGTAAGTTACAAATCTGTGTTGTATCTACACCATCATGTTCTACATATGACGTACTAAATATAAAGAACAAGAAGTACAAATAAGCCAACTCTCAGCATTGAAGCAATATAAGGCCTAATGAATTGTATAATGAAACGGGTTTATCAAAATAAAATATTTATAAATAATACTAGAATCAAAGTAACTGAAAGATATTACTTCTAGAAGCAATGGTGTTGATTGTATACAATAACATTTATTTAGACTGTTTGTGTCCTAAGACATCGTAGGCAGTAGTAGATAAGTATGAAAACATTTTAAATGATTTAAGAGGATGAAATAAACGAAATAAGGGTGTAGGGATTATTACTGGTACAATCAGTAGTTGAAACTAACGATTAAAATATATTAGTAGGGCAGTATATAGTATTAAATTGAGTGGTCATTAATTTTATGACATAATTATGTAGAACATGTTATAGATACATCACTGATATGTAACTTTATTTGTATAGAGCCTGAAGATGGTATTAATGTAATACCGAAATAGGTCGTTAAATAAAACAAACTTCACGGCTGTTAGTGGATAGGTTAATAATTTGTAATTAAAACTCCAGATTACTACATTGACAGAACACAAATTTGTTGATCGTCCTGGATTCCGAACATAACGCATTTTAACGTTCAGATTAGTCTGTATGATTTTTATTTCTATAAATAAATATAAACGAAGTGCATTGACCACTGACTACTTTCGCTGTAAAAATATAGACGTGACGGTCTTAGGGCGTATCTTTTGTTATACTACTGGTACAGGTTTGCATAGTTTCTCCATATACGTGTTCTATCATCATCAGACTGATTATACCTTTCAGCGTTCAGTCTGGAGCACAGTTCCTCTAATAAATTTCCTACGTGCTCCTCTAGTCATCTAAAACATTGAAGCCCCATCTGATGTTAAGCCCGTTATTTCAAAATCATTCTTCACCGAATCGAAGTACTTTCTACTTGATCAACCCTGACTCCTATTACCTTCTACTGCCGAACCCATGAGTCTCTTAGGTATTCTTGCTTCTCCCATGCATGTATCATAATCCCACCATCTCAACCTGTTCGCTGTAACTGCTTCATCTATGGTGTTCATTCCCAGTTTTATTTCCTCATTATGGACACTCTCCTACAATTATTCCCTTCTGTTAGTACCTGCAATCATCCTTGCTACTTCATCTGTAACATCAACCTTAATAAAAGGTAACCTGTATCCAGCCAGCTTTCGCTTCCATACAATAAAGTTGGTCGAAAGATAGAGCGGTGCACTGCTAACGTAGTCTTGGTACTGACTTCCTTCTTGCAGAAGAGTATATCGTAGCTGAGCACTCGGTGCATTAGCTTTGCTACGCCTTGATTCCAGTTCTTTTAGTATGTTGCCATCCTGTGACAAAATACATCCTAGTTACTTGATACTACCTGTTCTTTGTTCGTCCTATTTGGCTCTCAATCTGTTTAAATATGTTTCCCACAGACATTACTTTCGGAGATGCAGATCTTCATATCATAATTCTTACATCTCTGATCAAGCTCTGAAATATTAGATTACAACTTTCAATCGAATCTGCCATTACAACTAAGTAATCCGCATATGCGAAACTGCTTATTATGTCACCTAGTTTAATCTCACCCTGACATATGATCCGTAAATAGTATGAAGAACAATGGTGACATGTTACAGCCTTGTCGTACCCATGAAACTACCCTGAACCATGGACTCAGTTTACCGTAAAGTCTAACTGCTGCCTGACAATCTATGTAAAGACCTTGAATTGCCTGCAGAAGTTTGCCTCCTATTCCATAATCTTGTAGAACTGCCAGTAGCTTCCTCCTAGAAAGAGGGTCATAGACATTTCCAGATCTATAAAACATAGAGGAAATTCCCTGTTCCTCTCATAGCACTTCTCCATTATCCGCCGAAAGCTAAAGATCTGGTTCTGACAGCCTCTGAGACCTAAACTCACATGGATTTTCATCAAACTTGTCTTCAACTAATAAGATTCTCCTTTCTACAAAACCTGAGGATATTTTTCCCACCACGCTAATAAGAGATACCCCTGTGTTTGTTAAAAGCTGTCCGGTCAGACGGAACCTGTCCCGACTCCCACGCCTTTTTAATTACCATGTGTAACCATTTGAGACCTGACATTCATTGTATTTGATTCCAACTTAATCTACCGCAGTCGCATTATTGCACTGCAATCTATCGACCATTTTCTCCACTTCAAGTGGTCCTTGTTTCCCTCATTATTCCTATCCATTGCACCTCAAAATCTGACACATTATTGAAAGTTTCTCCTACATTGAGCAGTTTTAAAAAATATTCCCTCTATCTGCCACACAGGGTTCACTAGCAGCTTTCCTGACCTGTGCAGAACACTTGTTTATTCCTTCTTCCCAACCATATCGAAGACTGCAGTTACGCTCCAGAATGATTTTTCCACGGCTTGACCCAGAGTTTCTAGCTTATTTCCAAAGTCTTCCAATGATTTCTGTTTTGATTCTGCAATTACGTGTTTGACTTTGTTTCTTTCCTCAACGTAACTTCCTCTGTCTCAGTTCCAGTATTTTTGAAACACATTTTTATTTTTACAGGTTGCCTTGACACTGTTTCCACCAAGCTGTCTGCTTCTTTCTACCTTTACACACTATTGTTCCAAGACATTCTCTAGTCACCTGTAGTAGTGTATCCCTGTACCTTGTCCATTCTTCGTCTAATGAGTGTAAATTACTATATTCAACTGGTACCTTCGAGAACATTCTGTATTTTTGCCTTATTTCCTTGTCCTGAATCTTTTGCACTCTTATCCTTCTACATATGGAGCTGACCTCCTGCTCTTTTGGCCTCACAAAACCACTCTCACTGCAGATTAAATAATGGTGATGGCGTGCGACATTTATGGCCGATAGACCCCTACTAGGCTCGTGTTCAATCTGCGTGCTGCAAGTCTTTCGAGCTGACACCACTTCGGCGACTTGATGACGATAAAATGATAACAAAACACTCTCTGAGCGAAGGAAACCACCTAGCCGACCGGGAATCTAACCTGGGCCCTCTTCTTGACAATCCACCACGCTGTTCCTAAACTACGGAGGCGGACAGATTAACACTAGAAGTACCAAGTGAGTCATTTTTGACCCATATGGGTGTTTAAAGACCCCTACCCGCCACTATAGTCTTCGTAGGCCCAACCAAACCATCTCGTGACTTTTAATCATTTACAGAGTTGTTTTAACTCACCAAAATTTCATCCCTCTAGGCCACGTAGAACTACGAAAAACTTGTTATACCAGTAGTACCGCGTGAGTTATATTTTGACCCATAAACAGTTTAAAACAAGCTGTTATCAGCACGCTAGTTTTTAGACGGGAAATAATTTCTGGTCGTGTCTCGACGTTATTAACGAGATAAAGTATGTTATGACACTTTAGGCCAGAAATAACGAAGCATGAAAAATTCTGTAGACTGGTGCCATGCAGACCTATCAAATGGCAGTGGGAAGTTATAGAATGATACATCAGTCTGAGGGACTGTTAATAGTTGACACGACAGCAGACGTCAGGCGCATCGTCCTTACAGAAGTTTCCAGACTGCGCATCTTTGCCTTCGGTCAAGCAGCGAGGTTTATTGTGGCGAGTTTGCGTCATTGAAGCTACGATCGCAAGACGATACGGTCTCACGAATGCTAACATTCTCTACGATCGACGTTGTACGGACAAAACAGTGACGAATCCGGAAGTGAGATGATTACAGAGGACGACTATGATTTTGTTCCAGTGGAAACTGGTGACTCAATTGATTCAGATGTATCAAAACAGCATCTGAATCATCTGACAAGTGATTTCTCTCTTGGACAACATGAGCATGTACCATTCTACAAGAGTTGTTAAACTAGTAAGCACGCATTCCACTTCACGTCTTTGTTGTATACTTCAGGTGTCGGATTTATGGGTGTCTTTATTCCGAGTAACATGCAAAATGAACGTCAGGGCAACGACAATACTGAGAAGAAATTTCCAGAAACTGTAGTTTTATAATGAAAACAAGGGTGGAATTGGTATAGTTGACCAAATGGCAAGACATTAGTGTCCAAGCTGGCACCCACTAATGGCCTGTGGAAGTCTTTTGCAACATTCTTGACCTTGCAATGGCCGGCCGCGGTGGCCGAGGTGACTGAAGCGCTCCAGTCACGGTCAGCACGGCCACTACGGTCGGGGGTTCGAATCCCCCCTCGGGCATGGATATTTGTGCCGTCCTAGTTCGTAAGTAGTTTGTAAGTTTAGGGACTGATGACCCCGTAGTTAAGTCCCATAAGCTTAACAAACATTTGAACATTTTTTGACCTTGCAATGATCACTACTCAGAGTTTTTAAGTTGTGTACATGTAAGGAGACTTCTCGGCGAGAATTGATTCTTAGAGTAGCAGATGAGCTTCCTCCCTCCTGCAAACTTCATAGCCGCGGTGGAGTAGCCGAGCGGTCTAGGCGCCTTGCTGCGGAGCGCGCGGTTTCTCGATGTCGGGGGTTAGTCCTCCCTTGCGCATGGGTGTGTGTGTGTGTGTGTGTGTGTGTGTGTGTGTGTGTGTGTGTGTGTGTGTGGGCGCGCGCGCGCGAAACAAACGAATGAAACATCAAACTTACGTTGTAACTCAAAGTATGCGCGCAAAAGCTGCAAAGCCAAAACTCTTGTCCAATGACTAGACCTCCCAGCTTAGAAAATACCGTCAAATATTTGTTCCTAAATGTTTCCAAACACTTAAAATTATAGGCTGAAAATATCATATTTTTGTCCCTTGATTGCAATAGGCAAGAAATCATGTTGAATTTTAGAAACTATTTCAAATACTCGGTACTTAAATTATATGCGAGTAAAGGTAAAAATACTATTACTGGTCGCATACATTGTATGCTTTGGATCTGTTCCAAACTCTATAAAGATAAACATCGTAAAATTGTTTCGCTTACTTGTCTGAATGTTGATAGAAAACTAGTATTTTTTCTGTAAAACGTAAGATGTAAATAACATTTCTGAAAATTTACTTTTGACTGTGTACTATTCAGTTTAGAGAATGTACAAGAAAAATATTGTTCGGTATTGTTCAACGTAATGTCGACATGTTGATAGCCAAAACACCTTCCAAATAGGAATAAAATGTTAGTTTCCTAGTGTGGGTCCAAAATGACCCACATAGTGTCACTAGGGGCACAAAAAAATTCGGTTAAATAATAATCAGTATCATCAAAGAAGCATTTGAAAAGAAAGTCTGTCCTTGACTGCCTTTCTTAATTCCTGGTCTGTTTATAATCAAGACAGATTTGATTCGCCTGCCTTTCCAAGTATATCGGTGAATGTTCTTATGCTTAAAAAGTGTGTTTGTGATAACTAAGCCTATACTGGTACAGAAATCAAAGAGCTGTTTTTGTTCCTGTTGGCCTCCATATCCTAGCATGGCATTGAAGTCGCGCATGAGCAAAACACTGTCCTCGTTTTTACTCCAACAACGTAAATCACTGTCGTAAAATGTCCTCATCTTGATCTGCCCCTTCACAGGGCACATAAACTGACACAATCCTAATTTTCTTCCTGGAGATTGCCACATATACTCCCATCAATCGTTCGTTTACATACCTTATTGCAATTATGTTGTGTTCGATTGCTTTCCTGATGTAAATCTCTACACCCCACTGTGCTCGTCACGATTTGACTCCTGTTAGGTAGACTTTGTATTCTCCCACTTCGTCCTCGCTCTTCCCCCTTAGTCTAACGTCACTAATAGCCAAAACATCGAACTCATCTTACTTTGCAGCCTCTGCCAGCTTTACCATTTTCCCCACTGTAGTCCCCATAGCTAATTATAGCTCCCCGTACTATACCAGATCATTTGCCAAGTCGTTTCTGAAGACGCCCTGGTCTGTCAATTAGAGGTGGGACTCCATTTTTCTGTCACGAGCATCATATAGAAGTACCTGGAAGCAAGTTGATAGCCTTATTTGCTTAGGGTTCCATTGTGTTTTACTCTAACGGTTGAGGGACACACAAATGGATTTGGTAGTCTCTGCCGTCTGAGCACAAAGGAGGCCACGACTCAATGTCAGATGCTCAACCCTATTCCAGAGTAACTGGTATCCTATTTGTCACGACCACTTGGCAACACATACGTTGCCCGTGGTTCATGAACTAGAACTTGACTGTACAGGAACCCACACTATGAACCATGGCATGAGTAATTACAAAAATAAAAATATGAAATTATAACTATTGTTGAAAAGTCTTCTATACTATGTACCAAGTATCAGTTCAAGTTGCCTTAGGCGGCGTGCAGTTAAATTTTTACTTACGGAATCGGCGGCGTAGTGTGTTCATGTTTGCAACAGAACGTTCGCTTTACGAGAATTGGAGTGATCACATAATGGTATATCCACGAACATTTCAACCATAGAGCATTATTTCACGGTCAAAATATACCTTTTCATTCTGTGATGAAGTTTCCAAAGAGCATTCAAAAGGTCGTTGCCAACATCAATACACTCCGCTGCCGTTACGTAAAATTGTACCAGCAGTGCAGTCACGCTTTACGTGAGTACATGTCAAAGTAAGAATCGACCGTAATCACTACATCGATTCTGACGCGCGGGAAACTGCACTCATTCATTGGCGTTCGGCTAGGTAATGTCGGGGGACCTTGTGGAAAATTACGTAAGGACAAGTGGTCCGCGACGAGGACGTGCACTTGGGCACAACGCGGCGCCTGGCGGACAGCTATTTCCGCCGTTACGGAAGGCGGCAATCCGTGATCGAACGTCAGGCTGCCGCGGGCGGCCGACACGTGTTCCCCCCTCCACTGGGCGCGCGCCCTCGCTGCTTGCGCCATCTGCTGCTGCAAAGTGCAGACACGTGGCGTGCATGCACTCCCTGCGCAAACGATAGCTCAATAGGCGCGGGACGCAGACGCCAGGCCAGGCAGAACGCTGCCGGCGTTGCCCCGCGCCGCCGAGCTGACCTCGTCACACGCCGCCCGTATGGTCGTGTCCTTGTGCTGTGTGCTGTCACAGCCTGACTTGTTCTCGAAGGTGACTTCTGGTCACGTTGACAGTGGTTCACAGTTCCACATTGACCACCAGGTCGTCAGTCGTTTTGAGGTGCCAAAATCCCCAATTGACCAGTCCGAAGAAAATAATCTATATGAGTTACCGGTAAGTCTTTGCATGGAATGGCTGAGGATGCTCACATTCAAAATAACAAATGATCTTTCGCCCTTGGCATGTTTTAGGCCAATTTGTATTCTTCGTATTACTAGCAGTTTACCGGTGCTGGTTGTCAGGCACTGAGAGATAGTAATTCGCGGAGTGCCTAGTCACCGCACCGGTAACTAGTGAGCAATACAAAGAACACACATCAGGGACGACGCCATCTCATTACGGATTACTCTATTATTGTGCGGGGGTAGTATTGCGTTAGTCTCTGTCGAAGACTTATTCTCAGTTTCTAATATTCGTATGATGGCTCTCCTGCAAAACTAACACCCGATTGTGTGTCTGATACAAATCCATCTGTAAGACTACATCTACATAGTTACTCTGCAGATCACATTTAAGTGCCTGGCAGGGGGTTCATTAACTACTTTCATAACTTTTCTCTACCGTTCCATTCTCTAACAGCGCGCGGGAAGAAAGAACTAAATTGTTCCGTTTTCGATCTGATTTCTCTTATTTTATTGGGATGGTCATGTCTCCGTAAGTAGGTGGGTGCTAGAAAAATACTTTCACATTCAGAAGTAGAAGTAGGTGATTGAAACTTCGCAAACAGTTCACTCCGCAATGAATAACGTCTCTCTTTTAATGATTTCCACCCCAATTCGTGCCACATTTCCGTGACTCTATCTCCCCGGAAAGGTGATAAAACAAAACGAGCTGCCCTTCTCTGAACCTTCTCAATATCTTCAGCCAGTCCCACCTGGTGAGGGTCTCACAATGGGCAACAGTACTCCAGGGGAGGAGCACAAGTGTGATGTAGGCAGTCTCTTTGGTGGAGCTGGTGCATTTTTGAAGCGTTCTGCCAATGAAACGTGATCTTTGGTTCGCCTTCCCCACAATATTTTCTGTGTTCTCTCCAGTCTAAGTTGTTTGTAATTGTAACTCCTTGGTATTTGGTAGAATTTACGAGCTTGTAAGCTCTTCAGTACACGAATTCGTACGGATATAGTGTTGACTGGCAGTGGTAAGGTGCCAGAATGAGACCAAAGGGCGCGGCTTCGATCGCAGCACAGTGCCAGGATTTTTGTCACTTTTCACCTCGTTAACCTCTGACACTTTTGTTGACGTGAAAAATGACTGGTTCCACAGTGATTCGGAATCCATTTACAGTATGTCCCCCTTTAACTGGCTAGGTAAATCAGCTCAAAAGTCGGAGAAAGGCAATGACGTACTACCTCTAAACTGGACCTTGCCTAGGAAGCACTGTGATATTCAAATCAACCTTCGGGTTGTTGACTGCTTTACTTTGTTTGAAATGTGTCCGATCCCCATAAGTATGCGAAGACACAATGCAACTCGGTTGCTACGTTGCATGCAAACAGATGCTTCAGATGAAACGATCAAAGCATATCAACGACACTGTATCATTTACATGTATCAGATTAAAGGTGCACCTAAGTAACTAGAATTACTTAATAGCAAGCATACATGCAGAGAAAAAGTAGCCGTATGAGCCGTTGCTGAGGCAATGGGGTTTCACGCGAAACAAGACTACCGTACTATCGCTCATCTTGTGCAAGGGCGTATATGGCGAGCCGTTGACCTTCAGAATAATCTCGCCTCCTCGCTTTCACTGTAAGACTGCTATAAGGGATTATACCATGAGTTGGAAGAGTTTCTACAACAAATCTCCTGTCACAGTTAAATAATTTTTGAAAAACAGGAAAATTTATCTAAAAGGGCCAACTACAAAGTCTATGAAAAAGAGCTCTCGTTAAATTTAAGACCTTCTGTGAAAGCGTAAGTAGTTGTCATCGTCTGGGTGTTTAATGGTCCAGAGAACACTGAATCAGTTAACAAAACTGAATAGCAATTTGACGCAATCGTCCTTATGTTAGATACTTTCCAGCTAGTGCTATGTAGGGGTGTTCAGTGTTTTCTACATACATATAAATAAATGAACTGAGTGTTAACGGTCATACTTTTGTTCTCCGCTTTTCACGTAACCGCGAGTGCACGAACACCTTAAATTTCTTCCGTTCCAGACGCAACACGGTGTTGTACTTTTACTGCTAGGCGTACCACATTTTATCATCCAGTAGACGCTACTGTTCGTCGATCTGTCGAGACGTGTGTGCCTATTTAAAATTCTCTGGTGGTTAACACTGTTAAACTTCGCAAATTCGTTCTCCTGTAGTACTGCAAGTCAGTGAAAGAGGCTCTCCACAAAGTCGTCGCTTTTCCTTCGCGCGCCCACATCAACTAATCAGGTGACGTTTCTGTAGCAACGCTTCAGTGTCGTCGAATCTCTATGGACATTTATTGTTTGCACTCGCAGCTGTTTCCCTCATAGCAGGCAGCACCTCTGCCAGCTGTCGACCTTATTTCTGCCGATTTCACTGTAATGTATTTAACGAAGTACACGTTGTATTAGATACAGGCTTCCATGGCCGGGTGGTCTAGGGTAATTTGGAAGAAGCATTGCACATCGCATTGACGGCCTATTGTCGATATGTATCGAAGTCGCGAGTATCGCAGTGTCGTCTCACACACACGAACGTGCTTGTGAAAAAATGCTTTACCGTTTCTTTGCTTGTCTCCTTTAAAGACTTTTAGCTCTACTCCTAGGTTCCAGCCTAACCACATCCTTCAAAAAACATGACATATTCGTAGAAAATAGTTAAGTAATGCTGTCAAGTCTAGCTTGGAAAAAGTACTTCACTCCGGCCTAATATGAGATACTACTAAGAAACGAAGTATTTTCGACAAGCTAGACTGTATATGTCTCTTCCTATTGATAGCAGTACTTTACTATTTTCTACGAATGTATCATTTTAAAGGATGTGGTTAGGCAGGAACCTAAGAGTACAGCTTAAATTCTTGCGAGTAAATAAGCTACGATACCGTTCGGATGCTCTCGTCTTCGATACCAATAGCAGCCATTATAGATAGTAAGCTATCGACAATACGTCGTCAATGCGATGTGCAACTTTTCTTCAAAATTACCAGGCCGACTCGCCGTAAGTGGACTCAGGAACGACGAAGATACTGAAACTTTACAGGGAAAAAGAAAATAACAATAATACACGCCTATGCAGACGCAGTCCGTAACATGGGTTGCGGTATTGATGCTGACATAGCCAAGGGCTCACGTAGAAAGATTGTCACCATGAATGTATGGTGTACCAAAGGTTAAGTACACCGAAGACTGACCACCGGACAGACGGCGTGTCCTTTGGCACGGATAAAAGCAACGAAGCGTGTTGGCGTGGAACAGTGAGGCAATGGTGGTTAGCTGGAGGGAGCTAGAATCCTATAATCATGCTCCCGTAAATTCCTAGGAGGAGGTGACGAGCTCTAACGCCACTGTCTCACATCTTAGATGTGTTCGATCGGGTTCAGATCTGGCGACATCGGGGCCAGTATCGCAACTGCAACTTGCCTCTGTGTTCCTCAAACCACTCCATCGCGCTCTTGGCCTAGTGACATACCGCATTATCTTCCTGAAAAATGTCACCACCACCAGGAAACAAGATTGCCATAAGCGTTCTGCAACGAGGGCACTATAGTTCTTGGCCATCACGGTGTCTTCCACAAGCTCCTGGACCCAACGATGCCTACGTGAATGTTAGCCAAACCGTAATTGAATCGCTGCCAACTTGACTCAAGCAGCTGTTCCTTTAGAAGACGACGGATTCGCACTCCCGTCTTCATTATATAGGTATCCGGAGTCACCAAATCGTGCAAAGCTCTGCCACTGCTCCAGTCCAGTAAGCTCATAAGTGTTCGGAGTAGTATGTGTTAAGACACGTGCGTACTTGGCACAGCATTGTTAGTTCGCTGCTTGCCCTCGTTTTACCACTCTGCGCAGTCAAAACATCGTCTGAACTCGCGTTTGGACGGTGTGTGACGTCGGTTTGCCACTTGAAGACTTTCCTCGAACATCCGTACTGTTTCCGAAATACTCGTGCCGAGCCCGTGGGCCATCACAATCTGCCGTCGGTCAAACGCAGATGGGTCGTGCATCTTCCGCGATCTAATACTCAATGTTACTACATGCATCGCGTCTACCAACCACTCATCAGGAGACACTACTATCGACAGGACCGATTTTGCAGACAGTAGTTAGTAGGTAGTCTAATATAAGACTAAGGATCCCCCACGTTTTAAGTAGCTCATACGGAAACAGCGTTGACTAGCTTCAGATCTGTGATCAGCCGTGGCATACAATCTCTTCACCAACGCCGCAGTGGAGTAGCCGGGCTGTCTAAGGCGCCTCGCTGTGGAGCGCGCGGTTGCTCGCCTTCGGAAGAACGAAGGAATCTTAGGGTTTAACGTCCCGTCGACAGCGTGGTCATTAGAGACGGAGCTAACGCTCAGATTTTTGGGTGAGGATTGGGGGAAGGAAATCGGCCGTGCCCTTTGAAAGGAACCATCCCGGCATTTGCCTGGAGTGATTTCTCTAAATCACGGAAAACCTAAATCTGGATGGCCGGAGGTGGATTTGACTTGCTTTCGGAGGTTCGTGTCCTTCCTAGAGCGTTGGTGTGTATGTTGTCCTTGGTTAGTTTCTTAGTTTAAGTAGTTTGTAAGCTACGGACTGATGACCACGCATCTGATCAGACAGATTTACAAACATTTTTTCTTCACTAACATAGCGTTAAATTCCGCGCCATGCGCCCACGTTGGTAGCTAACTGACGTGTTGTATGACCGCTTTGGAGAGCAGAACTACATATTTCATGAGCACCAGGTTGCATAAAACCATAGCCTAGTTCGCGGTAGAAATTTATAGAGCGATTCTTTTTTCCCTGCGCATATACGTCTACAGAATATCTAATGACGTAATAGTGCACATAGCGTACAGTAATCAGACGCGCGCCAGCAGACATTATCATGCTAGGTCATACCACCATTCAACACAAAACATTTTTTCGTAAGCTGTCTGGGCTCAGCCGATTATCAACGCCGACAATATCTAACAAGAAATGAAAGAGCTTCGCACAATAACACGTGAAGTGCCCATGCCAAGACGTACATATGAGCTATGATATAAACTGAAGTTAAAAACAAAGGATCAGAAGAACATCTTCCTGTTGCTGCCAACCATATGAGAGCCTACAGTGACCGTGCAGGCAAGACGGTGTGACACGAAGAGATTAGACCAATATTTCAGAGTGAGCGCAAGATTAGAGGTCCTACCGAGGACGCGAAGGATTCCATGTGCGCTCCCCACATTGCAAGTCAACAAACTTCTAACTTGCGGGTGAACACGGCAAAGTCTATTGGGGAAAACAGAAGGACAATTTCACCGGATGACGAACACTACGACGGGGTCAACATAAGTAGGCTCTACCTGTACAGCACCGGGATATGGCCGACGATCTGTTTTTCAAGAACCTTGCTTGCTTGTTAGGGCGCATGGATGCAGTTGAGACTAATGAAATAAAGACGCTACCAGCTGTAACACGGAGAAGGTTCAACAGTATTAACAAGCTGCCACAAGAGAAACTACAATGCTTCATAAGCGTTTCGTTGCAGGAAAACAATCCCCAGGCGCAAGCTGGCGATTTGCTAATACTTGCGTCACTTGACAGAGTAGCACAGGCAGTAAGTAGCCTATCGTGCGCCAAATCCTCTGTAGTAATCATTACTCGCAACTCTGACGACATCCCAGAATGCGACGTAGACAGCAACATAAATGAAACGTTGTATAGAAAAAGACCATCACTAGGATGCAGTTAAACATATCAACCTAGTCCGATAATGTCTTTAAAAAGTAACAGTTCTTATTTACTTCTAAGTATTTTAAAATATTTTTTAAATTTGTGTGATGTGTAACCTTGACCCGTTTGTATCTGCTGCCGATATGCCGCTTCGCTGAGAATTAGAAAGAATGAAGTTCCTTTAGGGGACCGCTGCAAACATCGGTATTTCAGTTAATTTCTAGTTGATAATGATGCAGCCTAGAAACAAAAATTGTAATGTAAAATTAAAGTTCATCGGTTGCGTCTTCGTCCTCGTAACGCAGTCTTATTCGAGACAGCAGTATTGTAAGATAGTTACTGGCAATGGAAATATCACAGTTGAAAAAGAAAAATGTGCCTAGCTAGTAGATGTTAGGTTGTGGTTCGGCTTAGGTGAAGTGTCGTGAAGTACAGGTCATTCGAGAAACGTTTACAAACACAAAGGATTTGTGGAGAGGATGGACGAGTGCATATTTTGTATATCAACAAATGTCATCTGATGACGCCATGAGCCCTTACATACCGTGGAACACCAGTTCTAGTGGTCAAATACTCTTAGCTCTTTAACACATGAACTTTGGTGCCCGTGTTTTCTAGATATTTTTGGTAGATTTTGCCCTCCCAAAAATTGGAAAGCGAAGAGCTTGCAGTGAAACAGATTTGTCTTAGTGTCAAAAATACCTCCTCATAATAGTGTCGTTCTGACATTTCCTGTCATTAATTCCTGTTCAAAATCAGTTCTCACTCCCCTCTTTAGTTTCTAAAAGTTTAAGCACCCGTACAGTGTTCGTCTACATTACTGGTAAATTTATGTTAGGTATTTCATTTCCAGTTCCTCTTCTCTAATTTGATTTCTGTATTTAAAAATCCAGCATTCTGTTACTTGAAGCTCAAGAAATGGGGCGACGTAAATACTTGCCTGTAAGCGAGCGTACAACGCCAGAATTGCCTAGTGTGATACATGTACTAAAATATGCACGACTATCGTTCTTCACTTTCACTTGCTGTGTGTTGACTACTTCACTTTTCTTGTCCGTGCAGTTAATGGAATTTCTAATCGTTTGAGGCAGCTTGCCCTTTATTCACATGAAGTGTTAGGTGCCATTGACAAAGGATTTCAAATAGATTACATATTTCTGGATTTCAGGAAGGCTTTTGACACTTGTGCCCCACAAGCGGCTTCTTATGAAATTGCGTGCTTATGGAATATCTCCCCAATTGTGCGGTTGGATTCACGATTTCCTATCAGAAAGGACACAGTTCGTAGTAATTGACGGTAAGTCATCGAGTAAAACAGAAGTGATATGTGGCGCTCCCCAGGGAAGCGTTATAGGTCCGCTACTCTTTTTCGTATTTGTAAACGATTTAGGAGGCAATCTGGATAGCTCCCTTAGACTGTTCGCGGATGATGCTGTAGTTTATCGGTTAGTGAAGTCAACAGAGGATCAAAAGCAACTGCAAAGCGATTTAGACAAAATTTCTGCTTGGTGCGAAAATTGGCAATTGACACTAAATAAAGAAAAGTGTGAAGTAATACACATGACCACTAAAAGAAATCCGTTGAACTTCAATTACGCGATAAATCAGTCAAACCTCAAGGTCGTAGATTCTACCAAACACCTAAGAGTTACAATTCCGAACAACTTTGATTGGAGAGAACACACAGAAAATATTGTGGGGAAGGCGAACCAAAGGTTATGTTTCATCAGCAGAAAGCTTCGAAGATGAACCAGCTCCACCAAAGAGACTGCCTACATCACACTTGTGCGTCCTCTCCTGGAGTACTGTTGCCCCTTGTGGGACCCTCACCAGGTGGGACTGACGGAAGACGTTGAGAAGGTTCAGAGAAGTGCAGCTCGTTTTATCACGTTACGGGGAGAAAGCGTCTCTGAAATGTTGCTCGAATTGGGCTGGAAATCATTAAAAGAAAGACGTTATTCTGTTTGCGAAGTTTCAATCACAGACTTTTAGTTCTGAATGTGAAAATATTTTGCTTGCACCCACCTATTTAGGGAGACATGACCACCCCAATAAGATAAATCAGATCGAAAACGGAACGATTTAGGTGTTCTTTCTTCCCGCGCTCTATTAGAGAATGGAACGGTAGAGAAAAGTTATGAAAGTGGCACTTGAATGTGATTTGCAAAGTATCTATGTAGATGTAGATACTGCATCGGTGTCGGCAGAGGAAGTTGCTCGATGCGTATGCCTGTGCGGGTGATAACACAAGCACGACGACGGCGCAGTGCGAGTGTCCTTGGCGCTGCAGCTGAGCGCGACTACGGGTTGCCTGAGGCCCGGGGGCTACACGTGCCGCACAGCGGTGGCGGGGAGCGGTGCGGCGGCGGCGCCGTGACGTCACGCGGGCGTGCGGGGCGAGGGGTCGGCGTACACGTGCCGCCTGCAGACCGACGCCGCGCCGAGCCGCGCAGTTCCACACCAGGCTCGCCCGAAAACGCAGCGCCTCTCCCGGACGCCGACCAGCAGGTAAGCACCAAACGCCGAATCTCTGCGAAATGCGCCAGCCGTGTTGCGAAAATGCTGGAAAGAGGGTTGGCGGGGGGAGGGGGGGGGGAGAGGGGGCGGGGGCGGCGAGTCTCCAGTTGGCAAAGAGCCAGACGGACGTTCGCGGGTGCATATTGCACCGATACTACAATGCACAACGCTGACCTAAGCCTTTCCTTTCAGTTCTCTCACAATAATTTAGCCGCGACGCAATGTTTCATTTTTGCATTGTAGACGTCGCAGATCATTCATCGACGTCATTGTTGCATTCTTGCTGAAGTACCTGATACTGCGATATTAATTACATAGTTTGTTGCTAAATCATATTTATCGGTAATTAAAACTGCTCCTAAATAACGGATATATATGGTTTGAGAATTAATAATTCATTTGAAAGTATTGTACGACTGAGTCAAATATGTCGGTACCGGCCGCAGCTTTGAAAGCCACATCTTTAGCGCTCTCCGAGGATACATGCAGCGCCGCTACTTGGACGGCGGCCGTACTGAGAACGACTGCTGTGTAGTGCCAGACGAAGCTAACAGGGGGCGGAGGTGGCGCCTCTGCCTGTGCTGCCCTCTGTGAGAGAAGCGTGGAACTACAGAGCTGCGGTAGCGCCAGGAACGATCAATATCAGTGGGCTCCACTGCCTTTGTTTTGGAATGCCATATCGTTCTTTAAGCTCTTTGCAGTTGAAGCCACATACCTCACTTGCACCATTACTGATAGTAATTCGTATAATTCTACGAGAGACATATGCATCTTTAAGCGTTTGTTTGAAGAAACATTAGTAGGAAAACGGTATCATAGGTGTTTGGTTACTGACAGATTTCGTACTGTAGAAGAGAACTAAGCAGGTCATGGCTTTTACTGTAATATTGTTTATGTAGTATGTGTTTGGGTTGACTTCAGATACTCCTGGAAACCAGAGTATCATAATTTAGGAATATACACCTGCACTATTATCTACAGTTGTCGTATGAAGGCTATGCATTGATTTGTTGGAATTTGAGGTACGCAGCGCGTGCGTGACCCTCATTATGTAAGCGTCCTTCGACCGCGGGTGCCATTCGAAGATGGCGGTTTGTGACTGCTGTTGTGGCATTGTCCGTAACGCGGGGGTCAAGGCTGCAAGCTATGGTTAAGCACGTGGCGACCCAGCAAAACATGGTCCAGAAGTTACATGCGACAAAAGCCACTATGCCCGTTTCTACTTTGTCCAAGGATTTGTTTTCTTGGGGATGCCATATCTGTTAACATATCTATTCATACTTGCTGCAAATTCGTGTTGTATGGGGAAAAGATCAAAATATTTTCGTATCTATCAACTCAGTTTTACTGATATTATTAGAAATTCCATATTCAATAAACCAGCCATCCCCTCCCCCCTTCCCCCCTCCTCCACCCCCCTCTCTCTCTCTCGTTATGATACGATATTATTAACATTTCAACAGTAATGTCTCCATGATCTTGACATGCAATGCAGATATTTCAAAGCAAGTACTTATTTTAAAGCGCTTAATTCTTTGCTGTATTAAAGCAGATATGAAATTTCAGGGGGAATGTGCTTAACATCTCCCCTCCCCCAAAAGTGCTTTCGAAACAAATTATTTCCATTATGTTTAATCCCCATCAAAGGTTTGTAATACTTAATTTCTACGTGGAAAAATTGTATATTTTTATTTATAGATAAAACTGAGATACTTCCAGATAGTTTTCACGAAAATTGAAACTATCAATCGACGCACAACGTTACTTTCCCTCTTTTTCTTTTTAAGGATGATCATTTTTAGCCCTCCGTCACTATCCACTATTATTTGCTCAAAAGTGCCTTTTTGCCATGAGAAGAACATTTCCGCACAGAAACTATGGTCGTGTGACGGTAAGTAACCTAGAATGGAAACTTAGTTTGGTGCCAATTTTATGTACAGTGAAGCTGGAGGAGAGTGTGCAAACTGCATATTCTAGGCGTTGTTCACTAGTAATGTGACACGCTATACATCGATGCGCGAGGCCGTTCCCCGTCGGGGGGTTTGAATCCTCCCTCGGGCGTGGATGTTGTGTTGTCTTTAGTATTTTATAAGTAATTTGTAAGTTTAGGTACTGATGACCCCGCTGTTAAGTCACATAAGCTCAACAAACGTTTGAACATCTGTGACTGTGTAGTAATAGGCGTGGTGGCATCAGTCTTCCCGTGTTTAAATGTGTATTGAAAAGAACTTTTAATGAGATTATTAGGTAATTGTTTCCTTAAGACTTATAAAGCCATGGATTATAGTTCTGTATTCCATATGAACTGTTCTGTAGCTTTAAGATGGGAAGAAGACTACCTTCAGTAAACATCTAGCTTATTACTGAACAAGAATAAATCAACCGTGACCTTTCTGAAAGAACAATTACGGCATTCGCTTAAAGAAATTGCGCGCTTGAGACAAACTTAAGCCAGGCGTGTAAAAGGTAGGTTTTAATCATATTCGTAGTGAATTTGAAGTGTCTGTTGACCACACTTTCGCGTTTCTTGGATTCTGTTGATGCAAGTGAAAGTTTCTATGTACCTCTTTTTTCAGAGGAAAAAGAGCACTCCCTTGGTTTTGTCGTTAACCCCTTCACTTTATGGTTCTTCACGTTTGCGTTAATCCTATGTCATAGGGATGAACACGAAGATCCAGTACATAATTTTTGTTACGGGACCCATAATGAAAGATACGAAGAGGTTACGCCCTACGCAATTACGCACTACCACACCGTGTGATGACGTATTCGTATATGCAGTAAGATGTGAACGAAATGAGGTGAGAACTATTACAGGAAATAGGTTTAGATGTTTACACACATCTGTTGCAATTAGGCCCGCCTGTTACATTACATTTTCAACCACTAAGTATTTGTTATAAAATCACTGAATTCAGCAGTTTTGACAATTGATTCGTATCATCTTTAGTCCCATGCACATCAGAAATCACACAAATATTTAAGACCTAATTTTTTAAAATATTGTAATCATAAAGTTAGGTAACGTAAAATTATTTGTTTGAAAACACTGAAACATACAAACAAGTAACTGTAATTCGTGTACATACATGATCGATTAATAGATGTTTAGACACTGTGAGGCATTGCTGCAACAAAATAGTTTCAATAAAAAATAAGGGGGGGGGGACTATTAACACACAAGTGATATTCTGTCTAGGAGGTATAGGTACTATCCATGTGTAAACATAAAAGGGATCTTTTTAAATACAGTATATACTTCAGTATACATTTTAATAATTGCGTTCTGAGAAACTCATTCTGCATTGAGACACACAACATACAGGACTAAGTGTATGCTAAATAAAATGACAGGCGAATCAGTTGGTGAAAGAATACGTCCGTATATTTATGAAGTTGTATCGCTGAAAATTTGGAGTCTAGTTATTAATGAGAACCAAGTAAAATGTAAACCACAGAAAGATATAGGCCAAACATGACATTCCTTTAAATGTGGAGGATAAAACGAATATCAAAATATAAATTTACTGTAGGTTTTTAATTGAATGTGTATAATGGTGTAACGGTAACAACTGTGGTAGTTCAATCTCTATTCTTCGAACTAAGAGCTACTACTTGAAAGTTGACAAATTCATTAATACCGTGCCATAGTGGACGTAAATGAAGAACTTATAAAAATATGGGATTTTTGATATGAGCGACATGTAGTCTTTGGTGTCTCGACACAGTAATTTCGTTGGATTTCTTACTGCCTTTTGTCTTCGTGTCTATATTGCACTGGAAGTATCTGTACATCACAAATGCTGATGGTATACACGTCTTGTTCGGAAGACAGCCTGCTTAATCACAGCACCTACTGCAGACGTCAGTAACGCCATAATACATTTTCAAGGGGGGGGGGGGGGCGGCGGCAGGAAAGAGATCGACGGTAAACACCTGGTGTTATAGAGAACTTTTAGTTTTCTGGAGGACTAATGCCGAATTTCAAATACCCGTTAAAAAGCTCCTTTTCGGAGGATTTGTCCCTCTTTACCCCTAGGTAAGGGTGCCAATGCACTCAATTCTTCTCCTCAAGCTTGAGTTGCTCAGTACTGTTACTGTTAAAGGTTTTTCCGACCTTGTTAATTGAACGATAATTGTGAAACACAGCAGTGTTTTGGTTATTGCATTTGGAAGTTGCATACTACAGGGTTTTTCGCTGTTGTGAAGGTGATAAGACGGAATAAAAGGTTATGTTGGTAACAAACTGAATCAGTCTTCATACTATAGTCCTCGGGCCGATTACGCCAACGTAATAACAAAAAAGTCAATAGTTCGTTGATGGAATAGAGATTCACACTGTATACCACATTTAAATATACTTTGTTTCCATAAATCTGTAAGGTGGATGCTTGGAGTAAAACCGGACAGAGCCCATTACTTGTCTATTTTATTCAAGCTCTAGACAACCTTATTTCGATTGGGCTAGAAACTACATTTTTATAGTGCATAAATGCCTCCTGGCGGATTACGGCTATGTGAACGGATCTGTGGAGAGACTAAACATACTGTGTTTCTTAGTTTATACTTGTAACCAAATTCAAATGTTCAAATGTTTGTAAAGCTTATGGGACTTAACTACGGGGTCATCAGTCCCTAAACTTACAAACTACTTATGAACTACTTACGAACTAGGACGGCACAAATATCCATGCCCGAGGGGGGATTCGAACCCCCGACCGTAGAGGCCGTGCTGACCGTGACTGGAGCGCCTCAGTCACCTCGGCCACCGCGGCCGGCATACTTGTAACCTTGTCTAGTTAATAAAATTAGAAATTAAAACCTAAGGTTGTTTCTGTAGATACTTGACACCGGCAGGAGGCATTTTGGAACTGACTGAAGAACTAGCCATCATGATTAGGTAGTCCAAAGAATATCCTAGTGAAAATGAGAATAAACTGCAAGGGGGAAGGGAATTTCGGTTTGGAGTACATGCAATTTCTAAGAGTACCCGAACCAAATTTCCAATAGATTTTAACATATGACATGTCATCGGGGTGACCATAGGCATAAATGGAGAACTATTCGGGGAAACTCCAAATATTTCGATTATTAGTTTTATACTTGGTCTGGTACAAACCAGTGTGAAGGCATCACGTGAAACACGAAGACCATGGAAGTTGATCAGTTGAACACTGTGATAGCGAACAAGCTACAGAAATTGAAGACGTTTTACAGGATACATCGGCAGTTCTTAGACCCCCACGTGTGCGTGCGGTGGGGTCGGGTATTCAGTGTCAGCACTTCCTACAGTGCCTCACAGCAGTTTTGCCCGTAAGCACCATCTTCACAACCTTCCTACCTTCCCTCTACCTCCTGACTTCCACTATCTCTTCGTTTATGGCAATATAAATAACTGACTGACTTAATCATATTTCGTATCTACTAACAGATCATTTTCCCAGATTAAACGTGCAGCAGTAGCGGCTGCTCAAAAAGTTTGTTCTATTAGTGGAGGAACGAAGATACACAATCGCAATCATTCCCGTTCCATATATTGGTAAATAGATGGCATTATAATACTTCATTCATTTCGAAATGTTCTTATTTCAGTAGTAGCTGGTGCGCCCATGTTAGAGTTCAGTACAGAATTTAACGGTTTAGTGAAGATACCGTTTATTCTTGCTGTACTAATAGTGGAAGGAAAGTACTTAAAAAAAACCACGTTAAAAGTTTTCACAATAATTTGAAATTTGTTAAAATAGGAAAAATTGTCACCAAGGTCTTGCATCATGTCTTTAATTTACAGAGCGAATCAAGCAATGTGGGATTTATGTAGAGTAGAGACTATCCCAAAAACTAATTCGAACGGTTTAAGAAAATAGTAAAACCTATGCTTGATAGGATAGACTAAAATCAAAACCGTAATATGAAACGTCGTTAAGCCTCCGGGGTATATTATGTACACTCTAACGGCCTAAGTTAAGAACCACGTCGTGTACGTGACTACACGAGCATTTCTAATGGCGACTGTTTTCAAACAAAAAGGCAGAGGAAGAACCCACATTTTCTGTTGAATAGTGACGGTACTGCTGTAGCTGTGAAGTGCGCATAGTATAAACTACTCCCACCCCAGACTGAAGAACATCGCGCGGGACTTGTGAACTTGTTTGTAACACTGTATTAAGAGGCGCGCAGCCCAAGATTTTATCAATAACGGTTTCGAACAGTTTTACCCAAGAGTATTACAGGAAACTGCCTAATTTCTGTAGTTAGTTAAACCACGTGTCAAATACGCAACTTTTCTCTCCCTAGAAGACAAATTTCATGGTACCTCATTTAGTCCGTGTCGTGAATGATTTCCGCAACAAACTTTAAAGCTTTAATTTGGTAATTGACAGCAGTTCAGTTATGTGCATTAGTATCCAAAATATAAAACAGATTAATTAGGTAAGGTACAATTTAACGTAATTTTACAAACTATGAACATAAGGAAATTTTCATTCACTCACACTCGAAAGAGGTAGTGCTTGGTGGATTCGACAATATTACCTCTAGGTAATTTTGTATTGACTAACCTATCAATTAAATAACCTCTCACACATTTGCCTTGAAAGATCCTTTAGATGATCGAATCTTGAGTATCCAGTATTGTGTTCACATTTGCGTTCTATATCACTTTCACTGGCAGCTTCAGCATCACTGTCTTCATTATCTTCCACCTCATATAACCACTGAGTGATAAGAGCCCGAAAATATGGATCAGGAACACTCACTCCGTCGTTGTTAGCCATGCTGAGTGATATTTCTCTAAAGACAATACAAAATATAAAGCGTTTTAAACTACTGGTTCGTTAAGTAAATTGCATTGTGGGGTCGCATCATACGTCAAGCAAGTTATTCTGCTTAGTAACTTAAAATAATAGCTGCTCTCAACGATTGCTGACTACAATTGCTCTAACAATCTCAACGAAAGCTACCGAAGAGCCCAAGTCCGCAGTACACAAAATTCCGGTGTTATGCGCACTGGAATATTGCAAGGGGTATACTCATACCCCACAACACATTGAGGGCTAGTCATGGGGCTTGGTACACTATTCAATTATTTTAATTTCAACGGTTATTTCCGTTACGTGGTACCAAGCTAATTATCTCCGGGGCAGGAGGCTGTACTTCATCTTGTATTGTTTGTGAGAAGACATTCAAAACGGCATGTGTGCGAGAAACGGTAGTTTGTCGCGCAAAGCGATGCAGGTGTGGCTGCCTCAGAATACTTGGCTCGCGAGTTAATTTGTACCTGCTGCTATTCTCTGTACAGTGTTAGCTGATGTGTTTGCTCAGTAATTGTTTTAGGTTCCGCCAGAGAGCTGCCTTACCTCCGGCAGAAGCTATAGCAGAGGCACCGCCGTTCCGGGCTCGCCCGGCCGTACCTATCAGACAACACACGTGTCGTACGTATGACAAAGCTCTGCTCTAGACATCTTCACATGCGCAAGTTGCCAATTAAATGTAACCCTGTTGTCCGTATGTTAATGATACCCAACGTTTTTCATTACCCCTGAGTGCAATAACACGCCATAGCCTCCCATTTTCCGCCCTCCACAATGATCATTAGCCCTTGACTAATCTTTGGAAGGAAAAATAACTTTCTTTGAACTTCTTAACTGACAAAAATATTTCTTCAAGCGTCTCATAAAACAGTGTGTAAAAGAGAATTACTACATGTTACTTGAAATATTTCTTGGACGATCAAACGATTTAGTGCCTCATGATTGCAATCTAAAAATGTCCGTATTATACGTAAACAAATGATGCAAAGAGTGTTTCCTTTGCAGCACTGCTCTTCCTAGCAGTCTTTCCTTCATCCATACAATGCTGACGGGCAAAATATTTCATTTTTCGGAACTATGTTCTTTTTGGGAACCGTTCCTTTATACTAGTTCAGTTCCTTTATACCCAATAACAGATAAGTTATGAACTGAGTAGTTTATAAAAGCTGTAGTAGTTTATAAAGGTTGAAAAGTGTGAGATAAAAAGTAAATCCGATATTATTGCCTTCTAGATCTGTCAAAATCGAAATACTTTTCCTATGCAGCCGATATCACGCACAACCATTTTTTTTTTTTTTTTTTTTTTTTTTTTTTTTACGCAAATAATATATCGAGTAGGCACCTAAAGATATTTAAGAATTGCAGTCACCTAAGTTTCACGTATCTACTAAGGAGGAAAGAAAAATCTATTTGAGTACTCTAAGCCATCATTTTAGGGAAATGATTAAAAGTTACATGAAAGTCTAAATTTTAAAGGAAGCAGATGAAATCTAAAAATGTAGTAGTAGTAGTAATAATAAAAACTCGCGAGAATTCTGCCGTTGATAAAATTACGAAGAGAGAAACAGATTTGCCTTGATGATCGTAAAACCTAATTTTACACAGAATGCAATTGTTATGCGCGTTAAATACCTGTAAAATGTTAAACAGAATTAACGCTCAACAGAATACGCAGAGTACCAGTAGTGCAAAATTCAGACTGTGAGAGAAAAGAACGGGCGAGCTGTGTGAACAAAACGGACGACAGCTCGATACTGAGCAGTGAACTGCAGCAGAAACAGTGTGGCCTGAACTTTCAGATCTTTAACCTGAACGGGACCGACGCGCTGCTTGCCTGCACTGGGACGAGAACGGCCACACGCTAGTTACTGGAAGTCGCCGCTACCGTTCCGCCGTTCCTGACCGAGACCGACTAGGTGAGCGGCGAACTGCCGTTCATCGTATGTAGTTTCTCGGTCCTTCAGGTCACTTTTACGAACCGTTTCTCTGGAACCGTTCGTTCACGAATGATCCATCTAACACAATGTACCTCCATTTATACTAACAGAATTTGAGACTTACAGTATGTATAGCGTCTGGATTGTCTGTCAGATGGTGGTGGTGGTGATGATATTTGATAATAGGTCCCGAGGCAATGAAGTAACGATTACATAATTATTGTGTGAAGAATATTTTACTCTGTAGTGGAGTGTGGTAATATCAAACTTCCTGGTCTTCTGGTCTATTGCAGGAACTGCTTTGTACTGAGCAGGCATGTTATTGAGATATTTAAACATATTTTATATATATGACAAAACTTAGTCATACAAATTGCGAGCCATTAAACCTGTGCCTGATATCTGGTCAACGTCATCTCGACCCTCCCGCCGAGAGGAGATTGTTCTAGCCCGGCTTCGTATTGGCCACTGCCGTTATAGCCACCAGCATTTATTACGTGGTGGTCCTGCTCCCTTATGTGAGCACTGTGATGCACCTTTTACTGTGAACCATCTTTTAGTGCAATGTCCGTTTTTTAACCGTCTCCGTCATGATCTGTGTTTCCCATTTGAATTGTCTGACATTTTAGCTGATGACCCGCAATCGGTTAACAGAGTTTTACTTTTTATACATCGTGCAAATATGGCGAAAGCCATTTAATTTCTAACCCCGGTTCTTTTTTACTTTGGGCAGTGTTGGGCGCTAATGACCACAGCAGTTGTGCGCCCTAAAACCACAAAAAAAAAAAAACTTAGTCATAGATGGATGTCAGGAAGTACATTGTGTATATTGGAATGATTGTGAGGAAGAGTCATGTTTCAGAAATTGTAACCTCTGCTTTGGCATGTTCTGTATTAGTTACTATTTGAGGAAAGAAATGGGCAACTTCTGTAATCAGTATTATAGACTTAGAAAATGAGGATAATGCTAATGATTTTTCAAAACAGTTTCTTGATGGACACAAGAGTGAGCCTTTGTTTTTACCACCCTACAAAAATTTTACCCGCATTTTGCACACCACTAATTCAAATCCACGCTGCATCTGTGGTGTGTGCTAAGACATATCCCTGGAACTTCCTTATAAAATTATTATGGAGGCAATTAATTTGCAACTTTCATGACGATGCGGCGCAGTAAATCTGACAAAGTACAATTTAATGTTTCACTAGAGAACTTTCCGTGAACTCTGATTTAATGATACTAGATAATGATAGGTTCCATAGTCCAGACAAGACAATTTGATAATGCAAAGTCATTGGCTGCTTCTTTTCCTAGCTCCTGCAGATCCTCTCATGTGGGCATGGCAATGCCAAATTTTGATTATATTTGATATGAAAGCAGTTTGGAGCCACAATATGTTAGACAATGTTTTATGCAACTGAATTGAATTTGATTGTATGTGCAGTTGTGACTATTAATGGAAATTTGGCAAAGTTCATCTTATCAGTAACTAAATCATAAAAACCACTCATTTGCTCTGTGCAGCTACGACATAAAATTTTAATCTTATTGTTGTCAATATATTTTAAAAAGTCTTTAGTCCTTAGAGCATTACATTTTATGAGTGGATGCTAAGACATGTCATGGGGAATCACATAGTAATTTTATTCCTTATTTGGACATTTGAGTTGTAGTTCAATAAATATCAAACTAGCTGTTGTAATAATTTTGTAGCTGTTTGAGTGGTATGGTCATGTAGGTTTGGATATAAATCAAACCATTCACAACGTAGCTGTATTGGTAGGACTCGTAAAACAGTTTTTAATGTAGACCACGCATTTGACACTGGACCAATCTAGAGTGTAACACAAAATTATATGGTAACCATATGAAAATGGTTTTGTTATTGCAAACAAAAACTGCATGACAGTGTTGGAAGGCCAGTGAAGATGGCCAGACTGGTAGTTTCACTAGAGTGTAGAATGTATGTGGAATACAATCAGCAGATTGTCGACTAGTCATCTAATATACAGCAAAAACACACTTGGGATATTTGTAAGAGGTTTACAGTAAAGCATTTGCGAGTTAACTAGAGCATCCTACGTTTCGCTCCTGTAGATACTAAAAGCAAATGTCACAGATGTATAGATCCTATTTTCCATTTCACACCGGAATGGAAAGAAACTTTAATACATTTCACAGTAGGTTGTGTGTGTGTGTGTGTGTGTGTGTGTGTGTGTGTGTGTGTGTGTGTGTGTGTGTGTGTGTGAGGTCAGTTTTGAATACTGTATATGGAGGCTCAAAGATCGTCCTTTCTAGTCCCATCTGGCACTCACCTTGGTTTGTCAATGTCCCATCTTCCATATGATGCTTCAGTAGTGGACGTTGTCCTTCGATCTTGCAGAAATAATACATGCCAAAGTTTGGTTGATCTGAGCGCTGGTCTGTATCTTGTCAAATTTCAGTACGTATTGTTAATAAAAGCTGGATGAATCTATCTTGATCGAACGCAGTAAATGGGAAAAGAAAATAGACAGCGAATGAACCTACTACTGTTAGCAAATGAAACCGTTTCTAATTAAAAGAATGAAGATGACTTCCAAAGATACATATACTAGCCACATGATAAAGCGAGAAATAAGACTCCAGTGATAAAAAGGGCATTCCGAGGAAAATATGAAATGTAAAATTGTTTTAAATAGGTGTTTGGGGCAAGTTTGTAAAGAAAAAGAAACAATTATTAAGCTATATTGTAAGTATTGACTTTTGACTGGCACTGCAGGAGGAGAAACAGAAATCACAATCCATATGAAGTGGTACAGGCATGGTTGCTTGACCATTTTTAAATATTTCAATTTTTTATGTGATAGCCCTATATTTGAGAAGTTCAAAACAGTTTTTTAAAGTAATTTATCTTGCACCTTTACTGAATGGCGGCCATTTTTGTCTGCCCGCGCAGATTTTTCAGTCTGGAGACAGCGAAAATTTGAATATCTCTGCACTGGGTTAAGTTACAACACTGCAATTGACATGATTGTTTTTAGTAAAGCGTCCTCTGCAACATTGTTCCTTACACAAAATACCCTAAATTCAAGAATAACCAGTCAAAATGACCTACAAAGTTTGGTGTCCAAATTTTTTTAAATCCACTTTTTAGTCCCAAAAATAACAAGGAGTGACGTATGAGTGTCTATTTTTTTCCTGTAGTTAGATATCATACACTACTAGCCTCATACAGAGCAAGAACACTTACAAATGTTTCCTTAATTTTTTATGAATTTTTGAAATTTGAAAATTTTCGTTTTTTGTAAAGTTTGAGGCTAGTTATCTCGGATGGGACTAAATATAAAAATGATTTTTGCACAGTTTGTACACCTATATGATAGCAACGTACTGTAAAACTTTCAACATTGATATCTGACGTGAACAAATATATGAATTTTTGAAAATGCGGAAATAATTCATACTACACTACAACAGTTATTATGACTGTTGCCTATTTAAATGGTTTATTGTTTCATTGTAATGAAATTTGTGACATAGTGTTAACTAAATATATCACACAATATTCATTTAGTTTATTTTTAATAATACAATATTAAACAGGAGTTTTCGGTTGTGTTCTATGGTAATAAAATGCCCATTTATATTCAGGTTTATTGTCAATAAAGAATCAGATTATTGCTGGGTGTGACATTGTAGAAGTACATTGCTGCTGGGTGTGGCATTGTAGTAGTCAGTCTGTTCTGAAACCTGTTAGTGGATGTACATACTTAGTGTGTAGAATGTTATGTACTTTGTTTCGTGTGTAATGTGTAATTAATTTTGAGAGATTAACTGGAATGCAATGACTTGGATGAACAGTTCTGTTAGACAGATAACAAGTGAAGTGTGTCACAAAACAGTTTGAATCAGTTTCAAGAAACTTGAAAAATGCTATGTAACATCAGAAACGGAAATTTATTAGGATCATTGTGTCAGTAAAATTACATCTCTCTCTTTAACGTTGAATGACATAGTAGCATGTGTATGAGGGACAGTGGTGGCTGCCGAGGTTGAAACAATAAGTTTGTAAAACAATGACGTTTCTGTGAATTTTTACCACCCTGCTGGCCCAAGAACATAATTCAAGAAATCTAATAGTGACAAAGTTTGGATACCAATGAAAAATGTTGTAAGGAAACTTTCAGTGCTAGAACTTACCACAGCAACTGGGAGGTCTTATTCTACATCACAGAAGCTGTCAGAAGAAATAAGTGTTCTTAATTCACCACCAGGTTCAGGAATAGTCGCATCTCGATCGATTGAGAATATTTATTTTAAATACAGTATGTCAAAATAACATGTTAGTTTCAGTGACGTTTCCGCTTTTTGTATATAATTCCGTACCTTGCTTCAATAATTGATTATATTCCACCAATATCACACATGAATAGGTAACAGCCATAAGATCAGTTGTATAGTAATGTGAATTATTTCCACATTTTCAAAAATTCACATCTTTGTTCACACTCAGATATCAATGTTGAAATTGTTGCAGCATGTTGCTATCATATAGGTGTACAAGCTGTGCAAAAATCATTTTTATAACTAGCCTCAAACGTTACAAAAAACAAATTTTCAAATTTCAAAAATTCATAAAAATTAAGGAAACATTTGTAAGTGTTCTTGCTCTGTATGAGGCTAGTAGTGTATGATATCTAACTACAGGAAAAAATACTCCAAGTCACTTTTTTTTCTTTTGCCTAAAAAGTGGATTTTAAAAAATTTGGATACCAAACTTTGGAGGTCATTTTGACTGGTTATTTTTGAATTTAGGGTATTTTGTGTAATGAAGTGTTGTAGAGGACACTTTTCTAAAAACAATCATGTCAATTGCAATGTTGTAACTTAACACAGTGCAGAGATATTAAAATTTTCGCTAATGTCTCCAGACTGAAAAATCGACGCGCGCCGAAAATAAACATGGCCGCCATTCAGTAAAGGTGCAAGATAAATTACTTTAAGAAACTGTTTTGAACTTCTCAAATATAGAGCAATCACATATACAAAAATTTAAATATTTAAAAATGGTCAAGCAACCAACTTAATTTTTATTGTACCACTGGATTGACCCAGCTTTGTGGTACCATTAGCAGAATATTAGACCACGAACCACAAAACGAGCTACCCGTGAAGTTCGATAAAGCGATGGCGGTTTGTTTGTTAGCATATGGAAGCGAACAAAATAAAATTAGATTAATTGGATTTTCTGTCGCTAACTGACAGAACATATTATGAAAAAGGAAAAATTCCTGATGTTCTGCAAAATTATTTATTTGGTTACAAACCGGCTTTCGGCTTCTTAGGCCATTAGGTAACAACTGAATGTCGCTAACATTTCTTCACAGATATGCCACTTATAAATGTCATTAAATTGCAGATGATACAGATTCACATGTTCACAGGAAAGTTACATTTTTATGGCACTGAATTACATTTATTAATAAGTATATATATTTAAAAAAGCCAACCTTTGCCGAAAATCTGCTCATGGAAACTACACTTACGATGTAGACTGTGACAGCTTACATTCTCTCTCTCTCTCTCTCTCTCTCTCTCTCTCTCTCTCTCTCTCTCTCTCTCTCTCTCTCTCTCTCTCTCTCCAAAAAAAAAAAGGTGGGGGCAGATTGATGACACTACTGTAAATACTAGAAATCAATAGAAATAGTATAGTATAGTATAGTCTAGTATTAAATGGCCAAACTCAGTTCACCTTTTCCTATCTACTAAAATAAGTTGGTCTACGTATAGCAAATGTTACCTTTACATTACTATTTTGCAATGTAATAACCCCATCTTCCTTTTACCCCACCTGCTTAGAACCACAACATACATCAGCCTTTTTATATATTTTGTATTAATAAATGTAATTCAGAGGCATAAAAAGTAACACTTTCCTGCGAACATGTGAATTTGTATCACATGTAATTTAATAAAATCTTTGTAAGTGGCATATCTGAAGTAATGTTAGCGACACAAGGAGTTGTTACCTGGTGATGGCGTTAAGAAGCCGGTTTGTACTCACAGAGTTTTGCCGAACATAAGGAATTTTCCCTTTTTCATAATAAATAAAAATTATATTCACAGAGGTAGTTCCTAATAACGACGAAGGACTGCACAAGAAGAGACGAAATTAAAATTATTAAAACGAGATTAAATATTTGCAACACGAATGGAAAAATCAGTAGTGAAAACTGTACCCCATGCAAGTGCCAAGGTCGCAGAATTCCTCTGATCCTGAACTGCAAACCGAATGGGTTGTGGTTGACGTCCTTAGAAACCTTTTTACTAAATGTGAGCTGTTAGCTGGAAGTAGTGTGATCAATATTTGGACACGATTTTAAGGGAGACGGCCATCAAACCACGATTTTAAAATACAATTAGTTAAGATATATTTCAGTTCCATAACTGTATCAAAATTTCTAGAAACTCATTGCAATAGAGGGATATAATAAAATGGCAAACTTGGATTGTTTTATCTATTCTCATACGTTGCCATATTTTGCGGTATCTCCAGAAGTGTTTATAGAGTGAAAAGGCGTAAAATACCAGATCTCTTGTGTAAATGCAAGAGCAACATGTCGATGCAGAGAATTATGAAGGCCTGTGTTAACTATTACCGCTCAGTGTATTTATTCTTAGTTAAGTTGGTTGGAAGCATATATGATTTGCAACAAATAGCTCAGTGCTCAACAGTAGTAGGCTAACAAGACATGAAGACTTCAAAATATTTAACTGGGATCTCTGTTTTCGACTGTTGCCGGTTTCTCTAAAGATAATGTTCTTGTTATGCATGTCAGTTTAGAAATAAATACGGGAACGAGTATGTGGCAATGTGAAAGTCTGTCTGCTTTGGCGGTCCTTGCTACTTCCGGATATTGTTTATAGTCTTCATAGCTGCCTCTCAGCACGAAGTGACCCTGTCCATGCGTTTCCAGAAGCACGTTAACATTCCTTCTCTTACGACCTGCCTCAAGCACTAACATAAAAAGCCTAGGTGTTGTCAATAGTATTACCATGAAAATTCTTTTCGAGGCTTACCGCAAACATATGATTATGGTATTTGTAGATTCTGAGAAAGCTTTTGATTATTTTTACGGGAGTACTCTATATAATTTTAAAGGTAGCGTGGGTAAAATATAGGGAACAGAGTTATAAACATCTTGTACAACAAGGAGACAGCAGGTAAGACTCGAAAGTAACGAAAAGCATTGAATGGGAAAGTTGTAACACAGGGTTGTAACCTTTCCCCAGTGTTGTTAAATTTGTTCATTTACCAAGTTGCGAAGGGAAGCAGGGCAAGGTGTGGAAAAAGAAATTACTGCTTAAGGAGAAGAGAAAATCTCGTTGGACTTTGTAATACTACCAGAAACAGCAAGGACCTGGAAAAGCAATCGAACGGAATGAATAGTCTTGAAAGGATCGTATATCAACGTTAACAAGAGCAAAACAAGGGCAATGGAACATATCCTAAACAAATCAAACTACGCTGAAGGAATTTGATTAGGACAGTAGGAAATTAAGTTGTAGAAGAGTTTTGTTATTTGTGTGGTAAAATATCTTAAGATGGCGGAAGTAGATCACACACAAAAAGCAGAATGGCAACAGAAGAAAATTTCTGAAGAAATTCGACGTCTCATTAATTTAAATGTTAGAAGGTAATTTCTGAAAGCATTTTTGTATAGTGAAACATTGTATGGGCGTAAAACATGGACGGTAAGGAGACCAGACGAAAACAACTTTTGAAATGTGGCGCTACAGGAGAATGCTGAAGATTAAGGGGTAGATGGCTTAACTAATGATCTACTGAATTGCAGAGAAAAGAGTTTTATGGCAATTTTATTTTAAAAAAATGATCGATTAAGAGGAGACATTTAGACAAGAAGGAATCAGTTTAGCATTGAAAGGCAGTGTTTGGGGTAAAAAATTGCAGAGGGAGACCAACAGACGATACAGTAAGAAGGTAAATAAATGTCGGTTGCTGTTCTTATTCAGAGTTGATGAGGCTTGCTCAGGAGGGGAGCATGGAGAGCTGCATCAAACAGGTCTTTGGGATTATCACAACAACGGTAAGGAAATTAAAACTATTGGTAGTACTTCTCGAGATAACTGATGGAATATACGGGAGAAACAATAGGTCAGTAAGAGAACTGAGAGGATTGGTAGAAACTTGATATACGTGAGAAACCGGAAAATACGGTATGGCAGAGATGGTCGCTCTAGCTGAAACGAGTCCGCGAAGCCTGTAACGCACGAGTGGTTTGTTACCGGTAGCGTTAGTAGGTCAAGTGTTGGCGGAAGCGTAGTACTGTTGCTAGGCAGCGGCGCCATCTTCCAACGGCTCGCGGCTGGGATGGCGCATCGATTCCAGCGTTTGGCCACTGCGCATGCGCGCCGCGCGCCACGCGCCGCCATGGCGTCTCCTCAGTTTCTGGTTCCTCTACTGCAATCGAGCAGTCTCCTGTTTACCAGATTTTCACCATTATTTTGCTCTTCCGTGGAAACAATGTATCCTCGTTTACTCCCACAGAAAATGTTTGGTGTACACTCTCTTAATTTGTCCCCGGATTTTGAAGTAAACTATTTCCAGAAGCAAGAGTAAGCAGTGGTACAGTACAACGTAAAAGGAATAACGCTTGACAGGAAGTACGCCAGTACGGTAACAGCTAGAAACAGTTTTTTTAAGCTACTTAGGTATGTGCAATTTCTGATAGAGTAGAAGGTAGAAATATCTGAATCGCTTAAATATTTTGAATGCATACGGGGAAAAATGCTTAGTAGTGCTGTCTTTCCGAAGCTACGTAAATGTAATGATGATATTCGCTAATTTTGAAAATGAATATAGTTTAACGCAAAAACGTAGGGTTAAATTTTTACTGAAGCAAAATTTTGCTCTTGAAATAACGGATACAGTTCTAAGTAGAATATTGATCATTAGATCGCATTGTTAACATTTCTTCCGTGACATATTTCTTATTTATGGAACACATTCCGTTTAGAATAATGGTCTCAGTAGCTTTGGTCATGTACATTTAGTAAATAGTTTTAGCGGATCAGATCTGTAGATACGAAAATGCTTCCGAACAGGCTCAATACTGTCTTAAGAGTTGTAAAATAGTACCAACAGCTTGACGGAACTTCGTTAGAAAATTAAGATCAATTCATGCTGTTTCTTGAATTGTTAGCCGCCGTAACTAAACAGTATCTTGCCTTCCGCCCTGATTATTTATAGATGTGTAATATCATTAGAATCCAGGAATGAAAAAAATCTTTAGTACAAATTAATGGATGGAAATACTGATAGTATTAAAACTCCTGTGAATATCCTCAGCTGTTATCCTGGGACTATTTGAGCTTATGCATAGAAGTGGTCCACAAATGCACTTAATGCTTAAATGTATTTTCTGTAAAATATATTATCGCCATTTTTGTCATGACTGCTTGCAGCTGAAAGGGACATGTTTACTTGTCGGAAATCTGACGGGCCTGTTCGAATCGCGTGATTTAACGTAACGATAGCACAACAGTGGCTAGATTCAAGCTCGCGATTTAGGTGGGCTACTTGAGTCCCTTTGTTTTGACTGGCTCCTCTTACGATCAGACTTTTTTCTGTACGCTTGCTAGTTGTCTTTGTTGCGCACTGCAAAAGTAAATAAAGTTAAATAAACGGATGGCGGAAATGGCCATGTAGTTACTAATTGACACCAGCAATTCAGATTATTGCGCCAAAATTGCATTAACACAGAATTTTGAGGCGGTGAACTTGGGAAAATTCTTTTTATCTTTGAGGAAAATTGCCCAAGAAAAACGGAAAAACATAGGTAGGAAAAAATGCTTCAGTAGAAAGAGCATTTCATATGAAAAGTCCGCTTTTTCCATCCGGAGTCTGATTAAATTTCCCAGCTCAATGCTTAATCGCCTAATCTCGCGTAAGAAAATATAAGATTAAAAACGTAAGTTTGAGTGGAAATGGAAATGTCGCCTTATCCACGTTAGTCTTACAGAGCTCGAACGCTAACCACTTGGCCATCATTTATTTGAAGACAGACCTGCACCTAGGCGTAGTCAAGTAAGCTACATAATTGACGCCTATAACACCACGAGATTTTCTGGGAATTGCCACAGTAGTGCAACTTATTACTTGCACATTGTTTTAATGGCCTCCTAAAGGTATACAGAGTTTGAAGTAAATATGTAATCCCAACGTCGTCACCTACCACTAATTATTTCGTCGGTCTCGAGTGGTAATTTTCAAGTACACATTAGTACTGTCTTGTGTACACTTTCGCGAAAGCGTGGTTATGGTGATCTATCCTTCGTACGAAATAAGAGAATCGTGGTAACTGAAGAAGTAATGATGGCCATAGGGCAATTCATACTGAACGTTCTTGTCAAAAATTGTGGAATATTCTCTCAAACGTTTGCTCGAGAAAATACACGAAAGATTATTCAGAAATCAGTGAATAGCGTCTTCATACTGCATTCTTCGTATATTATTATTTCTGAAAAGTGTCAAATTGCGTCGCAAATTGTTTCTCGACAAATAATTCTAAATTTTACACTGTTAAAAACAATTTTATTTAACGTGTGTAATCCTCGGTTCTGAAATGTGTCGTAAAGGCTTTATTTCGTAAAATGTACACACAATTCGCTTTGAACATAGTTTTTCGTAGAACATTAGAAGTGTATACCGCTTCCTATGCGAAAGGCAAGCGTTCATATAAAGATTTAGAAGACGCGAGAACAGGAAATAACTTTCTGTAACGTGTTAATGGACTGAGGTTTGGCGACGCATGCGAAATTTGCAGGTGACTCCAAAATTTAGGCGCAAAAGTCGCACTCAGTTAAACGGTTTTGAGCAGAAAGTAGTTAGTGTTACACTGTCTTCAGTCACAACGTGAAAGAATGTTGTTTGGATTGTCATTGAAGAGGAGTCTGACTGAAATAAAAAATTAACTATAAAAATCACAGCTCAACAATGTCTCGTTCGCGAATATTTTCAGAATGAAAACAGGGAGCTTCATAAGCAGGGAACTGCAATACGAGCTGAAATTCCAGAACCACTCATCAGTGATGGAGATTTCTGTATCAGGAATGTGTGTTGCGGAAACTGAGAAACCTGGACTACAGAAAAACGAAAAAAGTTGTTTCATTCCATTCCCAAACCATGACAATTGGCTGCTCAGAGTACAAGTCGGCATGGATTCTATGTTTTAGGTAACCATATCGTGGTCCCCATGGGTAACTAGTTAGTGAGCTTGCATTGCTGTTAAGGATTAGGTGACCATTTTGGCTAATAAAGCCACTGGTTTTTTATTTGCTCCCAAATGGTGACGTTCCAAGACGACGAGGCCTCTATTCACACATCCTGCACCGTCTATCGTTGATTACTGGGTCTGCACGAGGATGAATAGCATCTTTCCTGTCCACCAATCAGCAGATATCAAATGTTGAGGCTTTGTGTTCTACTTCTGAGAGGATGATCCACCTGCGTCGTCGTTACTTGAACCTGGCACTATTCCGCTGGAAGAAAAGTAAATAGTACCCTTGAAAACCACTCAGGAATACTATTTATCCATTCAGAAACCACTAGAAACTGTTTCGCAAACAAAGTTCTCCTACATCGTATTAGGCGTTTGTCCTCCATTATAAAATTATTGATCCTCTGAAAATGGACTCTAGTTATTTTTGATAAAACACATGTATACAATTCTGTAAAGTAAATGGCATCACTCCATCAATATTCATACATTGGACCGCATATATACCCAAAAAGAGATAGATTTGTGACTTAGCCGTAACACTCAACCAGTAAAGTGACAACAAAAGTGAAGAGGATACCATTCCTCAATCAAAATTTTGATGAGACTCCCCCGGACAAAATCCTCGAGATGCCCCTGCATGGGACAGAAGTTTGTGGCCAAGGTAGAATTTTCACAACTTGTAGGGGTACTTGATGAGCGATTGAATTGAAAGCCACGCATTTATGAACTTCTGAAACTTAGAGTTAAATTACCTTTGCCATTTGGGTTATTGCGAACTTTGGTGAGTCATCAGTAAATTAGTTTCTTATGCCTATTTTCATTCCGTCTTTCACATGACATATTTTGCGGTTGTCCATCACTGAGTAAAAAGGTATTCAAAGCGCAAAAGGGTGTAACCAGAAAAATTGGAGTCCATCCAAGATTATCATACAGATATTTAAAGAACCAGGGATCTTCACAGTAGCCTCGCATTTTGTATATTCATTTACGAAATTTATTAATAACTTAACCCAATTCAAGAGTAAGAGCTGTGTTCATAACTACAGCACTAGGAGAAATTATATTTTTCACTGTTAAGGGTTAAATCTTTGGCCTGTAATGGGGTAAATTATGCTGCCATAAGTCTTTGTCACTTGCCAAATAGTTCAAAAGTCTGGCAGACAATACTATTTAAAAAGAAATGGAAAAAATGATTCAATGGCAACACCTTCTACCCAGTAGAATAATGTTTAGAAATAAATTGTTAATTATAGAGAAATAAAAATTTAAAGAAATTGCATGTCTTATAGTACCACATTCGACATCATCACGAAAAATCGTATTCGTGAACCATGGTACAAGAACTACTCTAAACTACATGTTAGTTTCAGTTTGTATTACGGCAAGAGCGTCTGACCGTTTGGAGGTGGAGACCATCTTGGGTATGGAGTATTTGTAATGTTTTAGAAGAGCAACAGCGACTTCTCATCTGTTAGAAACTGTCCCGTTACGAACATATCGACTTAAAATTCACTTTCTTGGAAGATCACTACGCAACATTTCTTTCCGTGGAGATAGGTGAAGGGGAAGGCGGCAATCCTCCAGACATTGCTGCCCTTGTATCCTGGTCTAACATAGGTCTTTTCAAAAATCCGCGTCAGTTTTTTCTCCACCCTTGTTCAGCTGTCAGGTCTCCTAGTCCTGTTGCCTTAGATGCCGAGATGTTCCTCCTTTACAGACTCTTAGCATCAGCTCAAACTATATTTAAATAAACGTAGAAACTGTTCATATTTGTTTGAATAAATTACTTGTTAGGTGCAGTACTACTTTCAAGCTTACGTCTAAGTTTGATACTCGGGGTTAATGCTTTATAAGTGGGCATACATGGCGAAAGGAAATTTAAATGGCTTTGTAGGAGAAATAAATACATCTTTGAAGGAAAAAAAAACTGTGGGGGGGGGCGGCATCGAAAGATCCGAAAAGCAGTGTGAAAGGTTGAGCGAATAACTGTATACGATAGTTAACGGTTCTGCTGAGTGAACGGATGCCGAAATCCTCACTGCGTATGATTCGCTTTGTTTCAGCGTATTTAACAAAGCCTTCATGACGTCTGTAGAAACGTAGTCCTACATACAGGATGTCCCACTCAACCTTTTCACCGTAAATACTACAGTAGATATTGGAAAATGACTTGTGCTCATGAACGTATGGTATGGGCTTATGAAAGTAAGCATTATGGGGCAGCCTAAAACGTAAACGGATAGAATTTTCAGCACAAACTTACGATTTTTCTGAATGGATACCCCATATTATTTCTTTCGCAACCAATGGCGTGAAAAATCACAAAGAATGTCGTTGGGTTTATCGCAATAGGTCAATTGCATTTCGAGATAAGGAGAAGCTAAGTTGACGTTTGATACGTGTGAAGTGACCAGCTGGCGCATCCCGAGACTCAAAGCGTGAGCCTCGGTGGGAAAGTTGAGCGGTGCACACACGTTCATTCGTTAATTTCAAAAACGACCGAAGCCTTATAGTTAGTTAATAAGTGATTTTTTCAAAGGATAGTGTTACTACAGGTCTGTTTTGTAATAAATTCAAACAGTAATATTGCTCATCTGTAAGGTTTTCCTACATACTTCAGTTTGTAAAGTCACCTTACTTCAAAGTTAAAGAAATTTTCCATTTCTCGGTCTGTTTCGTACAGTTTCCGTTTACATCCAGCTTGTGATGAGCGCTTTCATGGGCCACAATTCACTGCTGTTGGCTCGAAGGGCAACGATAGAAACTTAGACTTTTTCAATAAGGTAGGATTTCGCATTTCACTGGGGATTCGTTGCCTCCAGACAGTTTTTATTATTATTTAGGACGGTAGCAGTACGGAGGATATAAAATGCACAGTGGCAATGGGAAGAAAGGCATTTTTGAAAAAGAGAAATTTGCTAACATCGGATATAAATCTAAGTGTAAGGAATTCTGGGATTGATGTGAAGTGTTTTATGTTTTGTTGAAGTAATCTTGGAGTGAAAATCAACAAGGAACGTCAGCTGTGAAGTAAACATCACATCATGTTTCGGTCTGCTATCCTTTATGCATCTTTTTTCGTGAGCCGACTGATAGTAATATTTAAGTTTCTTGTTATAGTATAACTGCTTTCATTGTAGAGAGATTTATCCTACGTTTGAATTTCAGATAACGTAAATTCAAACAGTAATGTGCTAGTATGGGATGTACGTTTTTTTTATATCGTTTTCTGTTTTATATGATCCTGGACAGTAAATTTAGAATCTACGGACTGAATTGGCAACCTCTGTCACAATAGCGAAACTTCAGGATGGACGAAAGGATACTATTAGCAAAATCGAACATGAAATTGGTGGTGAAAGCTGCAAATCAGTCGAAAGTAAAAAAAAAAAAATATAATGAAGTTAAAAGTAAATTTCGCGATTATACATGTGATTATACTCGCCATATGTCAGAATCCCTTTACCTGTTTTTCAGCAACCCAATATGTGCTGTTGAGAAAAAGTACAGGAAGCTCCGTCTAAGTCTTCCAGATATTTAACATCCAGCTTCTAAACGACACTGTGCGAGACTGAATGCAACTATCCATTAATTTAGGTCCGTATGCAAAACACGATTTTCGGTTTTTATCGGTTCTGTACTTGGCCAAAAACTCATGGATTAAAATATTTTATTTTGGCTCTTTCTGTTAACGTTGCTTCGCAAAATGAGATTTCGTAGTATTTTATCATGAATCTGTTTGGATAATTAGAACTAATTCCAGAATAATAAAATCCATGGTCGATCTTTATAGGTTACACTCTGAATCGTGAAAGAGTAAAACAATTATCGATAAAAAGTCAATATCCACAGATTGCAGGACAAAGAATATACTTTCACTTTCAGCTGGTGCAGCACTGGAAGAGTTAAGGCACTTTCACAACCACCATACAAAAATTACTTTTCGGTGCCGTATTGCAATAATGTGATACCGATAGTTCAGTTTGCTAATATAATCACATTTGAAACGGGGAAATGTGGGATACGAAGTATAATTGGACAAAATCATTTCACAGCGGTTGAATGTGGGCTAATCATTTGGAGATTATTGTTCAATTCTTGGTATTAGTGGCGACGTATTCTACATATTTTTGCTGTAGCAGTGGTCAAACACAACAGTGAAACGAGAGTACTGCATTGTAGAGTGTGGGATGGAGAAGCGGCTACAGCGGCGTTCAAACGAAGTCACGATTCTGGTTGAAACCGGTTAAGCTTTCGGTCGACGGTTACAAGACCACGTGGTAGCACTCAGTTTGAATGTTGCCGCCAAGCGGAATGAGGAATTTGCCGTGCACTCAACTCGCTCATTAACAGACATTGTTTCAGCTGTTGGCCATTTAGAAGCTGCTTTCTCATTGACGAGTGGAAGGCCGCAGGCTTCTGAAGAATCATGTTACAGGAATTACAACCCAGTAGGCGTTTCCTGTTGTATCCACTGTGACGTTCAGTTTTGTCCAAAAGGAAGAAACAGAGCTTGGATCAAGTTTCGTTGTAAAATTTGGTTGTTCACAGGATTGCAACTTCTGATAAAATCACTCATATCACACGAATCAGATCAACAAATAGTATGTTTTTCTATTCATTGCCTTCGTATGTTTAGCAGATCTGAAAATGTTCATCGTAGGCTGAAATTAACTGTCTGTACAAAAAATGCGATCAAACGCATAATAAGTTCCTTTTGTGGAGATAATGCTGTAGATCATAAAGAAATTTTCGTAAATTATGGTTCACACAAAGCTGTATAAATGCTTCTCTAAACAAGCAGTATGGACAAAAACAAGTAACACCGTTAATTGAAAACGCGACAAATGGTAACCATTAACAAGCATCATGCTGTAAAGCAAGGTGTTACATCCATCTAAAACTCGAGTACGCCTAACATAAAGCATAGGTGGAGGTAATTTAATGACATGGCAAACTGTGGATCGCAAAAGTCTTGTTCGGCGTCCAGTAATAAAAAAATATGCCTAAAAGAAATTTATTGTTGAAATTACGCATTTCCTTGTGTAACATTGATTTTTTACAATAGTGTGTTGATGAATAAGACCACAGCCTGAAAACTGTTTTCAGGAAACAATTGATAGTTAAAAGAATTTGATAAGTGATTATGAAAAATTCGAAAAAAAATCTGCTTTACAAATAGCTACACAATGGGACCTTTTGTTATTGAGTATAATTTGCGAAGTATTATTGCCTGAAATGAGTCACTCGTTAAGTATTATATATTTTCTTGTCGGAAATCATGTAATAATAGGAAAGATTATTTCCTTTTAAATGACAGTTTTGTTACGGTCCTCTAGGGGGCGCGATCGCCAGAATATTTTTACTTGCAAGGGTGTCGCCACAATTTCACTGTCAAGGGGTGCGCATATTTGAAAAGGTAAAAATGGTCATTCTCTTTCGTGTACATCGTGGAAAATAGAATTGGTATCCTATTAGATCCAGCGATCTCTCTTCTGTTCAGCGATTTAAATTACTTTTCTATCCCAACGTCATTTACTTCGATACTAGCTGAAAACCTGGCGTTGCGTGGATATTTAGTTATTCCATACTGTCGCAGTTCATGTCTTCCTCTTCCATCTCCCTGGCCATCTTTTCCTATTTCAGCCCACCCTCCATCTCACAATCACCCATGTTCAGTTCATCTGCTTCCTCCACCTGTCTGAACTCACATGTCAACTTTTGTGATAATCCGGGGAAAGACTGTGTAATGTAACAATTTATTTCTCTTTACCGACACAAGACGACCAAATCCTTTTGAGATTTGCTTTTTTAGAAAAGCATGTTCTGCCTCGGATGTTTTTGTCCAGGTACACGTCCGGGTAGACACTAGCTGTGAGCAAAGATAAGAGTAAGACGGTACCTACTCATGGAGAACTTTACTGCATGGAAGAAGATCCATGGAGATAAAATGTCATGAACTATGTGCGTGGTAAAATTTGTTGTTGTTGTAATGTATTCATTGATTATAATATCGAATTGGACTTGGTTATGTCATGTTATAGCTGCTGAAAGCCTTGAGTTGTACTGAAGTACAATAAATCTTTTTCCTTGTTTGATTTTATACTAATTATTATTCAATTTAACCATTTATTTATATCAAGACTTGTTCTCTTGAATTCACACTGAACGACTTTGGATAGGAACAGTCTGATGACAAGAAAGGAAAAATTAGTGTTTAGGGGGAACAGACTAGCTGGGCTTCCCCTTTCAGGAATTATTACAAAATAGAACATTCTTGAATAAGTTCACATATTGATCTCTGTGGTTTGATATTAGTAGACATACACGGTTACACTAAAACTGTCCAGGTTTTTTTGCAAGGTACCCTTCGACGTGGACCACCCGCTGACATGCTTATAAAAATGAAAATGTTCATACATGAGCGAACTTCTTATGATTAAGTGGAGTCAGTTTGTAGTAAGAAACACTATTGAACTGGTCAAGTGTGCAAAATTTCTTCTAACACTGTAATAAAATATAGTTTTTGGCGAAATCCTGAAGTACCCCCTGTCTTGCACTACACTAAATTTTATGTAATCAGTAATAAATATTGGAATAAAAACTGTAAGATTTTTCGTTTCCCCCTCCTAAACCACCCCTGTATTAGAACGAACTAAAATAATATTCAAATCGGCAAAGCCATTTACGTTTTAGCGAGACTGAAGCACAGCTATTTAATTTTTATACATAAAGATGCTACTTTGTGGTCCGTGGTAAGACTTGGAGGTGTAACTAGTATAGCGGCCGCATAGCTGTTGTGTGTGAAGTGCGTGGTGCAGCAGGAGGTGGTGGCGGTGGCAGAGGCGCCGAGTAGGCGGGTGTGGGTATCAGGCGCTGCTATCTGGTTTCAGCCACTCAGCTTCCGCGCCATGCCGCGACCACGCGCAACGCGGAACCACACGACATGCGCACGCTCTCCGCTTCCCACGGGGACCCTCTACACCCGCTGCCTGCTGCCACACACACCGAATATCTACTGTCGTCTTACAATGAGACCAAATGTGTTGTTAATGGAACATGAAGTTCAGAATTCAAAAAACATTCAGCCAAAGTCATTAGACACAACTGTCGAAAATTCTCGAGAAAATCGACTTTGAAGTTTTAAAAGTGCTTAAAAGTACCAATAATTAAAGAGTTACAGTATCTGTCGTTGTAGCTACGGTAGTAGCGTTCTGACGCTACAACCTTAGGACGGTGGTTCGAATCCCGCCGTGACAGATTTTCCGTCGAGTTCTAATACAGCGTTTCAATACATAGTCGTATTTTTTATGAACAATGCACGTATTTTTCTACATTCGTAATTTTCCATGTTTTATAAAAGTTCAATAATTATGGCTTCAACACGCAACCAACCAACCAATCGAATTTGGGTGCGAGGAGTAACTTCATGGGATGTGAACAAATTTACACCATTTCAAATTCAGTTACATAACACATTTTGGGATCTCTAATTCCACGTGTTGTCAGTTCTTGTCTATGTAGACGAGGTGAACACCTTGTCACCTAAAACGATGGTTGAGGTGGTTAGCTATTTCGAGAGCCATTAGTAGCTATGGATATGACTTTCGAAAAACAGCGTCGTAGCTCTTCACAAACTGAGCGCACACAACCGTCGTCAATTAATAGTGAAGCTAATACTGTAAAAAAAAGTAACTTACGATATTTGATTGAAACCATCATTATTAAATATCTTTTTGTAAAATATAGAAAACTATGAAGTAACAAACATACGTGCATTTTTCGTAAGGATTACCATTAGATATGAAAATTGTATAAGTATTCGAACACACATTCTCACAGCAGTAGTCTAACCACCGACGTTAAGGCTGTAACGCCAGAACGCTGCCACCAGAGTCGCAGCGACAGGCTCTGCAAATATTTAAATTATTGTTACCTTTTACCAGTACTTACAAAACTTGTCGTTTTTATCGAAAATTTTTGAGAGTTGCGTCAAATGGCTTTGTCTGATTGTTACTCGAGTTCTGAATTTCAATTACTATAAATATCAAACTTCTAAAATCCGATGCCCAAATGATCTCCTTGTTAGGTCGGGAGACGTGTGCAACAACTCTCCACGATCATAATTTCGCCATAATTACTTGTATTTGGAAATGAAAAGTTTTCCTGCTGCAATTTTTATTAGGTACACTCGTTTAGAGTATTTGAAGGCGTCAACAGTGGATTGTTTTATCTAGAAATTAAATTTTTGTTCCAGATATAGCACCAGCAGAGTAAAACAGTTCACGTCGTATTGTTAAAAATACTTCAGTGGCTCCTCAAGGTTTATACTAGAGTTTGGTCTTCGTTGCTCCACCCTCGTGGTCACAGGCCGAAGTCCATCTCTTTTCGAGTTTGACGTGTGACCAGGTCGGAGGAGCAACCAAGACCAAACTCGCAAGACGATACTGTGAGTAGCCACTAATGTATTTCGAACAAAACGACGTGATTGTTTTACTCTGTTGATTCTATATCTGGGAACAAAAATGTAATTTCTAGACAAACAAGTTGCAGTCGGAAAACGGCACTTTGATTTCCAAAAACGAATAATTCGACGCTTGCTGCAAATGACGGCTAAACAAACTAACTTGTTGTTCTCCGTAATTAATTGCAATTTAAATTATAAGTCCTGCTTGTGTAGCGGAGCCGGCGCGGTAGCTCACCTCTCTGCAATAAAAAAGACTGATAAACATTTCACAAATATGATTACAGCGAAAACAAAAAATAACGCTTTGCTGGTAACAAAGTCGCATATTCGGAATCCTGCCGAAAGACGCATTTTTTCGTCTGCTTTTTAATATGTCCTGCATCTCAGCGATGTGAAGAGTCGACAGAAACAAGAGATTCCACGTGGACAGTAGATTCCCTTTTCTCGGTTGGATGATTGGAGTAGGTTACAAACATGAACGTCGCCAGAAGTGAGTCCACTTCAGACTCGTACTTGGCCACTGAGCCACACGAAATAGTTATTACGTACTTTACCTTGTCCTTCTACAGTTTTTATCCCCCTCTAGCTCGCCAAACGTCCATTACAAAATCGTGGCTTCCTTAAAAATCTCTGAATGCCATATCGGTTGATCATTTTGTCACTCAAATTCCGTTTTAACAAATTTCTTCTTTCCAGAAATGCATATCATACTGTGGCTAGTCTGTTTTATCTCCTCTACTTCGTCTGTGTTTTATAGCTCTGATATCTACATAACAACGTTCATCTATTACTTACTCTTGTTTTCTAAATTTGTCGGCTTAAATCTCCAACCCACTTCAAAAGAGCATTTTTATTGTATTATTAGGTAGAAAAACTTCATCACTATGCCAGTGACCTCTGTGCTACGCTGGGGTGAGGAGAAAAATAACCACGTATATTACTCGGCTGCTATTTTGTGTTATAAAATTAAGAGTAACCTTTGACATACGAGATTTTAAATGCAGGAAAAGGATTTAATGAACACATTATTACCGGATTTAATTATACGATATTCAAACTGTTTCTAAACTGCTGCTTACATCGTTCCCTTGACTTTCACTCTACTTAAACTAACTTTAGATTATGCTACGGACCACACACATACCCATGCCAAATAGAGGACTCGAACCTCCGATGGGAGCGCCCGTGCAGTCCATGTCGCCTTAGAACGCGCTGCTTACTGTATTGTTATCCGTGTTTTAATTTTGTAACTAATAATTTTTATAGATTCTATACATTCCTTTAAAGTGCTCTGCCAATTTGTTCGCTGTTCCGCATAGACAAACCGTAGAATTTTGGTTCCTTCTCTCTGAAACTAAATTCCCTATCCAAATTGTTCTTTGGGTGCCTTCACGTCTTATTATATAGACGCAGTAATTTTGGGATGTGATGTTTTTCCCTGCGGGATTGACAGTGACCTTACGAGTGGTTTCATTTCTGCCAAATATTTCGACGGCCGATCCACCTTCAGGGGCTGAGAGTTTAATTTGCACTATCTGCCGGCTCGAACCACACTGTATGTTGTTGTTGGGTTCCTCACTGCTGTTCGTAGTAGAGGTCGATTCCTTTGGTGCAGTTTTCGTTTGTTGGTAGCATTGATACAACAAAAAATCGCCCAGCTTTTACCAGTTCTGAAGAACGGGAGGACCAGCGGGATTTTAATGAATAAAGTGCCTGTATCGAAGCCTTGTTTAGATACATTCCGTACCTCTGTTCCCGTTTATTAGGTTTCCTAATAACGTGTTTCTCATAAACTCATTAATTATGTTACCCCCAGAAACGTGGCTTTTGCACCGCGGCACTCATCATATTTCACGATTGGAAGAGAGGCAGTCATCACCGCCAGCTTATTTTCTTGGTTTTAGTCGCTTGTGGCGCATACGTTTCTTAAATCTATCCTCGAATGTCCCCATGTCTGCCCAGTGGAAACACACAAAAGCTCACTATTAACGGAGGATAAAATGTCGCCTTTTACAAAGCATTGAAATTAGTTCAGTGGCGTATTTGATAAATTTTCCTGGACCAGCATTCGAACCCGGATTTCCCGCTACGGTTCAACAGTCGCCTTAACCATTTCATCCTGACAACAGGTTGTCCGTCCTGCCTAAATTCTCAAATTATCGCATACTATTATAGTGTCCGCCAGCCCATTGCATCATCTTGCTCGCAGTTCCAACTGTGTCTGCGGAAGTCATCGGGCGTATTTGTGCTTTGGCAAAGCAAATTCCATTTTCCTGTTGAAGGCAAGCATACGATTATGTACTTTTGGACAGGTCCGCTAGAACAACCGTGTCTAAAAGCTCACTATTAAAGTTGTGCATAGAATACAACCCTACTATAGTCACTTCGTAACAACAGTTCACTCCATATGCTAATTGTAGACAAGATTTTGCTCCCACTATTTTATAATTTTAACTACCGCTATTATGAGACTTAGAATTCTCAACAGAGCTGCCATAAAAATGACTTAGTGGGACTGGGATACTTGGTCTTTTACAAAGCCTTTTTTCTCCAAATTCTCCCCTGGAAATTGTAGAAAGTACTGTACGTCCATCTCTTTATTAATGTTCCATCAGATTGAATTTCCAGGTCAGTTCTTAAGTTATGCTTACTTACTTGTGAAACTCGATTGGGATTTCTGTAACTGGACGCTGTTCTGTGATGCTGCTTTGATAGTGTAGGAACTTAGGTGTACAACAGGTTTTAATTTACGGCGCATCTTACCAAGAAAGAACTATAGGACAGTTCATGCAATTTGAAATGCAAGTCAATTATAATTTTTATTTGCTTCTTATGATGAACACAAGCCACATTTGGCAGAATAAGTATCTAAAATTTCAGTGGAAAGTACGCAAAATGGCGCTAACACTGTGAGGGGTGCAAAGTTTCATGGAAGACTGTATGTAGAATGTAGAAAGATACTTTTTAATATGAGTGACCCAGAAATTGGAGGTTACCAAATCAAAGGGAGTCCAATAATTATCATCAAATGAGGAGGACAAGTTGAGACCTGCCCGAAATAGGGATTGCGCTTTTGCAATGTGATACATATCCCCAAAATCAGCAAGTGTACAGCCGGTTTTTATCATTCGGTTTAATGGTGGATACCTTGGCCTGATATCTCGGCCACCCACCCCTCCAACAGTTTTAATGTGTTGTTACTTTCGTGTTGTTTGTCCTGCTTTTGACTGGAGGTTTTAATATGTACAGAGTGGCTGGCTCACCTGTGATCAGTCAGCCACGGTATTCTGCTGTAATGTTTTGTTAACTCTGTCTAGGCCTTTGGTGTTTTCTTCCTTTTTTACTCTTGTTTTATCAGTGTAGCGGTCACTGTCGCGCTCTGCACCTAGTGGGTTTCTCCTGTAGGTGTTGGGTGCTAGATTTTATCTTTGTACAGCTTTCTCTGCGACGTCTTCGCTCGGAAGAGGGGACTGATGACCTCGCAGTTTACTCGTAGTCCCCTCAAAATTCCGACAACGACCAGCTAGCGCTTACCAGTCAGCGGCCGGGAGACACAACCTAGAAACTTCCTTCTCCATCTTAAACTTCAAACTTCTAAGAAATTCAGTGGAGAAGTCGTCTCATTTGCTGTTGCCAATATCACAAACAAGAATATCAGTTGCTCAACCTCTTCGGACCAAGTACAGAGGGGACAGGGGTGGAGTGACTCATTCCAATGCATACACCAAAAGTTTGTAGCGAAAGCAACGGACTTTCTCACGCTGAATGACACGACAGCCTGTTCTTTCATGTTTGTTCAGAAGAGATAAAAATGCCAGGCTCAATTGTCCTCTGGGGACGGCCCTGCTGACTCCAGCGAGGCAGACGCCGGTTGTAGCCGGAAAAAGCGTGCAGTGGGGCCACAGCACCACGTCTGTGGAACTGCAGCACTCCCTAGGCGGACAGGGGGCGGAGTTTGCCCCCCCCCCTCCTAACGCCTCTCACCAATCACCTTGCCTCGACAAACAAGAGACATCAGGAGCGCATCTCACCAAGGAGAAAAATGCTAAACTTGCCTCGCAAGCCAACACGTACAGTACTCTCAATAAAAAATATCGCAATGACGTGTTTTACGGCCCACTTTAGATTTGTAGTTTTATCTGGTTCTGCAGTGTGCGCCTCGGTTGCACAGTGGTAGTGCTAGACTACAAATCCAAAGGTCCTGGGTTCGATCCCCGCCAGGTCCTAAGATTTTTATGTCACTTTCCACTTTTCACCTCTGGCACCGTGGTTCGGGACCCACGTAAAACTGTAGGTCCCCCTATAACTGGCTGGGTAAGTCAGTTCGAAGATAGGCAACGGTATACCACCTCCAAATAGGACCATGCCTAGTAAAGCACTGTGGTGTTCAAACCAATCTTCGGATTGTTGACTGCTTTACCCTTTAAGGTTTTGCAAACATTTTGGACCGAAATAATCTAAATAATAAAAAATTAATCAATAAGAGGGTCTGAAACCCTTGTAGGAAAAAAAAAAAATTCAGGTAATGGCGGGTTCCGAACCACTGAACTTCAGCGTCACTGTTCAACACATTGCCCACTACGCTATAATTAAGTTATCATCTTATACTGTTGATGGCCGTTGTTAACTGATGCTAATATGGCATTTGTAGACTCTAGATTATCATTTATCGTACGAACAACGTCTTTTTGTTAATTCTTCAGTGCGCCATTGCTTTGAAATGACAACGTGTAAGTTACAGTAAGAAAATCATCAAATACGCAACGCAAGATGGCGTATGCCAGAGACAGTTCTGGGCGAGGAATGTCACGTGACATCTGCGAACGGCTGATCTTTGAATTTAATGGAGGGTGCCAAAACTCCATTATTTTTGCAAATATCTCTCAAACGGTACGAGATATGAAAAAAAACATAAGAGAACCGAGTTGTAGAGAATTTTCTCCTATACAAATTCGGTTATTCAATTTTCGTGTCAGATGCATTGGTTAAGCCGTTATTTACATTTAATTTAGAGCTGTCAAAAGACAATCGCAAAGGCCCACTTTTAGTGTTACTACCTTAACCCAAAGTGGGCCAAAATACTCAAACGTTAAACAATACTGCATAGTGAAATGCTTCAGTTCCGTCAGAAGAGTTTCTAATTTTTTTCTCTGATCCTCGAACAGAAAATGTTATCTGTAACAGTCATTAAATATTGTTTCTGCCTCCAGGAATCGGGACTTCTACCTTACAAATAATTACCCTTTGCTCCGAATTTTGTGTAATGTTATGTATCACCAGCATCAACTGTTTCACTAATTTTGTTTTTTACAGAAAAATTAAGTTATTCCCTGAAGGATTACTTTCATTGATTCTTTCGGAAGGTAGCCTACGATGAACAATAAACAGACGCATAAGTAGATTGAGTACAGGACCTGTAAAACAAAACTAAATTTTTGTCTCGAAAGTCCTGATGTCTCTTTAATGTTGATTGTATTCACATTATATGCGGAATGGGGAAAAATTTTCGATAGCTCCATAGATCATTACAGCGGAGTTAGCATATCAGGTGCATGCTTTGGCGGTTTATGATCATTGACAGGAATGTAAGCTTCAGCCTCTGAAAAATGTAGAGTCCACGTTACTTTCTTATAGCAACAAGAGTGCCTTTATTTTAAATACACCTCTTCAGGAAGCGCGCGAGAAGACTATAGTTCATAGTATATTTTAGAAGCGAATAAAAACTTTGTTAGAAATGAAAATGACGGACGAAATTTCAGAAAGTTATCGGAATGACTAAAAGTATGTTACTGAGTGGAGTCGTAAGGACAAGAAAAACTGAAACAATAAGCTGTTCTTCTCGAGGTATTGTCGAGTGACACTACTTCGTATTTAAATTTCCTGATTCTTATAAAACATTTTATTAATTCTGCGGGATCATGTCGGAGACTTTGATGCCGGAGAGCAGTACCGTTAAAGTTTGACTTTATCGTTACTACTTTAACGATTTTTACACTTGCTCCAAGCGATACCGTAACCGTTGTGCCTGCGCATCCCAGGAATGCAACCCATGCAGGCACAAAGGTTACGGTATCGCTTGCAGCAAGTGTAAAAATCAGTAACGGTTTGACGATTCTTTCAAAAAAGTGTTCCAGCTCGCGAGATTCTGGGTTATTCGCGTTTATATATCCCTACAACTCCATGTTTTCGGTCTTTATTCATCTTCGCATACGATCATGTCTATCGCAGTAGACAGGTACGCTGTTGGAAGTCAATATTTCACTGACAGCGTAATATGTAATTCACAGCTGCTTTTAATTGAAGGACCTAAAGTGAATAGTGGAAACGGAGCACTTCAGAAAAAGGAGAGAAATTTATAAATGGCCACTAACGGTACGTGGTGGAAGCACACGGTTCTACGTTTAGTTACCATTATTTAATTTCAATGGAACATAACAGTTGCGACTTGCTTTTAAGCGGTTGAGGGAGTTGGGAGGTGGAAACTTTAGACATTCGGCGGGCGGAAGTTATTTCGCCTTGGTACTGTTCATTCTCTATCCCAAATAGCACACATTGTAAAATGCATATTTATCGCACTCAACTGGAATTTTAAAACTGTCCATTTCCCGAAGAGTTGAGGCACTACTGAATTTCGTGGATTAGTCACACAATCATGTGCACATAAAAATACAAACATGGTAAGTGCCGTGGCAAGGAAATACGCCCAACCGTCAATTAAAGCCACATCCGTTGGACGGGTCGATAATAAATTAAAATGACACTAAAGAAATGACTTAGAAGCAGTGCACGTAAAAATCAAAACTTGGTAAATTATATCCACTTGCCATAACATTTTTGTCGCTCAAATTGTATCTCGCTAACGATACGGCGAAGGATAATGTAGCTTCAAGTATGACAGCTGTGCGTATTTTATTTGCACAGCGCTTAAGGGGTTTTTATTTATTTTTTACACCTGATGAAACCGCTAGTACCTCAATGAAACTAGTAGGCCTAAAAGTGACAGCCGTTTTCATAGTTGTTACGGAAGTTTCCTACCGTTGCTGCGACTTCTCTGATACGAAGTTGACTGTATTTTATAGGATTATCAGTATGTATTAGTGAGCAGACAAATTTTGTGAGAAATGGTAAGAAATTTACCTTTAATATACCTTTTTTCCGGATAGGTATGGTGTGCTGTATTGTATTGTTAACGTCCAATGATGTGGGCAGGATGTATCGTTTGGTGTAATCGCCTAACAAAACTTAAATGCCGCAGAAGTATCGACTTACGATGTTATGCATTGGCATCTGTAGAACTATTCAATCATTTTTACGCTATGAATATTTCGACTTCAAATACCGAACGATAGCTTAAAGGACCGAAGTCGATAAAAATTCTGCTACGAATTTCAAATAAAACTATTAATAATGTAAGCATAAAGAGGCCTATGTTATTGCACAACTGAGACGTTAAATACAGTGTAAACGTCCTTAAAATAGTTTTGCCGTTTTCTAAAACTGCATCTGTCATTTCTGCCCTAAAGATGGGAGTTGGATGAGAAGTTGCAGTTCAGTTTTGTTTATACGATTTTCAGGTGGTTGTTTGGACATATTAGCTTTCACCAATTACTCTGAGAAAAACAGCAGCGGGCGAGAGAAACGTTGACTTCCTGTGCCCGAGCCTCTGGGAAAGGAAGGAAGAGCAGAGCAAAGTGGCGCGAACAAAGAGTTGTGTTGCGGGTAGCGGGCTGACAGGCGCACGCAGCACGACCCACTCGCTACCAGGGGTGCAGTTGGGATGTTGTGCGCTCCATTCTGGTGGCTGGCTGGAAACGTCACTGAGAATGCAAAGTATACGTTGTCCTCAGGTGCGTGGTGGTAAGAGGTATGTGCAATAACTCGTTGCGTAGATTTGTATTGCTCTGCTTTCCATTAAGTTAATTCGTTCCCGTTTGAACAAAAAATTTTGTGGACGGTAAATGTCAAAATGTTCAAATGTTTCTATAGCTTATGGGACTTAACTATAGGGTCATCAGTCCCTAAATTTAGAAACTACTTATGAACTAACTAATACTAAGGACGGCACAAATATCCATGCCCAAGGGGGGATTCGAACCCCCGACCGTAGTTGCCGTGCAGACCGTGACTGGAGCGCCTCAGTCCTCTCGGCCACCGTGGCCGGCAGTAAATGTCATTTGATCACCATATTTTTTCACAAATACTCCATGTATGGCGAATACCGAAAGTCGCAAGTTACAGTAGGCACATCACTTACCAAAATCTGTGCCCACCAGGAAGATCGTGTTACCTCTGCAGATTTATCAGCTGGACAAAACTTGTGACCGAGGAACTTGTGTAAATCAGGGAATTCTTCTCTTCAGATCATATGTAGTTCTTCTCATATAACAGACAAAAAAATTACAATAAACAGCTTCATACATCCATGGAATTTGTCATTCTTGTCTATTGCTTTCATTTTTGAGGCTGGTTCTCATCATTTCTCACTACTGTGAAAATATTTCTATGTACAATATACTCCTGGAATGTCAAATGGTTTGAGCATCCGCCTTAGCAACTGTAAATTTCATAACGGCTACCTGACAGAATGTTTGTACAATAAAAAAGTGACTGTTTCTTTGGCCCTTGATACCTACTTATTAATGACTAAACTGCCAAGTTGCATGCTGGAGTACACGTTATACTGCAGGTCAAAGATGGGATGGAGACCAATGCAATGCGACCCACACAGATCCGAAACAAAGTATTGTGTTGAAATCAATTTGATTTTAGTGACAGCTTTTCCTCACATCGATGTAGTATGTTATATCTAAACTGCCAAATAGTTTGGGAAGAGCAACGTGTTCAACAGTGTCATCCGTGTATTAAATTCATCACTCGTCGCATAGAAGGACCCGGTGAAACACTTTCTGGGTAATAAATGTTTGAAAAATACATTTGCGATTTTTATAGTGTCCTGGTGTTCGGTTTCCATTTGAGCTACGATCATGGGTTCAAAACTTTTTGGTTGAGCTCGGAACAGCAACCATTTGCGTGGGCAGTAGAACCTCATTCTGTAGCTGTGTTAGAGGATATAACGAAACTTCGAACGGCATCTACTGCCAAGGCAAATTAAGCAAATCGTTCTATTCCATGTGCTAAATATCCATTGGACTAAAATTAAATCTGGGTAAATGGCACCGTTGAGATTGCAGTAATTGGTTTTCCTTCAAGAAAATGTACGAACCGGTTCAAACTTTTCACAAAGGAAAATTGATAAAGTAAAAACCTATTTTTTTCCTCCAATAGTAATTATGCGTTGATACCATGCTTTAAAGTGCGTCTAAATTTTGCTCGAGCTGAGACTCATTGACACCCACATAATGGTGGACTTCAGTAATTTGTCGGTTCCGACAGTCAGTGATTTTATTCCTAATCACGATGGCGAATCGAAAGCTTCAGAAGTTCAGTCCAGGTGACGCGAGTTGTATAACAAAAAGATCGTATTGACTTTTGTCAGTTAATTATCATTTCATATACGTTAATTGCAGCTAGCGTTTGAATAAAATGATCGTAAAAATGCTCAATTTCTCTTGATTTTTTTTTGAAGACCCTCCAGTTCACAAGATCGGTAGAGTACGCAGGTAGTAAACTGCTGTGGAAGAAAGGTAGAAAGCAGAATGAAAAATGATCATATACCACAGAAAATAGTGATTATCGCGGCATCTGTGAGCTTCAGAAACGTCTAAATAAAATCTTCACACAGTCCCGCTTTTTACGAGTTAAACTTAATTCCCCTGCGTTGTGACACGTGGAGGGGGTGCGTCTCTAACTGGAAGTATCCCTGAATGGGATGTAGTCGTACAGTGTACAGAGTGATACGTCGGATGACGTTATGCCACGTACCATGTTACACGTCATGCATAGTGTTGCATTACATCTGCGCTAATATTAAATTTCTTTTTGTTCAAATGTTTCTGAAGTTGCCAGCTAGGCTAAGGTTAGAAGCTAGTTCTGCCCTCCATGATTGACTCTGACCAGGAGGTGATTCGGTATCTAATGACCATGTTGTTGACGAGCCGTTAAAGCCTAATCTCCCATTCTTCCTGCTATGCTGCGATAACATTTTTCAGTCTGGTTGGACGACCCGGATATACGCTTTGTCGTACGTAGTAATGCAAATCGTGTGAGGGTACAAGAAGAAACTCGGGTGTAACTGTGAATGGTGTCCGGTTTATTTAGTTGTGAGAGCATGTAGGCAGTGGAGGTTGTTTTGACGTCGGTTGTTGGCCGCACGAGGCGGCGCGTGGCGCGGCGCGCGGTCGTTGACCCCAGCGCCGGCGCTGCCGAAATACTCCGGCCTCCGGAAACAGCCCGCCGGCCGTGGGACCCTCTCCCTGCAGGAGGCTGCCCTCAGCTTTGTGCAAAACCACTGCCATCTTTCACTCACCCCGTTTACATGGGCTCCCAAAACCGGATTTCGTAAACAGATTTCCCAATTCCGCTTTTGGTTGGTCATGTAAACACTCCAAAACCGATTCTGGAAATCCGCTTCTCTAAAGCGGTTTTCCAGTTCCACAATCGATTTTCGTGCCCATGTAAACGCAACCGTTTTTGAAGCGTTCTTGGCTTGTCAGATTGTGTTTTCTTGTTAAGAATTTTCGGCACATATGGAAAGAGTGATATTTTCTAATGTGAAATAAAAAGTATAAACATTAGAGTGAACATAAATCTGTGTATTTAAATAAAGAAAAATAGCGATTGTGCAGACTAAATAAGGAACTGAATCAGCTGTTTTCCAGCCGCCATTTTAAGTGAGCTACGAAATCCGATTCAGGCTATGCCATGTAAACACGACAGCGAAAAACGGTTTACGAAAATCGGTTTTCGTCTTCCGGAAGATGTGTTGCATGTAAACGTAGTGACTCAGTCTAACTAGGTAATCAAAAACCGTAAGTTCGCTTCTTGCGTGTAGTCACAAAATAGGAATGATCACTACTAAACTGGTGAGTGCACGAAGGGGTATAGAGGGCTGTGCACGTTGACGATACCCAGTATTCGGCAGCTGAACTTCCTCACAAGGAACCTCATTACCTGCAAGACCAAATGGGCTGTTTGATTCCCCCTCCAGTGTAGAACTAGTTGCTCTAAACTTCAGAGATGTTAGGTGGCTTGTATGTAAAGAAAAAAAAAAAAAAAAAATTCTCCTTCCGTCAAACCTTTTACTTCCGGCAACAAAATCAGATGTTTAGGATAGTAATACTACCTTATTGTTACTATAATGTATCTGATCTATTTCGATGAATCGTATACTTTGGTTTATACAGCTGTTCAAAGTTTTTGTTATTCTCGCAATTCGTGTTACTTTGACTTCAGGAATGTGGAAGCCCAACTGTCATTCCTCTTACGATAACGATTTATGCTTCCCCAATCGTGCCCATGGAGTTTCATTGAAGTTATGCATCATATTAACAAGCATACAACCAGTAGCATTTTTTATTGATCTTAACCAAGGTTTCGATTCAGGATTTTTTTTACTGCGTTACATCAAACATAATGTGTTTTAAACGTCGTGAGCTATATCGCTCGAGTGAAGTAAAATGTGTGAAATAACCCTTTACATTTTGCTTCACGACGATGCCAGCGATATAGTTCGCGAGATTTTTAATACATTGTGCGTTATGTAACTAGGCAACAAAAAAAGAAGAAAAAAAAAACAGAAAAATCCTTCTCAAAAAGATACCAACACTGGTATCTAAACCTCGGATAAGGTAAAAAAACCTGCAACTGGTTTTTAATCTGAAGCTTTGTACAATTGCTTACAACAGCCATATTAAAGATCGTGGGTAATACAGATTAGCTTTATCTGAAAGCTGAATTTCGCTTGAGAATAATTTGCGGATTCATTTCGCTATCTCTAATGATTGCAGAAGTATATGAACGGTTTGAAGAGCAAAATCTGTATTGCATGCAAGATTGCCCTAAGTTTTGGAATGGAAACGAATTTCAAATGTCAGAAGAAATCAGGAAAGTGTCTAAAATTGGGGAGTAAACACTACAAAATTTTTCTAGCTCAACGGATGAAATGGTTTGCTTAACGGAGACGCCGCGCATCAGAATGGAAGAGAGCAGTTTTATCGAAAAAAGTGTTGACTGATTTTATTGTCTGAGAAAGCTGTCGTTTTTATTTACATTCATGTTCTGTTTCCTATCAGATCTTACGCATTATCTCGTATGGAAAGTTCATTAATCGTGTATCAGACGAGGAGGAAAAGCCTTGCTGTTAATTCATAGTTAGCTTTATTATTAAACAGAGAAATCCTTTAACAAAAAATTGTAATTCACAGAACTTTACTTGTTAGTCTGAGATGAATTAGGCAAGGTTTGACGGAAGCGATGAAAGTAATACAGTAAAATAAGAATGAATAGCTCAGACTTAATAGTGAAGGCTGCAAAGGATCATATAGGTAGTATAAGGCTTAAGAGATCCTTGGTTTACACAGGAGATATTAAACTTCATTCGTGAAAGGAAAAATATAAACAGCAGCAAGTGATACAGGAAGAAGTATAAACGGCTCTAAAATAATAGGATATGCAGGCTGGGTCAGTTGGAGTGTCCAAAGGTCAAATGAAAGTCCGTTTAAGACTGTATAATTAAGAATTATACAAAATAAGAGGCGCTTGGAGACGAGGAAAGAAGCTGCATGAATTTCAAGAGCTCAGAGGTAAAACCAATACTAAGCAAAAAGGGAAAACTGGAAGAAAATATGTAGAGGGCCTGTACAAGGGGAATGAACTTCATAGAGGTATTATAGGAATGGAAGTAGATTATGAGTTAAAATCCCACGAGAAGACTTTGTTTGGGAATTGAAAGATTAAAGTCGAAACAAGATACCCGGAGTAGATTATATTTCCTCTGTAAAGCTTATTTCATTGGAAGAGAGAAAGCTTTTGACAATGCTTACACGAAAACACTACAAATTCTGAATGTAGAACGGATAAAAATAGGGAGCGAAGAGTTGTATTCAACTTGTACGAAAATCAGGTAGCAGTTATTAGAGCCGAAGTGCAGGAGAGGGACGCAGTGGTTGGGAGGGGGGTAAGACAGGGTTGTAGTATCCCCCCCCCCCCAATGATATTCAATCTGTACATTGAGCACGCTGTGAAGGAATGCAAGGGGAAATTTGGAGAAGGAATTAAAGTTCAGGAAGTAGTAGTAAAACTTTGCAGTTTCTCAACGACATTGTTTGTGAGAGAATTCACAGAATCTGGAAGAGCATTGAACAGAGAATGGACAGTGTATTGAAAGGCGGGTATAGCAGAATGGCTAGGAAGAAAAAAGCATTTTGAAGAAACGAAATTTGTTGACATCCAAAATTAAAAGTTAGGAAGTCCTTTCTGAAAGCATTTGTCTGGTGTGTAGCAATTGTTTGCGAGGGAAACGTGGAAGATAAGGAGTTCAGAAAGATACATTTTATAATGCTATATAGCTTTTTGAAATGTGGTGCTACAGATGAATGCTGAAAATTAGAAGGGTAAATCTTGTAACTAATGAGGTGCTGAATTGGGGACAACAAATTTCTGACATACCTTGATTAAAAGAAGGGATCGATCGCTAGGACACGTTTTGAGACGTAAAGGAATCGTCGGTTTAGCATTGGAGGGAAGTGTGTGTAGTAAAAATCGCAGAGAGAGACAGAGAGACGAATGCAGTAAGTAGGTTCATAAGTATGTAGGTTGCTGTTCGTATTCAGGGATGAAGAGGCTTGCACAGGAAAGGGTAACATGGAGAGCTTGCATCAAATCAACCTTTCGACTGACAAGAACTACTACTACTACTACTACTACTACTACTTAAACGACGACGACCTATCAGAGGCAAATGCTAAAACTGTAGAAATCGTGCAGTAGTTAAGGAATATCACTTTAAGAAACTTTTGGCAACCCTGATCTCTAGTTTGATATAAAAAGAGGAACTTACTGTCACAAAAATCTGGAAGTTTACAGATCATTACTGCCATTCTCTTGGTCGTTTCTCACAAAACATAATCCACGAAATTACACAGAGAAAGATGTGTTCCTGTTTGAAACTGATTTCTTTCCGGGTATCGTTACACTTAATGAAGACAGACACTTTGCTGTGAGGTTGATAGTGAAAAACATTAGATTACCTTTCACTTGTTTCTCCATTTTTATGGACGAAGATAAGCTCTAAGAGCTACACCGTTCCAGTAAACAAACTTTTTATTTTGAGAGTGCCTGGTTACGTGTGTGCTAGCTGATTCCCTTGGCTCGTTTCTGGAGTGCGCGGCACCGTTTCGGTGTGACGGGCGCCACACGTGCCCTGGGAGTCCTTTACGTGCTTGTTTTGTTTGTCGCGGTAAACAGCCCAAATGTAAGCGCTGGTGCAATCTGCAGCCCCGTGACTGGGCTCACAGCCGTCCAAAACAAATGCGCGAACGTGGCTTCTCGCCAGTTGTCCAGCGCCTCACGTGCCGCTGCAAAACCACGGTTTACGTTTCTTCTCCTCTACGGTGGCGACGTTCTTGGTCGGTCGGCAAAGTTGGTTTTTTTCACGCAACAATTTGCATACCGATGGCATCCTAATACGTGTAGTTCTCTAGTTTCATTATAGTGCACTTACTGCCGGCCGCGGTGGCCGAGGTGACTGAGGCGCTCCAGTCACGGTCAGCACGGCCACTACGGTCGGGGGTTCGAATCCCCCCTCGGGCATGGATATTTGTGCCGTCCTAGTTCGTAAGTAGTTCATAAGTAGTTTGTAAGTTTAGGGACTGATGACCCCGTTGTTAAGTCCCATAAGCTTAACAAACATTTGATTTGAGTGCACTTACTGTTTTCAGTTGGCGTCAAATTCTGTAGACGTACTGTATGCTGGAGGAAAAAACAATTTGGGGACATTAGTTTTTGAGTTTGCTTGTTTCATTTGGAACGGACAATTAAACGAACTCAAGCGCATGCGTCTCATTAAAGTGATTAGTCGGCAGATTTTTTATAATGTAGAACTATTTGTCACATTGTTGGTTCTACTGTAAAATGGTAGGTCGATAGTGACAGTAGGAAACTGACGTTTGACTTTTCACTACGAAAGAGTTCTACTGAGACTGGACCTAAGTAATAACTGTCATCAATCTGAAGATTGAAAACTAGCTTCATTGGACATGGTGCTGTTTGAAGTTGCCTGCCATTGTATTCCACAGACCTTTTGACGCAACAAGCCGTCCAGTTATAGGGGGTCTATAGTTTAACGTGAATTGCAAACCACGGTGTAAACCGGGGTTTTACACATTAAGACAGTCCCAGAGTTCAAAGTAGTTACAGATAACACAAAGTCCTATAAGTGACATGGAAACGAAGCCGTCACCTTTGGTTTTGCAGCGTCTCACTTCACCACTAAACCGTCGAGCCACACGAAACTAAGAAACAGCAGAAAACGTACATAGAACGGCTATTACAGGCACCAACTATTAGATACCTGTCTGCTGCACAACTACTCACTTACTGGAAACATCACCGTTATACACGTACCAACTCAAGGAATCAAATTCTTGTCGAAGCGAATTAAGCCCCCATGAATAGTAAACTAAAAAGTGTGCTACCTTAGAAATTGTCAGAATGAGGATTTTTATTTTAGACGTTAAACTCGGCGGCTTTTTGATAGTCTAAATGTCTTTTACTTTTCAAACAGTGGTTTTCCTATGCATGTTTGTAAATCTACGGGACTTGACTGCTGGGTTATTACTCCTTAGCTTACAAACTACTCAAACTAAGTTAACCTAACGTAAGGACAACACACATCCATACCCGAGGGGGATTTGAGCCTCCGACGCGGGATCCTATGTATGGCTGTACTGCATTTGAACTCTTCTTTCTCTAGTAGTCATCTCACATTGCAAGGATGAGAAATCCAAAATGTTTTCTTCGATATTACAAAGGTACAAAAGTACAATAAGCGCAGCGAGAACAAAAAGTTTACGACAGATTGCTTGAAAATGGCTTAAGACCAAAACAGCAGTTAATAATAATAATAATAATAATAATAATAATATAAAAAAGTTAAACCTTATTTATAACGTCGTTTTGCCAAAATGTTTTGTTTTGTGTAAGACCTTCAAATTGTTTTTCCTTATAAAGAGTGAGAGCCAATCAAAGTTTACAGCACTGATTGAGGTATCAGTCTCTATAATATACAAATCCCCTAACGCCTGTAAAACATTTCATACCACATTCTTTGAGTTGTCGTTGCACTTTTATGGAGTACAACTAACTCGGAGAGTATGCTGTAGCAATATCGCCTCATTTCTTGCGCTTTGCTATTCCTGAAATCGCTGGATGATTTGCGAACTTCTAAGATGTATATTTGTATTTGTTAGTCAAAAACGTACGCGGTTAAAAATTTTGAAATTAATGTCTAAAAAACTACCGCGAGCAATATAATTTAGTTAAAGGTGAATTCGCAGTGCGTCAGTGGTTTCCTTTTTAGTGTGCTTGTAGTATGTAACAGTTCCGCTTGCGTAAACGGGATCAGGCATCGCAAGGCATGTGATTTTCCTTTACCTCCTGTTAGCGGCTCGGTTTAAAGCGTTGCTTTACGTGACAGGGAGATGTCGTTCCCGGTTCAAATCCTCCCGGCGTACGTCCGTGTACCGGTCAAACTGAATGTGCTTTTTAGGCAGTATCCCCGCACCTCAGGGGGTGACTTCCGGGCTGGTAGCGAAGTCTCGCCTCGGTTACAAAATTCACAAACAATTAAAATGCATTTTCACATTTTGACTTATGTAACACTGTACGCAGGCACTTGAGGTACATAAATTTCTCTGGCTGGTGGGAGGAGAGAAGTGACGGCAGAAAAGACAAGGGGCCACCTCGTAAGTTAACCACGCCAAGACCGATAACCCCACTGGCGCTGTGCCTGTAGGGCAAAGGCGAAAAAAAATTAAACTCGTCATCACTAAGTTTCTTAATGATGTTTGCGTTTCCTCTTCATTCTGGTTTGATACTGAAAATTTATGTTCTGTTTATTTGCAATTCCATTAGCCTTAGATACTATGGCATTCTGTGTGTATTGTGATTTGATTTGGCTGTGGTACAGACTGTTCTGACGCTAATAATTGATTTCTTAAATATATTTCGTATTTAATCTGAGATCAATGCTGCATTTGGAACCTTTATCAACTGCAGCTCCTTCCTGATTTTCAGTATTGTTTACTTCTGTATGATAGTTTGTGGTGAAGAGGAAGAAAAAATTGGTAGCAAAGCGTTTTGCGTGTAAAGTTAACCATAAAAAAGTAAACTGATTCGTCGTGATACTATTTAAATTGACATATTCAGCCACTTGAGTTAATGAAATTGTTGTTTAAGTATAGGTGGCATGCTTCCGTTTTAGGACACGGTCAGGTTCGTTCAGGAAGCGTCTTATCTGTGTAAAATTAATTAGTCATTGTTTGACAGTTCAGACCTAGAACGACCGGTTAACGTTATTAATTTCTGGCAGTGTGAGACGATTATAATTTTGTGTTCATTCAGTTACTTTTCGAATTATTCGCGATGTCATAACACCACATCATTATCAATTTTTTTACAATATAAAATGGCAAGAGAAACTTTTTCATTCTGTGTAATTTGTAAAATTCTGTAAGATTTTGAGAGTGAAATTGAATATGACACGGTCCCAGATTTCGAAATAAACTGATCCTGACAGCAATAGTGAAATAGTTGGGGATGAAGAGGAAGTTGTTTAGCCTTCTGCCAGAACCGATGCACCTACAGTTGATTAGATTTTCTCTAAATGCGTAAGGTGCGTCACCTACACGGTGACTGTTACCAAAGTTGATTTTAATGGACGGTAATATACAAACTTTCATTATATTCACAATTTCCATTTATATAACGAAAATCCAACATGTCTGTTTCTCAGTTCTACAAATTATTTTCATATTTTATTCCAATTTACTTCTATTTCCAGTTTACTACAAAGATGCACTTTTTTACAGCAATTGTTGTGTAATTCAGAAAGTTGAATCAATGTCCCTATAAAATTTATGAAGGGCTAAACAAAATAATTATTTCATGTAGATATACTGTTTGGCACTTAAAATTTAGAAAGGACGGGTTGGGTCTATGGGAACCAATTAAGAGGTAAAGCGGTCAATAACCAAAGATTGTTTTAAAAACTATCGTGCTTTACTAGGCATGGTCCAATTTGGTAACTTCCGTTCCCCTCCTCCGACCTTCGAAATGAACTACCCCTCCAGTTACAGGGAGACCTACAGTTTATCGTGGATACAGAACCACGGTGCTACTTGATACTTTTCAAATCAGCAACACTGCCAGAGGTAAAAGAAGTGAAAAGTGATATAAAAATCTTCGGACTTCCTTAATGTAAGTTAAATTTGGGTATGCCGGCTGCAGTGGCCGAGCGGTTTGCGGCGCGCCAGTCACGTTCTACACGGCCACTACGGTCGGGCGTTCGAATCCCCCCTCGGGCATGGATATTTGTGCCGTCCTTAGTATTAGCTAGTTCATAAGTAGTTTGTAAGTTTAGGGACTGATGACCCCGTAGTTAAGTCCCATAAGCTCTACAAACATTTGAAATTTGTTTATAATCAATTAAAAACTTGAAACTTCCTGGCAGATTAAAATTGTGTGGCGGAACCGAGACTCGAACCTGGGACCTTCGCCTTTCGCGGGTAAGCGCACTACCGACTGTGATATCCCGATACGACTCACGATGCCGCCTCACAACTTTACTTCCGCCAGTACCTCGCCTCCTACTTTCCAAACTTCGCAGAAGCTCTCCTGCGAACCATGCAGGACTTGCACTCCTGGAAGTAAAGTTGTTAGGCGGCATCGTGAGTCGTGTCGGGATAGCACAGTCGGTAGTGCGCTTGCCCGCGAAAGGCAAAGGTCCCAGGTTAGAGTCCCGGTTCCGGCACGCAATTTTAATCTGCCAGGAAGTTTAATATCAGCGCACACTCCGCTGCAGAGTGAAGGTTTCATTAATTGAAGACTTTATTCACGGCATGAACGCTTTCTCTCGGATGTTTGATGCTAGATGAGCGCTCGATTCAAATCGGCATCTCTAAGCATATAAATTCAGTGAAGCAAACTAGTGGGTCTCACAGTCCCAGCCCGACCGTTTTAGGGTTAAGGACGACACACACACACACACACACACACACACACACACACACACACACACACACACACACACACACACACACACACACACACACACACACACACACACACACACACACACACACACACACACACACACACACACGCGCGCGCGCGCGCGCGCGCGCGCGCGCGCGCGCGCATGCATGCATGCATACCCGATGAAGGTGTAGAATCTCCGGCGGGATTTAATGATTTAAAATGAATAAAAGTTTGAAGTTGACGGATCGTCTTTGGGCTCTCGAGGAACTACTTGGAGTCGGCGGTCCACAGGTTGGGACCCGCTGCTCGTGCAGAACACTGGTGGAATGCTGCGTCGGGCAAGGCGGCAGCAGGAAGTGGCTTAGCGACATTCCTTGCTTGTCGAAACTGCGGCGCATTGTGGCGGGCAGAGTTGAGCAAGCTGGCGGCGGGCGGGCGAGTTATTCGCTGCCGGGAGCAGGGCGGGGGTATTGACCGCGCGCCGCCACGTGCGGCCTGCGCACGCACAGCCGCTGCCGCTGCCACGCCTCACGCTTCGCCTCCGCCTCTGCCTCCACCTCGCCTTCCTCCCTTTTTTTCCCGCCATTGATTTTACACCAACTGCGTCCCTCCTGCTCCCACCCCGGTCGCTCGGCGTTTCCCTTCCCACCTGCAGCAACCCATATTTAATCGTCCGCGCGCGCGGCTTCGCTACGCCTTCCGCACACCGAGCGCTCGGAAATATACACCCCACTGGGGATTTTCCGATACCACCCGAGTATCGATATTTCCTCGGCTGAGTAGGATCATCTTGCCGTAGTAGTCTTTTATTACAGCGAAAGCATCGACAGCTCACGTCGATACTTTGTCACTTTTTACGCTATCGAAGTAATACTCCATTGCTTATTCCGTAGTATTTCAAAATCATGAAATACTTTATTAGTGGACCACCTGAAAATCCGGCGTTGCTGGGTATGTATTCCATTCTCTGCCGTACCATCTCTCTCCCCTCCCCCCCCCCCCCCCCAATGTTATCTATCCAGTCTTCCATCTCTCTCTGTCCATTTTCGCTCACCACCCCCTCCACCTCATCTTGTCCCGTTCAGAGTCTTCATCTCCTCCCCCTGTCAAAACTCGCATGATACTGTCGACTTCCGTGGTAATCAGTAAAACACTATCCAAATTGTTGTGAAGTATCCTTTCCTTTTACTTCAGGTTTATAAAAACCTTCTCGATAAAGAGATTCATACTCACGTTTTAATAAGTAAAACGCTCCGTGTGTAACATACCTTTGTGTTGATGGTAAAGTGTGCACAATTCCATCAAGCTCGGAATAAAACTGAAGGTTTGTATGAATTGCAAACACAAAGGGACAGTCTTCTTTATATATAAAAGATTAAAAAACGGTTCTTGAATTTTCGGGGGGAAAAAAAATAGGTTGTGGAGCATATGGGACTTGGCTGCGTGGTCATCAGTCTCTAAACTTACAAACGACTTATGAACTACCTTCTATTAAAGACGACACAAACATCCATGCCCGAGGGGGATTCGAACCCCCGACGGGTAACGGTCTCGCGCATCGCAGCATAGCGCCTGATGCGCTTGGCCACTCCGCCGTGGCTTGAATGTTCGTGTTCACGTGTCATGACGCATCAGAGTTGCAGTGTGCCCTCTTTTTCTTTTGAGGGAAACGTAGGTGAGGATTTTAGATTTTTCGATTATTCACCTGTTTCTTATGGTATTTCGTAATTGCCAGTATTAAAGCGAACATAACAAAAGTCGTTCAAATCGGCCAAGCTACTTCTGAGTTATATCGAGACTAATACACAGCTATTTATTTTTGTAGATCTGTAATAAAAATTGCCCATTTGGTTTCTTAATGGCTGTTACAGAAAATACGATGCGCATCCATAAAGTGTCTCAATTCATACTAGACGTTGATACATGAAAATCTTCGTTGACAACAGGTACAGCGATGTTTCATCTACTTTTCGACAGCCTTCAAAAGATTTGACACTTGTCATCTCGTGGGATAAATGTTTGTTGTGTGTCGCAGTCTGCCGCCTGTGAATGTGTCCAGCGTGACACTCGTCTAAAGCTCTTCGTCTTTGTCAGAAAGCTGGCCGGATGGCAAGAATTTAAGGCACGTGCCATTTGGAGCAAGAGGCGTAGAATGCTTGCTGCAAGTCTTATTGGAGGCCACGGCAGAGGATTCATCAAACCGCTTTTATAATGTTTAATATTACGACGAAAAGCTGAAGCTGTAAAACAATTTAGAAAATAATCTCATGTATCTTTGAATAAAGGCGACCAACTCTTTGGACTGGAAGTAAAATTGTTATTCAGAATAACGAACAAAAATAGATCACCACTTACATTGCTACCCGTCGGTTCAGAAGATAAGCTCGAAGTCCTACACTTAAAATGATTTAAATTTCTTCGTTGTAAAACAATATTCGAGCGTTTTGATACATCTTCCTTTTTATAGATTTTTATAAACACTGTGCATTATTATCCCCCTTAAATATAAAGACAACATGTATCTATATGTTTGAGCTGTCGGTGCGATGGAAAAATAGTTTGGACATATCAGTATTTAGATAAGCTATTCTACGTGAAAGACATAACTAAAATTGTGCTCTTTTATAATGTAAGATGTAACACCTCGTTAAAGTTGATAAAAACATCTGAATACTAAAATAATTTATGCACGATACGGGTCAATTGTTAATAGTCCGAACGCCTCGAATCACCAAAGTTCTTGTCCTCGTGACAGGTGCAGGACATGGTAATAGGCATCCATCGTGTAGAGGAGCAACTGAAAGAATTCAAAACGGATCACGTGTGAATGGAATCACATTTCGGTTTAACGAAGCGTTCTCTATGGCATTAAACCCGTTACTTAACGAGCATTTATGGCGAATTTCTGGCCCATCGCAAAGGCCGGGAAAAGTGTTCGTCCCTTACAAATATTACACCTCATACGTATGAATCTTATGTTTGTGTTGCTAGTTTCAAATATTGTTTATCGAAGTTAATCCAAATACTGTGGCAGGAATAGAAATGTCTTTTCTTCTGCAAGAGTGAATATTGCTAAGCTGCCCTAGGATTTGAAGTCCACGTTAAACTGGACATTGGTATATTTACTCAGCAATTCACTTCAAGTAACTGGCAGCGGGATCACCGAATCTGTTTCATAATATTTCTCTACTCCGTTTCTAAGAGCGCGATAGAAGAAAGAACAGCCGAATCTTTGTTTTCGATCTAGTTTTATTTTTATGATAGTCTCCCTGTGTAGGTCGATGCTAACAAAACGTGTTCGCATTCGGAGGAGAAAGTTGGTGAAAGAAATTTCGCAAATAAATTTCACAGCAAGGAATAACTCCTTTCACTTCGTGATTTCCAAACCAACCCGTGCAATTACTTCATTGAATCTCCCCCTCGCCCCCGTATTGCAATATTCCGAAAAGAACTACGTTTCTGTGAACTTTTTGCGTCATCCGTCCAGTGGCGAATATAGCATATATTTCCGGAGGGGAGGGAGGAGACTAATGTAAATATAAGTGATTTTAAGTAGACACCCGACAGTAGCGCATCCACGGTATTGGTCTCGGGGGGGGGGGGGGGGGGGGTAGGGGGCGGCTGAACTCATAAAAATTTTGTGGCTTCATATCTCAAACTAATCTATAAGAAAATGGAGGGAGGGGGGAATATATCGTTTGTGTTCATTATTTCGAGAAGGGGGGGGGGGCAGGTCCTGTCGCCACCTGCCTTATACAGGGTGTCCCAGCTATCTTGTCCACCCAAAATATCTCTGGAACAATAACAGCTATTGGAAAACGACTTTCACCTGTATCAATGTGCGGCTGGGGCCCATGAATGTTGTACATATTTGGAAACATTCTAAAACGAAGGCAAATGTGTTTTTAACATAGTTATGTTTTTTAAATGGACAGCCTATATTTTTTTCAGCAATCGATAGCATGACAAATCACATAAACAATGGCGTTGATTGCATCTCAATATTCCAATTACATCCCGAGATATTGCGACGGGAAGTTGACGCTTGAAATACGCGAAACGCGCGGCTGGTGCACGTCCTGAGGCTCAGTCGAGAACCCCATGCTGCTTAGTACGTGGACAAGATAGCTGGGACACCCTGTATACGTCACTGCCTCCGTCACACCCAGAAAGCGCAGGAGTGCTGCAAAATAGGACGGAGAAGTATAGCGTAGCCAGTTCTTCAGTACTACTATTACACCTTCTTACCAATGAAAGGCAGCGTTCGGTTCGCCTTCTTCACAATGTGTGTGACCTCTCCTTTTGAATTTCCTAATAAATAGCTGCGTTAAGAGGCCGGAAAAGACAGTGGATTATCACTTTTAATAGCTGTGACTTGTAAAAGTGACTTTGAGACCTGTTTTTTATCATATGTATTCCTAAAAGTTATGGTGCTGACAGGAGGAAGTGAGAACTCGTAGGAACAGCGAAACCATATTGCTTTTTCTGTTTTTCCACGCCCGCCTTCAGACTACTCAAGAAAATAGCCACGAAGGGGGACGGAGGAGTTGGGGAGACGAATGATGGCTTCGAGAAAGTATCGATTCCGGATAGCCGTGTCGGCGACATTGGCGAATTTAAATTTTATTTTCCCGGCCGTAAAAAGGCGCCGTGGGAGCGGCGCATAATGGAGTCGGTGCAGCGGCTCGGCCCGGCTTGTTGTGATGGTTGGCCGGGGGCGCTTCGTTTCCCGAGAGCCGGCCGCGTCATGCCACGGCCGCGGCCGCCAGAGGGCGTTGACCCCGCCGCCGCGGCAGGCTCCACGTGCCGGCCAGCGCCCACCGAGGGCCTCGCTCTCCTCACCAGCCCAGCCAGGTGCGCCACTTGCTAGGCGTACGTCAACTATCTCAAGCCTCACGTCACAAATTAACACTCCAAACATAAACAAGTCTATGGTACCGAACGAGGGTAAACTTCATAGCGGCCAACACAAGAGTTACAGCGCTGCTTGCGGCAACCAACTTAAACTCGGCCACCATTTTGATACTTGGCAAATCACTGAGTAAACAGTCTGCTTTGGCAGTGTGGAATTATTTGAGAATATCACATTCTTTTCTCTGCAGTTTATTAATCAAAACATAACTGTGCCTAAATGTATTAAACTTAAAATTGGTCGAATTGAAGTGACACTCTATTACTTATCTGTTTGGTGGTGACGTTAGGGCATGGATATTTGTACCGTCCTTAGTCTTAGCTAGTTCATAAGTAGTTTGTAAGCTTAGGGACTGATGACCCCGTAGTTAAGTCCCATAAGTACTACAAACGTTTGAACATTTGGTGATGTTAAGTACCCAACTAAATTTGAAGCCCACTGTTTCCATAATGATGAGAGTGCGTCATTTTCGGTTCCTGAACCTTAAAGTCGCCTCATTCTGAGTCGGCGTGAAGCGCGATATTCAGTAAAGTGCAGAGTTCTTTGATTTTATTCACGATTGTTGTAAATACTTCCTACTTTTCACGCAACATCATCAGTTACGGATCAAAAGGGAGATGTGAGGAATATCCCACTTTCAACCCCAAATTTTATTACTTTATGAACACAAATATTTATTTGCGTATTTGAATACGTAATTGTTGGAATAAAGTATATTTGTTTGAATTTCTTTTTTTTTGGGGGGGGGCGGCAATGGATAATTAGGAACGACATCATATGGAATCAATGAACAATATGTTTGCTTTACCGTAACTAACGTCATTTTCAAACTATTTACTACTACACATTTCATTCCATTCCATGATGGTGGTCGTGGCGGCTGGTGCAGCAACAGTGTTGAAGAATTAAATAATTCTCAGTCTGTTGCAACGGAGATATTGCAACAGACTGAATTATTTGTTTACTACTAATTTAGGCATTTGACAAATTAGTAATGAAATTTTCAAATTGCTTCGTTTCATTTACCTTCGTACAATAATTTGAAAGTCTTGTTGCATACACTCCAACTTAGACATGAAGAAGCAGTACAAATATTTTGTCAATGCATTTTAGCTTGGATGCTGTGTTTACTTGGAGTAATGGTAGACAACCTAGTCACAGTGAAATTCGGAAAATCTTGTAATGTTGTTTAGCCTTTGGACAAATGGTTGTGCCTAGAAGAACAGATACACATTGCCGTATGGCAAAACTGGGAGAGGGAAGGTTGAAGGAGAGTAAGACCGTCTTGCAATTCTATTTAATCTTGAAATAAGTACTGGAAAGAAATAACCTTCACAATAATTATAAGTTTCCTTCGAAATGTAAGAAAACAGATCGGAAAAGGGCATTTAAAGTCATTTTAAAGATAATACATGCAACACAAATGATGAGACCACCTTTTGTACAACGCATTCTCAATTCTTTTTAACTTTCTACATCGTTTACAAAAAATGAGCAAAACCTCACGTACAGCGTCTATAAAGTAAACTTTCGACAGTTTTAAAGATTAAATTGCATACTCCTGTGCTACTGACTTGAAATAGACTTATGATTACTCTGCTTTCTTTGACATCTTTCAATGCTCTATACTTTTATCTACTTTTACCCCTACAAACATGCCGTTAAATTCGGCTCAAACGTGGTGACCCCTTACCCACTCTATAATATTTAAACTCTTATGATACCGTTCTTAATAACACATTCCGAGGTAAAATATCTTAAGCTTGTCGAGGTGATTTAAGAAAGTTCAGGAATCGAGCCATTATTTGCGTACTAGTTGAATTTAACACGTAATTGTAGAATGGTGTTATCAGTCGAACATGAAGTAGCATGCGGACATTTTTAAAACTGATTGCAGCTTTCGTAAGAACACTGAAGACATTTGTTATCCACGACAAATAGCACACTCTTTCTTACAGGAGCACTTTTATAGCGAGTTTATGCCTATCTCGCATGACTGGTTTATCAGTAGATAAGTAGTTGTTTACACGCCTTTTAGAAACAATGATACCAATGGTACTGCATACGGCATTTATAGTCTAGTTCATGTTCGTACCAAACAATCCACCTCCATACATGGACATAAATAGTTGTAACCACCCGTACCGCCGTCTGTCCGCCCGCCACAAACAACAACAACAACATTAGAAAAGTCTAATCTTGCCGCGACACACAAAAATACTTCAGTATTTCTGAATTAAGATGAACATTGATATTTACTAATAGACTAATACTTACGTATTTCGTACATATCACGTTCTGTTGGCGTGTGGAGCCCAGGAAGAACTGTTCAGATAATGGTTCCTGTGATATCATACGTAAATTGTATTACATTCTTAAATGTTTCATTTAATCTTAGTCCTGGAAACGGGAGGAAATAGACTTTGAGATATGTTTATGTCCAGGCATCTGGCATGAGTATCATGCTGTACTTCTCCTGTAATTGGTATGAGAAGCACTTCAGCAATATCCACATCTACATTCCTATTCCGTATCAGTATTGTTTACCACTGCCACTTCTTCCTTTGCTTGCTCCAGTCGCGTATGGTTAGCGGAGGACAAATATATATATATGGAAAGTAATTTTTTATACTATTCCCTTGTGACACCAGAGATTACTTGTACTCTGGAAAGTAACATGTGTTCTGTTTAGTACAAACCACACAGTCCAATCACAAAATAGGCCTGATATTCTGTACGCTTGTATTTTCTTCTTTAGGAGATTGTGCGGTACCGTTTCGAAAGCCCTTATGAAATCAAGAAATACGGTATCCCAAGCGTTTACTTAGTACCTCAACGACGAAACGGTCTGTTGTTGCTAAGCACAAATTGTAATATCCTGGTATTGCCCAGTTTTTAATGTTTGTACAGCGTGTGAACGTTGACAAGGCTTTAAACGAGATGGGATATTCTGAACGCGGAATTTATATTCTTGTTTCAGGAGTACTTGGATTGTACGATCAAATATGGTTATCTCTAGAGATGTCCTGGATGGAACTTTTTGAACAGGCAATTTAGCAAATACATCAAATCTTCGTCGAATAAAAATGCGGTCCATGCTTTATGAACAGGACAATATCGTGAAAGTATAGGAATGATCCGATTCGAAGATGTTACAGAAACATCGTTCATTTTGCCGTCGAAATGTACAGAGGAGAGCATCTGTTGATATGAGAGTGAGGTTTGCATATGTTAAACATCGTGATCATAGTCATCTTTCCTCTGTACGTCAGCTGAAACAAAACCATCGCAGTAGTTTACAATGGCGCTTGGTGATGGTTTCGTGCTGTTTACAAAATAACGCAATCCCCCTAATGTTCCAGAGCGATTGTTCTATTTTGTGGTCTACCATTGCTAGTCCCTACTAGTGAATTTGGGTACATGTAACTTAAAATAGCTAACCAGAACAGACCACTGGTCCTTCCAGTCATATAATGGACACAGTTTGTTTCCATGCTACATGATGTGGCTGTCGGTGAGTCACGAAGTCACTATCAGTTACGATAGTGCTTCTCCTTCTCGAAGCATAACCCAGCGATGCAATGTCCGGTCGGAGATGCCGTGTCACTTTAACAGTGTACTGCGTGCAATATACGGTAAGGATTTTAGGGTAAAATAGGCTTGGTCACCACATATGCGGCACGGGCTACTTTACGAAGCGTGAGGTGAAAGAAGACAGCCCCACTATCGCAGTGCCCCCCCCCCCCTTCTCCCTTCCGAAATTTCCGAGTGGGCCGGGCTTGGGAGTGACACGTGCCGAAGAGTGGCAAGCAGGGCTCCTCTTACGAAAGGGAAAGTTTTGTCCCGCTCGCGACTGGTCACGCGGCGATTGCCAGAGTGAATTAGGACCTCACACCCATTGTGCTTTGCATGTTGCACCGCATTGGGAAAGACTCCACTACGAAGCCAACAATTATAATCTTCTCAGCACCCCCAGAACGTGTCAAGACGAACACTGCTGCTATTTAATGAAACTGGACATATGGCATAATAATAGCACTGACTACTTTTTGAAAGTTTCGGGACTGTCTCACGATGTACTTTGAGCGTCGGTTGCTGTGCTGAAACATCTTGTTTACCGCTTGAGTTCTCTTAATGATTATTTACATACTTCAGTGGTGAAATTTTCCCTTATCTGTCACAATTACATGATCACATTGAATTCAGTCTACTCCAAGCTTTTGTTTTATCACGCTCTGATTTCAGTGAGATATTTGGTTATCAGTGGGAGACTGAAATTTAGATCATGAGATGTATTCATTTATTTATTCGTATTCATTTTTTAAATTTTTATTGCGAATCGAACCATCTTGTAATTCTGTAGTTATCATTTCTCTAACGATCATGATATTGGTTTCGAATGTTAATAAACGACTAATAATGGAAAATATCTATATCAACTCTTAAGGAAACAACACAGCAAAATGAGTAATTAAAATCGTGTGGTTGAACTGTTTAACCTGGTTGACTTGTGCTAGTTGTATTAAAACTGTATGAAATAGCGCTTGAGGTGGTTCATTTTTGATGTGCTTGCGGAAAGATACTAGGAAATGATTCACAGAAGGCACAACTTTTGTTTTGGTCTGCATACGTACTCAGTAGTTCAATTATTCTACATGCCGTGATAAGACGGAATTTCTTAAGATTCCACTAGCAGCATGACTTTTGTCTGAGTCGTTGAAAGGACATGAAGTAGAAGAGTAACCTACGACATTACTCGAGACATTATTACTCGAGACTGTTGACCTTAGCGTCTCCCCCTTTGCATCCCGTATTAAACGGTCTCCTGGAATAAACAGTGAATCTCCCATTATCAAGAATGGGTGACTATCAACGTTTAATTTTTCTTTCTAATGCAAATGAGACCTTCGACAAATGCTTTTGGCACTGCATGTTGTTTAAGCGGACAGTGTTCCTGGTGCTTTTTGGGGTGTGAAATGTTCGTACGGTTTCCTTTTTATGTACCCTAAGAGGTCAATTGTTATTGAACGATTAGTATAAAATGAGATGGTTCCAAAACATTAACACTAAACTAACTACACAAAAATGGAAGAACTGTTAAATTTGTATTCTGGGGAGAATTTAAATACTGACTCTACTACGACCGAGTTGGAACATTAGATTGGCGAAATAAATCTGAATTTGTGGCTTTCGTAGATTTAACACTGAAGTAATCGCCGCTCAAATAAACGGCGTGCAAGGTTATCGACAGCTAGTACAGAATGTACACTCTGAAAATAAATGGGTTTCACTATTTGTGCAGCGAGATAAGTGAACGTAGATTATACGTAGTACAGAAAGAGTCGAAACATTGACATGTTCTTGCAGGATACTGAATAGGTTCAGTAATAAAGCTAGTAATGATGGTAATTGCCTTCATGCTGCAGCCTGATGGGCATGCGTAAGTTTGTTTGTGTGGAGCTCATATTTGCATCATTTGAAGTTGGCGAATGCAGTGGTTAACATTTCCTGTTAAGGAAACGCCTAGTTCTCGTGCAGTAAGACTATGCATTCACGACTAATATGTCGATTTTTTCAGGGCGCAGTAACTGTTAAAACTTTATACAATGGAAAATATTCTTTCAACACCAACGGAAAAATTTCTCATAGTAAACCACGAAAATGTGTGTTCGTTATTAAGTTTGTTATCCTTCAGTATGTGAGGAATAAGTGCCGTTTGCCTGAAAACCTGGTATGCCTGTGGCTCGTCGATGCATGAGGAACGGGGATGTTCCCTACTGCAATGTTTATTAACCTCTGTGAATACGCGACCCCCTGTCCCCCCGTCAAAGTAAAAATATTCAGAAGTTCTCCCTTCTCCTAAGTGTTATTTCAAAGGGAACGGATTTTTTTTTTTCGGTTTATGCAATTTACTTGAAGGGTCGGAAAGTACATTACACGTTATTAGAATAATTTTTTCTGTACTCTTTGGAGTGAAACGCAGTACTCTAATTCTACATAACTTCCGACAAAAATATTTGTTGCGTAACGAGTGTTCAGCATTGTAGATACGACGCAGAATCGAATTATGCTCGTTAAGCGAGTTCCTACTGCAGTCAATTTGTAAAGACAGATCTCTTTTCGAAGTGGGTAGGAAATTTTATACATATACCATGTTAATTTAAGAGCTGGTTTCTGGAAACTTTTCAGGCTGTTCGTTCGTTATTAACGGTGTATTTATGATAAACAATTATAAGAGGTACGTCCAGAAGGTAAGTTCCGTTTGGTTATATAAAACAAACGTGTACAGATACAGAAAAATGTATTGTACAAAAATCTAAAACTGTTAAACTACTTTTCTACATAGCTGCCGAAATTTTTGTAGGCACTTGTCATAGCGTGGCACAAGTTTCTGTATGCCTTCTTCATAGGTTGCCGCCTGTGTATTCAGCCATGTGGTAGCTTGTTCTTTCAGCTCGTCAGCATCGTTGAAATGTTGTCCACCAAGGACAGATTTTTAGGTGTTAGAAGAGGTGAAAGTGGCTAGGAGCGAGGCCCGGGCTGTACGGATGATAAACACGTCCCAGTGAAATTCCCGTAAGAGTTTTGGTCACATTCGCCACCACCTTTTGATGGAAATCCTCTTCTTACCCCTAAAATATGTCTTGTCAACACTTCCACGGTGAGGAGCTGAAAGAACGTGCTACCACATGCCTGAATACACAGGCGGCAATGAAGAAGGCATACAGAAACTTGTGCCACGCAATGAGGTGCCTACAAAATGTTGGCAGCTATGTAGAAAAGTAGTTAAACAGTTGTAGATTTTTCTACAATAAATATTTTTTCTGTATCTGTACATGTTTGTTTTATATAACCAAACGGAACTTACTTTCTGGACGTACCTCGTATAAACTGTCACTTTTATTAGATCTATGATTTGTATTACGGAGCCATATTATTCAGACTCGTGATGCTCTGGTTGTTTTATAGCGAAAATACTGCCGCAGACAGCAACCACACCCCGAACAAGGGCGGCAACCTAGGTTGAAAAAACCTAGCTGCATTCGTAGACTTTGAACGAGCCCGCTATCGTACGAGTTTCACACTAGTACAACTCGCAGTTGAAACACTTGAAAGAGAAGGAACACGTTCATGTGACACTTCTGCTGTGGATAAGTATCGGTCGTAGTAAGTACTGTGGGTGGGGTGGGGGTAGAGATTTCAGAGGAACACAGTTCTGCACTGTACTATGTAAAGAAAGACGCGGGTTGCAATTGTTATACAGATCTGTAGAGACTTAAGCCAGGGTAGCGAACTGCACGGAAGTAGCCTTAGGGCCGAAGGTGTGAGCGCAGGGTTGAGTCATAGGGGGTAGGTCCCTGGCGTGGCTGTATAAATAGTGTAGGTGGGAGATAAGGGGTCGTCGACCGCGGCGGGCACGCGCAGTGCGGCGCTGCGTGCGGCCTTCCTCGCCAGTCATTGGCCCCTGGCAGCCCGGCCGGCTTTGTGCTCTGCTCTCCTCTCAATGGCCGGGGCGTGTCTTACCGCCGGCTCCCTTGTTGCAGGAAGCCCCACTCTGCAAGCGCCCTTCCACCACAAGTCACGTGAGTACTCACACTTAGTGTTACAACTACAGGTGTACTCAACTAGGCGTTACTTTATTACCACAACCTCTAACAAGTGCTTACCGTGGGTTCTTTTATTGCAGTGCACGATAACTAAAGGAGTCTACGCATCGGAAATGCTGCCAGGCGTATGAAATCCACAGCTGCCTTCACACTGTGCATCGTCTGTAGCAACAATAGCTGAAACGCAACAAGTGTAACCACACAGTGCAGATGGAGGTAAGTGAAACTTCCGGACTTCCAATTCGGTGTTGTTTGGGTTAAACTCTGACTGGTATCTGCGAAGAATAAAATTTTGTTCTTTCTCGATTCGCAGCTCTTATTATTGCCGTGTTTGCAGTAAATATTTTTGGGTATGAGGTCCGCCTGTAATGCAAAACACCATTTTACTTAACACACTTGTTTCAGCAGCTCTGTGCCATCATTGGGTTTTTTATTTATTTCGTGCCTGTTTTTACATTCTGTGGTCATGTAGGACCTTTCCTACATAATGATAGCTTTATCATGGTTTCTTTTGAAATACACTTTCTCTTCCTGTTGGAAAGTCATCGTGAAGAAAAATCTACAAATTGTGTATTGCATATGTTATAAACAAAAACGCGGAAGAGAAAGTGCACTCCAAAAGATACTACAATTATGTAGAAAAGCACCATGTCCACATAATGTAAAAACAAGCAATAAATAAATGGAAAAACTCACTGATGGCCCAGAGGTGCTGAAACATGTTTGGGTGTAAAGTAAAACAGTGTTCTGCATATCAGGCAGACCTCATACCCAGAACTGAAAAAAATCATTTGTCTCACAACTTTAGCTGCATGTTTATTCGTGGGTTGGGTTTGTGTTGTAAAGCGGTCATCAGTCAGAGGATGGATTTGTGAAGAACATAGTGATTTACTAGCCAGTGCTCGCTTGAAGGTAATAGGGAACATAGTCAGGTGTGAAATAAGTGATAAGTTACAGATAACAAATTATGAATGGGCAGAGGTACGAACCCACAAGCTTTCGATTTGTAGAGTAGCAATTTACTTCAGTGCCACCGATCGCAGTAAAACAAATTATGAACAGATTATCATGACTCCAAAGTTCACTAAAATGACGTTTGTTACTTCTACGCTGTAAGAGTCCCTTCGAGGGAGGTCAGTTGTGATGCGAGGGTGAAATGTAGGCTTAAAACAGTCATAACTGGTACACCAGATAGTGATTACAATACGTTTTTGGTACAAAATGTTGGAACGTTTTCTTTGAACACGAAAATGCTGACAAACTATTGTGAACTGAATCGATGATTCTGCTGCTACGAAGAGTTTAGATAACACCACCAAAAGTTGTTTACGGCATATCTACACACGTTCATTCATCTTGTGCAGATTATGGCACAATGAAGTAGCGAAGTACACAATTTCGTGTGTGAAACACCATTTCATTCCTTTAAGAGTGAATGTGAACACAATGTATGCAATGATTTGAGTAGTTCACCATTCGTCTATTGCTCATAGCGTCTTTAGTCTACAACAGCTTTTCTATTTCCCTGGTTATTATTAAATTCTATTAAGTTGTAAACGTTCAGCAGTCAGTGGATCTTCGTTAAAGCATTTTTATTCCTAAATAAATATTTTGTCTTCACGAAACAGGTTCGTCATAAAGAGCTGCCTTTAGTATAGAGTATCATCGTTATTAGTTGTATGCAAAGAGAAGTTTGTAGACAGCTGGAAATTGAGAATTTTTTCTCATAAGTGCCGATGAATAGTTCTATTCAGAAATGTTTATGCTAATATCAGTACAGTAACGAAGTAATTGTTCCAGACAGTTATACAACTAAAGACCACACGGAACTATTCTAATAAAGTAGGGTAATTTCGCAAATGTGTTACATAGGTATCGAACAAGGAAATATTTACGAATATGTTATGACTTTAAAGGATGTGGTTTGGCAGGAACCTAAAAGTAGAGCTTAAATTGTTGCGAGTGAACGAGCTGTTTCTTAAGCTCCTGCCCAATCACATCCTTTAAAGTCATGAGATATTCGCAAAAATTGTAACTTTCGCTTGTTCGACTCTATCGTTTAGATACGTATTGCTTCGATATATAACGTTTGGAGGCCGCAGCCGTGGTATGTACCACATTTAAGAAATTACCCAAAGTTGTTAAACCCACGATTTATCCCTTGTCTCTGTGGGGAAGCCGGCCGCGATAGCCGAAGGGACTGAGGCGCTCCAGTCACGGTCTGCTCGGCCACTACGGTCGGGGTTTCGAATCCCCCCTCGGGCATGGATATTTGTGCAGTTCTTAGTATTAGCTAGTTCATAAGTAGTTTGTAAGTTTAGGGACTGATGACCCCGCAGTTAAGTCCCTCGAGCTTCACAAACATTTGAACATTTTCTGTGGGGAAGCAAACGGTCAGTTTTATGTTGCCTCATTTGCGGCCTCACTTTAGTGAGCACGGTCGCTTTACCGTGCTGTAATCATGAGACTGCGGCCCTTGCTCGCAGCCCGGCCTGCCTGCGGATGCGGCGCTGGTTAGCGGCGTGGCACGTGTGCCCACAGCCACAGGCTGGGAGGTGACGCGCGCCCAATCAACGCGGCGATGTCGTCAGCCGCTGGTTGCGTTGCGTAACTGCCAGCCTCCATGCCCCCCCCCCCCCACCCACACTGCCACGCCGGTGACCGCCGTTTTGGCGCCAAAATTCCTGCGGCGACGCTTCGCCCCTCTAAACTGTTTCCACTGCCCTTCCCTGCCAGTCTGTGTTCGTGATCTAATCTACGACGTGTTCCGTAGAAGGTAACGGTCTTGTATCCGTATAAGATACATTTTTCGTTTTTGAAAATGAAAACGCCGTTTTGTGCTGCAATCTGTTTCATCCAGGAGCGTTTCGGCGTTTTCTAATTCAACGCAGCATCAGTGGGTTGATTTATGGTTTGTCTTCAGAGTTTGTTCTTCGTCGCTCCTCCCTCCTGGCCACCGGCCGAAGTCGCACAATTCCTACTCAAATTAATTTCTGAACTTCTTGAATGTCTGATACTTAGCCGCCTGTCTTGCGGCAGATAATTCGCCTAAAGAAAGCCTAAACATCAGTGTACGCCGCGTTTTCCTCCGTATTTCGTCCCATCTTCTCACTTTCTATGATGTATGACTTGTTGAGACATTGATTTGTAGTATGTTTCTACAAGGAAGACTCGGCATAATGGCAGAAGCAATTTTTTCGGTGATTAGACGAAGCCCTCTCCTTCTGGCAGTTTCCTCCTGAATTTTTTGTTAATTGGGCATCAGCAGTCCACGTTTATAATCTTGGTCTTCACGAGACAGCATAGAACTTAAGCAAGATAGAAATTTTGCTTTATGTCCCTCGTCCTTTATATTTGTGTCCCCCCTCCCCGCGATTCAAACAGTATTCATGCATATCCGTCTATAATAATAGGTATGTAACCTAAGAAATTAAATAGGAAAATTCCTTATTTACATTGTCACAGTGAATATTATGCTATTCGTCGACTGTACCTTATACACTAGTTCAGAAGTTCTTGGGTAAGATTCTGGTATTATAAAATCAGGGACAACCTGTATCCTCTTCTTGGATTCTAGACCATTTTGGCATTCATAACAGCCAAGGAAACGTTCAGCTCGTATCAGCAAGTCGTCGCATTCGTCGTGCCTATCACATCGTTTGGGAGGGGCGGATTGCGAAGCTGAAACTAATCGGCTACGAGCTGGACAATCTGAATTCCACAATGAGAGGGTGGATATGCTTTAGTCACCTTCCGGAGATGTGATGCATCCCTATCAGAAAGCCATGTTTTTGCAGTGTTAAATGTATTTTTCTTAGCTGTCGCCTTGTCCTGCACCATACGACGCAGAATAAAGTCTTCGACATGATTAAAACTAGGAAACAAATGGTTTCACAGCCATAAGAGATTTAGCTGCACGTCGTTTGAATAACATGACGAAGCGGACTAAATTGCGCTGAAAAGTTGCCCTTGTTCTTGAAAGTGTTAAAATTCCCGCATCTTAGAAGAGAACAAATCCGTTGCGGACGTCATCAAACGTTATTAATTTAACCTTACAATACGGTACAACATTTATGTGAATGATCCACGAGTATTAACAAGACTTCCTTATACACGTAAAATAATACAGATCTTAGTTTCTGTGTAGCTGTTTGGTAAAACCAGTGATACTGCGCAAACTCACCCATAAACTCAAAGATTGCAAGCATTGGAAGCGATGAATTCACAACTATGCGGGATCTAATACGTCTTTCGAGGTAACTACCATTAATTAAAACGTTTCGTAAGTAAACAAATATTCGGGGGTCTCCGAAAGAGAGACCTCGTTCATGACACTTGCCGACCACTGGACTAAGATCACAAGTTTTCGGTCTTTAATAGTGACAATTTTCACAAAAACTGATGTTACAACACAAAAAATTTACCATCTGATTACATGTAAGTGCTTGAGAATCGACAGCAAATTATTTAATCATGTGAGGAAAGCCTTACTTCCATTGTTTCTACGGTTTACAAAACGTGAGGTATGTTCGTTTAGGGATTTCTCGTGTACTTAAGCTGTTATGGCCTTGGTGATATCTACACATAGTAACACTTCTCACCTGCTCTCGCACATCTGACATACTGCGATGTCGTCTACTGTAGATACGCTGTTGTTTGCACCTTCACGATAGGAATCTATCTGTCGCGTGCTAAGATGAAACATTTCAGAAGCAGTGTGTTTCACACCGTGGTACCCAACTAGCTTTTTGATTGCGCAATCAATAAGCGCAGTCTTTACTGTGGAATAGTCTATTAAAATTTTTTGTTTAGAATACTAATTGTAATGCCTAAGAACAAAACGGGAAGTATAGGGGAGAAAATTAAAGGCGACCGAGCGAGGTTGCACAGTGGTTAGTATACAGGAATCTTAAGTCAGGACGACGGTTAAAACCTACATCTGATAATGTTGATCTTTCCTGAATAGATTCTAGCAAATACTTCGTCAATAATTTTGTTGCTGATGTAATGTAAACCCTTACCTTGCTTCTCAATAGCAACACGCGGCACAGCTACCTGCTATTAATATTGCGAAATATAACAGTAAAATAAGAGAATAGCCCTTCCCGGTATCTTCAGATGAAAGGTGCCGTCGGAATGGAGGAAGGTAGAGGCGTTTCCAACGGGGCAAGTGTAAAAAGTCTATGTTGCGGACATAAAAACCTCACGATTCTAACTTCTAAAAACGTTGTATAGCAATTAAGACTGTGTTCTTGGCTGGCTTCAGAGGGGTTGTTTGATGTGTGGGGCTCTGAAACACGTTAGTGACTTTAACACGCACACGTGTACTATATACTACCGTGTTGTTTCTTCTGACGAGTAATTTAGTATAAGAAAATTTGACCAAGGCACGAGGCATACTCAGTTGATGCGTTATATGTTGATGAGTTTGTGTATAACTTTTCTGCGTGTTCATTTTTTTTTCGAAATGACAATTTAAAAATCAGTTAAATGAAATGTACCTAGTTCTTCTATATAATACGCCAATTATTGGCGCAGCCAAAGAGGCCACTTGAATTTGCGTTGGTAACGATACGCCAGAGCGTTAGAGCGCACACCATTGCGGTCTTGAATGGCAGTTTGCCTACAGGTCAGGCACTCTCGCAAGAACCGCGCAACGCAGCGATGTGTTGAAGTCGGCATTCCACAGGATCTTCTCCTGTTCTGACATTTTGTATTGAAGCTAGAGGAAAATTTATTCAAAGTGAGTTATTTTAATGCTTTTGAGTCTCGCTGTAATAAGAGTAGTCTCATCTATTTTGAAAATGTCACCTAAGGACTTGGTCGAATGGTACGCATAATCGTAGAATAAGTTTTTGCACAGGAAAGAATGTATTTTATGTAACTCGTCATAAGCAGGGTGGTAATCCTTGTTCCAGCTACTAACGCTCTCCGCATGAGAGTATTGTGCAACCTCGGTTGGCTGACAGGCGACGTCTCGGTATGGCGGTGACGCCCGCGTGACGGCAGTCACAGAGCTGCTATAGTGAGCTGCGAGCCACGTCCGTTTCGGCCCGTATCGACTGCCGTGCGAACCGTGTACGTCACTCATTAGTAGTGGCGCGCGTTCCCTTTTTCTCCCTACCGCAAGGCTCGCCACTGTGAGTCGGCGTCACTGTTACAGTTTCAACCGCCGCTGGGGCCGGGAAAGGGGTAAGAGATGACGTCACGGGTTGATAACCCTTGTACACGTGTAGCCGCTCTCCCGGTCGATGGCGACCAATGGTTGCGCGCGCGCACCTCCGACCAATGCCCGCGCCGGAGGGGGCGGAGTCAGTCGGCGCCCCCCTCCCCTCCTGGCGGTGGCGGAGAGAGGGGGTGGAGGGGCGGCGGGGAAGGGAGCGGGCGGGCTGCCGCTGTCGCAACTCTAGGTTTCCTACGCGGACTCTGTTGGTGGTCGCCGTGGGGAGTGGACGTGTTTCGCCAGCGCTGCTCGGCCCGCGTCCTCTGCTGTGTGCTGACTCTGGCAAGTATCGCTGCACTGCCCGCTACTACTGCTTCACCAGTCTGGCATTACAGGTTCCTCATCTTACAACTTCTATAAACCATGCTGCATGTTGCTAGTATCCTTAGTCGTCGTCGCGAATGGTTACTTGTGAGCAGCACTTCCGGGGCGCGTAACAGCTTGTTCGACACCTACAACGGGGGTAATGAACGCTTATCCTTAGCTCCTATTAAAAGATAAAACGCGAGGTAGCACACACACATTCCGAAGTAACCTGATGACAGAGTAGTACGTTAAACATGGCGGATGCACGGCGGCTTTCTCGTCTGGCTTCGCTCGATGACGCGAGCCGTGCAGCAGCCAATGCGGTGGCGCCCCGCGCGCATCACGTGATATCGACGTCGTCTTCACGTGATACGTATCCATTGCCGCGCTACGTAACGGCCTACCTTACAGAAGTAGCATGCAAATTTACGGCGTAGTACGTAATAGCCGGCTAGACGAACGCGACTTTGGCGCCAGCGGCACGGCGTGTGCTTTGCAAATAGAATTGGTGCTCGCGTTTTCCGGCGAGCGAGAAAGGGCGTCGTCATCAGTAGGCGAGGGTTGCGACGCGAGGAGAATGTTCGCGAACTTCCCGCCACGCGGCGCTGCCTTCGCGCTGGCCAGGGTTCCGAGAAAATGCGTTGCGCCATCCGCAACCAGCGGACGGAGCCGAAGGGTTCCGACACTCGACGAAGGATTGCGGCAGCGTACGGGTCTCGCGGCTTCGCTTTACGTAACGGCAGGAGCAGCGCCAGGGGGAACTAAATTGGGTACGGCACGCCATTCTGCCTGACAGCGCGTGCGTGGCAACACGGGCGGCGCGGCGCTCCGCGAGAACAGCAGCGAGGCGGCGAGCAGGTATTTACTACTGTACCAGAATGTATCCTGTGTAGTGAATAACGTAGTATATATGAAGTAAGGGCGTTAATGTGTCACGTACTATTCATTTTATTACGGGTTGAAAATATAAATTTCGGACTATGAACATCCTCTTGTCTGCACGCTGTGGAGTTAATTAAAACGGCCGTTGATGTGGAATTTGGAATTTTTTTTTGTACTACGTGTTCGAGAAATGCTAATTATTTGTCGCTTGTGACTTCGGTCGCCCTAAAAACACGACCAAAAAGCTCACTACAGCAGTTTTTCTTTTTGTTATAAGAATCCTTTCAGTAGGGTCGTGCTTGGTGTAGTATTGACTTTCAAAAGGTTCATAACTTGAAGTAGGAAGATGACGCGTTCGGTAGATTCCTACCACAAGGTGGAAACGGCAGAGGCGAACAAGTTGCCGCGTGTGCGTTCATTTCCGCTGTTTAGCGGCGCAGCATCCTCGAAATTTCTACGAATTGCTGCTGTAGGGGGCTGCGGGAGGGGGAGGAGAGGGGGTGGGAGGGAGAGGAGGGGAAGGAGGGCCACCCCCCACCACCCCCACCCTTTATTTTTATGGCGTGGGCGGTGGGGCGGGCGCTCACACGTGCGTGCACTCTCGACCTTTCGGCGTCCGGAGCAGGCAGCGGCACTCGGTCCCGATCAGTCCAGCGGAAGCAGCCGTGCCGAGCGGACGTGTCGGCGAGTCGTCTGCTGCTGTGCCCGCGCTACCGGTCTTAGTCTGCGGTCGGCCGCGAGTGCCTTCGTCGTGCGGGTTGCTTCCGGACTTGTACCAATTTCGCGCCTTCTTGACGGTTTTCACTTCACTTGCGCGAACTTGTACCACTGGTCGGCCTTCGCGTTCTGAAGTGATGGCACTGGGACTTGGTCGTCGTCCACGGTGGCCGGGTTCTTGGATCGCCGTGCTTGGAGAACTGTTGGTGTTTCTTCCGACTAGACTCCTTTTTCATACCGTGCACCAACTTCAACTGTTACTGTGGTACTTTACCACAAGCTGCCTATTCAGAGAAGCTATTCGGTACTCAGGCGCACGATGTCTGGTGTGCTGTTCCGCATGTCAGGTCGAGGTACAGTTTCCGTTCCGCCCGCGTTGGAAACTGGTCGTCTCGGCTGTGAACGCGAGCTGACGGCGGCCGCTTCCAGAAACGGACCGTTGGCCGTAGCGACGGCAATAATTGGCCGGGCGAGGCGGCAGTGACGTAATTGGTAGCGGTCCGGTTGGCACACATTCAGACGGCGGCGAGCTTAGAAAGCCGCGCTCGGTCGTGTTACACAATGCCAGAGAGGGGACAGCATTGCTCAACCTCGCACTCCTCGCCGTGTGAAAGGTACCAGTGCTGTGTGAAGTGTGCAGACCGTACAGACAAGCGCCTCGTCGTTTCTGCAGGCAGTGCAATCTGTAGCCTTCGCCACGCACGAGCCACTAGTTCTAGCAGCGCAGTGCTCTGGTTTTGATTGGTGTCGAGGTGTTCTGCACGTCCCCGTATTAGAAAGTGAGTAACAATTAGATCCGTACCTTCTAATTTCAGGGTTTGGAGCAGCAGAAGCGTAATTTTAATTGCTTGGCATATAGCTGTGCAAGTGTTTGTCAGGCGGATATTCGTCGGTGTCATCGAGCTGTGGTTTCCTAATGTGAAACTGACGTCGCAGCGCCACCGCCGGAAAGAAGTGCCTACCAGCGGAGAAGAGTTGGGACCGTCGATGTCTACAAATTCGGCACGTGCGCATGGGAGATAGAAACAGGCTATGACTCTGTGATAAAGTAGTCAGTCTTTTTCTCTCTCCTATCCAACGGCCGGACAGTCAGCGTGCGAACGTCGAGGTGCGGCGCTTGCGCGGTCTCTCGGCTGGCACGGTTCGGAGCTTTGCAGTGAAGGTGGGAGTCTCTTGTGCCGCCACTGTTCTCCATGGCACTGGGATTTCTGTGGTCACTGCTGCGAACCTGGCCTCTACCCGAGCTGCAGCTCTTCTCACTAGGCTCTCGCATCTCCTCTTCCGCTTCTAATGCTAGCTTGTTACTGCTCTAATTTGTCTCCTAGTTTTTTCAGCCGTCTTTATGTAGTTCGGCTGTCTTGCAAGTATAAAAAAATTGTGGAACAGCATATTCAATTTTTAAGCTGCTTAACTGTTAATTCAATACTTTGCAGTTATTCCTTTCTGTAAAGGAATGGCAATGTTTTACTATGTCACCATTCCTAAATTAATGCTAAGCCTCGAGTACACCACTGCATTAGCCATAGAAATGTACTTACTGGCAATTGTGCCAGAATGCACTTAAATGATTCCGATTTTTGTTTTCTTGTGCAGCATAAATTCAGATTGCGTAGTTTCGTGTTTAAGTTTCCTTTCAATGTGTTCTCTTAATTTCTTTCTTCCTCCACCTGTACTACTTAAATATGTGAAAAGCAAATGCATGTAAGAGCGTCAGGTTTTATCTTCACATTCTGCGCTTCCCGTTGTTAGCGACATATTTCATTTACGGCAGGTTTACTTCCGATATTTCACTTCGTCTATCTCTGAGCTGAGCTATAGATTTAGTTTAATGCAAGTTTGTTAATACTTATTTTCGTGGTAGAATTACCATGCTGCAAGGCGGTACGGCACAAAAGTCCGAAAATGTATTAGTTGGTGTTTGTGCGTCCGATCTGGCTAACTTTTCCTGTTATCGGAAGCACTAGAACAAGGGATTTACTCACGTACCAATCTTAAGCGCTAGTATAGTACCTATATAGATAGCACGTTAAATTCTTCTTTCTTAAGGTAACAAGTTCTTTTTTGAAGATATCGATGTTAAACACGAAGAAAAAAGAAAACTGCCATGACATTTCTCGATTACTATGAGTTTTCATATGAAATTTGACTTAATTTTTTTTTTTTTTTTTTTTTTAACTTCGACAGCATAAAATGCAGTAATCCTTGTTACAAGAGACATCGAAGCATATTTCAAACTTCACTGCGCTGTCAATTTTGTATGCTAGCGTAGGAATTCCATTCAATATTCTGCCAGGTAGACGAAATAAACAGCTGATGGTTCTGTATGGTCATATAAAGCTGACGGTCTAAGCTAACAACTGTTAATAGTTCCTCGGAGTAGAATGTAATTAGTACTGTTAATCTTTACTATTAAAATTCTGAAGTTGAAGCACGGTCGGTAAATGGCTTCGCGCTGCGTGTGGGAAAGCAGTGTACCGATTGAGATCGCGCATGCGGAACTTTCCAATCCAGCTAGGCACTTCCTCATTCCAAAGCACGAAAGTGGGTCACTTTCTGAGCGTGTGTACTGGAACCGTGGAAGTGAGGCAACAGCCGGATGTGGCCGTGTTCTTAAATTGGCGTCAATAGACCGGCCGCTCTTAACAGTTTGAGGAAACTTCCCCTTAGCATACTATTGAATTATAACGGCGAGAGACTCAGTAATAAAGCCCATGTCGCTGATACCAAACGACAGTGGTCATTGTGTATCAGTGATCGTTGTCAATGTGCCGCTGTTTCCGTATTCGGGCACAGTAGATAGTGATACAAATACGAAAACGAAATGTAACTTAGAAGTGGCTGTATTATGAAATAGCACATAGACATAAGATATTTCCTGAATTCAACATGGAATTTTGATTGGGAAGGTATTGTTTAGCGTGAACCGCGCTCAGCTCATAGACAAAACTGAGCGAGTTAACTGAAACGCTTGCAGGTCTATGGATTTTCAGCCTTGAAAACACTATGTGAACTAAAATTAATACTTGTAGCTTTCTTAAAATGATTCTCAGGCTGATGCTTACTTCCGCCAGGATCGTCGTTGGTGCCCATAAACAGTTTTAAGCCTATTTTGATGCACATTTCCCACCTATTGGGCTCTTGTATTGCAACTAGGAAGACAAATAAGATGAAATATCTGGGACATATGCCGATGAAGAAATATAAATTTACTATTACGAAAATAAAAGTACTGCATGAAAACACTGCTAATACTTGAATTGCTTAAAACTTTATTCTTTAAATTTTCTACTAGTGCTCATTGAAAGTATCTTGTCATGAATATTAAAGTTCCTGTATACTTCCTCACAACCCCTTAACCATTCACGCTAGAGATAAAAGCTAGATTTTTCGATCCGTCATAGAATGCGAACGTCTACGAAACATAGTATATGTCGTCAATACTTTCGGATGCGTGACAAATTACGTTGTCGATTTTCAAGAGTTAATTCCTTGTACAGGTGTAATGGATTGAGGTATAACGTTCCAAGACTACTTGAAATCAGAGAAATTTGCGTCCACTCTCGAATCTAATATTTCGTTGACAGCGTATCCCCACTCGGTCATTGTTACATGCTTTTGCAGAGGATCGTATGGATTCTTTATAATCCCCAGGGTCACATACCGTATGTCTGCCTTGTAAAGTAAAACAGTATAGTCATAATTCAAAATGACGTCAGAGTTGAATAGTCGCAAGTTGCGGTGAGTCGTAAATGTTGCGTTGTATTCCCACAACCCTGAAACAAGGGATAAGTGGAAATTAAGTTACCGATTTACGACGTCGTAAGCACATTTTGCAGTGCAGAAATTTACTTTCAGGTTCTAAGAGTATGGAATAAAAATAGGATGTTTGCTTTTGTCCACTGGTCATAAAAATTGTGTGGCAGGTTAGTCAAAAGTCCAAACCAATTACATTGTTGTTTGTTGTTAACATCGTGGCGCCCTATCTGGCTCCAAACCTGAAGATACATGCACTTTAATACCCAAAAGAAGCATAAAAGATTTCTTCAGTTATTTTTATGATTATCTGGATTGTACGCACAATTATGAAACATTGAAATGTGACGACTAATTGCAGTGGACTTAGCATCCATCTTTAGATTTGAGCAAACTTTTGTACTAAATTAATTTTACGATCAAAACATTGGGCTTGAAAATTGTTTTAAATGGTAAAATAGTAGGAAAGGGTGTAACCTCACAGCGTGTTGAAAATTGAAATCCTGTAACTTCGTGTTGAAAAAATTAGTATCGTCTAAGCATATTGCACTGCTAAGAAGGGGGCGGAAATCGTCAGATTAATCTATGCGTCGACTGGATATAAATTAACAAAACAACAAAGAGGTACTGTATCACACTTCCAAAGCAAAACTAGCAAGGTGGAAACAACTACTTTAAATCACAAGCCGAACAAAAGACACGCTACATATTGATCACTTCGGTTTTGAAAACGCTGTTACTAATACTGTCGCTTTTTTCTTTTAGAGCACTGTGTCGTTGTTGAAGTTTAACTAAAGGTAATTTTCTGTTCTTTCCTTATTCTGAATCCGAAGATGTTTGGTAGTCAACTGAAACTAAAGGCACATTTAATGTCGAATAATGTAAGCAATCTAGATGAGAATTAAAATAATAATAATAATAATAATAATAATAATAATAATAATAATAATAATAATAATAAAACTTTAAGGTATTGGTGCTCCAGCCAACCTTCGTCTTGACTACTTTGTATAAAATTGTTTCCTTTGTATAATATCGGTTTGCCGAGATTTGTGCCAGTCAGGGAAATCAGAATTTCTCGAATGTTACTGTCCTTCGTAACGTCGTAATTGAAGTCGAAGGAAGATAATGGCCCTGGGTGTTAGGAATTAAACCCATTATTTCTTTTCTAGGTGTCTGCTAGGTGCTGAGGCAATGTGAATGCACAGTAACATAGTGCAACATGCAATTAACTTTCAGAACCAACCTTAATATTCTTAAATGTTTTTCCATTAAGGTCAGAAAAGCAACGTGGATGATGTTAAACTTGCATTCGACATAATTGATCCCAGAGTCGCTGTAGCTCTTTACATTTTAAGTTTTCCGTATTCGTAGCCAGCTGATGTATCCATACATGGAGGATTTTTGTGTAGTACGACGCCTCAATATATACATCCTTGAAAAAATTGTCAGAATATGAAATTTCCTATTATGAACATCAGTTGCAACTAAAGTACACAAAGATTGGTGTGTTGGTACAGAACCGCTCTCATGTCTTAACTATTAATATGGAAACAAACCTTATGTGCTAGATGTTTCGTTATTCAAACTGACGTACTAGTATTTATTTTCCTTCGGAAACAGTGAAACACGATCATGGTTAGTATAGGGAAATTAGGCTTCAGCTGATTGGAATGCTCTTGTAATCGGATGTTGTAGTAATCCTCAACTTGATTCTAAACCACGCCAATGCGGGTTTGTGACTTAGCGGTAGGTTTATTGTAAGGTTCATTTTTTTGCACAAAACTAAAATTCTTTGTGGGGTTAAATTTTGCCATCGTCTATAGGCTAGTTTGTTGATCATGCCTCTTTGTTCTTGACTAACCGCTACAATATACATCTGCTTAATGTATTCGATGGTTGGTCTCCGTCTACAATTTTTAAGCCTCGCCTTCCTTAATTTTTCCAAAGTTGTAAACCGATTTGTTCACCATATAAAGTTAGAGCATAAATTTCATTCCTCTAGAATGAGGTACTAGCCCTAATTTTAATCATTAGCGTTCTTCCGCAACACTACGCCTAAAGGTTTTATTCTTCTCAGACACGTTATTCATCCTTGTTTCACTTCCGTATGGCGCTATAGTGAAGATTCTTCCTCCCTCCCCTCACCCCCAGTCTCTCTCTCTCTCTCTCTCTCTCTCTCTCTCTCTCTCAAAACCTTTTCTTTGAACAGTTCACCCATGTCCGTTGCCATCTTTGGCAGTATTAGTATCCTCGGGAAACCACAAAAAATGTTGCTCTTCTGCTAAAATTGTTATTGCAAATTTCGTATATCTTTGTCTAGGTAATCGACGTTAGGCTATTGCCCTGTCACATTCCCTTCTATAACATCTCTTTAAATGATTAATATCTACAGTCTGGTTCTGTGCAAGTTGTAGGTAACCTCCTACAGTCTGAGATGGACACTTGATATTTTTATTTTACAAAGATAATGCTGATGAGGTATTCGTTCAAATGTTTTTAGTGCTTATGGGACTTAACTACGGAGTCATCAGTCCCTAAACTTACAAACTACTTATGAACTAGCTACAACTAAGGACGGCACAAATATCCATGCCCGATGGGGATTCGAACCTCCGACCGTAGTGGCCGTGCAGACCGTGACTGAAGCGCCGCAGTCCCCTCGGCCACTGCGGCCGGCGAGGTATTGGTTACCAGCAGGTACTGTGCTAGTAGGAACTGTACACCATGTACCAGGACGAATACCAACATTGACGGCAGTCATAGCTATATCGAGAACAGCTTCTTTAAGGCTTCTTTAAACTTTGAAGTTGAAAGCGAATTCTTATCGGTAATATCGCAATTTTTGGATATTTGCAAAAAATGAATGTAAGAATACTGAGCGCATCTTCTCTCCAGAGCACCGACGAAGTTTTCGCTTTTAAATGAATTGCATTGGAACGAATCGCTTATTACTGGTGTTAAATCCACATTTTCTTTTATAAAATTATTAAGAATGTGATTGCTCCCATTAAGGCAGATGAGATTTTAGTAGAACATTGATATCGATGTTAGATTGTCGGACAAGTTATTAGCGTTTTTACATACTTATCTGTTTTTGTTAAAGAGAATTGTCATCAGTGTTTCATTCACTATTTACAACAGTATGCCAAAGCTGGGCTGATTTTTAGATTCCACGACCGTAGAAATTTGGTGTGTTTAGGCAAAGAACTCGTGTAGTCACGTTTGAAGAGCATTTGATTCCGGAAACAAAATTTCTCCAAGTTGTTAGAAATAAAGCGGAATAGGCGAAAATCTGCGAGGGCAGACTCAGGTGAATAAGCTGGGTCCGGAATGACATCCCAACCCTACTTATACTTCTATCAGTCCAGCAGGATACAAGCGGTCTTTAGTATAGGTTCACTTCCCGCGGTCTTCCCGATTGTTCTTGGATTGTCTGCAAGACGTTTAGTTCAAAGGAAAAGGTCAGCACTGATTACTACACTGGAGGAAGGGCGCAGTAGTTGGCTGCATCCTCGCTGTTCAGTTTACGTGTTGTGTGAATGCGCGGAGATCATTTTTACAGGAAACTGATGCTTCCTTTGGACTCAATTGTTTATTCCATCCCTTGCATTAAGATACCACTATCGTTACCAGTAACGATAAACAGGGATGGGCGTTGTTGTTTACGAGGCAATTTATGGCGAGCAAGCAAATTTGGCATACACCCTTATGTTGGATGTCCCACATTGCTTGCAAATGTCGCTCGATTATGGAATGATGTCAGTTAATCACATTAATTGCGGGTTAATGCCTTAAACGATTGAAACTTCCTGGCAGATTAAAATTGTGTGCCGGAGCCGGGACTCGAACCTGGTGCCTTCGCCTTTCGCGGGCAAGCGCACTACCGACTGTGCTATCCCTACACGACTCAGGATGCCGCCTCACAACTTCACTTCCGCCAGTACCTCGCCTCCTACTTCCCAAACTTCAAAGAAGCTCTCCTGCGAACCATGCAAGACTAGCACTCCTGGAAGAAAGGATATGGTGGAGACATGGCTTGGCCACAGTCTAAGGGGTGTTTCCAGAATGAAACTTTCATTCTGCCTTAAACGATTTCCGGCACACTCTGGAGGTCTTCCTGGATGTAGTAACGGAGGTCAAAAGGATCATCTTTAAAACGCGATCTGCCAGAGACGTTATACATATACCCTTCTTTTCTGCGGCTTTTCCCACATTCGCTTAGTTATTAAGAATTTGGGTTGTCAAGGAGTAACGGATTTCCTCTCTGTCTCCATCCCATTATTCCCCTCTCACCTGCGGAAGGAAATTTGTGCACCTACACGTGTGATACGGAGCGTTAAGTTTTCTAATTGTTTGTCTTCAGTCCGGAGACTGGTTTCATGCTGGTCTCCATCCTAATCATCCTGAGCAAGCCCCTTCATGTCATCATAAGAACGGCAACCCACCTTCATTTGATGGATGCTTACTGCATACATCTCTTGGTCTCCCTCTGCGATTTTTACCTCCACACACTTCCCTGCAATACTAAATTCACGATTCTTTGATGTGTCCTATAAAAGTATCACTTTTTAACCAAGGTATGCCAAAAATTCCTTTTTCCTCGCAATTCTGTTCAGTACCACATTATTAGTTACTCGTCTACCCACCTATTTTCCAACATCCCTATGTAGCACCAAATTTCAAAAGCCGCTATCCTCTTCTTATCTGAACTATTTATCGTTCATATTTCAGTACTGTACAAGGAATCACTCCAAAACAAATGAGTTCATAAAACTTCCTAACATTAATTCGATGTTGATAAATTTCTTTCAGAAACGCTTTTCTTCTCATTGCCAGTCTTCATATATATCATCTGTAATGCGAATATCTTATTTTACTGCCAAAGTAACAAAATCATCTACCACTATTATTGTTTAGTTACCCAATTTAATTCCTTTAGCATCGCCTGATTTTTTTTTCTAGACCGTTATATTTATTTTGATCTTGTTAATGTTCATCTTATAAGCTTCTTTCAGGACACTGTCCATTCCGTTTAACTGCTCTTCCAAGTCCTTTGCTGTCTCTGACACAGTGATCGGCAAACTGAAAAATTTTGATTTCTTCTTCTTCAACTTTAATACATTCTCCAAATTTCTGTTTGCTTTCCTTCACAGCTTGCTCAATGAACGTAATAACATTGTGGAAAGGCTACAATCCCGTCTTGCTGACTGTAAAATAAAATAAGCCGTACAAAAGTGTTCACTGGAATTCCTTAGAAAAACATTTCTGCTGTTTTACCTTTCCCAACGTTCACGTAAAATTTAAATCAATTGAAAGCTTCCTAACTTTGTCCTCGTTAAATATAAAACGAACGCTGTTACGTTAGTCATCTTTTGTCTAGTTTGTGTAAAAAGTTGTAAATAAGTCATTTCTGTTTTACCCATGCTGACTTCAGAATTTGAAATAGTGTATGCCAGTTAAGCTTCTTCAAATCTACAATAGCTAAAATAGGTTTCCCTTTCTTTAACATATTTTCTAAGATACCCCGTTATGTGAGAATTCACTCACGTGTTCAGACAGTTGTCCTACATCCAAAATGATCTTCCTCGAGGGCGGCTTACACCAGTTTTTCCATTTTTCTATAAATAATTTTGCAAGCGTGACTCGTTAAAATGGTGTCTAATTTTCACGCCTGTCAGCGCTACCAACCCGGTTTCACCTAGAGGGAACTGCCTAAAAACCATATCTAGCATGGCAGACACACCGACCCAAGTCGTTAATCCGCTTGCTTGACTATAACCAGGAAAGCGTCTTTCGCAGCACTCGGTTAACCCGGCGCGTATTGTCGTTTACCCCATACACTGCTTTGTTTCCTGGCTGTTCTCGCTGCAGTCACCCCCTTCTTGAACTGAAACAGAATATCTCAAATATTTTCCACCTGCCACTCCATTTTTCTAACGTCCACAGCTCCAGTTTCCAAATGACGATAACTACATCAAATAGCACCAGTGAACTACAAATTAAAAGCGACAGTCGATAAATCCATAGGTATCCAATAGTATTTGGAATGACAAAATGAAAAACAAAAACGCTGTGAACGTATGCACCAATTAGGGATCGTACAAAGCCGTTAAACATTCCTTTTTCCCCATCATTCTATTTGCGAGTGGAATAGGAAAGGAAACGCCCAGTAGTGGCATAGTGTACTCTCCGCCTTGCACTTTACGATGGATATTGGAGTATACATGTAGATGTAGAACCTAATATCAGAGGCGAAGAAATATGGTTGAAACACTACTGTGGACCTCTCAGTAAACGTTTGTGTCTTATCTCCTAAATAAGTTCTAATAAATTAGTCTAGGTTGCAATTTATTTTTATTAACGCGTTTCGCGTTTTTGGGGCATAATAAGAATCTTAAAATAATGCTTACAAATATCAGCCTTTAAATTAAAGGACTTCGCGCCGACAGATGTAAACTTTATAATATTCTGATGATGCCCCGAATAAGCGAAACGCGTTAATAAACATTATTGCAACCAAGACTGTAATTAATTAAGAATTAGATTGCATTGGTTGCTGCACCAGACTGCCTGATGCAATGGCTGATATCCTACATATGTGTTAATCCGTTCCCCCAGAAGCCGCAGTTGATCTGTCTCGGACAAAGCTTAACCGGGAGCTTGAACACCCTATTCTTCGTTTATTAACCTTGCGTCTTCTCTCACAATCTTAAGATACTCGGGGCAGCAATCGGAGGCCGACAGGCTGCTGACTTCGCTTACAGACAGCTGGTTTATGAACAAATCTATCAGCGTTCGTTTGAAAACGCCAGATGAGCCCTTGGATCTACAGTTCGTTACTCGTATGCGTTATTACATACTAATAATGCGTGAATCACGTGAAGAGAAACTTTGACCGTAACGTCGAACCTGTCGTAATAGACTGGGAGTCGTCTTAAGACTGATCTTGTATTTTGACTGCGGTTGCTACCTTATTGCTGGCATACTCATTAAACACATACTCATTGCTTCACACGTTTGTGAGACGAAAATACAAGCCAAAAATCGCTTTGGTTCAGGACGTAATTGGGTTCACGGCATTGCGAATAGCTAAGCAAGATGCCAAGCTGAAAGTACAAGCCGAAGTGTGGCACGATCTCCACATTAATCATACATTAGATAGAGACTGTATAGGTGACAAGTTATTTCACTACTGTAGTTTTTGTAGCTGCAAGATATTTCCTGATGCTACTGAAAGCGTTTGTGTCGGAGCCAAATCTGAAAGTAGCGCGGTAGACCATACTTAATAATTTGTTCAATTAGATAAAACATTAGCTTGGATAATCCTGTGAAGTTTTCAAAATAACTCATTAGATGGAAAAAAGAGCAAGAGAACAGGTGCGCTTGAACGGAATGCAACACAAAAAATCAAAATCCCGATTAGTTTCAGAAAATAGTCTGTCGACTTTCACACATTGTAGTACGTCTGAATAAAATGAACATTGCGGAATGCAATGTGTATTCGTGAGGTGATACCAGCTAATGAACATGCTTCCTAACGATGATTTACAGTAAAATAACTTTAAATATATATAAAATCTTTCGCCTATATCAGTTGGGATTCAGACAACTGGAAGTAAAATGGAAAGCTGGCGTGATAATGTATCGGCATGCTCCCGAAAAACGTGTGTGTTCGCCGGCGAATGTCATCAACTCGAATACACCATTAGGTCAATTATGAACACACAAACGTGAGCCGTTCAGATTAGCTAATTTCACTGATATACTATGGCATACATGTTGGTGTGCGCCTTTATTTTGGTGCTTTGAATTTCGTAGTTGCTCGATTTTTACTTATTACATTTTTTTTTTTTAATGTGAGAAATGCCAAATAGCATGAATTTTTGTAGTCCTTTCGAACTGCAGACTCATCGATAACTGGATGCGTGAGTTAGAATTGAAGGCTTCCACGACACAATATTGTAGGTTTATGCCTTTCTTAACGGTGAAATCCATCGCAAAGATGAGAAACTTTAATCACTTTTGTGATGAATATCGCGAAGTAAAATGGTATCACAACTTCATGGATCACGTCTATTTTTGTCTTACAATGTCATCAAAATTTTGCTGAGCATCTCTCTTCTTTTCTCTTCGCCTCAAGGGCATATCTTTGCTGGTTCAGCTTTTGGATGTTATAGGCAACCTCCAATAAATTTTAGTAAACACATCGCTTTCGAAACAGGTCACCAAATTACTCGTATTACACGCTACACCACGTTCGTGTTCTGACTGAAGACTAAGTTAAGTTGTCAGTGTCTAGTGTAAAACGACACTGAATTGCCTCTTCAGTGGCAAATGATTGTCGACCACCATCTGATAGGACAGACCCCTTTTACAAAGCCCATGTTCTGCTTACTAGCACATGAATACTGTTTATTTCAAACACAAGTCGCGGAAGTTGTCTTGCGGGTCTTTAAAATTTCATGTTAATTGCACATGGTCAAGGAGGAATTGGATAATCGCACGCCATGACGCGGTGGCTAAAGTCCCGCAGCGATTTGATGTTAATAGGAAAGGAAGATTAGGATTTAAAGGCCCGTCGTCAACTTCGTCATTACAGACGGAACAGAATCTCGGATTTATTTTGTTAAGGTTGAGGAAGAAAATCGACCGTGCCCTTGGAAAGGAACCATCCGCGGGGTTGTTTGCATCGTTTTAGGGAAACACAAATCCTTACAGTAGATGTAACTCTCTACTGTTGAGTAGTGTGGGACAGCGACTGGTCAAATTTAACACAAAAAAATTTTATCTACACAAACAGCCGTTTTTTGTGAACTTTAGTTCGTCACCGGTTTAGATACTCCATTAGCATCCTTTTCAGGTCAAATTAATGACATGTGCGAAGAGCACACGTTAATATACAGGCACTGCGAAATCCGTAAATACGGTCTCATTGACAACATACGTAAGTGGATAGACGTAATTGATTTGGCCTGAAGAGGGATACTAATGGAGTGTCGAAACCGGTAGCGAAATAAACTTTAGTCATACCTTAAATGGCTATACACAACCTAACCTAACCACACACACACACACACACACACACACACACACACACACACACACACACACACCGAATCTGTAGAGATGGAGACAAATTTGAACCGCCGTCTTCCTGAATGAGAGTTCCTAACCAATGCAGTATTTCGCTCTCTGTGGATAGGACTTTTTGCTCTAACGATCTTCAACAGGGTTCATGCCTCGACGATAAACTAATTTCTTTTACATTCCCAATCATCCAGCTACTTCTCTAATCTGGTAGTCATATTCGCTAAGGGATATTTACTTTATGGCAGTATTGCTCATGTGAAAAATACCGAGTAGCACCGTGGTTCGGAACCCACGTTAAACTGTAGGTCCCCCTATAACTGGCTGGGTAAGTCAGTTCGAAGGTCGGAGGAAGGCAACGGCATACCACCTCCAAACAGGACCATGCCTAGTAAAGCACTGTGGTGTTCAAACCAATCTTCGGATTGTTGACTGCTTTACTTTTTTTTTTTTTTTTTTAGGAACAATAAACTGGCGTATCTTAAGACAAATATGCCCAAACAGCACAATAACTCAGCTACATAACATCTGATAGCATTAGAATAAGCCTGCAGGGGCTGGACAAAATAACGTGAATACCATGCAGTACATTATTTTGCGAGTTGGCAGCACTGCATATTCGTTAACACAGAAATGCGACCACAGTGCACAATTGATGCACAAAGTCTTTGACGTTACCTTGTAGTATGGTTTTTCCAACACGTCAATACAAATGATTGGTGTAATGCCTGATATCTCAGACTTCCAAGAAGGCCATCTCGATGGTGAGAAAACGGCTGCACTGAATAACATTTCACTAGTGCCAGTTTCCTCGGTAATTCCAGCGTACACAAAAAAATGTAAAACAACACTGGCGAAGATGAGTAGTGGACGAAATAGGAAGTTAATGGACAATGACCGACGAACTTCAAGAATAATTGTAGCCAACAGCAAACTACCACGTCGAAAGTGACTGCAAAACTCTGCTCACAAGCGTAACCCTTTCGATCATAAAAGTACGGCTGGCTCTAACATTCTCGGAAAAATAACATTTGCTTATCTCATTATTATGGAAGCAAACTCAAAGTTGCGAAGGACGTGGTACATCGATCATAAAACCTGCACACTTGATGAAGTATGTGGTGTGGTCCGTTGAGGCGTTGTTTACATTAATTCGTACGAACAACGAGATGTAAGTATCGGAAACCCCACAAGCAGTTTACGATACGACATACCTGGTTTCTGGAGTCAAGCATGGCGAAGGTGCCGTCATTTTTTTAGCATCTATATCATGGAATTAAACAGCTTCTATTATTACCATCACTGGTTCGAAAACTGGTAAATTGTCACTATCCTCGAGAACAAATTACTTATCGTAACATATTATTAACGAACACTGACATAATCCGAAATAACGCGCCCGCATACACAGCCATAACGGTTCAGCATGCTTCGTACAGGATCAGAAAGTTATCAAACTTCTCCCTTGGACAGCAAAACCGTCATATCGCAACATAGTTGAACCTTCATGGGCAGTTTTCGAGCAGACTGTGGGACCACATTTACAGCTCAGACTTCGTTGAAGTAATTGGCGTTTATTTTTGTATAAGAATGCAAACATGGAAAACTGTAAACGCATTTAGGAATCTGCTCCTCTAACAGATGCAGCTGTTCTTGTGGGTAACACAATAAATGTCTGTTGGTTCGTATTATTTTGTTCACCTCCTCTACATATTTACAGTAAATCGCAATTACGGTATCTACTGAAGCATACGGCTGTATAAACTCATTGTTTGACTTTCCCATTACGTAAGACTGTTACTCATTTTCACATTGTGAGAGAGATTTATCGAGAATTAAATTTCGTAAATTGGAGTTTAAATTTTTGAGTATTTTAATATGTAGGGTAAAATTTATGCAATAACTATTTGCTAAAAAGTGGCAAAAATCCATTTGCAAGGAAAACTAGGTGTAACACACAGTAATTCATATGTACTTACACATGACAGGCAGCGCGGTCAAATCTGCTACCAGTGATGCACTCCCTAACAAAACTGTTTTTTGGTGGACACAGCCGTTCACTAGAAACTCAGAACCTTCACTGACATCACTGTAAAGTCTTAAATGAGGAATAGCTAAAGCGGAAATAAGGCATCTCCATATTGCGGCCACAATGAGCATTTAAAGAAAACTGGTAGCATATTTGCACCAGCGCTGCTGCGCGAGGGTTAATATCGCACCACCGGCACACGCAGGTTTCTTTAACCCTTTCATTCCCACTGTTGTTCCTGGACAACGTATTAAGAAGTTGATTTATACCGCATTTCATGCATCAATCCTTAAAGTCGCATTTTAGTTGATGAACAACATGCTTCTAGTACAACATTTTGCCGCTTGGTACGGCGTGTAGCCACTTCTGAGGCATTAATCTGTCCGTCTTGGAGTTTGTGTTGCGTTGCCCTCTGTACGTGGCTAAGAGTGTGCGAGCGTAAGGTTCATGTTTTATTCCACCAGTGAATTGTCTCGTCTTTAGTGCTGTGGCGATGATTATGCTTGCATTATTGATCTAGCAGTGTTAACTACCAATAAAATAACGTCCAAGTAATAAAATACCTCGTTACAAACGTCTGTGTTGCACAGGAAATAAGACAGAAAAAATCAATAGTTCGACCAAAAATTTTCACACACATTTTGATGTTTACTGCACTGTATTAAGACAAAAACCCTGAATTTTAATTTTACCAAAGCTGATTTCATAATGTTCGATTCAAAGGATTAAACACTTTTTTAGGTCTTGTCCTGCGCGCGCAGATTAGTCGTTTAATCAATTAGATGTTCAAATATCCTCTGTACGACCCAGTTAGGACGTAACACATTTTATAAAAATTAAAATATAAGCAAATTGTGGCATGTTTTTTTCGTTCTATTAGTGCATCTGAAATACTATTTCTGTGTTTTGACCATTTTCATTCATGTATTTAGCACCTCAATAAAGACGAGAAGTGTAGGTAAAACGCTTTGACCTCGCGTTAAGTTTCGCCCTTTATTTTTTGAATTTAATCTGAACGCTGTTATACTGTAGTCGGTATGTAAGGGAACAGTCTAGTAATAAAGGCACTGAAGAAATACCAGTGACAGAATTCATTTGTCACATGTATATTTTGCCTGTAGGCGTGAACCAAGTTTGGAGAATTTGCATAGCAGGTAAACGGTCTTACTGACAAACATTATTATTATTATTGTTATTGTTATTATTATTATTATTGTTTTAATATATAGAGTTGTATGCACATAAGTCCCACAGAGGTGAAAGTAGTTTATTGAATGTAATGCATATGACGTTTGCGCATGGAGTTAGATGATAAAGGTGTATTTTTGAACATTAAGGAAATAAAAAAAAAAAAAAAAAAAAAACACACACACACACACACACACACACACACACACACTCCTGAATAACTTCTGCTGATACTTTGAACAGCGATTTCTAGAGGCAGGGAAAGATCATGTACACCGCCGTAATGTAAAATCAAATGCCTTAACACCTTTGTAACAGACGCCGAATACAGAAATATTTTATTGCGTGCGTTAGGAAAACCTTGGAGTGAATATTCCAATTTCGAAGCGGTGCGGTAGAATTATGCCTCAGATGCGGTACAGCTATCTCGAGGGAACTTTATTGCCTGTTTTGCAACTCTTCTGACGTGCTGTGGACCTTAGCCGCTCTTTTTTCTTCCGGAGTCATATAACGTGGCAGCGGCCCGTAAACTCGAGCTTCGCGGCAGAGGAAATAACTTGAGCATTCCGCAGTAACGGTGAGCAGTAACAGTCATGCGCCGGCGGCGTTGCCACTTCGCGGGTTTCTCTTCGGGCACACGACGAATTTGTTGATCTTCCCAAGCGTGGCCAACGTCTGGAACTGAGTACCGCAGGTTATTCACGTTATTACTGCCAAATCTGAAATAGATATGCCTGAGCATTAGTGACCGCAATTTCAATCTTGTAATAACTGGTATTTATTGTGGTTATATTTCAACAATTTGTGTGTGTGTGTGAGAGAGAGAGAGAGAGAGAGAGAGAGAGAGAGAGAGAGAGAGAGAGAGAGAGAGACTAGAACTTGTGACAAGGAAAATTGTTTAAATCACCTAGAAGATACAGAAGTACTTACAGAAAGGCTAGTCTCGTAACCCTAAGACAACCAACCAACCTATCTGTCCAACGTAATGATTCACATATACGTTACTTAGTAAACATTTACACTGTTTTTCGGCTGACTAAGGGCCGGTTTGTCAATGTTTCGTTATGAGTTAAAAGACCACAAACGGGCCGTTATTTTAACGAGTAAAATTATGCTCGTTACATGGCTAACGGCCAGTTAAGTGAGAATCTGTATGAAAATGACAAGATTCCAAAGCGCTAAAATACTGCAATATATTCACGTGATAAAGACCGGGTTATCGAACAAATTAACAGAAGCACTACAGGTATGAAAAACTAGTGTGTAAAGCAGCTTTGTTGGAAAATTATATCGTCATATTTCTCGCCCCCAGCCACGTCAGTACAAGTTACATGAGTTTCATATATTATTGTTGGCGATATAAAAAAATACAAACTTACGCGTAACGACTAGTTAAGTCAGAATAGGTATGATGAAAATAGTTGGAATAAGAGATTTGGTTGACAATGACGTCAATAGTTTGGACGATATAGAGGTCATTGCCCCTATAAGGCGTCCTAGATGTATTTATATTTGTCCAAATCATTTTGAATGCTGGGATGATGCACAATTTTTTACGCGATTACGTCTTCGAAAAGCCATTTTGGAAACGCTGCATGAAAAACTCCACGACAATCTGAAGAGTCCAATAGATAGTTATGTATTTTGTAAGTTATGTGACGTAATAGAAAACAATACATTACTTATGTCTACAAGCTTATTAATTCAGTATTTACTTATGCTTGTTACGCCTAGTGTAAGGCCTAAAATGTGATTTCTTCCTTCGATCTACAGGAACAGTGCACTTTCGCCTATGTGTAAGTCATTGTTTGCACTAAGGTATTACGCACTTGGCAGTATGTTGTTGTACTATGCTCTAAGCACTTTTGCTGTCCTACGCGTTCCATGGACAATACTGAATTAATTTGCCACAATGTCGCTTCCTTTTCCTTCCATGTCGTAGCATCGGTTTTTTTACATTCCAATGCGTCATTATATTTCTTAGTTAACAACAGGTTCGCACTAATTTTTTTTTTTTTTGGTAAAATTCAAGCTTTTTCACGTTTGTTTTCCACAGCGCCAAACAACTGTCTGCTAACCTCTTCCTGATAGTTAAATATGGCGAACAGCTGTTTATTCAGACGGCACTTTCATTTATTTCTATTGCCAACATAGTCGAAATTTATCGTACTTTCTCGTTTTCTCGAGGTCAGCAAACGAGAGGTGTATCTCGCAATGACAAACGCAATGCACTTAACGAGCATATTTAACTGGACGTTAAAGGCATCTTCTCGTCTACTAACTGGCCCTAAACGTAGTATAAAGCAGTGGATAATGAATGTAAAGAAAAAGTACGGTATCCGAATTATTTTAATGAATGATGCGTGAAGACGCCGTCGTACAGTCATACTTCCATGTATGGTGAGGAGAATGAGGTGTTAGTGAAGGTCGTGCAGTTAAAAAATAACTATAATTTTATGATTCAATGTCTACAATAAAGACGCTTGATCACAAAGGGGCTTCAGCGCAAGTTGATACAAAATATCATGGGGGGGCTTCCACTTACAATTACTTTACATTAGTCTTGCACCCCCTCCCGAAAAAGTATGCTATATTCACCACTGGTATAAAGAAAACTTAGACCAGAAATTTGTAACGACATGACTCACTGTATACACCTTTCTTTGCAATATGTTAAACCATTTACGTCTTGGTTAAGTAACATGTTAATCGTAAGGAACAAAATTTGCAGTTTTCGTCTCAAATGACAACGCTGTTGGCGGGACGTTTAACCCTAAGTTTCCTTATATATTTCTTTTATATAAGATGAAATATGTTTAAAAATGAGATAGTATGTGGGCGCAAACAGAGAATTTAGTTGTATCGTTCAAAGTTACTCAGCGATTATGTCGCGTTTCTCAACCACCAGAATGTGGTAGCACGATGAAAAAAGTATTTTTAAAGAGTTACACGCATTAGTGTGGGTCTTATTAACCTTACTCTCTTTCAGAAAGACCACTCTACCACCATCTCTCGGTTCTTATGGCTGAAGCAAAAGTGACACCTCGATGTGACGAGTATAGTGAAGGAAATGCGCCGCGCGGGAGTAGCCGAGCGGTCTTGAGCAACGCGTTGCGGATGGCGCGGCCTCCCGCGTCGGAGGTTCGAATCCTCTCGCGTTTGTGCTGTCTTCAGTATAAGTTAGTTCATAAATAGTCTGTAAGTTTAGGAACTAATGGCCCCGCAGTTAAGTCCTATAAGCTTAACAAACATTTGAACATTTGAAGGAATTGCGGACGCGTACAAATATGTTTCTAACCTGATAATGCTTGCAGTAGACTTACAAAACAATATATTTCGTGTGTTTCGTTCTGATTCCGTTCGGCTTTCCGGTGAATAACGTTAGAATGTCAGGTAGTCTACTAGAAACTTTCTAAAACCTGTTAATTGTTTTGTTGGGGTCGCAATAAATAGTTGGTGACAAAGCTCGTGACACTGAAGTATCTGCTTCATAACTACAAAGTTTGTTGTGTAGACTCTTACACTCGCAAACATACAAGATAACCTGTCACATGTTTACTGCAGGAAAATAACTGCTACTACGCTAAAAGCTGATGCCGTAAGCAAACTACCCTTTTGGTGTTGAGTAATTGTTATTCGTCTAGGTTCAATTATCAGAATTTACATTGACAGTTACAGCTGCACATACCAAGAGCACGAAATTCATGCCTGTTATATGAACAAAATGTTCAAATGATTGTAAATCTATCGGACCAAACTACGTGGTCATCAGTCCGTAGCTTACAAACTACTTAAACCTAGGTAAACTAACCTAAGGACAAAACACACACACACACACACACACACACACACACACACACACACACACACACACACACACACACACACACACACACCAGGGAGCATTCGAACCTCCGACGGCGAGCAACCGTGCGCTCCGCAGCGAGACACCTTAGACCGCTCGGCTACTCCACCGAGGCGCTATAAGAACAAGGCATGTAACAAAGAATAAAAAATTGATGGGGCCATCGAACATCTTATTAGAGCCAATTTTAAGGTAGGCCTGAAAACAGAAAAGTAAATATGGCATGAGTCCTTTTGATGAAAGAAATAATACTTTTCATAATTATATTGCAGGTGCATGGGGTAATGTGTGAGCGAGTGATGGTTAATTCCATGGACAGAAACATTGCTTATAGGGCTAGCAGGAGGATCATATTCCCGATATTGTTTCGCGTATAATCTGTATATTACCTGAAGAGAATGGTGTGTTTCGTTTGCTTCTTTGAAATAAATAAATAAATAAATAAATAAATAAATTCGATTTGTAGAAGATTCAAATCCGGCGTTCTATTTGAGACACCCTATGCAAAAACGTATGCCTTACACAAATATAGTTGCTTAAAAAATTATGGAGTTGCTAGAATAGATCAGATTGTTTTATAGTACAATGTGTTAATGATGAATAAACGCAAAGTCTGAAAACGCTTCTGCGTCTTGCGTGAAATGCAGAACAGTGGTTGAGCAAAATATATCTTTCTGTCGGAAATCATGCCGGAAAATACATTAAAAAATGTCGTCAAACAATTAAAAAAATAGCAAAATAAAAAAGATTAAATTTGTTTCCTTTCAGAAAGCAGTTTTGTTACGGTTAGTGGAGATGGAGGGGGTCGCCAGGATATTTTTATTTAGGAGGAGTCACATATTCGAAAAGCTTGAAAAACACTGATTTAGACTACCTAAACCGGGACACGCTTCGTTGGCTCTGTCTGATATATATAAAATCAATGGTGAAGTAAATTAATTAATTTCTTGCAAAATCTGCAAAGTCAATATCCTGCACTGCGTTGCTGTGGCTGTGTGGAACGAAAGGAAAGTTAGAAAATGTTTTCACTGAAAATCATGTATTGCAAAGGCAGTGGATTTAGTATTTTTTTTTCATAAATAGCAAATGGTTCGCCCGTTCTGGAGCATGCAACGAATAATTGCCCTTGAGAAGAAGCAATCGTTCTTTACATTCTATCCATATACTGCCATGCCGTTTTTCTTTTCATCTCCTGCTCCTCATTCTCCCTCTACCCATCCCGCGTCTCTGTTCATCTCCTCTACTCCTGCCTATCTTCTATCTCCTCCTCTTACGATCACCTCTTTCTAACCGTCTCCTTTGACGATTTCCTTCTCCCTCTCTGCTGTTTCCTCTTTCCTTCGTCGTAGCTATTCAAAAATAACACACACAAAATTTGGAACTTCAAATATTGTAGCACCGGTGATAAGTGACCAATAAGTTACGTTTACTGGAAAGTAAGCGAAATAACGAAGCCAATAAGCATCGTTATTTACAGACATCGTTACTACGTTGATTCAATTTTCATTGCTGAGTACTTAATCGACCTATCAGTTGTGGCATTCTATCTTCTCAGGATGTATTACTGCAAATTTAAAAAAAAAAAAAAAAAAAAAAAAAAAAAAAAAAAAAAAAAAAAAAAAAAAAATTCAAATGTTTGTATAGCTTATGGGACTTAACTACGGGGTCATCAGTCCCTAAACTTACAAACTACTTATGAACTAACTAATACTAAGGACGGCCCAAACATCCATGCCCGAGAGGGGATTCGAACCCCCGACCATAGTGACCGTGCAGACCGTGCCCGGAGCGCTTCAGTCCCCTCGGCCGGCTTGCAAATAAGAGTGAAGCATGAGTGATATCGCGAAACTTTACTTTCGTGTGTGTTATGGCACCTGATCTGTAGACGGGGCAGAAGTTGGTAACTCTTCAACTGTCGATGTTCATGTGGTGTAGGTGGAAATTTTAGAGAGAAGGCAACATCGAGGTCATAGGTCATAGATATGAAAATGTCTACTGCGTTATACCAATCTTAACGACTATATACACATGCACGATTTTTATTTTGTGCACATACTTGATTACCTTTCGAGTTATACTGTGTCCTCCTCGTATGTTAAAATTCGGTATTTCAGATTACGTGTTCATGTATTAATACAATCATTAGTACTATCATAATCTTTTATTACAGCGGGCAATGGAAAAACCTGGAACATTGCAGGCGCTTTCTTGCCAGTAAAATACCCGCACATATTCGCACTTGGCACTGGAAATTCAAATACATCGCCATCAATAATTTGCCACGCTAATTAGTAAGAAACACGCACATCAGACGGTATTCAGTGCGGGAAGAAACATTAAACTGACCTGTCCTTAAGGAAGTTTTTCCCAGCCTACAGAAGCACTTATTTACGCAAGAGAAGCGTACACTTTTTGCGTTGACTGAGAGAGATCACAGCTTCGTCTTCTCGTTAATGCACCGTATTACCGTCACGACCGCCGTAAATCATCAGTAATGAACGTCGGCTGTGATCCAAGCCGCGCAGCAAGCTGTAATAATTCCGTTAAATTGGCGCCTTGCGTAATCGCGTGGCTTACATTGTAGGAAGCTTCGCCACCTCATCTGGAGAATGTAGCCGCAGCTGCGCCCATTTCACGGGCAATCTGGGAGAAGGCCCACCGACCGGCCTCAGCTTTCTTGCCTGCTAATTCAGCCCTTACCAGTACAACTTCGTTATTCTAGTCACGTCACATTCCGCTCTCACCTAGACACGTTTTCTCTTTTCGTGAAGTGCACAGTTTTACATTTCTGAATATTTAAAGCAAGTTGTCAACCTATGCACCTGTTTGAAACCTTACCAAAGAAATTGAAACTTCAACTTCCCTCCTTTCTCCCTAGTACTCACATGACATCTTGCGAGCCATGGATGAAGGGCAACAGGAGGATTGTGTTTTTCTCGACTTCAAAAAGGCGTTCGACGCGGTACCACACTGCAGACTACTAACGAAGATAGAGCTTATAGAGTAGGTTCACAGATTTATGACTGGCTGGAAGACTTCCTAAGTTATAGAACGCAGTACGTTGTTCTCAACGACGAATGTATAGTCAGGCGTCCCCCAGGGGAGAGTGATAGGACCGCTATTATTTTCTATCTACATAAATGATCTGATGGACAGAGTAACTTGTAATTTGCGGTTGTTTGCTGACGATGCTGTGGTGTATGGGAGGGTGTCGTCTGTAACTGACTGTAATAGCTCTCAATGTAAACAATGTGAGGTGATGTGCATGAGTAGGAGCTTCTTGATGCTGTCGCGTCGTACAAATATCTAGGCGTAACATTGCAGAGCGATATGAAATGGAACGAACATGTAAGGACAGTTGTGAGTAAGGCGGGCAGCCGACTTCGGTTTATTTGGAGAATTTTGGGAAGATGTACTTCACCTGTAAAGGAGACCGCGTATAAAACGCTTCTACGACCACGTCTTGAGTATTGCTCAAGTGTTCGGGACTCGCAGCAGATCAGTTTAAAAGAAGACATGGAAGCAGTTTAGAGGCGAGCAGCTAGGTTTGTTACTGGTAGGTTCGAGCAATGCGCGAGTATCACGGAAATGCTCCGGCAACTCAATTGGGGATCGATGGAGGAAAGACGACGTTCTTTTCGTGAATTTCTCTTGAGGAAATTTAGAGGCCCGGAATTTGAAGCTGAGTGTAGTACGATCTTGCTGGCTCCTACTTACATTTCGCATAGTGATCACAAAAACAAGATAAGAGAAATTAGGGCTTATATTCATTCTTTTTTTCCTCGTTCTATTTGGGAGTGGAAAAGGAAAGGAATTGCCTAGTAGTGGTATAGTATACCCTCCGCCACGCAGCTTACGGTGGATTGCGGAGTATGTATGTAGATGTAGAATAGCGCCACACATTGTTTTTTGTGATTGAAATGTTTCCTATGCTCCTTAGATGATATCTTTCCCTTTAATTATCGGCTGTTCCTTACAAGGTTGCTAATATGGTCTGCCTGAGTTTAGATAAATACCTTTGCTACTCCAAATTAACCTTTTCCAGGGGCAATTTCTACATCTCCGTAGTTAGGCCAACGTAGCGCCTTAACCTCGTTTTTGAGATAATCTTTTATTCCATGTGGAACGGCTTAGTTACTGTTGTTTGTGCGGGGGAGGGGGGGGAGATACAGCCTAGTTCAAAATGTTCAGATGTTTGTAATCCTATGGGACCAAACTATGTTGGTCATCAGTCCCTAGTCTTACAAACTACTTAAACTAAATATCAACAAATAATACAATCCCTTGAGACAACATTGTCTCATTATACCAAAGGTATTAAACATAAGGAGAGGCATTGAATTAAAATTTATGCGGTGGCCGGGATTCGAACCCGGGACCTCCTACTTACTAGGTAGGTGTTTTAGACCACTCATTATTTTACATGTTTTAAATATAAATTTTCCTCGCAATTTTTCCATATTTTATCACCGTTTAAATCTCCCTGAACTTCCACGAATGTGACAAGAACATTATCCTGGACATGTATGCGAGATTTGCCCACTCTTTCCACCCACTATCGAGCCGTTACTTAGACTATCTGATGCCTTTATAAAGCTACTGGGTCTAAAATATGATTTAAATTAATATGGTTTATATTTAGAGGTAAGTGATACGAAGTTCGCCGGGTAATCTAGTCGACCCGGCAATGCTTCGCAATTGCTAATACGTGTACTCTTGCTTTGAACGTCAAATGATCAAAATTTTATCGCAATCGGATGAACGGTTCTTAGTTTATAGTATTGAGTACATTTAAAAACACATTGAAAAAAGAACTTGGTTCGAATTTTGCGACTTTACTTTCTAACTGTCCCTATTTTTTTTACTGAAAACTTTTCCAAGACCATAATGAAAACAAAAAAAGAATTACTCCTTCATGCGAATAGTCATTTATAGTGCTGAATTCAATGAAAGACACATTGAAAAACGCACTTTCAGTTTTTCTCAAATTTTCCAATTTCCGGTAGATTTTCCAAAAAAAATTATTTCACACAAACCTTTTCCTGACAATCCGTACTCAAGTGATGCTCTTACAACCACAGAAAAAAAATCACTTTCGGTTTTTTCCTAAATTTTCCTACGTTCCGGGCGACTTTGCCAAATTTTTATTTCATGCGACCTTCCTCTTGCTTACAACATGAAATGTACAAAATTTTATCGCAATTGGACGCACGGTATTGATAGCTCACTGGAAAAAGCTGTTTCAGTTTTTCCAGATTTCCTCTTTTCCGGACAACTTTTCCATATTTCATCACCGCTAAAATCTTTCCTGGACTTACACGTATATTTCAAGACTAAAATTAGCCAAATCGGTCTACCGTTCTCGAGTTTTAGCGAGACTAACTACAGCAATATATATATGATAGATGATATTCTTGCACTATTCAAAATTGTTGTTCTTTTTAATTAGCAGCCCAAGTGATGTCGCATTCAGGAGCACGGTGGTACAAATCTTTCTTCGACCACCCTTATTTAGGTCTTCCGTGATTTCCCTAAATCACGTAAAGCAAATGCCCAGATGGTTTCTTTGAAAGGTGACGGCCGATTTTCTTCCCCATTCTTACCTAAACAAACGGAACCTGAGCTACGTTCAGATGACCGAACCGTGGACGGGACGTTAAACCCTCGCATTGCTTCATTATTTAGTTTTCTGTTCATTTTTATATTTTTCTTTTAATTATTTTTTTTATTTCCACACCTTTCTGATATCTGTGGATCATATCGCACATCGGTAAGAACAGTGACAATTAAAAATGCAATTATGTACCTCGTGCTAAAATTGTTTCCTAACTTTTCAATAGCACAAAATAGTGAGAAAATTCTATTTTTGTTTAACTCCCAATTTGAGAATTGAATCATTATTTTATGCCAGTGTAACATATTTCAATGTGTTTCATACTCGTATTTTTTCTGTTTCAGATTTACTTTGAGCTTCAAACGTATTCATCGTGCTGTTCCTTCGATGCCATAATAGTCTTGAATGCCTGGCACAATTTTTTTCCTAAATACTAAGATAAATATATATAGGTAACATAACATCATGCAGGTTTTATTGAAATAAGTGAAACTGTGAATGCCAGAAAACTATTCAGACTTGAGTCTAGCTGGTCTTACTAAATACAGAATACTTTCGGAGTGTAGTGGCAGAACCTAGGTATCAAGGGCTTCATCGCTTGAATAACTGATAATGCCAAGGAGGGATAAATTCAGATACTAAGAATTCTTTGCTCCTCTTTTTCGGAAACGGGAGAAGCGTACTAAAAATCAAGTAAACACATAACACTGGTTTTGAGCGAAAGAGAGAGAGAGAGAGAGAGAGAGAGAGAGAGAGGGGAGGGGGGGGGACGAAAATTATCGATTGAGCTGTTAAAAATGTAGCCTGTAGTAGTATCAGAATTTCTTACGATTTGGTAAATAATCGTCCAGTCAAAGCCCTATCGTTGTACCCGGGAAATGTCCGAAAAGAAGCAGAAGAAATCAGTGGTCTGAAGTGAGCAACATTATTTTTACGACGAAAAATATGTGAGTGGTACTCAATTGAGGAATTGTTTCCTTGCAGATATGTAATTCATTGCTTAGAAGTACGCAGACAAATGATTTTAAATAGAAGTGCACGTTTCAAAGAATACAATATAGAAGAGTCAGAGCATCCAAAAGGAGATTAAGGTATTCGTAATCTTGGCTGTTTTATGTCAGCGACACACAGATAAATTTGAAACCTGGTAGAATCAAGGACCCAGTGCAAAATAAATCCATATTAGTTCTTTTGCTGTAGGAGAAATACAGTGAGTGTTTGTGAGACGTAATAAACTGATTAGAATCATAAAATTGTTGCTTGTACAGAATTTGTTGTCTCAAATGCGCTGTCGTGGTAAAGTAAATACTACGAATTTATAACAATGGGAGGGAAAAATGATTTTAATTGCAACGAAACTGTTGGAAAATTGGTGCTCGTGTATTTATGCAATGAAGTTTTATTCCAGATTCTTGCAAGGTACTCAAAAACCGCTTAGATTCATTCGTTACTGGTATTCCATTCACGACAGTGTAGATTGTATACTGATGCTGTGTGTAGTGGGAAACTGAAACACGTGTTACGACGTCACGAACTGAACTGTGACTCTGCGGAAAGGAAATAAACGATCTTTGGGTCTAACTGATAGCGTGAGGTCGCAGATTGCTAGCGAGAAAAAAAAAAAAAAAAAAGAAAAATACATAAATAAATAAGAAAAATGAGTTCCGTAAGAGGCAATTCCACAAATTACATTCTACACTCATATGTTGCATCTAAATCCTCTACAAGCATTTTTCTGCAACAAAAGCTGTCTTATACACTTCAGTTACAACAAAAGCAAAATTATTCATGGTGCAGGAACTCTTTATTCACTAGTGTGGTCATAAACCGAAGCGTGCAATAAAGCATGAATCAGTCTTGAAATATGTGAATGTGAACGCTTTTGAAATATTATTTTCTAAGAAATTAAGTTGGAGAATATCCACACCAAGTGTTCATCTGACAATTTATTTTCGGTGACCGCACAGTGCTGCCCCAGTTCAGAATAATGGGCGGGCGAGAAATAGTTCCAGTAAGTTATCGCGTGCACCTGAACATCTCTATAGTTATACGCCAAGGGAGTAACCTGTGGAGCGAAGCATATGTGCGGTGAAAATCAGCAGCGTAAAACTTAATTCAAATACCAGGCACAGCGCTGTGTCCATATTTCGTGGATGTGTGTTTTCGAAAAGTTATGCATAAATGCGGCGAAATGTGGATGAGGAGGATTCGAATCTCCGACGCGAGTGGCTGCGCGATCCGTAACATGGCCCCCAAGAAGACTTAGAGGAACACTGTGGCGAACTGTAGTTGACGTGCTGGCCCCCTAACGCAGCAGAACTGAACCGATCGAAAACCTCTGGGATATGACTGAAAGTGACTCAATAAGGCCTTACTGCTTCCATGTCAATACCCGTCGCTGCTGTAACCGTGCGAAAGGTGGACATAGCGACTATTATGTGCGTAGTCCTAATAGTCTAGTTGTAGAAACCATGTTTGCTATGTTGCAGCGCCAATTGGAACGATTAACTAGTGAATCACTGTTGCGCAGGGGACGCCCGAATGTGATAATGATGTTTTAACGCCGGCCGGGTGGCAGAGGGGACTGAGGCGCTTCAGTCACGGTCTGCACGGCCAATACGGTCGTGGATTCGAATCCCCCCTCGGGCATGGATATTTGTGCCGTCCTTAGTCTTAGGTAGTTCATAAGTAGTTTGTAAGCTTAGGGACTGATGACCCCGTAGTTAAGTTCCATAAGTTCTACAAACATTTGTGATTTTTGTGTGATGTTTTAACACATTCTTCAGGGAGGCTCCTTCCTTGGAATTCCACAAGAGCTCTACTCACCAGAAGTCACTTTTATACAATCAACTGCTGCAGAATATACCGACCAGCCGACTCAATTCCTGAAAACCACCACGGCCAGTACAAGATACGCCCCTTGTGTATGATGTATGTCAAGCATGGGAAGAGGTTTCGCAAAAGTTTCCTCCGACTAACTCATCTTACAACTGACCGTAACAAACATGTGAATGGATTCGGTCTTCCCAGAAAATTGGGGACGTCCCTCAACCGATTCCGTACGGAACACGCAAGATGTAGTGCCTGATCCGTATGAATTGGGGATACAAAAGCGCCCCAGTGTGTGACTGTGGCGCTCCTGTGCAAACTATGCAGCACTTGAGTGAAGAGTGAGCACTACGTAAATATCCTGGTGGACTCGTGTGCTGCATTTGATGATAACAAGAGCTGTAGAGTGGGTAAGAGACCTAGATATTCATTTATAGTATTTTCTCTAGTTTCTTTTTCGTTTTTATTATGTGTATTTATATATAGTTTGTATACATAATCCTTTATATATGAAAACTTTTAAATAAGACTTAATATGACCACGTAAACCATACAAATAAATAAATAAATAAATAAATAAATAGTCTAGTTAATCAGTGTGGTTTGAGGTTACGGACAGAAACTGTGACTCTTGGACGTCCATATTCAGAAAGCACAGTAAGAAGTGTCACTACAACATTCTGTAGACAAGGACGCTGACAACGCTAGGTTACAATCAAAAGAGAATCGTCAGTAATTTCTGCTTCAGCTTTTTCGCCCAGTATGTCTCCAAATAAGCATTTTTGCAAGACAGAAGGAAGTTACATAATATTTTCAGAAGTCTATCCACTGTGATGTAAATGCTGTAAAAATGCTAAACTTTCATCAATAAAATAATTGTTATTGAAATTCTGTTTTAGGGTTAAAAAAAAACAAAAAAAAACCACGCGGGTCCGGGCACAGCTAGTAGAAAATATACTACGTCGTGATGGAACATTCTAAATGTGACGAGTAAACAAACGACAGAATAAAATTTAAGAACATGCGAAAGCATTTCAGTACGTTAAATGAGCTCGACGGAATAGGTTAACTACAGATTTCAGCGCCGCGGTGGAGTAGCCGAGCGGTCTAAAGCGTCTCGCTGCGGAGCGCGCGGTTGCTCGTCGTGGAGGTTCGAGTTCTCCCTGGGGCATGGGTGTGTGTGTCTGTCCGTAGGTTAGTTTAACTAGGTTTAAGTAGTTTGTAAGCTACGGACTGATGACCACGCAGTTTGGTCCGATAGATGTACAAACATTTGAACAGATTTCAGCAAACGCCTTTAGACAGTTCATTGTTTCTGCGTATGCGCTGTGATCATCCTACTTAGAAATACAGAACTGCATACTCGAAAGAGTCTAAATGTCATTGACGGTATAGACATTTGGTTGTGTGGTGATTTGCAGGCAGTCACGAGGGGCGCGCGCTCGCCGAGTAGTGCAGAATATCGTTGGTGTGTGAGGGCGCTACCGGCAGAGCTGTCTGCCCTGCCCCGTCCTGTGGTGTGGTGTGGCTTCCCCCGAGGCAGCGGAGCAGGTCTGGTGGGTGTCTGGGGGGCGAGGCGCGAGGGCCGGCCGCCGAATCGATGCGGGCCTGGCCACATCGCCGCCATCTTGCCACTGCCACACCACCATTGTGCGCCGCCTGCTGCCGTCGTCTGGACCAGTGGCGTAGCTACGTCACGAAGCGCCCCGGGGCAAAAATGACATTTGTGCCCTCTTTAGACTAAAACTGTACGGATGCAAAACTACATCAGTTCCTTACTGGCCCCTGCAAGACATTAAAAAGGCAAACCTAAATACTACTAATTTGTGTTAAGCAGTAGATAATATTTAATTGTACTCTTTAATATCATTATAACTGTGAAAGTTTGTCATACTTTCACGCAGAAATTACTGGGTAGATTTGGATGAAATTTTGCAGGGCGATAGAGTTGGACCTGGGTAGGACATGCAGAAAAAACGTCAGGGGTTACTTTCCGAAGTAGCTCTATACTAGGCGAATGAAGTCGTAGGGAGATGATAGTTAAAAATAAAGAAGGAAGAAATATTACTCAAATACTAAAACATGGCCCCTGTTGCGAAGCAAACCTGAAACAAGTCAGGACTCGCGCGTCCGCGGTGACAGCAGGCGAACTGTCGTCTGCCGACAACTCACTCTCGATAAACTACTGCGCTGTTAGCTCACTGCTCCATACCGACCAGCCTTATTTCGTTGACAGCCCAGTCAAAGAAGGAAAACAGGGGACATAATCGTGTAAGATGGTTTCAGCAAAGGAATTTGCCAGATTTTGTTTGATGAAACACTTTGGATTGAGCCGTGCCCCTACCAGGCTTCATGAAGTATGTGTTAGTGTCTTGCCACGAAAAAGTAATAAGTAAAATAAGTAGAGTTGACATCTTCGCTTTTTATCGTGACAGTGGGATAGAGGGCAGCGTCTTGAATGCACAATTCATTGTTGTGACAAAGTAACCATATTTTCTCTTCTTCTGGCACGAGTACAGTTAGTTACAGCATTCCATTGGGATATATGATTAAGAAGCAGTCCATTGGGGGAATCCACCACAGAAACAGTTTAGTTACCGTAGTACTACCGTTCTGTAATAATACATCGTAGAGAATTAATATTCAAATAAGGTCACTCCGTGTATTCTCACACACTCTGCTAGTAATTCAGCGCCATTCACTGTTATTTCGCAAATACTGGCAGCCATGGCAACTTCAACTTTAACGGACAACGCACTAACGGTGGCAGAGTTCACATCTAAGCGGACAGGCAATATACCTTTTTATGTTTATATTCTGAGGTGAAAATAATTTCTGGATTTCACTTCGCGCATTTGAGGTTTGTTCGTCAGGGTTCAAAAAGTTAAAAGTCGAAAATCCTTCATTCAACTAAAATATTATATACAGCAGAACGATGATTATCCGAAGTAATTTGGGAACGTGGATGTATGAAAAACCGATTATTCGAATAATCACCTGTACCCTTTCATTTGCCAATAAGAAGTACTGTTCAGTAAAATGTCTTTATACAGTATTTGGAGGCGCGCGATCCTTCACACAGCGCCGACAGGCACGCTTCAATACTTTGTTGCTGTGAGCAGCTTCGATGCTGCCGCTACTTCTGCTGCTGCGGCGACTGAAGTGTGCCGATTGTTGCAAACAGCGACTGGCGGCCTGGGCTGCCTACAGCGCCCTTCTGAAGGCCCTATTAGGAACATGTTCCGCCACCCGGTGGTCCAGTGCGGCTATTGTGGGAGTCTTGGTTTGAGGGGAGAGGATGGGCGGTAGGGTGGGAGAGAAAAACAAGAAAAAAGATTCCATGATGTACTGTAAGTTTTTTCAAACGTCGCTCACGGATGCCCAGGGGCCCCCTAGAGCTCGAGAGCCCCGGGGCACTGCCCCGCCTAGCCCTATGATAGCTACGCCACTGGTCTGGACACCGCTCTACTCTTAGGGTTACCATACGTCCTCTTTTTCCCGGACACGTCCTCTTTTTGAGTCAAAAAAATTTATAAAATTCTACAAAATGTCCTTTTTTTGGGTTGCGACAACGGGTTCGTTCGCACCGCACTTCCAAACTGCTCGCAACTATCAAGCGCATACACAGAGCGAAATTGCCTTTCACAATTTTGCTCTCCGCATGGGTCTGACAGTTGCAAATGATTCAGAACTTCTCCTGTATTCAACCTGTATATTCTGACTTGTGTTCTTTGGTGTCGCTTTTGATATACTTCGTGGTTTAGGTTAAAGTTGTATTTGCGGTGTCGCACAAGTCTAAAGTGCGCGCCATCTACTTTCGCCGGGCGCCGCCATGCACGCACGGCGCGGCGTTCTTACGACGTCAGACACTAGCGCCCTCTGCGACAACTCCGCTCGTGGCCACCACTGAACGACATCGTTCACTTGGGACTGAGATAGGAACCAGCTAACACTTCGGAATCAGTTAGGCACCAGTGAAGACTTGGCTATCGGATAGGCACTAGGAAGGCCTCAACTATGTATCAGCATTCTGCCGTACTGAACAATGTAAAAGTTAAGTATTGTATAAATTCTGTGCAATATATATCTCGTTCTAATTTACTCGAGTGTTTCTAGTTTCTGCTGTCCCACTGGCTGCTCACCTTCGTACCTGAACAAGCGTGCCTCCTTTATTCCGACACCTACGACGGAAACGAGACACAAAAGTGGCGACGAGGATGGGATACAAAAGTATTGCTTCAAAGTAAATTACGGATTTAAATCCAAATACAATACCTAATTCAAATGTTCCTAGAGCTTATGGGACTTAACTACGGGGTCATCAGTCTCTAAACTTACAAACTAGCTAATACTAAGGACGGCACAAAATCGATGCCCGACGGGGGACTGGAACCCCCGACCGTAGTGGCCGTTCAGACCGCGACAGGCGCGCCGCAGACAGCTCGGCCACCGCGGCCGGCAAAATAGGAAATATAAAAGCTATTGTATGTGTACAGTATAATTTTTAAATGTCTGAGCTTTTATCGGTACTTGTTGAAAAACAAAAAGCTCTTCAAAAGTGAAAAATACAAGAATGAGGCAATTGAGTGTGGTGATGATGAATAAACTGTCAAGGCTCATAATATTTTGTATTACATTAACCACACAAGGTTACTGTTTTAGTTTCTAGTAGTTTTACGTGGTTCATTAATGAAGTTGTAATTTACATTATTTTAACAATAAGGTGTCCTCTTTTATATATGGACTGTCCTCTTTTTTGATGAGGAACGTATGGTAACCCTATCTACTCTTCTCCCCACAACGGCGTGCGCACTCCTCGCGATTCGCACCGGCACCAGAATATCGAGATACCAAAACAAGCACCCCCCTACACACACAAACGCATTGCCTATTTCGACAGAAACAAAACAATTTCACAATGCGAGCCAAAGAACTTATAAGCAAATAATACACATTCAGACGAAAAATAAATAAATCAATAAATATTTTTAATATAATCTTTTATAGACCGAAGTTCCTTAGTATTCTGTTGTCAAGTATATTTATGATGTCCTTATGCTTGAAAAATGTGTTGGTAATTTTTAGATCAAATTGTGCACAAATATCTATCAGTCGTTCTCCATTATACTAGCTTAAAACCCGGCGTTGCCCGGGTATTTATTTATTTATTGGTGCCATTTTTCAAGTGTGTATTCACTTGTATAAGTGCTGTATGTCTGTAAAATCTCTTGGGAATACAATCACTAGTAAAGACGTAATATATTAAAACTTGGTGCGTGATGGGGCGGTTTTCCATGAAAGTTACTGTTTATGTGGTCATATCTCATGAACTACGTGATACAATTTAGAAGGTACACTTAACTATATGCGTGTATACTGTCGTAAAATTTCCTGCATCTACAATTAAAACTGTACAAATTACAAATTGTAACGTCATACCGAATGCCGTAGTTTTAGTCCATGAATAGTGGAACGTTACTGTTTACGCGCTCATATCTCATGAACTACGAGTCGTACGGTGATACAATTTTGAAGGTACATCCAACTACATGTGTGTATACTGTCTGTAAAATTTCCTGTCGCTACAATTTGTACTGTTCAAATTATAAAATGTAACGTCATACCGAGAGCCGTAGTTTTACTCCATAAACAGCGGGAAAGTAGTAAGCGAGAAACTTTTTTCCTTTCATCATTTTACTAAGGCTGCGAGCGAGAAAAATATTAATGAAAGTTTGAAATTATGTTTAAAGATTGTGGCAAGTCGCTAAGTACTGTCATTCTCATACAGTGTATTTCGAAAGTCTCGCCGCATTATATGGCATTTTTTGCGATTTCTATTGGTTATGACGTAATGTCTTTTGAACCATGTGCCGTATGTAATTCTTAACCATGCAGCAAGTGTTACCTCACGGTAAGGAATGTGTGTATCAAATGTGGTTGAAATCGGTCCATTTGGTTAGGAGAAAATGAGCATCATTGTCGCAAAATGCAGCAGTTTTTCGCGCATCTCATTGTTTATGACGTCATATCTCATGAATTATATATCGTATGTGATTCTTACACTTACGGCGACCGTCCTCGTGGGTTGAAGCTTACGTGTACAAAATTTCATAAAGACTGGAACAAAACTTTAGATTTATACGTACAAACATACGGACACTCTGCTTTATATATTAGATTCTGCCTCTGCGTGTTTTCCTACTATTCTACACGATTCTCTAATTCCTACTCTTCCGTTCATGTCTCCCACGATAATCAGTTCTTTTCCCCTTGAGATTTTTTCAATAGTCTCTCTGAGGGTGTCCGAGAATGCATCTTTCTCCTTATCTTTTGTATCGTTCGTGGGTGCATATACTCCAATAATCACAACTTTCCTGGCAAATAATACGTTCATTGATAAATGTCCAATTTGTGATTTTTTTTTCCATTTTTTCTGTATCATAATGGAGACTCCTGCATTGGCTCTTACAGATTTTGATACACCAATCCAGATATGTACATAATTGCCAAGTTATTGTTGTCCTTTGCCTTTCCTATTTGTTTCAGAAAGTACGACAACATCCATGTCGAACATGCCAAGTTCTGCGGGTAGTATATCTTAAGTGGAAATACCTTGCACATTCCAGCATCCAAACATCATTTTCCATTTTTCATCGCCAGCTCGTCGTCCACAGTTCCAATATTCTGAGGCATATTATTAGGTTTTTTAGCATTTTATATTTTTATGTGAATGAGGAGCTGGCCCACTACACAACCCCCACCCTGGAGGGCCGGGTAATTTGTGTTCAAGGTTTTCTTCCTTTAGCCTTTGATAAGCCAATATCATACTACAAGGCAGCAGTTCCTGGTTTTGGTCCACCCCGGGTATTTTATTTCCCCGGTAACCAACATATCTGGTGAGCATTACCATGTTCGCCACCTAGGCAAGCGCCCGATGGAAGACCAGCAAACTCGACACGGGAAATAAAAATAAATAAATAAATAATAAAGACAAACACAGCTGGCCAGGTTGTATAAATGGAGACTTTTCGTTAACTTTTGTAAAAAAAGTGTAATTGAAAATAATGACAGCAAGTGGAATTTTGTTGCTAGATTAGACCTGAATATAGGAACATAAAAACGTGAGTAATCTTATAGTTGATTTTATTCAGAATAAAATAAACCCATAACATGAGTTCTGTTCGTGGTCGAATTTAGTAAAAACAACACAAAAATATAAAACAAATATATCCTGTACAGTTGCCCATTGAAGACGCTTTGAAATAAAGCGAAACGCGTCTCACCTGAAGTAGACTAATGTACAGCTGCAACAGACGGTAAACTAACCTATACAAAATGTGTAACTTCAGCTGCGGTGGACGAGGCCGAAAAGCAAAGAATAATCATGTACACCAATTTTAACTGATGTAACTTACTGAAGAGCAGTACCCTTGACATCGAATATTTGTAACCGCACGAAATAATACTTGAATTAAGCCTTGATCATAAAAAAACAATGGTGTGTCTCATCAAGAAAAACGTTGCATTTTACCATAAGTAGCATTTCAATAGAGAAAAGGTAACAACAGTTCAATACGATAGTAGAGAAAGCACTAAATGCTATGAGTCGATACTGAAGATAGCAGAGGTAAAATATAAGGAGCGAAGAGTTATATTCAACCTATACAAAAACCAAACAGCGGTTATTAGAGTCGAAGGGCATAAATGGGACGCAGTTGTTGGGAAGGGAGAAAGACAGGGTTGTAGCCTTTCGTCAATGTTATTCAATCTGTACATAGAGCAAGCTGTGAAGGATTGCAAGAAGATATTTGGAGAGGGAGTTAAATTTCAGGAAGAAGAAATCATAATTTTTCGGTTTGTCGATGACTTAGTAATTCTGACAGACACAGCAAAGAATCTAGCAGAGCAACTGAATGGAATGGCCAGATTTGTTTTATTGTGGTAATAGAACATTAAAGAATAAAACTGGGAAAAATGACTAAAACTTTATAAATCAAGCTAGATGGCACGCTATTATATGATGGTAAATCGTGGGTAGTGAATAAGGACTAGAAAATGTTCTTAGAGTGGTGAAGAGAAGTTAAAAAATAGTTAGAAAACAAAATCACGATGGGGAGGAGTTGAAAATTTGCAGCGCGAAAGAAAAATGATAAAAAACAATAACAACAAATGAAATGAACAGCTACAGAGAATGGATCCAGCGAGACTTCCACGTCAATAAAGAAGTTTAAGTCAAAAGGGAGATGGCCGCTCCCCGCCGGAGGTTCGCGTCCTCCCTCGGGCATTGGTTCTGTACGTGTTGTCCTTAGCATAATTTTGTTTAAGTAGTTGGTAAGTCTAGGGACCGATGACCTCAACAGTGTGGTCCCTTAGGATTAAAAAAAAATTCACGTAGTAGACGTTTCCAGCCAAGAACGCCTTTTTTTTAATTTTTAGGATGACCGGTTTCGACGTTACTCAGACGTCATCTTCTGATCTATAAACATAGTTTGTGCAAGAGAACTTATTTACCAAACATAATAACAAAATATTTTTCTGTATATCCAAAACACCTATGGGCATATACCTCCAATATTTCACAATGTCATATCTCATATGGCTTTAGCTATTACTATTTTCATGGTATAGTTGTATTCAGAACTACAAACGTGGAATACAAGCATTGATGGTGAAGTTGAGCATATCATTAGATCTACATTATACGTGTCCACGCCGGCCACGGTGGCCGAGGAGACTGAGGCGCTCCAGTTACGGTCTGCACGGCCACTACGGTCAGGGGTTCGAATCCCCCCTCGGGCATGGATATTTGTGCCGTCCTAGTTCGTAAATAGTTCATAAGTAGTTTGTAAGTTTAGGGACTGATGACCCCGTAGTTAAGTCCCATACACTATACAAACAAACGTGTCCACAATGGTTGCACAAGATTCACTAAGTGAAGGGTATATAAAGGACTGATCTGCAGAGAGACAGAGATATTGCATATGTACAGCTGAGTCCATAATATAACAGTCTTTACCCTGTGGGGTTGTCGTATATAGTTAATAACCTAAAGTTAATGGGTTGTTTTTTTCTTTTTTTAAATACATATGTTAAAAATAATATCGTATGTACACAACTGTTGTATAAACTAGCTTGTATTACTCCTCTTATGGGTAGTTGGAGTATGCCTGTTGTGCCAGGTACTGTACACGAATAATATACATCACAAAGCTGTTCTTAAGCTATTAAACATTTCACAAAAATCACATATGTAGAAGGTCAACGGTAAAATTATTATAATTAAAATGAATTACATGAGATGGTTGTAATACATAAAACACCAACTATGCGTACATAGGCTCCCGTCATGAAGGCTAGCAGCATGGTTTATAACTGACCAGTTACATTAAGCTGTTGATATATTGAGGAGAAGTATATGGGACATGCTAATATATAGGGTAATAACACCCCATATGGATGTTGTTACAAAGAACCGCAGTAGCTTTAAGTTTACATTAAAGAAAGGGATACCAATAATATATAGACCTGTGACATAAACACAATAATTATAAGATTTGGATCCCATTGGGTTTGTTACATAATATCATTATAAACTTTAAGGTATCTACATTATATGGACATAACAGAGCTTCATAAAATCATTATTATTTTAAAGGCACTATCATGTTAATAAATTTTTTTATATCGTGCATAATCTAAATAATCTATTAGGTCACGTACAAGTGATTCAAGTATACATATATGTGGGCATACATATGCTACAAACCATGTCGTATGAGTTGGGTACATAAAAAAATTTCCTGTTTGACAAAAGGGAGAAAAGAATCCTTGCAGACCGAAAAGAAAATAGAAACTTTAAGAGCCACAATCGGCCTGATACGGTAATTGGAAAAGTAACCCTATTAGTTTGTTTTATGGATGAAAGCTCTTCACTAATGGTGGTATTAATAGCTCTCCTAACTCACGACGAAAGTGTAACAAAAGGCCACGTGCCTTTTGAAGAACGCTTCTCTGTGAATGAGTGGTCTCGAATGACAGACAATAAGCTGAGTGGGCCGGTTGTGTTACCGGGGCTCGTTTATCTAGAAAACGAGCTTGCAGCGTTAATGGAAGACGATCCTTTAGGTGCCAGAATGGACAAGTTCTGCCAACAGAACGGGGCCACAGCACGTGACAGTCGGCACGTGGCTTCATCTGAACATAATCTGCCTCTGTAGGTGGACGGAACAATACATTAATACATGTGGAAGGGCTGCAGGTAATGTAGAATTTATCTTCTTTCTGCACCAAGTTATCCAGCATTATTCACCGTCCGCGCTGGTGCGGCCATGTTTAAATATTATGAAAGTGTTCTAAAAGTTTAGTACATTATGTTTTGTCTCATGTAGCACATTATACACTCCAACAGAGGCAAGTTATCGCCTGTAACTTAACTGGTGCATCCGTGATACGTGTCAACGTCTTTCGCGACTGGAGATATGTATAGAAGGGAAAGTAAAGTTGAAAGCTAAATGTCAATAATGACTGGGAGTCTCCGGAAAGAGCCCCGCACACAGGATTGTTTTTCGGGGAGGGGGGAGAGGGTTTTAAAAAATCGCACTGACGTGTTTTACAGCCCACTTTAGATTTGTAGTTTTATAAGTTTTTGCAATCATTTTTTACCAAAATAATAATCTAAATAATAAAAAATTAATTAATAATAGTGTCTGAAACCCTTGTAGGAAAAAATGTAGGTGCTGATCGGTTGAACGGTTCGACCTAAAAAATGGGAACTCGTTACAGCAAGACATCGTCAAATCGCCGTTATTTTTGCAAATACCTCTGCAACGATGCCAGATATTAAAAAAAAACATAATAGAGCGAAGTTGTAGAGAATTTTCCCCTCTACGAATTAGGTTATTCAATTTTCGTGTCAGATAAACGGAACGTTTGAAATTACAATTATGTTACAGACGGCTGTTTTTGGTATTACTACCGTATTTTTTGTCCGAAAAATTTGAAAAAGGGAGGTTCTGGTCTCTGGCAGCCTACAATTATCGTCATATTGTCAGCGAAAGATCTGTACCCAAAGACTGGAAAGTTGCCCAAGTTACTCCAATATTCAAGAAAGGCAATAGGAGTGATCCCCAAAATTACAGGCCTGTCTCATTGACGTCGATTTGCAGTAGGATTTTGGAACATATACTTTGTTCGAATATTATGAACTACCTCGAAGAGAACGACCTATTAACCAATAGTCAACACGGATTCAGAAAGTATCGCTCTTGCGAAACACAGCTTGCCCTTTATTCACATGAAGTGTTAAGTGCCATCGACAAGGGATCTCAAATCGATTCCATATTTCTGGATTTCCGGAAGGCTTTTGATACTGTACCCCACAAGCGGCTTCTAATGAAATTGCGTGCTTATGGAATATCTTCCCAATTGTGCGATTGGATTCACGATTTCCTATCAGAAAGGACGCAGTTCGTTGTAATTGACGGTAAGTCATCGAGTAAAACAGAAGTGATATCTGGCGTTCCACAGGGAAGCGTTATAGGTCCCCTACTCTTCCTTGTGTTTATAATCGATTTAGGAGACAATCTGAATAGCTCCCTTAGACTGTTCGCGGATGATACTGTCGTTTATCGGTTAGTGAAATCAACAGGATCAAAAGCAACTGCAAAGCGATTTAGACAAAATTTCTACTTGGTGCGAAAATTGGCAATTGGCAATTGACACTAAATAAAGAAAAGTGTGAAGTACTACACATGACCACTAAAAGAAATCCACTGAACTTCAATTACGCGATAAATCAGTCAAACATTAAGGTCGTAAATTCTACCAAATATCTAGGAGTTACAATTACGAACAACTTTGACTGGAGAGAACACGTAGAAAATATTGTGGGTAAGGCGAATCAAAGGTTACGTTTCATTGGCAGAACGCTTCGAAGATGCACCAGCTTCACCAAAGAGACTGCCTACATCACACTTGTGCGTCCTCTCCTGGAGTAATGTTGCCCCTTGTGGGACCCTCACCAGGTGGGACTGACGGAAGATATTGAGTAGGTTCAGAGAAGGGCAGGAGAAGGGCAGCTCGTTTTGTTTTTTCACGTTACGGGGGGGAAAGCGTCACGGAAATGTTGCACGAATTGGGGTGGAAATCATTTAAAGAAAGACGTTATTCATTGTGGCGTGACCTGTTTGCGAAGTTTCAATCACCGACTTTTACTTCTGAATGTGAAAATATTTTGCTAGCACCCACCTACTTAGGGAGACATGACCATCCCAATAAAATAAGAGAAATCAGATCGAAAACGGAACTATTTAGGTGTTCTTTCTTCCCGCGCGCTATTAGAGAATGGAACGGTAGAGAAACGTTATGAAAGTGGTTAATGAACCCTCTGCCAGGCACTTAAATGTGATTTGCAGAGTATCTATGTAGATGTAGATGTAGAATCAGACTTAAAATGGCAGGGAAATTAGATGCAGTAGCAGTTAAAAATCACAAATGTGCAGTTTCTGTAGTCTTTATTTAAATGCTCATATATATCTACTTTGACTACGCAGTGCCAGACATTTGTTGGGCCTTTACGTAATCAACGTTACTTTATCGGCTGCTCTAAATACAGCAAGCGTTGGAGACTGCCAGCTCCAAAGAGACATTTATTTGGCTGTCTTCCTCTGAGACATTTATTCGGGTCTTTTTTATTTGCCCTTAGAAACGCGAAGACTTCTTCTCCACTGCTCCCACTTTTCATCCAACACTTGGATCTCAATCCTCGCTGAATTCATCACGCTGGCATGTGAACCAAACTGCCTCTTGTATGCATCTTTCTGCAAATTTTCGCTCATTTCCCGCCATACTGTCAGACGTCTCCAGCATTAAATCAAAAGCTTCTGAGCGGCACGTGCAAGCGACGGGAATAGATTGTCTCTGGTGCTTGCCAAGGAGAATGAACGTCAACGGCATCCTTTATTCACGCCGAGAGTTTCAAGCTGCAAGCAAAAGTCGCGACACGAGACGCAGAATAAGATTTCTTCAAGTTTTCCGTTTTTGAAGAACTCATTTATCTTTGTCTGAATCATCTTAGTGGAATATGTGCACCGACCGCGTAACTGACGTCCTATCAACAACATGCGTAGTTACGGGAAAAATTGCTTCGAATATACATTGGTGCGAGAAAGGTCCTTTGTCTCTAAAAAGAATGCTAGAAATTAAATGGGCGAATAAAGTACGAAATGAGGAAGAACTTAAAAAAAATGTGGGGAAAGTAGTCTGCGGAAGACTTGTGCGGAAGAAGACGTGGGTTAATCGCTACAAATGCTACGGCAGTCTGACTTTACGTAAGAAGAGTCCGTAGAGTCTCGCCTTTAGTATAAGTCCTGGTATTTTGTGGAAAGATAAAGGACTGACAGTGGACCGCGGTAAGCAATTTGGGCAGCTACCAGACAGGCCAGATATCAGGTTAAACAGAGCAGCCGGTCGGGGTTTGTCCAAATCGGGGAAAGACCCATGCTTTGTACTCAAAACTACTCTGGAGCACATCTGTGAGTTCCACACTCCTGTAATTCAGAATAAAACAAAATAAACTATAAAAGTGTTTACCGAGAACATTTAAAACGTCATGATATCAGAATATTTACGCACATCTTATGATACTAAAAATAATTTCAATATCTCAGAAATTACAAATGTTTATGACTAAATCGAAATAGGGGAAAAATCAAGCGTAAAGTAACCAAATTTCGAATGCTTCCTGCAATTTCAGCAAACTCTTATTGTCTCTAGTTATCATTTCAATGATTTACCTATCGTAAATTTAATTTAGTGTGTCCTTTAATAGTAAAATTTGCCATTAATTTAAATACATATTGTGTGACATCAACCGTCAAGCTCATGAAAGATGATTTGTCTATTTATTTATTTCGGACTTTATGTAATACTAATTAAGAGTCCATTTTTATTTAAATAATGTTTTGTTAATAAGGAAGTGGTTTCAGATGGTCAATTTTTACTTAAAGAAGTATCTCAAGTTAAGATGTATACGACTTTGGAAGGGATGGCGATCAGCCAATGAGGAAGCGGCCAAGGAGAAGAACTGATGGGGAGAGTGTGTTTGAGAGGGAGGTGAGTGAAGGGGTGCGCGAAAAAAAGTAATAATAAAAAAAGTTTTAAGAGAGAGAGAGAGAGAGAGGAGGGGGGATTCTATGTTTAGCCTTGGCACCAGAAGAACCCTCCTGGATGACAGGAGTGATTCGATCGGGCAAAGTGTTAAGATTTGCACGGACGGTCGCTTCTCGGAACTCTAAATTTGGCGAGAACAAGTGTATTTCGGTGCAACTGATATGTGTTTATGTTTTTACACAAGAACCTACGAGTGTGGAAATGTTGTTCGGGAAACTTAAACTATTTTGAACTGTTGAAAATTTCATGTTGAGCGCTCGCGAAATACTTTGTGTTTCTTAAAGTTATGATTACTTAGTTGGGGGAGAGTGCTACTAAATTCTTATCACAGACAACGTAACGGTTTTACCATTTTATTCTGTTTACGATTAATACTTGATCTGACCACTTCCAATAAGGAAGCAATTTGATTGAATAAATCGTATTCAACTAAATCTGTGACTTCGCGTACATCATTTGCGAACGTTAGAATAAAACCCTTTTTTATTAATTAATCAGTTATTTTATGTAATATTTCTTCTTTCGCAAGCTACAGATTTTGCAAAGAGCGTTTATAACTACAGGATCACAGGTAAAAGATTAATATGTGCAACTAAGGTAGTTGCTGGGGCATGAAATCAGACACGTACGGTTCGACCCTAAGATAACATCGAGCCAAGCTCCTAAAACAGAGCCGTATATAGCTCAATACGCAGCTTCGTACAGCGTGTAGTCACACTTTCTATAATTTTTGTGGTGCAGGATAAAGCGTAAAGTCACAGAAGCCAGGGATAGTTAACTTGGCGCTGGTGTGGGGATCAAGGCCAGGATATGAAAAACAGACTGTAAATGATGCTGAGTGTAACACTTACGCAGAGATGAAACTGTTAGCATTTGTCAGAAAAAAAAGAGCATCAAAATAGTCGTAAGAAAACTATGGAAAAAATAGCAGCCTTCACTGAAATGGGTATTGGGCTTGATACGCGTCTAGGGAATAGCGTGATTACAAAAAAGACAGGAACTCATTAAAAACTATTTATGACAGATCTGCTTTTACTAACTTTTTGAAAATAAAATAATGAGAAGAGGCATTTTCTTTCGCCGAACACAGATAACTGCAACGCGCCTTGTGATCCAGCTAGTTGGATTTCACATTGTATGATGTATCTAGGGGTGATTACCTATAGCCAGGACTAGGAGTACGTGAAAGCGGTGGCTGCAGGTTGGTAGACAAGCAAGCTCTACTAATACAAATATTGAAACGAGCAAACCAATGTAACGCCACTTCCAGGAAAACGTCTCAATTACGAGTTGCCATGCCGCAGACCTCAACACAAATAAAGAGTTTTACTTTAAAATTTATCAACAACTGATTTAGCAATTCACCAGCAAATTAAAAATACTATCTGTCAAAACTGGCAGGCTGAATACAGTTCGATTAACAGCACAACACGCACACAGCAAGTTGACCAAGCAGTTTACAGGAAATAACTAACACGGCAGGGAAGCCCCTTTGACTATCCCCAATTCATATTTTACACAATTTGTCAAATGCAAGCCCTTTTATAAAGTTGCATACAAACATAAAACATTTCTAGAAGGAACAGCCAAAAATACGTATAGGCACCTCGCAGCAAACCACAGTTAGAGTCTTAACTTGCACTTCACTAAGCTTTCTTAATTCTCGGGCACCAGACCTATAAATTAAGTATACACGTTCAAAAATACAGTTATAGAACCTCTCCAGCGAACCAATTATCTGACGAAGCCACAGATCACGTACACAAACAACTTGATCTCGTCCAGCGTGCATTCCCAGCGCCCTCGGTCGGCTACTCTTCATGTCAGACGCGCTGTTCGGTCTTGGAAGACGTCGGCCACGCCAGCCAGCTCTCAAGGCGACGACTCTGTATCGACGACCAGCTGGTGTCTCCTCGGCGGTCACAACCTGAGGGAGCAGCGGCGCTGCTACCCCCTCGGCGGTAGACAGCCTATAAAGGGAGGGAGTGGCCAACCGTACGGTTCCGCCATGTTTTTACCAGACTGCGCGCAGGACGGGCACTTACAAAGCGACCCAGGCAGAAATGCAGCGGCTTAACGACTGAAATAAGCTATCACTTCCACCTGTGACACCAAAGCACACCATCTAGCTTACTAATCAGTACGTGGTTAAAGAAATGACATTCATCTATGTTCATAGAGGCCTAATAAATATCTAAGCGAATAAGTCTCGAAACAGATTGTATGACTATCGAATGTTAATACCATATTTTCGATGTTCTGCTGACTTCGACAGTTGGCAGTTGATTAATAAGAAAGAGAGGTATTTCATGTCATGTATCTCAAAGAAAAGATGCTATTTCAGAATTTTCTGTCTGCATATCCATCGCTGAAATTAGTACAATATTATCGTTTCCGCCCCGATATAACGCGTTTTAAAGGTGCTCCTGTCGATCTTAAAACATTTCCCAACAGCGCGAAATACCAAAATCGTTATTCTGTTTATACTTTTAGGACCACAGTATCACGGAAAATCAGGAAATTACCGATATTATTCTACTGAATCAGACTCAAAATAGGTAACTAAATACCTAAAACGAGTCAATAGTCTCGCCGCCCCCCTACGTTTTTTTTATGTCACATCACGTAACCAATTATGGGATTGTGAATAGCCAAATAGCCAATAATAAACAGTCAAGGGGGAGGTCCCGTAGACATTTTAAAACATATCTTGTAGCACATGTCAAACACCAAAACTATGAACCAACAAATTGTTAGAATATACTTTTCAAAAAAATTTACTCCTTACAGTATTCTAAGACGCGATCTTCATATTACGAATTCAGTACGCAACCACTACACCACGTGAGATCTGTAGCGGCAGTAGCGCTATTACTGGTTTTCATCAATGCCTTCATTCTCCTGGATTGGGTGAGGGAAGCAGAAAATATTTACACAACAGGAATAATTCGTTGGTTTCCATAAGTTGCCTTTACTATTCCCGCTTTCGCGTTTTAAGTTTCAACGCCCACTGTTTCTGTATATCCTCATTACTTGCGTACACAAGCACCATATAACAGTCTTCGCATCGGTTTTTACAACCAACAAAAGAACAACAAGGGATTTCTTTTGACTTTCCTTAATTATTATGTAATACACATTATTAATTACTCTCAGTAAATCACTTCAAATCAACATTTAATCTTAAAAATTGCCGCGAAGTTCTAAGCTTATCGTCAACGACCGATGAACTACACGTTAATTTACGTAAATAGAACCGGCAGAAGACGTGCAAAAGGGAAGCAGTGCCTATCTTAATATAACCTGTATGTAAGTATACAGTGAAATCGCTGTCAGAACTCCACAGTACAAAAACGCGCGCTGTAGCTATTCACACATATACAAAGTCCGACAAATCTGGTAAAAACATGGCGTTCTGGGCTCTCAGCCAATGAGCAACGATTGCACGTATGGTCACTCTCTCCCTATACAGGCCAAGGTGTATACAGGCTCTCTACTCGGCGGCGCCCCCTGGCGGTGAATCGGCCGTCGACGTCGTGGTTGCGCGCGCAGCTCGGGTGCCAGCGGAGGTTCTAACTGCGGCGCTCCTCGAGACGGACGTGCCGTCACCAACAGCACTGAGAGAAGCAAACACCCCAGAGGAACTTATTCTACTGTATGATTGGAGGGTCACGTGGTCACATACAGAAAGACGCTCTACAGCAGCCAAGAATGCTTTGTCCATAGCTAGATTGCGTTAAATTTCATCAACCATCATTCGCGTTTAATATATATCTTGTTTTTAGAAATGTCAGCAGTTATAACGTAAGTGTCAGACACAAAACATTTAGTTCTGTGGTATGTCACATAATGACATATACCTTTGTTCGCCTTAAAAGCTACTTCAGAATATAGCAGTCAGGTATTAAATGTGAATTTACATGTCTATTATGATGTATCTCACTTTAAATGCACTATAATAGAGTACTAAGCAGCTTTTTAGATACCCAATCTTGCACATAGAAAAACGAAACCCTTTATTTCTCTAACTTCAAGACACTATTTTATTTCCGAAATCACTTAATATTTGCTCGAATTCACGTGTATATTTGTCAATTCACACTTTGTTCTAAACGTAAAAAAAACACCACAGGACTCAGTCCAAATACTTTTATGTATTTTGATTTAGGACACTTCATTTAAACATTTCATTTGTAATATCAATGACAAGTGCCAAGCTTGTATATGAACTACTTTGTTAAGCCATATATTCAAATCTCACGATTTAACACGTCAGTTAAGAAATTATTTGTAATATTCGGTCTCAAATTTCAAAGATGTTACTCCTCATTTTGGGGGTTTCTATCAAACTGTACTGACGGCCACTTGTAGTGAGTCCTCGTTTGCGACAAGTGCTGTGAGGTACGTCTGTTTTGATTTGAGTATCAGCTGATGTAGCCTACATTGTGTCTTCAAGGTAAGCTGGCTGCCGTGTAACAATATGTACTAAGTCAAAGTGTGTAAGGAAAGCGTTCAGATATGAATTAATGACAGTTATTAATAAACGTCTGAAGTGAAATCGTTATTAACATAAATACGTAAGGACCTATACAATTATTTGAAACCATTCTTACAGACAACGAGACCAACAAACTGAAACTTCAAATGTACCCTCTGTTGCTCGCTTAACCAAAATGCTACAGTCTTATTGACAAAAAGCATTGGATCATTAATTCTTAAATATTTTAATTACAGTAGATCAGAGGTAACATTGCATTATACCACATTTTTGTGCCTTAAAGTACGTGTATTTTTAGTTGTTGGTTATAATACTGATAGCCGGCCGCGGTGGCCGAGGAGACTGAGGCGCTCCAGTCACGGTCTGCACGGCCACTACGGTCGGGTGTTCGAATCCCCCTGGGGCATGGATATTTTTGCCGTCCTAGTTCGTAAGTAGTTCATAAGTAGTTTGTAAGTTTAGGGACTGATGAGCCCGTAGTTAAGTTTGAACAAACATTTTATAATACTGATATAATACATTTTATAATACTGATATTCTAATAAACAAAATAATTCATTTTCAATTTGATTTTGATTTCATTACTCACCTCCTCTTCAGTTTTAAAGTTTTTTTAATAAACTAATTGCATGTTTGTCTGGAAGAACAGACACTATGATTCATCATTTTCAATCAAGGATGTCATAGACGTTTCACCTGCTTGTTGTGAACATTGAATTAAATTCAATGAATAAATTGAAAATTTTTGCCCAAGCTGGGGTCGGACCAGGTTCTTCTGCTGACTATAATTCGCGTCATGTAAGAAGGCGCTTCCGCGCATAGAGGCGGAGGGATAGGGAAAGAATGGAGGGGAGGAGCTACGGCCGAGCACCAACAGTGGAGTCTGCGGGAGAAACATTGCATAGCACGCTGCCCGCCACCCGCCTACAGAATGAATGTTATTGGCCGCCAGTGCGGTAATGGAGAAGAGAAGGATGCGCAAAAAAAAAAGGGGGCGCCTTCCTATGTGGGTTCAGAAAGGGCAATACGGGACGCCGTTCTGGATCCCAACGGCCTCGTATCACTAGCAGTCGTGATGACAGGCATCTTATCCGCATGGCTGTAACGGATCGGGCAGCCACGTCTCGATCCCTGAGTCAACAGATGGGGACGTTTGCAAGACAACAACCATCTGCAGCAGCATGGACTATCAGCTCGGAGACCATGGCTGCGGTTGCCCTTGACGCTAAATCACAGACAGGACCGCCTGCGACGGTGTACGCAACGACGAACCTGGGTGCACGAATGGCAAAACGTCATGTTTTCGGATGAATCCAGGTTCTGTTTATAGCATCATGACGGTCGCATCCGTGTTTGGCGACATCGCGGTGAACGCACATTGGAAGCGTGTATTCGTCATCGCCATACTGGCGTGGCACCCGGCATGATGGTATGGGGTCCCATTGGTTACACGTCACCTCTTGTTCGCATCGACGGCACTATGAACAGTGGCCGTTACATTTCAAATGTGCTACTACCCGTGGCTCTAACCTTCATTCGATCCCTGCGAAACCCTACATTTCAGCAGGATAATGCACAACCGCATGTTGCAGGTCGTGTAAGGGCCTTTCTGGATACGGAAAATGTTCGACTGCTGCCCTGGCCAGCACATTCTCCAGATCTCCCACCAATGGTAAACGTCTGGTCAATGGTGGCTGAGCAACTGACTCGTCACAATACGCCAGTCACTACTCTTGATGAACTATGGTATCGTGTTGAAGCTGCATTGGCATCTGTACCTGTACACGTCATCCAAGCTCGGTTTGACTCAATGCCCAGGCGTATCAAGGCCGTTATTATGGCCAGAGGTGGTTGTTCTGGATACTGATTTCTCAGGATCTATGCACCCAAATTGCGTGAAAATGTATCACATGTTAGTTCTAGTATAATATATTTGTCCAATGAATACCCGTTATCATCTGCATTTCTTTTTGGTGTAGCAAATTTAATGGCCGGTAATGTATAATCTGATAACGGTTACAGGTTATTGTCAATAACATTAAGGGCATAGAACTCATATTTTTACTTCAGGCCTACTAAAAGTTGCTTATGCAACAGTATTACTTGATAATTGTTTTACAAGCACATTTTCCAAGAATTCGTGATTGTTATGAATAAGAAATTTGTTTGTGGAGGACAAGTGCAATAAGGTAAAAATTTCGGTATCGAAAAAAGTCCCCGTGATGGAACTACTATGTGACTCTTTTAAAGGGTAAAACGCTATCCCATTTTGGTTCACAATTCAGTAGAGTGTCGAGTACTTACAGGTATTGGTTTATACAAATTAATAGGATTCACAATTATTTACTTAGGTGATCAGACACTGTGTGTAACATGAATTACAGCTGAAACAGTCTGTACTTTGCATGCGCGTGTGTTCAAATGTTTGTTAACCTAAGGAACCAAACTGCTGAGTTCAACAATTGCACACAGTGATACAAACTTTTGAAGCAGTGGTCCATATTTTTTATTCATCTACATCTCCGCAGTTTTTGAACCAGTGTCCTTTTCCTGTGGCAGTCGCACATGGCTTCGCGGGAAAACCGATTGTTTCCGTGTGGACTTCCATGTACGTGCTAACCTCATTTACTTTATCCTTCTCGTCTTTTCGCGAGATGTAAGAGGAAGCCCTGTGCGCTGTCGGAAAGTTGACTCAATCCCGTACCGCGAAACGGAACGCCCCTCTCACAGCGCCTGCCACTAGATTTGACGCTTTCACAATTGCTAAATAAACCTGCAACGAAGTTTGCTGCTCGTCGCTCAGTCTTCTCTAACTCGTCTGTGGTACTGTTTCCACATTGACGAGAAATTTTCAAGTATTTATCGAAAAAGTTGTTTTGTTGAGGTTTTTCCATGTGAAAGTCTGGCATCTCCCTTACGCAGGACTATTTCTGTGTTGTTCTTCAACTTCAGATCTCTCATATTTATACTCATAGATTTTTTATGGAAGTGACACCTTCCAGTGATTCCCCACAGATAAGTAGGTTTCTCAGTCACTTACGTAATAGTCTCTGAAGCAAGGTATTTTCCTGATAGACTGAAATATGTCATTGTCAAACCATTGCATAAAAATGGGATACATCAGATATTTACAACTACCGTCCAATCTCTCTTCTGACAGCTTTATGGAAAATTTTTGAGAAAGTAATGTATTCAAGAGTAGCCTCCCATATTTGTAAACTCAAAGTTCTAACCAAATGTAAGTTTGGTTTTCAGAAAGGCTTCTCAACAGAAAATTCTGTATATGCCTTCATTGATCAAATATTAAATGGTTTAAATAACCGGACATCACCCATTGGTATTTTTTGTGATCTTTCGAAGGGCTTTGATTGTGTAAATCATGGAATTATACTAGAAAAGCTTAATCATAATAGTTTGACTGGGGGAGTGCACAAATGGTTTAATGCATAGTTAACTGGAAGAATGCAGAAAGTTGAGATAAGTGGTTCATGTAATGTCAAAACATCAGCCGATTCTACTAAGGATGGGGTGCCACAGGGTTCGGTCTTAGGTCCATTACTGTTCTTGATACACACACACACACACACACACACACACACACACACACATACATATATATTACTTACCATTATATAATGATGAAGATGCAAAGTTAGTTCTTTTTGCTGATAATACAAATACAGTAATCAGATCCAAAAAACAAGAACTAAGTGAAGTAATCGTAAATAATGTTTATCACAAAATTATTAAATGGTTTTCTGCAAACAGACTCTCATTAAATTTTGATAAAACACAGTATATACAGTTCTGCACAGTAAATGCCACAACTCCAGTAATAAATATAGACTTTAAGTAGAAATCTGTAACTAAGAATGAACTTTCAAAATTTTTAGGTGTGTACATTGATGAGAGATTAAATTTAAGCAACTCATAGACGGTCTGCTGAAACGTTTGAGTTATTGCAAATTTTGGCGATAAGAATCGCAGTAAATTAGCTTACTATGCCTATTTTCATTCACTGCTTTCGTTTGGCATCATATTCTGGGGTAATTCACCATTGAGTAAAAAATTAACCATTGAACAAAAGCGTGTGATCAGAATAATTACTGGGGCTCACCTACCATCATCCTGCTGACATCTATTTAAGGGTTTAGGTATCCTCACAGTAACTTCGCAGTATATATATTCACTTATGAAATTTGTTGTTAATAATCCAACCCAGTTCAGAAGCAATAGAAGTGTGCACAGCTTTAACACCAGGAGAAGGGATGACCTTCACTGTTTGTTGTTGTGGTCTTCAGTCCGGAGACTGGTTTGATGCAGCTCTCCACCCTACTCTATCCTGAGCAAGCCTTTTCATCTCCTCATAAGAACGACAACCCACATCCACTTGAATCTGCTTACTATACGCGTCTCTTGGTCTCCCTCTGCGATTTTTACCCCACACACTTCCCTCCAACGCTAAATTCACAATTCCTTGATGTCTAAGAATGTGTCCTACCAATCTATCCCTTCTTTTAGTCAAGGTATGCCAGAAATTTCTTTTCTCCCCAATTCGGTTCAGTACCTCCTCATTAGTTACGCGATCCACCCACCTAATCTTCAGCATTCTTCTGTAGCACCACATTTCAAACGCCTCTATCCTCTTTCTGTCCACACTGCTTATCGTCCATGTTTCACTCCCATACAAGGCAACACTCCATACAAATGCCTTCAGAAAGGACTTCCTTAGGCTTAAATCAATATTCGATGTTAACAAATTTCTCTTTTTCAAAAACGCCTTTCTACCCATTGCCATTCTGCATTTTATATCCTCTGTACTGCGACCATCATTTGTTATTTTACTGCCCAAGTAACAAAACTCATCTACCTCCTTTATTGTTTCGTTACCTAATCTAATTCCTTCAGCATCACCTGATTTTCTTACACTGCACTCCATTACCCTAGTTTTACTCTTGTTAATGTTCATCTTATATGCACCTTTCAGCACACTGTCCATTCCGTTCAATTGCTCTTCCAGGTTCTTTGTTGTATCTGACAGAATTATTATGTCGTCGGCAAAACGCAACGTTTTTAATTCTTCACCCTGAACTTTAAATCCTTTATCCAAATTTCTCCTTGCTTTCCTTTATAGCTTGCTCAATGAACAAATTGAACAACTTTGGGGAAAGACTACAACCCTGTCTTACTCCCTTTCCAACCACTGCATCCCTTTCATGCCCTTCAACTCTGACAACCGCTGTCTGGTTTTTGTACAAGTTGTAAATAACCTTACGCTCCCTATATTTTACTCCTGCTTGCTTCAGAACTTTAAAGAGTTTATTCCAATCAACATTGTCAAAAGCCTTCTCCAAATCTACAAAAGCTAGAAATGTTGGTTTGCCTTTTCTTAATCTATCTTCTAGGATAAGCCGTAAAGTGAGTATTGCCTCCCGTGTTCCTACAGATAGCCAACTGGCATTTAAAAATAAATTAAAAGAATTTCTGAATGACAGCTCGTTTTAATCATTGGATGAGTTTTTAGATATAAATTAATAAATCTAAAAAAGAAAAAAATTGCGTCATGTAATGTTTTGAGTAAAGTAACGTCTTGCACAGACACCCTTCATGAACCTGACACGTTCCACATCATTACGAAGTGTCGTATTCATGATCTATGGAACAAGTATTAATCTAATCAAATCTAATGTAATCTAATCTGATTGTTCTGCAATTTGTTTACATTGAGGGGCATTGCAGTTCTTCCTGCTTTTCTCTACAATTTTCCAGCGCCGCGACTTCTGTTTGTAGTACAAAATCATCCGTGAAAAGTCTCATGATACTTCCAACGGCACCTACACTGCTCAGAACAATTAGGGGAACAGTTGAGATATCTAGGTTCTGAACTAAAATGGTTCGACGTCTTTCTGTCGTTTCCACAGTGTGGAGACAGCAACATTACGGCAACCGAGATAGTGGCAATAACAGAAAGATGCTGCAGAGGCGGTTGGTGTTGACTTCTGTTTACCAAATTAATTACACAAGCAGTTGGGTTCAGACAGTGTAGTAATCAGGTGAGCAGGTAGTGCAAGCAACAAGAACGTGACGTACACGAAGCTAAGGCATGGAGAGCCATAGGAAGGTTGGAAACAGGACAGACACAGAGGGAGTGTGCTGAAACTATTACGTATTTTTCAGGACTTACACGCTATTTCAGACAGCAGGAACCGTTAAAACAAGACTAAACTCGTCCACTGCTAACATTAGCAAGAGATGACTGTTACCTCCGGTTAACAAGCCGTCGACACAGGAGGCTGAATGCAACTCAGCTGCAACGCACCCTGCAGGCAGAAACAAGTAGGCGCAATATCAACACAAACAGTCTGTAATCGGCTTCGCGAATGTGGCCTCTACGCACGGAGGCCTGTGGTGTGTCTCCCTTGAAAACCGTGACACCGTTTATCCAGAAGAAAATGGGCGGAGGAACATCGGATTGGAGTCGTAACGAATGGCGCCAGGTTTTGTTCACAGATAAGATTTTGTGTTCATCCGGACAATCATCGTTGCCTTATCTAGAGAGAACGTGAAACTCGGAACAATCCTGCTTATGTGCAGGGAACATCACCATGTCATTAAGTCTTATTGAATCCATCATCGGTGGTGGAAACGGGACAGCGGCTGGTCAAGAGTCTGAAGGAACTGAGTATAATAAAATATTTATTCTATTACAAACAGTTTCGGCATTTCACTATGCCATCTTCAGGTCCCTACCAAGAGACGAAATCCACGAATCCAGTTTAGTATCCCTACTTTTGGATATCATGCTCCGATGTAGGGACCTGAAGATGGCATAGTGAAATGCCGAAACTGGTTGTAATAGAATAAATATTTCATTATACTTACTGCTGTTGGTACCTCAGTTCCTTCAGAGAGAATGGTGAGGGATAGGAGTCAGTATTGGACCTCTATGTCATTCAGAATGGCTCTCTGACTGTTCAGAGGTATAGAGACGAGGTCCTTCGACCTTTTGTTGAGCCCTATGCTGGTGCCGTAGGAGATGGGTTCCTTCTGGTGGACAATAACGAGCTTCTCCACAGAGCTGCACTGGTGAACAACATGCTTGAATTCGTGGAACTGAACGCATGGAGTGGCCAGCTTGACCGATTGAACATGTCTGCGATGCACTTGGGCAGACGCATTGCTGCTGGACCAGCACCTTCCACAACAGTTGCAGAGTTGGATAAATGGAACAATGGACAAATATCCATCAAGAGCTGATTGATAATGTCATACTGTTATATTGCACTGGACAGGAAAGCGTGAAGGGCTCCATAAAATCAGTCTGCCGACTGAAGATTACAACAACAACAACAACAACAACAAAAACAACCGAGAATTGAAATTCTTCCTCTCTTGCTTTTGGCTGTAACCCACACCCACCCTTCCATTTAACATCTAATTTTCGCCGCTGAATTTCAGCACCATCCTCTCCTCTCCCCTGCCTTCCGTCACCGTCAAGCTGTGATAAAACTCCATCACTCTGTGCCAAGACACACCCGAGTGAAGACGTCATCAAAATATAGAATAGTGAAGCAGCTCCTTGTCGTCATCCGTGTCATGAAACTAATTATTCAACTACCTAAGTTTAGCACCTTCGAAAGTAACTTCTGCAATCACTCTCATGAGGCCATATTTATCAATTACAAATCCTTAAACATTTGCTAATAAACTGTCACATACAGAGTCTTGAGTTTCAATTACGAAGCGTAGCGCGTCGATAGAGGTCACGAGGACCTCCACATTAACGGAGCCACGTGCGAGCGTCTTCAGCAAAACGCAGTTCTACAGCTACATGTACATGTGATACTCTGGAAATCACATTAAAGTGCCTGGCAGTCAGCGGTCTATACTACACTCGGTTCACAGCTGGCGGCCCCGGGCCTGTATGTGCGTCTTTACAAATGTAACTGCCATTCACTCACATCCATAATGCCTAAATACTCAACCTCATGTACTGAGTTTCAAACGTTCGCCGTTATAACTACAGTGTTTTGAGTGCCAGTAACAAAGCTAAGCACATAAAATGTAAATGCGATGAATAAAAACAAATTTTCAGGTCTTCTAACGGTGCGCTGATGTGAATGACATGCAAGGTGCCGGCCGCGGTGGCCGAGGGGACTGAGGCGCTCCAGTCACGGTCTGCACGGCCACTGCGGTCGGGGTTCGAATCCCCCTTCGGGCATAGATATTTGTGCCGTCCTTAGTCTTAGCTAGTTCGTAAGTAGTTTGTAAGCTTAGGGACTGATGACCCCGTAGTTAAGTCCCATAAGTTCTACAAACATTTGAACATTTGAACATGCAAGGTGCAGGCGGTTGCTTGTTTGTTTACTCACACAACCCGCTAGCCCGTCAGTTATTGTTTGGGCTGCACGTCTCATTCTACAGGTATGTCGCTGCCATTTGTCCATGACTGAACAGTAGCCCATTAGTGTACGGTTACCTAATGGATCAGAAACTCACTCTCTCCCTGCGCGTCGCGGTGGAGTAGCCGAGCGGTGTAAAGCACTTCGCGCGGAGCGCACGGTTGCTCGCCGTGGAGATTCGAGTCCTCCCTGGGGCATGGGTGTGTGTGTTTGTCCGTAGGTTAGTTTACCTTGATTTAAGTAGTTTGTAAGCAACGAACTAATGACCACGCAGTTTGGTCCGATAGATTTAATATATATATATATATATATATATATATATATATATATATATATATATATATGCGCCAACTTAAACGTACAAAATTATACAGTGGCAGCGGCGAAGCGTATATCGGTTCAACGGTAATTATATTACGAAAATACGTCATAAAATTATCATTGAACAACTCCCATTTTACGAACTCACCGACTATTAATATTTACCGCGGTTATGTAACACAGCCAATAAATGGTCACTTTGGATAACCACCACCACGAAATATAGAACCTACTGTGGAATAAAATGAGCGTATGTTTCCACGGAACAGACATTGCGTATAATCATGCCTCCGTTGCTCCAGACCTGCGACGGTAGGAATCATTCTTCAGAAGCATAAACTCATGTGATGTATGTGGCTCAATGTTCCCTTACAGCATCCCACTATGAATACTATATGCAGCGAGCAAGGAACATCATTTGAACGTGAGTGCAAAGGGGCGAAGGGTGCATTTTAATATGTTTTGATTACATGGAGTTATGCTTATCAAGCAACACGGTGAAGTCTGTGACTGCAGGATACACTAGGTGGGACTCATTTCCAAAGATGAATACAGCACATGGAACAAGTTTTATCGCCAGTGATTCAGAAACGCATTAAAAAATTAGGATTGGGATAAAAAAAACACTCACATAGGTGATTATTATTATTTACAGTAAACCAAGTGCTTCACAGCTAACTGCTCGAAGGTTGAGTTTCACGTGAGTGTTTTTCAAACTTTATGAAAAAAAAAAATTATTTCTTGTTTCCTGTCCGATATGACGCGTCATCTCGGCGTGAAAGTTCATTAATGCTGTTTGAGAGAAAGCGAAAAAATTGCTGTTAACTCTACTTGCAACTTAACTAATTAATAAACACAGAAATTAACTAATATGTTGTTGTTGTTGTTGTCATGGACTTCAGTCCGGAGACTGATTTGATGCAGCCCTCCACCCTACTCTATCCTGAGCAAGCCTCTTCATCTCCTCATAAGAATGGCAACCTACATCCATTTGAGTGTCTCTTGGTCTCCCTCTGCGATTTCCCCCTCCCTCTCCCCAACACAAACACACTTCTCTCCAATACTAAGTTTACGATTCCTCGATGTCTAAGAATGTGTCCTACCAAGCGATCCCTTCTTTTGGTCAAGGTATGCCAGAAATTCCTTTTCTCCCCAATCCTGTTTAGTACCTCTTTAGTTACGCGATCTACCCACTTAATCTAATAATATTCGACGTTAGCAAACTTCTCTTTTTCAAACACGCTTTTTTCCCATTGCCTTTTGCATTTTATATTCTCTGTGCTGCGACCGTAGTATGTTATTTTACTACCCAAGCAACAAAATTCATCTACCACCTTCATTATTTCTTTACCTACTCTAATTCCTTTAGCATCGCCTGATATTCTAAGACTGCATGCCATTACCATCGTTTTGCTCTTGTTAATATTCATTTTATACGCTCTCTTCAAAACACTGTCTATTCCTTTCAACTGCTCTTCCTGGACCTTTGCTGTCTTTGGCAGAATTACAATATCATCAGCAAAACGCAATGTTTTTACGAAGCGCGTCCAGAAAGTAAGTTCCGTTTGGTTATATAAAACGAACGGGTACAGATACAGAAAAAAAATTGATTGTACACAAATCTACAACTTTTAAACTACTTTTCTACATGGCCTCCGAAATTTTGTAGGCAATTGTCATAGCATGGCACAAGGTTTTGTGTGCCTTTTTTATATAATGTTGTCGCCTGTGTATTCAACCATGTGGTAACATGTTCTTTCAGCTCGTCATCATCGTTGGAGTGTTGTCCACCAAGGACAGATTTTAGGCGTAAGAAGTGGATAAGTGACAAAAGATTTTTTTTCACGATAATGCCTGACCTCACACACCGAAGGTGACCAAACAATTCTTACGGAAATTTCAATGGGGCCTGTTTGATCATCCTCCATACAGCTCGGACCTCTCTCCTAGCGACTTTCATCTCTTCTTACACCTAAAATCCGTCCTTGGTGGTCAACACTTCAACGATGATAAAGAACTGTTACCACATGGTTGAATACACAGGCGGCAACCTTCTGTGAAGTATGCATGCAAAAAATTGTGGCCCGCTATGACAAGCGCCTACAAAATTTCGGCAGTTATGTGGAAAAGTAGTTTAAGAGTTGTAGAATTTTGTGCAATAAAAATTTCTTCTGTATCTGTGTACAATTTAATTTTATTACCAAACGGAACTTACTTTCTGGACGCGCCTCGTATTTCTTCACCCTGAACTTTAATCCCTACTCCAATTTTTTTTCCTTTCTTTCCTTCACGGCTTGCTACAAATTGAATAACATTAGAGAAAGGCTACAACCTTGTCTTACTCCCTTCCCAACCAATGCTTCCTTTTCATGCCCTTCGACTCTAATAACTGCTATCTAGCTGTTGTACAAGTTGTAAATAACCCTAATTTTCCTGTATTTTACCTGTGCTGATTTCAGAGTGTGAAAGAGTGTATTCCAATCAACATTGTCAAAAGCTTTCTCCAAATCTATAAAAGCTAGAAATGTAGGTTTACCTTTCCTTAATCTATATTCTAGGATAAGTCGTAAAGTGATTATTACTTTCCGTGTTCCTACGTTTCTCCTAAATCGAGACTGATCTACCCCGAGGTCAGCTTCTCCCAGCTTTTCCATTATCTTGTAAATAATTCGTGTTATAATTTTGCAACCATGACTTATCAAACTAATGGTTCTATAATTTTCACACCTGTCTGCGCCTGATTTCTTGGATTGGGGATTATTACATTTTCTTAAAGTCTGAGGGTATTTCGCCTGTCTCATACGTCTTACACACCAGGTGAAAGAGTTTTGTCATGGCTGACTCTCCCCGAGACTTTAGTTGCTCTGAGGGAATGTCAGGGCCTTGTTCTTGCCTAGGTCTTTCAGAGCTCTGACAACATTTTTTATAAGTTCATTTCCTTTGTAGAGCTCCTCTATGTTCTCTTTCCATCTTTCAGCTTTCCCTCCTTTGCTGAGAACTGGTTTTCCTTCTGAGTTCTTGATATTCGTAGAGCTGTTTTTCTTGTCCCCAAGTGACCCTTTTATTTTCCTGTAGGCGGTATCGACTTTTCCCTAGTTATATATTCTTCTACAGGTTTGCATCTGACTTCTAGGCAGTCCTGCTTAACGATTTAGCAATTCCTGTCAATCACATGTCTTAGTCGTCTGTACTCCATTTTGCCTGCTTAATTTTCTGCACTTTAATATTTTCACCTTTCATCAACTGAATTTAGTATTTCGTTTGATATGCTTTGGTTTTTTTGTAGGTCTTGCCTTTCTACCTATTTGGTCCTTTTCTGTCTTCGCTATTTCATCTCTCAAAGCTACCCATTTCTCTTCTTCTGTTTCATTTTCCCCCATTTCTGTCAATTGTTGACTACAGTTCCCTCTGAATTTCTCAAGAACTTGAGGTTCCTTCAATTTATCCAGGTCCCATCTCTTTATTTTCCTACCTTTATGCAGTTTTTCCAATTTTAGTCTACAGTTCATGACCAATACGATATGGTCAGAGTCAATATCTGCTCCAAGGATATGTCTTATATTTTAAAACGTGGTTCCGAAATCTATGTCTTACCTTTATAAAATCTGACTGGTACCTTCTGGTGTCTCCTGCGTCTTCCACGTATACAACCGTCTTTCATGATTCTTAAAGCGTTTGTTATCATTAAATTATGTTCTGTGCAAAATTCTACCAGGCGGCTTCCTCTTTCATTTCTTTCCCCAGTCCAAATTCACCTACTCTTTTTCTTTCCCTTCCTTTTCCTACTACAGAATTCCAGTCCCCCATCGCAATTAAGTTTTCGTCTCCCTGAACTGTCAGAATAATTCCCTTTAACTCCTCATACATTTCTTCAATCTCTTATCGTCTGCAGAGCTAGTTGGCATATAAACCTGTACTGTTATGGTCGGCGTTGGCTTCGTATCTATCTTGACTATGATAATACGATCACTGTTTGCTCATAATAGTTTTCTTGCATTCCTATTTTATTTTTCATTGTTAGACGCACTCAAGGTACCCTCCGCTACCCACCGTTGGTTGGCTTGCGGAGTATGGATGTAGATGTAGATGTACTCCTGTGACACCCGCGACTGATTTTGTATTTATAGTTCTGTATTCATCTGACCAGAAATCCTGTTCATCCTGCCACCGAAAGTCACTAATCCCCACTATATCTAACTTCAACCTATCGATTTTCCTTTTGAAATTATCTAATTTTCCTAACCGATTAATGGATCTAACATCCCACGCTCCGACCCGTAGAATGCCAGTATTGTCTTTCCTTATGACGACATCATCCTGAGTAGTCCCCGCTCGGAGATCCGATAGGAGGACTATTTTACCTCCGGAATATATTACCCGAGAGGATGCCATCATCATATGTTCATACAGTAGAGCTGCATGTCTTCGGCAAAAGTAACGACTACTGTAGTTTCCCCTTGCTTTCATCCGTACGCAGTAACTGCATAGCAAAGCCATGTTAGCTGATGTTACATGGCCAGCCTGTAACTGCTGCCCCTCTTCAGGAACCACACGTTAGTCTGGCCTCTCCACAGATACCCCTCCGCTATGGTTGCACCTACGGTACGGCTATCTGTATCGTTGAGGCACGCAAGACACCCTGTATCATTTCTGTAACGCTGTCTCCCCTGTATCGTGACAATACGAAACGAGCTGCCCTTCTTTGGACCCTTTCGATATCCTCCGTCAAACCCACCTTATAAGGATCCCACACTGGGCAGCAATACTCCAAAAATGGACAGACAAGCGTAGTGTATGCAGTTTCCTTTGAAGTTCTGTTGCATGTTTTAAGGGTTCCTGCCAATAAAACGCAGTCTCTGGTTCGCCTTTCCCTTGACATTATCTACGTGTTCTTTCCAGTTTAAGTCTGAAGTAATAGTAATTCCTGGGTATTTTGTGGAGTTTACGGCCTTCACTTTTGATTGATTTATCTTGTAAACAAAGTTTAACGGATTTGTTTTCGTACTCATGAGGACGACTTCATACTTCTCATTATTTAGAGTCAATTGCCAATTTTTACACCATACTGATACCTTATTCAGATCGTTCTGCAGTTGGTTTTGATCTTCAGATGATTTTACTAGACCGTAAATGACGGCGTCATCTGCAAACAACCTAAGCGAGCTACTTAGATTTTCTCCTAAATCGTTTATGCAAATAAGGAACAGCAGAGGACCAATGACACTAACCTGTGGAACGCCCGATATTACCTCCTTTTAGTCGATGCTTTACCATCGATTACTACGAACTGTGTCATCTCTGACAGGATATCCAATCGCAAATTTGGGGCGATATACCATAACCACGCAATTTAATTAAAAGCCGTTTGTGAGTTACGCTGTCAAAAGCTTTCTGGAAATCAAGAAATACAGAATCGATTTGCGAACCCTTGTCGATAGCATCCATCAGTTCGTGTGAATAAAGAACTAGTTGTGTTCCGCATGAACGATATTTTCTAAATCCGTGTTGACCTTGGATCAATAGATCGTTCCCTTTGAGATAATTGAATATTTGTATATTTGAATACAGGATATGTTCCAAAACCCTGCTGCAAATTGACGTAAATGAAATAGGCCTGTAGTTTAGGGGTTACTCCGACTGCCTTTCTTGAATATAGATGTGACCTGAGCAACTTTCCAATCTTTAGGTACAGATCCTTCTTTGAGAGAGCGGTTGTATATGGCTGTTAGGTAAGGGGCTATCGCTTCAGCATAATCAGATAGAAATCTAATGGGTATACAATCCGGACCAGAAGACTTGTTCTTGTTAAGTGATTTTAGTTGCTGCACTACTCCGATGATATCTACTTCTACGTTACTCATTACGGCATCTGTTCGTAATTCGAAATCTAGAATATTGGTTTCGTCTTCTTTGGTGAATGAGTTTCTTAAAGCTATGTTTAGTAACTCTGCTTTAGTAGCGTTGTCATCGGCAGGATCGCCATTACTATCACGTAGTGAGGGTATTGTTTGTGTTTTGCCCCGAGTATATTTAACATATGACCAAAATCTCTTTGGGTTTTCAGTCAAATTTCGATAGCCCTTCCCACTTATTCCCAATTATCACCTCCATTCCGCATCCCGCTTACTCATGGGATCAACGCCTCCAGATACTGAGGAAGCGGATATAATGTGACACATTTGTTGACTTCCTCGCTGCCCCTTGATTCAAGGCTATCAGAGGATAATCAAACACTGACGTCTACAATATTTTATGTAAAGTACATTCAGTTTCATTTCATTTTACTTTACCCTCTCACCTCGCCCCCATGAAAGGGATTTCGCTCATGCTTGTCCCCTGGGTGGAGATATGTTTTCTTTTTTTATATTAACCATTCTAAGAATTTTATTAATTTTCTGAATTTGGCATAGGGAATACATGTTGCTATCAATTTCTAGTTGCCTATAGTGGAGAAGGTTATCACTTCCCTTCGACATGAGTATTATGTCTTCTCACTGACTTGCTTCTCTAGTAGACATAGGAGTTGGAGCACCCCTTTTAGAGGATTGTTTTAGTTTATTTGCAGGAAGTGTGCATCTTTCACTCTCATTCTTCACTGGATTTGTTTCATTAAGTTCCAGGAGGTAGAGACCCTACTACAGCTTTAAGCTTCCTTGTATACGTTTAAGGAGCTCTCATTGTTCACCTGTTACCAGAAAATATTAGTAATAAAAAAATTCCTCTATTTGTCATCCTTATTGACTTCGATTCCTTTCGTTCCAATAGGTAGAGGTCCTGCTGTAACTTTAAGTTTCCTGGTATACGTTTTAAGGATCTCTCCTGTTACCAGGATATTGCTTACTTTGGATTGGTTTATAAATAACAATACTGCTACCAGTCACGATTTTTTTTATTTATTTAGCACGACGCGTTTCGAGAAATAATTCCCATCTTAAAGTCTGTTTGTCTGTTTCATATTATTTATGATGTTTTGAGTGTGTGAGTTCCTTCTTCATTCTGCTGTCGTTGTTGTAATATATAAATACGCCCTATTTTACTTTTTGGTTATCTTTATATGGAGTTAATGGCGGAATGTTTTGAAAAGCTTTTTACTCACAGTTTTCGTCTGGTCCATCTGTGGCAGCTCTCACACATATCAAACATCACACACAATATTTTTGCACACAAGTACATCAGTTGTCACAAAAACTAACATGTATATAAATAAGCCGTTACAGAGATATTCTAAGTTTAAGTTTACCAAAGATACACTTTTACAGAGTATGCTACAAAGGAATCCTTAGCTGGATTTTATCAAAACAATATTTCCGTAGAGTATGCTGCGTTACTTATTTTACTTTTGTTCATTGTCCTAATTTATACATACTTACAATGGTGCTACGTTTGCACTTATCAACATTTTTATTTGAGTATGCTATCGAAACATCGGAAAAAATTTACTGATTAATTTTCCACTTTTTCATTTAATATTTTGTCTTCCTATTTTCTATAATGTGAATACACCTCCAGTTCTTCATATAAATACATTTTATGTCCTTTGACTAGTCGGTGGAGTACTTTACATTCTGCTCAATTTCTTTAAATGGTTGTCCTGTGTTTTTTATGTGTGTTGCTATTGCTGATGTTGTGTTTGTTGTTTGTGTAGGCTTTGAACAACATGACCTAAAGGCATATTTGATTAATCATCAGTATGATGTTACTTCATCTGAAACATATATATTACCATACCTGGACAATTAAGATTTGATGATTTTAATGTGTCGAAATTAGTCATCAATGTAAAAACAATGTATATAAGCAGTCTATGGAAAACAAAGATCTATTGAGAGATTCATAAATTACATTCAAGATCGCATCCTATAAAAACAACCCGAATAAGATGTCAGGTAATTATAAAGTATGAAAGTTATTTTATGTTAAAATTGCGGAGTTCCTCAAGTAACACTCATTATGAGTTGAATAGAACGTAGATTGTTCTATAATACAGTGTATCAATGATGAGCCGGCCGCGGTGGCTGAGCGTTCTGCGGCGCGTCAGTCACAGTCTGCACGGCCACTACGGTCGGGCGTTCGAATCCTCCGTCGGGCATGAATATTTGTGCCGTCGTTAGTATTAGGTAGATCATAAGTAGTTTGTAAGTTTAGGGACTGATGACCCCGTAGTTAAGTCCCACAAGCTCTACAAACATTTGATTTGATTAATGATGAATAAGCGCAAAATCTAAATATTGTTTCAGGAACCAATCCATAGGTAAAAGAACAAGATACAATACGCTATTGTGAAAAATTCGAAAAGAAGATCTACTGGTATACAAATTGTCTATAAAGTGGGATCTTTCCTAATGAGCATAATTCTCTTCTGAGTCTTGCCGGAAAGCGAACATTCGTTACAAAACAAATGTTTTTCTGTCGTAAATAATGTAGAAATAGGAAAATGTGTTCCTTTCCGGAAACAAAAAAACTTCGTACTACAATTTAAAAGAATACTAAGAAAATTAAAGAAGATTAAATTTGTGTCCTTTCAGATAACATAGTTTTGTTACGTTTCATGAGGAAGAGGGAGGGGGTCACCAGAAAACTTTTATTTGGAAGGGGGTCCCCATACAATGTTTACTTGGAAGGGGATCGCATATTCGGAAAGGTTGAAGGCCTCTACACATGTTCCGATTTGTCTTCCGACCGACCAATTGAACAGTCATCCAACCAAATTCGGAGTAGCCTATACACGTTCCGACCAACTGCACGCAGCGATTGCAACGGCTTCCTTTTCTGGTGTCTCGTTGACAAACTGTTTTTGTGCAAGTTCAAGACTTTGTTAAGCTTAAGGGAGTCAACTGCGGGGTCATCAGTCCCTAAACTTACAAACTACTTATGAACTAGCTAATACGAAGGACTGCACAAATATCCATGCCCGAGGGGGGATTCGAACCCCCGACCGTAGTGGCCGTGAGACTGTGACTGGCGCACCGCAGAGCGCTCGGCCACCGCGGCCGTCAACTGTTTTTGTTTTCGCGTGTTCGCTGTACACACAGCAGACGATCGCAGGCAGGAGGTTGGTCGGGTAACGCTACACACGGTACAATTTGTCAGGTGGAGTAGTTTTGGAGGCGGGGGGGGGGGGGGGGGGGGCGGTTTCGGATGTCAGACGATCAGCCCGACCAGCCCGACCAGCCATCCGACAAGAAAAGTTGGTCGGGAAGCGCTTACGTCCAATTTATCTGACCGCTGATATACTGGTCCCGACAAATCGGAACGTATGTAGGGGCCTAGAGAATACAGATGTAGAAGATTCGACGGTCGGAAAGCAGTAGACGGCAAGTGGTTGTGTAGACAGGACCTAGTGTAAAGGCGGCTGCAGCAGGAAGCGCCGGCGCCTGTATCGTTTTTTGGGTGTCAGGAGAGTGTGGCATGGAGAGGCGACGTCCCCGGTGCTGGCTGCGCGCTGCAAGCCTTTGTGGGGCGGAGAGCAGCGCCGATATAAGCTGACGTCAGCGGCGAGGAGAGGCGAGGCGACCGTTGAGCGAGGCGAGGCGAGGCATCGGCGGGCCCGCATTCCTGCCCGCGCAGACCCAAGGTCGCGACGCCCGATTCAAACCCGCGAACCCGCGCTGGCGCTCCGGCTGGCCGGCGATCCACGCCGCTGCACGAGGAACCTCACCACGTAGGGTAGCCGGATTTTGTTGCTAGCGACAGCGGAGGACCGAGGGTCAGATTCTGGAGGGGGCACAGGTCACTGTTTGTGGTTTCTATCCCGCCCCCTTCCCTTCTAGAAAAGTACACATTGGTATCATACTCCCTTTCAATGTATCGGGTTATCAAAAGGTCAGTGTAAATTTGAAAACTTAATAAATCACGGAATAATGTAGATACATAGGTAAAAATTGACACACATGGTTGGAATGACATGGGGTATTATTACAAAAAAAAAAGAAAAAAAAAAAAAAAAAAAAAAAAAAAAAAAAAAAGAAAAAAAGAGAGAGAGAGAGAGAAAAAATTGTTCAAAAGTGTCTGACAGATGGCTTTTCATCTGATTAGAAAAGCAATAATTAGCATAACAAATTAAGACAAAGCAAAAATGATAGTCTTTACAGAAAGTACTCAATATGTTCACCATCATTCCTCAACAATAGCTGTAGTCGAGGAATAATATTGTGAACAGCACTGTAAAGCATGTCCGGAGTTATGGTGAGGCATTGGAGTCGGATGTTATCTTTCAGCATCTCTAGAAATGTCGGTCGTTCACGATACACTTGCGACTTCAGGTAAACCCAAAGCCAATAATCGCAGGGACTGAGGTCTGGGGACCTGGGAGGCCAAGCATGACGAAAGTGTCGGCTGAGCACACGATCATTATTACCAAACGACGCGCAAGAGATCTTTCATGCGTCTAGCAATATGAGGTGGAGCGCCATTCTGCATAAAAATCGTACGTTCCAGCAGGTATTTATCAGCCAGGCTGGGGATGATGGATTCTTTAACACATTGGCGTACCTCTCATCCGTCACGGTAGCAGTCACTGAACTTCGTGTCTTTTTTTATTAATTTATTTATTTATTTTGCTTCTAATAAAACACTATGTCATTCCAAGCATGTGTGTCAATTTTTACTTCTCTATCTACATTATTCCGTGATTTATTAAGTTTTCAAATTTATGCTGACTTTTTGATCACCCAGTATATACAGAATGTCCGACTCAACTCCTTCAAAATGTTCAAATGTTTGTATAGTCTATGGGACTTAACTACGGGGTCATCAGTCCCTAAACTTACAAACTACTTACGAACTAGGACGGCACAAATATCCATGCCCGAGGGGGGATTCGAACCCCCGATCGTAGTGGCCGTGCAGACTGTGACTGAAGCGCCTCAGTCCCCTCGGCCACCGCGGCCGGCTCAACTTCACCCCGGATATCTCTGAAATAGCTATTGAAAAACGACTTTCACGGTCATGAACGTACGCCAGGGGCTTATGAAGGTAGGTATTATGAGACAGTCTAAAACATGAAGAATTATTATTATCAACGCAAACTTATGTTTTTTTTTTGTATGGATACACCATATCATTTCTTAAGCAATCAATAGCATGAAAAACCACAAAAAGAATGGCGTTTGTTGCGTCGCCATGCGTCGATTACATCCGGAGAAACTGCGAAGCGAAGTTGACTTTTGAAATACATGAGGCGCGGTACAAGCGCGCGTCCGAGATTCAACCGTGAATCTCGCTTGCTGGCAGACGTGAAACTGGCGTAGTAAGCAGAGTAAGGTGTTTAGTTATTATGACCTTAATTATGACCTTTTCTCCGAAAACTTGAATGCCCTCAAATGAAATTTTAACCGGCCGCGGTGGCCAAGGTGACTGAGGCGCTCCAGTCACGGTCAGCACGGCCACTACGCTCGGGGGTTCGAATCCCCCCTCGGGCATGGATATTTGTGCCGTCCTAGTTCGTAAGTAGTTCATAAGTAGTTTGTAAGTTTAGGGACTGATGACCCCGTAGTTAAGTCCCATAAGCTTAACAAACATTTGAACATTGAAATGAAATTTTAGCATCCTGAAAATCCTTTTTAACTTGTCTGACCATTTATAATACGATTTTGTTTTTGAAACAAATCACTTTATGCGATGAGTACGTTGTTGGAGGTAAATTTTGGTGTAATAATATCTAATAATTTGTTTACACGGGTAAATAGCACGTCTCGTCGACAAAAATGCAACAGTTCTTCAGAATGATAATGAAGGAACTACAGTTCCGTAAAATACAGTTTTTGAAAAATATGTCTCCAAATCTTTGAAAATTACATCTGTCACATAGTTAATTTACAAACTATAATAGGATTCTTGACAACGTCATGATCTGCACAGTGTGAAATCAAAGTGTGCATTCAGTGTTTGACTTTGCACTACGACTGGAATTTGGTATGCGGACTGTGGTATGTGGGTGTGATAAGGAGAGAAGTGCTGATTATTTAAGTCGCCTATGTGCAAGGGGGTGGGGGGATGGGAAGCGAGTGTTAGAAAAGGCTTGGATATAAGTGAACAATACACAACGAGGATATCTGAAGTGGTTAATGTGACCAATGAAAGTAAATAAAACTATTTCAAAACATAAATATTCGCGAAATTTCCATATACACTTAATATGCAAAAACAAAAAAATATGTCTACAAAAGAAAAACAGTTTTTTTTGGGGGGTGGGGGGAGGGTCACGGCCCTCATGACCCTTCTCCTGTACCCGCCACTGGCTAACGAACCGGGACGCGTCTCTAAAAATAACTAACAACAGCCATAATTTGCCGGGACACTTTTCTTAATGTTAAAAAAGTGAAATATTTGTGCAAATTACTGCTGTATTCAACTGCCTTAGTAAAATAAATAAATAAATGAACACTTTATACTGTAATTAATTTAATGAAACCCGGTGGAGGGCATTCAGATGGTAATAATATTTTACAATGTTATTAATGGTAACATAAGAATTTTCCTATTTTGAAACATTAATAAGAGATTCAAAATTGTCCACAATATGCTGAGGTGCAAATTTCACATAATTTGCTATCCTACACATCACATTTATCTGAATTCTGAGCTTTGCGGAGAAGATCTTTCCGCTGTATGAGGTACTGATAAAACTAAGAGCAACTCATTTAATAATAATAAAACATTATCGTTGGCACTTGTAAACTGTTTCGTTCCTCAGTCCATTGCTCGTTTGCATTATGCCCTGGAATACTGAAGACGAATTCCCACAGACTCAGCAACCGAGACTAATATTCTTCACATCCAATCTGCCGAAATAAATAGGTCCATTTCTCCTGACATGATTTACTAGCACAGTTATCGCAATTTTGGTTGATTTCTGATTAAGTGAAGTGCTTGAGTAAAGAAAACTGGTCGAACAGTAAACTATCATTTACCTTGTACAAATGTTTTTGTCCTTGTCACATTGCTCCACTCAAATCCCGTGTCCAGCAACATCCATTTAAAAGTGGAAAACTCTTTGAGATTTGTTAACCATTTTTCTAAACAAGCTGTACACGTTTCACAAAACTGTATTACGTCAATATGAAATTTTTGAATTTCACTAGTTAATGCAACCTTACTCTTCTCCAAGAGAGATGTCACTTTGAGTGGAATGAAAGTTTCCATTTTTCTTTACCGGGCGGTTTCAAGGGGAGGGGCGGGGGGGGGGGGGGGGGAGGCGAAGAGTCCTTCGCTCCAGAGCGTGCTATCATTGCACTGAGTTTTCAAAACTGTGAGACCTTTTTTTGATTGGGCGTGGCGTTAAATGGTACTCAAGTTTAGATGACAATGAGAATTCTTGGAGATTTGTTTACGTTGGTTCTCGACGAATTCAACTGAATGTTGACTCCAATGTGTAGGCGTTATCGCAAAAATATTGGCCAATGTTGGCTCCAGTGTTGGTAACAATGTGCGGACGCGGAATAAAACTTTCGGCATCCAAGAAAGAGGCCGATGGACCGACCACGTGATTCTTTCATGAAAACTTTTTCTAAAAACTAAAACTTTATCCCATTATTGGATCGCAATAAAGAAAAGTATTGAGAACTCGCAACTATGGCCTTGAAGGCGTAATTAACAATTAATAATAATTTGAAACAAAGTTGAAACACACTTTTGTGGAAAACGATTTACACATAAAACTATTAAGCTTCTATCCAGATATAGAACCTATCATTAACACCACTACTAAGCAATAAAAATTTTATTGACCTAATATCTAAAATGTGTAAAATAAATGTCTTATTTGACAAAATGTTTTCTTTTCTTAGACAATATTGAGAAAAGAAAACATTTTGTCAAATAAGACATTTATTTTACACATTTTAGATATTAGCTCAATAAAATTTCTTAGACAATATTGCCACTCCCATGAACCACAGACATTGCCGAGGTGGGGTGGCTTGCGTGTCTCAACGATACAGATAGCCGTGCCGTAGGTGCAACCACAGCGGAGGGGTATCTGTGGAGAGGCCAGACAAACGTGTGGTTCCTGAAGAGGGGCAGCAGCCTTTTCAGTAGTTACAGGGGCAACAGTCTGGATGATTGACTGAGCTGGCCTTGTAACATCAGCTAATGTGGTTTTGCCACACAGCTACTGCGAACGGCTGAAAGCAAGGGGAAACTACAGCCGTTTCCTTTCCCGAGGACATGCAGCTCTACTGTATGAACATATGATGATGGCATCCTCTCGGGTAAAATATTCCGGAGGTAAAATAGTCCCCCATTCGGATCTCCGGGCGGGGACTACTCAGGAGGATGTGATCATCAGGAAAGACAATACTGGCATTCTACGGGTCGGAGCGTGGTATGTTAGATCCCTTAATCGAGTAGGAAAATTAGAAAATTTAAAAAGGGAAATGGATAGGTTGAAGTTAGATATAGTGGGGATTAGTGAAGTTCGGTGGCAGGATGAACAGGATTTCTGGTCAGGCGAGTACAGGATTATAAATACAAAATCAGTTGGGGGTATCACAGGAGTAGGATTGATAATGAATAAGAAAATAGGAATGCGGGTAAACTACTATGACCAGCACAGCGATCGCATTATCATTGTCAAGATAGATACGAAGCCAACACCGACAACAGTAGTACAGGTTTATATGCCAACTAGCTCTGCGGATGATGAGGAGATCGAAGAAATATATGAGGAGCTAAAGGAAATTATTCAGACAATTAAGGGAGAGGAAAACTGAGTTGTTATGGGAGACTGGAATTCTGTAGTAGGACAAGGAAGGGAAGGGAAGATAGTGGGTGAATATGGTCTGGGCAAAAGGAATGAAAGAGGAAGCCGCCTGGTAGAATTTTGCACGGAACATAATTTAGTTATAACAAACACCTGGTTTAAGAATCACAAAAGAAGGTTGTATACGTGGAAGAGACCAGGAGACACCGGGAGATACCAGATAGATTTTATAATGGTAAGACATAGATTTCGGAACCAGGTTTTGAAGTGTAGGACATACCCAGGGGCAGACATAGACTCTGACTATAACTTGTTGGTTATGAACTGTAGGCTGAAACTGAAGAAACTACAGAAAGGTAGGAAAATAAGGAGATGGGACCTAGATAAATTGAAGGAACCTGAAGTTCTTAAGAATTTCAGAGGGAGCTTCAGGCAACAATTGACAGAAACAGGGGAAAATAAAACAGTAGAGGAGGAATGGGTAAAATTGAGAGATGAAATAGTGAAGGCAGCAGAGGACAAGATAGGTAGGAAGGCAAGACCTACAGAGAATCCTTGGATATCACAGGAGATACTAAATTTAATCGATGAAAGGAGAAAGTATAAAAATGCAGTAAATGAAACAGGCAAAATGGAGTACAGACAACTAAGAAATAAGATTGACAGGAAGTGCAAAATGGCTAAGCAGGAATGGCTAGAAGGCAAATGCAAGGATGTAGAAGAATGTATAAATAGGGGAAAAATAGATACAGCCTACCGGAAAATAAAAGAAACATTTGGCGATAAGAAAAACAGCTCTATGAATGTCAAGGACACTGATGGAAAACCAGTTCTCAGCAAAGAAGGGAAAGCTGAAAGATGGAAAGAGTATATAGAGGGGCTCTACAAAGAAAATGAACTTCGAGACACTATTGTAGGAAGGGAAGAGGATGTAGATGATGATGAAATAGGAGATACTATACTGAGAGATGAATTTGACAGAGCACTGAAAGATCTAAGTCGAAACAAGGCCCCTGGAGTAGATGATATCCCGTCAGAGCTACTGAAGTCTCTGGGAGAACCAGCCATGACAAACTTGTTTCACATTGTGTGTAAGATGTATGAGACAGGTGAAGTACCCTCAGACTTTAAGAAAAATGTTATAATACCCATTCCAAAGAAAGTGGGTGCAGACAGGTGTGAAAACTACAGAACCATCAGTTTAATAAGTCATGGATGCAAAATATTAACACGAATTATATACAGAAGGATGGAAAAGCTGGTAGAAGCCGACCTCGGGGAAGATCAGTTTGGGTTCAGGAGAAATGTAGGAACACGGGAGGCAATACTCACTTTACGGCTTATCCTAGAAGATAGATTAAGAAAAGGCAAACCAACATTTCTAGCTTTTGTAGATTTGGAGAAGGCTTTTGACAATGTTGATTGGAATAAACTCTTTAAAGTTCTGAAGCAAGCAGGAGTAAAATATAGGGAGCGTAAGGTTATTTACAACTTGTACAAAAACCAGACAGCGGTTGTCAGAGTTGAAGGGCATGAAAGGGATGCAGTGGTTGGGAAGGGAGTAAGACAGGGTTGTAGCCTTTCCCCAATGTTGTTCAATTTGTACATTGAGCAAGCTATAAAGGAAAGCAAGGAGAAATTTGGAGAAGGAATTAAAATTCAGGGCGAACAATTAAAAACATTGCGTTTTGCCGACGACATAGTAATTCTGTCAGATACAGCAAAGGACCTGGAAGAGCAATTGAACGGAATGGACAGTGTGCTGAAAGGTGCATATAAGATGAACATTAACAAGAGTAAAACTAGGGTAATGGAGTGCAGTGTAAGAAAATCAGGTGAAGCTGAAGGAATTAGATTAGGTAACGAAACAATAAAGGAGGTAGATGAGTTTTGTTACTTGGACAGTAAAATAACAAATGATGGTCGCAGTACAGATGATATAAAATGCAGAATGTCAATCGGTAGAAAGGCGTTTTTGAAAAAGAGAAATTTGTTAACATCGAATATTGATTTAAACCTAAGGAAGTCCTTTCTGAAGGCATTTGTATGGGAGTGAAACATGGACGATAAGCAGTGTGGACAGAAAGAGGATAGAGGCTTTTGAAATGTGGTGCTACAGAAGAATGCTGAAGATTAGGTGGGTGGATCGCGTAACTAATGAGGAGGTACTGAACCGAATTGGGGAGAAAAGAAATTTCTGGCATACCTTGACTAAAAGAAGGGATAGATTGGTAGGACACATTCTTAGACATCAAGGAATTGTGAATTTAGCGTTGGAGGGAAGTGTGTGGGGTAAAAATCGTAGAGGGAGACCAAGAGACGCGTATAGTAAGCAGATTCAAGTGGATGTGGGTTGTCGTTCTTATGAGGAGATGAAAAGGCTTGCTCAGGATAGAGTAGGGTGGAGAGCTGCATCAAACCAGTCTCTGGACTGAAGACCACAACAACAACAGACAATATTGCCCTTGCCTTTTCCAAAATTTTACTCAGCAAAGCAATCGACTTTCATTGTCATGTTACATATAGTTGTTGTGTTACTATTAGTTGTTGGGTAGTAGCTGTAGTGGTGATACTGGTCGCGAAATTTTTTTAGAGGCATATTGTGGGTCCCATTAATAAAAAGAATGGGCACCACTGGTCTGATGAATGGATGGATACACAAAGTGTCCCATTTTAATATATACTGGCCGATATCTACGGAGCCGCACATTTCTACAAAAAAAAAAAAAGTCTCCAGTAAAAGCTGTAAGATTAAAAAGGAGTCGTAGAAGGGTTATTTAGAAATGACCTTTAAACGTCTTTTCAAGGTCAAACCACGATTTTTTTTTGAATGGTAACCCCCATTTTTTCACATATTCGTTTTCTATATGAAAAATACGTATTTTTTAGGGAAATTTGTGTTTCGAAAATTTTGTGGTTTGTAGCCAGGGGTCATTGTGTTTCCCAGATTACCAGTATATAGACAACGAAGTGATACGGGGAAAAATTTCCAGTGACAATCTTGAATGGTTTCTCAACTCTGCCCAAAGGTAAAATTTTGGTGAACTTGAAATTCTGCATTAGAGATAACCTGAAAGTGAATACTGTTTCACGGGGTGTCACTAGAAATTTAGGATGTCAGATACCTGATCGACTGCCCACTGAAGGCACATTTGCACACTCTGCCGAAAATTGGTCTCGACATCATTCAGTATCTAATCACATTTTCTAGTGTCGTCGGGGGAGTGAAATACACCTGCTACTTCACACCTCCCCATAAGGAAAAGTCCAATAGTTTTACGTCTATCGATCTTGGCGGAAATTGACGAATTGCCGCGGGGAAGTGGCCTGAACGCTTTAAGGCACCTTGCTGCGGAGCGCGCGGTTACTCGCCGTCGGAGGTTCGAGTCCTCCCTTGAGCATGAGTGTATGTGTTGACCTTAGCATAACATAGGACTTTACTGCGTTTAAGTCCTTTAGATTTAGAAACATGTGAAAGTATGATTCACGTATTGCACTACGGATGCTAATCCATCGATTCGGGTAAGTAGCATTAACAAAGTACCTTGTGACAGTTGAGGCCTGATGTGCAGGGGCGCCATCATGTTGAAACCACATCCGTGCTCGTATGTTGAGAGGGAGGGGGAGGCACCAGATTCTCGAGAATAAGCGCTGAGAATCCTTCAAGATCTCCCTTCGCTGTCGAGAGATTGGTAACTTGGGAAACTTCAAACTGGCGACAAACCATTGGTGTTTCGAATTTTTCACGTAGAGTACGAACATGGAAAGAAACTTTCAAAAATTGAACTCGGTTTGATCTTGAGAGCAGATTTCGAGATAACCATTCCAGGATCCCATTCGAACCTTACAACTTTTAGTAGACTTTTTTTGCCGAATTGTGCCGCTTCAGAGATATCGGCCGGTATAGATTAAAGTGGGACACTCTGTATAACTATATCCCGATTAATATAGCTCGGTACTTGATACACCACTCGATGTAGATACTTTCCTTTGAAGAGAACTCTCAGCGGCACGTCTGCACTCGCCGATGCCAAACTGCTACAGGTGGTCGATTCATTTCCAGTTCCTTCTGCGGGTTTCTTTCTTGGTGTGAAACGTTCCAGATTCATGGCTTTGTTTGCTTTACGAGTATTTCGCATTTCATCAGATAAGACAACCATACCGAAAACAATATACGCTTAAAATGTTCAAATGTTTGTAAAGCTTACGGGACTTAACTACGGGGTCAACAGTCCCTAAACTTACAAACTACTTATGAACTACTTGCGAACTAGGACGGCACAAATATCCATGCCCGAGGGGGGATTCGAACCCCCGACCGTAGTGGCCGTGCAGACCGTGACTGAAGCGCCTCAGTCCCCTCGGCCACCGCGGCCGGCAATATAAGCTTAACAATGTTAACAAAATACAGGGCAAATACCGCAAACGTGACCGTCCTAGTATACTGATATGTACAGAATTATTCAGAGCATAGAGTATTGTGTATGATTTATCGAAGTAGTTTTTTTTCATTGAATTATGCGTATCAAAATTGTAAATTATGTTTTAGGATAAATATCTTAAAATGTATAAAAATTGAGGTGTTTGTGCCTGTATTTCACTCTGCAGCCAAAACTACTTATCACAAGTAGGTATCAGTCTCCCTTTGTGCACTATGGTGGCAGAGGGTTGATAAAGATAAGGGGCTGAAAGATATAGGAGTTGAAAGTTACTGACTTATATAAAATTCTACTTGTGGGAGTCAATATTTTGCTCTTCAGCAAAATCTACACAATGGAGACGAACAATTTGTATTGTTTCGAAAAACTTACGGGTATGCTGCCAGGTACCAAAATCGACGACGGCCGATATTTCGGCAGGAGACCACCCTGCACATTGCGTCCTCACTGCAGTTTCGCCTTGAAAATGGCAGGGCGGTCTCCTGCCGAAATATCGGCCGTCGTCGATTTTGGTACCTGGCAGCATACCCGTAAGTTTATCGAAGTTGTTATTCGCCAGGAGAAATTAAGAAATTTGTATTGTTGTAGTACGAAGTCTCCCGTTGCACAACATAGCAGTTCCGTGTCGATAGCTACAAGAGGGTGGAAGATATAGTTGTTGAAAGTCGTCAGCTTATAGAAAATTCGGACTGAAGACTAGCGATGACTTTTGACACTATAATAGCTTGAAACTTGAAATTGTCTACCTGTTCTTTGTTCCTCCTATTTGGCACCTAATCTGTTTAAATCTCTTTCCCACAGACATTACTTTTGTTTTGGAGATGCTGATCTTCATATCATAATCCTTGCTCCTCTGATCGAGCTCTGAAATATTAGTTTGCAACCTTTCAATCGAATCGGCCATTATAACTAAGTCATCTCCATATGCGAGACTGCTTATTTTGTTTTCACCTATTTTAATCCCGCCCTGCCAGTCTACTGTTTTCAACATATGATACATGAATAGTATGAACAACAGTGGTGCCTGGTTACAGCGTTGTCTTACCCCTGAAACTACCCTGAACCATGAGCTTAATTTGCCATCTACGAAACTGCTGTCTGACAGTCTACGTAAAGCCCTTTAATTGCCTGCAGAAGTTTGCCTCCTATACCATAATCTTGTAGAACTGACAGTAGCTTCTTCCTAGGAACACGGTCATAAACCTTTTCTAGATCTATGAAACATAGATACAATTCCCTGTTCCACGCATAGCACTTTTCCATTACCTCCCGTAAGCTAAAGACCTGGCCATGACAGCCTCTAAGAGGCCTAAACCCACACTGATTTTCATCTAACTTGTCCTCAACTAATACTCGCACTCTCCTTTCAACAATACCCGAGAATATTTTGCCTACAACGCTAATTAAAGAGATACCTCGATAGTTGTTACAATCTTTTCTGTTTCCATATTTGAAAATTGGCGTGATTACCGCTTTCGTTCAGTCAGATGGAACCTGTCCCGATTCCCACGCCTTTTCAATTATCCTGTGTAACAATATGACACCTGATATTCCACTGTATTTGACAAGTTCCGGCGTAATTTCATCCGCTCCAGCCACATTATTGCACTGTAATCTACTGACCATTTTCTCCACTTCCTCAAATGAGATCCTGTTTCCATCGTCGTTCCTATCACATTCTATCTGAAAATCTGACACATCAATGAATGTTTCACCTACATTGAGCAATTCTTCAAAATATTCCCTCCATCTGCTAAAGGCATCCACAGGATTGACTAGCAGCTTTCCTGACCTTTCCAAAACACTTGTTAATTCCTTCTTCCCTCCTTTTCGAAGATTGCTAATTACGCTCCAAAATGGTTTTCCAGCAGCTTGACCCAGAGTTTCTAGCTTATTTCCAAAGTCTTCCCATGATTTATGCTTGGAGTCTGCAATTATCCGTATGGCTTTGTTTCTTTCTTCAACATAACTTTCTCTGTCTGCCTGATTTCTAGTATGGAGCCATTTTTGAAATGCCTTCTTTCTCTTTTTACAGGCTGCCTTGACTGTGTCATTCCACCAGGCTGTCTGCTTCTTCCTACCTTTACATACTACTGTTCCAAGACATTCTCTAGCTGCTTCCACTAGTGTGTCCCTGTACCTTGACCATTCCTCTTCCAGTGACTGTAAATCATTACATTCAACTAACTGGTACCTTTCCGAAATCATTGCTATGTATTTCTGCCTAATTTCTTGGTCTTGAAGCTTCTCCACTCTTATCCTTCTACACATGGACCTGACTTTCTGCTCTTTTGTCCTCCCAAAACCAATTTACCTGCAGATTAAATAATGATCAGTATCGTCAAAGAACCCCCGGGGGAAAACACGTGTGTCCTTAACTGTCTTCCTGAACTCCTGGTTTGTTATTAGTCAATGACAGATCGGCTTCCTCTTCCTTCCCAAGTATAGCGGTGAATGTCCTTATGCTTAAATAAGGAGTTTGTGATAACTAAGCCCATACTGGAGCAGAAATCAAAGACCTGTTTTCCGTTCCTGTTGGCCTCCATATGCTCTCCAAACTTACCCATAACCTTTTCATTACCTTCTGTTCGATTTCCTATCCTGGCGTTGAAATCACCCATGAGTAAAACACTATCCTTATCCTTCACTCTAACAACTACGTACTAAGTGCGTTGTAAAATGTGTCCATCTCATCTTGATCTGTCCCTTCACAGGGTGAATACGCTGCCACAATCCTAATTTTCTTGCTAGAGATGGACAAATCTATCCACATCAGTCGTTCATTTACATACCTTATTCCAATTATGCTGGGTTTCATTGCTTTCCTTATGTAAAACCCTACACCCCACTGTGCTCTTCCTACTTTGACTCCTGACAGGTAGACCTTGTATTATCCGACTTCGTTCTCTTTCTCTTACTCGAAGCCTCCGCCACCTCTACTTCTTCCCAGTGTAATCCCCATTGATATTAATAGCTGCCCATTTCATTCCAGATCGTTTGCCAAGTCATATCGGAGAAGTCCCTGGTTTGTCAATCATCTCCAAAGGTCCGAGGCATTTTACTCTGATTGTTGCCACTGTAGATATCTTTAAAAAAAATTTAACTCACTACTGTGTGAAATTTACTTCAGCTGAAAAAAATTACAGCCATATACAACAAACAAATATTCCGTATGTCAAAACTCTGAAGTCAGCGTAGTTACGTCAGTTAATCCGCATTTTTACTATTTTTATCTGTAATAACACACACGACTGCTCACTCGTTTACAGTATAGAAATATTCGATGGGACTTCACTGACACCAATTGTGCTGTATACGGCTTTCCCAGTCTAGTAATATATGTCTGTGGTTCTCCTTTACTCCTTTACTCAAGTAAATTTTATTCACAAAGTGTCATTCCAGTGGCTAGAAAAATTGGTGCACGTCATGCAGAGCACGATGAGTCTTACGATCAGTGTGTGGGATAGCATTATCCTGTTGCGAGAACGTCAGACGAACGGATCTGACAACATTCTGCAGAACCGAGCGCTAGTCTCCATAAACAACAACTGTCAACGAGAGTTGTAGCTTATCGTACCCCACACCATAAGGCCCGGGGTGGAACCAGTGTGTCTCGGACGAATGCACTCGACGAGACAGCTCCCGGCAGATATACGTCGCACGTGCAATCGATCACCACTTCCGTGCAGACAGACCTGCTTTCTTCGTTGAAGGCCACTGCCTTACATTCTCTGACGGCACCTGCGAGCCTCGCTCGTTGATGTACCGAGATTGTGAGACATGCTAGAGGCGTTCGTCCGGAATGCTACGATTAATGACCTGTTGGTAACGGTTCGTTTTGACACTTCCGGGCTCAGAAACCCTCTTAACCTATGCTATACGATCTGCCACTCTTGCCCTTACAATAGGGCGAGCTGGGAGCACGTATTTGCTCCGTGGATGTCCAGAACCTCGTATACGGGTGTGTGAATGTTTACGTGACCCTTTCGACCAGCATCGTTGCACTAATTCTGTAGTACGTCCAACTTGTGTGGCAATTCTAAATTCAGATGTAAAATAATCTCGTGAAAAACATCTCTTCGGTTGCGAAGAATTTGGTAAAATTTTTACTTTACTATGGTTTCGGCTTCACTAGGGGAGCTTTCATCAGAAGTTTACTACTGATGAAGGCTCCCCTAGTGAAGCCGAAACCAACGTAAAGGAAAAATTTTACGAAATCTTCCGCAACCGACGAGCTGTTTTTCAAGTGATTATTTCATATTTTGACGAACGGTTGCTGTCTTTAACAGCCATATTTAAAATTGTATAAATTCAGATGTTTGTAAAACTAATGGGGCTTACCTTCTGCGATTATGAGTCCTTCGTGATACAAACTACTTTAACTTATACGAAACACCACACACACACACACACACACACACACACACACACACACATGCCCGAGGGAGGACTCAAACCTCCGACGGCTAACAACCGCGTGCTCCGCAGCAAGACGCCTTAGAATGCTCAGCCACTCTACCGCGGCTGTGCCAATTCTCTGAAAGGACGATTCGATAATTTGACCCCTTTGAAAATCGCTCAGTTGGTTGTAGGAGGCACGAGTGCATCTCCGTGTCACGTCGCCTGTTTGTCGGCTTCACACGTTGATATCACACTCAACCTTATGGCTGGAAACATTCCCGATTAAAGGCTACACAGAGATAAACTCTGGCAGTTGTGTCGCTACAGAATCGATAGGCGACGACGTGGTAACCACGGATACTGGAATAGACGGTAGGGGTCAACCGCCGGATGCGAAGTCGTATGCCGCGCCACTGACGTCACCAGGACACCAGCACAGTTTTCCCAAGCGAACATAGCGTTGCTATTATGAGTGTATCTCCACGGAAATGGTTTCCCACTGGTTCTTTATGGTTTGTGTATTAAATAGTTGTAAGTAATAAGTAATGGCTTATTAGTAACGATGGTGTGTTGTGCTGTTGCGTGCTGTACGAACCACGGCAGACAGAAGAATGCGGTATTTCACAGATTTCCGAGAGGTAAAGAGGTCAGGTTAAAGTGTAAGCAATTAGATGGTTTCAACCCTGATACTGGTCGAGTATGTTCAGAACATTTAAAAAAGTCTGATTATGTCCGAGACTTGAAAAATGAACTTTTAAACGTTCCGCTGAAATGTATATTAACGGCAGATGCGGTACCTACTTAGAAGCTGCCTAAGTGCATCGACGCAGTCAAGATGGGGGGCTGGAACACTTGCCCAGAGTGACACTTTCCCAGAGTGACACTTGCCCAGAGTGACACTTGCCCAGAGTGACACTTGCCCAGAGTGATATTTGCACAGAGACTGGGGCTTCTGCCGGGCTATCCGCCTTTCCACAGGTACAGGCGCACTAACAAGTCCAGCAGTTCAGCACAGACGCTCCAGCGTGCTGGCTGGCGCTCACACCGCTCCACTTGAGCAACCGTGTATCGCTTAGAGGTGGCTCACTAAATATCTTTTTAAGACTGTTGTGGTGATTTCGATCACGCGCAGACAGGGGAGCATCCAAGTACGTAACATCGTCTTGCGACTGTTACAGCCTTAGGAAAATTGCCGTTTTTGTACGAAATTTAAATTCAAATGTTCAAATGTTTGTTAAGCTTAAGGGACTTAACTGCGGGGTCATCAGTCCCTAAACTTACAAACTACTTATCAACTACCTTATACTAAAGACGACACAAACATCCATGCCCGAGGGGGGATTCTAACCCCCCACCGTAGCGGACGTGCAGACTGTGACTGGCACGCCGCAGACCGCTCGGCCACTGCGCCCGACAGAAATTTAAATTGACAAATTACATTGTAATTTTATTTCAATATTGAACTTAAAAACAAACAGAATATCAATTAAGATTGTTTTCCTTTTCACTAAAGGATCAATGTCTGATACCACTGTTCCAGAAATGATAATTCGAAGACAAGCTCTTAGTTGATATCTGCCAGTGACCTTCTGTATCTGAATTTAGTACTTTACGTAAAAAAAAAAAAAAAAAAAAAAAAAAAAGTAACATGTACATGCAAATCTAAACATCGACATAATCGTAGTTGCAAATTTACATGGTAAAACTTAGGTCTAAGAAATTCATTTTGCAGTCAAACTTAAAAAAGTCGACCACTGTACGAAACAAGAGCTCTGTTTTATCACTAAAATTAGAAAATAAGGTCCATGTGAAGTACCGGTTACTCCATGCTACTAAACCTAGTGCCCTGGCCCAAACTGAGAACTGACTCGTTTCAAATTACTTCAATAACGGGAAGTTAATACTACAGTGGTCAATATACATAGCTCACACGTTATTACACACAGACATTATTAAGCAAGCCACCACAATTAAAGTTATCGTAGAAAGGTGGCTAAGAAAACATTTATGGCGCAGCGGAATTTAGACACAAGAAAAATTGCATCTGAACTAGTTCTCAGCACTTGTGAAGAACAATATTAAATAAAAGAGGGAAGGTGCTCTAAAACTGCCATTTCTAGGCAACTTACGGATTATGCTGAACTTAAACTTGTTTATTCAGATAGAAAACAAGCAAAATGGGGAACCAATTTTGTTAATACAATAAAAATGCATCTCTTACGTGGATTAATGCGGACGATGCCCAGCCTAAATTATACATGATTTAACGCTACTTGGGGGAAGGATTCACAAACAACACTCATTCGCTCACACACATGCAATGCCACAGCGAAACTCTCCAAAATCAGGGTGCTGAGACGATGCGGAAGCAGGCGCCATTATCGTAGGCGAAATTCAGCAAGCCGGTGGTAGCACAAAACACAATATACAAAAACACTTTGAAGCTGGCTTCGGTCTGTCGAGCATTGAAAATCGCATTCATTATACAAAATCACGGTGGATTCTTAAGTTGCAGTCTGTCAGCAATCGATCTAGGTACGGGTTTTCTATAAGAAGTGGTGTGAACTCAAGCGACTAACTGCAAACCCCGGAAATCGGAACTTGGACCCACGTGGTTCCCATGCAACCCATAGAAATGCTGAGAATTATATAAGGAAGCGAATGAAATACAGCTACACGTGATAAGGGGCGATTACAGAGACGGATGAGGTCCTGTCTCAGAAAAACCACAAAAATGAAATAAAGTCGGAAAAATAAAAATAAGAATTACGGCATGCAACCCATAGAAAAGTTCAGAATTACACGAAGAAGCGAAAGAAATGGAGCTACATGCGATAGGGAGCGCTTACAGAGACGGATGAAGTCCAATCTAAAAAAAACTCGTAAAAATGAAATAATTACAAAGTCGAAAAAATAAAAGCGAAAGAAATGCAGCTACACTTGATAGGGAGCGCTTACAGAGATGAAGTCCATAAGGCAAAATTATGAGCATAATCAAAATGTAGATGACGAAAATGTGTATGGACTTCTCCATAAGAAGGCAACGGGACGTCAAACAGCGTTCTCACGCCTCCTTGACAAACCATCTCTGCAGGTTCCGTGCAAGACTGTCATCAATCTGAGTGGCATGGAGTTGAGTGATGAACTTGGGGGTACATAAAGGCGCACACTATCTCCGTCGCAAAGAGTCTACCCCAGGAATTGGAACACCTAAGAACTGTATTCCGAAAAAATGCGTACTCAGAGTGGCAGATTCAGCGGGCTCTCCGCCCAACCACTACAGCACAACCTGTGGAAACGAATGAAAACACGAGGGAGGATGTAGGCACTGTGTTCATTCCATATACCGGCGCACTCTCGGGGAAGGTCGCCCGCATTTTGAAGAAACACCAGGTTGGAACTGTTTTTAGTCCGCCGAATAAAATTCGTGCACTGGTGGGGAGTGCCAAAGATGATCTCGGTTTGAGAAAGGCCGGCGTGTACCAGATTCCGTGTCAGTGTGGCAAGACAGACGATGCGTATCGTCGAGGATCGATGCGTTGAACACCAGAGGTATACACGATTGATGTATCCGAGCAAGTCGGCGGTCACTGAACATTGTTTGTCGGAGAATCACGCGATGGAATATGAACGCACTAGGATTCTGGTACAGACGTCGAGATACTGGGACTCTGTCGTTAGAGAGGCCATTAAAATTCTCACAAGTGACGACCTCATAAACCGTGATTGTGGCTATAATCTTAGCAAAGCTTGGGAACCAGCGATTGGGTTAATTAAGAGTAAATCTAGCAAACGTAAAGTAGTGACGACCACGGCGGACAGAGCCCTCACATCGACGTCATCTCAGACGCCGTCGCAATCGGTTGCACCGCGCGACCGCGGCGCGGGGCGCGGACTGCGGATGGGTCGCTCCTTGGGCCGAGGGTATTTAAATGGCCCGCTACCGGGCTAGAACCCAGTTCCCTTCGAGCAGCCGTAGCGTGCGGATCTCCGTGCCGGCGCGTTTCCAGGAGCTCAGTCCGTCAGTTCAGCTGATGATGGCGACATGTATGATCGCCGAAATATTGTGCCCGTTGGACAATATAGATCTGCAGTATACCCATGGATATTTTGAGTATAGATTGTGACAGTGTATAAACAGAACGGTTGTTTGTTCTCCAGTGATTTATATGAATACGTTTTTGACGTGGTTACCCCCGCACGACGGTAATTAACAGAATCTGAACGCAGAATGGCAGCTGACCTAGACGAATGAGACATTCGCTTTATGAAATCGTTAGGGAATTGAATATTACAGGATCCACAGTGTCTAGACTGTGCTGATTCCAAATTTCAGGCGTATATCTCACTCTGCCTGCCCTTCCCATTATAGTCAATTAAAAGGAAGATTTCGTAATATGCTATGGCACACACCGTCATTATATGATTGGAAATTAAATTCGTTGTATTGAGGGCACGTTATATTAGTGACTTTGGGCGTTATGAGTTACTTATCTTGCTGATTTTTGGCAAGTAGCATGAGTGTCGCAAAGCAAAATAAGGTACGCGTTTTTCGACGGTACTGTTAATACTCCATAGTGAAATACGGTAATTTGCGCACAACACACTGAAATCATTTTTGTACAAATAACTCCAAATACCACCCCCACGAACCTCGGGCATTGTCGAAATGGGGTGGCTTGTGTGTCAAGTTCAAATGTTTGGTAAGCTTATAGGACTTAACTGCGGTGTCATCAGTCCATAAACTTATAAACTACTTATAAACTAACTTAAAAACAACATAAGCATCCATGTCCGTTGGAGGATTCAAACTCCCGACGGGGAACGGCCTCGCGCATCGGAGCATAGCGGCCGGCCGCGGTGGCCGAGGGGACTAAGGCGCTCCAGTCACGGTCTCCACGGCCACTACGGTCGGGGGTTCGAATCCCCCCTCGGGCATGGATATTTGTGCCGTCCTAGTTCGTAAGTAGTTGATAAGTAGTTTGTAAGTTTAGGGACTGATGACCCCGTAGTTAAGTCCCATAGACTATACAAACATTTGAACATTTTTTTGGAGCATAGCGCCTCAATGCACACGGCCACTCCGTCGCGGCCTCAACGATACAGACTGCGGTATTCTAGAAGCAGCAACAACGTATGGGTGCTTCTGGAGAGGGCTGACAAACGATCGGTTTCCTGAAGAGAGGCAGCAGCCTTTTCGGTAGTTTCAGGAGCAACAGTCTGGATCATTTACTGAAATGGCCTTGTAATACAAGCTAACGTTACGTTTCTATAGAGTTACTGCGAACGACTGACAACAAGAAGAAAATTACAGTCATATCTTTCCCCCGAGGAAATGCAGCTATACTAAATGGATAATTGATGATGGCGTCTCTTGGTTAAAAACATTGACAACTTATTTTAAAAAACAGCACTCAGCGTGAGTTCTGCGCTTCTTGATATACTGCTGCGGACGACGTGAAGAAATACCATGTATGGACATAAATAGATGAAATTACCATATATGTTTCAAGGTGGATTTGCCACAAATTTCAGTTAGTAAATGGAAGGGAAATACTTGACTGCGATCGAATGAAATAACTTTTGGAAACTGTGATTCCAATATGACAGTGGTCACTTACAAACTGAACTTTCTACAACTTTTTTGGAGACTGTTAATCTGTTTTCGACGTTTACGAAATTGAATTAACGAAAAGGCGAGGCAAAAATTCAAAACAGAGGCACAAAACGAGTTACTGGCGTGTCCGGCAATATGCTAACGTATTCGCGTGGTGCATTATCTGTCACGGATCGCGCTAATTTCGACAGATGATTTCTCGAAGAATGTTGTAATAATCTGCATTTGGTGCTTTAGACGTTACTCCGTCGTCGTTAGGATGTAATATTATTAGCATGGCGGTGTTTCCCTTGTTTGATTAGCTTTGCGTCAGTCGTTAAGCAGGCGATGTCATGTATAAATGTGATGTCGCTTGTTTTGAAGTGCTATGGTCAAGTTAAGAATCATGTAACGAGAACTGCAACATGCTTTGATCCATTAATCTGGTCACTGCGAGTGTACCAGACAATTGGGACATATATGTCATTGGTCTCTGCCTTGCGTGGGATTTGATGTCGATGCAGAAACTGAATCCAGTCCCGACAATTGAAAATTCATACCAGGTCATGGCTGTGCAGGGGGGGGGGGGGTGGAGGGTTGACCCATGTGGAGGCTTGCTGAGCTGTCACACACAGCGTTATACGAGAAAGCAAAACGAAGTGAACATTTCACTTATTGCTTTGCAGTGGATTTCACAGCCGTGTGTTGTTTGTGTGTGTGCAACGCAGCACAAACGGACCGTATTCTTCTTGCGTTCAAGATAGTCTCTAAAGACTTATCATTTCAGTACAATTTATGTGGGCCAAGGAGACGTTCCATTTATAACGGAGTTGAAAATCTCCAGAAGGTCTCTTATCTAACTTTTGTTGACGTGTGGCTATGCGCAATTGTAAGAGACTTTATCTTTTTAGGGCAAGGTCCACTTAACATAAATGATCACTATACTAGTAAGGCGCAGGCGGGTGTGCCAAGAAACCGGGTCGAGTGTCTGGAATAGTAAGTAAAACGGAGAAAAGGGCCATCGCATGTCTTCCGTCTCCTTTCCTGGGAGAGAATGAACTCTGTAGAAAGGAAATGCCATTCACCTTGCAACTATACTCCAATACATTAAATCGAGAGAAGGTTCTGTACATTCGTGTTCTGACGGTTTTAGTTTTGTAAATATTTGTCTGTAATACGAGATCTGTATATTAGAACTTTATAATTTTTCGGAGTGGAACAATTAGGTCTTATATCGGTGTCAGCATTTATACTAAGATATTGGACCAGTATGGGATACCTCGTACAACAGTCTGTTCACACACAAGCGCGTCTTCGGATATTATTTTTCTTCTGAATATAATTGGTTCTCTAATCATACGAGGTGAAGAGGGTATCTCAAGTTGACTCTATTTTACAGCTTCTCTGTAAAGCATGCGGCACGAGCAGCTTTTAATCAGATCGCATGCTTAGGAGGAAGGAAGCTTAGGGTTTTACGTCCCGTCGACAGCGTGGTCATTAGAGACGAAGCTTATGCTCGGGTTTTAAGGAAAGGAAGGGGAAGGAAATCGACCCTTTGAAAGGAACAATTCCAGCATTTGCCGGGAGTGATTTAGGGAAATCACGGAAAACCTAAATCTGGATGGCCGGAGGTGGATTTGAACCACCGTTCTTCCGAATGCGAGTCCAGTGTCTTACCACTGCGCCACCTCGCTCGGTTGATCGCATGCCCGAGGAAATTAGCTTTACAACTATATTCGTGATTTTTATTCAAATGTTCAAATGTTTGTTAAGCTTATGGGACTTAACTACGGGGTCATCAGTCCCTAAACTTAGAAACTACTTATGAACTACCTTATACTAAAGACGACACAAATATCCATGCCCGAGGGGGGATTCGAACCCCCGACCGTAGTGGCCGTGCAGAAGACCGTGAGTGATTTTTATTTAAAAAAAAAGTTGATGTAGAGTAATATGTGCATAGTCGCCTAGAAGTTTCGAAACCAATGATCATAAAAGGATGTATAGAGTAAGATACCAAACGAGATGGTGTAATATTAAGGTAATGGACTCGTATTTTGGAGAATGGTGGTTCAAATCCACTTCCGAATACCAGATTTAGGTTTTCTGTAATTTCCCTAATTCAATCCGACCACATACCAGGTTGACTTTAAACCCTGAGCTTCCTTCCTTCTTGCAGGGTAAGATACCGTAATTTAGTGTAGCTACGAAAATCTAATCATGTGGATCGGAAGTCCACAGATTATTTTTCATAATTTAATTTAAAGGAACTTGTACATTTAGAGAATGTACTAAGAGGTATGCAGATTCGAATGTTAGGAGTTCTAATATCCAATATTATTGTTTCATAAGGAAAATTCAAGATTGAAAACCTATAGAAATATTGTTTTATCACAAAAAGCAATGTTGAGAAATCAAATTTCCAATGATTAGCAGTCGAAATTAGAAGAATTCTTTTTCTGTGCAACTTCTAAAGGTAATTAATGAAAATTGGTCAAATAATAAATTAGTTTCGTGCCCCGGTTGGAAAATGTTCCAGTGAATCTGGCACCTGCCTGACTCGCGATTAATTGTATGTGGTCGTATCACTTAAGATCGTTCGATAAGCGTACTCCCAGACATTTTTATGAAACAAACCGCTTCCAGTGGTTGTTCGCAGTTGGGGAATCATATAATAAAAACTCTTTCTTTCCTGAAAAGTATCTACATAAAGTCATATATCAAGTTCAGCGCGGAAACACTAAGCCGCTATCGTACACTATGTTTGCTGCATCGCTTTCTAAATCATTGCAAACCTTCATACTTATCCTCAACGACTATATTACTATCTGAACAGCACAGCAGAAACACACGCTCTTACCAAAATAAAACTCTCTCTCTACCTTCACATAACACTGCAATCTTCTCCAAATCATTTTCTGTATCGGGAACACGTCTGTGGAACAATCTTCCTCAAAAGTTAAGAGAAATAAAATCAATTCAAAACTTTAAAAGACAACTAAGGGTTCACCTTCTGTCACAATAGCCATCTTTTTCTCCACTTACCAGTCTGTAGCCAACTGTTGTCAATTCCTCCTCCCCCATAAATGTTTCCCTTTCCTTTCGCCAGCAGAGATCTCCATTCATATATGTCTCCACTTCCTCACATCCATTAGCACTGTCATTTTTCAATCTTCTCCTCTTTCACTAACCATTTTCTCTCTTCTGTTTATTTTAAACTTAATTCAAATGTGAATATCTCTTGTTATTATTAGTATTACTTTCATTTTTGTGTTATTATTATCATTATTATTATTAGTACTATCATATATTGTTATTATTTAATATTATTAATGCAGTGTTTTTTTGTAATAAAATCCTTTGTTTATGTTGTTCCTGATCAGATGTAAGAGAGGGCCCTATGGCCCTAATCTGGTCAGGTTAAATAACCAAATAAATAAAAATAAAAATAAATGGAGAAGATTTTCCTTTCTTTCGCGCACATAGTCTTCGTTTTTTCGCAAAGTATCAAATACTAAGCGCAGAGTAAATATGGGTAATGTTTCCCTGACATCACGTCACAGTTAAGAATATTAAAATTCTCTGCGGTTCTCTGTAACTGTGTACAACTGTATAACCATAAGTTTGTAAAGTGGCTACTTTCCCCAGTAAGTAAAGTCATCTGGGACTTGTACTGAAAACGGAAAAGTTAGATAATGTAGAATACGGTTTTCTAACGCTCATGTTTGCATGTGATTTCTTGAGCTGTGCCGGCCGCGGTGGCCGAGGGGACTGAGGCGCTCCAGTCACGGTCCGCACGGCCACTACGGTCGGGGGTTCGAATCCCCCCTCGGGCATGGATGTTTGTGCCGTCCTAGTTCGTAAGTGGTTCATAAGTAGTTTGTAAGTTTAGGGACTGATGACCCCGTAGTTAAGTCCCATAGACTATATAAACATTTGAACTTTTTTTTTCTTGAGCTGTGTCACTCAGGCCCAGGCTGCTGTTTTATCCTGTGTGTTGGGTGTGGTGGATTACTACGTTCAGCAAGCTAAAATGTCAAGTGGCGTGAGTCAGTCACTGATACGCCATAATATCTTCGTTCAGTCTCAAAGATACTGTTAAGAAGTTTTCCTTTTACTCGTAGCACCTTTTTTTATTTTTTTAAAAAAATTACAGAGTCCTTGTTTTAAATGTTTTTTGTTTTTTGTTTTTTTTTTGTTTTTTGTTTTTTTGTTTTTGGCACACTGAATAGTTTAGTTGCGCTAGCAAACTGAGCCTTTTTCTTCTAACAGTACTGTATCCCATAATTATAGTAGAAATTTTCTTAAATACTTTGATGACATCTTAACATACAGGTGTTAGAACACGACATTTCAATCAGTTGGTGAATGCCTAATGCCATAGTACACTTATTTTACAAAATTATCTTGACGTATTATCGATTGCATTTCTTAAACGAAGGTAAACGCTTTACAAAATACGTATTTTGGAATAGTGGACACTTAGCTGATGTAACGGGAGCTGGCTATTCAATAAGGCGAGAACGTTAAAAATTTGTGAGGATGGATCGTGAGTCGTGTCGGGATAGCTCAGTCGGTAGAGCGCTTGCCCGCGAAAGACAAAGGCCCCAGGTTCGAGTTCCGCTTCCGGCACACAATTTTGATCTGCCAGGAAGTTTAAGATGCGTTTTTATTTATCATGAGCCATATGACAGCAGCATACAAATGTAATTACAGAAAAATCCTTAATATATCTACAAATATAAGTAAAAGATTGTACAAGAGCACATTTTCAGTACATATGTACAATGTTGTATGTATGACAAAACACTTGGAATTAGGAAATGTATCATGCGAAACAAACCGTTGGCTACATATCAATGTCCAGATCTCGAATCCACTTCATAGCCTGAAGTGTAGCTCCTTGAAGTCCTCAGGAGAACCACTACATTTTCTTCTTGGCCACGCTTTTAGGATGTGGTCCAGCGTCTGCTCAGGTGCTCCACAATCAAAACTCCCACGAGTCCCCACTTATAAAGCATGGCCTTGCATCTTGTATGGATACTTCTGATGCGATTGAGCTTAGTCCAGTCTTTTCTTGCGAAGTTGAACCCTTTTAGTTCTTTTGAGGGATCACTTATGAGGTAACTATTACTGACTGAATTCTCCCTATCCTTTTTCATCGGCTTTCGTGATTTCAAGCGTAATTTAGAAAATTTTTGGTGCCATCCTGCATAGGTAAAAGTTGTCCTTTATTTGGTTTTCCAATCCCCCCCCCCTTTTTTTTAATATATGCTTTTTGTCTGCTTGTTTCTGGTGGAGCTATATTAACGATGACGGAGAGCCACGGTGTCGGAGTAGACTTTAATGCTCCGGTGATTATCCGCATGGTTTCGTGGAGCTGCACGTCTACCTTGTTGGTGTGGTGCCCTTCTCTCCCAGACCGCATCTCTGTATTCGTCAGTGGTGTAGACTATCGATGTTGATGCTGTTCGCAGTGTGGATGCATCTGCGCACCAAGAACTTCTAATAATATTATTTCCTGTTTTTAGCTTCTGGCCAACATTTTAAGGTGTTCTTCATAGGTGAGGGACGTACCAAGTGTAAAACCCAGATATTTAGGATGGAAGTTTTGTTTCACTCTCTGTTGGTTAACTAACACAGTCAGTTGTTGATTGGCGACATTATTATTGAGATGCAAAGCGCAAACTCCAGTCTTAGACGCATTGGGGCACAAACGCTATCTTCTGTAGTATTTACTAAGGACTTCAAGATCATTCTTTAGAGTTTTTTGCACTTCCTTCGAGAGATTTTCTGTGCACCGCTATGGCCAGATCATCAGCGTATCAGAATTTTTTGCTCACTGTATAAGCTATATCGCTGGTATAGAGATTGAATAGTAATGGAGCTAATACTCAGCCTTGAGGTAATCCATTCTTGATATTAAGGGATACACTTATGTCCATTTCACTTGCTTATTTAAAATTACGTTTTGCAAGCATGACCAGCACTTGCTCGCAACAGCTACGATTGCTTCCTGGAATGGTTATCACATCATCTATAGCCTTGTAGATACGGTTGTATACGAGTCGTTTCGGCAATTTGAAGCTTACGCTAATTCTATTGGGCGATTGGGTCTTTGAGAGGTTTTCCTGGTTTGAGTATCGCTATCGATGAGCTGTTTTGAACTACTGTGGGAGCTCACCGGGGCTAAACTGAAAATGTCGTTGTAGAACCTCTTAGCCAGGTTACTCTATTCTTACCAACGTTTTTGGTGAATTCTGGATAGATCCCGTCCATGCCAGCGGCTTTCCTAATTTGGAGACGTTCATGAGTGCCCAGGTCCATGACATTAACAGTACAGCCCTCAGTGTTAACAATACATCCTGGGGCCATAGTCCTTGCTTTTTTTTTTTTTTTTTTTTTTTGCAGTGGTATATTTGCTTCATCAACCTGTGCAGAGTTCCTCATCGTACTTTGCAGTATGCCATTGTACAACGGATAAAGGTCTGTCGCTCCACAATGCTTTTTAGAAATGGAGTCGGCGGTATTGTGTAGCGCGTATCGTATTGTCTCCGAGCGCAGGACCTATATGACACCGCTTCATTTCAGGCAATCGCAATCTCGTGTCGATCCAGCGACAATTCCTGAATCAAATCTTGACCAACATTCAAAATTGTAATCCCAAATGTTTATTAGTTTCTCCATGACTGGAAGCTTTTTGCTGTTGCCTCAACTGTGGTTCAATGTAATGAAAGTCCAACTCCAGTTGCATTAATTAGAACTTAGTTTAAGTCGACACGACCGATTTTAGCTTTTATGTTAGGCCATTTTCAAGAGTATCAGAACCTGCATATAACGTGTTGTAATAGGTTTACAAGAAAATTTACATGGTACAAGACAGAATGTGACATATGTAATGGTACTTTGTTGGCCTCAGTCATATTCGGATTGACTATGTTACACAGGGCCAAAACATACCGTATGTATGACTGTGTCAGCTCACCATGTGGTTGGGCCCGGTTTTTTAGTTGTTCTTCCGCCGAGCGGATTTGTCGCTGGCGGTCTCCAAACGTCTTAAGTTCCTTCTGAAACGTTTCCCAGTCATTCAGCTTCTCTTCGTTGTTTTCAAACAATTGCTGGACTGTTCCCTCCGGATAGAAATAAACATTGGCCAAGCACATTGTATGATCCCACCTGTTGTACTTGGTGACTCGGTCGAACCCTTTGTTGGGGTCCTGTCCAACATCTCCAGAGAACACCGACGGGTGTCTGATGTGCAGCTGGCTACAGCTGGTTTCGTCTACATGATTCTGATGATACGGACTTTCGGAAGGATGTACTCGGTATATCCCTTGTATTCCGGTTCTAGTCCGTGTAAGCGGCGGCTTTTATGTTGCCTAATCGGAGCCACGGTGACGCAGCTGCTGCATAGGATACCCGCCGCCTCCACCAAACAATGAGGCGTTTACTTGGAAGCAGGCTTGACTTTGAAGGCAGGGTTCTCAACTGAACACAGCACTTATACTGAAAGCAAGTTTATTGCGAACTGAAACATACACGCAGCACTGACTGCCTCTCGGGAATAGTGCTCTGCTTTTTATGCACAGACAGAATGTACCAGAAATTAGAAGAATGGTTAACATAAGAAACATGTAGAAATTACAAGTGAACATAAGTAACATGTAGAACATTCTGGGAATGTTAATTACAAAGAAATAAATTTTTGCCGGTGGACGGGATTGAACCGGCGACCATCAGCACCGCAATTGGTGACGCTGTCCCTTGTGTCACGCCAGCAGTCAGTTGACTTAGGGTCTTGCGGCAATGTACATACATATTATGCTGAAAAACCTATTAAAACGTTTTACTTCCTTACAGATGTTCTGTTGACCGACTCAGTGATTGTGGTCATCATGTCTTAATAAATCTCCACAGCATTAAAGTTCAGGACAGTTACCTTGATATCTCGTGGATGTAGAATTTTTTTAAAACACAGCATCTGCATAACCTGCTTACAGGAATCCCTAGAATTCGTTCAGTATACGCGCAGCTAGAGAAATGTTCTCTATTTTATGCGTGCGTCAAAATTAAGGCAAGAACTCAGAACAGACACGAGGTATCTGAAAAGCGGTTTAATTTCATCACTTTTACCTTACAATGCATTACAACAATATGTACATTGGTGCCCAAACCGGCATAGTGGCGGCTCGGAAAGCTGTTACAAGACTGCCGTTTTCGATGTTTGTGTGGCCTCCTTTTATAGTCTGGCCTACAATACCATACATTGTTAAAACTATTAAAAATATGAAAAACAATTAGTTTGGCCTGTGGCAAGGTAATTAAAAATTGAGGTAATTATCAATTTACATCGATTCATAATAACCCTGCTTTCATATATTGGGCTGCAGATCTGAAATATGCTTAACTATAAAATACAACAATAGATTGTTTGTTTATACTAATATCTTGAAAAATAGTGAAGGGCAAATGTTCCTACCATGTACAGAATAATGAAATAAAGTATTAGTTGTTTTCATACATTTCATTCCATTCCACGGTGGTGGTGGTGGCGGCTGGTACAGCAACAGTGTTGAATAATTAAAAAATGCTCAGTCTCTGTTGCAACAGAGACTGAGCATCTTTTAATTATTATTTGTTTTGCTGTATTCAAGAACACGGGAATATTTCATATAGGCTTAGTTAATCTACAATGCTGCCCATGCTGGCAAGTTTATATTTGAAACATTTATTATATTTGTTTTTTCATGGCGAGTTCCTACTCAAAGATACAATAGAATATATCTCTAAGCATACTATTTCACTTTATGTTTTCCTAAAGTGCATATTAGCAGGTTTTAGTTTCATGGTCATTTTCCTATTTTATGCTGAAATATCATTTGTTTGTTTTCCTAGCAATGTATGAATCAAATATCTTAACCATTACTTTCTCTAGAAATCATGTTTCTTATATTACACATACTCTGAGATCACAAACTGGCATTTAACAGTTGAGGTTCTAATAAAATATTTTGTTTAATTTGTTATTTGGGTGATGAAGCAGTAAACATTTAGCTCTGTAGCTTGCCTATTGCATCTCAATATGCAAACAATATAGACAACATTTATTATTCATTGTTGCACTTTAATATTAACAACATTATTTGTTAACTGATCGATTGTATCATGCACAAATAAAACAAACTTACCTGTACAAAGAGTGTTATATCTTCGAATGAAGACGTTTGTAAATAACATCAGTTGTAAAACTACAATGTTGGACGCTGGTGAAGTGGTATTGACAGAGTATTATAGAGCCCAATATGAAAAAGTGATGTGATTCTTTTATCTAATCACAAGGAGACCCGAGAAATGGAAATTAATTATAAAAAGCCGGCCATACAGTCGCAGTAAGTTAATCAACAAATTACACACAAATTTCCAGACACAAAACACGACCTAAAGAACGCGCAAGTCGAGTTATTAAAGTATGTCTCCGTCCTTCCACCACAGAACCAGCACCCAATATCACGCTTAAAATAAGCCTGTAACACATGCACCGTCTGAAGACCTGAAAAGGTTCGAAAACCAGTTAATAGAATAAAACAGTATCATTTCAAGTCAAAGTGACTGGTTGCATTTTTCTTAAATCATATTGAAATTAACAGTAACGGGTTCTGAAATATGTAAATAATTTTATTTCTAACATGGGAAAGTACTATTTTAGCGGATGGGTTAAGCACCCAGAGCGCTCGACATAAATCCCGTCAAGTCTTTATAATCGAGTAATCAATTTGTACAGAACATAGAGCACCGGCAATTCTTTCGCAATTAGGAACGGCTATACAGTTCTCATGGCTCAATACTCCCTAAAGTGGGCTCCTAACCACTTGGTGAATCGACGCCACCTCAGTTGATGCATTTCGACTGGAGAAAGAAGGTCCAAAGCAATCTAAAGCCATGTTGGTTGTTAATCGACCCTAATTGTATGTTTCTTAAATTACCGCAATAAGTGACAAATTTGGGTCTGGTGTTGTAGTCTAAATTCCAAACATTGTTTTGATGCAACTCGCTTCGCTACCTTATCCTGCGCGAGCCTCTTCATCCTTTTAAACTTGCTCCCTGTATTCGTCTCTTGGTTTCCCTCTGCGATTTTAACCCACCACACTTGCCTCCAGTGCTAAATTGATCACCACGTTTACATGAGACACATCTTCCAGATGACGAAAGCCGTTTTTCTCTGTAGTGTTTTCATGCTAAAACTCAAATGTTTGTAAACATATTCAATCAAACTGCTATGGTCAACAGTGCCTGAATTTACAACTATTGAAACTAATTTACACTAAGGATATCACACACACACACACACACACACACACACATAACCGAGGGAGGACACGAACCTCCGTCGGGAACGTCTGCCCTGTCCGTTACATGATGCCTTACATCAGTGTTTTTCAACCCTGAGTCGCGACCCTCCAGGGGGGGGGGGGGGAGGGGGTCTCAAAGTCTTGTTGGTGAATATTCGTCACAGAAGGAAGCATTTCCATCATAAAACAACTAGACCATTGCATGTCTGGATGCTTGGTTGTTCCACAATTCCAAAACTGCTTAAGACAAGTGATATTTATTTTATACCAAACTTACGTAATTTGACTAGAACTGACTTTTTACAATAAATACGGCATGTTAATGATGAATAAATGAAATGAATACTGTTTTCAGGAACCAATCGATAGCTAAATTAAGAAGAGGCAATAAATAATTTTGAGAATTTCCTGAAACGTCAACTACTTTATAAATTGCCTGTACACTGAGACGTAACGAGCATAATTCGCTTCCAAATCTTACCTGCAACGCGAAATATTTGTCATACAACATATACTTTTCCGTCGAAATTAATGTAAAAATAGGATAATGTGTTCCAGTAGGGAAAATAGACAAAAAAATATTTAAAAATTCACCCCGAAATTTTTAATTTTTTTTCTATTTTTTTCCAAGAAAGTTTTATCAACAGAAGAAAATGTAAAAAATCGCTGTCTTTGAATTACACACATAGTTGTGTTGCATTACGATGAGGGAGAGGGGGTGGGGGTCGCCACAATTTTTTTACTTGGAAGGGGTTGCGAACTCAGAACGGTTGATAAACACTGCCTTAGACCATGCGGCCACCCCGCGCAGCCATGATAAAGCCTGAAGCGGATTTGTTATCCCAGTCAAATATGGTGTTTGTTCATATGTTTGTAAATCTATCGGACCAAACTGCATGATCATCAGTCCATAGCTTTCAAACTACTTAAACTAAGTTAAACTAACCTAAGGACAACACCCTTCCCCTTGCTCCAGGGAGAACTCGAACCTACGACGGCGAGCAACCGCGCGCTCCGGAGCGAGGCGCCTTAAACCGCTCGGGTATGGAGTTTGGGAAACAACTGTTTCAGTTGCTGATGTAGTCGGCACAGTCACTGTGTCTCTTTCATTAAATAGACAGATTCATGCTCAGACTAATATTTTTATTTCCGTTTCGATTCAAAAATGCTGGCCTGCCCATACGAGCAGAAAATACTTAGCAAAAAGAAGCATCTGAGAAGCCAAGATCGTTTCAAAAACGCTTGCATTTACATGGGCACGAAAATCAATTTTGAAATATTAGAAAATCGTTTTACGAAATCCCGTTTTGGGAGACCATGTAAACAGGGCGGATGTTTCACAATGTGATCCACCCACTAGTCGATCCCTTCTGTAAGTGAAGACGTCAGATTTTTCTTTTCTCCCATTCCGTTCAGCACCTCCTCATTCGTTACTCGATCTACCCATCTAATCTTCAGAATTCGTTTGCAGCATATTTCAAATGTTTGTATCTCCTCGCGTTTCGTGACTGGTAGAGGAAATTTAAGCGTCCTGCCAGAAGGAGGTCCGGTACGATGTTAGACTGTAACCCCTGGCTTTCGTCAGCTCAGTGGATCGTGTGTGCCTGTGCCAGGAACACGGAAGCCCCTGCGGTTTACGTTTCTTATCGACTGAGACTTGGGTAAACCGCCTCGTATTTGCGTACCCCAGCTTCCCCTCCGCGGAGAGAACCAGACGGTGCTGCGCGTGTCAGGGTCGGCCGCTGTACGCCTTCCCGGATTTTACTGGAACATCTGTACGCTAATGGCGGTGGTAATTGTCGTTTCAAGAAATTTTATTCTCAATTTTGCAGTGGAATGGCCTAATTCTTAGTTACACCCAGTCAGATTTACTTTAAAAGTAATCGTGCTGTTGATTTAAGTCTTGGATTAAGTCTAGTGTTCTTGAAGGAGTTATTGTGATAAGACGTGTTATTTTGTTAGTGCAAAAGTATTATTACTTCGATTTATGCAATGGATCCAAATGAATATACTGCTACAGAGTGGAAAGTTAATCCAAAGAGTTATGGTCTTCAGTCCGGAGATTGGTTTGATGCAGCTCTCCACCCTACTCTATCCTGAGCAAGCCTTTTCATCTCCTCATAAGAACGGCAACTCACATCCACTTGAATCTGCTTACTATACGCGTCTCTTGGTCTCCCTCTGCGATTTTTACCCCACACACTTCCCTCCAATGCTAAATTTACGATTCCCCGATGTCTAAGAATGTGTCCTACCAAGCGATCCCTTCTTTTAGTCAGGGTATGCCAAAAATTCCTTTTCTCACCAATTCTGTTCAGTACCTCTTCATTAGTTATGCGATCTACACACCTAATCTTCAGCATTCTTCTGTAGCACCACATTTCAAAAGCCTCTATTCTCTTCCTGTCCGCACTGCTTATCGTCCATGTTTCACTCCCGTACAAGGCAACACTCCACACAAATGCCTTCAGAAAAGACTTCCTTACCCTTAAATTAATATTCGATGTTAGCAAATTTCTCTTTTTCAAAAATGCTTTTCTTCCCATTGCCATTCTGCATTTTATATCCTCTGTACTGCGACCATCGCATGTTATTAAAGAAATGCCAGAAATATGGACTAATATCGGCTGCTGCTAAGATGATGAGAAACCACACACATGAAACTGGAAAAAAAACTGCGAGTGTAGGGGATTGAAATGTTTTGACAAAATTAATGACACTGAAAGGCTGACTATTCTAAAGCATTTTAATGGTTTACCACATAGGAATACTCAGAATTTACATTTATCTGAGGTAATAATAGTCCAGTTCAGAAAAAAAGACGGTGTTGTAAGGATCAAGTCGAGCCTGATCTTCATAATTATTCGTACGCATAGAGAGTTCGGGAAAAAAAGAGGTGTTTACATGAAGAACGTGTATGCTACAAAACCTTCACAGCACTTGATGGTATAGCCCCACGAGGTCTGGAGACTATTTAGCAACACCTTTGTGTGGGATGGTGCGTCCTGATGGAAGAGGTAAACACAACAACAGACACCACTCTATAAGTAATAATGTACGATTAAAGGTTCACGGACATATTCAGTCCGTCAAAGACCGCCAGTCTCATTACTCTTTGAAAACAAATATCCAAAATACATTTACCAGAGGAACTCAGTGCAAGGAGACTAGACAAAATGCAACGGAATGTAATCCGAGCGCCCCCATAGGTACTTGAGAGAGTTCGGGAAAAAAAGAGGTGTTTACATGAAGAACGTGTATGCTACAAAACCTTCACAGCACTTGATGGTATAGCCCCACGAGGTCTGGAGACTATTTAGCAACACCTTTGTGTGGGATGGTGCGTCCTGATGGAAGAGGTAAACACAACAACAGACACCACTCTATAAGTAATAATGTACGATTAAAGGTTCACGGACATATTCAGTCCGTCAAAGACCGCCAGTCTCATTACTCTTTGAAAACAAATATCCAAAATACATTTACCAGAGGAACTCAGTGCAAGGAGACTAGACAAAATGCAACGGAATGTAATCCGAGCGCCCCCATAGGTACTTGAGAGAGTTCGGGAAAAAAAGAGGTGTTTACATGAAGAACGTGTATGCTACAAAACCTTCACAGCACTTGATGGTATAGCCCCACGAGGTCTGGAGACTATTTAGCAACACCTTTGTGTGGGATGGTGCGTCCTGATGGAAGAGGTAAACACAACAACAGACACCACTCTATAAGTAATAATGTACGATTAAAGGTTCACGGACATATTCAGTCCGTCAAAGACCGCCAGTCTCATTACTCTTTGAAAACAAATATCCAAAATACATTTACCAGAGGAACTCAGTGCAAGGAGACTAGACAAAATGCAACGGAATGTAATCCGAGCGCCCCCATAGGTACTTGAGAGAGTTCGGGAAAAAAAGAGGTGTTTACATGAAGAACGTGTATGCTACAAAACCTTCACAGCACTTGATGGTATAGCCCCACGAGGTCTGGAGACTATTTAGCAACACCTTTGTGTGGGATGGTGCGTCCTGATGGAAGAGGTAAACACAACAACAGACACCACTCTATAAGTAATAATGTACGATTAAAGGTTCACGGACATATTCAGTCCGTCAAAGACCGCCAGTCTCATTACTCTTTGAAAACAAATATCCAAAATACATTTACCAGAGGAACTCAGTGCAAGGAGACTAGACAAAATGCAACGGAATGTAATCCGAGCGCCCCCATAGGTACTTGTCTATTTTTACCAATGAGATTAAAATTTAATTTGGTTATGCTAGGTCATACACTTGTAGTGATTCAATTAATGGACAAGAGAAACAATTGTAGAAGCCGACGATCCCAGTTTAGTCAGCCAAAAGACAAACCGATTAAAAAACCTCGAGAAGACTGGAGCTCCACTTAAGAAGAGCACAAACTTTCTACGACAGTAAACAAAAAATTGCGACTAATGTGGTCAAAGGGTGACACAGAAGAAATTATTGCCATGGACAACCAAAATAAATTGCTCTAAATCAATTAATATTTGTACTACAAGCGCCAGTTTACAAGTCATCTGTTTAATATCCATGTTGTGACATCTGGTTATTCAGTGTTTTATTGTTACGATCAAAACATTGCAAAGAATCAGATGAAGTATCCACGCTTCAACACTATATCTTCAATATTCTTCCACAACTACACATTTTCTGTGACTCGTGAGGTGGACAAAATTAAAATTAAACCGTTTTTCGCTAGATTCATTACGTTGTAAGAACATATCGTTTAGATAAAATCACAGTAGGATTCCCTGAAAGGGAGCATTGTCTGGAGTGAGACTAAAAGATGGCTCTCATTCCACAGAAACGAATTACTGAAGTTCCTCAGGACTGCTATCGTGCTATTAGAGATTGTAGAATGAAACCTAACACATTCGAAGTAACTGAATGTGACCAAACGCTATTCAAAGAGAGGACAAAATTCTTTTCTAGTTGAAATTTGTACAAGCTAAAATTAAATTATCTATTCCATCCAGATCATTGAAAGAAGTTAAAACATAAGTAGAGCAGTCGCGCCTTCGTTCTCTGAGGTCAGGAAGCTTCAATGGGCATTGGGAAACTACAATACTGACTATGAAGAGATGACAACTGAAGATAAACTAGCTGACGGAGAATTCATGTTACCTGGCCGAGCCTACTCCGATTTCATACCAGTTTCACTGTTGAAATGGAAAGATCTTCAGGCAACTATTCTACCGTTCTCAAATATGAATTGGCATATTTCTATAAACTCAATGTGTTGTGGACTTCAGTCCACAGACTGGTATCATGCAGCTCTCCACGCTAGCCTGTTCTGCGCAAACCTCTTCATCTCCCCATAAACCCCATAAAATCGGCAACTTACTTCCATTGGAGCCTGCTTACTGTATTCGTCTCTCGGTCTCCCTCTAGATTTTTACCCCACACGCTACAATCTAATGCTAAACTGACAATTTCTTGATGTTTCAGAATGTGTCCCACGAATATATCCCTTCTCTTAGTCAAGATATGCTAGAAGTTCCTTTTCTTCCCAATTCTGTTCAGTACCTCCTCATTAGTTACGCGATTTACCCACATAATCTTCATCATTCTTCTGTAGCACCATATTTCAAAAGATTCTATCTTTTTTTTCTTTTTTTTTTTTCTTTTTTTTTTTTTTTTTTTTTTTTTTTTTTCGTCCACGTTTCACTCCCATGCAATGCTATACTCCCGAAAAATTCCTTCAGGCACTTCCTAGCATTTAAATTAGTATTGGATGTCATCAAATTTTACTTCTTCTCATAGCTAATCTGTGTTTTATATCTTCTTTACTTCTGCTATCAGAACTTATTTTGATATCCAAATAACAAGACTCATCTACTACTTTTATTCTGTCGTTACCTAATGCAATTCCTTCAGCATCATCTGATTTTCTTATTGCCGGCCGCGGTGGCCGAGGTGACTGAGGCGCTTCAATCACGGTCAGCACGGCCACTACGGTCAGGGTTTCGAATCCCCCCTCGGGCATGGATATTTGTGCCGTCTTTAGTCTTAGCTAGTTCATAAGTAGTTTGTAAGCTTAGGGACTGATGACCCCGTAGTTGAGTCCCATAAGTTGTACAAACATTTGAACATTTTTTTTATTTTCTTACACTTCATTCCATTACTCTGGTTTTACCCTGGTTTCAAGACACTGTCCATGCCGTTCAAATTGCTGTTTCAGGTTCTTTGCTGTCTCTGGCAGAATTACAATGTCCTTCTCCCTGAACTTTAATTCCTTCTCCAAATTTCTGCTTGCATTCCTTCACAGCTTGCTCAATGTACAGATTAAACAACATTGGGAATAGGTTTCAACCCTGTCTTACTCCCTTCTCAACCACTGTGCGTCTTTCATACCCTTCTACTCTAACAACTGCTGTCTGGGTTTTGTACAAGTTGAATATAACTTCACGTTCCCTATTTTTTATCTATGCTTTGACGAAAAAGTTTTAAAATTATGATCATGTTTCATTGTTTTACATTCATAGAAACTTAAATTTGGATATTCTGTTAATTCTTCAAGATAGAAACTACATTAACGTGAAATAATTAGTGCAATGAATACGAAACATTTCAAAAAAAGTACTATCATCGTTTAATTTGTATTTGAATGAATGAATTAATGTAATCAATTAATAAATGTACACAAAAACCATTTCAAAGTTTTACAATACTTGTTCTGCAATGGTAAAAAAGTTATATTCAAAGCATTTGGTCCAGATTTTGAAAATAGCAGTAAAAAAGTGTCTAGCTTAGACAGAGTTGTAAGAGGAAAGGTGGGAAATTGACGTAGATAGGAGGAGAAGATGAATATGGAAAGCGTGATGAGGCGGCAGAGGTGCACAGAAAGAGAAAGGAGGTACGGGATGGACAGAGGGGATTGGAGAGGGTGTAGGGAAGGGAAGGGAAGGGAAGGGAAGGGAAGGGAAGGGAAGGGAAGGGAAGGGAAGGGAAGGGAAGGGAAGGGAAGGGGAAGGGGAGGCGGAGATAGACAGGGAAAGGAGGAGGTGTACAGAATGGGGAAATGGGAGGATATGGGGAAAGAGACGGTACGGGGAGAGGGGCAGGGAGGGGGATGGAGATAAGGGGAGCAGGACGTGCGGGATGTGTATCCAGTTTACTGAGCATTATGGCATTACTTTTCTTTCTTTTCAGTTTCATCTGAAAGAAGCCAGCGCAACGTGTGGTCATGTAGAGCTAGTATTTTTACTTAACTTTAGGGTAGTCAGACTGGAAGACTATTGAAAAAGAAAGTTGAAAATATGATTTAGGAGGTGATGTCTGGAGAAATAAACGTTATAAATAAAGACGACACTTTTTAATTTTGTCTACAGAAGACAAAAGGATTTAAGCAGTAAGGGCAGATAATTAGGTTCCTCTTAATTTCTACGTTTCCGTTTTTGTTATTAGACTTTTAAAGCATCTATCAATTCCGATCCAGTAGTACTATTTAGGAACGTCTTAAAATTCATACAAGTTGTATCAAAGTTCTGCTTGATTATTTAATTGGCCTCTATTAAATCAAATCCATTCCGGAGCTAGAGTAATCAAAGCAACAGACCCTACATGTGTGGAACAACACATATAATATACCGGTATATACGAGGGTCTGCCGTGAAGGAACGTAATGCGTTAGGATAACACCATCACAATCGTGCACGAGAATCATCATAACTTTCACCATACTCGGACTCTGACGCACTTTCGACTTTCGCGACCATCCATAATGACGCCATTCGTTGGATTGGCGTGTACTGGCTCATACGATGTGGCCCCTGTCTCATCCAGTGTTACTATACGGCGTAAGAAAGCCCCTTCTTCGCGCTCATAGCGCTCCAAGTGCGTCTGAGCAGCGTCGTAACGCATCCATTTCTGCATTTCCGTCAATTCATGCGGAACCCATCGTGTTGCAATTTTGCGCATGCGCATGCGTTCCTTCGAGATGCGAAGCACACTCGTGCTAATCCGGTTTCGTGGGCTAGCTCATGAATCCCGTGGCGTACCCAGGGGGGAGGGGGTTGTAGGGCTGCAGCCCGTCCATGCTATAGTCCCCTCCACACCGTCCTCGAACCCCCCCCCCCGGCCCAGACCACGGTGCAGCCACCGCCCCTCAGGCCCTCCACGAAGCCTCCCAGACCATGCGTAGAGAGAGAGAGGGGGGGGGGGGAAGCAAATACAAACGGGACTAAAGGCGCAATACTGTAAGGCGACCTTTTTTGTTTTTTTAGAAATCTCCCACGACAGCTCGGAATGACCTCAGCCCCCATCAGACCACGATCCTGGATACGTCGCTTCACGAATCGTCTGGCGTCGATCACTGTCTACTAACGCGGTAAAAGTATGCATTGCTTCAGAGACGGTAGGACGATCTGCCCGATGCATGTCTTGACACAATTTGCCGACATTCGTTGCAGGGTTTTTACCCAACATACCACTGTTCTGTACTGCTATGCTGATTCCCCGCACGCCTCTTGAAGTCCTTGATGACACTGTCGTGGTCTACTACTTCTGGCACATTCAATATTGTTCCAACAACGTTGTTCCTGGTTAGAAAACATAGTGACACCATTACGTTAGACCGTTCACTCACAAGTGACTGTGTTTCTCTCTATTGTGCGCACGCTGGTGACGTGGGACGGGCGAGTCCATTTGCTCGGAGGTCAGATAGATATATCAACAACTTGTGCTTTCAGCGACAATAGTACATTCCATTGGATAGTGTCTCCAAGCAGTGTCTCCACTATTTAAGTTCCAAATCTCTTATTAATTTGTATGGTTTTCGGTAGCGCTAAATACTAAATTTTCGCATTTAACATGCCCTCGTATGTTAATGTGCTTGTTCTGTTCAACTATGAAACGAACGAAAGAGGATGGTAAATTCAAATGAACCTTTTGTACTGGACACTACCAGAAGTTGTCAGGTTCTGTATTTTTTGTATGGAGTCTGGACATGGTATGAAGTGTCGGGAGAATCCAGATCATCTGACAATCCTATTGTCAGTGAGTGTTGGTCAGTGAGTGGAGATGACTGGGGGTTCACTTCTTTGAGTGCCGGATCTCGATTGTGGTGCCGCCCATCCTCCCCTCCTGCTCGGCCTCCAAAGAGATAATTTGGGGCAGCACCTCTGCGAGTGCCGCTGGGGAAGAGCGTCCTGGTTTGCCCCTCGCCCCCTGTCCCGACCTTTATACCAAATAAAGTAATAAAAGAGGGGGCTGACCCCCCGTGGTACACAAAACAGGTCAGATCACTGTTGCAGAAACAAAGGAAAACGCATGCAAAATTTAAAAAGACACAGAATCCGCAAGACTGGCAATCTTTTACTGAAACTCGCAACCTAGCGCGGACTTCAATGCGAGAATCTTATAGTTGTTTCCACAACGAAATCCTGTCTCGTAATCTTGCAGAAAATCCAAAGAAATTCTGGTCATATGTGAAGTACACTAGCGGCAAAACACAAACAATACCTTCACTACGCGATAGCAATGGTAATACTACCGACGACAGTACTGCTAAGGCAGAATTACTAAACACAGCTTTCCGAAATTCTTTCACCAAAGAAGACGAAGTGAACACTCCAGTATTCAATCCAAGAACAGCTGCCAGCATGCGAAACTTAGACGTAGATGTTCCTGGAGTAGTAAAACAACTTAAGTCACTAAACAAAAATAAATCTTCCGGGCCAGATTGTATACCAACTAGATTCCTCTCAGAGTATGCTGATGAAATAGCTCCGTACTTAGCTATAATTTACAACCGATCACTCAGCGAAAGATCCGTACCCAAAGACTGGAAAGTTGCCCAAATTACTCCAATATTCAAGAAAGGCAATAGGAGCGATCCCCAAAATTACAGGCCTATTTCATTGACGTCGATTTGCAGTAGGATTTTGGAACATATACTTTGTTCGAATATTATGTACTACCTCGAAGAGAACGACCTATTAACCAATAGTCAGCACGGATTCAGAAAGTATCGCTCTTGCGAAACACAGCTTGCCCTTTATTCACATGAAGTGTTAAGTGCCATCGACAAGGGATCTCAAATCGCTTCCATATTTCTGGATTTCCGGAAGGCTTTTGATACTGTACCCCACAAGCGGCTTCTAATGAAATTGCGTGCTTATGGAATATCTCCCCAATTGTGCGGTTGGATTCACGATTTCCTGTCAGAAAGGACACAGTTCGTTGTAATTGACGGTAAGTCATCGAGTAAAACAGAAGTGATATCTGGCGTTCCACAGGGAAGCGTTATTGGTCCCCTACTCTTCCTCGTGTTTATAAACGATTTAGGAGATAATCTGAATAGCTCCCTTAGACTGTTCGCGGATGATGCTGTCGTTTATCGGTTAGTGAAGTCAACAGAGGATCAAAAGCAACTGCAAAGCGATTTAGACAAAATTTCTACATGATGCAAAAATTGGCAATTGACACTAAATAAAGAAAAGTGTGAAGTAATACACATGACCACTAAAAGAAATCCGCTGAACTTCAATTACGCGATAAATCAGTCAAACCTTAAGGTCGTAAATTCTACCAAATACCTAGGAGTTACAATTACGAACAACTTTGACTGGAGAGAACACATAGAAAATATTGTGGGGAAAGAGAACCAAAGGTTACGTTTCATTGGCAGAACGCTTAGACGATGCACCAGCTCCACCAAAGAGACTGCCTACATCACACTTGTGCGTCCTCTCTTGGAGTACTGTTGCCCCTTGTGGGACCCTCACCAGGTGGGACTGACAGAAGATATGGAGAAGGTTCAGAGAAGGGCAGCTCGTTTTGTTTTATCACGTTACGGGGGGGAAAGCGTCACGGAAATGTTGCACGAATTGGGGTGGAAATCATTAAAAGAAAGACGTTATTCATTGCGGCGTGATCTGTTTGCGAAGTTTCAATCACCGACTTTTAGTTCTGAATGTGAAAATATTTTGCTAGCACCCACCTACTTAGGGAGACATGACCATCCCAATAAAATAAGAGAAATCAGATCGAAAACGGAACGATTTAGGTGTTCTTTCTTCCCGCGTGCTATTAGAGAATGGAACGGTAGAGAAAAGTTATGAAGGTGGTTAATGAGCCCTCTGCCAGGCACTTAAATGTGATTTTCAGAGTATCGATGTAGATGATGTAGATGTACTAGATATACTTTCGTTAAAAGATCTGCAGAATGTCTTACTTCAGCTTGTTTGCGCTTGCTTCAACTCCAGCTGAGGCGTCGGCCTACCACGCTTCTTTGTTTCACACTTGTGTTCCAAGCTTGAATTTGTTTCTAAAAGATACTGAAGGCTGTTCATTTTCTTTGATGATAAACACCAACACGTCTTTCAAACAGTTCAATATTTGTTACAATGAAGAGTAGGTCTATGCATGTCATTTACCCTCAAAATCGCGACACATTTACTAAAACGGTCAAAGATATGTGGCAAGTCATAATACAAATGTCATTGCTGTTCCGGCGTGTTAAAAAGAATATTAGGTTAAAAAGATTGCTGTCGGTCTCGAACCCACTACCTTCGACAGCGCAACGCGATGCCGCTAACCACACAGCTATTCTTGCTAGCTGGAGAGTGGTTACTTCATTATTATTCATGATCGGATATTCTGAAGGCTTTTGCAGTTGATGTGTCGTTATTTTATAGTTATATTTGCCCAAATATGACGAGTTTTTGATGAATCTTCAATGCGCCCAAAACAAACATGAAGGGCCAATATTGCCTTAATGGAGGATAAGTCGATGTGCAAGGCGAGGTGCGCAGTAACTTCATTGCCTTTCGCTTCGGGGCCATTCGTACATAACCGCCAAAGATCGAGTATCCCGGAGCTGGTTTATCTACCAGCTCCAACGCCTATGTTATTAGCAGCGTATCCCCTCGCCCCTCCCTGCCAAGGGACCGCCCATATGTTGCCTCCAGGGGGGTCAAGAGAGAAATTGAACGTCGGTCGTCCATGCTCATTGCAACGCTGCGGCTACGGCTGCCTATATTAAGCGTCCACGCTACGACCAACACCACCTGGAGACAAGGCCTCACAACAGGCCGTGCTACGTGCTACACTGACCAGGCCGCGGCCGCCAGCGGAATGGCTGGACGCTGGGGCATGCCCACTGCTGCGTAGTGGGCAGCCACTCAGCTGGTGGCCGTGGCCTGGTCAGTGTAGCACGTACCATGGCCTGTTGTAAGGCCTTGTCTCTAGGTGGCGTTGCTACCACTCGGCCCAGCATAGCGGAAGAGAAAGCTGAGCTAATGGCCCGAGCACTAGCAGCGTCATTCACACCAAATCTGGTTCCATAACCCAGTGTTCACACTTGAAACGGACCAGCGCGATCACACGCACCATGGCTCAGCGCATGCGCAACGTAAGCAGACGCACTTACACGAAATCACATGGGCCATCAAGCCTACCACAGCCAGAAAAGCGCCTAGCCCCGATGGCATTCAAAATCGTGTTCTCCAGAAGTTCTCCAGGAGTTACACACGTCACGAACGCCATCCTGCAACACCAACACCAATGTCCTGATATTCAGCAAGCCAGGGAAAGACAACTCCCGCTCACAAAATTGCCGACTCGCCTGCTGAGCTCGCTCAGTAAGATAGTTCAGAAGGTAATTCTTAAACGTCTCACTCGGCAGTGCATCACCGATAATATCCGAAGACCGGAACAATTCGGATTTAGGAATCGTCATTCTACACCACAACAACTCCAGTGGCGGCTCGTACAAAATTTGACCAGTGTGCTACAATATTACAAAAATAAACAGGAAACAAAATATACTAACATAAAAAAATCAACTTTTGTATGATTGCCTTTAATTAAATATCAATTAATACTCTATTGACAGTAAGACCTTCAGGGGAATCTATAACAGCGCTGCCAACTACATGTATGCACTGCAGGTAGTAAATATAACGTTTAAAAACATTAATTTTATTTACAGAAATTAAAAATTTAGACTTAGAGGTATTTGAATACGAGCCTCGCACAGGTAGGTTTGAGAGACAACGTGCAAGACGCCTGAGCCAGCGCGCTGTTTGACTCTGTATACCGCAATATACGTCATGTACTAGTCTTCCGCAGCCGTTACACGCAGCGCGAAGAGAAATATTGATCTGGTGCTGCAGTCGGCCTCAGCACACATGAGTCGCCATGCCTGACGTCACGTCTGCGCATGCGCACTAGCGAACAGACGACTGCGCCGCCTCTCTGTGCACGTACCAGCGCGGCTGAATCCCACTTCAGCACACGGAGCTGGTTTCCAACTATCACGGCGAGAGCGCTCCAAAATGCGTTTTCGTCCTTATCACTAGCATTCTAATATGCATTGGAAAGGAACTGGCATAATTTTATTGTGATATCTGGCTTGTATTCCAAGAGAAAGGATGTAATTTTATAGCGATTTCTCACTTGCATTCGAAGAGAAATGGCATAATTTTAGTATTACATTTACAGTGTGCTGCAGCACATTAGCACATTAGCACCAGCCGCCACTGAACAACTCCTCCGCGTACTTGAACACATAACAAACGGCTACAACAAAAACAAATCTACAGGGGTGGTGTTCCTATACATAGAGAAAGCTTACGATCGTCTCTGCCACAACGGCCTTATACGCAAACTTAACGATGCCGCGTTTCCCGACGAAGTTGTGTATCTCATACACTCATATCTCACGAATAGAAGCGTCAACACTGATATTCAGGGCAAACAGTCTACACGACACGGTATTCAAGCCGGAGTACCCTAGGGCAGCATCATGGGTCCCCTCTTGTTTAACCTATACAGTAATAATATTCCATCCACACATAATACGATGACCACAATCTACTCAGCTGACACCGCCATCATGCGATTGGAAGCACGCCTACAGATTGCACTCAGAACTACCGAACCTTGGTTGGAGAAATGGCGTATTAAAGTAAACGTCGACAAGTGCGATTCAGTTCTGTTCACACGTAGACCGAAATTACTGCGCAAACACCAGCACTGTAGCCCAATTACTCTACACGCACGCCCCATACGTTTCTGTGAGGAAGTCAAATACCTCGGTGTGTGACTGGACCGGAAACTCACGTGAGGGGACCACATACAACACATGACCAACCGGTCAAACGCGAGGCTGAAACAACACTACCCAATTACTCAACAGGGAAAGCAAACTGAATAGCCTGTTGTCGAGGAACATGTACATGACACATATTAGACCTCTGATGACGTACGGTGCTCCGTGCTGAGCATACGCGGCGCCAACACGGCTGGGCCGCCTGCAGCTCATACAGAACAAGGTACTACGCATAAGCAACGCTCCACGATACACTCGCACAGCGGATCTTCACAGACAATCCCGCATTGAGCGACTCTCGGTGGTATTCAAGAAACTCACCTCACGACTATACAAAAACTCTAGACACTCGAACAATCCCTTCATACTACTCTTGGGGAACTACAGTTCCTACTAGCACAGTACCTGCTGGTAACCAATACCTCGCCGGCCGCAGTGGCCGAGGGGACTGAGGCGCGCAAGTCACTGTCTGCACGGTCACTACGGCCGGGGGTTCGAATCCCCCCTCGGGCATGGATATTTGTGCCGTCCTTAGTGTTAGCTAGTTCATAAGTAGTTTGTAAGTTTATGGACTGATGACCCTGTAGTTAAGTGCCGTAAGCTATACAAACATTTAAACATTTTGAACTACGATCACAACCATAGGTGGAAAACATAATCGTCCAAAAACACTACTACTCAGAGAATAGCCACCAACTCACAAACACGATGAATCTGGCGAACCCCTGCGGCACAGCAAACTGACTGGCATTGCCAGGTGAGCTCACATCCGACCAACGAGCAAGGCAGGGAAACCATATTCAACGCACTGAACCCAAACAGACCTATACAGTCCTACATAATTAGCCAGTTCTGTGACAGAACTGTCCACCATGACAAACTTGCCTATGTTACCGGTATACTGCCGCAGCCGTCCCAGGAGACATCATAGGAGTTCAGCTGCAGCAGAACCTCGCACCAAACCGGACTGACTCTTTATGACAAACCTAGCGAAGTTAATGGTACCGAGATATACCCATTAAAAACATTACCAAGCCCTTGCATGATCTATCGCAGATTGCAAGACACAATTGCTGCCCTTTCAACCAACCCCACTGTCGCAGAGGCTTTTTTTTCCCCCTTGGGTCTTCAAGCGTTGCCACTTTATTCCCTCTGCGCTTACATACCTACCCTTCGTTTACCTTTCGAGCACTACTACTTCCAGATGCCCCGTATTAATGGGTGATCGTGCCCACACGTACGGATAACATTGCGGCTCCCACATCCCGTGATCCACTATATATAAATAAATAAATAAATAAATAAATAAAAAATAAAAAAAAGCTAAGAAAATACGGAGGTGACAGTCGAACTTGATCACCACGTTGGTGTGGGCCTAGATAGGACCCACCTACTCGTATACGTGCTGTAGCCGCGTCGTAAAACGTTTCTCATGCGATACAAATTGAATGTTCATATAAAATGATCTCATAGAAGAACGAAACGAATAATATGAGAGTTTAAAAATGTTTTGAAACTTCCTGGCAGATTAAAATTGTGTCGGAAGGGGGACTCAAACCTGGGACCTTTGCCTTTCGCGGGCAAGCGCTCTACCACTTTTATTTTTATTTATTTATTTATTTTTTTTTCTTTCAAATGTTGTTGTTCAAATGTTTGTTAAGCTTATGGGACTTAACTACGGGGTCATCAGTCCTAAACTTACAAACTACTTATGAACTACTTACGAACTAGGACGGCACAAATATCCATGCCCGAGGGGGGATTCGAACCCCCGACCGTAGTGGCCGTGCAGACCGTGACTGGAGCGCCTCAGTCCCCTCGGCCACCGCGGCCGGCTTTTTTTTTTTTTTTTTTTTTTTTTTTTTTTTTTTTTTTTTCTTTCCTCTATGGGTAGTTCTTGTCCTTGCGGACGCTGGTCCTGTTTGTTCGTTTTGGTTCTACGTGTTCTTTGGCTCAGCTTTTTTATTACAGAGAGCGTTTAGCCCTCTGACCGGGCGCGCTGAGCCACGGCGCCCGGCACCACTGAGCTACCCCGACACGACTGACGACAGCGTCCCCCAACTTCAATTCTGCCAGTACCTCGCCTCCTACTTTCCAAACTTCACAGAAGCTCTCCTGCAAACACGCAAGACTAGCACTCCTGGAAGAAAGGATTTGGTGGAGACATGGCTTAGCCACAGCCTAAGGGATGTTTCCAGAATGAAACTTCACTCTGCAGCGGAGTGTGCGCTGATATGAAACTTCCTGGCAGATTAAAATTGTGTGCCGGAACCGGGACTCGAACCTGGGACCTTTGCCTTTCGCGGGCAAGCGCACTACCGACTGTGCTATCCCGACACGACTCACGATGCCGCCTCACAACTTTACTTCTGCCAGTACCTCGCCTCCTACTTTCCAAACTTCACAGAAGCTCTCCTGCGTAGCTTGCAAGACTAGCACTCCTGGAAGAAAGGATGTGGTGGATACATGGCTCAGCCACAGCCTAAGGGATGTTTCTAGAATGAAACTTTCACTCTGCAGCGGAAAGTAGGAGGCGAGGTAATGGCAGAATTGAAGTTGTGGGGCGGTGTCGTGAGTCGTGTCGGGGTAGCTCAGTGGGTCGGGCGCCGTGGCTCAGCACGCCCGGTCAGCGCAATAAAAAAGTTGAGCCAACCATTCAACGAACACCCAAGAACGAACAGAAAACAACGAGCGCAAAGCATAGATCTATCCGAAGAGAGAGAGAGAGAGAGAGAGAGAGAGAGAGAGAGAGAGAGAGAGAGAGAGAGAGAGAGAAAAGTGGTAGAGCGCTTGCCCGCGAAAGGCAAAGGTCCCAGTTTCGAGTCCCGGTTCTGGCACACAATTTTAATCTGCCAGGAAGTTTCATATCAGCGCACACTCCACTGTAGAGTGAAGTGTCATTCTAAAAAATACTGTATTCATTTATTTACTATTTTTTTCACGGTGAGCTTTTTTCCGGGTGTTCAGTAAACCAGTGAACACATATGAACCGCTGCCATTACCTATTGTACATCATCATCTCAGGGCAGTGGCGTAAGTAGGACTTGGCTCTGAGGGGAGGGGGGGATAGATCTGCTTGACGAGCAAAATTTTAGTCAGTTTCCAGACAGACTACCATCTACCACTCCGTTGAAGAAACTAACTGACTCACATCCAATGAAAGCTTATGGTAAAATACCCCATTTCCAATCTTCACCTTTACCAGATTGCTGTTATACGATTTCTTTCTTTCTTTTTTTTATTTCGGTTTCTGGGGGGGGGGGGGGGCTTCTATCCGTCGGCCGCGGTCGCCGAGGGGACTGAGGCGCTCCAGTCACGGTCTGCACGGCCACTACGGTCGGGGTTTCGAATCCCCCTTCGGGCATGGATATTTGTGCCGTCCTAGTTCGTAAGTAGTTAAGTCCCATAAGCTTAACGAACATTTTAACATTGTTTTTGGTTTCTATCCCCCTCATCCCCCCCCCCATAGTTACGCCACTGTCTCAGAGTATCCCAATTCCCAAATGGACATGGAAACACCGTACGTTTTACAGTGACATTACTGGCAGAAGCCGTCGATTTGGCTGGAGTAGCGAGTCGGCGCGCACCTGCTGGAGCAGTTAGTTGTCCGGGGCAGGGCACGGCAGAGCCCGCCGGCCCCAGCAAAACGAGGAGTGCGCACGTGGCCAGGTGTCGGTGAACGCACCCGCGCCGCCGCGCCGTCGTTTCAAAAGTGACAGTCAGCCCAGCTTACGCCTGCCAACCGCCGCGCGCCAATCGCGCCCGCGACCTTGGCCACTCATCAGATTTCAAAAAGCCGGCACTGACCGACTGACCAATGGCAGCGCGCCGCGCCGAGCCTAACCTTTGGCTGGTTTTCCACACCGCCACCGCGGCCGCAGCCGTTGTTGCGAAAGCCAGCGCGCTCGCCTCGCCGCGCCGCTACGGCGCCAAAAGGCGGGAAAGAAGAGAGAGAGAGGGAGAGGGAGAGATAGCGGCGGCCGGCACAGGAACTGTGCGGATCGTCGACGGCTTTCCCGCCGCCGCCTTCCAGGAAGCGGCAAGGAAAAAGGGGAGGGGTGGGGGGGAGGGGAGGGGGGACCGTTCGGCGCGTCGGGGTTCCGCGAACGCCGGTTATCGCAGGAAAAGGAAGGCTGTCGTCACCGGTTCCAGGAAAAGTGAGCGCTGTTAGTGATTAAGTAGTCGCACCTCCAGAGGAAATATTTCGTTCTGGTAGATTGAAGTTATGACCTAATTCAAAAATGCTCACCTGTTTGTAAAGCTAAGGGACGGAATTACTGACCTCATCGGTCCCTAGACTCACAAACTACTGGCTATTAAAATTGCTACACCACGAAGATGACGTGTTACAGACGCGAAATTTAACCGACAGGAAGAAGATGCTGTGATATGCAAATGATTAGCTTTTCATAGCATTCACACAAGGTTGGCGCCGGTGGCCACATCTACAACGTGCTGGCGTGACGAAAGTTTCCAACCGATTTCTCATACACAAACAGCAGTTGACCGGCGTTGCCTGGTGAAATGTTGTTCTGATGCCTGGCGTAAGGAGGTGAAATGCGTACCATCACGTTTCCGACTTTGATAAAGGTCGGATTGTTGCCTACCGCGATGGCTGTTTACTGTTTATCGTATCTCGACATTGCTGCTCGCGTTGTTCGCGATCCAATGACTGTTAGCAGAATATGGAATCGGTGTCTTCAGAAGGGCAATACGGAACGCCGTGCTGGATCCCAACGGCCTCGTATCACTAGTAGTCGAGATAACAGGCATCCGCCTGACTGTAACGGATCGTGCAGCCACGTCTCGATCACTGAGTCGATGGGGATGTTTGGAAGAACAGTTCGAAGAACAGTTCGACAACGTTTGCAATAGCATGGGCTATCAGTTCGGAGACCATGGCTGCGGTTACCCCTGACGGTCCCTCACAGACAGAAGTGCCTGCGATGATGTACGCAACGAAGAACCTGGCTGCACGAATGGCAAAACGTTATTTTTTCAGATGAATCCAGGTTCACAATAATGGTCGCATCCGTGTTTGGCGACATCACGGTGAACGCAAATTGGAAGCGTGTATTAGTCATCGCAATACTGGCGTATCACCCTGCGTGATGGTATGGGGTGACATTCGTTACACGTCTCGGTCACCGCATCGACGGCACTTTCAACAGTGGCCGTTACATTTCAGATGTGTTACGATCCGTGGCTCTACCCTTCATTCGATCCCCGCGAAACCCTACATTTCAGCAGGATAATGCACGAGCGCATGTTGCAGGTCCTGTAGGGGCCTTTCTGGATATGGAAAATGTTCGACTGCTGTGTTCCTGTACACAATATCCAAGCTCTGTTTGACTCAATGCCCAGGCGTATGAAGGCCGTTATTGCGGCCAGAGGTCGTTGTTCTGGGTATTGATTTCTCAGGATCTATACACCCAAATTGCGTGAAAATGTAATCACAGGTAATTTCTAGTTAATATATTTGTCCAATGAATACCCTTTTATCATCTGCATTTCTTCTTGGTGTAGCACTTTCAATGGCCAGTAGTGTACTTAATTCACGGTAAGAACAGAAGCGATATTTGGCGTTCCCCAGAGAAGTGTTATAGGGCCTCTACTCCTTATATTTTATAAACGATTCATAAGACACTCTAACTCTCTTAGGCTTTTCGTGGATGACGCTGTATTTATCAGTTAATAAAATCATCAGAAAATCAAAAGCAGTAGCAATATGATTTAGATAAGATATTTGCATCTGCATGGTGCAAAAATTGGGAATTGACCCTTAATAACGATAAGTGTGAAGTCATCCATATGACCACTAAAAGAATTTCTTTAAACTTCAGATACACGATCAATCTGTCAAATCTACAGGCCATCGATTCAACTAAATACCTAGGAGTAACAATTATGAACAACTTAAATCGGAAAGAAGACGTAGAAAATATTGTAGGGAAGGCGAACCAAATGCTACGTTTCATCCGTAGAACACATAGAAGATGCAACATTTCTACTAAGGACACTGCCTACACTACACTATTACTTTGGAATATTGCTGCGCATTGTGGGATCCACACTAGGTGGGGCTGACGGAAGATTTACAGAAAGTTCAGAGAAGGGCAGATAGTTTTGTATTATCGGGATATAGGGGACAGAGAGTCGCGGAAATGATGCACGAGTTGGGGTGGAAATCATCAAAGGAAAGACATTATTTGTTGCGGCGAGATCTATTTGCGAAATTTCTTTCGCTAATCTTCCTAATGCGGTCATATTTTGTTAGCACCCTCCTACGTAAGGAGACATGATCGTCATAATAAGGTGAATCAGATCGAAAACAGAAAGGTTTAGACGTTCTTTTTTTGCGGCGACCTATTAGAGAATGAAATTGTAGACAAATATCACAAAAGCGGTCATGCACATCAATGTGACTTGCTGAGCATTTATTTAGATGTAGTATATTTATGTAGGGGTAGAAACTAACAACTCTGGACGAAGGGGGCTCGAATCTCCGACGGGTGAGACCGCGCGATCCTAATCAAGGAGCGATTTCCGCGTGGCTCATTGAGTTGTTCTAAACGGTCACATCAAGGCAACGAAACAAGATCGAAATGTGAAACCTTCACCAAAAGAAACAAAAACTCCTCAAGTCTGTGAAAAAAGAACCCCTCATTCGGCGCTCTTTCTAACGGGAGGGGAAGGGGCAACGTCGTCAGTAGCATGCGGGTTCTGACGGAGAGGCACGAATTGGCCCGAACGCAGGACGATGTAGCTAGTTGCCCCATTCCCCTCGCGCATGCGCGAAACCTCGCTGAAGCCAAACTCAGCGCCTCACAGGTTGTTTTTGGCGCATAGGAGACGTGTCAAAAAAGGCATATTTGGGGAAATTTCTTGTAACTAAATGTCAACTAGTGGCGCATCGGGCATAAAAGTCTTCAGAAGATCCTAAAATGAATTACAATCATGTTAAAAGACTCAAACTGTAAGAATGGCCTTGTGGTTAATTACATCACGTTCTGAACACAGAGGATGGCGTTTCGCAATTTTGTTTTCTTCGTGTTTTATAACAGATTCTGCAACCAGCAAATACTTTAATAATGCTACTTGCAGCAGATCTTCGATCGTTTTATCCGAATATGTCGCAATCTCGAGACTCAAACACGTTTGTATCTTCGTTGTCACAAATATTTATAAAAAGTGGTGGGGGACGTAACATTTTTATATATGCATAACTTATATTTCTACTCGATTGTTCAGACCCAAATATTAATACACTTCTGTCCCAAAAAGCTGTACCATCAGTAAAAAGTGATATTAGTATCTATATAAAACGTTATATCAGCTATTTTTCATTATGATGCCTTTACTAAAACTCGAATGTAAACGATTTATATTTTTCAACTCAATAAATTAACCACGAACAATTTAATATCTAAAATAGTTTTCTGAAACCCATTTAGGTTCTATATACATACACAACATACCTGTTTATTAGAATTTAGTAGTATTTCATGATGCATTCGTCGTTGGCATATGATGCAAATAAGCAAACAAAAAATAGGTCAACAAAACCTGTTATCTCACTGGAACTGTTTGGATGCACTGACAACTCTCACAGTTGCAATTAATGCTAATTACACGAGTAATTTCCAAATAAAAAAATATAACGGTACTTTTCAAATCCAGGTAAGTGTTGATCACATACAAACGAAATAGATACACCAAAATACACTCAATAAAATAACACAGCATTTGATAACACACACAAACTTGACTGAACTGTCACGCAAAGTGTCAAAGCATTATATTTCTGTTGATAAACAAATCGACGCCATTTGTCCAAGTCAAAATAAAATACATGTCATCAACAGATTACAAAATGTATTTATGATCACTCAAGACAACACACACGGAATTAAAATAAGTATTTTGTTTTCTTAAGTTATAAACTTTATTTACGTAAGTATGTTTCTACGTTCAACAATATTGAAAAATTGTTAATAAAATAAACACTTATTTGTATTGAGATGTGAAAGAGGAGTGGAAGACAAAATTTGCCATTACTGACACTGTCTGCTTGGATATGGTGATTGACAGACGCTTTTGTAATGACTTGTAGCCATACATGTTTGTGAAAAGCAAACTTGTTATAGAAAATAAAATTTTTAAGAACACAAAATGAAGTTTATTATTCTAAGAAAAGTATCGACAGTAGATAGACTTCCTGCAAATTTACGAAAAGTTTTAGCTCTAGCAGAACTCATAACGCAAGGCCAAGAATAAAAGAAAAATAAGCAGAGCAACAGCAAAGAAGAGACCAACAAAATCAATTAATATGTGTTATAGTTTCACTTTTGTTTACTTTTGTGAGCCCATAAGACCATAAGCCAACAACATAAACTTTCGACTTGCCCAAATCTACGTATATGTAGAGGACAAGTGGGGAAAAGATTGGCAGACAAAGAAGAGGAAACGCCACAGGGAGAACAGCGGTTGTGCTTGCGTCAGGAACGGTGCGGATGCTGGTTATAATGTCTCGTTGCCCGAAGATAGCGCGTCTCTTTATTCCAACCATGATCAATGATTCCAACAGAGCGATTTTCTTATGGTCGCTTAGCAGTGGATTAAGTTGTTTATATACTTAAGTGTTCATTGTTCTTCATTTTCAAAGAAGAATGCACTGGTTCCAGTATATTTTGGAAACAAATTTCTCAGCTTAAAGCTGGAAGAGAAGTGAACCCGGAGTCATTCTAGGCTCAAGCCAGCACTGCAGTTCAGTGCAGTTAAATGTGGTTTCCATTTGTCGCTCTACGCATATGTAAAAGAAATTCTACTCCATTCCAACCCCGTTGAAGGACATCAGGTATAGCGGAATGAATATCGTGTCTGCTTCTCTCCTTTTAAATAGTGTTGTTAATATGGACACCGTACACACGTTGGTTCACATAACCCCACAAGGAAACGTCTAGAGGTGTCAAGTCTGGCTTCACCTTAAATACACAGCTTCCTCTCCATTGCTATGATAAATTGTACCGATAAACTTACTGCCAATTCTGGCGTAGTGTGGAGGTCCAAAAATGTTAGAGGGGAAAGTCAACGTATACAGTGTAGAGAAGATCACAGTTTTTTTTTTTTTTTTTTTTTTTTTTTTTTTTTTGACCCGCGGGTTGGAGAGATGTCCAAGAAATTGAATTGGGTGACACTTGTAGGTATACGCAAACTATTCCGAGAAAGCCTAGCCGCGGCGGGATAGCCGTGCGCACTGGGGCGCCGTGCTGCGGTGCGCGCGGCCGTTCGCCGTCGGGGATTCGAATCCCCCCCTCGGGCCTGGGTGTTTGAGATGTCCTTAGGTTGGTTTAACTTACTTTAAGAAGTTGTAAGCTGGGGACTAACCACGCATTTAAGTCTCATAGAGTTACAAACATTTGAGAATATTGCTCCTGTACAAATCGTAAGTATAATATTACTTTAACCATCGTTAAAGGAATATTTGTAGAAGGAATTAGAGTTCAGGGTGAGGAAATAAAAACATTGAGGTTTGCTGACGACATTGCAGTACTATCAGAGACAGCAAAGGACCTGGAAGGGCAATTGAACGGAATGGACAGTGTGTTGAAAGGAAGGTATAAGATGAATCTTAATATGAAAAAAATTATATATATAAAATAAATATATAAAAATAAATAAATAAATAAAATAAAAAAGGGTAATAGAATGCAGTCTTAGGAAATCAGGAGACACTGAAGGAATTAGATTTGGTAACGAAGCAATAAAGGTGGTAGATGAGTTTTGGTACTTGGGCAGTAAAATAACATCTGATGGTCTCAGTACAGACGATATAAAATGCAGAATGGTAATAGAAAGATACGTGGTTTGGAACACAGAAATTTGTTAACACCGAATATTAATTCAAGTGTAAGAAAGTCTTTTCGCCGCGGTGGAGTGACTGAGCGGTCTAAAGCGCCTTGGTGCGGAGTACGCGGTTGGTCGCCGTCGGAGGTTCGAGTCCTCCCTGTGGCATGGGTGTGTTGTCCTTAGGTTGGTTTGTAAGACTAGGGACTAATAACCAGAGAATTAAGTCCCATAAATTTTCAAACATTTTTGATTTCTCTGTGGGGTGTTGCCTTCTACAGGAGTGAAACTTGGACTATAAATAGTTTAGACGGGAGGAGGGTAGAGGCAATTGAAATGGTTAAGATTATATGGGTACGTCGCGTAACTTATGAAGAACAGAAATGGCGAGAAAAGGAATTTTTGGCAAATCAAAATGTTCAAATATTTGTTAAGCTTAAGGGACTTATCTGCGGGGTCATCAGTCCCTAAACTTACAAACTACTTATGAACTAGCTTATACTAAAGACGTCACAAACATCCATGCCCGAGGGGGGATTCGAACCCCCGACGGGGAACGGCCTCGAGCATCGTAGCATAGCACGTCAATTTTTGGCATACCTTGACTAAACGAAGGGATCCTTTGGTAGGACATATTCTTAGATGTCAAGTAATTGTAAATTTAGCAATGGAGGGAAGTGCGGGGGGAATCACAGAGGGAGACCAAGAGACGAATATAGTAAGCAGATTCAGATGGTTGTGGGTTGCCGTTCTTATGAGGAAGAGGCTTGCTCAGGATAAAATAAAATGGAGAGCTCCATCAAACCAGTCTCCGGACTGACAACAACAACAACGACAACCACTCAGGTATTTAAACAGTCATTCATCTTGCACTCCAAACGTGGATGGAATATGAAGAATCACCACTTCACGAATGTCAGGATGGTCCGTTTCAATGTACTCTTTCTTTCAGAGATTGTGGTTTGTCTTTAATGACCTCATCCTGGAGAGGATGTTAAACCTTAATCTTCCTTCCTTTCTTCCATCTTTAGAAGTCACGGCCTCTTTTTTCTTGAAAATACCAAGGAGTCTATAGTTGCTAATATGTAGTCTGATGGTTCTGATTTCGTAAACCTTCGTAACTCAGGTATCCATTTTCCGTCTTAATTAACACTTGCAACACGCTACAGTCCGCTTCATAGAAGCAGATATTCAAATGTTGTTGCTCCATAATCTTGTCCTGTTTCCTCAAAATGACGTAATCTCAGCTGTCACGATGACGTTGAGCTATTTACAAATTCACTGCGATGATGGATGAGTCTGCAGCGAGACTTGTATTCCTTTTTTTCCCCGCGCTGTTTTCGACGAAACGTGAGAAACCTTCTGTACTGGATGTATAAACGTTCTCATCGTGTAGCCCTGTCCAGAACGACTGCGAAATCTAAATTGCTGGCAGCGCTGACGTTCTCTGACTTACCGATGAATGACATTGCTGCCATTTTCTTCGTAATAAAATTACAGTTACGCAGTCGTTCTAGTGCGCAGAATTTCACCGCTTCTACCAACTAAAGAAAATTTCACCAAGAATATAAAAGAGTTGCTTCTTTGATTGGTTCACCTTTGATGCGTGTAGTAACCTACGTTTACATGTGTCATTTATTGAAACCTGAGTTGTGAGCCTATGAACTGTATTACAAGTTTTTTTTAATTGTGTAAGTTTTGTTGAATTGTGGTGGTTCCCATTTCACAGTATGTCATATTTGTTGATTCCCCTCTATTTTTAAAGTGAAGAAACAGGACTATTTCAGCTTCGACCGTCACTATACACAAAGAGAACACACGCTCGAACTGTGTCAAAGGATGGCGGAGAAAATCGAGCGTGCCTGTCAAAAGACATCTCGGGTTTGGGCGGGTTTAGACGTACCAGCATCGGAATGGCGAATGGTCGGGCGCGGATATGAGCCCTCATCTCAAGAATGCGAGTCCAGTGTGCTGGAAACTGCCCCACTAGGTAGAAACATTCCATAATAGCATGTCCACAAACGACTACCTGTAGCCATCTGAACCAATCCGTCCTCTCATTCGCATGTGTCACGCAGTGGCGTAGCTATGTTACCAAGGGCCCCGGGGCAAAAATGACATTGGGGCCCTCTTTACAGTAATACTGTACAGATGCAAAACTACTTCATCAGCTCCTTACCGCCCACGGGAAGACATAATAAGGCAAACCTAAATACTACTAAGTAAATTATTATGTGTCACGTAGCAGATAATATTTAATTGTACTCTCAAATATAATTATAACTGTGAAAGTTGGTTTGTTTGTTATGCTTTCACGCAGAAGTTACTGGGCGGATTTGAATGAAATATTGCAGAGGGATAGATTTGGACCTGGGTAGGACATAAAGATAAACGACCTCTTAGGATAGTTTCCGAAGTTGCTCCATACTAGGTGAATGAAGTCGCAGGCATAAGCTAGTAAAAAATAAACAATGAAGAAGTATTACTTAACCATGAAAACATGGCCCCCTGCCGCGAAGCAAACCGGGAACAGTCAAGTCGGCGGTGACAGCAGGCGGACTGTTGTCAGTAGCGACATCTCACTGTCGCTAAACTCCTCGCTGTTAGGTCATTGCTCCGTACCGATCAGCCTAATTTCGTTGATAGCCCAAGGAAGGAAATATTCGTGTAGGATGGTTTCAGAAAAGAGAGTTGCCGGATTTTGTTTGATGGAATACTTTGGTTTGAGCCGTGCCCCCTACCAGGCTTCCATGAAGTATATATTAATGTCTGGCCAGGAAAAGGTAATACGTAAAATAGCTAAGTTGACATCTTCGTTTATTATAGTGGCAGTGGGGAACAGGGTAGTGTCTTGAATGCACAATTTACTGTTGTGACAAAGTAACCATATTTTCTCTTCTTCTTGCACGAATTTCAGAGTGCAATTTATTACAGCACTGCACTGGGATCTATGATTATGGAGCACACCCTAGGGGAATTCACTACACAAACAGTTGAGTTACCATAATAATACCGTTCAGTAATAATACATTGTAGAGACTTCATATTCACTGTCTATTGTCAAACACTGTGCTAGTACTTCAGCACCATTCACTGTTATTTCACAAAGATTGACAGGCACGGCAACTCCGACTTCAACCGACAATACGCTGACGATGGCAGGGTCCACGTCTTAGCGGCCAAGCAAAGGACCTTGATATGTTTATATTCTGGGGTGCGAATAATTTTTGGATTTCACTTCGTGCGTTTGAGGTTTGCTGGTCAGGTTTCAAAAAGTTCAAAGTCGGAAAACGTTCATTCAACTGAATTATTATATACAGTAGAACTTCGATTATCCGAAGTAATTGGGAGACATGAAAGTGTTCAAGGATCTACGGTAACTTTTTTCGAACGTCGCTCAAGTAGGCCGAGGGACCCTTTGAGCTCGGGGGCCCCGGGGCACTGCCCCGCCTAGCCCTATGATAGCTACGCCACTGGTGTCACGTCCGACTATACACTAGCAGCAGTGTTGAGGCATCCTTCAGACCTTCTCTGCGCTGGACCACAGCCTTATCTGGATTGCACTAAATGCAGCGGTCGCATGCTCCCGCAACAGCTGCACGCTGCCAGTGAGCTGGCAACTCAAAAAATCAAATGTACAAAGGTTTATAATCCTAAGGACACTGGATGCCCGTCCGCGGTGCAGTGGCCGAGCGCTCTAAGACGCCATGCTGCGGAGCGCGCTCTCGATCGCCGTCGGAGTTTTGAGTACTCCCACGGGTTTGTGTGTGTGTTGTTCTTAGCATAAGTTAGTTTAAGAAGTTTGTAAGGCTACGGACTAATAACCACAGAAGTTAAGTCCCTCATATTTACCAACATTTGAACATCATCGGTCCCTAGTCTAACAAACAATCTAATCTACGCGAAGACAGAACAGACACACTCATACCCGAGAGACCACTCGAACCTCCGGCGGGAGCGGCCGCGTGAATCGTGACAAGGCGCCTTGGAACACGCGGCTATCTCCCCGTGGTACTTCAGCAATACAGGGTGTACACAAAGTCCCGGAACACTTTTAATTATTTATTGCACAAATACAAACATTTTGAAGAGAATACTTTTTTTTCCTTCATCTATACCGCCACAGCATAGTTTTCCAATAGTCAGCGCTAGTTGCAAACATGGCGAATTTAATTGCGGAGCGAGCTTTTTGTGTGTTGGAGTTTCAACAAAAAGTGTGCTACAGCTGTTCAACGCATGTTAAGAACCAAGTACGGTAAGAAGCCACCTACAAGGAAGGCCATTTACCACTGGCACGACAAATTCGTTACGACGTGTTGCTTGTGCCCGGCAAAGAATAGCGGACGTCCCAGTGTGAGTGATGTGGAACGCGTAAGAGAGACATTCTTAAGGAGTCCAAAGAAATCCATACGTCGTGCATCCCGTGAACTCGAAATGGCTCCATTGACAAGTGCGAAATTCCTGCGACAGAAGCTATGAAAACATTCAAATCGGAGCTTTTGCAGAAGCTCAATGACGTCGACAAAGACAAGCGTTTTGAGTTTAGTTCGCAGTTGCAGACATTTGCTGAGGGTGGGGATAGCATTGCTGATAGCTTAACTTTTAGCGACGAAGCCACTTTTGACACAAATGGGAAAGTGAATAATTGTCGGATCTGGGGTACAAATAATCCACAGGAATGCACTAAATTCGTGCGTGATTCACCGAAGGTAGTTGTTTTCTGTGGCTTGTCAGGGTGAAAATTATCCTGGCCCTTAACAAACAAACGGAAAAATTGGTGGAATGCGAACTTGGGGAAGATCAAATTGAATTTAGGAGAAATGTGGGAACATGCGAGGCAATACATTACGAATTATCTTAGAAGATAGATTAAGGAAAAATGGAAAATTGTATTGAAATGCAGGAGGATCTGTATCGAATTGACGCATGGTGCAGGGAATGGCAATTGAATCTCACTGTAGGCAAGTGTAATGTGCAGTGAATACATAGAAAGAAAGATCTTGTATTATTTAACTACACTATAGCAGGTCAGCATCTGGAAGCAGTTAATTCCATAAATTATTTGGGAGTAGGCATTAGGAATGGTCTAAAATAGAACGACCACATAAAATCAGTCGTCGGTGAAGCAGATGCCAGACTTAGATTCACTGGAAGAATCCTAAGGAAATGCAGTCCGAAAACAAAGGAAGTAGGTTACAGTACGCTTGTTCGCCCACAGCTTGAATACTGCTCACCTGTGTAGGATCCATACCACGTGGGGTTGATAGAAGAAGTAAAGAAGATCCAACGGAGAGCAGCGCGCTTCGTTATACGATCATTTAGTAATCGTGAAAGCGTTACGCTGATGATCGATAAACTCCAGTGGAAGACTCTGCAGGAGAGACGCTTTGTAGCTCGGTACGGGCTTTTGTCGAAGTTTCGAGAACATACCTTTACCGAGAAGTCTAGCAATATATTGCTCCCTCCTGCGTATATCTCGCGTAGAGATCATGAAGATAAAATAAGAGACATTAGAGCCCACACAGAGACGTACCGACAATCTTTCTTTCAGCGAACAATACGGGACTGGAATAGGAGGGAGAACCGATAGTGGTACTCAAGGTACCCTCCGCCACACACCTATCGGGTGGCTTGCGGAGTATGAATGTAGATGTAGATGTAGAGGTAGAAGGAAAGGGAAACTAACATTTTTCGCATTTGAGGATCTGGAGAAAGCTTTGACCGGAATACACCTTTTTCAGATTATGAAGGCAGCAGAGGTAAAATACAGGGAGCGAAGAGTTCAAGTCGAACAAAAAGCAGACAGTAGTTAGCAGAGTCTATGGGCACGAAAGGGTCGCGGTGCTTGGGAAAGCAGTATGGGTTGTAGCCTTTCCCCACCGTTGCAATGACGCGAAGAGAACAAGGCCCATCATGACGTGCTCGCGACAGCAACTGGACAGTGTTAACAGTGAGGTGGAGGAGCTACTCTAAGCCCGCGGGAAGACAGCGTGAGCGCTCGCAGGCACCCGCGCTCACATTAGCGCGCATGTCTACCCCTGGTCCACAGGCAGGGCAACACTCGACTAGACTTGCGCATAATAGTTCGCGATCGGGAGTGCTCACTTTAGTTCGCGGCTCTGCCGTGAACTAGTTCGCTATTTCAGTTCGTCCGCTCCCAGTGACGGCTGAGCGGCGTGGTTTGCGCGTGCAGATGGAGGGGGAAGTTCCCCCACCTAGCTGCTTCATGCGCATGCTGCTTGAGCCGCTAACGATATCACGCAAACCAAAAGAAACAGTTTGTGGATAACTTCTCGCGTTTAAGTTTAGAGTTATCTCTATATCTTGGCATTATGGAATTTATTAGTCGGTATTGCAGAGTGCAGAACACATCAAAACAGAAATTTTGAAGCACTGAACTACGTAATCTAGTATGCAGACGCTCACCTCGAAATGACTCATCAGTAGAAGGCAAACACGTGATTTTTAATTCTGCTACGCGCCTTCTCGCTATTGCCCGTCGGTCTTTGGAAAAGAATCCAACGAACTATGAAGCGAGATACGTTTGGCATAATCGTCCGCTGCTCCTAGTTGTCCACTGCTCCTAGTTCGTCCGCTGCTCCTAGTTCGTCCGCTGCTCCTAGTTTGTCTGCTGCTCCTAGTTTGTCTGCTGCTCCTAGTTTGACTGCTGCTTCTAGTTTCGTCTGCTGCTCCTAGTTTCGTCTGCTGCTCTTAGTTCATCTGCTGCTCCTAGTTCGTCTGCTGCTTCTAGTTTCGTCGGCTGCTCCTAGTTTCGTCTGCTGCTCCTAGTTCATCTGCTGCTCCTAGTTCGTCCGCTGCTCCTAATTCGTCCGCTGCTCCTAGTTCGTCCGCTGCTCCTAGTTCGTCCTCTGCTCCTAGTTAGTCCGCTGCTCCCAGTTCGTCCGCTCTTTTTGGATTTGTTACCGCTACTAAAAGAGCTCTTTTTTATGACAGCTTTTTAATATAATGAATCAGCGTTGCCAAAGCGTATGCTATTACCCGTATTTTTGGGCAATTTGACATCAAATACGTAGGCAAATAAACCAGTTATTTACACGAATGGGCGATACAATGGTATTCAACTACTTTGAATACAGATTACTCGTAGTACTTTATTTTAAAAATAGATTTATTGTGGCAGTGAACTATGAAACTACAGCTGAGCTGCATCTCAGTTCGAACTGAAGGTAACTGGCAGAAGGGACTCACGCGATTCTGCGCGCTCTCGCGTCCTCTCGCTGTTCCCCGCCAGTCTTCGGAAAAGGAGCGGACGAACTAAGAGGGGAGGGATCTGTGAACTAGTTCGCGTAGTTCGCCTGTGGGAGCGCTCTTCTACATCTACATCTACAACCATACTCCGCTAGCCACCCGACAGTGTGTGGCGGAGGGTACCTTGAGTACCACTATCGATTTTCCCTCCTATTCCAGACACGTATTGTTCGCGGAAAGAAGGATTGTCGGTATGCCTCTGTGTGTGCTCTAATCTCTCTGATTTTATCCTCACGATCTCTTCGCGAGATACACCTAGGAGGGAGCAATATACTGCTAGACTCCTCAGTAAAGGTAAGTTCTCGAAACTTCGACAAAAGCCTGTACCGAGCGACAGAGCGTCTCTCCTGCAGAGTCTTCCACTGGAGTTTAGCGATCATCTCCGTAACGCTTTCACGATTACCAAATGATCCTGTAACGAAGCGCGCTGCTCTCCGTTGGATCTTCTCCACTTCTTCTATCAATCCCACGTGGTACGGATCCCATACTGGTGAGCAGTATTCAAGCTGTGGGCGAACAAGCGTACTGTAACCTACTTCCTTTGTTTTCGGACTACATTTCCTTAGAATTCTCCAAATGAATCTAAGTCTGGCATCTACCAGACTATTTCGTTCGCGAACTACACAAGACTACACTGGACGGTGCTCTGCGTATGATTATATCGTCGTCAGCTCCACCGCAGGCCTCCGTGTCCCTGAGCGCCCGCTGCGGCCGTGAGCTGCCGACCTCTGGCTGCCTCGCTACTCGCCGGCTGCACTTTGTCGGCCGTTCATCGCGCCGGTACGTTACCGCCGCACGTCACAGCCGTCTCGCACTAACTGCTTCGCGAGCCACGGATTATGTTACGGCGCGGAGCTAACCCACTCGCTTACGTTTCACTCTGCGTGTCTCCGCTAGCCGTTAGCTTCAGCTATGCAAAATTCTCTATACTGGAATATGGAATTCCTAAACGAAAAAACCGCACAGACGTGTTTTACGGCCCACTTTAGAATAGTAGTTTTATAAGTTCTTGCAAACATTTTGGACCAAAATAATAATCTAAATAATAAAAAATCAGTTAATAAGAGTCTCTGAAACCCTTTTAGGAGAAAAAAAAATAATTAAAAAAAATTCAGGTAGCGGCGGGTTCCGAAGCACTGACCTTCAGTATCCGAGTCCAACCGCATTGCCTTCTACGCTACAGCTAACCGTTAGAAGTTGGGTTCTTAAATCTCATACTATTGATGGCTGTTGTTAACTGATGCTAATATGGCACTTGTAGACACTGGATTATCATTTATCGTACGAAGAACGACGTGTTTTTTTGTTAATTCTTCAGTGCGCCATTGCTTTGAAATGACAACGTGTAAGTTACAATAAGAAAATCATCAAATACGCAACGCAAGATGGCGTATGCCAGAGAGAGTACTGGGCGAAATATGTCACGTGACATCTGCGAACTTCTCGTTAATTCGATGAAGGGTGTCAAAACTCCGTTATTTTTGTAAATATCTCTCAAACGATACGAGATATGAAAAAAAAAATAAATAAATAAAATAAGCGAACAAAGTTGTAGAGAATTTACTCCTCTACAAATTCGGTTATTCAATTTTCGTGTCAGATGAACGGTTTATTTGCAATTAAAAATACATTACAAACGGCATTTTTGGTCATACTGACGTATTTCTTGTCCGAAATTTTTGAAAAAGCGAGTTTCTGGTCTCTGGTAGCCAACAATTACGTCTGTAAAATTTGGTGCCGATCGGTTGAACGGTTCGACAGGCATCATAAAATCGCCGTTATTTTTGCAAATATCTCTGCAACGATGCAAGATATGGAAAAAACATAGTAGAGAATTTTCCCCTCTACCAATTAGGTTATTCAATTTTCGTGTCAGATGAACGGTTCGTTTGCAATTAGAGTTATATTACAAACGGCTTTCTTTGGTATTACTACCGTATTTTTTCTCCGAAAACTGGAGGTTCTGGTCTCTGGAGGCCTACAATCATGTCTGTAAAATTTGGTGCTGATCGGTTCGTCTTAAAAACAGGGAACACTTTACGGACAGACAGACATCCCAAAATCGCCGTTATTTTTGCAAATATCTCTGAAACAATACAAGATATATATATATATATATATATATATATATATATATATATATATATATATATATATATAAAACATAACAGAACAAAGTTGTAGAGAATTTTCTCCTCTATAAATTCGGTTATTCAATTTTAGTGTCAGATGAATGGTTAAGCCGTTATTTTCATTTAAATTTTGAGCTGTCAAAATACGATCGCAAAGGCCCACTTTTAGTGTTACTACCGTAACCTAAAGTGGGTCAAAAGGTATACTTGAATAATGGGCAGGGGCACTGCGTCAGTAGTCTGTGGATCTACATCTACATAAATCTGCAAGCCACATTGAAGAGCATGGCAGAGGGTTCAGTTCTATTCTCTAATAGCTCGTGGGAAAATAGGACAACTAAATCTTTCCGTTTTCGATCTAATTTCTCTTATTTAATTTTAATAATCCTGTCCTCTTATGTTTGCACTGTACGAGAAAGTTGGTGAAAGAAATTTCGGAAATAGGTCTCGTCGCAACGAATAACGCCATGTAATGATTTCCACCCCAACTCATGCATCATTTCCGTGGCACTCTCTTCCCCTATATCGCGTTAATACACAACGAGCTGCCCTTCTCTGAATTTTCTCTAAACCGTCTGTCAGTGCCACTAGGTGGAGATCCCACAATGCGCAACAATACTCCAAAATAGGATGCACAAGTTGACGGATGGCGTAATGGTAGTCCGCTTGTCATCACTGTATTCCAACGGCGTTGTGGCCAGCGCAACTGCCTAGAAGCAGGAAACCCGGATTCGATTACCGACCGGACACTAATTATCGTCTTTCCCCACTGATTTATTTCGATGCCCGCTGGTTGCTAATGTCGTAAATTCCTTTGTCAGTTGACACATAATATCTACAGCACCAAGAAATGTAACGTTTTTAGGATGTGTCCGAAACAAGCGACACGGAATAGGCTATATACAGGGTGAATCACCTAACATTACCGCTGGATATATTTCATAAACCACATCAAATACTGACGAACCGATTCCACAGACCGAACGTGAGGAGAGAGGCTAGTGCAATTGGTTAATACAAACAAACAAAAATGCACGGAAGTATGTTTTTTTAACACAAACCTACGTTTTTTTAATGCATTAAGTTATTGCTTTCTTCTGATCTTGGTACCTTGAGACGTCAGCATGCCATATGCCTTGGTTATAATTTTAACCTACCAATCGTTATAGTCAATTAACGACTTCTTTTGGATGAGCTATGGGTTGAGTGGGGGGGGGGGGGCGGAATAGTCGCTTGGTCTAAAGCGTCATGCTAGGACTGGGCGACCGTTCCTGTGTGGGTGTTATCCTTGTCCTTAATGTAAGTAAGCTTAAGTAGTTTATAAGTCTAGTGAAAGATGACCATAGCTGTTTGGTCCAATAGGTCAAATAGTTGCACTATACCTGCTCGGCGAGCGTGTGTCCAGCATTTTGCAATGAATGATTCCTGGTGCAATTCAGATTCTCCAAATGTTCAAATGTTTTAAAGCTTATCGGACTTAGCAGCGGGGTTATCAATCCCTAAACTTACAAACTACTTATGAACTACCTTATAGTAAAGACGTCACAAGCATCCATGCCCGAGGGAGGATTCGAACCACCGACGCGGGAGGCCGCGAATCCGCTACGTGGCGCACCAGATTCCCCAAAAACACCACGACACGAGGCACGGAGTAAATGTTAGCTTTAAGTGCCATTTGTCTTGCTCTGTGTTGTCTTGCAACTGGATTGATTTATATTCAGATTCAATACGACAAATAAGCACACGTCTGAGGCCTATCTCTCTCTCCCCTCCCTCTCTCTCATACACATACACACAAATACACACACCGTACTTGGCCATCGCATTACGTTCGTTATCAATTCTACGTTCACTAGTGTCGTCGCAGCTGCAAATTTCATACAGGGGTACTATTTTACATAGCCAGTGCCGACGACTTCCCAAGAGTTGCAGGAACGCCGAAATCAAGCCTTGTGGTTGGCAATGTACTGTGCATAGGAATGTGGTAAGGTTATTGACTTCATGGTGCTCCTCGCCTAACATTTATTTGCATGGGGAGGCTAATGATTTACTTCAAACGTTGTATACCTTTAGTACGCTATAAAAACAACGTAATATGCAAGCATGAAGGTGCACTATTCAGGCAATTTCGAGAAAATCTCAAGGAACGTTTTACGCGCCAGTTATGCAACTTACGTATCTGTGCGTAAGTGCCAGACGTTCGACCTCTCTAATAATAGAAACGTGGCCCAGAACTCATTGAGCAGCATCAAATTAAAACTTTAGCACGCCAGCAAGGAAAAGGTCAATCAGACGAAGTTCTGGTTAGCGTTCGAGCTTTGTACGACGGATCATAAGGCCACAGTTCGACTCCTAGACGAACTTAATTTTTAATTTATATTTTTCTCATCACTGGTCTTATTGTTTAATTTGTATCGTATTTGACGAAAGATAAAAAGAAAAAACCAAGTGTATTTACGTGAAGTTTTAGTGAATTTCATGTTATTTGACGATTTACTATTTTTAATTAAATTTAATGTATTACTACATACTTAATTTTAACCATCGACAAGAAAACGAAGAAGCGCATAGAGTGAAATAAATCACAATTTGCGATCACTTATGGCATCACTCTACAAGGTTTAGATGGAATACCAAAGTGCGGCGAATGACAATTTGTGCCCGGCCGGTCTTCGAACCCGGGAGCTCCTGCTTACTACGGAGACGCGTTGACCACTCCGCCACCGAGGACACAGTGACCAGCCCTCACGCAGAGGACTTTGTCCTGCTCGTCTCCCGCCACACACAAATCTCCATTCGCCACGCTGTCCCTTTCATGTTACCTCAGCCTATATGTAATTGTAAGCGCATAGAGGTTTCCCGAAAATGACTGCCTGTCGACTTTTGGGAAATCCCTTAACGCACACAATCTGATAACGTACCCGGAACTACTTTGCACCTTGACGCTTCGCGGTGCCGACACAAAGGCAGGTACCATTTGAAAAACTGCGTAATGGTGAGGTGTTTCTAATATTTCAAGACTAAAAATTAAAATTAAAAGTTAAGTTCATGCGGTAGTCGAACCATCGCCTCATCCGTGTTCGTGTTACATTGCTCAAACGAAAATTACTTTTTCCGTCGGCTAGATTGGATCCTTGCGGACGAGGGATCGTGTTTATTCTTTCTTGATCCATGCACCCTTGACTCAGTTTATTATTACGGAGGATGGTTGGTCCTCACCGCGCGGGAGTAGCCGAGCGGTTTGGAGCGCCACGTTACGGATCGCACGGCCTCGCACGTCGGAGGTTCGAACCCTCCCTCGGGCATGGATGTTTGTGTTGTCTTTAGTATAAGTTGGTTTAATGTATGCAAGTTTAGGGAGTGATGACCCCGTAGTTAAGTCCCATAAGCTTAACAAACATTTCAACATGTGGCTACTCCTGTCACCGAAAGCTGTCAGCTACCGTTCAGGCACCACTTGATCACCATGAACTCTGACGCCTGGCACCGATTCACAAATACATAGTGACACATAAGATTTATCTTGCGATTTTGTCGCAATTGTCGGGGTAGAGCACAACACTACTTCCACGTTACGTTGTTTTAATGGCCTACTAAATGTGTACGTAATTAAATTCGTGATCTCAACGAGGTGGCGTCCCCTTTTACAGAAATTAAGTGTCTGGACAACAGAACTTCATGGAAGTTTGTTAAGTACTGCTCGCAGATTAGCTGCAGCAGAGGGCAGCGGCGTGTGACAAAAGAACGCTCCCTATGTCTTACTTCAAGCGTTTCGGCGTGACGCAACATTACAAGGTCGTTTCCGGGTACGCCGATAAAAGCCAGTGAAAGGATTGCTAAGCCTCGTGGCACATTTACTTAAAAGGATTCACTTTCGCCCCCCACCTTAATCTAAGTGCAGTCACTCGACTGTTACGTGAACTCAGCATATATCTAACTGCGATTTCAGCTGCAGTTTAACGCCCATCGTTGACGTCGCAGTAATCTGAATTGAGTAAAATTTCGGTGAAACAAGAAAAGGAAACGTTTCAAGACTTTACTTGAGTAACAGTTCAGATAATTCACATCGATGGTTTAGAGCAGTGTTATTGAACCTTTTCGAATATGCGACCACCTAGCAAGTAAACCTATTCTGGTGATCCCCTTCCAAACAAAAATTTTCTGGTGATCTTTCCTACCCCCATCTTACGAACCGTAACAAAAGCATGGTATCTCAAAGCAAAGAAATTTAATCAGCCGGTCGCGGTGGCCGAGGGGACTGAGGCGCTTCAGTCACGGTCTGCATGGCCACTACGGTCGGGGGTTCGAATCCCCCCTCGGGCATGGATATTTGTGCCGTCCTAGTTCGTAAGTAGTTCATACGTAGTTTGTAAGTTTAGGGACTGATGACCCCGTAGTTGAGTCCCATAGACTATACAAACATTTGAACATTTGAAATTTAATCTTCTTTCATTTCCTTCAAGTTGCTTTCAAATTGTTGGGTGAAGTTTTTCTTTGTATTTTAGGAATGGGACACATTGTCCTATTTCTACATGGTTTCCGACAGAAAAACACTTTTTTCTTGAAGATAGTTTCACATTTCAGGCAACACTGAGAAGCGAATTGCCGGCCGCGGTGGCCGAGGGGACTGAGGCGCTCCAGTCACGGTCTGCACGGCCACTACGGTCGGGGGTTCGAATCCCCCCTCGGGCATGGATATTTGTGCCGTCCTTAGGATTAGCTAGTTCATAAGTAGTTTGTAAGCTTAGGGACTGATGACCCCGTAGTTAAGTCCCATAAGCTTAACAAACATTTGAATTTGAGAAGCGAATTATCCCCATGAAAAAAGGTCCTACTGTATAGATAGTTCGTAAAGAAGTTATTGGTTTTTCGAATATTTCAGAATTATCAATTTAATACAAATAAACAATCCCTGAGACGGATTTTCGTCTCCTATATGCCAAAGACATTAATGATAAATGACGGATTTTCGTCTCGATTAGGTCAAAAACACAAACGAAGAATCTATAGCATTCAACTAAAATTTGTGATGCGGCCGGGAGTCGAATTCGGAGCGCCATGCTAACTAGGCAGACGTCTTACCGTTAGACCACCACACCACCAACGACGTGGAGGGAAATCGTACGTAGACTATTCCGAGGCGCCTTAATCGTTGGTGGTGTGGTGATCTAACCGTAAGACGTCTGCCTAGTTAGCATGGCGCTCCGAATTCGATTTCCGGCCGCATCACAAATTTTAATTCAATGCTTTAGATTTATCAGTAATGTCTTTTTCAGAATTGCTTGTTGTATCATGTTCTTTTACCTATCGATTGGTTCCTGGAAACAGATTTCAACCTTCGCAGTTATTCATGAACACACTATATTATAAAACAATCTACGACAGTTTCAAATCATAATGAATGTTACGCAAAAAACTCTGTTTAGAATAAAGCGAAACGCGTCTGGACAAGTTGTATAACTGCAAATGCGGAAAAGGAGGCCAAAAACACAAAGAAGAATTATGTATATCTTCTCAGTTAAAAACATATTTAAGGTTTACTTATCTGATTACTCCCAGTGTTTGAATACTTTTGTTCGCCTCTGCAGATGTAGAAAAACAAATGTTTGTAAAGCTTCCCCGCCGGCCGCGGTGGCCAAGCGGTCTGCGGCGCGCCAGTCACGTTCTGCATGGCCACTACGGTCGGGGGTTCGAATCCCCCCCCTCGGCTGAAGCGCCTCAGTCTCCTCGGCCACCGCGGACGGCTGTGCCGTCCTTAGTATTAGCTAGTTCATAAGTAGTTAAGTCCCATATACGTTTATACTAAAGACGGCACAAACATCCATGCCCGAGACGGGATTCGAACCCCCGACCGCAGCGGCCGTGCAGACCGTGACTGGCTCGTCACAGACCGCTCGGCCACCGCAATCGGCGCAGATGTAGAATCGGAATAAGAGCTCCGCCTCCAGTGACCGTAGTGTTTTTTTTTTTTTTTTTTTTTTTTTTTTTTTTTTTTTTTTTTAATATATCAGACGAAACTCCGTGGTCATCAGTCCGTAGCTTACAAACCACTTAAACCTAGGTAAACTAACCTACGGACAAACACACACACCCATGTCCCAGGGAGGACTCGAACCTCCACGGCGAGCAACGGCTCGCTCCGCTGCGAGGTGCTTTAGACCGCTCGGCTACTCCAGCGCGGCGACCGTAGTGTTCACGTATCGTTCACGCACTTGTCTGGTGGTATGTGTATATTTGTGTGTGTGTCTGTGTGAAGATACACAGCAGAGAGTGGGGGATGGTCTGGCCCTGCCTAGCTGTTAGCTGTCGCTTCCGCGGCCGGTCATTAACATTGGGGGCTAGAGCCGGAGTGTCCACAGTTGAGCTTTCGTGGGTCTCGCTCACGCGCCCATTGAGTGCGCGCTAAGGTCACCCGCATTCCGGAAAGTTCTCCGGGTCTCTCGCGCGTCCTTTCCCTTCCGACGGCAAGGACTCCAGGGCCCGCCTTGAACCGCGCCGCCATTATTTTTAGCGCTGTTCACACAGACTTTCGAAATATTTTGTTCTCGCCCCTGGAGTAACCTCGTCCCACTTGGGCCGGATAAACGGGTCGCGCCGTTAGACGCAACTGCAGCGCCGAGTTTCGTAAGAAAGTAGACGCCGCGCCGCGCCACGCCGCCCGGCACATCTGCGCCAATTGCTTTGTCCTCCACAGGCCGATCTTGTAACGGCGCTGCGACGGGAAAACCTCCATTGTAGCTGTGCGGCGTGTTTCTGAAAATTCCAGCATCCTGAATCCTGTCCAGAATCCTGCTGTTATTGTTGTGAGCTTCAGTTCGCAGACTGGTTTGATGCAGCTCTGCCGGCCGCGGTGGCCGAGGGGACTGAGGCGCTCCAGTCACGGTCTGCACGGCCACTACGGTCGGGGGTTCGAATCCCCCCTCGGGCATGGATATTTGTGCCGTCCTTGTAGTTCGTACGTTTAGGGACTGATGACCCTGTAGTTAAGTCCCTTAAGCTATACAAACATTTGATGTTTGTTTTCTCACCTTGTAACGGCTGAATACGCAGAATTCTTCAATTCACTTAATTTCTTGTGATTTTCTTTCTTTCCTTTTTCTATATTTTACAGTCATATGTCTCACAGACTAACAATAAAACATTAAAAAATTAGAAAATGAAAAAAAAATCGTAAATGGAAGAATTATGCAACTTTAGCCATGACTAGGTGGGAAGCACAACAAAATCCAAACTCGCATGACGATAAACCAGAAAACCAAATCGCCGGTGGTCCCTAAGGCGGAAGGTCATGGATAAAATAAATGAATTGCAGCCGTTAAAAACGGTGGGTCATTTCTTCCTGCACGAAGAGCAGCTGGTCTGTCGTTATTAGCTTCAACAATTCGGTGTCGCAGTCTTCCAAAACTGTCAGCCATCGGTTCTTTGGTAAACAGCCACGATCAACGAGGAACGTCACCAGCCCAAAGGAAAAGTTTTTCTTTCATTTATTAGTAACATCACAGATCGCACTGGGAAAGTATTAAGAAAATATGATATGCAAACTGTTTTTAGACACACTAGGAAAATAAAAGAATGTGTAAGATCGGCAAAAGATTTGCGCCATCCTCTGGCTACACCAGGTGTTTATAAAATTCCTTGCAGCTGTGGACAGGTTTACATCGGTAGAACAAAAAAATGTTCAAATGTTTGTAAATCTATCGGACCAAACTGCGTGGTCATGAGTCCGTAGCTTACAAACTACTTAAACCTAGGTAAACTAACCTAAGGACAACGCACACACCCATGCCCCAGGGAGGACTCGAACCTCCACGGCGAGCAACCGCGCGCTCCTCAGCGAGGCGCTTTAGACCGCTCGGCTACTCCACCGCGGCTCGGTACAACAAAAAGAAGTGTTAACACCCGTCTGAGCGATCATTAAACGAACTACCGCCTAGGACATATAAATCTGCCGTAGCGGAATATGTTTATCAAGATGGTGACCATGAAATAAAGTTTAACGAGACGAGTGTCATTGCAAAGACATCATCATGCACGTATATACAGAGAGGCCAGAGAGATTTTCAAATACAAAAATAATTAAACTGGATAAAATTTGGATGTCAACATTGCAGCGACAATATGTTAATCGATTTTTTCGGCCGAGTATGTTTGCAACACCAGGGAGCATAGCGCAGGCGACGTCACGTGATTGACAGTGGCGCCCTCTGAATGACCTACACGTACGGCGCCCACTCGATATCTACCTGCAGTTTTCCGCTTCACCTCCGAGGATGCTTTCCGCAGTCGAAGCCGAAACATCACGGGAAAGTTTTAGGCGTGGATCACGGCATCTGAGCCCGGACGTTTCGAGGTTCAGGACCATTACTTTACCCAACTTTCCGTCAGAACCAAACTGATGGCCACGAATGGATGTAAAACTGTGAAAATGTTACGTATGCAGGATATGTAATGGCTTCCCAGGCTAGACAACATGTCGACGGACTTTATCCTGATTCTGAATGGTGCTGTTTTTTGTTAGATTTGTCAGTATTCGGAGATGGGTTTGAACCCCCATTTGAACGTGGCTAAGCCCACGCCTTTAACACTGATGTATGTGTGAACTTTAGAATATTCCCGGCGGATGGAATATTCATAGAAGTTTCGGGAATGCAGCCGGTTGTCGTCTAAGCATCACACGATATTTCGGCCACACGCCTTTTACAGCCAAGCAAGTCTGCTATTGCTGAACATTGCATTTCCACCGGACACTCTATGGAGTATGATAAAACGGTAATTTTGACAACAGCAACATCTTTTTGGGACTCCATTATCAAAGAATCTGTGGAAATACGTGTCGCGGAAAATTTGAGATGAATCGGGATAGTGGCTACCAACTGGACAAAGCATGGAATCCCGTCATTACTAAAATCTGCTCAGATCGAAAACGACAGAGAGCTCTGACGTCGGCTGTGAGCGGCAGTGGCAGTGCAGAGGACAGCTGAACTCCGCAGCTCCACCAGCGAGGGCGCTGCAGTGTGGCCTGTCTGTTTATGTTCTGACGCATGCGCTGCAACCGCCAACTTTTCTATATATAGTGGAACGTTGGACACACTCTTCAGTCTTCATCGACTCACCTGAGGATGGCTAGCAAGGTGTCTGGCCGAAATATTGTGTGATGTTTTAGACGACGACCGCTGCATCCCCGAAACTTCTATGAATACTGATGTATGTATTCTTCAGTACATCAACGTTTCCAAGTTCAGAATGCGCGAAGGGATTGCAGTGTAGTGAACGGGCGGTGGTGTGGCTGTAGCTTATGGAGATGACCGGCAGTTAGGATGAGGGCGAGGGCCCCGGGGCTGGGGAGCGAGCTCCTCCCCTCTGACACGTGGACCAATGGCAGGGCTGCGAGGGTGAGGCCGCATGAGGGCGAGCGCTCCCCAGCTGCTGCCGCTGCCTCTTCTGTCCCGTCCCGTCCCGTCCCGTCCCGTCCCGTCCCGTCCTGTCCACGGCCGCCATTGTCGCCGGCCCGCTAATTGAGCCTTTGTTCGGCTAAGCCACCGGACACAACGGCGGCACGCGTTACTCTCGCGCGCGGCCAGCCTCGCCACTCGATAAGCCGCCGCCTGGCTGAAGGCCGAGCCACGCGCTTATCTCCAGGTTACTGCGTGTCTGCAGGACAGCGTGTGTGCTACGCCCAGTAAAATGGCCTGCACAACCTCTGACGGCCGTGGTTCACAAAAACTCGCCTGAATCGAACTAGGATTTCTACAATCACAACACCTACATCTACTTATTTAGCCTGCTCAAATTCAAATTTCAAATTTTTGTAAATCTATCGGACCATACTGCGTGGTCATCACTCCGTAGCTTACAAACTACTTAGACTAAGGTAAACTAACCTAAGGACAATACACACACACACGCTCTAAGGAGGAGTCGAACCCCCGACGGCGAGCAACCGCGCGCTCCGCAGCGAAGCGCCTTAGACCGCTCGGCTATTCCATCGCGGTATTTAGCTTGCAAATCACATTCCAGTGCCTAGCAGAGAGTTTATCGAACCAATTTAATAATGATCATTTTGTTGTTCAAGCTCTTCTTTCCTGATATATGTTAAGGATGGTTGTTTCCGGCTTGAGCAGACACTTTCTTTTTCCACCCAAATGTGTTTCGAGAAGTTTCTCCATCATCCGTGGAATTTTTTTTTTTTTAATTTATTACTACATCTGTTAAATGCTCGTATAAAGGATGTTAGCATTGTTTTTGAGACTACAGACATTACAGGCGACATAATAAACACCTTAAAAGGACATTTCCTCTTCCTTCTGGCTGCCTGATATTTCCAGTTCAGCTATAAATGTCATCCAGTATGTCATCTACAATTATTAATGCATTTTCAAAGTTTTGTTTCATGTCAGTTAGCTAAGTACATTAAACCCGAAATAATGCTTTTTCTACCTTTTACTTGTTCCTCGTTTCAAAAGTTTTCTTTATACAATTTTTTTTCGCTATTTTATGGTTGTCGTTTTCTTTTTAGAATAATGTACTAGTTTTTGATAGTATATCTCAGATATGTCTGTTGTGGATAGGTTTTTGTGAACTGCTATGGGGATGGAAGCTATGTCTGAAGAAACAGTGTACTTATTTTTCGCGATTTTCTCGAAGTCGTAATTCAGTCATTTCAATCAGTTAGTAGCACTGTGTCTGTTGACATGCTGTTACACTTTTTTTAAAGTTCACTGTTTATGTGATGTTCACTTGTTCAGCCATCTTGTTTTGTGGTTCTACGTGGGAGCTGCGACTATTTCAGTGACAATAGATTATGAATGGAGTGTGATTCCGCTTATTTATATTTGTGTACGTGTGTGTGTGTGTGTGTGTGTGTGTGTGTGTGTGTGTATGCGTGTGTGTATTGTGTGTGTGTGTGTGTGTGAGAGAGAGAGAGAGAGAGAGAGGAAGCTATAAATGTATATTTTAGTGACATATATAACACACAAAGTTAAAAATAAATATATTTAAATATAAAAAATGAAAAAGGATATATATATCCTTTTTTATATTTAAATATATTTATTTTTAACTTTGTGTGTTTTTTTCATTATCTTCCGATAGATCTTTTAAGGTTGAAAATAAAACATTGCTCGAAAGTTCTGTGTATTCATTAATGATTTCTTTTCCTTCCTTTATCGCTTTTTTGATGTCGTAATTTTCTTCCATTATAAGTTTCTGTGGAGGGCTGTTGCTGCATTTAAGAATTTTTAACTCTGTGTTTATATCTGTGGGTCTGTGTTTCAAGTTCATGAGATGATCTGTTAACGTTGAATGGCTGCCGGTACTCTTCAGTGTCCTTCTATGTTCAGTGTATCTGGCTGGCATAGAAGATTCTACTTATTTGTCCAATATAAATTGAATTGCAGTCTTGATAGATCTGCGTTTATGTTTATTATACTCAATTTTTTTTACGGAGGTGTTTGTTTTGTAGACAATTTTCAGTCCTCGCTTTCTGAAAACATGTTTGAGTGAAAAAACAACAAAAATTGTGTTTTCTCTATCGTTCCATTCTCTAAGAGCGGACGGAAAGGAGCACGTAAATATTTCCGTTTATGATCTCATTTGTCTTATTTTATTATGATGATCATGGATTCCTATGTAGCTGGCTGCTAACAAGGTGTGTTGGCTATCGGGGGTGAAATTTGGTGAAAGAATTTTTGCAAATAGATCTCGCCGCAACGAATAATTCCATTCTTTGAAATACTTCCAACATGTGCAGCACTTGCGTGACATTCTCCCTCCTGTCTCAGATAATACAAAACGAGTTGCCCCTCTCTGAACTTTCCCTATATCCTCCGTGGGTCCCACAATACACAGCAATACTGGAAAATATGAGACACAACTTTAGTGTAGACAGTCTCTTTAGTAAAACTGTTGCATAAAACTTCGATTCAGTCACGCATCCTTGCCTCTTCATCCATATCGGATAAATGTCTATGACTCACCTGCAACTGAAAGCAATTCAGAGTCAGAAGGTGATGTCAACCACTTATTGTTTACATGTCCTATATTGTCAAAAGTTGGTCTTTTTGAAGAAATTGCTGAGTATGCGATACCGCCCTCCTAAATTTTTCCCCTTTTATTCACTGAAGACTTCTATAAAGAGTATATAAACTGATTAGAGTCAAAGAGCAAGAAAGGGACGCAGAGGTTGGGAAAACAGTAAGACAGGGTTGTAGCCTTTACCCAATGTTGTTCAATCTGTACATTGAGCAGGCAGTGAAGGAATGGAAGGAGAAATTTGGAGAGGGCATTAAAGTGCAGGGAGCAGTAATAAAAACGGTGCGGTTTGCCGATGACATAGTAATTCTGTCAGAGACCGCAAAAGATCTGGAAGAGCAGTTGAAGGGAATGGACAGTCTCTTGAAAGGAAGATATAAGATGAACATTAACCAGAGTGAAACGAGGGTAATGGAATGGAATGTCAGAAAATCAGGCGATGCAATTGTCTGGAGTGTAGCATTGTATGGAAGTGAAACGTGGACGACAAGGAGTTGAGATAAAAAGATGATAGAAGCTTTTGAAATGTGGTGCTACAGTCGAATGATGAAAATTAGGTAGGTAGATCACGTAAGTAATGAGGAGGTGCTTAACCGAATTGGGGAGAGAAGGAATTTCTGGCGTATTCTAAGAGAAGGGATAAGTTGGTGGGACACATCCTGAGACATCAAGGATTCGTCAACTTGGCATTAGAAGGAAGTGTGTGGGGTAAAAATCGTAGAGGGAGACCGAGGGATGAATATAGTAAGCTGATTCAAAAGGATGTAGGTTGCCGGACGTATTCTCAGATGAAGAGACTTGCACAGGTCAGGGTAGCGTGGAGAGCTGCATCAAATCAAATGTTCAAATGTGTGTAGAACTTATGGGTCTTAACTACGGGGTCATTAGTCCCTAAGCTTACAAACTACTTACGAACTAGCTAACACCAAAGACGGCACAAATATCCATGCCCGAGGGGGGATTCGGACCCCCGACCGTAGTGGCCGTGCAGACCGTGACTGGCGCGTCGCAGTCCCCTCGGCCACAGCGGCCGGCTTGAGAATAATAATAAAACTCATACTCACTAGACGATAAACCATGAACCAAACTGCCAACGGTGACTTAAAAAAAAAAAAAAAAAAAAAAAAAAAAAAAAAAAAAAAAACAGTGATATTGAATAGATAGAAATTTGACCTTTTCTCTTTCCCGAGTCGTCGGAATTATTTTTTCTATCTTTTATAGTTTGGAAGCAATATGTGTTTCAAATCTGTTCCTTGTCTGTGACTTTTTGAATAGTTGTGGGAACACGCGAGGAAATATTCACATTACGACTTATCGTAGAAGATAGGTTAAGGAAGAGCAAGCCTGCATTTTAAGCTGTTGTAGATTAAGAGAAAGCTGTTAATACTGATAACTGGATTACACTCCATCAAATTATGAAGATAGAAGGGGTAAAATGTAGGAAACGAAGTGTACAAATGTTCAAATGTTTGTAAATCTAAGGGACGTTGGTCATCAGTCCCAAGGCTTACAAACAACATAAACTAAAAGTTAGGACAACACAAACACCCATGCCCGATGAAGGACTCGAACCTCCGACGGCGAGCAACCGCGCGCTCCGCAGCAAGGCACCTTCGAACGCTCGGCCACTCCACCGTGGAACGAAGTGTACAGCTAGTACAATACGAGACAGCTGTTATAAGAGTTGAAGAGCATGGCAAGAATGTAGTGGTTGGAAATGGAGTAAAATAGGGCTGTAGCCTTTCCCCAATGTTATTCAATCTGTACATGGGGCAAATTCTGAAGGAATGCAAGAAGAAATTTCGATTAGGAATTGAAGTTCAGGGAAAGAATGAAGAAGTTTTCGGTTTGCCGATGACATTGTAATTTTGTCAGAGACAGCAATGGAACAGGAAGAACAATTATACGGAATTAACCCTTAAATGCATGGTATTGCATATCTGCAACATCGATTGTAAGACTTATCCGCATCTAGTGGGAATTTTGTCAGTTAACACGTGTTTAACAGATGCAGCAGCGTTTGTAGAAAGTGTCTGTGGTGTCTGTTGTGTCGAGGTTGGCTGCAGCATGAACTTCTTGTTGCTTGTGTTTGGAGAAAACTTCAAATATGGCAGGTTTTTGACGGTTTGTTTTCCATATAAAGAGCCAGTTTTTAAGGAGGAAAAAATCACACCAATTGAGACAGGTTTGGAGAACCAAAATAAGCACAAAAATTTGTCTACACTATCCAAATTTGAAAATTGTATAACAGCTTTCTGTATGTTGCAAATGTGCTATTTTGGAAAACTATAGACATAGGAATTTTTAACAACTTTTCCCTTTATTTGTACAACTTATAAAACAAGGAAATAATTTTTTAAATTAGAAAAATCATGCATTTAAGGTTCAAAATAAACTGGCTGTAAGATATGATAGCTTTGCACACGTTACCACAGTCCATCCACCATTGTGTGATGCAGGCCCGAACTTCCTAGCGTGAATTACAAAGAAATAAAGCGAGCAAAACCAGACCCGCACAATTATGCGTGCAGGGCCTGAAAGAGTGGAGAGCTGCATCAAACCAGTCTCCACACTGAAGACCAATGGCGGCGCGTCCTTTGTGTTCACTGGTCCAGTGAACCCCCCAGAAAAGAGCTCGTCGTGAAAGAATCATGTTATTACTACATTCACAACTATTGTTACCGCATGAGTACGTATACGAGTCGTATCGCGGCCACTTAATAGACGCGTCAGTGGCTGCAGCGTTGTAATGCGCCTGTGCGGCTCAGGTTCGAATTCTCTTCTGAACCCACTGGTAGCAGCATACGAGCGCATCCGTGGCAGGGAGGGGCGAGGGGAAGCGCCGCTTTTAACATTGGCGTTGGAGCTGGTAGAGACGCCAGCTCCTGCCTATTCGAGCTTTGACGGTAACGCACGAATTGGACCGAAGCAAGACAAGCTACTGCGCGCCTTGCGCATGCGCAAATCCTCCATGAAGGCAACTTCGGCCCTTCATATTTGTTTTTGGCGCATTGAAGATTCATAAAAACAACTCATATTTGGTAAAATATCTTAAAATTAAAGACGCATCAACTGTAAAAAAGCATTCAGAAGATACGATCGTGAGTAATAATGAAGTCACTACTCTCCGCATTGCACGAATTGCCGCGTGGTTAGCGGAATCGCTATACGCTATCGCCGTAGTGGGTTCGAGAACAACTGCAAGCAGTTTTTTCAAACTTAATCTTCTTTTTAATATATACGGGAACAATGACTTTTGTATTGTTACTTGCCACATATACTTTGGTATATGTGGGTTCGAGAACAACTGCAAGCAGTTTTTTCAAACTTAATCTTCTTTTTAATATATACGGGAACAATGACTTTTGTATTGTTACATGCCACATATACTTTGGATATTTTTGCAGATGTGTCCCGATTTTGAGGCTAAATGACATTTATACACTTCGTTGTAACAAATATTTAACTATTTGAAAAGATGGGGAGAGCAGCCTTTGCGCATGCGTAAGGTTAGGAGGGGGTGCTTCTTACAGTGTCATGTGACCTGAACGTAGCTTGTCTCTTCATCATAAGAGTTTCATTTTTTTACAGTCACTTAACATTGTTATCAGTTACTTTCTGTATTTTTGTGTTCATGTGCACATTCATATGTTCCTGGCGTTTATTATCAAAGAAAAATGAACAACGTTCAGTACCTTTTAGAAACAAATTACTCAGCGAACCAATTGGTACAACCCATTTTACTTTAGATTCAGGAGAGATACAACACGCCCCCAATGTTCAATTTAATAAAACTTTTTATACAGTAAACTTGGTTTAACCAACTGTTGACTTCAACCATACAGACGTTTACTTAATGGTGTCACATATAAACCTATCTAAGAACTTTGAGGGGAGCCCCCATAAAACCCGGCACCCAAAATGAATATTGGGATGTCGCAATAAGTCATTCTACCTCATGTAAATTAAGATACCGGAAGATGCATCTTTAATGGTGCGAAACTGGTTATAACCTAATAAAGGCATAAAAGACAGCTAAGGCGGATTACGATAATTCTTGGAAAGGAATTCTGGCTTAATTGTCTGTATTACGTTCTAGAACTTCGTAATAAAGTATTTCAGCCGTGGATGCCCAAAGAATAAAATACTCAGCTTTAATCTTGGAAGAGAAGTGTGAAATAACAACGCTTGGTAGGCCGACGCCTCAGCTCGAGTTGAAGCAAGAGCAGACAAGCCGAAGGAAGACATTCTGCAGACCTTGTAACGGAAATATATCTAAAGAGGGGGGAGGGGGGGACGTCGAAACATCGACGCGGCGTACCGGCACTGAAAGAAGTGAACTGAACCCACAATCATCTGAGTCACCAGCGGCCACTGCTGAAGACCACCACCACTATGTGCATGAAGGCTGAAAGAGTCGCCGCGGCAGAATAGCCGTGCGCACTGAGGCACCCTACTGCGGTGCGCGGAGCAGTTCGCCGTCGTGGGTTCGAGCCTTCTTCGGGCATGGGAGTTTGTATTGTCCTTATCGTAAGTTACTTTCAGTTAGTGTAATTAGTTTGTAGGCCCTGGGACTAATGATCAACTTAGTTAAGTCGCTTAGATTTACAAACATTTGAACATTTTTTTGATCAAGGAGTTGAATTACGAAGGCCGCTCGCAGTATTAGGCGCGCGGAACGTAGTAATTGAGTGCGCGGCATTTTTCTCAGTTCCGACGGATACGTAATATTACGTGCCTCAGTTTGCGCCTAGCCGAAGTTAAGAAGAACAGTCCATTTGTGATATTCGTGGTCGTAGATGGATGATCTTGATGTTCTCGTTGGTCGTTGCTCTCGGTAGCCGCTGGCTGAAATTTCATGGGGCGGAAAGTAATTCACTACAAATAACGAAGGCAACACACACAGTTGCACTGCTTTGACTCTATAACGATTTATTATCAGTGCCCAATTGTCCCAATTTATGGCCAGTGTACAAGTCTCATTAATCTTGTAATATATAAAGCACAGTTTCCGTATATTTGTACGTGTTGCATACAAATCTACAGTTTTATTCCAATCTTTATGAAATTTTGTACACGTAAGCTTCAGTCCATGAGGACGGTCGCCGTAAATGTAAGAATCACATACGATATATAGTTCACGAGATATGATGTCATAAACAATGAGATGCGCGAAAAACTGCTGCATTTTGCGACAATGCTGCTCATTTTCTCCTAAACCATTGGACCGATTTCAACCAAATTTGGTACACATATCGTGAGGTACCAATTGCTCCATGGTTAAGTATCACATACGGCACATGCTTCAAAAGATATTACGTCATAACCAATAGAGATCGCAAAAAATGCCTATAATGCGGCGAGACTTTCGAAGTACACTGTATGAGAATGACAGTACTTAGCGACTTGCAACAAACTTTAAACATAATTTCATACCTTTATTAAACTTTTTCTCGGTGACAATCACAGCAGAATGATGAAAGGAAAAAAGTTTCTCGCTTACTACAATTCCTCTGTTTATGGAGTAGAACTACGGCTCTCAGTATGACATTGTTGTTGTTGTTGTGGTCTTCAGTCCGCAGACTGATTTGATGCAGCTCTCCACGCTACCCTGTCCTGTGCAAGTTTCTTCATCTAAGAATATGTTTGGCAACCTACAACCTTTTGAATCTGCTTACTGTATTCGTCCCTCGGTTTCCCTCTACAATTTTTACCCCACACACTTCCTTCTAACGCTAAGTTGACGATTCCTTGATGTCTCAGAATGTGTCCAACCAATCTATCTCTTCTCTTAGTCAGGAATGCCAGAAACTCCTTTTCTCCCCAATTCGGTTAAGCACCTCCTAGTTTGTTACGAGATCTACCCATCTAATTTTCATCATTCGTCTGTAGCACCACATTTCAAAAGCTTCTAGAATCTTTTTGTCTGAACTCCTTATCGTCCACGTTTCACTCCAGACAAATGTTCCAGAAAGGACTTCCTAACATTAATTTAAATGTTGGATGTTAACAAGTTTCCCTTCTTTAGAAACGCTTTTCTTCCCATAGACATTCTGCATTTTATATCTCCTTTACTTCGACCATCAGAAGTTATCTTGCTACCTAAATAACGAAACTCATCTACTACTTTCAATGTCTCATTGCCTAATCTACATTACAATTTATAATTTGAACACTACAAATAACAGCCGCAGGAAATTTTACAGACAGGATACACACATATAGTTGAGTGTACCTTCTAAATTGTATCACAGTAAGACACGTAGTTCATGAGATATGAGCACATAAACAGTAACGTTGATGGAAAACCACGCCATCACGCACCAAGTTTTAATCTATTACTTCTGTACTACTAATTGTATTCCCAAGAGGTTTTACAGACATACAGCCCTGATAAAATGAATATATACCTTAAAATGTCAGGAATAAATAAATACCCGGGCAACGCCAGGTTTTCAGCTACTTACAAATAATGTAACCAGGAATGCTCAGTCCACGTACCAGTGGTACGAATTGACACAGTTAGTGCGTGGAATTCAAAAGATCGAGGTGTGGCACAAATATTAATAGTCCATTCATAATACCGGTAGAAACACTTACCACACGACTAATACGGAATATCTTGTACATAATTGTTCAAAATTAAAGTTCAAACGCTTGGATTGTACCTCAGATCGCGGCCGAAACAATACTATGAAATTTCGTAGATTGTGCCTCAGACAACGGACGAAACAATACTCCATTACATGCTACGAACGCATCCTATTTATATGTTTCAAACAACGATACTGGAAACTGCGCATTGTTAAATATGTCATCATTATCATCATCATCATCATCATCATTAGAGACTGATTACGCTTTTCAGCGTTCAGTGTGGAGCATAGGACCTCTAATAAAATTCCTCCATGATTCCTATTCAATGCTAACATTGATGCTTCGTCTGATGTTATGCCTTTTACTGCAAAATCATTCTGCGCCGAATCTAAGTACTTTCTACTTGGTCTACCTCGACTCCTCTTACCCTGCGCTGCCGAGCTCGTGAGTCTCTTAGGTAACCTTGCTTCTCTCATGCGTGTAACATGACCCACCATCTCAGTCTGTTCGCTCTAAAAGCTTCATCCGGTGGCCGAGGGGACTGAGGCGCTCCAGTCACGGTCTCCACGGCCACTGCGGTCGGGGGTTCGAATCCCCCCTCGGGCATGGATATTTGTGCCGTCCTTAGTCTTAGCTAGTTCATAAGTAGTTTGTAAACTTAGGGACTGATGACCCCGTAGTTAAGTCCCATAAGTTCTACAAACATTTGAAACAGCTTCATCTATGGAGTTCATTCCCAGTTTTTGTTTGATTTACATTAAATTAATTATAATGGAAAAGTTAGCCATTAAATACAACTGGCCATAGTACAATATTAAGTTGATATACAATTTTTGGTTCAATTAATAGTATTTCATTTACGTATTTAACAAAATATCTTTGTTAACAATACCTTCCTAATTAACGGTAATTATACAGAACCTCCTGAGGGCAAAACTTTCCTAACATTTCTCGTGAAACACAATAATACCTTCTTTAATATTACGAGAAAAGAATTTAATCATTTTAACATAAATAGTAATTAGCATACTATCTTAACTTCAACAATATACCTCTGGCATGAATGAGTTAATATTTGCTAATTAATCAAACCTCTACAACACGAAATAATAAAAAAAGACTTGAGCTAGTCACATTATAAAAAAGAATAGCAAAAGTTTAGGAAAAGAAAATAATAATAGACTATATATAGAGAGAACAGTCTAGAGTGCGATAATATATTTTTTTCGACCAGTTTCGGTCTTCTTTTAGACCATCTTCAGGAAATTTAGCTACATCGATGTTGTGGAGCTGGCAGGTAACTTGGAGCCTTCCAGTGCGTCACTGACACACTGGAAAGCTCCAAGTTACCTGCCAGCTCCACAACATCGATGTAGCTAAAATTCCTGAAGATGGTCTAAAAGAAGACCGAAATTAGAACAAAAAAAGTAAATTATCGCCCTATAGACTGTTCTCTTTATATAAATTTAAATAAGAGTGCTGTTGCCCAAAAAGTGAAAAAAAAATGTTTCCAAAAATATAATAACAGACTAATTACATTAATATCCGTTATTATGCAACAGTGGTATCGGGAGGTGCAGTAATGCAAGCAGAGGGGAATAAATGCCAACACGCTTCGTTACTGATTGCCTCAGTACTGGAGGAGAGGTAGTGCTCTCTGGAAAGTAGTCGTGGAGTCGAGAATGGCTGGCGGAGTTTGGCTGGCGTGGCTTCGGCGCTGCTGGGTGTCGGAGGCGCCACAGTGCGTGGGCCGCTAGCAGGGTGGCCGGAAGTCGGCTCGCCGCGCTGACAGCGGCTGGGCAGGCAGGCGAGCAGGCAGGCAGGCGAGCAGGCAGGCAGGCAGGCTGCTATCTTATCGGCGAGAGCGGAGCCGCACACCGCAAACCGCCCACCGCGCGCTTTCGTACAAACAGCGCGTCTGGAATCGCGACGCTCGTCAAACACGCGCTTTTCACAGGCCTTTCAACGGCGCTCCGTCCCTCCCTCCCCCTTTTTTCCCCCTGTCTGTCTCTGCGGAGCGATATTCTCCGCGAATTCAGTGCCGAAGAATTACCGCTTCCCACGAGATAGCGCTAGATTGTGCTATTGCGACGGCACAAATGCCGTTACACACGCACACACACTCACACGACAGTTAGCGTTCACTCTCGCGTAGACGGTAAGGAAGTTTAGCACTGTCAAATAAAGCACGCGGAATGCAAACAAAGCCGGCCGCGGTGGCCGAGGGGACTGAGGCGCTCCAGTCACGGTCTGCACGGTCACTACGGTCGGGTGTTCGAATCCCCCCTCGGGCATGATGGATATTTGTGCCGTCCTTAGTCTTAAGTAGTTCATAAGTAGTTTGTAAGCTTAGGGACTGATGACCCCGTAGGTAAGTCCCATAAGATTAACAAACATTTTGAAGAGTGGAACTCAAAATAGCCTTCAATCTTATGTTTGAGGCATTGTTCCTGTAGTGTTACATGGACTTTTCTTGTCTTCAATCTTATGTTTGAGGCAGTCTTCCTGTAGTGTTACATTGACTTCTCTTGTCCTCAATCTTATGTTTCAGGCAGTCTTCCTGTAGTGTTACATGGACTTCTCTTGTCCTCAATCTTATGTTTGAGGCAGTCTTCCTGTAGTGTTACATGGACTTCTCCTGTCTTCAATCTTAAGTTTGAGGCAGTCTTCCTGTAGTGTTACATTGACTTCTCTTGTCTTCAATCTTATGTTTGAGGCAGTCTTCCTGTAGTGTTACATGGACTTCTCTTGTCTTCAATCTTATGTTTGAGGCAGTGTTCTTGTAGTGTGACATTGATTTCTCTTGTCTTCAATCTTATGTTTGACGCACTGTTCCTGTAGTGTGACATTGATTTGCCTTCATCCATCGGGGCGCCTCTAACGTCCACCGCCGGCATCGCTTTTCAATCAGTTGGAGAGAATTAATTTTTGTGTCACAAGTGACACCCCTTGCTGCGCAGCTGTAGAGGAGCTTTGGATGTACCTTCGACCGATAAAGCTGTTGTTTTCCCTCTAAGATTTTCACTCGCGAACAACTGGATTAGAGTATGTCCTTTTTGCGTTACTGGGCGTGCAGGTTGAAGGTCATAGACTTGTGCAATGTGATGCGCAGATACGAGGGTTGGAAAAAAATGTTCAAATGTCTCTAAATCTATCGGACCAAACTGCGTGGTCATCAGTACGTAGCTTACAAACTACTTAACCCTAGGTAAAGTAACCTAAGGACAACACACACACCCATGCCCCAGGAAGGACTCGAACCTCCACGGCGAGCAACCGCGCGCTCCGCAGCGAGACGCTTTAGACCGCTCGGCTACTCCACCGCGGTCGAGGGTTGGAACTTACATAGTGGCAACTATTTATTCACAGCCGATACAAAAACGTTACATGTCTGCACCTGTTACTTTCCTTCAAAGTAGTCACCAGCGTCGTGTAGGACCCATTCCCAGCGATGTGATACCGTTAGCAGAGCCTGTTCTGTTGATGGTGCGAATGGAGCGGTCTACTACCTGTCGAATATCTGAATCAGTCCTCAAGCGGGTGCCACGAAGTGGTTCCTTCATCTTCATAATCAAATCAAAGTCACAAGGACTTAAGACTGGAGAGTATGGTGGATGGTACAGTACTTCCCAGTCCCATCAACAGAACAGAAAAGCTTGTGCTGCATGTGCCCGTGCATTGTCGTGCAAAATGATAGATGGATTACACAGAAAGTGTTGCCGCTTCTTTCAAAAAGCTGGTCGCAGGTGAGGCTTAAAAAACCAACAGTAATACTGTGTACTGGCGCTCTGTCGTGGAGGAACGTAATGGGTTAGCATAAGACCATTACAATCGTACACGGGAATCGCCATACTTTCACCGCCGCGACGGATTAGCCGTGCGCATTGGGGCGCCGTGCTGCGGTGCGCGCGGCTGTTCGCCGTCGGGGGTTCAAGTCCCCCCTCGTACATCAGTGTTTGTGCTGTCCTTACGTTAGTTAACCTTAGTTTAAGCAGTTTGTAAGCTACGGACCAATAACCCAGCAGTTGAGTTCAACAGATTTACAAAGAAACATTTTTCATCATACTGGGGCTCTGACGCACTTTCGACTTTCGCGGCGACCACTAATGACACCATTCGTTGGATTGGCGTTTCAGTTTTGGCTCGTACGACACGGTGTCGAAAGCCTCTCCTTCACGCTCATACCGCTCCAAGTGTGCCTGAGCAGCTTCGTAACGCGTCCATTTCTGCATTTCCGACAATTAATGCAATTTTTCGCATGTCCAGATATATATGCAGTCTTGATCCAACTCTTTTGTTCCTGTTCCAAAAACGTACGTATTAACACCGTTAGGTTAGACCGCTCCCTCCTGACTGTTTCCCTTGGTTGTGCTCACGCCTGTGACGTGGGACGAGCGAGTCCTCTTGCTCGGATGTAACGTAGGCATGTCAACAACGTCTGCTATCAGCGACATTAATAGATTCAGTTGCATGGTGTCCCCACAGCAGTGTTGCCATTATTTAAGTTTCGACCCTCACATTTTTTAAATGTCGACCACAGGATCGGCTGAACCATAACAATCAACGGGAAACAGAGAGTCGGCAGTCTCTGCTAGGTGAATAACACCGCTGCAGGCTTCGAGGGGTTGATAGTGATCTTGATTAGGCAGTACTGCTGTGAAGCTGGTTAGGTCGCAAATTATTTATTATAGGTCACACATCATGTATTGCGTGCCTTCAAAAATGACGCGTTTCGGCTTTACGATCATCAGATTAGCATCTACAAACATAAAAATTATTGTGTCCCAGCCTCGTCGCCACTTTTGTGTCCCAGCCTCGTCGCCGCTTCTGTGTCTCGTTTCCGTCGTAGGTGTTGGTGGCCGAGTGGAATGAGACCGACACAGGAATAAAGATAGCACGCTGGTGCAGGTACGGAGGGGAGCAGCCAGAAACTAGAAACTCTAGAGTAAATTAGAACGGGATATATATTGAACAGAATTTATACAATACTTAACTTTTACAGAGATCAGTACTGCAGAATGCTGATACATAGTTGTTAGAGGCCTGCCTAGTGCCTGTACGATAGCAAAGTCTCACTGGTGCCTATCTGATTCCGAAGGTCCTAACTGGTTGCTATCTCAGTCCCAAGTGAACGATGTCGTTCAGCGGTGGCCACGAGCGGAGTTGTACCAGAGGGCGCTCGTGGCTGACGTCGTAAGAACGCCGCGCCGTGCGTGCATGGCGGCGCGCGGCGAAAGTAGGTGGCCCGCACTTTGGACTTGTGCGACACCATAAAAATAACAGAATTTCTCACATGACAGAAAAAGTAGTAAGTTACGTTTCATATTAAAAATGATGATTTACGTCGTGTTATACCTCTTCCGTGCCATGTGCACACGTGAACAGATATAAGAAGTTGTTTGATACACATACAAAAGCAGATTACAAACTTATTTGGTACTGTCGAGGCAGACATTTCTTGCCACTAGGTGGCATTACAAGGCGTATAGTGGCGCCATAACGCTTAAGGTTATGCATATAATTACTTAGGGCGGCTGCGCACATATTGTACAAAGTGTAAAATATACAAAGGTTTCAAAGAACAATTGTACAAAGGCTTTTAAAAAACAAAAATTGTCAGCTGTTAAACCTTTCTCTTGTTAATCGTGACAGGCTATACAAGCACCATGTAGTCAAAGTTAAAACATCATAAGCAAAATAAAGTAAAAGATGTCAGAGAATAATATTTCATTTAAAATGAGATAGACAGCTCGACAAATCTAGTCATTTTTGAGAGCACGCTATACATGAAGTGTGACCTATAATGCCGGCCGCGGTGGTCGAGGGGACTGCGGCGCTTCAGTCACGGTCTGCACTGCCACTACGGTCGGGGGTTCGAATCCCCCCTCGGGCATGGATGTTTGTGCCGTCCTTAGTAGTAGTTTGTAAGTTTAGGGACTGATGACCACGTAGTTAAGTCCCATAAGGTCTACAAACATTTGAACATTTGATTTGACCTATAATAAAGAATTTGCGACATAACCAGCTTCACAGCAGTACTACATAATCATTTCATCATGGTCGCCTGCCTCCTCAACGACTTTATGTCGCATTTACGATATAGATCTTGTTCAACGGTGCCCATTCTTCCGCGGCATCTATCTGCCGTCTTGCTCTGGTGAGCACCTGGTCAGCGATGCGGCGAGATGTGATGAAGGCTGTGTCGTCCTCACAGACCGCGACGTACTCAGACCTCACTCTGTCGTGGGCCGCCGAATCGGTGCGCTGACGTCATCACCGCGGCTGAATCGGCGCCGGCAGGTGTGTAGTGGCCGTCGCCATGGCACTTGTAAGGCGCGCCCCAGCCACGCACGGCGCGTCGGGTAGAGCGGGTACTTGCGGGGCTTGGAAGCCCGGCCACAGCCGCCGCTAACCTCCTTACGGTAATCTGCGCGCCGCTAACCGGCTTTTGTTTGAACGCGCGCGCCGTAAAGATATCGAGACCGCCACAGCCACCGCGACACAGATTACGACTGTTTGCTGGCCAGCCCAGCCGCGTGTAGGCCACGCTGATAACCACGCGCCTGCCGCCACGTTTCGCACGTGCTGAAAACCGCATTCCGGGCCACTTCTACGGTTCGGAGAACCTTACGTAATTCCCCAGTTTCTTTTACTCCCTGTCATGTGAGCGCAGCTCGCGATCTCTTACCGGCGACAGCGAGGAAAATATGGGGCACCAGTGTGGGAGGCATCTCGCCACTCCAAACTAAATGAGTCTGTCAGCACAGTCACTGGATGCTTGAGGCCAACACCTGTCCACAAAATTTACCCTCTTGCGGCCGTAGCACCAGCAAGTATCAGACGCAGAGTAGCCAGTGAAGTAGATAGAAGAATACGGCAAACCGACCAACGGTACCTAATGTATAACCACCAAACAGTTCCAGCCTGTCTTTAGGAAGAGCTTTATCCAACGGACCGTACCACTAGAAGGCCGTACGGAGACGGACTGCCTGTATTGGATGGATTCTACAATCCTACAACTCAAAGAGGTAGTCGCACAAGGGCAGCTACCACAATATAGTACATGGATGACATTGAATAGACTAAGAACAGGAGTCACAAAATGCAAAGCAAACATGGTTAAGTGGGGGCTATTCTTAAGATGAAAAATGTGAATGTGGAGATGCACGTGTCAGTAAAATCAAATACCAAATACTAGCAGAAGCTCCGTGGAATTTACATGCGTTTGCCACTAGCAGTGGCATCTGTTGGTTCGAGTTGTAGGCTATACTTGCCTTGATATCTGTGACTCAGTATTTTATTTCTTTGCGTACCAAAATTACTTTGCAAGGTTACATTAGTTACGCCATTTAAGATATTATATTACACGATAATTATTTTAAAGTGTAGGCCAGAAAAACTAAAGCTATCGTCTCCGCCACGAACTGTGCAACACGTCTGCGAAAATCTAAGAAAAAGCTCCGTTAAGTAAAAAAATCAACATTTTACATTTTTTTTTTCCGTGCGCCTCGGTTGCACAGTGGTAGAGTGTCAGACTAAAACTCCAAAGGACGTGGAACCCGCGTTAAACTGTAGGCCCCCTATAACTGGCTTGGTAAGTCAGGTCGAAGGTCGGAGGAAGGCAACGAAATACCGCCTCCAAACAGGACCACGCCTACATCTACATCTACATACATACTCCGCAATTCACCGTAAGGTGCGTGGCGGAGGGTACACTGTACCACTACTAGGCATTTCCTTTCCTATTCCACTCCCAAATTGAACGAGGAAAAAAAAGAATGCCTATATGCCTCCGTACGAGCCCTAATTTCTCTTATCTTGTCTTTTTGATCTTTAAGCGAAATGTAAGTAGGCGGCAGCAAGATCGTACTACACTCAGCTTCAAATTCCGGCCCTCTAAATTTACTCAACAGAAATTCACGAAAAGAAAGTCGTCTTTCTTCCAGCGATCCCCAATTGAGTTGCCGGAGCATTTCCGTGACACTCGCGCATTGGTCGAACCTACCGGTAACAAATCTAGCTGCTCGTCTCTGAGCGCCTCTATGTCTTCCTTTAAACTGATCTGCTGCGGGTCCCAAACACTTGAGCAATACTCAAGACGTGGTCGTACAAGCGTTTTATAGGCGGTCTCCTTTACAGGTGAAGTACATCTTCCCAAAATTCTCCCAATAAACCGAAGTCGGCTGTCCGCCCTACTCACAACTGTCCTTACATGCTCGTTCCATTTCATATCGCTCTGCAATGTTACGCCTAGATATTTGAACGACGCGACAGCATCAAGAAGCTCACTACTAATGCTGTATTCGAACATTATGGGATTGTTTGTCCTACTCATGCGCACCACCTTACATTTTTCCACATTGAGAGCTAGCTGCCAATCTTCGCACCAACTAGAAATTTTGTCTAAGTCATCCTGTATGCTATTACAGTCTGTTACAGACAACACCCTCCCATACACTACAGCATCATCAGCAAACAGATAGAAAATAATAGCGGTCCTATCACTCTCCCCTGGGGCACGACTGACGATACACTCGTCTCTGATGAACACTCGCCGTCGAGAACAACGTGCTGCGTTCTATTACTTAGGAAGTCTTCCAGCCAGTCACAAATCTGTGAACATATTCCATAAGCTCGTATCTTCGTTAGCTAGTTAAGCACTGTGGTGTTCAAGCCAGTCTTTGGATTGTTGACTTCTTTACCTTCTTTTTTTAACGAACTATGAAAACAAAATTGTAAATGGCTGTCGTTTCAGACCACTGAAAATGCTTTATACTCAGTAAAACGAAACGCGTCTGGTGAAAAACCATCGCACTTATTGTAATTGCGTAGACGGATAAATAATGTCCAGTTTATTTGGATAGAATTCGAAATGAAACTAACACGTGACGTAAATTTCGACCTGGAAATGACAACGACAATGTTATAATACATTAACCATCATTAAAAAAAAAAATAAAAAAAAAAAAAATAAAAAAATAAAAAAAAAAAAAAAACTGTGCTCTAGGCCCTACTTTTTCAAAACCTTATGAAAGCCTTCGCTTCGCTTACGATTAACCCACTACGTCTCTATATAAAGAACTTATAAGGAAATGGTAAATATACTGTTTATTAAAATCAAATTATCTCAGTACTCTTCTTAAACTATCATATTTGGAATTCTCTATTTTTCGGGAACCTGAAGAAAGATTTCGGAGTGCATCTCTGTTTCTAGTTAGCTATTACAGCCGTATGTAGCACATACACTCCCTCGTCCAAGCATTTGCTACTTCTATAAAGTAATCCGATGAATGATGTTAAGTGTTCTGAGTCTCACAATGTTAATCGACCGTTCACTCCCAGTTTTAGTTCACAACTCACCCCGCTAGGAGGTGCAATGGAGCGCTGTCGCACGTTTCAGTGAAGAGTTTCTGCTATTACTTTTATCAGCTATTTGGTAAAATGAATTAGGTTGCGTGATTAAACTGATTATGAAACAGACACGATCTGCACTCATCAACAAACACTGGTTTGGACATCACAGTGCTCTACTAGGCAAAGGTGCTGTTTGGAGGTGGTATGCCGCTGAACCCAGACAGATGTATGTGGGGCCTAAACATGGATTCTAGACCAACTCAACATTTCCATAGGCGAAACAAGTGGAAACTGACATATAAAATAACCTAAAAGCGTGGATGCAAACTACGGCCTGTGGATTCACTGTGTGTCAGCGTAACGCTCTTCCACAGGGCCACACAGTAACACGGTATCGCTGTGATGCAACAGCTCCATCGATGAGGGGTGTCAGCATTTGTAGATCACGTACTTCATTGCGCCATCAACTCGTAATCTCGACAAGTGTCGTTATCGTTGTCAAGGTTGTCACAGAAATGTTCCTCGATCTAGATTACGCAATAGCAATTCCAAGGTAGTCCCTAAAGTATACGGCTCCCATCTTCTTCCCCAAGGGCGTGGCGACCACCGGGCCAAGCTGTTGCGACACGTATTTAATTATAATGACTTGTTAATGAAGAACAATAACTAGCCACAATTACTTTTACGTAACTTTATTTATTCAATAAGTACCATTACCGGTTTCGAATTTACACAGTTGATCGTCAAACGGCAGTATGCTTCCATAAACTACACGAGTTGCATTGATTTAATGCTGTATTTTCCTGCATTCTTCATCTGGAGCTCTTATTGTTGTTATTTCCATCCAGGAAATCATATTTGTAGCTGCTACATGTTTGATGATCCAAATTTCCTTTTGGAGCATTTGAATGCTTATTGGCACTTTGTGTGTTCTGTATAACGTGGACATGGATGCTGCGGAGTTCTGTTTATGGGGGTCGCAATAAAAAGCAGGGGAAATACCTCAAGTCTGTGCGGAAAATTTACCGTTTATCTTAGGACTTGTGGAATGACGCTGTTCATGTGTACCAATTCTAATTCGCGTATATAAACAGAATGATTTTTTCCATCTACAAACTCTAAACACTGCTCGCGGAGAAGATACGGAAAAAAGGTCTAATGAACTTCCGTAGAGATTGTGTGGAGTCCGTTCTTTCGGATATGTGCCAACGTGATCGATGTGATAACTGTTATTACAAATGCGATTATCATCGACGAGCAAGTCGACCCAGTGACGTCACCTAAAGACTTGTACCAGGCAGGCCGAACACGATCCCGGCTGGGGTCTAACGGCCAAAAATACCCCACGAAATCACCATCATGGTGGATGTTAAAGTTGCCCCATCCCCTTCCTTTGCAGGAACTGACGATATTGGCTGTGTGTCATGCAACTGGAACATTCATCTCATTCGCAGGCTCTCACTCCTCCAGACTTCCTAGTACTCCCTCGACTCAAACACGCTCTGAAAGGTAAGACATTCGACGATCCTGACATCCTAGGAAAAGTGACGTCTTTTGAACATCATCCCAAAAGAAGACTTTGTGCAAAGTTTCAAGGACATCTCTTGTAGAGCTCAGCGGTGCATATTTGCGAGGGGCGACTATTTCGAACGACAGTAAGGTGACTGTAGTTCATAGTTCATCTGCGTTAATATTACGGTACTATTCACCGACGTTAATTATCAGAAGTTGTAAAAATAGCTGTTAGTGCAGTAGAAACATATTACAAATAGGTAAATTTAGTAACATCGAATATGATTTTCTAGTCACGAAATCTCATGATTGGAAAATGTTCAAATGTTTGTAAATCTATCGGACCAAACTGCGTGGTCATCAGTCCGTAGCTTACAAACTACTTAAACCTCTAGGTAAACTAACCTAAGGACAAACACACACACCCATGCCCCAGGGAGAACTGGAACCTCCACGGCGAGCAACCGCGCGCTCCGCAGCGAGGTGCTTTAGACCGCTCGGCTACTCCACCGCGGCTCATGATTGGAGGCTTTATAGTCCCGGCATTGGAGATTTTGTAGTCGCGAGATGAAAACGGTTGGGTAAACCTTGTCCGAAAAGACAGACGCCACACCAATCTTTATAAATGTAATTCGTGTTTGTTTTTGGACAGAAGAGTTGTCGACTGACTTAGATAAGACCTTTTTTTTTCTTTGTTGTCGTCTGCTTGAAGTTCTACCACGTTTGGTGGCTGGAATTTTTTGTATGTCAGGATAGATAATATCTCTCCATCTTTATTCACTTTTATAGGACGTTGGCCTCACAGGCCTCACAGGCTCCGTATATACTTATAATAACTTATACCTCTTCTACAATTGCTCTTGGCACTTTAACCCCGTGTCAGGGTTGTGGCTCTGCGGTTGCGATGTTCTCGCGTTGTTCTTGGCCTCAGTTGATCTATCCTCTCCAACAGTTTTCGTGTTCTTACTTCAGTTTGTATATTTATCATTGGCATGTTTAGTTCCTGGTGAATGTCAGCTGTGAGCGTTGCACTTGTTGCTCTTAGTATGGTTTGAAAGCATCTGTTGTGTACTACTTGTAACAGCCAGGTGTTTCTATCACCGGCTGTTCCACAGGACGCACAGCCAAACAGCATCGCTGGTACTATTGTGGTGGTGCATAGTCTTGTTTTTGCTGATTGCATCATGCCATGGCTGCTGAAAAATGGGTAGAGTCCATGCAGTGCACTTATTAGTCGGACTTTATGTGTTAGATGGTGATTCAGAGTGACTCTTAGGTGTTTGGTACTTCTGGTCCATTGTATCATCTGCTTGTTCAGGCTTAGTCTTCTGTACATTTTCGGTCTTTACCTGGTGAAAAGTTTTGCTTTGGTTTTTTGAGTATTTACTTTGTCCTTGTCTGCTGCCCACATGTCGAATAGGTCAAGCTGGTGTTGTATGCGGTTACCCCATGTGAGTTTCCGGTCCAGCCAGACACCGAGGTATTTGACTTTCTCACAGAAACGTATTGAGTGTGCGTATATAATTGTTCTACAGTGTTGGTGTTTGCGCAGAAATTTCGGTCTACATGATCCAGAATCCATGTTTAGACCCCACGTATATCTGTCTGGGTTCTGCGGCGTACCACCTCCAAACAGAACTGACTCGCACTTGTCGACGTTTACTCTCTATTTCTCCGACCGAGGATCGGTAGTTCTGAGTGCAGTCTGTAGGCGTGAATTAATATTTGATGGCTTCCAATCTTGCACCATGCTGGCGGTGTCATCTGCTTTGATTCCGGTCATCGTGTTATGTGCGGATTGAAGATCATTAATCTACATCTACTACTACATATACAGGGGATTCTCTGCAAATCACATTTAAGTTCCTGGCAGAGGGTTCATCGAACCACCATTGTACTATGTATCTCCCATTCCATTCTCGAATAGCACGCGGGAAGAAAGAACACCATAAATTTCTCCGTTCGAGCTTTGATTTCTCGTATTTTATTCTGATGATCGTGTCTATTTATGTAAGTGGGAGTGGACAATATATTTTCGCATTCGGAGGAGAATGTAGGCGACTGGAGATTCGTAAGTAGCCCACGCTGCAGTGATAAGCGTCGTTGTAATGATTTCCATCCCAGATCCTGTATAATTTCCGTAACGCTGTCTCCCCTGTATCGTGACAATACAAAACGAGCTGCCCTTCTTTGGACTCTTTCGATGTCCTCCGTCAAACCCACCTGATAAGGATCCTACACTGAGCAGCAATACTCCAAAAATGGACGGACAAGCGTAGTGTATGCAGTTTTTGTAGTTCTGTTGCATGTTTTAAGGGTTATGCCAATAAAAGGCAGTCTCTGGTTCGCCTTTCCCTCGACATTATCTACGTGTTCTTTCCAATTTAAGTCTGAAGTAATAGTAATTCTTAGGTATTTTGTGGAGTTTACGGCCTTCACTTATGATTGATTTATCTTGTAAAAAAATGTTAAAATCTTTGTATATCTTATGGGAGTTAACTACGGGGTCATCAGTCCCTAAACTTACAAACTACTTATGAACTAGGTAATCCTAAGGACGGCACAAATATCCATGCCCGAGAGGGTATTCGAACGCCCGACCCTAGTGGCCGTGCTGACCGTGACTGGAGCGCCTCAGTCTCCTCGGCCACCGCGGCCGGCATCTTGTAAACAAATTTTAACAGATTCCTTTCCGTAGTCATGTGGACGACTTCACACTTCTCATTATTTAGAGTCAATTGCCTTGCAACGTGCTGTTCAGAAGAGCTTCTCCTCCCCCGGTCCCCAAGGTACTGTGACGAATTTATGCCCTGCAGCATGGGTACTGTCAGTTCCAAAAATTCAAATGTTCAAATGTTTGTAGAGCTTATGGGACTTAACTACGGGGTCATCAGTCGCTAAACTTATGAACTAGCTAATACTAAGGACGGCAGAAATATCCATGCCCGAGGGGAGTGTCAGTTCCCTCCACGACTATTAGTCTCGTCGGTGCCACGTCGTGTTACGTTACTTCTGGGTGCTCACGGAGCCAGGTGTGCCTGGTTCTTTAAATGTAAACAACCTCAGATATGCAAATGTACCGAACTGCTGGCTGAAGGTGAAAAACGGAAGTGAAAAGGCCGGTCTCAGACTAAATGTGAAGAAAACCAAAATTATGGCAACTATACCTATCAAATTCATGGGATATAAAAGGAGAATCTATGGAGGTAATGTCCACGTTCAACTGTATCGGTTCCCAGATCCCTGATGATGGCGACTGCAGCCACGAAATCAGGAGATGCTTTTTGCTCGGTAGAACGGCAATGTTAAACCTTGAGAAGATTATAAGGCTCAGAGACAGAACTTTAGCAACAAAGATACGTACTGTTATATCGTATTCAGATCGTTCAGCAGTTGGTTTTGATCTTCAGATGATTTTAGTATACGTTAAATGACGGCGTTATCTGCAAACAACCTAAGAGTGGTTAGAGGTTAAACAAGAGGAGTCCAAGTTTAGGCGAGACTGGAGGGCAACAGGTAGTGGTAACGGCGGGCGCAGAAACGGCGAGCTTGGTGCCCGGCCCGCGTGTCGTGGTTATGTGCGCGGCCCGCGCCACCTCCGCGCCACGTGCGGCAGTCGGCCACGTGTCGCGGCCGTGACTCAACGCTATTTGCAGTGAGCGGCGCGGCGCCGCGCACTGCCGCCTTGCGCAACCGCCCGCCGTCCGCCTCGCCGCCCACGCCTGCCTGCTGCCTGTGCCTCCTGCCTGCTGCCTAGCTAGCTAGCTAGCTAGAGCCCCGGCCGGCAAGCGGCAGTACGTCTTCGTCGCAGCCGCGCTCGGCGCTCAGCGAGCTTTCACTCGCCGACTCACTGCACTGCTCACACTAGAGGGCCCGTTTCCTGGACATTCCCGCAACCCCGGGCCCCTTTCACCCCACACACTTTCTGTAGTCACATCCATACTCTGTAAGTGCCACTTCCTCCTTTTCCTGTTCCAGTCACCTACCGTTCACAACTGCCAGTAAACCTCCCTGTGGCGTCTAACCACTGTTATTTTATCTTTCTATGCTTTTCTTGAGATCTACAAAGGTCTCTCTCTCTCTCTTCCTCTCTCTCTCTCTCTCTCTCTCTCTCTCTCTCTCTCTCTCTCTCTCTATTCGTTTAGTCGATTCCGACCCTTCTTGTCTCTATGAACCAAAGCAAGCTTTTTCCTCTGTCCTGCACTTTCTCCGGTTGGAACACGTTGCTCATTGTCTCACGGCCTCTCCTTCTAGTGCCTTCCACCTTCCCCAGCAGTAATATTACTTCCACGGAGACATGTCTTCGCCATGTCTTCATCCCAAATAGGTCAGCTTTTGTTTTAATATTACACCTTCCAGGGAACAATCAGGTTTTATTTGCTCTAATATAGATTTGTTGGTTCGCTTTGCCGTCTATGGAATTCTAAGAATTTTCCTCCAGCACCGCAGTTCAAAGGAGTCAATTGCCGCGGCGGAATAACCGTGCGCAATGAGGCGAGGCGCCTTGCTGAGGTGCGCGCGGCCGTTCGCCCTCCCTCGGGCACATTAAAATGTTCAAATCTTTGTAAATCTATGGGACTTAACTACTGGGATATTAGTCCCTAGCTTACAAACTACTTAAACTAACTAACTTAAGGACAACACACACATCCATGCCCGAGGGAGGATTCGAACTTCCGACACGGGAGGCCGCGCGACCGCGGGCATCGGTGTGTGTGTTGTCGTTAGGTTAGTTTAAATTAGTTTAAGTAGTTTGTAATCCTGGCCACTAATAACCAAGCATTTAAGTCCCATAGATTTACAAACATTTTAACAGAGGAGTCAATTCTTCGCTGTTCATCCTTTCAAACGGTCTAGGTCTCATATCACAACTGGAAACATCATGTCCTTCACAGTACGTATCTTTTCAACGTGTGACATCGCCTTTCTACCGAGCAACCTGTGTCTCCTGATTTCGTGGCTGCAGTCGACATCATCAGGGATCTGGGAACAGAGATAATTGAATGTGTACACTACCTCCACAGATTCTCCTCCTATATTCCAAGAATCGATAGGTGTAGTTGCCATAATTTTCGTTTTCTTCATATTAGTCTGAGACCGGCGTTTTCACTTCCGTTTTTCACCTTCAGGAAAAGAGCAATTCTTCTTCACTTTCTAGCAGCAGTATGATATCATTTGCATATCTGAGATTGTTTACATTTAAAGAACGAGGCACAGTTGGTCCCCGAGCACGCAGAAGTGACGTAACACGACGTGACTAGTAGTACTGGAGGGAATTGAAACTACCCATGTTGCAGGGCAGGAATCCGTAAGAGTACCCAGAGGGTAGGTGGGGGGGGGGGGAGGGGAACTCTTCTTAACAGCACGTTGCGAGGCATCCCAGATATGCTCAATAATGTTCATGTCTCGGGATTTTGGTGGCCAGAGGAGGAGTTTAAACTAAGAAGAGTTTTCTTGCAGTCACTCTGTAGCATTTCTGGACGTGTGGGGTGTCGATTGCCCTGCTGGAATTGCCCTAGTTTGTCGGAACGCACATTGGACATGAATGGATACAGGTGACCAGTTAAGATACGTACGTGTCACCTGTCGGACAGACGGCCGCGGTGGCCGAGGGGACTGAGGCGCTTCAAAAATGTTCAAATGTTTGTACAACTTATGGGACTTAACTACGGGGTCATCAGTCCCTAAGCTTACAAACTACTTATGAACTAGCTAAGACTAAAGACGGCACAAATATCCATGTCCGAGGGGGGATTCGAACCCCCGACCGTAGTAGCCGTGCTGACCGTGACTGGAGCGCCTCAGTCACCTCGGCCACCGCGGCCGGCTGAGGCGATTCAGTCACGGTCTGCACGCCACTACGGTCGGGGGTCCGAATCCCCCCTCGGGCATGGATATTTGTGCCGTCCTTAGTATTAGCTAGTTCATAAGTAGTATGTAAGTTTAGGGACTGATAACCCCGTAGTTAAGTCCCATAAGCTTAACAAACATTTGAACATTTCAACCTGTCGGACACCCCGTTTCAATGGACTCTCAAAGCCGGATTTCGTAATCCGATGTCCAGTTCCGCTTTTGGTTGGTCATATAAATACTCCAAAATCTACTATGGAAATCCACTTCTGTAAATCTGTTTTCCAGTTCCACAATCGATTTTCACGCCCATGTAAACGCAACCGTTTTTGAAGCGGTCTGGGCTTGTCAGATTGTGTTTTCTTCTTACGAATTAACGGCACAAATGGACTGAGTTACATTTTCTGACGTGAAATAAAAGTATATAGAGAGAGCATGAATCTGTGTTCAAATGTTCAAATGTTTGTAGAGTCTATGGGACTTAACTACGGGGTCATCAGCCCCTAAACTTACAAACTACTTATGAACTACTTACAACTAAAGACAGTACAAATATCCATGCCCGAGGGGGGATTCGAACCCCCGACCGTAGTGGCCGTGCTGACCGTGACTGGAGCGCCTCAGTCGCCTCGGCCACCGCGGCCGGCTGAATCTGTGTATTCAAGTACAGAAAAGTAGCGATTGTGCTGACCAAATCAGGGACTGAATGAGCTGCTTCTCAGACGCCATATTGAGTGGGCTAGGAAAATCGAGTCAGGCTGTAACATGTAAACACGATAGCGAAAAACGGTTTATGAAATTCAGTTTTCGTCTTCCGGATGATGTGTTGCATGTAGACGCACTGAGAGTCGTATCTAGACGTATCAGTTGTCGCATATCACACCAGTAGCAAATGACCCACACCATTACAGAGACTCCACCAGCGTGAACAGTCCCCTGCTGACATACAGGGTCCATGGTTGTCTCCTTGGCTGTACATGTCCATCCGCTCGGTACAACTGAAAAAGAAATTCGTCACATCAGGTAACATCTTTTCAATCATCAACAGTGCAGGAGACGTAAGGCTTTGTATCGTACCGTCAGGCGAGTGGGCCTTTGGCACCGAAAACCACACTATTGATGATGTTTCGTTGAATGGTTGGCACGCTGACAATTGTTGATGACACAAAATTAAAATTCGCAGCAGTTTACGGAAGGTTTGGACGTCAGTCACACGGAACGATTCTCTGTAGTTCTCGTTGTCCCGTTCATGCAGGCTCCTTCTTCCGGAGATTTGATGTTTTACCGGATTCCTGGCAAATACGCCCACTTTATATGTAGTATTTATTACGGAGTAAACGAGTTCTGTAATATATTTCAGAATACCGAATTCTCGGTTCGAGTATCAAAAGAGGAAAGCGTGTACTTTGAAAAGACCTGAAGATTCGCGAAGATTTCAGTTGGATTACATAGTGGCCAGAGAGAACTTTCGAAACTTTAGAAATCAGATATTGGATTGTAAAGCATCACAAGAGTCATAAGACTCTACATTAAAAAAAATAGCTAGTAGAGGTGCTCTACAGCGGATGCATCAGCCAGTTATTATGTATCGTCTGCCCACATCCCTGAAGACTCTCCCTAACCGAGGGATTTAAGGAACGATTGTGTGACGCCGCTTTGCGCACGCTGTTGGGTCTAGTAAGTCCTAGTGATGTAGTGGTTGGTGAACATTGGCCACCAAGTGGCTGTGACGGCACGCATCCTGTGCTGACCTGGGCCGCAGTGTCGTTGCTACGCGACGTTGGGTAACGCCCGTGCGTGCGTGCAAGGCGAGCGCTGCGTCAGCGGCTGACCCAGCGATGCTGCAGGAGGGCGGGCGTGCGTGGCTGGTAGATGAGCAGTCAGCGACTTAATAAAAGTGTTACACGTAGGACAGGAAGAACGCAAATGCACAGCCCTTAGCAGCCCTTTTATTTAATAATTCATAGTTGCATTAGTCTTTATAACCAAACCCTGTCACGTAATTTGGTAGAAAATCTGAATAAATTCTGGTCGTATGCAAAGTATACTGAGCGACAAAACACAATGAATTCCTTCACTACGCTATAACAACGGTGATGCTGTGGATGACAGCTCCACTAAAGCATTATTGGTGAACACAGCTTTCCGAAAATCCATCAATTCAAAACTCGAATCAAGAAGTGTATATCCCTAGTGCAAGTCTCTCGGTCCAGGTTGTAGGTACCTTTCAATGCAGCTATTACACAGGGTATTACAAAAAGGTACGGCTAAACTTTCAGGAAACATTCCGCACACACAAAGAAAGAAAATATATATTTCCATGTTAGAGCTCATTTTATTACTTCTCTTCAAATCACATTAATCATGGAATGAAATACACAGCAACAGAACGTACCAGCGTGACTTCAAACACTTTGTTACAGGAAATGTTCAAAATGTCCTCCGTTAGCGAGGATACATGCATCCACCCTCCGTCACATGGAATCCCTGATGTGCTGATGCAGCCCTGGAGAATGGCGTAATTGTATCACAGCCGCCCACAATACTAGCACGAAGAGTCTCTACATTTGTACCGGGGTTTTGTAGACAAGAGCTTTCAAATGCCCCATAAATGAAAGTCAAGAGGGTTGAGGTCAGGAGAGCGTGGAGGCCATGGAATTGGTCCGCCTCTACCAATCCATCGGTCAGCTAATCTGCTGTTGAGAAGCTTACGAACACGTCGACTGAAATATGCAGGAGCTCCATCGTGCATGAACTACATGTTGTGTCGTACTTGTAAAGGCACATGTTCTAGCAGTACAGGTAGAGTATCCCGTATGAAATCATGATAACGTGCTCCAGTGACCGTAGGTGGAAGAACATGAGGCCCAATCAAGACATCACCAACAATTCCTGCCCCAACGTTTTAATTGCGTGCGGATTCTCGTCAGCCCACACACGTTGATTGTGAAAATTTACAATTTGATCACGCTGGAATGAAGCCTCAATACTAAATACTAACATACTAAAATGAGCTCCCACATTGAAATTAAGCGTTTCCGGACACATGTCCACATAACATATTTTCTTTCTTTGTGTGTGAGGAATGTCTCCTGAAAGTTTGGCCGTACCTTTTTGTAACACCCTGTATACAACCATTCGCTCAGCGAAAGTTCCGTACCCAAAGACTAGAAAGTTGCACAGCTCACTCCAATATTCAACAAAGGCCACAGGAGTGACCTTCAAAATTACAGGCATATATCGTCGACGTCGGTTTGCTGCAGGATTTTAGAAGTGTATTTTCCTCAAACATTATGAACTACCTCGAAGAGAATGACCTATTGACACAACGTCAACACGGATTAAGAACGTACCATTTTCTGAAACACAGCTCTTTAGTCATGTGAAGTGATGAGTGCTATCGATAAGTGATCACATATCGATTCCATATTTCTCGAGTTTAGGAAGGCTTTTGACACGGTACCCTCACATGTGTCTTCTAATCAAATTGCGTGCTTATGGAATATTGCCACAATTGTGCGATTGAATTAGCGATTTGTCAGAAAGGATACAGTGCGGAAGCTCGTCGAGTAACACAGAAGTGATATAAGGCGTTCCCCAGGGAAGTGTTGTAGGGCCCCTACTGTGTCTTCAGGAGACGGTGGGAGTAGCTCTCTTAGACTGTGCTGGTGTTGTCGTTTATCCGTTATTAAAGTCACCAGAATATCAAAATGATTTAGATAAAATATCTGCAGGGAGCAAAACTGGCAATTCACTCTAAACAATAAAAGTGTGAAGTCATCCGTATGGCCACTAAAACAAAACCGTTAAACTTCATTTACATGAAAAATCAGTCAACCCTGAAGGCCTTAAATTCGACTAAACAGCGAGGAATTACAACTACGTACCACTTAAATTGGAAAGAACATACAGAAAATATTGTAGGGAAGCCGAACCAAAGGTTATGTTTCTTATAATTTTCTGGTAACAAGATTCAATGTTTATCAGTTAGCGAGAAGGAACAAGAGACCAATTGATATCGACATCTATTCTTATACAACACATCAGAGACAATAAATGTACATTCTCTTGTAAAAGGAAGAATACAGTTTCTACTGTAGTTAACATATACTTGTGTGGAATATCGATTGACTGGTCATTAATAGTTTTTAACTTCCCATAACAACGTTGCAAATAGTTTTCACACATACGATCTTCATGGTACAGAAATTGATTTTTGTTCTTTTACATTAAAATAATACCGAAATATTTCGTCACACTCAGGAGGTATTACATGCGCATCTTTTTTGCCTCACCCATGTCAACGTGTTCGCTAAAAGGGCAATAGAGGCTTACAAATGCGCCTTAAAACAGTAGTGACCACTTTGGTCAAGATGTTAAAACTGATCTCTCTTCACTGACTAGGTCTCAAACGAATTTCCACTTTCCTGGTGTAATTCTGCATCTATACATATTGCAAAATGTACGTATGTTTGTGTGTGTTCCACATAGGGTTGTGAACTATGGGACCGATTTTAACGAAATTTGGTACACACATTCCTTACAGACAACAAAAAGTTTGTGGCAAGAACCACCAAGAAACACAGGAAATATGGCGTCACAAACAATGAAATTCCCGAAAAACTGCCACTTCATGAGTCTGTAGTCCACATCTCCTAAAGTACAGATTTGAACCGTCAGGAATCAACCGCTATCGGGGTAAAAACCTCCTATGATACCTAGTTTGGGATATATAACGTCATAAACCGTGAAACTAACAATTTAAGTGTATATCAGATGTGACTTACATAGAAAAATTTATTACATAAACACCAATAAAGAAAGACCAACATCCTCTTCCTCAAACCACTGTCACCACAATTATATGAGGCACAAGGTATCTCACATTCCACAGCCAGACACAGACCCCGATGATGGCCGCCTGCAACAGTTGAAAGTAGCTTGTTAAATTTTCTATGTAAGATCTCGGGCAGTCGAGATCTGCAAATGCAAGTTAAAACGCTCACTGCTGCTCTCTCTTACTTTGCGAGTGGGCACAGTACTTGCGAAACGGAAATTTATCAAACTGCTCACTCCTTAATGGAGCAGCCAACGTTTTAACAAACACAAAATTAATATTAAAAAAGTAATAGACAAACTTGGGATAGGGATCATGAAATTATAAAGCGGAGGATTGATACGTCAAATCATTATCTATTCAATAAATTGAACAAGCAAATAAATGTGGGGAAACCATATTAAACACAATGAAGCACACGCCTTGTACAATAGTGAATTAAATCATAAAGTTACTGCCCATAATAAAGGTTTTTTCTTCCCTTTATGAAGATGGAGGTAACGTGGGAGGAAATTTGCAAATACACAGTGGATAAAGGAAATCACATTAATTTACTTACAGGCGCGTGCATAATGCTTGCGACACACTACTCATGAGGCAACATTTGATAGCAGCGGCGAAACTAAGCGTCGGCGGCGTTTTGACGAGATGGCGGGTGTCTTCAAGCGCAATTAAAATCACACTATTCACCAAACGAACTCATGTGTGGGGAGGCAGTGACATACTATCCTTAAGTATCACGTGGTGCGCGACTACGGTGAATTATATAGAATTTACAAAAGAAATTAATTTAGAATTAGCAAGTAAAACACATGCAAGAATTCATATTGAAGAAAGCTAGTATCTGTAGAAGCATGACTGAAGGCCGAAGTTATGCCCGTTACGAAAGCACGTGGTGCAGTCGGCCATACAAAGACAGGAAAGATGGAATCAATCCAGAAAATCTGAGAAAAATATAGTACACTAGCAGATACAGACACGACGTGAAAACGTTAGTTAAGAACAGCAAGAAAATTCAAACATACCAAGTTCACACACCGGCTGAAGGCCACACAGGTGTATTCTAACTTGAGTAAACTGGACACAAAATCATCACTGGAATGAAAATGCAAATACTAAATTTAATCAGAATTACTGGAGTTCTGTAAATTAACAAACACTTCGCCTCGCATAGCAAAAGAATTACTCATGAAAAACTATCACTGATAAACCAAGACTGCCTGGTCATGAACAAAGTTCTCACAGCATACATCCCCTCAGCATGATTCGACGATATACTCACTTCGGTGGTCGCGACCAGAGTGAAGCCTGAAGTCACACCAGAAACATTCCCCTCCACGGACCAGATGCAGGGCACGCTAAGAGCGATGCAGAGTGGCTACCTGGAGAAGACAATACCCTTTACTAGAGCTCCAGAGAGGTCTCTTTTGTCACCTCTTTCGTCCATGACTATGTTGGTACTACACTAAGAACAGGCCACCTCGCCATCTTTCCAAGTAAGCTTGTCTCTGGCCACCCAGCAGACGGCAGTGCAGACGACATACGAAGCCATGCGTTCTTAACTAAAGTAAACGAGGCCTAAAGCGCGAGGCGGCGTCTGTAAGCCATTGCGCGGCAGCAATATTAAAAACAACCTTCCACATTCATACGAACACACAAGTTCAATCACACAGGTGGAAACATATATAAACATGAGGCATTGATCATTAATAAAGGAACAAAATAATTGGCATACGAATAAATAATATTGATGGTGGAGAAACACTTAAGAGTAATGAATAATTCATAATGGAACACAACCACATATTCAGTGGACGTGTTTCAAGTCTTACATCTTGCATTATGATGTCTCAAAAGTAATGGTTCTTAAAATCTTATTGCTTTTCAGACATCATAAGACCGTGCATTTATCTGTGTAGTATCGAACGTGTTTGTTGAATGTAAACTTTCTGTCATTGTTCGGGGTATTGGTGTATGTTGTCAGAGTTATTTTCGTGAGCAATAAAGAGAAGTAAATTGTTGTTTTTATGTACCTCTAATCCAGTTTTTATGTAAAAGAGCATGATTCTTAGAATCTTGATGGGGCATCACATTTTTTATGTGTGCCAATTTTTCGTTAATATTCTGCAGGGAATGTAGTGCTGCTTTCGTATGAAAATGGGTGTTGCGTATTAAAGTTGAGGTTGGGGACCGCAAATGAAATTTTACCAGGTAGTGAAATATTTTTAAATGAAAATACTGAGCAATTTTGACAAGGAAGGGACAATTTAAACAAAATTATTGGATTCCGCCATTAAATGGTAGCTGTCGTGACTTCGGTAGCAAATATAACACCAGAAAGCAACATTATAGAAGATGTCGGCGGAATCTAAATTTTACCTTATTGAGAGCTGGTACTAATATTTCGGTCATATTCTGTAGTGATTCTATCTGAGATGACTGGAATATTACTTCGATAAATTGATGCTGGTATTGTACTTTTCGGTTACTAATGTTCTATACCGTGTTGAAAATTAATCATGATAGTCGCCGAAAACTGCAAAATTATCGGACTTCATAAACATCGCGAAGATTTTTCTGCAGGCATTAAAATGTAATAAACCATTCATAGACACGAAATACATAAAAGTTGCACAGAGAATGTTCTAGTACAATCGCGAAACAAATCGCAACAATACCCGAGCATCACTTTCTGAAGTACTGGATCTGCTGAAAGTAAATAACTCTAAAATAAGTGAGAATGGAGAAGGGATTGTAAGTAAGATATTTCAAATTAACTGTTGGGGTTTGTTGAAATTAATAAAAAAAGGAACTAAGCTCACACTTACAATGATTAGGCAAAATCCTGGAACACGTCCTACACACCGCACAAATGTACCATCATTTGATCAACGTACTAATTCCGAAATGGGGGACATAGCAATAGGTATTTCCGGTGTAGAGAAGCAGCTAAGAGAGCTAAATACGAAAAAGTCTGCTGGTCCGGATGGAATACCAGTTCGGTTTTACAAAGACTATTCTGCGGCGTTGGCCCCCTACTTAGCTTGCATTTATCGCGAATATTTAATTCAGCGCAAAGTTCCTAGTGATTGGAAAAATGCGCAGGTGACACCCGTTCATAAGAAAGGAAAGAGAACTGACCCACACAATTACAGGCCAATATCGTTGACGTCAGTTTCATGTAGAATTTTGGAGCATATTCTCAGTTCGAATATAGTAAATTTCCTTGAAACGGAAAAGCTTCTTTCCATGAATCAGCACGGGTTTAGGAAACATCGTTCTTGTGAAACTTGGCTTGCCCTTTTCTCACATGACATCTTGCGAGCCATGGATGAAGGGCAATAGGCGGATTGTGTTTCTCTCGACTTCAAAAAGGCGTTCTACGCGGTGCCACACTGCATACTGCTAACGAAGAAAAAAATGTTCAAATGTTTGTAAAGCTTATGGGACTTAACTACGGGGTCATCAGTCCCTAAACTTACAAACTACTTATGAACTAGCTACTACTTAGGACGGTACAAATATCCATGCCCGAGGGAGGATTCGAACCCCCGACCGTAGTGGCTGTGCAGACCGTGACTTGAGCGCCTCAGTCCCCACGGCCACCGCGGCCGGCGCTAACGAAGATACGAGCTTATGGAATAGGTTCACAGATTTGTGACTAGCTGGAAGACTTCCTAAGTAATAGAACGCAGTACGTTGTTCTCGACGGCGAGTGTTCATCAGAGACGAGTGCTTCGTCGGGCGTGCCCCAGGGGAGAGTGATAGGACCGCTATTATTTTCTATCTATATAAATGATCTGATGGACAGAGTAAGTTGTAATTTGAATTCACTACTTGTTGCGGTCTTCAGTCTGGAGACTGGTTTGATGCAGCTCTCCACCTTAATTTAATACCCACAGCAAGCCTCCTCATCTCCTCACTTTTGAAACCCACCTATTCCTCAGAACGGGGTATCGAAACTGGATATTTAAAAGTATTTATTTCTCTGGCTTGTTGTATTATTGCATTTTGAAACCGATAATCGTAATAAAAATAAAAAATAAAAAGCTATCTTGGCTCTTGTCTTCAATAAATTGATTAAAAGATCGCCCCGAACGTGACAAACCTTTATGGTTTTGTACTTATAATCCTGTATTCGCCTGAGCAGAAATCCTGTTCCTCTCTCCACCGAATATCCCTTACGCCTATTATATATAACTTCAACCTATCCATTTCCTTTTTAAAATTTTCTAATCTTCCTACCTAATTAAGGGGTTTAACATTCCACACTCTGATATGTAGAAAGCCAGTATTGACTTTACTGATGAGACATCCTCCTGAGTAGTCCTCACCCGGCAATCCGAATGGGGTACTATTTTACCTCCAGAATATTTTACCCAAGAGGATTCATGCAGTAGAGTTGCATGTCCTCAGGAAACGTAATAGCTGTAGTTTCACCCTGCTTTCAGCCGTTAGCAGTAACTGTATGACAAAGCCATTAGCTGACTTTAAAAGGCCAGCTCAGTCAATCATCCTGACTGTTGCCCCTGAAACTACTGAAAAGGCTGCTGTCCCTCTCTGGAACCACATGCATGTCTTATCTCTCCACAGATACCCTCTGATGTGGTTGCACCTACGGTATGGCTATCTGTATCACTGAACCACGCAAACCATCCCATCTCACGATGTCTGTGGTTCATGTGTGTAGGAGTTCACTTAGAGGAGGAAAAAAATCAAGTGGCCATCATACCAAGGAAATGTGGAGGTCGAATGGCACTTATATACATATCCTATCCAGCGACTAGGAAGGAATGATGTTGACGATTATCCCTTATCTTTTCAAATGTTGCTGGTGTCTTACACAAACTGAATGGTGTTACTTTAAATTCGTACTTTACTTTAAATTCTTAATTCTGAGGTAAAAAAAAAGCAGTTTCTTACTATCAGTCTTGCTGAGTTCTATTTATCAATATCATGAGTACAGGTTCACGGTTGACAATAAATTAGATCCCCTTATACTCGTTGATTCGTGATAGCTGGTTAGCTTATTAAGTTTCTGGTAGTTGACACAGAATCACAAACTTTATTTTTATGAGAAGCACCACTTTTGAGTTTATGCTCAGAGACAGCAGAATGATGCTACCCTACATAATTTTCTCCATCTCTTCATGAATTATTTGATGTCCTGCTGTTGACACACAATATCCTCTCTGACTGATTGGCTAATGACTGACAGTGTTCAGTCAGTGTTTAACCGTTTTCTGTTGGGGTGCCTTTCACTTGTAAATCGAAATACTAAGAGAGCTCTTTGAAGAATGGTGAGTAGTATACCCTGTTTATCCCTTGTTAAGGCTGGTGACAGTAGATAATGAAGAAATTGTCTCGTGGCTGCACTAATCTCACCTGCCAACTCATTTAAAGAGGCATCGATGGCACTCAACTGCTCTTCAGTTAATGGCTTAGCTCTTGTTATGCACAAGCCACTAGTAAGAAGAAGTGGCTCTTTCTGACAGTTAATTATCCACGGTTCCCCAATTCGTTCCTTAAATGAGACAATAGAGTATGGAAATAACAGGCCCTTCTCCAGTGGTAAGTCCCTATAATCTTCCAATATGAGATCAAGGAGCTATTGTGTTGCACGACACATGACAGCTACCTTTTAAGCACTGAGTGCAGAAATAACCACTTTATGCAGCACGCACAGCCTCCACACACTAGGATGCCTATCTTCCTCTTCACATACCCTCACTTTGTCTAAATAATCTCTGTGCATCCACAAACAATAACGCAATTCTTTGCTAAGCTTTCAGGAAGTCCTGTCTGAGAATAATGGCATGATTACATTCTTCTAAAATGAGGAACATATAGAGAAGCAATCGAGATCTATAAACATCGCAATAATTTTAACAAAAAAGAGTAAGCTGTTAAATTAGACAGAATTTGGACTTCTGCTTTACACCAGCGGAATGACAATCGATTCTCCTCTGCCAAGAATGTTGGCAATACCAGAGATAGTGTCGTAGGAAAGAGAACTGACCCACACAATTACAGGCCAATATCGTTGACGTCAGTTTCATGTAGAATTTTGGAGCATATTCTCAGTTCGAATATAGTAAATTTCCTTGAAACGGAAAAGCTTCTTTCCATGAATCAGCACGGGTTTAGGAAACATCGTTCTTGTGAAACTTGGCTTGCCCTTTTCTCACATGACATCTTGCGAGCCATGGATGAAGGGCAATAGGCGGATTGTGTTTCTCTCGACTTCAAAAAGGCGTTCTACGCGGTGCCACACTGCATACTGCTAACGAAGAAAAAAATGTTCAAATGTTTGTAAAGCTTATGGGACTTAACTACGGGGTCATCAGTCCCTAAACTTACAAACTACTTATGAACTAGCTACTACTTAGGACGGTACAAATATCCATGCCCGAGGGAGGATTCGAACCCCCGACCGTAGTGGCTGTGCAGACCGTGACTTGAGCGCCTCAGTCCCCACGGCCACCGCGGCCGGCGCTAACGAAGATACGAGCTTATGGAATAGGTTCACAGATTTGTGACTAGCTGGAAGACTTCCTAAGTAATAGAACGCAGTACGTTGTTCTCGACGGCAAGTGTTCATCAGAGACGAGTGCTTCGTCGGGCGTGCCCCAGGGGAGAGTGATAGGACCGCTATTATTTTCTATCTATATAAATGATCTGATGGACAGAGTAAGTTGTAATTTGCGGCTGTTTGCTGATGATGCTGTGGTGTATGGGAGGGTGTCGTCTGTAACTGACTGTAATAGCATACAGGATGACTTAGACAAAATTTCTAGTTGGTGCAAAGAATAGCAGCTAGCTCTCAATATAGAAAAATGTAAGGTGATGCGCATGAGTAGAAAAAACAATCCCATAATGTTCGAATACAGCATTAGTAGTGAGCTTCTTGATGCTGTCGCGTCGTTCAAATATCTTGGCGTAACATTGCAGAGCGATGTGAAATGGAACGAGCAGGTAAGGACAGTTGTGAGTAAGGTGGACAGCCGACTTCGGTTTATTGGGAGAATTTTGGGATGATGTACTTCACCAGTAAAGGAGACCGCGTATAAAACGCTTGTACGACCACGTCTTGATATTGTTCAAGTGTTTGGGACCCGCAGCAGATCAGTTTAAAGGAAGACATAGAGGCGGTTGAGAGACGAGCAGCTATATTTGTTACCGGTAGGTTTGACCAATGCGCGAGTGTCACGGAAATGCTCCGGCAACTCAATTGGGGGTCGCTGGAAGAAAGACGACGTTCCTTTCGTGAATTTCTGTTAAGTAAATTTAGAGGGCCGGAATTTAAAGCTGAGTGTAGTACGATCTTGCTGCCGCCTACTTACATTTCGCGTAAAGATCACAAGATAAGAGAAATTAGGGCTCGTTCGGAGGCATATAGGCATTCTTTTTTTCCTCGTTCAATTTGGGAGTGGAATAGGAAAGGAAATGCCTAGTAGTGGTGCAGTGTACCCTCCGCCACGCACCTTACGGTGAATTGCGGAATATGTATGTAGATGTAGAATACATCGAGGAGAAGATAGTAAGTGACGAACAGTTCCGCTCTCTCCCTTCAGCTTGTTGCAAAAAAGTTGAAAGTCACAAATATCAAATGTTTATCGAAACGCTGGCAGAGAGGGGGCAGAAGTCAGTGACAAGTATCGGACAAATACTTTGAAAAAAAAAATCATTATGTATTACTACTGGAACATCTGACTTGTTGACTCATGCCAAGAAGAGTTGCTTCCCCTCCCACACGTAGCAGGATGGGGGCAGAGCCTCCATTTATTGGACCGGAACCTGTCCTGACAATCACCAAGGCAATGATCAAATTGGAGCTACGTAACTGGCTCAGAAGACAGCACGTAGAATATTGGAGCAAAGTCCATCAACAAAAACATGGCAAGGTAACGATGCGAAAGCCATGTTTTAAAAGAAGCTCTGCAATCCTGGGCCTGAACAGGAGAGAGATTAGACTCATGGTTGGATTGCTGACAGGCCATGGGAATTTCAAAAAAAAAAAAAAAAAAACACCTACATACAACGGGAATAACAGAAGAGGACCCTAAATGTAGGATCTGTGATGACGGTGATGAAACTGCATCACATCTAATCTTCAAATGCATTGCATTGGAGAGTGCAAGGCACAGAACATTTGGGACAACCAGACCCGAAGAAATTGTGTCTAATAAAGAACTGGTAAAGGGACTCCTTGCACTGTTCAAGGGCATTGGTTGGCTTTAATAGGTATAGAGGGAGCGATACCGCACAATAAACTTAGTTTCGGTGCGGGCAGTGGCGGGCTGGACCAACACTGTTTTGGCTTCCCTGGAAAAATCAAATCAAATCAAATCAATCCCACACGATATTAGGAGGTAACCCATGACTAATGTCTTCCCAGTGTAATGATGGATCGGGAAGGGTTGATCACAGTGAACGGGATGTAGCCGATAGGTTTACGCTCTCGGCGGCAGCGGCGGTGTTCTCCGCGGCCAGTGAAGCACGCTACTCCCAGAGCAAGGTCTTCGGCCGCAGCGGCGGTTTGGGCGGCGCGGCGCGGCGGGATCCCAGCGTGTCCTTGGCCAACGGCCAGGATGGAGCCCGCCGTTGCGTCACTTCTCTCGGCTTGCGCCTTTCACAAAATGCCACACTGCAGAGGGACGCCGACCGCACTGAATCCATTACTCGCGCCTCATTACCATAAGATTGCTTCCCTCGCACGGGACCGTAATGTGACTTGATGAGATCGCGCTATTTTGTTCTGCACGCACTCCTCCTATCTCATCCGAATGCAAATCTACGTCCACGGCGCACTGTGCAGATTATAATGGTTTACGAACGGGCGTACGGCCATTTGCATGAATTATGTGGAAAACTCACAGAACAGCGACAATGTCGCTTGTGTGCTACTTTGATTGTGAGGGCTGACTGAAACAGAACCTTGGGACTACGATTTGCTCTGCCGTTTGAGTGCTCTGCAGACAAACCACAGGATCTGAGTCCTGACTGGAACCTGCAAGGGCGAGCAACGAGCAGAGCAACTGACGAAGATAGTACTAGCTGGTACTTCACCGTTGCTGATATTGTGGTCTTGTGTCCAAAGGCTGGTTTGATACGGCCCTCCTCGCTTCCCTATCCAGTGCAAGCCTCTTCATATCTGAGTAAGAACGGCAACCTACATCCTTTTGAACCTGCTAACTACGTGGGCAAGTCAAACATCATCTACAATTTTCGTGCAAGACCTTCCATCACAGGTAAGCCGGTTGAAATCACGTAAACCACCTCTTAAAACAGACGTGAAACTACATGAGAGTAGCTTCTCGCCTAAATCGAACTGAGCAGGAACTTGGGATTCGTTCAACGGACAAAACGGCATCTGGATAGACGATCCCCCCCAGGAGCTTCAAGGAGTGGACATTTCCAGGAGAGAATGGTCTTTGACCAACCGCTTCCGAACTGGTGTTGGTCGCTGTAAATATTGGAAATTCAAATGGGGACAGGCAGAAGACCAATCATGTGACTGTGGAGCAGACATACAAACGATGACCCACATACTTACTAACTGCCCATTACGATCATTCTCGGGAGAGATGACCGAACTCCATCTAGTCAGTCAGGAAACAGTCCAGTGGTTAAAGTAGTTTGTGACAAAGATATGTTTTATCTTACTGATTAGACACTAGTATATTTTACAAAGTATTGTATGTAGCTGACATTATACCACGCGATATATATATATATTAACAAGTAGCTAGGGGTAAACAATGTATATCATTTTCTACGTAATCTCCCTCCTCCTCAATGCACTTGGCCCAACGATCAACAAGCTTACGTTTTCCTTCAAAATAATATGTTTTAGGTTGGGCGCGAAACCACTTTTGCACCGTATTTCTCACGTCGACATCTGAGGAAAGTAGACGACCACGCAAAGCATCCTTGAGTGGCTCAGACAAGAGAAAATTACTTGAAGCAAAGTCTGGGCTGTAGGGAGGGTGTTCCAATACCTCAGATTTCATGTTTTTTATGTCTTCAATAGTGTGATGGGCCGTGCGGGGCCCAGCATTGTCATGCAACAACAAAACCTCCTTCGACAGCAAACCTCGGAGTTTGCTGCGAATTGCTTGATTTCAGCTCCTTTTCGAAGAATTCACTATACCTCGAACTGTTGACAGACATTCCTTATTCCATGAACCCTGCCAGTATGGGCCACTGTGAGTCCCAAAACGCGGTTACAAGAACCTTTCCTGCGGATGATCCGGTCATGAGGGTGCAAATATATATACGAGAGTTGGAACTTAAATAATGGCAACACTGCTATGGAGACACTGTGAAATGGAAACTACTATTGTCACTAATAGCACACGTTGTTGACATACCTACCTTACCTCCTAACATCCTAACAAAATGGACTCGCCGGTCCCACGTCACGAGGGAAACACGTCACTTGTGAGCGAGAGGTATAACGTAACGGTGTTACCATATTTTAAAAATTGGAACAAAATTGAAACGCCAATCCAACGAATAGCGTCATTATGGGTCGCTGTGAAAGTCGAATGTGCGTCAGAGCCCCAATATGGTGAAGGTTTTGGTGACTCTCCAGTACCACTGTGATGGTGTTATCCTAAAGTTTTACGTTCCTCCACGCCAGGCCGTCAATGCACAGTTCGTTTTTGGAACATCACCTGCGATCATCTCTGCGATAACACTTTCTCTGCAACCCACCCATCATTTTGGTCGCCAATGCGCGGACGCATACAGCGCAAGCCGTGGTTGATCGTGCCATGGGACTGAAAGTACTGAACCATCCTCTATACTCTCCTGACTGAAGTCCTTGTGACTTTCATTTGATTCCGAAGATGAAAGAATCACTTTGTGGTATTCGCTACAGAACAGTTCCAGACATTCGACAGGCAGTAAAACGCTCCAGTCGCACCATCAACAGAACCGGCTCTGCTAACGGTATACTTCGCCTTCCACGACGCTGATGACTACTTTTAAGGACATTAACAAGTGCGAACATGAAACGCTTTTGTATCCGTTGTGAATAAATAGTTTGTACGATTTAAATTCCAACCCTCGTATGTTACACTGTGGGTTTACTCTTCGTAAATCCTATGTGGAACTGATGTTCCAGTGGTACAACGACTGTTAAAGTTCGATTATTTTGTCAGCACCACCACCACAACGTCTAACTACACTTAGTGCAACAAACTATAATGTGCCTGTAACGTCTTCACTGATGATTAGTCTGCAGTGATTTGAAAACTAGTTATGGAAGTATAATAAAACATACATAAATGCAACTGGTTGTGTCTTTATAACAAAATAAATCACTAATTCATCATATTAATAAATACATAGTGTTTATACAGGGTGGTCGGAAGTTCCCGTTACAAACTTCCAGGACTTGTGGAGCGTAGTGAGTACATAAAATTTTGAATTGGAACCCATGTCCGGAAGCGTATCGTTACCGTTCATTTTATGATGATGTTATAGTTCCAATCTTAGGAATCGTATACTGCCGCTCGCTCCATGAAAGATCCATGCTTAAGGACTGCTAGTCGATTGAATCACGAACGTTTTCCATTACGTCACACTCCATCACACAAAATGTTTGCCCAAGTTACACACATTGTACCCTCGAAGCATGTTCTGGTGCACTCTCTCCATCCCACCTGGTGTCTCTTCAGTGTCTTGTGCAGCAGCCAGAACTCGTGCCAGCAGATCTTCCTCTGTCTCTACAGGTGTCTCATAAATTAGGCTGTCCATACGACCCAACAACAAGTCGTCCGTAGGGGTTAAATCCGGCTTGCCACATCGAGCCGCTGTTGTAATGCACCAGAACGTGGCTGCTAGTGCTGTAGATGCTGCGTTCTTGTTTTCGACTAATGTAAACCGTAAGGTGTAAATTGTAATAAAAACGCGCAAGTAATAACGGAACGATTCAGTATTCCTTACCAATTGATTGTAGCAGTTGTAATGGGTCACGTCTAATTACATTCCTCATGTAGGAGTGGATGAGATAATCATCTGAATTGAAACCGTCGGGGAACGGAACCGATACGTTTAGAAGTGATATCTGGCGTTCCCCAGGGAAGCGTTATAAGTCCCATACTCTTCCTTGTATTTATAGACGATTTAGGAGACAATCTCAATAGCTCCCTTAAACTGTTCGCGAATGATGCTGTCGTTTATAGGTTAGTGAAGTCAACACAGGATCAAAAGCGACTACAAAGCGATTTAGACAAAATTTCTACATGTTGCGAAAATTGGCAATTGACATTAAATAAAGAAAAGTGTGAAGTAATACACATGACCACTAAACGAAATCCGCTGAACTTCAATTACGCGATAAATCAGTCAAACCTTAAGGTCCTAAATTCTACTACATACCTAGGAGTTAAAGTTACGAAAAACTTAGACTGGAAAGAACACATAGAAAATATTGTGGGGAAGGCGAACCAAAGTTTACGTTTCATTAGCAGACCGCTTCGAGAATGCACCAGATCAACCTAGAGTACTGTTGCCCATTGTGGGCAGCTCGTTTTGTTTTATCACGTTACGGCGGGGGGGGGGGGGGGGGTTTGGGGGAAGCGTCACGGAAATGTTGCACGAATTGGGGTGGAAATAATTAAAAGAAAGACGTTATTCATTGAGGCGTGATCTGTTTGCGAAGTTTCAATCACCGACTTTTACTTCTGAATGTGAAAATATTTTGCTAGCACCCACCTACTCAGGCAGACATGACTATCCCAATAAAATAAGAGAAATAAGATCGAAAACGGAACGATTTAGGTGTTCTTTCTTCCCGCGCGCTATTAGAGAATGGAACGGTAGAGAAAAGTTATGAAAGTGGTTAATGAACCCTCTGTCAGGCACTTAAATGTGATTTGCAGAGTATCTATGTAGATGTACATGTAGATGTTGACATGCGGTTCTTATTCGGAATGTTATGTACTCACTACCCTCTACAAGTCCTAGAAGTTTCTAACGGGGATTTCCTACCACCCTATATGTCAGGTGTTCAGATTACGTCCACCTCTGTATATTAACTAAGTAGTGAATGTGTCCAAATTTTTAAGACATACAACTCAACAACGTTTTTTTTTTTTGCATAATTCCACTCGTTTTTATTGCACGTGTTATTAATTTAAGTATTTTTCAGTTAGACAATTGAAACATTGCCCAACACCAGTCTATCTAAGTGTCACTCTGGACTGGGCTCTAACGTACAGGCAGCAATGTCTGAACGTGAAACAAAAAGTCAGTGCTCGTAATGGGATACTTAATATGCTGGTTGGCAGCAGCTGGGGAGCAAACCCGCACCTCCTAATGAATTCTGCATTTGCGCTTTGTATATCAGCCGCTGAATATGCTGCTCCTGTGTGGGACGCTTCAGCACACGCTAAGCAAGTTGATATTGCGGTCAGTGATACAGCAAGGATCATTTCAGGATGCTTGAAGCCCACACCAGTGCAGACAGAAATTGTATCCAGTTGTTGGAATAGCCCCACCCAATATCCGGAGGGTCACTGCTGCACACAATGAGAGAACAAAGCAGGAAACTGACCACCGACATCCTCTGTATGGTCAGCAGGCAGCAAGACACCGCCTTAAATCTCGCAAGAGTTTCCTCGCTAGAACTGCGCTACTAGAGGGAACACCAGAGGCAAATCGTCTCGCAACATGGAAGAGCTCACTGCCCGCAGACGTATCGCCGAAAGAAGAAATAGCTCCTGGCGCACACCTACAATACCCTGTGTGGAGGTCCCTCAACCGCCTAAGAGTGGGCGTCACCCGATGCAAGAGCAACCTGAAGAAATGAGGAATACTCCCAGCGAACGCAGACACCTCTTGCGACTGTGGTGCTGATGAAGATGCAAGGCACCTACTTGTAAGCCCCCTCCTGGACAACAGATGTACAACACAAGATGTTCTCGAAGGAAATGACAAAGCTATCGCAGCTGCTATTCTTTGGAAATGCTGACCGACCGGACACGGAAATGGATGAATGAGTTAGACAAAAAGCATCCATTACAGAACAGAAAGTAATTATTTGCCGAAGTAAGACACGTAAGCATTATAATTATTTATGATAATAGTCATTTAGACGCATGGTAGATTTATGCTCTGTAGAAATTTGTAATCAGTACTTTATTACATTTTGGGACAATGCGGCCCTGAAATCTGCGTTTAAATATCTGAAATGAACAATAATAGAAGCACGCAGTCAGTCATGTACGTTTGTCATGGAGGGCATATAACGCACTCTCCATATCGTGAAGTTCGTAATGAATCAGCGAAACACGAGTGAAAGGTTCCGCTCCGGATGAATGGGTGGTTCCGCCGCAGGGGCACGCCAGCGCGATCTGTCGGCGCGCGTCCAAGTGGTGCGCGTCCTTGCAAGGTCTGCCCAGGCACTGAACCGGGGACCCCGGGCTGCGAGTCTCGGCGCGCTCACGGTAGGTGCCGTTCGCTGTGCCGTCCGTCGCCGCGGTGAATCACCGCCCACGTGCTGCTGCAATTAGACGCGCACTCAGTTTTGTGCCCTGGAGGAGACCACCAGCAGACACAATCAGCTTCTTGTGCGCTGAATTTACAAGATTCCTGGCTGAATGGCGCTGTTTATAACCGGCCGCGAGTTCATAAAGAAGTCGGCTGGAACCGATATTAGAATTTAACGCCTCGTTATAGCCTACATCGTCAGTGAGCGGCGGAACATCAGAGAAGCAAAGAGTTGCAGCTCTTCAATGGGTTGCCGAAATGCTTTAATGAAGTCACGTGACACCTATATCAGAAGGCAGGTACAAGTATGGACCACACTGCTTCTGCGTATTAGTACCGTAACGGCTACACGAAGTGGTTTGTCAAAGAGAGGGTCTGCACAAGAAGACTGTGGGTAGCAGTTCACCCTCTGCGGTGATAGAATACTGCGCAGTGTATGAGTGTGTAACTTGTTCACACTACTAACTGCAAGTAACGTGGTCTTCTTACTTCGATGTGTCAACGCGCGTTTTATATTAACGCGATATTCACACACTGTTTGGTCTGTGTTTTTGTCAAACCTTCGGGGACAGATTGCAATTAAGGTTTTGGTCTGTCGTTGAAGGAGCTCTGCAGTGTCAAGTGTTTTTGTAAGTTGACGTGAATTCCGCTTTGGAACTGTATTTAGCTACTTTAATTTTGCGTATTCTGCATTTCAATTTGAACCCCTTTGCCATAGATAGCGATGCCGTGAACTGTAAACCGATACTGCATACTTGCTGGTAATGCCCAATGCTGAAGAGCTGTTGTTGTTACGTGGTCTGCACGTTCTTTGACTTCAAAAAAATCAGTGGAACGTCCATTTATCTATAGCATCCAATTTATGTGGGGTAAGTATCGTAGAGGGGCATCGACTCATCGAGGGACGCGGATTCAAGGGGATGTAGGTTGCGTTCGTATTCTCAGATCTCGGGGCTAGCGCTGGGCAGGGTGGCGTGGGGAGTTGCATCAAGCCAGTCTGCGGTCTGAGTACAAGAACAATTAATTTATCGACTCTGGATCCTCCAGTTCTGATGTTCGTTTGTATTGGTTTTGAAGTTGCTGCCTTGGTTTGCAGTGTTTCGGTTATTTTTATGATAAGTTTCACCCTACTGACTGCAAGAAATACAGAACCATCAGTTTGATAAGTCATTGTTGCAAAATCTTGAAATATTTACAGGAGCATGGAAAAGCAGATAGAAGCAGACCTCGGGGAAGGGCAGTTTGGAATCAGGAGGAACGTGGGAACGCTCACTTAACGACTTATCTTAGATTAAGGAAAGGAAAACCTTTTGTAGATTTGGAGTAAGCTTTTGTCAATGTTGACTGGAATACACTCTTTCAAATTCTGAAGTCAGCATGGGTAAAATACAGCTGGTACAAAAGCAAGTCAGCAGTTATTGAAGGGCATAAAAGGGAAGCATTGGTTGTCAAGGGAGTAAGACAGGGTTGTAGCCTTTCTCCAATATTATTTAATTTGTACCTTGAGCAAGATGTGAAGCAAAACAAGGAAAAATTTGGAATAGGGATTAAAGTTCAAGGCGAAGAAAAAAAAAATAAATAAAAAAAATAAATAAAAAAAATAAAAAAAACCAACATTGAATTTTGTTGATGACAGAGACAGCAAGGGATCTGGAAAAGCAGTTGAAAGGAATGGACAATTTGTTGAAGAGAGCGTATAAAATGAACATTAACAAGAGTAAAACAAATACAATGGACTGCAGTCTTAGAAAATCAGGCGATGCTGAAGGAATTAGATTAGAAAACGAAGCAATGAAGGTAGTAGATGAGTTTTGTTACTTGGGTAGTAAAATAACATAAGACGGTCGCAGTACCGAGGATATAAAATGCAGAATGGCAATGAGAAGAAAAGCGTTTTTGAAAAAGAGAAATTTGCTATTATCTAATATTGATTTAAATGTAAGGAAGTTTTTTCTAAAGGCATTTGTCTGGAGTGTTGCCTTGTACGGGAGTGAAACATGGACGGTTAATAGTTCAGACAGGATTAGGATAGAGGCTTTTGAAATGTGCTGCTACAGAAGAATGCTGAAGATTAGGTGGGTAGATCGCGTAACTAATGAGGAGGTACTGAACGGAATTGGGGAGAAAAGGAATGGATGGCATACCTTGACTAAAGTTTCTACTTTTCCACTGATTCAGGACGATTTACGCTTCTTTTAACATGCAACTGAGGGAGTTGATGCAATGTTAAGAAAATGCACTTGATTTGAGGAGGCCGACCGTTGAAAATCATTGTCTACATCTACTACATATATACCTCGCAATCCAGCGTCAAGTGCGTGGCGGAGTGTACACTGTACTAGGCATTTCCTTTCCTATTCCACTCCCAAATAGAACGAGGAAAAAAAGAATTCCTATATTCCTCCGCACGAACCCTAATTTCTCTTGTCTTTGTGATCATTACGCGAAATAAAAGTATAACAGCCCTTTAAATTTCCTCAACAGAATTTATCGAAAAGAACGTCGTCTTTTTTTCCAGCAATCCCCAATTGAGTTCCAGGGGCACTTCCGTGTCACTCGCGCATTGGTCGAACTAGCAGCTCGCCTCTGAACTGTTTCTATGTATTTCTTTAAACTGATTTGCTGCGGGTCCCAAATACTTGAGCAATACTCAAGACGTGGTCGTACAAGCGTTTTATATGCGGTCTCCTTTACAGAGGAAGTACATCTTCCGAAAAGTCTCCCAATAAATCGAAGTCTGCTGTCCGTCTTACTCACATATTTTTTCTGACGTCTCATAAACTTTTAAAAGGAGTGCCGGAGTAGACGACGAACGGGGTTGGAACACTTGCGGGGAGTGACACTTGCGGGGAGTGACACTTGCGGGGAGTGACAATTGCGGGGAACCCGGGGCCCTTGGGGCGGCTAATGGCTTTTCCTGGGTACAGGCACACCAAGAAGTCTAGCACTGTCAACATAACACGAAACTCAGTGAAATTGCACGACCCTTTGCAAGTTGAAGAGCAATATAGTAACTTGTTCTAACTACATATTAATTCGTTGAGTGTTCCTCCTGAAAAGAAAAGGTATTTTAATAGTGATAATATTTGGAAAGTTATTAAGACATTCTCTGCTACTACAAGACGATGACTTTCGACAGTCATACCTCCTAAAAGCATATTATTCAGAACACTAAGCAAATCAAGACACCTGTGCAAGCAATAAATATATTAGGCATCCTGCACAGATACGTTGATGTATTTGACCGCTATGTAGTTAACCCCATTATCACGCAACTTCCATCTCTTTAAAAATAGCTACTATGCTTTTTAATAGGAGACGTAACCTTAAACTTTCAATTAAAAAACGTTAATAATAAGTAAATGAATATTTTACATACTTGAAGCGTTTATTCGTAGACCCCAAAACGATTTGGCTCTATCCGAATTACAAATACATCTAAGAAATGTATGAAATACGGAATGTGTAACGGAACGTCACACACCGAAAAATGCTAAAGATAAATTCTAATTTCTATCACAGTCATATAGAACCATTTTTACTCCGAACTTGGCATAAACCAACAGGAAGAAACAAGTTCAAGACTTCCAGGAAAAATGAAGCGAAATTGGCAGCCAATGGTTATAAATTACATTGCCTGTTAACTGTATAACTATAAATTACGAAATATGCGGAACTCCTGTTCAGTACAGTCCAAAAGGTCTGAGGTAACAGGCAGTGGTTTACAATCAGATATCCGTATCACTCTCCTCCTCAAGAAGTCTATGTGAAGATTTATGTTCAGAACATTCAAGAAAAAGGCCACTGTGGTGTTGAAACTACAAGAAGCAGCTCATTTACTCAGGAAGGGAAAACGTTATGGCTGTATCTCTTGTACTAACATTCATTTTTTGATAAAATGTTAAAATCAAATATACCAGAATTTTGTTATTCTAAACTGAGCGCCAACTTTTTTGTCGAAATTTTTGCAGTAAGTAGTCTTGACGTCATTTCATACTTCTATGCATTAATACTATCAAACAAGTAATTTGTGTCACAAATTGCGCGGCCGGTCCGGTCGGAGGTTCGACGTTACTACTGCTCCACCTCGTCCGGTGGGCCTTTCCCTGAATACGGCACAGGTAGCGGGTGGAGGGCGTGGAGTAGGGGTGGTATATCCCTACTTCTGGAACACCCTGTTCACTACCTGCAGCGTCCGGGTCTCCCCGGAAGTGTCTACACATTTCCTTTCCCCGCAAGTGTCACTCCCTGCAAGTGTCACAAACTCAAGACGAACAGCCAGTTTATAGCCTACGCTTTTCCAGTTCGTGCTCCGTTTCTCCCCAATATCGACAAGACGTTAAACCATGAATCCCTCCATCTCAAGACCCAGATCTAATGGTCTAGTGACCCTTTTTCATTTTCATTATATCCTTCAGAAATCGAAATAACTGCTAAGAACTCAAAGTAATTTATGTTTGAAAAACACAATAGTTTTTGCTTGCTATAGTCACAGTTCTCGCCAAAGTCTTTATGCGTATGTGTGTGTACCTGCGTGTTCACCCAAATGCACGTTGTTTGTTATGCCATACAAGTAATTTCTGTATTCCTATACGATGTAAATACGATGTTTGCAGCTAAGCGCCACAAAACGATCTGTGGTCCGGTGTGTGTGTGTGTGTGTGTGTGTGTGTGTGTGTGTGTGTGTGTGCGTGAAATGGCTGCAGGTTCTTTCTTAGATCTGCTTTCTACGCCAGATTTTTGAAACAATCTTAACTGATTAGACGAGGGTTAAATGTTTTCTTTCTGAGTTCTAACCTTCATTGTGTATGGAGGTTTGTGACAAGTGCGTCTTCTTTCTTGATGCTATTATTCTATATAGAATAGAAACGAGTAACGCGAATTTAAATTTATCTTAATACAGCTGTTACAAATCAAATAATAGCAGACCTGACAAGTAACGGAAAACAAGCCTAATCCCCTCATAATCAGAAGGCTCTTTCTCGGAGAATCACAATAAACAAAATCATAAGTCTCAGAATATACATAATTAAGACACTTTCACACAGTTAAAATGTGTTCAAATTGTAATTGTCTGAATGAAAATCCTTGGTCCACTTGAGCTGTTTTTAAAAAAAAAAATTTTATTTTTTATTTTTTTATTATTATTATTTTTTTTATTTTTTTATTGGAGTCGTGGAGACCCGGACTACCGGTTTCACAACTTAAAGTTGGTTCAGGTGCTTTTTAAAAGTTTTTCATATAATTTTTTATTCCTTCAGTAAAAAACCGTCTTGATTGCAGTTTTATTCTTTAATTAATGATGGATTTCGCCCTTTAGCAGGGCATTTCAGATTATCTACGTGACAGAATTTACACAAAATTGCGCTCTCCGCATTGAGGTGGATGACGGGGATTAATGGTGAGGTCCTACGGCAAGCACGTTCCCTCTTTTCGTCAAACATAAAAACAGTCTACCGTGCGGTTCGTGTCATTTTAAGTGAAAGTATTGAAAAGTCGGCGACCAGTTTAGTAAAAATTGTGTGGTGGTTACTGGGGTACCACTAAGATGCTTGGAACATTAACATGTAGACAACATATAACGTAGGATAGTACATTCCATCAGTTAAAAATAGACAACGACTGCAGAGTACATGGTGCCATATGGTTGAGGTTGCCTGGAAAACACACATCTTATATAGAGGCAGCTGTTAGAAAGTCTAAGCAATACATATGGTCTGGTGAAGGCGGTTAACTGCCTGTAGTAATTGCTGACAACCAATGTGAGCAAATCGGCCTTTCATTTGGCGGATAGAGTGTTAGCCAGCACACATACAAATTACAGCTGTGTACTACGAGAGCATGAGCACAGCTGTCATGTCTTACGTTGGTCATGTTTACAAGTTAAATCGTCACAGCGCCACCAGACGGCGCTCTAGTCAAACACAAGATTTATTTGTTCCACAGATATCAAAATATAACTTTTACAGAACTTGTACAAATTGAATACAGATAATTGCACACACATTTCCGTTACTACACCATGAATAAAATGAAAAGTGTTCTACAATTGTACAATAAGTTACATAGTTCTAAATACAAAGCGTGTTATACGATTAGCAATAATATTGCTTTACAACTATTTACATCGTATTACATTTGCACAAATCGAACATTTGAGTGTAAAAATGGGGCATTAGGATAAGGGTTGTAATGTATTTAGCCAGGAGGGTCCAGTTTGTTTGTAATATTGCAGTATACGATACCATTTTTGATCGTAGTATTGTGCCCTAATATTCAGTGTTTGTATTATATAGGTATTTTATGGCACTTATGAGAAGTCACATTGATTTACACCCTTTCATTATTTGGGTCTTTTTATGAAATAAATTAATTATTGAAAATTGGAAACTAAACATTAGACAATAGTGTGTTTGTTCATGAAATCAATAACTAACATTACCTAATGTTTTCTATAATGTATTGAACGTAATGATATATGTAGTTGATTGTAAAATTGATTAGTTGCTTTGATTTAACAATTTTAAATAATGTAAACATATATTAATACTGCGCTAATTGTTGTTTACTTACGAACTTTTGTATTATTTTATTTTGATGTAGAAATATTTTTATTACATTTGTCATAATTTTGTGTATCTTTACGTAGAGCAAGATTGAATTATGTTTCATGAGTAAATTGTTTTATATTTAAATATTGTACTTCCGTGTTCTAGAAGGTTCTATAAATAATATTATGTATTAATACGTGCGAATTGGCGCGAACTAAGTCAGTCTAAAGTCAGTCTTAGAGGAGTAACGTCTTAGTTAGTATGGAAGTGTGTTGTGAACCAGTCTTACTCTTGCATTACTTTTGTGCTTTATCAAGAATGGATAAATAAATATACGTTAAAAATGAAAAGTGTCACATTTATAGTTTCTTAAATGCATAAGAACCCGACGTCATAACATAATTTTGTGATGTGTTAATGGCAGGTGAGCTACGAGATCTTCGACACCACTGAACGTTTACAACAGGTGATGTATTAAAAATGTGGCTTTAATGTACGTCCAGTAAAAAAGCGCCACAGGGTGATACAACAAGGCTCTGTACCAATTACTTATGTTAACAGCATCGTTAGCCATGTCTATACAGTGTGTGTCTGAATGAGGACCGATCAAATAATCATAATCATAAAGTGACAGAGGGAATTAGAGTCATCCGTTTTATTTCCTTTCTTAGCCTTTGATTGTAAAATTGATTAGTTGCTTTGATTTAACAATTTTAAATAATGTAAACATATATTAATACTGCGCTAATTGTTGTTTACTTACGAACTTTTGTATTATTTTATTTTGATGTAGAAATATTTTTATTACATTTGTCATAATTTTGTGTATCTTCACGTAGAGCAAGATTGAATTATGTTTCATGAGTAAATTGTTTTATATTTAAATATTGTACTTCCGTGTTCTAGAAGGTTCTATAAATACTATTATGTATTAATACGTGCGAATTGGCGCGAACTAAGTCAGTCTAAAGTCAGTCTTAGAGGAGTAACGTCTTAGTTAGTATGGAAGTGTGTTGTGAACCAGTCTTACTCTTGCATTACTTTTGTGCTTTATCAAGAATGGATAAATAAATATACGTTAAAAATGAAAAGTGTCACATTTATAGTTTCTTAAATGCATAAGAACCCGACGTCATACATAATTTTGTGATGTGTTAATGGCAGGTGAGCTACGAGATCTTCGACACCACTGAACGTTTACAACAGGTGATGTATTAAAAATGTGGCTTTAATGTACGTCCAGTAAAAAAGCGCCACAGGGTGATACAACAAGGCTCTGTACCAATTACTTATGTTAACAGCATCGTTAGCCATGTCTATACAGTGTGTGTCTGAATGAGGACCGATCAAATAATCATAATCATAAAGTGACAGAGGGAATTAGAGTCATCCGTTTTATTTCCTTTCTTAGCCTTTGGGTTTAAGTATGCAGGTTAGCAGGCAGAGCATAAAATTCAATGAAACCTTGGTTATAAGGTATCCAACCGTTTAATCGGCATGTGGCTGTAGGTTACATTACGTGATGGCTGCAAGTATAGTTAATATAACGTGATAGGTTATCTGACCTCCTGAGTTGCGCTTCGAGTTACTGTGTCATTAAGAAATGGCTCTGCCTTGTTTAATCTGATCATTTATAATAAAGAGCTAACATGTGCCTTGCTTTTATGGAAGATCGAGTGAGGAGACTTTAACTACTATCAGATTTTATACCATGGACATCATTACTCATTAAAATGTAACTATACACAGTACTTACAGCTCTTCCTACAAATAGTAATCATTTTATATAAATTTGAAACTACTTTAATACACTGTACTACAGGTACTAAGCCAACATTGTAATTTAATGTTTTCATTTTATCCTCTGCAAGCTGTTCTCTTATTCTCTGCACCCAGAAATAACCCTATGGCTCCTCCCCATGATCCATCCCCATAAATCTTATCACTTTTCCTTTTACGTAATGCCAACAGGACAAATCTTATAATAGAAATCTATGTGATAAATGAGAAGCCAAATACAATCTTGTGTATAGGAACCACCGACGAATGATCTTTATAGGCTATGTCGTGCTTGGTGGTTGCTCTTCCATCAAAGCTTTGCAAGCATGCTCCTCCTCCTCTTTTTCCTCTCTCCCCCCCCTTCCCACCCCATATTTTCCCTCGTCTAGATTCTGTAAACAGACTGTGATTTTGGTATTTCTCAGCATTGTTTCACTTAATACTATCTGTCCTGAAAGATGTAAAACTATAGTGTAACAGGAATTGTTTTGTATATCACTCATTTAAAATTGTACAATCTAACAGAAAACATTTTCGTACAGCACTCAGTTATTTAAAATTGTTAGTAAGTTATAAAAAAATAGGCGGTGAGAGAAAGACAGTATCGCCATCTGGCGAATTCTCCACACACTGGACTTTCAAACAGACTTGACCTTCCTGTAGAGATGTTCTAGGGTGAATTTTAAACATTGTTTCATGCATGACACATGTGTAGGACACATTGTTTTAAGGCGGGACTTTTTAACAGAGCTTTTGTGAGAGTAAAATTGTTATGTTTTAGCAAAATGTTGGATGGAATATTAACACCAATGTCTTTTTATAGTCTTTCATAATGACGTATGTCGAAACGCGTAAAGCTTTATTAAAGTTCACTTGTGGTGAAGACAGTTAAATTATTTCCGAGTGTATCAAACTGGCCACAACATCTCACAAAAGTCAAAGTCTCTTACAGACAGCAAGGCTATTAAGAAAGTTGTTGAAATTAAACAAGCAAGTGAACCACGAATGGAGATAGAGGTTTCCGCTCAGTTCTCCATGGAATCCTTTTCTGTCCCCAGCGAAACAAAAGGGACAGAATTGGCGCTACTTGCAGTAGCCGGCCAGTAGTTCATTTGAAACTTCCCGCCAGATTAAAACTTTGCCGCACCAGCATTCTAACCTGGGACCGTCTTTCGAGGGATAAGTGCTCATTCACCTAAGCCATCCAAGCACCAATTACCACCCGGATTAACAGCCGTACTTCCGCAAGTAACTCACTAGGAAAGTAGAAGGAAAATCTTTGTGGTTAGTCCTGCTTCAATACCTCATTTGGATGAGTACTTGGCTGCCATAGAGAAAGGTAAGGGGTTCGAGGACCTATCAAGCACACAGTTTTAATCTGCCAGAAAGTTTCATACCAGCGCGCTTATTGCTACATAGTGAAAATTTGTTCTGGCTGTTCTTTTTATTCTTATTAAGCGTTATCTGTCACTAACATCTCATGTCCTTCATCATTTGTGTGTGGGGCCCCAATCACTGAAGCAGTGCGTTGTCTTCGTGAATACGACGTCTTCAGATGTATCTGCCGTAGGTAGATATCGTTATACACTGGTGTTCAAAATGAAACCAACAAACGAAAATTTTGAAAGGTTGCGTTTATTTTGCCACAAAACAATGTAAACAGGTGATAGTAATGTAGAAACAAATTAAAGGGTAAAGAATTGGAACAAATGCGACATGCATAACTGTAGACAACAATGTTTCCTTCGGCTTTTTTTGTTATATTTTTTAACGTAATTGCGCACACATTCCGACAACTGGTTGATGTGCTCAGTATGGGATGTGAACACCTTTTTGCAGCAATACAAGCCTGACAACGGCGGGGCATGTAGTGAAAGATGTCAACGATCTCGTGTGGAGGTAACAACGTCCATCCTTGTTGCTTGCAACTCTTGGATAGGTGATGCAATCCATCTCCTTGGTGAATCCCAGACATGCCCTGAGTGATTCAAATCGGGAGAGCGGAAAAGCCACACAATGCGTGGAATATCGTCCAAAAAAATATCAACCACCCCCGTTCTAGGAGATCGATCATTGTCTTCAATCAGTACAAAGTTTGGGCCCACAGCATCTCGCAACAACCGCACTGAGATCCCAAGATCTCGTTCCGATACCTGATAACGGTTCAACTTTACCGATTTCTCCGAGGAATGTCTTGAAAAGGTGTTCGAGTGGTCAATATAATCCCGATTACACCAACAGTCATCCTCGTTGAAATCGGCGGCTTTCCGTAGTGTCTGGACCCGGAAATCGCGTTCCACCTTTCTTCCAGATGCTAATATGTGGAGAAAGACTCTCCAGACCGAATTGTGACTCATCTGTGAACAGAAGAATGGCCCACTGTGAGGATGGCGTGTTGACGACTCCACCCGAGACGTTTCCGTCTCTGACGACGCGTCAGGTGTACGCCTACAGTAGAGCTCCGACAATAAAGGCCAGTCTGCCGCAGCCGTCTGTACACTGTTTGCCTCGGTACAATTCCTGCAGTAGATGCTGCCAAGTCAGGAGCCATATGCCGTACTTCCAAATTACGATCCTCTCTTTCTGATACCAAATCAAGTCAAGAAAGTGAAGCGTGAAGCCCAGCAGCCAGTCGTCGTCTCACCTCGGAAGATGTTGCACGAGACCGGCAACGAAACGTCAGGGGAAGGAATTTCTACTGTTCGACCACGGCCTCTCAGCCCGGAAGTTTTAATTACTGAAGAGCCGGCCGTGAAAGCCTACACGTTATGACAAAAAAAAAATGTTCAAATGTTTGTAGAACTTATGGGACTTGACTACGGGGTCATCAGTCCATAAGCTTACAAACTACTTACGAACTAGCTAAGACTAAGGACGGCGCAAATATCCATGCCCGAGGGGGGATTCGAACCCCCGACCGTACTGGCCGTGCAGACCGTGACTGGAGCGCCTCAGTCCCCTCGGCCACCGCGGCCGGCCACGTTATGACACACACACACACACACACACACACACACACACACGCCTGAGGGAGGACTCGAACCTCCGACGGAAGCGGCCGAGCAATTCACGACGTGGTGGCTATTCCCTGTTACAAGTGGCAAAGGTAGGCGGTCATAGTACACCGTGAATTACGAAAATAAAAAAAAAATAAACCTTGATATCGTAGTTCGTGTGTATTGTTTGTCAGGTCCGGTACTGGGCGTCCGGCAGCAGCAGAGTGTGAGACATTTCAACTTACAAATTACTTAAACTGACGTATGCTAAGAACAGCACACACACACACAGACACACACACACACACACACACACACACATATATATATATATATATATATATATATATATATATATATATATATGTTCTTAGCATACGTTAGTTTAAGTAATATATATATATATATATATGACATCAACTGCGTTTCGGCAAAGCTGAAAATGTTTACCCAGCCGGGATTCGAACCCGGGTCTCCTGCTTTCTAGGCAGTTTTGCGCTGACCCCTATACCACTGGGGACACAGTGATCACCGCACCTGCAAGGACTACCTAAGCACGCCTCCCGTCAGATACAAATTTCCAGCTTCGCCCTGCCCACAATACTCAAACTCGTAGTCATGAAACTAACTCCCGTAAGAGTAAGGGCTTCAAACTTGCCCACCCCTCCCCACTAACGATAGGATCATTGCCCGTCACCGGTATATATATAGCGTCTTTTCCGAAAGACAGATGTCACTTCTGATCCTGCAGTTGTTATTATTTAATATTCACAGAATATATGACATCAACTGCGATTGGGCAAAGCTGAAAATGTGTACCCAGCCGGGATTCGAACCCGGGTCTCCTGCTTTCTAGGCGGGAATTAGTTTCATGACTACGAGTTTGAGTACTGTGGGCAGGGCGAAGCTGGAAATTTGTATCTGACGGGAGGCGTGCTTAGGTAGTCCTTGCAGGTGCGGTGATCACTGTGTCTCCAGTGGTGTAGGGGTCAGCGCAACTGCCTAGAAAGCAGGAGACCCGGATTCGCATCCCGGCTGGGTACACATTTTCAGCTTTGCCCAATCGCAGTTGATGTCATATATTCTGTAAATATTAAATAATAACAACTGCAGGATCAGAAGTGACGTCTGTCCTTCCGGAAAAGACGCCACATGTATACACACACACACACACACACACACACACACACACATATATATATATATATATATATATATATATATATATATATATATAGGGAGGCTTCGAACCTCCGACGGAAGCGGCCGCTCAATTCGCGACGTGGTGGCTGTTCCCGCGCGGTAGGTGGTCATAATACACCGTGAATAACGAAAATGAAAAAAAAAAAAGACCCTCCATATCGTAGTTTAATGTGTATTGTTTGTCAGGTCGTGTGCTGGGCGTCCGGCAGCGGCAGCGGCAGCAGCAGCAGGCGGCAGCAGAGAGTGAGCCTGGCTGGCACGTGTCGCGGCCAGTGAACCCGGCTGGCAGCGGCGGCGGCCACCGGGCCGGGCCTCGCTCCGGTTCACGGGGAGGCGGAGGCGCAGGCGAGCCACTTGCTGCCCCACACCGCAGGGTATATACGCCGCTCACTCACCATACCGGCCTTCACTCGTCAATAACCGCCATTCGTTTGCTTCAAAATGTTTGTAAGGCTACTGGATTAAATTTAAATGTTTCTATAGCTTATGGGACTTGACTACGGGGTCATCAGTCCCTAAACTTACAAACTACTTATGGCCTAGCTATTACTAAGGACGGCACAAATATCCATGCCCGAAGGGTATTCGAACCCCGTGCAGACCGTGACTGGAGCGCCTCAGTCCTCTCGGCCACCGCGGCCGGCAAAGCTACTGGACCGAATTGCTGTCATCATCAGTACCCAGCGCGGTGCTTTCCACACTTTCCCTCCTGGCGACACCCTTTCTCTAATATAAATACATATGGCAGAAATTAGATGGTTCTAGCGGGGGGGGGGGGATAAAGTATAGCTTAAATGTAGTTTGTAACTCAAACTGACATACTCGTACGCATTGTCACGTTTAATGTTGATCCTGACTGCAGCAATTACGTACACTCATCGCAAGAAAAGGAAACATTAGGAACTACGTAAATGTGCAACAGAGTAACACCGCAGACAACAATGCCTAACTCACACAGTAATACTTGCTTCTTCTACAAGCGACCCAACTTCCGAAACACGAAAACTGAATTTCGCTGTCCTGTGTACATGTCAGGGCCAGAAACGGTTTTGCTGGATCGATTGAAAACGGCATCTGGAAATTAGCTGCTCCGATTTCTGATTTAGACACCACAGTGGCTGTTCCCTTTCAGTTCAATATTATCACATTATTTTCAGAAATAAATAGGATGTATTTATGACAAGTGATGAATTATTATTTAAGTTCAATTGTTAGGTTCTGGCTTCACCACGACCTCGGAAGTCGCCACATATTCGGAAAAAATGGATAAATATTTGTGACGAGGAAGAATATGAATGTCATTTCTGGTCCCAGAATCTGTTACATACAGGAAACTGAGAGAAAAAACTATTAACGCATACCATGATTCGAACCAACGATCACTGCATTTAAAATACTACTCTCCGTTAATGACCCGCCAGTCTAAAAGTCGCTACTGAATAACTTTAGTCAGTGGACAATTGTGACTGCTTTTACAATCTGTGACAGCTTTTACAGCCACTGTGTCATTGATTGACATTTAATTGTAAGAAACGCTACCGAGGATGACGTGGCTTTGATAAATCCATTAACAAACGCTCAGGTGCAGCTTTTGGAAAAGGAAAGCATATTACAGTGAAGGTTCGTTCAAGCAGCTGCCAGTTCCAGCAAACTGGACATGCGAAGATCTGTTATCCAGTATCAGCAGCAGCTCTGCGCATGCGAGTTTTCTGGAAACTGGCAGCTGTTTGAACGAACACTGTCTACTGCTGCTGAAGGAGATCTGCCGCATAGCGGATGAGTACGCAATTAATGTGCACCGATAATTCCTTTAATACGTGATCTGTGGTGCACAGAATGAAGAGAAGGATGATTAGCTGCAGGCGAGTCTTCGGGGTAGTATGAAGAGAACGATATTTTGTGTTATTTTATGACAAGTTTATTTTTATTTATTTATTTATTTTTTTTTTTTTTTAGTGTAAATTTTTTTAGTCTCGCGACACCCTTGATACTACTACGCGACACCGCAGGGTTTCGCGACACACCGTTTGGAAAGCTCTGCCCTAGACTTACTTACTTATTCTACACCTACACCCATACTCCACAAGCCACCTGACGGTGTGTGCCGGAGGGTACCTTGAGTACCACTATCGGTTCTTCCTCCTATCCCAGTCTCGTATTGTTCGCGGAAAGAAGGATTGTCGGTATGCCTCTGTGTGGGCTCTAACCTCTCTGATTTTATCCTCACGATCTCTTCGCGAGATATATGTAGGAGGGAGCAATATACTGCTAGACTCCTCGGTAATGTTCTCGAAACTTCGACAAAAGCCCGTACCGAGCTGCAGAGTGTCTGTCTCTTGCAGAGTCTTCCACTGGAGTTTATCGATCATCTCCGTAACGCTTTCACGATTACTAAATGATCCTGTAACGAAGCGCGCTGCTTTCCATTGGATCTTCTCTACTGCCTATATCAACACCACCTGGTACGGATCCCACACCGGTGAGCAGTATTCAAGCAGTGGGCGAACAAGTGTACTGTAACCTACTACTTCCTTTGTTTTCGGACTGCTTTTTCTTAGTATTCTTCCAATGAATCTCAGCCTGGCATCTGTTTTACCGATGATTAATTTTATATGGTAGTTCCATTTTAAATCATTCCTATAATGCCTACTCTCCGATAATTTATGGAATTAACTGCTTCTAGTTTCTGACGTGCTCTAGTATACCTAAATAATAAAGGATCTTTCTTTTTATGTATTCGTAGCGCATTACACTTGTCTACACTGAGATTCAGTTGCCATTCCCTGCACCATGCGTTAATTCGTTGCAGATCCCCTTGCATTTCAAAACAATTTTCCATTGTTACAACCTCTCGATATACCACAGCATCATCGGCAAAAAGCCCCAGTAACTTCCGATGATATCCACAAGGTCCCACGACACTCCCCTGTGGCACACATGACATCACTCTTCTCTGCATTGAGAATGACATGCTGCGTTCTGTTATCTAGGAACTCTTCAATCCAATCACACAATTGGTCTGATAGTCCATATGCTTTTACTTTGTTCATTAAAGGACTGTGTGGTACTGTATCAAACGCCTTGCGGAAGTCAAGAAACACGACATCTACCTGTGAAGCCGTGTTATGGCCCTCTCGTGGACGAACAGCGCCAGCAGGGTTTAAAAAAAAAATGTTTGTAGAGTCTATAGGACTTAAATACGGGATCATCAGTCCCTAAACTTACAAACTGCTTATGAACTAGCTAATACTAAGTACGGCACAAATATCCATGCCCGAGGGGGGATTCGAACCCCCGACCGTAGTGCAGACCGTGACTGGAGCGCCTCAGTCCCCTCGGCCACCGCGGCCGGCAGGGTTTCACAAGATCGCCTTTTCCGAAACCCATGCTGCTGCCTATAGAGTAGATTTCTAGTCTCCACATTATACTCGAACATAATACGCCTTCTAAAATTCTTCAACTGACCGACGTTAGAGTTCAAAATGTTTAAATGTTTGCTACCCTACCACGGCCCGACGTTAGAGATATAGGCAAATAGTTTTGCACATCCTTTCGACGTCCCTTCTTGAAAACGGGGATGACCTGCGCCATTTTCCAATCTTTTGGAACTCTACGCTCTCCGCTACACCGCTGCAAGGAGGGGGGCAAGTTCCTTCGCGTACTCTGTGTAAAATCTAGCCAGTGGATTCCGGACGTCTTTTTCACACTAGTAACATTGCCAGAGGTGAAAGAAGTGAAAAATGACAGATAAACCCTCGACCTACTACTCTGCTACCGATCCGTGATTATGGCAGAGGTTACTTTTTATTATTTGTTTTTATTTTTGTTATTATTTTTTCTTTTTTCCTCTTCGAATCATCCATCTTTGGAGTATGTGAGATAAAGAACTTCTAAGATGCTTCCGCTCTCCTTTTCTCCCAATAGTTCTTCATTCTATCTGATCTCTTCTTCCTTTCCTCCTCTGTTATCTGAACCGGTTTCCTGGTGTTGATCTTATCTTGGAACCTCTTAGTTTTGTCTTTGGTCACACTCTGGGCTGTACTTTATTTTTTCTTTTCTTTTTGTCGGCAAGACTCACTGCTACGAGAAGCACCTCTGAAGATATCCAGCGCAGCTCTGGACGATACATCAGGAGCAGAAATGTTTCTTCGACCACGACCATACAACTCGGCAGATACAACAGCAACTGTTTCAGCCGGTCGTGAAAGCCTTCACAGTCAAAGATTTGTTCAGTTAGTCTTTTAGGGTCCGTTCGGAGTATGTGTCTTTTTCGTCACGGTATCTGAGAGTCTCTCCGTCTTTACGTGTTTGTTATTTTGGAATTTGGGACCCATGATCTTCCTCAAAATTTTTCTCTCTTTGATTTCCAGCTTTTCCATTTGCCCTTTCCTTACCATGGCTATTGTCTATGCTGAGTAGAGTGCTTCCGAATTAATTACTGTGTCATAATGCCTTATTTTGGTGTTCCGTTATTATTTATTGTATTGAGATCTCTTCTAAGGCAATTCCAGATTCGGATCGATCGAGTCATCTGCAAATCAGTAAGCCATAATGGCTTAACATGTTGTAAATTTTTTATTAAAAAAATCACACTTCAAAGAAAGTTTTGCATCACCGTGATCTAGGTGTTCATGATCTTTTACATGGAAGTGGAATAGAGACATACAAAACCAACATTTTTAGTTCCACTTATTGTCCATGAAAACAAAAATCGTCAAGTTGTACGACAATAAACGAGGCATTCTGAATTTGTGATCCAGTTTGCAGCATACTCCAGTACCCCCAATACCCGGTAAGACATCCTCTTACGCTAATGCATGCCTGAATTCGTCGTGGAGTAGTGTTCACTACATCATCAACGGACTGTAGGTCCAGATTCTCCCATTGATCAATGGCGATTCGGCATAGATTTCTCAGATCGGATGGTGGGTCCTCTCGTCCAAAAATAGGCCTTTCCATTGTATCCCAGCCATGCTCGACAGGATTCAAGTCTGGAGAACATGCTGCCCATTCTATGTCGTTATCGTGAAAGAAAGCATTCAGCGATGGTCTGGTTGAAGGCAAATGCGAGTCTCATGTGCGAACAGCACTTGATGTCAAGTCTGACGAGTCCATTCAGCGCTGCATGGTGTCTAGGTGTCAAAGCTGGACCTAGCCATGTTCGTCGGGAGTGAAGGTGCAGTTCATGCAGACTATTCAGTTTGAGTCAAAATACGACGTCCTGTTGTTGCACGAAAATCGTTATTCAACGTGGTGCCATTCAATCAGGGACTCAGCGAGCTAAAAGACATGAGTAGCGGTCAACAGCTGCTGCTGTAGAATTTGGGCGGCCAGAGTTAGGCAAGTCATCCAAAGTTCCTTTATCTGTGTACCTCCTTCACATAAGAACAACGTCTGTTTGCGGAATCGAAATATTGAAACATTTTGACCGTTTAGGGGGGTTGAAATAAATTCAAGGACTGAAAGACCACCGTTAATTGTAAAATTAATTCTAGCTGAAAGTTTAAACATATAACCCTGGCCGTTGAACCAGTTGAAGGATTCGCGTGAACTACTGACTACTGAATTTTGTTCCCCGGCCCATTATTTAGAACTAACTCAAACTTTACTGTAGCAGCAGGAAGACAAAGAGTCGGTGGCCAACATAGTTCGTAGATCACGAGAATTACAAGCAATCATTAATATACAACTCACCCCGAACTAAACCATTTCATGAAGGTGGCTGTGAGAACATTTATGGCGCAACGGAATTAAAACATGATAATTTGTATCTGAGTTTGTTCTCAGCACTGGTGAAAAACAACATTACATAAAAAAGGGAGGGTATTCATAATCTAATATTCATAAGAAGGATCAAATTCACTGACAATAAATTGTTTATTCACTTCAAACATGAGCAAATAAGGTAACCAATTTTGTTAAACAATAAAAATGCATCCAATTTAACATAAATTAATCTGAACTGAACATCGTCGGGGGAGGGATTTACAATCGACAAGCATTCAGCCACTTACATGTGCGAAGCAAAGCGAAACTCGCCCAACTCAGCGTTCTGATACGAAGCAGAAGCAGGCGCCGCAATCGTAGGAGAAATTCAGCGAACCAGGATGTACCACCCAACACAAGGAAAATAAACTTCGTTAGTGGCTCTGGTCTTTGTTTACCTGAGATGGTACGCGATAATAGCGAGATTAATTTCCATTTTAAATCAAACCGTGAGCATGCAGACTTTCTGAGACACACAGCACGTGTCTGCTACATTACATATTCGCACCCCACTGAAGGCTAAGTGCGTAAAGGTCGTATTCATTTCAACAAAAATCAACTGAATCATAGATTACGAAGCAAGAATACCCAATAGTAAGCCACTGGTACGTGAGCAAGGCGAGAACTCAAGTGACTAGCTATAATCCCTTGAAGTCGGAGTTCGGTACCACATGAGGAAGCTAAAGAAATACAGTTAGACGCGATTGGGAAGGTTTTACACGGATGGCGAAGTCCAGTCTTCAAAAATCAGAAATGTGGGATAAATTCAAAGTCGGGCTAAATCAACTAAGAAGTACGGCATGCAGCTCCTAGAAATACGTAATATTTCATAAGCAAGCTAATAAAGGGGGTTGTACAAGGCTAGAACAGAATTTACTGGGGGAGTGTGAATGCAGAGTACAAGTTTGGAAACGAAACAACAATTTAAAAATAGACGGAGAGGAGATCGCGATGTACTAATGTAAATCAGAAAGATACATGCATAATTTCTTGCCTGAAGGGCATAGAAACAGACACAGGGGTAGCTGAAGGATTTGTTCTAAGAAAACACCACGTGGAGTACATGTTACTCGCGGAAGAATAAAACGGAAAAGAATATTTCACATGCACTACACAGAATGAAAATATTCCCGCACATTAGTTGGATCCCACAAAGCTAGAAAGAAATTAAACAGAGTTCGTACACCGCCATCTAGTCTCACAAAGGTTACCGATTCTCAGCCGTTATCAAACTCAATTAGTTACATGTAGCCTACACTGCACTTACCTATGCAAAATCACCGAAATGAAATTGAATATGCTTCCGTACAAGAGCGAAGAAACTTATTCCGAAAAATGAACCCAAGTTCTGAGGTCTAACTTGAACATCAGACAAAGAATCGCTACTATCTCAAGGGAGGAAAGAAAATCCGAACGTCTTACCAGGTCCGAAGTGCAGCCACAGAGTGCCGAATCGGCCCGCGAGACCCCCGCCACCCACCGGAAATCCGTAAAAATCCAAGAAAAACGAGGTGGTGGGGAGAGCTTAGACTCGCGTGTCCAACCCAGTCTCGCTACCGGACATTGCCAACCCAACTTGTAACCAAAGGGTGGAGAAACCTCTTTGGTGGCATCAAAAGCAGAGGTTGGTAACGACTACCTATCGACACAAAGCCAGAGATGCAAAGCGCGCAACCAGCAGCCGACGACGAAAATTCTCATACATACACTCAGAGTGCCATGCTAGAAGATACTCATACATGCACATACAGAATAAAGCAAGTACACATTCTCACAGGGACAGTGGCGTCCCGGAGAAACCATTCATATTGCCACATTCATAGACAGAATGATGAATTCATCATACAATGTAAGCTTTCACGGCCGGCGTCAAGTTTTCAATGAAGAATGATAAATTATTAGCATAATAAAATCCCAACAAGATTAACACAGTATTACAGAAACCTACATTTAAAAACATGAAATAAAATGCTATTCCTCATGCCTCCGAACGAATGGGGTTCTCGTTTAGCAAAAAAGCCCGTCTAGTGAAGTTAGATAAATTACAAAGTTAAAAACCTAGGGAAGACGGCAGACAGCCGTCTTTCACGACAACAAAGTTGAAAATTTGTGCTGGACCGGGATTCGATCCCGGATTTCCCGTTCGGGCCCAGCGATCACCTTATCCAATTTGACTATCCAGGCACGCTTCCCTTCCAACCCAAATTCTCAACTCCTAGCCCCCTGTACATTGTTCAGTGTGTTTACAAGTAAATGTTGGGGGACAATTTTCCTAATTCGGACATGTTTGAAAAGAACAGATACCATATCAATAATTGTAAACGTCTGTTTGGTTTACGCTAAGTCGTCTGGAAACTTCCCTCCTGACAGAAAGTAACAATGCGGATACGATCGAACTTCGGATCTGCCTTTGTAGTCATGGCAGAACGACAAGCAACACCAGCAGTGCGCTTCCTTCCCGGTGTTAGGACTGCAGTTGATCGACCGTCTTACCCACTCTGTCGCAAAGGCTACGCTCAAGCGTGGTTGTGTACATCTTTGTGCGCCTTGAGGGACATCTAAGGATCCGTGTTCTTGATGCAATACATACATTCAACTCCAGTGTTCATGAGACCTTGGAATCAAGGTGATTCGAAAATGTTGAAATGTTTGTAAATCTATGGGACTTAACTATTCTGGTTATCATTTCCTTGGCTTACAAACTATTTAAACTAAGCGAAGGAGAAACACACACACCCATGTCCCAGGGAGAACTCGAACCTCCGACGGCGAAAAACCGCGCGCTCGGTAGTGAAGCGCCTTAGAACGCTCAGCGACTCCGCCGCGGAAGAACGAATCGATTACATAGCAGCGTTATTTTCTTATCTTACAATCAGTGACAGTAACATTTTGAGAGTTTATGTAAATTACAGACTTATGTATCAGAATCTTCAAGTGACATTCAATTTACTTGATTATTATTGAAAGCTTAAAGCTGTTCCTTTGCTTATTTTGCTAGGTTTCATTTACGAGGGTCAACGCAAAAAAAAAAAAAAAAAAAAAAAAAAAAAAAAAAAAAAAAAAAAAAAAAAAAATCGACACTATTTTTTTAAATACAGTTTGTATTCTACATGTTTGAAAGTTTTGCAGTGTAGAAATTCCCTTAGGAACAACATTTTCATTTCTCCACATAATCCCCATCCCTCTCAACTGCCTTACGCCATTTTGGAACCAGCGCCTGCATACCCGCACGGTAAAATTCTGGACCAACACTTTGAGGCACTGTTTGACAGCGTACACAAGGGAGTCATCATCTTCAATCCTTGTTCCACGAAGAGAGTCTTTCAGTTTCCTAAAGAGATGACAGTCACATGGAGCCAGGTCAGGACTGTAAGGCGGGTGTTTCAGTGTTGCCCATCCGAGTTTTGTGATCGCTCACCATGAATTTTTGACTGACAGGTGCCCGTGCATCATCGTGCTACAGCAAAACATCATGCTTTTGCCGATGTAGTCGAACACGACTCAGTCGAGCTTGAACTTTCTTCAGTGTCGAAACATGTTGTTGTTGTTGTTGTGGTCTTAAGTCCGGAGACTGGTTTGATGCAGCTCTCCACCCTACTCTATCCTGAGCAAGCCTTTTCATCTCCTCATAAGAACGACAACCCACATCCATATGAATCTGCTTACTATACGCGTCTCTGTCTCCCTCTGCGATTTTTACCCCACACACTTCCCTCCAATGCTAAATTTACGATTCCTCGATGTCTAAGAATGTGTCCTACCAAGCGATCCCTTCTTTTAGTCAGGGTATGCCAAAAATTCCTTTTCTCACCAATTCTGTTCAGTACCTCTTCATTAGTTATGCGATCTACCCACCTAATCTTCAGCTTTCTTCCATAGCACCACATTTCAAAAGCCTCAATCCTCTTCTTTCCACACTGTTTATCGTTGTCGACATATATCCATCAGAATTTATGGTGGTTTCACGTTGCATGATGTCCACAGAAAGAGTCCTTCGGAATCTAAAAACGCCCTAGTTATAACGTTTCCAGCAGAAGGTGTGGTTTTGAATTTTTTTCTTGGATGAATTTGCACGATTGCCTCTTCTCTCTGGTGAAAAATGATGGAGCCATATTTCATCATCTGTCACAATTCTCACAAGAAAATCTCCACCATTCCCGTACTGTTCCAAAAGTTCGCTGCATGCCGTTTTTCGTGTTTCGTTGTAAGCCACTGTCAACACCCTGGGAACCCACCTGCCACAAACTTTTTTTTTCACTATTCTGCAACAGGTCATTCCCCTATCCCAACGTAGCGTGACAATTCGTTCACTGTGATGCGTCTGTCAGCAGTCACCAATTCGTTAACTCTCTGCACATTGTCTGGAATGTGTGCAGTACGAGCCCTGCCGCTGCGAGGACAATCCTCAGATTAGATTAGATTAGTTGGTTCGGTCCATAGATCCAAGTTGAGGAGATCCTCGTGGATGTGGAACATGTTGTTTTTCTTTTTTTTTCTTTTTTTTATATATATATATACAAGTTGATATTACAATATTACTAATACAGGTACATACACTTTTTACAAGCTGAATGTAATAATACTAATAGTATGAATACAGATACATGCATCATTTCATTTTATTTAAGAATTCGTCAGTGGAGTAGAAAGAGTTGGCCACTAGAAAGTCTTTTAGGTTCTTTATTTGTAGCTAAATTTTTTATGGTTGTTGGTAAATTATTGAAAATTTGTGTTCCTGAGTAGTGGACCTCTTTTTGAACTAAAGTAAGTGCTTTTAAGTCCTTGTGTAGATCATTTTTGTTCTTAGTACTTTAGGTATGAACTGAGCTGTTTGTTGGGAAAAGGGATATATTATTTATGACACATTTCATTAAGGAATAAATATACTGAGAGGCAGTAGTTAATATACCCAGTTCCTTGAAGAGGCTTCAGCAGGATGTTCGTTTTCAGACCACAAATAATACGTATTACACGCTTTTTGACTCTGAAAACTTTTGCTTGACTTGAAGAGTGTCGGCCGCAGTGGCCGAGGGGACTGAGGCGCTCCAGTCACGGTCTGCACGGCCACTACGGTTGGGGGTCCGAATCCCCCCTCAGGCATGGATATTAGTGCCGTCCTAGTTCGTAAGTAGTTTGTAAGTTTAGGGACTGATGACCCCGTAGTTAAGTCCCATAGACTATACAAACATTTGATTTGAATTTGAAGAGTTACCCCAAAGTATTATACCATATGATATTATGGAATGAAAGTAAGCAAAGTGTGCAAGCTTCTTTATTTTTATGTCTCCTGATACCACTCGTATTGCAAATTCCGATTTTTAAGTCGTTTCTGCAGTTCTGTGGTGTGCTCCTCCCAACTGAATTTATTATCAAGCTGTAATCCCAGGAATTTTATACTGTCAACCTCTTCTATCAGCTCTTCTTCGTACTTTATGCATATTCTGGATGGGAATCTCTTACATGTTCTGAACTGCATGTAGTGAGTCTTTTCAAAGTTTAATGTTAATAAGTTGGCTTTAAATCATTTATTAATGTTAATGAAAATATCATTGACAGACCTTTCTAAAATTAAGCTTAGCATGCTATTTATTGCAATACTTGTATCATCTCCAAACAAAAAGAACTATACTTCTGGCAGTTTAACTGATGAGAGGTCATTAATGTACACAAAAAAAGCAATGGCCCTAAGATGGATCCTTGTGGAACACCACATGTAATTTATTCCCAATCTGATGACTATTGTACTGCTGTGCCCACTTTCATCACGCAAACTGCTTGCCCACCGACTACTGTACTGCGATCGACAGCACCATCTCCATTCACCTTTTTCAATCTTTTGATGATGTTTCCCACTGCCTCGTTTTCACAGCACAGGAATTCAAAGACAGCAAGTTGCTTCTGACAAACGTCAAGTGTAGCAGCCATCTTGAAGACATGCTGTGACGGCGCCACTCACGAGAACAGGTGGAACTAAGTTTGAAAACAAGCGGGCAGGATGTATCTACATATTGTAAAACTTTCAAACACGTGGAATTAAAACGGTATTAAAAATAGTATGCATTTCTTTTGAAGCGACCCTCGTATATTTGCAAAAAAAGTGTGATCTACCTGAATGACAACCTGTGATCCTTTCCGCACAACTGCCCAGAGGCCATTTTTCCATCGAGACAATGCGCGAGCACAAGTTCCTGCGCGAACAAGCTATATCTTGGTGTCACACGATGTCAGCCTTTACTCTGGCACGCCAGATCATCAGAATCGAAAGTGTGTGGGTTACGGTGAAACGAAGGGGTAACGTAATACCAACCCCCACAGATGAACTATGGAAGCGGTTGAACGCGGCGGGGACGTTATCCCGCACGACGCCATTCGGCCTGGTACCCGTTGTCGAGCATGGAACAAGTTATCAGCGCTCATGCTGCACCGAGATGAATAAAATGCTGATAATTTCTTTAAAAAACTTCAATCGTTTGTAAATCTATGGGACTTAACTTGTTTCGTTATTAGTTCCTAAGCGTACAAATTACTTTTTTTAAAGTAAGTACCGTTTTGAATTTAGAAAAAGACGTGTTAAGATATGTCAATAATTTTATTTATACATGAAAGCCTGTACCTTAATCTATTTTTCTACATAATTTCTGTCAATACTGAGGCACTTGTCAGAACGTTGTACTACTTTTTGAATACCCTGCTCATAGAAGTCTGCCATCTGACTTGTTAACCACTGCATCACAACTGTTTTGACTTCGTCATCGTCTTGAAGAAGCCGACCGCCCAGGTGTTTCTTCAAGTGCAGCAACAGATGGTAGTCAATGGGCGCCAGATCAGGGCTGTATGGAGGATGATCTAGAGTTTCCCATCGAAAAGATGAGATGAGATCTGTGTCTCATTAGCCGCATGCTGACGGGCGTTTCTTGCAGCAAAACGATGCCCTTGCTCAACTTTCCACGTCTTTTGTTCTGAATGGTGCAATGTCTTACAGTAAGGTGACTACCATCTGTTCCTGCACTTGAAGGAGCACCTGGGCGATCTTCAAAACGATGATGAAGTCAAAACAGTTGTGATGCAGCGGTTAAGAAGTCAGGCGTCAGACTTCTATGAGCAGGGTATTCAAAAGCTGGTACAACGTTATGCCAAGTGTCTCCATATTGACGGGAATTATGTAGGAAAGTAGATTAAGGTAAAAATAAAATTATTGAGATATCTTTGCACTTTTTTAAATTTCAAAATGGTACTTACTTAAAAAACATGCCTTGTACTTAAATCAGGTTAAAGTAATCTCAGGACAACACAAACATCCATGCTCGAGAGAGGACTCGAACCTCCGACGGCGACCAACAACGCGCTCCACAGCAAGGCGCCTTAGACCGTTCGGCCACTCCTCCGTGACTCATTTCTTCGCAACATATTAAAGGTCATGTAGTTCGAGTATGATTTCCAGTTCAAAGTTTTATTTATTTATTTATTTTTTTTCCTGTATAGGCGTGTACTATGACAGCGGCAGATGTAGTGAGGTGGGGAAGGGGAATTGCGTGACTCGTCAGTTCAAAACGTCCTCTGCATTTGGAATGACCCTCCCACTTCGAAAAGAAGAGAGCACTGATACGACGCACGTAGTATTTCCTAGAATAGCCTGTACGTGGTCAGCATGCGGGAACCAACGCCTCTAGTACCTGCACGGGTAACCCGAAGCCTACTCGCCAACATGTGCGAATCGACTGCATGTCGCCTATTTCCTTATATTGCTGCTATAAGCGTAGACAGCAATAACTCCGAGAGTGTATCCGTAATAAACGGCGACTGCAGAAGCAGGGCGTCTGCCAGTCCCCACCGACCGGACAAACAGCAGAGCAGCTATACACGTGGCGTGGTCCAAACATAGGACCACGTGACTGTTGGCAAACACAAAACCAGATATAATAAAGAACTCCACAGTTTTCAAGCAATGCCGTCATTTTAAACTAATAATACTTTGTCTTGATTTTTAATGTCACTTGCCTTCACAAAAAGCTCCGTATAATCCTAGGCAAAGCCGTACCACAGCTGCACATTACCACGTGACTGTTGGCAAAGCAATGGTTTAGCTGCAGAGATGTTGGTGCCACGAAAACGACGTCCAGTCTACTAGTATCTATGGTCGGAGTGCCAGTACGAATGCCGAAGAGCCTTCGAATGCTGGAGCCAGTGACGCGGCCGCACCTCCGGCTGCAGTTGTCACAGTGGCTGTCGCGTCGTCAGAGGGCAGTCTGCGGTGACTTAGCGGCGGCGTGACAGGACGACAACCAGCCGGCAATTAGCAGTCGCAGCAAGTGGGTCGCGCTGACGACACTGGCCAGTATACCGCAACTCTCATCAGGCGAGACCGCTCTCCTGGTTACTGGTTACAATGCGAGCCAGTGGATGCGTCGAACCGCATCATATTGGCCCACTTTATGTTACGGTAGTAACACTAAAAGTGGGCCTCTGCGATCGTCTTTTGACAGCTCGAAATTTAAATGAAAATAACGGCTTAACTATTCATCTGACACGAAAATTGAATAACGGAATTTGTAGATGAGAAAATTCTCTACAACTTTGCTCTCTTATGTTTTTTTTTCATATCTCGTAGCGTTTCAAAGATATTTGCAAAAATAACGCCGATTTTGGGATGTATGTCTGTCTGTCCGTCTGTCTGTCTGTCAGTAACGTGTTCCCTGTTTTTAAGACGAATCGTTCAACCGATCAGCACCAAATTTTACAGACATGATTGTAGGCCACCAGAACCTCCCTTTATCAAATTTTTCAGACAAAAAATACGGTAGTAAAACCAAAAAAAGCCGTTTATAATATAATTGTAATTGCAAACGAACCGTTCATCTGACACGAAAATTGAATAACCTAATTGGTAGAGGAGAAAATTCTCTACAACTTAGCTCCCTTATGTTTTTTTTTCGTATCTCCTATCGTTTGAGACATATTTGCAAAAATAACGGAGATTTGACACCCTCCATTGAATTAACGAAAACCAGCCGTTCGGAGATGTCACGTGACATTCCTCGTGTATTTTATGATTTTCTTATTGTAACTTACACGTTGCGATTTCAAAGCAACGGCACACTGAGGAATTAACAAACACACATCGTTCTTCGTACGATAAATAATAATCTAATGTCTACAAATGCCATATTAACATCAGTTAACAACGGCCATTAATAGTATCAAATTAAAGACCTGTTTTCAGTTACAGCCGTAGCGTAGTGGGCAACGTGCTGGACAGTGACGCGAAAGGTCGGTGGATCGAAACCCGCCACCACCTAAATTTTTTTCCTTAAAGGGTTTCAGACACTCTTATTAATTAATTAATTATTATTTAGATTATTATTTTGGTCCAAAATGTTTGTAAAAACTTATAAAACGACAAATCAAAAGTAGGCCGTAAAACACGTCATTACGATTTTTCTTCTGGTGGTAGTTAAAACGTCTTCCACATCAACAGTGTCGTTTCCTTTTATTACAACACGAGCTCAAAAACCCGGCGTTTCTCGGGTATTTGAATCTACTGTTAGTACTCTTCCTCTTCTCTCCTCTGCCTATCACCTCCTGTCCCTTCTCTTTGTTCATCTTCTCCTCTGAAATTCTCAATCCATCTCTCCTTATGCTATCTATGAAAAATTTGCGAAGTTTCATGGCGATCGGTGAGACAGTGACCAAATTTGTACAGGTTTCCAGCCAATAAATTTAGGATCACCGGTTTCGACGTTACTCAGACGTCATCTTCTGATCTTCTGTATCTCACAATGTCATATCTCATATGGCTTTAGCTATATCCTCTCATTACAACTTTCATGGTACAGTTGTATTTAGTAACACAAACGTGAAATACAAGCACTTATGGTAAATACAGACTTCACATAGAAGAACGCTTAGATCGCATATTTTACTTCATACTTTATTACGTGACTAGTTTCGACAACAAGTTGTCATTTTCAAACGTAATATTAAAGTTATAAACCTGTATAAATCTTTCAAAGGCACATGCATCTGGTGTACACAGAACATAAAATACTCCACCTGTGAGCTGGTTACTGGGGTACCACTGACATGCTTGGAACATTAACATATGTTAAAGATTGACAACGACTGCAGAGTACATGGTGCCATATGGTTGAGGTTGCCTGGAAAACACATATATGTATAGGTAGCTGTTACAAAATGTAAGCAATACATGTGGTCTGGTGAAGGCGCTTAACTACCTGTGGTAATTGCAGACAAACAATGTTTGCAAATCGGCCTTTCATTTGGCACATGGAATGCTAGCCAGCACACATACAAATTACAGCTGTGTACTACGAGAGCATGAGCACAACTGTCATGTCTTACGTTGGTCATGTTTACAAGTTAAATCGTCACAGCGCCACCAGTCGGCGCTCTAATCAACCACAAGATTTATTTGTTTCAAAGATATCAAAATATGACTTTTACAGAACTTGTACGGAAAAAATACAGATAATTGCACATACATCTTCGTTACTACACCATGAATAAAATTAAAGTGTTCTACAATTGTACAATACGTTACATAGTTCTAAATATAAAGCGTATTATATGATTAGCAATAATATTGCTTTACAATTATTTACAACGTATTACATTTGCATAAATCGCACATTTGAGTGTAACGATAAGGGTGATACAACAAAGCTCTATACCAATTACTTATGTTAACAATATCGTTAAACATGTCTATACAGTGTGAGTCTGAATGATGACTGATCAAGCAATCATAATCATAAGGTGACAGATAGAATTAGTCATCTGTTTCATTTCCATTCGTAGCCTTTAGGTTTACGTATGCAAGTTCCCAGGTGGAGCATAAATTTCAATGAAACATTGGTTATAAGGTGTCCAACCGTTTAATCGGATGTGGCTGTACGTTACGTTACGTAATGGCTGCAAATATAAGGTGATAGGTTATCTGACAGTGTTAAGTCTCAGTTGACAAATAGCCGCAGGTCTAGGTTATTGGTGGGTCAATGTCTGGGGTATAGGGTACCTTCAGATCTACGTTAAGAGATGGCTACAGGCCTAGGTTCTCGGTTATATAATAGTCTTATAATATAATAGTTTTTGTCACAAGAGACAATTTCATGGAATCGGGGGTATATAAAATAAAATGTAATGACTGTGGGAAATTTTACATAGTTAAAACAGGAAGAACATATAAAACTACATTTCGAGAACATACATATACCCAAAAATAAAACGGCTTTTGGCGAGCATTTGATGAACGCAAAACATCACGTAGGTGACATTCAACATAGTACGGAAATTCTACATAAGAGCGAAAAAGGCAGAAAATTGGATTTGTCAGAAAATATTATTATCTATAACAAACTTAAAAAATAAGCAGATAAAATGCTACACGACCAGCTTGAGGTTAAGTTTAAACAGTTCTTCATGATATTTGACGATGTACAAATCGATTTAGATCACCCAAACGGACCATGAGTTCCATACAAGGGTCCAAATTATTGAAAGCTATCCACCGCCATATACTTTACGAACTTTTGTGTAGACAGCGATGTTCCTCCATTTTTGGAAGCTATAGGGACAAAATTACCTCACTATCGCAATAAAACTGTAGATTGTGTCGACGTTTCTTGTAAAGTACTCTCTGCCATACACGTTTTCAAATAATATGTACACCTTGACGTTTCTCTTGTTGTGTAGATCACGTGTGCAAAATTAAATCAAGATCGAAAGAAAAAAAAAAAATAAACTATAGATTTTTTTGAAGCCCGAGGCAGAGCACCCTCAGGCAAAAATTTTCATTTGTCACCAAGTAATAGATCACCATCACAAATACAACTAAAGTCGGCAGAATACGCAAACTGCGAACGAATAATTCATTATATAAATATATTTGGCAACTATTTATGTACAACTGATTTGCACTTGTTACTGTCCTTCAAAGTAGGCACTAGTGTTGTGTAGAACACGTTGTCAGCGATGTGGAAGGCATAGCTTACCGTTAGCAGAGCCTGTTCTGTTGAGGGTGCGAATGGAGCAGTCTACCGCATATCGAATATCTGTAACAGTTCTGAAGCGAATGCCACGAAGTGGTTCCTTCATCTTGGGAATCAAGTAAAAGTCACTAGGACTTAAGTCCGGGGAGTATGGTGGATGCTACAGTAGTCCCCCAGTACCATCGACCGAACAGAACAGCCACAGCTTGCGCTGCATGCGTCCGCGTTTTGTTGTGTAAAATAATGGTGGGTTGAGCAGGAAGTGTTGAACCTTGTTTCGCAAAGCTAGTCGCAGGCGATGCTCCAAATAGGAACAGTAATTCTGTGCATTGACTGTCTGCCGTGGAGGAACGTAATGAGTTAAGATAACACCATAACTTGTCCCCAATTGTGCGATTGGATTCACGATTTCCTATCAGAAAGGACACAGTTCGTTGTAATTGACGGTAAGTCATCGAGTAAAACAGAAGTGATATCTGGCGTTCCACAGGGAAGCGTTATTGGTCCCCTACTCTTCCTCGTGTTTATAAACGATTTAGGAGATAATCTGAATAGCTCCCTTAGACTGTTCGCGGATGATGCTGTCGTTTATCGGTTAGTGAAGTCAACAGAGGATCAAAAGCAACTGCAAAGCGATTTACACAAAATTTCTACTTGGTGCGAAAATTGGCAATTGACACTAAATAAAGAAAAGTGTGAAGTAATGCACATGACCACTAAAAGAAATCCGCTGAACTTCAATTACGCGATAAATCAGTCAAACCTTAAGGTCGTAAATTCTACCAAATACCTAGGAGTTACAATTACGAACAACTTTGACTGGAGAGAACACATAGAAAATATTGTGGGGAAGGCGAACCAAAGGTTACGTTTCATTGGCAGAACGCTTAGACGATGCACCACCTCCACCAAAGAGACTGCCTACATCACACTTGTGCGTCCTCTCTTGGAGTACTGTTGCCCCTTGTGGGACCCTCACCAGGTGGGACTGACGGAAGATATTGAGAAGGTTCAGAGAAGGGCAGTTCGTTTTGTTTTATCGTGTTACGGGGGGGAAAGCGCCACGGAAATGTTGCACGAATTGGGGTGGAAATCATTAAAAGAAAGACGTTATTCATTGCGGCGTGATCTGTTTGCGAAGTTTCAATCACCGACTTTTAGTTCTGAATGTGAAAATATTTTGCTAGAACCCACCTACTTAGGGAGACATGACCATCCCAATAAAATAAGAGAAATCAGATCGAAAACGGAACGATTTAGGTGTTCTTTCTTCCCGCGCGCTATTAGAGAATGGAATGGTAGAGAAAAGTTATGAAGGTGGTTAATGAACCCTCTGCCAGGCACTTAAATGTGATTTGCAGAGTATCTATGTAGATGTAGATGTAGATGTAGATAGCGGGGCTCTGATGCACTTTTGAATTTCACGGCGTCCCACAATGACGCCATTCGTTGGAATAGAGTTTCTGTTCTGGCTCACATGATGTGTTAAGTTAGTGGTTAGGCCGCTCGCTCACAAGTGCCTGTGTTTCCCTCGATTGTGCGCACGCCGGTGACATGGGACGGGCGAGTCCATTTGCTCGGAGGTAAGGTAGGTATGTCAGCAACGTGTGCTGTCAGCGACGATAGTATATTCCATTGCATAGTGCCGCCACAGCAGTGTTGCCACTATTTAAGTTCCAACTCTCGTATATACCGCCTACAACGTCTGTTCCGTTGGAACGAATGGCGGACTGTCGTCTTCAGCCATGAAAGCAGACTATGCCTTCACGCAAGTGTTGGTCTTTTGCGTGTACGACGTAGACGTCACGCGCTCTGTAAAACGTGTAGCAACTTCCCTTGTCAGCACTATATCCGGACTTGTCTCCAGTCGAGAACTTGTAGGAGCTACGTGGACAATTCGACCACCTGTGGAATTATACATCCCAAGACCATCTGTACGATCGAATGGATGCCAGAATCAGAGCCTCCGTTGCTGTCCGTGGATACGCCACGTACTGATATTGGTATATCAGGATGGATAAACACCTCCTACGTCAGTACTGTTTGACCTACTGATCTGTAAACATTATAATTTCATGTATTCCATATACACTCTTTCCACATTAAATCTCGAGTTAATTGGAAAACTCTCATTAGGGTGCACTAATTTTTATTTCTAGCAGTGTATTGTTGTTATAGACGTATTGAAGGAGATAACTACTCGAAATGAATCTCATTGCTACCTGAATTCATAACAGTAGAAAGTTGACTGGAGATGTTGCTTAACAACAGCCTTCACTTTGCCACCATTCATTCATAGTACTGTCCATAAATCTTTCTACTAACTACTAACATTTTGAAACTTTCTGGCAGATTAAAATTGTGTGCCGGAACCGGGACTCGAACCTGGGACCTTTGCCTTTCGCGGGCAAGCGCACTACCGACTGTGCTATCCCGACACGATTCACGGTGTCAACTTTACTTCCGCCAGTACCTCGCTAGTCTTGCATGGTTCGCAGGAAAGCTTCTGTGAAGTTTGGAAAGTAGGACGCGAGGTACTGTCGGAAGTAGAGTTGTGAGGCGGCATCGTGAGTCGTGTCGGGATAGCACAGTCGGTAGTGCGCTTGCCAGCGAAAGGCGAAGGTCCCAGGTTCGGTCCCGGTTCCGGCATACAATTTTAATCTGCCAGGAAGTTTCATATCAGCGCACACTCCGCTGCAGAGTGATAGTTTCATTCTACTAACATTTCGCCACCATTTATGTATAGTACTGTCCATAAATCATTCTACTAATTACCGAGTGTTGTGAGATTGGTTAGTTCTGGAAAGGACTATTCATACATAAGTTCTCTTGCATATATGTGGCTCATTGACTTTTTCAACGCGATAATGAGAATTGAAAATTACCAAAAATGTTCAAATGCTTGTTAAGTTTATGGGACTTAACTGCGGGGTCATCAGTCCCTAAACTTACAAACTACTTATGAACCACCTAATACTAAAGACAGGGATTCGAACCCCAGACGGAGAACGACCTCTCACATTGCAGCATAGCGCCTCAATCCGCTTGGCCTCTCCGTCGCGACTGAAAATTACCAAATCTTTTGAAACAGACTAATATAATTGCCATCTTGCAACCACCGAATGGTGGAACAGATTCTTCTCGCTATCGACCAGTATCGCTGCTCAGCATGACATACAAGCTACTTGAAAGACTCATCCTAAACCGCACACAAGAAACCATTGATCAAATCATTGCCGAACAAGGTGGCTTTAGGAAAAATCGGAGCAGCTGTGACCAGGTCTTGACGTTGACAACATTAGTAGAATCTGGATTCCAACGGGGTTTTAAATCCGCTGCAATTTTTGTGTATCTTACAGCATCTTATCACACAGCGCGGAGGGAAGGTCTGATATTGAAGCTTATTCAGATTGTTATATTATGCAAGGCTGACTTACATTTATGAAACACATACGATCAGGAAGACGGTAAAAGTAAGACAGACTATAAGCAACTACGTTGTCCCTCCATCTCAGATAAAAGACGAGCATCAAAAATAAAAATCAGTCTAAGTTACAGCTGGCAGAGATAACTGTGCTAGCGGCAAGCGTCGCAATATATAATAAAAACTCAATGCAATGCATGCTACACCATCAACTATCAAATAGCACCACACATATACAGAGAAGCGTTCTTTGAAATGTTTTCACAACGACATGTAGGTTTTCTTCGGAGCACTGATGTGAATTGCGAATGTTCTTGATGAGGTGACGAATGGAAGCGTCTTCATCAGATAAGAGTAAAAAAAGGGATTACTCCGTAGCTCCGCAGCACAGTAGCAGGGTGTCAGACTACAAATCTAAAGGTCGCGGGTTTGATCCCCGCCAGGTCCTAGAATTTTTATCTGTATCTTTCCACTTCTTTCCCCTCTGGCAGTGTTGTTCATGTGAAAAATACCGAGTAGCACCGTGGTTCGGAGCCCACGTTAAACTGTAGGTCCCCCTATAACTGGCTGGGTAAATCAGTTCAAAGGTCAGAGGAAGGCAACGGCATACCACCTCCAAAGACGACCATGTCTAATAAAGGACTGTGGTGTTCAAACCAATCTTCGGATTGACTGCTTTACCTTTTACTCTTGTATGTGGAACACAGATACGTACAAATATTGAACACGCGATTAAACACTCTTGAACCTGGTAGTCTGCGTTGAGGTAATCGTATACCGTATTGTCTACAAACAGTATCAGCGTATCCATTACGAAACCATATGCCAATACCTTATCTGCATACTCGTGTAAATATGTGCAACATGTTTACACGCTACAGTACAGCAGACTTTGACAAGAAATCACGACTTCACAACTTGAATAGCGACACTCAACTGCTGACATTCAATAAGTACTCAATAATTTGGATAACATAGTCCCAGGAGTAAACAGATATCTTCCTTGACGATATTTGTATTGTAATAACAGTCTTAATCGCAGAGGTAAAAATGTTCTTATTTTACATATTTCAACCTAATATAGGTCATCTTCAGAAATAATAATAATATAGCTCATGTGGCCGTTGATTATAGGACTGTCGTGGCTGTTTTCTGGTACTGCAGCTACGGCACTCCAGCACTGGCCACATGGGCTGTGATATTATTATTTCTGAAGATGACCTATATTAGGTTGAAACCGGTAAAATAAAAAAATTTTACCTCTACGATTAAGATTATTATTACAATACTTCTTTAAGTACGCCTGTAGAGGAGTACGAAAATGGATTGAACTTAGCTAATCACAGTACTCAATACAAATTGGACACGTGTTATATGGCATTTTCATTGCAAGTCGTCTATATTGCCAGCTCCTAAAACAGCGTGTACAAAGAAACTTGTGACACGACTACTTTAACTTTCGTAGTACACGGCTGTTCCTCTTACTGAGGGATGTTAAGCCAAGGCGAAACTACTTTCATAGCGCTGAATTTCACACGGTAAAGCGACTGCCGTTAAAAGTTTTCCTTGCTTATTACTCGGCTGGCAAGGCGAACTTTAAAGCCCGTCTCAGTGAGAACTAACCTGACCATTTAACTGGGTTTAGCCAGATCCCATTGAAAATACCGAGAGCATTGTTAGGATGTCACGGTGAGGTGAACGCAAAAATGTGTTCGCGGACAGCCGCATCAAACTGACTTTAACGCCATTCAATTTACTAAAGATGAGAAGGAGAATGGTGTATTAGTTCCGCCAGAGAACGTGACGGAAAGATGAAGGAAATACTGACAAGCAAAAAAGTTCAGTAAGTGTAAACTGCAGAAGGAGGGAACTTCACTGAATGGTGATGTATCTGCCCGAAAGGAAAATGAACAGAATAAGTATTACTTTGATAATACAGAAATTCGCCAGTCGTTTCTGGTGTTTTATTGGCAATACACTGAAATACTATCTTTGTTAAAATTTCACGCTTACATTGCACAGAACTGTATTTGCAGGCTACCAAAGAAACAACCAGTGAGTTCACATTTTTCTAGTTTTGTACCGCGTCATTTTGGAAGTAAAAAAAAAGTTGATACTGAAGAAACTAACATATCGATCATAGCAACAGTAGCCGAACATTGCTTGCTTCAGCAATAGCTTTGTCTACAATATGACACAGTAATACTTCTATGTCAATTAAGAAATTGTGCCTGTAGTATCTGGAGTTAAAAGTACTTTTGTGCGAACGAAGGAACACACTTGCAAAAAGAATATAACAAGCTGCATATTTTACGAAAAATTGTATTACAATAAAACTGGCCAGTAGTTAGTAGATTATTTTATTTATTTATTTATTTATCGTATGGTTTTGCAAGTATACAACAGTACATAAAATTAAATGGAAATGTCCAAATTTGACAACCAGTTCAGAGTACTTGGAGTCACTTGATGCAAACTCTCCAGTCACCGCTAAATGCTCGCAGCGGACACTGCTTGATGGTGCGTTCTATGGTTTGTTCCTCCGCTCCGCAGTCACAGTCAGAAGATGGAAGGAAACCCCACTTAGCCGGCCGCAGTGGCCGAGCGGTCTGCTGCGCGCCAGTCTGCACGGCCGCTACGGTCGGAGGTTCGATCCTCCCTCGGGCATGGATGTTTGTGTCGTCTCTAGCATAAGTTAGTTAGTTCATAAGTAGTTTGTAATTTTAGGGACTGATGACCCCGCAGGTAAGCCCCTTAAGCTTAACAAATATTTGAACAATTCAAACCCACTTCTTCACGGTGTAAGCACAACTCCCTTGGCCAGTCCTGATGCGGTTCAGCCTCGACCAGCCTCAACCTTCTCTGATGGATCTTGCCCCAAGTGGGCGTTGTGTGGTGGATATTCGTTCTAGCGTTCTTGCCACTTGGACGTCACATCGAAGCAAATGGTACTTTCTGTGTCACACCAGGTTGGTTTCCGTGACTTGAGACGGCATGCTGGGAGATCCTGTAGAGCATCATACAAGGGAGAGTTCTTGTGAGCCTTGACATTCTTTATCAATTTCACCTTAGCTGCTTTCCTCCTCGGATCTTGTGGAGCAATGTCAGCCAGGACAGGTAGCCACTGAATGGGCGTAGATCTGATAGTGCCCGTGATAATTCTCATGGCTTCATTTAGTTGGATGTCAATCTCTGTTGTTTCAGCGCTGTTTTCCCACACTGGCGCTCAGCAAAATACACAAGAGCGAGAGCAGCAGGGAGTATGGAAGGGCGTCTACACCCCAATTACTACCTGCAATCTTGCGAAGTAAGTTCACTCTTGAGTCAAGTTAATTTCAAATCTTTAAGCACTGTACTTTGAATGTCAACGACCGATCCAGAGTGATAACTAGATATACGAGGCTGTAGTTATGTGGCACTTCGATTCCGTCAAAAAAGTCACATATCATTCCTTTGGGATTCTTTATCATTCAGGTGGGATGCAGTAACCTGAGTTTTATCTAGGTTATGTTGAAGTCTCCATTTATGGAAGTAATCACTTAATTTAATCAGGTCACTCATCAGTACCTGCTCGCAGTGCTTGAAGTCTTTACTCTGGAAGACTAATGATAGGTGATCTGCATACTGGATTTTTGTAGACTTCGTGTCTGGCATGTCATGTATATATAGGTTAAATAAGCCCGGGAGTAGGCCGTTTTTTAGCGTCCTCCATCTGCTAGATTGCCCGTTCAGAAATACCTTAAACGTCTGTACGACGTTATTCTCTAGAAATGCAGTGTTCTCCCAATCCTAAGTTTTTAGTTCAATTTAAGGCCTCCAGATTCGACTGGTTTATAATGTAAATGAACTTTAACGGATTTCTAAAGTGCTTACTTCTCATAATTGTTAAGGGTCAGTTGACAATTTTTACACCATTCAAATATCTCGTCTAAATTATTTTGCAGTTGCTTTTGGTCTTCTGGTGACTTTACTAACAGATAAATGACAGCATCATCTGCGAACAGACTAAGAGACCTGCTCAAATTGTTTTCTAAATCATTTAGAAAGACAAGTTATAGCTGCACCATATAATACTTCCTGCGAAACGCTAGATATTACTTCTGTTTTACCCGATGACTTTCGTCAATTATTACTTTCTGAAAGAAGCATGTGGCGATATTCCGTAAGCATGCAATTTGATTTGAAGACGCTTTTGAGGAACAAAGTTGAAAGGCCTCCGGAAATCGAGAATTATTGAATGGACTTGAGATACCCTGTCTATAGCACTCATCACTTCATGTGAGTTAAGAGCAAGCTGTATTTCACAAAAACGTTACTTTCTGAATCCGTGTTAAGTATGGGCCAAAAGGAAGTTCATGTTTGAGAAAAATATATCTTCTGAAATCCTGCTGCAAACCGACGTCAATGATATAGGCCTGTAATTTTTCAGATCAATCCTATCGCCTTTCTTAAATATTGGAGTGACCTGTGCAACTGTCCATTCCTTGGGCACGGATCTTGCGCTGAACAGGCGGTCGTATATGATGAAAGATATGAAGCTATGCATGCGTGTACTCGGAAAGGAACCTAATTTGCATTCTACCGGGACCGGAATACTTAACTTCTGCTACATTATTTGTTTGTTCTTGTTGTTACTGTGGTCTTCAGTCCTCCAACCCCCTATATCCTGAGCAAGCCTCTTCATCTCCTCAAAACAGCGGCAACCCACATCCATCTGAATCTATTTACTGTATTAGTCTCCCTCTGCGATTTCACCCCTGGAAGAAACGATATGGTGGATACATGGCTTAGCCACAGCCTAAGGGATGTTTCCAGAATGAAACTTTCACTCTGCAGCGGAGTGTGCGCTGATATGAAACTTCTTGGCAGATTAAAATTGTGTGCTGGAACTGGGACTCGAACCTGGGACCTTTGCCTTTCGCGGGCAAGCGCTCTACCGACTGAGCTATCCGGACACGACTCACGATGTCGCCTCACAACTTTACTTCCGGCAGTACCTCGCCCCCTACTTTCCAAACTTCATAGAAGCTCTCCTGCGAAACATGCAAGACTAGCACTCCTGGAAGAAAGGATATTATGGAGAGATGGCTTAGCTACATCCTAAGGGATGTTTCCATAATGAAAGTTTCACTTGCAGGACTAGCACTCCTGAAGGAAAGGATATGGTGGAGACATGGCTTAACCACAGCCTAAGGGATGTTTCCAGAATGAAAGTTTCACTCTACATTCCTCCACTCTGGCTTAGCCAAGCCTAAGGGATGTTTACAGAATGAAACTTTCACTATGCAGTGGAGTGTGCGCTGATATGTAACTTCTTGGCAGACTAAAATTGTGTGCTGGAACTGGGACTCGAACCTGGGACCTTTGCCTTTCGCGGGCAAGCGCTCTACCGACTGAGCTATCCGGACACGACTCACGATGTCGCCTCACAACTTTACTTCCGGCAGTACCTCGCCTCCTACTTTCCAAACTTCACAGAAGCTCTCCTGCGAAACATGCAAGACTAGCACTCCTGGAAGAAAGGATATTATGGAGAGATGGCTTAGCTACATCCTAAGGGATGTTTCCATAATGAACGTTTCACTTGCAGGACTAGCACTCCTGAAGGAAAGGATATGGTGGAGACATGGCTTAACCACAGCCTAAGGGATGTTTCCAGAATGAAAGTTTCACTCTACATTCCTCCACTCTGGCTTAGCCAAGCCTAAGGGATGTTTACAGAATGAAACTTTCACTATGCAGTGGAGTGTGCGCTGATATGTAACTTCTTGGCAGACTAAAATTGTGTGCTGGAACTGGGACTCGAACCTGGGATCTTTGCCTTTCGCGGGCAAGCGCTCTACCGACTGAGCTATCCGGACACGACTCACGATGTCGCCTCACAACTTTACTTCCGGCAGTACCTCGCCTCCTACTTTCCAAACTTCATAGAAGCTCTCCTGCGAAACATGCAAGACTAGCACTCCTGGAAGAAAGGATATTATGGAGAGATGGCTTAGCTACATCCTAAGGGATGTTTCCATAATGAACGTTTCACTTGCAGGACTAGCACTCCTGAAGGAAAGGATATGGTGGAGACATGGCTTAACCACAGCCTAAGGGATGTTTCCAGAATGAAAGTTTCACTCTACATTCCTCCACTCTGGCTTAGCCAAGCCTAAGGGATGTTTACAGAATGAAACTTTCACTATGCAGTGGAGTGTGCGCTGATATGTAACTTCCAGGCAGATTACAATTGTGTGCCGGAACGGGGAAGTTTTATATCAGCGCACACTCCGCTGCAGAGTGAAAGTTTCATTCTGGACTTAAATTAATATTCGATGTTATCAAATTTCTCTTTTACAAAAACGCTTTTCTTCCCAATGCCATTTTATATTTTCTCTATTGCGACCATCATATGTTATTCTACTGCCCCAGTAACAAAAACCATCTACTACCTTTATTGTTATATAAGTTATTTCTCTTCGTCTATACTACTCAAATATTAACTGTTGCCTCTGAAACGAGCTGCAGCACGACATTACTGACGTTGCTTCCCCTCACCTCAATTCAGTCATCGCTCCTTTTGGCGCAAGCGGAGCAGCTTGGAGGCAAAGTTGATACGCTTAATCGATAGCGCAATAAAATTGCTGGAACACTGAGTGCTCAATATTATGCAACGTGGATATTGGAGTAATCAGGAGCTACTTGGCTTTTATCGCACGCGTGACTCTGGGCGCGGTATCAGCGCCACGGAGGCTGTTTTATCGCTAAGCAAACGCACATATTGTGCCGCGAAACGCGTCCGCTATCTCGCAGACCTCCGCACTTTGCCACGTGCAAAGGCATCGCGCTGAACAAAGAGCGTTCGCTACAGCCGTATCGTTTTACACGCGCGTCGTTTCGAACACCGCGATAGCAAGCTGCTCGTGATACGGTGGCCATCATCACTCAAGTACTTATTTCATAACTCTTAAATCGTTTCGCCTTTAGTAAACCGAAACCGACCAAATGTTCGTAAAGTCTATGGGACTTAACTACGGGGTGATCAGTCCCTAAACTTACAAACTACTTACGAACTAGGACGGCACAAATATCCATGCCCGAGGGGGGATTCGAACCCCCGACCTTAGTGGCCGTGCAGACCGTGACTGGAGCGCTTCAGTCTCCTCGGCCACCGCGGCCGGCCCGAAACCGACCCTACTATATTGTGTCTTAGTAGCTAGAAAGCGAGCTTATCTCATTGCTGGTTTCATGTGAAGCAAATGCTGTTTTTTCCGATGTCAACATCTACGTCTACATAAATACTTCGCGAGTCACATTAAAGTCATGGCAGGTAGCTCATCGAGCTGCTTTTATGATACTTCTCTTCAGTTCCATTCTCTAAACCGCATGGTATCAAGAAATAGCCAAATCCATCCGTTTTCGATCTGATATTTTATTATGATGATCATGTCGCCATATGTAGGTGGGTGCTACCAAAATACCGAGCAATGGTAATACTACCGACGACAGTACTGCTAAGGCAGAATTACTAAATACAGCTTTCCAAAATTCGTTCACCAAAGAAGACGAAGTGAATCCAAGAACAGCTGCCAGCATGCGAAACTTAGAAGTAGATGTCCCTGGAGTAGTAAAATAACTTAAGTCACTAAATAAAAACAAATCTTCCGGGCCAGATTGCATACCAACTAGATTCCTCTCCGAGTATGCTGATGCAATAGCTCCGTACGTAGCTATGATTCACAACCGATCACTCAGCGAAAAATCCGTACCCAAAGACTGGAAAGTTGCCCAAGTTACTCCAATATTCAAGAAAGGCAATAGGAGTGATCCCCAAAATTACAGGCCAATCTCATTGTCGTCGATTTGCAGTAAGATTTTGGAACATATACTTTGTTCGAATGTTATGAACTACCTCGAAGTGAATGACCTATTAACCAATAGTCAGAAAGTATCGCTCTTGCGAAACACAGCTTGCCCTTTATTCGCATGAAGTGTTAAGTGCCATCGACTAGGGATCTCAAATCGATTCCATATTTCTGGATTTCCGGAAGGCTTTTGACACTGTACTCCACAAGCGGTTTCTAATGAAATTGCGTGCTTATGGAATATCTCCACAATTGTGCGATTGGATTCACGATTTCCTATCAGAAAGTATACAGTTCGTTGTAATTGACGGTAAGTCATCGAGTAAAACAGAAGTGATATCTGGCGTTCCCCAGGGAAGCGTTATAGGTCCCCTACTCTTCCTTGCGTTTATAAACGATTTAGGAGACAATCTGAATAGGTCCCTTAGACTGTTCACGGATGATGCTGGCCTTCATCGGTTAGTGAAATCAACAAAGGATCAAAAACAACTGCAAAGCGATTTAGACAAAATTTCTATGTGGTGCGAAAATTTTCAATTAACAATAAATAATGAAAAGTGTGAAGAAATACAAATGACCACTAAAAGACATGCGCTGAACTACAGTTACACGATAAATCAGTCAAACCTTAAGGTCGTAAATTCTACCAAATACCTAGAAGTTACAATTACGAACAACTTAGACTGGAGAGAACACACAGAAAATATTGTGGGGGAGGCGAACCTAAGATTACGTTTCATTGGCAGAACGCTTCGAAGCTGCACCAGCTCCACCAAAGAAACTGCCTACATCATACTTGTGCGTCCTCTCCTATTGGAGAGCTGGGTATGATGGAGGACATTGAGAAGGTACTGAGAAGGGCAGCTCGTTTATCGCGTTAAAGGGGGAAAGCGTCACGGAAATGTTGCACGATTTGAGGTGGAAATCATTAAAAGAACGACGTTACTCGTCGCCGCGAGATCTGTTTGCGAAATTTTAATCACCGACATTTACTTCTGAATGTGAAAATATTTTGCTATCACCCACCTACACAGGGAGACACGATCATCCCAATAAAATAAGATAAATCAGATCGAAAACGGAACGATTTATGTGTTCTTTCTTCCCGCGCGCTAGTAGAGAATGGAACAGTAGAGAAAAGTTATGAAAATGGTTAATGAACTCTCTGCCAGGCACTTAAATGTGATTTGCAGAGTATCTATGTAGATGTAGATAAAAAAGACAGTATACATTAGAAAACTTAATAAATCACGGAATAATGTAAATAGAGAGGTAAAAATTGACACACGTGCTTGGAATGACTCGGGGTTTCATTAGAACAAGAAAAAAAGGAAGTTCAAAAAATGTCCTACAGATGGCGCTTCATCTGTTCAGAAAAGCAATAATTAGCATAACAAATTAAGATAAAGCAAAGATGATGTTCTTTACAGGAATGCTCAATATGTTCACCATCATTCCTCAACAATAGCTGTAGTCGAGGAATAAGGCTGTGATTAGCACTGTAAAGCATGTCCGGAGTTGTGGTGAGACATTGGTGTCGGATGTTGTCTTTTAGCATCCCTAGAGATGTCGGTCGATCACGATACACTTGCTACTTCAGGTAACCCCAAAGCCAATAATCGCACGCACTGTGGTCTGGGGACCTAGTAGGCCAAGCATGTCGAAAGTGGCGGCTGAGCACACGATCATCACCAAACGATGCGCGCAAGAGATCCTTCACGCGTCTAGCAATACTTTTTTTTGTTCTAATAAAACCCCATGTCATTCCAAGCATGTCTGTCAATTTTTACCTCTATATCGACATTATTCTGTGATTTATTAAGATCTGAAATGTTTACTGACTTTTTGATCACCCGCTATGTTCGGATTCGGAAGAGAAAGTTAATGCAATATAATAAATCTTGCAGCAACGAATAATACCTTTCTTTCAATGGTTTCCACTTCAACTCGTTCGTCATTTCCGTGACACTCTCCCCCCTAAATCGCGATAATACAAAACGATCTGCCCTTCTTTGAACTTTCCCTAAATCGTCCGTCAGTTCCACTTGCGGGGATCCCAGTATGCGAGCAACGTTTCAAAATAGGATGCACAAGTTTAGTGTGTGCAGTTTCTTTAGTAAAACTGTTGCATTTTCTAAGTGTTTTACCAATGAAGCGTACGTAGCCTTTCGCTCGGCTTCGCTGCGACCAGAGTAAATGCACCATCCAGCGCATTTGTAAAAGCAACTGTAAAGATCTTTATCGTGATTATATGCGTAAGACATTAAGTCTTTGCAGACGTCTTCGATTACTATCGATACCTCACTAATAATGGTCATTCTTGACTGCACCTTTTTTCTTGACATTATGTATCAATCTTTCAACTCGTAGCATTCAGTCCGTATCTCTTTATCCTGCGGAGGCTTTCTGAAGAAAGAAATGAAGCGTGAACTCTTCACCTTTTACTTGCAAATGTTCTCGTTCACCTGCATTATGTTTTCTAGTCCGTGCTATTTTTTCTCGCATTCTGCTATGTTCTCTTTTACCAAGTCCCACTAACATGCCTTTCCTTTTCGTATATTTTTAATTCACATCTGTCACCATTTAAAATTATATCGTCTCCACTTTGCATCTAACAAGTCCATTATATTTATAAAATGACCCTGAGTGCCTTGCGAAACATTCGCACGGAATTGGAGTCTTCTCCAGACCCAAGTGTGCTATATGGGAAAGAAAAAATCATTATGAACTGGGGCATCTAACAACCTGCGAAAGACTGCAATATTGTGAAGGGATGTTAGGAGACCATTGACTATAAATGGCCACGGCGGAGTGGCCGAGCGGTCTAAAGCACCATGCTGCAGAACGCGCAGTTGCTTGCAGTCAGGGGTTCGAGTCCTCTCTCGGGTATGGGTGTTTGTGTTGTCGTTAGTTTAAGTAGATTGTCAGCTTAGGGACTGATAACCACAGACCTTACCAATCCTTAAGATTTATAAACATTTGAACATTTGACTATGTATGAAATGTCTGAACATTCAATAAATATATGAAAACTTATAAATTGTCCTGTTTGGCAGCGTATCAGAATTGTTTGCTTATATCTTCAGTTGGTACTTTCTTTCTGAGAAAAAAAAAAAAGAAATATATATATATATATATATATATATATATATATATATATATATATATATATAAAACTCTCTTCCGCCCCACCTCTTAGTTAACTGTTTTGTTGAAATATCTCTGCGTCGAGAACCCGGTTTCGATATAAGCCCTCGTTATAATTTATTCCAAAACTATTCTATAACCCAATCAGTAACTCAATATTGGAATCAGACAAGTAAGTCAAGTAACATTATCAGCAAAGTATGAACGTAACAAATACCAATGATTCTAAACAGTGGCGTAACTAGGACTTAGCTTTGGAGGGGGGGGGGATAGATCTGCTTGATGAGCACAATTTTAGTCAGTTTCCAGACAACCATCTACCACTCTCGTTGAAGAAAATAATTGACTCCCATCCAATGAAGGCTTATGGTAAAACACCCCAAGTTTCCAATCTTTACCTTTACCAGATTGCTGTTATACGATTTCATATTTTTTTTCGGGTTCTGAGGAGGGTTCTATCTCCCTCATTCCCTCCCATAGTTACGCCACTGATTCTAAAGTTGTGTAATAATTTTGAAAAGAGGGGCTGTAGTATTTGGCTTGGATCGCTGAAGTTGGGACAGGGATAAGGTAATAAAAAACATGCTTACAGAAAGTGGGCCATTTCCCTAAGGCCGATATTACACTGTCAAATTTAGAGGTCAGTGTTTATTTGCCAATATACTGGTCGTCGCCGCGGTGGAGTGGCCGAGCGTTGTAAGTCGCGTTGACGCGGAGCGCGCGGTTGTTCTCCGTCGGAGGTTCCAGTTCTCGCCTCGGTCATGGGTGTTACCCTTAGGAAAAGTCAGTTTAAGTTAAAGTAGTTTGTAAGCCTCTAGGGACCGACAACAGCAGCAGTTAAATCCCTAAGATTTAGCAACATATGAATTACTGGACGTCGGTGTAATACGGCACTTCTGTGAAATGCCGTCTTTCGTCGAATTCCTTTAATCAACTGTAGCGTCTCACCTAGATCCGATCAAAGACAGAGCTATTCAGTTTCCTGGAATGGGAAATGTGAATAGATACTACGTATGTTCTTTCGGACATGTAGTTAGATAATAGTCATAAATTTACGTATTTGAGTATTTGAAATATTCAAACAACTTGACTGTTGTAGGGCAATGATATAAATGCAATGGCTAAGTTGAAACCTTCCACTGCATCGGGCTTCGGACCCAGATTTTACGCATTTTTTTTTTTTTTTTTTTTTTTTTTTTTTTTTTTTTTTTTTTTTTTTTTTTTTTTTTTGCCGACGTTTGGTCGCGTACGTTCTATCCTGATCGTTGAATTCCAGTCCCAGTTTTTTAAATTTATTTCTTTCAGAGAGTGCCGATCCCTTTGACTAAACGCCGGCCGGTTTCGGGTCAGCGACCGCCTTAACCAATATATAGTCTATCCTGATTCCCGTCCCGCCCGACATTCTCAATTTATCGCACACGACTTGCTCTCGCTCGCAGCTCTTAACTGTACTCCCGCGCAAGGGATCGGGCGAATGTGTGCATCCGCACATTTCTGTTATTTGCCTATTGGAGGCATACAACAACAGATAACGTATCTGCAGTCAATTTGTATGCCTCCAAAAGGCAAATGATAACTGTGTAGATCCACAAACACGCCAGATCCCTTGTGGGATTACCCTCAAAGCTGCGAGAGAGATGAAATAAAGGGCAGCGGGCACAGTAAGTTGAGAATTTTGGGGAGCGTAATACAGTTCGAATCCCGGTGCATTTTTAACTTTGCCACCTAATTTACACTGCTAGAAATAAAGGTTAGTATACCTCGTCAGAGTTTTGCAATTCAGTCATGATTTATTGCTGAAACAATGCTTATGCATTACGTGAAATTATTACTTCACTTTTTTTTTTTTTTTTTTTTTTTTTTTTTTTGTACAGATTAATGACTCAAGTAGTACCGAGGTTACCAGCTGTCGATCCACGCTGAAGCACACGTATTAGCACGCCGAGTAGCATCGACGTGCGGCAGTGCAGGCGCTGACTCTGTGGCATCATACAGATGGCGCCTGCTGTTTTGTAATTTATTATTCCACTCCTGCTCGACCTTTTCACTTAGTTCTGAATGTGTCGTGGGTTGACGAGTCAAACGTACCAGCTGTTGTCCAGTCATATCGCACAGATGGTGACAAGTACGGAGATCGGTCAAAAATGTTCAAATTTTTATAAACCTAATGGAGCTCTCTTCGTCTCTAGACTTGAAAACTAATTTACGCTAAGGGCAACTCACACATACACATTCCGAGGCCACGCAGTCCGTGAAATGGAGCCTCAGAGAGACGGTGGTGTGTAGGGAAGTGGCTGCACGTCTTGTAGAGCACGCTGAGTTCCACGCGCAGTGTATGGGCGACCATTACCCTGTCGCAACAATACATCACCTTCCTGTCACAACAATGGCAAAAGAACGGTTTTTACAAAATTCTGCAAGTACCGAGTGCTGGTCAGTGTTTCCTTCCCAAACACCAAAACTGGACTAGATTTGTAGGTTAAACACCCCAAACGTCCGGCCTCCGGCATGTGTATTTGTGTGTGTCTTACAAGGAGACCACATGGTAAGGAGGCCAACTTTTTCCAAACGCAGTGCGGGCCATTTCGAGGATATGCAGGATGACTAAGTTCACGAGATCATTATGATAGTTATTCTGAAACTAGGAAAGAAATTTAGGCTAACAGGGCAGGCCTACACATTTACTTTTAAAGTAACAAACTAACACGAGTGACATTTCATTCTTTATTTTCAGTCTGTATTTACAGTTCATAAATATTTTCTAATGCTCCTATTTTGAATTTTAGAGTTCGACAATTTTTAAATTTTCTTTCTCCGTTGCGTTTTTTCGATCACTTTCGTCCTCTGTACTATTTTTATTTGTTTTAGCTCTTAAAGAATCGTGCTCCACACATTTTGATTAGTAACTTACTCCGCCCAAACAATTATGTTTTGTAATAACCTCGAATTAAATTTGATAAAAACTACTCTTTAAAACCATTTGAACTATTCTATTATACAAGTTCTTTTGATGAATTCAACTGTGCCTTACTGCATACAATGCTCACTCACTGTCTTTATTGCATTTTCAGAATTTGACCACTCTTTTTTTTCTGAAGGAAGTAAGATGAATGGTGATATTGTATTTGCATGTCAGATTTTAAATACATTTATACAGAGTGTGATAATACTACATCGTGTTTGACATTTTGAGAACCGAAAAATATTCCATTACACTCGTTGAAACGTACATAAGAAGGCACAGAAAATATACCAAAAACAACATTTTCAATAAGTCATCCTATCATGAAATGCAGTACAGTTTGAAACAAGAACAGCTTCCACTGCTAACGAATTTGTCATTTTCAAATTGCCAGATGTGTATTGTTATTTTCTTTTGTATTCAATGTTAGAAGACTGTCATTTATTCGCATATGATGCATTGTGAAGTTGACTTACAAGCAGTATGACATAGCGTGTCGTAAACAAATAGTGCCGACTTGTAGTCTTAGACCAACAATTAAAAATTATTGGAATTCGGGACGCTTATTCCATTTTGCGGAACATTGTCAGTAATTATCCCAGTGCGGGACAACGAGTCAAAATGCGGGACTGCCCCGCAGAATCCGGGACGGTTGGCCGCTTACCACATAGGTGTCGGATTTTAGAATTTCTTGATATTTATGGTACGTGAAGTTCAGAACTCAAATAACAATCAGCCAAAGCAATTCGACGCAACTCTCAAAAATTCTCGAGAAAATCGAATTTGAAGTTATACAAATAATCGTAAGTACCAATCATTAAATGAATTGCAGCATCCGTAGATATAGCTCAAGTGGTAGCGTTCTGGCTTTACAAGCGTAGGGTGGGTGGTTCGAATTTTTTAATGCTATTTGGTGTGTTCGATTATTTACACCATTTCAATATCTAATGATAATTTTTACGAAAAGTGCACGTATTTTTGTTTATTCTTAATTTTTTCTACATGTTATAGAAGGTTGTTACTAATGATGGTTTCAATTAAAAAAATAAACGTAAGTTACATTTTTTACAGTATTGGCTTCACTATTAAGTTGCCGACAAGTCTGATTGTTCAGTTTGTGAGGAGTTACGACTCTGTTTTGAGGAAGTCCTCTCCATAGCTGCTAATGGTGTGATGATACATGAGGCAGGAGATATATGGGTAAGAAGGAGAGTAGGGGACAGGAATTTTTTACTTGAATTTAAAAGAAAATCATAATTAATTAGTTAAATGATTAATTTACGAGATATTTACTATCAGTTGATAGACCAAAGATAATTCATAAAATTAGATATATAAAATTAATCTTAGAGAACAAAAAACAGTGGTGCTTTCTTATGTTTTAGACATAAGAGTGGAATTAGTCAGTCTTGTTTAATTATCTGAAGTGATAGGAGCAAGCCAATCTTGTAAGACTTTCAATTTGTAAAAGTTTCGTCTATTAAATTTTCTGAAGTTAATCTCTCAAGAAAGAAGTCTTTTCATTTTTTAGTGACGAATTCATTTGTAATTGGCCAACCCATGAGCCCTGAGTATCCAGAAATAGTAAATTGTCGGTATTCAAGCATGTAATCAATTACCTTCAATTACCAACTTTTGAACCAAATAGCAAAAAAATCACTAAAAGACTATATTTATAATAATATAATATATATAAAAAAATTCACCAACGAAATACTAATAATTTAATTTCCAAGCAGGTAACCTATTCAACCATCGTTTTGCGTGACGACGAGGTTTTCAGCTCGTCTACATGCACATAATAAAAAAGTGACCCAACAAGTGGAATTTGACATTCCAAACTGTTTTATGTAACTGAATTCGAAAACGGAAAAAAATTCACCGCAGTGGGATTCGAACCACCGACTCCATGATTTATTTATTTGTATTTCAGGTAGATCTATTCATTGCGGTCGTAGGTTCAGTTCGTTCTTTATTGTTAGTTGAATATTTGGCTCAGCTTTTTCTATTATAGAAGGCGCTGAGCCCCCTGACCGGGCGTGCTGACCCACGGCGCGCGGCACACTTGAGCTACACCGATAGGTGCTGTAACTGTTTTAATTATTGGTACTTACGTGTACTTTGCAAAGCTTCAAAGTCGATTTTCTCGAGAATGTTTGAGAGTTGCGTCGAATGGCTTTGGCTGATTGTTATTTGAGTGCTGAATTTACGTGCCACTCCTGGCAAATACTGGGGTGGTTCCTTTGAAAGAGCACGGCTGATTTCCTTCCACATCCTTACCCAAAAGCTTCCGAGCGTAAGCTCCGTCTCTAACGACCACGCTGTGGACGGGACGTTAAATTGCAAGCTTCCTTTCCTTCCTGCAGCTCTCAGGGACAGACTGCATTTACGTTATCAGTGTTGTTTAAATAAATGCTTCAGAGAGCCAAGATCTTTACATCTACATATTCTGCAAGTCGCATTGGAGTGCATGGCAGAGGGTTCATCGAGCCGCTTTCTCTACACTTACATTCTCTAATAGGTCTTTTAGTTTTCGATATGATTGCTCTTATTTTATTATGATGATCCTCTCTCCCTACGTAGGTGGGTGCTAAGAAAGAGTTGGCGAAAGAAATTTTGCAAATAGATCCAGTCGCAACGAATAACGCGTTTCTTTCGATGATCGCCACCCCAACCATTCATCATTTCCGTGATAGTCTGTCCCCTATATCGCGATAATACAAAACGAACTGCCCTTCTCTGAACTTTCTCTGAATCGTCTATCAGTTCCATCTGGAGTGGATCCCAAAATACACGGCAGCACTCCAAAATAGGACGCACAAGTGTAGTGTATGCAGTTTGTTTAGTAGAACTATTGCATCTTCTAAGTATTCTGCCAATGAAACAGCCTTAGGTTCGCTTTCCCTACGATATTTTCTGTGCGTTCTTTCCAATTTAGTTGTTTGTAACTGTTATTCCTATATAAGGAGTTGAATTTACAGCTTGTAGATTTGTCTAATTAATCGTATAGATTAAGTTTAACGGATTTATTACAGTGTTCTTATGGCTGACTTCTCTCTTATCATTAGTAAGCAACCTCCTTGTTAGTAAGGGGCAATTGCCAATTTTTCCACCATGCAAAAGTGCAGGCTTGTCATTTATGTTGGCAGCATTGCTGTTTAAATGATATCACTGGTGAGGTGTGTTATCTGTTTGCTGAAAGCTCTTTGGAATCACGGATCAAAATCGACATCGTCTTTCCCGGTGTACTGATTTTTTCTAGTAGTGCTGTATTTTGGGGCGGCTCTGCCTTGGGATCTTCTACGAGCCATGCTTGCTCCCCTAGGAAAACAGCAAAATATACGAATAGGCTCGGCTGTGTAAGATTGGCTGACTTCTCACTTATCATTATTAAGCAATCTCCTTGTTAGTAAAGGCCAATTGCCCATTTCTCCACTGTGCAGAAGTGCAGGCTTGTCATTTATGTTGGCAGCATTGCTGTTTAAATAATATCGCTGGTGAGGTGTGTTATCTCTTTGCTGTAAGATCTTTGGAATCATCTGTAATCGGATCGAAATCGCCGTTGTCTTTCCAGGTGTACTGATTTTTTTCTAACAGTGTTGTATTTTTTCTAGTAGTAGAGCCACACTTGCTCCCTGAGGAAAAAATCTAATTATATGAATAGGCTGCGCAGTGTAAGATTGGCACGACTAGGTGGCGCGATATTGCACGATGGGTCGCAACTCGCAACGTGGCGCGCCGTGTTTCTTTTGGCTGACGGCGGTCCAGCCTATTCCTGGTGGAATACCCATTGTTCATATGGCTGACTTCTCACTTATCATTAGTAAGCAACCTCCTTGTTAGTAAGGGGCAACTGCCAATTTTTCCAGCGTGCAAAAGTGCAGGCTTGTCATTTATGTTGGCAGCATTGCTTTTTAAGTAATATCGCTGGTGAGATGTATTCTCTTTGCTATAAGATCTTTGGAAGCATCTGTAATCGGATCGAAATCGCCGTCATCTTTCAAGGTGTACTGATTTTTTTCTAGTAGTATTGTATTTTGGGTCAGCTCTGCCTTGGTGTCTTCTACTAGCCACGCTTGCTCCCCTAGGAAAACAGCAAAATATCCGAATAGGCTCGGCAGTATAAGATTGGCTGACTTCTCACTTATCATTATTAAGCAACCTCCTTGTTAGTAAAGGCCAATTGCCCACCATGCAGAAATGCTGGCTTGTCATTTATGTTGGCAGAATTTATGTTTAAATAATATCGCTGGTGAGGTGTGTTATCTCTTTTCTGTAAGATCTTTTGAAGCATATGTAATTGGATCGAAATCGCGGTCGTCTTTCCAGGTGTAATGTTTTTTTTTCTAGCAGTGTTGTATTTTGGGGCAGCTTTCCTTTGGGGTCTTCTATGAGCCACGCTTGCTCCCCGAGTAAAACGGCAAAATATACGAACGGGCTGGGCAGTGTAAGATTGGCTGGCTTCTCACTTATTATTAGTCTCACTTATCATTAGTAAGCTACATCCTTGTTAGTAAGGGCCAATTGCAAATTTTTCCACCGTGCAGAGGTGCAGGTTTGTCATTTATGTTGGCAGCATTGCTGTTTAAATGATTTCGCTGGTTATGTGTATTATCTCTTTGCTGTAAGATCTTTGGAAGCATCTGTAATCGGACCGATTTCGCCGTCGTCTTTTCAGGTCACTGATTTTTTGTGGCGACTCTGCCTTGGAGTCTTCTACGAGCCACGCTCGCTCCCCGAGGAAAAGAGCAAAATATACGACTAGACTGGGCAGCGTAAGATTGGCGCGACCGGGCGGCGCGATATTGCACGACGGGCCGCGCTGTTCCTTTTGGCTGGCGGCGGGCCAGCCTATTCCTGGTGGTCCAGCGGCACCTGCCCTGGGCGCTCGCAGCCGCGGATCGCTCCGCAGACGCGGAAGCCGCCGCCGCGCTGTGCGTCTGCCTGGTGCCGCGCGTGACGCATCGGCGTCTGCCGCGCCACGCCGCCAAAAATGCCGACGCTAAGATTAGCGCCGCCTCGCCCGGGGCACGCGCCGCCCCAGGTGCGCCAAGCCAGCGGCCGACACGCGTACAGAAGGCGGTGGCATCGCGAACTCGACGAGCGAGAGGGCGGTGCATTGGCAAAGCTGTCAGCCAGACCCCTACTGGAGGGATTCCCCTTCTGTAGCAAGAAAAACCAAGGTGGTAGCCCTGCTAAAACCAGGGAAAGGACCTATAGCATGTATTGATTTGATTTGATTTTCTCAGGGAAGCCAAAACAGTCTCGGTCCAACCCGCCACTGCCCGCACCGTAACTAAGTTTATTGTGCGGTATCGCTCCCTGTATATCTAGTAAAGCCAACCAATGCCCTTGAACAGTGCAAGGAGTCCCTTTACCAGTTCTTTATTAGACACAATTTCTTCGGGTCTGCTTGTCCCAAATGTTCTGTGCCTTTTACTCTCAAATGCAATGGCCGGCCGCGGTGGCCGAGAGGACTGAGGCGCTCCAGTCACGGTCTGCACCGCCACTACGGCCGGGGGTTCGAATCCCCCCCCTCGGGCATGGATATTTGTGCCGTCCTTAGTGTAAGGTAGTTCATAAGTAGTTTGTAAGTTTAGGGACTGATGACCCCGTAGTTAAGTCCCATAAGCTATACAAACAATTGAAACATTTCCACTGCAATCCATTCGAAGATTAGATGTGATGCAGTTTCATCACCGTCATCACAGATCCTACATTTAGGGTCCTCTTCTGTTATTCCCATTGTATGTAGGTGTTTTTTCGAAATTCCCATGCCCTGTCAGCATTCCAACCATGAGTCTAATGTCTATCCTGTTCAGGCCCAGCATTGCACAGCTTCTATTAAAACATGGCTTTGGCATTATTACCTTGCCATGTTTTTGTTGATGGACTTTGGTCCAATATTCTATGTGCTGTCTACTGAGCCAGTTACGTAGCTCCAATTTGATCATTGCCTTGGTGATTGTCAGGACAGGTTCCGGTCCAATAAATGGAGTCTCTGCTCGCATCCTGGCTAATCTGTCGGCACGTTCGTTGCCACTGATCCCCGAGTGATAGCCTGTGTTACTCCCGTGTCATCTGTACGAGGCACTTGAAAGAATGATTGTTGATAGAATTTTTGGTGCAAGAGAGACTTAAATCGTACCTGAACAATCAGGATTCGGGCTTCTTAAATCTTGTTGCGGCCAAGTACTCAGCCTCACCCAACAGTACGCTGCTTTACTTAGGTGGATGACTTCGGTAAACGAAGGCGATACGTCAGGGGAAAGTTTTATGTATGGACGTATGGACCACGGCATCTCAGCCCCGATGTTTTAAGTGATGAAACAGAGTACGGTTTCGAAAGAAAACAAGTAACCGGGGTCGCTTTTATAGGTCTTTCGGCTACCTGTGATACTGTCTACCACCAACGGCTGCTAGTTATATTTTATATGACAAAATTAGAGGAATATCTGCTTCAAAACAGACATTTTTATGTGAAGCTGGAGATGGCAGATAAATGGCGTACCCTAAAGCAGTGTCCTATCGTCAATTTTTTACATCTACTCGAACGACCAGCCTATTATTGCTGAGACGAGAAAGGTTGTATATGCCGATGACACTGACGTAGCTGCACAAGGAAAGTAGTTTGTCGAAGTGGAAGGAAAACTGACGTGAGGGCTCGAAGATTTAACTGTCTGACACAGAGAAAATTTACTGAAGCCAAATCCCTGTAAAATTCAGGTATAGAGTGAAGGCTTTCACAACCCGTTGACATATTTGTTAATAAATATTCTGGGTTTTAAGGCCGTGTTTCAAGAAACTTGCTGCTTCCTTACGTTTCGTCCGATGCTTCGCTGATCTTCTTCGCAGATTGTACGTCTGGAGTCTTGCTGACTCAATGCACGGAATCTCCGAAGAAGTCCGGCGGAGTATCCGACGAAACGTAAGGAAGAACCACGTTTGGGTTGGGCTGGGTTGTTTGGTTCAGACAGGGGGACTAAACTCCTAGGGTTATCAATCCCTCGGTTGGGAGATGAAGGAGTGAGGATAGGAAACGAGGAGAGGGGGAAAGGAAATGCAGTCCGAGAACTAAAAAAGGAAGGAAGATTGCATTAGCTCGCCACGCACGTACTCACGAAATAACTGTGAACCCCTTTAGGGGGGGGGGGGGGAGCGTATGTTAGAACACGGTTTCTTAACGAAACTCAGTATGTGCCTTCCGCCGTAGAAATAAAGACTCAAATCGGTAATTGAAAGTGACATGACAGGGTCAGGAGTTGAAGCATGAAGATTTGCCGAAATTTTTAGGTATCCGTCTTGAAAGGTCTCTCCGGAAGCACTGTAAAACTGTTAACGGAAAGGTATGCGCCAGAAATAACAAAGTTTTTTTTTTTTTTTTTTTTTTTTTTTTTTTTTGGGGGGGGGGGGGGGGGGGGGTTCACACATGGTTCATGAGGAAACACACCTCCTAAATTCAAATCTGTAATTAGTTTTTCCGTGTCAGGCATAATTTTCAAGTTATAGGCAATGTTCCATTTGTACGTCTATGCTGTGAATAATAAAAAGCGATGTTTACGGTTTCATTTTTTTCTCCTGTGAACAATGGTGTCCTCTCGAATGATATTCCAGCAGTAGTCGGCAAGCATTGCAGCCATCCAATTCCCTTCATAGCGCTTTTCCAAGAACATTATGTCTTGATGGAACCTGTCACCATGTTCGGCCGAAACATCGCTACAAATCTCAGGATAATAGTTTAGATGTGAATCTAGGAAATGCACTGTTAATGACATGGTACATCCTAAATACATACATGCGTTTCTCATTTCTTGAATCAATTGTTCATAGTTGTCAGCTCTTTTTCTTCCTAGAAAGTTTCCGGTTACATTCTTAAAAGAGATCCATGAATATTTTTTCTTTGGCTGAAAGGCATTCTTCAAAATGTGGGTCTTTTTGAAGTTCTTTAAATTGGGGACTCAAAAACACTCCTTCCATTATTTTTGCTGCAGGAAGTCGAGGGAAATTTTTTGAAGGGTACATAAATCCTTATCCAGATTGATTCATGGCATTTACAAACCGTTTAAGAAGGCCTAGCTTGATGTGAAGAGGTGGTGGAAGAACATCTTCACTGGCTAGCAGTTTCTCGTTCTGTAAATTTTTTTCTCCCACTTTATAGCTCTTTTGAGGCCAAAGCTTTTATAATGGGAATTTCTGTTATGACTGTCTCACTCAGACAGAAAACATTCATATTTCGTGCAGCCTTCTTGCATTCCCAATATCATTGTAGCTATTTTGAAGTCGCCACAAGTTTTCCACTTATAGTCTTCATAGATAATTAACTGCAGCGGATTTTCAAAACACCATGGGACTCTTTAGTGGCATACGCAACTAGAAGAGAAAGCACTGTATTTCTATTGTGGAGGAGAAGCCCCTTCAGACTGTGTTTCGAGACATCTATGAAAAGTCTCAAGTTCTGTGACTCATATTTGATGTTCAAAGCCTTCAGAAACATTAATGCAGTATATCATCATGCCTTCAATTTCAAAATAAGGAAGAAAGATTTTCTTTTCTCTGTGTCTAAACTCAGTTATTTTCGTGTATGGTTCTAAAAAAATTACGTTCTTGCAACCTCGAAGACGGTAGTTCCGCTTTTTTTGTTTCCTTAGGCGTAAATCACGAACTAGATCGTTCAAATATGTTTGTGATATGAAACGCGGAGTCGAATTGCTCGTGGAGTGATATGACGAATCGTTTTCTTCCGGATATGTTTATAAAGCTAATGGGGCTTAACTGCGGGGTCATCAGTCCCTAAACGTACAAACTACTTATGAACTAAGTTATACTAAAGACAACACAAACATTTATGCCCGAGGGAGGATTCGAACCCCCGACGCGGGAGGCCGACCGACCCACAACGTGGCGCTCCAGACCGTTCGGCTATTTCCGCGCGGCATAGCAGAAGCTGTCAGTCGTATTTCTACAGGTTCTGCGACGAGGCACTTTCTAGAAAAGAAATTTATATTAGAAACTGTTTCTATCAGGAAAGAATGAAATAATATTAAATGTAATATATAAGCTACTCACTTCAACTACCAAAAAAGTCAGGATAACCTCAAAATTTCACACCCTCTTCGTGCTACAATCTGTGTTGTCCACTTCGATGGTTAAACAGATTCCTTTAAAAGAGAAATATGGACAGTTATACATATTTTATACTACAATTAGATATGCAATAATATATTTAGAATATATATCAATATTACTAACATAAAAAAACGTTTCCTCTAGTTAAAATGCCAGTTTAAGTCTAATTTTTAAACAGTAGTGTAGCAATGACTTGCATATTTGGATAAATGTATTGGCAACAGGAAGGGAAACAGCTGAAAATGTAAATTGACAAACAAAATTAATTCTTACGAACTGCTGCAAAGCAAATGTCACCAATTTTACACTCCTTTAAATTAATAGTTACATTAGACATTTATTTTCGCATGACTGAAATAGTTTGCCTGATAGCGAATTCCTGATTTCAGATTTGAATTTCTCACATGAAAATCCTTTGGAAACACATATTTCCATATGAGAAAAATGACCCTTGCCGAACTGTGTAATATCATCCGAAAACCTACTAGTACGGAATGAGGAGCTCGACCTCTAGTTTTAAGAACATCGGCTCTCGTTCTATGATTTCCAGCAGCAGAGAATGCAGTATCTGTTTAGAACAACTCTGCACACTTCAAACATGTTGATGTGGCAATTAACGAGACATTTCTCATGGTGTCTGGTTGCCAAAAAGCAATCAGTAAATTAGTCCGACTGTTGGCATAGTACCCCCCCCCCCCCCCCCCCCACATCAGAACGCAAGTCGCAGCTGAGCCCCAGAGGAAACGTTGATGATAATAGGCACCCGCTGTACGGCTACCAATCACAGTACAGGCGACTGAAGTCTCGGCGAATTTTTATGCAAGTGACCAAACCTTTATATGAGTCGACTGAAAAATTGCCGGCCGAGGAGACTGAGGCGCTCCAGTCACGGTCTGCACGGTCACTACGGTCGGGGGTTCGAATCCCCCCTCGGGCATGGATATTTGTGCCGTCCTAGTTCGTAAGTAGTTTGTAAGTTTAGGAACTGATGACACCGTAGTTAAGTCCCATAGACCATATAAACATTTGACTGAAAAATTCATGGCGAAACAGGGTATGAAAGTCGTTAATAAAATTTATAGAACTGGCTGCTGGAAATCATATATCTTTTCCGATCTGGAGAGCGCTTGATAGTCTAACTGGCGTCACACGGTACAATAAGAATATGAAGAAGTGGGACTACAAAGATAGCGACGCCTGTGAGTGCCGTGCAATACAAGATTACCAACATCTAATGATGTGCTCAAAAAAGGCAAAACCTGTACAGTAACAGACCGTATTGCAGCAAATGAGAAAGCCATTCATGTGGCTGATTATTGGAAATATTCAATATAGTTGGTGTCACGAACACGTAAAGTAAGTATACAGCTCTCCTAACAGAGGTTCCATCCTTTGCTCCATTTGCCTTGTAGTAATAGCATTAAAATGTTTGGCCCGTACTACCGCAGAACTCGTGAATCGCTCATTTATCTGCGTTCTACATCTGCACCTACATACACACCAAAGGGTACTCAGTACCACTAATGGTTACTTCCTTTCCTCTTCCACTTCCATATAGAACGGGACAAAAACAAATGCTTGTAAGCATCTAAATGAGTCGTAATCTCTTTGATCTTACCTTTGTGATTTTTACGCGGAATGTAGATCGGCAGCATTAAACTCTTTCTTCAGTCCTCCTCATATTCCGGCCCTCTAATGTCTCCAACAGTGCTTCTCGAAAAGAACGTCACCTTCCCTCCAACGGCTTCCATTTAAGTTCCCGAAGCATCTCAGTAACACCCGCGCATTGATCGTATCTACCAGTAAGAAACCTATCGGCCTGCCTCTGAATTGCTTCTACGTCTTCCTTTAAACCAATATGGTAGGGATCCTAAGCACTTAAGCAATACTCAGTACGGGGTCGTACAAGCCCTTTAAGTGCGGTGACCTTTACAGAAGAATCACATCTCCCCAAATTCTCCCAATAAACCAAGGTCGACCATCCGTCTTGCCCACAACTGTCCTTATATGGTTGTTCCATTTCAGCGTCATGCCTAGATATTTATTTGACGCGACTCAAGACGCACACTACTAATATTGTATTCGAATATTACGGTATTGTTTCTCCTACTCATCTGCATCACCTTACAGTCATTCAATGACGACACCTTCCTGTAAACCACAGAATCATTGCAACTCACTCTGTCCGTTAGATCATTGGCATAAGTAGGAAATATAACGATCCTATCACACGTCCCTGGAGCATTCCTGTATGTATCCTGGTCTCTGATGAACACTTGCCATCGAGGACAACGTATTGGGTCTATTACTTGTCTTAGAGCCACTGAAATATCCATGTACCTATTCCATATACTCGTACCTTCGTTAGCAGTCTGCAGTACGGCACTGTGTCAAACGCCTTTCTCAAATCGAAAAATATGTTGTCTGCCAGTTCTCCATCTGTAGCCCGCAAGATGTTGCTGCAGAGGATATGGTGCTTCTGAATGTGGTTCCTTCATGATATGCTCCTCTATCGTGGTCGAACGTATCTCTGCGAGTGTACGAGAGTAGTTTGGGCATCCAAAATTTAGCAATCGGAACAGCTCTCGGCCGCGGTGGAGTATCCGAGCGGTTTAAGGCGCATCGCTTCGAAGCGCGCGGTTGCTCGCCGTCGGAGGTTCGAGTCCTCCCTGGGGCATGTGTGTGTGTGTGTGTGTGTGTGTGTGTGTGTGTGTGTGTGTGTGTGTGTGTGTGTTATCCTTAGGTTAGTTTACCTTAGTCTAAGTAGTTCGTAAGCTACGGACTGATGACCACGCAGTTCTGGTCATAAAGTCCGGTGAATGAAGTCATAACGGTCCATCGTCCAACACAGGCGAATCACAACTTGGCCCCCACCGTAGTTCAGTTGAGCATCGTGTATGTTTCATGTTAGACCTGTTGGACGACGTGCGTGTTTAGTGCGTTGTTCGAAACTGAGGACAGTGAACGAGCGAAGGATGAATTTAATGTTTTGTTTTAAGCTCGAGAAGACACCTAAAGGAAGGCATGCGATGTGTGTGTAGGCGTGGTTCGCCCGTTTTCGAGGGGACCGGGAGCCGGCAAAGTGTTTCTGACAGTCCCCTTAGCGGACGACCGGCAACCGCTGTCACTGACGAGACCATTGAGAAAGTGAGGACATTACTCATGAACGATAGTCGACTACCTGTGCGCATGATGGCGGAGGAAAAGCGGATTAACCATGAATACGTGCGGCATATCCTTACCCAGAAGTTAGGGAAGAGGAAAATGTGTTGTCCTCTTGTGCCACATCACTTGAATTACGATTAGAGGTTTCGGAGGATTTTTTTGGAAATTTCTGGAACCGACTGTCACTGAGGATGAAACCTGGTGTCTCCGGTACGACCCTGAAGCGAAACGACAAAGCATGAAATGGCATTTTCCGAGATCACCTAGTCGGGAAAAGGTCAGATCCCAAAGATCACGCATTAAAACGACGCTCATCACCTTTTTCAACAGTCAAGGTATTATCCGTAAGGAATTTCTATTTGAGGCAACGACGATGAACGCTGCAACGTATGTTGAAATTTTGACCCGTTTCATGCAACTTCTACGAAGGGCACGGCCGTGGTACGCCCAACAATTCTGCTGTTTCTTTGTTCACGACTACGCTCAACCAAGCATTGCCAATATCGTCAGACAGTTCCTGTAAAAAGAAGGAAGTCGTGCATCTTGAACATCCATCATACTCACGGGATCTCAATCATCCAGACTTCTTCCTATTCCTTCGACAAAATTTCAAAAGAAAGAGATATGGCATCCATCGAAACGTGAAAAGGCTTTTTAACACCATACCAAAGGAAGATTTCGTGCAGAGTTTGCAGGAGATGTATCGCTGAGCTCAGCAGTGCGTCGTGACTATTTCGAAGGACAGTAGTTCATAGTTCATCTACGTTAATGTTACAGGACTATCCAACAAGCTTTATTCTGCGAGGTTGTAATAAAATACGCGAAATGATATCTAGAAAGAAAAGATTTATGTGTTCTTTTTTCCCGTGCGCTATTAGAGAGTCAAACGGTAGAGAAATATTATGAAACAGTTTCGGTAAGCACAATTAAGTACATCGAAGTGGGATTTCGAGAGTAAATATGGAGATGGAAGTACGGGTGCGTTATCGTGATGCACGAGCGACGAATTGACTCGCCACATTTCAAGACGTATCCTTCTCACATTTTCTCGGAAGCGTCAGAACAGTTCCGATACTACCATCGATTAGTAGTTTGTCCCCGTGGCACGAATGCATTACGAAATAATTCTTCAGAGTCAATGAAAGGGCGACTTTGACGAGGGTCACCTTTAACTCCCGACAGGCCATTTTCAACAGGGGCGCATCCAGGACGGCCTGATGGGGGGGGGGGGGGGGGGTGAAAGAATTGTCATCGTCAGGGTCAGTAGAAAGACTTCTTGATTGTTGCGCCCGCAGTGAAGTAAATGTCTCTAAAGGACATAGTATTAAGAGGTCCAGATCTCTGCTATAATTAATATTTTTATTTATTACACAACAGCTTTTTCAGCAGTTCGCCATTTTCAAGTGCCTGCGATTATGTAAGAATAACATAAATTACTGTTTGTGTATTGTAAATGGCGAGTTACATACATAAAAATTTTCTATTTACAGCTATGATGGTCTAGCGTCATATATAACATCTGGCATAACTGTTATTATATAATCATACTTTATAGTAATATGTTATTTGCATTTAGCAGGTGTACTTTATGCAGCCTGAGATGTTAATTAGATTTTTAAATGTAACAATTTGCCAAGGATGTTTGACAATGTAAATAATTATAGTAACAGAGATGTTTAATAGGTCAGAGGGTTATTTTATTAGAAATTTATAATAACTGTCGTTGGTTTGTTGTTATGTACCCACAATATATTTGGGTAAAATTTCCACCCAAATTAACGAAGTCTTTGCAAGAAATGTTTTACAATGTAAATAACTATGATACCAGGGATGTTTAATAGGTCAGAGGTTATTTATTAGCAATTTATAATAGCTGTCGTTGATTTGTTATTATGTAATCAGTCTTTTTCGTCGATGAAGTCAATGAAGTTAATGAAGTTAATCCGTGTGTTCATTAAGCACTTTGTCTGGATAATGTTTAGTGTGGATATATATCTTGACCACTTCCAAAATATTCATTACTGGTCCCTTTGGAACTTTATGTAAAATCGTCAGTGCACGCTCGATGTTTTGAGTTGAATGGTTTTCGTTTTTAAGGTGTATATAAAAACTTGACGGGTTGTTTTCGCTTACTCTGATGTGTTCGCGAAATCATGTGACGAAATTACGTCCCGTCTGACCCATATAAAAGCTATTGCAGTTGTTACACGTGATTTTGTAGATTGCTGATGCCTGGTATGGAAAATTTCTGGCAGTTGCGAAATGTAGTTTTGTTCTTAAGTCGTCGTTGGTGCGGAAGGCGAATTTAATTCTTGTGTTTTTAAAGAGTTCCTTAATTTGGGTGGAAATTTTACCCAAATATATTGTGGGTACATAACAACAAACCTACGATAGCTATTATAAATTGCTAATAAAATAACCCTCTGACCTATTAAACATCTCTGGTACCATACTTATTTACATTGTTAAACATCTTTGGCAAACTGTTACGTTTAAAAAACGTGTTTATAAAAAAAATTAAATTAAAATCTAACTAACATCTCAGGCTGCATAAAGTACAGCAGCTAAATGCAAATAACATACTGCTATAAAGTATGATTATATAATAACAGTTATGCCAGATGTCATATATGACGCTAGACCATCATGACTGCACTTGAAAATGGCGTTCTGCTGAAACAGCTGTTGTGTAATAAATAAAAATATTAATTATAGCAGTGATCTGGAATTCCTAATTATTCACGCCCAGTCAAACAAAAGTCTCGCAGTTTTGAAGACTCAGTGCAGTAATACACGCTAGCTTCTCGGCGGGGGGCAAACGATCCTTCGCCCCCTCCCCCTTTCGATCCGTCTATGGTTTTCAACCCCGTGAACCATTCCGAGTGCGGCTTGAGCACTCATCACTGTAGGCTCCATGAATCAATTGACGTGTGTCTGTACCGGTTATCTTGTTTCATGCAAAATTTAATTCAGACGCGTCGCTCATCTAAATCCTAGAAATTCGCAAACTGTGCGACACAACATTTCTACTCAGTAAAGGTCTGAACAAAACTTGATTGACATACAATGCTGAAAGTTCCGACAGTTACACATTCCGTGCAGGCATGTGAAGGACTCCAACAGCATTTGTGTCCAACACTCCATTGGAGCGAAATTACCAATGTTCGGGAATTTTTTGAACAGGCCTCCTATGCGTTCTGCTTCAGAAAATGAATGTCTTCCATCTGGGTCAAATGACTTAAATGTAATCCGCACTAAAAATAGGAACTTGTAGTGATTCAGAAATATAATTTAGAAGTCACTACCGGTCTTTCCAGCTTTAACGATACATGGTGAGTTTCTTTTTTGTTTTATATGAATTTTAATGTAGGTAGTACGTACTGTTTTTACAGATATTTCTGTAAAAAAAATTGTTTTCTTCTGTTTCAGGGACGGCACGGCAGCAACTTGGCCGCGAAGCGAGTCTTCGTACCCGTCGGCAGTTGTCAACACAACCGGACTATCCTGCATCATGGTCGGCGGCTTCTGGTTGGAAGAAGACACCTGCAGCACCGAGCTTCTTCCGTGGCCAATGTATTTTTTTAACAATGAACAGATATGCAATCTGATCTGTAAGAAGAGAGTTAGTTCTTGGCTTACCTTTGAATGGTTAATGTACTCATATGTGTTTCGAAAGTAATAAAAACTGTGAAAAGTGTTTAATGGAAAATATTTTGGTTCCGCATTTTATTTTATGAAGAATTTCGCGAGGATCATACTGAAAAGTTTTCACGCTAAAGCAAAAACAAATTCAACATTTAGTGATGGAAAGTATGTGATATGATCTTTGCAAGTAAATTATTACGTTGTTAAATCTGAAACTCGTGAAAGATACTTTTTGATAGGATTTGACTTTCGATTGTGGATTCAGTTACAATTCAGAATCTAACTTCAGACTTGGTTTTATTTGAAATAGGCTTAGTAATTATTTAGATTCAATGGTACCAGGATTTTATGAGTGATTTAACGGCTGTGATAGATATATTTGTACTTTCATATCTGGTTTGGTGAAAAAGTTACAAACTGTAAAAGACAGTGTTATCGCGTGAACGAATTAAAAGAGGATCAGACATTGTTAGCAGATTAACTTTACGTAATAATTTTTAAAGTTAATATTCAACAGAAAACGATAGTATTAATTTTGATTCTGACTATACGAACTGAATAACATTATGTTCCAGAGGTAACAATTATTAATGGAGGGGTAAGCTATAATCTCTGGTTAAATGAAATTACGTATTTGCATCATAGAAAACTTAACATAAACGTGAAGGACATTAATCATTGATTTAATCGAAAGGAATTATTTAATAGACTATTTTTAAAAATTTATCCCGCCTGTTAAACGTCGATTAGCTCTATACGAGAATTTAGTGATATGACATCTTTGATTGTAGACATAGCAACGACGGAACAGAGTAAATACAGCAATCTTTGAGGACGCACAGGGGAAGCCGATACAAACATAGATATTCATCTCACATTCTGATGAGTTTAAACTGATACTAACTTCCTAATCTATATCTATAAATGTGAATGTCTGTTCGGTGTACGTTTATCACGTCTGAACCACAAGACAAGAAGAGCTAAAAAGTTGTACAGTTACTAATGTCTACACGGGGCAGGCTTTAGCCACGGTTTTATGGCGATCGGATAGCTATTTATCTATATATATTAATGTGAATGTCTGTTCGCTGTACGCTTATCACGTCGGAACGACAAGACGCAGAGAGTTAAATATTTGTACAGTGACTAATTTATACCTGAGGAAGGTCTTAGGCACGGATTTATAGCGATCTGATAGGTATTTAGTAATGTGAAGAATATAACGCGAAATGCGGAACAGTAATTACTCTTTGAAAATTATATTTACTCTTTGAAAATGGTTTTATTGGTTGCATTGTTTCTTGAGGGTTGATAACGATAAAACGGTGGAGTGTATTGGGATGGAAAGTTAGCGGCGTATATAAAATTCTACGCGTGTGTGGGTGTTAATATTTCGCTCTGCAGCGAAAACTACAGAACGCAAACGAATGGTCTGCGTGTAATTGTTGTCAGATGTCTCCCGTTGTACACCATAGCAGTTCCATGCCGATAGCTATAAAGGGGGTGGAAGATATGGTGGTTGAAATTATTAAAAAATTCGGACTGAAGGGCAGCGATGACGTTTGCGACTGTATAGCAAGGAGGTTACATACAGCCAAACGTTATGCCACAGACCATACCTTTGATCTATGCGTGCTACAATACACTGAGCAGATTCTCTGTAAGGATAATGATACGAATAAGGAAATATAAGAATAAATAAATAAAGTAGTAAAAAGGAAATTTCTTGTAATACACCTCTTTATAAAAATCGATTTGACGTTTCGCGTTACATCAAGTGATCGCTCTGTGATATTATTACAATTATTATTGTTGAATTACGTGATTGGATTCTTCGAAACGAGTGCATTTTTACATGTGATTTGTTCTACACTACTTACTTTCCTGATAAACGGTAAGTGCATAGACTTCTGCAATCTGATAGGAATATTTTTTAGTTCCTTCAAAACCAGCCTCATAGCACACTACTGAAAGATAGCTTATCTATCACAATCAACCAACACGCGAGCGGAGCCGCGGGTTTATGCTAGTAAAAAAAAAAAAAAAAAAAAAAAAAAAAAAAAAAAAAAAAAAAAAAAAAAAAAAATTGCCTACTTCGGATGCAGCTGAAGTACTGAACTTTATTATAATAATTAAGTAGTGCAGTAACGTAACGATTGAGTTACGTCATTTAGCTACGTGGACGACGGATTGTATCACTGCAAATTCCTTAACGGGATTTTGTGAACGCCTAGACAAACCAGTACGACGAAATATGCACGTACGGTAAGGTGTTTTTGCAACAGACATAAAGGAGTGTGTTGGAGGTGTAGCCTGGCGACCTCTGGAGCTAAATTGAGCCGTTTGGCGTTTACCAACGAGCTGGGCCGGCTTGGGCCGCGGCCCCTGAATGCCCCCTGCGGATGAATCACAGCCACCAGAATAGACCGCGCCCAGCATCGGCAATTCCGCTCGCTGACAACAGCTGCCGCCGTCACTCTATTAGCTACTCCGCAGACCCCGGCGAGGTGGCGCGCTGGTTGGCAACACTGGACCCCCATTCTCGAGGGCGACTGTTCAAACCCGCCCCCGGTCATCCAGATATGAGACAACTGTGATTTCAAATGTTCAAATGTTTGTTAAGCTTAAGGGACTTAACTACGGGGTCATCAGTCCCTAAACTTACAAACTACTTATGAACTACCTACAACTAAGGACGGCACAAATATCCATGCCCGAGGGGGGATTCGAACCCCCGACCGTAGTGGCCGTGCAGACCGTGACTGAAGCGCCTCAGTCACCTCGGCCACCGCGACCGGCACTGTGATTTCCTTAAATCACTCCAGGCAAATGCTGAGATGATTCCTCTGAAACGGCACAGCTGACTTGCTTCCCTTTTCTTCCCCAATTCGAGTTTGTGCTCTAACGACCACGTTGGAGATGGGACGATATTCTTACTTCGTGACATAATACCAAAGTCGTTAAATCTCCTCACATTTAGTCATACATACAAACTTCCTTATCTGAAGATCAAAACCAACCGCAGAACGATCTGAATGCGATATCACTATGGTGTAAAAATTGAAAACTGACTCTAAATAATGAGAAGTGTGAAGTCATCCACTTGAGTACAAAAAGAAGTCCGTTAAACTTTGTTTACAAGATAAATCAATTAAAAGTAAAGGCCGTAAACTCTACCAAATACCTGGGAATTACTATTACTTCAGACCTAAACTGAAAAGAACACGTAGATAATGTCGTGGGAAACGCGAACCAGAGACTGCGTTTTATTGGCAGAACCTTTAAAACATGCAACAGAACTACTAAAGAAACTGCATACATTACACTTGTCCGTCGTTTTTTGGAGTATTGCTGCCCAGTATGAGATTCGTATCTGGTGTGTTTGACGGAGGACATCGAAAGAGTCCAAAGAAGGGAAGCTCGTTTTGTATTGTCACGATACAGGCGAGACAGCGTTACGGAAATGATACAGGATCTGGGGATGGGGCTGCGGCGTGGGCTACGTACGAAACTACAATCGCCAACATTCTCCTCCGAATGAGAAAATATATTGTTGACTCCCACTTACGTAGGTAGAAATGATCATCAGAATAAAATACGAGAAATCAGAGCTCGAACGGAGAGATTCAGGTGTTCTTTCCCCGCGCGCTATTCGAGAATGGAATGGCAAATAAAATACGAGGCACGCCCAGAAAGTAAGTTCCGCTTGGTAATACAATGAAATTGTACACATATACAGAAGAAATTTTTATTGCACAAAATTCTACAACTCTTAAACTACTTTTCCACATAACTGCCGAAATTTTGTAGGCAGTTGTCATAGCGTGCCACAAGTTTTTGCATGCATCCTTCACAGAAGGTTGCCGCCTGTGTATTCAACCATGTGGTAACAACTCTTTATCATCGTTGAAGTGTTGACCACCAAGGACAGATATTTAGGTGTAAGAAGAGATGAAACTCGCTAGGAGAGAGGTCCGAGCTGTATGGAGGATGATCAAACAGGTCCCATTGAAATTTCTGTAAGAATTGTTTGGTCACATTCGGTGTGTGAGATCAGGCATTATCGTGAAAAAAAAAAAATAAAAAATAGCTTTTGACAGAAATCCTCTTCTTACACCTAAAATCTGTCCTTGGTGGACAACACTTCAACGATGATGACTAGCTGAAAGAACGTGTTACCACATGGTTGAATACACAGGCGGCAACATTCTATGAAAAGGGCACACACCACCTTGTGCCATGCTATGAAAATTGCCTACAAAATTTCGTAAGCTATGTAGAAAAGTAGTTTAACAGTTGTAGATTTTTGTACAATCAATATCTTTTCTGTATCTGTACCCATTCGTTTTATATAACCAAACGAAAATTACTTTCTTGACGCGCCTCGTAGTATAACGGTGGTTCCATGAACCCTCTACCAGGCACTTAAATGTGATTTGCAGAGTATGACATGTAGATGTTTATTTACTGCAAATGGAAGCAAGCAGCCCCACAAGTTGCATTAAAATAAATACAGTTTAAAAGAATCAGGGAATACAGCAACCAGTCGCCTTTTTTTACGTACTTGTTCACCACGACCGGTTTCGAACAGCCTGGCAGTTTATCATCAGATTGTATACATTTTTATTGGTTGTTCATAACATTGCGGGACTCGTTTGGCTGTGGTGAGATGGAAAATGATGTATGAGCTTTGTGTTTCGCACTAAATTACGATATTTATATGTTACATCGTATTATGAAACGCTACTTACACTAGGTTCACTTTGCTGTTTGATGATCGATGGTTTTGATCCTTTTTCAGGCATTTCAGATATCTTGAAGTGCTCATTAGCTGGCCAAAACACACACTGCACCACAGCACTCGCTTTCCACATGTTTTACAAACGTAAACATATACAGCTATTTCTCAAACCACAGTTGATGCACATGTATTATTTTAAACTTATATATCAGTTATAATATCGATAGTTAAGGTGTTCATACATTTCTGTTTACATTATTTTCTAACAGCGGTGGCTTTTATATTTCTTAATACCGTAATGTTAGCACCAATATTATATTTGAACAAAAATATCCTTAGGCTGCGTTTATAAGATTGATGTACAATATATAGATGACTATTCATCCATTTTGTTGTTTACAGTAACTTAAGATTTTTGCATTTAATTATTCATTTCTTTTTATTTTAACGATTTGCAAGGAAGTGAGTTAGTTTTGGAGTAGCATTTGGTAATGGCACGAGGGGGGGGGGTGTTAGATGTTGTGTGATCTGAGTAGTATATGTGTTTGGTTTTCTCAGGCTTAAAGAGTCTTTAAATTTTTTTGTAAAATAAGTTGTTTAACAGCTCTGTTCGTTCATTTAAGATGGTGTGGGGTGCTTTATTGTTATGGATGGAAGTCTCAAATTGTTCTAAAAGGTATCACAGTCGAAGGTTTCACACTTCCAGAATGGATACAATTTTTAAATACAGTTTATCCAGATTTTGAGACATCTAAAGGTGTCTCCGTCAGAAGTATAAAATTATGTCAAATCTCCTGACTGAAAGCACTTTGGCAACCCATAGCGGCCAGCCCCTTTGCTTTAAACCCGCTAGTAATCACCTTGCATGTATTTTGATGTCACTTTATACAATTTAAGAAAAACAAGGTCTAATTTTTTACGTCACATGTGATTCATAATTTTATTCTTCTGACGAAGACGCCGTAATATGGTGTTGAAATCTGGATAAAGTGTATTTATAATAAAGTAAATTATGTTGTGAACGTGTTAATATGCAGGTATTGGAGTTTGCATGAGGTGCTCCAATAACACTTTTGTGTACTTACTCTGATCTGAAATTAATTTCCGCGGCGGATTAGCCGCGCGTGCTTGAACGCCATGTCGTAGTGCGCGCGGCAGTCCGGCGTTGGGGGTTCGAATCCTCACTCGTGCATGGATGTTCGTGCCGTCTTTAAGGTAGTTCATAAGTAGTTTGTAAGTTTAGGGACTGATGACCCCGCAGTTAAGTCCCTTAAGTCTTACAAACATTTGAACTTTTGAAATTAATTAATTTGTGTCCAGGACGTTGCTACGTAACCAACAGAAAAACTGACTTCGTTCTAGAAAACTGATGCTGTAATTTCCTGAACTTTTACTAAGCTATGCTTCGTCGACTGTGGGAACTATTGTAGCGTCTTTGGTATGACTAATACTTGGTTTTTGGATTATAAACGTAGAAACAGTTCTCATCCTCATTCATTAAAATGAAATGTCGGTAATCTTAAGGATCCAAACTTTTAAGGTTATCGGTCCCTAGACTTAAACAGCTTACACTAAAAACAACACACATGCCCGAGGGAGGACTCGAACTTTCAGTAGGAGCGGTTGCACAATCCATGACGCGGGGCACTAGATCGTGCGGCCATTCCCACACTGCCATTCATTAAACATCCCAAAAACACACATCCATCATACAAAATTTGCCAAAGTAGTCCTTGAAATCGGAATAACATTTTATTGATAGAAAGACACACATATGAAACAGATAGCTCGCTAGCTTGATGTTGGCAGAACAGCTGTGAGGGTCAAATGTTGTGGATATTAACAGCACACATGTATGTGTCGCAAGGTGGTACAGATGTAAGATTTCTGCTCTCTAGCGAGACTTCGCTTGATACAGATAAGGGAAGAAAACAAACCAAACAGATGTAAGCAGCGACAACTTTTAGGCAAATGACACCATTTGAAGTATTAAGTTAATGCATACGTTCGTACCGTAAACCCGGATTTTGAACACTCACCATTTAGTGAAAATGTCGCACGATGATGGAATGATCATAGTTCATCACATTTGACAGTTATCGAGTACAGTGACTGAGATCATTTCACCGGTTCTGACGGCCTTTAAGAACGTGGAGGACATACGTGCTACAAATATTGTGACTGCCTCCACTGCTGTCTCTCCTCCACTGGGTTGGGGATTTAGGCTGGGATAGAGTGACTAAACTACTGAGGTTATCAGTCCCCCGGTGGGGAGGGGAAGGAGTGAGGACAGGAAAGGAGGGGAGGGGGAAAGGAAATGCAGTCTGGGAAGTAAAGAAGGAAGGAAGACTGCATTAGCTCGGGGCCCCGTGCTCACCACGCACGTACTCACGAAACCGTGAGTCCCCTGGGGGCTCCTCCACTGCACCAGAATTTTGGAAATGTTCAGATTTCTCCATTCGTCACTCCATTTCCTAGCGTCCATAGCGTCATTCACTGTCTCCAAATGACCCAATTGTATAACGTTATGTCAAATAGAGCAAATGGAATACCAACACGCAAAATAAAAACGCGCGATACTTACACAGTACTTCCCCCGTCTATTGGTCTGCAAACAATATCCGTTTGATGTTCTACATCTTTCTTATGTTCACTTGTAAATTCTACTTGTTTCTTATGTTAACTGTTCTTCTACTTTCCGGTACATTCTGTCTGTGTATAAATAGCAGAGCACTCTTCCCGAGAGGCAGTTAGTGTTGCGTTAATGTTAAGTTCGTAATAAACCTGCTTTCAGTATAAGTGCTGTGTTCAGTTGTTAAGCCTGCTTCCATTTTAACGCGCCAATATTAATAGGCTATTATTCAAACAGGAAGGTACTAGGGCAGTTGTGACATTTATAAGTGGGCCGACAGTGATTGCATTAGTGCTGTGTAGTCAGAGGTGACGGGCTCTCCGTTCTATTTAGAGGCTGTGAAATGTTTATGTTACCGCTGAGTGGAGAGAGCCTCGTCGCTGTGTTACAGGAGGCCAGTTCTTGTAAGGACCGCTACGCTGCTAGACATTGAGCGCACTAATGGGCGGCGACAGATGCCACAAAAGTTCAGGGCTGACGCATTCCTCTCAAAATGAGAAGCGTCCCTTCGTTTATGGTCTTTGGTATACCAATCAATTTCGTAGTAATAGGTACTTCGCAAATACAACCTCTGACAATAAAAAGTTCGGTGACTATTCCTGTACCCTCTGCCAGGCACTTAAATGTGATTTGCAGAGTATCTATGTAGCTAGATAGACATAAATGATGAATAACAGTTACTGTCCTTTCGAAATAGTCACCCGTAACAGAGCACCGATGAGCTCTGCGATACGTGTCCTGGAAGCCTTCCTTTGGGATGGTGTTCAAAAGCCTCGTCACGATTCGTTGGCTGTCATGGCTATCGTCAAAGGTCTTTCCTTTCAAAGCGAGATTCAGACGAGGGAATCCAGTTGAAATGTTACATTATTCTGCAATCTCTCCGGCAGTCAGCCATCAATTGGCACGCAAAACAGTGAAATGGATGTGGTGGGATCAGACACGATCCTGGCATTTGGTGACGATGTTGTAAACCTTGGCGACACCCAGGAACAAGTAAGTGCTGACACTTCACGATTCCTCCGGAACACGAAACAAATAGGGCTCGCAGTGAACGAGAGTAAAACAAGATATCTCGTTGTCTCATGACTTCAATATCTTCAATCTCTTCTTTTATCCATTATTATTGACGGGCATGCTTTCGAACGAGTGACAGGATTCAAGTACTTGGGATCCATAGTGAGCTGCAAAAATGAAGTAACGAAACAGGTGCAACAACGAATAACAATCGCTAATTGCCTCTTTTTCAGCTTAATATCGCAGAAGAACAAGATTCTGTTGCACATGACACTAGTATGGCCGGTAGTGTTATACGGTTGTAAAACCTGGGCAACTTCAGCAACAACTGAAGAAGCCATCTGTGCGTTCGAGTGGAAGATATTCCGGAAAATGGAACGCCATTAATAACTTGAGTGAAGAAAAAGCTGCTAAAAGTAAGGAAGCCATTCTGTGAAATAAACGGGCACCCCATTAGAGGAAGGTGCGAAGCCTCTTTGCCATCCAGCCGTATTATCCCCCCAGTAACGGCTGTGCAAAACGACGGGTACAAGCCTGCGACGTCGGCAGTCGGTAATAGCACGGCTTCCTAAGCCGCTGCTAACACTTCGATCCACGCCCTTGATACTGTGGCGAGGTTCACGCAGTACTGCCGCAAAGACAATTACGGACTCCGTAATGCAGCCCCCAAGAAACACGCGCGGTAGAACAGCCATATTTATTTGGGAGATAACACATTGTACAAAGATCCCATGATTGAAAATACGGACTCAGGTGAAGTGAGGAAGACGATGAAATCATTATTGAAAATTGCCGCCATTGCTGGCTATAACAGCTGCAACACGCCTCCTTACTGAATCACGGACGTATTACGACAGCTGAACTGGTGTAAAATGTAAACTTTTACGGCCGGAAAAGTCAAAATTACTCAGAATTACCATGCTATTATGACGTGATCTTATGGATTTATTATGGAAACCCAACGTTTCGTCCCCGACTGCGGAGGACATTTTCAAGGGCGATCGTGGCACCTTTCATGTCCTATGCACACACTGGCTCAGTCAGTAGCGAGCCAGGGTGTGCATCGAACAACAAAAGTGCCACGATCGCCCTTGAAAATGTCCTCCACAATCGTGGACGAAACGTTGGGTTTCCATAAAAAATCCGTTAGACCACGGAATAATAGCCCGGAATTTTTTAGTAATTTTGAGCTGATGTGGTGTAATAGTAGCTGGTGTACCCCAGACCATTTGGTTCCGAATCACCGATCACATAATTTCAGTAGTCGACATACTGGGAGAACAGGGGGCAAGAGGGAGGAGAGAGGGGGAGGCAGCAATCCATTTCGATGGATGACGAAGAAGTCTTCAAGATAGCGTGGCACGACATGTCGCGCATTGTCCTACTGCAGTGTGACCGTCGCGAACTCTGATGGTATCGGAGTACAACAGCACTTGAGACATGTAATGCTGGCTGGCTGGTTAGTCTACTCCGCCAACTCATCTAAGATCTGTTTGTTTGAATTACGAGGTGTGTATTAGTGCTTTCTGCCAGAAATGGCGTTATCAGTCAATATTGATTTCATCCTAGTCCACATGGAGTTGTATTTCCTATCCTGTTTGTACATGTTGTACAGCGCATTTTCTCCCAAATAAATTTGGCTGTGATGTCTCCAGTCCCTCTTGATACTGCAAAGTGGATGGCCAGCAATGTAATATGTAAAATTACATTTAAAATCTTAATGTAAAAGCGATTAAGTAACTATTTTTTAGTCTGCGATGAGGACGAAACGTTTTTGCGAGATATACAGGGTGTTTCTCTCAGTGTGTTTGCCTCTGTAACTTATAAAATAATAGGTGACGGGAAATTTTAATGCGGTTGGTCAACACAAGAAATGTTACACTTTCTGCGGAGCTATGAACATAGTTCATTGTATCATTTTCCAAAGAGTTACACCACAAATGGAACAAAAGTTTTTCCATCGTGTATTGGATTCGTTTGAACCAGCTGCGTCCAAATCAGTTTAAACTACATTCCTATCACTGTTAGTTTGGGAGCTACAACCCTTCAAAGTACCGGGGGCCGAGGCTGCGATAGCGTAGCTGACTGGCTGCTACGCTATCGCAGCCTCCGCCCCCGGAACTTTGAAGGGTTGTAGCTCCCAAACTAACAGTGATAGGAATGTAGTTTAAATTGATTTGGACGCAGCTGGTTTCAACGAATCCAATTCACGATAGAAAAACTATTGTTCCATTTAAAAAATTATATCTTTGTGCTGTAACTCTTTGGAAAATGATACAATAAACTATGTTCATAGCTCCTCAGAAAGTGTAACATTTCTTGTGTTGACCTTCCGCATTAAAATTTCCCGTCACCTATTATTTTATAAGTGACAGAGGCAAACACACTTAGTGAAACACCCTGTATATGAGGTTTAGAATTTAAATACTGACAACACTGCTGTGGAGACTTTATGCTGTAAAATACCCTATTGTGAGTGAGAGCACATGTTGTTGACGTACCTACCGTCTACATCTACATCTACATGGGATACTCTGCAAAACACAGTGCCTGCAGAGGGTTCATCGAAACACCCCCTATTTATCTCGCATTCCATTCTCGGATAGCGCGCGGGAAGAAAGAACACCTGAATCTCTCCGTTCGAGCTCTGATTTCTCGTATTTTATTCTGATGATAATTTCTACCTATGTAAGTGGTAGTCAACAATATATTTCCGCATTAGGAGGAGAGAATGTTGGTGATTGGAGTTTCGTAAGTAGACCACGCCGCAGCGACAAGCGCCATTGTTGTAATGATTCCCATCCCAGATCCTGTATCATTTCCGTTACGCTGTCTTCCCTGTATCGTGACAATACGAAACGAGATGCCCTTGTTTGGACTCTTTCGCTGTCCTTCGTCAAACCCACACTGGGCAGCAATACTCCAAAAATGAACGGGCAAACGTAGTGTATGCAGTTTCTTTTGTAGTTCTGTTGCATCTTTTAAGGGTTCTGCCAATAAAAGGAAGTCTCTGGTTCGCCTTTCCCACGACATTATCTACGTGTTCTTTCCAGTTTAAGTCTGAGTTAATAGTAATTCCTAGGTATTTTGTGGAGTTTACGGCCTTCACTTTTGATTGATTTATATTGTAAACAAAGTTTAAGGGATTTCTTTTCGTACTCATGTGGACGACTTCACACTTCTCATAATTTAGAGTCGATTGCCAATTTTTACACGATAGTGATAACGTATTCAGATCGTTCTGCAGTTGGTTTTGACCTTCAGTTGATTTTACTGCGTCGTCTGCAAACAACCTAAGAGAACTACTTCGATTTTCCCCTAAATAGTTTATGTAAATAAGTAACAGCCGAGGACCAATAACACTACCCTGTGGAATGCCCGATACCACCTCTGTTTTAGTCGATGGCTTAGCATCGATTACTACAAACTGTGTCCTCTCTGTCAGGAAATCCCCTATCCATTCGCAAATTTGGGGCGATATACCATAACCACGCAATTTGATTAAAAGCCGTTTGTGAGGTACGGTGTCAAAAGCCTTACCCCCGAGCAAATGGACTCGCCAGTCCTACGTCACCAGCGAGCGCATAATCGAAGGAAACAGTCACTTGTGAGCGAGCGGTCCAACATAACTGTGTCTATGTTTTATAAACAGGAACAACGGTGTCGGAAGAAGACTGCATTGTATTACGATGGGTTTCGTAGGATTTGACGGAAAGGTAGAAATAGATACGTTACCATGCTGCTGACACGCTATGGGCGCGAACGAGAGGTTTTCCTAAGGCGTACCGTAACACTGGATGAGTCGCGGGCCACATCGTAAAAACTGAAACGCAAATCCAACGAATGGCGTCATTATGGGTCGCAGCGCAAGGCGAAAGTGCGCCAGAGCCCCAGTATGGTGAAAGGTACGGAGAGTCTTGTGTGTGGCAGACCCTCAGTGCATAGTGTTACTATTCCTTTTTTGGAGCATCACCTGCGGTCAGCTTAGCGAAAGAATCGGCAGCACTTTCTGCGCAACGCACCCATCATTTTGCACGACAATGCGCGGGCGCATACAGCGCAAGCTGTGGCTGCTATATTCCAACGATGGGACTTTGAAGTACTGTACCATCCACCATACTCTCCGGACTTGAGTCCTCGTGACTTTGATTTGATTCCTAGGATGCAGAAACCACTACGTGGCATTCGCTTCAGAACTATTCCAGAGTTTAGACAGATAGTAGACCGCTCCATTTGCACCATCAACAGAACAGGCTCTACTAACAGTATACTGCGCCTTCCACGTCGCTTGCAACGGGCTCTACACAACGCTGGTGGGTACTTTGAAGGGCAGTAACAGTAACAAATATATAACGCTTTTGTATCGGTTGTGAATAAATCGTTGGCACTATTTAAGTTCCAACTCTAATATACTTTTAGGGTGGCTAGGAAGTAAGGCCGAATTTGAATTTTCCGTCATTTTGTCATATGATGGTTGGCAGCCGTGGTTTTTTCATGTTTGATACCTGAGAACCTTCCCTTTGCTAGCCTAATGCCGCGGCGGAGCGGCCGAACGGCCGAGCGCATTGAGACGCTACGCTACGATGCACGTGGCCGTTCCCCGTCGGGGTTTCGAATTCCCCCTCGAGCATGGATGTTTGTGCAGTCTTTAGTATAAGCTAGTTCATAAGTAGTTTGTAAGTTTAGGGACTGATGACCCCGTATTTAAGTCCCATAAGCTCTACCAACATTTAAACAACTAGCCTTACGGCGTTTATGTGGCGAGCTTTGTTGTTTGATGTTTTTTTCGCCATTGAAATGAAGTTAACTGAATAACGTGTCCATGTGATGAAAAGTTATTACATAAACTGTAATTGTCTGACGGCAAGCGCTCTCGAACTGTGTGTGACATTAGGACGCGATACGACTCAAACAGAATTATAAGTTCGGAACTTCCTTCGGAAGTTTCAGACAACAGGACGACAGCGTTCTGTTTGAACACATTTCTGGTCATGCGTGACAGTGTTAGCGAAAGCCCCACAAAATCGGTTCCACGACGAGGTCAACAATTAATCACCGACTGTATGAAATCCTTTTAAAAGATATGAAAATGCTTTCCTATCAGAGCCTGCAGAAGAGACATTCATTTGCTCAGTGGATCTTGGCTCGAGGAGTACGTCATGACTGAGAACTGTGGAATTTGGTGTAACGAAAATCCGCGAGTGACTCTGAAAAGTGAAATGCACCCACAACGCTTGACTGTGTTGAGTGGGTTTTCGGCAGGAGGAATGATCGGCCCATATTTTTTTGAAAATGATGAGGGTGCTGTTTTCACTACGAACGTTATGGAAACATGCTTTCTGATTGGTTTTCCCCTATTATTGATGAAAACGACGATTTTTGGTTTCGACAAAATGGAGCGATATGTCACAGATCAAGTGAAACGATAGCTACGCTGAATGAAAAGTTATCTGAATAAATTTTTCACTTTGCGTGGCAACCAGAAATGGCCATCAGATCTTGTGAGATTACGTCTTGTGCCTTTTTTGTCGGGATTCAGTAATGAAGGCGAACAAACCATAAACAATTCACCAACTGAAGGATAAAATTAAAATGTAACTGATTTAGGAAACACGCAGAATATATTCCAAAGTCAAAGTCCGTTCTTAGAAAAAATGTTTATCCATTCTCAGAAAAAATGTTTCAGCGCACTATGGTGTCATTCTCAAGTGTCTAGGATTGCTAAAATATTACAATGGTTCCACCACATTAAACAGTGAAATTTACCACAAAATAAAAAAAGGAAACAATTTGAATTGTGGAACACTATATATATCAAAATGATAATGAAACCATGTGGCCTAGGTTTTCGTACAATCACCAGTAATTCATTTGGTTCATTAAATATCGTAATCTTGTGGGCATCATTGTACAGAAAGTTTTTGGACCATATTGTACAACAGTTTGAGTTCTCGAGTGGTCAGTCTTATTCAACCACTGTACAGGGGTCCCCATATATCTATCTGTAATTCAGTATTATGCAATACATTTCGAAATGAAGAGCATTTTACACTTCTTCTGAACTATAGGGCTTTAATCCCATACGTGGCTAAGTTGAAAAACAGTTACAAATCGAACTAAACTGAGAGGCTTGATGACCTGTGTTCAGCTGTGGGCATACTTGTTACAATCTTTATAGTTGGAAGAAGAGTGGCAAATATTATTTGTAACTCGCTGTTCACATTCACGGAATGTATGACATTAACTACAAAGGGGTAAAGTTGAAATGTGTACCCATCCGGGACTCGAACTCGGGTCTCCGGCTTTCTAGGCAGTAGCGCTGACCACTACACCACTAGGGGCACAGCGATCACTACAACCTGCACGGATTTACTCAAGCACGCCTCCCATCAGATACAAATTCTCAATTTTATCCCTGGCCTCTTACTCTAACGGAAATTAGTTAACAATAATTACGAGTTCTAGTGGGCAGGGTAAAGCCGAGAATTTAAAGCTGACATCAGATGTATTTGAGTAATGCAGTGCAGATGTGTTCGCTGTGTCTAGGGGTCAGGGTGTTCTTTCCAGTTTAAGTCTGAAGTAATAGTAATTCCTAGGTATTTTGTGGAGTTTACGGCCTTCACTTTTGATTGATTTATCTTGTAAACAAAGTTTAACGGATTTCTTTTCGTACTCATGTGGACGACTTCACACTTCTCATTATTTAGAGTCAATTTCCAATTTTTACACCATACTGATATCTTATTCAGATCGTTCTGCAGTTGGTTTTGATCTTCAGATGATTTTACTAGACGGTAAATGACGGCGTCATCTGCAAACAACCTAAGAGAGAAATTTCCCCCTAAATCGTTTACGTAAATAAGGAACAGCAGAGGACCAATAACACTACCCTGCAAACTGACGTCAGTTAAATAGGCCTGTAGTTTAGTGCGTTACTCCTACTGCCTTTTTTGAATATAGGTGTGACCTGTGCAACTTTCCAATCTTTTGGTACAGATCCTTCTATGAGAGAGAGGTTGTATATGGCTGTTAAGTAAGCAGCTATCGCTTCAGCATAATCAGATAGAAATCTAATGGGTATACAATCCGGACCAGAAGACTTGTTCTTGTTAAGTGATTTTAGTTGCTGCTCTACTCCGAGGATATCTACTTCTACGTTATTCATTACGGCCTCTGTTCGTAATTTGAAATCTGGAATATTGGTTTCGTCTTCTTTGGTGAATGAGTTTGTAAAAGCTATGTTTAGTAACTCTGCTTTAGTAGCGCTGTCATCGGCAGGATCGCCATTACTATCACGTAGTGAGGGTACTGTTTTTGAGTTTTGCCCCTAGTATATTTGACATAGGACCAAAATCTCTTTGGGTTTTCACTCAAATTTCGAGAAAGAGTCTGGTTGTGATAAGTATTGTGGTCATATATATATATATATATATATATATATATATATATATATATATATATATATATATATATATATAAGAGAAGTCACTTAATGTGACTGTGAAGAAAAAATTGCAATAATGTTGTATGTATGTTTTATATCAGTTTAATATTGGTCCCTACTTTTTGAACACCCTCTATTCGGTGCTGAGCAAATAATTTTGTATCAGGTAGAGCTACAATAGCCCATTTTAGAAATAAGGATATTGTTCGCGTTGTTGGTTATGAGGATCTTCCAGCGGAATGTTTGGAGGACGGCAGCCAGGCGTCTCGTAATGCGGACTGACAGCAGAATAAACTGTCACGTAGGGCTGCTACCACACGTCTCGCAGACCACTAATAAGGCGCGGTTGTTAGCGCAGACAAGGTCCCCCCGGTTGCGGGAGCTTCCGGCGCGCTCTGGGAACTTGGCCCAGTGTTGCGTGGCTCCCGACGATAACGGCAGCGGCGACCACTTCCATTCCCACGCTTCCTGCTTCCTCTGACTCTCTGCTCGCGACACTCGGCACACACTTTCGCAAAACGATTATGTTATGTCACTTTTCAGGCTTATTGCGGCTGCCCTGCCTTCTAGCAGTCTTCTCGCAGATGTCTCCTGTGGAATGTCACACACTACCGGAAATAAAAATTAGGAAACACTCCTTCACTTGATGGTCGCACTAACTCTCAAATGGAGGACATAGTAATAGGCATAGGTGGTGTGGAGAAGTACCTGAGAGAGTGGGAAACAAACTAGTCGCCAGGGTCAGATGGGGTACCAGTTCGGGTTAACATAGAGTATTCGGTGGCATTGGCCCTTTACTTAGCTTGCATTTATCGCGAATCTTTGATCCAGTATGAAGTACCGAGAGACTGGAAAAAGGCGCAGGTAACTCCCGTAACTCCCGTTCTGTATCATTAACATCAGATTTCCTTGAGACGGAAAAGCTACTGTCCATGTATCAGCATGGCTTTAGAAAGCATCGATCGTGCGAAACACAACTTGCCCTTTCTCTCATGACATCTTGCGTGCTATGGGCCGAGGGTAACAAGCAGACTGTATATTTCTCAACTTTCGAAAGGCTTTTGTCACTGTACCGCACTACAGACTGCTAACGAAGGTACGAGCTCAAGGAATAGGTATCTAAATATGTGAGTGTCTCGAAGACTGTTCGCGGATGATGCTGTCGTTTATCGGTTAATGAAGTCAACAGAGGAACAAAAGCAACTGCAAAGCGATTTAGACAAAATTTGTACATGGTGCAAAAATTGACACTAAATAAAGAAAAGTGTGAAGTAATAGACATGACCATTAAAAGAAATCCTCTGAATTTCAATGACGCGATAAGGTCGTAAATTCTACCAAATACCTAGGAGTTACAATTACGAACAGCTTAGACTGGAGAGAACACACAGAAAATATTGTGGGGAAGGCGAACCAAAGGTTACGTTTCATTGGCAGAACGCTTCGAAGGTGCAACGGGTTCACCAAAGAGACTGCATACATCACATTTGTGCGTCCTCTCCTGGAGTACTGTTGCCCATTGTGGGACCCTCACCAGGTGGGACTGACGGAAGATATTGAGAAGATTTAGAGAAAACGGCAGCTCGTTTTGTTTTATCACGTTACAGGGGGGGAAAGCGTCACGGAAATGTTGCACGAATTGGGGTGGAAATTATTAAAAGAAATACGCTATTCATTGCGGCGTGATCTGTTTGCGAAGTTTCAATCACCGACTTTTACTTCTGAATGTGAAAATATTTTGCTAGCACCCATCTACTTAGGGAGACATGACCATCCCAATAAAATAAGAGAAATCATATCGAAAACGGAACGATTTAGGTGTTCTTTCTTCCCGCAAGCTATTAGACAATGGAACGGTAGAGAAAAGTTATGAACGTGGTTAATGAACCCTCTGTCAGGCACTTAAATGATTTGCAGAGTATCTATATAGATGTAAATGAACAGAACCCAGCTCGTTGTCCTCGATGGCGAGTGTTCATACTACTGTATCGTCAGAGGTGTCCAAGGAAAGTGTGATAGGGCCAGTATTATTTTCCATCTATGTAAATGATCTGATGTACAGAAGGAGTTGCAATCTGCGGCTGTTTCCTGATGATGCTGTAGTGTACAAGAGGGTATCACGATTGAATGATTGTAGTAAGATGCAGGATGACTTGCACCAAATTTCTAGATGGTATGAGAATGGCAGCTAGCGCTAAATGTAGAAAAATGTAAGGTTATGCTGATGAGCAGTATAGACAATCCCGTAATGTTCGAATACAGCATTATTAGTTGCCTCAATTAAATACCTAGCCGTAACCTGCACAGTGATATGAAATGCAACGAGCGTATAAGGACAATCGTGGGGATGGCAAACGGTCGACTTCGGTTTATTGAGAGAATTTTGGGAAGATGTGATACGTCTGTAAAGAAGACCGCATATAAAACGCTTGTGCGACCCCGTTTTGAGTATTGCTCAAGTGTTTGGGATCCCCACCAGATCGGTTTAAAGAACACAGAGGCAGTTCAGAGGCGGGTGGCTAGGTTTGTATTTGGTAAATTCGATCAGTGCGCGAGTGTAACCGAAATGCTTCTGGAACTCAACTTGGAGTAGTTGGACGGGAGGCGACGTTCTTTTTGAGAAGCACTGTTGAAGAAATTTTGATGGCCGGAATTTGAGGCGGACTGCAGAACGATTCTACTGCCTCCAACCTACATTTAGCGAAATGACCACAGAGATAAGATTAGGGCTCGAACAAATGCATACAAGTATTCGTTTTTCCCTCGTTCTATATGGGAGTGGAGCAGTAAAACAAATAACTAGGAATGGTAGTGATTACCCTCTGCCAAGCACCTTTGAGTGGATTGCGGAGTATGCATGTAAAGGTAGATGTTCTCCCAATTAGTTACTATTTATTGTTGAAACAGTGCATATGGAGTATAAGAAATGATTACTTTTTTAGATCAATAGCACAAACAGTAATGACGTAACAGATGACCAGTGATGCTGAAACACCCGTTTATGGAAGTAACTGCAGCAAATGATTGTTTTGCCACTGATTCGTGCTGTATGGAAGTAAGTGCAGCAAATGTTTGTTTTGCAATTATGTAGTCAAACAGTAAACAAACTTTTTTTTCTATCAATTCGCAACACATTTCATTTGTTTATGATGTGGGTCCATTACCACTTCCTCCAGCAAGAGCTGACAAGTTGCAGACACTCCCGAACTTCGCTTCCATTTTCCATCGCTGCGACTTCTCTACACGGGACAGCAAGATCTGCGAAAAGTCTCTTCGAACTTCCAACGCTATCTCCTACGTCGTTTGTACACAGAATGTTTCAGAAATTAGTGCAGAGTTTTCTTGGGATGTTATATTGGATACAGACAGTAGTACAATAACTATACTAACATGGTGTAGCTGCGACGATGGACTACCTCGCAAGATTACAGGTCCGCCTGATGGTGCGATAACCAGCGGTACGTATCCGTAAGTTTGGATGCCTAGTTTGACATATTTCTACTGGTACCCGCTCCCTAACAAGGAAAACCTGTACTAGTTCCCTTTCTCTCATTCGGTTCTGTATACGTGCAGTGTACAGTGTGTACTTCGCTTCCGCCTTAACCCTCTCAGACCCAAGTTGTAGGTGATGTGACATTAATATACAGAAGGACGTTTAAGATACAAAATACATACAGTAATTCATTACAAAAAAGAAAATAAATTTATTTTCAAAAATTTGCAGAAATTTTGCACTTGGGTCTTCACTAGAATTTTTTATGATCTGCACACTCTTATAGTAACATGCCTTCGTACTGCTAGGCGTACTGGCTGATATTTATATATAAAATCATGTACTGATGGGTAGTGAGAAATAAAATGGATGGCTGGTCAAAATTAAAACAGTAAAATATTCATAAAATATTAACCACCTTAGTGCACATGTCTGGTTGAGCACCTACATGATACAGTGTCAAAACCGGTCGTCTTGGCATCTATCCTTCCATGTATACAGTAAGATCGCTCCCTGAGGTGAATAAATTGTATAATATTTCGCATAGTACAGAATGATTCAGATTCCGTGGTTGTTTCATCACAACAAAGTCATCTATATATTTTAATTATCAATACGTGTATAACAGCATCGCCTGTTGCCCAGTCCTCCTTTAGGCATTGTCCATTTTTGGCCTTACTTCATTATTGCCATGTTGAGCACAACAGTTCTTACTTGCAGTGGAATATAATGTAACTGCTGTCGTTTGTTTCTTTTGTGCTGTTAAGACAGTTTCCAATTACGGATAACTTCATAACAAGAAAAAAGAGAAAAAATCCACTTTCATTCGTCCACTAGCGTTATGATAAGTTCAAATACGCACTATTATAATAGCTTATTCATCTTTTTAAAGCAACTTAATGTTTGCAGAGGCGTCGTTATTTGGAGTGGCAATATTCCAGTATACCATAACGCCAAAAACTGGCCCACCAAAATAAAATTTTTGAAAGTTACTTACTCAAATTGTTTTTTAAAAACCTTTTTTCCGTTGATAACAATTCATATGAGAGCCACTCTTATATTTATCTAGAATTTTACAATTAACTGCTGAATAATTAGAATTAATAACGAATATGAGATTTTACTTGTGAACCTCTACAAAAACTCTGAAAAGTATCCCGACCCCAACTAAGATTACTTGCCGACCTCTGATCTAGAGGATGGATACGTTGCAATGACAGCAAGACTAAAAGAACCAATAATCTCGGAAATAAAATAAATGGCCATTAACCGATTGTAGTCTTATGCTCCCTAAATCAATATGCGGCGTATTTATGCTGATGCAAAAATTAATGCAAATTTTGCGAAAACCGAGCTACATTCGTGGCTGACATGCAGCGAGCTCGGTGACATGCAATCGTGTCGTTAGCAGTGGTCAAATAGAAAGAAACACTTCTCATACTGATAATCTGGAACAACAACTGAAGGTTCTGCTGGCGTATATTGAAACAATTTTTAAGAGATGTTTTCCTCAATTTTATATATATCCAGACTACAAATCCAAAAGTCGCGGGTTAGATCCCCGCCAGGTCCTAGGATTTTTATCTGTCACTTTCCACTTCTTTCACCTCTGGCAGTATTGCTCATGTGAAAAATACCGAGTAGCACCGTGGTTCGGAACCCACGTTAAACTGTAGGTCCCCCTATAACTGGCTGGGTAAGTCAGTTCGAAGGTCGGAGGAAGGCAACGGCATACCACCTCCAAACAGGACCGTGCCTAGTAAAGCACTGTGGTGTTAAAACTAATTTTCGGATTGTTGACTGCTTTACCTTTAGTATTTGTAAGCAGGTCTAACAAACGCAAACTATCTACATAAATGTATTTTGTAAATAATGAAATGCCAAGATCGCGGTATTTCGTCTTTATTTATGAGCGACGACCGGTTTCGATGTACACAGACATCATCTTCTGGTCTCTGCACTAAATAGTAACATTATTACATGAACACACATCGAAACCGGTCGTCTCTCATAAATAAAGACGAAATGCCGCGATCTTGGCATTTCATTACTTACAAAATATATTTATAAGATCTGCAACCAGTCGCCTTTTGTTTCTTCTTAATGAAGATTTATTTAGACCATTACCGGTTTCAAGCTGCCTAGCAGCTCATCTTCAGATGGTATACAATTATTACAAGTTACATTTGAATAGTTATGCACTTTACATGTAGTTTGTCCATATTTGGTCCGCTTATTGATAGGATATCAGAACACTTCCTTTCCATCATCACGCCACAACAAATCCCACGACTTTTAGGTGGTAAAATTAATAAATATTTCACACACATTACGACTTTATAGCCACATTGGCTATAAAGTCGTAATGTGTGTGAAATATTTATTAATTTTACCACCTAAAAGTCGTGGGATTTGTTGTGGCGTGATGATGGAAAGGAAGTGTTCTGATATCCTATCAATAAGCGGACCAAATATGGACAAACTACATGTAAAGTGCATAACTATTCAAATGTAACTTGTAATAATTGTATACCATCTGAAGATGAGCTGCTAGGCAGCTTGAAACCGGTAATGGTCTAAATAAATCTTCATTAAGAAGAAACAAAAGGCGACTGGTTGCAGTAATTTCTGAAACCTATTTCAATAAACAGTCGCAGGTTCCTACACAATGGATAAAAGTTTCATTTATAAGATCGCTCCCTGCCATGAGCAAATTGTATATCTACATAAAATATAAATATGTTAAATTTGTGCTAAGAAGAAATGGAAAACACGAGCCCTTGTAAATTTCTGTTTAACCATTCGGACCCCCGCTTTGACAGTATCCTGGCTACGCCACTGCGTGAGGCGGCGGAGCGCGGTGGCGGCGTGGCGGCGGTGTGGGTAGCGCAAGATGGCGGCGGTCGGTGTGTCTGGCCCTCTAGGCTGCGGCTTGCGGAGGTCGGCGCCGGCAGAGCTGGGCGTTATCGAGCGGCGGTGGCGACCTGCCCCAGGCGGGCGCGCCTGCCCCGCCACCGAACACCACCGCGATGGCCGCCTGCCTGCCGCGCCAACACCGGTAGTACGAGCCGCCGCTGTCTGCGCTACCGTCATTAATCACCACCTGTCCTTTTTATTAGCTCTCTGTCCGGGATACTCGTGAATTTTCACATTATCCTCATTTTTCGCAAAGTTGAGCGTAATAAAATTTTATTCTCCCCCTTTACAGGGGCTCCCAAAACCGGATTTCGTAAACCGAATTTCCAATTCCGGCGAGTTAGTGTTCTGCGCTCTCACCTGAAAATGGCAGCCAGTTGGTCTGCTGAAATATCGTGTCTGGTTGACGACGGTATCCGGCTGCATACCCGAGATAAATATTATCAGTTACTACGCCGGGAAAGTCTACGCAACCACACTGCAAAATCGATTCTGGAAATCCACCTTTGTAAAACGGTTTTCCAGTTCCACAATCGATTTTCGTGTTCATGTAAACGTAACCGATTTTCAAACGTTCTCGGCTTGTCAGATTGTGTTTTCTTGTTAAGAATTCTCGGCACATATGGACAGAGTGACATTTTTTACCGTGAAATAAAAATACAAATAATATAGTGAGCATGAATAAGTGTATTTAAGTAAACAAAAATAGCGACTAAATCAGGAACTGAATCGGCTGTTTTTCAGCGGACATTTTAAATGGGCTAGGAAATCCGATTCAGGCTATATCATGTAAACACGACAGCGAAAAATGGTTTACGAAAATCGGTTTTCGTCTTCTTGGAAGATGTGTTGCATGTAAACGTAGTGATTTATAATTTAATTTTGTCCATTATTGTCAATGATGTTCCGTGACTGTTGTACTAAAATAAAATGAATTCGCCTTCGCTCACAAAATTGTGTTTCATTTGTACACAATGGATTTCGAGCCCGGAGGGTTCATCAGCAGGTAGCTCTATGATTTTTTATGCATGTCCAAAGGTCTGGGCTTATATAAAAGTGGTGTACAAATAAGTCTTGCGCAGTATGATAATTGGACTCCATTTGTATATATAAATAATCACCAACACAAAACCTCTCATCTGGCAACACATCGTGAAATAACAACTCAAAGACTTATAAGCTGAATGCCCTCTTTTATATACGATTGCATCTGGTCACCCTACTCATTGGGCAGTCTAAGCAACAGCCTACGAGGCCAGTATCGCCTACTATCCCCCCGCATCCAGATTTTTTAAAATGAAAATTACATTTGAATACTTGTACGTAACACACCCTCAATGACAATATTATTGCCTTGCATTTTTATTTCATTTTTCATCACCATATTTGAGTACATTTTGGAAGCCACTTCAAATCATTGCAGAATAATTTTATTTGTCACGAACAACAATTTACGGCATGAAATTCAATCACTACATCACACAACCAACAGAAAAAAAAGAAAAAAAAAAAAAAAAAAAAAGAAACGAGCAGATCACGAATTTACAGTTACATGCCAAAAAAGCAAAGATAGGCTACTGGGTTGGCCAAATGTTCAAATGTTTGTACAGCTTAAGGGACTTAACTAACGAGGTCATTAATCCCTAAACTTACAAAATACTTACGAACTATCTTATACTAAAGACGGCATTAACATCCATGCCCGACGGGGGATTGGAACCCCCGACGGGGAACGGCCTCGCGCATCGTTGCGTAGCGCCTCAATGCGCTTGGTCGCTCCGCCGCGGCCAAACAGGCCAAAATTTCAAAACTCTTTTCAAAGAACACTTCAGTCGTTTCAGGCTAGACTAAAGCAATATATATGAAATAAGACACAGCTCTGCAATAGATTTTGACCTTGCAGTATTGCACACTTGCGAAAAGAGCTGCAAAATGCACTTCATGAAGAAAATGGAAATCATCCATATAAAAAGAGCGAGGGTAATGAGCTCCTAAACGAAAAGACGAAGTTCAACAATTTCTATTTCTACAATAATTTTAGATCTACTTCTTTACTGTTCAAATAAACATTTGCGCATGTATCCAGTGCCCTAAAACACCTATGTCATTCTTCAGGGCAAAGTTTTTTCTGCCGTATAGAAAATAAATGCACCACAACATTTCATTACATAACTAATCTCGTCAGTAAAGTGACAGCAAGGCTAACGGAAGACATTCCAAGCCACTCAAAAATCTATATATCGATATTGTAAACGAAACAAGACTTGTTTCGTTCAGAGAAATAACTGTGATAGCAGTGAAATGGCCATGCTGTTTCAAGCAGCAGCTGTGATTACAATGAAATCGTCTGTTACAGAGTTGTGTTTTGAGGCTAACAAGTCCAGAACAAAAATGGTGTTACATTCAGATACCAGAAGCAGAAAGCTATTCAACAAGAATAAAGTCAGTTTGTAACGCAACAACACAGTGACCAACGCCACTGATGACGTATGTAAACGCAGTTGCGATGCATAATATGAAAAATGTGTGTAACCTGTTTATTATATGTTTATTGTATATAAATTGAATGATTATTCTATGTGAAGGATTTCTGTGCAGCACAAATGTTAAAATGATTAAGTACTGTATAGAAGAGAATATTGTAACGTGTTGTAGTAGACACGTTGGCTCAGCGAGGGCATTATTATAGCCGAGCGCAGTGTGTGGCGCTAGGCGCGAGAGAGTCGGTGTTGAGCTTTCGCAGTGAGTGGTAGCAAAGCTGGACAGCAGCTGCAGCCCGTAGTAGCGTGGTATTCTATTACGTGTTGCTACATGCAACAGTCTGAGCAAGTGGCCATTGGCAAAATAATCGGCTTGGCCACAGCGCCACAGCATCAAGAGGAATATTGAAGAGAGGAACGCTGTGGGCCTAATGCAGATAATATTTCGTCCTCAAGAAGTTACCAACCTTGCCAAAATTATTAAGTACAAATGTTCGTATAGCTTATGGGACTTAACTACAGGGTCATCAGTCCCTAAACTTACAAACTACTTATGAACTAGCTAAGGACGGTACAAATATCCATGCCCGAGGGGGGATTCGAACCCCCGACCGTAGTGGCCGTGCAGACCGTGACTGACGCGCCGCAGTCCCCTCGGCCACCGCGGCCGGCTTATTAAGTACCAGCAACAATTGCCAGCTTCGCCGCACCGTCGCTGCAAAGTAAGATCTCAGCAATTTACCGGCTAAGCCAACGTTTAGTTTTGCTGAAAGTCAGTAGTGAACCAGGTTGCAATTACTTAGCGTCAACAAAGTTATTAACCCGAGACACTACCAAGTAGGTTCCTTTTCCGCTACCTTTAATTTTCCGAGGCTCAACATGAACCATAAGAACTGTTTAAAATAAAAGAAACAAAGTATTTAAATCAGTAAAAAGTAATTTGCACCAGCAGTAAGTTTGCTAATTTAAATTGATAGCAATTGCTATTTATTAATAACGAGAGCATTGAGTAAGATCTGAATGATAGAAAATAGTAATTATTAACTGTGATTTAATTTGTCAGTCTATGAGTACTAAAAAGTTACATTGTAAAGTTCAGTTTATGGCTTCTAACGTGCAGTTTAATTGAGTAATTATTAGGTGCTCCTTGATAAGCAATTTTGTTGTTAACGTTAGGAAACTATATATCGGAAACCATTTTAATTAAGTTGTTGCAGAAAGAGTAAACTGCTTAATATTGTAATCAGTAATTTTGCGTAACCATCCAAACAGTCATTATGGACAAAATACAATTACGACAGTCTGTATTATCATTGATGATCAAAGTACAGTTAAATATCATTGCAAGCATTGATGGTTTAATTTATTATGTAGAAGTTACGCATGCAAAATTTTATTACGATAACTTTCCAGCTCATTAGAATAATTTTCATTGATTGTTTGCTATTGTGTAAGTGGATTGAATTTAGTGATTCTACATTGCTCTGTTTCCTGGTATCGTGACTGTGCTCGCTTAATCTGCAGTCTGTGTGCGATTTGTTTCCTAAATAGCCAATCAGTAATTATTGCTACTGCATACAGAATTTCCTTCAATTTCAACGGACATGGATATTTGTGCCGTCCTTAGTATAAGGTATTTGATAAGTAGTTTGTAAGTTTAGGGACTGATGACCCCGTAGTTAAGTCCCATAAGCTTAACAAACTTTTGAACATTTTGGAAATGGCGTGATAAGTATCGTTTGTGTGTGTGTAACCTCCACTACGCTATCGGTTTCACCTCCGACAGCTTAATACGGGTAATTGTTTCGTTAGGCACACGGGTCATTCTAAAGCTGTCGGTAGCGTAGGCCGGTAAGGTTACAAACTGATATACAAACTTTTACAATTGAACATTAAAAAGACATCACCTCACATAGGTTATCTTCTTGTTTTCACCGATTTATTGCTGCACAAAACAAGATTTTGATGGTTTATTTTCGTTAAAAGAAATGCCACCAGCTGTCTTTTAACGAAAATAAACCGTCAATTTACGCTACAGCTGCAGTTTGTATCCGACATGGATATTTTGAAAAAAGAAAAAAAAATGCAAGATTTTTGCTCATTTAAATTATACACATACATTCTTGTATTTTTTGTAATGCCATAACAATCTGAAGATGAGGCGCAGCCTGGAAACATGTAGCAAAATAAACTATTTTTACATATGTAACAAATTTGTGACTCGTAGGGGTAATCTGTTACATTTTTTTTAATCGCGGCGATATTAATGTCGAATAATCAGACGAGGATACGGTAAAAGCATCTATTTTAAAGCAACGCAGTTAAAATAATCTGTGCTTTCTGGTACATGTAATTTATTCTACGGCCACGTCACTTTCATAAGGATGGGAGTATTCGTACGGAAAGGGGATTGCGACAATCCCCGATTCGTTGTACACGTATATTAGCAAGACTTTGGAAAACCTACAGTTCTTTAACTTTCACTTTGTTCTGTAGTTCCAATTTGTGAATATTCCGGCCTTTAATTAAATTTTAAAAGTTTTGCTTTGATGTGTTTGAGGTGTTTAAACTCGGAAAAGTGTTGCTGGGGCTAATCTATAGCTGTGCTGTTGCATTGTCCTGCTGGAATTCTCCACCGAGTCCAGGTGACCAGCGAGGACGTGTACGCACGGGTCAGCTGTCGGAGTCGTTTGTAGACTTATCAAGAATCCAGTATCACTCCAACTGCACGCGCCACACCCCATTACAACGCCCCCACCAGAGTCTCCATACCCGTACACGTCCATCCGCGCGATACGATTGTAAACGAGATTCGTCAGACCAGACAACGTGTTTCCAGACAGCAACAGTCCAGTGTCGGTGTTGACGGGCCCAGACGAGGCGTAGTAAGATTTCGTGTCGTGTGGTAGCAGGGGTAGAAGAGGGCGTCTTAGTCTCCGAAAGCCCACATCTGACACATGTTGAAGATCCAGTATTGAAATCCACAGCAATTTGCCGATGGTTGCACTCTTTTCTTACATTTGAAGTTTTACCGGATTCCCGAAATTCACTGTGCACTCGTGAAATGGTCGAACGGTCAAATCCCCACCTCATGGCTACCTCGGAGATGCTTTTTCCCACCTCTCGTGCGCCGAGTATAACACTTCAATCGTGATTGTAGGAGCAGTATGCGTTCTAACACACGCGCGAGACACCTGACGTCTTATACAGGGGTTGCTTAGCGCAGTGCCGTCCTCGGTTTACAGATCCCTGTGTTTGCATACGCATACAAGTTCTTTGGTTTCTAGCATGAGAATAAAACGTTGTGGCATAATTACAAAGCAAACAGCCCACAACTTTTGGAGATAAACGGTATTGAACAAATAATTACATTTTTATTTACATAAATTTCATCACGATTTATTCACGAATCTTCATCTTCGTGATATTTTTGTAAACATTACCTTGATCTTAGCGCACCGTATTATTTCACACACTTGTGTTGATTAGTGATCAGGAAGTATAGGTAACATTGACACTCTACACTGTTCTTTTTAATTATTATTTCTTTATTGTATTTTAATGCCCCGTGGGGCAGGCTGGCGACAGCCTCGTACGTTGCTCTTCAGCCCAGTGTAAAAATGTGTCTGACAGGCGGTAATGGTGGTTTAAAACATGATATAAAAATGTTGAAATTAGCAATAAAAATAAGATAAAATTTTTGAATTTAACAATAAAAACAAGATAAAATTGGCGAATTAAAAACAATGAAAGGAACCTTTGGAATACACATAGTCAGTAATAAAAACTGTTACGGTGGCTGAAAAAACACTGATTTTGCACAGTGAATGCTGACGATAACAGAGAGACAATTAAAACATATTGCAACACAATGCTATGCCTATGCGGCGGTTGCTGAAGTCTTAAAATCACGCTCATCATTTGACACTGAGACAACACTTTAGAACGGAGCACTGTTATAAACACTGGTAAACGGCAAAGCACTGAGGGGGAGAGGGGACGGTGGCCGAGGGGACTGAGGCGCTTCAGTCACGGTCTGCACGGCCACTACGGTCGGAGGTTCGAATCCCCCCTCGGGCATGGATATTTGTGCCGTCCTTAGTTGTAGCTAGTTCATAAGTAGTTTGTAAGTTTAGGGACTGATGACTCCGTAGTTAAGTCCCATAGACTCTACTAACATTTGAACATTTGGGAGAGGGGAAGAATGGTGGCGCTGACGGTGTTGGGGGGAGAGGGGAAGGGCGGGGTAGTGGGAAAGGAATACGTAAGAACTCCGAGTGAGGGGAACGGAGATCCAAGCGGGGGAGGGAAGGGTGGGTAGTGAATGGGGGCACATAATATAGGGGGAGGGGAGGGATTAGGGCAGATATGCTGGGTAAGTATCAGGACGGAGGGCGTCATCAGGGAGAGGCGGGTGGCGAGTGGATGTGGAGAGTGTTAAGGTGTAGGGAGGGAGGGATATGCTGGTACCGGCGTGGAGAGGCCGGGGATCAGCAGGATGGGGGAGAGACAACGGGGTGACGGGATTCAATTTTGCGGGTGGTGTAGAGGATACGGAGATGCTCGGGGAACTTCAGAAGGCGAGGGAAAGGCGTGAGATCGTAGAGGATCCGTGTGGCGGAAGGGAGGCGGATGCAGTAAGCAAGGTGGAAGGCATGGCGTTCTAGGAGGAATTTATAATAGGTGCGGATATCCAAGCGAGGTGGAAACTGCAGAGGATGAAATAAATTGCAATTTGCGATCAGTTATGGCTTCACTGTAGTAGATTTAGTTGGAATACCCAAGTGCGGCGAATGAAAATTTGTGCCCGGCCGGGATTCGAACCCGGGATCTCCTGCTTACTAGGCAGACGCGTTGACCGCCACCAAGAACACAGTGACCAGCCCGACTGCAGAGGACTCTTCCCTGCACGTCTCCCGCCACAGCCAAATCTCCATTCGCCACGCTGTCTCTTTCCTATTATCACAGCCTATTTGTTCTGTAATGCTCGCAGCCACAATACTGTATTCCAGCATCAGGGAGAACAGACCATGAGGTATCGAGAAACAATTACTTGTCGTCAGGAGCTTGTAAAAACGCGTCTTCCTAGTAAGCAGGAGATCCCGGGTTCGAATCCCGGCCGGGCACAAATTTTCATTCGCTGCACTTGGGTATTCTATCTAAACCTAGTACAGTGAAGCTGTAACAGATCGCAAATTGCGATTTATTTCATTAAATAAACGCTGTAACGTCGTCAAAATATATATAACTGCAGAGGATGTGATGCATCAAGGAACGATAGGTGTACAGGAGCTTGAGGTGGTTGATTTGTGTGAGGGCTTTTTGACGGACTGTTTGAAGGTGAGGGTTCCAGAAAAGGGAGCGATCCAGGGTGAGGCCAAGGTATTTGAGGGTAGAGGTTTGGAGGATGGGACGGTCTTGGAGTGGGAGGCCGCGGGTACGGAAGGATGGGTGGTACGACGTATAATGACTGCCTGAGTGTACACTGTGGATGTCGCCGGATATGAGCCCCGCAGAGAGGATACACAGCGAGGGGAACCCAGAGGAAATGCTGTGCAGCAGGTGTTGAGCGGCCCTCATTAAGAAGGAAGCCGTATTTGCATGAGAATCGCGCGAAACATTGTTCTCTTCCTTAGCGTACAGAGGATCAGCATGTGGTTGGAAGTGGCGTAGCCGCCAAAGCAACCGACACGCACGCACGAGGAAGGATGGGGAACCGGACACCGGAACCACATGCCGCGCCGAGCCGAGCCCAGCCGAGCGCATCATCCGTTTGCCGCAAAAAAAAAAAAAAAAAAAAGAAAAAAAAAAAGAAAAAAAAAATTAAAATAAAGAAAAGAAATCTCATACCATCGCAACTTTTTACAGCTACGGTTATAAAACAGCAAATGTATAATAGTATATACGTGTATATAAATAAATATACATACAGTTACACGCTTTAGATTTTCTATTTTTTTTTGTTATTTGTTGCATTACTGTAGAATTGCTTTCACAGTTTGCCATTTGCAACCATATGGAGCTAAAAATTTGAAACTTGTCATTTTTATAGCAATTAGTCTAAACTACCACCTCCCAAAATATTTACTGTTCCTCCTCTAACACACGATATATTCCTAGTTCAGATAATTTAGGTGCAAAAACGAACACCCACGTTCAGTTGAAACAGAGCGCCGCTACCACGCGTCGTACCGAGTACGTCAACGACGGCTTACGAGGGCGCTATGAGGATCGACTTCTGTGTGTCTCTGCTCACTTGCCATGGCTCTTCGCTGTGTGATTATTTAGAGACACTTCTTTTGCTAGCCAGGAGACACACTCTAAATTGCATTGGATTAGGAGGTTGGTTGCATCATGTAGAACAATGTTACTAAAAGATTAGTAACAATGCTTTATATAGTGAGAATATAAAGTTACTTAAGTGTAGTAAGTGGAGTAATATTTCTGTACTCAGTTTGTTGCAGCGTTGTGTATAATATATATCATCGTAGCTTCAAGAAACAAAAAAATACGTACAAAAGATTCATATTCTAGCATATAAACACGTATACCCAAATAAGTGACGGAAGTGAGCTATTAATGGAATGTTATAGTGTTCATGTGTCTGTCTATAGTACGGGGACGCTTGGCTGAATGATAATGTAGTCTTTAGATTATTGTCTGCTTAATTCCTACAGTAAATGAAATAAAGCAAGCACTGATCTTTGTGTCATTGTGAAAAGTGTGTAAAAATTCATCAACATCGTAATAAAAGTGGAGATAGGGTGTCGAAGTCTGTAGCACCTACCCGCTGCCGCTGCGCACCGCGGGAGATTTTGTTACAAGTACTTTGCCTACTGCCTTCCCTCACGTGCAAGCTGAAGTTGACAAAGTTTCATCGCAGTCTGATGAAGAGTATGGAAGCACATGAAATACATTCATTTTTATAAGTACTTTTTTTTCAGTTCTTTTCTCTATAATGATCTGCCTTGAGAGTAACTCGATTTTATTTACTAATTAGTGAGACTCATATTTTCGCGATATGAAAGTTAACTAGCAAATATTAAAAATAAATGGTTGTTACGATTTATCCTGTTGTGATCTATGGTTTAAAATGATCAGATTAGGGTTGTAGTTAATTAAAACATTTGTTTTGCAATCAAGTAGAGACTTTTAAGTGAGCGTGTTTTAATCTGTCAAGAGATTATATTGCATTAAGGTAGAATAAACTAGGCTTTACCAATCCAAAAGAATATTAATTTAGAAGACTAATATTTACATCCTACAAATACAGCAGGAGCATCCAATGTAGTTAGACAAACAGCTCCTCTGAAAGCACAGTTTTATTTCTGCCCGCAGACGCTCGCACCCTCTTCAGGCAGAAGTTATTTGTCGATCTTGTACACAGTAGAAAGGGCACGGCCTCATTCCTGCTGTTGTACAGCAAGACTCCTCAGTGGGTCCCTTCTGTGCGACAGCCCGACCCAGACGGGCAGCGCGGCCGGATGTGGTGGCGATTATATAGCCGGCCAGCCTATCAGCGGCGCAGCGTCCGCTTTTCGGGGAAAGCCCGCGCCTGCAGAAGACACAGGCTGGCACCAGGCTCCATAGACAATCGGCGATTGCAGTAGCGGAAGGACAGGCCACACAGCAGCCAATCACTGACAACTGTTGGACAAATACAGTTAAGCAGCCGTGCCACAAGCCAGTTACAGTAATCAACCTGCAGGTTGGTAAGCCGCTGTTGGGAATTGTATGTACAACCTCTGAGACTACACAGTTCTATAGCCTTTCAACCAGGTCTCGGAAGGAAGGAAAGAAAATTTGTGTTGAACGTCCCGCCGACATTAGAGACGGTCAGTAACTCGGCATAACGTGTGTAGCGATACAAGCCTCCCTTACAGCTATCAACATTGATTGCGAAAGTTTTCCAGGCGTAATGATTGTACTCAGGTTTGCAGCCGGGTACTAAAGTCAACTATACTCCGTTCACCGAAACGAGAGAACAGACTGTAAACACAGCACAGCGCGTGACCAGGGGTAGAGAAAACAGGGAGGGGCGTTCGCCCAATGTCGCCGCATCCGTGTCAGGTGTGAAGCGTGTGAGTGTATTTTGAGGGGTGATATTAGAGGCTGGCTAGAAATCTCATCTTAAAGGACCAGTATAAGCATTAAGCTTTCATATTCGATCTCATTTTCTCTTGCATGTCCGTACCTCGCAAGTGTAAAGTCATTATGTCATCCTAGATTTTGAATCCACGCAAGAAGCGATTAAAGAAGAAATCATTATCTCCTTAATATGTATAAAACTGAGCTGTTGTGTCCAGAACAATAAATGACAGATATTATTAAAAAAAAAAAAAAAAAAAACAGCTGCCCCTACGGGTGTTGATGGTTGCTCGGTTTGTAATATGATAACTGATTACAAGGCCACGCCAGCCGCAGTGGCCGAGCGTTCTGCGACGCGCCAGTCACAGTCTGCACGGCCGCTACGGTCGGGGGTTCGAATCCGATGTTTGTGCCGTCTTAAGTATAAGGTAGTTTGTAAGTTTAGAGACTGATGACCCCGCAGTTAAGTCCCTTAAGCTTAACAAACATTTGAATTTTTACAAGGCCACACACTCTTTCAAGTCACCAAAAAATCATCACGACAGAAGCTTACAGAAAGTGTTGATGACTTTCACATACATGTGATACGAGCGAAAGTACGTGATTTGTTCCTTTGTTGACATAGTTCTTACTGTCGTAAACGAAAATGGAGAGTTGGGCAATTTTCGGAGGTCCTATGAATTAGTAAAAGAAATGAATATTGAATATCTGAGGCGTCTAATATCACTGTTATATAGCATAACACACAGCCGCTTTACACCTGATACAGAGACTTTAATTCCAAATTATTAACTTATCCATCTACAGCCGTAAAGTTTAAGTTCTATTATTTAACGATCGGTTTCAGTATTGCATTAATACCATCCTCAGGCCCTATACAAATTAGTGTTGTATCCATAACATCATGCTGTACGTACGTCACACAAAATATAAAGAAAAATTAATGTAATACCGAAACCAGTCGTTAAATAAAACAACGTAGACTTTACGGCTGTTGATGGCTAAGTTAATAATTTGGAATTAAACTGGACCAATAGCCGCAGTCCCTATTCGATTACTACATGGAACTACATCGATTGATACATAGGTAGCGACATTGAGCGAGCGGCTCGTTTTTGTTCACCCCTGGTCACGAGCCCCGGTCTGTTCAAATGTTCAAATGTTTGTAGAACTTATGGGACTTAACTACGGGGTCATCACTCCCTAAGCTTACAAACTACTTATGAAGTAGCTAAGACTAAGGACAGCACAAAATATCCATGCCCGAGGGGGGATTCGAACCCCCGACCGTAGTGGCCGTGCAGACCGTGACTAGACTGCCTCAGTCCCCTCGGCCCGGTCTGTTTACAGTCTGTCTCTCGTTCGGTGAACGGAGTATACTCACGATATTTCAGCGGCGCAACTGCTCGCCATCCTCAGGTGGGCGTGCTGGTACACAATCTCGCCGGAACTTAGTTCTCAGTGCGATAGGCGGCTCCTTTATACATCGCGAAAGACCCACAGCGCGTACGCAAGAAGTAACAAAAAATGTTTGTAAATGTAACGGACTTAACTGCTTGGTCATTAATCCATAGCTTACAAACTACTTAAACTCATGCCCGAGGGGGATCTCGAACCACCACCACCTAGAGAGAAGGCCGCGGCGCTCTCGTGTGACGTCAGACAGAGTAGGAACATCGGATTGAGCAGGTTAGTAACGTATCACGTGACTTACCACAAGCGGAAGTGACCTACCGAAGTAGGTTTTATTTACCATTGAGCTCAGTGCTTTTGGCGCGTACTTGTTTCTTAACTTAAATAAATAAACCGAAAAAATGAAGAATGGATTCAGACAAAACATTGGAAGACTTAAGGGAATTCTGAAAACACATAAGATTAACAAATTTTCCAAGTTCATTGTGCATCAGAAACCAAAAAGATTTTAGATGTTAAGCGTTCCGTAAGTTTTGGACCGTATCAAGGCTGTATAATGTTTCGTTTAGTGTAATATTGGGAAATGTTACTTAGTGCGAATTAATTCCCTGTTTGTTGCGTTGGGAAATTGTTTGCTTTTTGTAGGGAATTCGATTTGCTTTTGAAGGGCGAAGTGACAAATTTCGTAGCCTGTGGCGAGGAACAGTGCGAGGGGCTTGTGCGGAAAACTAAGACCTGTGATTACCCTTTCCAGTTATATTTGCAGGTGCAGGAAGAGGACGAAAGTAACAAATTTACTTGTCGGACAAGGTTACACACAGGAATCTATCAACCATAGAGCAGGAACAGTTAATTATTTACTTCATGGTCAGCGCAAAAATGTAGTCCAGTGTTTCTATAGGATTCGATTTTCAAATAATATAAGCTGAATGCTATAGAACTACGAGAATACTTTTTGGTGCTGAACATGAAGTAAATAATACATGCTGTTACTGCTCAGTAGTTCTTGTATATACCCTTGGCCGCTCAGTAGCTAGCAAAAAGAATTCTCTACAAAACGGCAAACAATTTTCCAACTCACTCAAACAGGGAATTAACTCACACCAAGTAAGAGTGCATGTAAGCCGAAAATGACGGGAAAAGACAAGGCACTACACCGCCTCATATTCAAACACAGGACAACGATGGTCTATCAATATCTACTTCGCGGATATGAGCTGAACATATACAGCTGTATTTAGACGAAGTGCTGGCTTCACTTTTTCGCGTGCAGGTTGTCTCCCTTTATTCTACCCTCGTTTGTATGAACACCGACGCTTCCATTCAACTTCCGGTTTCGATGTGTCACGTGATACATTTGTACGCTACTCAATCCGATATTCCTGCGACCATATCTGACTGGCTCGCTGCTTCAGCATAGTGGGCCGTGCCCCAGCGGCTACCCAGTCAGCTATGCGCACGCAACCTACTCTGCCTGACGTCACACGAGAGCACCGCGGCCTTCTCTCTAGGTGGTGTTGCTCGAACCCCCGACGACGAATGGCACCGCAGCACGGCGCCTAGTACCACAGAGTAACATATTTGTCGTTGCCAGTACGCACGGCTAATCCGCCGCGGCGAAGAAGTAACCTTGGCTGCCCTGTGGCGCACAATCCTCTGGTGGTCGAAACCGGCGAAATCGATAATCGATGAGGAGAAAGTATTACTCAACTGACTGAGGCAGCAACCGTTGTTTTTTCAACATCTGATAACACATATAAGTCCCTTGTCAATGTCGAAATCCTATATTGGTCAGAAGATCACACACGTTTGCTCCTGCCGGAGAAGTCAGCGATTGCTGAGCACTGTCTTTCTGAGTACCAGGTAGTACTAGGCCAGACGTTTTACGGACGCAAGATCTGAAGATGATCCAAGTGATAGAAACATGTAATTAAAGAAATATATTGCAACTCTTGACGGAAATAAACACATTTGAAATAGAATGTTATATAACGAAACTCACATGGTAGCTTCGGCATGTCGCTACTGGGACAGTCTCTTGCAAGAATCCATAGAGATCCGATTATCTGACAGTCTTATTAACAGAGTCAAGGGCTATCTACTAAGTAAAACAGATGTGTTGTCAGATGTTAAAAAACAACGGTTTGTGCGTCATTCATTTGAATAATACTTCTTTATCATCGATTTCGCCGGATTCTACCACCGGAGCGCAGTATGTCTTGTGCGCGTCAGGGCAGCCACGGTTACTCCTTGCGCACGCGCTGTGGGTCTTTCGCGATGTCTAAAGGCGCCGCCTATCGCACTGGGGACTCAATTCCGATGAGACTGTTTACCAGCAAACTCACCCGATAATGGCGGGCAGTTTGCGCCGCTGAAATATCGTGTCTAGTTCCCTTTAATACCCGGCTGCAAACCCGAGAAGATTACATAGTTAAACGACTGAAAATTTTTGACAACGTGGTTAGGAGAAAATGCTATTCATACTTAAAGGCAAAGCAGGCAACAATCCGAAGATTGGTTTAAACATCACAGAGCTTTAGCAGACACGGTCCTGTCTGGAGGTGGTATGCCCTTGCCTTCCTACGACCCTCGAACTGACTTACCAAGCCAGTTATTGCGGGACCTACAGTTTAACGTGGGCTCCTAACCACGGTGCTATTCGATATTTTTCACATCAGCAACATTGCCAGAGGTGAAAGAAGTGGAAAGTAACAGATAAAAATCTTAGAACCTGACGGGGATCTAACCCACAACCTCTGGATGCATAGTCTGGCACTGTACCACTGTGCTCCCGAGCCACACAATTAATTAATTATTAAATCACAGTTCCAATTAATAATTTATTAAAACTTGCTGAACTCGACCACATTTCGCTGTACCTCAGACTCATTTAGTCGGCCCCTGTATTCTAGCGGACAGCGTGGGGTTGCCATGCAGGGACCCGGGTTCGATTTCCGGTCGGTCGGAAATTTTCTCCGTCGTTGTCCTCGTCATCATTTCATCATCATTGACACGCAAGTCACTGAAGTGGCGTCAGCTAAAAAGACTTTCACCAGGCAAGCTGAACACGGTCCCAGTTGGTGTACTGCATACACTACGCTTATCCGTTCTTTTTGAGTATATTGCTGCCCAGTGGGGGATCCTCATCAGGTGGGTTTGACGGAGGACATCGAAAGAATCCAAAGAAGGGCAGCTTGTTTTGTATTTTCACGACACAGGGGAGACAGCGTAACGGAAATTATACAGGATCTGGGATGGGAATCATTACGGCGCTTATCACTGCGGCGTGGGCTATTTACGAAACTCCAATCGTCAACATTCTCCTCTGAATGCGAAAATATATTGTTGACTTCTAGTTACATATGTAGAAATGATCATCAGAATAAAATACGAGAAATTAGAGTTCGAACGGAGAGATTCAGGTGTTCTTTCTTCCCGCGCGCTATTCGAGACTGGAATGGTAGATGAATAGTATAAAGGTGGTGCGATGAACCCTCTGCCAGGCACTTAAATGTGATTTGCAGAGTATCCCATGTAGATGTAAAGGCCATAAATGCCTCTCGGAATCATCATCATCAGTCTCATATGAAATTAAAGGGAAAGTAAATGAAAGTATTCTTTGCGCAGACAGACTTACAGAGAAAATACTTCATTCAAGTTAATGTGTACTTTGCTTTGTGTACCTGTTTCTGCATATAGTAAAGGAAGAGTTGGATGTTTTCTCAGAAAATCTTTGTTTACTAGTTAAAAGCTGCAGGTAACTCGGACTGTTCGTGTTGGCTTCTCTGTACGCTGGGCTTGTCGGGAGCCACGAGGAAGCGATTTATCACAACCTGTGTGCATAGTGTACATACATCCATACTCCGCAAACAACCTCAGGGTATGGGGCGGAGGGCACTTTGCGTGGTATTGACACACCCTCCTCCTATTCCAGGCGCGTAGTTCCCAGGAAAAACGACTGGGGCTAACTTTCCAAGTGGGCGTTAATCTCTCTAACATTTGTGGTCGTTTCGCGAGATATATGCAGGAGGAAATGGTATGTTGACTCTTCGAGTAATGCTCTCTGAACTTCCATAGAAGCCTGCGCCGTGATTCAGGATGTATCTCTTGCAGCTTTTGCAGCTGGAGTTTCCGAATCATCTCTGAGATGCCTTCCCGCTTACTAAATGAGCCCATGACGAAGCCTGATGTTCTTCGTTGGATCTTTTTGCTACGTTATTAAACCTACCCGATACGGATCCCACACTGATGAGTAATGCACAAGCGCTGGCCGAATGAGAGTCTTGGAACCTGTTTCCTTTGACTGACTGCAATTCCTGAAGAGTCTTCCTAAGAATCAGTCTCGCATCTCCGTTACCCACGACTGACTTCAAACGGTCGTTCCATTTCAAATCGCCCCTCAGGTCTGCTGTCAGATATTTTATGGAAGTAACTGCTTCCAGTGTTTTCCCCACTATTGTTTATTTATATACTAAAAGATCTTTCTAAATCTGCGTCTACAATCACATTTAAAATCCACCTATTTAGGTGGGTGCTAACAAAACATATTCGCTATCGGAAGAAAAAAATGCTGAAACAAATTTCACAAATAGATCTCGCCGCAACGAATAAAGCCTTTATTTTAATTACAGCCCAAAAAGTAACTATTGCCCAACTACCGTCAAAATTCATAAATTGGATCTTTATGAAGAAATGAGGGTTTTTCAATTATACAAAATCCCTTAATCAGCCGAAAAGCCACGGCGGAGTGGCCGAGCACTTTGAGGCGCTATGCTCCGATGTCCAAGACCGTTCCCCGTCTGAGGTTCGAATCCTCCCTTGAGCATCATTGTTTGTGTTGTCTTTAGTACAAGTTAGTTTATAAGTAGTTTGTAAGTTTAGGGACTGATGACCCTGCTGTTAACTTTCATAAGCGTAACAAACTTTCATAAGCGTAACAAACATTTGAACATTTTTAATGATTTTCACCCCGACTCGAGCCTCATTTGCGTGACACTGTCTCCCCTGTATTGCGATAATACAAAACGAGCTGCCCTTCTCTGAACTTCCTCTAAATCTTTCGTCAGTCCCAGTTGGTAGTGATCACACAATGCCCACGAATACTCCAAAATAGGACGCACAAGTGTAGCGTAGGCAGTTTCTTTAGTAGAACTGTTGCATAGTCAAAATGTTCTGCTAATGAAACGCAGCCTTTTGTTCGCCTTTGATACAATATTTTCTTTGGGTTCTTTCCAATTTCTACATCTACATAAATACTCTGCAAGTCACATTGAAATGCGTGGCAGAGGGTTCATGGAACTGCTTTTAGGATGTTTTTCTTCAGTTCCATTCTCTAATAGGTCACGGAAAAAAGGAATACGTAAATCTTTCCAGGTTTGATCTGATTTCTCTTATTTTATTTTGATGACCATGATTTCCTATGTACGTGGGTACTAACAAAATTCTGAAAAGAAAGTTCGTAAAAAATAAATAAATAAATAAATAAAAATAAAAATAAAAATAAAGGGAAAAAGATCTCGTCGCAACGAGATTTCCACCCCAACTCTGGATCATTTCCGTGACACTCTCTCCCCTATATTGCGCTAATACAAAACGAGCTGCCCTTCTATAACTCGTCTGCCGGTCCCACTTAGTGGAGAACCCACAATGCGCAAAAATACTCCAAAATAGTACGCACAAGTGTGGTGTAGACAAATTCTTTAGTTTCTTAAATTGTTCGCATTTGTTATTCCTAGGCATTTAGTTGAATATACGACCTCTGTATTTGATTTTTAGTGTCATATTGATGACTTCACACTCATCATTATTAAGGGTCAGTTGCCAATTTTTGCACCATGCAGATATCTTCTAGTGACTTCACTAATCGACGCACAGTCTAAGAGAGCTGCTCAGATTTGCTCCTAAATCGTTTATAAAGAGAGTGGATAGTAGGGCAGTATCACACTTCCCTGGGGAACGCCAGATATTACCTCCGTTTTATTCGATGACTTTCCGTCAATTACTACGTACAGTGTCCTTTCTGACAGGAAATAGTGAATCCAGTCGCACAAGAGACGCGATATTCCATAAGCACGCAATTTGATTAGTTCAAATGTTTGTAAAGTCTATGGGACTTAACTACGGGGTCATCAGTCCCTAAACTTACAAACTACTTACAAACTAGCTAATAGTAAGGACGGCAGAAATATCCATGCCCGAGGAGGTATTCGTACCCGCGACCGCAGTGGCCGCGCAGACCGTGACTGGAGCGCCTCAGTCTCCTCGGCCACCGCGGCCGGCGCAATTTGATTAGAGGGCGCTTGTGAGGTACAGTGGCAAAATCCTTCTGGAAATCTAGAAATAGGGAATCTATTCGAGCTTCCTTGTCGAAAGCATTCATCGCGTCATGTGAGTAGAGAGCTAGCTGTGTTTCACAAGAGCGATACTTTCTGAATCCGTGTTGTTCTCTTCGAGGTAGTTCACAATGTTTGAAGAAAGTATATGTTCTAAAATCCTGCTGCAAACCGACGTCAAAGATATTGGCCTGTAATTTTGCAGGTCACTCGTATTGCCTTTCTTGAATATTGGAGTGACCTGTGCAACTTTCCAGTCTTTCTATGTAACCGCAGAACTTCAGAATTGTTTTTGTTGAGGTTTAATTGCCATTCTCCACATCAAGCGTCAATAAGCTGCAGATGCCCCCCGCGGGGGGGGGGGGGGGGGGGGGGGCACACCTGAAACCAGTTTCACGTCTTAAGACTTATCTCCGTTGAGAATGTCGTGCTACATTCTGTTAACTAAAAACGCATCTATCCTGTTGATATCCCACATGCTCGCCCTTCATTCACCAAACGACTGTGCACAAAGCCCTTGCACAAGTCAACGGCATCTACCTGGGATCCTGTAGATCCTCGTCGATAGCGAGATGGATTTCACACGATCGTTGCTTTGAGAAACCGCAGAGATTCCCATAAAGGAAACTTCCGGTCTCCAGAAATGTCAGAACACTCGAACGTAAAACGTGTTCCAAACTTCTGCAACTGACCGATCTCAGAGTTGTAGGTCTATAGTGCTGCACATCGGACTGACGACCCTTCTTGAAAACGGAAATGTCCTGCGCTTTTTGCAATCCTTAGAAACGCTTCGTTCCTCTAGAGACCTCGAGTACACTGCTTCTAGATGGAGAGCAAGTTCCTTCGCACATCCGTGTGAAATCGAACTGGTATCCTATCAGGTCCAGTGACCATTTCCCCCAGACCAAAATACTAGGTGGTTATATTCTATATTTAACAATTTATAACACGGAAACTACAGTACGAGTACAAAATTTGGTAGCATTACTGTCCAGAGTATGGGGTGCGTCATTTAGGACGTAATAACGCCACCATCCAGTTCCAGCTATGGCTACCACGCGGTATGATCAGTTATCGCGATTCACCCCCCTTGACCAATCGCAGTACTCTTGTTGACCATTCAGTATGGGCTTGGATCACCTGCTCTCACTCCCTGTGATTTCTGTTTGTAGGTTACCTGAAGGACGGGGTTTACCAAGGAAACTCACACATTTCCTGCAGCTTAACAAGAGAGGGTATTCAGCATACCTGTAGACATGGTTCGTTCTGATGTGCAGAATGCAATCATGCGGTTTCGTATTCTTCTGGACACTGATGGCCGCCATATTGATCCCTGTATGTAGTGCTATGATATACCGTAGCTGCACATTAAAAGTGCTTCAATTGAATTAATTTTGCCTCGAACAGTCCACAGGTGTACTGCCAGTTCATTTCTTGGCAACCGCCTCTGACAAATCGGCTTCCTAGTCTTGTTTTCCACCTTCTTTGAGGGATCAGCCTTATCTTCTTGTAAGAGTCGTCATGAAGTAGACTCTTTTAAATGTAGTCCTTATGGGAAAGTATGACAGTAGCGTTGACTTCGACAGCAGGTAAGACAGAAATCTCAGGGTACTCTCTCGTGTCTCGAATGGTCAACATCTCTCTGCTGGTGAGATTCGACTTCGTAGGCCTGGTTCTCGTCAGCTGCTTCAGGTGGTAGTCGCGCTGCAACCTGCTGACGACGTCCGCTACCGGTGTGAACTCAGGAGTGTGAGCCAAGTTAAGTCCCTTCTTCACAAATGATTCCGCGTCATCAGTTAGCTCGATGTCATTGAGATTGATGAGCGTCTTTTGCGGGGCCTCCAGTGATGGTTTGTCAGAGTGACGTGAGAATTTAGACGTCCTATGGCCTTCTTATGTGCGGAATCGGTGTAACCCAGTTAACACCATCAATCCAGTCCCAGGTCCCGGGATTAAAATGGTTGACCAGTTGTTGATGTAGTTTAAACAGTTTCTGGGAGTTGCACTGAAGGCTGCGTTGGGTAAACTGCAGCTTTTCATGTACCAAAGCAAGGCTCACCCTTTTCTTAATTCTCCTCGCTGCTGCAGAGTCGATTTCATGCGTGACCCTAGTAAAGTTTGGTACAACCTGCTTGGCTCGGCATCTTTGCAGAAAATTGTGCTTTATTTCGCTTCCCCTTGTTCTTGACATTGATGCGTGGTTCACTGTTGACAAAAGCAGTTCTGTAATACGCTGGCTAGCCGTACATGCTAATAGAAGACTAAGTGGCCGGATCTTACTTTAGCAATGCGACGTGCGTCGTAGTCGGTCATTACTGGCCCTCAATAACTGGCATAACAGGATGATCTTGGCGGCGGAATATTTGCGATAAACGTTGGACCAACAGCATTCTTCATCATACGTGCCTCTTCTTGATTGCTTGTGCTGGGTCCATAATCATTTACTGTAATTACGCGTGATTACTAAAATTCCTGTTGCCCTGAGCCCTGTGCCGACCACACAACTACTTCACGAGTCCGCTGACTACTGAAGCGCTAACGACAGCCGCGCTCGCCAACTTCTCAACGACTCCCAGCATCTCTACTACATCCATATAAAAAAAACTGCAATATTAAAACTGACATACAACAAGAGCATCAAATAAAAAATACAACTACATAAATAATTAGAAACATATACACAGAATATGATTAACATAAGCAGTCACGTAATACATTCATCATTTCAGTCATGAAAAAGAATCCTATGTTATTCACTGTGTTGTCGTGTTATAAGGTACCCTCCCCCAGTCGGCATACAGGACAGAGTGATCCATCGGGGCCATGCGCACCGTATACCTGTTATTACATGTAGTCATACCATGCAACTGCCGACCGCGGTGGCCGAGGGGACTGAGGCACGTCAGTCACGGTCTGCACGGCCACTGCGGTCGGGGGTTCGAATCACCCCTCGGACATAGATATTTGTGCCGTCCTTAGTATTAGGTAGATCATAAGTAGTTTGTAAGTTTAGGGACTGATGAGCCCGTAGTTGAGTCCCATAAGCTCTACAAACATCTGAACATTTGAATACCATGCAACTAGGTGGGTAAGTCGGTTCCGCCTTAGATCATTAAAAAAATAAATAAATAAATAATAATAATAATAATAAAAAGATAGAACCGAGTGCGAATGGCCACGTGATTTAAGGCGTCCCCCGTCGGAGGTTCAAGTTCTCTATCGGGCATGTGTCAGTGTGAGAATTGCCGTGCGGTTCTGGTCGCCATGTCTTGGATTGCGCAGCCGCTGCCGTCGGAGGTTCGAGTCTTCCCTGTGTGTGTGTGTGGGGGGGGAGGGTGCTTACTTTTTGCCAGAGAGATAGACTGAGCATTCAGACTTACCAGCCTCGAACGGCTCGGCGACACTATCAAACTCCCGGATTCACAAAAATTTCGCTCGGACTAACCTAATTTACGATGTATAGTCGAAATTATTACTCCGCCTGCATGCCAATCTTACAAGAGTCGAAAACCGATTTTCGTCATCCGTTTATAGCTGTCGTATTTACATGTTGAAACTTCTTGAAGAGGATTTGTTAGCCCAATCAAATATGGCGTCTGGAAAAATGCTGCTTCAATTACAGATTTATTCCGCTGCTTATCTTTACTTAAATGGATATATTCACAATCAGTTCAATATGTACAGTATATTGCACGTAAAAAAAAATAATGTTGCGTTAACACACAGGCACGAAAATTAATTGTGTAAGTGGAAAAGTCGCTTTTATAAGTAGCTTTCGAGAATGGATTTTCGTGTATTTACAAAAAAAAAGTTTCAAATGTTTGTATAGCTTATGGGACTTGACTATGGGGTCATCAGTCCCTAAACTTACAAACTACTTACGAACTAGATAATACTAAGGACGACACAAATATCCATGCCCGAGGGGGGATTCGAACCCCCGACCGTAGTGGCCGTGCAGACCGTGACTGGAGCGCCTCAGTCCCCTCGGCCACCGCGGCCGGCTACTTACATGAGAAACTGAAAGCAGAATTGAAATATCGGCTTACGGAATCTGGTTGGGGGGGGGGGTACTGTAAAAGGGGTGTTAGGGACAGTATTCGACGCGAACTTGGGACTAGGGCAACTGAAACGGAGACTGTTTTTAATCAAAATGTTTGTAAATCTATCGGACCAAACTGCCTGGCCATCAGTCCGTAGCTTACAAACTACTTAAACTAAGGTAAACTAACCTAAGGACAACACACACACCCATGCCCCAGGGAGGACTCGAACCTCCGACGGCGAGCAACAGCGCGCTCCGCAGCGAAGTGCCTTAGACCGCTCGGCTACTCCACCATGGCTTGGTCATAAGTCCCTAGACTTACATACTACTTAAACTATGTTAAAATAACCTAACGACAAACACACACATCTATGCCCGCGGGAGGATTCGAGAGGCCGCGCGATCCGAAACGTGGCGCTCCAGACCGCTCGGCTATTTCTAAACTCTTCCCCACCAAAATTGTTCTCGTTGTCGAGCACAGATACTCTACGGCATTGACTGAGTTATAACCTCCACTACATTCATCGGAATTGAAATTTGGACGATTGCCTTTACAGTAATTAGTGATTTAAGCACACGGGATAGTTAATTCTAAGTCGGTAATTGTAGGGGTGGGAGGGTATATCCTCCAATCATCATTAAGCTGTGGAGGAGGAGATGGACAAATGTTCAAATGTTGGTAAATCTATCGGACCAAACTGCGTGGCCATCAGTCCGTAGCTTACAAACTACTTAAACCTAGGTAAACTAACCTAAGGACAAATACACACACCCATGCCCCAGGGAGGACTCGAACCTCCACGGCGAGCAACCGCGCGCTCCGCAGCGAGATGCTTTAGACCGCTCGGCTACTCCACCGCGGCAGGAGATGGACAGAGAGGGGACGAGGAGATGCATGATAGGGAAGGAAAGGATGGACGAAGAATGGGACGAGGATAAGGGCCGAGAGTGGGGAAGGGGGTACTGGACGCAGAAAGGTGAGGAACAGCATATTGGCGGAGGTGTTGGACAAGTGCGAGGAGAGTGAGATGAACAGAGGGAATGGCAGCAGGTAGAGGTGGCAAGAACAGGAGAACAGAGATGCACTAATATCAGATTGGAATAAATACTCAACGTAGCGAGTTTCACCGTTATCATTGTTTCGATATCTACTCGTCGACAGCTTTTACTGGCAAGGCGCGTGGTGAACGTCTAATGGCTGTTGTATGTTACGGTTGCAGAGTTTCCGTTATACAGCTGCTTGTGGAGGCTGGGAGCGTTTTAATGAGATCTAATCGCCGGCGTGTTGCTGTGTCGATACTATCGCAGCGCGGAGAGAAAGTGGCTGCCGGAACGTGCCGCAAAGAACTCGCCGCACCACGCCTACGGGGTGCGGACCTCGGCAGCCAGTGCTGGCGAAAGGGCTCCGGTCTCGAAAGGCTTTCTCTCTGCCCACTGAGTTGAGGGCGGCGGCGTACCGAAGCAACGGCCAGTGCACTTGGGATTCAGAATACAACGCGCGACGTACTGAATACTAGTGACATCAGGAGGTCGTGGGGATGAACAACTTACAGGCAACCGGTGCTGTTCGCCAGGGTTTCAGGCTTACACGAAACCTACGCTGCCTCTTGTCCTGTGATGAATGAATAGGACTAGTTACTAATCTTTCCGGTCTGGGACATTCGGTTTGGGACGAGACTCCGCATCATGTTAGCAGAGTACGTCACGGGTGTTCTCTCACAGAAGTTTTCAAGCAAACTATTAAGAAAATTCCGAAAGAAAAAGAGCTCTGAAGTTTAAGCGCAACTCATATGTGTCTTATATACCAGTCAGTCAAGGCTAAATGGGAGTATGACGAAATATCTCAGGGAGGAGCGTGGCTGAACTGGAGAATCGGAGTTCTATCTTACCGCTAGGAAACATATTATTTTCATTACTTATTTTAGAAACTATAGCAATTTTTAAATAAAATTAATGATATAAAATGTTTTCAACTTTATTTTATTTACGAAATGACATTTGCAGCTAATTAAAATTTTAATTACTTCTCTAACTATCAAGTAATCAATGTCCAGAGACATATTTTGTCTTGATATCTTTTGAAGATATTAAATGAGGGAGAGGCATTGAATTAAATTTTTTATTCAATTCCTCTCTTTCAGGTTAATGTCTTTAATAGAGATCGCGACGAAATATGTCTCTGGACATTCATTATTTTATATTTTTAAAATCACCAGTGCTTGAGGTATAAGGCAGGATCGTTCCCATTACCGTTCATTGCGTGGGTGTTATTCAGCTGTTGGAGGGCCTCATCAACATTGATACGTATTTACAGAGGGGAACATGAGGCGTAATAGAAGAGTGTGTTATGGAGGGAGACGTGCCTAAAGACAGTGAGCGTCTTCACCACATCCATTAAGCCGCGGTGGCTTAGTGCCTGCCTACATCACACTTGTGCGTCCTTTCCGGGAGTACTGTTGCCTAGTGTGGGACCCTCACCAGGTGGCACTGACGGAGGACATTGAGGAGGTTCAGACAAGGGCAGCTCGTTTTGTTTTATCACGTTGCAGGGGGGAAAGCGTCACGGAAATGTTGCACGATTTGAGGTGGAAATCATTAAAAGAACGACGTTATTCGTTGCGGCGAGATCTAATTACGAAATTTCAATCACCGACTTTTACTTCTGAATGTGAAAATATTTTGCTAGCACCCCCTACATTGGGAGACATGACCATCTCAATAAAATAAGAGAACGATTTAGGTGTTCTTTCTTCACGCGCGCTATTAGAGAATGAACGGTAGAGAGAGGTTATGAAAGTGGTTAATGAACGCTCTGGCAGGCACTTAAATTTGATTTTGGAGAGTATCTATGTAGATGTAGTGCGCCGGGCACTGAACGTCCTCTGTAATAGAAATATTGTAAGCTATCATGTTTTTAACTTGTGTATTTTTTATACAGTGACTAAGTGCACTGTTGGACTTGTTATTTTATACCCAATTTTTTAACAAGTTTGGATAAGTGTCTCTTAATCCCAAATGTATGTTATTTGTTTTACGTTATTTCTTGCATGTGTTTTATATTTTTTACAGATGACCAGATTGTAATATATATGAGACCAGATGTTGGTGACACAGTTCACAGAAACCGGTCGTCATTGAATAAATTATTAATGTGCGATCTTGGCATTTCATTTTGAAAACTATTTCTGTAACGTGTAGCACGTCATCGAGAGTGCTACTTTTAATATCAGCCCCAAGGTATGGTAAAGTTGCTACCAGTTAACTGCCGAGAGTCAGACGGTGAAGCAAATCGTTTACGCGTGATGCCACGCACATGCATTAGACAGCTTATTCACAAACCAAGTGAATTGTCAGAGGCCGCATCGTTGAATTGCGAATCGTGATAGTTGTATCGTGCAATTGGAAGGCGTGCGAGTCATTCAGATGTTCACAGTTGACCGGTGTTGTAATCAATGGGCACTCCTGCCCTACTGGTAGGTGCAAGTTGACAACTGGCTCTGACGGGACGTTTTCATTGGGACAAGTCGCGGCCGCGGCCATCACTTTGTCCCAGTGGCGTAGTGGTCAGCGCGACTGCCTGTGTTACAATGCCACAAATCAAATGACATACATTTTCAACTTTCCCAACTGATTTATTTCAGTAGCTACTGGAACTAACATCGATAATTCCTTCACAGCGTGAAAACCCAAAGAAACTGGTATAGACATAAGTAGGGGACAGTAGTATACAGTGAACCAGAAATTACTCGCGTAAAATACTACTCACAAAATCAATTCTTTATTTACTTGAAAGAACAATACTTTGTCAATTTTTTCGAACAAAAAATAATAATTTTGTTACTAATTAGTAAGTGAAATAAGAATTTTAAACAAGCTCCGCAAATGCTTCCCTGCATACCGTGTATAGCACTCAGTGAAACAGCTGCCATTTTGTATATTTATTACTTGCTGAGTGACTTATAAAACATAAATATCTTTCTTAAATACAAGTACAAACATTAACATATACTAAATTTTGTTCAGTGAATATTAAGTCCACCAAAATTGGGTGGAAAACGAATATACCGGCGGTTGGAGAGTCTCTTAGTAGCCATAGGCAACGCAGGTGGCAAAATCATTGCAATTTCCTTATGTAAAACACAGACTATGTCTTCTGCAACTGGAAATACAAACCCAGTATTTTTTGCTTTCCGAAGGTATGTGACTGCATACTCTGTACCACATATCCCGCTTCAAGTTAAAAAGATGTAATGATACACTTATCTCTGTTTCACTGGATGCCCTTCACCTTTCTCACTTTCTTCATCACTTTCACTTGAAGCTGTTTTACTTACACACCACTTATTTTGTTGATCACTCTCTTCATTCTTCTTTTCTCCTTTTCTTCCAGCTCTGTCCTTTTTCACAAAGTGTACTCTTCAATAGCTGCTCGCTCTGGTGTTAGGAGGAGTCATACATCCATCTGAAGCCAATGGTCCTGTTTCACTGTGTACCATACACAAGTGTTTCAGGCCGGCCGCGGTGACCGCGGGGACTGAGGCGCTTCAGTCACGGTCTGCACAGCCACTACGGTCGGGGGTTCGAATCCCCCCTCGGGCATGGATATTTGTGCCGTCCTTAGTCTTAGTTAGTTCATGAGTAGTTTGTAAGTTTAGGGACTTATGACCCCGTAGTGAAGTCCCATAAACATTTGAACAAGTGTTTCACTGTGTACCAGAGTCACCATAAATTAAAACGTTAGTCAGAACTGTTAAGCTATATAGCTACCAAATTTACAATTGGTTAATATATAGCTAAAGAAGTGTATCTTATCACAATACATAACATTTCTTTTAGTTGTATGTTATCTGGAAAATATTAAACTTACAAAGTGACGTCAACAGTAACTTATGACTACCGAAAACCAATAATAACGTATAGAATCATCAATAATCAACGAAACTGTCCTGAAAGATGTATTTTATCATAATAAACATACTGGGGTAGCAACAAATAGAAAAAAAATAGTAAAAACAATTGAGATGGAATGTTTAACTGTGTACCGTGTTTCACTGTGTACTACTCTCTCCTATGCAATCATGGAGATATGTAAACAGAGAAGGCGATGAGGTAGACAACGCCTATATGCGACAACAGGTGCCTGCCAGTGACGTTAGATCATTTACTGTTGCTACAGTGCCAGTGAGTTTGAGCGTGACATTATAGTCGGTGCAGGTCGAGAGTGTCCCGTACGACCATATCACGAGTGTACCATGAATGAGGGAATCCGGAAAAACATCACAATTCAGACATCGCTGCAGCTCGAAGTAATACTACAACAACGACTGACTGAAGAGAACCTTTCAACGTGACAGAAGTGCAACCCCCTTTGCAAATTGCTGCGGGTTTCAACGCTCTGCCATCAACAAGGGTCAGCGTGCGAACCATTCAACGAAACACCATCGATACGGGCTTTCGCAGCCGAAGCCTACTCGTTTTTCCTTTGCTGAATGGACGACACGGAGCTTTAAGCCTCGCCTGGGCCCATGAACGCCGACAATGAATTGCTGCTGGCTGGAAACACACTTCCTTGTCTGACGAGTCTCTTTTCCAATTATATCGACCTCATGTAGTGGCGCACTCACGATTTGGTCCTATTGAAAATTTTAACCAGTTATACTACGGAAACTATTCCACAAGAAATAAAATGTGTAGGCTCGCAGTAATTTGAAAGTGGAAGAGGAGCAACGTGATGGAAATCGAGTTTATATGATCAGCTCGTAAAATAATTGAGTACGTTCCATGTTCCTAGCCAAAGAGAAAGGTCTTTACACTTTAATTAACATGAGACTCACTATGTGTAAAAATTGAGCTGAAACAACACTATTGTTGTTCGTAAGATTCCACTCGGTGGCGCCGATGACCTTCTAAGCAGCGGGTCGCCGCATATAGACAATTGGCTCGTAACTTCAGCATAGCAGTAACAATAGCGGCAGCATCAAAGCTGGTCGCGGCGGCATTAAAACCGCTCACAGTAGCAGCAGAACACGTTCTCAGTGGCGGCATCACAATTGGCGACCCGTTGTCACGTTCCCTTGTGCTTGGCAGATTTATTACGTGTGTACTATTTCAAATTTCCGATGCCGACCTGTTTCAAAAAATAAAAAATGAAAACAATGCCGAGGGGTAATGGCCGAGCGCATAGAGGCGCTATACTACAATGCCCGAGGCCGTTCCCCATCGGGGTTTCGAATCCCGCGTCGGGCATGGATGTTTGTGCTGCCTTTAGTATAAGTTAGTTCATAAGTAGTATGTAAATCTAGGGACTGACGACACTACAGTTAAGTCTCATAAGCTTAACAAACATCTGAACATTTTTTATGAATGAAAACAATAAAAAATTATAAGATTAAAAAAAATTGGGAGCCTCCCCCCATGGCTGCGCCACTGGCAGTACGGGTATGGAGACAACCTCAAGATTCAATGGATCTTGCACGTCAAGAGGGGACTGTCCAAGGTAGTGGAGACTGTTAGTGTGGGTGTGTGTGGTGATAGTACACCACAGTTACGCCTACACACGACTCTAACGTGACACGTACCCATCCGCAGCGGTCATTCGTGTCCTTTGTGAATTTCGACGTCCTTGGGCAGTTCCAGCAGCAAAATGCGACACCCCACCAGTCCAGAATTGGTACAGAGGGGTTCTAGAATTACTCAATATAACACTCCGCTGGCCACCAAACTCCCAAGACATGAATATTAATTGAGCGTACCTGGGATGGCTTGTAACGGGCCATTCAGAAGAGATATCTGCAGTGGCGGACTAAGGCTGTTGGAGGCCCGGGGCGACGGCGAAATGAGAGGCGCTCCCGTCCACTTGGAAATAAATGTATTAGTAAAAAAAAGAATTGGCGGCGCCTTCCATAGGACGAGAGGCACGGGACAGTCTGAGATTTGGAGGCCCCAGCAGAACAAGATGCCAAGAAGCGCGCAAAAAAAAAAAAAAAAAAAAAAAAAAAAGGTCCTTTCCAGCTATTTGGAGGTCCCCCCAAGACCGGAGGCCCGGGGCGGTCCGCCCCGTCCCCTCCCCTCACCCCCTTAGTCCGCCACTGGCGTTACTGGATCTCCGCCCCTTAGGACTTTTGCGGATTTTTAAATAGTCTCGCAGGGTGAATGAAATCCCTCCAGCTCTACATCAATCTATGCCTAGTGGTGTTGCAGCATTTATGCTCACTCGCGGAGGACCTAAGCGATGTTAGGTCGCTGTAAGAGTTTATATGCTCTTCAGTGTATATTTTAGTTACTTTCTTTTCAGAATGAAACTTTCGTTCTGCAGCGGAGTGTGCGCTATTATGAAACTTCCTGGCAGATTAAACAGTGGCCGGAACTGGGATTCGAACCTGGAGACTTTGCCTTACACGGGCAAGCGCTCTACCACTAACCCAGCAATCTTCACGGTCCGTTCACACAACTTTACTTCTACCAGTTTCATAGTTTCATATCAGCGCACAATCCGCCGTAGAGCGAAAATTTCATTCTGGAAACATCCCTTAGACTGTGGCTAAGTCAGGTCTCCACTACATCCTTTCTTCCAGGACTGCTAGTCTTGCAAGGTTCGCAGGAGAACTTCTAGGAATTTTACATTGATTTACATCTACACGAGATACTCTGCATATCACATTTAAGTGCCTGGCAGAAGGTTCATCGAACAACCTTTCTACTATTTATCTCCCATTCCATTCTCGAATAGCGCGCGGGAAGAAAGAACACCTGAATCTCTCCCTTCGAGCTTTGTTTTCTCGTATTTTATTCTGATGATCATTTCTCCCTATGTAACTGGGAGTCAACAATATACTTTCGCATTCGGAGGAGAATGTTGGCGATTTGTAAATAGCCCACGCCGCAGCGATAAGTGCCGATGTTGTAATGATTCCCATTCCAGATCCTGTGTCATTTCCGTAACGCTGTCTTCCCTGTACCGTGACAATACAAAACAAGCTGCCCTTCTTTGAACTCTTTCGATGTCCTCTGTCAAACCCACCTGATAAGTATCCCACACTGGGCAGCTACACTCCAAAAACGGACGGACAAGTGTAGCCCTTTATTCACATGATGTGCCATCGACAACGGATCTCAAATTGATTCCATATTTCGGCTTCTAATGAAATTGCGTGCTTATGGAATATCTCCCCAATTGTGCGATTGGATTCACGATTTCCTATCAGAAAGGACACAGTTCGTTGTAATTGACGGTGAGTCATCGAGTAAAACAGAGGTGATATCTGGCGTTCCACAGGGAAGCGCTGTAGGTCTCCTACTCTTCCTCGTGTTCATAAACGATTTAGGAGATAATCTGAATAGCTCCCTTAGACTGTTTGCGGATGATGCTGTTGTTTATCGGTTAGTGAAGTCAACAGAGGATCAATAGCAACTGCAAAGCGATTTAGACAAAATTTCTGCATGGTGGGAAAATTGGCAATTGACACTACATAAAGAAAAGTGTAAAGTGATACACATGACCACTAAAAGAAATCCGCTGAACTTCAATTACGCGATACATCAGTCAAACCTTAAGGTAGTAGATTCTACCAAATACTTAGGAGTTACCATTACGAACAACTTTGACTGGAGACAACACACATAAAATATTGTGAGGAAGGCGAACCAAAGAGACTGCCTACATCACACTTGTGCGTCCTCTCCTGGAGTACTGTTGCCACTCGTAGGATCCTCACAAGGTGGGACTGACGGAAGACATTGAGAAGGTTCAGAGAAGGGCAGCTCGTTTTGTTTTATCACTTTACGAGGGGGGGGGGAAGCGTCACGAAAATGTTACACGAATTGGGGTGGAAATAATTAAAAGAAAGACGTTATTCATTGAGCGTGATCTGTTTGCGAAGTTTCATCACCGACTTTTACTTCTGAATGTGAAAATATTTTGCTAGCACCCACCTACTTAGGGAGACATGACCATCCTAATAAAATAAGAGAAATCAGATCGAAAACGGAACGATTTAGGTGTTCTTTCTTCCCGCGCGCTATTAGAGAATGGAACGGTAGAGAAAAGTTATGAAAGTGGTTAATGAACCGTCTGACAGGCACTTAAATGTGATTTGCAGAGTATCTATGTAGATGTAGATGTATGCAGTTTCTTTAGTAGTTCTGTTGTATTTTGGAAAGTAGGGGGCGAGGTACTGGCAGAAATAGTGGCGCGGAACGTGATGCGTGCCGGGATAGCTCAGACGGTATAGAGCTTGCCCACGAAAGACAAAGGTTCCAGGTTAGAATCGCGGTTCCGGCACACAATTTATCAGAAAGTTTCTTTACATTTATTTCACTTACCTCTACTGCGGGCCAACGAAACCTATATCAAGTGTCACATCTGACAGACATTATCTTAATAATATAGTAAGGACAGTTTGTAACTCACTGCAAAGAAGTGGCGACGAGCTGCGACAGGCACATACAAAAGACACACACATACAATACTTTAAGCTATCGGCCATGGCCTTCTTCAGGAAGTAGAACACTCACACACGCAGTTACACAGGCACACAACACAGTCATACAACCACCACCTCCGGCTGCCGCACTTCGATTCGATTATGACTGTGTTGTGTGCATGTGTGAGTGTTCTATTTTCTGAAGAAGGCCAAGGCCGATAGCTGAATGTGTTGTATGTGTGTGTCTTTTGTATGTGCCTGTCGCAGCTCGTCGCCACGTCTTTGTAGTGAGTTGTAAGCTGTCCTTACTAGGGTAAGGTGGTACAAATTCGATATAGGTACAATTCCGATCAACATAATTTGTTAGTCTCGTAGTGTTGGTAGCACTTGACTTTGTGTGGCGTTGTAGTGTAGCAGTCTCTGCAGTTCCTCCTGTCCTTACTAGGGTAAGGTGGTACAAATTCGATATAGGTACAATTCCGATCAACATAATTTGTTAGTCTCGTAGTGTTGGTAGCACTTGACTTTGTGTGGCGTTGTAGTGTAGCAGTCTCTGCAGTTCCTCCTGTCCTTACTAGGGTAAGGTGGTACAAATTCGATATAGGTACAATTCCGATCAACATAATTTGTCAGTCTCTTAGTGTTGGTAGCACTTGACTTTGTGTGGCGTTGTAGTGTAGCAGTCTCTGCAGTTCCTCCTGTCTTTTACAAGAATACACCACTTTCCGCTACGGAGATATAATTTTTTTTCTGTTAAGAGGCACGCGCAGCAACTTCGTCGAACGCGCTCTTATAAATTTTCTAGTTTCCACGCGCTTGCATATTTTATGTTGTGCAATGTTTGGTACTACGAAGTATGCGTTGGTGCACGAGGGAACAAGTGCTTTTTATGCGGAAGAAGCCAGTGATAAAAATTTTACGACGAAGTGATCATAATTGTACCTAGTGTGGTACATTTTCGATCGATTTTTCACAGTTCTGTAACCTTTTCTTGTGTTTACACTAACATTTCTAATGGTCTAATATTTGTGTTACATATTCGTTAAACATCCAAGAACAAGTGCCATAGTAAAAAATTATTTCTTTTCTCAACATATTTCCAGTAACAACAACATTTCTCCGAAATGATCGAAATTGGACCACCTTACCCTATATTATTAATTCCAACCTAGACATTATCATAAGTTGGTTTTGAATATCATGTGTGCTGCAGCCTTCCACATAAGTCGGAGCAATAGTTGTACAGCCGGCCGCGGTGGCCGAGGGGAGTGAGGCGTTCCAGTCACGGTCTGCACGGCCACTACGGTCGGGGGTTCGAATCCCCCCTAGGGTATGGATATTTGTGCCGTCCTAGTTCGTAAGTAGTTCATAAGTAGTTAGTAAGTTTAGGGACTGATGACCCCATAGCTAAGTCCCATAAGCTTGACAAACATTTGAAAATTTGAATAGTTGTACAGCCGGCCGCGGTGGCCGAGGGAACTGAGGCGCTCCAGTCAAGATCTGCACGGCCACTACGGTCGGGGTTTCGAATCCCCCCTCGGGCATGGATTTTTGTGCCGTCCTTAGGATAAGCTAGTTGATAAGTAGTTTGTAAGTTTAGGGACTGATGACCCCGTAGTTAAGTCCCATAAGCTACACAAACAAACAATAGTTCGGCAGAGGATTTAGCTAAGTGGGTGTTCACGGGAAGGAATAGCGCCACGTGCGGTGCGGCGACACTGGTAGCGCACACGTGCGAGTAGAATGCGGCGGGGCCGGACGCGCAAAAACAGATGAGTAACGCGACAGTGTCAGTCACAGCGGCGGCTGACGGACTGCGTCGCGGGCGTCAGTTCTCATGTCAGGACCAGGCGCGAGCGAGCGCTTGGCGTGACTGCGGCGGCCGTGAGCCAATGCGCCGGCCGCCATGCTCGCTTTATTTTTGGACTGCGGCTGACACGGGAGCCAGCTTGCTGGCGGAACGGATGTTGGCTACTGATGCTCAGAGATATTGTCACCGTTGTCTTTACTGGCTTATGGGAATACGACAGTTCAGTTCCACCATAGAGAATGTCGTGCCCGGTGGTCTTGGGGTAAAGCGCTCGACTGGAAACCGAAGGGTCGCGGGTTCGAAACCAGCAACATGATCAAATCAATGAAACGAACGCAGAACAGGACCAATCACCAGACCTTGCCAAATTCTTACGCAACACATCAAGGTGCCCCCCCCCCCGTAACTGGGTCGATACGGGTAAGAGAAGACAATTAAGACGAACACTAATTTGGACCAAAATCGAACATGGAGGAAGAATTATTTACGCGAAGACATGCCCTCGTCCCCGTTGCGGAGAGTCGGACCCGAAGAATGTTTATTTCCGATACCTGAAGAGGACGTTACTCTTCTGTCATCCTTCCAGAAGCATATATTAAGTTCGATTTATTATATTTCGTATTATTTTTTTAATTATATTTTATTTAAATGTTCCAAAGAAAATACAATACGTTGGCCATGTGAATCCAATGACATGAAGGAAGGCAAAACAAATAAATGAAATTAATTCCTCACCTAAAATTCATAAAAATAAAATCCTGGTGGGAGACAGTATTAAGGGTGGTATTTTTTTCTTTGTTTATTAAAAAAAAAAAACCGGTTGGACCTCTGATTTTTCCAGTCTGCACTTTAACCCATCCTTCACCTCTCAACGATGTGACGAGTCGCCAGGAACGACACGTGGTTCGGATTCCACGTTAAGCTGTAGGTCCCCTTTCCTTTCCCCGGTTGGATAACTGGGGTAGGTTAGGGACACGCAAGTCGCCGAAGTGGTGTCCAATTGAAAGACTTGCACCAGGGCAATGAGCCACACGACATTATTATTATTATTACCATAGAGAATAGCCGGCCGCGGTGGCCGAGGGGACTGAGGCGCTTCAGTCACGGTCTGCACGGCCACTACGGTCGGGGGTTCGAATCCCCCCTCGGGCATGGATATTTGTGATGTCCTAGTTCGTTAGTAGTTCATAAGTAGTTTGCAAGTTTAGGGACTGATGACCCCACAGTTAATTAATATTCACATACATTTATTCAGTTGCTATAATAGTGGGTTACATCACCAATGATTTTTATGCTAGAACAGCAACCAAATCCTTTATACCAAATGGCTACAGATTCCATTTCATTAATTCTGCGAATATTCCTCGTCCTTATAAAAAAAGGCACGTCTGATGTCATATAAGATTTGCCATAATCCTTATTCACATCCTGATATACATTGAAAGTACGGTAAGTAATTACATCACGTGAGTTAGTACTTTTACAAACATTTGAACATAGAGAATAATGCGACTGTAACGTGGGCTTGAAATCACAGCCAACAAATTAAATTAAGACCTCTCCAATGCTCCTCATAGGTGTAACAACATGCGAGGTAACTGTTCTTGTTGTGGTCTTTGGTCCGCAGACTGGATGCTGCAGCTCTCCACGCTACCCTGTTCTGTGCAAGTCTCTTCGTCTGAGAATACGTTCGGTAACCTACATCCTTTTGAATCTGCTTACTGTATTCGTCCCTCGGTCACCCTCTACGATTTTTACCCCACACAATTCCTTCTAATGCTAAGTTGACGATTACTTGATGTCTCAGAATGTGTCCTACCAATCTATCCCTTCTCTTACAAGGAAAGTACTTGGACTCGAACAAACACATATACATCAAAATCGTACGAGAGATAATGTAAAGGTCCCTTATTACACTAGTGATACTCCCGCATCTGCAAAACTCTGCAGTCGTCCGTTAGAGGCCTCTGCGTGTGCCTTGCCACATTGCACTTTGACCTGTCGGTTCGCCAGTAGGGACGGTGCAGTGTGCCTCCGAAGTCGCGTTTTGTGATGTTATTTGTGTGGTGAAGCGTTAGATGGGGCGGCAATTGGCAATCAATCCTGCTAATGTATTGCGATTGGTTGAGATGAAACTACGAAGAACCCTTCTTCGTGAAGATGGTATTCGTGTAAAAGATGAATCATTCGCATGCTTTCTCGTATCTGTTATGGTGCAGAAAAATGAGCATAAGTTAGATACTGTTGTAACACTAACACATAATGATGATAACAGGGATGATAATGACGAACAACTCATTGCAAGCGGTAGTGCTATGGTAAGTGCGTGAGGAGGCGATGGAAGCAGTGGCAGTGAATACCAACAGTCTTCCGAGAAAAAGTTTAAAGTTGCAACTATCATCACGGCTTTTGATGACAATACGCTAGAGAACATGTACGATGATTATTACATAAGTTATAGTTAAGATATCTGCATTACATATGACGTCTACAATTACATCTACAGTGCTATCTAGAGCATTATTGCAAAGTTTTGCATAAAATCGATACCCATCAGCACACTGAGGTGTACGTAGAGATCCTGTAACCAAACGTTCTTACAGATATGTTTGTTCGAGCCCAAGTACTTTCCTTGTGAGAATACGTTCGGCAACCAACATCCTTACTGTATTCGTCCTTCGGTACCCCTCTACGATTTTACGCCACACACTTCCTTCTAATGCTAGGTTGACGATTCCTTGATGTCTCAGAATGCGTCCAACCAATATTTCCCTTCTCTTAGTCAGGATATGCCAGAAACTCCTTTGCTCCCTAATTTGGTTAAGCACCTCCTCATTAGTAACCTGATTTACCCGTCTAATCTTCATCATTCATCTCTAGCACCACATTTCAAAAGCTTCTATCATCTTTTTGTCTGAACTCCTTATCGTCCACGTTTCACTGCCATACAATGCTACACTCCAGACAAATGCTTTCAGGCAGGACTTCCTAACATTTGAGTTAATATTGGATGTTAACAAGTTTCGCTTCTTTACAAAAGCTTTTCTCCCCATAGCCATTCTGCATTTTATATCTTCTTTACTTTGGCCATCAGAAGTTATCTTGAGAAAAAACAGCGATCTATTTAGTATGATCAATATTACAAAAAACCGTCTTGATCGCAGAAATTAACAATTTCAGTTAACCGGTTTCGACCTGATGTAAGTCATATTCGGAATTACAAGTAGCTTAAAAGCTGTACGCTTGTTTTATAATGTTGAACCTTTCGTTAAATCAGACAATAAATTGTTCATTAACTTAGCTATTTGGTTTAATTATGGCCCTGATATTAATGTATAAGAAACAGTGCATTAAATTGATTATGTGCGCAACGGATATTTTTAACAAAACCACTGTGTCATGTAACCTTTTGAAACAGACACTGACTATACTCAAGAATTTTGACTGCGAGAAAGATATAAGAAAAACCACAAATCACTTTCTTAATGCTTGACTGTGAGAACCTATATAGGTCAGCCTCCAATTATTGAAATCCAGATCAACTATTATCTTACTATGGCACCAATAATGGAATATGTTCAATAATATTATTCAAATCAACACTCCACTAAATCAAGTAGTTATCAAATGAAGGAAGTGGGTTAATTTTCTAACTACGTAAATGAAATATGAAACAGGGTTAACTTGCTTATTATTGATAAACAGCATTACATTACTTACATGATACAACTTCTGACTTGCTGGCAAAGCAGCCTCTGCTCTACATCGGAGCCATACACACAACCCAACCGCTCTCTAAGCGAGCTGAACCACTAGTGCTACTCTCTCTCAGTGCGAGCTACAATGCTGTGCAATACATGATCTTTGCCAGAGATGAAACTTTACACATATCGATACATACAGTAGAAGCGATATTATACATTTTCTTGCAAGCAAGTTACTCGATACATACAGTAGAAGCGATATTATACATTTTCTTGCAAGCAAGTTACTCGATACAAAACAGGAGGCACAATATTAGACATTTTCTTATTTTCTTATATTTTATGGACACGTTTCATCACCCCCCTCCTACCTATTAAAATTTTGTAGGGTGGGTGATGCCAATGGCATTGCCTAGCCAGCAAAATTACTGAATTTCAAGTCCACAAATCCATTAATGACATCCAAAATATAACAAGATCAAAACAACAGATGGAGTACATAGAAAATTTTAAAAAAAACAATGTGACAGTCATAAATACATGCCATTTTACAGAACAGTACCATCAAAAGTCACGCATGGAGTGGTACAGGGTGTGACAGGCATAAGCAAATGTTAAAATTTACAGAACATCAGCAATAAGTGGAATATATGACAATTATACATAATGGTAAACATAAGTATATATAGAATTTCAGGAAACATAGTTTGATAAATGATATAGTGGAGAAAATGAGATAGCTAGAAGTAATACACAAATGGAAAAACAAATGTCAAAATTTACAGAACATCAGCAATAAGTGGAATATATGACAATTATACATAATGGTAAACATAAGTATATATAGAATTTCAGAAAACATAGTTTGACAAATGATATAGTGGAGAAAATGAGATAGCTAGAAGTAATACACAAATGGAAAAACAAAATATACAATAATAAACGTGAACATATACAAAGTTTTACAAAAGATAGTTTAACTAATGTCATCATTCTTTAAAGAAAATGTGGTAATTACAAGTAATACAGACAGTAGTGTAAGTTCCATGGGTTTAAATTTTGTACAAGAGATTAGTATTTTTGGGAACATAAAATGAACATTTATATCTTGTGCACAATGTAGTCTATGTAAATTTTTAGTGCACTTAGTATAAGATAGAGTGTCAGTTTTGTATTCTGTGATGCATTTAAAATGCTATACTTTCATGGATGCTAGAACATACATGTAAAATTTTTGGCTACATAGGCTTCTGATCATGTACAAAATAATATTACTGCTTCAGCACAATAGGGTTTCAATATAACGTTTGTCAATCGAATAGGCACAATGACATTTCTGACAAAGTATATGTATCTATCAAGAGCACAATTTTATTTTGGTCACTGACTGTAAAAGAACCATGAAATATACCTAAACACTGGTAATGAGCCTGTGGACAACGTTTGCAATGGGAGGCACTGAATAGTATATGCACACGAATAGCACATTAGCTCCTAACATTCATTTTAGGTCTGCACACGAACACAAAACACTGTAAGATTACACCACACTGTAGGCGGGCTGACTGGTTGCATTGAAGTGGAAGTCATGGGGAAAAGGTTCTGATGTATTCCTCCATGCAATTCGACAACCAAGTGTGCTCCAACCAACAGAGCTATTAGCCGACTGCATCCGCAGCAAACTGGTGATGGGTGGCCAAGGCTGCAATGGACAGTACTGTATGGCCAAACATCATCCACAAACATCTTCATTAAAAGGCCCAAAATCAGTGGTGTATAGTAACTCGTCCATTGTTCTGTGTGCATTCTGGAATCTCGTGTGCGAAATCTCCACTTCCCATGCGTGTCCAAAGTACATGAAATAAAGCATTTTACACACAAATTAGTAACATAGTCATGATATTTCAGTTTAGACTGAAAGAAAAGTCATTGATTAGAACATATCTACAGAAATATTTTCCCACAAATTCAAGTGGTACAGATGGGGTCATGGTATTAAACCATATTTTTACATTACAAGTAGTGTCCTGAAGACGGATACATTTGAATACCAATGAGTAAGTTAATTCTTATATTAGAGTATCTATAACATTAGTGTCATTTCATATAAGCACAAGGCTTTACATACTATGTACATATTGCTTTACAAACACATAATCGTATGAAATACATTGAGGGTGCTTGTCATCAACTTGGCATGATATAACTTAAATTGACATTCCAATTACCATTTGTTCATATCTCTTTAAATTAATATATATCACTATGGTGGTGATTACATTACCACAAAGTATAACACTTAAATTACATAAGTTGCCATGGCCAGGCTTTTGTCTCAACTGAGCTACATATTTCATTGCCTTAAGGTATAACACATCAGGGTAGTTTCGTGAGAATATCAAAAGAGGTTCAAGTCAACAGTAGGGTCAAACAAAACAATTAGTGCAAATTTTGGCACAGTAATAGATGTACATCACAGTAAATCATCCAATAACATAAACACAGACGTAATATTCGTTAGGCATAGCTGCAGATTTTCATCAACAAGATCATCAATAAAATTTAGCAGATAGCAGTAAGCAAAAGCAAAGTATTTCTGTGCATTATCTTTCCAGACTTAACTAGGCGCAATTTATGGCATAGCTGCAAGTTTGCAAGATAGATGGCTGTGTGCAACGTATAAGCATAACCATACATTGTCATTGAGCTTCATTATAAAATTAATTAGCATAGTGGTAGGGCTTAGGTATATAATTAGTGAGCATAGCGGTAAGCTTTGATTGCAAGAGCAATACGCATAGCTGCAAGCATAATTAGAAATATTCATTACACATAATTACAAATAATTACAGAGCATCAGAAGGATATGAATCTCACCAATCACACATGCCATTGAAGGCACAATGCATCAACATACAAAGTGGTGCACATAAGCACAAAGAGAAAACACAAAAGGGCAGTGCGAGTAAGCACATAAGAAAAGAACAAAACATAGCATCATTAGCAACATAGCGATTCTCCTCATAATTACTTCATAATCATTGTATAATCTCGTCATCATTAGCAACATAGCGATTCCCCTCATAATTGCTTCATAATCATTGTATAATCTCGTCATCATTAGCAACATAGCGATTCTCCTCATAATTGCTTAATCTCGTCCACGTAATTACATTTATCAAACATCTTTAACTGTTACCAATACCTTCCTTACCATCATTTATCCATAAACAATAATGCATTTTAAAGACCACCATGACATATTGTGTATTGCCTTACTCATCATCCTCCATAATGTTCTTGGCTTATCAATTGCTCATGTCAACTCAAAATCTTCTTCGCTCGCTCAGAACTTCGTAAGTTATGCAATTAGTAATACAAAAGAAAAATCTGATATTTTCTGAAACATAGGAACTTGATTAGATTACACAATCAAAAATTTCCATTAATTTTATTTGTCTTGCACAGCCACAGAGTTCGTTATATGCAAATTGCAAGATAATCAAAGTTTCGTATGACAATATCCCAGCGTAGCACAGAGCATAAGTATTCAGAGTTAGAGAAAAGTAACAGTGAGAAAAAGAGGTAGATAGAGCGCACTAAGGAAAAGCGGAAGAATAGTGACACTCAGCTCGAGAACGGGGCACCAATCGCCACTTGGTGTGTCCAAAACAGATTAATGGACTCTCTACCCCAAATTTATGCCTTGAAAATCCTTTTTGATGAATTAGAGCATGGATTAGCAGGTCTGATTTCAATGTTTTGCTCTTGTCTTTCCGGGGTGCGCGATCTGCTTAGACCCCGAATCGTGTTTTCGTATCGCGGAAGGCGATCACGAGAATTATCGCGTGTGCCCTCCCGACTACGCTTCTCAGCGTTATTGTTGTGATTTTCAGTCTCGCGATCACTATCAGTATTGCGTCTATCACGCCAATTAGTATCATTCGAAGTATTGCTGTTTTGATAGTAATTATTGTAGCGTCCTCCGCGACCAAAACCACCACCTCGGTTGCGGCCACGAAAATTTCCACGGTTAATTTCACGATCATGAAACTCACTGTTCTCATTGTCGCGTCTTTGTTTGTAAGTTTCATTAGTGAAAGAATTATTTTTTGGTTTATCGTCGTGCTCTGAATAACGTTTTGAACGCGGCGGGCTTTGTTGCGACCGGCGATCATCTAATTTTCTGACCTCAGCCTTGTATTGTTGATTAATGGTCCTTTGACCTTGTTTGAAACGGTCAAGGGCGAGATATTCATTAGTTTCATTAAACGGGGTAGGATGCGTTGCATCAGAATTTTTGTCAGTGTTATCACTGATTTGGGTAATTTTAACCGTGAGATCCTCAACCTGTTTATTAATTTTATTGATCTGTTCCGTCGTGCCTGACTGGAAGTTCTGCAACTTTTCATCAAATAGATTACTCTGTTGCTTCAATTGAGCGATTTCGGTGGTTTCTATATTTTCGACTCGTGACGCAAGGTTTTCCACTACCGGGTTAATCTCGTCGCGAATATCCTGTCTTATTTGCTGAGATTCACATTTGAAAGTATTGAGCAGTTGTTCCCTGAACCGATTGTTGTCCTCATTTATTTTATTAATACTACTTTGAATACTCGCAAACCTCGAATCGCACGTTTGTTCAAATTTCTCAAGTTTTTCATCTAATTTCTGAAATTGTAATTGATTATTGTCAAGTATTTCATTTAATTTCTGAAATTGTAATTGATTGTTGTCAAGTTTTTCATTTAATTTCTGAAATTCCTGAGATTGTTCCTCAAGTTTTTCATTTAATTTCTGAAATTGTAATTGACTATTCTCATTTAATTTAGAGAGCTGTGACAATAAAATTTGCATGAAGTCATTTGGTAATACGTTTTCCATGGCTTTCATCACAACAAACATCAGACAATATAAAAGAGAGGCTTGTTCAGTAGTAATGCAATTATTTGTATATTCAATTCATCTACTATAAACAATACTACACAATCTCAAGAATGGTAAGTAACAGACTACAGAAACAATTACTATGCTACTGTTGCTACAACAGAGGATGGTGCTACAAAAATTAAATTAAGAGCCAAAGGGTAAGTTGGTTAGTGGAAAAGACAAACTAACTGAAATAAGACTACGTATCTAACTACGTCACGATCCTGTTTGTGAACTATCCTGGCAGAAAGGGCGCCAGATAAAAGCTGTACGCTTGTTTTATAATGTTGAACCTTTCGTTAAATCAGACAATAAATTGTTCATTAACTTAGCTATTTGGTTTAATTATGGCCCTGATATTAATGTATAAGAAACAGTGCATTAAATTGATTATGTGCGCAACGGATATTTTTAACAAAACCACTGTGTCATGTAACCTTTTGAAACAGACACTGACTATACTCAAGAATTTTGACTGCGAGAAAGATATAAGAAAAACCACAAATCACTTTCTTAATGCTTGACTGTGAGAACCTATATAGGTCAGCCTCCAATTATTGAAATCCAGATCAACTATTATCTTACTATGGCACCAATAATGGAATATGTTCAATAATATTATTCAAATCAACACTCCACTAAATCAAGTAGTTATCAAATGAAGGAAGTGGGTTAATTTTCTAACTACGTAAATGAAATATGAAACAGGGTTAACTTGCTTATTATTGATAAACAGCATTACATTACTTACATGATACAACTTCTGACTTGCTGGCAAAGCAGCCTCTGCTCTACATCGGAGCCATACACACAACCCAACCGCTCTCTAAGCGAGCTGAACCACTAGTGCTACTCTCTCTCAGTGCGAGCTACAATGCTGTGCAATACATGATCTTTGCCAGAGATGAAACTTTACACATATCGATACATACAGTAGAAGCGATATTATACATTTTCTTGCAAGCAAGTTACTCGATACATACAGTAGAAGCGATATTATACATTTTCTTGCAAGCAAGTTACTCGATACAAAACAGGAGGCACAATATTAGACATTTTCTTATTTTCTTATATTTTATGGACACGTTTCAAGCTCATGTGGCCAGTGCTGGACTCGGCTGGGCTGGGTTGTCCTGGTACAGTTAGCTGCTGGAAGCAGAACAGCCCAGGACAGCCCAGCCCAGCCGAGTGCAGCACTGGCCACATGAGCTACTTGTAATTCCGAAGATGACCTACATCAAGTCGAAACCGGTTAATTGAAATTGTTAATTTCTGCGATCAAGACTGTTTTTTTGTAATATTGATCCTTCAGCATCGTCTGATTTTCTGACCTTACATTCCATTACCTTCGTTTTACTCTTGTTAATGTTCATCTTATATCTTACTTTCAAGACACTGTCCATTCCACTCAATTCCTCTTGCAGATCCTTTGCAGTCTCTGAGAAAATTATTATGTCATCGGCAACCCGCAAACTTTTTATTTCTTCTCCCTGAACTTTAATTCCCTCTAACGGAGTGTTAGTCAAGAGTGAGTAGCTTAGTGACCTGCAAAATTACGGGACGCCGTCTTGTAGCAGGATTTTTGAAAATATACTTTTTACGGACATTGAGCTACCTCAAAGAGAACGACCTGTTGACGCGCAGTTAACAGGGATTCAGAAATTGTTACTCACATCAAGTAATGTGGTCTACTACGACAACGGCTGTCAAATCGATTCCATATTTTTCTATTTCTGGTAGGGTTGACACTGATTCTCACAAGCAGCTACTAATCAAACTGCGCGGTTACGGAAACACAGGACGTAGTAACGGATGGAGTCATCGAGTAAAACAGAACTGATATCTGGCATTTCCAAGGAAAGTGTTATAGGGCCCCTATTGTTCCTTACTTGCAAACTGTGAGCAACTCACTTAAGACTCTTGGCGGCTGATGTTGCCATTTATCGGTTAGTAAAGTCACCAAAAGATCCAAAGCAACTGCAAAACCATTTAGATAAGACAACTTCTTGGCGTGAAAATTGGTAATTGACCCTTAATTATGAAAAATATGAACTCAGTAATTTCTGAAACCTATGTATGAACTCATTGTTATAAATATTGATGAATATTGAAGCAAATTCGTTAAACTTCTGTCATATGAAAAATCAGTTACATGTAGTCTTTAAATTCAATTAAATAGCTAGAAATTACAAATACCAAGAACCTTTATTGGAAAGAACACACAGAAACTATCGTAGGATAGACGAATCAAAGGCTACGTTTCGTTGGCAGAACATTAGAAGATGCAATATTTCTACAAAAGAAACTGCCTACACTACACTTTACGTCCTATTTTGGAGTATTGCTATTAAATTGTGGGATCCCCACCATCTAAGGTGATGACACACTATGTTAGAGGGCAACGAGAATGACTTTTTCACTATTACGGTAGCCCCGTGGTGCCTCGCTCTAAGTAAACGCCGTGAAACCTCAAGTAAATACTTGAGACAGCAAAATATCATATTGTATCACACGCAAATTAGAATTTTAACCAATTTCTGAATAAAATACTTTACTATATGTGTACTATGATATCTTACCTGATCCCCTAATAATTTGAACAGTGTGTTAGATGCTTTTGACGTCATAAACAATGTGATGCAGAGAAATCGCCCATTACGTATTTTGTTTTATGCTATTACGTCTTTACAAGGAACTCTATTCGCAACGTATTATCTATCATTAAGCTAATAATCCACTTAAAATACCCTGAGAATTACGTTGTTGTTCAGACATTATTCAGTGAACACATAAAGTAATTTCCGACGCCACCTGTAAGTGGGCATAGACATAAGTCAATGGGAAAAGTTAAAAATGTATACCCAGCTGGGATTCGAAACTAGGTCCTCGTGCATACCAGAGAGAAAGGCATGGCATTTATAAAAATAAATGATTAGGGAAACAATATGTTCCAAAGCCACTGTCAATTCCTACAAAACGTTTTTTAATACGCTTCCATATAACTGCCAGCGCACTACTAGTTTTGGCGCACTTTGGCGTCATTGTGTTATTTTTCAGCCGTATTGAACAATATAGTCGAAGAATAACAGTTTTGCTCATTGAAGCCACAATATTATATTAAATCAGCCAAATTACTCGTGACTGTACTAAAATGTGTCGGATTATAAAATTTATGTAAATAACAAACAGTGGTCCTAGAATGGACCCCTGGGGCACCCCACAACTGTGTCCCATTGTGGATGCATATCATAGCCATTTTCAACACTACAGACAATTTACCTACAACTGGTTTTTTACTATTAAAGTATGAGGTGAGTCAGTAGTGAACTGCTCCCCTTTTTCCATAAAGTTCCAACTTCTACAACAATATTTTGCTATCATCAACAACCGGAGAGGAAGCCAAGCGTTCGCAGCCTTATAATTAATCCACCCAGTGCCTCACCATGTACACTGTTCTCTGTCAGGGGGTTTACTGGTATCTTGTACTAAGGACTGACTATGTGTATTTCACGAATGTCGTATTTTTCCAGCGCTGGGAGCAAATAAAAGCAGCAGCAGCAGCAGCAGACGCCGCCCCCGGCGCTGCGGTGATAAGCCGCCCTAAATCCGCGCATGCGCCTCCCAACAGTCTGCGATATCTGCGGCCTCATTCTGCGGCGCGACCCACTTCCAGGGCACAATGCGGCCGTGTGGAACACTCGCCGTTGTTCCCCGCCTGACATTCGTTGCCGGTCCCACACCTCAAAAGCCGCTGGCTCCCACGATTACCACACACTCAGACCCTGCTGCCTGCTGACAAATTAGCTCACGTCCAGAAACTGGGAGTGGCGAAATAATGCAGCCGGCCGCGGTGGCCGAGCGGTCTGCGGCGCGCCAGTTACATTCTGCACGGCCACTACGGTCGGGGGTTCGAATCCCCCTCCCTCGGGCATGGATATTTGTGCCGTCCTTACTATTAGCTGGTTCATAAGTAGTTTGAAAGTTTAGGGACTGATGACCCCGTAGTTAAGTCCCATAAGGAATACGAACATTTGACATTCTTTTGAAAATAACGCAGCTGCCACCACTGCCTACTGACGGTGAGACACGACTCCAGTACACAATTGACGTGCCAAGTCTTAGACGTTACCTTGCAGCGTATCATACGTTATCGTCGACAACTGTCAGCTAAAACATCGGTGAAATTCGTAATCTCTCAGACTTAAAAGACGCCAATCAGTGCGGAATTGTGCACTATGTGACGGAAACGGCAGAACTATTTAACATTTCATTGCCGCGGTGGAGTAGCCGAGCGGTCTAAAGCGTCTCGCTGCGGAGCGCGCGGTTGCTCGCCGTGGAGGTTCGAGTCCTCCCTGGGGCATGGGTGTCTGTGTTTGTCCTTAGATTAGTTTACCTAGGTTTAAGTAGTTTGTAAGCTATGGACTGATGACCACGCAGTTTGGTCCGATAGATTTACAAACATTTGACCATTTTTTAACATTTCACTCGGTAAAAACAGCGCACACAAAAGAAGGTGAAACATCTTTTGTATCCCATCCTCGTCGTCACATTTGTGTCTCGTTTCCGCCGGTCGTCATAGGTGTCGGTGGCCGAGTAGAAAGAGACCGACACAGGAATAAAGGATGCACGCGTGTACAGGTACGGAGGTGACCAGCCATTGGGACAGCAGAAACTAGAACAATAGGCTAAATTAGAACAAGATATATATTTCGTGGAGTCCTGGTAATACTTAACTTTTACATAGGTCTTGACTGCAGAATGCTGATACATAGATAGAGGCCTGTCTACTGATGATTCCTAGTGCCTATCCGATAGCCAAGTCTTAACTGGTGCCTATCTGATTCTCAAGTGGCCGATGCAGCAGTCGTGGCCACGAGCGGAGTTGCAGCAGAGGGCGCTCGTGGCTGTCGTCGTAAGAACGCCGCGCTTTGCGTGCATGGCGGCGCGCGGCGAAAGTACGTGGCGCGCAATTCATACTTGTGCGACACCACATCTATGGCGAAGGTTAGATGTAGTTTTCGTTCCAGCTGATCCAAATGGAGGAGGTCGTCTTGGCTGCAGAACATGCGACAAAACAAGATATACAATAAATATTAACAAAATGAGATCAGATGTGTGATTCCTTAATTTCTCCTGGCGAATAAAAACTTTGAAAAACTTACGGGTATGCTGCCAGATATCAAAATCGACGACGGCCGATATTTCGGCAGGATACCATCTTGCCATTTTCAGGGCGAATCTGCAGTGAGGAAGCAATATGCAACGATCTTTAAAACCTAGGTGACAACCTTATGAATAGAGATGAAGGTTTCTGCTTCAATTCCGCTTGGGATCCTACTCTCTCACTTGTCAAAAAACAGAGGGACAAAACTAATCCGACCTCACCCGTCGAGAACTGATGTTTATTATCGATATTCTAACCGGTTTCATCTTTGGTCGTGTCGGCGCTGTGTGCTTGCTTGTTCGGTGTGTGTTGTCTTTCGTGTTTACTCACTGAAAACCGAGGTTTTAAAGATTGTTGCACATTGCTTCCGCACTGCAGTTTCGCCTTGAAAATGGCAGGATGGTCTCCTGCCGAAATATCGGCAGTCGTCGATTTTGATTTCTGGCATCATACCCGTAAGTTTTTCGAAGTTTAGATCAGATGTGCTAAAGTACATTCCACAGTTCCACAAATGATAATTTTAGGCCTTTTTAATTCATTTTTACTTTTTTATTTACAATGATCGCATTACTGCACAAACTTGTTACTAAAGGCAGACCACAATAGTCACATTGGTGAATATTTTATACAGCAGTGGCGCAGCCACGATTTGGTTGTAGGGGGAGAGGGCCTCATTTTATAAAAATAAAGCCCATTGAATTTATTAATCTATCACTTATTTTTACTTTTTTATAATTTAACCAATTACACTACGAAAACAGTTGCACAAGAAATAAAATGAGTAGGCTCACATTAATTTGAAAGTGGAAGAGGGGGAATGTGGTGGAAATGGAGTGTATATAATCAGCGCGTAAAATAATTAAGTAGCTTCTATGTTACTAGCCAAAGAGAAAGGACTTTACAGTTTAATTTAAATGAGACTAAGTGTAAAAATTGAACTAAAATAACACTATTGTTGTTCAAAAGATTCCACTCGGTGGCGCCGCTGACCTGCTAAGCAGCGGGTCGCCGCATATGAACAATCGGCTCGTAACTTCAGCATAACAGTAACAAGAGCGGCAGCATCAAAGCTGGTCGCGGCGGCATTAAAACCGTTCACTGTAACAGCAGCACACGTTTTCAGTAGCGGCATCAGGTTGGCGACCCGTTGACAGGTTCACTTGTGCTTCGCAAATTATGGTTATATTCGCGGAATATGTGACATCAACTGCTAATGGGAAAAGCTGAAAATGTATACCCATCCGGGATTCGAACCTGGTTCTCCTGCTTTCTAGACAGTTTTGCTGACCTCTACACCACTGGGGACACAGTGATCACCGCACCTCCAGATTGCGAGTCCAGTGCGTTACCACTGCGCCACCTCGCTCGGTAGTAAACGAGTGGAGTAAGGAGTATGTCCAGTTAAGAAGTGAATCATACGGCGGCTGGGGTCGCAATGTTTTTCATCTTCGGGCTTTCTCTGATATTGGGTAGACGAAAGGCGACACGACGACAGCGGGACTGACTTGGAAGTGTGAGTCAGAACGGGGCGTCCGAAACTGGCGTGTTTTCGAAACAGGAGGCGCGTGTCGCGAGAGAGAGAGAGAGAGAGAGAGAGAGAGAGAGAGAGAGAGAGGGAGGGAGGGAGGGAGAGAGGCAGGTGACGCCAAGTAGGTCGGCGGCGGGAGCAGCGCGCGTGCGCGACCTCGCTGGCCGACTTATCGACCGCGCGCCGTAAACACGACGCACGTGCAAGGCTGCCGCCTCTGCTGCTGGACACCCCTGATGCAGCGCTCGTAAAAGCCGTGTCTCACCGCAAATATTACGCCTCAATGCAGTACATACACTACTCAAAACAAATGGGCCATCAGGTGAGATATCATACACAGTACACATATGGTAACGTATTTCATTGAGGTATTGGTTACAATTGTGTGGTGACAGTCATTCTCGTTGCCCTCTAACATGGTGTGTCATCACCTCGAACAGCCAGTTCATTTGCACACCTGTGTGGCATGCACAATATGAGGTCACTTGAGGGATGTTTGGCTATTCTTAGATAAGTGCAATATCTAGCTCTGCAATTGTAGGAGTTGCTGATCGGGCTGCAGTTCTTCTGCCAACTGTATGCCAGACATGCTCAATAGAGTTCAAGTCATCATCATCATCATTAGAGACTGATTATGCCTTTCAGCGTTCAGTCTGGAGCATAGTACCTCAAATAACATTCCTCCATGATCCCCTTTTCAGTGCTAACATTGATGCCTCGTCTGATGATATGCCTTTTGCTTCAAAATCATTCTGCACCGAATCTAAGTACTTTCTTCTTGGTCTACCTCCGCTACAGAGCTCATGAGTCTCTTAGGTAATCTTGCTTCTCCCATGCGTGTAACATGACCCCACCATCTCAGTCTGTTCGCTCCAACTTCTTCATCTATGGTGTTCATTCCCAGTTTTTCTTTGATTTCCTCTTCATGTACACTCCCCTGCCATTGTTTCCATCTATTAGTACCTGCAATCATTCTTGCTACTTTCATATCTGTAACCTCTACCTTATGAATAAGGTAACCTGTATCCACCCAACTTTCACTCCCATACAACAAAGTTGGTCGAAAGATAGAGCGGTGCACTGCTAACTTAGTCTTGTTACTTACTTCCTTCTTGCAGAAGAGAGTAGATCTTAGCTGAGCACTCACTGCATTAGATTTCCTGCTCCTCGATTCAGTTCTTTTACTATGTTGCCATCCTGTGAGAAAATACATCCCAGGTACTTGAAACTGTCTACCTGTTCTAACGTTGTTCCTCCTATATGACACTCAATCTGTTTAAATCTCTTTCCCACAGACATTACTTTCGTTTTGGAGATGCTGATCTTCATATCATAATCCTTGCATAATCCTGCACCTTTCAATTCAATCGGCCATTACAACTAAGTCATCCGCATATACGAGACTGCTTATTTTCTTTTCACCTATTTTAATCCCACCCTGCCAGTTTACTGTTTGCAACATATGATTCATGATATTATGAACAACAGTGGTGACAGGTTACAGCCTTGTCTTACCCATGAAACTAACCTGAACCATGAACTTAATTTGCCATCTACTCTAACTGCTGCCTGACAGTTTACGTAAAGGCCTTTAATTGCCTGCAGAAGTTTGTAGAGTTCAAGTCCGATGAACAATTGCCTTAGCTGCAAGCATGTTTTTCAGCAGTGCAGCTCCGTAGGGACGAGATTTATCGTCTACCAGAAGGAACCCATGTTCTGTGCCACCAGCGTAGAGCACAACAAAAGGTCGAAAGATTTCGTCTCCAGCAGTGAACGTGCCATTCTGAACGACATAGAGGTCCGTCCGGTGCTAATATGACTCCTGCCCACGCCATTCGTCTACCACTACGATGTTTCCTGCACACAATCAGGATTGTTTAGAGTTCCGCGTCCTCTCTAGGTGACGGAACCACGATTGTCTGGTTGTAAACAGAACCCGGTGCCATTCATTAAGACTACAATCATGATGTTACTCTCCCCAGTTTCTGCGACTAAACGGAGTCGCGGTTTCGTTGAGAAACACACCATAGGCCTCTGTGCATAGAGGCCACATTTCCAAAGGGGACTGTTTGTGTTGATATTGAACTTCTTGTTGTTGTCTGGAGGGTGCGTTACAGCTGAGTTGCATTCAGCCTCCTGTTAACCAAAGATAACGGTCATCTCTTGTTGGTGTTACCCGCGGATTTCCTTGGTCTTGCCTTCTTTTAACGATTCCTGATGTCCGAAATCGCGTCCAGGTCCTGGAAATTACTGTTTTGGACACTCCAACTCTCTGTGTCTGACCCGCGCTTCAACCTTTCCAGACTCCATTCCATAGCTTCGGTAAGTTACGTTGCTGTTGCATTGTACTACCTGCTCACTACACTATCTGAACCCAACTGCTTGTGTAATTCGTTCTGTAAAGTAAACACAAGTCAACACTAAACCCCTCTGTCACAGCTGTCTCGGTTACCGTGTTGTTGTTGTCTCCACTCCGTCTGCCGATGAAAGAACTTGAGAAGCTAGATATCTCAACTGATCCCATAATTCTGTTGACCAGAGTACATTTGATGTCTGTCACTTGTGCTAATGAACAGACACGCGTGACAGACGGCTAGTGATTCATTCAGTAGAGATGCATACCAGGGACGAATCAGCGAAACACTGCGAGTAATTAGGACAATCAGAGACAGCTATCAGTGGTTCCTGGGTGAGAATGTGGGTCTGGCCGGAGGCGCTAGGCGGAAAACCCTGCACTCGTGGTGACCGCTCTATATAGGTGGCGTAATGGCCGGTGCAAATGCGAAGCAAGCACGAACTCCGGGTATCATTCTCCGTGGATATACTTGAAGGCCTCTCGCAGTTAATGACTGAAATTCCATTGTCCCGTCGGCCGCAGTCACGGTCTGCACGGCCACTACGGTCGGGGGTTCGAACCCCCCTAGGGCATGGATATTTGTGCCGTCCTAGTTCGTAAGTAGTTCATAAGTAGTTTGTAAGTTTAGGGACTGATGACCCCGTAGTTAAGTCCTATAAGATTTACTTACAAACATTTGAACATCCATTGTGTCCAGGGCCGCCCGCAGACTCTTTCGGCGCCGCGGTTCTAGCGCACCTCCTTCTGCGGTGCTCAGCACCTACACAAAATCGAGATGGAAGAATGAATAAACAAATAAAAAACGGAAAAATTATGGGAAAAAATCAAAGCAGTCAGTTATGAATACTGGGATGTCGCGCTCTCGCATCAACGGCCTCGTCTGCTGGCTGTTCCCTCAGAGGCCTACAGAGTGCTTATTCAATCCGTTTGGTTACTTTCTTTCTTAGTTCTGATTAGGGTCTCGTGGCTAATCGTGAAAGCCGCATCTCTGTCTCACAGACATCTGCATTCTTTTGTATGTCAACGTAAAACATGACGCGCGCTTAGAAGGCGCGACAACCATAGCTAGAAGCGAGGTTTAATAACCGCAGAGATACAGAAACAGATTCGAAAGTGTGCGTTGCCCTGAAAGATACGCGCAATTCATTGGCGTACATGTACGTTTTCTTTGCAACCCGTGAGAAAATGCCTCACTTTCTCGAAATGGGTAAAAGGGCCATCTATGAAAGACTAGTACTCGATGTCACTCGTAGCATTGCTAGCAGAAATAACTCATAACGTTTAACAACTTAAATTTTTCACTGAAGGGCAGAGAGCATCTAATAGTTGACATTCATGACCTAATCAGACTGGTCATGGTAAAGTTCCACCTCTCTTAGAGCCAAATGAGTAAAAGAAATTTAACATTCTGCAGTCGTCAACTTACTTCTTTAAAACCTTGTTGATTGAATATATATATATATATATATATATATATATAGGTGACGGGAAATTTTAATGCGGTATGTCAACACAAGAAATGTTACACTTTCTGCAGAGCTATGAACATAGTTTATTGTATCATTTTCCAAAGAGTTACAGCACAAAGATATAGTTTTTTCTATCGTGCATTGGATTCATTGAAACCAGCTGCGTCCATATCAATTTAAACTACATTCATATCACTGTTAGTTTGGGAGCTACAACCCTTCAAAGTTTAGGGGGCGGAGGCTACGACAGCGTATCTGACTGGCTGGTGGTCATGAGACAGTGGGCCGTGCCCCAGGGGATAGCCACTCGGCCAGTTAGCTACGCTATCGCAGCCTCCGCCCCCGGAAATTTGGAGGGTTGTAGCTCCCAAACTAACAGTGATAGGAATGTAGTTTAAATTGATTTGGACGCAGCTGGTTTAAACGAATCCAATACACGATAGAAAAAACTGTTGTTCCATTTAAAAAATTATATCTTTGTGGTGTAACTCTTTGGAAAATGATACAATAAACTATGTTCATAGCTCCGCAGAAAATGTAACATTTCTTGTGTTGACCTACCGCATTAAAATTTCCCGTCACCTATTATAAGTTACAGAGGCAAACCCACTTAGTGAAACACCCTGTATATATACCGTGGACACTGCAAAACTTAGTCCACGTTGCAAATGTGGAATTCCACTGGTAACCCATTGTCTGAGTGTGCAACTGCTGCACATAGTACAAGATTTTCTCTGTGCATATTTTCTGAACAAAGGGAAGAATTTTACCGAGGCCAGCCCGACTGCGATTGAGTGGCTGTCTCGGTTGCATTTAACTTCATAGTGGATTATGGCTGCCATTCTACCACAACTATGTGAACTTTAGATGTACTGATATTTTATGCATTAATGAAATATATGTAAATTTTGTATTAGATGTTCCACATCTTATGTATGGTCTACTGAATCACCTTAATGTTCGTACTTGCACTTGCAAAGCCAGAAGATGAATAATGAACACATAAATAGGCTGAAAATCCGTAACTCTTCGATTACAAAGTTGCCGAACACTCACAGGAAGCAGCCGTTGTCATCAAATGTGTAGGAGAATACAGACGGAGTGAAACGAACGGATAAAAGAAAGGCAGTAAAGGTACTTGGCAGACTTTCATTTCTCCTTGGGAATTATTAAAAAAGGAAATTAATATCTAGCTAAGAGCACCCTTTACATCACGGGTTCGTTTATTACCCGAGATAACGTCACTGAGCTGTCTCCTACAGCTATCTCGTGAAAACATCGCGAAGGCATCGTTACAGGGATTCGAGCTCTTAAGGAGGCTTAGCCAACATTCATTATTACTATGCACTATTCGCGGTAGTAGAGGCTCCAGTTACATAAAACTGTCATTAAATTTCTGGATACGACATTATAGTGAAAATGTTTGATACAATTATGGGACTAAAATCAAGAACGTAGATTTCAGCTTGAGCTCTGGGCCTCTCTGGAGACGTGCAGACTCGTAGCTGAGTCGACGCTGTCGAATAACGGACCCGGGCTCCATTTCCGGTAGGGGATTGCGTGTTGTAACTTGTCGTCATCAACGTTTTCATCATAATCGACCCGCAAGTCACCAATGAGACGTCAAATGAAAACAACTGCACCACGCGCCCCAACAATCCCTGACGTGATTTCCCGGGCAAAATACCATACAATCATGTTTACTTTGTCATTTGTTAAATACCCTAAACCATTGTGTTCCACTATCTGCACCGCACTGTAATCTCCGCCTTTCTCAATACTTTTATTTTCTTCTATAAAGATGATAAGGTGCACAATAAGGGGTGCAGCCTGTTCGAAATGGCAAACCTTACCTCTTTATCTGCTAGCTGATGAAATTTGTTGAGGCGTTACGTATATATTTCTTCCCATATTGGCTTACGTTATCGCAAGGCCAATGTACAGTCGCGAGAAATGAAGCATGATTCTCCAACCGTAATGTGTAGGCCCAACTGGAAAAAAAAAAAAAAAAAAAAAAAAAAAAAAAAAAAAAAAAAAAAAGCCTCCTTGAAGGCTCAGATGCACTTCCCGTTGTATGATTGGGTCTAGCACACTCAAACGCGACAGTTATTGGCACAAGTTTTGGAAGAAATAAAATCTTACGAACTTATTTTTTCTTGAAGAAGGATTTAAGGTAACTTTTATCGTTGCCATCTAATAAAAACAGCAGGAAATAGTTGTGTGTACAAAGATGCAGTTTTTCCTATAATCAACAGCTACCTCAGGTTACTGTCGAAGAATGATTTCTTTTAATTTTTGAGATCGCGACGAAAATTCATTGGACAAAGTATCGGTCACCATCACCATTGATCGTTTGGAGAACAGTAGCTGCTGCAAATCTGGTAGCAGGCCGTAAAGTAGCTCTCAGCGGTTGACCCATGTCATGGTGCGGAAGTGGAGTGAATCTGACAGTCGGTTGCACCGCATCAAATGTTCAAATGTTTGTAAAGCTTATGGGACTTAACTACGGGGACATCAGTCCCTAAACTTACAAACTACTTATGAACTGAAACTTCCTGGCAGATTAAAATTGTGTGCCGGAACCGGGACTCGAACCTGGGACCTTTGCCTTTCGCGGGCAAGCGCTCTACCACTGAGCTACCCCGACACGACTCACGATGCCGCCTCACAACTTTACTTCCGCCAGTACCTCGCCTCCTACTTTCCAAACTTCACAGAAGCTCTCTTGCAAACACGCAAGACTAGCACTCCTGGAAGAAAGGATATGGTGGAGACATGGCTTAGCCACAGCCTAAGGGATGTTTCCAGAATGAAACTTTCACTCTGCAGCGGAGTGTGCGCTGATATGAAACTTCCTGGCAGATTAAAATTGTGTTATGAACTGCTTACGAACTAGGAGGGCACAAATATCCATGCCCGAGGGGGGGGGATTCGAACCCCCGACCGTAGTAGCCGTGCAGACCGTGACTGATGCGCCTCAGTCCCCTCGGCCACCGCGGCCGGCTGCACCGTATCAGATGGTTGCAGATGCGACAGTTATTCAGAAGGCAGCTCTTTTATTTGAACACTCTCACGCCCACACCAAAAAGTGGAATAGCACAAATTTGATGTACGAAAGTGTCTACAATGTTGATGCATCACTCAAAGTCATCTAGTATTCAGTATACTGGTCGTAATAAGATCCTAACCGCCAGGAACAGGGGGGGGGGGGGGGGGGCAACTTCTCAAAGACAGTGCATTTCATACCTGTTAATAGTAGCTACCATAACTGAATGCAGGTTAATCTCAACATGATTTCAGCAGCAATATTTTAAAAGGAATTATATGCATTGCACATTTTGAGTTGATTATCTCGCAAAATGGAGATCATAAAGCTGCACATTACTGAAATAAAATCGTTCAAAGTTTGCGTAACTAAAGTCCTAGACTTATACACTACTTTAAACTAAATGAAACCTCCACCAGTTACGATTTTATTGTAATGTGAGGCGTTGCATGGGGCCATGAGAAACCCCCAAAAGCACAAACAGTATTCGATTGATGTTACGTACATTGGATATTATTTTATAGGATTTCGCAATGAAATAAAGATGTGATTGTAAGGGAATTTTTTATTTACAATATATAAACTTAAAGAAAATTTTTATCTCTTGGTAACTATCGGGTGATATTTATTTCTTTATGATACCCAAGAAGTTCTTTTTAAATACACAATTATTTGAATTCAACACAGATATAAAATTAATAAAAATAAAAATTACGTTGAACTGATAGAAAATGCATATACTTTTAAAAGTGGCTCTAGTTTTCTTTTCGGTCAGAGTCTATGCCTACTATTTTGGTACGAGCTCGATATATATTGCTCTTGCAAAAGTTACAACGAGATTTCAATTTTCTATCTGCTCGTCTTGGACAGTGAAATCAATCCTTTCTCACTGGCACTGGTGCGAAATCATTACTATACGGTGGGACATCCTAAACGTTAGGTATGAATTGTGGTATAAACTGTTTCAATTCACTTGACAAAGTCGTAAGTGCAGTTGAGGGTGACAAGTTAAAATTCCAATGTTTTCAAGTAAACCTTACGTTCCGTTTCATTTGCCTGTGTCTACTATTATGTTAGCATTTAGTGCACCAACGTCCAGAAGAGTTAAGAGCAGCCGCAATGGCCATCGGTGATCAACTCTGCAGCAGAGCAGTTGCAGATATGTTGTTCCACTACATCAACGTGCTCTTCTCTTTTATTATAAAAGCTTATAATTGTTGAAAGATTTTTGTTAGTACTAGCATCTGTCAACCTGCCTGGTGCTTTGCTGAAAGAAGTATTACTGTTCGTTATTCTTTGGACAATAAGACAGAAAAGTGATGGTTGATATCCAAAATTTGCTGAACGTTCTTGCACACCCTTCTGGTTGAATTCACTTACATTTCTGGTTTATTTTTTCGATGTGTACCCACCAAAGTGTGGGAGTTTTCCTTCCATTTGCAAATAACAATATAGGTACCGTCTGTTTGCTTATCTTTGACAGAATGATGCGATGAAAAATTCGATAGTGAAATGTCATCATAGTCACTAGTTGATGATTCTGAAGGTTGAAGATGTTCTTGAGGATTGTTATCTACGCAGTCTTGCTCTGATTGTGTCGTGATCACTAACTTGCACCACATTCCCTTCTTCATCTTCTTTACCACTAATAATTTCGTCATTGTTATTTTCCTATTATGTAACAATTCGCTGGAGCCGTCGTTCGCCCATGTTTATCTGAACTGATATAAAACAAAAATAAATATCAATATGAACAGTACAGCAAAATTAAAATCAACAGCAACAAAACTAATGAAAGAATCTGTAAAATTTCACTTGCGCTATTTTGTCGCGTGGGGTCCACCGAAGCCTCGCCGGACCAGACTAGTTAAGACGCTTAGATTTACAAACATTGGAACAAACAGTTGCCCACAGTCAATTCACAGCTTTGATAAAGTCTGACGGAACTTGATGCACTCAATATTCAATAGAGAATCTTTATTTAAAACTGGAACTGTAAATATGTAAAATTCTCGAGTGGATGTGGCGTACCAGCTGTCAACCGGTACCGCAAGTAACTTGGCGGACGCCAATTCAATTTGCTTCAAATATGGCGGACCTATCGCCATTCTATGAAATTCTAGCTAGTTGGTGTCACCTTCACTAGCCTGCTGTACCACATCTTAATCGCGCAGAATATGCGTGGGACTGTTTGGTAAAGCATGCGAATCTTGGTACTCAGCATGGCCGCAGTTTGGCCGTTCTTCTGAATTTAACCGCCAGTAAGAGGCGCTAACTGGACGAGGCATACCTGAAGAAGCGTGCGAACTGTCTTCCTTGTGGTACAGCGGCCAGTAACTGGAGGCGGTGTTACCGGTTTTATGGTTGTCTCCTGCGGCGATTAATTCTTTTTTGCTCTTTAAGTTGTCGTAAACGTCAGAGCTGCACTGCAGCACTAAACTCACTGTTTTACACACTTCTGACCCAGCTGACTTGCGGCTCACTCTACGATTACGTTTTTTCTAAAGTCCAGCAGCCCGTTTCGTCCTAACGAGTAACCAGACGTGCACGCAACAAGGCGACACGATGGCTCTGAGTAACTCCTGCCGTAGTCTTTCCTGCTGCGTTTTCGCCATTTTTCAAGTGTTTGTAAAGCTATGGGACCTAACTGCAGCGGTCATCGGTCCCTAAACTTACAAACTACTTGAACTAACTTATCCTAAGGCCAACACACACACCCATGCCCGAGGAAATTCTGGAACCTCCGATATGGAATGTCTGTTTGCACCGTACCAAGGCGCCTCAGCGTGCACGGCTTTTCCGCTGCAGTAGACACCTTTTTTCGAAGCTTCCCTTAACATTAAAATCACATGTGTCCGTATATTTCAGTTTCTACCCGAAACTATTCACTGCAGACCAGTAGCATTGCGTATATTTACTATTTACGTTTACTGAGCCTTGTTTGTTTGCCAAGGGTTGCCTGTTTCTAGTAAAAGTTCACCTCTCGAGAAAAAAAACATTTTTGCAGCTGTCACGGCTAACAATTTTGTCCGGGAACTCGGTTTCGTGGTATACAGTCACATGAACAGGTGCATATCACCATTAAAAGACTGTAGTCTCCTTCGCACAGGAACTGTGCCCAACCCACAGTATTGCGAGGGTGAGTCAGTAAATACACTCCTGGCCATTAAAATTGCTACACCACGAAGATGACGGGCTACAGAAGCGGAATTTATCCGACAGGAAGAAGATGCTGTGATAGGCAAATGATTAGCTTTTCAGAGCATTCACACAAGGTTGGCGCCGGTGGCGAGACCTACAACGTGCTGACAGGAGGTATGTTTCCAACCGATTTGTCATAGACATACAGCAGTTGATCGGCGTTGCCTAGTGAAACGTTATTGTGATGCCTCGTGTAAGGAGAAGAAATGCGTACCATTACGTTTCAGACTTTGATAAAGGTCGGATTGTAGCCTATCGCGATTGCAGTTTCGCCACATTGCTCCTCGTGTTGGTCGCGATCCAATGACTGTTAACATAATATGGAATCGGTGAGTTCAGGAGGACAATATGGAACGCCGTGCTGGATCCCAACGGCCTCGTATCACTAGCAGTCGATATGACAGGCATCTTATCAGGATGGCTGTAATGGATCGTGCAGCCACGCCTCAATCCCTGAGTCAACAGATGGGGACGTTTCAAGACAACAACCATCTGCATGAACACTTCGATGACGTTTGCAGCAGCACGGACTATGAGCTCGAAGACCATGGCTGCGGTTATCCTTGACGCTGCATCACTGACAGGAGCGCCTGCGATGGTGTACGCAACGACGAACCTGGGTGCACGAATGGCAAAACGTCATTTCTTCGGATGAATCCAGGTTCTGTTTACAGCATCATGATGGTCGCATCCATGTTTGGCGACATCGCGGTGAACGCACATTGGATGCGTGTATTTGTCATCGCCATAGTGGCGTATCACCCGGCGTGATGTTATGGGGTGCCATTGGTTACACGTCTTGCTCCCTTTTGTTCGCATCGAGGGCACTTTGAACAGTGTCCGTTACATTTCAGATGTGTTACGACCCGTGGCTCTACCCTTCATTCGATACCTGCGAAATCCTACATTTCAGCAGGATAATGCACGACCGCATGTTGCAGGTCCTGTACGGGCCTTTCTGGATACGGAAAATGTTCGACTGCTGTCCTGCTCAGCACATTCTTCAGATCTCTCACCAATTGAAAAGTTTGGTCAATGTTGACCGAGCAACTGGCTCGTCACAATACGCCCAGTCACTACTCTTGATGAACTGTGGTATCGTGTTGAAGCTGCATAGGCATCTGTACATCCAAACTGCGTGAAAATACAATCACACGTTAGTTCTAATATGATATATTTGTCCAATGAATGCCCGTTTATCATCTGCATTTCTTCTTGGTGTAGCAATTTTAATGGCCAGTAGTGTAAGTCGCAAACTGAGGTAGACACGCCAGTACTGCGCGCTGTGTATGGGTATTTCTCTATCACTGCGACACATCCGTCTTGTAGGTTGCAGCAGTTAAAGGAACCAAATAAAGTTACAGCTCAAGAGCGTCACGTATAGAATGCAAACGCTGCCATAAAAATTCCAATCTCCAGGCTGTAAAGCATTTTCGAACGGTATATCGAGTGTTTTAATTTACAGGTGGAGTCGGCTGAAAAGTAAAGCAATTTTCAGGCTTGTAAACGCAGTACTGTCGTGTCTACCTCAGTTTGCGACGTATTTCCTGACTGACCCTCGTAAAACGTCGTATCTGCGGGACGTATCACCATAAAATAAAATGTCGCCGATCCGTGCCACCCCTCTTGCCAGTGTGCCACTCTCGCTGCAGCTTCGACCTGCACGACTGGTCTGGCGCCGTCAGAGGATCACTTGCAATGGCGGGCTGTGGTCTTCAGCGTCGAACGCGGATCGCGCTTGCTCGCAAGTGTTGGTCGTTTTGCGAGCGACGTAGACCTGCCGAGCGCTGTCTCGTAGAGTGCAGGACACAGTGGGCCTATCTCAGAACAGGATACAATTCTCGTTCACCTTTGGTGTTCGTGGAAGGAACGCTCACCAGCGTTTGGTAGCACAGCCCTGTTGTTTTGCCATTCTTGCTAAATGAAGGTTATCTGATACTCCAACAAGATAATGCTCGCCCACACATAGCGAGTGAAACTCGATATACTGTGCAGCACTGCCACGCATGGTACCTGAGTTGGAACTTAAATACTGACAACTATTTAATCACAACCGATACAAAAGCGTTACTGTCCTTCAAAGCAGGCACCAGCCTTATGTAGAACCCGTCGCCAGTGATGTGGAAAGCGTAGTTATCAGAGTCTGTTTTGTTGATGGTGCAAATGGAGCGATCTACTGCCTGTCGAATCTCTAGAACATTTCTGAAGCGAATGCCATGAAGTGGTTCCTACATCTTCGGAATCAAATCAAAGTCACGAGGACTTAAGCCCGGGGATGGTACAGTACTACACAGTCCCATCAATCGAACAGAGCAGCAACAGCTTGCGCTGTATGCGCCCGCGCATTGTCGTGTAAAATGATGGGTGGGTTGGGCAGAAAGTGTTGCCGCTTCTTTGCAAAAGCTGGTCGCACATGATGCTCCATAAACGAACTGTAATGCTGTGCATTGACGGTCTGCCGTGGAGGAACGTTAGGATAAGACCATCACAGTCGTACACTAGAATCACCACAACTCCCACAATACTGGGGCTTTGACGCACTTTCGACTTTCACAGCGTCCCATAATCAGGTCATCAGTTGGATTGGCGTTTCAGTTTTGACTCATACGATGTGGCCCATGCGTCATCCAGTATTACGATACTGCGTAAGAAAACCTCATAGTGCTCCTAGTGCGTCTGAGCAGCGTCGTGACGCATCCATTTCTGCATTTGTGTTTTTCCCGATATCAAAAAATCATCGGACGCGCTTCCACACAAAGGACTGCTAACGAAGATACAAGCATATGGAAGAAGTTCACAGATTTGTCACTGGCTGGAAGACTTTCTAAGTAATAGAACGCAGTAAATTGTTATCGATGGCGTGTGTTCATCAGAGACGACTGTATCGTCAGCTGTGCCCCAGGGGAGTGCGAAAGGACCGACATTATTTTCTATGTGTATAATGATCTGATGGATAGAGTAACTTGTAATTCGCGGCTGTTTGTGTGCTATCAGCGACAATAGTAGATTCCACTGCATAGTGTTTCCACTGCAGTGTTGCCCCTATTGTAACCTTCGTATGTAATGGAACGAAAACCCGCATGTGCAACTCGTCAAACCACAACTCTTGCAGAACTACTTGAACTACAGGAAAAAATAACGTTTTGTCATTCATGCACCCAGGTTCGTCGTTGTGTACACCATCGCAGGCGCTCCTGTCTGTGATGCAGCGTCAAGGGTAACTGCAGCCATGGTCTCCGAGCTGATAGTACATGCCGCTGCAAACGTCGTCGAACTCTTCGTCCAGATGGTTGTTGTCTTGCAAACGTCCCCATTTGTTAGCGATCGTGACGTTGCTGCATGATCCGTTACAGCCATGCGGATAAGTTGCCTGTTATCAGGACTGCTGGTGATACGAGGCCGTTGGGATCCATCGGCGTTCCGTATTGCGCTTCTGAAGTCAACGATTCCTTATTCTGCTAACAGTCATTGGATCGCAACCAACCCGAGCAGCAACGTCGCGATACGATAAACCGCAATCGCGATGGTATGCATTTCTCCTTCTTACATGAGGCATCACAACAACGTTTCACCAGGCAACGCCGGTCAAACCGCTGTTTGTGTATGAGAAATCGGTTGGAAACTTTCTTCGTGTTAGTACGCTGAAGGTGTCGCCGCAGGCGTGGAACAGTGTATCCCAATCTTAGCCATCTATACGATGGAATGGATGCCAGAATCAGCGCCTGTCTCGACCCCCTTTGAGACTACTCCAGACATGGATGTTTTTCAGCATTGATCGACACCCGCTACCGCCGTACCGCTGCAGCTACTGATCTGTAAATGCAATCATTCCATGTTTTGTTTGGAGTGGTTTGAAGAACACTGCGCGAATTTAATAAATTATATTTCCGGCAGTGTGTGACATTAGTGGCGCAGTTTAGCCGGCTGGGCTGCCGTTTGCGACGTTGCGGCGGCCTTCCCACGGTAGATGGTGGCGGTGGTGAGGAGTCTGCCCTTATCCAGCGGAGGCATGCATGCGGGTGCTGCCCGGCCTACAGGACGAGTAGCGCGGTTGCCGCGTTCCACTACTCACCATACCACTCACACGAAACACTTCCTCAGGAACTGTATCTTTGCAAGATTTTCTCCCCACTCATACAGTGCAGGCTTCTTAGGACCGGTTTTTACTTCAGCTTAAACGACACGAAGGCTGCATCGATGTCTCTATGAATAACTAGCCATCTTCCCCGGCTTCTCACGGGTTACAGTGCATATATACCACAACTTACCGGTATGCTGCCGGGTGACGTCGTCGACAACCGCCGATATTTCAACAGGATGGTACCCTGTCATTCCCAAGGCACAACTGCACTCAAGGAAGCAATGTACAAGCGTATTCAATACCCCGGTTTGCAAAGGGTAAACAAGGAAGATAACAAATTCAAATGTTCAAATATTTGTAGAGCTTATGGGACTTAACTAAACTTTCAAATTACTTACGAACTAACTAATACTAAGGACGGCACAAATATCCATGCCCGAGGGGGATTCGAACCCCCGACCTTAGTGGCCGTGCAGACCGGAACCTTTACGGAAGGCAACAGGGCCTTATCTTAGAAGGTGGCCGAAAAACACCTTTCACATCATATTTCCACAAAATACGACCAATCTTGTTGGAAATGCTTCCTGCGTAAGGCAAAAAGGCCATAGATTTAGGTGCCACTTCATTACTATCGTCACTCACCCATCGCACAGTAGGCTGATAGCGCAACGCACGTTTTATCTGCCTCTCACTATACCCATTCTGACGAAAGGTGACCTCGAGATGGGACAGCTCAACTGAAACTTTCAGGGTCTGAAATGACATGGGGCCTTTGAACCAAGGTACGAAGTACTCCTTCATGCTGAACTGGATGGTGACAACTATCAGCTCGCTGATACAAATCTGTGTGGGTAGGCTTCCTATAGACAGCATGTCCCAGTGAACCATCATCCTTCCTTCTGACCAACAAATCAAGGAAAGGAAGACAGCCATTCGTTTCCACCTCAGAAAAAAAGTTTAAATTCTCACTACCATGGGGTCAAACGACAAAAGTGTCGTCTACATATGTGAAAAAAAAAACATGCAGGTTTCAGGGTCGCTGACTCTGAAGCACGTTCCTCGAAATCCTCCATAAACAAATTGGCCACAGTAGGTGACAACGGGCTTCCTATTGCAACTCCATCAGTTTGTTCGTAGTACTGACCATTAAATAACAAGTATCTGGAAGTCAGCACATGTCGAAAAAGATTTGTTAACTCGACACCAAACTTAACCTCAATTAGCTGCAACGAATCAGAGTAATGAGAGTGAAGAGAGGCAGCATATCAGAACTCACTAAAATATCAGTCATTCAAACGCAATCCTTTCAATCGATGTAAGACTAGTCCTTACTACTGAATAGATTGAGATAATATCTATTCGTATTAGGCGTTCACATTATTTTGTCCCTCTCCCTCCTCCCGGAAACAAGCATTAGAATTCTCAGAGGACGTTCTATTTGCAAAACTTAGAGAAGCTTCTAGAATGAACTTCTCACTATGCAGCAGTTTCGCTGGCAACTGCTCCTCTGACTGGGCTTCCGAAACACGACCCGTATTCTCAGCGTTACTTCCGGCAGTATTTCAACTTCTAGTAACTTTACACAAGTTGCGCTGCGGAACTTGCAGTACTACCGCTCTTGGATTTACATGAGATACTGGCGGAAGTAAAGTTGTGAAGACACATCGTGAGTGGTGTTTCAGTAGAGCACTTCCGCGCGATACGCAAAGGTCCCCAGTTGCAGTCTAGATACGGCACAAAGTTTTCGTGTGCCAGGAAGTTACACCAGATTTACGGCTTATGATGCGTGCACGGTTCGATTTGCCAGAGGATCATGACGAATCGCTCGCAGCATGCCGGCGGTCAGAGAGCACACAATGCACTTTTTTTAGAGCCGCCAAACACGCGCGCAGCCGTACCGCAGCGCACCTGTATTAATAAGCCCTGTGCGTTGCCTGCCAACGGCAACGGCAGTCTCAACAGCAAGCGACTAGTCTCTGGCTAGAGAAGAAAAAATGTTCAAATGTTTGTACAGCTTATGGGACTTAACTACGGGGTCATCAGTCCCTGAACTTACAAACTACTTATGAACTACTTACGAACTAGGACGGCACAAATATCCATGCCCGAGGGGGGATTCGAACCCCCGGCCGTAGTGGCCGTGAAGACCGTGACTGGAGCGCCTCAGTCTCCTCGGCCACCGCGGCCGGCGCTAGAGAAGAGGAAGCACGCCTTTTCATTTGCGATATGGTGGTTTTTTCTCCATCCCATCCCACATTCGTGCAAATTATGAACATTTGCAGAATATTGCCACAATATAGTGCTCCCCCGACATCGAATTCACCATTTTCGTGTGCACTTCGTACAGAGTTGCAAAAAGCGTCCGATCCAACACTCTGCGCGTTGGTTTTGGCGACTGCTAACGAATTTTTGTAGATGACATATAACTGTATTTTGTGCATAATGAAATGCCAAGACGCGGTATTTCGTCTTTATTTATAACAGACGACCGGTTTCGATGTACATAGACATCATCTTCTGGTCTCTGCACTAAATTGTAACATTATTACATAAATGCAAGTTGTAGCCAGTTGGATAGTACTGGTGGGTTGCCACACATTAAAATATGCCGTTTCGTTTTCAGATATAAAAATTCGTATAATCATATATACATAAAGAACCACCATATTGTACAACAAGCATTTCATTATTCACAAAATACATTTATAAGATCGCTCCCTGCCATGAGCAAATTGTATGATGACATATAAGCTGCATATCGTTTTCTGCAGTTTATTTCATTTTTTTTTTTTAATTTCTAATTTCGAACAGTGCGAATAACTGACATTTCTGCTACTAGGTTTACTAAATAACGAACGTAATTTTTCAGAAGACGAGAACGGCAGTTTACTGTTTTATTCTTGTCGGTAATAATGCGTGTACAGTGTCATATTTTATTTCTTTGAATTGCCTGCTCCGACTGAAGATCAATTTTAGCTTGTACTGTTGTCGATTGCAAAGTGGTTGGATACAGCTGAGGTTCGTACTAAAGATACGTAGTTGGGTTTATATTTCTTGAACTTTCTTCTATTTTTGAGACATTTATACGTATATATTTCATCGTAAATGTCGTTGTAAGAATAATGATTAATAAAATTCAAATTATAAAACATTCATTTTGACGTCATTCCAGAAAGAAGGGTAGTGTTGCAAAACTAATGGAGTGATTGTGAAAAAAAATCACTTGTAAATATTTTGTGCAGTCATACGAAGGAAATAAATAATTCCGCGCTATCTGGGTTAATTTTGAAGACAAAAAATTCCTAAAATGTGAACAAAACATATATTTTTGAATACATCTGGTGCTATTTTCCAAGTTTTTGGATTTATGGGACGCAATTTCTTGCTGTTTAATCGAGGCGTGGAATCTGTATTGGTACTGATCACAGAAAACGACCATACACTGGTGAAGTATGTTCACTTTATCTTTAACATACCAAAGTAATCAACTTCGAAACATATTGAATTGAGGTCATTTGACGTATACCACGTTTAGTGTACTGATAATCAGCTTAGTTCAAGTCTGCCTGTAAAGCCATGACCGTGCAGGAGTGGTCCAACTCCACCTACCAGCTACGAGTACATGACGAGTGCTCCACACAGTGTTTCAGAACGCTGTACTGGCCCTTAGCGCGCAAAGCAAGGGTTAACAACTGACATAAGTTTCAAAGAAGGCGGTAAAAGCGTTGAAAATGACGACCACTGAAAGCTCTGAGAAATCTGCCGTTTAAACGGCTTCTAAGAAAAAAAAAATGTTCTGTGAATTTTGTTCCTAACGGATACAATTAAACTGTGTTCGTTTATAAGGTGTAGGATAATCTCGTCCACCATTTTTATAAATATGTCGCTTTGCTACGTTTGGTTTTTTGACTTGTTGAGTCACAATCACTGTATTTGCTTTATACTGCTTTATACTGAAACAATGAACGCCAACATCATGTAAATGGACGTAAATCCATCTCAAGGTGCGCACTAACCCCAAACAGCACGTGCCTCGAACAAATCACCTTTAGTTGTGACTGGTAGAAGGTCTTATTCTACAACCCATGAAATAACTGACTTAACGATCATGTAATCACTATTACAGCTGATCATGTTCGTACATAAACTGGCTCTTGCAATGAAATTGTTCCCGAAATACTTTCGTTAAATGCAATTTGAAATACTTTTGTAATGCATATGGCTCTGATAGTGTCCTTTTGCACATCCTGTTGGATAAAACGATAATCCTGTTGACCCACTAACATTGTCCATGATGCCATTAACAGTGGGCCCCAGCCAACATTTTCTTCAAGTAATATTGTTGTCGATTCAAGTCTTTTCGATATCAAATACCTAACTTTCTGGCTTGACCCCCCCCCCTCCTAACTGATTTCGTTACTCCGGACTAATATTGACATCGCCAGTCAATTACACGCATTCTCTCTACCAGAAAGATTAAATCTTTCTTTTACTAACAGATCGCAACCAAGTAAATCCCTTATCAGACAGTGCCTATAAAAATATCTTTCCGCATTTTTTTTTTTTTTTTTTTTTTTTTTAGAGAAGTGTTGATTCGTATAAAAATTCTACAGCGTTTGTCAAACCACCGATTTTGCGAAACTATAACGATGGGTTTTCTCTAAAATTCTGTATTTTATCTTGGCGATTCCAATAAGTCATGTGGCTGATTTCTCATAACTTTGTGACGCGTCCTCCAGCTACATCTACATGAGATACTATGGAAATCACATTTAAGTGCCTCGCGGAGTGTTCATCGAACCACCTTTACACTACTCATATACCATTACATTCTGGAATAGCGCGCGGGAAGAGAGAATACCTGAATCTCTCCGTTCGAGGTCTGATTTCTCGTGTTATGATTTCTACCTATGTAGGCGGGAGTCAACAATATATCATTGCATTCGGAGGAGAATGTTGGCGCTTGGAGTTTCATAGGTAGCCCACGCCGCAGCGATAAGCGCCGTTGTTGTAATGATTCTCATCCCAGATCCTGTATCATTTTCGTAACGCTGTCTCCCCTGTATCGTCACAATACGAAACGGGCTGCCCCTCTTTGGACTATTTCGATGTCCTCCGTCAAACTGACCTGATAAGGATCCAACACTGGGCAACAATACTCGAAAAGAAGACGGACAGGCGTAGAATATCCAGTCTCTTTAGTAATTCTGTTGCATCTTTTAAAGGTTCTACCAATAAAACGCAGTCTCTGGTTCGCCTTTCCCACTACATTATCTACGTGTTAAGTCTGAAGTAATAGTAATTGCTAGGTATTTTGTGGGGGTTTACGGCCTTCACTTTTGATTGATTTATCTTGTAAACAAAGTTTAGCGGATTTCTTTTCGTACTCATGTGGACGGCTTTAGACTTCTCATTATTTAGAGTCAGTTGTCAATTTTACACCAAACTGATATCTTATTTATATCGTTCTGCAGTTGGTTATGATCTTCAGATGATTTTACTATACGGTAAAAGACAACGTCATCTGCAAATAACCTGAGAAGTTGCTTAGATTTTCTTCCAAATCGTTTATGTAAATAAGGAACAGCCACTGTCCTGTGGAACGCCCGATATCACCTCTATTTTAGTCGATGCTTTACTATCGATTAGTATAATACATAGTTGTGACATAAAGTCACGGAGGAGGCAGGCGACCATGATTAATAGTAAATAAAGTCTGCAATAGGCTGCATAGGTCGCCGTATTGATTAAAGACATAAAGTGGTTAAACTATGACTTTATTTGACGCGTTTCGGCCTGGGCTATGATCATAATCCTGCATACATAGATTACAAGTACGTCGTCCGCCTCCGTAGTTCAGCAGTAGCGTCGCTGACTACCACGCAGGAGGCCCGGGTTCGATTTCCGGCAGGGGACTGGGTGTTGTGCGTTGTCCTAATCATCATCATCATCATCTCATCATCATTGGCACGTGAATCGCCGACGCGGCGTCAAATAAAAAGACTTACACTAAGGCGGCCGAACAAACCCGTAAAGGTTCTCCCGGCCAAGAAAGCTATACCCTCATTTCCACAAGTACGTCAGTACAAATGGATACATGTTGTATCCAGAGATACAGCGCAGACTCCTCCTTAATGTTACAACAACATGTATCCATTTGTACTGACGTACTTGTAATCTATGTATGCAGCATTCTGATGATGGCCCAGGCCGAAACGCGTCAAATAGAGTCATATTTTAACCACTTTATGACTTTAATCAATACAGCGACCTATGTAGCCTATAGCAGACCTTATTTACGATTACTATAAACTGTGTCCTCTCTGACAGGAAGTCCCCTATCCAGTCGCAAATTTGGGGCGATATACCAAAACCACGCAAATTTGATTAAAAGCCGTTTGTTAGTCACGGTGTCAAAAGCCTTCTGGAAATCAAGAAATACGGTATCGGTTTGCGAACCCTTGTCGATAGCACCCATCACTTCGTGTGAATAAAGAGCTAGTTGTGTTTCGCATGAACGATATTTTCTTAATCCGTGTTGACCTTGGGTCTTTCGGTAGAGGCCAGTCCCTCTACCAAGAGCGCTGCCCGGGCACGAGTTTTCAGGCAGACTATCACTACGTTTACACGCAACACATCTTCCGGAAGACGAAAACCGATTTTCGTAAACCGTTTTCGCCGCCGTGTTTACATGGCATAGCCTGAATCGGATTTTCTAGCCCACTTAATATGGCGGCTGAAGAACAGCTGATTCAGGTCCTCATTTAGTCAGCACAATCGTTATTTTTCTTTATTTAAATACACAGATTTACGTTCACTATAATATTTGAACTTTTACTTCATATTAGAAAATATCACTCTTTCCATATGTGCGGAAAATTGTTAACAAGAAAACAAATGTTCAAATGTTTGTTGCCGGCCGCGGTGGCCGAGGGGACTGAGGCAATCCAGTCACGGTCTGCACGGCCACTACGGTCGGGGGTTCGAATCCCCCCTTGGGCATGGATATTTGTGCCGTCCTTAGTATAAGGTAGTTGATAAGTGGTTTGTAAGTTTAGGGACTGATGACGCCGTAGTTAAGTCCCATAAGCTTAACAAACATTTGAACATTTTTGAATGAAATGTTGGTATAGCTTATGGGATTTAACTACGGGGTCATCAGTCCCTAAACTTACAAACTACTTATTAACTATCTTATCCTAAGGACGTCACAAATATCCATGCCCGAGGGGGATTCGAACCCCCGACCGTAGTGGCCGTGCAGATCGTGACTGGAGCGCGTCAATTCCCTCGGCCACCGCGACCGGCAACAAGAAAACACAGTCTGACAAGCCCAGAACGCTTCAAAAACGGATGCTTTTTCTTGGGCACGAAAATCGATTGTCGAACTGGAAAACCGCTTTAGATAAGCGGATTTCCAGATCGATATTGGAGTGTTTACATGACCAACCAAAAGCGGAATTGGGAAATCGGTTTACGAAATCCGGTTTTGGGAGCCCATGTAAACGGGGTGTATAGCCGAAGCGCGAAGCTCTTGTTACACACGTAGCGCGCTTCAGCAGACGGCTGCTCGTCGCATTGTTCGTCGGTATCGCGACTGCGAACTTCCTGGTTGCGCCCCCGTTCGCGAATCGTCGCCCGCACCTGGCGCGGCGCTGCGCGGCTGGGCTGCACGCCAGCTGGTAACGAGGCTAATGAGGCGGCAGACTATCCAGTTGTCCGCGGCAAGATGGCGAGCCCGCGCCTCCAGCTGCAGATAGCCGCGGACCGGCGGAAGCGCGCGCAGCCAATGGGCTGGCGGCGAGGGGCATGGCCGCCCGCACCCCTGGCGCCGCCCCCGTCACGTGTCGGGGTGCGTGCCCGCCCACCGCTGCCGCCGCGTGCGTGCCTGCGTGCCTGCCTGCCTGCCTGCCTGCGTGCTCGCGCCAGCCCGTGCCTAGTCGATACCGTGCGCGGAAGGTGGAGGGGCGAGCGCTCTCGGGCACAATGCTCTGCCGCGCTGCGCCAGGCGTGCGCGCGTCTTCTGCCCTGCTCACGGCGCAGACAACCAGCAGCGGTTTTACGCGAACTCTCTCTCTCTGGTCTAAACTGTACCCGAGTGATGCCCAGTGGCGGCGCTAGGCGTCGGCGACGTCGGCCACCGCCGACGGCCTCGCGCCTGTGGGGGCCTCGCAAAACATTGTTAAAATTTTAGTTTTTATTATTTCTTTTTTTTTATTTGATATTTAACAGCGCTTTCCAACTGCTAGGTTATGTAGCGACGACCTACATCTGACTTACTCTAGGTTAACCAAAGGACGAACACAACAACCGTATCCAAGGGTGCGATTCGACATCCGATGAGAGTGACCTCGCGCACCGTGGTATGACGCCTTAGTGCGCTCTGCCATTCCCGGCCGGCAGCTATTTAGTTGTCCGTATTTATTTCCGTAAGATTGCAGCAGTGATGCAATTTTTAGTTAAATACTTTTAAAACAATTTCTTCAGTACATTTTAGAAAACGATTTGGAAGATGTATATCCAAATGTTTATATAACAATCAGAATCATGCTCAGTTCCAGTCAGTACAGCTTCGGCTGAGAGAAGCTTCACAAAGTTAAAATTGATTAAGACTAACTTGAAAAGCACAGTGAGCCAAGAAAGACTATCTGCGTTGTCAGTACCAGCAACTGAAACCGAAATAGCGGCCAGTATTCAGATGTGATCTTAAAAAAAATTCTGTCAGACGAAAAGCTGAAAAGTTTATCTAATTTGTGTTTGTTTATTGTAATTTTTGTCATTGCAATAATACTCGTATATTATACTAATAGAATTTTAGTATAATAATTATTGATGTGTAATTCAGCTCATTTAACATTCATTAATGAAAAACTGAAAGGGGCCTCGCAAAGACGAGTTCGCCGACGCCCAGTTTTCGTCTAGTGCCGCCACTGGTGATGCCAAACAACTTTCAGTTGTGTTCGTGTTAGGCAGTTAATATTCTTAAAGAAAAGGGACAATCCGAGATATCGATATTTGTTTTAAAAACGGTATTACTATCACACAACCACAGTCGAATTGGTTCATTTTCTTGACAACACACCGCACCGCTGCGACTGTTAAAATGACTGATGCCAGCACCAACAACGATGCGTGGTTTTGGTATATCGCCCAAAATTTGCGACTGGAAAGGGATTTCCTGTGAGAGAGGACGCACACTAATCGATGGTAAGGCATCGACTAGAACAGAGGTGACATCGGGCGTTCCACAGAACAGTGTTATTGGTCCTCTGCTGTTCCTTATTTACATAACCGATTTAGGAGAAAATCAGAGCAGCTTCTTAGGTTGTTTGCAGATGATGCCGTCATTTACTGTCTAGTAAAATGATCTGAAGATCAAAACCAACTGCAAAACGATCTAAATAAGATATCAGTATGGTGTAAAAATTGGCAACTTACTCTAAATAATGAGAAGTGTGAAGTCGTCCACATGAGTACGAAAAGAAATCCGCTAAATTTTGTTTACAAGATAAATCATAAATTGAAGGCCGTAAATCCTTCAGAACCCTATTACTTCAGACTTAAACTGGAAAGAACACATAGATACTGACGTAGGAAAGGCGAACGAGAGACTGCGTTTTATTGGCAGAACCCTTAAAATATGCAACAGAACTACTGCATACACTACGCATCTCCGTCCTCATTTCGAGTATTGCTGCCCAGTGTTCGATCCTTATCAGGTGGATTTGACGCAGGACATCGAAAGAGTCCAAAGAAGGGCAGCTCGTTTTGTATTGTCACGATAGAGGGGAGACTGCGTTACGGAAATGATACAGGATCTACGATGGGAATCATTACAACAACGGCGTTTATCGATGCGGCATGGGCTACTTATGAAACTTATGATAGAGGGGAGACAGCGTTACGGAAATGATACAGGATCTGCGATGGGAATCATTACAACAACGGCGTTTGTCGATGCGGCATGGGCTCTTATGATACTCCAATCACCAACATTCTCCTCTGAATGCAAAGATATATTGTTGACTATCATAGGTAGAAATCATCATCAGAATAAAATACGACAAATCAGACCTTGAACGGAGAGATTCACGTATTCTCTCTTCCCGCACGCTATTCGAGAATGGAATGGTAGATGGATAGTCTAAAGGTGGTTCGATGAATCCTCTGCCAGGCACTTAACTGTGATGTATCTGTAGGACGCGTCATAAAGTTATGGGAAATCAGCTACACGATTTATTGGAATCGCCAGGATAAAACACAGAATTTTAGAGGAAACTCATCGTTATAGTTTCCTCCCCAGCTGTCTCCACCGGTATGGGAAGGCTTTTATTCAGTTTTAATACACGGTTGACGCAGCCCCACTTCTTGGACAAAAGCGATTTTATAGATGGTTTTAAATGCAAGTTGGTTACACCTCGAGGTAAATGATGGACATCAGCTAGTTAAAACTCCATGTTATTTATGGTTATGTCTTGAATGAAATAAGCACCTGATGATGCAATTTATTTTGCGAAACCGGTCGTGTGTTCTCAATAAAGAATTTTTTACAGTCTTAGAGCTGTGTTGTCAAGAAAAAAATTACTATCGGCACATGATATATTGAAGAAGTATCGACGTATCGAAGGAAAAATATCGACATATCAGCGTATAGAAATACCGACTCTACATTGTAAATATTTTACCGGGTTTAGAGCTGTGTATTTAAGTATTGCTTTATTATTAGATATTCTGTACATTAACAAACCTGTTAACCTTACAGCAAGAATTTACAGAATAATATGTAGCTGCGGTGCAGTGGTCGAGCGTTCTAAGGCGCCTAGCAGCGGAGCGCGCCGCTGCTCGCCGTTGGAGGTTCGAGTCTTTCCACGGGCATGGCTGTATTTGTTGTCCTTAGCGTAAGTTAGTTTAAGTAGTTTGTAAGCCTAGGGACTGATGTAGTTAACTCACTTAGATTTACAAACATCTGAACATTTGAGTAATGTGTAATATGAAAACTTTGTGAGTATCTGGATTTTTAACAGGTGAAAACCTGGTATTACAATACTTTTTGGTACACTGCCGTGTTGTTAAAAAAAAAAAAAAAAAAAAAAAAAAAAAAAAAAAAAAAAAAAAAAAAAAAAATGTGTATCCGTAATTTGTCATGAAATAATTCATTCCAGTTAACCTCCTATACTTAATTTTCTTATTTTGTTATTGGCTACATGTCGAAATAAACGTTTTTACGCTGCTGTAGATAAATTCTTGCAAGAAGAAACTTTGGAGTATACCATCGAATGTCTGTAATCAAGCACAGGTAAGTTTGCCGTTTGCTTACAGGGATACTAAGTGTAATTTTCGGCAAATGTTTCTCAAGAATGCCAATGTGAAAAGCACACTACTTGCGTTAAAAATTGTTTGTTAGCGAATTCGGTATGTTACTCGTTCCCATCTGAAATCTCTTCCCTATCACACCTGTACCACCACAGTGCAATCGGACTTCTGTTAGTCCCCTATACTTGCTTCCTATATAAAGAAAGATTGGGCATAACGAAAGTTCAAAAAGTATTAAGACTCCTTCACACAGTGAAAAGGAAATTTGTGTTCTATTACAATTTCAAAAATAAAATTTCAAATATTTACCGAAAATTACGTAATAAATATAATATAAAGTAAATATATCGGCACTTGCTATTGGCATTTTGATATTGGTATGTCGATAGGAATAATATCGCCGATATAAGATTTTAATGATATTTTTCGGGAAAGATATCGATATATCGATATTTCACCAGCAGACTTGGTTTTTATCGCATTCGGTAGTGCTCGCTCTCTTTTGTGCCAGCTGTCTAGAGCATTCGTCTACTATTTTGTGTGCAAAAACGTGCTGTTGACATTAGATGCGAGTGAAAAGAGTGATCTGTCACTACGTTTACGTGTGACGCATCTTCCGGAACGTGAAAACCGAATTTTGTATGCTGGTGTATTTACACGTTAAGGACAGGAAAGGATTTGTCAATTCCTGTCGAATACGGCGTCTGGAAAACAGACTGATGGTTTTTACCTTGAACTAATTAGGTCATCCGATCATACTCAACATCACTGACTAGAGATGGTTATGTTCGTCTTCATGTTGCCTAACACTGACGAAATTTTTGTGGAACACAATATACCATGTCACTGTGCCACAATAGTATCTATTTCGTTTCAAGAACTGAAGAACATTCAGGACAATTCCAGCGATGATTTGGGCATCAGATGCCCGTCATGAATTTCATCGATCATTAATAAGACCTAATAGAAAGTTTCTGCACAAAATCCTGGACGATTATAGAAGCAACATAACCCAATATTCCTGCAGGGCATTTAAAAACTTTAATCCATATAACGTCTAGGTACTGTACTTTAGTAGGCAAAAGGAAGTCCCAAATAATATCTGGAGGAGTCGCATGATTTTTCTGTTTGCATTTTTCAAGATTCGGGTCCTCAAAAAAAAAATGTTCAAATGTTTGTTTAGTCTATGGGACTTAACTACGGGGTCATCAGTCCCTAAACTTACAAACTACTTACGAACTAGGACGGCACAAATATCCATGCCCGAGGGGGGATTCGAACCCCCGGCCGTAGTGGCCGTGCAGACCGTGACTGGAGCGCCTTAGTCCCCTCAGCCACCACGGCCGGCTTCGGGTCCTCCCTCGGGCATAAGTTAGTTTAAGTAGTTCGTAAGTCTAGTGTCTAATGACCATAGCCGTTTGGTCCAATACGTTAACAAACATTTGAATTTGAACATGTGGTGAAATAGCGTAAACGCTAGGGTTTCTTCAAGTTATTTTCTACTTTGGAATTTTTTTCTTCATTTCAAAGAAAACCTGCGAAATCGCTAACCGGCTGTCTGAAAGGCTTTGGAACAATGCCAAAGCAGGAACTACCTGTCAGCGTTATGTGCACTGCCTCCACGAATTTCGCGCTTACGAGCTAATTCAAGTACCTCAAGTGTTCTGATCCTTCACTGTTTACTTGCTTCGTCGAACAGCGTTTTCGCCACGCAGTTTTCTCTGAATGCCCAAGTTCTACTTAGCATGTTGTACTTTTTCGAGTGAACGTGTATGATTATTAGCGTAAAATAAAGCAACAAGACAGCAGTCATAGAGTAAGCACGCTACTCTCGTTCTTTCGCGTCCTATCCCGATGCTTCAGTGTCAACGTTTGTTAAGCAGAAATGATAGCAATGAAAATAGCTAAAGTTTTTACGAATGCTCTTTCGCATCGCTTCATTCAAGTATACACGAGGCTTAACGAACCGCTGTTTGTTACGGCTAGCTTGTAAGAGAGGATTTACGAAGGAGATCGCAGTTTCCGCATTTGAAGAACACTACAGACAAAGAGCCTTCTCAAGAGACTGACACACGAGCTAAGGATCTTCAGCTGGAGCATTCTGTCCGTTCAGTCCTCGTGTGAGAGAAAACAACAGGCCACGTGCACTGGCCTAAAAGGCGTCACCTGCGTGGTAGCTCAACGCGCTCGGTCAGAGGGCTCGACGCGAGCTCTCTCTGTTTTTTTTTTTTTTTTTTTTTTTTTTTTTTTTTTTTTTTTGTTTTTTTTTTTTTTTTTAATTGAATCAACGACGAAACGAAACGATCCACATAGGATGGAATGGACGGCCGTTCCGTCTAAAGGTTTTAAAGTATTTCAACATTTTGATTTAGAAAACTACAGGTTGCTGTGATCGATCGCTGATCGTTTGAAATTCCCAAATAATACGAGGATCGTCTACAACAAGACGTGGTAAATCTTGCTGAGAACGACTCGTTTGTCAAATTATGAAATATAGTTTTGAAGGTTTATTTCGTTTCCTGTGTCCATGTGAAGTAAAAAGAATTTCGAAACGCGTGCTGCAGAAATTAATGGGAAGATCATTGTAATACTTATTTGTTGTTGTTGTTGTTGTGGTCTTCAGTCCGGAGACTGGTTTGATGCAGCTCTCCACAATACCCTATCCTGAGCAAGCCTCTTCATCTCCACATAAGAACGGCAACCTACATCTGTCTGAATCTGCTTACTGTATCCATCTCTTGGTCTTCCTCTGCGATTTTTACCCCATACACTTCCCTCCAATGCTAAATTCACAATTCCTTTATGTCTAAGAATGTGTCCTACCAATCTATCCCTTCTTTTAGTCAAGGTATGCCAGAAATTTCTTTTCTCCCCAATTCTGTTCAGTACCTCCTCATTAGTTACGCGATCCACCCACCTAATCTTCAGCATTCTTCTGTAGCACCAAATTTCAAAAGCCTCAATCCTCTTCCTGTCCGCACTGTTTATCGTCCATGTCTCACTCCCATACAAGGCAACACTCCATAAAAATGCCTTCAGAAAGGACTTCCTTAGGCTTAAATCAATATTCGATGTTAACAAATTTCTCTTTTTCAAGAACGCTTTTCTGCCCATTGCCATTCTGCATTTTATATCCTCTGTACTGCGACCATCATTTGTTATTTTACTGCCCAAGTAACGAAACTCATCTACCTCCTTTATTGCTTCGTTTCCCAATCTAATTCCTTCAGCATCCCCTGATTTTCTTACACTGCACTCCATTACCCTAGTTTTGCTCTTGTTAATGTTCATCTTATATGCTCCTTTCAGCACACTGTCCATTCCGTTCAATTGCTCTTCCAGTTCCTTTGCTGTATCTGACAGAATTACTATGTCGTCGCCAAAACGCAATGTTTTTAATTCTTCCCCCTGAACTTTAATTCCTTCTCCAAATTTCTCCTTGCTTTCCTTTATAGCTTGCTCAATGTACAAATTGAACAACATTGGGGAAAGACTACAACCGTGTCTTACTCCCTTTCCAACCACTGCATCCCTTTCATGCCCTTCAACTCTGACAACCGCTGTCTGGTTTTTGTACAAGTTGTAAATAACCTTACGCTCCCTATATTTTACTCCTGCTTGCTTTAGAACTTTAAAGAGTTTATTCCAATCAACATTGTCAAAAGCCTTCTCCAAATCTACAAAAGCTAGAAATGTAGGTTTGCCTTTTCTTAATCTATCTTCTAGGATAAGGCGTAAAGTGAGTATTGCCTCCCGTGTTCCTACATTTCTCCTGAACCCAAACTGATCTTCCCCGAGGTCGGCTTCTACCAGCTTTTCCACCCTTCTGTATATAATTCGTGTTAATATTTTGCAACCATGACTTATTAGACTGATGGTTCTGTAGTTTTCACACCTGTCTGCACCTGCTTTCTTTGGAATGGGGATTATTACATTTTTCTTAAAGTCTGAGGGTACCTCTCCTGTCTCATACATCTTACGCACCAGGTGAAACAGGTTTGTCATGGCTGGTTCACCCAGAGACTTCAGTAGCTCTGAGGGAATATCATCCACTCCAGGGGCCTTGTTTCGACTTAGGTCTTTCAGGGCTCTGTCAAATTCTTCTCTCAGTACAGTATCTCCTATTTCATCTTCATCTACATCCTCTTCCCTTCTTATAATATTGTCTTGAAGTTCATTTCCTTTGTAGAGCCCCTCTATATACTCTTTCCACCTTTCAGCTTTCCCTTCTTTGCTGAGAACTGGTTTTCCATCAGTGTCCTTGATATTCATAGAGCTGTTTTTCTTATCTCCAAATGTTTCTTTTATTTTCCTGTAGGTTGTATCTATTTTTCCCCTATTTATACATTCTTCTACATCCTTGCATTTGCCTTCTAGCCACTCCTGCTTAGCCATTTTGCACTTCCTGTCAATCTCATTTCTTAGTCGTCTGTACTCCATTTTGCCTGTTTCATTTACTGCATTTTTATATTTTCTCCTTTCTTCGATTAAATTTAGTATCTCCTGTGATATCCAAGGATTTTTTGTAGGTCTTGCCTTCCTACCTATTTTGTCCTCTGCTGCCTTCACTATTTCATCTCTCAATTTTACCCATTCCTCCTCTACTGTTTTATTTTCCCCTGTTTCTGTCAATTGTTGCCTAAAGCTCCCTCTGAAATTCTTAAGAACCTCGGGTTCCTTCAATTTATCCAGGTCCCATCTCCTTATTTTCCTACCTTTTTGAAGTTTCTTTAGTTTTAGCCTACAGTTCATAACCAACAAGTTATGGTCAGAGTCTATATCTGCCCCTGGGTATGTCTTACACTGTAAAACCTGGTTCCGGAGTCTATGTCTTACCATTATAAAATCTATCTGGTATCTCCCGGTGTCTCCTGGTCTCTTCCACGTATACAACCTTCTTTTGTGATTCTTGTACCAGGTGTTTGTTATAACTAAATTATGTTCTGTGCAAAATTCTACTAGGCGGCTTCCTCTTTATTCCTTCTGCCCAGACCATTTTCTCCTACTATCTTCCCTTCCCTTCCTTGTCCTACTACCGAATTCCAGTCTCCCATAACAATTAAGTTTTCCTCTCCCTTAATTGTATGAATAATTTCCTTTAGCTCCTCATATATTTCTGCGATTTCCTCATCATCGGCAGAGCTAGTTGGCATATAAACCTGTACTACTGTTGTCGGAGTTGGCTTCGTATCTATCTTGACAATGATAATGCGGTCACTGTGCTGGTCATAGTAGTTTACCCGCATTCCTATTTTCTTATTCATTATCAATCCTACTCCTGTGATACCACCAATTGATTTTGTATTTATAATCCTGTACTCACCTGACCAGAAATCCTGTTCATCCTGCACCGAACTTCACTAATCCGCACTATATCTAACTTCAACCTATCCATTTCCCTTTTTAAATTTTCTAATTTTCCTACTCGGTTAAGGGATCTAACATTCCACGCTCCGACCCGTAGAATGCCAGTATTGTCTTTCCTGATGATCACATCCTCCTGAGTAGTCCCCGCCCGGAGATCCGAATGGGGGACTATTTTACCTCCGGAATATTTTACCCGAGAGGATGCCATCATCATATGTTCATACAGTAGAGCTGCATGTCCTCGGGAAAGGTAACGGCTGTAGTTTCCCCTTGCTTTCAGCCGTTCGCAGTAGCTGTGTGGCAAAGCCACATTAGCTGATGTTACAAAGCCAGCTCAGTCAATCATCCAGACTGTTGCACCTGTAACTACTGAAAAGGCTGCTGCCCCTCTTCAGGAACCACACGTTTGTCTAGCCTCTCCACAGATGCACCTACGGTACGGCTATCTGTATCGTTGAGGCACGCAAGCCACCCCACCTCGGCAATGTCTGTGGTTCATGGGAGTGGACTTATTTGTTGAAGGGTGCCTAATATTTTAACTTTTCCGATGAAGCCCTATTTGGGTAGACTGTTTTGTAGTAATATGTATTTTAGTAATTTGTACAACTACTGTTATTAAATTTCTTTTAAAGTATCAGCAACCAGTTGCACTTACATCTTCTTCATTGACCGACTTGAGCCATTTAGTACCCTTCTTTAGAATATATTTGCACTGCTATACGTTCAGATTGACCGTATAAGGGTGCTAATATATGTCTGACAGTTAGTACCCGAAACCAGCGGATAAAAGTAATTTAAGGTAAGTGGGGTCTGGTATTTAAAATAATATGCAATTATTCATTTATTTTGCCTTGAACATCCGATAAAAGGCTATCGGTTAGCGTGTGGTCTAACGCACCGGCCCCAGTTTTTATCCGCCCGGCGGATTAACGAAAGGGGTTGGAGTGCCGGCCAGCCTTGATGTGGTTTTTAGGCGGTTTTCCACATCCCCCTTAGGTGAATACTGGGCTGGTCCCCAAGTCCCGCCTCGGTTACACGATTCGCAAACATTGCGTCACACTTTACACTTTCACACATTTAACACTATAGGCAAACTTTTGGAGTACACATTTACTCCCCGGGGGCATGGGGTGGCGACAGAAAGGGCATGCGGCCACCCTATGATAATTAACACGCCAAATCCGGATCTAACGAATCGACCCTGCATGTGCGGAAACATGGCCAAAGAGAAACAAGAAGAAGAAGAAGACTCGACAATGGGCTGGACATGTTCAGAAGATGGTAGACACCGATGTTCCAAAAGCACTGTCGGTAGAAAGTGCAGATGCAACCTGCCACAGAGGAATCTCAATATTGAAGGATGGGCTGTACAGACAGACCTGCGGCATCTAAGGTTCTCAAGGAACTGGATCGAAGTACAGGCCGGAGGGTCTGGTGGGGGCAGCTTGTAAGTTTGATATATGATCTTTAAGGTCACTGATCTCCGGATAAGGTATGGCAAAAATACAGAAACTTCACAGTAAGGACTCAGAATTAGCATAACTCATTAAAGATAACAGTGCCCAGATAGTAGTATGAACAAAAAGTTTTAAACGAGAAAAAAAAGTTTTTTTTTTAATTTTTTTTTTTTATTTTTTATTTTTTTTTTTTACAGCGTAGACTCTAACGTAATTGACGGTAAGAACGGCAACAGTATAAACTGACACATGTGTTGGCATCTTCTACCGCCCAACGGCCGTGCTGCAATGGACACACCGGTTCCCGTTAAGTTACCGACATCAAGCACTATTGGGCTTGACTATTACCTGGATGGGTCACCGTCCGAGTCTGCCGAGCGCTGTTGGCAAGCGAGATGCATTCGCCAATTATCCCTGCCATTGCCATATTATGATTTCAGCTTCGGTAAAACTAATATTCAGTATTTCCTGTATTAATACAATGCGCTAAACATAAAAAAAGTTATTCGCATTTTAGACCGAACAGTTATTTTTATGCCATGATTTTCAAGCACAACACACATTTTACTTAACGTTATTTCATTAATTGTTAGCCTTGTCAGCTAAATAATGCTACCATAATCTTGAAAATGTTCAAATATCTCTCAAAAGTCAGTCTCGGTTGCAAAATACTTTTCTTTATTTCACTGACGCGTTTCGCCCTTTTGAGGCATCATCAGATTATGTAAATATATGGGGAGCTATTTGTCATCATCATAAAATAAGTGGAACCAGTTTTAAATGTTCAACTGTTTGTTAAGCTTATGGGCCTTAACTGCAGAGTCATCAGTGCCTAAACATACAAGCTACTTATAAACTAACTAATACTAACGACAACACAAACATCCATGCCCGAGCGAGGATTCGAACCCACGACGGGGAACGGCGTCGCGTATCAGAACATACAGAGCGCCTCAATGCGCTGGGCAACTCCACCGCCGCCCATTATCATCACCACAGTACAAAAAAAAAAAAAAAAAAAAAAAAAAAAAAAATCACAGTTGAAATAAAACAGTAGGAACCACACACACATAGCACATTCAGCAACGTTAAGACGGCTTCCAAGTTGGAGGTTTAATGCCTCTGAAGCTGTTAAATGCCCCACCAAGCGTAAAATGTCGTTCTAGAAGCCTGGTTTTCCTCAACAAAATTAGACTTGCAAACTACTTTAACTTACACTAAGGACAACACACAGAATCGTACCCGAGGGAGGACCTGAACCACCGGCGGGAACGGCTGTCCATTCCGTCCTTTGCGGACGTCGGTTCGTCTTTTTCTACGTGGTTCGTCGTTGAATATATATATATATATATATATATATATATATATATATTATACATTTCATTCCATTCCATGATGGTGGTGGTGGTGGCTGCTGGTGCAGCAACAGTGTTGAATAATTAAAAAAAATGTTCAGTCTCTGTTGCAATATTTTATTATCCAATGACGCCTTTCGCGCTGTTAGCGCATCGTCAGATTGGGCGGAGATGGAGCCACAGAGCTATCTATAGCTGTGTAGGAGGAATCTTAACAATTGTTGTCATTGGGCGCCATATCAGCAGAGGAGTCGCTGTCGCGGCAGGTACACGTTTACAACTGGTGACGTTTACAACTGGTCACCAGTTGCGCCCAATGACAACAATTGTTAAGATTCCTCCTACACAGCTATAGATAGCTCTGTGGCTCCATCTCCGCCCAATCTGACGATGCGCTATCTGACCGAGCGCGTTGATCTACCACGCCGGTGACGGTGACGCCTTTGGCTGCTGCGCGTGACCTGTTGTTTTTCTCATACGAGGACTGAACGGACAGAATGCGCCAGCTGAAGATCCTTAGCTCGCGTGTCAGTCTCTCGAGAAGGCTCTTTGTCTGTAGTGTTTTTGAAATTCGGTAACGGCAATCTCCTTCGTAAATCCCCTCTTAAAGATTGATCACAACACGCAGTGTAAAACAGCTTTTAATACGGCGTTGTCTAGTAACAACACCGGGAATAAAACGGTTAAGGAGCTACTTCATTGAGAAAACTGGTCTGGAAAACCGACACAATACGGCCGGGAGTACGGGACGCTGACCACGCCCCCCTCCATACCGCATCCGGTGACACCTTCCGTCGGAGGATGACACGGTTGCCGGTCTGTACCCGTTGGGTCCTCTAGGACTGTATGGGGCGGAATTAAATTTTACGTATTTTCCCATGGAAAAGGTTTTTATGCTCCGCAAGCCGTCTTATGGTGCATGCCGGAGACTTATAATAGACTTTGTTTTACCGAGACCCCACGGAAGGTGGTAGGTAAATGTAAGAGGAGAGGGGCATGGGAGGGGGGCATGGGCGGGGAAGGGGGCGGGGAGGTGGTAATGAATAAAGAGAGAGAGGGGAGAGGGAGGTTGGCAGCGAGGGGGCAGCGACAGTTGAACAGAGAATGGGGGAAGGAGAAATAAATACATCACGTACGAAATTTTACTATTACAAGTACCAGTCTTTATATCAGGAAGAGAGAAGGAGAGGGCAGAGAGGAGGTCGCAGATTCTTAGAGGGAGGAGGAGACTGGCCAGGTGTCGGAGGGAGAGAGAACAAGAAAAGGGAGTCTGGAGGGACGAGGCTGTGCGCAGAGAGTGGAAGGTAGAAAAATGTTCAAATGTTTGTAAATCTGTGCGTTGCAAACTACTTAAATTAAATTAAACTAACCTAAGGACAACACTCACACTGATGCCCGAGGGAGGACTCGAACCGCCGACGGCGAACTGCCACGCGCACCGCAGCACGGCGCCTCAATGTGCACGGCTATTCCGCCGCGGCACGGAAGGTATAGTCAGAAAACTGCAACAAATTAATACGCAGACACGCCGGCGTTAAGCAAATCAAGTTAACTGCATCTACATACTAAAAGCCGTGGTAAAATAGTCTTAGCGATCTCTTGGTTATTGCACTAACAAGAGAGATGTGAAACCTGCAGTAGAATAACCATAGTTCTCAATTATCTCAAAGTTTTTGTAGCAACAAAAGAAATGTGATGGAGAAGCTGGAGTGCCGCTTGGTACTGGCCGCGCTGTCTGAGGCGCCATGTCACATACTGCGTGGCAGATTATTTCGGAGGTTCGAGTCCTCCCCCTGGCACGGGTATCTATGTTCTCCTTAGCATAAGACACTTTAAGTTGTTTGTAAGTCTAAGGGTTAATGACCTCAGTAGTTTGGTCCCTTTGCTTTACAAACATTTGATTTTTGGACGACGTGTAATAGAACAGACACAAATGGGAAATATTAAACAAAGGAGTATACTCATTACACCACATTAATAGGTAGTACTTTAAAGAAGCTGAATAGGTCGCAGTACTTGAAGGTCACATTTCAGGCACAATATTTTACTATGACAAGTTGGGAATTTTTCTAGCCTCAGATATTTATCCGACATACCTGACTTCGCAGGGAGGAGACGATCCATGATGATTAATTAGCTCCAAAAGGGAAAAAAAGCCAAGATCTACGGTTGTTTTATTTATTGACGACCGGTTTCAATTGCTACGCCATTATCTTCTGGTCACATGTATTTACAATGCGCTAATGGTTTTAAAAGATAGACGTTTAAAAAAATTGAAAATGTTCAAATGTTTCTAATTCTCCTAGCTGCTACTAGTGGCTACTAGTCTGTACTGCTTTATCTGAGATACAAGCTGAATACAGTGATTAGATCATTGGATCGACGACTACTGTTCTGAGCATCTTCGATTCCATAGACCAAGTAACTACACTTTTAAAAGCGGATATAAATAGTTCTAATACATAAGAAAGGTAATACCGAAGACACTAAGAACTATCGTCCTCTCAGCTTACTCTCCATAGTGTACAAAGTTTTCACCGGAATCTTGACTACCAGATTGAGCAGTACACTCGACGGAGCGCAACCCTTTGAGCAAGCAGGTTTCCAAACAGGATTTAGCACTACTGAACGTATCTTCACCCTAAGGGAATAATTAGTAGAACAAATAACTACCATCTACCTCTTTGCCTTGATTTTATAGACTTTGAAAAGGCCTTTGATTCGATCAGTCACGAAGCTATGTTTACGGCTCTAAGGAGAGAGCAAGGAATAGAACCGAGCTATATTAAAATCTTACAAAACCTCCACAGCCTTGTAAGTTCTGTCGAAGAAACTGACGAATTTCTCATTGAAAAGGGTGTAAAGCAAGGTGACTCTATATTACCCAAATTATTTTCAGCAGACTTAGAAAAAGCTATGTCTAAACTGAATTGGGAAGTAAAGGCAATACAAGTTCTCAAAAAAAAAAAAAAAAAAGACTGAACAACTCGAGGTTCGCAGATGATATTGTTCTGTTTGCAAATGACATAGAACTTCAAGTATTAGTTAACGAGCTTAAATTAGTATGATCTGAAGTAGAGCTAAAAATAAACATTGATAAGACCAAGATAATGGTTAATGAGTTGACACCTGAAGGAAGTATGCCGTTTGGAAGTACACAACAGGAAAGAGCCCAAGAATATGTCTACCTGGGTCAGCTGATAAGCATGAAAGGAGATCTAACACCAGAAATATTACGACTAATTAAATTGGGCCGGCAGGCTTACGGGAGACACTCTTCAATTTTGAAATCTAAGTTGAGGAAATAATTTTTAATCAAAGTATACTGCCAGTAATAGCTTTTGGCTGTGAAACATGGACTTTAAATGAGTTCATTGTTAGGATACTAACAATAGGCCAAAGAGGAATAGAAGGATCAATGCTGGTTTACACAAAAATAACAGAAGGTTATCAGTAGAGATAAGACGAACAACAAAGGTCACCGACTTTATGGAAAGGATGGCTACACTGAAATGGCACTGGGCTAGTCACACTGATAGAATAAAAGATGATAGATGGTCTAGACAAGTCCTAAACTGGAGCCCAATTTGCCAAAGAAGACCTAGAGGAAGACCACCAGACAGATGGGACAGAGACCTAAAGAAGACAGCAGGACTCGTTGGCAACGCGGTGCTCAAGATCGGAGGAAATGGAAGAGCCTACTGGGACCCTTTGTTACACGCTGACTCAAAGGGGCCACATTAACAAGTGATAGAACTGGCTGATGATGATGACGATGATATATATATATATACAGGGTGAGTCACCTAACATTACCGCTGGATATATTTCGTAAACCACATCAAATACTGACGAACCGATTCCACAGACCGAACGTGAGGAGAGGGGCTAGTGTAACTGGTTAATACAAACCATAAAAAAAAAAAAAAAAAAAAAAAAAAAAAAAAAAAAAAAAAAAAAATGCACGGAAGTATGTTTTTTTAACACAAACCTATGTTTTTTTAAATGGAACCCCGTTAGTTTTGTTAGAACATATAAACAAATACGTAATCAGTGCCGTTTGTTGCATTTAAAATGTTAATTACATCCAGAGATATTGTAACCTAAAGTTGACGCTTGAAACCTCCGACGTTCAGTTGCGTGTTGTAACAAACACGGTCGGCGAGCAGCAACTGCAAGGACATGTTTACGATGACGACCGTGTTTACGAGTGTGGCTGTAGTGCACTGTTGTGGTTTGGTCTAGCTGTCGCATGTAGCGCTTGCTGCTATTGTTGTTCTGCACTCGTCTTCGCACGCAGACTAACTGTAGTACACTCTGTTACCAGACGTCTGTGATAGTGTAGTGTTGTAGGAACTGTGACCATGGTGCATTAGAACTCTGAAAAGGCGGAGATGATACTCATCTATGGCGAGTGTCGACAAAATGCAGCTGAAGCCTGCAGGGTGTATGCAGAACGGTACCCGGACAGAGAGCATCCAACGTGCCGCACATTGCAAAACATCCAACTGTATGCAACAGGTATGGTCGTAGCACGCAAACGGGTCCGTAACAAAATGGTCAAATGTTTATAATTCTATCGGACCAAACTGCGTGGTCATCAGTCCGTAGCTTGCAAACTACTTAAACCTAGGTAAACTAACCTAAGGACAAACACACACACCCATGCCCCAGGGAGGACTCGAACCTCCACGGCGAGCAACCGCGCGCTCCGCAGCGAGACGCTTTAGACCGCTCGGCTACTCCACCGCAGCAGGTCCGTAACAGGCACGTCACAGGAGAAGTGGGTGCAGTTGGTGTGTTAGCTGCTGTTGCCGTGAACGCACACAGGAGTACACGGGACATTGTCATGCGCATACTGTATCGTAACTGCTTTCACCCGATTCATGTGTCGCTACATTAGCAATTACATGGTGATGACTTTAATTATCGAGTTTAATTCTGTCAATGGGCATTAACAGAGAATGCGTTGCAGTACTACCTGTTTACCGATGAAGCGGGTTTCACAAAGCACGGGGCAGTTAATTTACGGAACATGCATTACTGGTCCGCTGACAATCCTCGCTGGCCCCGACAGGTAGATCGACACCGACCGTGGACTGTAAATGTATGGTGCGGAATCATTGGCGACCACCTCATTGGTCCTCACTTCATTGCAGGGGTCCAAACAGGTACAACATACATCGCGTTTCTACAGAATGATCTGCCAACGTTGCTCGAAAATGTCCCACTGGAAACGCGTCGACGTATGTGGTATCAGCATGATGGTGCATCTCCACATTCCGCAATTAACACTAGACTGACCCTTGACATGATGTTCGACGGGCGTTTCATTGGACGTGGAGGACGCATAAATTGGCCAGCCCGTTCTCCTGATCTTACACCTGTGGACTTCTTTCTGTGGCGTTCGTTAAAGGAGAATGTGTACCGTGATGTGCCTACATCGCCAAAGGATATGAAACAACGTATTATGGCAGCCTGCGGCGACATTACACCGGATGTACTGCGGCGTGTACGACATTCATTACGCCATAGATTGCAATTGTGTGCAGCAAATGATGGCCACCACTTTGAACATCTATTGGCCTGACATGTCGGTACACACTCTATTCCACTCTGTAATTGAAAACGGAAACCACGTGTGTGCGTGTACCTCACCCCTCATGGTAATGTTCATGTGCGTCAGTGAAAAAGACCAATAAAGGTGTTAGCATGTGGACGTAATATGCTGTTCCAGTCTCTTCTGTACCTAAGGTACATCACCGTTCCCTTTGGATCCCTGCTTAATTCGGTGCTCTCCGATACACACGATTGAACAGCGGAGGAGTGGTACTCAAGCGTCAACTTTAGGTTACAATATCTCCAGATGTAATTGACATTTTATAATGCACAAACGGCACTGATTGCGTATTTGTTTGTATGTTCAAATGTGCAAACAAAACTAACGGGGTTCCATTAAAAACGTAGGTTTGTGTTAAAAAATATGGTTTGTATTAACCAATTACACTAGCCTCTCTCTTCATGTTCGGTCTGTGGAATCGGTTCGTCAGTATTTGATGTGGTTTACGAAATATATCCAGCGATAATGTTAGGTGACTCAAATGTTCAAATGTTTGTAAATCTATCAGACCAAAGTGCGTGGTCATCAGTCCGTAGCTTACAAACTACTAAAACCTAGGTAAACTAACCTAAGGACAAAAACACACACCCATGCCCCAGGGAGGACTCTAACCTCCACGGCGAGCAACCGCGCGCTCCGCAGCGAGACGCTTTAGACCGCTCGGCTACTCCACCGCGGCTAGGTGACTCACCCTGTAAACAAATATATGTGCAGAAATCGGCTGAATCTATGACGTATGTGACGGTTCGTAATGACCGAATTTGTCCTACTTGTGAGTGCAGCGTTCTTTCAATGACCCCTTTAGTCGCACTCTTGTGACAGAGTTACGTGCAGTTATGAAATGTTTACAAGCTGACGAATATGCCATCTCTCTCTCTGCTGGTCGCCTGTCGCAGTCAACAGTCTGCTGCCTGTAGGCTTTCAACTCGCTGACGCAGCGTCTGCCGTCACCACGAACGTCTGGCGTCCCATTTGAGACAGAGCCGATGACCTCCTTCCGCCTAGCTAGGCTGGCGATTGCTTGAGCAAGCTAAGATGTTAACAAATTTCTCTGTTACAATTTTGCGCTGTAACAGTACTGCCGATTAATTTGGTGTAATGAGTATAGTGCTGCTTTGTTTCGTGTTTCATAAAATGTTATTTGCATAAATGTTTGTTAAGCTTATGGGACTTAACTACGGGGCTATCAGTCCCTAAACTTACAAACTACTTATGAACTACTTACGAACTAGGACGGCACAAATATCCATGCCCGAGGGGGGATTCGAACCCCCGACCGTAGTGGCCGTGCTGACCGCGACTGGAGCGCCTCAGTCACCTCGGCCACCGCGGCCGGCTTTCGTGTTTCCCATCTACATCTACATCTACGTAGATACTCTGAAAATCACATTTAAGTGCCTGGCAGAGGGTTCATTAACCACTTTCATAACTTTTCTCTACCATTCTATTCACTAATAGCGCGCGGGAAGAAAGAACACCTAAATCGTACCGTTTTCGATCTGATTTCTCTTATTTTATTGGGATGGTCATGTCTCCCTAAGTAGGTGGGTGCTAGCAAAATATTTTCACATTCAGAAGTAAATGTCGGTGATTGAAACTTCGCAAACAGATCACGCCGCAATGAATAACGTCTTTCTTTTAATGGTTTTCACGCCAATTGGTGAAACATTTCCGTGACGCTCCCCCCCCTCCCCCCGTAACGTGATAAAACGACCTTCTCAATGTCTTCCGTCAGTCCGACCTGGTGAGGTTCCCACAAGGGGCAACGAACTCCAGAAGAGGACGCACAAGTATGATGTAGGCAGTCTCTTTGGTGGAGCTGGTGCATCTTCAAAGTGTTCTGCCAATGTAACGTAACCTTTGGTTCGCCTTCCCCACAATATTTTCTATGTGTTCTCTCCAGTCAAAGTTGTTCGTAATTGTAACTCCTAGGTATTTGGTAGAAATTACGACCTTAAGGTTTAACCGATTTATTGCGTAATTGATGTTCAGCGGATTTCTTTTAGTGGTCATGTGTATTACTTCACAGTTTTCTTTGTTTTGTGTCAGTTGCCAATTTTCGCACCATGTAGAAATTTTGTCTAAATCACTTTGCAGTTGCTTTTGACCCTCTGTTGACTTCACTAACCGATAAACAACAGCATCATCCGCGACCAGTCTAAGGGATCTATTCAGATTGTCTCCTAAATCGTTTATAAACTCGAGGAAGAGTAGGGGACCTATAACGCTTCCCTGTGGAAGGCCAGATATCACTTCTGTTTTACTCGATGACTTACCGTCAATTGCAACGAACTGTGTAATTTATGATAGGAAATCGTGAATCCAATCGAACAATTGGGGAGATATTGCATAAGCACGCAATTTCAGAAGAAGCCAATTGTGGGGTATAGTGTCAAAAGCCTTCCTGAAATCCAGAAATATGGAATCGATTTGACATCCCTTGTTGATGGCACTTAACACTTCATGTGAATAAAGGGCAAGCTGTGTTTTGCAAGAGTTATACTTTCTGAATCCGTGTTGACTATTGGTTAATAGGTCGTTCTCTTCGAGGTAGTTCATAATATTCGAACAAAGTATATGTTCCAAAATCCTACTGAAAATCGACGTCAATGAGATTGGCCTGTAATTTTTGGGATCACTCCTATTGCTTTTCTTGAATGTTGGAGTAACTTGGGCAACTTTCCAGTCTTTGGGTACAGATCTTTCGCTGAGTGATCGGTTGTAAATTATAGCTAAGTACGGTGCTATTGCATCAGCATACTCTGAGAGGAATCTAGTTGGTATACAATCTGGCCCGGAAGATTTGTTTTTGTTTAGTGACTTAAGTTGTTTTACTACTCCAGGAACATCTACTTCTAAGTTTCGCATGCTGGCAGCTGTTCTTGGATTGAATACTGGAGTGTTCACTTCGTCTTCTTTAGTGAACGAATTTCGGAAAGCTGTGTTCAGTAATTCTGCCTTAGCGGTACTGTCATCGGTAGTATTACCATTGCTATCGCGCAGTGAAGGTATTGTTTGTGTTTTGCCGCTAGTGTACTTCACATGTGACCAGAATTTCTCTGGATTTTCTGCAAGATTACGAGACAAGGTTTCGTTGTGGTAACTACTATAGGCTTCTCGCATTGAAGTCCGCGCTACGTTGCGAGTTTCAGTAAAAGATTGCCAGTCTTGTGGATTCTGTGTCTTTTTTAATTTTGCGTGCGTTTTTCTTTGTGTCTATTCTACCACACGTTCTTCCAAAGCACAAATGTTTGTAAACATGCGAACATCGGGTTGAACATCTATGTACTTGTATCTGTTAGGTGTCTCCCCGTAACTGTCGCTCACAAAACAGGTGTAACATAATATAAACTCCACATCTTCAATATTATTTATGTATACCACATTTTCTGATATGTGCCATATGAAAAACGTTATAAACAAAGGATGTAATATAACCAGACCAACCACGTGACTTGGAGCGGGCGACCTGAAGGGCAGCCAGAAGCTGCCACTATGAACAAGTGAGTAGCAGACCTTGATGAGTGGTTACAACATAATGACAAAACAGGGACCAGTCTTATAACAAAGGAAGTGGATCATCTTTTTTGTTTAGCTCAAATCGGTGTACATTCGTACGAGTCGGCACTTCCACGTAAATCAACCGTAAAGCTAACGGTACAAATAAGAGCTCCATGTATTACTGGGGCTTCTTTGTACGAAATGGCCCAGGCACGACATCGGAATTCACTCGAAATGGCCGAACAAAGTGCCAGAAGTGTGTCGCAAGTGCTGGTTCTGGCAGGAAACCAGCGCTGGGCATGATTAACGTCTGCGGCTGAGGCAGGTGTAAGAGCGGGCAGCCGTCCACAGCAGCAGACACTGGCGGGCCATCGGCCAACTCACGCGGCCTGGGGCTGTCTCACGTCGCGCTGGGGCACTCGCCGACGTTAAATGGACCGACTATTACTGAACTCTTACCTACACAAAGTTTGTGCGTGGTGCGAACAATTATAGACGATGTTGCAGCGCTGGCGCAAGCCTATATGCCGCCCCGTGCCCGTCGCAAAATTGCCACCCCGTCATTGTTCAAATGTTTGTATAGTTTATGGGACTTAACTACGGGGTATCAGTCCCTAAACTTACAAACTACTTATGAACTACTTACGAACTAGGACGGCACAAATATCCATGCCCGAGGGGGGATTCGAACCCCCGACTGTAGTGGCCGTGCAGACCGTGACTGGAGCCCCTCAGTCCCCTCGGCCACTGCGGCCGGCCCCCCGTCATTGAAAAGAAAATAAGAGACAAAATCCTTGTGTAACGTCAAAATCAGCTCAAATGTTCAAATGTTTGTGAATCTGTCGCACCAAACTGCGTGGTCATCAGTCCGTAGCTTGCAAACTACTTAAAACTTGGTAAACTAACCTGAGGACAACACAGCCGCGGTGGAGTAGCCTAGCGGTCTAAAGCGTCTCGCTGCGGAGCGTGCAGTTGCTCGCCGTGGAGGTTCGAGTCCTCCCTGGGGCATGAGTATGTGTGTTTCTCCTTAGGTTAGTTTAGCGAGGTTTAAGTAGTTTGTCAGCTACGGACTGATGACCACGCAGTTTGGTCCGATAGATTTACAAACATTTGATTTTTAAGGACAACATACACACACCCATGGCCCAGGGAGGACTCGAACCTCCGACGGCGAGCAACCGCGTGCACCTCAGCGAGGTGCCTTAGACCGCTCGGCTACTCCACCGCGGCTCAAAATCTACCCGTTTTGTTTTTGTCGCATCTGCTGTCACATGTTTTCACAAAAAAAGTACGTTCCACAGTTCTATAAGAGACTCGTTAGTATACAGGGTGTTACAAAAAGGTACGGTCAAACTTTCAGGAAACATTCCTCACACACAAAAAAAGAAAATATATGTGGCCATGTGTTCGGAAACGCTTAATTTCCATGTTAGAGCTCATTTTAGTATTTCTTCATGATGAGGGTTCATTCCAACGTGATAAAATTGTAATTTTTCACAATCAACATGTGTGAGCTGACGAGAATCCGCACGCAATTGTGCAATCACGACTTCAACAGAGGTTTTCTGTGAACGTTTGGGCAGGAATTGTTGGTGATATCTCGATTGGACCTCATGTTCTTCCACCTACGCTCACTGGAGCACGTTATCATGATTTCATACGGGATACTCTACCTGTGCTGCTAGAACATGTGCCTTTACATGTGCCTGCACATTTCAGTCGACGTGTTCGTACGCTTCTCAACAACAGATTCGGTGACCGATGGATTGGTAGAGGCCGGCCGCGGTGGCAGAGGGGACTAAGGCGCTGCAGTCACGGTCTGCACGGCCACTACGGTCGGGGATTCGAATCCCCCCTCGGGCATGGATATTTGTGCCGTTCTAGTTCGTAAATAGTTCATAAGTAGTTTGTAAGTTTAGGGACTGATGACCCCGTAGTTAAGTCCCATAGACTATACAAACATTTGAACATTTGATTGGTAGAGGCGGACCAATTCCATGGCCTCCACGCTCTCCTGACCTCAACCCTCTTGACTTTTATTTATAGGATATTTGAAAGCTCTTGTCTACGCAACCCCGGTACCATATGTAGAGACTCTTCGTGATCGTATTGTAGACGTCTGTGATACAATGCGCCATTCTCCAGGGCTGCATCAGCGCATCAGGGATTCCATGCGACAGAGGGTGGACGCATGTATCCTCGCTAACGGAGGACATTTTGAACATTTCCTGTAACAAAGTGTTTGAAGTCACGCTGGTACGTTCTGTTGCTGTGTGTTTCTATTCCATGATTAATGTGATTTGAAGAAAAGTAATAAAATGAGCTCTAACATGGAAATTAAGAGTTTCCGGACACATGGCCACATATTTTCATTCTTTGTGTGTGAGGAATGTTTCCTGAAAGTTTGGCCGTACCTTTTTGTAACACCCTGTATATTTAGGCCTAATATATAAATGGTAGAAGTTTTTACCAAAAATTTCCAAAACTTCTTGAACCATAGACAATATTAATGGCGGAGAAACACTTGATAGTGAATAACTCAAAATGGAACACGACCACATATTCAGTGGATGTGTTTCATCTTTAGAATAGCATTTTAATATATGTATATAGTTTATGTTTCATATTTGCCCACAGGTAATGTAAGATGAAGATAGTGATGTGGCATGCTAATGGAAAACATTTTCGAATTAGCGATTGTGTGAGTTGAACATTTTGTGTCTCTATGCGGTAATCATAGTCATAGTCATAGTCATAGTAATAATAAATCTTGATTGGTGTTGAGTATCAGATCGTTATGAAATGGCGAACAGATAATGCAGTTAATTTAAAATGTGAGTCATGAATTATAGTTAAACGGGTGATGTGTGTCATTCATATTTTTACCACTTACTTGCGATGAGTGTCAGATACTAAATAACTTCCATGAGAGCATAGTGATTAATTACTATTATATACTTTTCTGAGAAATTAGTTATGTCTTGGAGTGTCAGATTATTGCATAATTATTGTAAACAAAAATATGCAACTCATTTTGTTACAGGCGCCAGTAACAAATGCAGCGGTGACGAAGAATGTAGCCACGGTGAAGTAGCCGAGCGGTCTAAAGTGTCTCGCTGCGGAGCGCAGGCGCGGAGGTTCGAGTCCTCCCTGGGGCATGGGTGTGTGTGTTTGTCCGTAGGTTAGTTTACCTAGGTTTAAGTAGTTCGTAAACTACGGACTGATGACCACGCAGTTTGGTCCGATAGATTTACAAACATTTGAACATTTTGAAGAATGAACCTTTACATATTCGTGTATTTTAATAGTGTTTTTATGTTGTTAAGTATGAAACTGTGATGGTGGCACTATATTGTGCGATGGCCATTAACCAAGGCTGAGTAGACGATGTGTCCCAACGCAATGTACAGCAGCGAAGTGCAATGGCCAGGCACTGAGTCAATCGCACCATCATTGGCGCCACATACTACCTGCTGTGCCAATGGCTGCGTTTTTCCTTTAACTGGCGCCGCCTAACCTTGGAGAGCTGCCATGCTAATACAAAATGAATCACGTCGCCCGTCCCTGGTCAGTGCCAACACAGATGTTCAGCTGACGGGAGCGTCTTTATCGCTTGTTTCAGCGATCTCACCGAGAAGACTGACAACATAATAGCTAATGTACTGGATCATTAGGAGAGAGAGCTGTACCATTCATGAAGGAGATTGTAAATTGTGGGCCTTTGAGCTCTACACAGTGCTGCAATGAGACGTGTTAAGTTCTGAGAACAGGCAGTACAGCATACTGGCATAAAAGTTGGAGGTAGTCCGTTCTGGCACTCACTGACAAAATCATCCTGATGTCTAGGAGAAGACATCCTCCTGAGGCCTGTAACGGGTCTGCTTGAGCAGAAAAAATGGCGGTCTCTTTGTCACTTACGACTGTCCATACACACAAGTTCGGCGCATTACGATCTATTGCCGTATGCCAGACGAGCCAATCTGGATAGTGGAGATTTTATGAGGTTCAACACCAGAGACACTGCTGATAATTTTCATCGCAGATCAGCCGGTGTAAGAGTACACCTGTCGCTGTATCTTACAGTTTGATTTAACGTAATGTGTATATTGTCTTAAATTTTTTTTATTTCATGTATTTTTCATTTCTTGTATGCTAGATATATTTCTTATGTAACGTCATTTTCTATATTGAATCATTTAGTGTAAACATGTACTATATGTGTAAAGCCGCATGAATGCACGGACATTCTTATGCTGTAAAGTTAGCAATGCGCCATAGAAAATGTTGAACCTGTTGAAAAGACTGTCTTTGGTACAGAAGTAGTAGCTGTGAGTGTCGCGCTGCTGAAGCAGTCGCGGAGCGGACTCGCTATAGTAAACACATTAATGTTTTGTTGATAGTGCAGAGGCACGGTAAGCGCAGTGTGGCGCGAGTTTAATGCAATTGCAATAAGCCTGAGAGACGTACTGTTTAATGTATTGAAGGAAGTGCGAAACAAGTTTATTTATACTCGAAAGTGATCAGTGTAATGTTTTTTCATGTGTGCAAGAAAAGTAATTGTTTGGTTATCAAGTCTATTGCCACCGAGAGTGATCGTTGCTATAATTAATGAGATTTGAAGGTGTATCGAGGTGATATCAATGTATGGAGATTTCAGCCAGATGAGCTGAATAAAGACTTGTCGATAAAAATATTTTTGACCCAGCAGTAAGAGTACCTATTGTAATCATATCTGTCTTGTATGGACTTCACGACGAAAACAGATGAGTACTATTGTAACATTTTATTTTGTATGCATGTATATGTAGTATCAACCCAATCAGAATTTTGGTTCAATTATATATGACTTATTTTGAAACCAGTCTTAATTTTGTAAGTAGTTGTAGTCACCCCATTATCACCATTATTAGATTATGTTGATTATGCAAGCCTGCACATTGACTAACAAGTTCAATCATTTTTCAAAATAATTACGATCAGTTTTAAAGAAATTGCTAGACAAGTTAAAGAATTGATAAACGTGTTACAACCACAGAGACTAGTAATTAAAGTGCAGTGCTGTTCTAAGTTATGCAACCAATTATTAAGTCTAAGATTTTAACTTGCTAGAGAGTTTGCACTTAAAGTAGAGTTGGTTTCATTTATATAGAAAGTAACCAGGCTAACAGTATTCGAAGTATTATAGTAGTTTTACCAGACTTGACGAAAGTAATTTTTATGAAATACATTAAATGCCAGACTCTGCTCAGCCAGTTACACGCGTACGCTACCCAAGCCCTGGAACCAATTAATCAAAAATAGATCACGTAAGGTTTTATAAGGAACTTGAATGCTTTAAAGAATATTATCAATATTATTGGAAACTTTGACAGTAGTGGTTGTGAAGCTCATTGCACCACGGAGTTTCACTGTACTGAGCTATTATCATGGCAGTCAGAGTCTATCTGCTATTACAATTTTGATTATAACACGAACACGCCGTCACCACTACATGAATTCTGACACATTTGTTAGTGAAGTTGTGCTGTTCGTGAATCGTAAGAGGTGCTAGTTGGAGGCTGTAGTCAATGCTAAGTCAGATAGGGCCAAGCTTAATTAATTACCACAGTGACTGTTTCAAGTTAATTAATATCTTTTTTTTTAATTCAAAATTTTAACTTTCACTGCGAAATTGTTGTTGCGACCCATTAGTTGTGATTTGCTGCAACATTCAATAACGAAATTATTATTAATAGAGTATATTATTACGCATTCTAAATTTTGAAATTATTTGACGACCTCCAACAGGAAATTTTCTTACACCGGAATGTTGTGGCAACGTCCTAATCTGTCCTCCAGTTGCCTTCCTGACAAAGCTGCTCACCACTGTAGCCCACAACATAGGCTACTGTCTAGCGCACGTGAACGTCGAAGTAAAGTCTAAATACATTTTTGGTGATTAATTTTATATGAACCATTGGGTAGGCACCAATGTTTGCCTGCTGGTCATTATTGTGCCAAGTCCATTTATCAGTTCATAGGATTGTGTGAAACGCATTCCTCCTTATATCGTAAAGACACAACAACCGCGCTGGAAGTTGATTTGGCTGATATGGGTTACTAAACTATTTTCAACAGTGCCTTGAGGTTCAAATGTAACTTAGATATTTTGCTGGTTCGTATGTATTTTTTAAGATTTGAACATAAATGTTGGTTATGTACGCTTTTTCCTTTGAGATTATAAGTTATTGTAAAATAATCTATAGAATGCCTCAATTCCTTTTGTTATTATTTCTGTAGTTTGTTTGTCATCACTCTTTGATTACTAATGTAAAACGGCCATCAGCCACTCCTATGTACTTTCTACCAGATCCATTGTGCAAATGTTAATTCATGTAAATTAAGCAATGGAGAACGTTCTGTCAACAGGAAAATGGTAAAGGGTCATAATTGAATTTTCCCTCGCATCTCTCCCTTACATTGTGAAACTAACTTATTAGTAGAATTATTTATCTTCCTATCCCTTTAACAGCAGTTTTTATTTGTCTGTCCCTACTAAAATTCCTTATCCACTATTACTTACTATTACAGCAGAACCTTTTAATATGTGACATGTTTCGTAGTTAGTTGAAAATTGTAACATGTCAGACGTCAAGCAGGACACAGAACTATTATACAAAGCCGAGTGAATAGAGTAACACAACTTATCCCTCCAAGTATCGTACTTTTGTAGTAAAGCGATAAAAATTAAATGAGGTTATACTTTAGCCTTGGTGCATAGTTAATGCCTTCGCATCAAGCTAGTAATGGTACTAAGTAAAAGAAATACTTCATTCTGTAACATGGCACAGGAAATAGGATCTGACCATCAGGTTAATGATAAGTATATGCCAATAAATAGATGTTTGATGAGGATCTGACCATTTACAAAAAAAATTTTCCGTAAGACAGCCATTATCGCTATATTTCGATACAAGATACCAGCAGGTACAGTGATATAGCACCATAAAAGTAATATGTGTTTGGATGGTTATCGCAAACTAGTGTGTGTGTGTGTGTGTGTGTGTGTGTGTGTGTGTGTGTGTGTGTGTGTCGGAACAATATTGTGACACCGTTTGTGTGAAGTGACAGTGTCCGATAAAATACACAAATAAATTTTCTGTTGTAACTTTGGCTACAAAATAACTGGACTAAGCAATGAGACGTAGTGCCTTCCCCTGCCCTGTTAGAATAAATTACAACTGACATGCAATGCAGTAATCTTACGTGTATGTGGTTTTATGTGCAACGGATAACACTTTAAATTGTACAGTAGTTAATAAATCAACTGTAATTAAACTCTTAATTTGTCTACACATTAATCTCGTGTGTGAGAGACACTGTGAGCAAATGAAATGTACAAATTTCCTTGCGTGCACCATATACTTGTGGCCAAACTGTACATGCACAATTCGAGAGCCAACGAACCAGCGTGCTACTACTACAATACTTTTATCACTTGATTAAATATGATTTCAATTAAATACATTTAGGATTAATGGGATACCACATCACTGCACTTAATAATGTGCATATCTGTTTAACAATTACCATACTGATTGAATGATATAAAATGTCTTTCAAATGTGGTAACGTTTTCAAAATACCATACACTGCAGATATCTCCTTTCTCATTACGTGATCTAACTGTTTCTCTTTTAAGACAAACCAATTTAAGTGTTACTAACATTAAGTGACCTAATAATGTGAACTTTCATTAACACTGAGAATCTAACTATGAACTTCACTGAATTACAAACAAACTACTTCCTACTCTCATTCATAGACAAATTGATCATATCAAAAATGCCTACACTGAACTGTTTTAATTAACACTTATAAAATTAATAACACTATACTTATGCAACATTATCACAAGAAACAATGATCTCAGTGATCAGATCTGATTGCAAATTAACTTTGAAATTGGTGACAGGAAAGAGGTATTGGTAAAATGACTCTGGGTTAAATGATAAATGCAAGCTGCACTTTATTCATTAGCAAAAGACAAACACCAGCTACAATGCTTCAAGTCACCATTCATAACAATATAAATGTACAAGTTTTACCTTATTAGTGACAGCATTCACTTTACAAAAATTACAATCTGCAGACTTGGCTGCGACTCTTCTGAATAGCTAAAGCCTTAAACTTTTCGATTTTTACTCTTCGGGTCTTACACATTGACTTACTCGACAGTTTCACAGGGACTCCTACTCATCGACTGAACACCACGTCATTCTTAACGCAACAACTGCGAGTACAAGACACACTCCAAAGACAAAACATACAATCTTTGGTTTACAGCGGAGGTAGCCAAACAACTTCAGCATGCTATATCGCTTAATAAAATGATACAAAACATTACATAAATTTGTTTTATACAGAATTACAGTGTAAGTTTCTATAACAAAATAAATGTTCAAATGTTTGTATAGGTTATGGGACTTAACTACGGGGTCATCAGCCCCTAAACTTACAAACTACTTATGAACTAGCTAACACTAAGGACGGCACAAATATCCATGCCCGAGGGAGGATTCAAACCCCCGACCGTAGTGGCCGTGCAGACCGTGACTGGCGCTCCGCAGTCCCCTCGGCCACCGCGGCCGGCTATAACAAAATAAGCTCAAGGCTGAATGACAGGTAAAATTAAGTGAAAATTATATTACGCACTCCTTTCAACTACAACGTAAACCTCACGGCTATATTTCTGTTCAGAAGTAGTATGGCAAGGAGACCTCTCAGAAAAATGCTGAGAGGAATCCATTCTAGGTTAACAAACGAGGAGGTAGACGAATAAATAAATAAATAAAAAATAATAATAAACCTCTGGGCCCTGATGACTTAATTTAGGGCCAATACATTTTTATGGAGGTACAGATGGAAAGTTAAAGAAATTCCCCTAGTTCTTTGATATGAACCACGTCATATATTAGACGATACTTAACGGAACTTTCCAAATATAAAAGATGGGAGTGGAGGCCCTCGTTCCTGCTCTACAGCCCCCTAAGCTGAACCCCCCTCCAAATGTTCAAATGTTTGTTAAGCATAAGGGACTCAACTACGGGGTCATCAGTCCCCAAACTTACAAACTACTTACGAACTACCTTATACTAAGGACGGCACAAATATCCATGCCCGAGGGGGGAATCGAACCCCGACCGTAGTGGCCGTGCAGACCGTGACTGGAGCGCCTAAGTCCCCGCGGCCAACGCGGCCGGCGCCCCCCCCCCCCTCCCCTCCCCATTTTATCCGGCCCTGGGGGAATACTTATAGCCGAGGAGAGCAACAGGCTACGAAGAAGAACAGTAGAGACATTTACAAACTGAACCAAACTGTGTCCTATACGCCTCGAGAGATCAACCGGGTACCAATTGGCCGCCGTGTCATCCTACGGCCGAAGTCGTCATCGGGAGGGTGGATATGGTTAGCGCCCAGCCGTTGCGTCGGTTTTCGTGACTGCATGTCAGTCAAGTAGCTCTTCAGTTGGCCTCACAAGGGCTGAGTGCCAACAGCGCTGGACAGACTCGGACGGTGACGGCTACAAGTGCTAACTCAGCCCGAAAGTGTTTTACTTGGGTGATCTAGGTGAGGTCGGCGCGGAGGTCCAGCGCGTCGGTAAGAGGGCTGAACGCTCTAATAAAAAACTGAGCCAAGAACAAAGGCAAACAAACGTCCACAACGGATCGATCATTGTGGAAAAAAAGTGTAAAAATGTCAAAACACATAGTCGACTCTTCTACGTAACATTAACGCACTTGTGTTACTGACGCTCAACTAGAAAATCACACAGTGAAACCCCGTTAGACAATTGCAGAACGACATGTTGACCACAGCTGTTTATTTTTTCTCAGTGCTACCGGTTTCGGTTATTTACCATTATCAAGCGATAGCAGAGATAATGGTAAATAACCGAAACCGGTAGCACTAAGAAAAAATAAACAGCTATGGTCAACATGTCGTTCTGCAATTGTCTAAAAGCTTTTATGCCCCATCTGTTCAACATTGTGTGTTGTATGACAGTCATATATATTGTCTGATGTGTTATAAATTTTAAGAAATTCATACAAGCTATTTTGAAATAATTGGTGAAACATTAGGTTGCATCCTTGTATCATTTGACTGCCTAAGAACATATGTGTTTTACAGTCATTACTTAACCATGTCAGACACTTGTTACTCTCACCTCCAAAAAGCAAACACACCTAAAACTTACGAATTGGAAATATCATTTCAATGCCCTGAGACGATCTAGTTGAGGGGTTCCGAAACTTTTTTGTCTCGTGAGTCCATTGCGAACATTTTCTGCTCTGTGTAGACCCCCTGCCATTCATGCACTGCATTTTTTAGGAATTCCTAACTTATAATACGCTTTCTCATCTGGTTCTTGCTACTAACTTTGATAAATTTTACTGTAGAAGGATGGAGTGGAAAGCAAGAAAAGAGGAAAAGAAAGATGTAAAGTATCATACATTTGAAGTGTTTTATCCATTGCAGCAACTGTTAAGATTATAAATAAATGAAATGCAGCAACCAGTTGCTTGTGGTTATTTATTTTGAACTTCAACGACCGGTTTCGGGTGCTTGAGTGCCCTTCTGGTCTCTATACAGACAAAAGTCTCTATAGAGTTATGAGTCTCTATAGAGACCAGAAGAAGGTTACTCAAGCGCCCGAAACCGGTCGTTGAAGTTCAAAATAAATAACGACAAGCAACTGGTTGCTGCATTTCATTTATTTATATCATACATTTATTTATTCAGTTTAACAAAACTGATACCTGGAGGCTTTTAATGGGAGAGATGTGGCTGATGCTTTTTTAGTAAATTATCAATAATTGTTTCGTTAGGTTTAACCTTAAATCTCTTCTTTCAGTGATCTCCAGCCTGTTTCTTCTTTTTGTAAGAAGATTGGCAACAGTTTCTGGCGACTCCTCACATCGTCGAGAGGTGAGTTAAGCGCAGACTGAAAAATTCAGTTATCCGACCTGGTATCGAACCCGTGATCCTTCGGTTTCCAGTCGAGCGCTTTAACTTGAGACCATTAGGAGTATAAAAAAAGGAGCACCCACCTACGTTTCTGTGGCCGCTCCTTCAAATTTAATAAACGACTCAAATTCTGTGGAGTAGGAACTGTTACACAAAATGTAGAAAAACGGAAGACCCTTGATCCCTTGATGAATGACGAAACGTTTGCTGGCCCTTCATGGTCAGCGTCCGATACTCGTCCCACTCCTTGGAGAAGCAGCAATGAAAATAATAATGCATTTGCTGGTATCGCAATTGAAAAGTTTGCCGAAGTTCATGTGCACGTTTAGGTTTACTTATGTTGCAATGATTTACAAGTTGGAATATATACGCCAACTGCATGATCTCCACTCAAAGAAATCTGACTACGGGCCTGCAGCAGGAGACCGACAATACACAATTCCTCCACTCCCTCGCATAACCAATGAAACGTACTGTGACATACATAGAATCGATCTTCAGCATTGTGAGAATAATTCTGAATTTCGGTTGCGACCTTCCTAGATGTGAACCACTATCATAGACCCCCATTTACAACAAATAGATCCTCAAGTCATGGTTGCAAAATATTAACACGAATTATATACAGAAGGATGGAAAAGCTGGTAGAAGCCGACCTCGGGGAAGACCAGTTTGGGTTCAGGAGAAATGTAGGAACACGGGAGGCAATACTCACTTTACGGCTTATCTTAGAAGATAGATTAAGAAAAGGCAAGCCTACATTTCTAGCTTTTGTAGATTTGGAGAAGGCTTTTGACAATGTTGATTGGATAGACCCTTTCAAGTTCTGAAGCAAGAAGAAGTAAAATATAGGGAGCGTAAGTTTATTTACAAGTTGTACAAAAACCAGACAGCGGTTGTCAGAGTTGAAGGGCATGAAAGGGACGTAGTGGTTGGAAAGGGAGTAAGACAGGGTTGTAGTCTTTCTCCATTGTTATTCAATTTGTACATTGAGCAAGCCATAAAGGAAAGCAAGGAGAAATTTGCTGAAGGAATTAAAGTTCAGGGGGAAGAATTAAAAACATTGCGTTTTGCCGACGATATAGTAATTCTGTCAGATACAGCAAAGGACCTGGAAGAGCAATTGAACGGAATGGACAGTGTGCTGAAAGGTGCATATAAGATGAACATTAACAAGAGCAAAACTAGGGTAATGGAGTGCAGTGTAAGAAAATCAGGGGATGCTGAAGGAATTAGATTGGGAAACGAAGCAATAAAGGAGGTAGATGAGTTTTCTTACTTGGAAAGTAAAATAACAATTGATGGTCGCAGTACAGAGGATATAAAATGCAGAATGGCAATGGGTAGATAAGCGTTCTTGAAGGAGAGAAATTTGTTAACATCGAATATTGATTTAAACCTAAGGAAGTCCTTCTGAAGGCTTTTGTATGGAGTGTTGCCTTGTATGGGAGTGAGACATGACGATAAACAGTGCGGACAGGAAGAGGATTGAGGATTTTGAAATATGGTGCTACAGAAGAATGCTGAAGATTAGGTGGGTGGATCGCGTAACTAATAAGGAGGTACTGAACAGAATTGGGGAGAAAAGAAATTTCTGGTATACCTTGACTAAAAGAAGGGATAGATTGGTAGGACACATTCTTAGACATCAAGGATTTGTGAATTTAACGTTGGAGGGAAGTGTGTGGGGAAAAAAATCGCAGGGGAAGACCAAGAGATGGATACAGTATGCAGATTCAGACAGATGTAGGTTGTCGTTCTTATGTGGAGATGAAGAGGCTTGCTCAGGGTAGGGTATTCTGGAGAGCTGCAACAAACCAGTCTCCGGACTGAAGACCACAACAACAACAGATCCTCAAATTATTTTTCCACTGACGTGGACCCCTTGCAGATTGGAACAGACCACTTTGGGAATCACTGGTCTAGATGTTTGAATATTTCAAATTCGTAAAATTATGGTCTTTAATGTCAACCAAAGGTGGTCTCTTAAAACTGTCTGTTGGGAAAAGATGATCGAGGCAAGTTACCGAACACTATCTGATTTTGTACTTTTGTACCTATAATGTTACAATTATGAGGTGTGGAACGACCTGGTGCGGTACGTAGAAAGCAGGTGGTCAGCCAGTGCGTGGCGTGTGAGCTCTGACCCAGTGGCTCACTTCGCAAGACTGCAGAACGACGGCCGCTGCTAGTGGTACGTGCCTCTCTGTTGACTCACTCTCACACAAAACACGGCCGCGCTGCTGACGCATCGTGGCTGCACTGACGCATGGCCTGACATCACACAGGTTGCAGTGCGCCATTTGCGTCACTTCCAAATAGTATGTACCAGGGGCAGCCACTTACTTCACCTTTGGGAGTCACAAACTTACGGACCTGTTTCGAAGCCAGTCACAAGTATCATCAACGTGTAACTCTACTACGTAATGCCCTATTTTCGGTGTCCAGAATATTTTGTTGAAAAATAAATAAATAAATGCAATGTTTCGCGTAACTATTGACAGAATTTAAAATTTTTAAATGCTATCAAATTATGCTCTTTAAGAGATAAAATCTTATGTTAAATTATTTTTCAAAAGAGATAGATTAACTGGTCAGTACTTACCTTTTTGCTGTACCACCGATAGTTACACACAGAAAGAAAAAAGGACGAAAATAAAACAAGCTTTCGGAACTGTGTTCCTTATTCAGGTAAGAGAGGAAAAAAAAAAAAAAAAAAAAAAAAAAAAAAAAAAAAAAAAAAAAGGAATGGGAAAGGAAGGTGAAGGTAATTCTCGACCTACGTCATGAGGATGGAGTTAGAGGAGTGTGGAAGTCAGAGGTCTTTCTTTTTTTCCTCTCTCTCCTACCTAAAGAAGGAACACAGTTCCGAAAGCTTGTTTTATTTTCGTCCGTTTTTCTTTCTGTGTGTAACTATCGGTGGTACAGCAAAAAGGTAAGTATTGGCTACCCAATCTATCTCTTTTGAAAAATAATTTATCATCTCTGTGGAGAATTTTCATTATTAATCAAATCTTATGTTAAGGTTAATGATACAATTGAAGCTGCGCGTTTAAGCTACCAGCATTCAAATATTCCAATTTTACGCGTTCATTACTCGAAAATTATAACACTTTGCGGCTTCCAACTTACTTAATATGTAATTTCAAACCTTTACGAAAGTTTTTCTGGTGGGCACCTGCCACAAAATAATGACAGGAAAAATGGTTTATTGCTTATTACATTTTCATTATTTATTTGGTCATACTTCAGGGCTTGGCATGACCATTTTCATTCATAACTAATTAACTACCGCCTTTGTTCACGATACTCTTTGTATACATTATCTACAAATGCCACTGAATGCACCAGCGAAATTATACCACTGCACGGCACGTAGTTCAGGACATCGATCATCATTAAAAAAAGAGACGCGTCAAAAACAGGCTTTTGCTTAAAATGATGCGCAAATTACTCATCCTACATTCTTCCAGTGTTTCATAATGAAAGCATCTAGCGACTTCTGACAAACTTTAAGCACAATTTTTTCTGCTACAGCGTAAAAGTTTCATTCTGCAAACATACCTTAAGCTGTGGCTAAGCCAAGTCCCCACTATATCCTTTCTTCCACGAGTGCTAGTCCTGAAAGGTTTGCAGGAGAACTTCTGTGAAGTTTGGAAAGTAGGAGGCGAGGTACTGGCAGAAGTGAAGTTATGAGGACGCACCCTGGACCTTGCCGGGATAGCTCAGACGGTAGATCGCTTGCCGTGAAAGGCGAAGGTTTCAGGTTCGAATCCCTGTTCCGGCACACTGAATCTGCCAGGAAGTTTCAACTTAACAGTTATCGCACCACTGATGCGATGGAACGGGGTAACACAGGAAAAGTTCTCATTATATGCTTCAAAAATCATAATAAATCTTCTGAAAGGACGATCGACGTTTCGGAATAGAGAAGCCGCAGAGACGCCTGCCGCCTCTTGGCTGTCGGCTGACTACGGGGCTGCGATGACGCTGTTCCTGCTCATTGCCGCACGTCAGTCGACCATGAAACATACAAACCAAACACAAACATTTTTTTAAAAATCATGTCTCATAAAATATCACACATGTGAAAAATAAACAATTTATACATCCTATTATCTTTACAAGCTTCCTTTCCTTTCTCATGAATCCTCTTCAAAACAAAGCTTCAAATGTTTCAAATGTTTGTATAGCTTATGGGACTTAACTACGGGGTCATCAGTCCCTAAGCTTGCAAACTCCTTATCAACTAGCTAACACTAAGGACGGCACAAATGTCCATGCCCGAGGGGGGATTCGAAACCCCGACCATAGTCGCCGTGCAGACCGTGACTGGAGCGCCTCAGTCCCCTCGGCCATCGCGGCCGGCAAAACAAAGCTTACATATAGGAGTCTGGCTCGCAAATCTCGTCTCACTACAGTGGACGTATAGTTCCCTCGTAGGAAAAAGATGAAACGTGCAAAGGTTAGCGTTGGCGGACGTACAACCGCCGTCTCTAAGCCGGGAAAGATAGTTTAACGCTACGACATGTGACTCAAAGTAGTTGCCAGCCTTGGCCGCGCCATGGAAGGAATGTAGGGCGCTCAACTAATGAGAGCCATACTCGTTCAAGTACCTTGTCTACACCCGTAATGTCGGCCGCGGTGGCTGAGGGGACTAAGGCGCTCCAGTCACGGTTTGCACGGCCACTACGGTCGGGGGTTCGAATCCCCCATCGGGCATGGATATTTGTGCCGTCCTTAGTTTAGATAGTCTGTTAGTAGTTTGTAAGTGTAGGGACTGATGACCCCGTAGTTAAGTCCCATAAGCTATACAAACATTTGAACATTTTGCACCCGTACTGATGGGGTATCGTTCCTGTCAATTCTTCGTTGAACAGCTCGAAGACAAGTTCAGTGAGGTAGCGGCTTTCTAAAAGATGAGAAGCGGGGATTTTTTGATAGAAACGGCATCCCCCAGTCCAGTCCAGTCAAAGGGGACAAGCTGGTTTTTTCTGTGATTATCACAGCCCACAAGATGCTGAACATAATCACAGTGATCTCCTGTCCCAGACCGATAATGAGTTGCGAGCAAACATGCAGCGCGAGATGTACACTTCGTCCGGCGTGTGTATAGGGGACTGAAAGATTACAGGGTTGCCACCGGTGCTTTCGTGCTGCCCTTCGAAGGTGACACACTGCCTGAAAAGACAAGGTAATGATATACCGGTGTGACGTTAAAATTTATGTCCCTCTTCCTATGCGGTATTTCAGGTACTGGAAGTTTGGGCACTTCCATCTCAGCCTGCAGGGAATGTGGGCGTCCATCACATCAGGATGCCCCATGTACGCTGCCTCCTATTTGCGTGAATTGTTGGTATTTTACATCGAGAATGGAAGATAATGGAGATAAAAACTTGGACCGGTTGACTTACTCTGAGGCACAGAAGAAATATAAGCGGCTGCACCCCATACGTGTGGCAACATGTTTTGACATAGGAACATCAGCACCAGTTCCCTCCATCTGGCGATGCTGCACTGAAAGAAAGTTCCACAGCAGCAAGGAAGTTTCGTTAGTATTGTATATGTGCTAATTACTTTTTACTTTTTAAAACAACTTGGTACCAGTCAACTGCCGTGCGTCAGAAAGAGATTTACTTACAATAAGAAGCACCCACGATGCCTTGCAAACTCATTACTCAGCCTGTCCACCAACTGAATGCATTTGGCAGAGACCACAGCACTGGACCGCGTGAAGTGCTTTGGTCCTGTCGTGCAACTGCCAGGCTTGTGAGCCATTCATATACTACAGTGACCAGACGTTCAAAACAGTTCAGGGCACCTAGTCATGTGGTGCAGATTGGGGTCGATCAAGAAACACCACCCCGAGGGATGTCGGACATCTAGTATGGCAAATCCTACAATAGTGTTTCTACGAGTCGCATCTGGCAGATTAGGGACCTACTGGCCTATGCGTCAGCTGCCATTGACACCAGAACAGCAAAGCCATCGTTTGGAGTGGTGCATGGCCAGAGGATTAAAGGCATTGTGTCATGTTTAGTGATGAGTTTGAGAGGTTTCAGTACCGCCACATTGCTTCCCAATAGTAAAAGGACAATCTAACCTTTTTAATTTTATTAGATTAAGGTTATCGATTTAATAACTTGTAGCGAAACAGAAATATTCTGTTACTTGCTTGTGTGAGGCCTAGTAGCAAGGGGGAAAAACACACATTCAGAGCTAACGGCGACTGGTGGCGAGCACGAGGTTGCCTCTGTTATTAGGAGGGTCAGTGGTTCCCGGAAGACGCCTCACGGGCGAAGGCCACAGCAGGTAGGATTGAGGCGTGAGCCTTCCAAGTATCTGGCTGGCGCCAGCAACACTGACGTCGTCTGGTCGAGAGCGTCTGGAGGAATACATCTCCATGGGCGGTGTACGGTGCTTTGCGAAAGGAGAGCTGAGACGTCAATTATACAATAGCGAGGGAGTTGGCCGTTTGCTGGGAACAACTTGCCGACCGTGTTTTCGAAGGTACCTGAAGGCCATCCGCCGCTACCGTAAGAATGCTAGATGTAAGGGCGATGCCCGATCGGTGGAAACGCGGGAGAGCTGGCCACTGGCTGCTCTTTTATAGTAAGGGGGTTCGGCTGTCCGACTCCCAAACGCAAGCCGTGATTGGCCGTACTTTGGCGCCTAGCTGTGGATTGGCGTTTCTATAGAGTTTGGCGGAGCCTGGAGGCTTTGGAGAAAGGAGACGGAGACTTTAGCAAGAGTGAAGGAGACTGGTGTCATTATAATAAAACATAATTATAACAGTGAGTGACAAAAGCAAACTGAGTTGAGTTTGCTTTTGTCACTCACTGTGATAATTATGTTTTATTATAATGACATAGTGCACCAATGCACTGTAAATTGTTATATAACAACTGTTTGACATTACAAGATTATGGCCTTGTAAAATATTTTATTTGACCTGATGATGCTGACATAGTTCAGTGAAACCGGTCGTCGTTAATAAAAATTGATGATAAGCGATCTTGGCTATTTTATATCTCTTTCCAGTAAAACTAGTTGACTGATTTTCGGCTTACAAGGCCATCTTCAGAATTTAACTCGTTTTAAGTCGAAAACCAATTAACAAAACAAAAATAACCACGTATAACATACACATTATTGTGCTTTTAATTCTATAATTGTTTCGCTTGTACAGAGCGTAAACAGCTAAAACAATGTAAAACACCGTGAGGAGCGGACTGATTGCCGCTTCAGTACTGCAGGACGGTGACACCTCTGTCACGAAGCTCGCGTCATCGACTCAGGGCGTATATAAAGCGACAGCCAGTTTAACTTCAGCACCAAGCGTGATGCTCGTAAGCGTGTCGAAAAAAAGGAGGAGGGAAAGGCAAAAATAGCACGCGACTGGCGGGGAAAGCTTCATTCCTTACCTTCGATGAAGCTTATAGCGCGATATTTCATCAGACAGACATTTTCAGAGTAGACCGGTGACGCGGTTTTTTTCCCTTTCTCTTTTTTTGCCAGCAGGGCGGTGATATGGAAGCTCGGCGTGTGCGGTCGAATGAACAAAGGCGCGCTCAGCAGACGGCGGCAGAGGGATCGATACTGCCAGCACGGCACCACACCATACCTCCACTGTCCGCCGCCAGCACGGCGCACGGCAGCCACCACTCACAACGGACCGCGATAGGCATCACCAACACCACCAGACCTGGCGCTCGTCCACATAGCGGGGTGGACGAAATAACGTAACACGTAACATTGACACAATATTTACACCACAGGAACTGATACAGGCATGCCTATGCACTATAATCCGTTCACCGAAACGAGACACTTACTGTAAACACACTGAGGTGCGTGACCGCGGATGGACAAAACAGAGTCGCTCGCTGCATCCGTTTCAGGTGTAAGGTCGTTGTTTGTGTTGTTATACAGGGTGTTACAGAAAGGTACGGTCAAAATTTTCAGGAAACATTTCTCACACACAAAGAAAGAAAATCTACATCTACATCTACATGGCATACTCTGCAAATCACATTCAAGCGCCTGGCAGAGGGTTCATCGAACCACCGTTATACTATTTTATTTCCCATTCCATTCTCGAATAGCGCGAGGGAAGAATGAACACTTGAATCTCTCCGTTCGGTCTCTGATTTCTCGAATTTTATTCTGATGATCATTTCTACCTATGTATATTTTCGCATTCGGAGGAGAATGTTGGCGATTGTAGTTTCGCAAGCTGCCCACGCCGCAGCGATAAGCGTTGTTGTTGTAATGATTCCCATCCCACATCCTGTATCATTTCCGTAACGCTATCTCCCGTGTATCGCGACAATACAAAACGAGCTGTCCTTCTTTGGACTCTTTCGATTCCTCCGTCAAACCCACCTGATAAGGATCCCATACTGGGCAGCAATATTCCATAAAAGGACGGACAAGCGTAGTGTACGCAGTCTCTTTAGTAGTTCTGTTGCATCTTTTAAGGGTTCTGCCAATAAAACGCAGTCTCTGGTTCGCCTTTCCCACGACACTATCTACGTGTTTTTTCCAATTTAAGTCAGAAGTAATTGTAATTCCTACGTATTTTGTGGAGTTTACGGCCTTTACATTTGATTGATTTATCATTTAAACAAAGTTTAATGGATTTCTTTTCGTACTCATGTGGACTACCTCACACTTCTCATCATTTAGAGTCAATTGCCAATTCTTACACCATACAAATCGTTCTGCAGTTGGTTTTGATCTTCAGATGATTTTACTAGACGGTAAATGACGGCGTCATCTGCAAACAACTTAAGAGAGCTACTTAGATTTTCCATTAAATCGTTTATGTAATTAAGGAACAGCAGAGGACCAATAACACTACCCTGTGGAACGCCCGATATCACCTCTGTTTTAATCGATGCCTTACCATCGATTACTACGAACTGTGTCCTCTCTGAGAGGAAATCCCCTATCCAGTCGCAAATTTGGGGCGATATACCGTAACCACGCAATTTGATTAAAAGCCGCTTGCGAGGTACGGCGTCAAAAGCCTTCTGGAAATCAAGGAATACGGAATCAATCTGCGAACCCTTGTCGATAGCACACATCACTTCGTGCGAATGAAGATCTAGTTGTGTTTTGCATGAACGATATTTTGACCTTGGGCCAATAGATCATTCTGTTCGAGATGTGGACATGTGTCCAGAAACGCTTAATTTCCATGTTAGAGCTCATTTTATTACTTCTCTCCAACTCACATTAATCATGGAATGGAAACACAAGGCAACAGAACGTACCAGCGTGACTTCAAACACTTTGTTACAGGAAATGTTCAAAATGTCCTCCGTTAGCGAGGACACATGCATCCACCCTCCATCGCATGGAATCCCTGATGCGCTGATGCAGCCCTGGAGAATGGCGTATTGTATCACAGCCGTCCACAGTACGAGCACGAAGCGTCATTACATTTGGTACCGGGGTTGCGTAAACGAGAGCTTTCAAATGCCCCCATAAATAAAAGTCAAGACGGTTGAGGTCAGGAGAGCGTGGAGGCCATGGAATTGGTCCGCCTCTACCAATCCATCGGTCACCGAATCTGTTGTTGAGAAGCGTACGAACACGTCGACTGATATGTGCAGAAGCTCCATCGTGTATTAGCCACATGTTGTGTCGTACTTGTAAAGGCACATGTTCTAGCAGCACAGGTAGAGTATCCCGTATGAAATCACGATAACGTGCTCCAGTGAGCGTAGGTGGAAGAACATGAGGCCCAATCGAGACATCGCCAACAATTCCTGCCCAAACGTTCACAGAAAATCTGTGTTGATGACGTGATTGCGCAATTGCGTGCGGATTCTCGTCAGGCCACACATGTTGATTGTGAAAATTTACAATTTGGTCACGTTGGAATGAAGCCTCATACGTCGGATGTCAACACAAGCAACTGGCGGTGAATCGAGGAAGTACAGTACATACTAACGAAACAATTGGGTATTTTGACAATTATCTGCACGAATTATTTCAACTTACATTTAAAGAGAAATACTAAAATGAGCTCTAGCATGGAAATTACGCGTTTCCGGACACATGTCTACATAACATATTTTCTTTCTTTGTGTGTGAGGAATGTTTCCTGAAAGTTTGGCCGTACCTTTTTTGTAACACCCTGTATAGCAGTAATAATAGGTGTTGACTGTCAACTTCATCTTAAAGGACCAGTTGCTGAATAGTAACGTAAGTATTACTGTTTACAATAACATTCAGCATTCATAGTCTATGTGTCTCTTTTTCTCTCTCATCGGTATCACGTAAGAGTAACATCATTATGTCATTCTCCCAAGAAGCATTCAAAGAAGACGTAATAAAGTTCTTTAGAGAAACACATGGTTCCTAATGTGTATAAAACGCATCTGTTGTGTCCAGACCAGTCAATGATTGATATTGTTATAAAAACAGTTAATAAAAAGCCACGCACTCTTTGAAGCCTCCAAGGAAAAAAAAAAAAAAAAAAAAAAAAAAAAAAAAAAAAAAAAAAAAAAAAAAAAAGAATTAAGACAAAGCTTTCAGAACGTCTTGACGACTTTGACTGAAAAGCGATACGAAGAAAAGTTTTTCGTAAGAAATTTCCAACACTTGACAAAGTGCTTGTTGTCATAAGCCAATATGCAAATTTGGGAAATTTTCAGTGAAAATAACTTTTTATAAAGTATTAAAAAATGAAATTTAAATGTTTGCCTTCTAATAGTACTGCTATATAACAAACCACATAACCACATTACGTCTGAAACGGATGCAGCGAAAATGAGCGAGCGACCATGTTTTGGCCACCCCTGGTCACGCGCCTCAGTGTGTTTGCAGTACGTCTCTCCTTTCAACGTCAAGACTCACTTAAATCGTGATACCTGCCACTGTAGCAGCGGTAATCGATCGGCCAGCGCCAGGCAGAATTCGCAGCACTCGAGCTTCGCAGAGCAATTCCTCACACCCCAGCAACAAAATGTGTGTGTGTTGTGGTCGTCATCAGTCCGGAGACTGGTTTGATGCAGCTCTCCACAATACCCTATCCTGAGCAAGCCTCTTCATCTCCACATAAGAGCGACCACCCACATCGGTCTGAATCTGCTTACTGTATCCATCTCTTGGTCTTCCCCTGCGATTTTTCCCCCATACACTTCCCTCCAACGCTAAATGCACAATTCCTTGATGTCTAAGAATGTGTCCTACCAATCTTTCCCTTCTTTTAGTCAAGGTATGCCAGAAATTCCTTTTCTCCCCAATTCTGTTCAGTACCTCCTCATTAGTTACGCGATCCACCCACCTAATCTTCAGTATTCTTCTGTAGCACCATATTTCAAAAGCCTCAATCCTCTTCCTGTCCGCACTGTTTATCGTCCATGTCTCACTCCCATACAAGGCAACACTCCATACAAAAGCCTTCAGAAGGACTTCCTTAGGTTTAAATCAATATTCGATGTTAACAAATTTCTCTTTTTCAAGAACGCTTTTCTACCCATTGCCATTCTGCATTTTATATCCTCTGTACTGCGACCATCATTTGTTATTTTACTGCCCAAGTAACGAAACTCATCTACCTCCTTTATTGCTTCGTTTCCCAATCTAATTCCTTCAGCATCACCTGATTTTCTTACACTGCACTCCATTACCCTAGTTTTGCTTTTGTTAATGTTCATCTTATATGCACCTTTCAGCACACTTTCCATTCCGTTCAATTGCTCTTCCAGGTCCTTTGCTGTATCTGACAGAATTACTATATCGTCGGCAAAACGCAATGTTTTTAATTCTTCCCCCTGAACTTTAATTCCTTCACCAAATTTCTCCTTGCTTTCCTTTATAGCTTGCTCAATGTACAAATTGAACAACAATGGAGAAAGACTACAACCCTGTCTTACTCCCTTTCCAACCACTGCATCCCTTTCATGCCCTTCAACTCTGACAACCGCTGTCTGGTTTTTGTACAAGTTGTAAATAACCTTACGTTCCCTATATTTTACTCCTGCTTGCTTCAGAACTTGAAAGAGTTTATTCCAATCAACATTGTCAAAAGCCTTCTCCAAATCTACAAAAGCTAGAAATGTAGATTTGCCTTTTCTTTGCCTATCTTCTAGGATAAGCCGTAAAGTGAGTATTGCCTCCCGCGTTCCTACATTTCTCCTGAACCCAAACTGATCTTCCCCGAGGTCGGCTTCTACCAGCTTTTCCATCTTTCTGTATAGAATTCGCGTTAATATTTTGCAACCATGACTTATTAAACTGATGCTTCTGTAGTTTTCACATCTGTCTGCACCTACTTTCTTAGGGATGGGGATTATAACATTTTTCTTAAAGTCTGAGAGTATTTCACCCGTCTTATACATCTTACACACCAGGTGAAACAATTTTGTCATGGCTGGTTCTCCCAGAGACTTCAGTAGCTCTGAGGGAATATCATCTACTCCAGGGGCCTTGTTTCTACTTAGGTCTTTCAGGGCTCTGTCAAATTCTTCTCTCAGTACAGTGTCTCCTATTTCATCTTCATCTACATCCTCTTCCCTTCCTACAATGTTGTCTCGAAGTTCATTTCCTTTGTAGAGCCCCTATATATACTCTTTCCACCTTTCAGCTTTCCCTTCCTTGCTGAGAACTGGTTTTCCATCAGTGTCCTTGATATTCATAGAGCTGTTTTTCTTATCTCCAAATGTTTCTTTTACTCTCCTGTAGGCTGTATCTATTTTTCCCCTATTTATACATTCTTCTACATCCTTGCATTTACCTTCTAGCCACTCCTGCTTAGCCATTTTGCATTTCCTGTCAATCTCATTTCTTAGTCGTCTGTACTCCATTTTGCCTGTTTCATTTACTGCATTTTTATATTTTCTCCTTTCATCGATTAAATTTAGTATCTCCTGTGATATCCAAGGATTTTCTGTAGGTCTTGCCTTCCTACCTATTTTGTCCTCTGCTACCTTGGCTATTTCATCTCTCAATTTTACCCATTCCTCCTCAACTGTTTTATTTTCCCCTGTTTCTGTCAATTGTTGCTTAAAGCTCCCTCTGAAATTCTTAAGAACCTCAGGTTCCTTCAATTTATCCAGGTCCCATCTCCTTATTTTCCTACCTTTTTGTAGTTTCTTTAGTTTCAGCCTACAGTTCATAACCAACAAGTTATGGTCAGAGTCTATATCTGCCCCTGGGTATGTTTTACACTGTAGAACCTGGTTCCGAAATCTATGTCTTACCATTATAAAATCTATCTGGTATCTTCCAGTGTCTCCTGGTCTCTTCCACGTATACAACCTTCTTTTGTGATTCTTGAACCAGGTGTTTGTTATAACTAAATTATGTTCTGTGCAAAATTCTACCAGGCGGCTTCCTCTTTCGTTCCTTTTGCCCAGACCATATTCACCTACTATCCTCCCTTCCCTTCCTTGTCCTACTACCGAATTCCAGTCTCCCATAACAATTAAGTTTTCCTCTGCCTTAATTGTCTAAATAATTTCCTTTAGCTCCTCATATATTTCTTCGATTTCCTCATCATCGGCAGAGCTAGTTGGCATATAAACCTGTACTACTGTTGTCGGTGTTGGCTTCGTATCTATCTTGACAATGATAATGCGATCACTGTGCTGGTCATAGTAGTTTACCCGCATTCCTATTTTCTTATTCATTATCAATCCTACTCCTGTGATACCCCCAATTGATTTTGTATTTATAATCCTGTAGTCACCTGACCAGAAATCCTGTTCATCCTGCCACCGAACTTCACTAATCCCCACTATATCTAACTTCAACCTATCCATTTCCCTTTTTAAATTTTCTAATTTTCCTACTCGATTAAGGGATCTAACATTCCACACTCCGACCCGTAGAATGTCAGTATTGTCATTCCTGATGATCACATCCTCCTGAGTAGTCCCCGCCCGGAGATCCGAATGGGGGACTATTTTACCTCCGGAATATTTTACCCGAGAGGATGCCATCATCATATGTTCATACAGTAGAGCTGCATGTCCTCGGGAAAGGTAACGGCTTTAGTTTCCCCTTGCTTTCAGCCGTTCGCAGTAGCTGTGTGGCAAAGCCACATTAGCTGATGTTACAAGGCCAGCTCAGTCAATCTTCCATACTGGTGCCCCTGTAACTACTGAAAAGGCTGCTGCCCCTCTTCAGGAACCACACGTTTGTCTGGCCTCTCCACAAACATTTGAACATTTGTAGATGAAGATGCAGGGTCCATGTATTCAAGAGGCTGTCTGCATACCACTACGTGTCCATCCGTTCCATATAGTTGGGAACAAGACTCGTCCGACCAGGCAACAAGTTTCCAGTCAGCAACAGTCCAATGTCGGTGTTAACCGGTGTGAAACGTCGTGTTGTTCTGTCAACTTGTTGCCTGGTCGGACGAGTCTTGTTCCCAACTATATGGAACGGATGGACACGTAGTGGTATGCAGACAGCCTCTTGAATACATGGACCCTGCATCTTCATCTACAAATGTTCAAATGTTTGTGTAGTCTATGGGACTACTACGGGGTAATCAGTCCCTAAACTCACTAACTACTTATGAACTACTTACGAACTAGGACGGCACAAATATCCATGCCCGAGGGGGGATTCGAACCCCTGACCGTAGTGGCCGTGCAGACCGTGACTGGAGCGCCTCAGTCCCCTCGGCCACCGCGGCCGGCGCTTCATCTACACCTACTTAAATATCCCACGTGTAAGTGAAAGGCAGAGGGTTTCTCGAACCGCCTTTATCATACTTATCTACCGTACCATTCTCTAATAGAGCTCTGGAAAAAGGAACACCTGTATCTTTCCGTTTTCAAACTGGTTTCTGTTATTTTATCATTTAGACCATATCTTTTAATGATTTCCACCCCGAATCGTGCATAATTTCTATCCTCTATATGACTATATTACATAATGAGCTGCCCTTCTCTGAAATTTCTCTATATCATCCGTCAGTCCCACTTGGTGAGGATCACATAATGGGCAGCAATGCCCCAAAATAGGACGCACAAGTGCAGTGTAGGAAGTTTCTTTAGAACAAGTGTTGCTTCTTTTAAGTGTTCTGCCAATGAAACGTAGCTTTTGTTCACATTCCCTACAATATTTTCTGTATGTTCTTTCCAAATTAAGTTGTTAGTAATTGTTGTTTCTAGGTATTTAGTTGAATTTCCAGCCTTTAGATTTGACTGATTTATCGTGTAAATTAAGTTTGACGGATTTTTAATAGTGCTCACAAGAATGACTTCACACTTTTCATTGTTTAAGGTCAATTACCGATTTTTGCACCATGCAAAATGATGTTGTAGCTGCTTTTGAAATTCTGGGTGACTTTACTAACCGATAATTGACAGCATCATCCGCGAACAGGTGCTCGCGTTGTGTCCTAAATCGTTCATACAAATAAGGAACAGTAGGGACCATATAACGGCTATAACACTTCCCTGGGGAAGATACAACTTCGTTTTACTTGATGACTACGTACTGTGCCTCTTCTGACAGGAAATTGCGAATCCAATCGCACAATTGTAGCGATATTCAATACGCGCGCAGTTTGATTAGGAGACACTTGTATCAAAAGCCTCCCGGAAATTTATAAATATGGAATCGATTTGACATCCCTTCTCGATAGCAAGCATCACTTCAAGTGAATAATGAGCTAGCTGTGTTTCACAAGAACGAAACTTTCTGAATCCGTGTTGACTATGAGTGAATAGGTCGGGCCTTCCAGGTAGTGCATAACGTTTGAGGAAAGTAAATGTTCTAAAATCCTGCTGGAAACCGACGTCATTTGTATAGACCTATAATTCTGCAGATCACTCCTATTGCCTTTTATGATTATTGGACCGACGTGTGGAACTTTCGCTGAGCGAGCGTTTGTATATGATAGCTGGGTATGGAACTACTGCGTTAGCATATTGTGAAAGGAACCTGATGGGTATACAATCTTGACCGGGAGACGTGTATTTGTTTACAACTGACTGTTCAAAATTGTGGAGGCTCTATAATGGTGTTGGGCGTATGCAGTTCGTTTCAGTATCTCCACGTTTTTTACTGGTTCTATCTGTATTACCTTCAGAATACTCCTGTAGCACCACATGTCAAAATATTCTATCTTCTTCTTGCTCCAGTTGCTCATCATCCAAGCTTCATATCCACTTGTCGTTACGAGCAAAACATTCCTCGGTCACAATTTTTGGCCCACTTTAGGTTAAGGTAGTAACTTTGCTCTCTTAAGTAATTTTTTTTTTTCATATCTCGTGTGTCTGTCCGTCCGTAAGGTATTCCCTGTTTTTAAGACAAACCATTCAACCCATCAGCACCAAATTTTACAGACATGATTGTAGGCCGCCAGAGACCAGAACATCCCTTTTTCAATTTTTTCGGACAAAAAATACGGTAGTTTGTAATATAATTCTAATTGCAAACGAACCGTTCATCTGACACGAAAATTGAATAACCTAATTGGTAGAGGGGAAAATTCTCTAAAACTTCGCTCTATTATGTTTTTTTTTCTTTTTCTTTTTTTTTTCACATCTTGCATCGTTGCAGAGATATTTGCAAAAATAACGGCGATTTGACGATGTCTGGCTGGCTGTAACGTGTTCCCATTTTTTAGGTCGAATCGTTCAACCGATCGACAACAAATTTTACAGACATAATTGTTGGCTACCAGAGACCAGAACCTCGCTTTTTCAAATATTTCGGACAAGAAATACATTAGTAATACCAAAAAAAAAAAAAAAGCCGTTTGCAATGTAATTTTAATTGCAAATAAACCGTTCATATGACGCGAAAATTGAATAACCGAATTTGTAGGGGAGAAAAAACAGTCTCTACAACTTTGTTCCCTTATGTTATTTTTTTTTCATATCTGATATACTTTGAGAGATATTTACAAAAATAACGGAGTTTTGACACCCTCCACTGAATTAACGAAAACCAGCCATTCGCAGATGTCACGTGACATTCCTCGCCCAGAACCCACTCTGGCATACGCCATCTTGCGTTGCGTATTTGATGATTTTCTTATTGTAACTTACACGTTGTTATTTCAAAGCAATGGCGCACTGAAGAATTAACAAAAACACGTCGTTGTTCGTACGATAAATGTTCATCTAGTGTCTACAAACGCCATATTAGCATCAGTTAACAACAGCCGTGAATAGTATGAGATTAAAGTACGTAACTTCTAATTGTTAACTGTAGAGTAGTGGGCAATGTATACTACCTATTTTCTCCTTAAACTGTTTCAGACAGTTTTATTAATTGATTTTTATTATTTAGATTATTATTTTGGTCTAAAATGTTTTCAAAAACTTATAAAACTACAAATCTAAAGTGGGCCGTAAAACACGTCAGTGCGATTTTTTTCTCTTACTACTGCCCCTCTGAATTTTATATCTTTCCTATTTCAGGAATTATCACTTACTTCGCTGTCGAAATAAAAGTGTTCTTCTATGTTACTTTCATTTCAGAATCTATCTCAATAGCGACTGATTAACAGTGAGATGAGAAAGTAATAGTATAGTGATACGCAGATATACAGATGACTGTGGTATCACGTATACAAGATATAAAAGAATGGTTAACTACCTTCTACGATCCCGTCTTGAGTATTCCTTAAGTGTTTCGATTCACCATCAGAATGGTTTAAAGGTGGTCACAGAGGCAGTTCAGAGGCGGGTGACTAGGTATGTAACTGGTAGATTCGATCAATGCGCGAGTGTTATTGAAATGCTTCGGGAACTCAAATGGGAGTCGCTGGAGGGAAGGAGACGTTCTTTTCGAGAAGCACTGTTGAAGACATTTAGAGGACCGTAATATGAGGCGGACTGTAGAATGATTCCGCTGCCACCAACCTACAAAAAGGGAATAAACTTTAGGCTGTAAAATGTATTTGTATAAGATTTTAAACAATTAACCATCCCAATAAATAAATTACTTGACAGAACGCTGAATAATACCTTAAATTTTTTATATGTAATTGTAAACATAGAATATTTGGATTACTTAGGTAGCATCAAAAACTTAAAAATGGATTACATGTGGAATATGATACAGTTTTTAGACTCAAAAATAGAAAAAAATCTTTGTAGTAAATGTAATATTCTGAAAAACGTAGGCAACTATATATGAATATAATACGGGAAATGGATGGAATGATACATCTTTCAGTGTGGGAGGTAATGGAAGACCAGGAATAAACTTAACTGTGAACTGAAGAACTTTACCTACATAACATTTTGAGTAAATTAGAAATTCCAACGTAATTACATCAACAGTTTGCTAAGAAATATTTAGGATATTTGGGGAGTGAACCAACTTAAGCTTTAAACTGCACACTGTACCTGTGTAACATTTTAAATAATATAGCAAGCCAATTATATAAATTACTTAACAAGATCGCTGAAGATGGCCTTGTAAACCGAAAACCGGTTTACCAAAATTGTGATTTTAATTCAGTACAAAGAAATTTTGGTGATATGTTAGTACACTAGCGACAAAACACCATCAGTACCTTCACTACGCGATAGTAATGGTGATGCAGCGGCGACAGTGCTTCTATAGAAGAATTGCTAAAAACAGCTTTCTGAAATTCCACCAAGAAAGAAACCTAAACAAATACTCCAGAATTCGAATCAAGAACAGCTGCCAGGGTGTGTAATTTAGAAGTAGGTGGAGTAGTAAAGCAACTTCAGTACATTAACAAAAGCCAGTCTTCCGGTCCAGAGCGAATACCAATCAGGTTCCTTTCAGAATATGCTGATACAATAACTCCGGGGCTAGCTATCATATGTAACCACCCACTCAGAGGAAGATCCGTACCCAAAGACTGGAAAGTTGCCCAGGTCACTCAAATATTCAAGAGTGACCCGAAAAATTATAAACCTATATCACTGACTTCGGTTTGCTGCAGAATTCTGGAACATTTACGTTTTTAGAACATTATGAACTATCTCAAAGAAGACGACCTATTGATCCATAGTCAACACGGATTCATAAAGTATCGACCTTATGGAACACAGATATCTTCTTACTCAAATGAAGTGATGAGTTTTATAGACAGTGCATCTCAAATCGAATCTCTATTTATAGATTTCCGAAAGGCTTTTGACATTGTTCCTGTTTGTTATGTTTGTTAAGCTTAAGGGACTTAACTGCGGGTCATCAGTCCCTAAATGTACAAACTGCTTATGAACTACCTTACACTAAAGACGTCACAAACATCCATGCCCGAGGGGGGATTCGAACCCCCGACCGTAGCGGCTGTGACATTTTTCCTCACAGGGGCTTCTAATCATATTGCGTGTTTATGGAATATCATGTGACTGGATTCGCGGTTTTCTGTCAGAAAGGACACAGTATGTAGTTACTGACGAAAAGTCATCGAGTAAAACAAAGTTGTATCTGGCGTTGCCCAGGGAAGTGTTATAACCGTTATAGGGTCCCTAATGATCCTTATTTTTATGAACGATTTAGGAGACATAAGGCGTTCCTCGTGAAAGTATTATGGTACCCGTACTGTTCCTTATGTCTATAAAAGATGTAGAAATAAATCTGAGCAGCTCTCTTAGATTGTTCGTGGATGATATCATTTATCGGTTAGTGAAGTTACCATAAGACCACAAGCAACTACAAAAGATATCGGCATGCTTCGAAAATTGGCCGTTGACACCAATGAATGAAAAGTGTAAAGTCATCTATATGAGGAAAAAAAAAAAAAAAAAAAAAAAAAAAAAAAAAAAAAAAAAAAAATTCTGTTAAACTGAATTTACACGATAAATCTGTCAAATCTAGAGGCCGTAAATTCACCTAAATACCTAGGAAATACAATTACGAACAATTTTAATTGGAACGAACACATAAAAAATATAGTGGAGCGGGCGAACCAATGGCTGCGTTTCGTTCGCAGGATACTTAGAATGTCTTCTAAAAAACTGCCTACACCGAAATACCAATAGAGTGGCCATTAATTTCGTAGTACTACAAAGAATCAGTAGATGGCACTGTTACATTTTTAGTTTATAAGGAGTGGCAGAAGTATTTTAAAAAACGTGTCAACGACATAATTATTACTGTGTCAAAAAAAAAAAAAAAAAAAAAAAAACAAAAACGGCAGTGTTCGAAGCACGGGTGTATGGTTGGTTTAAAAATAAATTTTAAGGGTCGTTTCCGTCCCTCCCTGCATAAAACAGCTTTGCTGATACCACAAATCATCACCCATTCTCATCGGCTCTTTGCTTTCTGTTCTCTTTCGGATTTTGTCTGACTAAATGGAGTATTTATCGTTTGTAATCTGAATTTCTTCTGCTGTTCGTCCGGTATCTTATGATTTATGTTATTTTATACACATTTCACCTGGACGTAATTGAGGAGCAATTCCTCTTGGTCATGGCACGAGTCACTACAAATAGACTCGAAATTGCATGTATTACTGCTAGGATTTTTTCAGTTCTTCTCACAGCTTGCAGTGTGTAAATTGCTAACTGTCGGTAACATGTTGATATTGTTAACAATTGTTCAAATGATTGTAGACCTGTTGGACCAAACTGCTATGGTCATTAGTTTCTAGACTTACAAACTGCTTAAAAAACTTAAAGTATCCTAAGGACAACACACACACACACACACACACACACACACACACACACACACACACACACACACACACACACACAAACACACATACTCACACATCCTAGGGAGGACTCGAACCTCCGACGGCCAGCAACCGCGTACTCTGCTGCAAGGCGCCATAGACCGCTCTGATACTCCACCGTGGCATTGTTGACAACAAGTGGCATTAAAGAAATATGTATTGAGAAGTCATTGCCTTAATTCCTAGACTAGTGAGTAGAGTTCGCGAGCTTATAACACATTTTGTTTGAACCGCCAGTTTATGTACCAAGAATACTCTTTTTTGAATCAGGAGAGTCACCCCAAAAGATAACACCATACGTCTTATTTTAGATACTATTCTAATGGTAAATAAAGCAGAATTTAGTTTTTGAGCAAGGTCTTGAACGTGGGCTTTTCATGACAGTTTTGGAATTTGAACTGTATACTAATTATGAATAAATAACTGTATACTTTATACTGTTATGAATAAACCAAAAAATTAATTTTTTTAACTGCGTGTTACAAATTGTAAAAACTGAGTCTTACTGTGATTTAGCATCGATTTATTTTCTGCAAACCATGAAAGTATGTCTGGGATTGCATTATTTGATTGAGTATCAGTATTGAATATATATTCTTCACTACCAACCTGATGTCATCAGCCAATAGAAATGTTTTAGAATCACCTGTTATTCTAGAATAATATAGATTAGAAACAGCCGAGCTAGAACTGACCCCAGGGACACCCCACAGTGACACAATATTTTAGAATCACCTATTATTCTAGAATAATATAGACTAGGAACAACAGTCGCGCTAGAACTGACCCCTGAGACACGCACAGTGACACAATGTGACTGCATATCATAACCGTTCGTCAGAGGCATATCAAATCAAATCAGTTCTCTATGGAGCACAAAACTGAGATACAGTTATCGTAAAAAAAGAGGTTATTTCGATCTATGTAGCAAAAATGTACGTCAAGCAATGTTTTATCGTAATAAAGTGATTAACAGCTTATACTTGGCATTTCCCCGCGAACGTATGCAGAGGCAAATCTCTTCGTGTACTTGCTTCATCCGGAACTAACGGATGCGTCACGTCGGTATAAGTGCACTTGCATTAGACTCTTTCGCATAATTCCACTAATTAATGTAGTGAAATGGCGGTCAGGCACGAGATGGAGGTGATGGTCGGTAGCACGTTTTGCTACGAGCAACAAAAACTCAGAAAGGTCTCTCAGAGCTAATTCAGAGTTCCCGATTGGTTACTTAACGACTTTTTTATGGCGCATGTAACAGCACAAATGGAAAGCATTCTTGGCTACTTTATGAGAATCACACCGTAACTACGGTGTTTTCTTGCGGTGGATTAGTTGTGTTAAATGTCCTCATGCATTTGTCGCGTTAATACTGCGTTAAGACTTCGATTTTACACAGTATACATGATTTTCTTCGTCAGAAGCACATGAAATCAAATCTCCTCCCTTCGAAAAACGCAAACTCACATCCATTTAGTAAAAACAACATCCAATTTATAGAAAAGGCAGTAGTAATGTGCAGAAGTATAATGGAGCAAAGAAGAAAGTGTGGATATCAAGAAATGAGTGTTGCAAGAATTAGTCGTACAGTTGTTGACCTATACACATTGTCAAAATAAATGAGTGTGGAGAGTCAAATGATACTAATTGTTTTTTATTTGAAGACCGTGTGGTTAGATTTTGTGTGTGTGTGTATCATAGTGAGCATTCAGAAGACTAATTACCCATTCATTGTATGAATGCAATACATCATTTTCTATTCATACCGATGTTTACTTTCTCATACAATGTAAGGGTCACTTTTTGTACGTATATGTAACTCTTAAAATTATTATTTTTATTTCACAGCAACCAAAAAGTGCTTGTAATACTTCTGGCTTTTGGGTGAATTGTAAAAATAAAAACCCTTCATTTACAGTAGCAAAAGGCATTTTCTTTAAACAATACTACTGTGAAAATACATAGTATTCAGCTGGTGCTAAAATGGCCAATACACGCAACAAATGAAATATTTGTCGTTTTATTATTTAGATTTGTGTAATTAAATGCTGAACACACCATAGGCATATTTCAGAAGCAATAATTGTGCAGAAAAGATACACTAAATACAGCACTTCACGTTGAACAACAACATACGATAGACAGGCCCCTCTCAAGTGAACTGACCACCTTAAATATGGCGGCCGAGTTTACGAATGTTGCTCAAAGTTCGCTGCAACTCGTGTGTTAGCCACTCTGTGAAATTTTAGCTCGTTGGTTACGAAGTCTTGGACGTTTTGTTCTGCAACAATCAACACAATTGATTGGTGAAATGCTTGAGCTGTTAGACTTACAAAGAGGCACAGTTAGTAAGAGCATCTTTGTCGAAAAAGGATACACGGTTACTAGCGACAGCGTACACATAATAAGGTAAAACATCGTTGACGCAGAGGAATAGTGGTCGAAGCCCGAAGTTAACTACAGAGACTGCCGACAACTAAAAACAATTTTTGGACGACAACATTATACTACTAAAGCAAAATCAATTGAGTAAAACTGTTTCGATAAAAACAGTACGGCTGGAACTTCACATTCACGGAACGGCTGCCGTTTCTAAACCCTTAATAACGGAAGACATCGTAAAGGTGTGAAGAAAGTTCTGCCACGATCATAAAACCTGGATACTTGATGACTGGAAGAATGTCCGATGAGTCATTATTTACAACACCCAACGAGGTTTACCTGAAAAATGTTTAGATGTTTGTACTCTATGGGACTTAACTACTATGGTATTCAGTCCCTAGGCTAACAAACTATATTAACTAATATGACTTAAAATACACCTTCAGGCTGTTAAGCCAAGATCGCCAATAAAATTTATTTCTCTTAACCGGTTTCTTTGATTTATATCATCTTCAGAAGGGTTTAAAAATCTTCACATAGAACATGAGAAATAAAGAGTTTCTCGTCGAAATGTAAAATGCATAGTTAACATATTAAAATAAGACGTCACCAAAATGGATCGTCATATCAGAATGAAAGAAGTATAAGACAGAATGTACCGTATACTTACGTGCCTAACAGTCATATTTAATCTGTCAAACTGATATGTGAACCATTTTGGCGACGCATGTTTTAATATGTTGGCCATATATTTTTACTCATTTTATATTACGAAGAGAAACCCTTTATTTCACATGTTCTCCTAAGTAAAGATGTTTACATCCTTCTGAATGACACGTTATGAATTATCGATACCGGTTAAGAGAAATATATATATTTTATTGGCGATCTTTGCTTAACAACATGAATAAGTTGTATTTTTATAACTATTATAAACAGATCGATCTCCATAAGCGTAACATGCCAGGTGACTCCTTAGACTAACTTAAAGTAACACACACACACACACACACACACACACACACACACACACGCACACATAAACATGTCGGAGGGAGAACATGAACCTCCGACGGGGAGCAAACGAGCAAGGCGTCTTAGACAGCACGGCCATTCCACCGCAGCAGGTGTTTATGTATAGAGAACCCCAAAACAATCTACCTTACTTTACGACACGCCTGTTTCCTACTGTACAGCATGGGGAGGTTGCCTCGTGATGTATGCGACTACGCCGTGGTAATCAACGTTGCTGTCATTACTGTCACTGGTCGGATAAATGTGAATGAATATCTCACTTTCTCGACAGCAAACTGTTTACTATGAAAATATACACCAAACAAATAATGCAATATCCCTAAATGATAAAACGCCCACAGACGTTGCCAAAAAGCTTCATCGCAAATTATCAGGCATCTCCACACGACAGCAACATCGCTAGATCACAACATAACTGAATCGTTATGGGGAATGTTAGAACAGAAAGTGAGGGATATTTTAACCTATTTTACTTGCAATATTGGCGAGGTACCTAACCGTGATATTGGTACTTCTTATTTTTTCCAGATAAACCATTGTGTTTGCGTACCAGGAGCAGATGGAAAGTGTCTGCAGATGAAGGAGCTCATGTTTTGGTGAAAGTAGTGAGTCCTTTTCAGGATAAGTTTAATTTTCAAAGTGATATTATTGTGTATTATCACAACTGAAATAAATATTTGTCCTTGGACCCTTTTTACTTATCTTTAAAAAAATTGGAAAAGCTACACATTGATCTTGCCAAAAGCTGAGAAGCGATTCTTCTTAGTGTTGTAGTTCCCTGGGGCACCCTGGAATACTTTGGGTGTGAGGCAAGTCTGGGAATCTCTGTGACTACTACAGTTAAGTTGGCAACACTGCTGTGTCTATTATCTCTGGATTCAAGATGGCGACAGCCAGTATGATGGCTGGTCTCGCTGCAGATGAAGAAGTTCTTGTTTGGGTGAAAGTAGTAGGTCCTTTTAAGGTTACGTTTAATTTTCAGGGTGATATTACTATTTATTATCATAATTGAAATAAAGATTTGTCCTTGAATCTTTTTCCTTATCTTAAAAAATTTAAGAAAAACTACCCAAAGCTGAGAAGTGATTCTTCTTGTTGTTATAGTTCTCTGGGGCACCTTGGGATGCTCTCTGTGTGAGGCACCTCTGGGAATCTCAGTGAGAACTACAGTTAATTTGGTAACTCTACTGTGTGTAATATCTTTGGAATCTGGATTCAAGATGGCGGCTCCCAGTATAATGGCTAGCCTCACTGTAGATGGAGTTCGTGTTTGGGTGAAAGTAGTAGGTCCTTTTGAGGATAAGTTTAATCTTCAGGGTGATATTGCTGTACATTATTATAATTGATGTGTGACCGTAGGTTTTCCCGGCGAATATGCATACTGAAGGTCTCTCGGGCATGCCGTCGGATTGATAGATCGTTGATGAAGGAATGTTGTTTCTTGTTTCGGAGCTTATGAAGCTCCTTCACTTGCTGAAGCATTCCCTCCCCGTAGAGGAAACTGATGTGTAATCGTAGATTTGTCCTTGAACCTTTATCCATATTGTAAAAAAAAAAAAAAAGAAAGAAAAGAAAAACCCTACACATTGATGTTGCCAAAAGCCGGCAAGCCATTCTTCTTGGTTTCGTTGAACTACTGATATTTCTGTTCAAGAATGGACAACTTTCCCTTGGGAACTATAAAGATACTTTACGAATCTGTTCGTCCAAGAGTTGGAACTGTTCTCAGAGGCAACGGTTGGTCATCTCCTAATAAATAAATATTGCGTCTATGTTAGGTGAAGCTGTATTTAAAAATAAAACTTCCTGCCAGATTAAAATTGTGTGTCGGAGCCGGGACTCGAACCTGGGACCTTTGCCTAGCGCTCTACCGACTGAGCTATCCCGACACGACTCACGATGCCGCCACACAACTTCAATTTTGCCAGTAATTCGCCTCGTACTTTCCAAACTTCACAGAAGCTCTCCTGCGAAATTTGCAAGACTAGCAGTCCTAGAAGAAAGGAAATGGTGGAGACATGGCTTAGCCACAGCCTAAGGGATGTTTACAGAATGAAACTTTCATTCTGCAGCGGAGTGTGCGCTGATATGAAACTTCTAGGCAGATTAAAATTGTGTGCCGAAACCGGGACTCGAACCTGGCACGTTTGCCTTTCGCGGGCAAGCGCTCTACCCAATTTTAATCTGCCAAGAAGTTTCATATCAGCGCACACTCCGCTGCAGAGTGAAAGTTTCATTCTATTTAATAATAGTTTACAATTCTTCGCAAAGATGTGGCGATGAGCTGCGACAGGCACATACACATGAACCACTGCGTGAGTGTTCTATTTTCTGAAGAAGGCCATGGCCGATAGCTGAAAGTGTTGTACATGCGTGTCTTTTGTATGTGCCTGTCGCAGCTCGTCGCCACGTCTTTGCGGTGAGTTGTAAACGGTCCTTACTGGATTTTCCATTATTAGGTGAAAATGTTATTTTGTGCACCTTTGCGTATCTCTGTGCTGTGTGATGATGAGGGGTTATTGATAACAGTGGAGCCGGCAGCAGCCTGCTCGCCTGATGCAGTGGAGAATTTCCGCGCGGTCTCGGCGCAGCGGAACATTACAAGTGCAGGCTAAGTGGCGGGGTCCCGGTAATTGTGGCTGCGGAGGGCGGGCATTCCGCAGTGGGCGCGCGTGCCTCTCTGCCTCTCCCAAAGGTGACCTCGCCAAGGCTTCGCCCGTGCCTGCGGGCCGCCACCGCACACCGCACTCCGGCGCACGTTGTCGTTGCATTGCACTAGCTGCTTCCTACACTTTCTGGAGTTAACTGCTTGCGTAATTTGTTTGATAGATTAACCCTCAAGCGGCCGCGCCGCATTACCAATTCTCGAATAGGCGCGCGGGGTATCTTATATCCCAGTGCATAAATTTCACAATACGATATCAAACTTTGGAAAACTGGCGGTTACTTTGTGAATACACATAGCATAATCATTGTAAACCTGAGTATTTATTTGATGTTTTTAGGGTAAATTTTACACATTTCATGAAAAGACAACAAAATGTGTTTCAGTAGAGGTTTACATACTTTATTTTTCAATTTATTACGTGTTCTCTACAGTTTAAGACTCGCCAAATACGCCACAACTGAACAAAGATTTGCTGGTTACAATTGTTGGACGTCATTGTAACATGTTTCTTACAAACAAACTTTTTGCATATATTACTCATAATGGTTGTTGATACATCTTTTGCTCAGCCACACGTTACACACCTCCCTCGTATTGCCGGCCGCGGTGGCCGAGGTGACTGAGGCGCTCCAGTCACGGTCAGCACGGCCGCTACGGTCGGGGGTTCGAATCCCCCCTCGGGCATGGATATTTGTGCCGTCCTAGTTTGTAAGTAGTTCATTAGTAGTTTGTAAGTTTAGGGACTGATGACCCCGTAGTTAAGTCCCATAAGCTTAACAAACATTTGAACATTTCCCTCGTATCTTAGTTGCTGCCCTTTGAGAAGTAGGCGGTGATTCGTTGTCCTTTTTCAGAGGCTCTCGGTATTTACTCAAGAATGCTGAAATATCACCAGGCAGAAACATTATTTTGGATCTTTCAATTAGATAGGGTTTCATTAGTGCCATTGCTAAATTATTCCAAAAATTGCTTCTTGAATAACGTGGGTTGGCCTATTTGGATTTGAGGAATACAAAATTTTGTGCATTGATTTCCGCTACATTCATGAACGAGTAAAAGACGCGCATTGTCCATCGTCTCGTTATGCGCGAGACATTGTAGGCATTGCATAGTTGGTCCACGGTGTCAACACCTCCTTTCGTCACGATGTAGTCCATTATTATTTTAGGCTTGTTTGTTTCATCATCCAGTTTCGGTCGATCATGCATCGGCGACAGCAGTATCACGGATTTCTTTTTCTTTGGTACGTATGACGCAAGAGTGACGTCTTTTTGGAATCCATAAAGTGAAGAACCAACTATTCGATTTTTGTTCATCTGAAATTCAACAGGTATTTCTCTTTTGTCCTTCCTCAGTGTTCCGACACAAGTGAGTTGTTTCTTTAGCAGAGCCGTCGGCAAAGGGTAACTGGTATACTAATTATCAAATGTGATGTTCCTACTGCTGCCTTCAATGTCAGGATTTAGGCCCAACACTATGTCCCTCGGCGTGTTTGAAGTCTGATATGGACCGTCCTCTTATTTACCACAGTATACCTCCAAATTACTTGTGAAAATGTTTTTGAATCGCACATAGCAAATATCTTTATTCCGTATTTTGCAGGTTTATAGGTAATATATCGAATGAAACTGCAGCATCCTCGGAAAGCTCCCAGTTTCTCATCAATAGTCACGTAGAATCCCAGGTTGTATGAATTTCTGCAGTTGAGAACAAACGGTTGCCAGAAAGGACGAATGGCTGCTAGTTTGTCAGTTTTCCTTCTTTCAGCACGTGTGTCCTTGTATACAAATCGTAAAGATAGGAGTAAAAGCAAAAAATCTTTTGTAGCTCACACATGCTCTTAGAACGTGCAGTCCTGTTTCGTCTGGATTTCATAGCTCGCGTGCATTAGTGTGGTGTCTTTTTTTTGCTCCAATTAGATATAAACATCCCAGTACAGCCAGTATTTCACTCCGCGATGTCTCCTTTCCATCTCTATCACGAGAGTATTGTATTGATTCACTTTTCTTCTGAATATACAAATTTGTATGGGTGACAATATTATCTACCACAACTTCGTCTATCATTTTATGAAACGCAGAAATTTTCGCTAATGAGGTCATCTGCACTGCTTCTAGGACCAGGAACGATATCAACTATATTCTTACTTCTCACTTTATACCGCTTAACGTATTGAGTTTTCTCCACTTTGTGATGTTCTCTCTGCCTATAAAAAACGCCACATTTGCACTCGAATAACTGTCACCTTCAGTACCGGACAGGACGTCTCGTTCCGAATCACTGCCACGCTCACTTTCCTGAACTACTTCCTCTTCCTGAGCACTGTCGCTGCTACACAGTTCGTGAATCAGATTCGTCTGACAAATCTGACAACTTCTGCAGGCTTCTGGCTATTTCCTCAGACGTCATTTTCTCGAAAGAAGCTAATCAGTTTTCCTACTGTTCTGATATGAATAAGAAATATGTATTTACCTACAGCAGCAGGCACGTGAGGTACTTTAAACACCATCAGCGCTCTGTCAACACAGGTACACAGAAAGCGCCACAGTAAAAGTAATTGCAGCGGTAGGTAGCTGCGACAGCAGGAGAATAATACTTGGCGTGCACGTAATCGCTGATGGCAGGCAGCGTTGTCACTAGCGGTGAACAAGACGTGGGGTACTCTATACCCCAGCGCGCCAGCTCGAGGATTAAACACAAGAGAACACCAACCCTTCTGCAGAAACTTTTATTACATCTCTGTTGCCGTAATGTTGTTGACATCCAGAGCCTCTTTGATTCAATAAGGAGACGTGCAGCAGTGGCTGTAGCCACCAATGGTAACAACACACAATACTGATTTCATCATTTCAAATGGAGCTGTATTTTCAATCAAGTGACCTCCTTACAACGTGTTATCTCGCAAATAAATTTGGCTGCGATTTCTCTTGTATTTTGGGTGGCCATCAGAGTATGTAACGTACTTGTTAAAGTCCGCATTTACTTATTTCACGATGAAACAAATAGGAAACAATGGTAGTTCCCTTGTGGTAACTTACAGAGACCAAACGTGCAAACGCCCTGCAATGTCGTTCTTCTAACACGAATTCCCCACGAATATTGTGAAATGCAAAGTGAAATGCTAAGTCGAAAACAGAGTTACTTCCTTTAAGGATGTTCATTTGCAGCACCCTACAGCCGTGGAAAAAATGAACGAGTGAGAATGTGTCTGTGGTACATTAACAAAGGACAGTCGCCTTTTTGTTTTGCTGCTGTGTCTCGCCTTAGCTTTGCAGGGCTACGCACAGAAGAAGCTCTGTTGAGCACCAGTAACTGGAACAAACTCAAGGTCCTTTCCTGCTCTGTGTCAGACAGCAACAATAAGCAGTCGCCGGCGAGCACAATGGTCCACAAACAGGGAAACATTACGCGTCAACGTGTGCTCACAAATCTTCCAGATGGCTACCGCAGCTAAATTCTTCCTCTCACTGGTCCACAATTCGAGGAATCGAATGACTCTGCTGAAATAACTGGTTACTGTTTTTGTGTCCCAGCCTCGTCGCCGCTTTTGTGTCTCGTCCGCCGGTTGTCGTAGATGTCGGTGGCCGAGTAGAAAGAGACCGACACAGGAATAAAGGATGCACGCTTGTGCGGTATGGAAGTGACCAGCCAGTGGGATAGCAGAAACTAGAAACACTAGAGTAAATTAGAACGAGATATATATTTCATAGAGACTTAGTAATGCTTAACTTTTACATAGTTCTTGACTGCAGAATGCTGATACATAGATAGAGGCCTGCCTACTGATGATTCCTAGTGCCTATCTTATAGCCAAGTCTTAACTGGTGCCTATCTGATTCCCAAGTGAACGATGCAGTCCAGTGGTGGCCACGAGCGGAGTTGTAGCAGAGGGCGCTCGTGGCTGACGTCGTAAGAACGCCGCGCCGTGCGTGCATGGCGGCGCGCGGCGAAAGTACGTGGCGCGCACTTCATACTTGTGCGACACCACAACTGTATTTCGAAATCCCTTCATTTTTAGTTCCTTGTTATATTGATACGTCTTCTGCGATGGCCATAACTGTCAACATATCTTAAAAAAATATCTTATCTAGAACAAATCTTTCAAATTGTAGTGTAATTTCCCCTGCATCGATACTACTTGACAGGCTGAAACTGTGATGGACTGGGACTCAATCCTGGAACGTTGCCCGCGAAAGAAAATCATTTATAATATTATGAAAAATGAAAAATTCCTTATGTTCTTCAATATTATTTAATTGGTGACAAATCGGTCGTCGGCTTATTTGGCCATCGTCAAGTAACAATTGAATGTCGCTAACATTTCTTAAGAGATATGCCACTTACAAACATGTTATTAAATTACAGATGATACAAATTCACATGTTCACAGGAAAGTGCTACATATTTATGGCACTGAATTAGATTTATTAATAAATAAAAAAATGTATAAAAAGCTGATGTTATATGTTGTGGTTCTAAGATTGAATATTAGCGTTAAAAGCAGGTGGGACAGGAAAGTGGGGGTTGTTACATTGCGAAGTAGTATTGAAATGCTAACATTTGATATATTTAACAAACTGATAACTAAAACTTATTTTAGTAGAGGGGAAAAGAGAAACTGAGTTTGGTCATTTAATACTACACTGGCGTCCTCTGCCATATGTTAATTCTTTTCTAGTATTTCCAATAGTGTCATCTTTCTGCTTTTCTTTAGAGAATGTAAGATTTCACAGTCTACATCATAAATGTGGTTTTCTATGAGCAGATGTTCGTCAAAGGTTGAATCTTTCTTTTTTTTTAATCTCCAGCTTCTCTCATATTCTGATAACCTTTGCCGAAGGTCTGCTCGTATTACCCCGACGTGTCTCCCGCCAGACACAATTTCTCAACTTATCCACTTACTACCGTCGTAGTGCTCGCTTCATCATTATCATCATTACTCTGTTTTCCTTATCATTATTACTCGTACCAGTTGGCCGATACCCATAAGAGTTCGGGCGTGGTGTTCGTAAGCACTGAACGGGGTCATTGGGCATCTTTCGGGCTAGTCCAAGATAACGGACGCCGTACTTGAACTAACTTCTTTCACAAGATGTCATTAAACTCTAACGACTATGAGTATAATGACCTTTGAAATCTGGATTATTGAACACAAAAATAGGTCGTGTCTGGAAACCCGAAAGATAATTTTCGTCGAAAGACAATGAATTATAGTGACGTGAATTATTTCGTATCAATAATAGTTCCACAGGAAACGTTTCGCTCCGAAGCGGAGCATATGTCGTAAATAAAACCTATATCGTAAAACAGAATTATAGCCACCACTATGTGATTAGTGCCCACTGCCCTTACCTATTTCGATGTGCCTAGTTAGGGAAAAAAATAAAAATAAAAAAAATCTCTGAGTTTGCGACAGAAATCGAAACCTTTGGTAAAACAGCAATCACGTGGCAGGAAATTACTGTTTAATGCCGTACGTTCTGTTACAATAAGAACGGAAGTGCTGAAGCGCCTAAACAAGTCCCTATTTGCTATGCAAATGTTGTAAGACATAGGAGATACAAAAACAAAAATATTATGCAAACTTTCACTCCATAATATCGTACGGGATTTTTTTCTGGGTCAACTAATCAAGCCAAATTAACGTTTTCAGAGCCCAAAAACGGGCAATACGAATCATTTGTGGTGTCCTGTCAAGAACATCCTGCAGAGGGCTATTTGAGGACCTGGAGATACTAACTGCTGCTTTCCAGTAACTTTATTCACTAATGAAATTTGTCATTAATAATATATCTATTTTGTTTCAAGGCAATAGCTCAGTTCATGGGGTCAATACTAGAAACAAGAATAAGTTTCACGGACGTTTAAAGTCACTTACTTTGGCTCAGCACAGTCCACTATTCAGCAATAAACATTTTCACTAATCGGTCACCAGCCATAAAAAATTCAACTCGCAATAAAGTTCAGTTTGATAAGAGTCTGAAGAATGTTTTGGTGGCCAACTCCTTCTACTTGACTGATGACTTTCTTAGCAGAAGTGACTGATGTATATAATATTCACAAAAGTGAATGTCGTGTTCAGTCTGACTTCGGTACTAATTTTGTGCGGTAATGCGATCATCGTAAATAAGTGTTGTAAAAAAAAGATAAGAAAATCTTAAGAATTAAGTATAGTGAACACTCAGTATGTAATAATAAGTTTTATGTACTTATAATTGTTTTTATGACCGATTCCACATCCACAAAGGCAATTACATTTGGTATCTGTGGAAGGTAAAGCTGTACATATGCTCTGTTAGTATTTATTGTGTATTTTGTTCAGACATGTTCTATATCCAAGAGAATTTTCTCAATCTACGGGAACGAAAAGTACATCTAAGCTAATCTAATTTCCTGGCTGTCCACAAGGAGAGCCAACCATATTTATTTGGAAGATTACACGTGGTACGTAGATCACAAAAAAATGTTCAAATGTTTGTTAAGCTTATGGGACTTAACTACGGGGTCATCAGTCCCTAAACTTACAAACTACTTATGAACTACTTACGAACTAGGACGGCACAAATATCCATGCCCGAGGGGGGATTCGAACCCCCGACCGTAGTGGCCGTGCAGACCGTGACTGAAGCGCCTCGGTCTCCTCGGCCACCGCGGCCGGCGTAGATCACATAATTGAAATCTGTAAAGATGAAATCTGTATTCCGTAATGTCGCCATGATCTACTATAACTGCTTCCTCACGTCTCGACATTGAATCAAAGAGCTTCTGACGTGTTGGTGGGATGTAGCAAACCGTGCTGCTACTACACATTGCCAAAGCTGATCCAGTGTAGCACCGAAAGGTGTATTCTGGAGCAATCATGCAGTAGCCGTTTTCGACAGGCGGGAGATCGTGAGAACATGGATACCAAGCCGGCAATGAAATCCGATGTTCGACGAAAAAGTCTTGAACAATCGGCACCATTTGTGATCGTGGACTATCCTTTTACAGAGGGACCGACGGAAGACTCCGACCGGTTACAACACTTCAGAGATGTAAGGTTGGCTGGGTAGTATCTGCAATACGTACTGTTATGTGGGAGGGGGATGTTGGGTGCGGAAGTACAAGGCAGCATCACCCCGAATGACCAGTATGGCTATCTACAACTGAACGGTTTAACGCTCTATCACGATGGTGTCTCCAGACTCTAATCCGCACATCGCGTATGGTCTTGCTACGATTGCAACGCCATACTTCTGTTCACGAGTTCTTCGTCGTTAATCGGACTGCACTGTTGCGTTTACTTCCCGCTGCTAACCACATCACATTTCACAATTAGTGGAAGCAACATACCGCAGCAACACAGGCCGTAAACTCCACAAAATACCTAGGAATCACTATTACTTCAGACTTAAACTGGAAAGAACACGTAGATAATGTCGTGGGAAAGGCGAACCAGAGACTGCGTTTTATTGGCAGAGCCCTTAAAAGATGCAACAGAACTACAAAAGAAACTGCATACACTACGCTTGTCCGTCCATTTTTGGAGTATTGCTGCACAGTGTGGGATCCTTATCAGGGGGTTTGACGGAGGACATCGAAAGAGTCCAGAGAAGGGCAGCTAGTTTCGTATTGTCACGATACAGGGGAGACAGTGTTAAGGAAATGATACAGTATCTGGAATTGGATTCATTACAACAACGGCGCTTATCGCTGCGGCGTGCACTACTTACGAAACTCCAATCGCCAACATTCTCCTCCGAATGCAAAAATATATTGTTGACTCCCACTTACGTAGGTAGAAATGACGATAAGAATAAAATACGAGAAATCAGAGCTCCAACGGAGAAATTCAGGTGTTCTTTCTTCCCGCGCGCTATTCGAGAATGGAATGGGAGATAAATGGTGTAATGGTGGTTCGATGAACCATCTGCCAGGCACATAAATGTGATTTGCAGAGTATATCACGTTGATGTAGAACACATCCAGAGCCCTAGCGAAAGATCCGTACAAAAGACAGGAAAGTTGCACAGGTCTCTCCAATATTCAAGAAAAGCAATTTCAGTGTGATCTGCAAAATTACAGGCCCATACCACTGACGTCGGTTTGGAGATGGATTTTAGAACATAAAACTTTCCTTGAGTATTTTGAGCTACCTCGAAGAGAACGAACTATTGACGCATAGTCAACAGGAATTGAGAAAGTATCGTTCTTGTGAAACACAGATATCTCTGTACTCGTATGAAATGATGAGTACTACCGACTCGGGATCTCAAATCGAATCCATATTTATAGGTTTCCGGTAGGCTTTTCACACAGTGCGTCACAAGCGGCTGCTAATCAAATTGCGTGCTTATGGAATACCGCCAGAGTTGTGTAATTGGATTCGCGATTCCCAGTCAGAAATGACACAGTACGTTGTAATTCACGGAAAGTCAACGAGTAAAATAGAAGTGATATCAGGCGTTTCCCATGGAAGTGTGAAGGCTCCCCCCCACTCCCGCTGTTACTTATCTTCATATACGATTTAGAAGTCTATGAGAGCAGCTCTCTTTGGCCGTTCACGGATGATGCTGTCATTTATTGGTTAGTAAAGTCGCTAGAAGATCAGATGCAACTGCAGAATGATTTAGAAAACATATCTGCATGGTGCAAAAAATTGAGAATTGGCAGTAAATAATGATAAATGTGAAGTCATCCTTACGAGCACTAAAAGAAGTCCATTTCATTTCAGTTACACAACATACCGCATGCCGTAAATTCAACTAAATACCTAGGAGTAACAAGTACGAAGAACTTAAATTGGAAAGAACACACAGAAAATATTGTAGGGAGGGCGAACCAAAGCTTACGTTTCATTGGCAGAACAGTTAAAAGATGTAAACACAACTCTTGTGCGTACAATTTTGGAGTATTGTTGAGCATTGTGTGATCCACACCATGCGGGACTGACGGAGGATATAGAGAAAGTTCAGAGAAGGGCAACTCGTTTTGTATTATAGGAGAGTGAGTATCAAACAAATGACGGAAGAGTTGCAGTGGAAATCATTAAAACAAAAGCGTAATTCGTTGCAGCGAGACCTATTTGCGAAATTTCTTTCGCCACCTCTGTCATCCGGATGTGAACATCTTTTATTAGCAACCATATACATAAGCAGGCATAAGCATCATAATAAAATTAGAAAAATCCGATCGAAAACGTAAAGATTTAGTTGTTCCTTTTTCCAGAACGCTATTAGAGAATTGAACGTCAGCAAAGAATCATAAAAGCGGTTTGATGAACCTTCAGTCATGCACCTTCAGTGTGATTCGCAGAATATTTATAACTGTAGCCTCCGATTAAATGACGAGGCGTCTTACAGCGGTTACAGTCATCAATGGCACCAGTCGTCAGTAGTGATTTCATCATCAAAAAAGTGATTAATGAGTATGGAAATCATTGTTTTTTTCCTAATAGGAAAGCAGCGAACTGGTATACGATTCGAAACGAAAATGTCAGTCACGTTCGCAAAAAGTTGTTACAATTTATTGGTAACTAGCTTAAAACCCGCGGCTCCGCTCGCGTGTTCGTTGGTTATGATAGATAATCTACCTTTCAGTAGAGTGCTATTTATTCATTCTTATACTTCCTTACTCGTTTGCTTATCCTTACAGAGAAAGAGCTGAAGACATTGTAGCACGCATAGACCAAAGGTATGATCTGTGGCATCACGTTTCCTTCCTATAGAGTCGCAAACGTCATCGCTGGTCTTCAGTCCGAATTTTTTTATAATTTGACGACTTTCAAGCACCATATCTTCCACCCCTTTATAGCTATCGCCATGGAACTGCTATGGTGTACAACGGCAGATTTCGGACAACAATTACACACAGACCATTCGTTTGCGATGTGTAGTCTTCGCTGTAGAGCGAAAAATTAACACACACACACGTAGAATTTTGTATACACCGATAACTTTTCATCTCAATGTACTCCATCCTTTTATCATTATCTACCCTCAAGCAACAATGTAACCAATAAAACCATTTTCAAAGAGTTATTATTGTTTCGCGTTATATTGTTCAAATTACTAAATATCTATCAGATGGCTTTAAAACCGTGCCTAAAAGCTTCCTCAGGTATAAATTAGTAACTGTACAAATATTTTAAGTCTCTGCGTCTTGTCGTTCGAACGTCATAAGCGTACACCGAACAGACATTCACAGTAATATATATAGATAAATAGCTGTCCGATCGCCATAAAATCGTGCCTAAAGCCTTTCTGGGGTAGGCATTAGTAACTGTACAACTTTTTAACTCTTTATGTCTTGTGGTTGAGACGTGATAAACGTACACCGAACAGACATTCACATTTATATAGATAAGGAGATTGTTCAAACGTTCAAATGTTCGTATATCTACCGGACCAAACTGCGTGGACAACACACAACACACACACACCCATGCCCGAGGTAGGACTCGAAACTCCACGGCGAGCAACAGCGCGCTCCGCAGCGAGGCGCTTTAGACCGCTCGTCTACTCCACCGCGGCTAAGGAGATTGGTTTCGATCTACGCAGAGATCATCATCAGACCTAATTCGTCTGAGCGTGCGGCGCACAACGTTTTGCGAACTTGACTGACATTTTCATTTCGAAAAAAAAAAGTGATATTCGTGCAACGTGTTATCTCCGGGCTAGATATTGCCGTTATTGGCGTTGCATTTTGGGATGGCCAGCCGTGTACGCAGGCTGAGATAAGCGCAGGATGCAGACTGTATGTGCTGTGTGCAGGCATAGTCAGAGGAAATGAGCTCGCTGTGAGCAAACGCTAGCAGCTGGCGTGCACCGGACGCGCTGTTTGCAGAATGCAGCTGTTCCGGTTACGTCGCCCGCTTGTGCAACACTTGTTTGCCGGCGAGGGCTGCACGTAGCCCCGACGGCTATGACTTTCAGTGTTGGGCTCGTAAGGTCCCTACACTGCCTACATAATTCATTATCTGTAATATTTCAGTTTGTATAGGCTGCGTTCTCTGTAAGCCGCAATAGTGTTAACACTGATCTTATAAAGTTAGTAAACTTCTCTGTTCATTTATATCTTACTAGCTTAAACCCGCAGCTCCGCTCGCGTTTGGTTGATTATGGTAGATAATGCGCGAAACGTCAAATCGATTTTTTAAAGAGATGTATTAAAAGAAATTTCTTATTTCAAATGAAATGTTTGTTAAGCTTATGGGACTTAACTACGGGGTCATCAGTCCCTAAGCTTACAAACTACTTATCAACTAGCTGAGACTAAGGACGGCACAAATATCCATGCCCGAGGGGGGATTCGAACCCCCGACCGTAGTGGCCGTGCAGACCGTGACTGAAGCGCCTGTCCCCTCGGCCACGTCACATTTCCGAATTCTTTTTTAATAATTTGACGACTTTCAACCACCATATCTTCCACCCCCTTATAGCTATCGACATGGAACTGCTATGGTGTACAACGGGAGACTTCAGACACCAATTACACACAGACCATTCGTTTGCGTTCTGTAGTTTTCGCTGCAGAGCGAAATATTAACACACACACACACGTAGAATTTTACATGCACCGGTAACTTTCCATCTCAATATACTCCACCCTTTTATCATTATCAACTTTCAAGCAACAATGCAACCAATAAAACCATTTTCAAAGAGTAAATATAATTTTCAAAGAGTAATTACTGTTCCGCAATTCGCGTTATATTCTTCAAATTACTAAATATCTATCCTATCGCTATAAAACCGTGCCTAAAACCTTCCTCAGGTATAAACTAGTAACTGTACAAATATTCAAGGCTCTGCGTCTTGTCGTTCGGACGTGATAAGCGTACACCGAACAGACATACACATTAATATGTATAGATAAATAGCTATCCGATCGCCATGAAACCGTGCCTAAAGCCTTCCTCGGGTAGACATTAGTAGCTGTACAAATTTTTAGCTCTTTATGTCTTGTGGTTCAGACGTGATAAACGTACACCGAACAGACATTCACATTTATAGATATGGGTTATTGGTACTGTTTGTCATTCTGTATTGTACGTAACTTATTTTGTACCTATTGACAGTAAATGTGTAAAATGTAACTGATTTTGTGAACTGGCCACAGATATACATTGTAAGTGGCGCAGTGTAAGCTACGCTTTCTCAAAGAATGATCTGTACCAAAAGATGTGAAAGTTACACAGGTCACACCTATATTCAAGAAAAGTAGTGGTACTAACCCATTAAACTACAGAACTATTTCATTGACGTCAATTTGCAGCAGGATTTTAGAACATATCCTGTATTCAAATATTATGAATTATCTCGAACAGAATGATCTATTGACCAAAGGTCAACACGGATTTAGAAAATATCGTTCTTGCGAAACACAACTAGCTCTTTTCTCACACGAAGTGATGAATGCTATCAACAAGGGTTTTTAAATTGATTTCGTACTTCTTGATTTCTAGAAGGCTTTTGATATCGTACCTCACAAACGTCTTTTAATCAAATTGCGTGGTTATGGTATATCGCCCCAAATTTGCGACTAGATAGGGCTTTCCGTCAGAGACGACACAGTTTGTAGTAATTGATGGTAAGGCATCGACTAAAACAGCGGTGATATCGGGCGTTCCACAGGGTAGTGTCATTGAAGTAGCTCTCTTAGGTTATTTGCAGATGACGTCGTCATTTACCGTCTGAAGATCAAAACCAACTGCAGAACGATCTAAATAAGATATCAGTATGGTGTAAAAATTGGCAATTGACTTTAAATAATGCGAACTGTGAAGTCGTCCACATGAGTACGAAAAGAAATCCGTTAAACTTTGTTTACAAGATAAATCAATAAAAAGTGAAGGCCGTAAACTCCACAAAATATCTAAGAATTACTATTACTTCAGACTTAAACTGGAAAGAACACGTAGATAATGTCATGGGAAAGGCGAACCACAGACTGCATTTTATTGGCGGAATCTTTAAAAGATGCAACAGAACTACTAAAGAGACAGAATACACTACGCTTATCCGTCGTTTTTTGGAGTGTTGCTGCCCAGTGTGGGATCCTTATCAGGTGGGTTTGACGGAGGACATCGAAAGAGTTCAAAGAAGGGCAGCTCGTTTTGTTTGTCACGATACAGGGGAGACCACGTTACGGAAATGATGCAGGATCTGGGATGGGAAACATTACAACAACGGCGCTTATCGCTGCGGCGTGGGCTACTTACGAAACTCCAATCGCAATCATTTTCCTTCGAATGCGAAAATATATTGTTGACTCCCACTTCCATAGGTAGAAATGATCATCAGAATAAAATACGAGAAATCAGAGCTCGAACGGAGAGATTCAGGTGCTCTTTCTTCCCGCGCGCTATTCGAGAATGGTATGGGAGATGAATAGTGAATGTGATTTGTAGAGTATCTCATGTATATGTCGATGTAGTCTTCGGAAGTTCGATTGTAGAGTAAGCGCTCTGACTGCGAGAGGGCAGTTGCGCGTAGTAGCGCGAGAAAGTTAGTCAATAGCAGTAAGGAGAAGCTGTTTGTGAAGGCAGTCATCAAGTTTGTGTTGCGCCACGCCATTATTGTAATGCATGATTTTAATTTCATTTCCTGTCATATGTTTCCTGCCTTATATTTCTTTCATAATATATAATTTCTAATCTTAAATTTGCTTTCCGCATTCTCATTTTTGTAGTTAGTTTCCCCACCTCTTTTCTTCATTTGTGATTATTTCTTAGATTCATTTTACGTGTCAATATTTTTGCGTCTTTTAATACTATGATCGATAAAGTCATGGTCCTGTATTCTGGGAGCTGCTTGCTGTTTCCTGTTTCCAGTTTTGTAATAAGAATATGCGAGGTAAGTAAAATTTTCTTTTTTTCTTTTATCTGTGTCGCAGACAGATTGTCTCCCCTTTCATTATTCATGTTTATTAGTTTCGTTGTACCCTTCGGGAGTACTTTCGACAGGACCATAATTTGTCGGTATATTTATTTCCCCTTTCACCGGGCGTTTCCGTTGCGCGTATTAAATGTTATTCAAATGTTCAAATGTTTGTTAAGCTTATGGGACTTAACTACGGGGTCATCAGTCCCTAAACTTACAAACTACTTATGAACTACTTACGAACTAGGACGGCACAAATATCCATGCCCGAGGGGGGATTCGAACCCCCGACCGTAGTGGCCGTGCAGACCGTGACTGGAGCGCCTCAGTCTCCTCGGCCACCGCGGCCGGCCAATCATTTTCCCCGCAGACCATACGCAACTGGAATAGGCGGTAGATAGCTGACTTATGTAATAGTTGTAAATAACTAAAAATAATCTAATGGGACCAAACTTCTGTGGCCATTAGTCCCTAGCCTTACAAACTACTTAAACTGACAAACTAACCTGAGGACAAAACACACACACACACACACACACTCATGCTCGAGGGAGGACTCGAACCTCCGATGCGGGAAACTGCGCGATTCGTAACATGGCGCCGGTGGTTAGCGCTCCAGAGCTCTCGGCTATTCCCACGTGGTAAATGTACAATGCAAATTGCAGAATGGCAATGGGAAGAAAAGCGTTTGTGAAAAAGAGAAATTTGCTAACATCGAATAATAATTTAAGTGTAAGGAAGTCTTTTCTGAAGGAATTTGTGTGGAGTGTTGCCTTGTACGGGAGTAAAACATGGACGATAAGCAGTGCGGACAGGAAGAGGATAGAGGCTTTTGAAATGTGGTGCTACAGAAGAATGCTGAAGATTAGGTGGGTAAATCGCACAACTAATGAAGAGATACTGAACATAATTGTGGAGAAAATGAGTTGACTAAAAGAATGGTTAGATTAATAGAACACATTCTTAAACATCAAGGAATCGTATATTTAGTATTGAAGGGAAGTGGGATGGGGGAATTCCAGAGGGAGATCGTGAGACGAATACAGTAAGCAGATTCAGATGATGTGGGTTGCCGTTCATATGAGGAGATGCTTGCTCAGGAAAGAGCTGGGTGGAAAGGTGCATTATATCAGTCTCAGGACTGAAGACAACAACAACAGAATTATTTTTTTAAACTATGTACTTTTTTTCTTGATACAGTACTTCACCTTGCGAAAGTGTAAGTTGATATCGATTCCACGTTGGCAAAGTTGATCTGGAGTTCTGCAAATGATCGGCTTGACTTTTCGAGTGGTGAGAGATCGGGAGAACAAAGACAGCAATGCAATGCGATTGGCGACGAAAAAGTCTTCAACATTGCTTGCCACTTGCATCCTGATGCAAATGTGGCCGTAGAAAGTTCCGAAGGTATGGGAGCCGAACAGGCTTCAACACGTTAGAGATGTAAGACATAGTTTTCACCTATGAATGCCAATTCGTTCTGCACCAGCACGATAGTCGGGTTAGAATGTGGAGCCGGCCGCGGTGGCCGAGGAGACTGAGGCGCTCCAGTCACGGTCTGCACGGCCACTACGGTCGGGGGTTCGAATCCCCCCTCGGGCATGGATATTTGTGCCGTCTTTAGTATAAGGTAGTTGATAAGTAGTTTGTAAATTTAGGGACTGATGACCCCGTAGTTAAGTCCCATAAGCTTAACAAACATTTGACATTTTTTAGAATGTGGACACACTATGATGATGAATTGTTTGTAGTGTTACGCATCACCATACTCGTCCCGCAACCTGTATTATGGTTTCGAGTGGTATTGGATTCCAATCCGCTCTCCCCCCCCCCCCCCCCCTTACTCCTTTCCTCTTCCGCCATCCAGTTCAGAATGCATTTCTGGTACATTAACCAGCTAGTGTTACATAAATAAAGTGTTGGAGATTGCCGAAGGGCACATTTCAGCGGGTATTAACCACACGTTGTCCAGCGGACTGAATTGCTGCCTTGGTGCCCCTGTTCTTTCGATCTCTCGTCTATTCATGGGTCGGGATGCACCACCCACTAATAAGCCATATGAAGTTCGGCAAACTGTGGAAGCAGAATGAACTGCTTTATTGTAGCAACACCTGCAGGAACTTCTGGGATGCAGTGCCGATACGTGCAACATCAGTTTAAAGCTAGCGGCAACACTCAAAAAAGTTATCATCATCTTCGTTACTTCACATGGGCATGTACTTTTAATGAAGGAATTTTTCTACAACGTGTTATCTAATATAAAAAAAAAATGAATGTTTGTTCGTATTTTATACGCTGCCGTGCCGATAATCGGATTGAAATGAAACTTCGTCAACATGTTGCTTGCGATTTCGCGGAAGTTATAGGCATATCACTGTGCAATACATATTTAAGACGTCATTAACACTGCTGAGATGCAGGAAAAACTGCCACATTATGAATGACGTTTAAAGTTATCACTGCTTTGCTACTATATGTATTCGCAACTTATTTTGCATACAGTATCCTTTTATGCCAATGAATGTACCTAGAAAAATATATCATTGTACTGATTATAGTTTAGGAGACATGACATCATAAACTATTGAAACTTGTTAGTCTGTGTTTTATGTACTGCCGTACCGTTCATCCGACTGCGACGAAACTTTGCACACTTCATCTTCAAACCAAGCGGCTAACTAAAGTGGTAAAGACTGCCAGTCTTGCTTGCAAGATGAAAGCAGAGCTCACCATCTGCAGCATAGTTGACAGGACAGACTGTGGACCTCTGGTACAGAGCCGAGTGGAGTGTCTGAATCAGAGGCTCAGACGGTTCTGCGACCGTGTAGGCTGCAGATTCCTTGACTTGCGCCATCGGGTGGTGGGTTTCCGGGTTCCGCTGAATAGGTCAGGAGTCCACTATACGCGGGAAGCGGCTACACGGGTAGCGGGGACTGTGTGGCGTGGACTGGGCGGTTGTTTTAGGATAAAGGGCTTCGGGGAAAAACAAAATGGGCAATCTCAAAGGGTTCAGGTGGATCACAGGAGAAATGTAGATCCGGAAACTATCGGTATAACAGTTGTAAATTGTCGTAGCTGTGTCGGGAAAGTTCCAGAACTGCAAGCGTTAATAGAAAGCACCGAAACACACATCATTATAGGCAGCGAAAGTTGGCTCAAGCCGGAAATAAGTTCAGAAGAAGTATTTTCAAAAGATCTATCGGTGTTCAGAAAAGATAGATTAAACAAAATAGGTGGGGGCGTGTTTGTCGCCGTCAAAAGAAGTATTTCATGTAGCGAAGTTGAAGTTGATAGTTCGTGCGAGCTATTATGGGTAGAGATTGTACCAGAAAATCGTAAGAAGTTAATAATCGGTTCTTTTTACCGGCCTCCCGACTCTGACGATACAATAGCAGAAAGGTTCAAAGAAAACCTGAGTCTAATTACAAAAACGTACCCGACTCACACGATAATAGTAGGTGGTGATTTTAATTTACCCTCGATCTGTTGCGAAATTATATTTTCAAATCAGGAGGTAGGCATAAAACATCGTCCGAAATTGTACTCAACGCATTCTCTGAGAATTACTTCGAACAATTAGTTCATGAGCCAACTAGAATTGTAAATGGATGTGAAAACACACTTGATCTCTTAGCAACAAATAATCCTGAGCTCATAACGAGCATCAACACGGATACAGGTATTAGTGAACACAGAGCTGTCGTAGCGAAATTAAATATCGAAAGTCCCAAAGTTACCAAAAATAAACGCAAATGCCGTAATGAGTAACATAGAAGTAGATATCATCGGAGTAGTGCAGCAACTAAAATCAATTAACAAGAACAAGTCTTCTGGTCCGGATTGTATACCCATTAGATTTCTATCTGATTATGCTGAAGCGATAGCTCCTTACTTAACAGTCATATACAACCTCTCTCTCATAGAAGGATCTGTACCAAAAGATTGGAAAGTTGCACAGGTCACACCTATATTCAAGAAAGGCAGTAGGAGTAACCCACTAAACTACAGGCCTATTTCATTGACGTCAATTTGCAGCAGGGTTTTGGAACATATCCTGTATTCAAATATTATGAATTATCTCGAACAGAACGATCTATTGACCCAAGGTCAACACGGATTTAGAAAATATCGTTCATGCGAAACACAACTAGCTCTATATTCACACGAAGTGATGGGTGCTATCGACAAAGGTTCGCAAATCGATTCCGTATTTCTTGATTTCCAGAAAGCTTTTGACACCGTACCTCACAAACGACTTTTAATCAAATTGCGTGGTTATGGTATATCGCCCCAAATTTGCGATTGGATAGGGGATTTCTTGTCAGAGAGGACACAGTTCGTAGTAATCTATGGTAAGGCATCAACTAAAACAGAGGTGATATCGGGCGTTCCACAGGGTAGTGTTATTGGTCCTCTGCTATTCCTTATTTACATAAACGATTAAGGGGAAAATCTAAGTAGCTCTCTTAGGTTGTTTGAAGATGACGCCGTCATTTACCGTCTAGTAAAATCATCTGAAGATCAAAACCAACTGCAGAACGATCTGAATAAGATATCAGTATGGTGTAAAAATTGGCAATTGACTCTAAATAATGAGAACTGTGAAGTCGTCCACATGAGTACGAAAAGAAATCCGTTAAACTTTGTTTACAACATAAATCAATCAAATGTGAAGGCCGTAAACTCCACAAAATACCTAGGAATTACTATTACTTCAGACCTAAACTGGAAAGAACACGTAGATTATATCGTGGGAAAGGCGAAGCAGAAACTGCGTTTTATTGGCAGAACCCTTGAAAGATGCAACAGAACTACTAAAGAAACTGCATACACTGCGCTTGTCCGTCCATTTTTGGAGTATTGCAGCCCAGTGTGGGATCCTTATCAGGTGGGTTTGACGGAGGACATCGAAAGAGTCCAAAGAAGAGCAGCTCGTTTCGTATTGTCACGATACATGGGAGACAGCGTTACGGAAATTATACAGGATCTGGGATGGGAATCATTACAACAACGGCGCTTATCGCTGCGGCGTGGGCTACTTGCGAAACTCCAATCACCAACATTCTCCTCCGAATGCGAAAATATATTGTTGACTCCCACTTACATTGGTAGAAATGATCATCAGAATAAAATAGGAGAAATCAGAGCTCGAACAGAGAGATTCAGGTGTTCTTTCTTCCCGCGCGCTATTCGAGAATGGAATGGGAGATAAATAGTATAATTGTGGTTCGATGAACCCTCTGCCAGGCACTTAAATGTGATTTGCAGAGCATCCCATGTAGATGTAGATATAGATGTAGATGTAGAAGGCGAAAGTCACTGACTACGTAAAATTTTGTATGGTGCAAGGCAGAGGGTACTTTACTTACGAACTTCGATAAAAGAAATCTATATTTTTCTCAGATCATGATGAAATTTTGCACACTTCAAAACGAGAGGAAATTTACCGTATACATGAGATTACGTACGGAGCATGGAGGAGGGTAACTTTGAATAAGTTTAGACACTACTGATAACCATGAAGTGAACAAAGTCAGAGCATACGGAATATCAGACAAACTGTGACTGGATTTAGGCGTTTCTAGCTAACAATGCATGTCATTCTCAATGGGGAGAAGGCGTTAAATAATTATCTCAGAATTATCCTAGGGGACTGTTAAAGGACCGTTGCTTTTCAGCACAGATTTAAATGGCCTCGTAATAACATTGGAAGATCAAAATGTTTGTGTAGCTTATGGGACTTAACTACCGGGTCATCAGTCCCTAAACTTACAAACTACTTATGAATTATCTAACACTAAGGACGGCACAAATACCCATGCCCGAGGGGGGATTCTAACCCCCAACCGTAGTGGCCGTGTAGACCGTGACTGGCGCCCCGCAGTCCCCTCGGCCACCGCGGCCGGCCATTGGAAGTTCAGTGAGGTTTTTTAGCAGATGATGCTGTAGAGTATGAAGAAGTCGCAACACCGGAGAAGGAATGCAAGAGGATCTGCAGGGAATGGCAATTGAGCCTCAACAGAAAAAAGTGTAAAGTGTGGCATTTGCGTAGAAAGAAAGGGGTGATATGAAGTGGAACGACCATATAAAATCAGTCGTGTGTAAGGCAGATGTCATAATAAGATTCATTGGATGAAACCTTAGAGAGTGTAGTCCGTCAACAAAGAAAGTGGGTTACAAAACTGTGGTTCGGCCGTCTCTTTAGAATTGCTCATCATTGTGGGATTCGTACCAGGCAAGGTTGATAGAGGACATAGAGAGGATCTAACTGAGAGCAGCACGCTTCGTTACGCGCTCATTTAGAAAGCGTGAAAGAGTCACAGAGAAGATCAGGAAACACCAGTGTCAGGCGCTGCAAGAGAGGCGTTCTGTACCGCGGTATGGGATTTTGTCAAAGTTCTGATAGCGTACGTTTCATGATGAGTCAACCAAAATATTGCTTCGTACGTATACCTCGCGAAATGACCACAAAGATACGATCAGAGAGTTCAGGGCCCACACGCATGCAGACAGGCAATCATTTTCAAGGAAATGTTCAAATGTTTGTAAAGCTTATGGGACTTAATTACGGGGTCATCAGTCCCTAAACCTACAAACTACTTATGAACTACTTACGAAATAGGACGGCACAAATATCCATGCTCGAGGGGGGATTCGAACCCCCGACCGTAGTGGCCGTGCAGACCGTGACCGTGACTGACCGTGACGGCCGGCCAATCATTTTCCCGCAGACCATACGCAACTGGAATAGGCGGTAGAACGTCAGGTGGCTGACGGAGTATGGCTGTAGATAGCTGACAAAAATGTTCGACACTACTTCACTGATCACCATGAAAGTTAACAAAAATATACAAATGTTTGTATAGGTAAGGGACCAAACTGCTGAGGTCATCGGTCACTACACTTAAAAACAAACTACCTTAATCAATTTATTTTAAGAACAATAAATACGACCATGTCCGAGAGGACTCGAAGCTCTGATGCGAAGCGGCCGCGCATTCTGTGGCAAGACGCTTCAGACCGCACGGTCATTCTTCGCGGTGAAAGATAACATCAGACACAGACCCTGATGAAGACCGCCTGCAACAGTGGCCGAAACGACGGTGGAATTTATAAAATGACGACGCGGTTTCATACCCAGAAGAATTTTATTGATATGATTATAGTTTTGAATATGAAAAGCCAAGATCGCACATTAATAATTTATTAAATGACGACCGGTTTCGGTGCACTGTGTCACCATCATCTGGTCACAAAAGTGCTATAAGCGGGTCATCTTGTTAAAAAATTGGGTATAAAATAACAAGTGCAACTTTGCACATAGTCATTATATAAAAAATACACAAGTGAAAGCCGCGGTGGAGTAGCCAAGCGGTCTGAAACGTCTCGCTGCGGAGCGCGCGGTTGCTCGCCGTGGAGGTTCGAGTCCTCCCTGGGGCATGGGTGTGTGTGTTTGTCCTTAGGTTAGTTTACCTAGGTTTAAGTAGTTTGTAAGCTACGGACTGATGACCACGCAGTTTGGTCCGATAGATCTACAAACATTTGAACATTTTGAACACAAGTGAAAAACATGACAGCTTACAAAATTGAGTATTACAGCTTGAGTATTTTGTAAGCTGTCATGTTTTTCACTTGTGTATTTTTTATATAATGACTATGTGAAATGTTGCTCTTGTTATTTTATACGCAATTTGTTTTAACAAGATGACCCGCTTATAACACATTTATGACCAGATGATGGTGACACAGTGCACCGAAGCCGGTCGTCATTTAATAAATTATTAATGTGTGATCTTGGCTTTTCATTTTGAAAAGCCGACTAAGTCAGGTAATCTTAGTTATATGATTTTTCACACATGGAGGAGACTATGGACTGAGGAGGTTGAGGAGTTGGACAGAGAAGAGGAGGCGATTGGCAAAGAAAGGGGAAGGTGGGGAAGAGAGAGGGAGATGAGAAGTTGAGAGAGGCTGAGAGGCCGGCCGCAGTGGCGAGCGGGCTGCGGCGCGCCAGTCTGCACGGCTGCTACGGTCGGGGGTTCGAATCCCCCCTCGGGCACGGATGTTTGTGTCGTCTTTAGTGTAAGGTAGTTCGTAAGTAAAACTTCCCGGCAGATTAGAATTGTGTGCCGGAACCGGGAATCGAACCTGGGACCTTTCCCTTTCGCGGGCAAGCGCTCTACCACTGAGCTACCCCGACACGACACACGGTGTCGCCCCCAACTTCAATTCTGCCAGTACCTCGCCTCGCCGCCTCTGCCAGCGAAAGGCAAAGGTCCCAGGTTCGAGTCCCGGTTCCGGCACAGAATTTTAATCTGCCAGGAAGTTTCATATCAGCGCACTCTCCATTGCAGAGTGAAGTTTCATTCCAGTTCATAAGTAGTTTGTAAGTTTAGGGACTGATGACCCCGCAGTTAAGTCCCTTAAGCTTAACAAACATTATGATTAGAGAGAAAGTGGGGGGGAGGGGGAGGAGAAGATGGACAGAAAGAAAAGGAAGATGTACAGAAAGAGAGAGAAGGCAAGAAGAGATGTACTAACTTACGACTTGAATAAATAAGTATCGATCGACGAAGGGTATTCATCTGGTCTCGCAAATAAATTTGTCAGTTGGTGTTGCTTTCTGAGTGGCTAGTAGTGTAGGACGTAAGAGCAAAGGTTAAAATCACAGTAAGTTGGATAGTTCTATAGTTTTCAAAATGTTTTTAACTCGTGTATTTCTTATATAATGACTAAGTGCAATGTTGCACTTGTTATTTTATACGCATTTTTTTTTATAAGATGACCAGCTTATAACACATATTTGGCCAGATGATGGTGACATAGTGCACCAAAACTGGTCGTCATTTAATAAACTATTAATGTGCGATCTTGGCTTTTCATTTTGAAAACTATAAAACGATCAGATCGCCTCCAAACCCGACTATGCCAGGTAATCTTAGTTATGTGATTTTTCACACAAGGAGGAGACAATGGACTGAGGAGGTTGAGGAGTTCGACAGAGAAGAGGAGGCGATTGGCAAAGAAAGGGGGAGGTGGGGAAGAGAGAGGGAGATGAGAAGTTCAGAAAGGCAAAGAAGCCGGCTGCAGTGGCGAGCGGTCTGCGCCGCGCCAGTCACAGTCTGCACGGCCGCTATGGTCGGTGGTTAGAATCCCCCCTCGGGCATGTATGTTTGTGTCGTCTTTAGTGTAAGGTAGTTCATAAGTAGTTTGTAAGTTTAGGGACTGATGACCCTGCAGTTAAGTCCCTTAAGCTTATCAAACATTATTATTAGAGAGAGAGAGAGAGAGAGAGAGAAAGAGTGGAAGGAAGGAAGCTTGGGGTTTAACGTCCCGTCGACAGCTTGGTCATTAGAGACGGGGCTTACGCTCGGAGCTCTGGCACAGAGTAACATATACAGAGGAGCAGCCCCCTGTAAACCACTGTCCTACGCTCCCCTCGCAGTTCCGTAAGATGCTAGCAGGTGTCAGGCGGATCGCTGGCTCTTGCACGTCAGAGGGTAGTGTTGAGGGGAGGCTGAGGGGAGAGCTTGTGCCGCCTGCCACGAGGCCACGGCTGTGTCCGGCTTGCTGGCGTTTGAGGGGAGGTGGTGGTGGGGACAGCCGCTACCTGCCGCCTGCTCTGGCCAGTTTAAAGGGCTGCTTCTGACCGCAACGCCATCATGGGACATCTTACGGAACTGCTGGAAACCCTCCCTCCCCGCACCTCTGAGGTTCCCCATCTGTATATATTTGTCTGTGCCGGGAGTCCTTACACCCTACCGCCCACCTTCTCTGCCCCATCCCACTCCCCTCCCTTTCCAATCCCCCCTCCCACCTCCCCTGCCTCCTTTATCCCTTGTGAGGTTTGCCTGGAGTGATTTAGGGAAATCACGGAAAACCTAATTCTGGATGGCTGGGGTGGATTTGAACCACCGCCCTCCCGAATACGAGTCCAGTCTATTACCACTGCGCCACCTCGCTCGGTACTGAGAAAGAGGGGGAGGAGAAGATGGACAGAAAGAAAAACAAGATGTACAGAAAGAGGGAGACAGAAGGCAAGAAGAGATGTATGTACTCACTTAGGACTGGAATAAATAAGTGTCGAGCGACGAAGCTTATTCATCTGGTCTCGCAAATGAATTTGGCTGTTGGTGTTGGTTTCTGAGTGGCCAGTAAGTGTAGGACGTAAGCGCGAGGGTTAAAATCACGGGTAAGTTGGATAGTTGTGTTTGGAGATAATGCGACCCGACGGCGCACGCGACCGTCCGACGTAACGACGGGAGGTTGTTGCGCGTAAACGGCCGTCAGTAAAGTGAGCGTGCGGCCCCCTGTGCGGCGTAACGAGCGTGAACCGCGCCGCCGCTCTATTCGAACAAAGCGGCGCGCGGCGGCGACGCAACGCAACGACGACGTCGGCCGTAAAACTGTCGCCGCCTCATCACAGGAGCCACTGCTGACGCCAAGTCGTCTGCTGCGGGAGCCACTGGGCTATAATCGCTGAACATATGGAGCTAATTACAGGCTGATATTTTCACTAATATAACAACTCAGCCGGCCGCGGTGGCCGAGGTGACTGAGGCGCTCCAGTCACGGTCTGCACGGCCACTACGGTCGGGGATTCGAATCCCCCCTCGGGCATGGATATTTGTGCCCTCCTAGTTCGTAAGTAGTTCATAAGTAGTTTCTAAGTTTAGGGACTGATGACCCCGTAGTTAAGTCCCATTTTTGTGTCCCAGCCTCGTCGCCGCTTTTGTGTCTCGTTTCGTCGTAGGTGTCGGTGGCCGAGTAGGAAGACCGACACAGGAATAAAGGAAGCACGCTTGTGCAGGTACGGAGGTGAGCAGCCAGTGGGACAGCAGAAACTAGAAACACTAGAGTAAATTAGAACGAGATATATATTGCACAGAATTTATACAATACTTAACTTTTACATAATTCAGTACTGCAGAATGCTGATAAATAGTTGAGCTAGAGGCCTGCCTAGTGCCTATCCGATAGCCAAGTCTTCACTGTTGCCTATCTGATTCTGAAGTGTTAACTGGTTCCTATCTCAGTCCCAAGTGAACGATGTCGTTCAGTGGTGACCACGAGCGCAGTTGTAGCAGAGGGCGCTCGTGGGTGACGTCGTAAGAACGCCGCGCCGTGCGTGCATGGCGGCGCGCGGCGAAAGTAGGTGGCGCGCACTTTGGACTTGTGCGATACCACACCCGTAGACTATACAAACAAACAAACAACAACTGGGGGCTACAAAGAGAGAGATGGAAAGAGAGAAAGAGAGAGACAGATAGAGAGAGAGAGAGAAATATTTAATTGCGTGAACAGGGTTTTATGATGTTTTTTTCAGATGAGTAAATGCAGGTTTAATTGGGTTATAATGGTGGGGGGGGGGGAGGAGGTGAGGGTATCGCGATTTGTGTTTTTATGAAAGGGGGGTTGACTCTCTCGGTGTTTATATTTATGTTAGGTGGTCAATAGGCTTGAAAAGTCTGTTGTTTGCTAGATTGGTTTGGTCGTTTATGAGATGTTTCTGATTACCTCTCATAATCAGTTTTAACAGCTGCTGCGGAATATGGCAACACAACCAAACGTGGTATTCAACTGGCCTCTCAAATAAATTTGGCTGTTGATGTTGCTTCTGGGTGGCCAGTGATGTAGGACGTAAGCGCGAGGGTTAAAATCACGGTAAGCTGGATAGTTCTATAGTTTTCAAAATGAAAAGCAGAGATCGCACATTAATAGTTAATTAAATGACGACCGGTTTCGGTGCACTGTGTCACCATCATCTGGTCACATATGTGAGTCTAACAAAAACGGAGTATCTGGTGGTGAATAGTGATGTTAAATTTGAAGTAAACATCAATGACGAAGCAGTTATGAGACAGGTAGAGAAATTTAAATATCTCGGGGCAATACAGAATAAAGCAAAGCAGAAAGGTGTTAGGGTGTTTGAATTCTTTTTGATGGGATAAGGATATTTCCAACAATAATAAGAAAAGAGTAGGTAAGATAATGGTAGAATCAGTGCTATGCTATGGATCAGACTTATGGATATTAAACGCGGATTTCAAAAGAAGACTAATAGCTGTGGAAATTGACTATTTGCGTAGCAGTGCCAGAATATCAAGAATCGAAACAGAACCAAAGATGAAGTAAGAGCTAGAATGAAGGCAAATGATACAGTGATAGACAGAATTGAAAGAAAATCACTGAAATGGTACGGACATATGATGAGAATGCCAGATCATCGGTGGCCTAAGAAAGTTTACTAATGGAAACCACCCGGCAGACGTAAGCGCGGAAGACCACGACGCTCCTGGTCAGACCAGATAAATGGAGTAATGGAACATCGCGGCATCGACAAGAAAGAAGTACTGGATAAAGAGGCCTGGCGGAGGATAACAGGAATACGACAAGATGTTGTTATTTATTAATCTTTGAATTAATTAATCCTATAATAATAATAATATTTTCCACCGTGTAAAAAGTACAGCAACTGAGCGATGAGAGCATACAGGAGGTCTAATGAACGTATGTCCGGAAATGCATAGTTTCCATGCTACAGACCATTCATTCAAACATATTTTCTTACGGATTCCACGCTCTATACTCCGTTCACCGAAACGAGAGTGCCGGGACTGAGGCGCGCCAGTCACGGTCTGCACGGCCACTACGGTCGGGGTTTCGAATCACCCCTCGGGCATGGATATTTGTGCCGTCCGTAGTGTTAGTTAGTTCATAAGTACTTTGTCAGTTTAGGGACTGATGGCCCCGTAGTTAAGTCCCATAAGCTCTACAAACATTTGAACATTTTGAAACGAGAGACGGACTGTAAACACAGCGAGGCGCGTGACCAAAACATCGACGCTCGCTCAATGTCGCCGCATTCGTTCCAGCTGTAAAGACGCTGTGTGTGATGTTAAAATATGGCGGCGATATTAGAAGCTCACTGTAAAATTCATCTTGAAGGACCAGTTGCCGAATAGCAGCATAATTATTAAGCTATCACATTCTATCTCTTTTCCTCTTTCTCGTCTGTATCGCGCAAGTGTAAACTCATTATGTCATCCTATATTTTGAATCCACGCAAGAAGCGTTCTAAGAAGAAATCATTAAGTTCATAATGTATATAAAATGAAGCTGTTGTGTCCAGAACAATAAATGACGGATATTGTTATAAAAACAGCTGCAACTACGGGTATTGGTCGTTTCTCAGTTTATCGTATTGTAATTGATTACAAGCCACACACTCTTTGAAGTCTCCAAAAAACATCACGACAGAAGCTTACAGAAAGTGTTGATGACTTTCACAGAAAAGTGATATGAAAGAAAGCACATGATTTGTTGACATAGTTCTTACTGTCGTAAACGAAAATGCAGATTTGGGCCATTTTCGGAGATTCTGTGAATTAGTAAAACAAGTGAATTTTGAATATCTGAGGCGTGTATGTCACTGATATACAGCAAAATACCCAACCGCTTTACGCCTGATACATAGATTTTAATACCAAATTGTTAATTTATCCGCCAACAGCAACCGTAAAGTTTATGTTCTTTTATTTAACGATCGGTTTAGATATTGAATTAATACTATCTTCAGGTGCTACACAAAATAAGTTGCAAATCAGTGTTGTATCCATAACATCATGGTGTACGTATGTCATACAACATATAAAGAAGAATTAATATAATACCGAAACCGGTCGTTAAATAAAACAACATAAATTTTACGGCTGTTGCTGGATAAATTAATGATTTGGAATTAAAACTCGACCAACATACGCAGTCGCTATTCCATTACAACGTGGAACCACATCGATTGATACACAGGTAGCGACATTGGGCGAGCGCCCCGTTTTGTCCACCCCTGATCACGCGCCTCGCTGTGTTTACAGTCCGTCTCTCGTTTCGGAGAACGGAGTATAATACGGGCTGTAATACGCAGCCGCAGTTACGGTACGTGTTGAAAATGGTTTCCTCGCTTTAAAACCGCAGTGGTCACAACGTTGCGTGAATCCGCTGCTCCAGTGTCTGCACATCTGCAAGGGGCTGTGCGTACACAATAATTTTCAGTAATCGTCCTGATGTTGAAGCCCTTTTTAGGTCCGTGTTTGCTTTTATAAATATTGAAGTTAGTTACTTTTCGATAAAGATCTGCCTTGAGCAAAACATTTTTTTAAATGCCCTTACATGTTTCAGTACAGTTGTAGCATGATCAGAGGGTCATTTTTATTGCTTTAAAGCGAACAACAGAAAATATTTTTAATTTTTACAGTTATTACAACTTCATCCTCTTAATTACAATTATGTACAAGAATTTGTTTCTGTTGTTCACTTTAAAGCAATGAAAAGGGCCCACTGAAGATGCTACAACTGTAGTGAAACATGTGAGGGCATTAAAAAAAATGTTTTGCTCAAGGCAGATCTTTATCGAAAAGTAACTAACTTCGATAATTTTGAGATGGGCCCAATACTAAAAATCGCACGCCGCGAAATCTGGAGAACGAGCAGGCCAAGAAAATGGACCTCCACGTCGGATCGGCTACATCGACTAGAGAAGACACGAGATGCGACCTGACGTTAACAACGAAGTAGGCTCTTGCATCGTCGTGGAGGTCCATTACCTTGGTCTGATCGTTCACCAGATCACATCTACATCTACATGGGATACTCTGCAAATCACATTTAAGTGCCTGGCAGAGAATTCATCGAACCACCTGTATACTCTTTTATCTTTCATTCCATTCTCGAATAGCGCGTGGGAAGAAAGAACACCTGAATCTCTCCGTTCGAGCGCTGATTTCCCGTATTTTATTCTGATGGTCATATCTATCTATGTGGGAGTCAACAATATATTTTCGCATTCGCAGGAGAATGTTGGCGATTGGAGTTTCGTAAGTAGCTCACGCCGCAGCGATAAGCGCCGTTGTTGTACTGATTCCCCTCCCAGATCCTGTATCATTTCCGTAACGATGTCTCCCCTGTATCGTGACAATACGAAACGAGCTGCCCTTCTCTAGACTCTTTCGATGTCTTCCGTCAAACCCACCTGATAAGGATCCCACACTGGGCAGCAATACTCCAAAAATGGACGGACAAGCGTAGTGTATGCAGTTTCTTTTGTAGTTCTGATGCATCTTTTAAGGGTTCTGCCAATAAAACGCAGTCTCTGGTTCGCCTTTCCCACGACATTATCTACATATTCTTTCCAGTTTAAGTCTGAAGTAATAGTAATTCCGTAATAGTAATACCCGAACGATTTCTGGTATTGTCAAAATTTCTGGTATCTCAAATGTAACGACATTCCACGTAGACACTAAAGCGACATATTCATGCAGCGTTGTGGCCACTGCGATTTTAACGCTCGCGTGTCAAAGGAAGCGTTAATACGTCACATAACCTTTAGAATAATCAGTGGCACAGTATGAGAAACAGTACCACGCTCTAGGAGACAACCATGCCCACTGAAATATGGCTGAATGATACAGCGCTTATTACACCACAGTCTCTCTAACAATGTATGACTAAGTCCATTTCTGGGCCTGAGATAGTTAGACCTTTCTTATTCCGTATGCTATCCTCGATCAATCCTTACGATTTGTACACGGTGGAAGAAAATTACCTGCGTATCTGTGGCCACCTGCAGGCTGTATATTTCAGTCACCAGCTAAAATGAATTACATTCGCATTCGTTGCTCAAACATAGCCCCGAGAAACATCTGTCACTTCCGTTGATAACATCGCAGAGACTATTAAAGTAACAGTTAACCTTCCGGAACTCGCACAATTTGCAGCAAAGATAGCACTCCCGTGGCTGCATTTACATCGCCACGAGTTGGTTTCCGTTTCCGAATGTTTATGCATCATACATTAAACTGCAAGGTCAAATAAATCTGTCAACTTCAAGAAATGTCTACAAGGAAGCGTGGGAAAACTTTAGTACTATGTATAAAAAATAGCAACTAATCGTCAGAACACTTTTGTGAAAACCATACTTTTGAAAAGCTATGAAGCAGAGAAAACTTACTAAATATGAACAAAAACCAAACTTATGCTATATTTTTTTCTCTGTAACTCTCGTGTCACAGGCCTATTTACTAAAACGTAAAAAATAACTCGTAATCATCTTCAGGTCGGCTATATCGTTCCTCCATCTTGTGAAAAAAATCAATTAATGTTTAAGGGAATGACTGGATAGCTAAGCGCACTAACAGGGCCATACTCAATGCAGTCAGTCGATGCCAGACTTTAACAACATTCAAATCAGTTTTTTACATTCACGGTGGTGAACCAGTCTAGACAGGCAGTTGTTGCTTCAGCACACAAACAGAAGAACGGAAGCACACTCACACACGCGCTAGTCTCCGATCCCGATTAATAAATTTATTCTATTTAAACATATAAGTTTCACTATCTGACCTACGAGCAAATGGACTCGCCCGTCCCACGTCACCGTCTTGCGCACAAATGATACCTAACTAAATATCTCTAATCGCTTTTAGAGTGATATGCTTTTGCCAAATTATATCGGCCGATATTATACACCTACCGGAATACGTCGCGAATCCGACACTGATGATAAGCCTTATGTCACACTCATGCGGACAATACTTTATTACAATGGCACAATGCGTGTGTCCGAGGATTACCTTGAGGCGATAGAGAAAACAGAAATCAGTAAGCGCAAGGTACGGGTAGGGAGTTTTTTTTTTTTTAATTTTTTTTTTTTTTTTTTTTTTTTAATCTGTTATACGATGCTAGCCAAGAAGTTACGTAGACCGGCGTTGCTAACGCAACCTTTCGCTGTGTGCAGGAGGCTGTCATGCCACAGATTCCAAGTACAGTCGTGTGCGCTAATAATCACAGCAGAGCGAAATGAAGATTGATGGTCGCGTGCCGTGGTGTCGTGAATCAACAAAGTGTGAGAGGTCACCGCCAGCTACATTAACAACGCCTCTACACTACCTGCCCAGTCGTAGTCATAACAAAAATGACCCGTGTTGTGGAGAGTTATATTGAGTTTGTGAACAGGATCATGTCATTGGTGCACTGTGTGTTTCACAACGTTTTTAATGTTATTTTTGTTATGCGCAGTTCAAAAGAATGTTGGTTACACATTTTTGTCAGCTATTACTGGATCTGTTTTGATAATTTTGATATCTGGTGATTCATATTAGAAATTTGTCTACTACCAGCACAGATTTGCACTGTACGTCAAATACATGGTATTTAAAACGTTCTAAAACACAGTGTGCAATGTTTACACGCTCCAAAGCTCAGCGAAATATTCGCAATAATAGTCGTTTGTTGTTGTGACTACTCTTAGCATAGAGCTTGTCAATCATAAATGGTATTGGTCAGATCAGAAATTACAAGAAGCCTTAGTAGCAACTGAAATCCGTATATTTTTTGACTCTTGATGTGTCTCTCGTCAACCTCTTTATCATGGAGTAGCACTTGTGCCAAACCTTCTCAATTATTTGTTAGATGTATTCTTTTGACTGCTGTTTTTTGTTTTTCAGGTTTTAGCCATCTGCAACTTCTTCTACTTCCGGAGCAGTTGCTCTAACACACTCCTCCGATTTTACGGAGAGCATTCGAATTTCTTATCAGTCTACAAATTTTACCTCTCCTTCTATAACATGTCTCATACGCATTGACTGTGGTTTTCTCACAATCCGTGATGATTCACTATCACACAATGCACTCTGAGCCTTTACAAGATTCGCAGCGTTGCTCCCTCAACTGTCGAAATGAGATCAATTCTATTTGAGAATGATCGTAATGATCCACTGAAACAAGTCATTTCATGATATAAAGTAATTACAAATAACAGCGACTATGGAATCATTTCGGTGTTCCCTTCATTACAAAGTATTTTAGAAATCAGCGAAAATCTGAGGATGTTTTAGACTTTTCGCCCATAATTTGGATGTGCTACAGAGACACATATCTCCGAACCTTGTGAATCGATATCGAATACCTCACAGTACTTAGCAGGGTGCGTCCTGCCACTCATAATGGCCCAGTGTAGAAATGTATTCGTTGTAGTCTAGAACGTGCTTTTTCAATACAGCTGGGTGAGACTAGGCTGCAACCGCCAGCCAGCCAGTTCGTTCGGACTTGCACGGCGCGCCTCTCTCGTCCCGACCAGACTAGATACAGACTACCTTGTCCCCATTTGAAAGCAGACCAAGCCGAGGCCATACTGGTCTCCTTTTAGGCCAGGCACTGTTCGCCATTAGATAGTGCCCACACTGCACGTGTCTACATCTACATCTACATCGATACTCTGCAAATCACATTTAAGTGCCTGGCAGAGGGTTCATTAACCACCTTCATAACTTTTCTCTACCGTTCCATTCTCTAATAGCGCGCGGGAAGAAAGAACACCTAAATCGTTCCGTTTTCGATCTGATTTCTCTTATTTTATTGGGATGGTCATGTCTCCCTAAGTAGGTGAGTGCTAGCAAAATATTTTCACATTCAGAACTAAAAGTCGGTGATTGAAACTTCGCAAACAGATCACGCCGCAATGAATAACGTCTTTCTTTTAATGATTTCCACCCCAATTCGTGCAACATTTCCGTGACGCTTTCCCCCCCGTAACGTGATAAAACAAAACGAGCTGCCCTTCTCTGAACCTTCTCAATATCTTCCGTCAGTCCCACCTGGTGAGGGTCCCACAAGGGGCAACAGTACTCCAAGAGAGGACGCACAAGTGTGATGTAGGCAGTCTCTTTGGTGGAGCTGGTGCATCGTCTAAGCGTTCTGCCAATGAAACGTAACCTTTGGTTCGCCTTCCCCACAATATTTTCTATGTGTTCTCTCCAGTCAAAGTTGTTCGTAATTGTAACTCCTAGGTATTTGGTAGAATTTACGACCTTAAGGTTTGACTGATTTATCGCATAATTGAAGTTCAGCGGATTTCTTTTAGTGGTCATGTGTATTACTTCACACTTTTCTTTATTTAGTGTCAATTGCCAATTTTCGCACCAAGTAGAAATTTTGTCTAAATCGCTTTGCAGTTGCTTTTGATCCTCTGTTGACTTCACTAACCGATAAACGACAGCATCATCCGCGAACAGTCTAAGGGAGCTATTCAGATTATCTCCTAAATCGTTTATAAACACGAGGAAGGGTAGGGGACCTATAACGCTTCCCTGTGGAACGCCAGATATCACTTCTGTTTTACTCGATGACTTACCGTCAATTACAACGAACTGTGTCCTTTCTGATAGGAAATCGTGAATCCAATCGCACAATTAGGGAGATATTCCATAAGCACGCAATTTCATTAGAAGCCGCTTGTGGGGTACAGTATCAAAAGCCTTCCGGAAATCCAGAAATATGGAATCGATTTGAGATCCCTTGTCGATGGCACTTAACACTTCATGTGAATAAAGGGCAAGCTGTGTGTCCACTGAACAAGCACTCTGCTCTACACATTTACTGACATCGATACTCCACACAGAATAAGTTAGCAAAAACGCTCGAGTTAGCATCCGTGGATGGTAGTAAAAGCCGAAGGGTTACATGTGTGACAAGTATGTTTCAAACTCAGTTACTCACTCTCCTCTTTTATAATCTCTCGTAGATCTTCTTCTATTCCCTTCCCTACTACCGTATTACAGTCACTCATGATTATTACTCGTAGGTTACCATATCCTTATGCCTATTCAATTGTCCAATATCCTTGCATTCTTTCTCCATCTCTTCATCTTCTGATTATGACACCGGCAAATATATTTGAAAAACTGCTGTTGACTTTGGTTTGCTGTAGATTTTTAAGAAAACTGCACTGAATTATTGGCAATAGCTCACTCGGTGCCATACTTTTCTGTTCATGATGCATCCTACTACTGTTATATCATTTTCTGCTGCTTGTAACAAGTATCCATTATGCGTATAAATTGTTTCTGAACAGTCTCAAAAGATAAAGTTTGCAAGAATTAGAAACAAAATATTTTCTACTGGCCATCAAAGTAATTTCGCCGCAGTGGAATGGCCGAGCTCTATAAGGTGTTTTGCTGCGGACCGCGCGGTTTCTCCCAGTCAGAGGATCGAGTCCTCCCTTGGACAAGAGTTTGTGTGTGTATGTTGTCCTTAGGTTAAAGTTAGTTCAAGTAGTTTGTAAGCCTAGGGACTGATAACCACAGTAGTTAATTCCCATAGATTTACAAAGGTGTTTTTAAAGTAATTTCTATTATATATATACATGTGGCGTCTGTTTGGAAAGAACAGACGTCACATTCTGATCCTGCAGCTGTTATTATTTAATATTCATAGAATATATGACTTCAACTGCGATTGGGCAAAGCTGGGTACACATTTTCAGCTTTGCCCAATCGCAGCTGAAGTCATATATTCTATGAATATTAAATAATAACAGCTGCAGGATCAGAATGTGACGTCTGTTCTTTCCAAACAGACGCCACATGTATATATATAATATGCCGGTGACGGGCAATGATCCTATCGTTAGTGGGGAGGGGTGGGCAAGTTTGAAGCCCTTACTCTTACGGGAATTAGTTAAACTACGAGTTTGAGTACTATGGGCAGGGCGAAGCTGGGAATTTGTATTTGACGGGAGGCGTGCATGGGTAGTCCTTGCAGGTGCGGTGATCACTGTGTCCCCAGTGGTGTAGGGGTCAGCGCAACTGCCTAGAAAGCAGGAGACCCGGGTTCGAATCCCGGCTGGGTACACATTTTCAGCTTTGCCCAATCGCAGTTGAAGTCATATATTCTATGAATATTAAATAATAACGGCTGCAGGATCAGAATGTGACGTCTGTTCTTTCCAAACAGACGCCACATGTATATATATAATATGCCGGTGACGGGCAATGATCCTATCGTTAGTGGGGAGGGGTGGGCAAGTTTGAAGCCCTTACTCTTACGGGAATTAGTTAAACTACGAGTTTGAGTACTATGGGCAGGGCGAAGCTGGGAATTTGTATCTGACGGGAGGCGTGCATGGGTAGTCCTTGCAGGTGCGCTGATCACTGTGTCCCCAGTGGTGTAGGGGTCAGCGCAACTGCCTAGAAAGCAGGAGATCCGGGTTCGAATCCCGGCTGGGTACACATTTTCAGCTTTGCCCAATCGCAGTTGAAGTCATATATTCTATGAATATTAATTTCTATTACCTGCAACAGTCTTACGGTATCTGATATAGAGCCGTTGGAAACTGTCAGTAGTCGATTTTGGTAGAACTACTGAAAGTACCGTGGTCACTTGTTGCTGGATGTTATTAATTACATTTCATTTATTGTAAATTACTGACTTGTTACCTTGGTTTCTACTTTGGTATTCTTTAACATTAATATTGTACTTTTTTCTTTAATTTAACCCTTTCGTGGTTGTTGGGACATATACGTCCCACTAACTTCAGACCTCAATTGTACAACAAGGTGGTGAGTTGCGTAATTCTGCATAGTGCTGCAATCTGTTGTTGGCCCTTCAGAATGCGGAAAAAAATCGAGGCACTGAAATTCTTACAGTGTAGAAGGCTGTGACTGTTTATATGGGCTGCCGCGTGAATTTTCGCGCCGTAACCATTGTTTATTGTGCCTTGAATCGGTTTTCGTCGTTTTCTCGCTACCGAAAATGTCTGAAGTAAGTATATTTCCTATTTTATGTTTCTTTGAAGGTTACAAGCAACAATTACGCTTTCTAAAACACATTTTACTTCAAAAGATTTTTTTTCAGTGAATTTACAATTAGTGGGACGCATGTGTCCCAGTGACCATTGTGTAGCACTATAGTGCCTTTATGTTGCGATATTATAGTACTCACATTTCAAAGAAAACAGTTTTTCTGTAAATTTTTGCGCTAATAAAACACGGTATGTGGTTTACTATTATCTGCATTTTCTATTATAGAAGCTGCGAGACAGCTTCATTTATTTTATTTTATTTTATTTTTTAAATATGGTGTGCATTACAAATTTTCGAATCATAAACTTGTTTGGACCCTGTGACAGGATAACTTAAGAAATTATTTTAAAAAGTCTTAGGTAAATCGGTGCCAGAAATGATCAGTGGGACGTATGTGTCCCACCTTTTTTTTTTTTTTTTTTTTTTTTTAGGAAAAATGGAATGAGCTAAAATTTTTTGAGTGCCATATTTGTAATCCTGACCCAAATAAGACTCTGTAACAGCTGAGATAACTTAAGATATTATAAAAAATGAGTAAAAACCTCGAAAGGGTTAAAGACAGCATCAGTGGGTTTTAGAAATTACAGTTTCCTTTTCAGACGTAGAATTTATGGATCATAAAATATTCGTGCCGTTTTTCCCAAAGTAAATAAGTGGTGACTTATGGGTTTGGAAACACGAAAGACGATAAATCGTAAGTAAACACTTATTTGCTTTACAAGAAACACGTGAATTGTTTATAAAGAAAAACTGATGAAGCGTTGAAGAAAAGAAAGAAAAGGCGAAACGCGGCTAGGTAAAATAAATAAAATTCAGCAAGGAAACGACAGTTTTATCTCCAAAAAGGAAAAGTTTGATTACTTCAAGAACAATGTATAAATGTAACAGGGTACAGGTAAGATTTGTCAGAGTCAACACCGTTTGTGAATATCGGTGGACACCTTTTAATGGTTTCTTCGAACGGTTGACCACCAGATACAATAAAGTAATCCATATTTAGTAGTGGATAAATGATTTGCTAATGTTGTACATAGCAGCATTAGCACTCGTTCGTGTACAAGACTGGAAGCTGCCATGGCTGTATTTCAAACACGTTACATCACATTTACACTTGTATTCGGAATTCTTAGCTATTAATGAGTTACATTCACATGTTGTGTATTTCGGCATTTTACGTCTGCACTGTCAGCTCCTCCACATCATTTACGTGGTCTGTAGTTGTCGCAGTCCACTCTCTTGAGATTTTTGTAGCGTTGCATATACGCATGAATACTACGTCGTGTCCACAGGTACTATTCATACGTCGTTTTTAAGAAATGTATTATGCAATAAATTGCGTCCATTATTCTTGTTCTCTTATTGCTACGTATATATGTAATTCAGTTTCTGTGAGTCGGTGTGTTAGTGTATGTCATTTGTTTGTTTCCCGCAAAAAAGAAAAAAAAATTACAGTAAGTTCCGGCGAATCCTCAAACCCCCACGTGTCGAGTTTTTTCACTTACAGGGACATGTGGGGCTTATGTGCGTGGAATGAAATCCGTTTAGTGTTAAAAAATGTTGAATATCGGCAACGTTTGTGTTTCTCAAAACGATTACTATGCATTTCCTTATCTTGACCTATTCTGTTCTCATTCTCAAAGACAGTCCGAGGTTTGTGTTCTTATCCGGGCATGTGTGTATTGTCTTTAGGTTAAAAATGTTTAAATGTTTGTAAATCTATCGGACCAAACTTACTTACAAACTACTTAAACTAAGGTAAACTAATCTAAGGATAACACAAACACCCATGTCCGAGGGGGATTCGAACCCTCGACGGCGGTCGGCCACGCGCCCCGCAGCACGGCGCTCCAATGCGCGCGGCCAACCCGGCGCGGCTCCTTAGGTTAGTTTAAGTAGTTTGTAAGCCTACGGACTGGTAACCGCAGTAGTTAAATACCATGGATTTAGAAACATTTGAACATTTTGAATTTCAAGACAGTCGCCGATCATGCTGGAGCCCACCCAAGATCATCATGCAGACTTTAATTTAAGCAATAAATCGCAATTTGCGATCTGTTATGGCTTCACTGTACTAGATTTAGATGGAATACCAAAGTACGGAGAATGATAATTTGCGCCCGGCCGGGATTCGAACCCGGGATCTCCTGCTTACTAGGCAGACGCGTTGACCACTCCGCCACCGAGGACACAGTGACCAGCCACACTGCCGAGGACTCCTCCCTGCACTTCTCCCGTCACATCCAAATCTCCATTCGCCACGCAGTCTCTTTCCTATTACCACAGCCGGGCCGGGCATACATTTTCATTCGCCGCATTTTGGTATTCCATCTAAACCTAGTACAGGTCGCAAATTGCAATTTATTTCATTCATTGAACGCTGTAACGTCGTCAAAAATATATATAATTGATTAATTTAAGGATCTAGGGATCTTCACTGTAGCTTCACAATATATATATTGTTATTAACAATTCGACCCAATTCAAAAATAATAGCAGTGTGCATGGCTATAGCACTAGGAGAAAGGGTAATAAGTCACTATTCAAGGTTAAATCTAACTTTGACACAGAAAGGGGTGAATTATGCTGCCACAAAAGTGTTTGGTCACTTACCAAGTAGCATCAAAAGTTTGACAGATAACCAACTGCTATTTAAAAAGAAATTAACGGAATTTCTGAATGGCAACTCCTTCTACACTTTAGATGAATTTTTAATACATCTTTATAAAAAAAATATATTAAAAATAAATAAATGAAAATAAAAAATATTGAGTGTCGTGGATAGACACCATTTACTAAACCGCACGTACCGCATCATTACGAAATGTCGTATATATGACCGATGGGACAAGTATTAATGTAATCTAATCATAAAGATCCATCGCACTGCTGTCAACGGAGCGCAAAGTGTGGAAACACAAAGTTTTGCTTCAAACTGGAGAAAATGATCACTGTGGGAGGCTAGAGCTAGTGTACAGAGCAGAAGCGGTGGCTAAATAATGTTCAAATGTTTGTTAAGCTTATGGGACTTGACTACGGGGTCATCAGTCCCTAAACTTACAAACTACTTATCAACTACCTTATACTAAGGACGGCACAAATATCCATGCCCGAGGGGGGATTCGAACCCCCGACCGTAGTGGCCGTGCTGACCGTGACTGGAGCGCCTCAGTCACCTCGGCCACCGCGGCCGGCTTATACTAATAATAAGTCGTCTTCAGTCACAATAATTTTACTATTTTTATTGTCCGACGCGTTTCGGAACTATAACTCCATTTCCGAGGAGTTTATTACTGTATTTTTGTGTTACATTTGCTTCAGATTTTCACCTAACGGTAGATGAACGACACAGTTGTTAATTTTTTGCGAGAAAGTTACCGCAGGGATTAATGCATGGAGCTTATAACAAACATACAGTGAAGTATTGTGAATTGTTACCTGCATTCACAATACTTAACCCTATGTTTATTATAAGAACCTTGCATTAACCCCTGAGGCACCTTTCTCGCAAAAAATTAACAACTGTGTCATTCTTCTACCGTTAGGTGAAAAACTGAAGCAAATATAACACAAAAATACAGTAATAAAGTCCTCGAAAAAGGAGTTATAGCTCCGAAATGCGTCGGACAGTAAAAACAATAACATTATTGTTACTGAAGGCGGCTTATTATTACAATAATATACCCCTAACCTAAATGGTACAGTCACCGATAGTACATGGCGAAATATCGATTAATAATAATGTAAACTGCGTACACCGTAGTAATGTGAGGCAAGGTCTACGTCTACACTTATAAATCAAATTAGACTTGTGTTCGTACATACATATATTGTGTCATTGACCTGTAAACAGATATAAAAATTACAGTAATGTATAGCGAATGCCATTTTGGTTCAGTTAAAGCCAATGAAATTTCTTGTGTGAAGTTGTGAATGTGTGTCCAGGTGTAAAGCTAGTGAACCTTAGTCCTCATTCCGCCTTCGTCACCAAATCGCTTCTCATGCGAAGACGTTCGCGTTCTTTTAAAACACAAAATGCTGAATCGTTTTAGCCAGACTCCCTCTCACACCCACCGACATATCTCCCTCTCTCCCTCTCTCCCTCTCTCTTCCTTCTAGTTCTTCCTTTTTCTTCCATTGCCACTTCCTCTTATCTGTCTCCCCCGCTGTCACCTGTCTTCATGTCTTTCTCTGCATCTTCCGTACCACCGTAGTGCCTGGTTTAATTGTTTGTCACTGGCCCATTCCTTTTCTCGCACATTGCCACTGTCTTTCTCACAATCTGTTCTCCGTCTCGTCAGTCAGCATTCTCCCATTATCTCTCCCCACCAATGTCCTTGCGGCTGGATAGCTCCAGCTTGTAAACCTTATAACGAGGAACGTTAACATGAGGGTACAGGGAACGGGGAAAGTGGGCAACACATTTCTTGTTAAACTGCGACGGTCTAGAGGAAACCGCTCCAGCTTATGTGTGGCCTACACTGCCTCGTCCCTGTTTTGCTTCCACCTCCGCCCATGTATGGTTTTTATTGCCGCTGACTCTCTCTCGCCCACAGTGACTGTGTTCTCTCTGGCTCTGTCTCTTCTCTCTTCCACCGTAACTTTCAGCTTACTCTCTTTCAGCAGAATAACCGCGAACACATTCATATTCAAAAATATTTTTGGTAAGTAGGCCGAAAGGGGGCAGGCAGCTGGTTGCCACTTTTCTGACAGAGTCCTTTAAAAAAGGAACTTATTTGCCTTTTTATACTCTGATACGCGCATTTTTCAACTCGTTCCATTCTTCTTCTTACAAGACCAGGTTGCTCTGCCTATATAACACCACAGATATTCTACGATACATTTACATATAGGCAGGGCCGTATTTAGGGTATGCGACCCCCTGCGCAGTAATGTGTTTTGCCTTCTAGGCGCCACCCCCCCCCCCCCTTGGCTTCAGGGATTCAAGCTGATTTCAAAAATGCACAGCCATCTCTCCGGATACGCCACTTTTATCAGGACAGCAACCTCAATTTTAAAATTTATTGCTGTAATCGAAACTCTGAATAATGATATTTCAATTAACATTAAAGAAATTATTTAAAAATATTTTTTCGTTGTCAAAATTTTGCCACCCCTGAAATATTGCCGCCCTGTGCAGCTGCACATGTTGCACGGGCCCTGCATAAAGGGTCTGACGAATAACTAAAATAAACTATCATTTATCGCGAGAAGATGGGGTACCATGTCCGAAATCAAAGTTCTGCGCAGAATAGCTTTCAGAAGATGGAATCATACTTATTCGTTACTCTGATACGCGCATTTTTCAACTCTAATTCTACTTGGACACAAGTTGGCAAAGCTTTTCGGTACGAGTTCGCCTGCCGAATATGAAACCAGTATGTCGAGAATATAATGAATTATTGAAGTGCTTTCAATATTCACTAAAATTATGGTACCTGTTCTGAACTTCATACGCTCCTCTATCAACTTAAATCAATGATACTTATATTCTGTGGAATGTGTTTTCACCTCTGTAAAACTTTTAAAATATGTTGAAATATTATACGTAATTTGATACTACAGTATTTCAGTAAAAGAGCTTCCACTGAAGCAAAAAGAATTTATTTTCTTTTAAATTGAAAGCAATTTGCGAGTGAACAATTATACTAAAATTTAATTTCAAAAAGTAAAAGGAATAGGCCTTAGTTACGTTAATGGTGTCGCCTTACACTCCTCAGTAAATCCCAATAATAATCAGCAAATTAAATAATTTATCACCAGAGAAATATCTATCATCAATAAACTGGAGGGTGGCGACCCGCTCGTTTAAGGGCCTTACACACGATGCGATTTATTGGACCAATTCGTTGGTCACCCGATAAATTGGGCGGTTTTAGGCGCTACCCGACCAACATTCCATGTCGGCCGGTTGGTTGTGCCTGACCACCCGATCTCCGATTCCCCTACAACTTCACCCGACAAATTGTACCGTGTGTAGCGCATTCGGACCAACTTCCAAACCTGAGGTCGTCTGCACAGCGAACACGCGAAAACAAAAACAGTTCGACAGACACCAGAACATGGTGGCGGTGAGTGCAGTTGGTCGGAACGTGTGTAGGCTGCTACCAATTGGTTGGTACGTTGGACATCTTGTTGATCGTACGATAAATCGGAGCGTGTGTAGGGGCCTTTAGCCGTGAGGTCCAACGCACCGCTTTCTGAGACGGGGAGACGTACCTGCACCGGTTGGAATCCGCCTGGCGGATTAACGAAGGGGGTCGGAGTGCCGGCCAGCCTGGATGTTGTTTTTAGGCGGATTTCCACATCCCCTAGGTGAATATCGGGCTGGTACCCAAGTCCTTTCTCAGTGACACGATTAGAAAACTTTTCGTAACACTTTACACTTTCACACATATAACACTATATGCAGACATTTGGGGTACACATTTCCTCCCAGGGGGGGGGAAGGGGTGGCGACAGTAAGGGCATCCTGCCTCCCCGAAAATATTAACACCCCAAATCCACTTCACAACGCCGACCCTGCATGTGCGGGAACATGGCAAAAGAGGAAGAAGAAGAATAAACTGGAGGGTGGCTGAGATTCCTTGCCTATACTTGAACTTACAGTGTAACAGTCGAGGCTGTCACTATTAATGAAATAATGTTGCGCTGTTATCGTTGCCGATGTACGGAAAAAAAGTCTGAAAGAAGCTTTGCGTTTGCAGCGACGCCTGCTGGCTGTGTCTGCGTCTCTGAAACAGTATCAAAAACCTATCTTGCTAATCCGAGAATGAAGTATATCAGTCGGAGCTTCCTACCAATGTTGATGAAGTCAAGACTCTTTGTCTTTCTCTAGTCAAAATGTAGTTGGCAAGGTACACTGATTACACAAATAAATATCATCCTGAGAAGTTAACTAAATATAGGGGACTGGCAAAAATGTTCGCTGCCGGTCTGTGAAGCGCCGTATTACAAATTATGCATGCACCGTGCACCGCTGTTCCGCCAATAGGCAGATCACAGCAAGAAGTCATCTACAGTATATACAGACGAGCACGTCGTCTCCTGGTCGCCACCAGTGTGGAAGAAGATGTGTCTGTATGCCGCACGTCCATTTTCCTATATCTGGCGGTTTTATCCCCAAATTCGCTGCTCGCATGCACTTTGCTTCAAACAGCCAATGAGGGACGCTGTACTAACGTCTAGCTGGTTTTCTCATATTGCAGTCAGATAATGACAAAATACTTCTTATGCCTTTATAATACATGCTACAGGCTGGTGCAATATTAAAAAAGGAGACGCCACACACAGGGCCTGGAGTGAATCACTCAAAGCCCATAATAACTGTCAGAGGGTACGTCATAAAACGCCCACGCCCATTAACCCCGTGCCCCCTCCGAAAAAGTCCCCCTTACACTTTCAAATGCTCTGGTTTTTCCCTCTATCCGCTGGCTTCCTTCAAAGTAGCTTCTGAATGACACAACACAGTTTACATGTGTCTGTATGACGTCACATATGTAAGGCTATATATCTGCAAGTTCAGTAACTACTATCTTTAATTACCATCACAAATATCACATGTGAGATATCAAATGAATCAGAATAATGCGTACATTAAGATAGAATATTCAAAGATGGGATGTAAGGAGGTCGATAATTCTCGCCGCCTTACTATGTGATCAAAAGAACCTGAGATAGGAGCCCCTGAAGTACGAACATATTATTACGAATGTCCGTCTTTTCATACACCCTACTGATATTTCCTCAGAATTTTGCTCTGATGTTTTTGTTGAAGTGGGACACTTTATGCTGAAAAGGGACATTTTGAATTCCGGGATGAGACTTTTGAGCTTCAGAGATTGGCAACACTGCCCTAGTTGCTTTACCTTTTCTAAATGAAACCGATCATCGCCTAAAAAATCCTGAATTTTCTTTTCCATGCCTATGTATATTCTTCTCATCGCTAACTTGAATGCGGGAGCTGTTGAACGTATTGAGCGTTATATTTGCCATTTAACAGCAAGATAACCGACACTCCAAAGTCTTGACTTATACGTTTTACCAGTCGATCCGTTTAATGAATAAGGATCTGCCTTCGGTCACGGAGTGAAATACTGAAAAAAACAGCCACGAAAGAAAAAGAATAGTTAATCTGTAAAGACAATCTCAATTTCGATTCGATGAGGGTAGGTGCCACCTGGGAGATAGCAGATGCGCTGATCATGGTTTGATCGTTGTCCGCCAGCAGATAGCGTACTGACATAGTTGGCAAACCACTCTCTACTTCATTGTGATACCAACTTGTCAGGCAATAGGCGTCATGCTACAGAGATGCATTCTGTTAGTACAGCCACATCAGCGAGTTTGAAATGGGTCAAATTGCGATCTTTCGAGAGGTGGGATGTTCGTTTAAAGCGAGGTTGTGTGTTACAGAGGCGTATGGAATGGAGCTTGATTTATTGTGTAGAGGTTCCCCCTTTAGAAACTTCTTTCTTCTTGTCGATTTTCTAAAAATATGTATAATTTCTGTAATAGCTACATTGCGAATTAACGCTCATCTGACTGTGTTTGTGTGTGTGCGTATATATACGAGGCGCGTCCAGAAAGTAAGTTCCGTTTGGTAATAAACTACTTTTCCACATAACTGCCGAAATTTTGTAGGCACTTGACATTGCGTGTCACAAGTTTTTGCATGCATCCTTCACAGAAGGTTGCCGCCTGTGTATTCTACCATATGGTAACAGCTCTTCATCATCGTTGAAGTGTTGACCACCAAGAACAGATTTTTAGGTGTAAGAAGAGATGAAAGTCGCTAGGAGAGAGGTCCGAGCTGTATGGAGGATGATCAAACAGATCCCATTGAAATTTCCGTAAGAATTTTTTGGTCCATTCGGTGTGTAAGTTCAGGCATTATCGTGAAAAAAAAAATTGACAGAAATCCTCTTCTTACACCTAAAATCTGTCCTTGGTGGACAACACTGCAACTGATGACGAGCCGCGGTGGAGTAGCCGAGCGGTCTAAAGCGTCTCGCTGCGGAGCGCGCGGTTGCTCGCCGTGGAGGTTCGAGTCCTCCCTGGGGCATGGGTGTGTGTGTTTGTCTGTAGGTTAGTTTACCTAGGTTTAAGTAGTTTGTAAGCTACGGACTGATGACCACGCAGTTTGGTCCGATAAAAAAAACTGATGACGAGCTGAAAGAACATGTTACCACATGTTGAATACACAGGCGGCAACATTCTATGAAAAAAGGCACACAAAACCTTGTGCCATGCTATGACAATTGCCTACAAATTTCGGAAGCTATGTAGAAAAGTAGTTTAACAGTTGTAGATTTTTGTACAATCAATATTTTTTCTGTATCTGCACCCGTACGTTTTATATAACCAACGGAACTTACTTTATGGACGCGCCTCGTTAACCATATTTTCGTCATGTAAGTTAAGTAATAATAACGAATATTTTAGTTATCCCCTACGGTATCACCTCATGTTTGCTAACTGCAAACTAATAACAGAGAAATACTGCAGTACGTGTCGGTATTAACGCTAGGCGCAGCTGCGAACTTAAGAACCTTCTGCCGCACTGTCAGTGAATGTCGAAGACGTAAAGCGTCTAGTTACGTTTGGTCTAGGTTGGGTTGTTGGTGCATTATGAGACGGCTCGATGGCAGCAGAGTGACACTACAGCTGTTTTGTTCCTTACTTACAGTCGCCTGTCTTTTGGGGCTGCAGAAGTCTAAGGAAGCCTGAACACCGAGTACGATAGGTAATTTTTCTCGTTTATTCACGATCTGCTGTATTAAATACTTCGTGACGAATTAGGGCTGTGCTATACTCTTGGTCACGAACACCTAACGTACAAGCACCATCACGCCTGCCCCCTCTCTTCCACAGTGCCGTCGCCTACCCTTTCCAATGTCATCCTATTCACTGGCTTCTTCCCTGACATGTGGAAGACCTTCCATATTCTCATGTTTTCCAAACCTGATCCGTTCCACCAGTCTCACCATGTTTAGCAAGGTTCTGGAAACCATTCTATCCTGCCGCATCTCTGTCAGCACCAACTCCTCCCTCTCCCGACCTTCATTCTACGCCGATGAGCACCTCCTTCGCCTCACTCAACTCCTTCACCATCAATACGCTGGCGACACCGCCTTCCTCGCCGTCGGCCCCTCCCTTGCCCTCCTCCGGCATTTGCTCCAGTCTCACGAAGTTCTCCAAATGGTATAACGGGCTCCTTTCTGTCAACCCTGACAAATCCTGGGCAATCCTCAGAGGTCGAACCACCCGCCATCATGATTTCTACCTCACCCTCCATGATCGTCCCATCCATGACACCCCAACCCTCAAATACCTTGGCCTCACCCTTGATAAACCCCTCTCCTGGACTTCCCAACTCCGCACAGTCCGTCAAAAATACCTGTCCTGCCTTAACCTACTGAAACTCCTGTCCAACCAGCCTCCACTATACACCTATAATTCTGTCATGCATCCCGTTCTATGCAGCTTCCATTCCACCTAGTTTTCCGCTCCCCCACCTATTATAAAACCCTCCAAGTCCTCAACCGCCATGCCCTCCACCTTGCTTACCACATTGACTCCCTTCCCCCAGACGGATCTTTTACGACCTCATCCCATTCCCTCACCTCTTACAATTCCTAGAACACATCTGGATCCTGTACAAAATAAATTCCCACAATCCATCCTCACCCATCCTGGACGTCTGCCACGTCTTCACCATTGTGTTAGTCAGACATATATTCGGCATACCTTGCACTGTATCACACACAAATTACAGTTGTAACCAAAGGTATTAAACATAAGGAGAGGTATTGAATTGAAATTTGTGCGGTGGTGGGGATTCGAATCCGGGACCTTCTACTTACTAGGTAGGCGCTTTAGACCACTCAGCTAACACAGCATTGAAGACAAAGCGACTACACGGGCTGTCTTAAAGCACGTCTCCCTCCACACAACATACTTTAATTCTGCCTCATGTTCCCTGTGCAATGCGTATCAAATGAGGCAGAATTAAAAGTTGTGGTTTTGTATCCCATCCTCGCCGGCACTTTTGTGTCTCGTTTCCGCCGGTTGTCCTGGGTGTCGGTGGCCGAGTAGAGAGAGACCGACACAGGGAAATAGGATGCACGTGTGTGCGGGTACAGAGTCTGAGGTGACCAGCCAGCGGGACAGCAGAAACTAGAAACACTAAGCTAGATTAGAACAAGATATATGTTTCGTAGAAACTGTGCAGTACGTAACTTGGAGGGCAGCCGACTAATGGAATGCTGGTACATAGTTTAACTAGGTAGAGGCCTGTCTACTGTTCAGAGTCCCAATCGGTGCCTGTCCTATCCCCAAGTGACCGATGCAGTTCAGTGGTGGCCACGAGCGGGGTTGCAGCAGAGGGCGCTCGTGGCCGACGTCGTAAGAACGCCGCGCCGTGCGTGCATGGCGGCGCGCGGTGAAAGTATGTGGCGCGCACTTCCGACTTGGGCGACACCACATGTGGTGTGGAGGGAGACGTGCTCTAAGAGAGTCTGTGTAGTCGCTTTGTCTGCAACGCTGTATTAGCTGAGTGGGCTAGCCAGGCGCCGTAGCTCAGCGCGTCCGGTCAGGATGCTCAACTCCCCCTGTAAAAAAAAAAAAAAAAAAAAAAAAAAAAAAAAAAAAAAAAAAAAAAAAAAGCTGAGCCAAATATTCAGCCGCGTTGGAGTAGCCGAGCGGTCTAAAGCGTCTCGCTGCGGAGCGAGGTTAGTTTACCCAGGTTTAAGTAGTTTGTACGCTACGGACTGATGACCACGCAGTTTGGTCCGATAAATTTACAAACATTTTACATTTACAAACCAAATATTCAACGAACACCCATGAACGAATTGAACCAACGACCGCAAAGCATAGATCTACCTAAAGACCAAATATATATATATATTTATATATATATATTGTCTAAAGCGCCTAGCTACTAAGTTGAAGGTCGCGGGTTCGAATCCCGGCCACAGCACAAATGTTAATTCAATACCTCTCCTTATGTTTAATACCTTTGGTATAACGAGACAATATTGTCTCACGGAAATGTATTATTGTTGATAGTTACAGTTGTTGCCAATATCTGAATAAAATACGTTACTATATGTATATTGTGCATGGTGTCTCACCTGATCGCGTAATTGTTTTGAGGAGTGTACGTTAAAAATGCAGATAAATTTATTTGATACGAGAAACGTGATAGTTTAATAGTTTATACCTACCTTTTCTTTACGACCTACTTGTTTCCGGAAGTTTCACTGCACCTGTCAACACGAGAAAGGCTCGGCCGCTGATCAGAATAGCTGCTACTCGTGTGAGAAGCGTGTTTACGTGTTGACTCTGGGCGGTAATAAGCGGGGCGCGGCCGGGAGCTGTCTGGCCTTTATGGGGGTTCGGATTACCTGCGGATGCGGCAGCGGCGTTACGAGCAGCCATTTGTGCGCCATAAAACGCGCCACAATGGACGCGCGCGCCTGCCTCGTGCTAAATTAAACGCCGCCAGACGGCGTTCTCAGCAACGAGCAGACAACTGCGCCGTAAAAGCGGACAGCGGCTCACAACAACTGGTGACACACTGGGCTATCGAGGGGGGGGGGGGGGGCGGGCCCAATCATCACTGTTACAAGTACGTTGCTACCAGTACCGGTGCGTCCTATGAGTTGAATGGTTCAGTGAACCCCCGGAAGAAAGCTCGACATTAAGAAAAGTAAATAAGTAAATAAAAGGTGAAACTTCCTGGCAGATTAAAATTGTGTGCCGGAACCGGGACTCGAACCTGGGACCTTTGCCTTTCGCGGGCAAGCGCACTACCGACTGTGCTATCCCGACACGACTCACGATGCCGCCCCACAACTTTACTTCCGCCAGTACCTCGCCTCCTACTTTCCAAACTTCACAGAAGTTCTCTTGCAAACACGCAAGACTAGCACTCCTGGAAGAAAGGATATGGTGGAGACATGGCTTAGCCACAGCCTAAGGGATGTTTACAGAATGAAACATTCACTCTGCAGCGGAGTGTGCGCTGATATGAAACTTCCTGGCAGATTAAAATTGTGTGCCGGAACCGGGACTCGAACCTGGGACCTTTGCCTTTCGCGGGCAAGCGCACTACCGACTGTGCTATCCCGACACGACTCACGATGCCGCCCCACAACTTTACTTCCGCCAGTACCTCGCCTCCTTCTTTCCAAACTTGCGTGTTTGCAAGAGAACTTCTGTGAAGTTTGGAAAGTAGGAGGCGAGGTACTGGCGGAAGTAAAGTTGTGGGGCGGCATCGTGAGTCGTGTCGGGATAGCACAGTCGGTAGTGCCCTTGCCCGCGAAAGGCAAAGGTCCCGGGTTCGAGTCCCGGTTCCGGCACACAATTTTAATCTGCCAGGAAGTTTCATATCAGCGCACACTCCGCTGCAGAGTGAATGTTTCATTCTGTAAATAAAAGGTGTTTTTAAACTACCATTCTTCGTTTCGTTCTTCTATTTGAACATTTTATAAGTCCATTCAAAGTATATTTTTCGCGTGAGAAGCTATTTACGTCGCGGAGACAGCGCGTACACGAGTCGTAACGCGGCCGTTTAATATACGCGGCAGTGGCCGCAGCACTGTAATGCGCATATGTAACGATTAACGATTTAGGAGACAATCTGAATAGCTCCCTTAGACTGTTCGCGGATGATGTTGTCGTTTATCGGTCAGTGAAGTCAACAGAGGATCAAAAGCAACTGCAAAGCGATTTAGACAAAATTTCTACTTGGTGCGAAAATTGGCAATTGACAATAAATAAAGAAAAGTGTGAAGTAATACACATGACCACTAAAAGAAATCCGCTGAACTTCAATTACGCGATAAATCAGTCAAACCTTAAGGTCGTAAATTCTACCAAATACCTAGGAGTTACAATTACGAACAACTTTGACTGGAGAGAACACATAGAAAATATTGTGGGGAAGGCGAACCAAAGATTACGTTTCATTGGCAGAACGCTTAGAAGATGCACCAGCTCCACCAAAGAGACTGCCTACATCACACTTGTGCGTTCTCTCCTGGAGTACTGTTGCCCCTTGTGGGACCCTCACCAGGTGGGACTGACGGAAGATATTGAGAAGGTTCAGAGAAGGGCAGCTCGTTTTGTTTTATCACGTTACGGGGGGGGGGGGGCGGGGGGAAGCGTCACGGAAATGTTGCACGAATTGGGGTGGAAATCATTAAAAGAAAGACGTTGTTCATTGCGGCGTGATCTGTTTGCGAAGTTTCAATCACCGACTTTTAGTTCTGAATGAGAAAATATTTTGCTAGCACCCACCTACTTAGGGAGACATGACCATCCCAATAAAATAAGAGAAATAAGGTCGAAAACGGAACGATTTAGGCGTTCTTTCTTCCCGCGCGCTATTAGAGAATGGAACGGTAGAGAAAAGTTATGAAAGTGGTTAATGAACCCTCTGCCAGGCACTTAAATGTGATTTGCAGAGTATCTATGTAGATGTAGATGTAGATAAGCGACAGAGGTTCAAATTCTCTTTGAACCCCCTGCAGACAGCACATGGGCGCTCCCGCGGCAGGGGGGAGGGGCGACGGGAAAGGCCACCTTCAACATTGCCGTTGGAGCTAGTAGAGACGTCAGCTCCAGGCTATTCGATTGACTGATTGATTGATTGATGATATAGGGCGCTCAACATCGAGGTCATCAGCGTCCGTGCTCAAACTTGAACGGACGGAAGAAAATGACGCATGTCGGATGGACTTGCGAAATATAAAAGCACACCTACAGCTGTAGGGATAGCTTAAAACAACTCTTAAAAGGCCGAAAACTGATGATAAAAACGTTGACAGATATATGTGGCCCTGTGACTACTTAAAAATAAAGGGCGACCGAGCCAGGGGCTCTGGCGGTTACGCATGAATCGTCCCGAAGCAAGACAATGGAGCTACTGCGCACCTCGCCTTGAACATGCGCAAATCCTCCATGAAGCCAATATTCTCCCTTAATATTTGTTATTGTCGCATTGAAGATTCATCAATAACATATCGCATTTGGTAAAATATCTTATAACTATAAATTAAAGACGCATCAACTGTAAAAGCCATCAAAAGATCCGATCACAAATTAGGCGAGATAGCGCTGACGTGAGAGTGTCTCTGCAAAGCCTTTGACCACAGTATCAACATTACTACATTAATGTTGTATAAGTCCCTGTGATATACTAGGAAATTTCTTAAACATGTCTCAAATGTTAAAACTTTTACCAGTGATAAGTATTGGGTCACGTTTTGTAAAGCCTACGGAACCAAGTAGACTGGTTTATTTAAGGTTTTGTAATTTCCTTTAATCTTCTCAATTAGTTCTTTTTAATTTATCTATGTAATTTCACATTTCTATGTTGATGTGACCAATTTTAGTGAGTGTTGTACCAGCGTGATGAACACCGCTAGACAACTAACTGTGATGAGCAATGGAGTGTTCTGTAAGTGGCAAGGAAAAGTTCGTGCATGCCACACTGCTACAAGAAGCACAGCCTCGGCAGCCGCCCGTGCCGTCTGTGAGAACTGGGGTGGCAGTCCCACCGAGTCACATCGGCCAGACAGCGCGTCGCCGCCAGCGTTGTGGGAGAGGGACACCCGGCTCTGCGCGTGGTCTCATCCCCGCCGCCTACGTCACAAGGTCACTGGGACACCCCGATAAGCTTCCGGTCACCGCCAGGCAGTGGGTCACTGACCGAAGTGGGCGTGTCCTAGCGCCTCCTGACACGAGCTCCAATGGCGGAGGGTACAGATGACGTGCGCTCCTGTCAGCTCGGCGGGTAACTCCCCCTGATGCAGCCGTCGTCTGCACCCTAGGAAGGCGAGATTGACACTGGGACGAGAGCAACACGCACCATGCTGCACGCGACTCAACGAGAGCAGCAGGGGAACAACACATATGTCTGATGTCTGTCACAACCAGACCAGTTGCTGCAAGTATTAAGTCGTCAATGCCATTGCATCGCTCACCTTACGTTTCCAAGTTCTCTAGTGATCTTACCAATCTCCTACTTGGTCCCTGACACTGGAAAACATTTTTGGGTTTGCCTCAACATTCCTCTCTGCACTCCTGCGAGTTAGCGAGTGACGGAAGACTTCAATGAACCTTCTTGCTTAACACACATCCTTGGGTACTGCTTGGATGTCGGAACATCACAAATCCTATGCCACGAAGGCATGGCACTACCTCTTGTGATCGCTCGCCATTGAGGGTGCTCACAGAATTCCTCTTTCTCTGTGCCTAATGCAAGATGATATGACTGACCCAACCATTGGCATTGAGTCAGTGAGGAAGAGATGTCAGCGAGGTGAGATGCACGTAGAGCTAGAAAGAGAGACAATCAACTACGACCATGGATATGTTGTTGTTGTTAGGTTGTTTAAGGGGGGACAAAACTACAATGGTCATCAGTCCCCCATTCCATTACAAAATGTCAAAAATAAAAGTGCGGACGTCAAATGAATGCGCCCAGAGATTAAGTTTGCGAAGTGGGATGGAAATCCCACTGGGTCTATAAAACAGCAACAAAACGGAGAAGAAACTACAAGAAAAGGGGGCGAACACACAAAGACACCTTACTACAAAGAGGCCGAAGGCAGTGGTTGACCGACCATAGGAATAAAAAAGGAAAAGTCAACCACTCGGCAGTGCAAGGAAAAGACCAGTCATAGAGACTGATAAAAACCTCCTGCTCGAATAAAACTTAAAACTGAATTCGCTGCTGAAGCATCGTCACGTAAAATATCTGATAAAACGCCAGGAATGTTAAAACGACGCCGCAAGGCGGCTAAAAATGGGCAGTCCACTAGGATGTGGACTATTGTTAAGTGGGAGCCACAACGACACTGGGGCGGGGCCTCACCACGAAGGAGATGTCCGTGGGTGAGCCACGAATGGCCAATACGGAGTCGACACAGCACCACGGAGTCCCGGCGAGAGGCCAGCACGGAAGAACGCCATGCGGTGGTGGTCTCCTTGACTAGCCGAAGCTTGTTGGGTGTGCCCAGGCTATGCCACTCGGCATCCCAACGCTGATGTACGCGGTGGCGCAACAACGAACGGAGATCAGACGCCAGGAGGCCGATGTCCAAAATGGACGCACTGACTGCCTGCCTGGCCAGTCTGTCAACACGCTCATTGCCCGGGATGCCGACATGACCCGGAGACCAGACGAACACCACCGATTGCCCGGACTCTCCAATGGCACAAAGCGTCTCCTGTATGGCCAACACCAGAGGGGACCGCGGGTAACAGTGCCCCAGAGCTCGGAGGCTGCTCAGTGAGTCGCTGCAAACAACAAAAGACTCGCCGGAGCAGGACCGGATATGCATGAGAGCTCTGTGAATGGCCACCAGCTCTGCAGTGTAAACACTGCAGCCATTCGGCAGAGAGTGCTGTTCCACATGGTCACCATGAGTATAGGCATATCCCACACAGCCATCAACCATTGAACCATCTGTGTAGATCAGGTCATAACAACGGAACTCCGCTATGACTGCAGAGAACTGACGGCGGAGCGCCTCCAGTGGAACTGAGTCTTTGGGCCCCTGGGCCAAGTCCAGCCGAGTAGACGGCCTTGGCAAACACCACGGAGGTGTACGGGCACGGACCCTATAGGAAGTTGGAAGGGGAGAAGACTCAAGCTCCTGCAGGAGGGACTGAACCCGATAGGCAATGGTATGACCTGATCTGGGGCGTCGCTGATGGGGACGGACTACCACATCAGGAAAGAGGAGACGATGGTTCGGGTGGCCTTGGGAGCAATACACATGGGCTGCATAAGCCGCAAGTAGGTGTTGGCGGCGGATCCCCAAGGGTGGAACCCCAGCCTCTACTAGTAAGCTGTTCACTGGGCTGGTGCGGAAGGCACCCGTCGCGATGCGAACCCCACAGTTGTGAATGGGGTCCAGGAGGTGCAGTGCCGAAGGTGCTGCAGACCCATAGGCAATGCACCCAAAATCGAGACGGGACTGCACCAGCGCCGTGTAAAGCCGCAACAGTGTGGAGCGGTCTGCACCCCAGGTCGTATGGCCCAAGTGTCTGAGAAGGTTGAGATGGCGCCAGCACTTCCGTTTCAGCTGACGAATGTGGGGGAGCCACGTCAGCCGGGCATCAAAGACCAGTCCTAAAAAACGGTGAGTTTCCACTACCGTGAGTGGTTCGTCATTCAGATAAAGTTCAGGGTGTGGGTGGACGGTCCGACGCCGGCAGAAGTGCATCACTCTGGTCTTGGAGGCAGAAAACTGAAAGCCATGGGTAAGCGCCCAGTTCTGCGCCTTCCGAATAGCACCTTGCAACCTGCGCTCAGCAACTTGGGTGCTGCAGGAACTAAAAGAGAGACAAAAGTCGTCAGCATAAAGAGAGGGGGACACCGACGACCCAACCGCTGTGGCTAAACCGTTGATGGCGATTAAAAATAAGGGAACGCTTAAAACGGAACCCTGAGGAACCCCATTTTCCTGGATATGGGAGGAGCTCAGAGAAGCACCAATTTGGACACGAAAGGTACGGACGGCTAAAAAATTCTGAATAAAAATCGGTAGGGAGCCCCGGAGGCCCCAGTCATATAAAGTGTTGAGAATGTGTCGTCGCCAGGTTGTATCGTATGCTTTGTGCATATCGAAGAAGACGGCAACAAGGTGTTGGCGCCGGGAAAAGGCTGTGCGGATTGCAGACTCGAGGTACACCAGATTATCGGTGGTAGATCGACCCTGGCGAAAACCACCCTGGCATGGAGCCAATAATCCCCGAGTCTCAAGAATCCAACACAACCGCCGACTGACCATCCGCTCCAACAGTTTGCATGGCACGTTAGTCAGGTTAATGGGCCGATAGCTATCCAAGGAAAGAGGATGTTTGTCGGGCTTAAGCACTGGGATGATGATACTCTCCCGCCACTGTGACGGGAAAACACCATCACACCAAATGCGGTTATAGACCGCAAGTAGGGCACGCCGACTATCTGCTGAGAGATGTTTCAGCATCTGGCTATGGATGCTATCAGGCCCTGGCGCCGTGTCTGGGCATTGTCGAAGAGCACTGAGGAGCTCCCACTCAGTAAAGGGAGTGTTGTAAGATTCAGAGCGGCGGGTACGAAAGGAGAGAGACTGGCGTTCTACCCTCTCCTTTACTGCACGGAAGGCCGGTGGATAATTTGCAGAGGCAAAGGCACGACCATAATGCTCGGCAAACATCTCTGCAAGAGTGGCCGGGTCCGTACATAGGACTCCATTTGAGGAGATCCCAAGGATTCCTACTGGTGTCTGTAATCCCTGTAGCCGCCTGATCTTACTCCAGACCTGCGAGGCTGAGGTGCCTGTCCCAATAGTGGAAACGTACCTCTCCCAGCACTCCTGTTTCCGTCTTCTTATTAACTGGCGAGCACGAGCGCGAAGCCGTTTAAAATGGATTAGGTGCTCCTGAGAGGGGTGCCGTTTGTATCGCTGTAAGGCCCGCCTGCGGTCTTTAATGGCCTCAGCGATCTCCGGCGACCACCACGGCACTGTCTTACGCCGTGGGCACCCTGATGTACGCGGAATGGTAGCGTTCGCAGCAGAAATAATGGACTGCGTGGCGCTCTCAACCACCACATCGATGGTATCGAGTGGGGGAGGGCCAACGATGGCAGCAGAGGTGTAGCCTTCCCAGTGAGCCCTATGGAGAGCCCACCGAGGAGAGCGTGCCGGAGACTGACGTTGTGGGAGTGACAAAAAGATCGGAAAATGGTCACTGCCGCACAAGTCATCATGGACACTCCAATGGATGGATGGCGGAAGGCTGTGGCTGCATATCGACAGATCAATGGCCGAGAATGTGCCGTGTGCCACACTGAAATGTGTGGGGGCACCTGTATTCAAGAGGCAGAGGTCGAGCTGAGAAAGCAGGTCCTCGACAACCCTGCCACGGCCAGAGATCGTAGAACCACCCCACAGGGGATTGTGGGCATTAAAGTCCCCCAATAGCAAAAAAGGTGGCGGGAGTTGTGAGATAAGTGCAGCCAAGACAGCCATAGAGACATCGCCATCAGGAGGGAGGTAGAGACTGCAGACAGTAATCTCTTGTGTTGTCCTTACCCTAACAGCCACCGCTTCCAACGGTGTCTGAAGGGGCACTGGTTCACTATATACAGAGGTAAGGACATACACACACACTCCACCTGACACCCTGTTATACTGGCTACGATTGCAGAAGTATCCCCTATAGCCCCGAAGAGCAGGGGTCCACATTGCCGGAAACCAGGTTTCCTGCAGGGCAATGCAGAGAGCAGGTGTAACGCTCAGAAGGTGTCGTAGCTCAGCCAGGTGGGTGAAAAAACCGCCGCAGTTCCATTGGAGGATGACAGAATCCGACAGCTGGGAAGGCATGAATGAAAAACAAGTTAAGAATCACACCTCGACATCTTTTGTAGCCACCGGTAGCGATGCATCAGGTCCGATGTCCATTGCATCTGATGCATCCAAGAGAGCAAGGTCCTCGGGGGATGCGAGTATCTCCACCTCGTCCTCAGAGGCAGAGGTGGAGGGGGCGGGTGGCACAGTGGCCACCGTGGAATCTTTGGACTTATCCTTTCTCTCCTTTTTCTTTCGAACCCTCGAGTCCCTCGGGGGCTTCGCGGGAAGGAGGGGCTTCGCAGACTCAGCCTCCGTCTCAGTGACAGAGGGAGAGTGCAACGCCCTGCGGCCAGCAGCCGGCGACGGTGCCTGCTGCTGCCGGCCAGTGCCGGTACCGGCACTGGAGGAAGCCGCAGAAGGGAGCGTCCCGAGGGTCCCCTTCTGAATGAGGGCAGCCGGAGAAGGTTGAATCTTCTCCGACGGAGAGTTGGGGGCTGCTCCCGAAGCAAGTGCCTTGGGAGCAGGAGGAGGAATGGAGCCCCCGGCCATTGTGGGGGCAAGCGTGAGTGGACGGCCCTGAGGGCCGGCAGATGGTGGAACACTAGTGTCTGCTGCAGGTTTAAAGGCGGACGGCGACGATGTCACTGCTGCGAAAGAGGCAGTCATGGTAACGGGGTGAAGTCGCTCATACTTCTTTCGAGCCTCAGAATACGAAAGTCGGTCCAAGGTCTTAAGTTCCATAATTTTCCGTTCCTTACGAAGAACGGTGCAATCCGACGAACAAGGAGGATGATGCAAGCCACAATTCACGCAGATGGGAGGCGGTGTGCATGGCGCGTCCGGGTGTTCTGGACGTCCACAGTCCCTGCATGTAGCATTGAAAGTACATCTAGAGGACATGTGGGCGAATTTCCAGCATTTGAAGCATCTCATAGGGGGAGGAATGTAAGGTTTCACGTCGCACCGGTAAACCATTACCTTGACCTTCTCAGGCAGGTTATCGCCTTCAAAGGCCAGGATGAAGGCACCGGTGGCAACCTTGTGATCCTTTGACCCCCTATGGACACGCCGGACGAAGTGGACTCCTCTACGCTCCAAGTTCTCGCGTAACTCGTCGTCGGACTGTAACAAAAGGTCTCGGTGGAAAATTATACCTTGGACCATATTTAGCGACTTGTGTGGTGTGATGCTCACAGGGATATCACCCAGCTTGTCGCAGGCAAGTAACGCCCGCGACTGAGCCGGGGAAGCTGCTTCTATGAGCACCGCGCCGCTTCGCATCTTGGACAATCCGGAAACTTCACCGTACTTGTCCTCAAGATGTTGCACAAAGAAAAGAGGCTTCGTAGATGTGAACGACTCACCATCCGTGCGGCTGCATACAAGAAATTTTGGAGAGTATGGCTCATTCGCAGATCTAGCCCGACGTTCCTCCCACGGTGTAGGCAGGGAAGGGAACGAACGGGGGTTATATCCAGCAGCATTATAATCTCCTCTTCCACGCTTAGAGACGCCGTTTTCGCGACCGGCCACGCTTTTGCTTGCTCGTTTCATTGTCGTCCCACGAGCAGCTAGGGAAAAGAGGTCCACCCAGGCAGAGCCCCGCTTGCCTGGGTAAGCCTTATACAACTGAGGTGCGGCAGGTTCCTCAGAGGTTGCTCGCTAGCGGCTGATCAACCTCAACAGCCATGCATCTCCTCGGCACGTAGTACACCTTGAGATTGAGGTTTTTTTTATAGAGGTTTGTACCGTCCTCGCGACCCGGGCGATTAAGCCAAGATCCCCGGGCTCTGAAACGTACAACGTTCCACCGTCGCGCCGAACGATGGTCGTTGAGGCACGCACAGAGCTTACGGTGTAGCGGACTGTTGGCGCGACACAGCCCACAGCTCAGGACCCCGGGTTCGCCAAGCCCGTACTCAGCAAATTAATGCTGAGCCCCTGAGGGGGACCATGGATATTGAATGACAACTTGTCAGTAGTAAAGTGTTGAATAAGTGTGGGCTGTAGTTTCCATCCAGTTATCCTGAAGAAGACATCCTTCCCATCGATACCCCTAAGTTTTTATCAAATTGCGTAGCGAATATTTAATCATTTACAAGAAAATGAACACTCACCGTAGTGAATCAAACTTGATTTCTTTTTTAAAAGACACTCCCAGGAGTGAAAAGCTTATCATGATCGTCTTATTTTATTTAAATTTGTTAATATTTTGTTTATGCATCTATTGTTACCCTCCGTTTTCTAAGACCGATGTTTTTGTGTGCCATCTTCTTTACTATTTTTAAATTTTGTTACAACAATTTAAAATGCTTGTTTACCTTTTTGTTTTAATGTTACGTAACTTATCATTTTCTTCCTAGTTGTAGGATGTCCATAGCTGCCCACAATGCCCAAAATAGATAGATTTTTAAACTTTGTGTTTGTGAATGTTACTAATTTAATCTGGATCCAATCCAGTATAACCGGATTGGTTCCAGACTATTTATCACCCTAAGTGGAGGGCTATAAAACAGTTCCACTGAATGTGTGGTCGTGTTCTATTTTGAGTTATTCATTACTCTTAAGTGTTCCTCCACCATTAATATTGTCTACTTGTATGTCAATTATTTTATTCTTTCATTAATGATCAATGCCCCATGTTTATATATGTTTCCAACTCTGTGATTGAACTTGTGTGTTCATGTGAATGTGGAAGGTTGCTTTTAATATTGACTGACTGCCGTGCAATGGCTAACCGTCATCGCCTCGCGCTTTAGGCCTCGATTACTTTAGTTAAGAGCGCATTGCTTTGTAAGTCGTCTGCATTGGCGTCTGCTGGGTGACCAGATACAAGCTTACTTGGCAAGATGGCGAGGTGGCCTGTTCTTAGTGCAGTACCAACATAATCACGGTCGAAAGAGGTGACAAAAGAGACCTCTCTGGAGCTCTAGAAGAGGGTATTATCTTCCTCAGGTAGCGAGGGTTGGTAGACACTATGCTCTGAACGCGTTCTGCAGCTTTTAGCGCTCTCTACATCCGATGTGCGGAGGGGAAGGTTTTTGGAGTGGCCTTAGATTTCACTCTTGCTGCGTACGTCTAAGTAAGTATATTGTCGAATCATGCTGAGGTTATGGCATGCTTTGCTTTCTTTGTGATCAGGCAATCTTGGTTTATCAGTGATAGTTTTCTTAATTCTTTCATTTACAGAACTCGAGTAATTCAGTTTTGATTTAGTATTTGCATTCTCATTCTGGTTATGATTTTGTGTCCAGTTTTCGCAAGTTACAATTCACGTGTGTGGCCTTCGGCCTTTGTGTAAACTTATTATGTTTGAATTTCCTTGCTGTTTTTTAACTAACGTTTTGGCATCGTGTCTGTGTCCGTGAGTATCCTAAGCATTTCTCAGATTTTCTGGTTTGGTTCCATTTTTCCTGTCTTGGTATGACCGATTGCACCATGTGCTTTCATAACGGTCTTTGCTTCGGCCTTCAGCCATGCTTTTACTGATACTAGCTTTCTTCTATATGAATTCTCATGCATGCTTTACTTGCTTATTCTAAATTAATTTCCTTTTGTAAATCTATGTAATTCACCTTAGTTTAACACCATGCAGTACTTACGGATAGTATGCCACTGCCTCCCTGCACATGAGTTCATTTGGTGCATAGTGTTATTTCAATTTGTACTTCAAGACAACTCTCATATCGTCAAAACGCCGCCAACGCTTTGTTTCGCCGCTACTATCAAGTGTTGCTGCATAAGTAATGTGTCGCAAGCATTATGCGTGTGTCTGTGAGTGAATGAATGTGCTTTGCTTTATCCACTGTGTATTTACAAATTTCCTTCCACGTTACCTCTAGATTCATAAAGGGCAGAAACAATTTTATTACGGGCAGTAACTTTATGATTTAATTCCCTCTAATACAAGGTGTGTGCTTTATTGTGCTTAATGTGGTCTCCCCACATTTATTTGCTTGTTCATTTTATTGAATAGATAATGATTTATAGTATCAAACCTTTGCTTTATAATTTCATTATCCCTGCCCCATATTTGTTTATCTATTCCTTTTTTTTAACATTAATTTTGTGTGTGTTTAAACGTTGGCTGCTCCCTTATGGAGTGGGCAGTTAGATAAATTTCCGTTGCACAAGTACTGTGGCCACTCGTAAAGTAATTTAGAGCAGCAGTGAACGTTTTAACTTTCATTTGCAGATCTCTACTGCATGATATCTTACTTAGAAAACTTAACAAGCTACTTTCAACGGAAACAGTTGTCAACACTGAACAACATTACTTTAATGACTTTTAATCACGACTAGAGCAACCTACTTGTTTAAAGCCCCTTTTAAACGATAAACGGAAGTGGACAAGATAGGTAATAGTGTACTGATGCGCTCCTAGCGTATAAGATCTTGCAGCAGCGTGTTTAGGCGATATACGTAAACAGAGAGTAAACGCTACTAGCGAATGTGTCGCGAGTCTGTTTTGTTGAAGTTTTACGGGGTTGCACTCCAGCAGTACTTTTTCTGGAAATGAATTCAATACCGACTGCGTTTGCACTGGCTTTCATTGCTAGGAGGTAGATGGATGCGACCGTAGCTTCAGAGAGGAAGAAAACCGCGATCCATGCAGCTTAGTAGTCAGAGAATTAATGTCGGAGGATTCAAATGAATTCCGGAATTATAACTAATTTTTCCTTCCTGGCATGCTGTAACAACGTAAAGAAATGCAATGCTGTAATAACTTCGAGCTTTATTAACGAATATTTGCGTGTTTCTGTGACTGTGAGCGAAAAATTACGTACTTTATTATGATACAGGCCATTCCAAACATAAAAAAGAAGTGGATCTTCGTTAAACGCCTCTATTAAAAGCGTGATAAGAGCTTTGTTCCATTCCACAACTACAACATCAGTAGTAGTCAAACTTCCTAGCAGATTAAAATTTGGTGCCGGAACTGGGATTCGAACCTGGGACTTTGGCCTCTAGTGGCCAAGCGCTCTACTGCACTGCAAAGTAAAAGTTTCATTCTGGAAACATACCTTAGGCTGTGGCTACGCCATGTCTCCACCATATCCTTTCTTCTAGGAGTGCTTGTCCTGCAAGTTGTAACACCACATCATGATCTTCTCAGTAGAATCACCATTTTTCATCATTTTGTAATTTTCATTTTTTTAAGAGGCAGAGATTTCGCATTTTTCAAATTTTTAGTAAATTCAAACTATATCAATGTAGTTCGTAACAGTAATGTCCAGGGAATAACAGGGTCAAAATACCTCGTATTTCAGAGGTCATTTGTTAGATTGCTATTATAAACAGTACCCACAGTTAAGTTACTCGCTCTTTTCGTGCTTAGGTTCCTCTGAATTCAGATCTCTCTGAACTAGCTCGCAGTGATTAGTGCGTTTCTGTAATTAGTTTCGAAGTATTAGACGGGGATCATTTCAAGATAGAAAAGGATCCTATAAATTAATATATAAAAAAACTTTAGTATCGAAATCATACGCTATTGCGTTGCAAGATCTTTGGACATTTGATCGGGATAGATTAGGAAGGAAGAATTAGAAACTTCTGCCTCCCGTTAATAGACTGATTCATATTAGTGATATTTGAACTTGAACTTATTTTGCGGGGTTTTCTTTTTTATTTGATTTCTTGTAATTGTGTTAATTTTAGAATATAGAATCAGTGAAACTTTAAAAAGAGTGTCGAATAGTTATTCAAGTATTTAGATTCCTGATATAGTCCATGATTAATATAAAAGTGAACCTGTGATAATATCTTTGACTTTCGTAAGAAATCATTTAATATGTGTGTAGAAAATATTTTAACAGTTTCGGTTAGGAGGGACTTTGAATAAAATCTTACTAAAGAATAATTCAAGGGACAGTTTGATAGGAAAGGATCAGGCATAAATAACATATTTTGTGACTGGCTTGAAACTGTCTAAACTCCGGGACTTAATTATTCAAAATTTCAGTTTATTAAATATCAGCCCCTGAGAGACAGAATTTCATGTTAAAACATTGCAGAAAGGCTTTAAGTTTCAATAGATGCACAGGACCAATATTTATGGTGTAAAAACCAAGAAAGATATAAATCTTGTTCATTACGAAAGAAGTACCAGGCCTACCAATCTAAATTTCAAACTGGATTGACAAATAAAATTTAGAACCCGTCCATTCTCTACGAACTGTGAAAGCCAAGCCGAAATCTACGACTTATAAACTGTTGCCTTACAAAACATAAGCCACTACAAGCTTTACAAGTCACAAATCGGCCTAGAACGTGGAAACAAGTCGTCACAACCTGAAGCCAAATGCGACAACAATACAAGCCAAGTTACAAAGTTCCGCAGGAGCACGTCTGTGAAGTTTGGGAAGTAGGAGGCGAAGTATTGCCAGAAGAAAGGTTGTGAGGACGGACCGTGAAGCGTGCCGGATAGCTCAGTTTGCAGAGCGCTTGCTCGCGAAAGGCAAAGATCCCAGATTCGAATACCGTTTCGGGCACACAATTTTAATTTGCCGGGAAGTTTCATATTAGTGAACATTCCGCTAGAGAGTGAAAGTTTCATTCTGTCAGTAGTAGTGATTTTACAGAAGCACTTCATTAAATAATTACGAAATTTACAATGGTTTAACAACTCCTTTGAACATATTTAAGGAAAATACAATAGAGTCAATTGCTCAGACAGTTCTTTGCGACGATGAAGCGACCAGAAACTATGACGAAAGTCAAAATACACATAACTAGCAAGCAAAGGCAAACTGATCGGAGTCGTGTCTGCAGCAGGCAGCTACTAGCTCGCGCATGCGCAGTGAACCCACTAGTGCCGGATTAGGACTGGCTAACGCGATCATACTAGTGAACCTGTTCAAACGTCAGACGGCCACCATTAACACAACTTATTATCACTCTAGCACAAGTTTGTGCATCGTTTCAAAATGGCTTAAGTTTGTTAGATGTTAGATGATTCGCCAAGTTGACGGTTTATTTTCGTGAAAAGAATTGCAACCAGCTGCCTTTTTTTATGTTTTTATTTAATCCAGAACTGGTTTTCGAGCCACTGCAGGCTCATCTTCAGGAACATTTATCTTCCACTAAGTGTAGGTTATGCTGTCATGTTGGTTCTGGTGACATAACTGAACTTTAGTAAGCGAGAACAGATTAAACCGTAATTAAACGGATTGTAATTTTATGTACTTACTGTGTTCGTATTGTAGGTGTACATGTAACCAAGTTGTGCATTGGGTACTGACGTTTTTTAACACATGAGAGCATTTTTGCTACATTTAGCGTTACACATTACAAAATGTAAACACTGAATGTGGTGCAAAGAGGATGGCTGTGGTAGATGTTGCACTTCAGTAATTAATGTTCTTTGCTTTGAGACAGACACATTCTCAGACATCAAGGAATCGTGAATTTAGCATTGGAGGGAAGTGTTTGGGGTAAAAACCGCAGAGGAAGACTAAGAGATGGATACAGTAAGCAGATTCAGACAATATAGGTTGTCGTTCTTACGTGGAGTTGAAGAAGCTTGCTCAGGATAGGGTATTGTTGAGAGCTGCATCAAACCAGTCTCCGTACTAAAGAACAAAGTTCAGTTATGTCACCAGAACCAACATAACAGCATAACCTACACTTAGTGGGAGATAAATGTTCCTGCAAAGTATCCACTGATGATGAGCCTGCAGAGGCTCGAAAACTAGTTCTGGATTAAATACAAAACATCCAAAAAGGTAGCTGGTTTTCACGAAAATAAACCGTGAATTTACGCTACAGCTGCAGTTCGTGTCCAACGTGGATATCTTGAGATTCGCCAAGTGTACGAAACGTGTTTTTGTTCATTACAGGAATAACTGAAACGGAGACTGTTTTTAATCCTGGAATACAGAAATCAATGTTGCTGTCATCAAGCCGGAATAGAGTGGAGCAACGTTTATATGATTATGAAACACTTAAAAACTGCACAAAACCGAAGTAAAAAAAATCGTCATTTGAAGGGTTGAGTTTGTAACACAACTCAAACATGCGCATGGGCAGATCGGCGCGTTTAAAATACGTGCGCTGTGAGCGAATGTGCTTGGATCATTTTGCGACGGACGGCGGAAGTACGGACGGTCGCGACCGCTGGACCGGAGACACTGGCTGGCCGTTCCCCGCTACCAGTGACGTCACAGACGCCCCGCGGTTGTACATGGAGAGCTAATGATCTAACAATATGTGCGAGGTATATCCAGTAATGCAAATATGAGCTAGTAGTTAAAGATCCGCTCGGGAGTAGTCACATGGTCCAAGGCATCAGGATGCATACTGAGCGGCCGCTACCGCCGGAGGTTCGAGTCTTCCCTCGGGCATATGTGTGTGTGTGTGTGTGTGTGTGTGTTGTCTTTACTATACGTTTAAGTAGTTCGTAAGTCTACGGACGGATGTAAATAGTAGTTTGGTCCAATATGTTTACAAATAAATATTACATAAATGTTAAAAGTACAACGAGAATTTACAATGCTCGCCCTTGCAATTTCGTACGAATTTTATTCCCGCCAAACAATGAACCTAGAAATTCTACTTCTAAATCTACATGGGATACTCTGCAAATCACATTTAAGTGCCTGGCACTCCCATTCCATTCTCGAAAAGCGCGCGGGAAGAAAGAACATCTGATCTCTCTCTTCGAGCTCTGATTTCTCGTAATTCATTCTGAAGAACTTTTTTACCTATGTAAGTAGCAGTCAACTATATATTTTCGCATTCGGAGGAGAATGTTGTCGATTGGAGTTTCGCACGTGTCCCACGCCGCAGCGATAAGCGCTTTTGCTGTAATGATTCCCATTCCAGATCCTGCATCATTTCTGTAACGCTGTCTCCCCTGTATCGTGACAATACGAAACGAGCTGCCCTTCTTTGAACGTCTTTAGATGTCCTTTATCAAACCCACCTGATAAGGATCCCACACTGGGCAGCAATACTCCAAAACACGACGGTCAAGCGTAGTGTATGCAGTTTCTTTAGTAGTTCTTGTGCATTATTGTTATGTAAGTTTCCGATATAGAATTTTGGAACATAGCTAAGAGTGCAAATAAGACTTTGATTAAACGACTGTATAAAAAGTTGTAAGTGTGAACTGGTGATAGTTTGAGATGATTGGCGCGCTCTTTGGAAGACGGGAGTTATGTTTTGGAGACAGTTTTTTGGAGAGCGTCACAGAGGCCCTATAAGGTCGGACACCGCGTCAGAGGTCATCTTTGGTGCAAATTTCGTTCCAGAAGGTTTAAGAAGAAATTATTGGACGAAGTATGTGCCGTAACAGTACCGTAGGAGGAAGCTAGCTTGACAGAATCTGACATTGTAGGTTAGAGGCAATCTGCAAACTGTCAAAATGAAAAAGCCAAGATCGCAATATTTACTGACGACCGGCTATATCAAAATCATCTGGTCGTATAACTATTACAATGTCGTCATATTTCTTTATAAATGGTGGTCAAACAGAAGGTACAATATTGCTCTTAGTCGAAATATAAAATACACAAGTTATATTATGGACTGCTTATTATTATTATTATCATTATTTATTATTATTACTGTTATTATTATTTGCGTACATTCCCCTAAAGGAAAGACCTAAAAACACAAAAATCTAGCTCTTATTCCCGTCTTTTTTGTTCTTTTTATCTTCCCAAAGACCTTTCACTCTTTCATTTTGTGTTTCCTTTTCTTCAACTGTCCATTTTCGTCTGTTGTTTTTGGGTTATGATTTAAAGTCAACTTTTAGTTTCTTTAATTTTTTTCTACAGGTTTGCGGAGATCCAGCATGTCTTTATGTTTTATATTTAATGTTTTCAGGTCTTCTGTGGCTTCTTTGTACCAAGATGTGCCCAGTTTCGATATAGAAGTTATGTTGAATATTCATTTAGTTAGTCTGATATTATTCATTCTGACGATAAGCGTGAAAAATTTGCTCTGCGTTTTGTGAGGTGTGTCGTAATTGTTTCAGAGTGTCTGTATAGTTCTTCTGTGGGCCTTTATTGCCAGATATTTTCTCTAAAAACTGCACCGTGGATTTTTCTCAGAATTTCCCTTTCTTGTTTTTCAATCTCCTTGATTTTCGCCGTTGCTTTGGAGCTCGTGGTTCCCGATGCGTAGATAGCTTCCGGTAGAACTATTGTGTTGTACTGTGCTGTCCACGACAGCAGAACTACAAATATTCACTTATGATATTTGTTATTGATAACTACAACACTATTCAGGATTAAATCTAACTTTGGCCCAACCACTCCTTTTATTCAGTAGATGAATTTTTAAATATAAATATAAGTGAGTAATTTTACAAAAAGAAAATGGAAAAAAATCAGAAATTAACATGTAGAAATCCCTTTTATTAATCTGACATGTTCCACGTGGTCTACATGATACAAGTATTAATTTATTATTATGTAATCATAGTTCTAACCCTTGTACTCGTTTATATTCTGCAGGCAATCAAAGGGCTTTACATAGACTGTCAGGCAGCATTTAGAGTAGATGGCAATTTAAGCTCATGTTTCAGGGTAGTTTCAGGGGTAAGACAAGGCTGTAATCTGTCACCACTGTTGTTCATACTATTATGGATCATATGTTGAAAACAGTAGACTTGCAGGGGGAAAGTAGGTGAAAACAAAATAAGCAGTCTCGCATATGCGGATGACTTAGTTGTAATAGCCGATTCGATTGAAAGGTTGCAAACTAATATTTCAATGGTCGATCAGAGGTGCAAGGATTATGATATGAAGATCAGCGTCTCCAAAACAAAAGTAATGTCTGTGGGAAAGAGATTTAAGCAGATTGAGTGCCAAATAGGAGGAATAAAGTTAGAACAGGTAGACAGTTTCAAGTACCTGGATGTATTTTCTCACAGGATGGCAACATATTGAAAGAACTGGAATCGAGGTGCAGCAAAGCTAATGCAGTGAGTGCTCAGCTAAGATCTACTCTCTTCTGCAAGAAGGAAGTAAGTACCAAGACCACTTTGAAGTCTCTGCGGGTTCTCTGCCGGATAATAAAATCAAACTGATTCAATATTTCGACGGAACAGCTGTCCGCCATCTTCAGGAGTCCCGCTGAATACTGGGACTGGGCAGCAGCAGTTTCCTGAAGATGGCGGACAGCTGTTCCGTCGAAATATTGAATCAGTTTCATTTTATTATCCGGCAGAGAACCCGCAGAGACTTCGAAAGTTTGTCACGCCGGGAAAGCCTACAAAGTTACTACAAGTACCAAGACTAAGTTAGCAATGCGCCACTCTATCTTTCGACCAACTTTGATATATGGGAGTGAAAGTTGAGTGGATACAGGTTACCTTATTCATAAGATAGAAGTTACAGATATGAAAGTAGCAAGAATGATAGCAGGTACTAATAGATGGGAACAATGGCAGGAGGGTGTCCATAATGAGGAAATCAAAGAAAAACTGGGAATGAACACCATAGATGAAGCTGTTAGAGCGAACAGACTGAGATCGTGGGTTATTGTTACACGCATGGGAGAAGCAAGGTTACCTAAGAGTGGAGGGTAAGAGGAGTCGAGGTAGACCAAGAAGAAAGTACTTAGATTCGGTGCAGAATGATTTCGAAGTAAAAGGTATAACATCAGACAGGCCATCAATGTTTGCATTGAATAGGGGATCATGGAGGAATTTTATTAGAGGTACTATGCTCCAGACTGAACGCTGAAAGACATGATCAGTCTCTAATGATGACGATGATGATTTTTTAAGGAAAAAAAAGAGCCGTTGTGGGCAGGCTGGCAGCTGCTTGATACACTGCCCTTCAGTCAGGCGTACATTGGTTTCTGACAATTTGATAATTGTTTATAAAAAGGAGAAAATAAATGCTGATTTTTAAAATACAAGGAGATAAAAGTACACAAATGAGCTGATAAAAAAAAGTAGAATAAAATGATGACTAGGACAGACAGTGGTTAAAACACATAGCAACACTTTGTTTTGCCTGTTCAGCAGTTGCTCAAGTTTTAAAGTATACAACACAACAATGGATGGAGCACAATTAAAACCCCACAGGGAATAAAGGAGGCAGGGGAAGTGTGGGGAGGGGGTGGGAAAGGGAGGGGAGTGGGATGGGGCAGAGAAGGTGGGCGGTAGGGTGTAATGACTCCTGGCACAGACAAAAATATACAGACGGGAGACCTCCGTAAGATCCCGGTCACACACTCAGGGGTACGGGGAGGGAGGGTTACCAGCACTTCCGTAAGATGCCCCATGATGGCGCTGCGGTCAGAAGCAGCTCTTTAAACTGGCCACAGCAGACGGCAGGTAGCGGCTGTCCCCACCACCACCTCCCCTCAAACGCCAGCAATCCAGACAAAGCCGTGGCCGCGTGGCAGGCGGCACAAGCTCTCCCCTCCACACTACCCTCTGACGTGCGAGAGGTACCCTCAGAAGCGCCTGTAGAGTGGTCTACTGGTACTAAACCAGGGAACCGCCTGACATCTGCTGGCATCTTACGGAACTACGAGGAGAGCGTATGACTGAGGTTTAGGGTGGGCTTCTTCTCTGTATATGTTACTCTGTGCTCCTGGGGTAGGGAAAGAAGGGGAGAGCCAAGCTTGGAAGGGAGAGAAGGGGGAGGGAGAGGGGGCGTTCATATACTGGGAAGAACTAAGGTTTGTAGGAAGGGACAGAGGGCGTTATTCGGGAGTTGATGTTGTCCGAAGGTACCCTCGGAGAGGTTTTGGAGAGTGTGGAGGTGGAGAGAGGGAGGGAAATCTGGTAATGGCATGGCAATAGGGATGCAGTAGGAGTTGGGAGACAAGTGGGTGATGGGATTGTAGCTTATGGGACACGTATAGGTTGCAGATGTGTTCAAGGAATTTGAGTAGTTGGGGGAAAGGAATGGGTCATATAGGATCCATATGGGGGGAAGGGTCGGATATGGTAGGTGAGGTGGAGGGTGTGGCACTCCAGGATCTGAAGGGACAGTGGTTGGGGGTGCAGAAACCCAACCTGGGTGGAAGCAGCAAAAGATGGTGGCAGGGTTGAGTCCCCAAGTCCAGCCATGTAGGGGCTTGAGCAGATTAAGATGGGAGAGGGTTTTTTGACTGACAGTCTGAACGTGGGGTTTCCAGGAAAGGGAGTTCAAAAATGTTCAAATGTTTGTTAAGCTTATGGGACTTAACTATGGGGTCATCAGTCCCTTTTAAGCTTATGGGACTTAACTATGGGGTCATCAGTCCCTAAACTTACAAACTACTTATGAACTACCTTATACTAAGGACGGCACAAATATCCATGCCCGAGGGGGGATTCGAACCCCCAACCGTAGTGGCCGTGCAGACCGTGACTGGAGCGCCTCAGTCCCCTCGGCCACCGTGGCCGGCGGAAAGGGAGTGGTCGGGGGTAAGGTCAAGGTACTTAAAGCTTTTAGTTTGAGGGATGGGGCGATCATGGAGTGTAAGGTATAGGTCTCGGTGGCGGAAGGAGGGGAGGTGTGACCTATGATGATGGCGTGGGATTTGGTGAGGTTGACGGTGAGGAGCCACTTGTTGCACCAGATGGCGAACACGTCAAAGCTGCGCCACCTCAGGAAGACTTATTCTGCACCTAGACGAAGGAAGAGAACCAAACGTTGAGCACTTTTCTTATGTATGTATGGCTGAGTCAGCAAGTTGGAATGCGGGCATGTGACGTCAGAAATCGCCGCGAGTAGAAGCGCAGAGCGCAGCTGACTGACAATTGTAATTAGCGGAGCTTTTACCGCGAATGTAAAGCGGTGGCCATAGTGGAGCACACGAGAGGGCGCACGTGCAAGGGGGGGCGGGGGGGGCGTGGGGGGGGGCGGCGGGGGGTCGGGGGTTTGAACCGCACGCACGTGCCCTGCGGAACAAAGCCGCCAGATCGGGGACGCAGATAGCAGCGGGCCCGGCACACACAGAGGCATCTAGCGGCTACACGCCCACACCACTCGTGCAGCGTTATTCATATCGCTTTTCACGTTATCAGCGCGGAATGAGTCTGCCGTCCTATCAAATGCGCTGACGGTATAATGGACGCGAATCAATTAAAAGTTGACGACCTCTCCTAATAACGTGATTGTATCTACCCGTGGTACCAATTTATTTTCGTCATTCCATTAACGAGAAAGAAAATTAGGTAATCTCATCCGGAAGTGTGGGTCACCGAAATTGACTGTAATGGAGCGGCACTTTTATCCCAGTTCTGCTTTTAATGAACGAAGCATTTGACATTGGAAGCCTTACATTTTATCAATACATTTATTAACAGGGCTGATGCAATGTTTAGCTTTTACGAAGAAGCTAAATTATCGTACTTACCAGCTACTTCTCATTGTGGTGCAGTACAAATGTAATGGAAGACAAACGCAGCACTTTAACAAAGTATGCAATAACTATGCTAGTTCTCCGGATAAAATATTCATTCAGTTTTTTCCGTCGGCCAGAGTAGCTCTTTCGAAGTCATGAATGAAGCTTTCCGATATTATCTCTTCCGAGAAGAATGTCATCGTTCCCTTAATCTATTACGAGATTTGTAATTCAATTCATGAACGATGGCAGTTCGTCATGTTGAGGCATAGCCTGGGATAGCAGTGTGGCCAGTTCCAAACAGAAAACACACTCACGTATTTTACATCGAGTGACAAAAGTCATGGCCGGCCGCGGTGGCCGAGGGGACTGCGGCGCGTCAGTCACGGTCTGCACGGCCACTACGGTCGGGGGTTCGAATCCCCCCTCGGGCAAGGATACTTATGTCGTCCTTAGTGTTAGCTAGTTCATAAGTAGTTTGTAAGTTTAGGGACTGATGATCCCCTAGTTAAGTCCCATAAGCTCTACAAACATTTGAACATTTTTGAACAAAAGTCATGGAATACCTTCCATTGTGAGAAAAAAGATGGCTTGCGATTTTCATAAAACAGCCAAACACATGGCAAGTACACCGGACGAAATATTAGTTCCTTGACACACCGCGCTGGTGTAGAAAGACACAAAGCGCTGGTGTAATATGCAACAAATTTAATCACAAGGTGGTTTCATTTATTATGGTTTCTAGGTTCAAATCAGGGTCGTAGACAACCGGCAGTGGATAAGTATGGGGAGCAAAAATCCACGAATAGAGCAATAGGTTCTCTTAGAAAAGCTGTATATACATACATAACGTGCTATTCTACATTGATGAAGATGCAAAGTTAGTTTATTTTGCTGATGATTCAAATATAGTAATCACATCCAAAAAAACAAGAACTAAGTGATGTAATCGTAATTTTTTTTTCACAAAATCATTAAATGGTTCTCTGCAAACGGACTCTCATTAAATTTTGATATAACACAGTATATACAGTTCTGCACAGTAAATGGCACAACGCCACTAATAATTATAGACTTTGAACAGAAGCCTGTAACTAAGGTAGAATATTCAAAAGTTTTTGATGTGTGCATTGATGAGAGATTAAACTGGAAGAAACACATAGACGGTCTGCTGAAACGTTTGAGGTCAGCAACGTATGCTGTTAGGGTTATTGCAAATTTTGGCGATAAGAATCTCAGTAAATTAGCTTACTATGCCTAATTTCATTCACTGCTTTCGTATGGCATCATATTCTGGGGTAATTCATCATTGAGTAAAAAGGTATTCATTGCACAAAAGCGTGTAATCAGAATAAGTGCTGGAGCCCACCCACAATCATCCTGCAGATATCTAATTAAGGATTTAGGTGTCCTCACTGTATATATATTCACTTATGAAATTTATTGTTAACAATCCAACCCAGTTAACAATCCAACCCAGTCACAGCTATAACACCAGGAGAAAGGACGATCTTCACTATATAGGGCTAAATCTGAGTTTGGCACCGAAAGCGGTAAGTTATGCTGCCACAAAACTCTTTGCTCACCTACCAAGCAACATCAGAAGCCTGACAGAAAGCCAACTAGCATTTAAAAATAAATTAAAAGAATTTCTGAATGACAACTCCTTCTACTCACTGGATGAGGTTCTAGATATAAATTAATAAACCTAAAAATAAATAAATAAATAAATAAAGAGGAAAGTGTTGTGTAATATTTTTTATAATGTAACGTCTTGTACAGACACCCTTCACTAACCTGACACATTCCACATCATTATGAAGTTTCGTATTTATGATATATGGAACAAGTATTAATCTATTCTAATCTGACTTACGAAGTTTACCGTACATGTGAAAATACATTTATTGTTTTATAATACGATACTTGATTGGTTCGGCTGACCATATCTTCAGACACAAAAAGCAGGATCTACCGGTTGTGCAACATAATGGTGCCAAATTTACCTCAGTGTTTTGTCTGCTGTTAGTATTTGATTAACGAAGCATACAAGAAGTTAATAGTCATCCACTGAACAAACTATTACTATAAATATGGTAAAACAAATGACAATGTTGAAATACAATGATCTGGGCATGGTGAAACATAATCAAGTATATTTTTCTCTTCAATGAAATACTATATAACTTTTTTTTAGAATTCTCAGAAATCTATCACAGAACTCTTACATACTTGTATCCATTCTGGAAGTGTGGAACCTGCGACTGTGTTGATTAGAGAAATCAGAAAATAACAGCAACCAGTCACTTTTCGTAAGTATTTATTACCACAACTGCCTGGCAGTTCATCATCAGGCGGTGTACATGCTTTATATGTTGCTTACAACATTGTGAAACACGTTTGGAGTTGGTTCACATTGCTGATTGATGGTATGTGATTTTTCAAGCATTTTAGTGCTCAATAGATGCTCACATAACAGAACACTCGCTTTCCACATGTTAGATGTTTGTAAAACATGTGCACAGTATGTTACTAACACTACATCAAAGGAACGAAATAAAAGTCACAAACTAATTTATTAAAGATGGGTTAAAATATCATATTGTTGAAAAAATTGTAGACTTAACTCTTTGCCTGTCTGTTACAAATAAGGAGGTTAGAATCCCCTCGAGTACAAATGCTCTAAAAGAATGAATATTTTCTGTAATGAACAGTATAAATTAGTTTGTGACATTTATTTCGCTCCTTTAATGTAGTGTTAGTAACATACTGTCAAAAATTTTAATTTTTTTCAAAACATTTGTGTCGTCTATTTCTTCCTCAGTCTATTTAACTACAAAATCCAAAGATCTTTTAACATCGAACAGGATTCAGGTGGGCCCAACACAGTACATTCAATTCAGAAAAATCCGATTTCTTTTTAACGCCTACAATAAATGGATAAAAAAATATCGCATTTCCGCATTAACACGCATTTTTCACTTTTGACGTGATAACATCTCCAACGTCATACTACAGCGCACGTACTAATGACTTGCATCGACTTTCAAACCACACAAAGAGCAAGAAAATCGGTTGTGTTATCTGTGTCTTTTGCCAGCAGCCCTTCATCGTAATGTTACTATTGTCAGATATTTTGCTTTTCTGATCGGCGCGAACGACGTTGACGTCTGCGATGATGGCAGACAGCATGCGTGGCGGACGCTACGCTATCAACGAAACTTTCTTTCCTGCGCAAAAAGTCTTGAGTTCAATTTTTCACTAACTGTATAATTACTGATTTCCCTTGAATTGCACGAGAGTCAAATTTCTCCGGATGGTTCGCAGGCTAATAGTGAATTTCAGGATATTTTTTACATTTTCTAACATCGTGGCGGGCCGCAAGATAAGGTTAAGAAACAAGAGTATTCTGCGAAATGCAGGACAACTGGTCACCCTATTGACATAAAATAAATAAGTTTTTCAGTTGCCAAAGGATGACGATTGAAGCGAGGGAACGGAAGTTAGGACAGAGGCAAATTCATTTATAGTTGTACCAAAAGTTGGAGAGTCGTCATTGGAAGTCTCATGTACCTCACACCACCCGTGCGAAGCCGGCCGGTTTGCTAGTGATTATATAAAAGAACAAGCAATTTCATTGATTCTTTTTATTTGTTTAGATTATCGGTCTCGACAGGTTATATATCATCGGGTCCGTTCCTAACATACAGCTCTCATCATATAGGAAACTTAATACAAATGAAGTTTTTCACCAACATATCATTGACATATCACAATAAAAAGGTTTGACATCTTGACACTACATGATTTAGTCACGTCGAAAGACATACCAAAAAATAATTTCCTGACGTGACTACAACCGAATGTATGGCAGTGTGGTTTAAGACGTCATACTACAGAGTAGTTGGCCTTTCCTGCCGGAAGTTAGAGTCCTCCCTCGGGCATGGACGTGTGTGCTGTCCTTAGTGTAAGTTAGTTTAAGTAATTTGTAAGTCCTGGGACTAATGACCACAGCAGTTTCGTCCAATAGGTTTACAAACATTCCAACATTTTGATGCGGCTTAAGCTGCATACACACAGCCTTTAGGAACAATATTTTCATTTCTACACATAATCCACATCCCTCTCAACTTCCTTACGCCATCTTGGAAACAGCGCATGTACACCCGCACGGTAATATTCTGGACCAACACGTTGGAGCCACTGTTTGGCAGCGTGGTGCACAAGGGAGTCATCATCTTCAAACCTTGTTCCACGAAGAGAGTCTTTCAGTTTCCCAAAGAGATGATAGTCACACGGAGCCAGGTCAAGACTGCAAGGCGGGTGTTTCAGTGTTGTCCATCCGAGTTTTGTGATCGCTTCCATGGTTTTTTGACTGACATGTGCCCGAGCATTGTCGTGCAACAACAAAACATCCTGCTTTTGCTGACGTGGTCGAACACGACTCAGTCGAGCTTGAAGTTTCTTCAGTGTCGTCACATATGCATCAGAATTTATGGTGGTTCCACATGGCATGATGTTCACAAGCAAGAGTCATTCGGAATAGAAAAACACCGTAGCCATAACTTTTCAAGAAGGTGTGTTTTTCAATTCCCCCCCCCCCCCTTGTGTGAATTTGCATGATGCCACTCCATTGATTGCCTATTCGTCTCTGATGAAAAATGATGGTGCCATGTTTCATCACCTGTCACAATTCTTCCAAGAAATTTATCTCCACCATTCCCATACTGTTCCAAAAGTTCGCTGCATACTGTTTTCGGAGTTTCTTTGTGAGCCAATGTCAACATCCTGGGAACCCACGTGGCACAAACCTTTATTAACGCCAACACTTTCAGTATTCTGCAAACAGTTCCTTCCTCTATCCTAACGTAGTGTGACAACTCGTCGACTGTGATGCGTCTGTCAGCAGTCACCAATTGGTTGACTCTCTGCGCGTTGTCCGGAATGTGTGCAGTACGAGGCCTGCCGCTGCGAGGACTGCCGTGCCCGCTTTCATCACGCAACCCACCAACTAACTGTACTGCGATCGACAGCATCAACTCCATACACCTTTTCCAACCTCTTCTAGATATTTGCCACTGTCTCGATTATACAGCACAGAAATTCAAAGACAGCACGTTGCTTCTGACGAACGTCAAGTGTAGCATCCATCTTGAAGACATGCTGTGACAGCGCCACTCACGGGAACAGGCTGAACTAAGTTTGAAAACAAGCGGAAAGGATGTATCTACACACTGTAAAACTTTCAAACATGCATAATGAAAAGTGTATTTTTTTTTACATACATGTCAGTATTAGTGTGGATTTGAGAACAACTTCACAGCATTCTCTAAACATGAAAGGAGATTTCGGCAGTATTCTCCCGTGCCTGTTAGCACCAGACTACGGAAATCTCGAATAGCACATCACATTGCTAACGTTATCTTTTTAACGCAACTGAATAAAACAAAACCACAATTGCCTTATGAAGGGTACACGGAAAGAAGGGGCTCATCGACATTTTAGAAAATTTTCAGTAGAAGCATTTGAAGTGTATGCATCTAGAAGGGACTCATCGACATATTAGAAATTTTTCAAATGTTCAAGTGTTTGTAAATCTACCGGACCAAACTGCGTGGTCATCAGTCCGTAGCTTACAAACTACTTAAACCTAGGTAAACTAACCTAAGGACAAGACACACACCCATGCCCCACGGAGGACTCGAACCTCCATGGGGATTAGAAATTTTTCAGGAGAAGCATTTGAAATGTATACATCTGGGAGAGGCTCATCGACATTTTAGAAAATTTTCAGGAGAAGCACTTAAAGTGTATACATCTAGAAGGGGGTCATCGACATTTTAGAAATTTTTCAGGAGAAGCATTTGAAGTGTATACATCTAGAAGAGGCTCATCGACATTTTAGAAATTTTTCAGGAGAAGCATTTGAAGTGTATACATCTAGAAAGGGCTCATCGACATTTTAGAAATTATCCAGGAGAAGAATTTGAAGTGTATGCATCTAAAAGGAGCTCATTGACGTTTTAGAAAATTTTCAGGAGAAGCATTTGAAGTGGATACATCTAAAAGGGGCTCGTCGACATGTCATAAAATAAACATACATCTACTTGTGTGCAATGAGCCCATTTTTTTTCTCTGGAAAATGTCCATGGATCCTTGCTTTCCCTATAAGGGATTTTTTATTTTGTCTTTTTCTGCGCAAGGAACTCATTTTTTCATAATAAGAAAAGTCCTTATCGAAGTACACATTCACAGCGACATGTGGGAGAGAGATCAACATTTTAGATACAATGTCGATGAGCCCCTTCTTTCAACTTTATTGTTTCTATCTTCAATGGCTATTTTTGTACATACTGGTCGTGCATCTGTTCTACTGCATTTGATTCTTTGCTGCTAATTTATACACTTTCCGCCCGTGGGAAAATTCTATACACAGTGCTATGAAATGACCATTTGTTTTGATATTATCCGCAGTGTTCTGGTTGACCAAACATTGTTAAATGCTGAATATGTCTTCGATATTGCTGACATCACATTAAATGAAGAAAAAGAAATTGGAAACGTTATTTGTGTCTTGAGAAAAATGTACATAGTGGCTGTCCTAAAGGAGATGCACAAATCGAACACACGTGGCCGCACGGCATTCCTCTATTCATCGCAAAGATGTCGTAGGCGTTGCTGTGTCACGTTTTCGACATGCACGGAAATGTTTGTCGCGCGAATACGTACGACTACACAGCAAAGCACTGCGCTAAGAGGACGCTTATGTGCGAAGTCTGCTGTATCTCACATTCGTGGATTCGCTATTGAAGGACGGAATGCGAATGTCTATCAGAGACGCTCGCGGCGGGAAACTGATATCACAGCAACAGCTAATAAAACAGCGCAGACCAAACGACTCCTAACCGGTATTGAGCGGTTTCTCGGAAGAGATACGCGCGACCCTTTACCAGTAAGAAGGCAGTGCGAGCTTTTACAGCTCAAGTGATGAAATTGTTACGCAACCAAACCAGGTATTATGTAACCAGTAGCTTTTTTAAAAAGTGCTCCGTCACACAATGCGAGAACATGCGCACATCTTTCTTTCACATAACGACTTACGCACTTTTACGATGTCACCTAACATGTTTATTTGGCTACTGCATTTTCACGTATTAAAATGCTCAAAACAATTAGGGAAGCAGGTGACATACCATACACAATATACATAATTATGGTAACGTGTTTTATTCAGATACTGCCTTAATTCCCTCTGCTTCGTACGCGTAGACTGCATGGTGTGCATTGCTTGTTTCTGCTTCTAAATACAAATTTTCATAGATTTAGTTTTAAAAATGGTTTCCGAATCACGTATATTGATACAACTGGCCAACCCCTATTGCACCATTGATGGCAGAATTCAAAACATCAAGAAACATATTTTTTTTTAAATTCTAACCATAGTTCCAATCCAAATTTTCGCATTTCTAGCATCAAAATAGTTTTAGTATCACCCGTAAAAGTTTTTCCCTTGTTTCACCCGCTTAATGGTTGAATTTCCAAAAATATGTAAACACGTGTTTTTGAAATTCCAATGTTGTTGTTGTTGTGGTCTTCAGTTCGAAGACTGATTTGATGCAGCTCTCCACAGTACCCTATCCTCATCAATCCTCTTCATCTCCACATAAGAACGGCAACTTACATCTGTCTGAATCTGATTACTGTATCCATCTCTTGGTCTTCCTCTGCGGTTTTTACCCCACACACTTCCATCCAACGCTAAATTCATAATTGCTTGATGCCTAAGAATGTGTTCTACCAATCTATCCCTTCTTTTAGTCAAGGTACGCCAGAAATTTCTTTTCTCCCCAATCCTGTTCAGTACCTCCTCATTAGTTACGTGATCCACCCACCGAATCTTCAGCATTATTCTGTAGCACCACATTTCAAAAGACTGAATCATCTTCCTGTCCGCGCTGTTTATCGTCCATGTTTCACACCCATACAAGGCAACACGCCTTCAGAAAGGCTTAAATCAATATTCGATATTAACAAGTTTCTCTTTTTGAAGAACGCTTTTCTACTCATTGCCATTCTGCATTTTATATCCTCTGTACTGCCACTATCATTTGTTGTTTTACTGCCCAAGTAACAAAACTCATCTAACTCCTTTATTGCTTCGATACCTAATCTAATTCCTTCAGCATCACCTGATTTTCTTACACTGCACTCCATTACCCTAGTTTTGCTCTTGTTAATGTTCATCTTATATGCACCTTTCAGCACACTGTCCATTCCGTTCAATTGCTCTTCCAGGTCCTTTGCTGTATCTGACGAATTACTATGTCGTCGGCAAAACGCAATGTTTTTAACTCTTCCTCCTGAACTTTAATTCCTTCTCACAAATTTCTCCTTGCTTTATAACTTGCTCAATGTACAAATTGAACAACATTGGAGAAAGGCTACAACCCTGTCTTAACCCCTTTCCAACCACTGCATCCCTTTTATGCCCTTCAACTCTGACAACCGCTGTCTGGTTTTTGTACAAGTGAATAGCCTTACGCTCCCTATATTTTACTCCAGCTTGCTTCAGAACTTGAAAGTGTTTATTCCAATCAACATTTTCAAAGCCTTCTCCAAATCTACAAAAGCTAGAAATGTAGGTTTGCCTTTCCTTAATCTATCTTCTAAGATAGATCATCATGGGCAGAGCTATTTGGCATATAAACCTGTACTACTGTGGTCGGTGTTGGCTTCGTATCTATCTACCTCGGCAATAAAAATCTAAATCCGAAGTTTTTTTAATTTCTTGCTTCAAAATTGCCTTAATAACAACGTATTTTCAAAACACCGTTCCTCCCCTATTTCACCCCCTGAGGGATGGGAATATCGAAAAATCGCTGATGCCTATCGAGTAAGAAAAACAACGTCTACAAATTTCAAGTTTCTATCGTCTGTACATTCACTTTTCAGTGCCGTTTTCTTTTATGAACGGATCGAGAACGCGAAATTTCTTTCTTACGCTTTGGCATCTCCTTTGATACTTTTACTTTTCAAACTGCAATATGCACTTATTTTTCTTTATTCGTACGCTCCTTGCAGAAAAAAACAACTGAAGACTGTGCATAATGTTTCCTGTATATAACCTCTTTGCTATTGTAGTATCAAAAGTCATCGACGTACATTTGTCTCTCTAATCCAGTTGTCAGTATTTTGATCCTAAGCACTACAGTTGTCTTTCCAGAGTTTGTATTGAGATCATTGGTGTATTCCCAGTGTAGTTATTGCTCGGTTAATGTATGTCTGTGTTTCCCAGTGTTTTATCTTTGAATCTTTTTATCTTTGAGCATCTGTTGATCGTCGTATTGCTCCACATTTTACGGATTTTTGTTCGCCACACACACACACCGCCACACACCGCGACCAAAACACCATACTGCACACCGCGAACCTAAAGGTTGCTCTCATGCATAACCGCCATTGGTCTACAGTGAACAATTGTGGCTACCAAGTGAAATATACGGACACACGTCCCACGTTCAATTTTTATATACCTATATTGATTGGTTACAACTGTAATTTGTGTATGGTACAGAACGATATTTTGCTATCTCAACTCTTTACTTGAGGTTTACTTGGCGTTTACTCAGAGCAAGGCACCATGGGGCTACCATAATACTGAAAAAAAAAATCATACTCGTTGCCCTCCAATATGGATGTGATCACCTCAGACGGCCAGTACAGTTTCACAGCGTCGTGGCATGGACAATATGAGGTTATCAATCAGCTCTCGATGGATATTTGGCCATTCTTCTATGAGTGTAATGTGCAGCTCTGCAAGCGTTGTGCGAGGTGCTAGTCTGGCTGCAATGCGTCTTTCATGTGCATCACAGACATGCTCAATTGGGTTTAAGTCCGGTGAAAATTCTGGTCACTCTATTCGTTCAATTCCCTCAGCTTCAAGCATGTGCAGCTCTGTGAGGAAAAAGGGTAAGGGACAACAAAAGGCCGATGGATCTCGTCTCTATACTTCTGAGCAGTCAAACCACCATCTGAACGACGTAGAGGTCCGTACGTCCGCCAATTCTAACTCCTGGCCACACCATCCGTTCACCACCATGATAGTGTCATGTTTCCTGTACCAAAGCAGGATTGTTCCGCGTTCCACGTTCTCCCCGTATGAGGAAACTACTATTGTTCGCCTGAACATGAAATCTTGACTTATCTGTCAACAGGACACGGTTCCATTCGTTACGAATCCAATCCTGATGTTCCTCCGCCCAGTTCCTGCTGGCTAAACGGTATCGATTTTGGGCTGTTTGTATTCATATTGCACAGCCTGTTGCTGCCTGAAGGGTGCTTTGCAGCTGAGTTGCCTTCAGCCCCCTGCCTCGGCGGAGACAACGGTCATCTGTTGCTGATGTTACCCGTGGACGACCTTGGCCTTGACTTCTTTCAACGGTTCCAGGTCCTGGAAATTACACTGTGTGACACATCAGTAGCTCCAGCCACCTCCCTCTGTGTCTGTCCCGCCTCCAACCTTCCTACGACTCTCTCTGCCTTTAGCTTTGGGTAAGTCACGTTGCATTGCACTAACTGCTCATTACACTATTTGAACCGAACTACTTGTTTAATTCGTTTGGTAGAAACTTTCCGTTATTACCACTATCTCGGTTGCCGTAATGTTGTTGTCTCCACTCTATAGACCGACAGGAAGAGGTCTAGCTATTTAGTTCATTTTGCCGATGACAATACTTTAGAACTAGATATCTCAACTGATCCCCTAGTCGTTTTGAGCAGTATATTTACCTGTCAATTTCTGCCCTCAGTATCTTCTATTTCTGTTCATGTCCTTCTCCCCATCTCCTCCACCCCATCTCCCCCTCCTTTCTCTCTTCAACTGCGAGTTGTCTCTCTCTCTCTCTCTCTCTCTCTCTCTCTCTCTCTCTCTCTCTCTCTCTCTGCATGTGTGTGTACGTGTCTCTCTCTCTCTCTAAAAAAAAGTCTGATCTTCTCTGCGGCGTATAGAATATTCAAAACACTTACGGGGATGGAGCCGGGTGACAATTTCGACGTCCGCCGATATTTCGACTGAAGCACACTCAGTCGTTTACAATGCTTCTGTAGAGAAGGGGGCAATACTGTACATGGCCATGTAATACCTCGTTTTTCAATGACAGAAGGAAAAATACCACATAACGAACGAGTAATAAGCAGCGCCATCACATAACCACAACTGAAAATTTACAGAAGTATCAGAAGTTCACTCATGAATGATTGACGTGACTTTAAATCTGACTCTTTGTTTTTTGTCGAGGTAGAGAGCAGGATTACAGGCAGAATTTAAACAAAAACCCCATCCCTATTTGTGAGGTTTTTCGCTAGATTAATTTTAACTGCTTCCTTAATAACAAAATTTCAGTATTTGGAAGAGGATGACACAATCTCCGTGTCGTTATATTGCGTAGGGTGACCTGACCTGGGTCTACAGTAGCGATAGGTTGTTGTACCACACGGCAGCTCAAAGCTGAGAGCAGAAAGAATTTTTGGGAGAAGCGAGTAATCTACTCTGATCCGCGAAGGCCTACAAGATATTCAGTTGACGACCCAACAGTGAAATCAGATAAGAACAAGTGATTACATTGTGCCATAAAATCTATGGAACGTCGTTTGCGTTATAAAACATTGACTTGTGTAACCAACTCGCTGATGTGTCGAGAGATTATATCAGTTATCAAGGAACAGAGATAAACTAACAACGAGAACAGTAGCTCCACAAGGCAAGGTCGAGAATTTCTTTGTGCCACTCGTATTTCACCGTAGAACCTTAGTTTGACTGCAATGATGTCGTATTACCGGCTGTGAAACGTTAAGTGTTCAGAAAGTAGCTGGTTTTTCTTTCTTTATTTTTGTCATTTGGTATTTCTTTAGTGCATTTACCCGTAAGGTGTCGTTAATCTTACAGTAGATATACGGAATTAAATCCGTTCTACAGGGTGTTGTTGCTGTAGTCTTAAGCCCGGAGACTAGTTTAATACAGCTCTCCACCCTACTCTATCCTGAGCAAACCTCTTCATCTCCTCATTACAACGACACCCCACATCCGTTTGAATCTGCTTACTATATTCGTGTCTTGGTCTCCCTCTGCGATTTTTACCCCCCCCCCCCCCCACACACTTCCCTCCAATGCTAAATTTATGTTTCCTTGATGTCTAAGAATGTGTCCTACCAATAGATTCCTTCTTTTAGTCAAGGCATGCCAAAAACTACTTTTCTTCCCAATTCTGTTCAGTGCCTCTTCATTAGTTATGCGATCTACCCAACTAATCTTTAGCATTCTTCTGTAGCATCACACTTCAAAAACTTCTATCCTCTTCCTGCGACCATCATATGTTATTTTACTTCCCAAGTAACAAAAATCATCTAACACCTTTATTGTTCCGTTGCCTAATGCAATTCCTTCAGCATCGCCTGATTTTCTGACTGCATTTCATTACTATTGTTTTGATCTTGTTAATGTTCATCTTATACGCTTCTTTCAACACACTGTCCATTCCGTTCATTGCTCTTCCTGGTACTTTGCTGTCACTGACCGAATAGCAAAACGCAATGTTTTTATTTCTTCACCCTGAACTCTAATTCCTTCTCCAAATTGCTCTTTACTTTCCTTCACAGCTTGCTCAATGTACAAATTGAACAACCGTTTCCCTTTCATGCCCTTCAGCTCGAATAACAGCGGTTTAGTTGTTGTACAAGTTGTAAATAACCTTCCATTCTCTATATTTTACCCCTGCTGACTTCAGAATTTGAAAGAATGTATTCTAATCAACATTGCCACAATCTTTCTCCAAATCTACAAAATCTAGAAACATGTAGGTATGCCTTTCCTTAATCTGCCTTCTAAGATAAGTCGTAAGGTGAGTATTGCCTCCCGTGTTCCTACATTTCTCCTGAATCCGAACGCAGCAAGCAAGCAATCAAGCTTAAGGTTTAACGTCCCGTCGGCAGTTTAGTCATTAGAGACGGAGCTAACGCTCTGATGGGTAAGTTTGGGAAAGGAAATCGGCCGTGTCTTTTGAAAGGAACTATCCCAGCATTTGCCTGTAGTGATTTAGGGAAATCACGGAAAACCTAAATCTGGATGGCCGGAGGTGGATTTGAACCACCATCCTCCCGAATGCGAGTCCAGTGTGTTACCACTGCGCCACCGCGCTCGGTGAATCCGAACGTCTATCAGACCTTCCATCCTACTGTAAATAATTCGTGTTTAAATTTTGCAACCATGACTTATTACACTGAAGGTTCTGTAATTTTCGCACCTATCTGCGCCTGCTGTCTTTAGAATGGGGATTATTACATTTTTCTTGAAGTCGGAGGGTATTTGGCTTATCTCATACATCTGACGCAACAGGTCAAATAGTTCTGTCATGGCTGATTCTCTCAAAGACTTCAGTATCACTGAGGGAATTTCATTTACTCCAGTGGCCTGCTTCCTCTTCCGTTCCTAAAATATTGTTTGTAAGTTCATTTCTTTTGTAAAGGCCTTCTATATTTTTTTCCACCTTTCATCTTTCTCTTCTTTCCTCAGAACTGGTCTTCCATCTGAGTTCTTGATATTCATATAGCTACATTATCTCCAAATGTATTTTATTTTCTTGTAGTTGGTATCTATTTTCCCGTAGTTATACATCCTTCTACAGACTTGCATTTCCTTCTAGCCACTCCTGCTTAGTCATTCTGCTATTCCTTTCAATCTCATTTCTGTCTGTACTTCATTTTTTCTGTTTCATTTATCTTCTGCTTTCATCGATTAAATTTAGCTTAGCCTATGATATCCAAAGATTTTTCTGTAGGTTTGCCTACCTATTTGGTCCTTTGCTGCCTTGACTATTTCATCTCTCAAAGCTACCCATTCCATTTCTGCTGTTTTATTTCCTCCCGTTTCTGACAATTGTTGCCTAAATCGCCCTGTGAAATTCTCAAGAACCTTAGATTTCTTTAATTTATCCAGGTCCCATTTCGTTACACTCCTACCTTTCTTCAGATTCAGCCAGAGTCTAAATCTGCCCTTGGATATGTCTCACAGTTTGAAACCTCGTTCCGAAATCGATGTTTTACCGTTATAACATCTATCTGGTATTTTCGGTGTCACCTAGTCTCTTCCACGTATACAACCTTCTTTTATGATTCTTGATCAAATGATTACATTATGTTCCGTAGAAAATTCTACCAGGCAGTTTTCTCTTTATTTTCTTTTTTCCCAGTCCATATTCACCTATTTTTTCCTTCTCTTCCTTTTCCTACTGCCGAATTGCAGTCTCCCGTCACAATTAAGTTCTCATGTCCCATAACCGTCTGAATAATTTCCTTGACTTCCTCATACGTTTCTTCGATCTCCTCAACATCGGCAGAGGTAGTGGGCATTTAAACTTGTACTACTGTGGTCGGTGTTGCCTTCGTATTTAGCTTGACTAAGAGAATGCGATCACTGTGCTGCTCATAGTAGTTTACCCGCTTTCCTATTTTCTTATTATTAGACCTATTCCTGCAAAACCCCCAACTGATTTTGTATTTATTATCCTGAACTCGCCTGACCAGAAATCCTGTCCCTCTTCACCGAACTGCACTAACCCTTACTATATCTAACTTCAATCTATCCATTTCACTTTTCAAATTTTCTAATCTCACTACCCGATTAAGGGAGCTAACGTTCCTCAAAAAAAAAAAAAAAAAAAAAAAAAAAAAAAAAAAAAAAAAAAAAAAAAAAAAAACACTACGGGGTCATCAGTCCCTAAACTTACAAATTACTTATGAACTACTTACGAACTAGGACGGCACAAATATCCATGCCCGAGGGGGGATTCGAACCCCCGACCGTAGTAGCCGTGCTGACTGTGACTGGAGCGCCTCAGTCACCTTTTTTTGTATTCTTTAGTCCCCCTTTATTTATTTATTTATTTATTTATTTTTAAATTTATTAGGAGAGGCTACGGCAGGTTTGACTTTTATTCAGTGTAGACAACATAAAGCTTCTTATTGAGTTTTATTATTTTTAATTTATGTTTTTCAAATTTTTTGTAAATGTAATAGTAAATCTGTTCACCGTGCGCACAACCCTTACAGAAACTTAACTGCCTTCTCGCATTTCATAAATAAACACACACGCAGCACGGTGTAGAGTGTTATTCCAATTCCATCGCCGCTCCAGCGCCCGGGTACGTCTTCTCGTACATTAGGATTAGTTGCCGTTTTCATATCTTTCGTTCATTCTTCGTCGATTTAATATTTTAACTTCTCCTACCCGGGACGTTCCAGCTGTGCGGCGGGTTCTGAAACGCACTCCATAAAAATTAGAAAAATACTGTCTATACTTAGGATTATGTACAATCTTTCTGTCGTTCTTCTAAGTAGATCCAAAAGTCTAATACATTCTTCGGGGTATCTCTGAATAAATAGAGCACCAGTTGCGCTCGAATCCATGTTACTGCATTCGTTTTAGTTCGTGGATAGTATGTCCTGTCAGGGAATAACAAGGAACGTGGTCTGATGTCTTGTGGCCCCACTCGAAGAAAGAAAGCTATTATTTGCTGTCCTAAACGCCAGACGTCTGCTGCTGGGCCACATGTTAACCGGTGTTCGTCGTCGTCCAGGACTCGGCACTGGGGGCATAATGGTGAATCCATCAGATGTATAGAGTGGAGTCTAGATCGTGTTGCGTGTTTACCATTAAGTGTCAGGTACCACATGGCACGTGTTTCTGTATCCAAGGAAACGTGGTGTATCGATCGCCATACCACCGGCCAGTCAACAGTTGGATACTTCTTCTCAGTAACATTGCCAGTTCTTGTGGCCGTTAAGATTCGATAGACGTCGCGAGCCGTCGCAGGTCTGCTTTCCGGCAGTGCCATCCGAACGTAACTGTATTCTATAAAAAAGGCACTGATGTGGTGGAGTGACTGTGAGATGTGCTGCACCGCCACCGGTGCTGTTTGTGACCTCGGTGCTAGTTCTTCTATTAATATGCCTGTCAGAGATGTCTGATGTCGTCTCCACAACTTCAACATGGTGCTGATGTATAGTGCCACTGCTCGATCATGAACATGTGCAAGACCTAGACCTCCCCTACCGGGAGGGAGGGTGAGGGTTTCATATCTAACTTTGAAGAGTAGTCCCGCACTGACGAAGCTACCGAACGCAGCCAATATACGCCGCGCTATCACCGTCGGCATTGGAAGGACTTGTGCAAGGTGAGGAATTCGTGACGCCATGTATGTGTTAACATAATTGACACGCTGGATAATGTCCAAGACCGTATAGTATTCCCTCTGACTGCTGTCCGGATTGACTGTAGAAGTCTCTTGTAGTTGTAAGCTGCTGTGTGACGCACGTCGTTGGTAAAGACAACACCTAAGCATTTCAAGGTATCCTTGAGTTGTAAGGGCGCTACATGTTCTTCTGGTACCCCGTCACCGATACTCATGGCCATTGACTTGTCCACATTGATGCGGCTGCCTGTAGCCATTCCATATTTGTTGATCCAAGTTAAAGCCTCTTGCATGTCGTTGTCAGTCCGTACCATGAGCACCAGGTCGTCTGCATACGCTTTACACTTGAATGTGTACCCTCTCATTGTCAACCCTGTCAATCGTTGACGTAGGCCACAGAGTAGTGGTTCAAGGGCTATGGTGTATAAAATTGTCGAAAGTGGACATCCTTGTCTAACCGATCTCGATATGGTGAGGGGTGCTGTCGTCCGTCCGTTGATGAGCACCTTGGAGGAGGCATTATTTAATAGTCGTATCACAACAGTGATAAAGGGCTGTGGAAATCGCATGTGCTTCATGACTGCTGCCAGATAGGTGTGGCTCACTCTGTCGAAGGCCCGATCAGAATCAATCGACTCAAGGGCTCCGCGAAGGCGCAGGTCTTGGCCAATGCGATTACATCGCGATATTCGCCGAGTGCTGTCTGAATGTTGGCATCTCCGCCAAGCGACGTTTGATCGAGTGATATCACTTGGCGCAATATACTTCGGAAGCGCGATGCTAAGAGTCTGGAGAATATTTTAAAGTCACAATTCAGAAGCGTCAATGGTCGGTAGTCCCGTATCCTTGAGCGACCTGATGGCTTATGTATCGGGATGATAAGTCCCTCCACGAAGGACGGTGGTAAGGGCACATCTGGAGACATCAATTCACGGCAAATACTAGTCCATATGGGTGTTATCATACGTCGGAATGCCCGATAAAATTCCAGTGGGAGTCCATCTGGTCCAGGCGATTTATTCACCGCTCCCTTACCAATAGCCTCCACTACTTCTTCTTCAGTTATATCCTCCGTCAGCTGTGCTGCTGACGCCAGGTCAATGGTGCCAAGGATTGTCTGAGAAACTTCGTCAACTATCGCCGTGTCAGAATCCACCGTTGTGTATAGTTGAGTGTAGTATGCGACAAAGGCAGTGCTTATTTCTTGTTGCGTAGTTAGGTGTCTGCCATCTTCAGTGTCCAGTACGTGTATCAGGCCTCTTCTTCGACGCTTACGTTCGTTGATGATATGTTACATGGATGGTTGTTCTCCCATGACTCGGTCGAGTGCCCTTGTCCTGACTGCTACTCCTTCGAGGTGGCTTCTCATGATGGCTATAATCTTGGCCTTGGCTTGTTGTACTGTCGTCTGTCTCTCCGGAGAAGGTGCCTGGTTATTACAGTCACGTAGCACAGTGACGTAAAAGTTCGTCGTTTGCCGTCGCCACGCTGCCTGTTCACGACCGTAGCGAATGAAAGTACGGCGTATCGCTGGTTTGGCACAATCCAGCCACCAACGTAGTGTCGTGGGATACGCCTGGAGACGTCTTAGGCATGATTCCCATGTATCTTCGCACTGCGATAGTCTGGGTTGTCAAGGTGGGCGACGTTCAGTTTCCAAGGACCGCGGCTCCGCCACACCTGCTGTTTCCTGAGAGAGATGGTACATATAAATGCCGTGTGGTCGGTGAAGGCTGCAGGCCACAGTTCTGCATCCACGATATCAGTTCTGAGAGTATTTGTTGCGTAAACTCGATCGAGGCGACTAGCGGAATGACTCGTCATATGGGTGAAGCCTTGACGTAGGCCATGCACATGCTCCCATGTGTCAACCAAATGCATATCACGCACTATCGTCCTTACTTCCGGGCACGTTGTGTATCCAGGAATTTGATATTTCGGGGCAAGTACACAATTAAAGTCACCACCGAGGATGAAACAGTCTTGTCGTCCTTGAAAGAGCGGTGCAATTTCCTCGGAAAAGAAGCGGGAACGATCTCGTCGCTTGTCTGTTACGGATGGTGCGTAAATGTTGATGAGTCTGACACCAAGCACCGTCATCGCTGATCCCCTTGCTGAAGGTAGGTGTAGAACATCCTCAGCTTCTATGCCTTCTCTAAGAAGTATTGCCACGCCGCTGCCTGTTTCGGAGGCATGTGAGATGTAGGCGTCGTACCCGTAGATGATCGGAAAATCTTGAACGTACACCTCTTGAAGTAGGACTATATCGATGTCCGCCGCGATCAGCATCTCCTTCAGTAAGGACATTTTAATGCGTGACCTTATGGTGTTGATATTTATGGAGGCTAGTCGGTATGCTTGGCTTCGTTCCGCCATGTGTGTGTCACACATGGGAGCTTATTTCATCTGATGTTGTACTGACACCTCGTGGGGCATCGTCATATCCGCTGGCGTTAACTGCGTGTCTAACTTTGCAGGGGCGCCGCTGCTGCCCCGTCGCCTGTTGCGGCCGTCATCGGGTCATCTCCAGTGTCCTCTGACCAATCGCTTTGTGAACAGTTCGTCGTCATCTTGGACTTCTCCACCCCTTCCTGTTGTGTTGTCTTTTCCACAGTAGCAGACTGGTAGTGGGCTGCAGGCAGTTCTACGTTGTCATACACTGCAGGTTGCTCGTGGCTTTCCTTTTTATCGGTATGTTGACCTTCTTGATGAGAGGTCACGGTAACCTCTGCGTGGTCACCTCCCCCATCAACTTGTTCACTGTCTCCGGTCGTACGTTGTAAGCAGTCGTCTGACGGGGTGAGTCGCCGTTTCTTGTGTCGTTTTGGAGATCGTTGCTTACGGACATGGGCTTCCGTATGCGAATTGGGTTGTGCATCGCTGTCCTCTTTGCTGACGGGGATGAAGGCGGCTGTTGGCACTACCCTACTGTCGACTTCCATGTTCCGTTCGAGTCTCTCTGGTGGTGAGATCGTTCGCGTCATCTCTGTGGGGAGAGACGCTAACTCTTCCTTGAAGGTGTCTTCGTTCGCTGCCGCTGAACCTTCGGCAGAATGTTCTAGTTGTTGGGTGATGTCATTGTTTGAGTGAACGTTCTTCGTGAACACCTCTGCATATGTGAGAGGGAGGGTCGTGGCCGTAGATGTTGGTACAGGTTCTCCTGTTGGTACCTGAACAATTCTCCGTTGAAGACATTCTGAACGGACATGACCTTCCTTACCACAGCCTGAACATGTTTTTGGTTTGCCATCGTAGATTACTATTGCTCTGCAGCCTCCAATCGTGAGATAAGACGGCACGTGTTTTGTCAGTTCAATCCTTATTTGTCGTACGCCGTTAAGAACAGGGTACGTCGTAAAGGTTGTCCATTTTTCTGCTATGTGGCTTAGCACTCTACCAAAGGGTTGCAGCGCTTTTGTCACAATGTCAGCCGGTACCTCGAAAGGTAGTTCAAAAACTCGGACGGTTCTTAGTCCCAGCCCTGCATGATCAATTGTCACTGCTCCGACATTTCCGTCAGAATGTTTGAATTTTAGTCCGTCTTTGTTCTCTCGCACAATCTTGTCACATACCATGTCGTTGATCAGTTTTACGTAGACCACACTACTTATAATGGAGAAGTGTATTCCAATCATCTCTCGTGGATCAATTTTAATCTCTTCACGGATGAATCTTTCCACTTCGAATGCTTTCGGTCTTGCAAATTCATTATTAAAGCTGATCTTGATTGTAGACTGTCGGTACGAATGAGCCATTCTATGTCTATATGAAGTAACACTCGCGAAGACTACGAGAAGTAAACAACCGCTCACGCGCGAGACACTGCGGCGGGACGTAAACAGTCCGTCCTCACCGCTGCGCTGTCGAAAGCAGACTGTTTTTCAAATTTTCTAATCTCACTACCCGATTAAGGGAGCTAACATTCCTAAAAAAAAAAAAAAAAAAAAAAAAAAAAAAAAAAAAAAAAAAAAAAAAAAAAAATTGTTCAAATGTTTGTTAACTTTATGGGACTTAACTACGGGGTCATCAGTCCCTAAACTTACAAATTACTTATGAACTACTTACGAACTAGGACGGCAAAAATATCCATGCCCGAGGGGGGATTCGAACCCCCGACCGTAGTAGCCGTGCTGACTGGGACTGGAGCTCCTCAGTCACCTCGGCCACCGCGGCCGGCTAACATTCCTCACTCCGATCCGGATGTATCTGAAAATGAATGCAGAAAAGAGAGGACTGGTAGAGTGGGTTATAACAAGCATATTTGACACAACAACGAGCGCACGGGAATAGCCGAGCGGTCTGGAGCCACATGTTGCGAATGGCGCGGTCTCCCGCGTCGGAGATTCGAATCCTCCCTCAGGCATGGATGTTTGTGTTGTCTTTAGTATAAGTTGGTTCATAAGAAGTTTGTAAGTTTAGGGACTGATGACTCCATAGTTAAGTCGAATATGCTTTAGAAACATTTGAACATTTGATTCCACACAACAACCCATGTCCGAATCCCTGAACCACTTAGTGTCGGCGCTAGCCGTCGCTAAATAGCGTCACAGACAAATATACTACTTATCAACTACCTTACACTAAGGACGGCACAAATATCCATGCCAGAGGGGGGATTCGAGCCCCCGACCGTAGTGGCCGTGCAGACCGTGACTGGAGCGCCTCAGTCCCCTCGGCCACCGCGGCCGGCTCCGAGTCCACAGTAGCGGCACTGCAGGGCAACGTGTTCAATGTATTTGTGACACCATCGTACGTCGGGCAGAACGTTTATGACCTTTTTTTTTTTTTTTTTTTTTTTTTTTTGCAAACGCTGTAGTCGGCGTAGTTGCAGATAATCCAGGCGGGATAACACGACGGTTTTCCGCCATTTAGTGGGTCGTGAAGGAGTTGCTTATGGCCGTTCACATGCCTGTTTGACAGGTTTTGCATAGCGACGGCACCTTCGTACACTGCAGAGTCTGGTTCGCACTGCGTCAGTTTGTCATAAAATGGGGACACTCTTCTGTTTGATACTGAGTGGAGCAGACAGTAAATGGAGCGCTATTCTTGGAGGGAAAGGGCAGACATGCACTGTGCCTAAAGGACGGCGGATAAAAATTTCACGCTGTTCAACGTTTGTGCGTTCGGCGGTTTCCGAATTCTCAAGTGCCAGATCCACGCCTATTTAATAGAGGTCTGCATTATGTCCGATTTTTACCGGCGAGTCCCGCTCGCCCCTCTGTCTTTCGGGAGTACGCGGCCGAGCGTCCTCTTTAACCGGTTGCGGGCAACCGATCGCCAGCGCTCGGCCGAGCCTGCCGAACGCTCGGTCGGTCGCCAGTAACCGGCGCACTCAGCGCCAGCGAGCTGCGCTTCGCCCCAATCCTTGAGATCAGAGGCCACCGCTTCACATTAACCACTCACTTATTTCTTTTACAAATGTCTGTCGTTGTTTACTATCAGTTCTATAGAACTGATAGTAATATTACAATTGCATATGTTACATTTATGTTTGTTAATATGATGCAGACTACTGGTGTTTCGTATTTGATCTTGTATTCCAGTAATTGTATCGTTTAAACTGTAATGTCTGTATATAGTATTTTGTTTCGTAGACAAACGGGAACACAGTAGTCTAATCGTGGGCTATGTGTAGCGTATCTCCAAATTCGCCCTCGTATACGTTGTAACATGCGCGTAGTCCGGGGTGGTGGTTTTTGGGGTTCAAACCCCTCCAGAAATGTTGACAAAGCTAACAATAATTGGAATTATTGTGTATCAGGATAAAATCCGGCTACATTTTGCCAAGTCTGGGAAACAGTTAAACGTGCTCCATACCGTCTCGATTTTTCCCCACGTGATTCCATATGTTTTGGAACCCTGAAAAGAGACTTTCATAGCCATAGGTATGTTTCTGGTCAGCATGTGTACATCTGGGTAAAAAACATAGTTCTGTAGCTAACTGCAAACATCTGTGTACGCAGGAATTGACCATCATCTCTCACAGTGGGTTAAATGTATTAACAGTTATGGTGATTACTACTGAAATAATGAACAGTTTTACTATCGGTAATTAAAATTTCAGTCATATATTACAATGTCAGTCAGCAATATTTCTTGATGTTCTTATGTAAACGACTCTAGGTTCTCGTCTAGTCAAAGCGTATCTACACACTTCTTTCTTGTCACTGATTACCTACACGTACCGCCTTTCCGATTACCGTCCGTGTTTCGATCAGAACTTTCCTATCTTCATTAATTAATTTGCCTTGTTCCCAATTTTGTATATATAGCCTGATGACTCTCTAGTATACAGTCCTTTGGAATGAAATGTAACTTATACACTATTGGTGCCGTTTGTGATTTTATTAAGAGTTCACGCTATTACAGTGTTCATTCATTGACAACCCCTCCCGAAATCTTGGCTACGCCTATGCGTTGTAGTACTATTGAATGCAGGATCGGGAAGGAATGACGGAGTTAGGAGTAATATTTTCAAAAGTTTGTTTTTTATCTACTTGGAACGGCAAGTGGTCGTTGGAATCCTGCTCTGCATTTACTTTTGCGGTGTCAAATCATACCTGTTGTGCTTGACTGGCACGAAACTATAATATTACATGTGATACATTGCACAAAACCAGCAGAAGCCTGCTTGACACCACCCACTACAAGTGCAAACTATTTCCAAGCTTCACTTTTCGCCTCCTGTTCCGACATGTCTTTCTTCTTCAGGACTAACGAGCCGCTCCTAATTCTCTTGATAATACTTCTCTTCGTTTCATGAACTGAGCATTTATGCCCCTATAATTCGTTAATCCATAACGCTATGTGCGTTTCTCAAGCCAGGTCGGTTTCTAATGCGATTCCGCAGTGTTGAGCGCGCGGCGGTCGCGCTGTCACCGGCCGAGACTACGAGCGCGCTCGAGCGCCCGGCAGCGCTCGACACTTCCGCCGGTAACCGAGAGGCGGAGGGCGACCGGCCACACGGGGCATCAGACGGCCGCAGCCGTGTCACAGCGTGGGCCTGCCCCAGCCGTCGAGCAGCGGCACGAAATGGGAAAGGCTCGAGCGGTTGTTTTCATCGAAATGCAGAGCTCTACTATTTAATGCCATCCAGAAGGGAGACTAGTTCACGAGGTAAATTTACCCTTGTCACTTTCTCGTAATGGTAGATGTGACTTTATAAGGCCTACTTCGAAACCCGTAGTATTCATTTTGTGTTAAAGTTGCGAAGGCCTGACGGACGCGGTCGTCGACGTACCGTGCTTACACCAGGGTTTGAAGAGGAAGCGTTAGCAATGCTGGAAAGCACACCCTCAACGAGCTCACGGTGTGGTGCACGAGAAATGGGTGGCAGCCAATCCACAATGTGGCGTGTGTGTTACGAAGATGATTTCCACCCTTCAGCCTTCAGAATGTTCATACCGTTAACCCAGACGATTTTTCACGTTGAATTGAATTCTGCCAGTAGTTTTACAAAACTGTGGCATTCAACCGGAATTTCCGAAATGTGTACTTCTTACAGATAAATCATCTTTTAAACGAGAGTGTATGTTCAACTGCCACAATCAACACGTGTGGGCAAGGGAAAATCTTCACGACGCCTTTGTTCGTGGTCACCAAGATTGTTCCTCTGTCAACATTTAGGCTAGCTTGGTTAGCGATAATCTGGTCAGCCCATATATGTTCCCCCGGCGACTGAAAGCAACCTACCAAACCTTCTTACTAGAAAGTCTGCCAGAGTTATTGGAACATGTTCCGAATGTAATTCCAACACGATGGTGTAACGCCGCACTTTTGACATGCAGTGCGAATGAAACCTTCGGTTGAGAACTGGACATGGTGCAGTTGTACGGTGGCATGGCCTACACATTTCCTCGACATGATGCCCATTGATTTCTTCTTCTAGGGCTACCTAAAAACTGTTGTCTACGAAACTCCCATTGAGACTGCCGAAGAGCTATTATGGACGCCTCCAATGCATTATCCATTTTGCCAGGAGTTTCGAGTCCAGTGCAGCATTGTTGCACGGCGTGCATTCAAGCGGGAGCGCGTTCTTTGGTGTACTTTTTGTAACTGTTGTCAAATAAAGCTTATAACACTTGAAACTGTTTTTTCATTTACCCTGCTGCTACTAATACATTGAAGACGTTGCCCTGCAAACCCGCTACTATGAACTCGGATGGGGTGTTGTGTGCCTACCCTCTTGGCGGCGTGCGACATTATTCAACGACGCCTAGCTCCGTACGCTAGACTTGTGTACATGGGTTGTTACGTGAAATATGCTTGTTATGACCCGCTCTCCCAGCTCTCTCATTTTCTACATTCATTTCAGATACACTCTGTATAAAAATCAAGATATGAAGGAAACAGGGATTGGTTGCCAGAGGCCACTGAATTACATCAAGGGGAAAGTGGAAAATTTGGCCCCCGACCGGGTTTCGCTTCCTTAGGCGCGCTAACTATAATGCTTTTAAGACACATTGGTCAACACCGTTGCCTCCCGTGAGACCTACATTCTCAACTTATAGATACACTGGTGAAGGAGTCATTCGCCTATCATCACCTTAATTACACAGTTATAATGTGTCATGGGTATGATGATCATTGTATCTGGTTATATAAGTGGAACTGACGACGATAATGGAGGACACAGTCGGAAGCTGGGATCTTACACATATTTGAAGCGGCAAGAAAACTGAGAACTTATGATGCACATATGTGTCACGTAGCTCGCTCTCGCGGTTAAGGGCGCCGATTTGGGATGTAAAGGTCTGCCAGACCCAGTTAGAATCGGGACGCGCAGGACACCGTGCCCACGGGTACGGTTCCTGTAGGGGGATGCTTGTCCACTGCTGGTCGAGCTGATCTCTACGAGATTACGAGAGTAACTCGGGCGTCCTATCTTTGATTGTCGTGAGTGCAGTCGTGTTCTCTCGATAATCCATTTTTAGTCCGGGGCAAGTCCCGGAGATAAAATAAAATGGTCCCAATCCCCCGGTTCCGACCAAGGTTTTCGGGAGGTTTTCCTTGGTTGTAAGGCATATGCCGGAACTGGTAAGCCCCTCCCACTTATTCCCAATTGGGATGACCCCTTTGCCCCACTATCAGCTTGTCTGATAATTGGCTGAATAGAACCGCGACTCTTTATGGGCCGGATCTCAAACAGCCCGCTCCACTCCTCGGAGTGGAGAATGAAAAGAATAAGTTTTTTTTTTTTTTTTTTTTTTTTTTTTTTTTTTTTTTTTTTTTTTTTTTTTTAGTTAGAATCCGCCCAACAGATTTGGTTTTTACGCGGTTTTCCACATGCCAGTAAGTAAATACTTGGTTAAGTTCCGCCTCATTTGTATAACTCGCAAACATTTAGAAAACTCTGGGACAATCTTCATCTACATCTACATACGTACTCCGGAATCCACCGTAAGGAGCGTGGCGGAGGGTACACTGTACCGCTACTAGGCAATTCCTTTCCTATTCCACTCCCAAATAGAACGAGGAAAAAAAGAATGCCTATATGCCTCCGTACGAGCCCTAATTTCTCTTACCTTGTCTTTCTGATCACTATGCGAAATGTAAGTAGGAGGCAGCAAGATCGTACTACAGTCAGCTTCAAATTCCGGCCCTCTAAATTTCCTCAACAGAAATTCACGAAAAGAACGTCGTCTTTCCTCCAGCGATCCCTAATTGAGTTCCCGGAGCATTTCCATGACACTCGCACATTGATCGAACCTACCAATAACAAACCTAGCTAATCGCCTCTGAACTGCTTTCATGCCTTTCTTTAAACTGATCTGCTGCAGGTCCCAAACATTGTGCAATACTCAACACCTAGTCGTACAAGCGTTTTATACGCTGTCTCCTTTCAGATGAAGCAAATCTTCCCAAAATTCTTCCAAAAAACCGAAATCGGCTGTCCGCCCTACTCGTAACTGACCCTACATGATCGTTTCATTTCATATCGCTCTACATTGTTACGCCCAGATATTTGAACGACACGACTGCATCAAGAAGCTTACTACTAATGCCATATTCGAACATTATGGGACTGTTTTTCCTACTCATACGCATCACCTTACATTTTTCTGCATTGACGGCTAGCTGCCATTCTTCGCATAATATAATATGTTCCACACTACACAGAGACATTGGGATTCAAATATTTCATCGCAGTATATAATGGGATGGCGATAGGACCCCTTAAATTTACATGCCAAAGAAAATATTGCCCACTCTGCGTCTATGCGAGATTACGGCGCAAAAGGAAAGGAAATGGAAAATACATGTGTCATATCCGAAAGAACAGACAGCACATATCTAAAGTTATGGAGGTAACAAGCGAATGATACCTTCAGCGTAGTTGGGCAGCACTCTCGAACTCTTCAGGGGATCGGCGAAATATCACCGTTAATGAGGATACTGGGTAGGGGCACTAAATCAGTCGTGTGTGGTTGAGACTTTGAGTATCAATGGAAACGTGCTAGGGTAGTCCGTGCAGTTGTGGTGCTCAGTGTGTCCGGATGGCATAGTGGTCAGCGTACGTTACTACTAAGCAGGAGATCTGCGGTCGAATTTCAGTTCGATACAAATGTTTAGCCTTCCTCCTTGATTTCATTCAATGGCCCCTGGCACACAATGTCTTTAACACTTTTGTGTGACTGCAGGATCCAAAAGGTTGTTCTTTCGGACATTTATAAAAATCATCTCCTTTTGTCTGTCCAGCGGATGAACACTCCCCAGTGCGTAACCAGACGGCCTTGGCCGCCTCCTGAGTCAGCGCTGGGTGTATGAGCTAGAGCAGTGACAGCCTTGAGAACTCGCCTCCGATGACATTTACTCACGTTCTAGCGGCAAGCGGAAGTACAATCTCCGATGCTACCCGAGCACAGTACCCGAAGGCCACTCTTTTGCAATCGGACTGCGAGCTACGAACCGTCTGTCACTCCCATCGTGCTTGCACACTAGCAGCTTAAGGAAACTGTTCGTCTTCCTGAAACCGTAGCCTTTAGTGAGCTCACGAGAGCGTTTCACGCCTTTGTTCGACTCTCCACGTCTACGGTCTAACTTACAGGTCATACAGACAGAGACTCATTTTGGGAAACTGAGCGCGACAACAGTTAATGTCCTGGTCGTCTTGCTCCAGTAATGCATTCTCAGGGATTCCATTCATACAAAGCCTGCATATCACGACAGGGCAGTCCATGAGTGGTGCAGTTAATTCACCTCCAAACAGAAGAGACAGCACGAGCATATTATCTGTAACTTGGACGCTCTTTCAAGTGTCCAAGATAATTTTGGAGTCATTGGTTCACGTATTCTAACGGGAAACAAGTAGATTAATTATACGAATACTTGAATATACAGGGTGTTTCACTAAGTGTGTTTGCCTCTAACTTATAAATTAATAGGTGACGGGAAATTTTAATGCGGTAGGTCAACACAAGAAATGTTACAGTTTCTGCGGAGCTATGGACATAGTTTATTGTATCATTTTCCAAAGAGTTACACCACAAAGGAATAATTTTTTAAATGGAACAATAGTTTTTTCTATCGTGTATTGGATTCGTTTAAACCAGCTGCGTCCAAATCAATTTAAAGTACATTTTTAAGGTTGAAAATTTAGTAGAACAAAAACAGTTTGTTTGTTTTCAACCTTAAATATGGAAGCGTTCTACCAAGAAGCGACGGAAGAATCCATTTATATGATTAAACTACATTCCTGTCACTGTTAGTTTGGGAGCTACAACCCTTCAAAGTTCCGGGGGCGGAGGCTGCGATAGCATAGCTTAAGGGCCGAGTGGCTATCCCCTGGTGCACGGCCCACTGTCTCATGACCACCAGCCAGTCAGCTACGCTGTCGAAGCCTCCGCCCCCTAAACTTTGAAGGGTTGTAGCTCCCAAACTAACAGTGATAGGAATGCAGTTTAAATTGATTTGGACGCAGCTGGCTTCAACGAATCCAATGCACGATAGAAAAAAAAAACTATTGTTCCATTTAAAAAATTATATCTTTGTGCTGTAACTCTTTGGAAATTGATACAATAAACTATGTTCATAGCTCCGCAGAAAGTGTAACATTTCTTGTGTTGACCTACCGCATTAAAATTTCCCGTCACCTATTATTTTATAAGTTACAGGGGCAAATACACTTAGTGAAACACCCTGTATATGGATAGTTGAAAATGAGTGACCTCATTCCATTGAGTAAGTCAGAAAATGACGTTTTTTTGTGATTCAAATTGCACAGCCCGTATGAATGCAATCGATCTACGCAGTCTTAAATGTGGGGGAAAGGCAATGCTTATCCTTCCTAGTGGCAGGTGGGCGTCAAGAGTACAAAATACCTGGTCTACATCTCAATATTTCAACATTTACATATTTACTCTGCAAATCACATTTAAGTGCCTGGCGGAGGGTGTGGCCGTAATGACTCCGTTCCATTTTGACTTAGGTTCTGTCAGCAAAACTCGATCTCCACTCACAACTAGAGCGTACGCATTAGCTGCAGGTAACAGCTTTCTTTTATTCCGCGAATTCACTGCGGGAAAAAGCAGTGAGTCGTAGGGTCACGCTGACGCCATCTGTTACCCTAGTGGGCTGCGACGTAGGGGGCCCGGATTCGATTCCCTTCCGGTCAGAAATTTCCTCCACTAGGGGACTGTGTGTTGTGTCGTTCTTGTCACCATCCCATCATCACTGATGCTCAAGTCGTCCTAGTGGCGTCATCAAAAGACTTGCACCAGGCAGGACGAACAACATCTCACCTGGGTTCTAACGACCAGAAATGCCTCAAGATCATCATAAGGGGGTTATAGAGCTCTAGAAACTGCTCCTCTCTAGGTCAGTACCATCGAGAGGGCGGTGAAATGTAGCTAGAGGTGGCTTTTCTAGCGTCTCAGAAGTTTCGTCACGGCGCAGTAACGTTATAAACAGGAAGGCAATGTATTTGTTTAGCACTTCGCGGCGTCCGATAGCACGAACGGGATTTCATGGTATACGACACAAAGACATGCAGACGATGGTGCTGTCTCAAGGCAAACATGTTATCAACATTACGGCGTCTGCTTAGCGCGTAAACAGGCGATACACTCATGCGCGATATTGTCCATGATCAGTGCACGAGTTATGGGAGTGCGCTACGCAGTTTCACTTGACGGGAAAATATTAAGAACGAAAGATTATAAGTTTCAGAGAGTTCTTGAAGTGTTTGTGTTTTTGCACTCCTCCTCTGAGCTGTACACTGTATTCCAACAGGCAGTAACTGAAGTGTTTTGATGACGCCTCGAAGAAGGACGTTTTTGTGCTGTATGCTCGCTTTTACCGCGGAGCCGAACAAAACATTAAGAGAACATCTTTAGCGAAGTTGGCGACTTTTTCATTTCTTTTTTTTTACTTCTTGAACCAAGTGGGCATTTCTCATTCTCTGAGCGCGTACTTCGCGAGCGTTTTTACTTTCTCAAAGCTAAACTTAATATTGCGGAAACATTTGCATAAAAGCGCCGCTTCTGACGTTGAAATCGCTGTTTCGGAAGGATATCTTTTGCTGTTAAGAAAACTAATGCGAAACTTCAGGCTTTGCTTTCATTAAATTCTTACTTCAAGACAAACTTTATTTATGAAGTGCTCTTCGCTTGGTTTGCTTAACTGTTTTGGCGTTTGTTGAAAAATCAGTACCTGAGGCTAGTTTTACACATATACAGTGCATGTTTTAATTTAAATGTATTTCTTTTACAAATTATTTAACAAACAACAAAAGTTATTGTTTTTGTTGATGTGTATTTAGTGAGAAATGTTGGTACATTGACTCCGGTATTATAACGGACTATTAAAAAGTTCTCACAGAAGTTCGTGATTTTGACATGTAGACGAATTGGTCTACAGACTTAAAACGCATAACAACAGCCAAGAACGCTAATGATTTTTATTCAGATGATCGGTTTCGGCAAGCTATACTGCCATCATCGGACCTGTTTTAACATACTACCCGCAGCACACACAAAACTTAATAAATACTGTGCTGTTGCCGGTAGCCGGTAGCCGGCCGCAGTGGCCGAGCGGTCTGCGGCGCGCCAGTCACAGTCTGCACGGTCGCTACGGGCGGGGGTTCGAATACCCCCTCGGGCAAGGATGTTTGTGTCGTCTTTCGTGCAAGGTAGTTCATAAGTAGTTTGTAAGTTTAGGGACTGATGACCCCGGAGTTAAGTCCCTTAATCTTAACAAACATTTGAACATATGTTGCCGGTGGATATCATCTATATCTATCAATGTGAATGTCTGTTCGGTGTACGTTTATCACGTCTGAACCACAAGACAAGAAGAGCTAAAAAGTTGTACAGTTACTAATGTTTACCCCGGGAAGGCTTTAGGCGCAGTTTTATAGCCATCCGATAACTATTTATCTATACATATATATCAATGTGAATGTCTGTTTGGTGTACGATTATCACGTCCGAACGACAAGACGCAGAGACTTAAATTTATACCTGAGGGAGATTTTAGGCACGGTTTTATAACGATATGATAGATATTTAGTAATCTGAAGAATATAACGCGAAATGCGGAACAATAATTACTCTTTGAAAATGGTTTTAATGTTTGCATTGTTGCTTGAGAGTTGATAATGATAAAAGGGTGGAGTATATTGGGATGGAAAGTTATAAGTGTATATAAAATTCTACGTGTGTGTGTGTTTTAATATTTAGCTCTGCAGCGGAAACTACACAATGCAAACGAATGGTCTGTGTGTAATTGTCCGAAGTCTCCCGTTGTTTTAATATTTAGCTCTGCAGCGGAAACTACACAATGCAAACGAATGGTCTGTGTGTAATTGTCCGAAGTCTCCCGTTGTACCCCATAGCAGTTCCATGCCGATAGCTATAAGGGGGTGGAAGATATGGTCGTTGAAAGTCGTCAAATTATAAAAAAATTCGGACTGAAGGCCAGCGATGACGTTTGCGACTCTATAGCAAGGAGGTTACATACAGCGAAACGTGATGCCACAGACCATATCTTTCGTCCAAGCGTGCTACAATGTCTTCAGCTCTTTCTGCGTAAGGATAAGCATACGAATAAGGAAATATAAGAATAAATAAATAAAACAGTAAAAAAGAAATTTCTTTTCATATATCACTTTAAAAAAATCGACTTGACATTTCATGCATTACCTATCATAATCACCCAACACGCGAGCGGAGCCGCGGGTTTAAGCTAGTTTTATATAAAGGATTCAATGCAGCGCACTAGGTTATGTGATGACAGATACGATGATGGAACTATAGTCTGCGGAAACCGATCATCTATATAAAAAAAGAATGAGCTATGTTGGCTGTTGTTTTCTGGAATGAAATGTTATAGTTCGAAGGCCGTCCAGTCCACGGTCTGTATGACAATCAGGCAAATACGTTGTGAGCATTGAGATTATCATCCGACGGATGCACCAGGCGCAACATAGCTATTTTGTGAAGCATCGTATTGTTGTTGTTGTGTTCTGCAGTCCTGAGACTGGACACTTCCCTCCAATGCTAAATTCACGATTCCTTTATGTCTCACAATGTGTCACACCAACTGATCTCTTCTCTTATAAGAAGACCACATGGGGAGCGGATTTTAGAATTTTATGATATTTATGGTACGTGAAGTCAGCCAAAGCCAATAATTATCGAGAAAATCGACTTTGAAGTTTTTCAAGTATATGTAAGTACCAGTAACTAAAACAGAAACATTATCTGCCGAGGTAGCTCAGGTGGTATCGTTCTGGCGTTGCAACCATAGAGTCGTCGGTTCGAATCCCTAGTGGTAATTTTACGAAAAATGCCCGTATTTTTGCATATTCATAATTTTCTATGTTGTAAATAATGATGGTTTCAATTAAAAACAAAACAAAAAAAAAAACATTAACATTCCTTACAGTATTTGCTTCATTACCCGAGACGGATTCGAACCAGCGACCCTGTTGATTAAGCTCATAACGCTACCACTGTGCTACACCGACAGATACTGTTAATATGTATGTTACTAATTGGTACTTGTATGTACTTGAAAAACTTCGAAGTCGATTTTCTCAACAATTTCTGAGAGTTGCGTCGAACGGCTTTGGCTGATTGTTATTCAAATGTTCAAATGTTTGTAGAGCTTATGGGACTTAACTACTGGATCATCAGTCCCTAAACTTACAAACTACTTATGAACTACTTACAACTAAGGACGGCACAAATATCCATGCCCGAGGGGGGATTCGAACACTCGACCGTAGTGGCCGTGCAGACCGTGACTGGAGCGCCTCAGTCCCCTCGGCCACCGCGGCCGGCTGATTGTTATTGGAGTTATGAACTTCACATACAATAAAAATCAAAAAACTCTAATATCCGATACCCATATAGTCTCCTTGTTAGTCAAGGTATGCTACAAACTTCTTTTCTCCCCGTTTATGTTCAGCGCCTACTAATTAGTTACACATCTACCCATCTAATCTTCAATATTCGTCTGCAGTACCACATTTCAATGACTTTTCTATGTCTGACCTGCTTATCGTCCACGTTTCACCCCCGTACAATGTTACACTCTAGACAAATGCTTTCACGAACGACTTTCTACATTTAAATTAATTTTGTATGTCAACAACAAATTTCTGTTCTTCGTAAATGTTTTACTTCGCATAGCCCTTCTGCATTTTATATCTTCTTTACTTCGGTCTTCAGAAGTTACCTTGCTACCCAAATAACAAAACTCAACTACTACTTTTATTGTCTCATTGCCTGATCTAATTCCTTCAGCATCGTCACATTCCATTACCCTTGTTTTGCTCTTGTTATTGTTCATATTATAACCTCCTTTCAAGACTCTGTCCATTCCGCCTAATTGCTCTTCCAGATTCTCTCTGACAGAATTACAATGTCATCGACAAACCCCAAGGTTTTTATTTCTTCTCCTGGAACTTGCATTACTTCACAGTTTTCTCAGTGTACAATATTGGGGGAAAGCTACAACCCTTTCTTACTTCTTTCCCAAACATTGCGCCCCTTTCGTGCCCTTCGACTCTTACAACTGCTGTTAGGTTTTTGTACAATTTTTTGTTCCCTATATTTTACTCTTGCTACCTGCTGCGAAATCTACAACTTCCAGTCAACCGCACGTCTTCGACAGCAATCATGTAACCTTCAAGGCCATTTTGAAGGGACCAAAGGCTTGATAATGGCGTGGGGAGAGATTAAGACTAATGGCTAGTCTTTGTCCGTCACGGGTGATGCATTTAATGATAAGAAAATAACCGTGGCTTTACCTGTGGGAAAGGAATGCTCCGGACCGAGACTCGAACCCGAATTTATCACTTAATGCGAGTGGTCGGCAGTCACGGTGGAGAAATGCCGACCCTATGGCCTGTATCCTCTTATAATCACCATACAGCAATCGCGCTGAAGGACCAACAATTTGCCTATTATCGCTTAGAAATACATACACCGATAGTGTCTGGCTGATAATTCGGAGATGTATGCCCGAGACAACGCACCATTTATACATGTAACGGATGAAACTGGCCTCCCAGATCTCCTGGCGTCATATTTGGCATAGCTACTGACGCTGTTCTTGACATACCATTCTACAAATGAGGGTTAATGCACGTTGTTCACTATCTAGGCTGATCAGATAAACCCGAGACACTTGTGTTTGGGAGGAGGGAGGAGGAACATGTACCGCTTCCATGTTCCTGTACAAAAGAAACGCAGTCCTGGAAACACAAATGTCTGTTTTGGGTTTCCATAATACTGGTAATTATAATTCAAACACATAGTGTTACTGAACGTCAGTAAAGTTCAGTTAACTATTTGTATTTAAATGTTAAATGTAATATATGAAAATTAATATTTGTTTGTATTTTTGTTAGTATTTTAAGCACGGCCATACCGTACATCACATTGCTTGCAGTCGCGCGAAGATTTTAGGCATACTAAAATTTACAACGTATGGTACATTGCGGAGCGTGCCTTGCAATTAGTTAATTCGTTTCTTAGCCTTCATTTTGAAATGGCTGGACGGACATAAATGAAATTTGGAACAGAGGTAGTTTATATCCTGATTAATACATGGACGACCTTTCGTAAGTCAGTGTATGATGTGTGGTGGAAGACTGGAGGGTACCCTACAATGTGTTAATATGTTTGCTACTCCTTCATGCTGAAAGGAATCTCTACATTTACATCCATACTCCGCAAGCCACCTGAAGGTGTTTGGCGGAGGATACCTTGAGTACCACTATCGGTTCTCCCTCCTATTCCAGTCTCGTATTGTTCGCGGAAAGAAAGATGGTCAGTATTCCTCTATGTGGGCTCTAATCTCTCTGATTTTATCCCGATGATCTCTTCGCGAGATATACGTAGTAGGGAGCAATATACTTCTAGACTTCTCAGTAAAGGCATATTCTGGAAACTTCTATAAAAGCCCGTACCGAGCAACAGAGCGTCTCTCCTGCAGAGTCTTCGACTGGAGTTTATCGATCATCTCCGTAACGCTTTCACGATTACCAAATGATCCTGTAACGAAGCGCGCTGGTCTCCATTGGATCTTCTCTACCTCCTCTGTCAACCCCATCTGGTACGGATCCCACACCGGTGAGCAGTATTCAATTAGTGGGCGAACAAGTGTACTGTAACCCACTTCCGTTGTTTACGAACTTCATTTCCTTATGATTCTCTCAGTGAATCTCAGTCTGGCATCTGCTTTATCGATGATCGATTTTATATGGTCGTCCATTTAAATCACTGCTAATTGCCTACTCACAGATAATTTATGGAATTAACTGCTTCCAGTTGATGACCCGCTATAGTGCAGCTAAACGACAAAGAATCTTTCTTTCTATATATTCGTAGCAGATTGGACAGATCTGAATGAAGTTTAGAGTTCATATAGCTTTTGCCCGAATTAATACATGAGCTACCTTTAGGGAGCCACCGTAAGGTGCATGGCGATAGGTACGTTACAACAAATATCCAAATTGTTTGATTGATCAATTGTTTGATTGAGCAGACAAATGTAAGTTTTCAAGAAAGAGTTTTTCTATAGTCTGCAAAGCCAGTGAATTTACCAAGGCGGAGGGTAACTTGAGACTTATACACCGTTTGACCAGTCACCTTGAAACTTGGCGCATATATGTATGTTTTAATATAGAGTGTGGTCCATTGATAGTTACCGGGCCAAATATCTCTCGAAATAAGCATCAAACGAAAAAACTACAAAGAACAAAAGTTTTCTAGCATTTTTGAAATAGGTACTCTCAATTTTGTAATCAAACGAAAAAACTGCAGAGAACAAAACTTTCCTAGCTTGAAACGGGAAAACAGTTGGATCTATAGTTGGCCCGCTAGATCGCACTGCCATAGGTCAAACGGATATTAACTGCATTTTTAAAAAAAATAGGTACCCCCATTTCGTTATTACATGTTCGTCTAATACGTAAATAAATATGAATATTTTATTTGGAACACTTTATGATAGCTGGAGCTATAAATTTCACAAACATATTGCTTACAATTTTAGACGAACATTGGGTAACAGGTTGGTTTTTTAATTAAAACACGAAACATAGGTACGTTTGAACTCTATTTCGGTTGTTACAATGTGATACGTCTACTTTTTTTTAAATTATCATACATTATTACTGTTACTGCGTGATTACCTGTAATCACCTCGTGACTTCAATAAATGCTCAAAATGAAGTCCTTCAACTACAATGCATTTGGCAATACTCGTAACGTAATGCGTCTCAACAGTGAGTACTTCGCCTTCTGTAATGTTCTCACATGCATTAACAATGCGCTGACGCATGTTTTCAGGCGTTGTCGGTAAATTACGATAACAAATATCCTTCAATTTTCCCCACAGAAAGAAATCCAGGGATGTAAGATTCGGTGAACGTGCGGGCCATGGTACGGTGCTTCTACGAACAATCCACCTGTCATTAAATATTCCATATAAGACCGCTTCAACTGCGCGCGAGTCAAATGTTCAAATGTTTGTATAGTCTATGGGACTTAACTACGGGGTCATCAGTCCCTAAACTTACAAACTACTTATGAACTACTTACGAACTAGGACGGCACAAATATCCATGCCCGAGGGGGGATTCGAACCCCCGACCGTAGTGGCCGTGCAGACCGTGACTGGAGCGCCTCAGTCCCCTCGGCCACCACGGCCGGCATGCGCGGGTCATGTGCCGGACATCCATAATGTTGAAAGTGCATCTCCTTTCTGTCATGCAGTGAAACGTATTGTAGTAAAATCGGTAGAACATTACATAAGAAATCAGCATACGTTGCACCATTTAGAGTGCCATCGATAAAATAAGGGCCAATAATCCTTCCTCGCGTAATGCCACAGCATATATCAACCCGCCAAGGTCGCTGATGTTGCACTTGTCGCAGCCATCGTGGATTTTTTTTTTTTTTTTTTTTTTCCTCTATAGCTTATTGGACTTAACTACGGGGTCATCAGTCCCTAAACTTACAAACTACTTATGAACTAGCTAACACTAAGGACGTCACAAATATCCATGCCCGAGGGGGGATTCGAACCCCCGACCGTAATGGCCGTGCAGACCGTGACTGACGCGCCCCAGTCCCCTCGGCCACCGCGGCCGGCTATCGTGGATTGTCCGTTACCCAATAGTGCATATTATGCCGGTTGAAAGTAACTTGTTAAGTTTTCTAAATAAGATCTCGGGTAGTAGAGATCTGTGAATGCAAGTTAAAACGCTCACTGCTGCTCTAAATTACTTTACGATCGGCCACAGTATTTGCGCAACGGAAATTTAGCTAACTGCTCGCTCCTTAAGGAAGCAGCAACGTTTTAACAAACACAAAATTCATGTTAGAAAAAACGAATATATTATTAAAGATGGGACAGGTAGCATGAAATTATAAAGCAGAGGTTTGATACTTTAAATCATTATCTATTCGCCAAAATGAACAAGTAGATAAATCATATTAAGCACAATAAAGCACACACCTTGTACAAAAGTGAATTAAATCATAAAGTTACTGCCCATAATGAAATTGTTTCTGCCATTTATGAATATGGAGGTTAGGTGGTAGGAAATTTGCAAACACACAATGGGTAAAGGAAAGCACATTAATTCGCTCACATACACACGCATAATGCTTGCAACACATTACTCATGCGGCAACAAACACTTGATAGCAGTGGGGAAATGAAGCGTCGGCGGCGTTTTGACGAGATGGCGGGTGTCTTGAAGCACTAATTAAAAACACACTATGCACCAAACGAACTGATGTACATGGAGGCAGCAATATACTATCCCTAAGTACCACGTGACGTGCGACCAGGATGAATTACAAAGAATTTACAAAAAATAATTTACTTAGAATTAGCGAGTAAAGCACATGTGAGAAGTCATCTAGAAGAAACCTAGTATTAGTGAAAGCATGGCTGAAGGACGAAGTAAAGACCGTTAGAAAATCATGTAGGGAAACGGTCATACCAAGACAGGAAAGACGGAATCAAAACAGAAAATCTGAGAAATAGTTAGCATATTTGTGGATACAGGCACGAAGCGAAAATGTCAGTTAAAAAACAACAAGAAAATTCAAACATACTAAGTTTACACAATGGCTGAAGGCCACACACGTGTATTCCAACTTGAGAAAAGCCAGACACAAAATCATCGCTGGAATGAGAACGCAAATACTAAATTTAAACTGAATTACTCGAGTTCTGTAAATGAAGAAACACTTCGCCTGACATGGCAAAAGAATTACTCAAGAGAACTATCACTGATAAACCAAGACTGCCTGATCACAAGAAGCAAAGTTCTAACAGCATGCCATCTCCTCAGTATGATTCAACGATGTACTTACTTCGACGCTCGCAGCAAGAGTGTGACCTAAGGCCACGCCAAAAGCCTTCCCCTCCACACACCGGATGTAGAGCGCGTTAAAAGCTATACAGAGCGCGTGCGGAGCATAGTGTCTACCAACCCTCGCTATCTGAAGACGATAATACCCTCTTCTAGAACTCCTGAGAGGTCTCTTTTGATGTCTTTTTCGACCATGATTATGTTGGTACTACACTAAGAACAGCCCACCTCGCCATCTTGCTAAGTAAGCTTGTCTCTGGCCACCCAGCAGACGTCAATGCAGACGACATGCAAAGCCATGCGAACTAAAGTAAACGAGGCCCTAAGCGCGAGGCGGCGACTGTAAGCCATTCCGCGGCAGTGAGTCAATATTAAAATTAACTTTCCACATTCACATGAACACACAAGTTCAATCACACGGGTGGAAACTTATATAAACATGGAGAATTGATCATTAATACAAAGAATAAAATAATTGACATACAAATAGACAATATTAATGGCAAATAAACACTTAAGAGTAATGAATAATTCAAAATGGAACACGATCACACATTTAGTGGAAGTGTTTCACGGTTTACGTTACCTCTGTTTGTGAATGAAGCTTGGTCACTAAACAGAATACATGAAAAAGAAATATGTTATGGTCCCGTAATTTATTTCGTGCCAAGAGGCACAACTGTAGGCGTCGTTCAAAGTCTTCGCCATGCAAATCCTGGTGCATAGAAATATGGTACGGGTGAAATTTATGTTTTAGAATTTTCAACACCGACGTGTTTGAGATTCCCGTTTCTTGCTCAGTTTACCTGCTACTGATGTGTGGATTAGCCGCAACTGCAGCTAAAATACTTACTTGGGCATCATCATTTGTTTCAGGTCGTGGTTAACGTTTCACATGTGGCTGAAAACTTCCTGTCTCTCTAAATAACCTAGCTACCCGACGGAAGGTCCGGACACTTAGATGATATGTTCTAGGATAACGATCAACGTACATTGCACAGGTCCGTTCGATATTTTGATCACAATAGCCATACATAAATACCATAATGACGCTTTCTGCAATTGGTAAATGGTCAATTTTAACACGAGTAATGTATAGCGAAGCAAATACAGTCCGCGTTTGCGAAATGTTACGCGTTTCCACGTACTTTGTGACTATTACAGCGCTATCCATCACAAAGAGAAAAAAGTGGCGCAAATAAATCATTCGTATTTATTTACTTACTAGACGAATATGTAATAAAAATGGGGGGTACCTATTTAAATGAATAGCGGGCTAACCATAGCGCCTTCAAGCTAGAAAAGTTTTGTTCTTGGTAGTTTTTTCGTTTGATGCTTATTTCGTGAGATATTTGGTCCGGTCACTATCAATGGACCACCCTCTATAGGAGAGAAGAGTACGTAGAGGTGGAGACGGACAGCGAGAGGGGAGAGGGGGACAATGCGAGAGGGGAGAGGAGGAGAAAGTGGGGAAATGGTGACAGACACGTGATAGGAAATGAACAGAGAAAGAGGGGGATGAGGAAATGGACAGAGAAAAGGACTGGATGAGATGGGGAGGGGGAGCAGCAGGTGAACAGAGAAGAGGAAGGAGAAGACGCACTAATGGAAGACTGGAAACCTCATACAAATTTGTTCGTTTGTTCGTATTTTATGCTGGGCGACAACTTTCGCCTGATTGCGATAAAACCTAGTCAACTTACTTGTTTTTTCGCCAAGGTTGTAGAGACAGTAGTCCTACAGTTAACGTACTGTAGATGGCGCGCGTATCGTACCACAATGATTTCTTTTGTAGCAGCAACGCGCCGAAAAGCTGCTAGTATTGAATAAAAAAGAGCACATAGGACAGGGGCCGGCCTTACACATGTGCAAACGGTGCAGTCCCCAGGGCCCCGCGCAAAACATTGTCACAGAAATTTGTAAACTGTAATATGTAATTTTGTTTCTGAAACTATTTTCATTGTAACGTGACACGACCATGGCTACGGGAGTACGTCTCAGATTTAGAAAGTTATGACTGTATGGGAACTTACGGAACCAGGGTTTATGAGAGTGATGTGTTGTAGTAATATCCAACAACACATGACTATTGGTCATGTTTAAACAAAGAGGCACGTGATTCATTGTTTGTCAGCGCCTCTCCGCGCCCTTCTACTCATCGCTGTGACTAATAATCAAGTATTCCATTCGCCCCTTAGCAAATGTTTTCCACAAGACAGTTACTGCTTCAAAAGAGCCATGCAAGGCTCCCCTCTCCTCTCGCGGCGAGGCGCTGGCCACCAGACCACCAGGCAACTGGCAGGGGAGTTTTCTCGCCTGTCTGCTGTGCCTTATATGATAGCCACACCTCTACTCCTAACTGTTGTGACGTAGCGACATGCTATCTGAAGGAAATAGGTAATGAAATGTTCGTGGCCAGGATATCCCCATCAGGGTTCCGCGACTTACTGCAAGTCTTTCGATTGACGCCACTTCGGCGACTTGCGTGTCGATGATGATGAAAGTGGTGATGACGAGAAATACCCAACACCCTGTCCACTGCCGGGAATCGAAGCTGTGCCTCTTGCATTGGCGGTCAGCGACACTGGCACTGAGCAACCGAGGTGGGCAGGGAAATAGGAACATTAAGTCCGTACATTTATTGCCTTCTGAGTTTTATTTTCTTATTATTTCAGTAGCAGAAAGAAAACCTGTTTTCTTCTCTAGCCTGTTCTCAGTCGAACACGACGTGTTTTCAAAGTTGACTCTTTAAGATATATTTGACGAATTTGCTTGTCAAAAAGCAAGGAAAAGATGTTTTCTGTCTAGCTTGGAAAGCAGAAGACCTGACCCTTAGTGTTTATAATCTCCAATTAATTTCTAATTCTAATACATACAGAGCATAACAAATGCTGAAAACATGTAAGTGTATATCCTGAACAACACTTGCAAACCTTTTTCGATTTTTAATTTCATTAAATTGGAAGGATTGCGGTAACTGAGTTATTTTTTATTATTAACATGTCAGTAATTACCATACTTTTTAAGATTCCTTCTCTGGTTTATTTCTTTCTAATCATAACAGTAGGTTTGCTGCAGTACGTCTGTTGATATACAGGTTGTACGCCAGTGATGAAAGAATTCTTCTGAAGGCAGGGGCGCCGACTCCGTGGGTGCTCCGGGGCTTGTGCACCCCCAAGAATTTTTTTGGGGTTGCTGAGCACCCACATAAAATTGAGGTGGAAAATAAAATTGTATAAATTTTAAAAACATCGGGAAAAATCAAAACCTACCTTATGAATCAAGAGGCAATGCAAAACGTGACCATAGCGAGAGACGATATTTCATACGTGAAAGAAATTATCACTCTTATACGCGGGTCCCCAAGCGAGTAGTAATGAGTGTCCGTGTTTTAGCCACTATGCTAGCTTTATTCATTCTGAAGCACGTCGGTCTTTTTGATCTTCCAGGTGCACGTATTTATGAATATTCAATTGTGTTCTTTCAGGAATTTAGCTCGAGGAATCTGATGCTGATGCTAAAGTTAATCGTTTTTCATTTATCTTTGTCACTTTCCTTGTTATTAAAATTATAGATTCAGTTGAAATTTGTAATGCTTTTCTCTGAGGCTTAAAAAAACCTTGGACCATATTAATACTGTCAGAGATGTTATGAAGTTATCTCGAAGTGATGAAAGTTTCGATGAAGTATACAGCTCTTGCTTGGAACTGACCGAAAAAGTTTGATGTTGGACTTCAAAATCTCAAAATATTTCAAAGATTTCTTTAAACCTTGGTGACGGTGTTCTATCAAACGCTTTTGTCAGAAAGAATAGCTTCGCACCAAAAGTGTTAGATTAGTGTACAGTGAAAAATTATTTCATTGGTCGTGTAGAAGTTTTGGGGTGTTCCTTATATCGAAATATTCGCTTCGGCCAATTAGATCGCTTTATTGTAGTGTCCTAATGCAGCCATGCTTTCCTTTTCTTCCTCCTTCTTCTTCCTTCTATCTTTAAAAGGCCAGACAACTGACTATTTACTTTAATCAAGTATTGCTCATTCAAACATGCATAAACATGATTTTCAAAAATGTTCAAATGTTTGTTAAGCTTATGGGACTTAACTACGGGGTTATCAGTCCCTAAACTTACAAACTACTTATGAACTACTTACGAACTAGGACGGCACAAATATCCATGCCCGAGGGGGGATTCGAACCCCCGACCGTCGTGGCCGTGAAGACCGTGACTGGAGCGCCTTAGTCCCCTCGGCCACCGCGGCCGGCCAACATCATTTTCAGGAGGGTTGGTTTCGGACATTTGTGAACCGTGATATAGAGCACCCACACTGATTTTCCAAAGTCGGTGCCTCTGACTGAAGGTGTATAACCTCTGCTGAAGGGGGACGGGGGAGTGAAACAGTTTTCACACTACCTTTTGCAATCTTGACGTCACCCGTCAGCTTTCGACTATCGAGTTGTGAACGAGCCAGTGTGAGCATTTCGATTAGTTGTTTACTTGAGATAAAGCTAAATAATTTTAAAATAGGCCTATGCTGTGATCAGCCAGTTCGCTAAACCAGTTTACTGTTGAGAAATTGCACCATAGGGCAATAGAAAAGTGTATAAAGGAAGGTGAAGACTTTTTTTTATACCTAGAACAGGCAATTGTAAATTATAGTAATTTGAGGGAATATTTGACTGGAATGTTATTTAAACGTGTTCCAGTAATGTCGTTCTCACTGTAAGTAGCATTTGTTCGTATTAGCGCATTCATATAAGAAAAGCTTAACACTCAATCCTATTCATTATTACTAGTAAATTGGTAATTTCTACAACGAAGTATAAGCATATATGTGTTTCATAGATTGGTTACTACAGTGCTGTACGGGACATTTAAAAGCAATAAGTAGGCTACCTACTACTTTTTTAAACACTAATTATCGTTTATGGGCCAAGCATTGTACACAACAAACAAAAATTTCTGATTAAAATGCAGGAAGTATTACACGCGTTACACAATCACATTCTTATGAACATTCGTTGCTATAAATACAGTTCCACAACTGTCAACATCCGTACAGTTTCCTCATTATACAGTCCTAAACATTAACTCGACGCAACAGCGATCGACAAGTCGATAGTCTGGTTTCAGGTCGCCTTCACAGCGCCGCTACGTCACAATTACGTCACGATTGCAAAAGGTAGTGTGAAAACTATTTCACCCGGGGACGGGGCGGGAAGGGCAGGATGTGGGAGAGCCCATCGCGCAAGTTATGGCCTGCTCTGCATTGGACCTACCGCGACAAAACTCGTTAGCCGGGCTCAGCTACACAGCAGACAACAATGCAACCCACACCGGATAATTGTACGTGCCACCGATGACGACAAACATCTGCAATCCAGTACGGCGCCGAGTCCACCGAGTGCTACCGATCAGAAACTAAAGTGTCCATGTGCCAAGATATAGTAACCGATTAGCAACAAGCCTATGATGATGCAGCAAATTATAAATCAGTAGCCAGAAAGTATCTTCATTTTGTAAATTGGAAACGAAAATGTAGGTACTCCGATAAAAAATAATCCTTCAGAAGTAAGAAATAGTGTTACATACATTTTATTAAAATAGCCTGGCTTTGTGGTTTTCAGTTTTTGGGTAACCAAATGTTCAAATTTTTGTAAAGCCATGGGACCAAACTGTAGTGGTCATCTGTCTACACACTTACAAACTACTTAAACTTATGCTAAGGAAAACACAAACACCCACGCCCGAGGGAGGACTCGAACCTCCGACGTGGAGTAGACGCGCACACCGCAGCAACGCGACTTACAAGGAGACCACATGGGTATCCGATTTTAGATTTATTTTCTGTATTTATGTTACATGTAGTTCGGAACTTAAATAACAATCAGCAAAAGCCATTCGACGCAACTCTAATAAATTCTCGATAACATCGTCTTTGAAGTTTTGCAAGTACATGTAAGTACGACTGATTAAAACAGTTGCAGCATCTGTCGGTGTAGCACAAATAAGCCTTCTCGCCATAGCTTATTGGAAAGCCATTAGCAGTTGTGTAGCTAACTTTCCAAAAATACCGTCGTAGCTCTTCACGAACCGAACAATCGAAGACAACCTTTGTCAACTATTAGTGAAGCCAATACTGTAAGGAAAAAACTTACGTTTTTTTTATTGATGCCATAAAGAAAAATACGTGAATTTTTCGTAAAAATTACCATTAGATGTTAAAATTGTATAAGTATTCGAAAAAAAAAAAAAATATCTGCTACGGCATGATTCGTATCAAAGACCTTATGTTTGTAAGGCTAGAACACTACCACCTAAGCTGCAGCAACACATGCTGCAACTGTTGTAATTAGTCTTACTTACATGTACTTGAAAAATTTCAAAGTCGATTTACTCGAGAATTTTTTAGAGTCGCGATGAATGGCTTTGGCTGATTGTTATTGAAGTTCTGAACTTCACGTACCATAAATATAAAAAAATTCTAAAATCCGATATTCACGTGGCTTTCTTGTTAAAGCACACGGGCACCCCCACGTGGCTAAAAAATGTTCAAATGTTTGTAATTCTATGGGACTAAACTACTTCGGTCATCAGTCTCTAGTCTTACAAACTACTTAAACTAAGTGCAACTAACGTAAGGACAACACACACATCCATGCCCAAGGGAGGATTCGAACCCCCGACTTGGGATGCCGCGCGAACCATAACGTGGCGCTCCAGACCGCTCGGTTACTCCCGTTCGGCTCCCACATGGCTTTAGGTTCAAATGTTTGTTACGCTTATGGGACTTAAATACGGGGTCATCAGTCCCTAAACTTACAAACTTCTTATAAACTACTTTATACTAAAGACAATACAAACATCCATGCTTGAGGGAGGATTCGAACCTCCGACGGGGATCAGCCCTGAGCATCGGAGCTTATCGCCTCAACGGCGTCCATTTCGCCGCGGCGTGGCTTTAGGTAACCATTTACAAATTTCACATTTTATCCTACAATTTACCTTTGCTGTATATATGAAAAGAATGGATTGACTCTAGCATTTCCTTGTTGGGTTGGAAAGAAGATATTCATAAAATTATGTACAAGATAAATTTAAATGCCTATCGCGTTTATAATAAGCGTTCATGCTATCAAAACTAGCACGACCTTTTTCGTCATGCCAGTAAACGTTAATCAAATTGAAAATTCTCTCTACTGTAGCATTTGTACCTGGCATACATAACACAAAATTTTCTGTACATTTTCCGAATGAAAATTACAAATATTGTAGTCCATCTTTCTTCCATAGGCACTTCCTTAATTACCCGATATTTCATATGCTGTTCCATTGTGTCCTTACCTTGGTCATTCTCTCCGAATAACGAATTCTCACTGAAAGCAAAAACCTAAGCAATACTGAACATGAGTCCACTGAGACGGACTGCCACAACGAATCCAAGATAGACGTATACTTCTTTAACCTTCTACCTTTGCTTCTACTTCTACTAAATTCGCTTTTCACAAATATTACGTTAAATGAGAAATATTATTGCACGCATTTCTTTTCTCGTTTAAAATCCCGGACAGTGAAGTGACCCCAACGATTTTCTTGGGACACCTGGACATTCATGTGGAAAACGGAACTGTCCCCACAAAATCGGGCTCTGTTCAACGTATCATTAGCCGCTGAATGTTTGCCATTGTTTGATTTTCGGCAGACTAAAAGACAACAGCAGCGCTCTGGTTCTTTTTTTTTTTTTTTTTTTTTTTTTTTTTTTTTTTTTTTTTTTTTTTTTTTTTTTGACACATTTCGTGAAACGTTGGCATAGTTCACGTATCCACGTTTATCGCACGCACGTCGGAAAGACAGGAATACTACAATAATCCCTTGCCTACACGTCGCTGCTTGCATATCCGTGTCAGAGTCACGCTACGTTGCATGTACGCTACAGCAACGCACTCAGAAAGAAACTTTTTAATCGCCCCTAATACAGAAGAAGTAACATACAAGCTTAAATTACAGTTGAATTACACATGAGACACAGATGTAAACTGGAACCATGCACTTATTTTACAGAGACATTTATACTCACAGATCGGGCTCGCACTGAGCAGGAGAATATTTTACTCCCACGCAGACTTGGTATCATTTTGGAACTTCGGCAAATGAAGTGGGCGGTTTCCCTGGCATAAGTGGGCAAATTTGATGGAAAAGTTAACTTCGCTAATCTTTACTTCGTAACTAAAAAGTGTTAACTTCTATGAATATTAAAGTGTTACTTTGCAAGAGATTTATCGGGAAAGGACGGCAGGAGGACTAGGGTTTAACGTCCCGTCGATATCGTGGCCATTAGAGACGGAGTACACGCTCGGATAGTTATTGTAACGGATTGGGAAGGAAATCGGCCGTGTCCTCTCAAAGGAACCATCAAGGCATTCGCCTGGACTGATTTAGGAAAATCACGGAAATCGAAATAACGATGGCCGCTTAACCGTTCAAATGTTTGTAAATCTAAGGGACTTAACTGCTGCGTTTATCAGTCTCTAGGCTTACAAACTACTTACAGCCTGCCGCGGTGGCCGAGGGAACTAAGGCGCTCCAGTCACGGTCTGCACGGCCACGACGGTCGGGGGTTCGAATCCCCCCTCGGGCATGGATATTTGTGCCGTCCTAGTTCGTAAGTAGTTTGTAAGTTTAGGGACTGATGACCCCGTAGTTAAGTCCCATAAGCTATACAAACATTTGAACTTTTTTTTTTAAACTACTTACACTAAGTTAAACTAACTTATGCTAAGGACAACACAAACATCCATGCCCGAGAGAGGATTCGAACTACCAATAGCGAACGGCGGCGCGCACTGCAACTGGGTGCCTTAGAGCGCTCGGCCAGTCCACCGCAGCATCTGAATCGTCACCCTTCCGAATGCGAAACGTCTGTTAGCACTGGTCCACCTCGCTTGGTACATATCGGCAGGTAAAGTTAATCGTTAACTCGTGATAGTAACTTTTGTTGTTGACGATATAGTGTAATGATCAAGTGAAAATACTTTTTGCTGTTTAGGTAGGATACAAAAAATAAACAGGAAACAGTTTCATCAAATTTGTTTATTGTTATTCATTTACCAACGTTAATACACAGGAGAATGAAAACATGCTATTTCCCTTCATAAACATGAACTTGTTAAGTTTTCATATGATAGTAAACCTTATTTGCCCACAGGAAAAGTAATTCGACTGCAGCACTTCAGCGTTTACGGCTATTATATTTTGTACACAAATAAAGAAAGCTAGCGTGATCACTTAAATGCGGCCACGGATTTCTCATCAGTTGTAGAGCTATCATCCGGTTATATGAGTTAGTTTCCACGACCAGTTCACTAACAAAAAGTAGTACTAAAACGTAACTTAGTAAACAAACAATAATAAACAGTGCAGAGAGATGGCCTTACGATATGGGTGCAACACATTTCATAATAGACGCAACAAATGTTTCATTTCCTACATCCCGTATCCAAGAACAGAACGTAATTTGACGAAATATTACCATATAATATTTAAATGTTAAGAGCCTTGAAGATGGCAACTTAGCATTGCCGAAACCGGCCTAAAGCCGGCCGCGGTGGCCGAGGGGACTGGGGCGCTCCAGTCACGGTCTGCACGGCCATTACGGTCGGGGGTTCGAATCCCCCCTCGGGCATGGATATTTGTGCCGTCCTTAGTCTTAGTTAGTTCATAAGTAGTTTGTAAGTTTAGGGAATGATAACCCCGCAGTTAAGTCTCATAAGCTATACAAACATTTTTGAAACCGGCCTAAAGAAAGCAATTTAGACCTAGCTATCTGGGCTCCTCTGCCTATACAGATTCCATTAGAAGATATTAGATCGCACTCCCGGCTTGAACGATGTCAAGCATATAGAACTACGATAGTTCTTTGCTACATTCCAATAGGTAAGTACACGACAACAACTTATGGAATGTAGGCCGATTACATTAGAAAACATCTGAGAGCAGCACGGGCTTGTATTACTGAAGAATACAGTGCATGGGAATGTTTAAGAGTAGTCCTTATCCACCGGATAAATGGAATCTATTGATGATAGTGGTTGTAGTCAATATAGTACTGTTACTACTGATGAAAACAGAAACCTATGAGAGAAACAAATCGAAAACTGAGAATGTTGCTAGGATGGCAGCAATAAATGGAATCTGGAAAGGTAGTAATACAACGTAAACAGAAAAAGCGGGAGTACTTTCGACGTGAATAAAATGTGTTAGTTTCCACCAGTCCCGTCTGTAGAATAACCGCATTCAATAGATACAGTGACTCCACAAAGTATTCGTCCGACCGTGGCGCATAGACTATAATGCGCGAAGTCATACAAGACATAGCTGCGAAATGAATAATAACTATTTCTTTAAATTGGTTGATTTCTCCACTTGGAAATAAAACGCTATTTATGGTTCATATGTCGCTGAATTTGTTAACAAATACACACTATTTAAAATCACGCCTCAATGGACGTCAAACAAGTATTCGTCTAGTAAGCAATATCTGTGGTATTGGGCCGCTCTGATACACGCCCTTCTCGCGTTCGTTTTGCAGTTGTGTTCCATCCAGCACAGTGAATAGCTGTCTCTCCGGTCTGAAAGCCGTTGAGTGATATTTACGTAATATGGGTAGAAAACGTGCAAAACTACAAAGGAAGAGAGAGAAATATGCGTCAGGTTGTTTCGACAAGGAAAATGTTTTCAAGAAATCAGAGAAACAGTCGGTAGACCTACCAGTACAGTGAAGAGTATTATATACTGGTTTAATCAGAGAAAAAAGTACGAATACAAATCACCAAGCGGTCGTCCTGTAGTTCTGTCCAAGATGGAGAAACGACAGCTTCTTCGAGAAGTCATCGAAAATCCGAAACTGAGCGCTCCACAACTTGCTGCTGCTTTTCATGTGCGTACAGGAAGGTCTGTTTCAGCACAGACTGTAAGGAATACGCTTCATGTAGCTGGGTATGGAGGCCCGTAGAAAACCATACATCAGTAAAATGAACAGAAGAAAGCGACTTGCATTTGCAAGAGAACATAAATCAGATGGGTTTGATTTCTGGAAGAAGGTTGTATTTACGGACAAGAGTCAATTTGAGCTGTTTAAGTCTAATGGGCGAGTACAGTGTGGAGAAAAAATAATTGTGAACTTGATGAAAGAAATATGACAGCCTCAGTTAAACATGGAGGAGGTTCAGTACTTGTGTGGGGGTGCATGAGTGCAAATTGTGTGGGGGATTTGTGTGTTATTAATGGCATTATGGACCGCAAGATCTACATATATATCCTAAAAACACAACTATCCAGTAGTGTGAATCGTATGTGTCTTATTGGGGATTATATTTTCACACAAGATAATGATCCAAAACATACTGCTCTAGACACAAAGCTGTGGCTGTTGTATGACACGCCCCACTGGATGCAGACACCACCGCAATCCCCCGACATTAATCCTATAGAGAATTTGTGGCATTTCAAAAATGTTCAAATGTTTGTTAAGCTTATGGGACTTAACTACGGGGTCATTAGTCCCTAAACTTACGAACTACTTATGAACTACTTACGAACTAGGACGGCACAAATATCCATGCCCGAGGGGGGATTCGAACCCCCGACCGTAGTGGCCGTGCTGACCGTGACTGGAGCGCCTCAGTCACCTCGGTCACCGCGGCCGGCTTGTGGCATTGCCTCGACAAAAACATCAGGAATCGTCAGATATCCAGTAGAAGTGATCTACAGAACGCTCTCCAAGAGGAATGGCGAAAAATTACAGTGCAAACAACAGAATCTCTGGTGAAATCCATGTCAAGAAGAATGCAAGCGATTATAATGAGGAAGGGAGACCCTACTAAGTACTAACAGTAACATTCTATGTTCAAAGTGTGATTTTCAGTTCTGTAGACGAATTCTTATTTTGTGTCTTACATTGTCTATATGTACTTCCGAATGCTTAACCATGTTTATTTAAATAGCAATCTGTGTTTCTTTATTATATTCTCATTTTTTCTTATCAATAAAGACGTCCTTTTCCCTGTTTTATCTCAATCTGCCAGTTTTCCACTCTTTATGCAAGCTTAAACATACAATCATCTATTAGACGAATACTTTTTGGAGTAACTGTAGCTGGGAACGGATAGACGGAAGTACCGCCGCTGCAGAGCGCGGTATTTTGCTGCAGCAGAAAGTGGCTGTCAGGCGGGAAGTGCGAACTTCCGGCAGATAGGCTCTCTCGTAAACACACGCGCGCTGCAGTACTCGCTGCTCGTATTGAGGTCAGCAGCGCGCCAAGGCTGCGGCACTGTTCACGTCGCCTAGCTCCACACAAGGCGTGTTTACTGTGCACAGCCAGCGTAGTCTCCTTTCACATGTATTACGCTCCGTTGTCCTATTCAGGCTGAGGCTGCCACTGGTGACGTTTCAATGCGCCTGCCACAATGAAGGGCCGAACGACAAGGGGACTTTCTTGTGTGTGTGTGTGTGTGTGTGTGTGTGTGTGTGTGAGAGAGAGAGAGAGAGAGAGAGAGAGAGAGTGTGTTTATGTGTGTGTGTGTGTGTAAGAGTGAGTGAGTGAGTGTGTGTAAGAGAGAGAGAGAGAGAGAGAGAGAGAGAGAGAAAGAGACAGGAAGGGGGGCTGAAGCGGGAAAGGGAGAGGTTGATAATGTCATGATTTAAAGCAGACGTGTGGTCTCTTTATACAAGATGTTAAAGGACGAACAGTAAACATTTTAGCAGGTGGTATTATGGACGATTTGCAATAAAATCGCCGTATAAAACGTGTCCAATTTTAATCGAGAACAGAGATACAGCTCAGTCAATGGATTTTCGGTTCGTGTGTTGGTACACCGGTTTCTATGGACGTGTTTATCGAATATCGGCTGCAGAGCCGCGGTGGAGTGGCCGAGCGCTCTAAGGTGCCTTACTGAGGAGCGCGCGGCTCCTCTCCGTCGGAGGGTCGAGTCCTTTCTCCGGCATGGGTGTGTGTGTGTGTGTTGTCCTTAGAGTAAGTTAAAGTTGTTTGTAAATATAGGGACTGATGAAATTGTTTGTAAATCTATCGGACCAAACTGCGTGGTCATCAGTCCGTAGCTTACAAACTACTTAAACCTAGGTAAACTAACCTAAGGACAAACACACACACCCATGCCCCAGGGAGGACTCGAACCTCCACGGCGAGCAACCGCGCGCTCCGCAGCAAGACGCTTTAGACCGCTCGGCTACTCCACCGCGGCGGGGACTGATGACCAAAGTAGTTACGTTCCATAGATTTGCGAACATTTGAACATCACGTCGTTATGTCGTGCTTTATATTGACGTTTTCATTGTAATTTGTTGTCGATGCCTACAGTGCTGTAGTGTGAAAACATGCTGCGGAGCACGTATTTACTCATTCTGAGTATGCCGACATGATATTTGTGTATGACGTTTGTAATCGGAACGCCGCTGCAGCTTGCAGAAACTACGGCACTCCGTTTCCTGACCGATGATTACCACATACGAGAGTGTTTACTCTTCTGTTCAATACACTGCGTCTCGCTGGCACACTGCCCAGCAGCCATATTGCATCTCAGAGTGTATATGAACAGCCACTGGATGAAGTAGCAGACATTATTCAGTAGGTAGACCGTAGTCCTTCAACAAGCAGACGTAGAATTTCTGCACGTGTCGGAGTTCCACGTAGTGATGGGCTCTGAGGCAACTTCTCGAGAAGTTCTCGCGTACTCTCGAGAAGTTGTCGACGATGCTGCATTCTCTGGACGCTAAGCGAAACTACAAGGAAGCATTAAGCCAGAGTAGGCTTAATCGTTGGCTTCCGTATGTGGATGGCAGGATTTTTACCTTACACATTGGCGGATTTCTTTTATATGTACTGAGTTAGTAGTAGTACTAACTTAAGGTATGTCTCCCTCGACAATATAAACTTTAATTCTGCCTCATGTACCCTTATATCAACGCGTCTCAACGTTGCCGAGGCTCGCCAATAGCGGAATAGCACCCCAGCAATGAACGAACGTTAATGGGAACGATCCTGTCTTGTATCTCAGGCACAGATGATATTTATGTCAATTAATAAATCAATGTCCAAAGACATATTTTGTATAGAGATATATCAAAGATATTACACTGAAGGAGATGCATTCAAAAATGTTCAAATGTTTGTATAGCTTATGGGACTTAACCACGGGATCATCAGTTCCTAAACTTACAAACTACTTAACTAGCTACTACTAAGGACGGCACAAATATCCATGCCCGCGGGGGGGGGGGGGGGGGAGGATTCAAACATCCGACCGTAGTGGCCGTGAAGACCGTGACTGGCGCGCCGCAGTCCCTTGGGCCACCGCAGCTGGCGAGATGCATTCAATTAAAATCGAAGTTAGTAGTAGTCGTATTAGTAGTAGTAGAAAGTTTCTCAGAACAGCCGCGGCGGAGTGGCCGAGCGCATTGACACCCTATGCTCCGATGCGCGAGGCGGTTCCCTGTCGGGGGTTCGAATCCTCCCTCGGGCATGGATGTCTGTGTTGTCTTTAGTATAAGGTAGTTTATAGGTAGTTCGTAGGTTTAGGGACTGATGACCCCGCAGTTAAGTCCCATAAGCTTAACAAACATTTGAACATTTTCAGAATACAAAAACCATAGGACTATTTGTAATTATAGCACGTATCTGACTACCAGGATTTAGTCGCGTCTTTAATACCGTGCGTGACTGGTACAGGGCACGGCAGCTCTTTGTGTCCTGTCTCCTGCTATTATAAGAGGCATGACCTTTTTGATTTGAGTTTTGATCATTTCAAGGAAATCCCGCTTATGCACTTTGAAGAAAAATATGGCAATTATCAGGTGTGAAGCACTTGTGTGTTTCGTGCTCTTGGAATTACTTTGAGGGTGGTAGAACGTAATCAAATAAAAGAAAAAAGAAAAAAAGAAAAAACACAATTTTGCATGTTCTACAAGTTTATTTTTGTTTACTTATCCGGATTTCAGCTCATAAGGACATCTTCAGAGTTTTTTAAAACTCTGAAGATAGCCTTATAAATCGAAACCCGGTTGATAAAACGAAAACAAACTGTTAGAATACATACAAAATTGTATTTTTTCATTTATTTATGATATTGCAATGAATTAACAGCCGTTAAAGTTCCTGTTAAATCATTCTTTGAGGATGTAGCTTTTATTTCAAAACTCGTGTAATCACAGCCTCTGCAAAGGTAAGTTATGCTTTGGTTATTTAGCTTCAGACACGGTGCGTATTGTTAAAATGACAAGCTGCTTCTTGCGTAGTGAAACATGCACGTGGAACACAGTTCAAAAGTAGATTCATAGGTTTTGTTGTTACTAGCCTCGTCACCCATGTAGCCAGTGACAATTCGAATAGTAAAATGTATTCTTCGCATTTCGATATGGAAGGAGCTAATGCATTGGCGAATACAAAATTTTTGGTCTGGGGAATGCAAAGTTCCTAGCGTAATCAAAGCTGTTTTCTCAACGCAGTTTTATTCTACGAAATACGATAACTCTGGATGATCAGTGTCCTCCCCCCCCCCCTCCATCCTCTCTCTATCTTTTAGGTTAAGAGGAAACAGGCGCAATTGTGGAGGAAGCTACAGCCCCGTAGCCCTCCCTTGGGTTCGCGACTGAGTTAAAGAAAGTTCAAATGTTCAAATGTTTGTTAAGCTTATGGGACTTAACTACGGGGTCATCAGTCCCTAAACTTACAAACTACTTATGAACTAGCTAAGACTAAGGACGGCACAAATATCCATGCCCGAGGGGGGATTCGAACTCCCGACCGTAGTGGCCGTGCAGACCGTGACTGGAGCGCCTCAGTCTCCTCGGCCACCGTGGCCGGCTTAAAGAAAGTACTAGACACAATTGAGTTTTACTTTCAGTTGCGTCAGTATTTAAGTATACGGTGAAATCTCTACAATAAGCTTTCACGTCACACATAGCTCATGCACATAAATTGGCTTATGTAAGTAATTTTCATGACTCTGGTTTGTGATTGCAGTAATATGTTAACTAAATACGAAAACACACTGTATTTTCTCTTGGGTCGGCAAGGAAGCGCGTTGCCGTAGTTTCGCTTTGTACTATTGCATTCTATTTAAAAGAAGTAACATTCGAGCCACGGCAGTGTGACCGAGCGCATTGAGGCTCTATGCTTCGATGCGTGAGACCGTTCCCCGTCGGGGTTCGAATCCCCCCCTCGAGCATGGATGTTTGTGTTGTCTTTAATATTAGTTAGTTTATAAGTAGTTTGTTAGTTTAGGGACTGATGACCCCGCAGTTAAGTCCCTTAAGCTTAACAAACATTTGAAAATGTTTTTGACATTCGAACCTATGTTATTCCTCCATTCGTCTCTTCCTATCTTCAAATGTTTGTAAATCTATCGGACCAAACTGCGTGGTCATAGTCCGTAGCTTACAAACTACTTAAACTAAGGTAAACTAACCTAAGGACGAACACACACACACACACACCCATGCCCAGGGAGGAGTCGAAGCTCCGACGGCAAGCAACCGCGCGTTCCGCAGCGAGGCGCCTTAGACCGCTCGGCTACTCCACCGCGGTCCCTTTCATATGCTTTAACTGTAATTTACGTTGCTGCAGTACATTTGGACCAGTTGGTTTGCCAGTGCTATCCAAGTTAAACGCGTCGGTAGAGCTGAGTCCATGTGCGCACAGCGTACAAACATTTCCTGATTGTTATACCTGACTGTACTCGAGACATGTTGGCTTCCGCTCCACGTGAAACGAAAACCAACGAGATTCCAGGTGACGCGGAATAATATATGGTGTAATGTATCATGTTTACGCCGCGTGTATTCTTACGGTGGAAGGAGTACAGCAGTGCAGGAAGCCGCTGTGAGCCGCGGCGCTCTCGTTGAGCGGCGGTGATGTGGAGCTTGTGTGGAGAAGCACGCGTGGCGTGTTTCGCAAGCTGTTACCACGCCGCCGCTGCATCTTCCGCGACGCCTTATCACGGACGCTGGCTCGGTGCCAGATCGCACTCGCTTGCAAAATACGCGTCCAACGCCGCGACACACCGTGCACTAAACTCTCCCTGTAATGTTCGAATGTTTGTAAACCTATTGAACCCAAATGTTATGGTCATCAGTCCAAAATGTTCAAATTCAAATGTTTGTATAGCTTATGGGGCTTAACTACGGGGTCATCAGTCCATAAACTTACAAACTACTTATCAACTACTTACAACTAACGACGGCACAAATATCCATGCCCGAGGGGGGATTCGAACCCCCGACCGTAGTGGCCGTGCAGACCGTGACTGGAGCGCCTCAGTCCCCTCGGCCATCGCGGCCGGCGGTCACCAGTCCCTCGACCTTCAAATTACTTAAACTAACCTAAAATGATTTCCAGTCCATGGTGTACAGCAATCAGTAAGAATAAATATTCCTTCTGTAAAAAAACCGTCTTGATTGCAAATTGTTTTATTAATTAATGACGCGTTTCGCCCTTTAGCAGGGCATCTTCAGATTATCTGCGTGACAGAATTACACAAAATTGGGCTACCAAGTTTTAATTTTTTATCAAGTTAATACCAATATATTCATCTTGATTGCAAATACACGTATCCCACTGAAGACCTACGAAACACATTAAATCCCTACTGAATCATATCAAGATATTTTACTCAGAAACTAAATTTTGCACCCATCTCGTCTGGCATCTCAAGTGTTAACTCTCTCTCTCTCTCTCTCTCTCTGGAGTAAGTTTGTTGTTACTGCAAATGCTTAAAAAGCACACAAATGTAATTGTTCAAAACACGTTCATCATTGTGTAAATCAAACTACCACTCAGAGTAAAAACAAAATACTCTCATATTAGAAAAAATTTAAAAATTGAACTTCAGTCGTCTTTAAATTCCAAAAGAAAGTTTACGAGATAGTTATTTTTGGACACTTCTTATCCCGATCAAACTTCTTAATTATATGTACAACTGCTATTCTATATTCTGTTATTTCAGAAACAGTTGCAGTTTCATAAAGTTCATGGATTATTAGATTGCAGAATTCTTGCGACGTCCTTTATAACCTCGACAAGCAGACGATTCTCAACGAACTCGACAAGATTCAAGCAGGTTTGAGATTCAAACGTCGCTCGTTGTCGCGTCTGACGCGCGGCGCTGCAGATGTCGCTCACGTAGGACAGTCCCGTAACCCTACATGCGGTTGAGATTTGTCGCTTGAAGTTGCCGCGCGCTGTCGCTCGCTTTTGTTGCCCACGTAGGACGCGGCCTAAAGGAGATTACGAGGTGTTTCCAAAAAAATGTTCAAATGCTTGTATAGTCTATGGGACGTAACTACGGGGTCATCAGTCCCTGAACTTACAAACTACTTATGAACTACTTACGAACTAGGACGGCACAAATATCCATGCCCGAGGGAGGATTCGAACCCCCAACCGTAGTGGGCGTGCGGACCTTGACTGGAGCGCCTTAGTCCCCCTTTTTTTTTTTTTTTTTTTTTTTTTTTTTTTTTTTTTTTTTTTTTTGTTCGTATGGCAGATCTTTGGTTCGCGGTCGTTTGTTCAGTTCGTTCGTGGTTGTTTTATTGAAGGGGTGGCTCAGCTTTTTTATTACAGAGGGCGTTCGCCCTCTGACCGGGCGCGCTGAGCCACGGCGCCCGGCAGTCCCCTCGGCCACCGCGGCCGGCGAGGAGTTTCCTTGTGGCTTTTAGCTGCTCCGCGGTTGAGTAACTCTTGCCAGGAAGCAGTCACCGATGCAACGGGTTTGCCGCGGGTTGCGCAAGCCGCTAGCTCTGCCGCGAACTGGTCGCCGTAGACGGATGTGCGGCCTCCTACGTCACCAGGCCGCTGGCGCCGTCATCCTCCGCTAGAGGCGCTGACTGCCACTGCCACAAGGGTGCGCCGCCCTGCCGTGTCCTGTCTGGGGCACAGTGTGACTCCACGCTGATTCGACCAGGAGTGACGTCATTGTGACGTATGCATGCTGTATAGGACACCTGGATATAGACGGGCAAGCACAACCGCCATTTTTGTTCCTTCGGTTCGAAGCGCGATTGTAGAATATGCCAGTCGGTACGCTTTCAGCATGGTGGGCTGCGCAGCTCAGAATTGTTCTGATCGTTCAGAAAATGGATTTCGTGGTTTTTTTTTTTTTTTTTTTTTTGTTTTTTTTTTTTTTTTTTTTTTTTTTTTTTTTTTTTTTTTTTTGAATGGATCCTGAAAGGCGTAAAATATGGTTAATAAACTGTCGTCGTGACAAGCTCTTAAAAATATGCGAGGTGGGTTATTTAATTTGTAGTCATGCACAATTTGTACACGTTGTAAAAGACAGGTTTCGATACGTGTCCTTTTTAGCGAAGGTTCCGAAGCTACGAACTACTTTTACAGACTTTTATTTGTACATGGTGTTTCACTAAGTGTGTTTGCCTCTGTAACTTATAAAATAATAGGTGACGGGAAATTTTAATGCGGTAGGTCAACGCAAGAAATGTTACACTATCTGCGGTGCTATGAATATAGTTTATTGTATCATTTTCCAAAGAGTTACAGCACAAAGATATAATTTTTAAATGTAACAATAGTTTTTTTTTCTATCGTGCATTGGATTCGTTGAAACCAGCTGCGTCCAAATCAATTTAAACTACATTCCTATCACTGTTAGTTTGGGAGCTACAACCCTTCAAAGTGTAGGGGGCGGAGGCTACGACAGCGTATCTGACTGGCTGGTGGTCATGAGACAGTGGGCCGTGCCCCAGGGGATAGCCACTCGGCCAGTCAGCTACGCTATCGCAGCCTCCGCCCCCGGAACTTTGAAGGGTTGTAGCTCCCAAACTAACAGTGATAGGAATGTAATTTAAATTGATTTGGACGCAGCTGGTTTCAACGAATCCAATGCACGATAGAAAAAAAAAAACTATTGTTACATTTAAAAAATTATATCTTTGTGCTGTAAGTCTTTCGAAAAAGATACATTAACCTATGTTCATAGCTCTGCAGAAAGTGTAACATTTCTTGTGTTGACCTACCGCATTAAAATTTCCCGTCACCTATTATTTTATAAGTTACAGAGGCAAACAGATTTAGTGAAACACCCTGTGTATACATTGGCTATAACAAACATTATCAACATTTAGAAAATAACAATACTAATTACTTTTAAATGACGCACACTGTTTTTTACTAGTTATAATGGCTCATACGGTTCGTAATGATGTTTGAAGCTACTGCGATGTTAATTTTAGTTGCAGCTACTGCGATGCTAATTTTAGTTACTGCATCGGCGGCGTAGTCTCCTAATGTTTGCAATAAAATGTTCGCTTTACAAGGATAATTAATTTACTGACCGAAGAAAGGTTCATACAAGAAGTTGGTAAACGTGAAAAACTATTTTCTCTCATTGTAGCTGTTCTAGTTTTAAAAGAGCATTCAAAGGCCGTTGCCAACATCAGCACTCAACGCCTCAGAGGTCTTAAGTAAAATTGACCAATTTTATTACAGACAGAATTTTATTAAAGCCCTGATAGCTGTTAAAATTCCATTAGCTGAAACTATAACTTGTAAAAATGCTTTACCTTCCTCTTGGATGACAATCGATACATTTGCTTGATTTTTGCGCACAGAATATATTAAACCAAACTAAAGCGCAGCTTTGGTAGTGCATCTGGAATCCCGTAAAACTGAGCTGTCGAATTCGTAAAAGTTGCTCACAGTGCACACCCAGGTGGGCAAATAACACAAAAGGTATCTAACAATTTGGCAAACCATATTACAATAATTTATTACAAAGAGATAAATTTTTAATCCAAATATATATTTTCTTTTTGGTATGTGTATTAGAAATGAAGCAAGCGGTATTTCAAAGCAATAACAGCGAAAAAAGTCGGCTTTTCACATGCTCATGCTTTCACCGCTTGGAACAAAAATGGCGGTGGGAGCTGTCGCTACAGCAGAAATTGGTGCGCATGCCCGTCTATATACAGGTGCCCTAACGCTGTATAAAGCTCCTAGCAGTCTTAAGCTGCAATGAAGACCGACAATTGAAATCAGTTCAACTTTTAACAGCGGCGGCAGACGAATTAAGAGACCTGCTCATAATACATCCGGTTTGCAAAAATAGAATTTTCGGACCTGTTAGAACAGGACAGTGAGCAGGTATCAGTCGTCGCTGAAATTCAGTCTTCTGTTGAAAGAATAGAGTCATCATCAGTCAAAACTCATGCCAATAAAATCTAAAAATTGTTAGGAAGAATCCTGTCGTCACATCTCAAAATGAAATAGTCGCTACGTTAGCGAAGAAACGTTTCAGCAGGCAAATCCAGATTTTGGATAGTATCTAGCCATTTTGAATATATTTGTTGCAATGATGTTTGAAATATTCCAGCTACATTTTTTCACAGTTCCAAAGAAAATGTGAAAATGTTCGTAGTCCTAGGGGACTGAACTGTTAAGGTCATCGCTCTCTACACTTAAAAACTATATAAGCCAACTTATGCTAAAGGACTCGAAGGAGGACACGAATCTCCATCAGGGAGAGACCGCGCAATTCGTTAATTCGTTGCAAGACGGCTTAGACCGAACTGCCATTCCCTCGCGACTTTCTCAATTGCAGACGTTCTATAGAATTCATTTATAGATATGGTCTCTAATCTTTTGGACATGTCCGAAAGAACAAACACCATATCAATAATTGTATACATTTGTGTCACATAGGCAACTGTCGGTGTGCTGAAGGACGCCGCGGCGGAGTGGCCGAGCGCATTGAGGCGCTATGCTGCGATGCGTGAGGCCATTCCCCGTCGGGGGTTCGAATCCCCCTCGAGCATGGATGTTAGATTAAAAGTAGTTTGTAAGTTTAGGGACTGATAACCCCGGAGTTAAGCCCCATAAGCTTTAGAAACATTTGAACATTTTTGCTGAAGCACAAATACGTCCAATGCCTTGCGGAAATACAGAAAGGTTGCGAGCAAGAAAAATTATTTACACGGGACACTTCCTTCGTACTGCGCAATGTGTCGAAAACTTAGGCTTGACAGAGAGCATGCCTACATAATCTAATTGGTAAAGGCGACCGCTGCCCCGAAGCAGGAAATCCGGGTTCGAATCCCAGTCCAGTACAACTTCGCCATTACGTACATTTCAATGCCCTGTAACATGTCAAGATGTTTCAATATTTCGAAATACTGTGAAAAATATACACCACTACGTACGTGGAATATTTAAAACGTTACCGACACTAATTCACTGAGACTATCTAATTACCGGCCGGAATCTGGAATTTTGGTAATAAAAGTTTGCATTTCACATCTTAAAAATTACTGTAGTCGTGCGATGCATATACTTTGCATAGAAAAGGTAACTTGACATATACTATACTTTCAGTATACTTCTACATTTAGTTAAACCGATACAACCCACAACTGAAGTAATATCATGGGTGTGATATTAAACAAAACACCAACTGTCATTTATCTGTAATTTTAAACCAGCCGAGGGGACTGAGGCGCTCCAGTCACGGTCTGCACGGCCACTACGGTCGGGGGTTCGAATCCCCCCTCGGGTATGGATATTTGTGCCGTCCTTAGGATTAGCTAGTTCATAAGTAGTTTGTAAGTTTAGGGACTGATGACACCGTAGTTAAGTCCCATAATCTATACAAACATTTGAATTTGTAATTTTAAACTACATTTTGAGAAATACGTCATGATTTAAGGCTGACTGCATGTAACTTCTGTCATCACTGTTTAAAACATTAACACATTTGTATATTTACTTTATAGTATTAACGTGTATGTAATTTCTTAGGGAAAAGCTCATGTAAATTACTGAAACATAAATAATTGAAATTCTAGATTAATTTCAGTAATAAAGTCTGAGCTGTTTTTCATGTCATTGATGAAATTAAAAATTATGAAAATCAAACTGGACGTCAGAAACATGATACATTTATAAGATTGTTTATTTAAAGGAATCTAAGTGTAATACGTGAATGATTGTTATAAAGAAGATTTATTAAGAAAATATTTGATTACCTAATATATGAAAATTAATGTTTGTTTGTTTGTCTTTTTCAAAAAATGTTCAAATGTTTGTAAAGCTTATGGGACTTAACTACGGGGTCATCAGTCCCGAAACTTACAAACTACTTATGAACTACTTACGAACTAGGACGGCACAAATATCCATGCCCGAGGGGGGGATTCGAACCCCCGACCGTAGTGGCCGTGCTGACCGTGACTGGAGCGCCTCAGTCCCCTCGGCCACTGCGGCCGGCTTTGTCTTTTTGTTCGTATTTTATGCACGGCCACACATCTGGATTTTTGGTAATAAAAGTTTGCATTTCACCTCTTAAAAATTACTATAGTCGTGCGATGCATATACTTTGCATAGGAAAGGTAAGTTACACCGTACATCCGATTGCTATAAAACTTTGTCAACTTATTGCTTGCACTCGCGCGAAGGTTATAGGCATATTTAAATTAAATTGGTCTGGTGCATGGCCTAGGGTGCCCTACAATTAGTTAATTCGCGTCTTACGCCTTCGCGCTGAAATGTCTGGACGGATGTGAATGAAATTTGGAACAGAGGTAGCTTATACCCTGTTTCATACAGGGGCTACCTTTCGTAAACCACGGTATGCTGCGTGGTGGACGGTACCTTAAAATGTGTTAATATGTTCGCTACTCTTTCATGCTGAAAGGGATGGACATATTTGAATAAAAGTTGGAATGGAGGAATTAATACATAGACGACCTTTCGTAAGCCTCGGTAGGTGCATGACAGAGGGTACGTTACAACAAACACCCAAATTGTTTGGTCACCATGAAAGTCGGCACGTAAATTTATGTTTTCATGAAGGAAATTTTTATAATCTGCAAGCCTGTGAATGTAGCATGAAGGAGGGTACCATGCGATTCTGACACCGTTTGACGAGTCACTTCGCGCCTAACGTATGTTTTCATATATAGAAGGGAGAGAAAGGAGAGGGAGGAGACGGGCAGAGAGAAGGTAGATGAGGAGAATAGAGAGGGAAGATGGTGACAGACAGGTGAAAACAGATGAACAGAGGAAGGGGAGGAAGAAATTCACGGAGAAAGGGACAGGGGCGGTGACGGGGGAGGGAGCAGGTGAACCGAGAGAAGGAAAGGACAAGATGGACTAATGGAAGACTAGAAACCTCATTTGTTCGTTTTTATGCGCTGTCATAACGTTCATCTGATTGCGATAAAACTTCGTAATTAAACAAGTTAACATTTTCAAAGTTCAAACGTTATTTGTACAATTATTTGCTCTGCGCCAGCAACGTGCCGGGTACCAGCTAGTAATTTATAAGATATATTCAAGCATGAATTTTGTGAATCAACCTTTCTTAAAACATATATAAGGCTCTGCATCTTAACTGTTGCAATTGTCGGCTCTGTATGGTCGATTCAGTAGAGTGAGGTTCAATGCAAAAGTTATGTGAATGTTTTTATTCAGCAGTAAGACATTTCAAATTAATCGTCATGCAGGGAGACTAGCTGAAAAACTGCAATCCAGCAGCATATACCACAACATGAGTTTTAGGTTTCCGAGATTACTGAAAAAGAACATCAGCTGCCGCTAGCGAATCTCAGTGTCGAACGACAAGTACTGATATCACAAAAGACAGCCTCCAAAACAACAGAGGGACCTCTCGTAAGATTATGACAGTGCAAAAGTAGATTAAATCATTCTTAACTGGAAGAGTGCAGAAAGTTGAAAACAATTAGTTCACATAATATGCCAGAAACAGCTAACTCATCTGAGGACTTATCAAAAACGGGGTCCCACGGACTATCATTAATCATAGAGTAAAGGCTTTCACAGCAGGTATTGTCAATACTTTAAACTTCCAGACTGAGATTCCGTGGTCCATACATAAAACTTTCCCCTGACGTTTCGCCTTCGTCTGCGGAAGGCATCCTTCGAGGTAAAGCGGCATCTCAGCGCGGAAGCTTTGAGTAAGGACTCTCATTAAACTTTGATAAATCACAGTGTTTATACAGTAAACGACATGACACCGTTAATAAACATAGACTTTGAACAGAAATATGTAGGTAAGGTAGAATATTCAAAATTTTAAGATGTTTGCATTGAAGAGGTATTGAATTGGAAGAAACACATTGAAGATCTGCTAAAAAAATCTTTGTAATTCTTTGGAACAAAATTACTTTGGTCATAAGTCCCTAAACTTACGAACTACTTAAACTATGAAATTTCTTGGCAGATTAAAATTGTGTGCCGGAACCGGGACTCGAACCTGGCACCTTTGCCTTTCGCGAGCAAGTGCTCTACCCAAGTTCGAGTCCCGGTTCCGGCACACAATTTTAATCTGCCAGGAAGTTTCATATCAGCGCACACTCCGCTGCAGAGTGAAAGTTTCATTCTGGAAACATCCCTAGGCTGTGGCTAAGCCATGTCTCCACCATATCCTTCCTGCCAAAAGTGCTAGTCTTGCGAGTTTTGCAGGAGAGCTTCTGTGAAGTTTGGAAAGTAGGAGCGAGGTACTGGCACAACTGAAGTTGTGGGGCGGCACCGTGAGTCGTGTCGGGATAGACCAGTTGGTAGAGCGCTTGCCCGCGAAAGGCAAAGGTCCCAGGTTCGAGTCCCGGTTCCGGCATACAGTTTTAATCTGCCAGGAAGTTTCATATTAGCACACACTCCACTGCAGAGCGAAAGTTTCATTCTACTTAAACTATGTTAAACTAACCTAAGGACGACACACAAATCCATGCCCGAGGGAGGATTCGAACCCCCGACGTGGGAGGCTGTGCGATCCGTAACGTGGCGCTCCAGACCGCTCGGCTACTTTCGCGAGGCATGAATGTCTCCTGAAACGTTTGAGTTAAACTACTTATGTTATCAGGGTCATTAAAAATTTTAGTGAATTAGCTCACTGTGCCTATTTTCATTCACTGCTTTTGTATGGGATCATATTTGGCGGCAATTCAATTCATTGCACAAAAGCGTGTAATCAAAATAACTGCTGGAGCCCACCCAAGATCATCATAGAGACATTTATTTAAGGATCTAGGGATCTTCACAGTAGCTTCACAATATATGCATTCACTTATGAAATTTATTAATAATCCAAACCAGTTCAAAAATAATAGTTGTGTGCAAAGCTACAACACTAGGAAAAAGGGTGATATTCACTATTCAAGGTTAAATCTAACTTTGGCATAGAAAGGGGTGAATTATTCTCCCTTAGCAATCTTAAACTGAATAACAATAATGGATTTAACAAGGGCAAGTGTGGATAAAATAACTATTTTCCGTGTAAAAATATGTGATTCGAAATTTCCTGTGGACTTGGTGAATAAACTTTCATATGATATGTCTGCTGCAGTTCATAAACAGTGATGTCCAGTCTAATGGGACAAGAAACGAACCGGGAATGGATTGTATCCACATAAGTGATCTATTGTTGCGTGTAGTTCCGAACAACTCACCCTTATTCATTGGATAGCTAAGCATCTCTTAATGACCTTGCTAAGCGTCCTTAATTTCGCCTCGGATAATTTCCATCATTAAACTAATGGCACGGCGCGAAATCCATCATCGACGTAATATACATTACAGTGGTGTCGGTCCTAACTCCTACACATCGGAACTCACATGTTAATTTAACTGCTATGATACAGCAGTAACACGAAGATATGTAGGTGTACAGTAAAATATTATACGAGGCGCGTTTTTTAAGTACGTTCCGTTTTGCTGTAGACACTAGTAGTTCGCGCACATACCGCAACGAGCGCATGTGTCGTGTACCGGTATGCCTCGGAAACAACTGTTCCCAGTTTCAGCTCTGTAGCTAACCTCTACGGTTCTGTTCTATGCTTTCAAAATGTTTAAGACTATCAATTCGCCCGCCGAGTATGAAGTTTGCTTAGAGATATGGTTTTTGTCGCCGAGGAATCTGTCTGCTGCAGAAATTCATCGATAGATTTGCGAAATGTACGGTGATACTGTTATGAGTCAAAGCAAAGTGAGTAAGTGGGTACGAGAATTCAAAGATGACTGTGACAACGTCCATGATGAGGACCGCTCCGGTCGCCCATCTTCGATTACAGACAATTTGGAGGTTTCAGCTGAAGCGAGGATTCGTGAGAATAGGAGCTTCACAATAACAGGTCTCTCAAACGAATTTCTTGACGTGTCGAGATCTGTGCTTTACAAAACGGCTGTGAACGCTTGGTTATCGGAACAGGCGGCAATATTGTATGAAGAGGGTATTTTATAATTGTTCGAGAGGCATGATGAGTTTTTGAACAAACGTGGCAACTGTTTGGAAAAAATAAAGTATGTACTTTCTGAAAATAAATTGACTTTTTAGAAATAACCTTTCGTTGTGTACTTCTGTTCAAACGGAACTCATTTAAAAAACGAGCCTTGTAGTTGCGCGAAGCATAGATATGTGTGTTTATAGTCATAAAATTCAGAAGCCATACACTGAAGTGATTTAAGATCAACTACAGAATTGAAAACATAGTGAATATGGAAACCACAGTTTATCAAAGTCATAATTCCACATTTTGCAAGCGAATGTCGAGATACAAGGATGTCGAGATATTTGCAGTAATAATTATTGTTTCCGAAAATCTCTTGAAACTCATTAGGTCATGGACAAGAGAACTGGTTTTAACTTAAATATAAATCCAGAATGAAATTTTCCTTCTGCATAGGAGTATTCGCTGATATTATATTTCTGGCCGAAAAAAAAAAAAAAAATTGAGGCACCGGGAGTTGAACTTCGTCTCCCGTCCATAAATGCTCTAGCGACAGACTCAGGACCCGTCAGTCTGCAAACTTACGCATCAGCCTTTCTTCCACCAGTGTTGGTCCTTCAACATTCGTAGGTAAGCTGTTGTTAAGTGTGGAATTTAGGAAAAGAATTACTGAGCTGTTGACTCAGGACGAACTAGGACGGCACAAATATCCATGCCCGAGGGGGGATTCGAACCCCCGACCGTAGTGGCCGTGAAGACCGTGACTGAAGCACCTCAGTCCCCTCGGCCACCGCGGCCGGCGAAGTATAATACCCACAAATTTAACCTAAATATAATTTTATGAAAATTCATCGTAACGATGAAAAGAAATTTGTAATCTTTCGTTAGTTCGGAAAAATCTCTGAAACGATAGGTAGATCCTTCCCTAAGAAATATGGGATAGCATTTAGAACGAGAGGCAATTTGGGTTATAGACTTAGACACGATTTAGGCACAACAGGTCAGTATTTGGACAACACCTGAAAAAATCGGGCCATGTCGTGGGCAGCATAGATGACACCCTAAAAATTTTGCATTTCCAAAGGGACTCAAATTAGACATTCTGTAAGAACTTGAAATACAAAACAGCAAGATGAAAGAGAGGGATAAAATATTAAATGAACAGTCCGATTTTAAATTATATATATATATATATATATATATATATATATATATATATATATATATATATATATATATATAAAATCTTGGTTTGTTCCATGAAAACCTTTGACTGGTGACAGGTGTGACGTGTTGTTCCATACAATGATAAAATTACGTATATCACCTCACGTCAGAATCCAATATACATCCAGCACCTTCCGTTTCATCACATCACAAAATCAGACGAAAAGTGCCTTACAGAACCGAAAAATACACTCTAAGAACAAACGAATTACATCGAACAAGACGGAGAAATAGCAGTGAAGTGTAAATAGGAGTCAACAACACCATGAGTAGACCAAATATCAATTTAAAAACACATGGGCATAACGTACACAAAGGTTTTTAAAAACTGTTTTTAATCTATGTATAAAAAAATTGTATAACACCTTTGTATCATTTACAGACCACAGAAAACGCTTTAAAAATAAAAAAGCGAAACACGTCTGGTGTGAAATAAATCTCTTAATTTAACTTAATTGACTAGTTCTTGCCGAACCACAGAATGTATAAAACTCAGAATGGCTATGGCAGAAAACCAGTTTTGAAGAACAATGTTAATATCAAATATTAATTTAAAAGATAGGAAGCCTTTTAAGAGGCATTTTTAGCGTGTTGCATTCTACGAGAAAAGTGCAGGGTCAGCAGTTCAGACAAGAAACTGGTGGAAGCTTTGAAATGTGATGGTACAGACGAATGCTGAAGGTTAGATGAGTACATGCCGTAACTAATGAGAAAATACTAAACAGAATAGAGGATGAGAGAAATTTGCGGCATATCTTTAGTAAAAGAAGGGTCTAGTTTGCAGAATACATTCTGAGCGGAAGAGAGATCGTCGGTTAAGTACCTGAGATCAGCGTGAGGTGGAATTGCGGGTTCCGCTGAGTAGGTCAGGCGTCCACTACAAGCAGTAAGAGGCTACACAGGCGGCTTGGACTGGGCGGTGTTTTAGGTTAAAAAGCCAGGAAAGACACAGAAAGAGTTTCACTCACAAGGGGCTGCAGGTCAAAGATAGGACGAATACAGATATCAAAACCATTGGTCCAACAGTTGTAAATTGTCGTAGTTGTGTGGGGAAGATACCAGAACTCCAAGCGTTAATAGAAAGTACAGAAGCATTAATCATTATAGGTAGCAAAAGCTGATTAAAGGCGAAGATAAGTTCAGCTCAATTTTTTGCAAACGGAGACGCGGTATTTCGAAAAGATAGATTCAATAAAACATGGGGTAGCGTGTTTATTTCTTACACAAGCTGTTTAACCAGTAGCGAATTTGAATTAGGTAGTTGCTGTGAGTTCGTGTGGGTAGGTTCTACCTAACAACCGGAAGAAATTAATAATTGGTTCATTTACCGATCCCCTGACTCAGACCATTCGATTGCAGCAATGTTCAAAGAAACGTATCCAAAGCATACAATGTTAATTGGTGGCGACTTTAACTTGCCCTGGTTATTTTGTCAAAATTGTATGTTCAAAATCGAAAGCAAAGCATAAAACATGTTCGAAACTGTACTGACCTCATTCTCCGTAAGCTATATAGAGCAGTTATTTCATGAAGCCAGTAGAATCGTAAATGGTTGTTAATACATACTTCACCTCTTACCAACCAATAATCCGGAGCTATAAAAGAGAATCACAACAGACAAACGAATTAGTTAACACAGAATTGTCGTAGCGAGATTGAATAGCGATTTTAGCAAATCCACCAAAATTAAATGAAAAGTATATTTAATCGAAATAGTGTATAAAAATTGATTTAACGGTTTCTTGAGTGAGAATCTCCAGTGTTTCGAAACTAACAAGGTCAGTGTAGATCACATGTGACTTACATTCACAGAAGTAATATCGGCAGCTATAGAGAGATTTTAGGAAAAAAAAAAAAAAAAAAAAAAAAAAGAGGCTGACCCGCCGAGGTACATAAAAGAGGTTAGATCACTCTTGCAAAGGCAAAGAAAACAGCATATCAAATTTAAAAGGACACAAAATCCCCCAAGAACGACAATCTTTCACAGATACCTGAAATTTAGCTTGGACTTCAATGCTAGAAGCTTATAATAGTTTGCACAACGAAACCCTCTCAATTTGATAGAGAATCCTAAAAAAAATTCTGGTCCTATGTAAAGTATTCTAGTCACAGAACACAATCAATACCTTCCCTACGTAAGAGCAATGGTGATGCTGCTGATGATAGTTCTGCTAAAGCGGAATTGCTAGACACAGCTTTCCGAAATTCCTTCACCAAAGAAGACGAAGCAAATACTCCTGAATTCGGATCAAGAATATTTGCCAGCATGGGTGATCTAGAAGTATAGAAGGTCAATCACCTAACACTTGCACCGCAAATATGGAGGAAAGGGAAAGTGCGATTGATGTGCGGCTTTCACAGAAAGGATTGGCAGTCAGGGGCTCGTATTTTTAGCCAACAAACAGATTGTAATATTACTTAGAAAGTGTATTTTTTATGCAAACATACATTTTTTAAAATGGAACAATGATTGTTTCTATCACACACTGGAATTTTTGATACCAGCTGTATACAAAGAATTTTGAATGAATTTTTATCACGTTTAGTTTGGCAGCTACAACGATACAAAGTTTCGGAGGCAGAGGCTGCGACAGTGTAGCTGACTGGCCGAGTGACTAGCCCCTGGGGCACGGCCTACTGTCTCATGACGACCAGCCAGTCAGCTACGCTGTCGCTGTCGTAGCCTCCGACCCCAAAACTTTGTATTGTTGTAGCTGCCAAACTAAACGTGATAAAAATATCATTCAAAATTGTTTGTACACAGCTAGTTTCAAAATTTTCAGTGCATGATAGAAACAACCATTGTTCCATTTGAAAAATTGTATGTCTGCATAAAAAATACACTTTCTAGGTATTTTTACAATCTGTTTATTGGCTAAAAATACGAGTCCTTGACTAGCAATCAATTCTGTGAAAACCATACATCAATCGCATTTTTCAGTTTCAACAATATTTTCAGTGCAAGTGTTAGGTGAATCACCCTGTATATCCCTGGAGTATCAAAGAAAGACGAGTCACCTAACAAAAGTATGTCTCCTGGTCCCGGTTGTATACTAATTAAGTTACTTTCGGAGTATGCTGATGCTATAACAATATAACTAGCTATCATAGACAACCGTTCGATCAGCGAAAGTTCCATGCTGAAACTTGCACAGGTCACTTCAATATTCAAGAAAGGCAATAAGAGTGATACCCAAAATTACAGGCCTATATTATTGACGTCGGTTTTACGGTAAGTTTTTAGAAAATACACTTGTCTCAAAGGACCTATTAACCCTCAGTCAACATGGATTCAGAAATTACGGTTCTTGTGAAACACGGCTAACTCTTTACTCACACGAGTGACGAGTGCTATCGCCGGCCGCGGTGGCTGAGGGGACTGAGGCGCGCCATTCACGGTCTGCACGGCCACTACGGTCGGGGGTTCGAATCCCCCCTCGGGCAAGCATATTTGTGCCGTCCTTAGTGTACGTTAGTTCGTAAGTAGTTTGTAAGTTTAGGGACTGATGACCCCGTAGTTAAGTCCCATAAGCTCTACAAACATTTGAACATTTGAACGAGTGCTATCGACAAGGGATCTAAATTCGGTCAGAACGCGGAACTTTCATTGTTTTGCTTTCACAGATATGAGTGATGCTCATCGGTTAGTCCAAGCATCGCCCCATGTATTTCCACCCGAGGAGAAAAAAAATTTTTGTTCGTACAGGTGTTTCAATACGATTCCGTGACCTGCGGAGCTGTTGTCAGTCATCGCAGAATTGATTGATTCGTGGAATCCCAGATGACGTAAGGTCGGCAGGTGTTTACAGGAGTTTGGTGACTGAGTTGAAAAGTATTCTTATGTACCTGCGTCACTTTGAACTGCAGTGGGTAATCTATAAAAATTCGCTATGCATCAGTCTGACGCGGAATGAATAGGAAAGTACATAAATGAATTCTTGCGAACACAAACCCACCGAGAAAAAACATCAGTCAATTCTAAACCCTGCTTTGCGTTGTTGTGGCTGTCTGGAATGAAACGAAAGGTTGAAAAAAGATGTTTTCTCGGAAAGTCATTACCTACTGTGAAGCTAGTGGACCGACTATACTGCTCGTTTGTCCGTTTTTTACAGGAACGTAAATTAAAGATTAGACTTTTACCGCCTCTCGATCGTGCGACGTATAATTTCCCTTTAAAAAATTCAATCGTTGTAAACGTTCTTCTCATAATTAATCAGTAGTAGGGCGGACTGAGGCACGTTAACCAAAGAGCAGACGCTAGATCGTCGTAGGAATCAACCAGCAGGTTAGTTGCACTGTCGCCCTCCCTCTAAGGGACCAATATAGCCGGCGAAGCAGTCTTGGACCAGTAATTTTTTTTGTGCGTGTCTCACTAAACTTCCAAGTGTCGGTTAAACGTACATTATTTAAATTTTCCTTACTTTAGACACATCCATAACATTTAAGCTCGAATAAATTCTATGCTCCCTGAGAACATATGGTAGCGGAATACATAATATTTCTGTATTATCTCGATGCAAAATTCAAAGTTGAGATAGTCTCGATGTCTTGAAATATGATTCCCGCAAATGCAGAAGTCTAGATTTTAAGCAGACAAATGAAACTCAGTAATAGCCACAAATTAGGACTTTATTCACTTTTTAAATCACAAAACAAAGACACTGACGTCCCGCCATATTGACTCTTGCACTCTCAAGTACATAGATTTGCGACCTAAGTTCTTTGGTTACTCTGTTTGCAAACAATACAGGCTCTTAGCACCTCGTCCAGATGTCCACTGACTAAGACGCTAAGTGCAAACTGGTTTTATAGAAACACAAAAATCCTAAATTTTATATTTCGTTTACGTACTAAATATATATATATATATATATATATATATATATATATATATATATATATATATATATATATATATATATATGTTTATTTTTGACATGAAATTAACGGATATGAGGCTTAGAACCATTTAAACAGAATGACAAGGACAATTAAATTTATAAAGAAACAAAGAAGTGAAAATGACAACTTAAAAGGCGTGTTTTAATAATTCATAACAACATCCCTTTTGGATTCTGCGGTGCTTTCTGATAAATAACATAAAGTTCAAATACTCTAAAATATGATCAATTTGTTTCAAATGAGTAATTGGTAAAAATGTAAGCTATCGCCTGCCCCAGTGATGCAGAAATTGACGACAGAATCCATTTCTACATATTTGATGAATAAGACTTTGCCCGAATTTGAATTTCTGAACTTTCCGTGCCACACTCAGGCTGTAGAAAGATGTGTAAAATTAGTAACAGAGGCTGCAGAAAAAGTATGTGGGCAAGATAGCAGAGATGGATTCATTAGGACGACTCTGCTGTCAAGATCAATAATGCCAAAATTTGGACACAAATCAGAATTCAAGCCAACTACATCTTTGACTAGTATGTAAATAAAGGTATAAAAATGTAAATAAATGTATATATTGTAAATATGAAAATATAATTAGTATGACCTCCTTGGGCGGTTGGTTGGTTGGGCAGGGTGTGGGTGGAACTGGAATTGCAGCCACCTCCTCGTGGTGAGTTCTGGGTCACTTAACCAAATTTGCTGGTGAAATGGGCGAAGAGCTGCAAAGTTATGATGTTATCTCTTTAAATAATCAAATCACAGTAAATGAAACCTAACATATTTAAAACATAGATATAAATACGAGATATTAGCAAATTTCTGTAACATTTTGAACATTTAGAAATGTTGTCATATTACGATAGTTAAGGTCTTTAGCGCGAACTGATTACATAAGCTAGGACTATCAAAAATATTTTTATGTTGAACTATACATGGATACGCAGTTTTTGAGTCCTATTAGGACGTGGTACTGAAATATATATTTTTATATGACCTTTCAGAAATTCTATAAATTTATCGTTTTTTTTAGAAACTTTAAGCCCTTTGCACGAACTGAAGATATTAAGTTAAATTTTTTAAATTATTTTTTCGTTAATCAGCACACAAATAAGCAACTTTCGAGCCCTATTACAACTCTATACTTAAAAATTCACTTTTTTCGGCCCACCCTACTCTACAAACGTTTGAACGTTTCTTTGAACTTACAATACACCACTGCAAGAAGGGGGGCAAGTTCCTTCGCGTACTCCGTGTAAAAACGAACTGTTATCCCATCTGGTCCAGCGGCCTTTCCTCTTTTGAGTGATTTTAATTTTCTATCCCTCTGTCAATTATTTCGATATCTGCCTTTTGTAATCTGTGCGGCAGTCTAGAGAAGGAACTACAGTGCAATCTTCCTGTGTGAAACAGCTTTGGAAAAAGTCATTTAGTAATTCAGCCTTTAGAGTGTCATCCTCTGTTATAATGTCATTTTCGTCACAGAGTGTCTGGAGATTTTGGTTTTATGCACCTACCGTTTTGACATAAGACCAAACATTCTTAAGATTTTCAGCCACGTCAGTACACAGGACTTTACTTTCGAACTCGTTGAACGCCTCTCGCATAGCCCTCCTCACGCTACATTTCACTTCCTTTAATTTTTGTTTCTCTACAAGGCTTTGGCTGTGTTTATGTTTGCAGTGAAGTTCCCTTTGCTTCCGTAGCAGTTTTCCAATTCGGTTGTTGTACCATGGTGGCTCCTTTCCATCTCTTACGATCTTGCTTGGTACATACTCATCTAATGCATATTGTACGATGGGTTTGAACGTTGACCAATGTTCCTCAACACTATCTGTACTTGAGATAAAAGTTCTGTATTGAGCCGTCAAGTACTCTGAAATCCGCTTTTCGTCACTTTTTCCGAACAGAAAAATCTTCCTACATTTTTAAATATTTCTATTTATGGCTGAAATTATCGATGCTGTAACCGCTTTATGATAGCTGATTTCCTGTTCTGCGATAACTGTTTCGAATAGTTCGGGTCTGTTTGTCACCAGAAGGTGACACAAGTCGCTTCTGTGTTTAACTGCTCAATGTAATTTTCAGATACGAGTAAAACTTCAGGAACGTCATCAAATGTTCAAATGTTTGTAGAACTTATGGGACTTAACTACGGGGTCATCAGTCCCTAAGCTTACAAACTACTTATGTTCAAATGTTTGTAGAACTTATGGGACTTAACTACGGGGTCATCAGTGCCTAAGCTTACAAACTACTTATGAACTACCTAAGACTAAGGACGGCACAAATATCCATGCCCGAGGGGGGATTCGAACCCCCGACCATAGTGGCCGTGCAGACCGTGACTGAAGCGCATCAGTCCCCTCGGCCACCGCGGCCGGCGAACGTCATCAAAGTTGTGTGTTATGTCCGCCGTTTGCTCTCGAGTTGATCATCTGAATTGTCAATAGCGGGTCGCAACCGATGTAGCACTATTGACGTAAAAGTTTTCTGGGTGATGTACCGTGTCATAATGTAAGGTGGCTATCACTTTAACAACCAACTTTTCTGCCAATATTACAGTGCCCTGTTTCTGGGTAAAGTAACCGTATTCGGGAGGATGGTGGTTCAAATCCACCTCTGGCCACCCCGATTTAGGTTTTCCGTGATTTCCCTAAATCACTCCAGGCAAATGCCGGGATGGTTCCTTTCAAAGGGCACGGCCGATTTCCTTCCCCCATCCTTACCCAAACAACCGAGCGTGAGCTCCGTCTGTAATGACCGCGCTGTCGACGGGACGTTAAACCCTAAGATTCCTTCTAATTCTGGGTAAAGTAACATCCATCTTACATTATGACGCGGTACATCACCCTGAAAACTTTTATGTCGACTGACTGCGATTGCGGAAGCCTACGCAGTTGTATGTCGTGGCACTGTTTGGCCTGATACGAGACGGAGGCCTCGCAGCCTAGCTGTGATACGGTGTGCCCTCGTCCGTTTCTGCGCCGCGCGCCTCCTGGGCTGACGTAAAGCCAGATAACTTTCTGCGTGCGGCCTCCACCGAGAGTGCGCGAGCAACCGCCGCTGCCTATGTGGCTGCAAGTGTGTCAGTGTGTCGCGCCCTCGATAAGCTTGTGTTTACGAACGATTGCTTTCTCAGAAGCCTGTGATAAGGCCAGAGGCGTGTGTGAAAAATACGTGAAGCATGCGCTTCCTGTCAAATAATGGCGACGGACTGCGATTCTCAGAATTGCTCGCACCTTACAATTTTCTTAGGCAAGTCTCCACAACTTCCGTGAGCGCTACATACAGTGGCGTCGTGGTGCAGCTTCACTTGACACTGAACTCTGTTGCAGCGTAGCAATTATGACAGATGATCGGATTTAAGTGATCTGTGACAACAATTCACATTTCTTCGTTTTCCTTTAGTTACGCCAGTAGGTTCAGTCGGTAACGGCCGTCTTCAGGACTGCTAATTCCTCAAAACGTCATGACAGTTGAGCGATATTGGCATCGTCACAGCCGGCCGCGGTGGCCGAGGAGACTGAGGCGCTCCAGTCACGGTCTGCACGGCCACTATGGTCGGGGGTCCGAATCCCCCCCTCGGGCATGGATATTTGTGCCGTCCTAGTCCGTAAGTAGTTCATAAGTAGTTTGTAAGTTTAGGGACTGATGACCCCATAGTTAAGTCCCATAAGCTGTACAAACATTTGAACATTTTGCATCGTCGCAAAAGCACCGCTGACGTTCCGTTTATTGTGTGACGATGCCATTTTGCCTCCACTCTAATAAGAGACGTTCTGAAAATAGCGGTTGTTGTTGTTGTTGTTGTCGTCGTCTTCAGTCCGCAGACTGGTTTGATGCAGTTCTCCACGCTACCCTGCCCTGTGCAAGTCTCTTCATCTGAGAATACGTTCGGCAACCTACATCCTTTTGAACCTGCTTACTCTATTCGTCCCTCGGTCGCCCTATACGATTTTTACCCCACATGCTTCCTTCTAATGCGAAGTTGACAATTCCTTGATGTCACAGAATGTGTCCAACCAATATATCTCTTCTCTTAGTCAGGATATGCCAGAAAATCCTTTTCTCCCGGATTCGGTTAAGCACCTCCTCATTAGTTACGTGATCTACCCATCTAATTTTCATCATTCGTCTGTAGCACCACATTTCAAAAGCTTCTATCATCCTTCTATCTGAACTCCCTATCGTCCACGTTTCACTCCCATACAATGCTACACTCCAGACAAATGCTTTCAGAAAGGACTATCTAACATTTAATAAAATAAATAATTTAAATTAATTTAATAAAATAGCGGATCTGAAGATATCACAATTGACTAAAACTGGTGGTCTAAAAACTAAATATTGTGATAATTGGCGTGAACAAAGAAATACAATATACTGCGACCATATCGCAGTTAGTAGAATTTGTTGTTGGTAGTTCCTAGTTAAAAAAATCAATAAAGCGGCTGGGGTAGATGAAATTAAGTCAAAACGTATCATATACAGCGGAATGTCAGGGCTCAAAGAGTTACACGGGATAACTGAAATGGCACGGTAGTCGGGACAGTTTCCGTCTGACTGGACGAAAGCAGTAATCACACCTATTTTCAGATATAGAAACGATTGTAAGAGTTGCTATAATTAGCGTCGTAGGGAAAATATTCTGATTTATTGGGAGACGGTGAGTTTAGGTAAAGGCAAGTTGGATCAAAATCACTGTGGGTTTAGGCCTCTTAGAGGCTATCAGATCTTTAACCTACGGCAGATAATGGAGATGTGCTATAAGTGGAACATTGCATTATATGTATCTCTTATAGATCTAGAAAAGGTCTATGTCCGTGTTTCTAGGAGTAAGCTATTGTCAGTTCTACAAGATTATTGAATAGGAGGCAAACTTTTACAGGCAATTAGACGTAATGCAGCAGTTTGAATAATGCTAAATTGAGTTCATAGTTCAGGATTGTTTCAGTCGTAAGACAAAGCTAAAAACTGACACCACATCGTTCATATCATTTATGAGTCATCTGTCCAAAACGATAGACTGGCAGGGAGAGATTAAAATAGCTGAAAACTAAACAAGAACTCTTGCATTTGCAAGACTGCTTGTTAGTGATGATGGTTGATTCAATAGAAAGGTTGCAATTTAATATTTCAGGGCTAGATCAGAGATCTGAAGATTATGGTATGAAGATCAGCATTTCCAAAACGAAAGTAATGTCCCCTGGAAACTGAAATAGACTAAGTGCCAAATACAAGCACAAAGTTAGAACAGGTCGACAGTTTCAAGTTCTCGGGATGTGTTTCCTTAAAGGATGGCAACATAGCGAAACAACTAGACGCAAGGTGTAGCAAAGCTAATGCAGTAAGCGCTCAGCTACGATCTACTCTCTTCTGCACTAAGTTAGCAGTGCACCGCTCTATCTTCCGACCAACTTTGTCGTTTGGAAGTGATAGCTGGGTGGATACAGGTCATCTTATTCATAAGGTTGAATTTCAGATATGAAAGTTGCTAGGTTGATTGCACTTATTAATAGATGGGCACAATGGCAGGAGGGTGTCCATAATGAAGAAAACAAAGAAAAATTAGGAATTAACACCATAGATGAAGCAAATATCAGAACAAACAGGCTGAGATGGTGAGATCACGTTACAAGCATGGGAGAAGCAAGATTACCTAATGAGACTCGTGGGTTCGCCAGTAAATGGTAGAAGGAGTCGATGTAGACCTAGGAGAAAGTATTTGTATTCGGTCAAGAATTATTATGAAGCAGTAGGCTTAACATCAGACGAGGCATCAATGTCATCATTGAACAGGTTATCACGGAGAAATTTTATAAGGAGACTGCAGATTGAACGCTGAATGGCATATTAATCTTAACTGATGACGATGGTGATAAAGGTTCCTAGCTAGTGGCATATGTAAGCCGAAGTTTTGAACACTACTCGGCAATGACTTTGAAGTCACTAATTATTGCGTGCTTTAGAAGGTATTAAAAGATACGGCAGGAAAATATGAGGAAAGTTTTATTCATCGCATTTTATAGAAAAATTATGTACGTTTTTAAAACTAGGCATCGCGAATCATGTCTTCTCACACTTCTACAAATGTACTGGTGCGTCCAGTATTAGACAGAATATTATACTCGCATATCCCATATTTTAATACTCCGTTAGATCAGTAATTTGCACAAAATTTTGTAATTTTTATAAAATTTTATTTATTTATTGTTTTTATTTTGATAACTGAGCAGGACTCATAGATCCATCACCATTCCTACGTTTAAAATTGAACACATTTATCAGCAAAGTACGAATTGAACTTAATGCATTACGAATCATCCTAAACATGAATCGCAGTAGAATCACATTAAAAGTTGACCTGCTCTTCCAACAAGAAAGAATAAAGAGGGCGGTTCATTCTCTAGCCTTGCAAGTAGAGCAGTATGCCCTACGGTCATACGTAACCAGTCCACGAGTAGGAGGTTGCTTTGGAGCTCCAATTGAGCAGTTGTCTTAACAGTTTCAATGCTGATCTAGGATATGAAAGTGTTCCTCGGCGTACTGACGGTTTCTAAGGACAGCCAATAACTTACCTGACATATTCGTAAGCTCTTTAGAGGGCTCTAGTTGAAGTTACTATTTCATAAAGCACAACTACATAGATATTTTGTCTTCGGTATTCATGTATTATGCCATGTTATATCTGAAATGTTCTCCAAAAAACTACGACTAAAGTCAGATGAAATAAATTTGTGGTTGCAATACACAGGTACAGTAGTGTGCTTCAAAATACTGCGATTGTTGTGCAGACATGCTTCATTTGAAAAATTGGCTAGAATGTACGTCTGTGGAAACTAGAAGAGACACATTTATACTGAGTCAGTATCGCTAATCACGGGAAGATACCTTTATAGAGGAATTATCAGGTATTGCGCTTTGTATTAGCAGTAGTCATATCGTAATTGCTAGACATGTGCCTGAATTATTGTTAATAAAAATAAATATTGCTAACCTTCTTAATGTTTTCATTTTAACGCAATTGCAGTTTTTTTTATCAGTTTGACAATAGCGTCACGACACTGACAAGATACAATTCCAGTCCGTAAGTGAAATGGGATCCACCACATGTGGTTACATTGGCTAGAATATTTAATCATTTATTGTCACTACGATTAATTATACATGATACGCACATGATGTTTGCGAGAAAACACTAAACTTTGTGTGATACCGCCTACTATGGTTCCGGACCTACTTTTCCCCTCTTAGATGCAGTTACTCGATGTGCCAAGTATATTACATTAAAAATGTTCCAATGCCTATAAATCTATGAGACTTAGCTTTGGTTATTATACTCAAGGTTTACAAACTACTTGAAGTAAGTTAAAATAAACCAAGGACAATCCATGCCCCAGGGAGGATTCGAGCCTTCAACGACGAGCAACAACGCGCTGGACAGCAAGGCGCCTTAGACCGCTCGGCTACTCCACCTAAATTCCAGAGTACTTACCGATGTTGCATCTTTAATCGTCCACAACTGCGAATGGAGGATTCCCATAAATGTTTGATCTGTATAGACAAATCATTCGTTGTAGTGTTTAGAATGTTTATCGAATGAACGGAAAACATTTTAGGTGCACTGAAATCCATAAAATTGCATTCTTTTTTTCAGATCATGAAGTCCATGAATGGCTGAAAATATTCTCCTAGTATCCGAATATATATATATATATATATATATATATATATATATATATATATATATATATATATATATAACCAGTCAACGATCTGTTCAGTTGGGACGGAGAACTCAGTCAATTCCAAATAAAAACAGCCCTCGTCATTTTGGAGTCACCACCTGCTTCCTCACTGTTTTGTTGTCATAGGCTCTTACAAGCTGAAACAGAGAATCATTTCACCAAGATTTTCCAGTCATGCAGGATCCAACTGATTAAGTCACTAGTCCAGGATTGATGCCACATGCGATATCAAGATGAGCTGCCATATCGCAATAACTCAAATTGCGCCGCACTGTACGATTTAATATGTTCATCGACACCTCATATTTATTTGTTAAGTTATTTCAGGTAGTGCTGGTTGCCTGTTAGTACTGGCAACTCTACGAAAACGCAGTTGCTTTCATAACGTGCAGGCAGTTGGCCACTGCAGTGTCTATGGTGAGAGGTAATGCCTGAAGCTTGTTATTTCAGCACACACTTGATACTGCGGATCCCGGAATGTTTAACTCCGAAAGCTAATGACCCATGCGTCTAGTTCAAAGTCCATTAATTATCGTCGTGCAGCAATAATCACATCGGAACGTTTTTCGAATGACTCACCGGAATACAAATGAAAGCCTGCCAACTGACAACACTTCTATACCTCGAATACGCGATAATACCGTTATCTATATCCGTGCATATCGCTATCATCTGACTGCTGGTGTCTCATTGTACTTCATGTGTTGAAATTTACGACCGATACTGTTGCCGACTGCCTTTACCAGGATACAAGCAGTACTACAAACAATATGGATGACGTGAAAGTAAAATAGCTGTTGAGGGACAATGAAACCTTCATATATTGAAAGTTGCTAAGGCAAGATCGACTACATTTCTTGAGTTTCTACTCTTCATTATATAATAAAGACCGGTTTCGACGTTCTAAATCTTCATCTCCAGATCAGTTGTACATCATTATACTGACGAAACTGGCCATCAATCTGTATTAATAAAATTAGAAATTATGGTTTGCGCAAAGCCGTTAATCTCCAAAATTCTTGATTGCTTTGAAATTTTGAGACAGTATCGCATTTTATTACAGGAAGGTTTTTTAATGGGGGGTTACATTATTAAATTCTCACTTTAAAAATGCTGTACAAAAGGAACCACGGGTGACTGAAGATTTGAACTGAAAATACTTGCCGAAATGGGAAAGAGTGGGAAAGTCAACTGCATACGGAAAAAAAAGGTGGCACAGTAAGCAGCTTGGGGGGGGGGGGAATGATGCCGACAAATGACGTCCAGGTGATACACAACTTTTGGTGTAAAGTCCATCCACCACGGCAAGGTCGCACCACATCGGGTGGGGGGAAAACGGTTTTTAACTATCTTTGGGCCAAGAAACAACAGAAAAAGCACATACTGTAAGACCTGTTAGTCATCACGGAACTTGCGTAAGTGATGTTCAGTATGCTGTCCACCATATTTTGCTACACGTTGAAACAGATATACAGCATGTTAAAAAAAAAAAAAAAGTAAAAATAAATAAAAAATAAAATGGCACCACAATGTTATTGCAGTGCTCACTGTGATGCTTTAAGATGCGGGTCATTGAAATGGCTACACATACTGCGCGCTTTGCAGATTATTCAAAATAATAAGTTATTCTATAGGGTAATTTTACTTCCTTTTTTGCATCACATATGTAAAACAATATATATATATATATATATATATATATATATATATATATATGTCTCTTATTGCGAACACAGTGAACATCGAAAGTCGAAGTACACGTATATGTACTTCAGGTCTTAACTTCAAAGTATTTCTTTTTACCTTATTGATTGTGAAGTTGTGGTTGTTATGGTATTGTGTTATAAAGTCCTATAAGTATCCAAGTGTTGTGGCAAAAGGTATATAATTGTTTAGGGTCTCCTTCGTTTAAACATCGACAGTTAATTTATGTCTTCATTTTCAGTAATCAACGATGAAGGAATACTTCGGATGCTGGAGGAGAGTGACTTCAGTTCACTTTCAGATGAAGAGAGTCAACTACTTTTAGATGAGTAGACTGTCCCTGAGTCTACTGAACACGCTAGTCACGATGGACTTGCAAGAAGTGTAATGATTATTTATGTGTGACTTAAAACTATTGTTTAGAAAAATTTCATCAACAAAACTTTAATATGTTGTTCAATGTATTATTTTGCACAAACCATAGTTTTCAACTTTATTAATACAGATTGATGGCCAGTTTCGTCAATATAATGTTCTATAACTGATCTGGAGATGAAGATTTAGAGCGTCGAAACCGGTCTTTATTAAATAATGAAGAGTAGAAACTCAAGAAATGTAATCGATCTTGCCTTAGCAACTTTTAATATATGAAGGTTGCATTGTCCCTGAACAGCTATTTTGCTTTCACGTCATCCATATTGTTTGTAGTACTGCTTGTGTCCTGGCAAATATTTTAGACTTTTAAAAATGTAATCCTGAATATTTAAGACAAATAAAAATTACACTGAAAACATTTTTCGTCAATTTATCTTCGGGACTGAAGAGGATATAGGATGCTGTAAGCTCCCACCACACAATTTCCTTTGCAGAATGAAGCGGCATGGCTTCATATGGCACTGGGTTTTGAGATGCCCATAGCATGCAACACTACGGCCACGTCTTCTACAGAGGTCGAACGGATTGATTTCCTCCCTCTGACACATTGCACATGGAACGACCCTGTTTCTTTGAGCTTCTTCACCACATTCTACAGAGCCCTCACAACATTTTCTCGTATTTTTCAATGATCGGAATTTCCTTAAAACTGCAACCGCAGGGTCGTCGTTCTCGTAAAAACTTTTACAAAAAGAACTCTATCCTGCATTAAGAGACCCATGATAACATGCAGTAGGTTGCGAGCGACACGAAAACCGAGTATTTATGCTGAATGAAATGTATAGTGCGCATGTGCCGTGATTTCCATTGTATGGTCGTTACATCTATTGATAAAATTTGGATTTATTATTATTATTATTTTGTGTGTGTGTGTGTGTGTGTGTGTGTGTGTGTGTGTGTGTGTGTTTGTGTGTGTTTGCCATTGCGTTTCCTCCGTCAACAAATATGTTCACTTCAAATCTGCATTCATTCTGTCCCGTGGTTCCTTTTGTACATCAGTTTGAAAGCGAGTCTCCAGTTATAGATACCTTGTATATATTGTTCAACCTGTATGTATATGTTTATATAACTTTCAGCAATTATCTGTAAAAAAATTTCCCAATTTTAAAACTTATATACATTCAAATATATAATTTTAATAGTATATAATATATGCGCGCATTCCAGGGCAATATTGTATTAAAATTTCAAAGCATTCCGTCAACAAAGTTTGCACATTTTCGGTTATGATATACATTTTCTATATAAGTAGAAATAAAATCTCCCAAAATTCTGCAGATATTCCATTGAAAATTTGGTAGAATGTTGCATTCGATTTCGCACATATTTTTAATACCATCCGGAACGCCATCTCGTACATAAGTAATATACATGTGATTTTTTACGATATTTATTCTTAAGACAATAAACTGCTGAGGTCATCGGTTCGAGACTTACGGACTACTTAAGCTGAAGAGCAACAGACACACCCATGCCGGATGGAGGATGACTCCGGTGTGAGCGGCCGTGCAATCCGTGACAAAGAGCCTCAGACCTCTCGGTCACGGGTATGTAATAATGTGGGAACTTTATGCAAATTAGAATCTCCTAAACTGCTCGACTATTTGCTATGAAATTTTGACACAACGGTGCATTCTAATAAACAAAGCTCTTATGTACGTCCTTCTTTAATGTAACATGTATAACAAATATAGCCTATGCAACTTCTTACGATTGTTGTAACAACGGTCGCCAATTTTAAAAGTTTTGTAGTTTCTACGCGCACGAATAACAATGGGACATCGTGTTGAAATGCGAAAATATTGGGTCAAGAACATTCGTAGTCGTAAGATTTTGAATATAACACTGAGCAATAGGTTGGGCAGAGATAGAGATGGGAAGGTAACTGACACAGAGTGGTGTTGATGTAGGAGAGACGAGGGAGGAGGATATGGACGAAGAGAGCGAAAGGAGGAAAGAGACAGAGAGAGCGAAAAAGAGAAAAGGAAACCATGGACTGTGGGATGTAAATGGGATGTAAGTTCGGTGAATGGTGCCTTATGTAAACGACAACTCAGCGCATGTGTGCACGCATGCACCTGGGTCTTCAGAGACTTGAGGAAGATCGGTGCACAGCATGCACTGCATGCGACTGCCAGTGTAGCAGTTGAACGTAGTCAGTGCGAGAGGAAGTGTCACAGCGCGGTGGAGCAATGCGTAAACATCACGTTCTGCTATTTACACTACTGGCTATTAAAACTGCTACACCAAGAAGAAATGCAGATGATAAACGGGTATTCATTAGACAAATATATAATACTAGAACTGACATGTGATTATATTTTCATACAATTTGGGTGCATAGATCCTGAGAAATCAGTACCCAGAACAACCACCTCTGGCCGTAATAACGGCCTTGATACGCCTGGGCATTGAGTCAAACAGAGCTTCGATGGCGTGTACAGGTACAGATGCCTATGCAGCTTCAAGACGATACCACAGTTCGTTAAGAGTAGTGACTGGCGTATTGTGACGAGCCAGTTGCTCGGCCACCATTGACCAGACGTTTTCAATTGGTGAGAGATAGCTAGAATGTGCTGCCCACGGGAGCAGTCGAAGATTTTCCGTATCCAGAAAGGCCCGAACAGGACCTGCAACATGCAGTTGTGCATTATCCTGGTGAAATGTAGGATTTCGCAGGGATCTAATGAAGGATAGAGCCACAGTCGTGACATGTCTGAAATGTAACGGCCACTGTTCAAAGTGTCATCGATGCGAACAAAAGGTGACCGAGACGTGTAGCCGATGGCATCCTATACCATCACGGAGGGTGACACGCCAGTATGGCGATGACGAATACACGCTTCCAATGTGCGTTCTCCGCGATGTCGCCAAACAAGGATGTGAGCATCATTATGTTGTAAACAGAACCCGGATTCACTCGAAAGAATGACGTTTTGCCATTACTGCACACAGGTTCGTCGTTGTGAACACCATCGCAGACGCTCCTGTTAGTGATGCAGCGTCAAGGGTAACCGCGGCCATGTTCTCCGAGCTGATAGTCGATGCTGCTGCAAACACCGTCGAACTGTTCGTGCAGATGGTTGTTGCCTTGCAAACGTCCCCATCTGTTGACTCAGGGATCGAGACGTGGCTGCACGATCCGTTACAGCCATGGTGATAAGATGCCTGTCATCTCGACTGCGAGTGATAGGACACCGTTGGGATCCAGTACGGCGTTCCGCATTTCCCTCGTGAACCCACCGATTCCATATTCTGCTAACAGTGATTGGATTGCGACCAACGCGAGCAGCAATGTTGTAATACGATAAACACCAATCGCGATAGGCAACAATCCGACCGTTATCAAAGTCGGAAACATGATGGTACGCATTTCTCCTCCTTACACCAGGTATGAGGACAACATTTCACCAGGCAACGCCGGTCAACTTCTGTTTGTATATGAGAAATCGGTTGGAAACTTTCCTCGTGTCAGCACGTTGTAGATGTCACCACCGTCGCCAACCTCGTGTGAATGCTCTGAAAAGATAATCAGTTGCATATCACAACATCTTCTTCCTCTCGGTTAAATTTCGCGACTGTGGCACGTCGTCTTCGTGGTGTAGCGATTTTAATGGCCAGGAGTGTAACTGGGAAAGACTGCAAAGGAGACACGTGGAATACTGGTGCAGGTTTACAGGAGGAAAGCCGCAAGGGGGAAAAGTGTTTGTGAATGGTTTAAACGCTTCCGTGAAGGGAAGGAAACAACTGATGAAACAACGTTCAGGTCGGCCATCGACAAGCAGAATCAGAATCACTAGAAGTTCCCATCCGTTTCGCTTTCTCCTCGTCTGTGCGCTTAAGCACTACGCGGAATGGCCGCGTGGTCTAAAGCGTCATGTTGCAGACTGGGCGGCCGTTCCCGTCGAAGATTCGAGTCCTTTCTAGGGCACGGGTGTGTGTGTTGTCCTTAGGTCAGTTTAAGTTAGTTTAAGCAGTTTGTAAGCCTAGGGACTGGTAAGTTCCACAGATTTACAGACATCTGAATTTTCATTTTTGGGACAGATCTTACACTTAATCAAACATCGATGGTGTGCACCGTGTCCTTGCTAATGGCCAACTCCTCCTCAATCAATCTGAGAGTCCTTCGCCGATCTTGTGGCAGCATTTGCCGCACTTTCTCGATCATTTCTGGGGTTCTGCTTGTCGGTGGCCGACCAGAATGTGGCCCATCCTCATTTGTTTCCTTCACGGTAGCGTTTAAACCAGTCTCAGACACATTTTCTGCTCACGTCTTCTCTCCCGCTCACCTGTACCAACATTCCACGTGCCTCCGTTGCAGTCTTCGCTAATGTGCAGCAGAACGTGATGTTTACACGTTGCTCCATTGCACTTTGACATTTCCTATCGCAGTGACTACGTTCAACTGGTGTCAGTCTGTTTGCACTGCCAGTCACACGCAATGCATGCTGTGAATCGATTCTCCTCATATTTCTGAACACTGGACTCGCATTCGGGAGGATGGTGGTTCAAATCCACCTCCGACCATCCATATTTTCCGTGATTTTCCTAAATCGCTCCAGGCAAATGCCGGGATGGTTCCTTTCAAAGGGCACGGCCGATTTCCTTCCCATCCTCACGCGAAACTCCGAGCAGTACTCCGTCTCTTAAGGACCAAGCTGTCGACGGGACGTTAAACCCTAAGCTTCCTTCCTTCCCTCCTTCTTTCAAGTCTCTGAAGACCTATACGAATGCACGCACAGGTGCACCAAGTTACCGCTGAGATAGGATACCATTCACAGAACTTTTAAAACGCAGCACTTATATCTAGTTCCTATTCAGAAAGCATTGTGAAATTATATATGTTAGGCACGTGTGCTTTCGCTTTTGCATTTTAACTGCAAGGAGCTACAGCAATCTGTGACCGGGTACAGTTAGAATCTAATAACTGTTATCTCAATAAATGTGACGCGAATGTGGCTTAGTAAATTTTACTACACAAATGTTGCATTATTCCTCATTTGAAAAGGCTCGCTGTGGCGGTATCTGTGGCTGGGGGGAGGGGGTCGCGGAATTTTTCGGTGGTGTAGATTTTTGCAGCGGCGGCTGACGTCAGCGGCGTGCGGCGTCACGGCGGCTATTTTGCGCTGCGCGGCGGGTCGCGGAGTGACGCAGGCGTGCGTTACGCGGAACGGCAGGCGCGCGTCACCGCCCGTGCTGTGAGCTCACAGCCGCTGAGTCACGCTGCCCAGGCGCCCACCTGACGCCCGTTCACCGCCGTTACATCCACTGCTAATTCCGGCCTAAGTGTCCCCACCCACTAATGGCCTGCTGTTGTCGCGCTCTTCCTTCCGCACACTCCTTAATGACACTCGCCGTATTAGTCAGTCGTCTCTAAAGGCTGACCAGAAAGTCTCGCTATCACTTCCAAACAAATTGCAACTTGGGAACTATTAGAGAGAGACTTTATCTGTTGTGATGCCATCCTACATCTCCTGCATATCCAAAAAGAAAGTGTACATTCCGTGGAAAACACAATTTTAAAGGAAGGATGGAAGCTTAGAATTTAACGTCCCGTCGACAGCTTGGTCATTAGACACGGAGCTTACTCTCGGAGTTTTGGGTAAATATAGGGAAGCAAATCAAAAATGTTGAAATGTTTGTAGAGCTTATGGGACTTAAATACGGGGTCATCAGTCCCTAAGCTTACAAACTACTTATGAACTAGCAAGACTAAGGACGGCACAAATATCCATGCCCGAGGGGGGATTCGAACCCCCGACCGTAGTGGGCGTGCTTACTGTGACTGACGCGCCGCAGAACGCTCGGCCACCGCGGCCGGTCAGAATGAAATCGGCCGTGCCCTTTGACACGAACCATCCCGGCATGTAGGGAAATCACAGAAAACCTAAATCTGGATGGCCGGAGGTGGATTTGAACCACCTACTTACCATCTGCAGGGGATCACAGTTTATCTGCGATTCTGTCGCTCTTTAGGAAACGACTCCTCTGACGAAACTTTTCACTCTGCAGCGGAGTGTGTGCTGATATGAAACTTCTTGGGAGATTAAAATTGTGTACCGGAACCGGGACTCGAACCTGGGACCTTTGTCTTTCGCGGGCAAGCGCTCTACCGACTGAGCTATCCCGACATGATTTACGATGCCGCCTCACAACTCTACTTTCGCCAGTACCTCGTCTCCAAACTTCACATAAGCTCTCCTTCGAACCTTGCAAGACTAGCACTCCTGGAAGAAAGGATATAGGTGAGACATGGCTTAGCCACAGCCTAAGGGATGTTTCCAGATATTAGGCTGTAACTAAGATATGTCTCCAACATATCCTTCCTTCCAGGAGTGCTAGTCTTGCATGTTTCGCAGGAGACCTTCTGTGAAGTTTGGAAAGTAGGATGCGAGGTACTGGCAGAAGTAATGTTGTGAGGCGGCATCGTGAGTCGTGTCCGGATAGCACAGTCGGTAGAGCGCTTGCCCGCGAAAGGCAAAGGTCCCAGGTTCCCGGTTCCAACTCCTCTGATATCTGCAGACAAGGGTTTTCTCTGCACATACGCTATTATGTCCAATTCGTTGTTCAGGGCCTCTCTTCCCTGCGTCCGCTGTCACCATTTACCAGCACGCTCCTCACAGTCAGGCTGGTTTTACCGTGTACATTCTTATGAGAAAGCCACGGCAATTCCCCAGTCTGCCCCTTCGAGCGGGAGAATGCGGTGCGGCAAGGCGCGCGTCCACTGGCGAAGGTGACAGTTGGGGTGCCTTCTGTCACAGAGTAACCATATATATTTTTCTGTGCTTCTGTTGCCTCCGTCTCGTCCCCCAGGCAGGCTGGTCGCTGGCGGGCGGGCACAAATGCAAAGGCTCTGAACAATGCGTCCCTGGCGGAGTATTACGTGCTTTATGACATGATACATTGTCATGTTGACACCAGAAACATCGTCTCGGAATAGTTCCTCTCTTGTTCATGATACACAATGATGGAAACTTGATTCACGTAGTCTGGTACAAAGCATTTCCTTGGAATCAATTTGGTGACAACCCTCTGATCGCAAAAATACCTCCTCCAATAATAGGGGAGGTAAAGTTCTCCAGACAAAGAAGGCAAAAAAATAAAAAAATCACCTCCTGTGAATCCCCACAAGGTTTAGCGTGATTTACTACTCCAAATGACTCGGTCTTAGACATCCAATGTATAACAGCGTCATTCTTTAAGCCACATGAAATATTGAAGTTTTTGTTCTTGTTTCTTTGTTGTTTTACTCAACGAGGTGGTTATTAGCGCCCATACGATACTATTAGAAATGAATTTGATTAGCAGTAAATACTAGGTAGGAAATAAAATGCAGCCTGAAGTTGCACTCACTCTCACCCATTATCAAACATAAAATCATCTCTCATCATGAAAAGCAGCATTTGCCTACGACAAGACATAAATACCACTGAGATACATTTATCAGAATTTGTGACTGGTTGACAACCCACGGATGAACTAGCCATCCTGACAACAGAACAACCTTCACCCTAAAATTTTAGATAAATCTCGTAAAACAAACATCTTAGACATCGTATCACATTTCGACATTTGTTTCATCATCAACTAAAACAGAGAACAGATCTCTTCGGAAGTGAGCTGGTGTCCTATGGTCTGAAAAGAAAAGTGTACTAAAATGTGGCGCTCTGTGATCCAAACCCCTCAAGCATCTCACAGTGGTAGGTCCACTCGCCACAGCAAGAAATATGTCATGCGGCTGTGGCCTATACCAAAGCGAGAAAGAATTTCCTTGCCCCGCCTTTGCGACTGGAGGAAGTTACGATACGACCATGTGGTGGATCTGATTATTCATAGCTTATGTTCGTCACTTCCAGTCCCTCATCTTAACATGGACGGATGACCGGAATAGCATCATGACGCATGTAGTGGGATGACACACTGAGATATCAGAGGATCACGAGACGCCTCCTCAGCTTCCACATCTGCCTTTTCGTTTCCTGTCGTGTGCCCTGGTTCCTTCCCAGCAGAATGGTAGTTCCTTCCCAGCTTTGGGTACAAAGTTTGGAAAAACTAAAGGGCATTTAATGAGTCAGAATAAATAAGGAGACTTGCATTTGCTACGCAGCTCATCTGCTGCAATGCCCAAAAGAACACACAGAGTTAAGAACACACAGAGTTCTGCATCGAACATCATATTGTTTTGAAGCAGTCGGCTCTTCATTCAAACAGGATGGTCCCCAGAGCAATTATTACATAATATAGGTGGCGAACATAAGACTCCTTCACGGGAGGCCTCACTAAATTTGCCACAGGTGACTTTTCGCTTACATCCTAGTGTTCCCAAAGCGCTGACATAGTCGTTTGTTTAAGCGAAATAAGCCTGTCTTGTCTTGTTACTTAGGGTTTTGGACTACTGGAGGATAAAGGATTTCACTAACTCTCCAGCCACCCTTTTCATGACTTTTTGGATATCACTGATGCCTCCTTGTGTCAATTCATCTTTATGTTCTTCGTTTGCAATATCAACCAGATCCCTACATGTAATAACGCCTCAATTCTCGTTGAGGGTGTTACGTATTTCCCCAATTTGATGGAATACTCCCCAAGGCATTTAGTTCTCTAGAGGTTTGTTGCTTGTTGGGACCTAGACGTTTTCAACCAATAGTGACCCATTTTGCAAACGTTTCACAGATTAAAGTGCCAGCATTTCCCCCTAGATCCTTGTTAGGCTCGATGTTGATTCCCCCTCCCGACAGTTCCAACTCGGCCCGAAGAATATCTAGCGAACTAACAGCCCATCCCCCTCCCCCTCTCTGCCCCCTCCCAGATGCCAGACATATCTCCACTTGCCTGGATAAGTCGGATGCAACTGAGGTGTGGCAGTATCCCCTCAACACCTATGCATTCCGTCATTGCACAAAACAACAGGAGTTTGTAATCTTCTTTTATATAGGTTTTTACCGTGCTTGCTACCGATTCGGTGAAGCTGACACCTCCACTCACTGTGACACACAACTTTCCACCGCTGCGTCACATGAGACTCACCGAAATATGTCCAGAGGACTGGCAGCACTCATTAGTACCCGCACGAAGGGTTCTCCATCCCTTACCCAGCAAATGAAAACTAAGCCCCATTGTGAGGATCAAGCGTCACTTAGCACTGACTACAGAACTTTGTGACTTTTGATAAACTACTCCATTAGTTTTAACTCGTTACGCAGTCGCTGAGCAAGCTGAGTACTGCCAGTAAATAGCTGAAGTGTGGTTTCTCACACATCATGCAATATTTTACAAACATCCTCGATATTGCTCGCCGGTCCCTATCCAGCACTGTATCAGTCGGTCTTCCAATTCTCCCTCCTTCCACGCCTTCCCTATTCGCCTTCGGTCGCTTAAAGTATTGGTGGAATATTCAAGAGCAGTTGTTCTATTCATCTGAGGTTAAGGTGCGCACCATGTATTTTTCATTTCCTCCCCCCCCCCCCCAACCACGAGGGTTGAATTATAGCCCCCCTAACAGCCATCATCTTTACTGCTGTCTTCTTTATAACAACGTATAGCGTAAGTGGATGTCCCAGATGACAAAAGGTCGAATTGTCACTAGACCATTATGCTGGTTGCTGATTCGAAAGCCAAAACGAGGGCCTTGACAATGCGTGACTTTCAGAAAGATTTGTACAAATTAATGAACAGTTAGATTTTCAGCGAAACACTGCAGAATCATATGGAGTGCTGTAGTTCATTTAGCTTACTGGTGGGATATGCATTATGGCACAAGTGATTATATCGTCAGAATAATCTTTAATACAGCACTAATTCGCATGGACTGTAGAAATGGCTGTGGTTCCACTGAGGTTCACAAAACTTACGTGTCTCGGTATGGTGTAGCCTGGACCTCCCAAAAAGGAAAATGTAGAACACTTTCACTAGACGTTTGGGGAGGCTAACTTTGCCGATCTGAATTTACTCAGACAGTTTCATCTACTTGGTAAAAGTTTGCGATATGAAATAATTAGTGCAGTTCCAAAGATTTGGCATGTCTGAATACGCTTCCCATAATCCCTAAGGAATACCACGTCAAAATAACTTGGCCTGATAAGAGATGAGGCGAATGGGTCGCAAATTGTGGAGTTTGTAGGGCTCGGGTGAAAGATGAATGCTTTCAAGTGCCACTGAAAGTTTGGCTAGGAATGTGCATCTTGCGACCTCAAAGGCCCTCATGGCAGCACTTTCCATATGATGCAGAAGGCAGTCTTTCAGCCACCAGGCCATGAGTTAACGTTGTCAACTGAAACTGTCCACATGTCACACCGTGATGGCATGTCGAACATGTGTGATGCTTCGGTCGGGATGCCACTGTTAACATACCATTCGACGTTACTGTGTGATTGACTGCGTTGTCGTAAATATATGTTTTTCTTGCTCTGCTGTTCCACATTCTCCGCATAAATACTATACATATATCAAGAAATTATTGTTCAAAGGTTGATGACTGCAAACAGAAAATAATGGTCAAGAAATTACTGTAAATATTGTCTAAAAATTAAAGATTTAAGAGAGGTAGTGAAGTGTAAATAACTTATAATGCATGCTGACAGTACATGTAAGATATGGGAAACATAGTACTTTATTCTCCAGCGTCTCTTATATTAAGTATTGTAAATAAGTCCAAGCCTAGAAAGACCGCCTTGCAGAAGTAGGACTACGGCTCAATATTATCTCTCCACAGATTTAGAAGACCCTGTTAGTATCAAAATCAATGGTGTTCACCTCCCAACAGCAAAAACCTTTAAGTACCTGGGCTCAACATTTGAAGTTGAGGGAAATTTCAGTGCAGAAATTTCCAACCCCTTGAGCAGTGCGTGGCTTAAATGGCGTTCTTCTACTGGCGTACTGTGTGACAGGAAAATTCCCAACAAGCTAAAACCCAAAATTTACCTATCGGTTGCACTGTACGGTGCTGAATTCTGGTCTTAGACAAAACAAGTGGAACAAAGACTTGCTGTAATGGAAACAAAAACGTTCAGGTGGCTATCAGGATTAACGCTGCACGACCACGTCACAAACAATTAAATTTGTAGGCAATACGGAGTTACACCTATAGTAAATAAGATGAGGGAAAGCCGCCTTCCCTGGAACGGGCCAGCCCTTTGAGCTGATGAAACGACAGTGGCAAAGATTGTTTTTAGCTTAAATGAAAATGGGAAACGGCCAGTAAGAAGACGAAGGCAGTGAAGGCTTGACACCCTGCATGAAGACCTCAAGATCTCTGGTCTCCACCCTGACCAGACACGAGATCGTAGGAAATGGCGACAATGAGCCAAAGCAGCGGACAATAATATTGTATAGAAAAAATGTAAATAAAGTACACTATACAAAAAATGCAAAAAATATCATTACAAATTAATCAAATAATGTATAAAAAGTGTAAAAAGTATCATTGTAAAGAAACCAAAATAATTATAAGTAACCATCACCTTCATTTGGTCATTATTATTTAGAATATCCCCTCCCCGTGAATCACGTCTACAGAATGATGCCACCTCCCACTTTCTCAAGTTGTCTAGTTATAAAAGCATTTCAGAGATTACTGCATAATTGTGAACAAGAATTACTTATACAGAAGCGAGGAAGCCCATACAATTGCCCAGCGACCACCCATATCTATTGACGTACATGGGCTTGCCACTAATACCCCTGGTCTGGAATTCGGAGGATCCCAATTGTGGACATATTAGAGGAGGTTACCTTCAACTTAGGTATAACCTTATAACCACGAAGTCTCTAGCTAGTAAAGAAGCTACCGTGGATGACCTCAAAGGGGAGTCATGGGTGTCACATACCCAGACAGTGTATTGGTCAGTACATATCTTATCAAGTCCTGTATCTGCGCCAGAATGCTGCACTACTGAAGTTATCGAGAGGGACGTGGTACGTACTTCCTAAACTACTCAGAATCTCACATATGGTGACTTTGAGCACTGCCAGAGTTGTGTATGTGAGAATGTGTGAGTCGAGCTGCACCGTGGGCCCTCTACTACTGTCAGGGCGAGCTGCTTTAAAGGCAGGAACAAAGAAAGCAGGAGCGTGTCCACTGCAGCACAGTTTTGTTCAAACCATTCTCTGGTTCATGAGCCATTTCCTTTTTTTATTATGTGGTGTGACAGCGAGCGCCGTGTATTAACGCAACAGCTAAAGAGACAGAACTTATTACTCCGAGCTGAGCGTGGCAGCTGCGGTACTGTGCACAAGAACAACTCCCATACCAGCTGGCGTTTACTGGGCACCACACGACGCAAGTCCCAGCGTCTATCACGTTACAGCGCTGCGTTTTGCAGCTGGTTTACGGCGCTGCGCTGTTATGTACCGCCTGCGGCGGTCCGTTCCCGCTATGCTTGTTTTAAAAGCGCGCGTTTTATACTTCCATTTCCGTTGCGACGGTGAGTAAACTCCTCGAGCAGCAATAAAAGAACCTGAAGTAACGCATGTGGAATTAAACAGCAATGGCATACTTCATAAAGTTCTCGAGTTTTGTAAGCCCCTTCCTTCAACAGTCGGGGTACTGTCGGTTCTATGTCGAGGGGAATATCCATCATGCCCACGCCCATCAAGTGATGTGATCACCAGTCATTTGTAAGGGTGACTTCGTCCGAATTTACGAGGTGTGGCAATAAAGAAAGCGAAGTGATGATCTCTTTTTTAATGATAAAACTTAGACGAGGGAAATGTTGTCTGCTTCAGTGCAGTCCCCTCTCTGATCGCTGCACCACTCCCTGTTAATTTTCCACTGTTGAGAGCAATGCTGCAAGTCCTATTTTGTTATTGACTACATATGTCTCTGGAAAATGCATTTATTGTCTGATATTATTTTCGTATTGCTGTTGAGTAAGATTGTTGCTTTTGCCTTAACTACATCCACGGACTCCAGCCTGGTTTCTTTGAGTGCACACTTCAGTTTGGGAAGCGAAAGAAGTTGCATGGCGCTAGGTCAGGCGAATACGGTGACTGTTACATCTCTGGAACGTTGCTTTTCGACCAAAACCGCTTCACACACATGGCGTTATGGATCAGCGCGTTGTCCTGATGAGTGATTCTTTCAGAGATCTGGTCTCCATCGTTCCTTCCACACATTCACAGAGGGTCATCAGAACAGTTACGAGACGTGCTTGATTAAGAGCGTGATTTTCAAGAGCCATCAATGCAGGCCACCACTCATATATGGAAGAGAACAATCATACCTGCCTTTAATTTTGATTTTGCTAGAGAATCTAAACATCAGTATGGAGATAAAAAACGTATAAAGAAAGTTGTTAGGCGTGTGGCTCTATACCGCTGCGAAATTTGGACAATGGGAAAAGAGGAGAGAAGACGGCTGGAGTCCCCGGAGATGTGGTGTTATAGAAGGATGATGAAGATCAGCTGGAAAGAGAGAGTGACAAATGAAGAGGTGTTAGAACAGTACAGGAAAAGAGATCCCTGTGGAGGCACATCCAAACAAGACGAGTCAAACGAATAGGGCACGTCCTATGACATAATAATATCATTGGAACAATAGCAGGAGCTATTGAGGGAAGAATCCGACGGGGGCAAACAAGAATATCATAAATGGAACAGATCATGAATGATGCTGGATGTAACACGTATGTGGAAATGAAGAGGAAGGCAGACAGCAGAAGGGAACGGCGCTCTGCTGCAAACCAACCTCAGGGTTGAACACTGAAGAAGAAGAAGGGAACTGAGGGCTCTTCAGATGTATGGATTACCGCTTAGTCTCTGGATAGTATTGGAATATCCAAGTTCCATCATTCGTAATTACTTTGCTGGGTAATTAGTATGATTTTCAATACTTACGAGAGTGAGCACATCAGTCCACTTGATGATACTTTTACTTGTTTGTGACGATTCTTGGCACCTCTTCATCGGAAACCTTAGTCATGCAGAGAACGTCGTGTAAAATTTGTCTAATAGTTTCCTTAATGATACAGGTCGAAAGCTGAACATTTCTACTGACCATCTCAACGATCATTTAGTTTTCGGAGATAAAGGACGGCCCGATTTCGGATCGTCTTCGATGTCTTCCTTACCATCCTTGTCCCTCTAAACCAGCCGCGGCGAAGCAGCCGAGCGCATTGAGGCGCTGTGCTCCGATACGCGAGGCCGTTCCCCGTCGGGGGTTTGAATTTCCCCTCTGTTATGGATGTTTGTGCTGTCTTTAGTATAAGTTAGTTAATAAGTAGTTTGTAAGTTTAGGGACTGATGACCCCGCAGTTAAGTCCCTTAAGCTTTGCAAAACATTAGAATATTTGAACAATCTCTAAACCAGGAGTGTGCAACTAAATTTTGTAGTTGTTGTTGTTGCGGTCTTCAGTCCGGAGACTGGTTTGATGCAGCTCTCCACCCTACTCTATCGTGAGCAAGCCTCTTCATCTCCTCATAAGACCTGGAAACCTACATCCGTTTGAATCTGCTTAATGTATTCATCTCTTGGTCTCCCTCTGCGATTTTTACCCCACACACTTCCCTCTATTTCTAAATTTACGATTCCTTGATGTCAAAAGAATGTTTTCTACCTATCGATCCCTTCTTTTAGTCAAGGTATGCCAGAAATTCCTTTTCTCCCCATTTCTGTTCAGTACCTCTTCATTAGTTACGCGATCCACCCACCTGCTCTTTAGCATTTTTCTGTAGCCACATTTAAAAGCCTCTATCCTCTTCCTGTCCACACTGCTTATCGTCCATGTTTCACTCCCATACAAGGCAACACTCCACACAAATGCCTTCAGAAAGGACTTCCTTACACTTAAATTAATATTCGATATTAACAAATTTCTCTTTTTCAAAAACGATTTTCTTCCCATTGCCATTCTGCATTTTATGACCCGTGTACTGCGACCGTTGCATGCTATTTTATTGCCCAAGTAATAAAACTCATCTACCTAATCTAATTCCTTCAGCATCACCCGATCTTCTTAGACTGCACTCCATTACCCTTATTTTACTCTTGTTGTTGTTCATTTTTTACGCACCTTTCAACACACTGTCCATACCGTTCAACTACTCTTCCAGTTCTTTTGCTGTCTCCGAGAGAATAACAATGTCATCGGCAAAACGAAATGTTTTTATTTCTTCACCCTGAACTTTAATTCCTTCTCGAAATTTCTCTTTACTTTCCTTTATAGCTTCCTCAGTGTACATATTGAATAGCATTGGAGAAAGGCTACAACCCTGTCTTACTCCTTTCTCAATCTCTGGGACAAATTAATAACGTCTATCGCTGTGGCTGCCCAGACTTTAAAAAGTTTGGTAAAGGAACTAATTACGAAACAAACTTTAATACAAGATTTCAGATCAATTTATATTTACATTGTTAGTTCTCTTTTGTGCTGTCCTGTCTTCCCACAGTTGCTATTTTATAATGTAGATATTCATGTAATATGTCTATGCAACTGAACAATACACGTTTATTTTGCCATATGCATTTTCGCTTTTATCTGTAAGGCTTTTCAGTGGCAATTTTGATGGATGCCGGTCTACATGTGGTGCTGTTTGACGACTTTACGACTTTAGGTTATTTATTCCAATGGCTAAGCATGTGCCTAGTGTTGTAGTACTACAACGAAAAATGTCAATGGAATAAAAGACGGAAACAAAACAGCCCAAAGTCGTTAAATAGCAGCACATGTAGACCAGCATCCACCAAAAATTTCCACTGAAGACGCCTTACAAATAAAGGTGAAATGTATATTGCAAAATAAACGTGTATTATTCAGTTGCATAGACGGATTACACGAATATCTACATCATAATGCACAATATATATTAATATTAAAGTATTATAAACTTCTTTAATAAAAGGGTCCGCTTCAGCTGTTTTACTTCTTTTTAAAAGGCGACCGGTTTCGCGACTTATTTCGTATTTTCGGTTCAAATACAGTTAAAACATGAAACCAGAGGCTCGCCAATACAATCAACAACAACCCCGGCTGTCAGAACACTTCACAGAAAACATCAACCGCCCTCGTCGATCCAAGGACCTGATAGAGCCAGGAGGCACGGAAAGCGGCGTGGCTGGACGTAAATTGGCCCAAAAACTAAAACAGCTGAAGCTGAAGATGTATCATCTTAGCTGTGGATGTCTGTCAACAAAGGTTTTATATTATAAACTTAAATGAGACATAAAATTAATTAAAAGAAATATGAAAAAAAACGAAAATTAATAACCTTTCCTTTTCTTTGATATTTGGATATATATTCTAAGAATTCCGTTCAGATTTCCATCCTGTTAGTGATATCTAGTTCTAGATTTTACTTATCTCATACATGGGAAAAAAATAGCTTCCTCAAACATGTATGTGCTTCCAGCTAACCTCAGTAGGATATGAATGTCCTCTATGTATTCGTAAACCATTCATTCGATTGCAATGAAACTTTGGTGAACTGTTCACCGTACACCCACGAAGGTTCCTGACCCAAAAACCAAAGAGCACGACACATAGTTTATAAAACTCTTCTGGGTGTTGGACCGCATCGTCAAAATATCAAATACTTCACCGACGTTTCGGCCACTATTGCAAGTGGCCATCTTCTGGGTGTTACGTTTACTGCTGGGTGACGGAAAGCTGGTGTCTTAAATACTAAATGTTGCTAGTTCTTATTGGTGGTTTCAGCTCTCTTTCATTGGTGTTTACTTTATTTCTTCCTATTGGTGGAAAAGGAAGTCCAGGATTGGTGTTTATATTAATGTTTGCCATTGGTTGAACCTGGCGAATGAGGAGCGGTGGTAGCAGTGACATAGCAGTGACGCCTAGCGCCGGCTAGAGCGTGCTGTTTGATCTGTGTACGCGCGGCCGCTGTTGTCTGCGGGCTATGTGGGCCCCTATGCACTGCACTGCGCGCGGTGTCGTCGCGAAGCGCTGCTACTGCTGGCAACCAAGACGCGGGAAGTCTGTACCCGTCTTCCCTGTTCGTATTTCCGCGTCGCTTAGCTATTTCTATTGCTTCCCTGATTTTCCTCTTCAAAGTATAGGGTTGTTTTGCCAGTACAGCGACTTTCCGAAAATCCATATGTTTGCCGCACTCCTCTTGGTGTTCAGCTACTGCCGACTTTGTATGCTGTCCTAGCCGAATGTATCTCTCGTGCTCGGCTATCCTTGTTTTAATCGGCCGCCCAGTTTCTCCAATGTACACCTGGCCGCACTCACAGCCGATTTCGTAGACTCCAGCTGTGTGCAACTTATCCGTTTTATATTTCGCAGCAACAATAAAATAAGAGATGTCCTAGGCTCACTGAAGGACAAAACGGATGAGCTTGGAGTTCCCAACGTTAATACGCAGGATGGTAGTGTAAACCGTTATCATGCTATGTAGTATAAGCCATACCATAACAGTTTTTGAGAATCAACTTTGGAATTTATGTTTGCACCTTTTTTGTAGTCGATGTGAACAGTGGCACAGTCAGGATTTGGTTCTGGGAGGGAGGGCCAATTAAAAAAAAAAAAAAAATAATAAAGCCTATTGAAATTAGTTATCTATGACTTATTTTTACACTTTTTATTATTTAACTTGCGCCTTGGTTGCAAAGTGGTAGAGTGCCAGACTACAAATCCAAAGGTAGCGGGTTCGATCCCCGTTAAGTCCTGGGATTTTTATCTGTCACTTTCCACTTCTTTCATCTTTGGCAGTATTGCTCATGTGAAAAATACCGAGTAGCACCGTGGTTCGGAACCCACGTTAAACTGTAGGTCCCCCTATAACTGGCTGGGTAAGTCAGTTCGAAGGTCGGAGGAAGGCAACGGCCTACCACCTCCAAACAGGACCATGCCTAGTAAAGCACTGTGGTGTTCAAACCAATCTTCGGATTGTTGACTGCTTTACCTTTTTATTATTTAAGTAATTATATTGAGAAAACAATTGCGTAAGAAATAAAATAAGTAGGCTCGCATTAATCTGGAAGTGGATGAGGAGTAACTTAATGGAAATGTGGTGTATATAATCAGCTCGTAGGATAATTAAGCAGCTTCTATGTTACTAGCCAAAGAGAAGGTCCTTACAGTTTAATTAACATGAGACTCTCTATGTGTAAAAATTGAGCTGAAATAACACTATTGTTGTTTATAAGATTCCACTCTGTGGCGCCGCTGACCTGCTAAGCAGCGGGTCGCCGCGTATGAACAATCGGCTCGTAACTTCAGCATAGCAGTAACAACAGCGGCACTGCGGCAGCATCATAGCTGGTCGCTGCGGCATTAAAACCGCTCACAGTAACAGCAGCACACGTCAGTGGCGGCATCACATTGGCGACCCATTGTAACGTTCTCTTGTGGTTGGCAAATTATGGTTACGTTGTGGTTTATTACATGTGTACTGTTTCAAATTTCCGGTGCCGACCAGTTAAAAAAATGAAAACAATGAATAATAATGATATTGAAAGAAATCATTGGAAGGTTCTGTTGAGGCTTCATCCTCATTATCCCTCCCTCCCCCCCCCTCTCCGTAGCTGCTGGGTGCGGCAGTGAATATGAAAAAAAGTTCAAATGTTTGTTAACCTTATGGGACTTAACTGCAGGGTCATCAGTCCCTAAACTTACAAACTACTTTTAAATTCGATTAATGATGAAAATTCTCCTCAGAGATAATAAATATTGTTGAAATGAGATAGAATGGCTGGCCAGTACTTACCATTGTGTTGTACCGCCGATAGTAACACAAAATGAAAAAACAGAAAAAAAGGGACAAAGGGACAAGCTTTCGGAACAGAGTTCCTTCGTCAGGTGGGAGAGAAGGGAAGTATAAAGGATGGGAATAGAAGGGAAAGGTGGTTCACGACCTAGGTCATGAAGGTGGTGTTTCGGAAGTGTGGGCGTCAGAGATACTGCATGTATGTACTGAGCCAAGCCAGAGAGGATAAATATAACTAAAAAGGAAAGATCAAGTAGTAAAGAGAAGAGAAGAGAGTGAAATTAATGATGCTGAGGGGTGTAGGAGGGGCGGGGGGGGGGGTGTCTAAAACGTTTTTCATAAACAGGGAAATATGGATGGATACACACACACACACACACACACACACACACACACACACACACACACACAGAGAGAGAGAGAGATAGAGAGAATGACAGAGAGAGCGAGAGGGCGGTAGAGAGAGAGGGGGGGGTAAGGAACGGATAATGAATAGGTGAGCTGAGGATGGAGGAAGGGGAGGGGTTAGCTCACCTATTCATTATCCGTTCCTTACCCCCCCCTCTCTCTCTACCGCCCTCTCGCTCTCTCTGTCATTCTCTCTATCTCTCTCTCTCTCTGTGTGTGTGTGTGTGTGTGTGTGTGTGTGTATCCATCCATATTTCCCTGTTTATGAAAAACGTTTTAGACACCCCCCCCCCGCCCCTCCTACACCCCTCAGCATCATTAATTTCACTCTCTTCTCTTCTCTTTACTACTTGATCTTTCCTTTTTAGTTATATTTATCCTCTCTGGCTTGGCTCAGTACATACATGCAGTATCTCTGACGCCCACACTTCCGAAACACCACCTTCATGACCTAGGTCGTGAACCACCTTTCCCTTCTATTCCCATCCTTTATACTTCCCTTCTCTCCCACCTGACGAAGGAACTCTGTTCCGAAAGCTTGTCCCTTTGTCCCTTTTTTTCTGTTTTTTCATTTTGTGTTACTATCGGCGGTACAACACAATGGTAAGTACTGGCCAGCCATTCTATCTCATTTCAACAAAACTACTTTTAAACTAATACTTATACTAACGACAGTACAAACATCCATGGCCGAGGCGGGGGGGGGGGGGATTCGAACCGCCGCATCGGAGCATAGCGCCTCTAAGCGCTCGGCCACTCCGCCGCGGCCACTGGATGTGAGGAGCGGTTAGTGGCATGTGGCTGGATGCACCAAGGACAGCACTCAGGGCAGACAGTGAGACCCATTTTATGAGCGTTCCAGGATAGGTTTAATAAAGGCCCACCATGAAATGCAATACTTGACCCTTTCATTCTCTGTGTTGTTCCTGACAACAACTTATTAAAAGCTGATTCATAGCGTATTTTGTGCGTCAATCCTTGAAGTTGCATTTTTGTTGATGAACAACATGCTTCTAGTACGACATTTTGCCGCTTGGTACGGCGTGTAGCCACTTCTGAGGCATTAATCTGTCCATATAGGAGGTTGTGTTGCGTTGCCCTCTGTACGTGACTGAGAGTGTGAGCGTGAGTGTGGATCCTTTTATTTTATTTCAGCAGTGAATTGTCATGTCTTTGGTGCTGTGGCGAAGATGATGAAACCAATATTGATCCGGCAGTGTTAACTACCACAAAATAACGTCCAAGTAGTAAAATACCTCAATACAAACTTCTGTTTTGTGCATTAAATACATGACATAAGAAATCAATAGTTCGACCAAAACATATTTTGATTTGTGGTAATTGTTCAGCAATCAGTCGTCATAAATATAAATTCTTTATTTATGACGACTGATTGCTGAATAATTACCACAAATCAAATACAGTCGTGGAGCACCCAGTCCAATATGGAATCAAGCCTGACATATTTTGATGTTTACTGCACTGTATTAATACAGAAAACACTGAATTTTAATTTTTCCAAAGCTGATTTCATAATGTGGTACAGAAAGGGTTAAGGATCGGGAAACACGAGGTCAAAGACTGGCCGACCAGTGGAAGGAGGAAGGCACGAAAGAACTCTGCTTCAATTGAGCAATGTCATACGAAGACGACAGGTGGAAGTGCTTCGGAATTCGATATACCGACGAGAGCAATACGAGTTCACCTGAAATCATACCTTCTACAAATTTCTTCTTGTTCTATGTACAAATTGAATAATATTGGAGAAATGCAACACTGTCTTAAGGCGGTATTACACGACGATCCACCGCGAAAGGTATAGGTCAAGCGCGACAGCCATCTAGCGGCGAAACACATGGACCTACCGCGGAACCATGATCATTTGCAGACACTTTATCCGCATGCCGGAATACAGACCAGTTCTAAGCTCCAGTAAATTCGCGCATGCGCGCTAGGTAGCGCTAACGCGCGCATGCGCAGAAGCGGATATTGCAGGAAGCTTTCTACTTGTTATTTGTGTATGACATTCGCGGTTAGGTCTGATTTGTGTTGCGGGTTTTGCCCGTTTTTTCAGTCAGTAGATTTTCATAAATGCAATAGTTAAACAAAAAACAAAAAACATGTGTTTTTCAGCAGACCTTTATACTAGGTGTTTATGAAAAGGCGTTTTTATATTGGTTGCATCATACTTATAGAAATGAAATGGAACAAAGAGCCGTTGAGTCATTATTCAGGCGTACGGGGAGGAAAGTTGTATAACCCACACGATCCCTTTATCATAAGTTATGTTAGCAATCGTTTACTCCTCAATGATATGACTACAACTTTACAAACAGGTCACGTCCTTCCTCACGAAGTTCCAAATTTGTTGCGGATTTCCGGGACTCGCTTCTTTTATTGTGCCATAATGTGAAGATTTATGTCACAGCTCCAAAAAAATGTGCCCTATGTGCGAAATGCTGTATACATGTAAATTTAGACAGACATATACATTTGGAACCTAGTGTCGTAATATAAAGCTGTCGAGCGGTCTGAGGCTCCATGACACGAATTGCGCAGCCGCTCCCGCCGAAGTTAAGAGTCCTCCTTCAGGCATTTGTATGCATGTTGTCATTGGCATGAGTTAATTTAAGTAGTGTAAGTCTACGGACCGATAACCTAAGTAATTTGGCCCTTAGCTACACCGACTTCGAACTGTAATTTAAAACGAAAGTGTTGAGTCTGTAATTCAAAGCAATAGTGACGCAATTCTGTGCTAGCTACATGAGAGAAAACGAAATACTTAATAAAAATGACAACTTCACATTAAATAGGAACCGTAAACTCACAGAAATAATTTAAATGAATGACGTTCCAGGAAATCACAGCTTCCCTTGGGTTCTTGTGTAGTATGAATGAACGATTAGATGAACTCTGTTTTCTTCGCGTTTCGTGCGCTTTATTGCTGTCTATTGCGCATGCGCGGATTCGCGCGAGGGAATATCCGCCGTGCATCGTGTAATAGGTTTACGTGAAGCAGTAGGTAGTTCCAGATAATCACACTTGTGGCGCTGTTGCATAGGCGTACGCCTCAGATGTATCGTGTAATACGGCCTTTACTCCCTTCCCAACCACTTTTATGTTATTCGCAGGGCCGGCGGAAGGGGAAAATATCAGCCCCCTACAACCCACTGGTATTACTGACTTTAAATTTGCTATGCTACCTTGCAGATAGCTGCTTTTAAAGGATAACTCCTTGAAGTCTATAACTACAAGAATCAATTATCAAACTGAGTAATATCTTAACTTTTGTCAGTTAAATACACAGAGTAAGTTTTGGTTAGCGATAAACGAAACAATTATTTACACATGAGCATGCAGAATATTCTACGTCACTGATTAGAAATTTACAGAACTATTCAAGAAACAACGATTTACATAAAATTAAGACTGATGACGCGCTACAGCATTTATTTACACATATTTATTTAACAACCTTGTTAATTGCGAAAGAGAACAAAAGAATATACAAATATATTTTACAACAGCATTGTTCAAAGATTTCGTAAAACAAATAATACAACCTGTAAAAATGTTTTAATGTTTGTAGAGCTTATGGGACTTAACTGTGGGGTCATCAGTCCCTAAACTTACAAACTACTTATGAACTACCTTATAGTAAAGGCGGCACAAACATCCACGAACTGAGATACGATTTTCAATTTTCAGGAGTTTCTTATCCGCACTGTCAAGGCTGAGCAATTATTCGACGCATAATAAGGCAAACCTGTGCATCTTCCTAAACACCTACCCGGATTATTTTTAGAATGCAAAACGAGAGGACGTCTGGTAACCCTTAAATGTTGGCTCACTTTTTATAGCTGATGTAAAAGACGACCCAGATTTTGCATGCCTCTTTCATGCTTCTATTATTGTCGTATCAGACGAAATATACGGGAGGTGTAAAAGCAGAGAATTTTACTTTCTTGACTATTGTTTGTTTGGTTCAGCCAAGAACAGGCCTGGCAGGTAGTAGGAGGCTTCTTGTGAGCCGCGTCCAGTGTTGCCAGACGTAGGGAATTTTCCCTACACGTAGGTACTTTTAAGCATTAAAATCATGTAGGGAATTTTCATCCAAAAGTCCCCAACGCGTAGGTAATTTGGTAAAATTTTACAATCGCCGACACAGGCCTAGCGGGTAATGTTGGCAAAAGAACAGTTGTCAGCACGCGGGAATGAAGCCGACCAATTGTGGCAAAGTTTGAAGTAGCCAATAGTATTTTAGACGGCATAGTTGTTTTCTGTTCATAGTAAACAATATTAATTTGAAAACTTAGTTTCAGACACATTCAAATTGATGCTAAATATGATGATTTTAATGTATATCAGTGGAAATCTATAAACGAAAGACTTATTTATTTACGTCAGGACGATATATTAGTACTTGTAAATGAGAATATGCTGACAAGAAAACGCTAAAACATTTGCCGCAGCCAACGTTATAATGAACAAAGCGCTAGATATTAGTTGTCAACATAGCATTACTCTTTGAAAATCGAATCATGTAAGAGTAACGGGCTTCATTTTTTGTGCTGACTGTGAACTGCTCTATGGTTGATAGTGTCTCGATATATCCTTGTGCGGTCAATAAATCAGTTATCCTCGTGTAACAGTGCACTCGGAATTAGCGGCACATTTGGGGAAACTAATTAATGCTGTCCCTCTCTATGGCTAATAGGTTCTTGATGTACCCTTGTCCGATCGATAAATCAGTAATTCTTTTGCAACAGAGCACTTGGAATTCGCGGTATAATCTACACTTGATTCCATCAATTGATTGATTGATTTTTCCAGGGAAGCCAAAACAGTCTTGGACCAACCCGCCACTGCCCGCACCGAAACTAAGTTTATTGTGCGGTATCGGTCCCTGTATATCTAGTAAAGCCAACCAATGCAGTTCAACAGTGCAAGGAGTCCCTTTACCAGTTCTTTATTAGACACAATTTCTTCGGGCCTGGTTGTTCCAAATATTCTGTGCCTTTTACTCTCCAATGCAATGCATTCGAAGATTAGATGTGATGCAATTTCATCACCGTCATCACAGATCCTACATGTAGGGTCCTCTTCTGTTATTCACATTGTACGTAGGTGTTTTTTGAAATTCCCATGGCCTGTCAGCAATCCAACCATGAGTCTAATCTCTCTCCTGTTCAGACCCAGGATTGCAGAGCTTCTTTTAAAACATGGCTTTGGCATCATTACCTTGCCATGTTTTTGTTGATGGACTTTGGTCCAATATTCTACGTGCTGTCTTCTGAGCCAGTTACGTAGCTCCAATTTGATCATTGCCTTGGTGATTGTCAGGACAGGTTCCGGTCCAATAAATGGAGTCTCTGCCCCCATCCTGGCCAATCTGTCGGCATGTTCGTTGCCACTGATCCCCGAGTGGCCAGGGACCCACAATAGGTTTACTCTATTGCTTTCCCCTAACTCCACCAGAACCCTGTGACATTCTGCAACAATTTTAGACCTTGTTGCAGGAGCTGCCAGTGATCTCAGAGCTGCCTGGCTGTCTGAATAGATATAGATGCTACGATCTTTGTAGCACCTACGCAAATTCTCCTCCACACACGCTCTGATGGCAGTGATTTCGGCCTGGAATACTGAGGCCAGTTTTCCTAGAGAGATGACGCCCTCCAGTCTTGGCTGCACCCCATATACCCCGGCCCCAACACCTTGGTCCGATTTTGACCCGTCAGTGAACCAGACAATATCCCCCGTATGGTGTCGAACTATTTTCTCCCACTGCTCCCTACTTCCAATTGTTATATTGAAAGGCTTGTTGAAGCAGTATGGGGTTATAATATAGTCGGCTGGCATTTCCCCAACCTTTCCTCCATCAATTAGTAACGATCAGTCACTGGAAAAACATATCTAGCAAGTGAAGCATGATGCCAAATATTTATTTTAAAGTTTTTCAAAATTGTAACATGCCCAATTAATCAGTTGGTTAACCTCTGCCGGCCGCACTCCTGGATTCAGCCCCTCCCAGACCCAACTTCTGGCTACGAACCTGATGTAGGGGCATTAATGAGGCGGTAGGGAGAAAGTATGGAAAACGTAGGTACATTTTTGTGAGACTGTAGGTATTTTCTCTCTCTGCCATCTGGCAACACTGGTCGCGTCCCTAGACGCCGCGGCCTGCCGGAGCCCCGGGTGACCTAATTGTCTTGGGCGGCCAACATGGCGGCTACACGTGTCGCGGCCCGGCATCGATCCCAGGACCGTGGCGCACGCGCAGCGCGGCCCACTTGGCAGGCTGACCTCATTCCGCGCCGTCAACACGTGCCGCGGCCTTCGCCGCTACCCGCAGGGCCCCTGCTAACACCGGCTGTCTCAGACGACATCTCTGTTTCGCGTGTAACTTCTTAGAAGGACTTACACACAGTGGTGGCTGGTGATAATGTGCTAATGTGCTGCATCACACAGTAAATATATTACTGTAAGTATGCCATTTCTCTTCGAATGCAAGCGAGAGATCGCTACAAAATTACATCCTTTCTCTTGGAATACGAGCTAGGTATGACAATAAAATTATGCCAATTCCTTTCCAATGCGTAGTAGAATGCTGGTAATAAGGTTCAAAACGCGCTCTCGCCGCGATAGCTGGAAACCAGCTCCGTGTGCCGAAGTGGGATTCAGCCGCGCTGGTACGTGCGCAGAGAGGCGGCGCAGTCGTCTGTTCGCTAGTGAGCATGCGCAGACGTGACGTCAGGCCTGGCGACTCGTGTGTGCTGAGACTGACTGCAGCACCAGATCAATATTTCTCTTCGCTCTGCGTGTAACGGCTGCGGAAGAATAGTATATGACGAATATTACGGCATACAGAGTCAAATAGCGCGCTGGCTCAGACGTCTTGCGCGTGAGGCTCGTATTCAAATACCTCTGAATCTAAATTTTTAATTTCTGTAAATAAAAATAATATTTTTAAACGTTATATTTACTACCTGCAGTGAATACATGCAGTTGGCAGCGCTGTTATAGATTCCCCTGAAGGTCGTACTGTCAATACAGTATTAATTGATATTTAATTGCCGGCCGCGGTGGCCGAGAGGACTGAGGCGCTCCAGTCACGGTCTGCACGGCCACTACGGTCGGGGGTTCAAATCCCCCCTCGGGCATGTATATTTGTGCCGTCCTAGTTCGTAAGTAGTTCATAAGTAGTTTGTAAGTTTAGGGACTGATGACCCCGTAGTTAAGTCCCATAAGCTATACAAACATTTGAACATTTTTTTTTTTATATTTAATTAAAGGTAATCATAAAAAGGTTGACTTTTTATTTTAGTATATTTTGTTTCCTGTTTATTTTTGTAATATTGTAGCACACTGGTCAAATTTTGTACGAGCCGCCTCTGCTTACACATACAACAAAGTGGTGCCTCGCCTGTTGTCAAACGTGTATATTGCCTCAATAGCAGTCCGTTAGATCAGCGTTTTTCAACCTATTCGAATATCTGACCCCTTTCCAAGTAAATATACAAAGTAATCCATTGATAGCGACTGGGCCCAAATATCTCACGAAAGAAGCACCAAACGAAAAAACTACAAAGAACAAAATTTTTCTAGCTTGAAGGGGGAAAACAGATGGCGTTACGGTTGGCCCTAAAGGGTGCTGCCATAGATCAAACGGATATCAACTGCATTTTTTTTAAAAATACGCACCCTTCATTTTTATTACATATTCGTCTAGTACGTAAATAAATATGAATGTTTTATTTGGAACACTTTTTTCGCTTTGTGACAGATAGCGCTGTAATAGTCACAAACATATAAGTACGTGGTATCACGTAACATTTCGCCAGTGCGGACGGCATTTGCTTCGTGATACTTTACTCGTGTTAAAATGGACCGTTTACCAATTTCAGAAAAGGTCGATATGGTACTTAAGTATGGTTATTGTGATCAAAATGCCCAACGGGCCTGTGCTATGTATGTTGATCGTTATCCTGGAAGACATCATCCAAGTGTCCGGATCTTTCGTCGGATAGTTACGTTATTTAAAGAGACAGGAAGTGTTCAGCCATAGGTGAAACGTCAACCACGACCTGCAACAAATGGAGATGCCCAAGTGTTTTAGCTGCAGTTGCGGCTAATCCGCACATCAGTAGCAGACAAATTGAGCGAGAATCGGGAATCTCAAAAACGTCGTTGTTGAGAATTCTACATCAACATAAATTTCACCTGTACCATATTTCTGTGCACCAGAATTTGCATGGCGAAGACTTTGAACGTCGTGTACAGTTTTGTCACTGGGCACAAAATAAATTATGGGACGATAACAGATTTTTTTTTTCAGGCGTTCTGTTTAGTGTCGAAGCGTCATTGACGATCAGAGGTAAAGTAAACCGGCATAATGGGCAACGGAAAATCCACGATGGCTGTGACAAGTGGAACATCAGCGACCTTGGCTGGTTAATTATATGGTGCGGCATTATGGGAGGAAGGATAATTGGCCCCTATTTCATCGATGGCAATCTAAACGGTGCAATGTATGCGATTTCTTACGTAATGTTCTACCGTTTTTACTACGAGATGTTTCACTGCATGACAGAATGGCGATGAACTTTCAACATGATGGATGTCCGGCACATGGCTCGCGTACAGTTGAAGCAATCTTAAATGGAATATTTAATGACAGGTGGATTGGTCGTAGAAGCACAATACCTTGCCCCGCACGTTCACCGGATCTTATAATCCCGGATTTCTTTCTGTGGAGAAAATGGAAGGATATTTGTATGAGTTACCAACAACGCCTGAAAACATGCGTCAGCGCATTGTCAAAGCATGAGAGAACATTTCTGAAGGCGAACTACCCGCTGTTGAGAGGAATTTCGTTACGCGTATTGCCAAATGCATTGCAGTTGAATGACTTTTGAGCATTTATTGAAGTCATGAGGTAATTACAGGGAATCTCGCAGTAACAGCATGTGTTCTCATAATGTATGATAGTTTCACAAAAGTACATGTATCACATTGGGACAACAGAAATAAAATTCAAACGACCGACGTTCTGTTTTAATTTAAAAAAACAACCTGTTACCCACTGTTCGTCTAAAATTCTGAGCAATAGGCTATGTGTGTGAATATTACAATGGCATCTATCACAAAGCGACAAAAATTTTCCAAATAAAACATTCATATTTATTTACGTACTAGACAAATAGGTAATAAAAAAGGGGGTACATGTTTTTAAAAAATGCTGTTGGTACCCGTTTTGCTTGTGGCAGCGCCATCTAGCGGGCCAACCGTAGCTCTATCTATTATGCCCATTCAAGCTAGAAAAGGTTTGTTCTTTTTAGTTTTTTCCGTTTGATGCTTATTTCGTGAGATATTTGGCCCGGACACTATCAATGGACCACCCTGTATATCCTGTTCCTATACATATAATCAGTTGCGGTTTTCTAATTCCACAACTGATTTTCGTGGCCGCTGTGGGAAGGCCTAGCGCTCTAAGGCGCCTTGGTGCGGAACGCACTGTTACTTCCCGTCGGAGTTTCGAGTCCTTCTTCCGACAAGGGTCTGTGTATGTGTGTGTGTGTGTGTGTGTGTGTGTGTGTGTGTTGTCCTTGGGTTATTTTAAGGCGGCCAACCGTCCCGGACTCTGCTAGTCCGTCCCGGATTCTGCCGCACCGTCCCGCATTGGAAGACAATAAAAGTGTCCTGCAAAATGACTAATTTATGCCGCTTGTCCAGTATACCGGTAATTTTCACATTCCAGCAATTTCAGATTATTCCCACTTATCATAAGCGCTACGAATCAGGATACGAGGATTTATGAGTGTGATTGTGTGCAGTATCTTTCGTTCTCTAGTGTACATGTCCGCTTCCGTAGCTCAGCGGTAGCGTATCTGACTACCGCGCAAGAGGCCCGGGTTCGATTCCCGGCAGGGGACTGGGTGTTGTGTGTTGCCCTAATCATTATCATCTCATCATCATTGGCACACCACACGGCGTCAAATAAAAAGACTTACACTAAGGCGGCCGAACAAACCCGCAAGGGTTCTCCTTGCCAAGAAAGCCATACGCTTATTTCATTTCATTTCTAGTGTACATAAAAAAAGAAATATATGGTACGGCCAGGTGAAACACAACTTGCTGCTAGCTCCGGACACAGACACATATATATTACCCTGTACTTCGGGTGACCACTCTTAGTTGTAACATTCCGGACGATGGCGAAGCACAATCGACGATTCTTTAGGTTCTAAGTTAGTCCACGCGGAGACGGAGACTGGACGGTCTTGATTTATGTTGCGTACTTCGCCGACTTCCGTGAAACAATTTGCTTGCTTTACTTGGCAGTGCCTGCGACTGTTATAAAGGGAATTTTTGAACTTATGAAAGACTTGCAAAAGGAGTTCGCTTTTTTAATAAAGTGCACACCAGAGCGGTGGAAAACGTTTAGTGGAAAGTCCTCCGTTGCTCCCTGCGGTAAACACGATATACAACGTCATTTAACATCTTGACCATCATAAAAGAGCGCGGACCGATGCGCGCACTTCATCACTCCCAACTCATTTCCGTCAGGAAAACTTTGCTGACTACGAAGACCTGGTAAGAACCGAAGGTTTGTGGCCTTTCCACACGGTAAGTCAGAATCACAGTTTTATATCGATAGAATGCACTTCAAAATTGATTGAAAAAGTGTCTCAAATGAAGTTTCGCTGCAGGTAAATTAGTGCTAAGCATTAATAAAGAATGGGAAAGCGCCTTTTTCTTTAGATAACCTGCAGATAGAACTTCAGAACAAAAACCGTTCCGTTTATCTGTATTTGTACAAACTGTTCAAATCACAATGACCTCAGCCGCGGAGGAGCGGCCGTGCGCATTGAGGCGTTATGTTAGGATGTGCGAGGCCGTTCCCCATCGGGGGTTCTAATCCCCCCTCGGGCATGGATGTTTGTACCGTCTTTAGTATAAAGCTAGTTCATAAGTAGTTTGTAAATTTAGGGACTGATGACCCCGCAGTTAAATCTCTTAAGCTTTAAACATTTGAACATTGGCCTAAAAATATTTCCAATAGTAGTGCGGTACTTTCATGCAAAGACTGAATTTACCTGGTGAAAATGCAGTTTAATGACATTCTAGGAAAACATGGGCTTCAGGTGAAAGTCATGGGAATTCGTGCAGATAATACCAATACAAATTTTGGTGGAGTTCAACATGAAGGACAGTGCAATGTTTCCTTCAAACTTCATGGGGGCTGAGGGGGAAAAAGAGTTGGCGTGAGGTGCGCAGCGCATTTTGCGCAGTATTATACAAACATCAGCAGATTTGTTGCCGGTGTTCGTTGAATATTTTGTTACGAAGATATATTCGTATATATACACAGTGCGTGTAGAAGATCTCATAGTTTTTTGCGAACAAGCAGAAATGCAATACAAAAGAATCCTGGGATATAGTAAAACAAGACGGGTTGCACTTTGCCTGCAGTAGAGAGAGTCCTGACACTTTGTCACGTGTTCATAGTCCCTATACAAATCCTCGAAACATCCCGCATTGCGATTTGAAAAAGTTGGCCTTAGTTTAAGTAAAGTAGTTCTTAGGCCTAGGGACTGATAACTGTATTACTTGAGTCCCATAGATTTACAAACATTTGAACATTATTTTTGTGCCCATGTAAAGGCAACCGTTTATGAAACGTGGTTGACTTGTCAGGTGCGTCTCCTACTTAAGAATGTTCGCTTAATACGGACAGAGTGAAATGTTCAGCAGTCAAAGATAAATATCAATATTAGACTGAGCATTAATCTGAATACTGAAGTAAAGATAAAAAGCGGCTCTGCTGACTAAAGTGAAACAGCTGTTTTTTTTAATTATTTATATGGTCTCTGTTCTTGTCGGAGACGTTCGAAAGAGCAGATTGAAAAACTTCGACGGTTTCAGGGCATTGAAATAAATCCATCGGCGAAGTTGAAAATTTGTGCCGGACCGAAATTCGCACCCAAATTTACCGTTTCGGACCAGCTGTCGTCTTAAGCAATTAGGTTATCCAGGAACCTGACTGGTTAAGACGACCGCTCGCTCGAAACGAGAAATGCGGGTTCTAACCGCGGTCAAGCACAAATTTTCAATTTCGCCGTTGAATTAATTTCAGTACCCTGAAACTGTCGAAATGATTCAATATTTTGAAGCTGTGTTTCAGGCGCCATATTTGAGTGAGTAAAAAATCTGCTTCAGGATCTAAAATTCAAATACGACAGCGAAAATTAAGAAATTCGGTTTCGTTTTCCGGAAGATGTGCTGCACGTAAATGTAGTGAAAGATGACACTCAACTAGGACAACAGAAACAACATTCCGACAATGTAACAGTGGGCATCCACCGATCGTGATGGAGGACAACAGACTCCAATACTTCAGACATGTAACACTGGCTGTTTAGCGTACCGGTTGCGCGTATTACGGGTCGCAGTGGAGTCCAGCACCACTCCAAATAATAATTCCGATTGCAGGACCAGTGCGGCAATGAATAAAACAAGAGTTCCACGTCACCAGCCGCGGTGGTGCACGCGGAATGGGAAATAGTCAGTAAAAACAATGTTGTTCCATACGGTTGACGATATCCTTCTTCCGTCGGCCATTGCTGTCACTAACGCCTATGGCGTTGACTCAGTGGAAAACGCAGCAAGGAACGCCTTGTGAGCAGTCCGTTCTGCTGACATGGACACTGCCTGTTTCTCAACTAACTGAATTTGTTGTGATATGGTTCCCCGTGTGGCACAGGTATCGATTACTACAGAACTTCTTTGATCACTTGTAGTGGTACCAGGCCCGGCGATTGAAGTGGGTGCCGCCATAGCTGCACCCACTCAAAAAATTCAGAGTGGGTAAAATACAAACTCTTGATTTGAAGGAATGTTTATTTACATTGAGCCGCGCGGGAATGGCCACTTCCGGTCGGGCCGACTTGGGAAAAAGGGGAAATCACTTTTTCGATTTTCACTCTGTAAAAACTGTTAACGGTTTATAGGACCATCCCACATCGTATTATCAACTTATTGTTTCCTTAGGTGTTTTCCATTGCTTGTGAAAATCGAAAATGCCAATTTTTCATTGTGCGTGAGTTTTAAGTTTCATAACGCTTCTCACTCTATTTTGAAGAAAAGATACGGTTTAAAGATCTAATTTTTGATACGTGGTAGTACAGCTTCTTAGCTTTCTAATATATCGAATATATCATTAACCTTTTCTTAATTCGTAACAGACGTTTCCAAATGACATTTTATTGTCAAGTATTGTACGTAATTTATTCAAAACGTTCGCTAGCGGGTAGATTACTGTTGTGTGGATTTTAGACTATGTATTAAAGCGAATGAAATACAACATAAAGTACACAAAGGTTTTTGAAACCTTTCTCGTTTAACGAGTAATTGCCCGTTAATATCCATCTCATGATCGCTCTCTACCTATTCGTCCCCTTTCCCCCCTCTCTAGATCAATTTGCTCCGCCTCCTCTGCCTTCTCTCAATTTCTTCTGGTTGCTCTATCTCCTCTTAGAACTATATCTAACCTAGAACCATTTTTAGTATTAAGTTCAAAATCTTATAGCTCTGAAAGTTCTTGAGCGAATGTTTTGAAATTATAACACAACGTTCTAACGGAATATGCACGTTTTTTATATATAATTTTTCAGTCTATGCCATATATAATTTTTATAAATATATAATGGGCAAACGTTACGAAAAATAGCAAAAATAATAATACATATAGGTTTGATGTACTATATTGAGCCGGCCGCGGTGGCCGAGGTGACTGAGGCGCTCCAGTCACGGTCAGCACGGCCACTACGGTCGGGGGTTCGAATCCCCCCTCGGGCATGGATATTTGTGCCATCCTAGTTCGTAAGTAGTTCATAAGTAGTTTGTAAGTTTAGGGACTGATGACCCCGTAGTTAAGTCCCATAAGCTTAACAAACATTTGAAGATACTATATTGAAATAATATGTACCAAGAAACCTTCCTGTGTCAAAATTCCAAAGCAATCGGTCTAGAACTTTCGGAAATTAACGCCTACATAAACGAAAAGAACATTTTTTATGTATGGAGATTACTGACAGGAGTGAAGGCAACTATCCACTCTTAAAAATATGAGCATTCGGGCCTGAGTGCAACAGAAACTTGGGGCCACGTGCTCCTATTAACTGCCCTGTTGCCGCTGTCGTGAGGTGGAGACAAACGGTATGACCTGCTGGATACATACATTATGTAAGTGTCGGGCCGAGGGACGGTTTGTTCGAACTGACAACCACAGCGCTGCCGATCAGCCGAATAAGGGCAACAGGGCAATCTCGTGGCCAATCGGAGCGCGTCGTTTAAGTTTCCGTAGTTTAAAAATGGTGAGTTTTCGACCGACACAACATTAATAATTGTGGTTCCTATACAGTGTTAAAATTTCGTGACACAATTTTTCTCCCGGTGTACAACGCTTACAGGTGGCACCAATGGCGCCCACGATGTGCGCTTGTGCTGAAAAGTTAATCGCTTACACCCCTCGTCCACGGATATGTGTTCTGCAAATTAGATCTGATTTGGATGTTTCTTAAGGGTTCAGAGCCAGGTAGCGCAATGGTAACACAATGTACTCGCTACTCGGGATGAAGGTGGTTCAAATGCACTGCCCTTATTTCTCGTGATTTCCCTAAATAACTCCAGGCAAATTCTGGGAGTGTTCGTTTCCAGAAGGCACGTAAGATTTCCTCCCCCATCCCTGAAGAAAAGGAAAGAAAAGAAAAGGAAAAAGAAGAAAAAAACCTATCAGAGCATTTACCCCGTCTCTAATGACCACGATTACTATGATTCCTTCATAGAGTTCCATTTTCGGTGACCAGAAGTATACTTTTTATGATATCGAGACGTAGGAGGTTCTCTCATGGATACCTTTTCATTAGATGTACTGTTGGATTTATTGTCAGCTCCATGTAAATCCTGAAAGCGAAGTTCTTTTTTCTTGGGCAATGGTTTTCATGTAAGAGGCAAAGCGGAGCCTGGAGAGAGCTGATGTACTGTCAATGGTGTGAGAAAAGTAAACGGGCGATAGAGACGTGCCCTGCTGGCTGCAGACGGCAGACGGCCAGCACGCCTGTTTGCCCTGCAATTGTGGCTGGCCAGCTAACTCGGCCTCGCCGCTGTTCCATTTTCCCCCAGGGCCTGATCCGCTGTACTGGGTTGTACACTGACACTACGCAGGCATTCTACATATCCACTTTTCAAAACACTTTTAAGTGCCTGGTAGGGAGTACATCGCACTGCACCCTTTTCAAATACCATTTCTTAAGCTGAACTTATCTCCAGATTCAACCAGCTTACACAACTATAATGATTCGTGCTTCAGCTTAGAGCTCTTGGCCGGCCGCGGTGGCCGCGGGGACTGAAGCGCTTCAGTCACGGTCTGCACGGCCACTGCGGTCGGGGTTTCGAATCCCCCCTCGGGCATGGATATTTGTGCCGTCCTTAGTCTTAGCTAGTTCATAAGTAGTTTGTAAGTTTAGGGATTGATGACCCCGTAGTTAAGTCCCATAAGCTATACAAACATTTGAACGTTTTAGAGCTCTTGTACTTGCCCCACGCAGCTAAGTCAATTTTCAAATCTTAGACCGATGCTCACTAAAACTGTGTTCGTCCTATGCGAGCCGTGGACCCTTTGGGATTGTGTATGTCCGCAATACCCTATAACCTAAAACAACAGCCCAGTCTACGCCACACGCCGGCCGCGGTGGCCGAGGTGGCTGAGGCGCTCCAGTCACAGTCAGCACGGCCACTACGGTCGGGGGTTCGAATCCCCCCTCGGGCATGGATATTTGTGCCGTCCTTAGTCTTAGCTAGTTCATAAGTAGTTTGTAAGTTTAGGGATTGATGACCCCGTAGTTAAGTCCCATAAGCTATACAAACATTTGAACGTTTTAGAGCTCTTGTACTTGCCCCACGCAGCTAAGTCAATTTTCAAATCTTAGACCGATGCTCACTAAAACTGTGTTCGTCCTATGCGAGCCGTGGACCCTTTGGGATTGTGTATGTCCGCAATACCCTATAACCTAAAACAACAGCCCAGTCTACGCCACACGCCGGCCGCGGTGGCCGAGGTGGCTGAGGCGCTCCAGTCACAGTCAGCACGGCCACTACGGTCGGGGGTTCGAATCCCCCCTCGGGCATGGATATTTGTGCCGTCCTTAGTCTTAGCTAGTTCATAAGTAGTTTGTAAGTTTAGGGATTGATGACCCCGTAGTTAAGTCCCATAAGCTATACAAACATTTGAACGTTTTAGAGCTCTTGTACTTGCCCCACGCAGCTAAGTCAATTTTCAAATCTTAGACCGATGCTCACTAAAACTGTGTTCGTCCTATGCGAGCCGTGGACCCTTTGGGATTGTGTATGTCCGCAATACCCTATAACCTAAAACAACAGCCCAGTCTACGCCACACGCCGGCCGCGGTGGCCGAGGTGGCTGAGGCGCTCCAGTCACAGTCAGCACGGCCACTACGGTCGGGGGTTCGAATCCCCCCTCGGGCATGGATATTTGTGCCGTCCTTAGTCTTAGCTAGTTCATAAGTAGTTTGTAAGTTTAGGGATTGATGACCCCGTAGTTAAGTCCCATAAGCTATACAAACATTTGAACGTTTTAGAGCTCTTGTACTTGCCCCACGCAGCTAAGTCAATTTTCAAATGTTAGACCGATGCTCACTAAAACTGTGTTCGTCCTATGCGAGCCGTGGACCCTTTGGGATTGTGTATGTCCGCAATACCCTATAACCTAAAACAACAGCCCAGTCTACGCCACACGCCGGCCGCGGTGGCCGAGGTGGCTGAGGCGCTCCAGTCACAGTCAGCACGGCCACTACGGTCGGGGGTTCGAATCCCCCCTCGGGCATGGATATTTGTGCCGTCCTTAGTCTTAGCTAGTTCATAAGTAGTTTGTAAGTTTAGGGATTGATGACCCCGTAGTTAAGTCCCATAAGCTATACAAACATTTGAACGTTTTAGAGCTCTTGTACTTGCCCCACGCAGCTAAGTCAATTTTCAAATCTTAGACCGATGCTCACTAAAACTGTGTTCGTCCTATGCGAGCCGTGGACCCTTTGGGATTGTGTATGTCCGCAATACCCTATAACCTAAAACAACAGCCCAGTCTACGCCACACGCCGGCCGCGGTGGCCGAGGTGGCTGAGGCGCTCCAGTCACAGTCAGCACGGCCACTACGGTCGGGGGTTCGAATCCCCCCTCGGGCATGGATATTTGTGCCGTCCTTAGTCTTAGCTAGTTCATAAGTAGTTTGTAAGTTTAGGGATTGATGACCCCGTAGTTAAGTCCCATAAGCTATACAAACATTTGAACGTTTTAGAGCTCTTGTACTTGCCCCACGCAGCTAAGTCAATTTTCAAATGTTAGACCGATGCTCACTAAAACTGTGTTCGTCCTATGCGAGCCGTGGACCCTTTGGGATTGTGTATGTCCGCAATACCCTATAACCTAAAACAACAGCCCAGTCTACGCCACACGCCGGCCGCGGTGGCCGAGGTGGCTGAGGCGCTCCAGTCACAGTCAGCACGGCCACTACGGTCGGGGGTTCGAATCCCCCCTCGGGCATGGATATTTGTGCCGTCCTTAGTCTTAGCTAGTTCATAAGTAGTTTGTAAGTTTAGGGATTGATGACCCCGTAGTTAAGTCCCATAAGCTATACAAACATTTGAACGTTTTAGAGCTCTTGTACTTGCCCCACGCAGCTAAGTCAATTTTCAAATCTTAGACCGATGCTCACTAAAACTGTGTTCGTCCTATGCGAGCCGTGGACCCTTTGGGATTGTGTATGTCCGCAATACCCTATAACCTAAAACAACAGCCCAGTCTACGCCACACGCCGGCCGCGGTGGCCGAGGTGGCTGAGGCGCTCCAGTCACAGTCAGCACGGCCACTACGGTCGGGGGTTCGAATCCCCCCTCGGGCATGGATATTTGTGCCGTCCTTAGTCTTAGCTAGTTCATAAGTAGTTTGTAAGTTTAGGGATTGATGACCCCGTAGTTAAGTCCCATAAGCTATACAAACATTTGAACGTTTTAGAGCTCTTGTACTTGCCCCACGCAGCTAAGTCAATTTTCAAATGTTAGACCGATGCTCACTAAAACTGTGTTCGTCCTATGCGAGCCGTGGACCCTTTGGGATTGTGTATGTCCGCAATACCCTATAACCTAAAACAACAGCCCAGTCTACGCCACACGCCGGCCGCGGTGGCCGAGGTGGCTGAGGCGCTCCAGTCACAGTCAGCACGGCCACTACGGTCGGGGGTTCGAATCCCCCCTCGGGCATGGATATTTGTGCCGTCCTTAGTCTTAGCTAGTTCATAAGTAGTTTGTAAGTTTAGGGATTGATGACCCCGTAGTTAAGTCCCATAAGCTATACAAACATTTGAACGTTTTAGAGCTCTTGTACTTGCCCCACGCAGCTAAGTCAATTTTCAAATCTTAGACCGATGCTCACTAAAACTGTGTTCGTCCTATGCGAGCCGTGGACCCTTTGGGATTGTGTATGTCCGCAATACCCTATAACCTAAAACAACAGCCCAGTCTACGCCACACGCCGGCCGCGGTGGCCGAGGTGGCTGAGGCGCTCCAGTCACAGTCAGCACGGCCACTACGGTCGGGGGTTCGAATCCCCCCTCGGGCATGGATATTTGTGCCGTCCTTAGTCTTAGCTAGTTCATAAGTAGTTTGTAAGTTTAGGGATTGATGACCCCGTAGTTAAGTCCCATAAGCTATACAAACATTTGAACGTTTTAGAGCTCTTGTACTTGCCCCACGCAGCTAAGTCAATTTTCAAATCTTAGACCGATGCTCACTAAAACTGTGTTCGTCCTATGCGAGCCGTGGACCCTTTGGGATTGTGTATGTCCGCAATACCCTATAACCTAAAACAACAGCCCAGTCTACGCCACACGCCGGCCGCGGTGGCCGAGGTGGCTGAGGCGCTCCAGTCACAGTCAGCACGGCCACTACGGTCGGGGGTTCGAATCCCCCCTCGGGCATGGATATTTGTGCCGTCCTTAGTCTTAGCTAGTTCATAAGTAGTTTGTAAGTTTAGGGATTGATGACCCCGTAGTTAAGTCCCATAAGCTATACAAACATTTGAACGTTTTAGAGCTCTTGTACTTGCCCCACGCAGCTAAGTCAATTTTCAAATCTTAGACCGATGCTCACTAAAACTGTGTTCGTCCTATGCGAGCCGTGGACCCTTTGGGATTGTGTATGTCCGCAATACCCTATAACCTAAAACAACAGCCCAGTCTACGCCACACGCCGGCCGCGGTGGCCGAGGTGGCTGAGGCGCTCCAGTCACAGTCAGCACGGCCACTACGGTCGGGGGTTCGAATCCCCCCTCGGGCATGGATATTTGTGCCGTCCTTAGTCTTAGCTAGTTCATAAGTAGTTTGTAAGTTTAGGGATTGATGACCCCGTAGTTAAGTCCCATAAGCTATACAAACATTTGAACGTTTTAGAGCTCTTGTACTTGCCCCACGCAGCTAAGTCAATTTTCAAATCTTAGACCGATGCTCACTAAAACTGTGTTCGTCCTATGCGAGCCGTGGACCCTTTGGGATTGTGTATGTCCGCAATACCCTATAACCTAAAACAACAGCCCAGTCTACGCCACACGCCGGCCGCGGTGGCCGAGGTGGCTGAGGCGCTCCAGTCACAGTCAGCACGGCCACTACGGTCGGGGGTTCGAATCCCCCCTCGGGCATGGATATTTGTGCCGTCCTTAGTCTTAGCTAGTTCATAAGTAGTTTGTAAGTTTAGGGATTGATGACCCCGTAGTTAAGTCCCATAAGCTATACAAACATTTGAACGTTTTAGAGCTCTTGTACTTGCCCCACGCAGCTAAGTCAATTTTCAAATCTTAGACCGATGCTCACTAAAACTGTGTTCGTCCTATGCGAGCCGTGGACCCTTTGGGATTGTGTATGTCCGCAATACCCTATAACCTAAAACAACAGCCCAGTCTACGCCACACAGCTCGCGCTACCCGTATAATGTACTTCCTGCTTGTAGTGGACACCTACTTAACACACACCGGAACCCCACCACCGCGTGACGCAAGTCGAGGAATCTGCAGCCTGAATGGTCGTAGAACCGTATGAGCCTCCACTTGGCTATGTACCAGAGGTCGGTATTTGGTCCGGTCAACAGTGAGGCGGTGAGTCTGCCTTCATCTCGCAAGCATTTACGACCTCAGATAGCCATCAGAGATTTCTTCTCATCCAAAGCAACTCGCATCATTGGTACGAATACGCGACACCACCTGCGGTTGACTGCACTTTTTGATCTTCATGGCATCCGAAATGACCCTTTCCACATCTGAAATGACTTCAAAAAATGTTCAAATGTTTGTATAGCTTAAGGGACTTAACTACGGGGTCATCAGTCCCTAAACTTACAAACTACTTATGAACTAACTAAGACTAAGGACGGCACAAATATCCATGCCCGAGGGAGGATTCCAACCCCCGACCGCAGTGGCCGTGCAGACCGTGACTGAAGCGCCTCAGTCCCCTCGGCCACCGCGGCCGGCTGAAATGACTCCATCCGATATGCACACGGAGTGTAAATGAAACTAATGCGATTATAAATGAAACTAATATGTTTAACAATTATCTTGGTAGGAAAATTAAAAATGTTCAAATGTTTGTAATTCTATGGCACCAATCTACGTTGGTCGTCAGTCCCTAGTGTTGCAAATTACTTAAACCAAGTTAAACTCACCTAAGGACAACACACACATCGATGCCCGAGGGAGGGATTCGAACCTCCGACGCGGGAGGACTCGCGATCCGTAACGTGGTGCTTCAGACAGCTCGGCTACTCCCGCGCGACTAGGAAAGTTAATCTGTTTAAATTTTGTTCCTTGTAGCTTTAATTTTTCAGTCAGAAATGCAACTTTCTTCTCGATAAAAACTGTTTTAAAGATGAAACTAGTCTACTTGCTATTAAAGTTTGAGCCAAATCCTTCCTGTCTATGCTTTAACTGAAATTCTGCAAGTAGCTTTATAGATGAGTTTCGTTGATCGTCGAGTTACCTTTGAAATCTAATAGAAAAGGCATGTTGAAACCTAATAGAAAATCATATGTTTCTCGTGCGTATATTGATATCTAATATCGTTAATGTTATTCCCTGTTACTAATTTGAAGTTTAAACAAAACAAGCCCTGATAATTTATTTAATATTTAAACTAATAATATCACTGTATGTACTAGACTTTAAGTAAATCAGTGTGTTGATGAATGACTCAATTGTTGTCGGGGACTACTCCGAATATGGCTCGTCAGAAAACGAATATCTTTTCCAGTTAACGCTTCGGGACCGTGCTTTTAACTCGCAAATAATTAGGATGTCACAGGCGTATTTGGGTCGCCAGCCTGATCGTTATATTAAGCGAAACGATAGTATCACAGGAGCTATTCTTAAACAATGTTACTAAAGAAATGCTAACGACGTATTACTTTTCTATAAATTGTTGTAAATGTTCACACACTTTACTTTAAATGACTCTGAATTGTACTGTTTTCTGTTACTAAAAATTTAACAAATTAAATCTGACTGAAATAAAATATAGCGACTGATTCTATGAATTTCTTTGTCTCTAATCTTAATACTGTTAAAAGCAAGTTTCACACGCTGGACTTCTCCCCCTCCCTAGCAGCCATATCCATAAGGGGCCCCATTACCCGCCTTACGTTGGTGCTTCCTACCTGCAAGTATTCCGACGCTCTGTGATTGCCAGGATCTTGCAGGCTAATTAAAAAGTTCAGAACAAGTGTTATTATCAGGCTCAGAAGCATTGTCTGTCACAGATGGTGTCTCAGATTTGTCGGTATCACAAACGGGGGATCTATCTCAGTCGATCCTAGTGCCACGCCCTAGGGCGACCTCCCAATCGACCACGGATGAGGTGTCAGCTTCAACGCAAGCAGTAACTTCGATGCCACGAAGTCACATCAGTCAAGGTGTAGCGACATGCAGGGGTACATATGACGGTAGCATCGCATACAGAACGTGTGAAAGTGCACTGCATTGGCAGAACTGTCATCTGTACTCAGGTGATTATGGGCACACGACGGTATCAACAGACTTTGAACGCAAAATTTGAAGTTGGAGGTAGAAACATGGAACACTGTATTTTGGAAATCGTTAGGGAATTCAATATCAACAATTTCACAGCCCAAGAGTGTGCAGAGAATACTAAATTTCAGGAATAAGGAAGAAAATTAATTTTTGTAACCCGAGTGCCTCACGTTAAACAGTGATTCATCTACCTCATGCATTTGTACAAATTTTGTAGTTGATGGAACACAATTTGCATTTTATTTGTTTATAAATTTTAACCAACATTGGAGCTTAATCATTATACAATTATTAAAAATAGTTCTTAATGCTAATATAGTGCGATAAACATTTATTTAGTTTTAGATATTATCCTCCACTGCGTTATAAATTTATTCATACGTTTCAGGAGTTATTTTGTTTAATTCATACTGTGGTCTTGGACTACTGTACTGCAGGAGAAAGAAATCACTGTAATCCCGTCTTTTGCAGATATAGCATTTCTCATGTGCGTATTCGCTTTGTAATGTGAGGAGCCAGTTTATTGAGTAAATACCTACATGCTGTGGCATCCATTTGCATGTAATTTATATTATTTGACGTCTTCCACTTGCAGCCCCGCAACAAATTTTTCTGGGTGATTTTGTTGTCACCGCATGTAATCCACATCTTCACCCAAGTATGTTTTCTTTTTTCCCCAACTTGCCTTCGTCCAAATGCATACAGTATGTAATTGTCGCGGTAGCAATTGCAGCGCATAAGAAGTTTTTATTGTTCGCCATCTTGAAATAAGGCGCTAGTACCTTAATACCGTTTCTCAGCGCCACGTCAAAGATTTATGTCAAAGAAATTTCATGAACATTTGATAATATTTCTTTGTCAAAGATATGATCGTATAATACCGGCCTTTGCATAGAGCTGTTAGCGTTAAAAGACAAACAGCAATGCGTAAAATAACAGCAGAACTCAATGTGGGACGTAGGACGAACGTATCAGTTAGGACAGTACGGCACAATTTGGAGTTAATGGGTTATGGTACCAGACCATTGACTAGATATCCTTTGCTAGCAATATAGGCCAGTCGTCGTAGGCAAAAAATGGCCTTAGGTCCAAAAAAATTGCAGGAAGCTGAATTTTTGGCATGTTGTTAGGACATATTAGAGTAGTATTAAAACAAGTTTGCAGCTTCGAAATCCTTTTGCGTAACTTTTAAGAGCCAAAAAACCTCGAAATTTTCGGACTTTTTTCTGGTTTTTGCTTATAACTCGTGAAGGGTGGTTTTTTGACGAAAAGGTACTCACACCTCTATTAATGTAGATAAAATATTCTAAAATTTAAGCCCAACCGCAGCTCTGTAAGTCCAATAGTTCCCGAGATATTGGATTTCAAAAATAGACTTATTTCTCCAAAAAGTTCAAATCTTCAATTTTTGTCATCTTTCGGCTAGAATATTGGCTCTAATGATCATCCCACGGGGAATGTCATACAAAACAAAGTTATAGAGCAGTTATTTAACTTTAATCTAAGTACTGAACGAAGTCTATACGCCCAATAGATTTCTAGTTATCGTTAAAAAACGAAAACTTGGAAAAATCGGAGTATTCAATAAATTGAAATTCAAATGTTTGTAGATCTATCGGACCAAACTGCGTGGTCATCAGTCCGTAGCTTACAAACTACTTAAACCTAGGTAAACTAACCTAAGAACAACACACACACCCATGCCCCAGGGAGGACTCGAACATCCACGGCGAGCAACCGCGCGCTCCGCAGCGAGGTGCTTTAGACCGCTCGGCTACTCCACCGCGGCGTTTCAATAAATTGACCCAGACGAATTGCAGTCCTCTTATCCTGTGTATGTTAAAGAAAAAGGAAGAATTACTCATTGACGATGATTATTAACGCATCGTGTATAAAAGGATTTTTTCAACACTGTTTTCCGCAAATATTGAACAGAGAAGTTCCTTGAGTCACTTCCTGCCATTATGGCACCGACGGCCCCCATGAATAACATGAGGTGGTGAAAACCTCTAAGTGTCACTCCTATGGTGACAAGCTGAGGATGCTGGTGGCTCTCCACAATGTCTCGGGCTTCCAAGTACAGTGGTTGATCGTAGGTCACAAAACATGTTTCCTGACCGTAAATGCTTGTTCTTTAACTGGCTTCTAAAAGTGATGTTAAAACAGTCGGTTGGGGGAGCGTGGATAAAAAGGAGATATACAATCTTTGAACGTTTGTAAGGAAGATCTTCTGGCACTTGATCCATGAATCCATTCCATCCTGGGATGCCTGGCAAGTGAGTTGCTTTTCCAAACAACCACAGCAGGTCTGGGGATTTTGGCAGAATGACTTCAGCGATTTTCACTTCGTTAATTGAAATGGCTGACAAGCCAAATTTCTTTCTAATAGAAGAATGTTTAATGTGTGTGGCAGTGTATGAATCTGATAGACTCGGCACATACAGACTTCAAACGTGGTTTGTTTATGTCTGGGCGAACGGATGAGTGAGGGGTCATGATCATTGTACCACCCATTTCATGGAACGTATTTTCTCCATCAATTGTGTTAAAGTTCACATCTGCACTGTCGAAGACAAAATGCATAAAAGCTCCTTTGTCGACTGGTTGGGCCACTTCTCCACGGAGGATAGCGGAACTTTCAAAATGCATAGCCTCCGTATATGTACAAGAAATTCTCATACAGTGGCAAAGTTCAACAAGGTGCTTTGATTCAAATTTTCCATAAAAATAGGTTCCAAAGCTTATTTGAATTGAGGATAGGAAAGATTTGGGCCTCGTTGCAGCCATGATTGCATGAGCAAATCCTATGCACTTCTTCTTCCACTGTTCAAGAGAAGGATGCCTCTGCGTCTTTTAAAAAAGCATCTGACGGGGGTATTGAGTAGTGTCAAATTTTTGGGAACGAATGTCTTGCAGGATAATCTCTACTGCATCTTTGACAACTCTAAGCCGCTCTTCAGCAGGATCGCTAAGTCTTCGATTGTACTACTTTTCATAAAGGATGTTTTGTCCAATGTCTGTAAACATCAAGACTGGGCTGTGATACGGACCAACCTGCGCGAAAATAATTTTTTATCCATATCGCTTTTTTAGATGAGCTTGAACACATGCAGCTGCTGGTTTGTAATCACGTGTTAAGGTCTCTGCAAACACGTCACTTATGGAAAATTGGTTTTCCTGTCTTGTTTCTGCAGGGTATGCATATATACGCTCCATACCTTCGATAAGGAAGGGATGTTCAGGACGGCCTTGTTTACCTCCTGCACCAGTAGATCGCGACAAGGAGTGCATTTTTACGAAGTAATGTTTGTGGTACTTACCCTCAGTAGCAACAAGTTCACTTATATATGAAAGACGCCGACGAATGTGTTGCCCCCATTCACTAGCTTGTCTAGCTTTTTCCACAATCGATTCTTTCACTTCCAGTGTTTCCCTTTGATGGAGTTCATCCTGTAGATATTTGGGCAGTATATCTGCTTCTCGAAATATACCTTGGAGAATTTTTCACCACAAAGGAAACAATAATATCCAATGATGTGACGCCTTGAATCCGACCCACTTTTCAGCCTTTCCCCACACGAAGACGATAGTTGAGCAAGTCAAACATGTCCTTCACGCTGGAAAAATGCTTACAAATTACTTTCCACAGTGTACCTCTTCCTGCATGCGTCATGTACGGTTACTTCATTTAAACTGCACAAAAAACCTCATGTTCCTTTCAAGCCCATGTTTCTGACTCATTTTTATCAGCGTCTAAATTCCGCGTCTTTTCACTGCAAGCACTTACCGACGACCCCGAAACAAACATGCGACGGTGGTAGCTCCGACGTATTGTAAAACAGAAAGTACTTAAAACGCCACCAAGATCAAGATTTAGACGATTTTTGTTTGAAACGTTCTTCACGGATACGAATACGGTTGTTTCTAAGGGCAGACTGGGTGTAGTGGGGAAGGCCTCGGAGGCAAGAAGTTTGGGAGGGAGGACAGAACACACGCTAAGTCACGACTCTGAGTAAGGGGGACGGGAGGGGGATTGATATCTTCGCACAACAAAAGGCCTCGCTACGAACGAAAGACCCAATCCCTTAATGGCTGACCAATACCCAAAAACGGAGAGGCTTTCGTCTTTTTTTTTTTTTTTTTTTTTTTTTTTTTTTTACACCAATACCTACTTTCACAAATATATTTGTATGCACTAACACATAATTACACCTATTTATATACAATATGTTAATAATCATCGTCAATGAGTAATTCTTCCTTTTTCTTTAACATACACAGGATAAGAGGACTGCAATTCGTCTGGGTCAATTTATTGAAACGCCGCGTTCGTTCAGTACTTAGATTAAAGTTAAATAACTGCTCTATAACTTTGTTTTGTATGACATTCCGCGTGGGATGATCATTAGAGCCAATATTCTAGCCGAAGGATGAAAAAAATCGAAGATTTGAACTTTTTGGAGAAATAAGTCTATTTTTGAAATCCAATATCTCGGGAACTATTGGACTTACAGAGCTGCGGTTGGGCTTAAATTTTAGAATATTTTATCTACATTAATAGAGGTGTGAGTACCTTTTCGTCAAAAAACCACCCTTCACGAGTTATAAGCCAAAACCAGAAAAAAGTCCGAAAATTTCGAGGTTTTTTGGCTCTTAAAAGTTACGCAAAAGGATTTCGAAGCTGCAAACTTGTTTTAATACTGCTCTAATATGTCCTAACAACATGCCAAAAATTCAGCTTCCTGCAATTTTTTTGGACCTAAGGCCATTTTTTGTCTACGACGACTGGCCTATATTGCTAGCAAAGGATCAAAACTATTTGCGACTGGGTTGAAAAAGATCTGCACAATTCCAGCAAAAGATATAGCCACATAGGTCGCTTGTGTAATATTCCACCCTCAGCCCCTTCCCCCGCAACCGTGTGAAGAACATGGTATCATTTCTACTGAAGTTCACGATACCGTCAGAATTTCATGGAACAGCAGTATATATCGCGAAATTACGACCTGCTAACACTTGAATATATTAAAAATAGAACAGTTTTAACATGACAGTGAATAAACAGTGTTATTCAATTACACGTTTAATGTAATCAGACCTGTGAAAACTAATACTCATGTGTTATGAGAATTGATGTATGTTAGGTTAGAAATGGGTGATGGGTGATGGGATGAATCTGTTCTGCAAAAAAAAAAAAAAAAAAAAAAAAAAAAAAAAAAAAAAAAAAAAATGTAATAATAAAAAAATAAATAAATAAATAAATAAAATGTTTTTCAATGATTGAGTATTCCTAAACGGAATTTTCGCCCTGAGTTCAACGGTGCAATACGTTGTATGTGTGTGTGTGTGTATTTTCTCTCTCTCTCTCTCTCTCTCTCTCTCTTTTTTTTTTTTAAATCATGTCCGGTTTTTGAGAAAATACAGAAATCGTATTTCATCAAATCACGTAACCGGGCATGGAAAGTTTCTATTGTTGAAGTATAACACCAATGTATGTGATCTGTCAGGAGTAACTAATTTGATTATTTATTAATTTATTTTATTTCTTTTGTTACAGGTGCATCGACAAGAAAATATAGCGTGTTACACATAAACAACAAAGTCTTCACGTGGCTCCAAAAACGACTAGAACACATATTGTTATATATGTGGAAGTACATGTTGTGCAAACAAAAACTTAATATAACCCGGGTCCGGCAGACAATTTTAATCTGCCAGGAAGTTTAATATAACACCATTCGTCAAATAAGCCTACCTTGCATATTTTGGACTTGTGTTTGGTGATGAATAGAAGCCGCGGGCACACCAGATACTAAGTAAGACGTGTGTGGAAAAACTGAGGTTGTTGATTGATGAAAAAAGAGAGAAATTTTATTTTACTGTTTCAATGATATGGAGTGAACAACTAAATCATATTAATCACTGTTACTTTTGTGAGGTTAAAGTGCAAGGTTTCAGCATCAAGAACAAACATGACAGTGTACCCACAGTTGAGATCGGCAATGAGACCAAACAAACATGAGGGAATCCTACCGATTCCTTATCGTCCATCTTCAACCTGTACATCGCCTCAAAAGAAAGTTGTAAACGAAGCGGACATCAGCGGATCGGATGCTGACGAATTTGTACCCAAGTGACAGTACCCCACAATTATTTGGCGAGGCCGCACTGAATGACTTAGTACGTGATCTTCCTTTAACAAAGGAAAGTGACGAACTGTTAGCTTCTGTACTGAAAGACAGACAGTTATTGTTACCTAGCATTAAATTTCATACTATAGATCCCGAGAACAAGAAAAAGTTTCTCTATTTTTAAAAGAAAGTTCTATGATCTTTTGCAATGACATACCGAAACATGGCTTGGTGCGTAGTATATAAAATCTAAATGGAGACATTTCATAGACTCATCTGTAACCAGCCTGAAAAGAGTTATACTCCACAGTGGTAATTTTCTTGGATCTGTACTGTTGCTTATTATCTTAATATCTATGGACTCTTCCGTCGGTTCTTGATGGAACATAGACATATTAAATAACTGTATACACTATATATTTGTTATACAATAGTATTTATTTTTGTTGTGAACTAGCTTTCGACTTCTTAGGCCATCTTCAGACTACTGCAGATTATCCACATCACACCAGCTGCTGTGTTTCGAGTACAAAGATAACTGTCAGTCATAGACTATGCAGGCTTTAAGTATTTTATAAACAGAGACGCCCAATCAATTGAAACAAAACTTTAACTAAGACATAACTATACATTAATTTTAAACAAATAGGTTGAAACAAACTCTGGTTCAGTATATTAAATTAACTTATATGTCGGAACAAAAGTAGGAGGGGAACAGGTCAGTGAGGAAGACATAAAAATGAAGATGGAATCAGTGCCCCAAAATTAGGGGGAAATGACATTCAGAACCAAAACATCAATTGCAGAGCAATGACTAATGTACTTCTAGAAACGATTAATAAAGCTATTAACATTGTTGTGGACTTACTAGCAGACTAAAAACACATATTTTACGGTATACCTGAGATTAACGTGAAAATATTGAGAACTAGTGTTGTTTGCCGGCCGCGGTGGCCGAGGGGACTGAGGCGCTTCGGTCACGGTCTGCACGGCCAATACGGTCGGGGGCTCGAATCCCCCCTCGGGCATGGATATTTGTGTCGTCCTTAGAATAAGGTAGTTGATAAGTAGTTTGTAAGTTTAGGGACTGATGACCCCGTAGTTAAGTCCCATAAGCTTAACAAACATTTGAACATTTTTTGAAATAGTGTTGTTGCTTACATTTGCATTACCTGAATAACTTCTGTAATTGATATTCTATATATGATTACAATACATACGCATGCCAATTTTCGCAGAATACAAAATGATATTTAGATCTGACGTGACGATTCTTACCGCGAATGTTCGTGTAAGTTTTTATTTATTTATTTATTTTATATATTTTTTTATTTCTTAATTAGATATTTCGTTAACTGTGATATGCGTTCTTTCTTTAAAGAATAATAAATTGTTTGGTATGTTGACATTGATAGATATACTTGTAAGTCGTCGAAATTATTTTATTTTGCCTTTTCTCGTCGCCGCATGCCAGTTAAACGGATTACACCCCAAATGACGAGACACTTCTAAAATGAGTATACGTGAAGCTAGTTACAGAGAACCACTTTAGGACATTACAAGCATATACTTCCAGCGCGCATACTACTTCCACTTGTGAATATCGGTAGTACTTCTATAGCTGACATGACTAGTATGCGAAGTATTCGAAGTTTTACGAGGCACCAGTCAAACCGCTCAGACTTTCGGCATTGGTTAAAACAACAAATTCGGACTCTCTAAGTAATTTTTTCACTAAGATCAACGACCTACGTCCGACACAAAATAATCCATGTTTGTTACAACAATGGGCGCAGGCAGGCGACAGCACGCAACTGCGAGTACATTGCTATCAGCAAGGCATTCACTTTACGAGCGACGACCACTTTCTATGGGTTTGTTCTTGACACCCTTACCACGCACGAAATGATACAGTTGTAAACAGCTTTTCTGTTTTACAGAAAATTTTACCTTATATTGTTTTAATAATTGTATCTCAAATCGTTTACCAAAGAGAGACCCTTTATCATTTTGTAAAATCCTGTTTGGTTTCTCGTTAAGTTAATAAATAAACTGAACCTGTAGGATTTGGCGTACAAGCCGTGTCGCAGTAGCCAACCAGGATGCAGCTTTCTCCAGTACCTCTACGTCAGCTGAAAGCAGTAGGTCACCGAACTTTAGTGGTGTGTGCAGACCAACACGTGGCAACTTCTCTTGGTCGCTGACACCAATTAGTACTTCTGTGACGTCAGTTCTCTTGTGTAAAGAGTAAACCGGCTGAATGACGATAAAGCGACGATTGATCCTATAGCAATATGTATTCTAAAATGTGAAATTTTTCATCATCGAAGTCATATTGGAAGGCTGAGGATATTCCAGATGCTTTAACGAACTATATATGTAAAAAGAGCAATTGTTTATTGGAAACGTATTCTGTGAAAGCAAGGTGATTAGAACAGAAAAGGCGAATTAAGGAAACTAATATGTTCAAAAATGTTCAAACGTTTTTAAAGCTTATTGGTCATCAGTCCCTAAACTTACAAACTACTTGTAAACTACCTTATACTAAAGAAGGCACAAACATCCATGCCCGAGGGGCGATACGTACCCCCGTCGGGGAACGCTCTCGCGCATCATAGCATAGCGCCTCAATGCGCTCGGCCACTCCGCCGGGGCCGGAAACTGATAGAGAATGTTAAACAGGTGAGATAGTTTTGTGTAGGCTTTTACACATCCACCCAAAACAAAAACCATAAAAAAATTAGGTGACGACAACGGTGGTATTGTAAGACTTGATTTGGTTCATATAAGAATGGACCATAATGTCCGTAACTGGTTATTAAAAATAAAACCTTTCTTCTGTGCAAATTCTACAGTCAGTCACTGAAGATTGGTTAATCAGGTAAGGCCGATGGTTCTGATGACAACATGGAACCAGGAGTTTTAGAAAACGAATTAAGAAATAAAAAAAGATACTGGAAGGGGGTAATATAATAGTGGAGACAAGTGGTTGTAATCAGAGGGACTGAAGAAATAATCTGTGTGTTCTAGTGAACATGTGAGAATTATTGTAAGATCAATATACTTATTCTGTCAACTTGACTGATCAAGCGAGGTGGCGCAGTGGTAACACACTGGACTCACATTCGGGAAGACAGCGGTTCATACCCACTTTCAGCCATCCTCATTTGGGTTTTCCATATTTCTCTAAATCATTCAAGGTGAATGTCAGGATGGTTCATTCCAAACGGCATGGTAGATTTCCTCCCCCATCCACAGCAAAAACCAATCCGAGTGTATGCAGTCTCTAATGACAACGCTGTCGACGGGAATTTGAAGTCCAATAATCCTCCCTTCACATCACTGCTGTATAGAACAACGCAGAATAAGTCATGAAGAGAAAGAGTCTCAGAATGGAAGAAACAGCATAGTAAGGAACTAAAACTTTCACATCGATTATCTAAAGTTTATATTTTATATTTTTGAGCCCCAGCACGGATTTTTAGATGTTACACATTTTCTACTCTTCGCCTACAGACTGATTTATCCTTGGGCGAAATGTTCTTCAGTTTAAGAAACAATTGTGACTTGAAGTTGTATAAAATGTGAGTGGATGATGTAATGTCTGCATATAAATGACGTCTGTATGAGTAATGATATGATATTATTTTGTAGCAATGATTTTATTTCTTTCACTTCGGAAGTTTGCAAATGACATTCATTGGTCTATAATTTATATGGTGTATTTTTGCGTGTGATTTTGTGGTCAAATTGTATGGTTATTGATGAAAGTTAGTATAGAATATGGTCTTCCTACGTGATTATTAGTAATCTATCGATAGAATGGCGGTTCAATTGTTGAAAATTTTATTGAATAATTTGTTTATCGCACTGAACAGTAGGTATTTGTTAAGATGCAATGGTACCATTGTTACTTTTTAGATATGTTTGTGCGTCGCGGCGGAATAGTCATGCGTACTGAGGCGCCGTGCTGCGGAGCGCGCGGTCGTTCACCGTCGGGGATTCGGATCCTCCCTCGGGCATGGGTGTTTGTGTTTATAAGCTAGGGACTAATAACTCAGAAGATAAGTCCCATAGATTTACAAACATTTGAACATTTTCAGGTGTTATGCCACATTCTGTTATGTTGTTCATTTCAATATTATTGTGACGTGATATATTCTTCTTCTTTTTTATATATATATGTATATCACGTAACTAATAATATTGTGCTGTCATGCAAGATCTGTAAGTTACAGATTTTGGCAGTTACTTGACAGCTCTACAGAGATGTAATATGCTTACATTATTTGCATTTGAACATTTGATATGGTTATGCTCGTGTACATATTAAGTTGGTCTATAATTTTTGAGGTACCATATACATTAGATTATTGTTCCATAGATCATGAATACGACATTTTTTAATAATATTGAACATATCGGTTTAATAAAAGGTATCTTTACATGATATTTTAAAACATACATTTTAATGAGTTTGGAACACATTGTTTCCTTTTAGGAAGGTCTCCGAGTGGACGTCGTCCAGTGCACACCTGCCTAGTGTCAGCACACTTTCAGTCGTAAGTGTAACCGGCTTCTCTCTAGAAGCTACATATTTTGACTTTTCAATGCGCTTTTCCTTCAGTTCATTAAATTTATTGTGTGCTCGCGTTTTTTATTTGATTCATATTCATGTGAAATATCTGGTTAGTGTATTATTCCATCGTGTGAATCGCTTCGCGACAGTCGTCCGTCTTTGTTTTCTGATTTTAATTTTTGTCTGCTCATTTTAATGTGTAGCTGTGTACCTCATCCCCTCTGAGCCGCAAGTTAAGTATTTGGTTTTGAGTCTTGAGACCTGATCCCTTGCCCCTCCCCACGCTCGTGAAGGTAGAGCGTCTATAGATTAAAGAACCTGACATATTGTTCCTGTATTTTGGTAATTTGTGGAGATCAGTCCTTTGTTGACCTAGGGTTTATTGTTCAATTCTCGAATCAAGTTAGGGGCCATATGGTTACGTATATCAAATTTCATTGACGTGATTGCTGAAGCTCTATGGGTAACGTAGGCCTCAAACCTCGGGCTGTCTTTTATTCACCACAATTACTTAACCGAGCCGGTAAGCACGCGGATATGTTAAAGGTATTTATATACACTGACAGGTTGTTAAATACTTCTGCACGAACACAACACCTCGAGGGCTGACCCTTATACCGCGCGGTCTGGAGCGCCACGTTACGGATCGCGCGGCTTCCCGCGTCGGAGGTTCGAATTCTCCCTCGGCCCTTTGGTGCTTTTGTTGTACTTAGATTGATTTAACTTACATTAAGTAGTTTGTAAATCTAATGACTGAGGGCCGTCGGCCGAGGTGGCCGAGGGGACTGAGGCGCTCCAGTCACGGTCTGCACGGCCACTACGGTCGGGGGTTCGAATCCCCCCTCGGGCATGGATATTTGTGCCGTCCTTAGTCTTAGCTAGTTCATAAGCAGTTTGTAAGCTTAGGGACTGATGACCCCGTAGTTAAGTTCCATAAGTTCTACAAACATTTCAACATTTTATATAAAACTCTTCTGGGTGTTGGACCGCATCGTCAAAATATCAAACACTTCACCGACGTTTCGGCCACTATTGCAAGTGGCCATCTTCTGGATGTTACTTTACTGCTGGGTGACGGAAAGCTGGTGTCTTAAATACTAAATGTTGCTAGTTCTTATTGGTGGTTTCAGCTCTCTTTCATTGGTGTTTACTTTATTTCTTCCTATTGGTGGAAAAGGAAGTCCAGGATTGGTGTTTATATTAATGTTTGCCATTGGTTGAACCTGGCGAATGAGGAGTGGTGGTTGCAGTGACGTAGCAGTGATGTCTAGCGCCGGCTAGAGCGTGCTGTTTGATCTGTGTACGCGCGGCCGCTGTTGTCTGCGGGCGGGCCCCTGTGGACTGCACTGCGCGCGGTGTCGTCGCGAAGCGCTGCTACTGCTGGCAACCAAGACGCGGGAAGTCTGTACCCGTCTTCCCTGTTCATATTTCCGGGTCGCTTAGCTATTTCAATTGCTTCCCTGATTTTCCTCTTCAAAGTATAGGGCTGTTTTGCCAGTACAGCGACTTTCCGAAAATCCATATGTTTGCCGCACTCTTCTTGGTGTTCAGCTACTGCCGACTTTGTATGCTGTCCTAGCCGAATGTACCTCTCGTGCTCGGCTATCCTTGTTTTAATCGGCTGCCCAGTTTCGGCAATGTACACCTGGCCGCACTCACAGCCTATTTCATAGACTCCAGCTGTGTGCAACTTATCCATTTTGTCCTTCAGTGAGCCTAGGACATCTCTTATTTTATTGTTGCTGCGAAATATAGGCTTGATGCCCTCTCGACGAAGAATTTTGCCTATTCGTTCGGTGACGCCTTTTACGTATGGCAATAGGGCGATGGTTTGTCCTTCCTTTGGCGCTTCCCTTTTGTTTCTATCATTAGGTGTCATAGTTTGTTCAAACATCCTCTTCCCATAACCGTTTGCTTCGAAGGTGGACCTGATGTTTTTTAATTCTGCTTTCAGATGTTGTTCATCACTAATCCGGTATGCCCTCTTAGTTAGAGTGTGGAGCACGGACTTCTTTTGCGTAGGATGATGGTGGGAAGTTGCGTGAAGGTACCTGCCTGTGCTGGTGGCTTTTCTAAATACCCGATGGCCCAGTTTGCCCTCTGGTTTCCGATAAACCTCTACGTCGAGGAAAGGGAGCACACCATTCTTCTCAATCTCCATGGTGAACTGGATCTTGTTGTGCTGTTGATTGAGGTGTTGATGGAAATTCTGCAGCTCCTCTTCTCCATGAGGCCAGATGACAAACGTGTCGTCTACATATCGCAGCCAGCAGTCTGGACGTAGTGGTGCGGACTGGAGAGCTGTTTCCTCGAATGCCTCCATGAAACACCCAGAAGATGGCCACTTGCAATAGTGGCCGAAACGTCGGTGAATTGTTTGATATTTTGACGATGCGGTCCAACACCCAGAAGAGTTTTATATACAATGACAACGGCCGCGGAAGCCTTCGTTTACATTTCAACATTTTATTTAACTGAGGGCCACAGAAGTTTGGTCCTACAGAATTATAAACAATTGAACATTTCTGCTGACACTTCCTTGTTCCTGTTTTACCCACCAATACTGGTATCAGATTTGTTGAACGACCAGAATGTAAAGTGAAATTTCGAGTTGCCATTCTGTAGCTAAGTATTCTGTTTCATGAACTCAAATCTTTTATGTTGTTTCTACAGTTAGTTGTACTGTTCAACTGAACTGTAGCAGCTTGTTTTCTATTACATCGTTACAGTAGATGTGATGACTAATAAGGCGGCATACTGGATACTTATTACTGGTCATTCGCATGCACAGAAATTTTGGCGCTGGATTGAATCAAGAGGGAAAAGAAATCGTTGGGCTGTTTTTTTGTATTTGCTGCTATGGAGCCTGATTATGGTACGGTATACTGAAACAAAACACTTCGAAGAACTAAGAAAACTGAAAGACAGTATGATAGAAGTCGTATTGAAACCTGAAAATGAAATTGTTTACCCGAAATAGCGGTTTCTGTGATTAATCTTTCTAATTGCAATTTGGCTTTCTGGAAGGATTTTTTGTTTACGTTGTGTTTCTGCTAGCATTCAAACTGCTATATATATTCCAGTATTAAATCTTCTCAGCGCCTAACAGGCAAACTTATGATCACGTAATACTGTTACTTGTTGAAGCATAAATGAGAAAAAAATGTCAATATGGAGAGAATACATGACTTATACAGTTATTTATGGAACACACTTGACTCATGAATGAATGGTAAATATTATAAATTTTTTTCTACATATATTCTTTCTCTGTTCTTTTAGTGTATATGTAACTAAGACAATTTTCATAAGTTTTATTTGTTCTCTCCCAAAACGCGTTGAAAAATTTGCTGTGTGCGGAAGTATCAATGACCTTAAGAGCAGTCGTCATCCTGTAACAATACCCCTTCATTTCGTTCATCTCTTGGCTGAAGGATGATGTAGATATTGTGACAATTTCGAGACCAGTCACATGTTACATTCTTAGTCATAACTAAATCTTCTGTGGTATCACAGAGTGGTGATGACCGTCTCGGCAGATGGAGTTGGGCCGTTATGTTTCTGGCTGAAGGTCACATGCATAATGAGTCACGCAGATTACGTTAACAAATCTAGTATTAGTGGGCCTGTTACTCTGCTATGAGTCTCGAATATCAGTTGACAGTAAGAAACAAAATAAAAGTACACGATCTGAAGTTTTTGGTGATATCATGAATCTAATACAGCCTCTAAAAGAACCTTGTGGTTTATTTGTTCTAATCGTCAGATTTCGAGCCCAAAATGTAGCAAGACGCATGGAAATAAATATGAAGAGACTATACTCCAGTGTATTTCTTTCACCCGAGGGACAGGCGATGTTATTTTCCCGATTTCCCTTAATCATGACACTATGTTCTTCTTCTTCTTCTTCCTTAGCGTTTGTCCCACATGCTAGCGGGGCCCGCTGCTTTGGCTTGTTGACGCCATTTCCTACGATCTTGTGCCTGGTCAGGGTGGAGACCTGAGATCCTGAGGTCTTCCTGCAGGGTGCCAAGACACCGCTGCCTTGGTCTTTCTACTGGCCGTTTCCCATTTACTTTTAAGCTAAAACCAATCTTTGCCACTGTCGTTTCATCTGCTCTAAGGACCAACGTAGGCGGCTTTCCCTCATCTTATTTACTACAGGTGTAACACCGTATTGCCTACGAACTTCATTGTTTGTGATGTGGTCGTGCAGCGTTAATCCTGATGTCCACCTGAGCATCTTTGTTTCCATTACAGCAAGTCTTTGTTCGACTTCTATTGTCGAAGGCCAGAATTCAGCCCCAATTCAACTGGGCGGATTACCGATCGGAAAATTTTTGATTTTAGCTTGTTGGGAATTTACCTGTTTCACAGTACTCCAGTAGCGGAACGCCATTTACGCCAAGCACTGCTCAGGCGGTTGGAAATTTCTGCACTGAGATTCCCGTCAGCTTCAGTTGTCCAGCCCTGGTACTTAAAGTTTCTTGCAGTTGGGAGGTGAACACCATTATGACACTATGCTGTCGCTGTCAAACCAGCTTATGAAACTTTTTTTTTCTTGTATACATATGATTGAAGAGGAAGCGTTTTCAGGCGCGAATACACTGAACCAACTCCAATCACACCTGGACGTAGCTGTCATGACTATGTAAAGTTAACGTAATAAAGAATTAAATCCCGATGTTTACAAAAATGATTTCGTTCAAATTCCTACGACTAAGATATCGGGCGAGCCGCCGCTTCATTGCTATTCCTGACGTATGTCTGGCAAGTAGGCCTGGCAGAATGTGTGGCGGCAGCCAGCAGCTAGCAGCTAGCAGCTAGCCGCTACAGCTTGCCCCAGAGGCCGCAGGTCGAACACGTGGCGGGCTCGGAGCTGCGCGCAGGCGGAACAACCTCTTTGCAGCGGACCACCGAAGGCCATGGCGTGACGTCACGGCTACGTCACCATCTGCCGAGCTTTCTCAACGTTCTCGCCACGTTACGGCGCTCAGGATTTCCAGTTGATGACGCATAAGAACGGTCCTCAGCAAATTCTGAGAGTGACGGAACTCTGATATACGATTACAGAGAAACGTGTTGATTTCCCTTATGTTAATAAAACAAGTAATGCCGTCAGATGTCAGATGCAAATGTAACTTACCAGTAATACCAAAGAAAATGGTTCAACTAAACATAGTTCAGCAAATGTTTAGTTAAAGCCAACAAAAATTTTGTTTGAAATTTATCGAATTCGCTAATATGAAGCCATCGCACGCAAAATTGTACGAGCTTACAGTAAAGCACGATTTCCATTTATTTTGCTGTTACCGATCTGGTGAACCCAATAAAACATGCCCAGAAGTGTATCTGCAGTAGAAATTCCACAAGTTATAAAAGTAAATTCCAGAGATTATACAAGTAAATTGTTTACTTTCCTTTAAGAATGTTGGTAACTTCCTAAACACTGAGGTTGTTTCTGTATTCCAGTTTAACATGGATTCGCGTGTGCTATGACAGTAATAAAAGTAAATTATCACATTCGTACGGTTTTAGTTAACTTTTTTACCATCATTTTCCAAAATTAAATACTCTACAACTTCTGTTGAAATCTTTGGGAATTTGTGTGAAGTTAAAAAAAAAAAAACAAAAAAACAAAAAAAAAAAAAAAAAAAAAAAAAAAAAAAAAAAAAAAAAAAAAAACGGGCAAGTAATTAATAAAAAACAAATTTTCCCAAATTATTTCTTCGCTTCTCTTTGGACTTTCTGGAAATCTACTGCAGATACATTTCCGGTAAATATTTTATTGGATTCACGAGATCAATAATAAGAGAATAAATGGAAATCGTGCTTTACTGTAAATTCGTGCAGATTTGCGATGGCTTCATATATTCAAGATTGCTAAATTTGAGACAAAATATTTTATTACCTGAAACTCCGTAACTAGACATTTGCGGACCTAAGTTCATATAAACTTTTTTCTTTAGTATTAGTTGTAGAATAGCGTATTAAAATATTTGCGTATCTGACCTTGTATATACAGGGATGACCCATTCATCTTGACCACCCAAAATATCTCTGGAACATCAGCTACTGTAAAACGATTTTCACCGATATCAATGTGAGGAAAGGGCTCATGAATGTAAATATTTTGAAACAATCTGAAACGAAAGCATATGTGTTTTTTAACACAAACTTATGTAGTTTTAAATGGAAACCCTGTATTATTTCATCCGCATTCTGTAGCACGACAAAGTACATAAACAATGTCGTTGATTGCATCGCAATACGTCAATTACATCCCGAGAGATTGCAAAGCGCAGTTGATGCTTGAAATACGCAAAACGCGCGGCTGATGCACGTCGTAAGCAGCATGGGGTTCTCGCCTGGGGCTATGGACGTGCGCTAGCCGCACGTTTTGCGTATTTCAAACATCAACAGCGCTTCGCAATATACAAAAAAAAAAAAAAAAAAAAAAAAATAGTTCAAACGTTTGTAGAACTTATGGGACTTAACTATGAGGTCATCAACTCCTAAACTTACAAACTACTTATGAACTAACTTATACTAAATACAGCACAAACATCCATGCCTGAGGGGGGATTCGAACTCCCGATCGCAACGACCGTGCAGACCGTGACTGGCACGTCGCAGACCGCTCGGTCACTGCGGCCGGCCTTCGCAATATCTCGGGATGTAATTGACGTATCGCGATGCAATCAACACCATTGTTTGTGATTTGTCATGCTACAGCTAGCTGATGAAGTAATATAGGGAGTCTATTTAATAACAGATAAGTTTGTGTAAAAAAACTAACATGCTTTCGTTTTAGAATGTTTCAAAATATTTAGTCATGAGTCCCTGCCTTACGTTGATACCGGTGAACGTAGTTTTACAATAGCTGTTGTTGTTCCAGAGATATTCAAATGTGCAAATGTTTGTAGAACTTTGGGACTTAACTACGGGGTCATCGGTCCCTAAGCTTTCAAACTACTTATGAACTAACTAAGACTAAGGACGGCACAAATATCCATGCCCGAGCGGGGATTCGAACCCCCGACCGTAGTGGCCGTGCAGACCGTGACTGGAGCGCTTCAGTCCCCTCGGCCACCGCGGCCGGCGTTCCAGAGATATATTGAGTCGTCAAGATAAATGCAACACCCTTTATGTAGCTTCTTGAGCTTGCTACGAGGTACGTCCAGAAACAAAGTTCCGTTTTGTTATTAAAAAAAAAAAAAAAAAAAAAAAAAAAGTGTACAGATACAGAAAAAATATTTATTGTACAAAAATCTACAACTGTTAAACTACTTTTCTACATAGCTGCCGAATTTTTGTAGGCACTTGTCATAGCGTAGCACAAGTTTCTGTATGCCTTCTTCATAGAAGGTTGCCGCCAGTATATTCAGCCATGTGATAGCATGTTCTTTCAGCTCGTCATCGTTGAAGTGTTGACAGGACAAAATTTAGGTGTAAGAAGAGGATTTCCATCAAAAGGTGGTGTTTGTCTCCACGATAGTGTGCGACCTCATGTGGCGAATGTGACCAAATAACTCTTACGGGAATTTCACTGCGACGTGTTTGATCATCATCCGTACAGCCCGGGCCTCGCTCCTAGCCACTTTCATCTCTTCTTACACCTGAAAATCTGTCCTTCGTGGTCAACATTTCAACGATGATGACGAGCTGAAAGAACATGCTACCACATGGCTGAATACACAGGCGGCAACCTTCTATGAAGAAGGCATACAGAAACTTGTGCCACGCTATGACAAGTGCATACAAAACTTCGGTAGCTATATAGAAAAGTAGTTTAACAGTTGTAGATTTTTGTACAATATATATTTTTTCTGTATCTGTACTTTCTGGACGTACCTCGTATATTGTAATAGAATAATGCCATACCACACGAGGCAGACAATGTTCAAGACGTCTTCATCGCTCACCGGATTGCATTACTGGCTTGCTCTCTGTCTTCTCCCGATCTCTTCAACTGTCGAAAAACGTCTTGCCAATGATTTTTGAACGACTGGCTCAGGATACACCACCCCCGACTACAGCAAATCAACTTTGACACGGTAGTAATGCAATGTGATGAGCGAGGAAGAAGAATATTGCGTGCTTCATGGTATACGGCATTATCCTATTCCAATATGGGCGTCAGCAAGTTACGAAAGGGGATGAAAACAGGCTTCAACACTGCAGAGATGTAACGCTGGCAGGCTGGTGTACAGGTGTTGGGGACTGGGGGTGTAGGAGTGGACTACAGCACCACCCCTAAACATAATACCGGATTCAGAATCATTATGGTGACGATCAGTGAGCTCAAAAATAAACTGCAGAGACTACTGCACGAAACAGAACTGTGACGCATGGCCGGCCGCGGTGGCCGAGGGGACTGAGGCGCTTCAGTCGCGGTCTGCACGACCACTACGGTCGGGGGTTCGAATCCCCCCTCGGGCATGGATATTTGTGCCGTCCTCGTTCGAAAGTAGTTCATAAGTAGTTTGTAAGTTTAGGGACTGATAACCCCGTAGTTGAGTCCCATAAGCTTTACAAACATGTGCATGTGTGACGCATGACGTCACGGCAGTCACCTTGAATAGGGGCAACATGTCAAATTGTTTGCTGCACCAAGTGAAAACAAATTCCGTTTATGGCTATTATACGACGCTCACTTAGCATATTGAACAGTTCACTGTTGACTTTGCTTTGTATTTGCTAACCTTTCCCTTCAATATCAGATTCACATTTATTCTCCTCTGTTAACGTTCGTAATTTTCACATCGCCATCAAGTCACAATTTAAATTTCTCACAAATGTTACTTTTCTGCAAGAGATTTTTAGCTGCAACCCATACTGAAATATATTTCCTGACTAACGAGCACAAAAAGGACAAAACATCAACATTATTTTTTTCATGGTCGAATTGATTTATTTTCTTGACAACACATCGCTGCGACTGTTAAAAATTATTTATTAAGAACACACGACCGGTTTCGCAAACCAAATTTGCATCATCAGGTACTTATTTCCTGTATATAAAGTAAAGAAAATACAGAGTCAGAAATTAACCTTATCAACCCTGTAAAGCACATACCAATTACATTATATGGGTCGTTGCCTACTTACATTCAGGTCATAACCAATATGTTCCATGAACTTTGAACTAGCTGATCCCCAACATTTATCTCGAGGTGTAACAAACCTGCCTTTAAAACCATCTATAAAAATCGCTTATGTCCAAAAGGTAGGGCTTCGTCAAATATGTACCGTATATATTTTATTCAGTTTTTAATACATATTTGACGGAGCCCCACTTTTGGACAAAAGGGATTTTTATAGATGGTTTAAAAGGCAAGTTGGTTACACCTCGAGATAAATGATAGCGATCAGCCAGTTCAAAGTTCATGTACCATATTGGTTGTGACCTGAATGTAAGTAGACAACGATCCATATAATGTTCAAATCAAATGTTTGTATTGTTTATGGGACTTAACTACGGGGTCATCAGTCCCTAAACTTACAAACTACTTACGAACTAGGACGGCACAAATATCCATGCCCGAGGGGGGATTCGAACCCCCGACCGTAGTAGCCGTGCAGACCGTGACTGAAGCGCCTCAGTCTCCTCGGCCACCGCGGCCGGCCCATATAATGTAATTGGTATGTGCTTTACAGGGTTGATAAGGTTAATTTCTGATTCTGCATTTTCTTTACATTATATGCAGGAAATAAGCACCTGATGATGCAAATTTAATTTGCGAAACCCGTCGTGTGTTCTCAATAAACATTTTTTAACAGTCGCAGCGGTGTGTTGCCAAGGGACCGAGAGTATGGATGCTTCCGCATTGAAGTTAATATTGTATATGGTGTTCGTTCTTTTCTGGCGTGTCCGAAAAGAACAGACACCAAATCAATAATAGCATATATGTTCACAACAGGCAGTGAAAACTTCAATGCGGACACATTCATACGCTCGGTTCCTTGCCGGAATAGAGTGCAAGTTGCGAACAAGAGGAACCAATGGTTAGTGGGCACTACAGTAGTAGTATGCTACAAGTTGAGAATTTGGGTTGGAAATAAAGCCAACCTGATTGGTTAAGGCGACTTCTGGCCCGAAACGGGATATCCGGGCTCGAATTCCGGTCCAGCACAAGCTTTCAATTTTGTCGTTGAACGCCCCGAAACGGTCGAGATGTTTCAGTATTTCGATTTCGTAGGATTTATAAAAAAACTACTTTTCTATTAGAAATGCGGAGGAGGTCGGATAGAGGTATTTGTCATCTGCAAAGACACTCACTGCGGCTCCAGCTCTCTCTTTTCTAAGGTCGTCCTCCCTGCGGAGGCGGTAACCCCTCGGCACACAGACGTCAGCATCTTCCAAGTGGGTCCTTGAAAGGCGCACCAGAGACTTCGCCGTGCTCGTACTTTCACTTTCTCCTCAAGCATCCTGAACCCATTTACGCCGTACCTGAGTGCAGAAACGGTTTTTATACTGAAATTTTTATTCCGTTTCCTTTTTCTTTCCCAAGACATGCAGAGCGTCCGTTAGAATCTTGTCGAGCAGCTATAAACTTCGTAGTCCTTAGAATCAAGTGTCCAAAGAAAATGTGTCTAGCGTAAGCAGTTACTACGTTAAAGTTTCCTTAGACTTGTGTCGTTCCGAAAAAAAGACATTTTTTTCTGTCTTAATTCTCGGACGTGGATTCTTTCGCACATCTCACTTTTAACTTCACTACTTTTCGTTGTGTAAATCTCAACAGATATCAACAGGTACAGTGTAAGATGCCGAGGCACACGTCTGTTCGCGTGGCTTGCAATATGTGTTCGTCTTTAAGAAACGAGTTTGTTTTATGTGATGCAAAGCTATATTATTAAAACTGAAATGCTCTTCGTTGCTAACCGCATCAATTTAGAACGGGTGACCATTTTTTCTATATTTTCCAGTTTCGTAATAGTGCAAGTAAAATTTTTAGGAAAAAAGAAAAAGTGGAAAAGTTGCTGTTAAAAATGGGTTAATTCGCCTTTTTTTCTGTGCGATTTTAGTATGAAGTTAAGACCATAATTCACAACGACGGATCTGCTGTTTCTTTTTCATAATATCCTGGAAAAGTTTTCAGGGAAAAAATTCAAGACAGCTGCAAAGGAAAGTCGAAAATTTCGAACAATCTGCAAAAATCACACTTTTTTTATGCTCGATCATATCTTCAAAAATATTCCAATGTTTTTAAATCTATTGGACCAAACTAATATGGTCATAAGTTCCTAGGCTCTCAAACTATAAGTTGTATATATATATATATATATATATATATATATATATATATATATATATATGTGTGTGTGTGTGTGTGTGTGTGTGTGTGTGTGTGTGTGGTGTCTTCTTTCGGATATGTCCGAAAGAACACACGCCACTTTTGAACCTGCACTTATTACCTATTCATATTCATGGAATGTATAGTATAAGTTATACAATATGCCGATGACGGGCAATGATCCTTTCTTAAGTGCGGAGGCACTCCTAGGCCCTTACTCTTACGGCAACCTACCTTTCTAAATTGATGCGGTTAGCAACGAACAGCATTTCAGTTTTAATAATATAGCTTTGCATCACATAGAACAAACTCGTTTCTCAGAGACGAACACATATTTCAAGCAACGCGAACAGACGTGTGCCACGGCATCTTACACTGTACCTGTTGTTACCTGTTGAGATTTACACAACGGAAAGTAGTGAAGTTAAAAGTGAGATGTGCGAAAGAATCGACGTCCGAGAATTATCAAGACAGAAACAATCTATTTCTTTCGGAACGACCCGTCTAACGAATCTTTAACGTAGTAACTGCTTACGCTAGACACTTTTTCTTGGACACTTAATTCTAAGGTCTACGAGTTTTAGTAATAGTGGGCTGGGTACAGTTGAGAATTAGTGTCTGACTGGAGGCGTACTTGAGTAATCCGTACAGGTATGCTGATCGCTGTGTCCCCAGTACCGTAGGTGTCAGCGCAACTGCCTAGGAAGCAGGACACCCGTGTGCGAATCCCGGCTTTTTACCCATTTTCAACTTTACCCAGTCGCAGTTAATGTCTACATTCCTTGAACTACTTAAGCCAACCCGAGGACAACACACATACCCATGCCCGTCGGAGGCCTCGAACCTCCGTCGGGAGCGGCCTCGCAGCCCCCCCCCCATGGTGCCTAGGATCGCGCGGCCGATCATAACTGACCATAGGAAATAAATATTTGGTTTAATCCATCAGCATAGACGTATACAGTATGTAGTTTTTTTTTTTTTTTTTTTTTTTTTTTTTTTTTTTTTTTTTCATGTAGAAGGCTTTTAAGCTCCCCGAGTCACCGAATTGTATATGGCAGAGGGCTCCGTCAGCCAGTCATCTTGAAAGTTGGCAGTGACATGTAAATTTTCATATATATCGCGAAGGACGGCATTGATTGAGAGAAAATAAGACGGGCGAGAAGATGGGCTAGACAGGGCGACGATGTGATTGGAAGAAAGAGCCGGCCGCGGTGACCGAGGGGACTGAGGCGCTCCAGTCACGGTCTGCACGGCCACTACGGTCGGGGGTTCGAATCCCCCCTCGGGCATGGATATTTGTGCCGTCCTAGTTCGTAAGTAGTTCATAAGTAGTTTGTAAGTTTAGGGACTGATGACCTCGTAGTTAAGTCCCATAGACTATACAACCTCAAGAAAGAGGGGGCAGAGAGCTCGACTAATGGAAGAGTGGGATGAATATAGAACGTAAGAATTACATGAATTATATACACTAATATTTATATCCGAAGAATGGAAAAGGAAGTGGACAGGGAGTGTGGGGATGTTCTAGGAGGAGGAAAACGACGACGAAGAGGAGAAGAGGAGGAGAAAGAGATGTAAAGAGAGAGAAGAAATGACGAGGTAGTCAGAGAGCTGAGGGAGGAGGAGACGCAGTAACAGGAAAGTGGAACGAGTAAATACCTGGGCAACGTGGGGTTTCTGTTAGCTGTGTAAATATTACAGCTTGCAACTAGATAATGACTCCCTGCAACTAGTGCAAAAGATAAGTGTGAGATTTTAGCTAAATATTTCAGACCACTGCCCAGTGGCAAAGAGCCATCTGAACAACTACAATATTAAAAAACACCAAATCATTGAAGAATAGAGCACCTGGATAGTACGGAATTATTGTAGGATTATGGAAATGGGGCTACAAAATATAACATCAAAAATTCACAGTATGTTATGAGAAGTATGGGCAACAAATAAAATCCGTAAAGCATGGGAGAATGCCTTGATACAACCACTCAACAATGACTGAGAGAAAACAGATCCGAAAAATTACAGAGAACTCTAATTTCTTCCGAAGAATGTCTCACATATCAAACATTCTACGCAAATGGATCATCAAGAAACTGTAAGCTGAAATTTTTCAAAAGATTTTGCCATTTATTATTATAAAAACCGACCAATAACTAAAATTTACGCATTTAATAATTGCAGTAAAGAAAACAAAATAATGCAGAACGTCACACTTCAGAAACAACGCAACTAAAATGGGATAGCACAAAAAACGCACTTGAAAATTTTAATTATTTCCAGAAATGCATCGTACTAAATAAAACAAATTCGTCACAGGTAGCAAAAGTATTATTAAAAACAAACCCATTTTTTAAATTTGTTTAAAGACATCGCCATGACAGTCAGGTGTGACGTTACTGGTCGTCCCGTCGCGTCTTGATCAGATTCGTTGCAGATTTGCCTGTAAATTCACCAGTAGTGCTACGAGAGTATTACCGCTCTTGAAAAGTGTCCATTCATGAAAATGAAGTGCTCAGAGCAGGGTCAGGTACGTTTCAATAAAACTTTTGAATTCACTACTACTTCGATTCAAAATAAAACTTCACAAATATGACAAAGAAAGGCATAGTGCCGCCTCTAAAGCTTATAAAATACCAAGAGCTTAAGAGCATTTGTAATGCTCTCTAAAGTTGTTGAAGACCCGAGAGCAAGTGGGCTCCAGAGAGCCTTCTTATATACTATTCGTGATAATGGAACTTTGTTGAAACCATAAAACGTGAAACATTATTACATCTTTTGTTATAGAAACAAATCAGACATAAATCTGCATATCTTAAAGGTCATCAAATATTAATATATTACAGCTTTACTTACAATAAAATTATAGATTAAATGTAACTACGCCTGATATAACTTCTGACAGTCCGAAAAAGTTTATTACCGATCGAATTTGGCTAAATTCCTAGCCATCATCAGTGTAATATTTACAATAGGAACGCATAAGTCATATGTAACGGCATTACAACCATGTTTACATAAAAGGATGATAAGCATTGTAAATATACCGTCTGTCAGCTGGCGTGTTACGTAAGCTGCCGTCACAACGGAAGTAATGTAAGTTTAAAATTATTAATAGGCTGTATTACAACAGTTGGTTCATACAGACATTGGCGCCCTTTACATGGGCGAATTTTGAAAGCATTTTAATGTTTGCTTAATCAGTTGGATATAAAATTTATCCATTTGTAGTTGTTGAAGTATATATAACTAAAGCCATCTAGAAATGGGTAAATAAGAAAAAGTTCGAGACAGCTGAAGGCGCAATAAAAGCCACATTACCTGAGCAGATTCGTGATGTCCGCCTCTGCTGAGCAGACGGTCATCGAATAGTTCTCAGAAATGGGTCTTTTTTTGTTACTACCTGCTCACTGAGTAAGTGGACCCCTGAGGATTTATGGTGACAACATTCCATTTGCTCAAGAATGTCCGTGAATCTCCCTTTCGCACCACGGTGCAGAAACCTCATTTAAGTTTCGATAGTTGGTATATGACGTCCACTTTCAATCAAATGAGCAAAAAAATTGGATTTCTCTGCAGTGTCCTTTCTTCCTGTAGCTATGTATTCGCTAAAGCTGGTAGTCACTCTGCGACCTGCCTGGCCCACTTAACATGCGTCACAATCCCGGTATGAAACTTTGTATACCCCGACTCTTTTAAACAATTATTTCCATCTACACTGGAGGAAGTAATTGTTCTAAACTTCCATCCTAAAACAAACTGTGTAAAATTCGCGTTTTCTCAAACGCAGCACAATGATACACAACACTAGTCGTTTACTCTTGTTATTACTGCCTTGGCAATGCAACACCCAGGCCTTGTTAATATAGGTGACGTAACCTACACCCATGCACTAGAGTTTCCCGGTCTACGGGTAAAAACGCCGAGCAAAGCATTCCCAAGGACATATGTCAAGATAAAAATAATAGACTGTAATCGAGAAAGAATGAGGTACTGGCAATGGGAGAGACAATGAAAGGTACACAGGCAATGGCAATCGGACAGAAGAACAATCAACGTGATGGCACAGGTGAGAGCGGTAGGGAAGAGCGAGAGAAAGGGATGAACACAGCAACAGTGAGAGAGACACAGAGGAGAAAGTGGCGACAGGGAAAAAAAGAGATAGTGGAAGGCAAAATGAGGTGCCGAGCATAAAGGCTTCACTATTAAGAGAGACTGGGTAAAAGGATTTAGAATGGTGTGTGTCAAAAGAGTCCGAATATGTTCGCATACCAACATTTATGGTAAGGACGGCGGAATGAAGATTGAGGCAGCTTAATTCGACGCTTTTTTGTCTGACTGTTTTAAAGAAAAATATGTTAGCCTTCTGTGGCGTCCATATTGGCGACAGTCGAAACAACGCATAGAATCTTAGATATACGTTCTCGCCGTAAGAAACAACAAATCGTAAAACGTTTAATGGGTTTTCTGGATATCTTCTTTCTGGATAATTCTTCACAGTTCCTCTCTAGCAACATTGTCAAAAGCATTACGAGGCGAAGTGTGCAAATGTGAGTAAACACCACACAAAATTTCAAATCTTTTCGAAAATGTTCTCTCTGACAACGCCAACAAAATGTTGAAAGGAATGAAATTTATCACTCACTGTTTTACCTCTGTTTATGCAAAAAAAAAAAAAAACTACGACATTCATTACTTTTATATTACTAGTTGTATTCACAGGACATTTTACAGACAGACATATACCACTGACTGGATCTTCGAAATTATTTTACAGTACGACATGTTGACGCAAATTCATCGCAAAAGGAGACGTGTTTATAGTACAGACTGTATGATTGATGACGCTGTGCGTGAAAGCTGTAGGAAATTAAACAAATCCGAGCGAATGTTCATGATGAAGATCGACGAGGACTTTAGTCTATCGCTAATGACAAAAACAGTATTCAACGAGTGGATCTAGTGGTTCGAGAAAGGCGGAAGTTTACCATCAGTGAGTTGTCTGTGGATTTTCCGGACATTTCTGGGGCAGTTCTGTACACTATTGTCACAGAACACCTATGTTATTACAAATTTTGTGCATTCTGGCTTCCCAGAAAGCTGTCTCAGAAGCACAAAACACAACGCATGGCATTAGCCTTACCGTTTCTTACACGTCACGCCGGTGAAGAGAAAGACTTTTTGATCTCCAATGTGACGTAGATTGTTATGACAATACAGAATCCAAAGAACAATCAAACGGTGGATGCACACACATTCCCCGCAAAAACCCAAAACGTTCAGTAACAGGAGCACCATGGCTACTGCAAATGTATACTGTCAGACATTACTTCGGAGCAATACCGAATAAAACAAGTGTACCTATGCTGCTACCTGTAATTGATCCATATGAACGCAATACAGCATACTGCTGCGGTAACCAGGCAGCTGCTTAACCCGTTTCGTTAGGAAGTCTCTGATCACCTGGTAACAACCCAGGTGTAGTGCCATGTGACTTCCATTTTTTTCAGCTGCTGAAACAAGGTCTGGTGGACAGCATTTTCGCACCAATGGAGAACTTCAAAATGCTTGAAGAACTTAATGTTGGCGGTAACCGTTTATGCAAATGGGGTTGGAAAGCTCGTTTATCGATACCACAAATGCCTTAATTTTCACGATGGCTATGCGTAGAAGTAACTCTAATTGTGCTTGACTTCTCATAAAAAATGATTTTGTGATTCGTAGTTGTCTTCTATTACGCTTCACCGCAGGTTGAAAAAAATAGCACTCGTATTATTGTTGGACACATTATCCAGCGTATATCATATCATCAAAATTGAACTGCGTGAAAACGAAACTAAAATGGACAGAGAGCGGGACAGAAGGTGATGGACAGGAGGGTAACAAGGTCATGGACTAACATAAGAATGGAACAAATACACACATCAAGAGAAGTATTGCTTCACATTGGTAACAAGGACTCCTGAACACTGATGTCGAATGTGTGTATTGCATGAAGAGCACAGTTCCTTAGCTTGTCCATAGATATCATTCAACGCACACAAAGATGTCAACAACCAAGTATGAGCAGTGTCATTGCGATGGAATGGGTAAGGCGGCCAATCAGTTCCAGTCATAACACTAGGAATGAAGTACACTGCATGTGTTGACTGCAGTTCTGCAATGCCAAGAGGACACTTGCCGAAGGTTGATCGTATCCGCATTGTTTGATTGTGTAAGGAGGGGCTCTCAACAAGGAAATTTCCAGACATCTCGGGGTGAACCAAAGCCAATGTTTTTCGGACGTGGAGGAGGTACAGAGATACAGGAACTGGCGATGACTTGCAGCCTCCCATAAGCTACCACAGCAGCTGATGACCGTTACTTGCGGATTTCAAATTGGAGGAACCATCAAAGGAACGCCACCATGGTGAATAATCATTTTTGCGCAGCCACAGGACGCCGAGTTTCGACTCAAACTGAATGTAACAGGCTGCGTGACATACAACTTCGCTCTCGACGTCCACGGGAGACCATTTACGGCTGGACACCATGCAACGCCGTACAGAAGGGTCCAACAGCATACTGAATGGAGTCGTCGCAATTCGTATCAAGTGTTATTCACAGATGAAACACGCATATGCCTTAAAGCAGATAATCGTGGAAGACATTTTTGGACGCTGCCTCATGAGCTTGAATGTTTTAGTCAGACCGTTCAGCGGGCGCAGCAAAGTGGTGGTTCCCTGATATTCTGCCGTGATACTATGTGAAGCCACGTACGCCATTGTCGATCCTAGAAGGCAATCAAACGGCTATACGGTATAGGAATGACGTCCTCCGACGTACAGTGCAACCATGTCGGCAGCATTTCGGCGAGGGATTCGTCTTAATGGCCGAAAATTCTCGCGCTCGTCGTGCACATCTTGTAAATACGTTCCTTCATGATAAGGATATCGCAAGATTAAAATGACAAGTATGGTCTCCAAACATGTATGGTATACTTTGAAAACGGCTGTTGTTGGAGTAGAGGACCCACCAGCTAATCTGAGAGAGTGGCACATCTGGACCCACACACCCTCGATGCTCTAGTGCAGCGTTTTTCAACCTTTTCGAATATCGAACCCCCTTCCAAGTGAAAAAATAGTCTGGCGACCATCTCTCCCCACATCCTCACGAACCGCTTGTCCGTCTTTTTTTTATTTTTTTATTTTTTATGAGTTTTGCTGCCCAATGTGGGATCCTTATCAGGTGGGTTTGACGGACGACATCGAAAGAGTCCAAAGAAGGGCAGCTCGTTTTGTATTGTCACGATACAGGGGAGACAGCGTTACTGAAATGATAAAGGATCTGGGAGGGGAATCATTACAACAACGGGTTTTACCGCTGTGGCGTGGGCTACTTACGAAACTCTAATCGCCACCATTCTCCTTCGAATGTGAAAATATATTGTTGACTCCCACTCACATAGGTAGAAACGATCATCAGAATAAAATAAGAGAAATCAGAGCTCGAACGGAGAGATTCAGGTGTTCTTTATTCCCGCGCGCTATTCGACAATGGAATGGGAGATAAATAGTATAAAGGTGGTTCGATGAACCCTCTGCCAGGCACTTGAATGTAATTTGCAGAGTATCCCATGTACATGTAGTTGTAGAACCGTAACAAGATTTTTATCTCAACAAGAACAAATTTTCTTTTTAGCTACAGGTTACTTTTAAATTGTTGGGCGTAGTTTTTGTGTATTTTTGTGAATGAAACACATTATTCCATTTTTAAATCTTTTCAGAAAAAAAAGAAGGAAAGAAAGAATATTTGGCTTAACGAGTGTTGCGCATTTCAGGCAAGACCCAGAAGCGAATTATGGTAATTAAGAAAGGTCTCACTGTATAGACAATATGTGAAAACGTAGATGTTTTTCTCGAATTTTTCAGAATTACTTATTGTATCATGTTCTTGTCCCTATCGATTGCTACCTGAAAACAGTTTTTATGCTTTGCGCTTATTCATTACTGTATGATAAAACAATCTATGATCTATTTAAATCATAAAGAAGTCTGTAATTTTAACATTTAAAAATTTCGCTTAGGTACACGTTTTTGTGTTACTGAACCCCTAGTTATTTCATGGTGCAAGTACTTTCTTCTCTGACGGCGACCCTCCGACCCAGACTTTGCGACCCCCTGGCGGTCGCTACTCACATGTTGGAAAAACACTGCCTAATGGATAATGCTACACGACGAATACAGGCGTGTATCAGTGAAAGAGGACGAGTTACCGGTATTATGGGTGCTGGTGATTGCTGCAAGCTGCAACACAAATACAGAATGTCTACGTTATTGTCGTAAAACTTTTCAATTTCCGTTTTCATGAGGAATAGAGATAACAGAAATGTTGTTTTATACGTCTCTGTTTCATTTTCATGTACATGGTCATGAGCCCCTAGAATCGTGGTGGTTCAACACCTATTTTGATTTGTACGTAGGCAAGCAACAGCGTAAACTAAGGCAAGTAAGAAACTTCCTGGCAGATTAAAATTGTGTACCGGAACCGGGACTCGAACCTGGGACTTTTGCCTTTCGCGGGCAAGCGCTCTACCGACTGAGCTATCCCAACACGACTCACGATGGCGCCTCACAACTCTACGTCCGCCAGTACCTCGCCTCCTACTTTCCAAACTTCACAGAAGCTCTCCTGCGAACCATGCAAGACTAGCACTCCTGGAAGAAAGGATATGGTGGAGACATGGCTTAGCAACAGCCTAAGGGTTCTTTCCAGAATGAAACTTTTCACTCTGCAGCGGAGTGTGCGCTGATATGATTCAGTGAAAAGTTTCATTCTGGAAACAACCCTTAGGCTGTGGCTAAGCCATGTACCCACCATATCCTTTGTTCCAGGAGTGCTAGTCTTGCATGGTTCGCAGGAGAGCTTCTGTGAAGTTTGGAAAGTAGGAGGCGAGGTACTGGCGGAAGTAAAGTTGTGGGCCGGCATCGTGAGTCGTGTCGGGATAGCACAGTCGGTAGTAGGCTTGCCCGCGAAAGGCAAAGGTCCCAGGTTCGGGTTCCGGCAGACAATTTTAATCTGCCAGGAAGTTTCATATCAGCGCACACTCCGCTGCAGAGTGAAAAGTTTCATTCTGCTAAGGCAAGTAAGCATATAAAAAGCATCGTAAAACAACAGCAGATGACAAACATAGAGAACGACGAGGAAACAGATGGCTATTTCTGCTGAAGGGTACCGCAGTTCTGCAACTCCTCCGGGAAGGAAACAGCGCCGTTTGTTTTGCGGAAGTAACGCAGATTGGGGTCACGACACAGCCGAATGCTGACAGGCGCTACGACGCGCCCGACAAGAAACGGGAAATCTCCGAGTTGCCGGTGTTCGCTGGTAAGTCACAATCCGCCGCCACATTCCGTAATGTGAAAGCAAAGCCGCGTCCCGGTCGCACGCTCGTCCTGGCGGTGCAGTGTACCCACAGACCTACAGGTGGAAGTGCCTCGCCGCAGCTGGCACGTCGCCAACGGGAAAACACTCGCCTCGAGAGCTCGTAGAATTGCAACTGCCTGTTTAGCCACATGCCGTGCATCATTGCCGCCAGGTCAGGGATCAAGGGCGGCATCATCGGCCGGCATCACACCGCTAGAGTTTCCATTGCGATGACGGAAGCAGTGCGTCACGCCACGTCAGAGTGCTGTCGCTCGAATCGTGGAGTCCTACCACTTTGGTCGTGAGGACACACAGTACTGGAATGTATTTGGATGTAACTCAAACCATTTTTTGTTTCCTTCTTTACAGCGGGTCTTTTATTTAATCGCATCATGATACAGAGCTTGGGTCAAATACATAATTCCTGGGTGTCGCGACACTTTAGGGTGTCACGTGGTAGTATCAAGGGTGTCGCGAGACTAACAAATTTAGACTCTAAACAAAAAAACTTGTCATAAAATAACACATGGTATCCTTCTCTTCATACGACCCTCAAGATTCGCCTGCAGCTAATCATCCTCTTCATTCAGTGCACCACAGATCACGTATTAACACGTTCGCTGTTGTCCACGCTCTGGCGGGATGATGCTAGGTGCCACTTCACGCTCTGGCGCGTGATCGTATTTTGACAGTATCTTTTCATAGTTTTGAGCCACTGAATGTTTAGGTTTTAGTTTTAAGTTTTTTTGATATGGTTTTTTATTTGCATTTGTATTTTTGTGAAAACAACAAATGAACAATATAAACTGTACATAAATCTATCATGACGTCATGAGAAGAGAGTGTGGCTCGTAGCCGGTAATGCAAACGCGGAAATCTGGAACCACGTACGTGTGCATATCACTTATACTCTTCCCTGAGTGCCTACCAGAGTATACAGCTTTATTAGACGATGCCAGTTTACAACAACCCATAATAGGATGCTAGATCGCAGCACGCGCCACAGCGTGAGCGGCACCTGACTCAAGTAACGTTTACACGCGCCAGAGCGTTAACGGCAGCGAACGTGTTAAAGGAATGATCGGTGCACATTAATTGCGTGATCATCCGCTAGGCGGGAGCTCTGCTTCAGCAGCAGTTGACACTCAGGGTTCGTTCAAGCAGCTTCCAGTTGCCAGATTCCAGCAAACTGCGCATGCGCAGAACTGCTGCTGATACTCGATGAAAGCTCTTCCCGTGCGCAGCTGCTTGAACGAACCTTCACTGTAGTCTGCTTTCCTTCTCAAAAAGCTGCATCTGAGCGTTTTTCAAAGGATTTATCAAAGCCACGTCACCCTCGGTAGCGTTTCTTACTATTAAATGTCAATCAATGACACAATGGCTGTAAAAGCTGTCACAGATTGTAAAAGCAATCACAAATGTCCACTGACTAAAGCTATTCACTAGCGATGTTTAGTATGGAGTATGGCCGAGTGATTAACGGAGAGTAGTATTTTAAATGCAGTGATCGTTGGTTGGAACCTTGGTATGCGTTAATATTTTTTTCTCTCAGTTTCCTGTATGTAACAGATTCTGGGACCAAAAATGACATTCATATTCTTACTTGTCACAAATATTTATCCTCTTTTTCCGAATATGTCAGGACTTCCGAGGTCGTGGTGAAGCAAGAACCTAACAATAGAACTTAAATAATTCATCACTTGTCATAAATACATGCTCTTCATTTCTGAAAATAATGCGATAATATTGAACTGAAAGGGAACAGCCACTGTGCTGTCTAAATCATAAACCCGAGCAGCTAATTTCCAGATGCCGTTTTCAATCGAACCAGCAAAACCGCATCTGGCCCTGACGAGTACACACGACAGCGAGAAACGGTTTCCGAAATTCAGTTTTCGTGTTGGAAGTTGGGTCGCATGTAGAAGAAGCAAGTATTACTATGTGAGTTAGGCATTGTTGTATGCGGTGCTACTCTGTAGTACATCTCCGTAGTTCCTAATGTTTCCTTTTCTTGCGATGTGTGTACGTAATTGCTGCAGTTAGGATCAACATTAAACATGTCAATGCGTACAAGTATTTCAATTTCGTATAAAAACTACATTTAAGCGATACTTTATTTCCGCCCCCACCCTCGCTAGAACCATCTAAATTCTACCGTATGTATTTATATTAGTGAAAGGGTGTCGCGCAAAACTGTAATCTATAAATGGGTATCGCCATGAGGGAAAGTTTGGAAAGCACTTGTGTATACAGTCTAAGAAATGACAAGCCAGATATAGGTACAGAGTCAGATATATAAAGTATTTTACTAAATTATGCACACATTACCCGAGTTCTTAAATTTCTACATCCATTCTGTTGATCAATTGAGCCATTCAGGTAATGCATGTCATTGATTGGTCCTCCGAAGTCGCGTTTCGGGCATTCACCGACAATAAGATTTATTGCTTGCAGGGCAGCTCCGCAGTCACATTCGGGAGATATCGCCCACCCCCATTAGTGCTGTAGATATCCGAAGTTCCATTGTCCTCTTCGGATGCGGTTGATGATTCTCCACTGGCGTCTGGGGAGTTTGAAACGTGGAACTTCCATGACAGGGTTTCCAACCAGATGTCCGTTGAAACTGACGATTCTTCCCACTGGCTTAACCATGCTTCGCTGATAGTTGGAGACTTTAAGAAGTTGCGCAGTTCGCCAAGGTGGTCTTCTTGACTTCAAACGCTGATGTCCTGCTATTAATATATCGCTATGTACAGGTAGGGTAGCGGTTCTTCTGAAATTTTCTCCAGATCTTCAAGGAGAGCTGTAGTTTGGATGTTACTTAAAACTGGTAGCTATGCAGTTCGAGTTCTACGTGATAAGTCGCACTGTCTGGTTGACTTGTACATCTATCTTCCTAGAGTGAACACTGTTCATCCAAGTTGGACAACAGTATTCAACCGGAAGCAACGCTCTTGAATGAGCAAGGGCGGCTATTCCAGATTGCAACTGAATTACAATATAGCCACACGCATTATTCTAAAAATCCATTTAAAATCAGGGAATGATCATACGGCAAATATAATTATATGGATAGATTCAGGAGACTTGGGAGAATCAAACGCCGTAATTACAATTTCAATATCCCTCACAGGTAAAAAGCCAATAAATCTCAGTACTATAATAACAATATTATAAGACTTATATTTACAATTATTGATACGTAGTGCTTATCAGTAACAGATTAAGAAGCAAATGGGCAGCATTGCACCACGCTACCTATCTAAAAAGACGTACCACTTTATTTTCGTATTCCTTCATTAAACTTATTTTACTCTTTTGTTCTGCTTTTCGTTGAGGTAGTAATGTTCTTGTGTCAGAACATAGATTCCACCACAGAAACACAAAACATGAACCCAGCAAAGCGCATTACATTTATATATGTATTTTATTATATTTACTATTATTCTTAGTAACGTTCGTTTTATGTTGTAGACTGCCACTTAAATATTTCATGGCCGACTAAAATAGTAGATATGCAGCAAATAATTTATTCATAAACAATTATATGTATTTGTGGACAAGAACTGAATATATTTGCATAAAAAGCCATGATAATTTGAATATTATTTGTGTAATTATATTTCAACAACAGCAGTATATTTGAACAGTGAGACGACGCCACGCTTAAAGCAAAGAGCTTCAGTCTCAACCGTTTTTAGTGTTGTTAAATATTTATTTGTTTATTAAATATAAACAATGTTTGTAGGGAGGTAGTCAACGCATTTAATTCTGTTATATTCAAATGTATAATATTTTGGAAGAGAAATTGTATTTTAAAGATGAGGCGTTGGGATGCGCGGAAGGATACAATTTTGGGAGCAGGTAGAGCACGCTTTCGAACGCGTGGGAAGGGACTCATAACTTGGACGTGGTGGTGAAAGGTTGTGACGCTGGGCGGTCTGAAGCCGCGTTACGAACTTGTGATCTGAAGAGATAGGCATGTCTGGACTTGGAAAATTTACGGGACTGCGACTGCAGAACTTAGTCTCTGCTCGAAAAGTGATAAACTATGCACGGTAGTAGGGCTGTGGAACTGTGATAAATCAGCAATCGTGTACTCTTGTGATGACAAACTGTGTTTTATAACAAATACTATAATTAATCTCGGATTAATTTGGAACTACAATGTTCGATGGACTTCATTAATTCACGGGTGATAATTTGGAATTTTTATTGTAAATGTTTCAAATGTTTGTATAGTCTATGGGACTTAACTACGGGGTCATCAGTCCCTACACTTACAAACTACTTATGAACTACTTACAAACTAGGACGGCACAAATATCCATGCCCGAGGGGGGATTCGAACCCCCGACGGTAGTGGCCGTGCAGACCGTGACTGGAGCGCCTTAGTCCCCTCGGCCACCGCGGCCGGAGGAACTTTTATTCTCGAGTGCATGTGCCACTTATTGTGGCTCTCATGAACAATATTGGGAAATTTTCAGTTTTTTTCACGATGTATAAAGTAGGACCACCTCCGCATTTTCATGTCCAAAAAGAGTAATAATCTGCATTTACATAAAAATTACTTATTGAATGACTCTCTTCTAAACTTTATCTTAGAATTCATTTCGTTGGTTATTCAGAGTTTTAATTTATGTTTGTTTAAATATATTTTTCGCGTCACCATCTGCAAATTGATAGACTCGCTAAATCACAGGTTAATTACTGATCTCGTTTAAACAGAATGGGTAGCTGTTTAGGACATAGACATACATAACTCACCCCTATGAGCAGGGACAACGAGCCATAAACCTTTTAGAACCCTGAGTTATGTATTGCCCAATTCTAATTGGTGAGTACCGATAGGAAGGTCGCAGACGGACGAACACTACCGTTCATAATTATGAAAGCAACTACGGACATCATGGCCATACAAACGAAGAACTTTAAGAATGGTTTAATTAATAGATATTTAGTAATTTATTTGTTCTACGACCGTTTAAGGAACTTTTACTTTTTATTTGCTAAGACACTGAAAGAAAATATTATTTTGTTTTTGGAACTGTGTTCTTCAAGACAGATGTCAATGAGTGTAAATAATCAATTACATACAAGCTCTACATGTTCTCATTGTTTGAAGCCTTTTCAGTGACAATCTAATAAAAAGACTGCTTTATGCATTCTGTTACAGGAAGCATTCAAGTGGATCTCTACAGCAACTGGCGACCATACGAAACGTCTTAGATACAATACCTTGCTACAGCAGATATAGGAGACTAATAAGAACCTGGATGGCATGGCTGGAGAGTGGCTAGGTCATGGAGGCCCACGTGTTAGTGCAGAAGATCTACCAGCAACCACGGCACTTCATGCTCTACAGTCGGAAGGTAGAGCCGTGGGGCTGCTACATCGCCCAGCTCCAACTACAATTCAGCACCTACAAGTTAACAGGAGACACTGGGCTGTGCTTTTCTCCTTGCTCATGCTGAGCCTTCAGTAACACACTAATCAAATCCACCCCGAAGCAGAGCCCGACTCTCTCCCATACGATATCCTGCAGGCTAGCCTTGCTGACTATTTTGATTCTCAGATCCAGATATCCAAAATGTTCCATAAACTTCTTAGCTGCCAGACGATGGGCTCAATGTCGAGTTTCTCATCTACAGTGCCTCTCTAAAGGTAGTAGGTTCTCATTTTCTAACAGGTGGTGTCATTTCCCATATGCCTCTGATATGGGACATCCTGCTGTACATTCACCTGGCTAGGCACTGTCAGGACCTCATAAAACTTAAGCATCCATCACTAGACACACGCCTTCCCTTTCTCTTATCCTTGACACCTTTGCAAGACCTGGAATTCGTGTTTCCCTCCTAGCAGAAAGCCCAGCAGCACACCTCAAGGTCAATATTCAAGACCTCACAAAGAGATCCCACTTAGGGCTGTTCAAACCTTCCGTTTCCTCTTATGCACAATACTCCACCTTCAACCCCCTACAGCTCTGTCATTTTCATCAGGCAAACTGTGCAGCATGTGGGAAAATATGACATACACTTGGAATTTGCTGTTTATCTCCGTCTATGTCTTTGAACAACACAAACATTGAACAGCAGGAACAGACTCAGGATCAGGCAGAACATTACAAAGCAGACGTCAGGCATATTCAGTAAGTCCTCTAAAAATCATCACCCATATGAAACTTCTCCTCACTCGGTGAAAACATAACAGGATGGATATGGCGTCATGAAGGAGTAAGGAAAAAACCATTGTTTTTATTTCTGTTATAGTACTGCATTATTTATCCAGACATGAGAACTACCATTCCAAGTCTCCAGTAGGCCACACCTACATCGGGTGTTCTGCAAATCACATGTGCCTGAAAGAGGATTCGTCGAACAACTCTCATTCTATTTATCTACCATTCCACTCTGGAATAGAGATAGCGAGGAAGTAACACTTAACTCTATTGGTTCGAGCTCTGTTTTCTCGATTTAATTATGAGAAGATGGGATCAATAATATATTTTCACTTTCGGACGTGAAAGTCAGAGATCGAAATATCGAAAGTAGATGCCACAACAATGAAGACCGCCGTTGCAGCAGTGTTTCCCACCCTAACTCCTAGATCATTTCCGTGGTACTGTCTCCCATGTACCGGGAAAGTACAAAACAAACTGCCATTCTTTGTACTTTTTCGATATCCTCCGCCAATCTCACCTGATACTGATCCGACAATGTTTAGCACTGCTCCAAAAGAGGACGCACAAACACAGTGTAGGCAGTCTGTTTAGTAGTTCTGTTCCATCGTCTGCGTGTTCACCTTTCCCTGACATTACCTATGTGTTCTTTCCAATTTAAGTATATCATTATTGTGATTAAGTATCTTCAAATTTGTTCCAATGTTCCAATGTTTGTTAAGCTTAAGGGACTTAACTACGGGGTCATCAGTCCCTAAACTTACAAACTACTTATCAACTAGCTACAACTAAGGACGGCACAAATATCCATGCCCGAGGGGGGATTCGAACCCCCGACCGTAGTGGCCGTGCAGACCGTGACTGAAGCGCCTTAGTCCCCTCGGCCACCGCGGCCGGCCTTCAAATTTGATTGACTTATCTTGTAGACGAGGTTTAACGGATTTCTTTTTGTACTCATGTGGATGAGTTCACACTTTTCATTATTAGGTTTAATTGCCAATTTTAGCACCGTACAGATATCGCATCTAAAGCATTCTGCAGTTAGTTTTGGTCTTCTGATGACTATACTAGACGAGAAATTGCAGAAACAGCAGCAAACAACCTGTCAGGTTATCTCCCAGATCATTTATATAAACAGCAGAGGACCAGTAACACTAACCTGGGGAACGCCAGATATCACCTCTCATTTAGTCGATGTCTTTCCATCAACTAACTGTGTTCTTTCTGACAGCAAATCACCAATCTAGTTTCATATCTGAGACGATATTCCACAGCACACTATTTGATTTAAATTCGTTTGTGAGGTACGGCCGCGGTGGAGTAGCCGAGCGGTCTAAAGCGTCTCCCTGCGGAGCGCGCGGTTGCTCGCCGTGGAGGTTCGAGTCCTCGCTGGGGCATGGGTGTGTGTGTTTGTCCTTAGGTTAGTTTACCTAGGTTTAAGTAGTTTGTAAGCTACGGACTGATGACCACGCAGTTTGGTCCGATAGATTTACAAACATTTGAACATTTTGTGAGGTACGGCGCCTAAAGGCTTATGAAAATCTAGAGATATGGAATCAATTTGAGATACCTTGTCGACAGCACTCGTCACTTCACGAAAGTAAAGTGCTAGTTGTGTTCTAGAAAAACGATATTTTATAAATACTTGCTGATTTGACTCAATAGATTGTTTTGATTAAGATAACTCATAACCTTAGAGGACAGGATATGTTCCGAAACACGGCTGCGAATTGACTTCATTGATACAGGCCTGTAATTTAGTGGGTTCCTGCTGTTGCCTTTCTTGACCGTCGGTGTAATCTGTGCAACTTTCCACGTTATGGGTACCGATCCTTCCTTGAACAAGCAGTTCTATTTTACTGTTACGCATAGAGTCATTGCATCAGCATAGTCTGATAGGAACTTAATCGGTTTTCAGTTCGGACTGGAAGACTTTTTCTTTCTTTTTAAGCGATTAAAGTTGCTTCACTACTCCGAAGATATCTATTTCTACGTCACTCGTGTTAGCTTCGTCTTTCTCGTTGTAGGAATTACGGAAAGGCATGATTTGTAACTCTACATCAGCAGCACTTTCATTGGTGCATCACCATTACTACTGTCGCGTAGTGACGGTACTGATTGTGTCTTGCCTCTAGTACACTTCACATATGACCAAGGGCTCTTTGGGTTACCAGAGATAGTATCGTTGTGGAAACTATTGTAAGCATTTCGCATTGAAGTCTTCGTAAATTTCGAACTTCTGTGTAGGATCGATATTCTTGGGGGTTTTGTGTTCGTTTCATTTTGGCATGCTTTTTTCGTTGTTTCTGGAACAGTGTTCTGACTTGTTTTGAGTAGCGCCAGGGGTCAGCTGCGTCTTTTGTAAATTTATTTTGTATAAAACTACCAACTGCAGTTCCAAAGTTGCAATGATAGTAATATATTGGTACAGAATATGAAACAAATTGTGATTTGTTGAATTCAAGAAACCTCTGGTCTACACTTACATGTCAAATTTGGAAGGAGTAGAGACCTTCATTCAGCAAGGCATTAAGCGAAGTTTTCTGACAAATTATTCCCTACCCCCCCTCTCTTTTTTTTTCTATTGGTGAATTTGAACATTTTCGATATTCACTGTCGCTACGACAATCCTGTGTTCACTAATCCCTCTATCCGTTTTGATGCGCGTTATGAGCTCAGGATTATTTGTTGATAAGAGGTCAGGTGTATTTTGACATCAACTTAGTATTGTAGTGTGTTCATGAACTAACTGATCATACCAACGTCATTGCAACAGAAATATATCTCATTGTTTTTAAGTTAAAGTTGTTGGATTGTTTAACTATTGAACTGAGTAAATACTCTTTTATGATTAAATTTTAAGACTTTCTCGAGGAGTTTTATGTATTATTGTTTCAATATTATTTTAATTTTAATATACTGGTCAAAATTATTGTTACCACTTGCCACTTACCCCAACCTCTACAGTCACATTCTGCAAACCACCATATGGTCAGTGACGGAAGATTCATCGTACCACTTCTCGCCATTTCCTGTTATTACACACATAACAGAGCGCTAGAATAATTACTTTTTCTAAGTGCAGTTATGAACCCTAATTTTTCTTATCTTTTCTTTATAGTCCTGATGTGAAATATAAGTATGTTAAGGAATTGTGTTATAATGAATCAACGTCACTAGTTGAATAGGGTCCTGACGATGTCTAAAGGAAAAAGGAACCTCCATTTGGTTAAGAAACCTGAAAATAGTTTCAGTGTGAGGGCGAAACTGGTTGCAGAATACATTATTTATAAAATATTTACGGCTGTTGGTACCACTCAGTTGACAAACCGCGGTCCACGCTCCATATTAATTTTCGATCCGATATAATACAAAATTTAAGTTGGCTGCAGTAGAATTTTTCCGCAGTAACCTTCAAATGCCGGTTTTCTAAATATCCTCAATATTGTTCGTCGTAAAGAACGTCCTTTTCCCCTTACGATGAAATTTCTTGTGGGAGACTTCCTCCAAAATGTACGCATGTTGATTTCAATTCCTGGTATAAAAGTATTCAAAGTTCCAAAATAAATTTCAACTGTAAAGTACGAGACATATGAGGCACGGTGCTCAGTGGTGGCTAGTGCTTCAGGTGAGTGGGGGTTCACTTCTTTCAGTGTCGGTTCTTGATAGTGGCGCACCTCTGCGAGTGGCGCGGGTGGAAAGCTATCTGGTTTGCCACCCCCCCCACTTTTGACATATTTCCGTTAAAAGATCTGCAGAATATCTCACCTCGGCTTGTTTGCGCTTGCTTCAGCTCGAGCTCAGGCGTCGGCCTACCAAGCTTCTTTATTTCACACTTTTGTTCCAAGCTTAAACCTGAGTAGTTTGTTTCTGAACAATACTGAACGTTGTTAATTTTTCTTTGATAATAAACACCAAGAACATGTGAATACCCACATGAACACTAAAACACAGTAAGTAACTGATGACACTGTTAAGTGACTGTAACAAAATGAATCTGTTACGATGAAGAGAGTAGCTATTTTCGGGTCACGTGACACTGTAAGCAGCACCCCCTCCTAACCTTACGCCTGCGCAAAGACTGCTCTCCCCAGCATCTTATGAAAAAGTTAAATGTTTGTTACAATGAAGAGTATAAATGTTATTTGCCCTCAAAATCGCGACACGTTTGCTAAAATGTCCAGAGATATGTGGCAACTAACAATACAAAGGTCATTGTTGTTACCGTAACTGTTAAAAAATTGCTTGCAGTCGGTCTCGAACCCAGTACCATCCACAGCACAGTGCGATGCCGCTAACCACGCAACTATTCTTGTTACGCGTGGTGACTACATTATTATTCATGAGTGGATCTTTTGGAGTATTTTACAGCTGATGCGTCTTTAATTTATAGTTACAAGATATGTTACGAAATATGACCTGTTTTTGATGGATCTTCAATGGACCAAAAGCAAATATAAAGTGCGGATGTTGCCTCCACGAAGGATTTACGCATGCGCAAGGTGCGCTGTAGCTCCATTGTCTTTGCTTCGGGACCATTCGTGCGTAGCCGCCAGAGCTGGAGCAGCCAGGAGCTGGCGTCTCTACCAGCTCCGACGGCAACTTTAAGGCTAGTCTACACGACGACACTAGGTTGCGACACTCATTGCTTGAAATGGATTGCGCGCAATTGGTTTCGTGTATGTCTGTAGACACAGCGCCAATACTATACACTTCAGTTTCGTTGTTTTGTGAGCGGCGTAGAATGAAAGTTTAGGTAGCTGTAAGATTTATGGCGGAGCTATCGCTTCTCTGTGTGAAGTCGCTGCATAAGACTAAAAATAAAAAGAATAAGAAACTTGTTTGGGTTTGTGATTGGATTTAAAAAAGACGTCAGCTCGGTTGCTCTGCGACAATGCTAAAAAAATTGTGATTGGAGACTCTATAAGTTATTTTAATCAACTTAGAACATCACTAGAGCAGTTCACGTTCCTTTTAAACAGAATTAGCAATGCAATAAAGAAACAAGATACTGTTCTGCGTGAAGCATTGCTACAAGAACTCAAATTACAAATTGCATTACGTTTCTTGTCAAGTAGATATTCGTCTCTACAGTACCCGTACCGTATTCCGAAATCCGCAATTGCCATAGTTCGTTTGTATAGGCATTTTGAATTGAATGTATTTTAGTCTGCAATCATTAATCGTCAACCCATCAATATTTAATTCAGGGATAATTGCTTCAAGAGCAGTAACACGCCGATGCATATTTCTGAAATTTTCATCGTTAAAATCGCACAATCACCTATGCATCGCATATATGTTCAAAAACCGAATTATTTCTTCCTTCCCTCCTTTATGTGGTATTTTGTTCTGTATTGGTTATGACCTAACCTAAAAACACGCACAATCAGTTTCGCCAAAGTTGGGATGTGCCGAAACTGTTTAGTTTCGCCAACGAGTTGCGCGAACTCCTGCCGCGCATGCGCACTGGCCAGTAGCGCAGTTTCATGAAACGTAGTGTCGTCGTGTAAACTAGCCTTTAAAATCGGCATTTCCCCTCGCCCCTCCCTGAAGCGAGAGAGCTCATATGCCGCCTCCAGAGGGTTCAGATGAGAATTTGAACGTCAGCCGCGCATGCTCACCGCAACGCCACGGCCGCGCTACAACTCATATACGTGCTGTCTCCACGACGTAAAACGTTTCTCATGATATACAAATACTTTGAATGTGCATATATAATGATCTGATGGACGAACGAAACGAAGAATAATAGTTTAATTTTTATTTCATTTACTTATTTTCTTTTTCTTTTCACGACGACCTTTCTGCCAAGGGGTTCACTGCACACAGGACGCACCGCCACTGACGGTGACTGTAATCAGTTATTTCCAGTGCTGTTAAAGAGAATTCATATCCAGCTTTCGCTAAGTATTTCGAAATATAACGGAAAAAAGTTCTGTACCACTCCTTCTATTTTTTATCGTTTATCGAATCAACGACTGAGCGAAGTCGTAAAAAGTATGAGCGGTTGAAGTGAACAGCAAACACGGAAGCGCGCCTACGTACGGCAGTGACGGTGGACGGCGTTAGCAAGACCGCGAGTGATCTAACCAGCTTTGTTCGCGGGAGATTATTACGCAAGTGGCGGCGGGAAACGTTCTTTCCATGCTGGCGGCGAGCGGAAAACAAAACATCAGAATCTCCCAGCGAGTTATATAAGCGGACGGCGCGGGACGAGGAAATGGAATACGGTCGGTGACGACGGCGCGTAAATTAAAGTGGGATTTCATTTGGCCAGTCGCGAACGGGCCTGAATGCACTCAGAATAAACAGACCTGATACCTGAGTCACATTGCACTCGACGAATAGGCACGAGTATTCGGCGGATTTTTAGTCTTTGCCTTAAAGTACAGTCGGACGTAAATTCAGATTCTTCCGAACGAATACTAAACGACAAGTCAAATCACTATTTGTGGTACACTACAGAAATAATTACTTCACACAGTCGCGGTTTCCACACTTAGCTACTATGTCACAATTAATTATTGATATCGTGCTTTTGAAGGATTTGTAACAGTCTTTCCACATTACAGTCTTGCCTTGAATAGGTAATTTACCTCTTCTGGTCAACGTAACACCCTCAGTAATCTATTTAACTAAATCTTCGTATTTATTTACTCAGTCTAGATCGCACAGTTTACTATATCTTTTTAAGGGTGGCCGGTTTCGATCTGTGGTTCAGTTCATCTTCAGAACCTTTCTTGATGTTGGCATTGCAGAAACGATTGGAGGAGAATGGTGTCGGAAAACATGAAGACTGCAATACCAGTTTCAGAGAAAGTGTCTGGAGACGACTGAAGCATATATCGAAACCAGTACCTTTAAGAAATTGTAAATAATTTTTAGTAAATTTACCCACAGATCGCTGTATTTTCCAATATTTTTTAATAATTAATTATTTAACCCTTGTTGATCTCAACATTTATTTTCTATTGAATCGTCACGTCCTCAGTTGTTACTGTTCTTAAATTAACTTCATTTTTTTTCGACACTTAGGAGTAGATTTGTCAAATACTCCTTCTGACACCAAATGAACTATCTTATCATCTTAGCAGAAGTCGCATATACCTGTCTACACCTAGAAATAAAATGGATCCATAGAAGAAAAACTTCTAGGATGCCAGAAATCCTCTTTTACCAGAACATCTCCTTCTTTTTACACTAAAATCAGTCTGGGAGAGTTTTTAGCAGAATAGGGAAATGTCCTTTTTTTTTTAACTCTCACAATCGTATAACCTTCCAACAAAGTAATATACCTCATTTTCTAATAATTTCAAATCAGAAGTATAATGCTTTTGCATGGTGTTCTGTGAATCCATGAATGTACTCTTTTTTGAACACTGACGTCTGGTAACCCTATGACATGAACTATGTGTAGTGGTACCTCGCTATTTTGTATCTTACCTGTGAATTTAATTTTTAACATATCGGTAAAGTACCATGTCAAATCGCGTTTGATTTCATTCAAGAACCTCCCTCAAGAATGCATCTAGTTTTATACAACTACTCATCTTTTGTCGAAAAAAGTACTTTCTTTTGCAGTTATCTGCTTCAGGTATATCACACCTTCGGTCCTCTTTCGTATTTTTGCGTAGCTGATGACAGAATTCTTCCACTTGTATAGTGGCGTCCTCAACTGTGACTGTTCTTAAATTAACTTCTTCTTCGACACTTAGGAGCAGATTTGTCAAATACATACATACTTGTGAATGTCTTATTCCCAGAGGTGCCCATCCACGCCCTTGGCCAAGCCCCCCCCCCCCCCCCATAAAAACTGCAACAAATCCCCCCTCCCCATACCCCACACCGAGATATTAGGTCCTGGATGCGGAAGATAAATTTATGATGTACATTGGAACTCTTTACAAAAAATTTCAGAACACAACGATTGAACGATAGAAGCTCCGCAGTTATAGAGATGTATTGGGCGGACTCAACACCGAGAGGAGGTAATACTGATGTGCCTAAATTCTTGGCAACAAAGGAATGGAAGTGACAAAGAACATAAAATCAATTATCATTTAATTTGAGAGAGTTGATGTCAGGAATTGTAAAAATACAGGATATTTCTTGAAAAATATGGCATCCGGTAATTTCGTCCAAATTTTCCCGGGTGTACGGGACAGTTGGCAACCCTAGCACCTGTATAGGTGATGAAATCTGTCCGTTGAAGGTGCCGATAAAATACCTAGCACAGAACTTGTCATCCCCTTGTATGCTTCGAACTAGATTTAAGATTCGTTTAGAACGGCTCTTCGATAGCAGTGGCAGCTGGTGATAATGTGCTAATGTGCTGCAGCACACTTAAATATATTACTAAAATTATGCCATTTCTCTTCGAAAGCAAGCGAGAAACCTCTGTAAAATTATATCCTTTTTCTTGGAATGCGGTCCAGATATCACAATAAAATTATGCCAATCCCTTCCAATACGTATTACGATGCTAGTAGTAAGGATGAAAACGCATTTTGGAACGTTCTCGCCGCGATAGCTGGAAACCAGCTCCGTGTGCTACAGGGAGATTCAGCCACGCTGGTACGTGCGCAGAGGCGGCGCAGGCGTCTGTTCGCTAGTGCGCATGCGCAGACGTGACGTCAGGCCTGGCGACTAATGTGTGCTGAGACCGACTGCAGCACCAGATCAATATTTCTCTTCGCACTGCGTGTAACGGTTGGGGAAGAATAGTATATGACGAATATTGTAGCATACAGAGTAAAATAGCGTGCTGGCTCAGGCGTCTTGCGCATTGTCTCTCAAACCTACTTGTGTGAGGCTCGTATTCAAATACGTCGAAGTCCAAATTTTTAGTTTCTGTAAATAAAACTTTAATCACAAACAACATTAGTAATGTATATCCAATATGCGAGTGAAACTGCACTTTTCAGCCAAGCAGTTTCATTGGTCACTTGTGTAGAACGCAGATAACTTGGTGGTGATATTGTTAGCTCCGTTATTTCCATTGTCAGTCACGCTTTTTAGTTTAGTATATTTTGTTCCGCGCCTCGGTTGCACAGTGGTAGAGTGCCAGACTACTAATCCAAAGGTCGCGGGTTCGATCCCCGCCAGGTTCTAGGATTTTTATCTGTCACTTTCCACTTCTTTCACCTCTGGCAGTATTGCTCATGTGAAAAATACCGAGTAGCACCGTGGTTCGGAACCCACGTTAAACTGTAGGTCCCCGTATAACTGAGTGGGTATGTCAGTTCGAAGGTCGAAGGAAGTCAACGGCATACTACCTCCAAACAGCACCATGCCTAGTAAAGCACTGTGGTGTTCAAACCAATCTTCGGATTGTTGACTGCTTTACCTTATATTTTGTTCCCTGTTTATTTTTGTAATATTGTAGCACAATGGTCAAATTTTGTACGAGCCGCCACTGTTCGATAGTTGACCGTTGGTTACGCGGCGGACAAACTGTCGCGCAGTGGAAGCGCCGAGAAATGGCGGAAGGAGCCCTGCCGAGTGAATGGGGCGACGGCAGCGCCGCTGGCTGCGGCTGCGGCGCGGCGGCCTTGGCGTGAGCTCCACGTGCCGGCCGGCTGAGGTCACAGCCTGGCCAGTGGCAGCGGCAGCGGCAGGCTGCCGCAACACGCCAAGCTGTGGCAGCGCCGAGCCGCGCGGCCCACGTCAGTTCCGCCACCACAGCGGCGTAACGCCCCGCGTAACCATAACGGACGCTTCCCGAGCTCTTTGTCTCGCAGCGTCGAAACGCGAAACCGTGATGCAGGTCATCGTTCGCCCTGTATTGCCCACTTCCGGCAAACAGTAAACTAATTCTGAAAAGTACTTAGCGTTGGGTGACCAAACGTCCCGGAAAACTTAATCGTAATTCATCATCGGATTGGGAAGAAATTACATGTGGTGTCCCACAAGGATCCATCTTAGGGCCATTGCTTTTTCTTGTGTACATAAATAATCTCTCATCAGTTACACTACCAGAAGCAGAGTTCGTTTTGTTTGCAGATGATACAAGTATTGCAATAAAAAGTACGTCAAGCATAGTGATACAAAGGTCTGCTAATGATATTTTCATGAACATTAATAAATGGTTTAAAGCCAACTCATTGTCATTAAACTTGACTCACTACATGCAGTTCAGAACATGTAAGAGATTTCCTGACAGCATATGCATTAAGTATGAAGAAGAGCAGATGGAAGAGTTTGACAGTATTAAATTCCTGGGCTTACAGCTTGATAATAAATTTAGTTGGGAGGAGCACACCACAGAACTGCAGAAACGACTCAACAAATCTGTATTTTCAATACGAGTGTTATCAGATATTGGAGACATAAAATTAACAAAGCTTGCATACTTCGCTTACTTTCATTCCATAATGTCATATGGTATAATATTTTGGGGTAACTCTTCAAGTCAGTTAAAAGTCTTCAGAGTCCAAAAACGTGTAATACGTATTATTTGTGGAGTAAATTCACGGACGTCTTATAGAAGCCTCTTCAAAGAACTGGGTATATTAACTACTGCCTCTCAGTATATTTATTCCTTAATGAAATTTGTCATAAATAATATATCCCTTTTTCCAACAAACAGCTCAGTTCATACATACAATACTAGGAATAAAAATGATCTACACAAGGACCTAAAAGCACTTACTTTAGTTCAAAAAGGGGTCCACTACTCAGGAACACACATTTTAAATAATTTACCATCAAGTATAAAAAATTTAGCTACAAATAAAGATCAGTTTAAGAGGAACGTAAAAGACTTTCTACTGGCCAACTCCTTTTACTCCATTAGTGAATTTCTAAATTGTACCAAATGATGCATGCACTCATACTATATTAGTATTATTATATTATCAACAACAAAAAAACTTAAAAATTTATGTATCGGTATGTATATTATAAGTGTATGTATCTGTATTTATATTATTAGTATTATCTATTATTCAACTTGTAAATTTTGTCTCTTGAGATGTTCCACATCCACGAGGATCCCCTCAACATAGATCTACGGAACAAATAACTAATCTAATCTAATCTTCAGATTGCTCAGAAGTTCCGGATTTCAGTTTTTAAATATGTTTTATGGAATTGTGAAAGTTGTAAGGGGTTAAGCTATTTTAAACGAAGTACGGTACAATGAATTAATACGATTTAAATTAATTATCTAACTATTTAGTCCAAAATTAATCACCTAGCGGTCTCGTAGGACGTAGGTGGTTGATTAAGGAATACTGGTTTGAACTATTAATCGGTTAGAAGTTTACACTCTCCATATACACTAACAGAAATTCCTGCAACACTATTTCATAAGGCACTAGAACTGAATATTGAAATTAAAATGCACACCCACGGTGGGTTCTCGAGCTCCGGCATTCTTAACTTCAAACTCCAACACTTCAACAACATTATCACGTGCTAACTGTCGTTCAGCATTTCGTTTGCGATAATATTGATACACTACATATTTCTTTTATTTTTCCCTTCACTGGTACTATGACTGGAGGATAGTTTTGCTGTAATAGTTCCAGGCGTTGAAAGTTGAGAGGAGATATTAAAACTGCCTCGTTGTCACACCAAAATGAAACTTTCACTCTGTAGCGGAGTGTGCGCTGATATGAAACTTCCTGCCAAAATAAATAGTGTACCGGAACTGGCACTGGAATCTGGGAACTCGCGGAAAAGCGCTCTACCGACTGAGCTATCCCGGCACGATTCACGTTTCGTCCTCATAACTTACTAGTAGAGTGGAAAGCAGGAGGCGAGGTACAGGCAGAAGTACTGACCATGAAGCGTCAGGGGATCGCTCAGTCAGTAGAGCGCTTGACCGCGTAATGTAAAGGTCCCAGTTTCGAGTCCCGGTTCTAGCACACAATTAATCTGCCAGGAAGTTTCGGTGTAACAGTCGTGTCGGAGAAACTGTACCGGTGACTACTCGTTTCAGTACAGACGCTATCACTGGGTTATAAACTCAGTTAAAAAATCTCTGTACAATTGTCGGCGGAAGGCGATAGAGATTACTAAAGAACGAGTGAGATGTGGTTCATTGGAGATCGGTTTGTTTTGTCCCCGTTTTCTTCCGAAAATAATTTGGTCTTCCTGCCTTAACGTGTACATCAAGTACTGCTACGTTCACTTTAGAAAACTTAAAACTTGTTTTACCTTTGTGTGAATAGTCATCTTCCACATATTCTGTTTATAATAACGCATTTGGCTTTTTAATTATTCTGTCATCAGTGGTCTTGAACACAAAATTTACAAGATATTGGTTTTATAATTTAATATTGTCTGCCGTATGGAATAATGGTGGCTTTACAGACTGCAAGCAGAACGGGGCCATAAAAACATTTGCTTAATTGTTAAGCGCTTGACGTGATCATCTTTATTGCTGTCTTTAAGTCTCTTCCCGTGTAATATGATAGTGGCAAGACTGTGGTTAGTTGTATCATTTATTTCGATGGTGTTCTACGTTTTTTAGGGTGTAGACCTAAGTAAATGACTAGCATGCTTTTATACGAAAAATGAATCATGTCTATTACTACTAAAATAATAATTAACCAGTCACATAGTAATGACTTTCAGCATAAAATAGCTTAATTTAAAGAGATTCGGACTTCTTTAAAATTAGTATCTCCCTTGTTTGCGATTTTATTTTTTAATTTATGATTTGGTATACAATACTATCGCATTTGATAGCGCCGAACTATGGCTGTCAGAACGCAGTGAATGGCGGAGGGCATTTGCTTCAATTCCACGGAAACGAGAGAGGATTCGCGCGCAGTTCTTGCAGCAAAAACTGGCTGAAAGCTGGGAAGGAGGTCGTCGTCTCCGCGCGACCTCTGTGTATGATCTCACGGGAAGGCACGGCGCTACGCACGCTCGCTGCTACAACCGCGCCATCTGTCTTACAAACTGCGTATTAGCTGGCAGGCCTCCCAGCGACAAAAATCGCAGCGGCAGCAAAGAAACGGCGCGTACACGTAGCCTGACTCTCAACTGTTTTAGTTCCTGTAACACACGACATAATGTCGTTTGGGAGCTATTACATACCGAAGACCTACAGTAAAAAAGAAGTAATTAGCATAAAAGAGCAATTGCGTTAATGGAACTACTCGGAGAGAAACGATTTAGCCACAGAAGCATTTGCAGAAAAACTTACAGCAAGCAGCATATCAGCCCTATCTCATTGTGTTCTCAGTGGAAGACAAAAAACAGTAGTAATATCCATATGAGGAAATTGAGACGGTAACTGAATTTGATCTCAAATTCTTGTAAGACATAATTAAAATTCGCAAATAACTGGCATTCATCAGGCATCATTCTTAATCTCATATGGAAGCCATTACGAGCGGTATGCTGAATACGAGTTAACATAATATAGAGAGCCGACGGCGTTAGAACAATATAAGACAGTGAGCAGAGTGTGAATGAGTTTTTTCACTTATTTACAAAACACTCAACCTGAGAAAGAGAATTTGATGAAACATATGACAGTAGTTTCAAGAAATTACTGTTTAAATCGATGATGTCATTGTCTTCCAAATCATGTACTGGAGGAATATGAACTGCTTTCGATAGTTAGACGTGTATTTCATCTACGCATGTTTTTGGTTAACTGCATTCACCTTTTAGTGCAGCTCTGCTCTTGCCGAATGAATCCAGCAACCAAAGGCTATCTATTTACTTTTACCTATGGATCAAACTGTTGAGGTCGTCGGGCCCTAAACTTACACACAATTAAAAACTAACTTAATCTAAGGACAACACGCACATCCATGCCAGAGGGAGGTCTCGAACTTCCGGAGAGAACAGCCGCTCTATCCGTGACATTGTGCTGCAGACAACGCGGCCATCTCAAAGCGACATTTTCCCATTTTAAATTGCTTTTAACTAACATAGAATATGCCAAGTCCCACGATTACCTATTTAAAGTAATTGTTTTACATATCTACTAGTCGCATTTCGCATCGCGGTGGTTGTATTTTTTTTTTTTTTTTTTTTTTTTTTTTTTTTTTTTTTTTTTTTTTTTTTTTTTTTTTGTGGCTATTACAAGTTCCCTATTTCTTCCAAAATGAATTTTGTGAGAAGTAGTGTTCTCGCTCTGTAATCGCTAAAGACGTTTTAGCTCTATAGCATTTTGAATAATACAGTGTTAGCAATAGACAGTCTTCATATCTGCAACATTGTCACATGTAATTTGTTACCAGTATCAAAATGAAGGACTGATATTTCTCGATATCTGAGAGAAAATTAGCGGAAAATGTTTCGTCAACACAGGAGCCATAATGGACGGTAGACCAGTTTGACCTGAACAAGAACGATGGAGGCTCACTCGTGGCCTGTGCGAAGGGCCATCCCGAGAATTCACCTTTGTCGATATTGCCTCGCTGTGGACTGTTGTAACTTTTATTTCCATAAATGAGGATGAATTTATCACAGTCTTCATTCAGAAGATTTAAATTTGAATTCAAGGGATTTCAATTGGCTCAAAAGTCTTCGCAGTAAAACAATTTAAACTAAGGCGCATGTTTTTAGCAGATGTCACAAAAACAATCATTTTTTTTAATCTGGCACAAATTGTAGCCTACATTACATTACAAAAAAAAACAGTTACCGAATGCAACCGAAAATTTTTACGTTACTCAATGAATATAGAGTTAGTATGTTAGAACAATGCACAGTATGTAATGCAGAAACTAAGATTTTGTGAAGCAATTTCTAATGCAGCAGTAATATTTCATTAACCTTATGCAGTTTCGCTGCGATTTCACATCATCAGGCGCATTGATCTGATTAGATTATATTAAAGCTTGTTCCATAGATGATGAATCGACACTTCGTAATGATGTGGAACTTGTCAGGTTAATGAAGGGTGTCTGTACAAGACGTTACATTACACAAAATATTACATGACACAATACCATTATTTTATTTTTTATTTATTTTAGGTTCACAAATTTATATCTGAAAACTCATCCAATGAGTAGAAGGAGTTGCCATTTAGAAATTATTTTAATTTATTTTTAAATGCTAATTGGCTATCTGTCAGGCTTCTGATGCTGCTTGGTAGGTGAGCAAAGACTTTTATGGCAGCATAATTTAGCCTTTTCTATGCCAAACTCACATTTAGCCCTACATTGTGAAAATCGTGCTTTCTCCTGGTGGTATAGTTGTGCACACTGCTATTACTTTTGAACTGGGTTGTATTATTAACAACAAATTTCATAAGTGAATATATATACTGTGAAGTTACTGTGAGGATACCTAAATTCTTAAATAGATGTCTGTAGGATGATCGTGGGTGGACTCCAGCAATTATTCTGATTACACGTTTTTATACAATGAATACTTTTGTACTCAATGATGAATTACCCCAGAATATGATGCATACGAAAGCAGTGAATGAAAGTAGGCATAGTAAGGTAATTTACTGAGATTCTTATAGCCAAAATTTGTAGAAACCCTGAAGCATACGTATCTGAACTCAAACGTTTCAGCAGACCGTCTATGTGTTGCTTCCAGTTTAATCTCTCATCAATGCACAAACCTACAAATTTTGAAAATTGTACCTTAGTTACAGACTTCTGTTCAAAGTCTATATTTATTACTGGAGTTGTGCCAATCTCTGGCCAGAACTGTATATACTGTGTTTTATCAAAATTATTGATAGTCCGTTTGCAGAGAACCACTTAATGACTTTGTGAAAAACATTATTTACGATTACTTCACTTAGTTCTTGTTTATTGGATGTGATTACTATATTTGTATCATCAGCAAAGAGAACTAACTTTGCATCTTCATCAATGTAGACTGGCAAGTCATTTATGTACATCAAGAACAGTAAAGGACCTAAGACCGAACCCTGTGGCACACCATCCTTGATAGTCTCCCAGTTTGAGGAATCGACTGATATTTTGACATTACATGACCCACTTATTTCAAATTTCTTCCAGTTAAGTATGAATTAAACCGTTTGTGCCCTGCCCTAGTGAAACCACAACGATTAAGCCTATCTAGAAGCATTCCATGATTTACACAATCAAAGGCCTTTGAAAGGCCACAAAAATACCAATGGGTGATGTCCGGTAATTCAGAGCATTTAATATTTGATCGGTGAAGGCATATACAGCATTTTCTGTTGAAAAGCCATTCTGAAAACCAGACTGACATTTCGTTACTACTTTGTTTTTACAAATATGGGAGGCTACTCTTAGAAACATTACTTTCTCGAAAATTTTCGATAAAGCTGCCAGAAGATAGATTAGGCGGTAGGTGTTAACATCTGATGTATCCCCCTTTTTTATGTGATGGTTTGACAATGGCATATTTCAGTCTATCAGGGAAAACACCTTGCTTCAGAGAGCTATTACATAAGAAGTTACTCAGAATCCTACTTATCTGTGGGGAACAAGCTTTAGGTACCCAGCTAGAAATGCCATCAATTCCGTAAGAGCTTTTACTTTTCAGTGAGTTTATTATTTTACTGATTTCAAGAGGAGAGGTTAGTGCAATTACAATTGTATCAAACTGGTAGGTATGGCCCCTTCTATTAGTAGCCTATCCTCTTCTAAGGAATATCTAGATCATATTTTCTCCACAACATTTAGAAAATGATTATTGCAAATATTTTCCATTTATGACTTATTTTTAGCACTCTTATCATTCAGTTTTATAGTAATACAGTCTTCCTGTGCTTTTGGTTGTCCTGTTTCCCTTTCAATAATATTCCAAATAGTTTTAATTTTATTATCAAAGGTACTTATCTCAGACATGATACACATGCTTGTGGTCTTTTTAATAACTTTTCTTAGTATTGCACAATAATTTTTATAATACTGAACAATTTCTGGATCAGTACTCCTTCTTGCCGTTAGATACAGTTCCCTTTTACGCTTGCAAGATATTCTTAGTCCTTTGGTTAGCAATGCTTTTTTTTTTTTTACATATTTTCTATGAATTTTGTTTATCTACTTTCTTGGGAAAACAATTTTCCAATACCTGCAAAAATTTATCATGAAATAGGTTATATTTCAGGTTTACATCGGGTTCCTTATACACCTCATCCCATTCTAGCTGCTGTAGGCAGTCCCTAAAGTTTGCAATGTTTATATTGTTAATTGAATTGACTACTTTGAAAGTCTGATTTCATTTACTTCATGGAGCTATGTCATGCACTGTAACAAGCTGAGCACCATTGTCTGAAAGGCCATTCTCAACAGGATAAGCATTTATTAACTTTATTTAAACTTATCGCGGTCTATAAAAAAGTTATCTATCGATGTGCCGCTGTTCTTTGTTACCAGAGTAGGGAAATCAATAATGGAGCTTAAATTGAAAGTTCTGAGTAATACTAAAAGGTCATTCTTCTACTGAAGTGAAGTTAGGTTCATTTGCTGTATATGCCAGGTTATGAATAGTTGCGAACCTTACAACCGTTCAAATAAATGCAACGTACAATTTACTGTACGTGTAGTGACGATGTAGCATTCTGCCGAAACGCGTCGAGACACTTAAAAATCAGCAAATGACCGTTACAGTAGATATAAAATTGAATAACTGTGCGTTAGTCACGCTAAAACTCATTTTTATTATTATTATTATTTTTTTAATGTCGTTGGTTTTGTTTTGTTCTCTTTAATACAGTGGTGGTGTCGGAAGAAAACAGAAACAAAAAAACAGGGAAAACCCAAAGGAAAAGCTAAAAATCCGACGACCATTACCCCTCGAAAGGTAACCCGCCGTACACGACTGTTTGGGAGATTGCAGCGGTATGAAGAAGAAGGGGCGCACTGCTGCTGCTGTTTTTATACATCGTAATACATGAACAACAAAACTAAACAACCGGTTTTTAATCTTATCTTCCTTATAAATAAAGAAGTGTGTCCCTTAGTGTCTTTGCTTGCAATTCATACAAACCTACAGTTGTATTCCGATCTTATTAACTTTGCACATTGGTCATACAAATGGCGAATTGAACAGATAGAGGATGATGTGATGGAGAGTTGAAGGGGGTGGAAGTGATGGGCCGAGAGAGTGCGAGAGAGAGAGAGAGAGAGAGAGAGAGAGAGAGAGAGAGAGAGAGAGCGGGGGGGGGGGAGAAAGGAGTGGAAGGGAGATGGACTGCGAGTGTATGGAATAAATAAATAAACAAGTACATACTCAGGCAACGTATAGCTTTCATATCGTTATTCCGTAACAATTTTGCAATAAAGTAGCAATCCTCAATAACATTCCAAAGGTGTAGGAAGGTTTAGTCCGTCGTTAATCAGTTTGAAAACATTAATCTGCAGTCAGAACTAAAAAGATTTTCATGCGTTTTTCGCTGGTAACTTGAGCGTTATTTGAAGTTTTAAGTACGAGTTCATAAGAATCGGACAGTAGAAGTAGTGGATATCGTGATTTAAGTATTGTCTTAACTTGATTATCTCCGATTGTACTAGGCAATTTTTCATAAGGTTTTGATGATTGACTTGTGTGAATGTTGGGGCAACGTATGCGCTATGTCTCATTTTCTGCTATCGTTGCAAACACTGAGTGAAATAAAAATTAGTACGCCCCCTTACAAAGGCACCATCAGCAATGTAAATAACGGATTTTGATGTGTGTCTGATATGTTTTATACTCTGAGGATATCCGCTTTCTACATCTACATACATACTCCGCAATTCACCGTAAGGTGCGTGGCGGAGGGTACGCTGTACCACTACTAGGCATTTCCTTTCCTATTCCACTCCCAAATTGAACGAGGAAAAAAAGAATGTCTATATGCCTCCGTACGAGCCATAATTTCTCTTATCTTGTCTTTGTGATCTTTACGCGAAATGTAAGTAGGCGGCAGCAAGATCGTACTACACTCAGCTTCAAATTCCGGCCCTTTAAATGTAATTAACAGAAATTCACGAAAAGAACGTCGTCTTTCTTCCAGCGATCCCCAATTGAGTTGCCGGAGCAATTCCGTGACACTCGCGCATTAGTCGAACCTACCGGTAACAAATCTAGCTGCTCGCCTCTGAACCGCCTCTATGTCTTCCTTTAAACCGATCTGCTGCGGGTCCCAAATACTTGAGCCTTTGTGGCCGAGGGGACTGAGGCGCTTCAGTCACGGTCTGCACGGTCTGCACGGTTCGAATCCCCCTCGGTCATGGATATTCATGCCGTCCTTAGTGTTAGCTAGTTCATAAGTAGTTTGTAAGTTTAGGGACTGATGACCCCGTAGTTAAGTCCCACAGACTATACAAACATTTGAACATTTGATATCCGCTTTAATTTTAGGGACGGGCTTTGGTTTTCGAGAAGATTGATGATGTAGTTCACTGCGCGCTGTAACACGCGTAACGTTAACCATGTTCTCACCAAGCATGGCGCAGCTGTTAACGTCTACAGCTTTCTCGCTGGAGGTACCATGTTCGGGTTCTCTCCGTGTTATTGCTTTTTTTTTATTACAATAGTCCGAAATTTTCTATTTTATTTTATAGAATATCAACAAACTGTGTAAACTGTGTGAAATTATTTGTGGTGTTGTGTAATGGTCTTCAGTCCGAAGACTGGTTTGATGCAGCTCTGCACCCTACTCTATCCTAAGCCTCTTCATCTCCTCATAAGAACGACAATCTACATCCATTTGAACCTACATACTATATTCATCTCTTGGTCTCCCTCTGCGGTTTTTACCCCACACACTTCCCTCCAGCGATAAAGTCACAATTCCTTGATGTCTAAGAATGTGTCCTACTAATCGATACCTTCTTTTGGTCAAAGCATGCCAGAAATTCCTTTTCTCCCCAATTCTGATCAATACCTTCTCATTAGTTACGCGATCCATCCACCCAATCTTCAGCATTCTTCTGTAGCACTACATTTCAAAAGTCTTAATCCTCTGCACTGTTTATCGTCCATGTTTCATTCCCATACAAGGCAACACACAAATGCCTTCAAAAAGGACTTCAAGTTTAAATTGTATAGGCTCGGTGAAATAGAAAGCGGACTGTCCGCGCGTACGTCCCGCGCGAACTGTGTTTACTAAGACAGTGTATCGCCCTGGTCACCGCCAGTAATTTAGCTACGGCGCTACAATTCACACGGACAATCATCTGTGTATTATCAATTTATAGCTCCATGGTCAAACAAACGGCGGTGACCTACCTCCTTAAGTGCTAGTTTCCATTTGTCTTCAACGTCCGCTACTCGCAACGCGTTATTAGTGCCGTGATTTTTGGAAGAATACAGTGAAATGGACGATCCTAGTGTGATAGAGATGTGCAGCTACAAAAAGGTAGATATGTGTAATGAACCTCCAGCGTCGTAGCTTCGATCTCAAGCGCCGCACCACGCTCACTTGGTTGAACATCGCTAACGTTACGTGTCTTACAGCGCGCAGTGACCTTCGACAGCAATTTTCTGGAAAACCAAGGCACGCCGTTAGAAAGCGGATAGCCTCATACAACATATACGAGACCTATAGAAATCCGTTTTTCCACTTCTGATAGTCTCCTTGTTAGTTTTCCAATTGACTCACGGTTTACAGCTGAAATAGGCCATATACAGTACATGATATCATTACGTCATCATTCATCATTTGTGTTCTGCCAAAGGCATATTTCCACGTGGTAATTCCTCACGCTGTCGTCTCTTCTGCCATCTTCTTCAGGTCTGCGTATTTTCCACTTCCCTTAATGTCTAACAATCTGTATCTTCTCCTTCCTCAAAAATTCCTCCCACAAATTAGTCCTTCTAAGGCATCGGATACTCAACAAATGATCCATCCAGACCTTCTTCCTTTCTCTTAAAACCTGCAGCAGTCTTCTCCTCTCACCAAACCTTTGCAACACACTTTCGTTGCTCAGTCTTCCCAGTCGGCTTATCTTCTCCTTTCTCCTACACATCCAAATCCCAAATGCATCTAAATGCATCTAGCCTTTTTTCATCTTCTCGTCTCATTGTCCATGTTTCTGCCCAATAGAGTGTCACACTCCAAACGAAACACCTGTCAAAGCCTTTCCTCATACATATAATAACATCCTCCTTCAGTTGAATGATTCCCTCTCTATAACAGTGCGGATTTGGACTTCCTGCTAACATCTCAGATCTTCAGTGATCCTACTCCCAAGATATTTAAATGTTCTTACTTGGTTTACAGCAATTTGATTTATCTTAATATACACCAATTTACTTCTTTGTTTTTTACACTAGGTCATGAGAAATCAGATAGAAAACGGAATTATTTAGGTGTTCTTTCTTCCGCAAGCTGTTAGAGAATGTAACTGTAGAGAAACATCATAAAAGCGGTTCGATGAACCCTCTGCCATGCACTGAAATGTGACTTGCGAATGTAGAGTACATGTCAGGGATTCTATACTCTTCCTACCAATACATACTCCTCTTTTCCTGTCTAAACATTTAGTAATCATCTCTTCCAAATATAAGTTAAACAACAAAGGAGAGAGCAGCAACCTTTTCTAACACCCCTTCCAATATCGCTTCCTTCCGACATTTCGTTTCCAATCCTTACTTTTACTTTCTGTTGTAAATATAGATTCTGTACCAGTCGTCTCTCCTTCCAATCTACTCCACTCTTCATCAAAACACCCATCAACTTGTTCCACTGAAGTTTGTCGAAAGCTTTTCCAGATCAATAAAAACAGCATACAATTCTACAACTTTCTCAACATGTCTCTGATTCGTAACACGCCAATAGCACTTTTTGTTCCTTTGACACCCAAATCCAACCTGTTCCTCCACGATCCATCTATCCAACTTGCCATACAGCTGTCTATGGAGCACTGTCAGCAGTTCTTTAACTACATGAGAAATTAGACTAACAGGTCTACGCTCTTCACATTTTTGGTATTTCGTTCCTATCATTATCGTTGCGTGAAAGTCATCAGGGCATTCCTCTTTGTCGTAACCTAAATTCTAATATCTGTAGTGACGATTAAATGTTGTATAGAGTGTATTCAGGCCATAGTTTGTAACTAATTTACGTTCAGTTTCATATAGTTCACTGATTTTTATCCTGTATTTACTTTATATGATCAGATAAAATCTCCTCGAAAGTCTTCTTTCGTTTTCATTATAACTTGATATTATTTAGTACTTGGTTAGGAAAGGAAATGAAACCCATTTGAAAACAACTTTTTTGGGGAGCTTTGAGACAATAAAATCAATCGGTAAACATATCTGGAATCTTTGTTATTGTATCACCAATGGAACTTCAATCAGGCCTAGGTAAAATTAAAACCGATTCTTAATCAATAAATAAAATCGATCACGTTTTTCTAGTCTAGAAAATGGTGCTTGGTGAAGCGAACCCATCCCGTGGTCACCGTGACGCAACACCTCCCGTCAGAACAACGTCTGCTCAGCACAGACCTACACGCCCCCATATCCCAAACAAGTTGACGGTGTTTTGTCAGCGTTCCACTGCCCCCGTGTCGTTGGGCAGCACGTAGTGTTCCCAGGCTCTCTGCAGCGATGGTCTCAGCGCAGACTGGCGCTAACAGCCTCCATGTCGTGCGACGTGGTACCATACACATCATTATCATCAGAGCAGACTCACATAGAGTTGAAACGTGAACCCCAAATCACAGATCACTCTTTGTGTGAGTCTCACAGCCTGTTGCTGACAGAGCTACGATGTTCACATAAATGACCTTTTTCTTCTTCTTTTACGTATGAGCCACTATGGACTACGATTATTTCAACTGTTTCTCCTTTCTTTCCCTCCATATTTCTCTCATCATTTTCCGGTGTTTCTCTCTTCTTTCTTCGGTCCACTTTTACTTAGATTTTTCCTGGTAACATTTGGCATCCTTTAATTTCTTTCTGAGTGGCAGTCTTTTCTCAATATCTTGTTGGCTAATTTGGAGCTCGTCCACGTCCCTTCCAACTTCTTTGCACCATGTATTATCCAGTTTTAATTGAAGTAACAGAACAGTCATTTTGTCAGTCTGTTGGGATCCATCCTTTGTATATGAGCGTAGAAAGCTATTCTTCTTTTCTTATTACATCAGTGATTTTCTAAATACTGTATTTCTATATATTTCACTATTATGACGCATTCTGTATTGTGTCTGGTCTTTAACTGGCCCCAAGATTTTCCTTAATATTTTTCTTTCAGTAATCTGCAGTGATTCCATCATTGCCTTTTTGTTCAGAGTCAAACATTCTGCTGCATAGAGTGCTTCTGGGCGAATTACTGTAGAGTAGTGAGCCAGTTTAGCATTGACGGATATCGACTATATACAATGACATTTTTAGTATTATTATTATTATTATTACTTTTAATATGCCTGTTTTACAGCGACTTACTGTTAAAAACCCGAAGTGTGTGCGCCTTTCTTTTCTGCGTATAAATTAACCACCGATCACATAACGAGTGCGTCAATGACCAGTAGATTGTGCCACGTGTGGAGTTCTAAATTTCCGAGCGTATTGTGGAATGCGCACGTGCAGAAGCAAGGAAATTTAATGGTGCCTGGTCGAGCTCATTCATATTATAGAAATGCTTTCCAATCTTCTTAAACTTTATTCTGTTTGCTTTCTGTTCTTATTAGGTCGTAAAAGATTACAACAGAGCCTAGGATTCTCCTACGGAAGAGACGAAATATCTACAAACAAAAGTATTTACGTTTTACAGGCAAAAAGCATACTCAAAATATTCAAATGTTTGTATAGCTTATGGGACTAAACTACGGGGTCATCAGTCCCGAAACTTACAAATTACTTACGAACTAGCTAACACTAAGGTCGGCGCAAATATCCATGCCCGAGGGGGAATTCGAACCCCTGTCCGCAGTCCCCTCGGCCACCGCGGCCGGCAAAGCATACTCTTTGCATTAATACGAATGTAAATAAATATATGAACTTATTTTAATGGAAATTATTTCAACAGTGATAGAGTCAGAATTTTTAGAAATGAAAATTATTTTCGTCTTTATTTGACCGTTAGCAAGAACACAAGACACGGAAACTAAAGGAAACAGTCGCTTTTACCTCATTTTCGATACTGGTTGATGTGTTTGCAAGCACAATAAATTTCCTTCAGCAAATGTATAACTTCTGAAATTTTTGGACGACACGTTTCGCTTTTTTTTTTTTTTTTTTTTTTTTTTTTTTTTTTTTTTTTTTTTTTTTTTTTTTTAGTTTCTCAATAGTGTACAGAGTTTGCCACATGACATTTTGGGAAAACTACGTATTACCCTTTCCTTATTAATAAAGTCAATTATCATTTCTTGCTCTCTGCTCCCTGCTTATTCATTCAGATGTCAAAAGTACACAGCAGTAAGCTATACAGTTTTGGTGCCAACCTCCAAACGAAAACGAGCATGCGATACAAGCGAGGTACAGTGCGCGATTAACATGCCAGGTGCCCTGCCGTAGACCCATCAGTCGCGAGTAGTCAATTAAGAAAAAGAAAGTCAATCGTATAAAAGGGGTTTTTTACTGCAGGTACAGTCAACATTTTGGCAGCATTTATACTGAACGGCTAATGACATGTACCCCTTCCGCACAGTGCCATATTTTATGGTACTAATATTGTAGTAGAGCTTGAACATCATGCTTGTCTGCACCTGGTGCTGAGATAATTTAGTTGTAACTTCATGAAACGTCGGTCAAATATCGGCAGTATGCTCCATTACCTTCTCCTTTAAGAAGATTCAGTTCCCCGTGTCGCCTTAATCTTGAGCAGCCTTAAGCCAGCTTGACCAGTAAGTTCTCTGTTGGCTGCCGCATTTGGATTTCAGTATGCTCTTTACTCAGATTTAATTTACATCTATGTTTTCCTATGCATACTTAACCTCTCACAATTCCTTTTAGCTTAACATTAATTTGTAGTTATAGTTCCTCTGCTGTTTCCCAATTTCTGGAAATCCAGATCACTGGGATTAGATTAACTGCTGGTTCCACACTAACTCGTGTCCGCTTCTTGTGCATGCAAAGACAGTCAATGCTTTACAGAGTAATTGTGCTGGGTAAAACAATGGTCAACTTTTTCTGGTATTGACCCTCTCTGTACCGACCCACAAGCTGCATTAACACTTCTACTTTTACTACCATATTGACTTCCACCTCTATTCCCTCCGTTTCACGGCTGATGACATTATTTCCTAACATGCCCTTCTGTATATCCGTAACAATTCATATTGGCTGAAACCACTGCCAATCTGACTTGCAGTCCCATTGATACATGAATCTTCTCTCATTCTGCTCCCAGTTTAACACCCCCGTCGGGGTTTCGAATCCCCCCGCCCCCTCGGGCATGGATGTTTGTGCCGTCTTTAGTATAAGCTAGTTCATACGCAGTTTGTAAGTTTAGGGACTGATGACCTCGCAGTTAAGTCCCATAAGCTTTACAAACATTTGAACATTTGAAGTGACCCTATAGAATGAAAAGTGTGAAGAGGTCCAAATGAGCACTAAAAGAAATCCGTTAAATTTATTTACACCATAATTCAGTCAAATCTATAGGCCGTAAATTCGACAAAATACCTAGGAATGGCTCGGTAGCACAGTGGTAGAGTGCCAGACTATATATCCAAAGGTCGCGGGTTGGATCCCCGCCAGATCCTGGGATTTTTATCTGTCACTTTCCACTTTTTTCACCTCTGGCAGTGTAGCTGATGTGAAAAATATCAAGTAGCACCGTGGTTCGGAATCCACGTTAAACTGTAGGTTCTTCTATAACTGGCTGGGTAAGTCAGTTCGAAGGTTGGAGGAAGGCAACGGCATACCACCTCTAATCAGGACCATGCCTAGTACAGCACTATGCTGTTCAAACCAATCTACGGATTGTTTACTGCTTTATCTTTTTACCTAGTCAACAACTTGAATGGGAAAGAATACACAGAAAATATTGTAGGGAAAGCGAACCAAAGACTACGTTTCATTGGCAGAATACTTAGAAGATGCATCAGTTCATCTAAAGAAACTCTCTACACCACAATTGTGCGACCTGTTTTGGAGTATTGCTGCGCATTGTGGGAGCCCATGAAGTGGGACTGAAGACGATTTAGAGGAAGTTCAGAGAAGGATAGCTGGTTCTGTATTATCGCAATACAGGGGATAGAGGTCACGGAAATGATGCACGAGTTGGGGTGGATATCATTAAAAGAAAGGCGTTATTTGTTGCGGCGATATCTATTTGCGAAATTACTTTCACAAATTTTCTCTTCCGAATGCGATCATACTTTGTTAGCACCTACCTACATAGGGAGGCATGATCATCACCATAAAATAAGAAAAATCGGATCGAAAACGGAAAGATTTCGGTGTTCCTTTCTCAAGCGCGCTGTTAGAGAATAGAACTGTAGAGAAATATCATAAAAGCGGTTCGATGAACCCTCTGTAATTTTGACAATGGGAGAGGGACTTATCTAGATAGTGGCAGTGTGAGGAGACGCTGTGTATGAAAGTTTCACTACGGAAGAGAGAATAGATAAACAATTTATCATACTCTGTGTTGAAAATAGCTTAATGTGTTCACATTTCCATTCATTTTTCTAGAGCCTAAATTCTGATCGCGTTCATGCCTGTCTGCAGATTTTTAAGTTCCTCGAGAGTATAACCATGTCAACTGCATACACGAGAAGTTTTACATTACAGTATATATTCCGCCCAATTGTAAGTCGGGGCTTGATTTATCTAGTATGTTTCCTAACTTCTGGTTGAGAATCCTCTTGTTCATACCGTCGAAAGCTTTGGAATAATTTATAAAGACGGCATACATTGGAGTAGAGGGACGTGCTTCGCTAGTTGTTATTTCTCGAAAGACTTCTTCAACAGCTTGCAGTGTTGATTTACTTGGAGTGAAGCCGTACTGATTTGCTGGAATGTTAACAAGTAGTCTTCGTTCAATGCGACCTAGTAGTACCTACGAGAAGTGTTTAAACATAACGCAACGGCCGCGGTGGCCGAGCGTTCTGCGGGGTGTCAGTCACAGTCTGCACGGCCACTACGGTCGGGGGTTCGAGTGCCCCCTCGGGCATGGATATTTGTGCCGTCCTTAGTGTTAGCTAGAGCATAAGTAGTTTGTAAGTTTAGGGACTGAAGACCCCGTACTTAAGTCCCATAAGCTCTACAAACATTTGAACATTTGGAACATAACGCACTCCTGTTCACATCCAAAGTTTTTTGGTGTGGAAGACAAAATGAGGAATAACAGCGTGCGCCTCACTTTTTTCTGTCACAGACTCGTAAATAGCAATGTATTTGGCTTTTTTGTGCACGGACAGGTCGTTACCAAACTGATTAAAAGGTACACGTGGCACATATTTTTCAGTAATGATTTCTAATTGTGATTAACTGCAAGTGTGTGTAGCAAGTTTATTTTAAATTATTTTCAGTATTTTAAATTTCAACGAATTAATCAATAACACGCTAATTTCTAAGCTCTGTTTCATGCATTGACGACAAGCAATTGCAGAACTAGTACCTGTGTCGCCTATTTGCGTTCTACTTCAAAGTACTTTTGCCTCCTCTTGACCATTTCTAGAACACTTTCTGTTGTTGTACTATACCTTTACTATCGCATTCTTTTCTCTGTCTTCTACTTCAGTTTTCATTTACTCCTCGTAAATAATACAGTTTTTTCTTGACATATAAAATGGATTGTAGTCTTCCACTTGGTCAGTTGCTCAGGAAGTGTGTTTCGTCCCGGTTTGTGATGAATTTTTATTAAATTCATTTATTCAAGATACTTTGGCTTTTCAACGTATTCGGTTACCGCTAGTTTCTACCTCCCCACACAAAAAAGAAAAAAATCACTTCCTAAAATTTCCTTTGTTGTCTTTCCAAGGAAAGTAGAGAGCCTTCGCATGCCATACAGAGGAGAACTTTCCTTAGTGATCATTGGAGGAACGAAATTGTATGGATGTTGTAAGGTTATGAGAGGCGTCGACCATATGTCACATCGTCCAACGTAGCAGCGCTACATTGACACGTCACATTTATGTGTACGAAATCAATAGCGCTTCATAATTAAATTATTCGCTCTCCCATGAACGGATGAAAAGAGACTGATTAAATGAATAAATCCAGTAAAATGCCACGCAGTAGCAGATCCTTTTATTAATACCGATAAATGAAAACTGTTTTAAAAGTGAAACGAGCTGTTTTTACCGTTTTATCAGCAACGCGTGACAAAAAGGGGAAAATGTCATTATTCTGTATTGAACGTTGCTATTTTAACCTAAATTGTAGGTACAAACAACGCAGGCAGGAATTATAGAAAGCGAAACATTTATTTGTCGGAGCGAATATTCGTGATATAATAATCACTTCCGCCTCGATCTGACTATTCATGTGAGATTCTAAGGCAGTACTGATACCATAACACAGTTCTGAAAATGTAGGCTGTGAATAAAATTAGATTAAAATTAAATGCACATAAAGCCAGTTGCTTGTTTAAATTGCTAGTTGAGTATTATCTTCTCAGGAATTAAACTGAAGCCAATTGCTTGAAAAAGGTATGAGTTGCTATGCGGAAAACATATGTGCAGCTTTACTTTTACTTGATGTCAGTTATACCATATATCAAATACAGGTGACATGTGGGGATAATTTGTAGCTACCTGATGAAGCATTTGGCAAGCAGTCAAGAAGGAAAACAAGAACTGAGGAATCAACACAGGAATTACACAACCACGATATTATTGCATTCATTAGCGTGGCCGCTACATCTTCTGCGTTTACCAATACGCAAAAAATGTTTCCTCGCTACAACCTCGGCAAACTCGCTAACTACTTTTCCGCTGTTCATTCAGTGAAACTACGGCATTTCGCATGATGTTACAATTCGTTACTTCCACACTACTCATTCTATTCGTAAGATTTATTCAGACAGTCTACAAAAATACTGGTGAATGTACATTCGAATTATATCATTCCACGACACATGCTTCTAGAGATAATTGCGTGTTCAAATCAAATTTTCGTTAAGCTTATGGGACTTAACTGCGGGTTCATCAGACCCTAAACTTGCAACTTATAAACTAACTTATATACTAAACACAACACAAACATCCAAGCTCGAGGGAGGATTCGAACTCCCCGCTCGGTCACTCCGTCGCGGCGATAATGATGTGATATACAGTGAGATGCTTGAAAAACGGCCCCATGACACATGACAATTTAGTTCATTAATTCTGTACCAGTGGCGGCGCGTCCTGTGTGTACACTGCTTCACTGAACCCCCGGAAAGAAGCTAGTCATGAACAAAAAAGTAAATAAATAAAATAAATAAAAAGTGTTTTTAAACTATCATTCTTCTATATCTACATGGGATACTCTGCAAATCACATTTAAGTGCCTGGCAGAGGGTTCATCGAACCACAATTATACTATTTTATCTCCCATTCCATTCTCGAATAGCGCGCAGGAAGAATGAACACCTGAATCTCTCCGTTCGGGCTCTGATTTCTCGTATTTTATTCTGATGATCATTTCTACCTATGTAAGTGGGAGTCAACAATATATTTTCGCATTCGGAGGAGAATATTGGCGTTTATAGTTTCGTAAGTAACCCACGCCACAGCGATAAGCGCCGTTGTTGTAATGATTCCCATCCCATATCCTGTATCATTTCCGTAACGCTGTCTCCCCTGTATTGCGACAATACGAAACGAGCTGCCCTTCTCTGGACTCTTTCGATGTCCTCCGTCAAACCCACCTGATAAGGATCCCACACTGGCAGCAATACTCCAAAAATGGACGGACAAGCGCAGTGTATGCAGTTTCTTTAGTAGTTCTGTTGCATCTTTTAAGGGTTCTGCCAATAAAACGCTGTCTCTGGTTCGCCTTTCCCACGACATTATCTACGCGTTCTTTCCAATTTAAGTCAGAAGTAATTGTAATTCCTAGGTATTTTGTGGAGTTTACGGCCTCCACATTTGATTGATTTATCATGTATACAAAATTTAACGGATTTCTTTTTGTACTCGTGCGGACGACTTCACACTTCTCGTTATTTAGAGTCAACTGCCAATTTTTACACCATACTGATATCTTATTCAAATCGTTCCGCAGTTGGTTTTGATCTTCAGATGATTTTACTAGACGGTAAATGACGGCGTCATCTGCAAACAACCTATCAGCTCTTTTTATATGCGCATTCAAAGTATTTTCATCGCATGAGAAACGTTTAACGTCGCGGAGACAGCACGTATGCCGAGTCGTAGCGCGGTCGTTTCTCTTTTCACTCGCGTTCCTCTCGCGAGTCTCATTCGTTGCAGCTGACTGAGACGAAGTTTGGTACTGATTTAACGAATTTATTTCGACATATTTTGACTTCCACCTACTTTTTATTCAATGACGACTACTATGAGCTGACAGATTGAGTTGCGAAGGGAAGCCCTTTGCCACCTATCATTGCTAATTTATTCATGGAGGACATTGAACATCGTGCACTGGAGTCAGCGGCGTTGAAATCTGCTTGTTTTGTCAGATATGTAGACGACACGTCTGTTGTTTGGCATCATGGTAGTGAAAACTTGAATTATTTTTTGGAACATCTAAATTCAATCCACTCCAACATCCCTTTCACAATGGAAGTGGAAAAGAATGGTTGCCTTCCCTTCCTTGATGTGGTGGTCTAGAGAAAGGCAGATGGTACGTTGGGACATGCTGTGAGAAGGAAGCCAACGCATACTGATTTGTATTTGCAAGCTGATAGTTGTCACCGCCCAGTTCAACATGAAGGGGTTCTTCGAAACTTAGTGCATAGGTCTCACGTCATTTATGACCCGGAAAGTTTGCCCACTGAGCTGTCCCATCTGGAGGCAACTTTTCGACAGAATGGCTATAGTGGAGAACAGATTAAAATAGCGTTGCGCTATCGACCACATATGCAATGGGCTAGTGATGATAGCACAGAGTCGGCACCCACGTCAGTGGCCTTTTCCTAGTATTAGCTAGTTGATAAGTAGTTTGTAAGTTTAGGGACTGATGACCCCGTAGTTAAGTCCCATATGTTCTACAAATATTTGACTAGACAAAATTTCTAGTTGCTGCGAAGAATGGCAGATAGCTCTCAATGTAGAAAAATGTAAGGTGATGAGCATGAGTAGGAAACACAATCCCACAATGTTCGAATACAGCATTAGTAGTGAGCTTCTTGATGCTGTCGCGTCGTTCAAATATATAGGCGTAACATTGCAGAGCGATATGAAATGGAACGAACATGTAAGGACAGTTGTGAGTAAGGCGGACAACCGACTTCGGTTTATTGGGAGAATTTTGGGATGATGTACTTCATCTGTAAAGGAGACCGCGTATAAAACGCTTGTACGACCACGTCTTGAGTATTGTTCAAGTGTTTGGGACCCGCAGCAGATCAATTTAAAGTAAGACATAGAAGCAGTTCAGAGGCGAGCAGCTAGGTTTGTTACTGGTAGGTTCGACCAATGCGCGAGTGTCACGGAAATGCTCCGGCAACTCAATTGGGGATCGCTGGCGGAAAGACGACGTTCTTTTCGTGAATTTCTTTTGAGGATATTTAGAGGACCGGAATTTGAAGCTGAGTGTAGTATGATCTTGCTGCCGCCTACTTACATTTCGCGTAGTGATCACAAAGACAAGATCAGAGAAATTAGGGCTCGTACGGAGGCATATAGGCATTATTTTTTCCTCGTTCTATTTGGGAGTGGAATAGGAAAGGAAATGCCTAGTAGTGGTACAGTATACCCTCCGCCACGCACCTTACGATGGATTGCGGAGTATGTATGTAGATGTAGTCGTAGATACGTTGGCAGCACTTCCAACAAGATTGGCCGCATATTGCGTAAAAGCAATGTAAAATGTGTGTTTCGTCCACCACCATCTAAAATAAAGACACTGTTGGGATCCGTTAAGGATGACCTCGGTTTGCGCAAGACGGGTGTCTACCGTATCCCATGTAGCTGTGGCATGTCATATGTTGGTCAAACGATTAGGACTGTTGAGGACCGTTGTATTGAGCATAAACGTCACACACGTTTACAACAGCCAAACAAATCTGTGGCCGAATACTGTCTTGACACAGGTCACCCTATGGAATATGACAAAACGGAAATTCTGGCATGCTCTTCTAGCTACTGGGGCTGTGTTATCAAGGAAGCGATAGAAATAAAACTAGCTGACAACCTAGCTGACAAATTTCGCTTGGGATCCTGCTCTCTCAATTGTAAAAAAACAGAGGGGCAAAACTAATTCGACCACATCCGTCAAGAATAATGTTGATTATCGATATCCTGATCGTTTTCATCTTTGGTTGTGTCGGTGCTGTGTGCTTGCTTGCTCGGTGTGTGTTGTCTTTCCTGTTTACTCATTGGAAACCGAGGTTTTAAAGATCGTTGCACATTGCTTCATCACTGCAGTTTTGCCTTGAAAATGGCAGGGTGGTCTCCTGCCGAAATATCGGCCGTCGTCTATTTTGATACCTGGCTGCATACCCGTAAGTTTTTCGAAGTTGTTACTCGCCAGGAGAAATTGAGGAATCTCAAATATATAACTGTTTGAAAAGATGTGGGGGAGAGCAGCCTTTGCTCATGCGTAAGGTTAGGAGGGGTTCTGCTTACATTGTCTCATGACCTGAAGGTAGTTTGTCTTTTCATCATAACAAATTCATTTTGTTACAGACACCTAACTCTATAATCAGTTACTTACTGTGTTTTAGTGTTACTGTTCTTGGTGTTTAGTATCTAAGAAAAGTGAACAACATTCAGTACCTTTTAGAAAGAAATTACTCAGCTATAATCCTGGAGCAAAAGTGTGAAATTAAGAAGCTTGGTTAGGCCGACAACTCAGTTCGAGTTGAAGCAAGTGCAAAGAAGCCAAGGTAAGACATTCTGCAGATTTTTTTTAACGAAAATATATCTATAAGGGGGAAGGGGGGGAGGCAAACAGGGCGCTATTTCCCAGCGCCTCTGGCAGGTGCGCTAGATTTTTCAAGATCCGGCACTCAAGAAATGAACTCTCAGTCATCTGAAGCACGAGCCGCCACTGGTCTGCACAACCAGCTCAGTTCACAACTCATTCCGCAAAGAGTTTCAAACGACACTGAGGGTATAATTGAAGTCTTTATTCAAAATGAATCAGGTCTTAGCACAACTATCGCACTGTTTAACGATCCGAAGAATTCATTGTTCGCATTCCCGTGGCTGTGACAATAGTCCTGGACACGTTTGGAAGCGCGTTATCATGGAGCAGAATAACTTCCTCCGTGACAGTTCTACTAAAGGAACTGCCTACACTACACTTGCACGTCCTATTTTGGAGTATTGCTGTATCCCCGCCAAGTGGGACTTATGGGAGATATGGAGAAAGTTCAGAGAAGGGCAGCTCGTTTAATATCACCGCCATAGAGGGGGGAGAGTGTAACGGAAATGATGCACGAACTGGGGCGGAAATGATTAAAAGAAAGGTGTTATTCATTGCGGTGAGATTTATCTGCGAAATTTCTGTCACCAGCTTCCTCTTCCGTATTCTAACATATTTGGTTAGCACATGAGAAATCAGATTCGGAAAAAAAGATACAGGTGTATCTATTTCCAGCACGCTATTGGAGAATGGCAGGGTAGAGGAATATCATAAAAGCGGTTCGATGAATCCTCCGCTATGTACTTGTGAGTAGCGGAGTTTTTATGCAGATGTAGAGCAGCCCAGACCGTTTGCTGTTGTTGGACTTGCGCAGGCTACGGAGTGTCTCACTGTGAATGGTTTTTCCGCGATGAGAAACTAGATGATTATCGGACATCGGTCGTCGAAAAAAGACAGTGAGCATCACCTCGCCTGCTGGGGGAACAGCCTTCAATTTTTTAGGGGGAGGTGACGACGCATGCTTTATGTCCCTAGCTGTCGCACTATGTTATCCCAAAGCAATATATTCAAATTGCTGGCAGTACATAACTGCCGATATGTAAATCCTGGACGCATACATAAGGAAATGGTTCCTCCGCCTAAACCTTCAAAAAATATTACTTCAGCATTTCACCCACGAAATAGGCACTCTAACTATAAACCAGAAATCATACTCAGAAGACAAGGCTTGCAGTATTGCAGCACACCGAAGTACCTCGGAATAATACTCGACAGGTCGCAAACGCTACGACGTCTCTCCATCGTGGTCGCTAAAGTTCCGTAATAACATTATTCAGAAGTTTGCTGATACCTCCTGGGGCTGCAGTGCTCAAACCATACGCTCAACTGCTTTGGCACTGTCATATTCTGTCGCTGAATACTGTTGTCCAACTTAGATGAACAGTGTCCACTCTAGGAAAATAGATGTTCAACTCAACCAGGCAATGTGACTTATCACAGGTTGCATACAAAGCACTCAAATTGCATGGCTACCAGTTTTAAGTAACATCTAACCTCTAGCTCTACGAAGATCAGATGCTCTCCTGAAGATCTGGAGGAACGTTCAGAAGAACCCCAGCTACCAGTACACAGCAATACATTAATAGCAGAACATCAGCGACTGAAGTAAAGAAAACCACCTTGGCGAACTGAACAACATCTTGAAGTCTCGAACTTTGACAACAACGAAGCATGCAAAACCCAGTGGGAAGAATCGTCAGTGTTCAACGGTCATCTGGTTACAAACCCTTCCATGCGAGTTCCAGGTTTCACACTCACAGACGCCGAACAGGACAAGGGAACTGCGGATATCTACAGCACGAATGGGCCTGGGCAGCTTCTCCCGACTCTGACGGTGGAGCTGCCCTGCAAACAATAAAACAGATCGTTGGTGAAACGAGCCTTCGGGGATCAATAAATGACGTTCAGCATCCATCACCTGAAGTGCTCAACTGGATCAATGGACGGGACCTAGAAATCTAAGAACTTGTGTAATGTGTACAACATTTTGTATAACACTGTGTACATCTGACCCTGTAACTATATTTGGCTTGTCAGATCTTCCAATGTATACACTTAAAATTATGTATTTGACTCAATCTATGTTTCATCATACGATAAATAAAAATAATAATATTCAAATTTCAACCATTTTGGTTGTTAAGACGTTACTTACCTTTTCATTGGGACACCCCTTGTAACTTGTAAATTATATTGAGGTTTGATTCCATTTTTTGGAACGGTGTGCTCAGCGACCACAAAACAATGGATATAATAAATATAGTATGCAGCACTGGTCGTTTTGTATTAATGTTTTTGCAGATCTATTTCGATCACATAATGATCATCCTCAATGCACCAGTAGTAATATCAGCTATGCATAATTATATGCCATATTAAATGAATGTAACTGATTTTTTTGAACGCATCAATGTAGTGTCCATTTCATGGTTGGACAGTACATTGATACGTTCAAAAAATCTGTTACATTCAGCTAATACGACATATGAGTATGCATAGCTGATATTACGATGACTGGTGCATTGAGGATGATCATTATGTGATCCAAATCGATCTGAAAAACATTAATAAAAACGACCAATGCTACATATTATATTTATTATATTCATTGTAAATTATATTATTGTAGCGCATATTATTCAGGATATACTACGTTACAAGATGTGAGCTAACGAAAACGAAATAACGGGACAGAGAGTGGGACAAAAGGCTGGGCGCTGGATAGAAAGATAGGGCCTAACATAATAAAGGCCTAATTACACACTCGCACAACGGAGGCAACTATGTCTACTATTCTATGAAATTCGATGTTGTTGCGTGCCAGTCACGGTCTGCACGGCCGCTGCGGTCGGGGCTTCGAATTCCCCCTCGGGCATGGATGTTTGTGCCTTCTTTATTATAAACTAGTTCATAAGTAGTTTGTAATTTTAGGGACTGATGACCCCGTAAATAAGTCCCATAAGCTCTACAAAAATTTGAAATTTTTTTTTCGATGTTGCGTAATTACGAGAGTGGAACGTAATAGTGCCAACACTGCTGTGGAGACACTATGTAATGAAATCTACTATTGTCACTGATAGAATACGTTGTTGACATACCTACCTTACCTCCGAGCAAATGGACTCGCCCGTCCCATGTCACCGGCGTGCGCATAATCGAGGGAAACAGTCACTTGTGAGTGAACGGTCAAACGTAACGGTATCATTATGTTTTCCAAACAGGAACAACGGAGTTGAATCAAGATTGAATTTTCAGAGGTCGAACAGCACGACAGTGTCATCAAGGTCTTCAAAGAGGCGTGCGGGGAATGGGCATTGACGTACAGAACAGTGGCAAGTTGGGTAAAACCTTCAACGAAGGTTGGCAAACTGTGGCAGACATGCATCGGGCAGGTCGTCCTAGTGTTTTTGAAGCACCACCTGCAATCAGCTTTGCGAAAGAAGCGGCAACATTTTCTGTGCAACCCACTCATCGTTTCACACAATGCGCGGGAGCATACAGCGCAAACTGTGGTTGCCCTGTTCGGTCGATGGGACTGGGAAGTACACTACCATACACCATGCTGCCCGGAATTAACTGCTTGTGACTTTGACTTAATTCCCAACTATTCCATAGATTCGATAGGCAGTGGACCGCTCCATTCGTACCATCAACGTAACAGGCACCGCTAACGGTATACTACGCCTTCCACATAGCTGGAAACTGGTTCTACACAACGCTGGTGACTACTTTGAAGGACAGTAACTGGTGCAAACAAGTAACACTTTTTTATCGGTTGTGAATAACTAGTTGCCACTATTCAAGTTCCAATCCTCGTATTAGTGCACTCATGCGAGGACTGAGTTTGTTTGATTGACTTCTCCCACTGGGAAACTTGCAGTAAGACATTATGCACTTTTTTTCCGACTATTTTAATTCACGTTAATTGTGCATCGTTGACAAAGTAAGAATGATCTTAGGATTCTACTAAACTGTGAAGATGATGGAATATTTTTTTTTAAATTTATGTGTCACCCTAATAATTAGCTACGTAAACTACAGAAAGAACAACGTGAATAGCATATATACAAGGACAGAAAGGTGTACTCTAATAAAAATACCGTAGGAATTTTACGCCAGACCATTTTGTAAATTGAACGGTTCGTGACTCACAAGGGGGTCCAACAGAAGTGTAAATAACGGATTTGATGGGTCTCGGATATGTTGGACAGGGACATACTCTGAGTATGAGGCTTTCCGCCTTTTTAGGGACGGACCTTGGTTTTCGAGAAAATTGACGTTGAATTTCATTGCTCGTTGTATAACGCGTAACGTTGGTCAGGTTCCAACCAAGTTTTGGAAGATGTTATCCTTACCGAAATAAAACAGCATTAAATTTTGCGTGGAATGACCTATTCAAATGTCAAAATCCGTAGAGCCATTTCACTGCAATTAGTTTTCAAAGACAGTTATTTTTACCAAAGTGGCAAAAAAGTCAGGTCCAAACACTGTAACTCCAAAACGGCTACTCGAAATAAAAAACGTCAAGTTATGAAAATTATGAAGCAGTAAATTTCATGTTATAAAAGTACCTAGTTTGTTAAGTTTTGGCAATATGAATATTGGTACACTTGAAACCCAAAGTAATTGGGTTTCCTTGTTTTTTATTTTCATTTTAGTCATATTGTATGAAATGAAATTTCTTGTGAGGAAACGGCGCTCTAACGACGAATATATTTTCTGTGTATATGCTTTTAATTCTTTTCATTCACGTGTATGCTTATCTATGCCCTAAATGGTGACAACCGAATGCTAAAAGGAAATGTATTTACATTTGAGTGATATAAACATTTATTAAGATGAAAAGGAAATTACTTTGAACGTTTAATATTGAATAAATCTAAAAAACTTGGTACTTTTCTAACATGAAGTATCATGCTTTATAATTTTCATAACTTGACATTTTTTATTTCGAGCAGCCATTTTGAGTTACAGACTTTGGAGCCGACTTTTTAGCCAAGTTCCTAAAATTAACTGAAAGTTGAAAACTGATTGCGGTGAAACGGCTCTACGGATTCTGACATCCGAACAGGTCATTTCACCCAAAATTTAATGCTGTTTTATTTTGGTAAGAATAACATCTTCAGAAGGATGCGTAGTTCCCGCGTAATAGACGGAAATCTGTACAAGTACCAAAATTTCGCAGATTTTTAGCCACAGAAAATTGTTTCGAGCGCTTTGAAGGACGAAAACTTGGATTCTACATACTGACAACCATATACACAAGCTAAAAAATAAAATGTCCTTCCTCATTCATTTGCAAGCAAAAGGCCGTTTTAATGACACCGTTTCTAGATAATGCAGTCCGCTCTAGAATGTTTTTACAATAATAATAATAATAATAATAATAATAATAATAATAATAATAATAATAATAAAAGTAGGGTTCTGTTTCCGAAAGGAAACAAAAATGCTTCCAAAATATATGTAAGGGCGGGTTGTTTAGAATATTCCAGAGAGAAAACGCGCCAGCTCCCCCCCCCCCCCCCCCCCCACACACACACACTCCCCAACGGCCGCTCGCTCGCTCTATCTGAAGGCACTACGCGCTTGCACGCTTCACTTTAACAATAGGTTAGTAATCGTAGAAAACAATGCAGCAGATACAAATATTGTATTCAATATTAAGCTCCATGAAGCACGTCGCTGTATAATGTTCATTAGGTCCACTAGATTTTTTCTTAGAAAAATGTTTAACAGAACAGATCATGTACAGATAACCTATTTATTTTACAACAACTAATGGAGAAGTTTATAGCAGTAGGACAGGAGCTACACATTGCCTTTGTAGATTTAGCAAAAGCTTACGATACAGTCCCTAGATCTAAGCTGTGAGAAGCTGTGAATGGTGTAGATATGGATGATCACATTTTACAAATTATTATTGAAATGTACAGAAATACTGTGGTACAGATTAATCGAGGTTAAAAGTTATCAGAACTTATCAATGTCACTAAAGGTTTGAGACAAGGTTGCAGTAGTCACCCATATTATTCAATTTATATGTAGAAGTGGCTCTCCGAAATTGGAAGAACAGCTGCAGAGGAATGGGAATCACTGTCAACAATGTACAGGTATTTTCATTAAGTTTTGTTGACGATCAAGCCATTATAGCACAAGATGATTATGACCTTGAGTTCGTGATACGACGATTACATCACGAATACAACAACTGAGGGCTACAAATGAGTCTAACAAAAACAGAGTATCTGGTAGTGAATAGTGCTGCTAAATTTGAAGTAAACATCAATGACGAAGCAGTTATGAGACAGGTGGAGAAATTTAAATATATCGTGGTACATATTGATTAAAATGGATTGGGCCACACAGAAGTAAAATACAGAATAAAGCAAAGCAGAAAGGTGTTAGGGTGTTTGAATTCTTTTTGGTGGGATAAGAATATTTCGAACAGTAATAAGAAAAGAGTAGGTAAGATAATGGTTGAATCAGTGCTATGCTATGGATCAGAACTATGGATATTAAATGAGGATCTCAAAAGAAGACTAATAGCTGTGGAAATGGACTATTTGCAGAGGAGTGCCAGAATATCAAGAATCGAAAGAAAAACTAATGATGAAGTAAGAGCTAGAATGAAGACAAATGACACAGTTGTAGACAGAAAATCACTGAAATGGTACGGACATATGATGGGAGTGCCAGATCATCGGTGGCCTAAGAACATTTATGAATGGAAACCACCCGGCAGACGAAAGCGCGGAAGACCACGACGTTCTTGAACAGACCAGATAAATGGAGTGATGGAACATCGCGGCGTCGACAAGAAAAAAACGCTGGATAAAGATGCTTGGCGGAGGATAACAGGAATACGGCAAGATATTGTTATTAATTAATCTTTGTAGTAATTAATCCTGTAATAATAATAATAATAATAAAAATGTTTATTTCTGCTCCAGAAGATCGTAGAGCAACGTTATTTCCTTTATAATCTGTGAAAAAATGTCAGCAACATTTTTCTTTAACAGTTCCTTTCATAACAGAAAAGCAGAAAAATTCTTCCCTCCACCCTCCAATGTTTCTCTGAGATTTACATTTTGCTTATACAATCACCTATCACTCACCTGGACATTTCTAATACTTGTAACCTTAAGCGATGTAAGATGTACTCTTTATGACCCTTTTTGTATTTTATATTATGCACTTTCTGTGCTATTGATACTTAGTCATAACAAATCCACTTTTTTCTACAATTATCTATCTGTTAATACTGTCTCATACAATCACACCGTTTTAATATTTTAATATAATTGTGGCCTAAAATGCATTCATTTAAAACCCATTTGTTTTATAGTACACTTGTTCTATAGTATCGATTTATAGTAATGATAAATTCACAGATTCACATATCTTTGTATATGTAACCTCAATGTTACGTGTGGACTATCTGTTCATTTCTAAGTTAACTGACGATGGCCTAAGACGCCGCGAGCTGCTCATCACATACAAATAAAAAACACTGTAGAACAAAAATATTAAGTATTTAACTTTTTAGTTTTATCATTATCTTACAAAAAAATAAATAAATGTGACATTTTTATTTAACTTTATTAAAACAGTGTTATTTGTGTGAACGGAACAACTTTGAAAATACAGTAAGTTTCTCAGTGAAAAATTTCTTAAAGTATAGTTTAATAGGTAGAACCTAAAGATGATCTCTGACTTTCCAAATTAATGATACATCTGTGGGTAGTAATGAAGTGTTGGCTTCCCATATAATTGAAAAATAGGAAGTGTTATCTGTGAAATAATAATCGGTGATCTTTTAATTACGAAATATTGTCAACTCAGCGAAAATGAATCGCCGAGCTAAGATCACCTTTCGAGACTGATATATTGTGATTACAACATTTGAGTTTTAGACTGCCACTGTGAAACTGTATTCGTGCAGTTCATGCAAAACTACGTATTTAACTTCATTTATAAAAGGCGATTAAATACTTCCAGGCTTCGCGGTTTGAGACGATATATATGATGAACAAGCTCTGATGTTTGTGAAAGTCTGTACATAGACCTTTCACTGAGATAACACTTCAGATAATGCTCACTGAAAACACTTCACCTGCATCATGTTTCAGGAGAAACAGCAAATCTCTTAGAAGCTGGTAATAAAGACGAATTGCAATACAAAGCTATATAAAGTGTTTCCAGTTTTTATTGGGTACAGAGAACAGCTCTTAGTATGTAACCCAAACAAACGTAAAGCAAATACAAATTTATATATTTTCATTGATTCTTTCGTCGCTTCTTGGTAGATCATAATATTGAATTTTATTTCAATAACCGGTTTTCGACTTACTTTAAAAGTCTGAAGCCTCACCTTGTAAGCCGTAAACCGGTTAACTAAGTTTAAACGAACTTGTAGAACACACACAAAATTGTACTTATTACGTAAGTATGATGTTGTTCTACCAAGAACCAACGGAAAAATCAGTGAAAATATCTTCAATTACATTTACAGTTTGTATGCATATATTAACAGCCGTATCTCTGCCCTCAATAAAAGCTGTACACGTTGTATGGAATTTTTATTACAATTTGTCTATAGTATCACCTCCTACGTCTGCGCATACGCTAAGCACTTCCATACGCGTGAGAATAAGATCCATCCTATTCTGTCTACAAGCGATCCGTATGCGTGCATCTTGTGTAAATGGGCGCGTCTACACGGTACACGGGCGGCGTGTCCGGTGCATCATGGGTAATCTTTTGAGCAGTGGCGGATACAGAATTTTTTTCTGCAGGGGGGAGGGGACAAAAGCCTGGGGAGGGTCAACGTGTCCTTAAGGGCTTTGTGAGACTAATTTTAAAACACACATATGAAATAAATGTTATTACAGTTATTGTCTCATATAACTATTATAGGAAACAAACAAAATATATTCCAAAGCCACAGTCGCTTCTTGGGAAAAAAATAAATTAATTAATTAATTTACTTCCATCCAACTACCAATGCACTATTAATTTCTGTGCACTATGGCGTCGTTTTCAAATGACTCTGATCACAAAAATATTACAATGATTCAATCACATTAAACAGTGTAAATTTTCTAAATTTACCACACACCAAAAAAAAAAAAAAAAAAAAAAAAAATAACAACAGAGAATTTAGAGCGTGAATGCCCTGTGGGAACACTTGTTTCATCCTTCATCATCATAAAGGATGAAACACTTGTCAACAGCTGAACACTGGGCATTCAGATTTTGAATTTAATTCAATATGTAACTGATTTTGAGCTCCCCCAGGTGGGTATATGCGAATCCCTATAAAGCCATGCCAAATTGGCATAGGCTTATCTACATATTTACAACTTTGGAATAATTGGACTATAAAACTGAATAAGACTGACCACTTGAAAATTCAAACAATTTTACAATATGGTCGTTAAATGTTTTGTACATATTAAATGAGCCAAATGATTTAATGGTGACTTGTTCGAAAACGTAGGACATATTGTAATAAATAAATAAATAAATAAAAAAGTTCAAATGTTTGTAATCCGAAGGAACCAAACTGCTAAGGTCATCGGTCCCTAGTCATACAATCTACTTTAACTTATTCTAAGGACAACACACACACCCATGCCCAAGGGAGGACTCAAACCTCTGTTGGAAGTGATAGCGTACTCCAAGACGCTGCGCTCCAGATCACACGTCGATTCTCGTGCGGCGCACATGGTTTAATAAATTATTAAACTTTTCACTATTTAATGTGGTTGAATCGTTGTAATATTTCTTTTTTTGATCATAGGAACTTGAAAATGACGACACAGTGCGTCGATGGAAGTATATTAATTTGACAAGTGAAGACGATTTTACCTGGTGATGCCAGCAGCACAAAACATCTGCACTACTTGAAGGACATCCATTTATTTCGGATTGCTGCCAACGTTACGCTGCCTCTAGACGCGAAATATTACTGCACACACTATTACGGGTAACGTTTCCACCCCCGGGGAACTCACGGTTTTTTTGTGAATATGTGCGTGGCGAGCAAGAGGCACCGAGCTAAAGCAGTCTTCCTTCCTTCTTTACTTCCCGGACTGCATTTCCTTTCCCCCCTCCCCTTCTTTCCTATCCTCACTCCTTCCCCTCCCCACCTGGGGACTGATAACCTCCCCCTATTCCAAACAAACAACCCAACCCAACCCGTAACGATTCCAAACTGCGACGCTGCCTTCTGCTCGCTGACGGGCTTAAGACGCCATTGTTGCTGCAGGAAGCAGCACACTGAACGTGAAACTCAACGTTCCCTGTAAGACTTGCAGCAGCTTCCCTGGCCAGCACAGTGTCCGGACTTCGCTTCAGTCCAGCACGTGTGAGATACGATGGGCGATAACTGACACGTGCCACTCGTAAACCCACAGCTCTTTCGGAACCAAGTGAACAGGTCCAAAAAAAAAAAAAAAAAAAAAAAAAACCTATCGAATTTGTAAATCTATCACTTTTTTTATAATTTAACCAATTATACTACGAAAACAATTGCACAAGAAATAATATGAGTAAGCTCGCATTACTTTAAAAGTGTTAGAGGAGCAACGTGGTGGAAATGGAGTGTATATAATCAGCTCGTAAAATAATTAAGCAGCTTCTATTTTACTAGCCAAAGAGAAAGGTCTTTACAGTTTAATTAACACGAGACTCTGTGTGTAAAAACTGAACTAAAGTAACACTATCGTTGCTCATAAGATTCCACTCGGTGGCGCCGCTGACCTGCTAAGCAGCGGGTCGCGGCGTATAGACAATCGGCTCATAACTAAAGCATAGCAGTAACAATAGCGGCAGCATTAAAACTGGTCGCGGTGGCATTAAAACCGCTCACAGTCACTGCAGTAACGGTCTCAATGGCGGCATAACGTCGGCGGCCCACTGTCACGTTCACTTGTGCTTGACAAATTAAAGTTACCTGGTGATTTATTACATATATGCTATTTCAAATTTCCGATGGTAGCCTCAATGCGCTCGGTCGCTCCGCCGCAGCTTAGTGCAAGTTAGTTTAAGTTGTTTGTAACTCTAGGGACTGACAACCATGGCAGTTTGGTCCAATAGGTTTACAAACATTTGAATATTTGCTCCTATTGACCGAGGAAGGAATGAGCATTTCCTCATAGTCTCATGGATTCTGAAGGCCGCAGAAGTAATTGGGAATAGTATCGATTATTATAAGAAAAGTTATTCGGGATATCGCGCTCAGAGAATTTCAAGTATCGATAGTACTTCATGCGTTTCGGGTATAACAGCGATTGTCTAAATATACGGGAGAAACAGGCGGAGAATAAGGGAATATTACAATACGGAAGAACCCGATATAATACGGAAGAACCCGTATAATACGTTAGATCTGGGCAGCCTATTCCCAGGAAGGTATATTACACGACAGTTTATTTCATATTCTCTTGTAACCTGCAGATACTTACTGCAGAATGTCATTTTAAAAACAAAAACCGCTGGTAAACATATGCAGATCTGACATTTTGCAGGAAGCCGTCACTTTTCTACGCAGGAACGTTTTCTTCACTACGGTTCCATTGAAATCAGTGAATTTCGAATAAAATATCTACATTATTTAACGTACGGTACCAAATAAGCCGTCACTGGTGTACGAAGACGGGAAACATTACTGACGTGACAATAAAATGTCAAAAGCAATCAAATTGTCTCTCATCACAGAAGAAAGCAATTTTACAATTGTAGCAAAAACTGCGCTACAAACGGCAAGAATCTTCAACATGTTCGGTTTTTAAGTAGAGTAATTACAGTTATAAAAACATTCATGTGTATAAAAGTCGAGTGAAGTAGAAACACGTGGCATTCATGAAGCTCCACCCCGAACTGTTAACGTGAAAGTCTGTGCTTTTCATTATATGAACAGAACATAACAAAAATGTTTTTTTCTTATTTTCGAGTTTCTCCTGTGCGTATGTTCATACTGTCTGCATATTTACGCATATTCGTAAGTATTTATTCATGTATAAGTAAGATTCGGGCGTTTTTACAATTATTTCATGGTTACTCGTGCGCATTATATTTCACTATTTGTTGGAACACAAAAATTACAGAATCGGTTAAATTGTACGATGCTTCTCGCCGGGCTGCGGGTTGTGTTGGCACCAATGTTAATGACGGCAACTCAGATGACTAATAAATGTTTTTTCGTGACAACTTCAATTACAACAAAAATTATTTTTTTCTGAACGGTCAAGGTATTAATTTTGCTGCGAGTGAAACGAGTAGCAATAACAATTACTCATTAGCTCGTGAAAAATATTAACGCAATTCTACACTTCATTGTTCATCTGTTGCCTACATAAGCACTGGAGCCCGGCGAGAAGCGTCGTAAAATTTTACCACAGAATCTATTTCGTTAATTACGCAGGAAAATAATTAAAAACAAACATTATTCTCAATGGTGGCTTACCCATCGCTAGGAGCGCTAGTGTCGCATCAACTGTCAGTTCGTTACAAGGAGGTTAGAATCTCTGGAGATGCCCTAACACTGAAAAAGTGAAGCCTGCAAAATGCGCATTCCGGCATTTTTTTGGGTAATTTGGAAGGACCGTTGTATATTGCTTCGGGCGGCCTGCTATCGATAATGACGGACTATCGATAGTTGCGTAGGGTCAATTTGTATCGAACATGCGAGCATCAGAACGCTATCGTAGTTTGTTTACTCGCAAGCATATGCCAAATCAGTTGCCTTTATGATATAGGAGAAAATTGTCTAGCCTGGACCACGATAATACCTTTCTAAACCGGAGATTCACGTACTAAAAATTTTAAAAATTTGAAAAATATTTGTTTAACCTAAACCTAACTTTCTTAACGCTACGCTACAGATCAGTTTTTTAAGTGAAATAGCGTAGACTACGATAATACCTTTATGAACCGAAGATTTCATACAGATCATAAAATAAATAAAACATGCTATACCTGCTCTATGGTTGACAGGTTCTTGTATGTATCCTTGTCCGCTAAGTAAAAATAATAGCCCTCTTAAAAGGGAGATTTTGAATCACTTGATCACTGTTTCGTACAGATCATGAAATAAATAAAACATGCTATACCTGCTCTATGCTTGACAGGTTCTTGTATGAACCCAACAGCATTAATTATTTAATTTGTTTATATACGCCGAAATGAATATCTGTTTTCATTTGTCCACCAACATTTGTTTCTTACGACACAGCGACGTTTGTGTGTCCGATATACGACACTGCGATACTCGCGTCTTCGATACATTTCGACAGTAGACCGTCCGAAGCGATATACAACGGTCCTTCTAAATTACCTTTTTTTGTGCCCACAACATTGGTCGTACTGTGTAGTAAAGTAGTTTTAGCCATTGAAATGTATGTCGTATCTAAGAAAGTACTCCGATATGACTACCAGTTTAGTGGCTTTACGTAAAGAGGACAACATTCACACAGTATTTTAAGCGAGAAATCCTTGTTTTGGGCACAAAAGCACGGCCATAGTGGCATCAACCAGTGCCTCTTCTCAGCATAGATAACGCCACCTCCCTAGATTCTAACTTCCTTGGTTAGTTACAACTTTCACAGCAGTGAAGCTCGTGACTGTATATGTTGACTGTGCAGCGAGCGATTACATGTAACCACATATAACTTGCCGCATCGACGTGAAATGTTATCTATTATTTAAATTAGAGCTACACGTGTCATTTTACTGCAACGTATAAGCAGAGGTAGAGCTTTGTCTGTGCACGAAAGAAGGCGGTTTCTACTGTTTGTTCAAGCGGCACTTTTCGTCTGTCGATGCGCACGCAAGACGTGTAGTTTTATTTTGAAACAGCAGAGTGCGCTCAGTACAACCAACATGCAAAACTCTTTAATTAACAAGTCGTGTGGCACTTACCTGACGACTGGACTTGACATGCTGGCAGCTTCTCTTCGAAGTGTTGGTTACATCTCTGCGAACAGTTTTCTCCAACGAGTGCAGTGCCAGAACGTAACAGGCGACGAAAGAAATGTTCACGCGAGTTTACAGATTACTTTTCGGCACCACATCGCGTACTCCCGTGTATAACACGGTTTAAGTTTCATAAAAAGCACAAATAAAACATCATAGCATGCTACGTTTTAGTAATCCCAAAATATGTACATACAAACCGCAGACCTCAGTCAAATAACTATGACTTAATCAGAGATGTTATCACACACTCCCGCAATTAGGTTGGGAGCACAGACATATATTACTATACTGGCAATGCCGTATACTGTATCATTGGTGTCAGTGAAGTCTCGCCGCCATATTTCTACACTATAAACGTGTATGCAGTCGTGTGTGTTATTGCAGAAAACAGTCGTAAAAATACGGATGACTGACTTAACTACGCTGTCTTTAGAGTTTTGACATACGGGTAATTCGTGTCTTGTATATGGCTACAATTTTCTTAGATGGAGCAACCTTTGACACATACAGTAATGAGTTAACGTTGATTTGCTGTTATTGTTAATCTGTTAACAATTTCATTCAACTTAGGATTTTCTTTCAGTAGTATGGTGATTATAAAAACTTTGGTTATCGTGGATAACACGTATCATTATACTTTTGAGAGTTCTTACGAAATCTACAGTCTGCTATGATACATACTGTACACTGAGTCATGTCGCGTTTCCTGTTATTATTAATATGTTACCAGTTTCGATCAACTTCGGCTTTTCTTTTAATCGTATGACCGTTATAATTGTGCTGTTTGTCGTGGATAACACATGTCTTTATTCTTCTGAGTGTTTTTCAGACAACTGCAGTCTGCTTTAACGGTACGTAACGTACCTACCATCCCAGCGGTCTCGTATGACTAAGTTGGCAACAACAATAAAACGTTAAAAAACCCTCTCTAAGATGTTGATATTCTTCGAAATTAGGGTTTCATACAGATGATGAAGTAAATAAATAATGCTGTTCCTGCTTTCTCGTTCCTTCTAAAACGAAGATTTCATGACAAAACATTTTCGTTGTTACGCGATTGGCTAAGGGCAATGTCACATGATTGACAACATAATCACGCGAGGCCACCGGGACGGGAAGTAAAATTTAACCTACGTAACACATTCTTCTCGTAACGTACGTGTTCAATTGAACTATTGCGGCATCATTAGCTCAAATGCAAATCACGTTCAAACCAACTAGTAAAGCTTATAACGTCATATCGTGTCAGAAGATCATAGCAGTATGTTACGGAAACTTTTTGACGTGAGGTAAAGCAAAATGGCGGTGTCAGGCTTCAGTCACAGGGGTAAGTTTGCCAGTCTAGTAATGTATGTCTGTGGATGGGAGACACACAGACCACACGCAAAGAGTGTAAATATCTTAGAGTGACCACGCGTCCACCAGGTTTGTGGCAAAATCGAACACCGTGTTATTTTTGGGCAAAAGCTATTGATATTATAATTATTAAAAGATATAATAATGTAGAATTAAATTATCGTACACATCATGAAGATCGCGTTCCGGGCGCTAGGCGCAGTGTATAACTCTTTTTTTTTTTTTTTTTTTTTTTTTTTTTTAAGATTTGCAGCAAATAAGGCCCATCAGTTTCCACTCTTACAATTCCTAGAGTGGTTACTCTCAGAGATTTGATACCGTAAAATGGGGGCGTAATTCACATTAGATGCTGCAATGAGCGCTGTAACTCGTGTTTTGGCCCCGCTCTATGAAAATTAAGCCCGTGAGCTTGTGACAGAATGTGTTGCGTTCTTAGCTTCGAATACGATTTACGTATAGAAAAACTCATAGATGGAAGTAAACAAATAGGTCAACTCTTGTTTAAACCTTTCAGTCCTACATTATGAAATCAACTTTGAAAAAATTAAAATTCAGTGATTTCTGTATTAATACAGTTCAGTAAACATCAACAAATGTGTTTTAAGATTTTTGATCGAACTATTGATTTTTTTATGTCATGTATTTCATGCACAACACAGACGTTTGTAACGAGGTATTTTATGAGCTGGACCTTATTTTGTTGATAGTTAACACTGGCAGATCAATAATGCTAGCTTAATCTTATAATCTTGGCCACAGCACCAAAGACAATACAATTCACTGCTGGAATAAAACAGAAGTAACGAAACTCACACTCACCCTCTCAGCCACGAACAGACGGCAACGCTACACAACCTCCAAGATGGACAGATTAATGCCTCAGCAGTGCCTACATGCCATACCAAGCAGCAAAATGTACTAGAAGCATGTTGTTCATCAACAAAAATGCAACTTTAAGGACTGTTGCACAAAATACAGTATAAATCAACTTTTAATACTTTTTTGTCCAGAGGATAGCACTGGATGACCGAATATTAGAAATTGGAAATGGAGTACTAAAAGAGGAGAATTTTCTTCATTTAAAGATACTGCTAATATCAGATTTTGGGTTGAAAATGGGGATAATATTTCTAGAATCTTAAGTAAGCGTCAAGGTATTACACTGATATGAACGCGAACCACTGGAAACCAAGACATGAAAAATTTGGAAGCATTTTAAATGTTATGAAAAGTAAGTGAACAGATAAAACACGAAATGAATTAATGTAAAAACAACATGAGATAAGAAAAGAACGCTATGTGAGACATTTAACAGAAGAAGTCATAAATTGGTAGGCTTTTCCGGTTAGCAATGAGAAGTAGGTAACTGGCAAACGTAGACGCTCTATCAAAGACGGCAGAGGCCGTGTTTCGAATTTAGATATCATTCGAAATGTTTAAATGCGAACTATGCTTTCTTACAGTAGAATTAAAGACACTACTCATGACATATGCAAATATGGAAGCTATCTGTGTATAATCTTTCTTTTAAACTGTGAATCGGCCAGCTTTCCGGAAAAAAAATTACTTAGAATATTCTTCTGTACAGTTCAGTAGGACCAGCTGTACAGCTGTCAGCAATGCATAAACCATTATGTACTCGTTTGTAGACGTAAAGATAATAAATGTCGTATGAATCTTGTTTTCTCCCCCTTTCTTTATGCGAAAAATTCTGCCCGATGTAAAACATTCGCAAATAAGAGTTGCGGTTTGTCTGCTTTTCGTCAAAACTAGAAATAAAAAAGTATCTGGATCTTAACCCTACACTGCATGGTATTGCCGTTTGGCAATGTAAATTTTTGTTACGTTTTCAGGCGTACTTCTTGTTGCCAGATGGCATATTGTGTACATTGGAGTCTATTCTAAGCGTTTAGTTGATCATTTCCTCCATAGAAGCAGCGCAGTCATGAAGAGAGGAAAAATTCAACAAAGAGCATTCCAGTGGATTTTACTCACTGTTGAGCATTAAACTGTAATTACAAACTGATCCGACTTCTGTCAAATAAAAAAAATTATCATGTTACACATAGGAGTAGAAAACATGTTAGATACCAATATTTTCCTTGTAAGGAAGTTTCTGTGCATGATGTTGCCAAATGGCAACAGGTAATAAATAATGACTTTCCCATTGTTAAATGAGTTATATAATTTTTTTCACTATTTTTCCCCTGCAATTGGTGAACGTTTTCTACCGAAGGGCACAGGTAAAACAAGAGGTAAGTCCTTTTTTCCCTCGAAATGAGTTTGAGATGCCATTAGATTCTCCATCTGTTAGCAGCCTGAACCAGGCTTAAACTAGGTTAGTCACAGGCTTATTTGCCCTTAACGTTTCGGCTTACAGGAAAAGAAGCAGGTAAGTCCACTGTTTTAGAAAACATAAGTCCACTGCAACTTAACCGATGGCCGTGCGATCACCAGAGTTTCGCGCAAATATATCTTTCACATTTCGTTGTTGCTGCTGTTTTATTTTCTAGGTTGTGTTTCCTACCGTGAGTTGTTATTTTGGTACTGTTTAAAATCGTTTTGTGATATGCTGTGATGTCGATATTAGGAAATCAAGAATATAGAAATCCACTAAATGAACCTAAAAAGCCGAGGAAAACTGGCCGAATTGCTGATGTTGGTAAGAAATTAAGGCTAAGTTCACATTTAATCAAGGAACCATGCAAATGTATTCGTCTTAAATGCTTTGATGTCACCTCTAAAGAGTCATTTATCAATGGATTCTTTCAACATCCACAGTTTCTCTACGGTGCAGTCAGTTTTCTATGAGTACCTTGAAGGTGTTGCCAAGAAAGGTCCTAAGATTAAGCTCATTTTATTTCTAGTGACGAAAAGCAGAGAAACGCTCAATCTGATTCTGAATGTTGTACAGTAAGTGGTATTCCCGCATCGAAAATCAAATAAGGAAAAAAAGAAAATTTAAATCAGTTTCTAATACGGAACCTCACAAACTGTGCCCCATACTTACTGTGTTACGCTTACACCAGACGAAGCTTGTTAATACTTGTACTTATAAGAATAATCTCTTTTCTTGTAATTTTTAAAAATAAAGCTGTCACATTCATGTTTTGAAAGAAAGATAAGACACCAGTATCTTCTTAATTTGTATTGCTTTTATCAACCGAACAAGTAAAGAGCAGATGCCTTAAATCGTCAGTAATGGCTGCAGGAACCAAACGTCTTGATCGATCGCGAAAGTCCATACACGGTCTCTATCGTTTTCGATACAGCGTCCATACGTCAAAATGTCATGTATGACCAGCTGCAGTAAGCTTATTGTAGGCTGATAGAACTCCACAGATACTCGTTCTCTTTTCACACCTCCCAGAGTGCAATAAGCATGTGGGTGACAGGACATGACCACTCACATAGGTAGGCTTGGAGTGCTGTCGCCCCATGCATCAGATGCCATTCACACCAGAGCACCAACGCCATGGTTTGGAGTGGTGGCATACCCGCGAGGTGTGGAAAGAGAACGAATGGTGTTTTATCAGTGGAGTCTTATCATATCTACATCAACCGACCAGCGCAGCAACGACAAAATGGGAGTGTAGAAGGAGCAGCACCACGCGCCAATTACAAAAAGTTGCTCGGCCACGCCTACAGTCACCGATCGTGGCCAGACAGTCGAGCAGTAGCCGGAAGAATCAACACGAAGAATATAGCGTAGTTTGTATCTGTTAGTTAGCAGTCTTCCTGTAGCTCCTCTCCACGCCAAGAGAAGTTCAGTATTTGCTTTTGTTCTGAAAATAAACTATTCATCAGTATAGCTGTTTTAGTATTGCTCCCACGTTCGCATCATTATTTGAATACCATCTGCTATTACAGCAGACACCTGAGTATCGTGTTCAGCGTTGACTCCCACTTCTCCATAACCTCCGTTGGCCACCATGTTTGGGTTTGGTGTCATGAAGGCCAGAGGACAAATCTTGTCAATATTGTAAACAGGCTCGCATGCGTAAACCCTGGCTTTATGATGTGGGGAGAAATTTGACTTGCATTCGAGTCACCTCTTGTCATCGACAGACAGTACGTCACAGAGATACTGTACGTCTGCGACCACATGTCCTACCCATGATGGCACAGCCTGCTGGGGTGGATCTGCAAAAAGATAATACACCTCCACGCACAGCACACGCGTCTATGGACTGCCTAGCGCACATTGAGGTCCTGCTGTGACCAGAAAGATCTTCAGACGTCTCCATCATTGAGCATGTGTGGGATGACACTGGAGGATCCCTGCGTTCCAATAGCAATCCGCGGAATTTGTAGGGACAGATGAGGCAATTGTAGACGGCACAAAAGTTTGGAAGACGGACATCCACAACTAAAACTGTTCTTGATAATGTTGCACCTGCATTTCAACACAACTGCAGTGGGCCTTTCCTAATCATCAGTTGTGGACGAACTTGCCTCAGGGGAGGATCCAAGAGCCGTTGAACACCATTCCGAACAAGGGCGTGCATTACGACCGGAGGGGTTGCCACACTCTACTGACGTGAAACCAACGTTCCAGCTGTAACTGCCAACGGCCTCGTCTCTTTTATCCCGTTTTGTAATCAGTTCAGTAGAGTATCATGATCTTTCAACATATTTAGTTCAAATCAAATGTTCAAATGTTTGTATAGCTTATGGGACTTAACTACGGAGTCATCAGTCCCTAAACTTACAAACTACTTATCAACTAACTACTACTAAGGATGGCACAAATATCCATGCCCGAGGGGGGATTCGAACCCCCGACCGTAGTGGCCGTGCAGACCGTGACTGTAGCGCCTCATTCCCCTCGGCCACCGCGGCCGGCACATATTTAGTTACCTTCATTTCCAACTACTGCTTATATACATAACTTTTTTTGTCAGGTAATGTACAAGCATCCAGGACGATAAACCCACATTACGTCATCACGTTGGTTGGCCCTTTCTTTAGTTGGCGTTTTGTTTCCTCCTGTGAGAAAGAAGGAACAACAGTAAGTAAAATCTCCATCCATTTGGTAACTAAAACAGTGCTCTTCAGGACGATACAAAAGACGATTTATAACAAATATCATATTTAGATAATCTACGAGGGTTGGAACTTAAATAGTGGCAAGAGTGCTGTGGAGACACTACGCAATGAAATCTACTATTGTCGCTGAGAGCACACGTTATTGACATACCTACCTTACCACCAAGCAAATGGACTCGCCCGTCCCACGTCACCGGCGTGCGCACAATTGAATAAAACGCAGTCACTTGTGAGCGATCGGTCTAACGCAGCGGTGTCACCTTGTTTTAGATACAGGAACAACGGAGTTGGATCAAGTTTGAATGTGCCAGAGGTCGTACAGCACGACAGTACCATCAAGGTCTTCAAGAGGCTTGCGGGGAATCGCCATTGCTCTACAGAACAGTGGCACGTTGCGTGTAAGTCTTCAACGAAGGTCGGCAAACTGTGGCAGACATAATTGGGCAGTTCGTCACAGCGTCTCTGAAGAAGTGTATACTTCTGCCGCGTTAGTGGGCAGTGATCGACGCCAGACTATTTGTAAGCCGCAGTATGGTGAAAGTTATGGCGATTCTCGTGTATGACTGTGGTGATGTTATCTCTATGTATTACGTTCCTCCGCGGCAGACGGTCAATACACAGTATTACTGTTCGTTTTTGCAACCGCAATTGCGACCAGAGTTGTAAAAGAGACGGCAACGCTTTCTGCAGAACCCACCCATCATTTTCACGACAATGCGCTGACGCATACAGCTCAAGTTGTGGGAGCTCTGTTCGGTCGATGGGACTGGGAAGTACTCAACCATCCACCATACTCCTCAGACTTAAATCCTTGCAACATTAATTTGATTCAGAAGATGCAGGAACCACTTCGTGGCATTCGCTTCAGAAGTCTTTCAGAGATTCGACAAGTAGTGGACCACTCTAATCGCACCATCATCAGAACCAGCTCTGGTAACGGTATACTATGCCTTCCACATCACTGGCAACAGATTCTACACAGCGCTGGTGACTACCTTGAAGGACAGTAGCAGGTGCAAAGCCGGCCGCGGTGGCCGAGGGGACTGAGGCGCTCCAGTCACGGTCTGCACGGCCACTGCGGTCGGGGGTTCGAATCCCTCCTCGGGCATGGATATTTGTGCTGTCCTTTGTCGTAGTTAGTTCATAAGTATTTTGTAAGCTTAGGGACTGATGACCCCGTAGTTAAGTCCCATAAGTTCTACAAACATTTTTTTTTTTTTTTTTTTTTTTTTTTTTTTTTTTTTTTTTTTTTTTTTTTTTGCTGGTGCAAACATTTAACGCATTTGTATCGTTTGTGAATTGCCAGTATTTAAGTTCCAACTCTCGTATATAAACATTTTGTGTAATATATGACTATTGGATTACGATACAATAAGGCAAATTGTAGCTCCAGTGTCAGTACAAACGAAGTTAGAAAGCACCTCTTTTAGCTTTCCGTTAAAAATCAGAGTATATCGTCAAATTAGTATAAACGTCTCTTACTATAGTTGGCGATATTATAGTCGCGTTTACTGAAATCTATACAGCGATAGCCTGCATTAAGCTGTCTACAGTTTCGGAAGACTCTGACACACCATTCTAAGACAGAAGGGAAAAGCCGTGAGAGATGCCTCGCTGTCGAGAAGAACTCAGTGACTTTTGTAGTTCTGTTTTCATTTGGTGACAAAACTTCCGACGTCATTCAGGGCCAAAACGTGACTAAGACGTTTTGCTGTCGCACAGGCAGAGCGAGAAAAAGTGGCAGGTAACAGCGGTGGGAAATTTCGCGCGCTGGCGGTAAATATTTACTCGCGCACTCGTTCTGCCTCGCTAAGCCCGTGGCTCGGCGGCTACAGAACGATGGAGGTGTTGCTGGGAACGCGGCAGACCGCATCAGAGCCTCTCTCCGAACTGTGCCACGACACGAAACCGCTCTCTGAGGAAAGTGAGCAAGCGACAAGCTCCTTCTCGAAGCTTATGCCGGCAGAAGACAGTCTTCAGAACCAAGATGCCGAAGCGCATTTGAAACACCACTATGGTCTCCTTTTTCTTTATGTCGCTTGCTTTTTGGTGTGCAGTGCGAAGACGCGACAACCTGACTGTTTCCAACTTGTCTTCAGTTCATTTCTTTAGACACACGTTCTTTGATAGCAGTTATATCTGGGACTATACTTGTTAGACCTCTCCAACCGTTTGCGATTGCATTCATATTCGTCTACGTCACACTCATTACCTCACACTCATATCGCCTCATATCGCCTTATAAATGCAGCTCGATAATTTAAGAATTCTTTAATTTTTACTCGTAACTAGGTTGTAAATGATTTATTATGTGATAGCCGTGATGCGAGGAAGGAGAAAGGTGATGCCACAAGTGAGGTATGATGTTCAGATACTCAGTTGCTGCATAATCTTCAACTCTCAGTTTCAGAATCTCAACAAGGTATAGTGCATTTCAATTAACACTTTTGGACATCTTAGGAGGTGGGGTAGAAATTCAGGCGTGGCAAGTGACGCTATCTTAGCAATGGGACGTGATTCGATAATTACGATATGATTTTATTGACCTGCTAATATTCAAGAACACTTTTATTTATCACTCCCGGCTTACATTTGCAAATCTGAAAATAAGATTCATTAACAACTAAGGGAATACTTGGACGAGCGTAAAGGTCCTACATAAAGCACTTGGAAATAGTAAATTTATTTATAGGATCTGTCGTTGCCTGACGTTAGAAAATGAGAATTGAATAATTAAGAAAACGGAGAACACTCAGATCAGTCACATATGAATACACCTCAACAACGTTTTTCCTACCTCGCACCACCACAAATGTTAATTGCTTCTACGTGCCAAACAACCATGATTTTGATATCTGGGTCATAGTAATGCCTGAATCTAGTTGAATAAATTCGATGTTCAACCACGTTGTTTCACAGTAAGATCCGTTACACATTTCATTTCGTAGTTTACAAATGGGATCTCCGAAGTTAATCAACAGCTTTTAAATTTTTTTCAACAAACACTTCCTGGAATCGTATAGCATGCTCAGAACGTTTGTGTACTTTCAAAGTCTTAGCGAAAGGCGTGGCAGATGATAGAGGTACAGCTTCAAGTATGCTTAAGGTTCTATTCGGCAGAGAAAGAAAACCTGTCCGTAATACGCCACGAATCCAAATTTCTTGATAAAACATCATCTTGCATTAAGATTGAGGTATGTGGTATTAAGTGAAAGGGCTGGATGAAGTATAGACAATTTTCCCCCCTGAAATTTCGTTATTGACAATACAATCGCCCACGTTTCTAAGTAAAAACACTTAACAACGTAACACAGAAATTAGTTTCCTGGAAAGAAAAGAAAGAACGAATTAATGAAGAAAGTCTTCAGTTTAGACTTTAGTAATTGTTTATATTTATGGTACGTGACATTCAGACCTCGAATAGTAATGAGCCAAAGAAACTCAATTCAGTTCTAAGAAATTATCAAGAAAATCGACTTTCTAAGTTTCATAAGGAACTCATTGTTCGATGGGGCGATCTATAATTGTTTAATAATGATTTTGCAGCCAAGATCGCATTTTCATTTATTATGTTACCGGTTTCGGCGTGCTCGACACCATCTTCAGACCTGTCGTAATTTACATAACTGCACGACATATTTTATATACTAAAAGAGTACATCCAGGTTGAGGCATCACCAAACATAAAATTACTAGTCACAAATAAAATATACACATCAATCTTCTAATGGTTCTGAAGCGAGGTACTTCAAAGTCTCAACCTGGATGTACTCTTTTAGTATATAAAAAAATGTTGTGAAGTTATGTAAATTACGGCAGGTCTGAAGATGGCATCGAGCCCGCCGAAACCGGTAACATAATAAATGAAAAATGCGATTTTGGCAGCAAAATCATTATTTCTAAGTTTTGCAACCACATTTAAACACCTGGTATGGTTCCGGTTACTCTGATTGCAGGCTTAGCTTACTGGGTAGCATTGTAAATTGTTGATCGAATTAACATGTATTCGGTGGTTGTAATCCCACCATACCCTTGTTATTATTTCATTATGTTCGAATACTTCCACCATTCAAAGACAAACTTCAACAAATATATCGTAATTAATTCATATCTAATCGTAATTTTATACGGAATATCACGTATTTTTGTTCATTCTTAATTTTCTATATTTCATAAAAGATTGTTAAAATTCTGCTTACAATATTAAAAAATATATAAAATGAAAATTTCATTATTTTACAGTACCTATCGTTTCACTGTTACTTGGTGACAGCTGCGCTTCTTTTTTCGCTTTTAGAAGGGTTACGGTGTTGTTTTTGGATAGTCTTCTCCATAGCTAATAATGCCTTTTTGCAGCGCAACCTACCTAGTCAAACCATCGTTATGTGACGACAGTGTGGTCAGCGCATCTCCATACAAAATTAAGAATAAACATGTTTCATAAAATTAATGATTAGATGTGTAAATATCAAATAATAAATCATTATCCAGAGACATAATTTGTCAAGATATTTATAAAAGATATTAAATTGAATGAGATTCACCGAATTAAAATTCGTGGCGCGGCCGAGATTGTGTGTTATCATATATTTGATGAATTTTAACTTGATAGACATTCTATCAAATAGGTTACCCCTACAATTAGACTAACTGGCATCATAAAATGAATTTAAATCTATTTATTGATAAATATGAAGCACTGAATTAAAATTTGTGGTGCGGCCGGGAATCGAACCCGGACCGCCATGCTTACTAGGCAGATGTCTTAACCGTTAGACTACCACACCACTAACAATTAAGGCGCCTTGGAATAGTCTAAGTACGATTTCCCTCCACATCACAAACTTTAATTCAGCTTCTGTGTTCCAAAGATAATTGCCACTACACAATAATGTCTTTGTCATATATGAGACGAAAATCCGTCTCAGGGATTGTTTATTTGTATTGAATTTAAATGTGCTTGCAAAACTTCAGTTTCTATTTTCTTGAGAATTTTGGAAGTCGAATCGAATGAATTTGGCTGATTACTATTTGACGTCTGAACTTCACGTACCGTAAAAAAATACAAAAATTAGATATCCACATGGTCTCTCGTAAATTGTTTGCATTCTTGCAGCAACTTATTAAAAATACACACAGCAGAATACTGCACGCCTTTCTACACATGAGTCAATGAGGTGTGACCGCATAAAAGATTCGATTTTTGTACTAGAAGGCATATCATTTATTTAAATAGAAACTAACAGCGGGCACTGAATATGGCCTGGAACCACCACTTCACCTTAAGCCATTGTTAAGTGTATATGATAGCCATTTTCAATAACGGCGAAGTATCACCTTCTGCTGCCTGTTATTAAAGTAAGAGTTGAAGCAGTTCTGAGCTACTTTCCTTATTCCATAATGTTCCAAAATTTGCAGCGGTATTTTGTGGTCATAAAAATTAAAAGTATCACCTAGTATTCGCAGCCTCTTCTTTAATCCGTCCAGTGCCTCACAGAGAAAAGAAAATATAGAATTTTCAGTTGTTACACCACTTACAAAACGAAACTGTACATATGACAGCAAATTGTGGGAAATGAAATAATAAATTAAGCTTGAATCTAAGGCCTTTTCAACAACTTTAACAAACTCCGATGGAATATAAATATCACTTTCTTCTTTTGTATAAAGTGGTTTCTGTACTGAATACTTAGTGTGACAGGAAACTGACAGTAACGAAAGGAAAATTACAAATATGACTAAATACTATGCTAACAGATGCATACTTTATTATTCTGCTAGATAGCTTGTCATATCCATAAGAGACCTTAGTGATTAAATTATTAACTCAATCTACCGCCTCTCAGTATCACGGAGAACTATTTCAGATAACAGTCTTCTCCGAGTGTTATAGTTCTGTATGAAGATTTTTTTCGTCCAATAGTATGTGCGGGTCGCCTGGAGGTATACATCTGTGTACGCAAGATTCCCGTACACACTGTCTCAAAGATCCATCAGTTTTGCGCATGCGAAGTACGCGCCGCGGCGGATTAACCGTGCGCAGTGGGGCGCAGTGCTGCGGTGCGCGCGTCCGTTCGCCGTCGGGGGTTCGAATCCCCCTTAAGTTAGTTTAAGGAGTTTGTAAGCTACGGACTAATAACCAAGCACTTGACTCCGACAAATTTACAAACATTTGAACATTTTTAGCGAAGTACTTTGGTGTCTTTCTGCGCATGTGTTAGGTAGTGACATGCGCGGTACGGCCGAATTGTGTGTGCTGCCCTCGGTGGTGAAAGTGAAAAGCTCCTGTAATCATTGAGAATCTAAGCCCACGGTTTCCTAGCGCTACGTAGGTGACACTTTCATTGTATGGCCTCATGGTACAGAGGAACTGGAGAATTTCCACCGTCACTTAAACTCATTATATGAGAACATCAAGTTAACCACAGAGAGTGAAAAAGATGGAACTTTACCATTTCTTGACGTGCTAGTACGACGTAAGGATGAAGGATCTTTGGGACACTGTGTACTGGACACCTAAGAGCACACGCCTAGGCGTCCAGCTGCTATCATTCCGCACAAACCGCTGGTGTTCTGAGTACATTAATACATCGGGCGGACATAATATCAAACGAAGAAAATTTTCATGCAGAACTAAAACACTTAGAGAAGGTATTTAAAGAGAATGGCTACACTCCAAGCCAAAGAAGGAAGGCCATACGTAACTATAACAACAAGAAGCAACGCACTGAGGATAATGAAGTTGTTGGATTCCTTCCTTATGCTGGCAATGTGTCCTCTAAAATAGGCGGATTGCTAAGGAAACACAAAATCCAGGTTATCTTCCGTCCACCAGCGAAGAATTTGGCCCTAGTCGGATATGTTAAAGACGACTTGTAACTGAAAAGAATCGGGCGCTTACAAAATTCCTTGTGAGTGTAGTTCCGCTTACACACTACTCGAATAGTTCAATGGCGTTGTACGGAGCACAAAAGACACACCCGCCTTCTGCCCCCGTCGAAGTCAGCAGTAGCAGAACACTGCAATTCCATGGAATACAATAAAACTACAATGTTAGCTCCAGTTTCCTGTTTTCGGACTCAGTTATCAAAGAAGCGGTGGAAATACGCCTCTACTGATGATCTTGTAAATCGTGACAACGACTTTCAGCTGGATAAAAATTGGAACCCTGTAATTAAAATTATCGAGGTACAGAGGAATGGACGGGATCATTCGACTGTCAATGATTAGAGGAGATTTCCACTTTCACACCGAGGGCAGCACACACAACTCGGCAGTACTGCGCATGTCACCATCTAACACATGCGCAGAAAGACTCCAGCGTACTTCGCATGTGCAAAAACCGGCATAAGTACCGCCACCGTACCTGGGCTCTTCAGTAGTTGCCTACTCACCGGAAGATGTCCGGACGTCTCTGGTCCGTAATATCGTGTCAAAATGTCAACGGAATTCTTCTGCATACACGAATATTACTCTTTAAATTTTCTTGTTATCTGGTAACTTTAATGATATTGACCTGCTTTAAATTTTTCTGTTGTCAGATGAAACTATCTTATCGATGAAAACTGTTTAATGATGAAACTAGTCTGCTTGCTATTAAAGTGAGAGTCAAAACCTTCCTGTCTGTGCTGAAATTCTGCAGGCGGCTTCACAGATGAATCACGTGGTTCGCCGCCTTACCTTTGAATTTATCTGCAAAGGCGTGCTGAAAGCTAAGAGAAAACACTAGCTCTTGTTCCCTGTGCGTGTACTGATGTCTAATAATGTTAATGTTATGTCCTGTTACCACTTTGAAATTTACGCAAGATAGCCCTGAAAATTTATTTAATATTTAAACAATGCCACTGTTTTAAACTGATTTGAAGTTAATCAGAGTGTTAATAACAGTGGGCAACCCCTCCTCCCTCCGAAATATAAATATGAAAAAAGTAAGTACTGTATCTGAATCAAACACTGAATTGTTTTTCTATAAATTCTTCTTAACATTAACAAATTTGACTTTAAATGCCCCTGAATAGTGTTATTAGTCCATCAGTCAACAATAATCGCTGTGACAAGGTATTTTTTCTGTTAATAAAAATCTCACAAATAACATCTGACATTACGCTTCTGACTGAAATAAAATATAACGACTGATTCTGTCAATTTCTTTGGCACTAATCTTAACGCTGTTAATATGACTAACAAGAAACTGTAGTTTCTGCACATGAAATTTTGACATCTTCTTATTAATCAGACTCTGTTAAATTTTAACTACACAGACGGATAAGTGACTTTTATTATGCAACCACTGTTTCTCATTGTGACAACACTTGAAATTACTTGTACTCGCATTGTACTACAGAAGACGGCTATTAACACGAAAGAAATTTATAGCTCCTTACGAATAATAATCAGACTTATTTAAATAGGAAATGTCGGGTATTACTAACTACCAAATGGTACAAAAAAGATTACTTTAAATGCCCCATTAAATTGTTACAAAAACTTCTACACAACAGTAATGGTTCTGCAAATGTCATGCTTTCAAAAAAAGGAAAATGAATTCGAAGCTGAATATTAAATAATTAGAGCTGTAACTTATATCTCAGTGGCCAATAAAGCTAAGAAATAGCTATACAGATTGTTTTACTGCCGTGGTTTTTGAAAAATGTTCAAAAGTATGTAAAAATACGTGAACAAATTGGTATGATCATTAGTCCGTACGCTTACAAACTACTTAAACTAACTTACACTAAGGACAACACACACACACACATACGCACACACACACACACACACATGCCCGAGGGAGGACTTGAAGCGCAGTGGTTTTATTTAATAGTTTCTTAGTTATTCAATTTATATTTATTCGGAAGGTTGAAGTACAGTTTCCATGTCGGCAGGTGCTGTTTGACTTGTAGTTGGTGGCGGCATAATAACTGAAGGGAGGTGAATGGTCTTCACGTTTTTCGCTTTGTAAGCATTTCAGTGTAATGACATAATTATATTTTACTAGTAATATTGGGAAACTGCTAAGAAATCGTGAATTGGAAAAGCAAATCGAGAACCAGTGATTACGTGAGTGTAACAGTTTGTTCGATATACAAATACCTCGTTAAGAAGCCGTGGTTTCGATATGTTTCCTTTCCAAAATTGCAATAGAATGCCTCCACCGTAAGCAAAATATAAGCCCGAATTGTTTAGAAAGCGAAAAAACGTAAAGTCGCATTCATGTTGGCTGTCAGAACTCGCCGCTATGTATGTTTTATGTATTAATAATAATGTTTATTAAATTTGATCAAATGTTTTGTTCGCCCTCTTTTTTCTTACTTTGTTCTCTTCTTTTGAAGCTGCTTGTCCTCTTTTTTACACGATTTCTTCTGGTCAGCCTAACCAGGCACGTTTCACTTGCCGTATTGTCTCGTGACTTTTTATCTGAAGCCAACGTCTGAATCCCGTTGTTCAAGTTAACTTTGTAATAATCCAACAAGCATTATTAATTGCGTATGTAGGCGCTTTATGCAACTTCTGTAAATATCGTAGATTTTTTCTTGATACATTTACAGGCTGATAAAGTGCGAGACCTGGGCTCCAAGTTTTTCGGCTTAGTTCACGATTTTATAATTTACACTCGTTAGTTTAAGTACTTCGATATGTATATTTCTTCCGAATAACTGACCTTGACATATTATGATCGTTGGTCTTCATCAGGGCGTCCTCTACAACCTGGAAATAATATAACAAACCCATATACATTGGGTGTTTGTAACTCATTTTCGTAACCATTTAACGTGCTTCTATTCTTCTCCTACTATCGACAGTAGACTTGCTTGCTGTAACTCTCGAACCAGTCTTCGCTAGGATTTAGCACAAATGTCCATCAACCAGTATTGATATTCAGTGTAGCTTCTTTAATTTGTGTCTCTTTCAGGGATTGTAGCCAAAGCGTGTGTCACCTTTGGTGACTGCGGCGCGTTCTGCCAATTAAGAGCAAATAAACTGGACACCTGACTAATATCGTGTAGGAACCCCGCAAGCACGCAGAACTACCGGAATACGACTAACGTCTGAAGCAGTGCTGGAGGGAATTGCCACCATGTATACCGCACAGTTGTCCATAAATCACCACGAGCTGGTAGAGATTTTTTTCTGACCAACGGAGGTGTTTAAACTCACAAGCAAATTTCTGGAGCCACTCTGTAGCAACATGGGACCTGTGTATCTGTCGCACTGTTCCGCTGGAATTCCCCAAGTTCATCGGAACGTATAATGGACATGAATGGATGCAGGTGATCAGCCAGGCCGGCCGCGGTGGCCGAGGGGACTGAGGCGCTTCAGTCACGGTCTGCACGGCCACTACGGTCGGGGGTTCGAATCCCCCCTCGGGCATGGATATTTGTGCCGTCCTTAGTTGTAGGTAGTTCTTAAGTAGTTTGTAAGTTTAGGGACTGATGACCCCGCAGTTAAGTCCCTTAAGCTTAACAAACATTTGAACATTTGATTTGATCAGCCAGCATGCGTTATTACCTGTCAGCTGTCAGAGTCGTATACGGACGTATCAGGGGCACCATATCACTCCATCTGCTTACACCCCATACCATTACGGAGCCTCCAGCAGTACATGTCCATGTGCTCGGTACAACTGGAAACGAGACTCGTCAGACCAGGCAACACGTTTCCAGTCATCAACACTCCAACGATAGTGTTGACGGGCCCATATGAGGTGCAAGGTTTCGTGTCCTGCGGTCAGCAAGTGTACACGGCCTTAGGCTTTGAAAGCCGATAACGATTATGTTTCGTTGAATGGTTCGCACTCTCAGCCTTGTTGGTGACCCAGCACTGAAATCCGTAGCAATGTGCCGAAGCGTTGCACTTCTGCCACGCTGAACGATTCTCTTCAGGATCTTTTTCTGGCTGCAGCGATGTTGGAGATTTGATGTATTACCGGATTCCGATATTCAGGGTACACTAGTGAAATGTTCTGACGGGAAAATCCCGTCTACATCTGCATACATACCCCGCAATCCACCGTAAGGTGCGTGGCGGAGGGTACACTGTACCACTACTAGGCATTTCCTTTCCTATTCCACTCCCAAACAGGACGAGGAAAAAAAGAATGTTTATATGCCTCCGTAAGAGCCCTAATTTCTCTTATCTTGTCTTTGTGATCTTTACGCGAAATGTAAGTAGGCGGCAGCAAGATCGTACTACATCAGCTTCAGATTCTGGTCCTCTAAATTTCCTCAACAGAAATTCGCGAAAAGAACGTCGTATTTCCTCCAGCGATCCCCAATTAAGTTCCCGGAGCATTTCCGTGACACTCGCGCATTGGTCGAACCTACCGGTAACAAATCTAGCTGCTCGCCTCTGAACCGCCTCTATGTCTTCATTTAAACCAATCTGCTGCGGGTCCCAAACACTTGAGCAATACTCAAGACGTGGTCGTACAAGCGTTTTATACGCGGTCTCCTTTACATGGGAAGTACATCTTCCGAAAATTCTCCCAATAAACCGAAGTCGGCTGTCCGCCTTACTCACAACTGTCCTTACATGATCGTTCCATTTCATATCGCTCTGCAATATTACGCCTAGATATTTGAACGACGCGACTGTGTCAAGAAGTTCACTACTAATGCTGAATTCGAACATTATGGTATCGTTTTTCTACTCATGCGCATCACCTTACATTTTTCTACATTGAGAGTTAGCTGCCATTCTTCGCACCAACTAGAAATTTTGTCTAAGTCATCCTGTATGCTATTGCAGTCATCAAAGACGACACACTCCCAGACACCAGAGCATCATCAACAAACAGCCGCAAATTACAAGTTACTCTGTCTTTCAGATCATTTATATAGATAGAAAATAATAGCGGTCTTGTCAGACTCCTTTGGGGCACGCCTGACGATACATCTCTGATGAACACTCGCCGTCGAAAACAACGTACTGCGTTCTATTAGGAAGTCTTCCAGCCAGTCACAAATCCGTCAACCTATTCCATAAGCTCGTATCTGTATACTACCTGGATGTTGAACTAAAGATGTCTGAGCGTTTCAGCCAAAGATGTTCATATTTTGTTTCTTGCCTAATTGTAACATGGCTATTATGAAGTATTACAAGGATACGAATAGAAAATACGTTTCGAATCCGTCCGCATATCGGTCTGTTACATTGGATATTGGCTAAACTTCAAAGCAAGAGGTAATCAAGAAATTCTTTGCTGCGTACTAATAAATGAAAATTCTTCTAGTTATAACATGGCGGACAAGGTCAAATCATTTGTAAAACAAATGAAAGTTGCAGGCACGCTATTGTTCTGTGCTCGGACATCAGAGTTACGCAATCAGATTATATATACTGGAAAATCCCCACCTCATCACCACTGCGGAGATGCTATCTTCCATTCCTGCGCCGACCATGACATCACGCTGAAACTCTGAAACTGCAATTACTACCGATGTAACCGCGCCAGGCCCCTGTTGTCTTGTATAGGAGTTGACGAATGCAGCGCCGTCCACTCAGAGTTTACGTATCTCTGTGTTTGCATACGTATGCCTTTACCAACTTCTTTGGCTCTTCAGTGTAGATAGCTAGCGGTTAGCACGGCAATACTTGCGAATACAATGTGAAATGTGTTTTGGAGACGCGTTTGTAGTAGTCGTAGCTTCGCAAAGGCAGAAGCAGTCCGACGTTTTTGCGAGAACGTTGAATTAGTTGCTAACAGGCAGGGTTTCACAGTCAATTACGTTAGTATTACTAGTACCGCAAGATGGTTTCTCACTAGTTTTTCTGAAGTAGCAAGTGGTAATTTACGGAAGTGAACTGTTTGTTGGATGCGAAGCCCTAAAGAGGTTTAGAGCCTTGAGATCAAAACTGGTTATAGGATCGTGTCTTGGTAAGTATGAACGAATCACTGTGTATTATATTTCGTCATTCTCTCCTACAATATTTGTATTTCTGTACTTTACTGGTTATCGTGTAATCAAATTTGAATATGTTTGATTGCGCATTACTAAAACTCTTCCATTTCTGTTCCAGTGCTATTCTTAAGGGAAATTTTGACATGCCATTTCCTTACTTAATTTGAAGACACTAAAAATTATTTACTTGCGTTTACTGTAGACCTTTTCTACTTTTCCGAGTCTTTAATTGAAAATTCAAATAAATTGCGGGTGCAACTTTGGACTGACGAAATCTTGTGCACACGTGTTGCAAGGTGCAACATCTCTGTCTGCTGGCCGGCCGCGGTGGCCGAGGGGACTGAGGCGCTCCAGTCACGGTCTGCACGGCCACTACGGTCGGGGATTTGAATCCCCCCTCGGGTATGGATATTTGTGCCGTCCTTAGTCATAGCTAGTTCATAAGTAGTTTGTAAGTTTAGGGACTGATGACCCCGTAGTTAAGTCCCATAAGCTATACAAACATTTGAACATTTGAACATTTGTCTGCTGATGAAATCTTTCAAATGGTAGTTTGGAGTTCACATTTTTTCCCCGTTACCAATGACAAATATTCCTTGTACGTAAGAATTACTGGTGTGAAGATATATTCTTCTCCCTGGCAACTGTGTGCAGAATTATTGTGGCATATTTCCACATTGCGACTTTTACAAGTACCTGTACAAACATACTGCTCAAACCACGTGGCACAGGGTACATTCTACCACTTTTAGTCATTTCCTATTGTGTTCTAGTCGCAAATTGTGTGAGGGGTAAATGACTGTCTAAATGCATTCGTACAAATCCTAATTTCTCTTAGCCTCGTGGTTACTACGAGAATAGCAAATTGGCGGCAGTAGAACCGTTTATATCGATAGTTTTTCTTGAAAAGAAACATCGCCGTTAGACTTACGCGTTGATCTACCGTACTATAAACAAACCTAGCAACCAACTTCTGAATTGCTTAGATGCCGTCCTTAAATCCGACCAGATGTTGTTGCCAAACATAAGACCAGTACTGGAGAACGAGTCCTATTTGTGTAAAGTTGGTTTTCTCCATTAAACATAAATCACACTTTGTTAATATCCCGCCAATAAATCCAATTTGAACATACGTATTCACTACTACGTGTTCATTCCATTTCATACAACTTCACAATATTACGCCTTGGTATTAAATCGACATGTCTCCTCAAACTAATTATGTATGTCGAATGTTACGGAACTGTTTTTGCTACTTATCTGAGTTAACTTAAATTTTTCTATATTCATAGCTAGTTGTTGGAAATTATGTTTAAGTCATCTTGAATGCAGCTGCAGTCACGCAACGACTATACCGTTCCGTGCCCCACAGGCTCATTAGCACACAGGCAGGGATTGCTAGTCACTCTGTCCGTCAGATGATTTATATCGACAGGAAACACTAGCGGCCCTATCACATTTTCCTGGGGCACTCCTGACAATATCTTTGTACTGAATGTCGAGGACAACGTGCTGCGTTCTAAACTTTCATCCAATGTCATAGCCTGGATTCTATTCCACATGCTCGTGCCTTCGATAACAGACTGGAGTACAGCCGAATGAACGAAGCAAAGAGAATAAATTAAAAGGTTTGCTAAGGGGAAAAACTCGTATAGTTGTAAATTTCTGTACGCTGCTAGGAGGGAGTATACTGAACGACAAATTGCAAATCACGATACTTGGGCTGTGAGGCTTGGGGTATAGTGCTTTTGGCAGATGATTTTTATGTTTTCCTCGAAAATTCTAAGCACGTTGCTTCTAGTAAATATATTTCTGGGTACTAAATTAATCTACCTTAAATTTTCTGCAAAGAAGTACTTATTCATTTATTCTCAAGGACTAAGAGTTTGAACGTGAAATCCGACATTAAAATTCTGTTTTAACGGAATACAATTAATTTTTGCTTGGAATTGTGTTGAAAACAAACTTGAAATGTATGATCTACATTTAAGTTCATTAGGGCCATATTAAGAAACAGTTTGTGTTCCAGGAATGCAAGTGGGTGAACGGTGCGGAGAGCGAGGGTTGACCAGCTAGGAAGGTAGGGCGCTGTATTGAGGTAGCACGCTTTCCGCCTTAAAGGGCCTACATATTAAAAATCTACACGTAATCTTCAATTCCCAACCCCTCCACAACACATGGAGCAACTAAAGGGTTTCTGACGAAGTTATACCGACTTCCAACAGTGCCAGCGTTGGTGTCAGCGGTCTGTCACAGTATAGAGAGGATGAAGGACGAAGAAACCGAGAAACCTGACTATTACAGCTTGCTGTTGACTTATTACTGAACGCTACTCCCTCCATTTCGCGCTACGTTCTTGCGCCTAATTTTAATCAGCCTGTAAAGATACGACCGACGTTTACACCATCGATCCCCTCACCATCCACCCCTTCGCACCCCTGGAACACAATTTATCCCTTAATATGGTTCTACTGCAGTTAAACGCACGTCCCATATTTTACATTTGTTTCTAATTCACTTATTTAAAGATAAACATCAATTTAATAAAGTTTGAACAATATTTTCTTATTTTTCACCCAACAGTCTTGGAGAAAAAATTGACGTTTTTGTATGAAATTTAATGTACTAGAAACTGTGGGTTTCGAGTTATTGGAGACTGTGCAATTTGGATGTCATCTTGGCTCTTCGCTTGAAAGTTGGTGGGTACGACACTCATTGAAACGTTCCGACAGGTCACTGTCAGTCTCCCTGGAAGATTTCCTCATTGGAATACACAGAAGATGTCAAAAATTACAGTTGTTTGCAGTATTGGATGCTCTATAATAGCAATGCTTGCTATTTAATAGATCGTTTATTTATTGTATGCATGAACAGCTGAGTTTATTCCTTTTTATTTTTCATATCAGGTAGCGTTACAAAGTTGATTATTGTCTCATGAATTTATTGAGTACAATGCACGGCTTAACTGAATTATGTCTCTAAAACAGTAGGTACCTTAGAAAATTAATATTTCGAGGCGCCTACGTTGTTGCCTGTGGATTACGACAAAGCAGCAATAGTAAATAGTTGCTACCAAAGAATAAAGCACAAAGGTCGAATAAGATATCACTATAGTGTAAATATTGGTAATTGGTAATAAATTGACTCTAAATAATGAGAATTATGAAGTCGTCCACATGAGTACGAAAAGAAATCCGTTAAACTTTGTTTACAAGATAAATCAATCAAAAGTGAAGGCCGTAAACTCCACAAAATACCTAGGAATTACTATTACTTCAGACCTAAACTGGAAAGAACACGTATATAATGTCGTGGGAAAGGCGAACCAGAGACTGCGTTTTATTGGCAGAATCCTTAAAAGATGCAACAGAACTACAAAAGAAACTGCATACACTACACTTGTCCGTCCATTTTTGGAGTATTGCTGCCCAGTGTGGAATCCTCATCATGTAGGTTTGACGGACGACATCAAAAGAGTCCAGAGAAGGGCAGCTCGTTTCGTATTGTCACGATACAGGGGAGACAGCGTTACGGAAATGATACCGGATCTGGGATGGGTATCATTACAACAACGGCGCTTATCGCTGCGCCGTGGGCTACTTACGAAACTCCAATCTCCAACATTCTCCTCCGAATGCGAAACTATATTGTTGACTCCCACTTACAAAGGTAGAAATGATCATCAGAATAAAATACGAAAAATCAGAGCTCGAACGGATTCAGATATTCTTTCTTCCCCGCGCTATTCGAGAATGAAATGGGAGATAAATAGTATAATGGTGGTCTGATGAACCCTCTGCCAGGCACTTAAATGTGATTTGTAGAGTATTCCATGTAGATTTAGATGTAAATAGCGCCAGATAACTTGTATAAAGCCACTGCTTTATTCACCGACGCGAATTAGATAGAAGATACAAACCACCCGAAAAATATTTTGACAATGGGAGGGGATGGAATGGGGAGGGGAAGCGGTGCCCGACCTAGGGGAAGGACAATATTTTATATTTTGGGACAAATGCCGAGTTTTAAGAAACCGCAAATCACATGGTTAAAATATATTTTTTCTCTCTCTCTGACTACTGTGAGAAAGAAGTGTGTGTGTGTGTGGGGAGGGGGGGGGGGGAGGGGGGAAGTAGAATAACTATGTTCTGAAGAATCCGAGATGATTTGGTAGCCGAGGAAAGGGTTTTCTTTGGCCGGACTGCGTGACAGTGCGTAGTATTATGTGGATGAAAGCTACATCATTACACAAAACAAAGAATATATGAGGGCCGTAAAATGTTTAAGTACTGACGTATGAAGCTCAAATGTCAAATCTTGGTATAAAAGATCTTCATTGATACTCATACTTCACTCTTTTTTGGAAGTACATGGATTCTAAGTTGGTTTCCGTAATCCCAGGTCTTCTTTCACATTTCCCACTAGACCTGCGATATTGCTGGGTGAACAGATGACACACTTGATATCGTGCTTTCGTAAGATCCTACTGATTCTGGCAGAGACGGAACCAGTGTAGGGCACATATGCTACTTTCTTTGCTTTATCTGCTTCTGCCTCTAGTAGTTGTGTTGTAGTGGTTGGTTGGAGTCTCGTATCAATTTTTTGGTTGTGTATCCTTTCTTGCAGAACACTGTTCTGTGGTACTCTATTTCTGCAGGTAGACGCTCTCAGTCTGACAGGGCAAGTGCTCTATGGACCAATGTCTTGAATACCCCATGCTTCTGCGCAGGGTGGTGACAGCTGCTGGCCTGTAGATATAAAGCAGCGTGTGTGCCTTTTCGATACACCCTTTGGCAAATTGATTCATCTGCTTTCCTTTTCACTAGTACATCCAGAAATAGCACTGACCACTCTTTGCCAGTTACTTGGTGTACTTCATATTCGTATGGCAAGGGTTGAGATGCACAAGGAACTCATTGAGCCTATACTTTCCATGAGGCCAGATCACGAAGGTATCATCCACATATCTGTAGAAACATGTGGGATTATATCTGGCTGTCTCTCTTATATGACGACGATATTGTTCTACAAAGGGGCAATTATGGCAGTTATAATACTTAATCTCATCTCAGAAAGAGAATTGTCACCTGTAATTGCTGTTTGTTTTGTTAAAGCGTACTTTCCAAAACTAAGGTTGGTAACATGATGTATAGCAATAGCTCCATGTACTGTAAATTTAGTTATAAAGCGCCCTTTATTAGATATCCATCATTCATAGGGACTACGTTGGTTGTATCTTGCTTTGTATTATTCCATAATTACCACATTTTGTTGAAATATTATTTGATGTTTCACAGTTTCAATGCAAATATTGTACTTAAGATTCATTTTTGGTTTCATATAGGGTGGCGCCACAAGCAAGTATGCCAAGAAGTGTCACGCTACCTTATGTCTAAAATTTGTATCTTTGTGTGATGTTGACACTAATTTTAATCAGTCTACTCTTGTATGTTCGCACAACAACATATAACTGTAATATCCATTGGTGTTCTTGAAACATTCAAGGTGTCTGTAATCCATATTCATGTCAGTCTCATACTTTGGGCATGGTATTCTTTTGTACCATTTCTATAGTTGTAGTGTCCTTATATATTTTGACAGAATTTGCATAGAATATTTTATCTATTACAGCAACTGTGGGTTATTTGTTAAAACACGACACCCACCAATTGCAGGGTTGTAGATTTATTTACTACCAGCTTCATGCAATTGTTTCTCTTCTTCATGTGTTTTTACAGAAAACTTTTACAGAATAATATGCAAGTATAGATTGTACAGAATAGATGGAAGTATAAGGACAGAATTAGAGGGGTATATGACGTGTTCTTGATAACTGTCGAAATTTGGAATGGTAATGCATTATATTACCATATTATGATAAAAGTAATGAAATACAAAAACAAATAAGTACATATAAAAGAAAAATTTACATTACTTACAATAATTATATTAATTTATGTTGAATGAACTTGTAAGGAGTCAAGTTTTCCTTACTGTCATTTCTTGCATATTCCGAACTCACAACCACGTTCTACTCATCAAGACGAATCTTTTGAATATAAAGTCAATGAGGTAGGGACATTTTCAATGATAATAATTACAGTTTGATATGCAAATTACGAGATTATGTCGCAAGTGCGAGAAGATAATCAAGGCTGACGCGTACTAGTGAACAAACACGCAAAGCTTTTGTAAAGCGGAGGCGAGGCGCCTGTGCGGCAGGCAGCGAAAATACGCAGGTGGGAGAAGTGGTCCCCACTCCAGACACCACAGGCGGTCTTGAGCACAAAGGCCACTTAAATATCTTCTTTCCACCATTGGGGAAATTCACTAGTTACACTTTGTTAATTTTAAGATTTTTATAAAACACTTCATTCAGCCAAGATCGCTAAAAATTTATTTTCGTTCCTTAACCGGTTTCGGTGAGCTCAGTCACCATCTTCAGAAAGTCCAGTACAATCACTTAGCGTCATATGTAAAAATAGAAATATAACCTTCTAACACACATAAACATCTTGTTAAAGTTTTTCATCACATGGTGGTTCGTCATAATGAATAAAATGTGGTCTTGGCCCAAGCAAACAGAAAATAAATTTTCAGCTATCTTGGCTGAATGAAGTGTTTTATATAAACTGTTGATCGCTCTCCAGTGGCGTAAAATGCCTTTTCACTTTAAGATTTTTCTTACAGGAGATGTCATCTACATCTGTTATTACGTAAGTGATAAAGTTTCACTTATTGTAGGTTAGCAAGGAGCATCTTTCTAACTTTTATGTGACATGCTGTTGATGTCTTCCTTGCAGAAGCCTCAGGTGCAATATATAGATTAGTCGGTTGCACACTATAAATAGTTGGAAGAGTAGAATAAAAATCTTAACAGCATTGGTTTCGCATTAGAAACTTATTTCTTTCTATATTTCATTACTTTTATCAGAATACAGCAGTATATTGTTTCACCATTTCAAATTTTGACACTTTTCAAGACCACATTATATACACTGAATCTATTGCCTCATTAATTCTGTACTTGTACTTCGATTGCTCTGTAAAAATTATACTCTTACATTATTCTGTAACTGTTTCCTGTACAGATATCTGAAAAAGGGCAATAGTTGCCTGAAACCGGTAGTAAATAAATGTACAAACCTGCAACTCTTGGCTGCCTTTTCTTAACCTAGATTTTTCATGCATTGGACAGGTCAGCCTTTTGTACCATCTGTATAGTTATAGTGTTTTTTTATATTTTTTGATAGATTTCTGATGATGGCTGCAGCTGAAACCCTTAAATCGTGGAAAAGAAAATAGTTTTGCAACTAGTTAATGACTTTTACCTTAGCGACCTATTTAGCATTTTGCAGCCCTTATTACCTTTTCAACGTGGTTGCCTGCCCCTTCCGTGACTTTATGCCTCACTTACGTTTTCTTCTAGCTGTCTATAAGGTGGCACTTCCTGTACCAGTTCTGTACTTTACTGACTACAGTATGATGACCAGATAACCTGCCTAATATTAATGGAGCCTGCACTTGAAAATGACTAAAAAAGTCGAAAAAATAAAATGCCTCCATCTGAAAGACAAATTTAACCCGCTTCTAGAAATGAATGATTTATTTACTTTTAAATTGTTATTATTGTCTTAAACACTCTTTGAACAAATGTCTGCACACTGGCCATGCTGATGCTTCAGGCAAGGGATATCACCATTAACATCCCATGCCTGCCACAGTCGTGGAACCAAAAAAGCTCATATACAGGGACCTTACAGATAAAAAATTACTTAGCAAATGTCTACATGGCCGTACACAAAATCCTAATAAGAGTTTCAACATCTGTGTGTAGTAACATGCACTGAAAACAGTGTTTGTTGGATGGACAGTACTCAAAATGGGTGTGATGGTGTAATTAGTAAGACAAAAGTGATAGACAAATTACGCATCCAACCAGGAAATAGTATGATAGCTCCTCTGACTGTCATAGATCGTCAGGGACTAGTTGAAGCTGAAAGGGCTGCGGAAGTCACCACAGTCCAGAGGAAAAGATTTCTGAAAAATTCTGTGGAGGATGAAAAAGCAGCTGGCCAGAAAGATTATGTCACTGGACTGTTCTGAAGGAGGTATACAACACTGTGAACATTCTTTTATCATTTTCTCGAACCTTCATTTTCAGAACTTTAGGTACATATATCTTCATAACGTTTTTAGCTATGGTCACCAAATTTCTCCCAGTTGAAGAATGGGGCAGTATGTTATGTTGCACACCAGCTCTGTAGTGTAAGTATAGCGGTATGGGACTTAACTACGGGGTCATCAGTTCGTAACTTACAAACTACTTATCAACTAGCTAATAACTAAGGACGGCACAAATATCCATGGCCGAGGGGGGATTCGAATCACTGACCGTATGGCCGTGCAGAATGTGACTGGCGCGCCACAGACCGCTCGACCACCGCGGCCGGCGTTAAATTTTTCCACGTCTTGGTTGCTGTAGAAACATTGCGTTGTGTCGACAGAACGGGGAAGGGGAACAGCAGCTACTTTGCGTCATACTTACTGGGTCAAGCTGACAGGAATGGATGCACAAGCGCCGGACTGAATATCATGCATCAGCGGAAGTTAAATGGAACAGTAGGAGCTTGCAGTATCACGCCACTTCGTTACATGAGGAAACAATGCCTAAGTCTAACACAACAACGCGTATCCGGAGCCTTCTGGAACCACGAGCTAACCTGTTAAGTGAACATGGCAAGATGTAAAATGCCGACACATTCGTTTGACAGTTAGTATTATGCCTAATATATCGCAGAAATGATCTATACTATAATAATAATAATAATAATAATAATAATAATAATATGGATTTCTGTTCCACAGGACCTAATTGAGGAGTAAGACACCATGGTCATGGAACAAGTCAATACATGAAGTTTAACACAAGAATGATAATGGAAAATTTTTAAGTAGTTCTATGCAGACGACAAAGACTAAGTGAAAAGAATCAACAAAGAAAAAAATGAATTAGCTTAATTGCTTAATTTTGCTAGGAGCTCCTCAACCGAATAAAAGGAGTGAGCCATGAGGTAACGCTTCAATTTAGATTTGAAAGCGTGTGGGTTAATGCTAAGATTCTTTATTTCTTGTAGCAGCTTATTGAAAATGGATGCTGCAGAATACTGCACACCTTTCTCTACAAGTATCAATGTGATGCAAATGTAGATTCGACTTCTGTCTAGTATTCACCGAGTGAAAGCTACTAACTCGTGGGAATAAGCTGATATTATTAACAACAAACGGCATTAAAGAAAAAACGTATTGAGACGCCAGTGTCAAAATTCCCAGACTACTGAAAAGGGGTCGAAATGAAGTTGGTGAATTTACACCACATATTGCAGGAACCGCCCGTTTTTGATCCAAAAATATCCTTTTTGTTTCAGTCGTTACCCCAAAAAATAACGCCGTACGTCATAAGTGAGTGAAAGTAAGCGTAGTAGACTACTTTTCGTGTTGACAAATCAGTTATTTCAGATATTGTTCTAATGGTAAATAAAGCAGAATTTAGTTTTGGAACAAGCTCCTGACCATGGGCTTTCCACGACAGCTTACTGTGTATCTGAACACCTAGAAATTTAAACTGTTCAGTCTTACTTATCATATGCCCATTATGTGTAATCAAAATGTCAGCTTTCGTCACATTATGTGTTAGAAATTGTAAAAACTGAGTTTTACTGTGATTTAACGTCAACTTGTTATCTACAAGCCATGAACTTATCTCTTGAACTGCATTCTCATTCTGTATATAATTTTAACGATTACTTTTAGACAAAATAGTAATGAAGTGTAATAAGGTTTTTTTTATTTCTTCAGATGTACTCCAAGCTACAAATAAAGAGCCATAATGTGTTCCTACGAATGTTTACAGCACCCTGAGACAGTCTAAATGGTATTAGAGTGACAAGCACCGGAAAATAACTCCAGAATGTGAATGTGTATCATAAAAACATGTATTAGACAAAATATTGTAGTTCTTAAACTATAACAGATATCATTATATAAATACGCTAACACGAAAATTGTGGCACAGATTACCAATGTATTCGTACAAGAAGGCCAATGAAAGTTACGTAATTCGAAAGATTGTTTATCGTAGATTTCACGAATATAAATATTATGTGTGCATTTAGCCATTAAAAGTGGTAAAAGGAAGTAGTACTTTTCCTATCTACAGCTTGGATCAAGTTCTACATTCTCCAACAATCAGCTCACTGATTGGCTATTCGCCTCGACCAAAGACGCTGTAATGCAGCGCATCTGCAGTATTAAAATAACGTATTAAAATAAGTGAATATCGAAACATGGAGTGCTCCCAACTCACTTTCTTGTGCCGTTCAAATGCTTCATTTTCAAAGTGATTAAGCGTGGTTAAAGGAAATGGATGTTTCCATAGGAATGCCGATATAAAGAATGATGCGCCGGGAGAGGCATCTAGCGGTGCTCAGGTGGAATGCCGATATAAATGCTGATGCGCCGGGAGAGGCATGTAGTGATGCACGGGTGGAACCTCGAAGACGACATGTTTTCAGCTCTGGAATTATGAATATTGCAGTATCGAAATAACATTATTTCTTGGCGTTGTATAAATATACGAACACCGAAATTGTAGTTCCATTTCAAATATTAGGCTAAAGAAAGTTATATAATTTGAAAATGGCACGAGAAGTATATACTTCCGTTTTTGTTTGATGGCATGAGAAGTATATACTTCCGTTTTTATTTGTTGTTATTGTGTCAGGCATTTTCCTTAATACGTAAAAGATACCGATTCATACCTCCCAGTGCCGGTTACATTTTAGCAAATATCCCAGCGTCCTCCTATGATAATGTTGGCAACAGATGCTGAATAGTGAGAACCCTGTGAGTCTTCATTTTAGCCAATCGCTTGACAACGCTGATGTTTTCTCATGGAATCTTCGCTTTACGAGGGCAATTATTTTTACAGAGCGGACGAGGGTACATACAAGAACCTGTCAACCATAAAGTAGGAACAGCATTATTTGTTTACTTCATGGTCTGTACGATACACTAATCGAGTAATTCTACGTGGTTCGAACAAATGGGCAAAGATTTTCTATCCTTTTGATGTTGACAACATAAATACGCGAGGCCGCCGACATGATACGTAAAATTTTACCACCACTAACGATTGTAAACACAATTGGTCGATTTTCGACCACATGCAATACTAGTTTCGATAAATTTCCTATTACAGCTTGAGTTAATGTCATTCAGTATTGGTGCAAAATCGCAACTTCCTCCACATTGTAGATGAAGAGTAGTGTGCACCTAAAGGAAGGTATGAAAATGCAGCCTGTCCACGTCCTGGTCATCTTAAAATATGACGGAATACCTAATACACTGTTTGGGGTGCACTGGGTGATTAGAATTGTTCACGCCCAAAGTTTCCCACTTCTTGTTCCTGGCTGCAAATTTCACTGTGGACCCCTTCACGCCGTCGTTAGCAGCACTGCGCCACTACCAGTAGATGAAGCCCCCTGAACAGGACAGTCGCATTACTATGCAGAGTCGGCCTCCTTCCTGGGCCCTGTCCGTGAAATATGGCCGCGGTGGGGACGCCATTGCTCATGCCTGCCTGAGGCGCCAGCGACATAAAGGCCGCCGTGCAATGAAACCCTCAGGAAACAACTAACTAGCGCCATAAATCGACACCATAATTCATCTGGCTGCGGGCAGCCTCGTTTCCAGAGCACGGCACAGCAGTTTGTCGCAGTTCGGGAGGGTACACTGGCGCTGGCCGGCACAAAAGCATTTTCTTCTCGCTCTCTCTCTCATTCTCTGAATGATGTGCAGCGGAGAACGGTGTGGATACTGCGGGCGCATAAAATGCAGCGGCCAGTGATAAATCCACAAAATCCCCCGGGGGGGGGGGGGGGGTGGAGGGAGGCGGCGTGCTCGGCCAAATTGCGAGCTCGGACAAAAGGCAGGTGGGCTGCTCAAACAAAGGCTTGTTGTACGTTGTACAAGGCTCTGCGCTGCCTTGCTCCTGGCGGTGAGGCGGGAGGCAACACACCGCAGCATGCAAGAGCTGGTGGTGCGAAGTCTATTAAGAATAACGAAATAGAAATATTGAAACATTTCGCCCGTTCGAGGAGTGGAAATAAATTCAACTACAAAGTTAAAAATGTGTGCTGGACATGTTCGAAAAGGAACAGACACCATATCAATAATTTTAAATATGTCCACAACAGGCAATGACAATGTCAATGCGGACGCTTTCAAACGATCGATCTTATCCGGGAATCCAGTATAGGCTGCGAGCAAGAGGAATCAATGGGCATGGAGCTACAAGTTGCGAATTTGGGTTGGAAGGGAAGCGTGTCTGGATAGCCTAATTGGTTAAGGCGACCGCTGTTCCAAAGCGGTAAATCCGGGTTCGAATCCCGGTCCAGGACAAGTTTTCAAGTTTGGCGTTGAATTTATTTCAACTTTCCGAAACGGTCGAAATGTTTCAGTATTACGCTTTCGTAAATTTACGGCCGTTACTGTCCACTAATGGTGTCTGTTGTTTCGGACTGTCACCATGTCAGTAATTGAGAATACGTCAGAGACAGGAAAGTTTGCCGCGGTGGAGTGACCAAGCGCTGTAAGGCGCCTTGCTGCGGAGCGCACCGTTGCTCGCCGTCGGAGGTTCGAGTCTTCCCTCGGGCATGGGTGTATGTGTTATCCTTAAATAAGTTTCAGCAGTTTTAAACCTAGGGAGTGTTAACGGCGGCAGTTGTCCGGTACATTGAAACATTTGAAAGTACTTGAAAAATAAAAATTTCGATTTTTAGTGAAATCGGGTGTTTCTCCCAGATTACACGAAAATTGTAATCATCCCACAGCAAAATTTTATAAAACTGATGTGGGCTGCTCTTTAATATCTGTTTCACCAATTTGAATAGTCTACTTTTCTGTTTTCTTTCTCTTTACTACAGGAGTGGTTAAAAAAATAAAGAAAACCCAGACGATAAACTGAAATATCGAAGAAAAAAAAAAAAAAAAAAAAAAAAAAAAAAAAAAAAAAAAAAAAAAGAAAAAAAAAAGACTGATAATTGCCACTTCGGATCAGCCGGCCGCGGTGGCCGAGGGGACTGAGGCGCTCCAGTCACGGTCTGCACGGCCACTACGGTCGGGGGTTCGAACCCCCATCGGGCATGGATATTTGTGCCGTCCTTAGTTGTAGGTAGTTCATAAGTAATTAGTAAGTTTAGGGACTGATGACCCCGTAGTTAAGTCCCTTAAGCACATTATAAAAAAAAATTAAAAAAAAATAAAAATAAAAAAAACTTCGGATCAGATTCGTGTTTTTTGGGCTGCCATATCGTACATATGATTTTGATAAAATTTTGTCCGCTTCATGTTCGAAACAAGGGGAAGGTGTCTACATATTATTTCGTACGGTGCCTAGAGGAGCATACCTTACTCTAGACTTCGGCCGACCGGCATCAAATTTGGCATATATATGAGGGTTGCAACTTAAATAGTGGCAACACTGCTGTTGATACACTATGGTATGTACTCTACTATTGTCGTTGATAGAACACGTTATTGACACACCTACCTTACGTCGGAGCAAATGGACTCGCCTGTACCACGACACCGGCATGTGTACAATCGAGCGAAACGCAGTCACTAGTGAGCGGGCCGTCTAACGTAACGATGTAACTGTGGCACTATGTTTTACAAATAGGAATAACGGAGTTGGATCAAGACTGAATGTGCAAGACGGTTGGTTGGTTGGTGTTTTGTGACAGGGGGACCATATTGCCTCGGGAATCAGTCTCCCAGTGGGGAGGGGAAGGAGTGAGGATAGGAAGCGAATGGAAGGAAAAGGAAATGCAATCCAGCAAGGAGAGAAGGAAGAAAGACTGCATCAGCTTGATGCCCCCTTCTCGCCACGCACGTACTCACAAAAGAACCGTGACCTCCTGAAGGCAATGTGCTGGAGGTGGTACAGCACGACAGTGTAATTAAGGTCTTCAAGATGCGTGCAGCAGATCGGCATTGCGATGCAGAACAGTCTCACGTTGGGAAAAGCCTTCAACGAAGGTCGGAAAAATGTGGCGACATGTATCGGGCAGGTTTTCCTAGCGTCTCTGAAGAAGTGCATACCGTTGCCGCGTCAGTGGACAGTGATCGACGCGAGACAACTCGTGAGCTCGCCCACGAAATCGGATTCTCGTGTACGACTGTGATAGTGTTACCCTAACGCATTGCGTTCCTCAACGGCAGATCGTCAGTGCACAATAATACTGTTCGTTTTTGGAGCATCACCTGCGACCAGGTTTGCGAAAGAAGTGGCAACATTATCTTCGCAACGCACCTATAATTTTGCACGACAATGCGCGGGCACTTACAGCGCAAGCTGTGGCTGCTCTGTCCGGTTAATGGGATTGGGAAGTACAGTACCATCCACCATACTCCCCGGAATTAAGACCTTATAACTTTGATTTGATTCTGAAGATGAAGAAACCATTTCGTGGCTTTCGCTTCAGAACTGTTTCAGAGATATGAGAGCCTGTAGACCGCTCCATTCGCACCATCAACAGAACAGGCTCTGCTAACGGTCTAGTAAGCCTTTCATATCGCTGCCAACGGGTACTACACAACTCTGGTGGATACTTTGGAGGACAGTAACAGGCAGAAACATGTAACGCTATTGTATCGGTTGTGAATATATAGTTGCCAGTATTTAAGTTCCAGCCTTCGTATCTAATTTTTCATATACATTCGAGGGACGAGTTGAACTGTGAGAGGGGATGACTTCGGCAGCACGGGAGGTAAATACATAGTCAGAGAGTGGATGGTTGGTTAAAGGGAGTGGCGGTAGTAGCAGAGGGAGAAGGAAGAGGAGCAGTAGCAGACAGAGGTAGGTAGACAGAGAGGGAGGAGGGCGGAGGGGATGGTCAGCTGGGAGGAATACCTGTGCTACATAAACACTGGAATAAATAAATACCTGCGGAATTCCATGTTTTTAGTAGTTAACAGAGAGACCTAAGAGAACAAACAGGAAGGTGGGAAGAGAGCGTAGAGATGGTGGAAGTGGCGGGCAGAGACTTTAAGGGAATTAGTGTAGAACTTACATCCAATTACCATGCATACTTATCATTTGCGAAACATGACAGGTTCGCTAGTTGAAGATAAAAACTGCAATTTTAGGTAATTAAAAAAAAGTTTAAATGTTTGTAAATGTAGGGGACTTAACTACATTGGTCATTAGTCCCTGGGCTTACAAACTATTTACACTAACTTAAAGTAACTTATATTAAGGACAACACAAACATCTATGCCCTAGGCAGGACTCAAACTACGACCGCGAACGGCCGCGTGCACCGCAGATGGGCACCTTAGTGGGCACAGCTATTCTGCTACGGCACACGTAATTTCATAAAAGAATAACAGCAAATTTGGAAAAAATAAGAATTTCAGCAATAAAATAACATGGAATTCGCGAAAAATCGGAATGAATTTGATAAAATAGCATGTCACAAAAATGTTCAACTAGACGAAAAAATAACACCGAACGTGGATTTGAAAGAAAACCACAGAATACGAAGTTAAGCACCGAATTCTGTAAAAATATAACAAATTAAAAAAAAACAATCTGTCATTAATAACAGCAAATTTCTCAGTAATAATCATTAATGTGACTAAGAAATAACGATGAATTTGGCAAGAAATAACATTAGTTTTCAAACAAAACAAAAAAAAAAAAAAAAAAAAAAAAAACTAATTGAAAAGAATCTCCCCGTTTGGCTAAAACTAGCGCCGAATTTGATCTTATAACAACTTTTTCTTGTCCATAATAAAAGTGTCAAGTTTCTGGTTTATCGTCTCATTGAAGTTGGGTGGCCTGCTTTTCTGTTACACGTTAACCAGGATACCTGGATGCTGTGGCTGAACACGAACGTCAACGTAAATTCTTTGTTACTTCTTAACGACCAAGGTTTCGTGATTTGTAAGATGTGACTTTTCCCCAACGAGTATTGAGGAGCCGGCCGCGGTGGCCGAGGGGACTGAGGCGCTCCAGTCACGGTCTGCACGGCCACTACGGTCGGGGTTTCGAATCCCCCCTCGGGCATGGATATTTGTGCCGTCCTTAGTCTTAGGTAGTTCATAAGTAGTTTGTAAGCTTAGGGACTGATGACCCCGTAGATAAGTCCCATAAGTACTACAAACATTTGAACATTTTTGAGCATTGAGGAAAGGAAGTGTTTGACCGCCCGTAAAATACTGGAGGGCATTAAGGAATATATGAATAAATAAAAAAAAGATGCAATGGTTTAGCGAAAAAAACTTACAAAAAAGAAAGGCATACCGAATAATATCTCTCCTGCTGCTAAACAACCTTTTTTTTAATTTTTAATTTTGAGTCAACATTAACAAGAGCAAAACAAAAATAATGGAATGCGGTCTTAGAAAATCGGGCGATGCTGAAGGAATTAGATTAGGTAACGAAACAATGAAGGTGGTAGATGAGTTTTGTTACTTGGGTAGTAAAATAACATGTGATGGTCGCAGTACAGAGGATATAAAATGCAGAATGGCAATGGGAAGAAAAGCATTTTTGAAAAAGAGAAATTTGCTAACATCGAACATTAATTTAAGTGTAAGGAAGTCTTTTCTGAAGGCATTTGTGTGGAGTGTTGCCTTGTACGGGAGTGAAACATGGACGATAAGCAGTGCGGACAGGAAGAGAATAGAGGCTTTTGAAATGTGGTGCTACAGAAGAATGCTGAAGATTAGGTGGGTAGATCGCATAACTAATGAAGAGGTACTGAACAGAATTGGTGAGAAAAGGAATTTTTGGCATACCCTGACTAAAAGAAGGGATCGCTTGGTAGGACACATTCTTAGACATCGGGGAATCGTAAATTTAGCATTGGAGGGAAGTGTGTGGGGTAAAAATCGCAGAGGGAGACCAAGATATGCGTATAGTAAGCAGATTCAAATAGATGTGGGTTGCCGTTGTTATGAGGAGATGAAAAGGCTTGCTCAGGATAGAGTAGGGTGGAGAGCTGCATCAAACCAGTCTCCGGACTGAAGACCATAACAACAACAATTTTGAGTCTGAACAAAATGTTATTTTTTGAAACACCCTGCACCAGGCGGACTACGCACGCTTTTCCCCAGTGACGTTAGTTTATTCCGGATACCACAGACGGTGAAGCGTTTGCCTAAGCAGAACAGTGAAGGGAAATCCTCACCAACGGACTGGAGGCCTCGCCGAACGTGAAACCGGCGCTAGAAAAGAAGCTGTTTACAGCTATGAGTGGTAGTTTACCTCCTCATTACAAAACTTGCTTGCTATAGCAGTTTACCGGGCTAGAGTCCGGAGTTCGAGAAAGTTTCCGTGTAGAAGAATGATATTCCCTGACCAAAACAGTACGCACATGGACTAACGCATATTAATTACCTGTTCCAGGTCATATCACCGCACGACTACTAATTTATAAGAAACACTTAATACATTAATTCGTACTTCGCCATAGGCAATAAAGAATCAAGGATATGATAAACGGTGTTCCATTTAATAACTTACTACGGAACATGTGGGCTGCTAAATTTTATGGTGTTTAATAGCTATTGCGGTTTCTGCCTGGAGAAAGGCATTTTAAAAAGTATGACATTTTTGTTGATAGATGAGGTATGGAACGAGGAAGCGGGTGTCGAACACGCAACCATTCGGCGTCCAATCAAGCGCTTTACCAACGCCACCTAGATACAAGGCCTGTGCGGTGCCTGCCAAGAGTAGTTATAACAGGAGCAGACTATTTGTCTTATATAACGTTACGATGAGCTTGGGAAAGCGTACATGTTGCACACTTTGTTTCAGAAGGTTTTTCGTGTTATCTATGTAATTCTCCGTGCAATTTTTGCTGGTATGAGACAAATGTCTAATATGAATCGTCCAACTCCAATATCGGTAGGATATCATAAATATCTTATACCACAACAAATTTGTCTGTGTATCACGTAAATAACATTAAGAACATTCTGAAACGCAGTGTGCAACGTGTACATATTCCCAAACTCATCACAGCGCCACATAAGGCAAATACAGGGTGTCCAAAAAAGGTCTCCCTGACTTAAAAAAAAAAAAAAAAAAAAAAAAAAAAAAAAAAAAAAAAATCGATAGAGGAATGCAATAAGCGGTATGTTTATTGTGAAAGCTGTAAGAAGTTTATACAGCAGTTTGAAATAATAGTTACAAAAGCTGTTAACCGATGGCGCTGTACCCTGTACAGCTAATATCAGCATACATAAGTAAAATAATCGTATGTAAACACTCTCTGCAAACAATCGCATCACAATGATTTCAAAATGTTCACCATTGGCACTACAGAGGTGGCGCAAACGAAGAATGAAATTCGCCATCACATTTCGTAGTGTCTCAACCGAAATGGATTCACATGCCACAGAGATCGCCGATTCAAGCTCGTCCAGCGTGGCGGGATGCTTCGGTAGACCACGTCTTTCACTGTGCCCCACAAAAAAAAAAAGTCACAGGGAGTCAAATCCGGCGGAGGCCAATCCATGACTGCACCAGTAAATTTGGGATATTCCAAAGCAATGACTCGATTCCCGAAGTATTCCTCAAGAAAGCGAAACATTTGTTCTGTCCGATGTGGTCGGGCTCCATCTTGCATAAACCATTCAGTACCTGGTGGATCCTCTAACGCTTGCTGTGTGGCGACAAATTGTTCCAAAATCGCAACATAATGTGCACCAGTGACCGTTTCTCGAATGAAAAAAGGGCCAATAATTCCTCTGCTGCATACTGCAGCCCACACAGTAACTTTAGGAGAATACAGGGGTTTCGCTTTTCGGAACCCCAAAATCGCCAGTTCTGCTTATCCATTCAGGTGGAAGTGTGCTTCATCTGTAAACCAGATGCAGCCAACATCAAATCCTTCACTATCAGTCAAAGTGAGCATCTGATTAGCAAAGGCAACCCTTTGTTGCACAGCTCGTACGGGTATGGCCTGGTGCGTTTGAATTTTGAATGGAAACATGTGTAGGCTCTTTCTCAGTATTTTCTGTGTGCTGGAACGCTTCAAACCAGTCTCAGATGCAATTCTACGGACGGATGACATTGGATTTCGCTGAATAATTCCAGAAGCTGTGGCGATATTTTCAAGCGTAACTGCGGTTTGCTTGCGGGCAACATGCCCCACTAGATCATTAGTTACGCTGCCTGTTCGTTGGAATTTTGCGACGAGCGTACAAATGGTTTTCGCATCGGGTCCTTTTGGAACATTAAATCGTGCTTGAAAACTTCGCCTTGTTGCCGTAGGACTCTCTTCTAACCTGTAGTACTCTAGCACCAGAAAAACGTGTTGTTAAATGGAGTACATGGTTTAAAAAAAAAAGTTCAAATGTTTGTTAAGCTTATGGGACTTAACTACGGGGTCATCAGTACCTAAACTTACAAACTACTTATGAACTACCTTATACTAAAGACGGCACAAATATCCATGCCCGAGGGGGAATTCGAACCCCCGACCATTGTGGCCGTGCAGACCGTGACTGAAGCGCCTCAGTCTCCTCGGCCACCGCGGCCGGCTACATGGTTTTAATATCTTTCTTCGGTACGCTAACCTCCTTTCACGTTTCAATAGTGGAACTGATCGCTCTGGGCTTCGGATCACTATTTATATTAGGCACTAGCTTATATGCCCGTGCTTCGCAACGGTTGTTAACGAAGGACCTATGTATATTGTGGTTTTTTAGGGTTTCGGACATAGATCAGCAAAAACAAAATCCTTGTTGGATCGCTCTGTCAATAAACTCAGTTCTCTTAGCCAAAATGTCGAAAACCATGAATATTCATAAAGTTTTTCATACAAAAAGTGAAATTAAAGTAACGACGTAAAATCAATGTCAGGTTGTGTTCATCAAGTTAAGACTGCAGTGTGTAATTGTATGTTTGGCGTGAACTTCTGTGAACACTGCTATCAATGAGATGAGAAATAGTAATAATGGGTCGTTATTCTCAATTTTGTTACACAATGCAACAGCAGCGCCGAAAGCGGCTGGCAAATTACATTTCTGAAAACGATATTGGATAAGTGCGAATATTGATTTGTATCAGTTTTCACAAATGTCTTCTTAAATAGGAATTTGGAATGAATTGTAAGACTGTGTGAATCATGAGACTCTATACAAAAGAGTTTCGCTTGAAAGTGCTGGTCATAATGAGACGTGACAACAACGGATGTTTCTGATTCGGTAAAATTTTACTTTCTATCCTGGCGGTTTCGTGATTTTATGTTGGCAACATCAATAACACGATATAAAACCGTTACAAAGATGACCGAACCACTTAGAGTGTAGATAAATACTGCTGTTCCTGCTGTATGCTTGATTTCACGACAAAATACTTGCGTGTCACGCGATTGGCTTATGACGAGGTCACATGATTCTCGTTATTCAACATCTGTTGCCAACATTATCATAGGAGGTCGCCAGGATATGAGTAGGACCACGTCGCATTGTTTTTCTGCTCAAACGATAACACCTTTCACAGCAGAGAGTGTCGCGGCCATGGATTACCTCCATGGTCACGGCTATATGTATCAGAGATCACTGATTAGCACAGACCAGTGAGCTTACTGGCACAGGTATATCAATATCTATAGCCTAAGGGACATTCATTAATGTATGTCTGTTTTTCCACCACGCTTCCACGACGCTGATCAATGTTGCACGAGTATTTTTACCTTTGATTCTATCTGGATTTTTATCTTTGTTTTGTGTCTCTGTTCATAGTCGGTAATGTGTGGTTGACGGAAACATGTGATCATGTGATCTATTTAAAAAATTGCGTATTTGATATTCCTCGTCGTTATTAAAGTCTGCCGGCCGCGTTGGCCGAGGAGACTGAGGCGCTCCAGTCACGGTCTGTACGGCCACTACGGTCGGGGGTTCGAATCCCCCCTCGGGCATGGATATTTGTGCCCTCATAGTTCGTAAGTAGTTCATAAGTAGTTTGTAAGTTTAGGGACTGATGACCCCGTAGTTAAGTTCCATAAACTATATAAACATTTGAACTTTTTTTTTAAAATTAAAGTCTGAAAGGACCACATAGTCTGACGATTGAAAGAATAAACAGATTTTGACTCGTACCGTAAAGTTCGTAAGTCACAGAGTATATAGCTTTTCCTAAGAGTATTTATTGTATATTTTGCGAATTTTTGCTAGTTACACTCACCCACTGCCACGCACAGCCACCAAACTCCCTTACTAAGATCATTAGACCAAGGGCTATCTACCACCACAACCACGAGTGGGTGGCAGTATGTGGTCATGCAGAAAAGTATGTCAACACGTACACACACAAGCCTTTTATACATAGATATAGATTACGTATGGAGATTACAACGCCATCTGTAAGCAGCTTTTTTAACTATTATTTCAAACTGCTGTATGAACTTCTTACAGCTTTCACAATAAACATACCAAAATGTTCAAATGTTTGTAAAGCTTATGGGACTTAACTACGGGGTCATCAGTCCCTAAACTTACAAACTACTTATGAACTACTTACGAACTAGGACGGCACAAATATCCATGCCCGAGGGGAGATTCGAACCCCCGACCGTAGTGGCCGTGCAGACCGTGACTGAAGCGCCTCGGTCTCCTCGGCCACCGCGGCCGGCAATAAACATACCGTTTACTGCATTCCTCTATCGATCTTTGTTTTCGAGATATTTAATTTTGAAATCAGGGAGTCCTTTTCTGGACACCCTGTAGTTGGCTGTAGTTGGCTTGTGTTGACAGGCCGTGACAGGCCTTGTATCTAGGTGGTGTTGGCTTGACCGCGACAGCACCAGGCAAAAAAAAAAATGTTCAAATGTTTGTTTAGCTTATGGGACTTAACTACGGGGTCATCAGTCCCTAAGTCTTTCAAACTACTTATCAACTACGTTATACTAAAGACGACACAAATATCTATCCCCGAGGGGGATTCGAACCCCCGACCGTAGTGGCCGTGCAAACCGTGACTGGAGCGCCTCAGCCCCCTCGGCCACTGCGGCCGGCCAGCACCAGGCACGCGGTAACAAGTACAAAGGCAGCTCTGTTCACTGAGGTCAGATGTTGTGTTTGGTTGCGAACGGCGCAGCCTGAGCGTGCACGGGTGTCCCAGGAAGAGCCGTTTACAGCTATTAAGCCATTGGGGCACGGGGGCGCACTCCTTGCGTAACCGCGGGCAACCGCTTGCAGCCGCCAACGCACGCTCCGCACTGCATCGAGCACCAGAGAGACTGACCACGCGCACACTCCTCGTGGTACTGGGCTCGCAAGCGCTCCAAACCACAACTACGTTCTACACCCAACACCTCGGGCTAGTCTCATTACACTCAATCCAGTAGCAGCGTTTTATCAATACTAGTATTGCCTGTGCTCGAAAATCGACCATTTGTGTTTACAATGGTCACTGGGGGTAAAATTTTACGTATCATGTCGGCGGCCTCGCGTGATTACGTTGGCAATATCAACAACACGATAGAAAATCTTTGATCATTTGTTCGAACCACACAGAATGACTCGATTAGTGTATCGTACACACCATGAAGTAAACAAATAATGCTGTTCCTGCTTTATAATTGACAGATTCTTGTGTGTACCCTCGTTCGCCCAGTAAAAATAATTGCCCGCGTAAAGCGAAGATTCCATGAGAAAATATCAGCGTTGTCAAGCGATTGCCTTAAATGAAGACTCACTATTCAGCATCTGTTGCCAACATTATCATAGGACGCCGCTGGGATATCTGGTAAAATTTAATCGGCACTGGGAGGTATGAAACGGTACCTTTTTCGTGTTAAGGAAAATGCCTGACACAATAACAACAAATAAAAACGGAAGTATATGCCATTTTCGAATTATATAACTTCATTAGCCTAATATTTGAGATGGAACTACAATTCCGGTGTTCGTATATTTATACAACGCCAAGAAATAATGTTATTTCGATACTGCGATATTCAGAATTCCAGAGCTGACAACATGTCGACTTCGTATTTCCACCCGAGCACCGCTAGATGCATCTCCCGGCGCATCATCCTTTATAACGGCATTCACATTGAAACATCCATTTCCTTTAACAACTCTTAATCCCTGCGAAAATGAAGCATTTGAACGACACAAGAAAGCGAGTTAGGAGCACTCCATGTTTCGATATTCACTTATTTTAATACTGCAGATGCGCTGCATTACAGCGTCTTTGGTCGAGGCGAATAGCTAATCAGTGTACTGATTGTTAGAGAATGTAGAACGTGATCCAAGCTGTAGATAGGATAATTTCTACTTCCTTTTACCACTTTCAATAGCTAAATGCAACATAATATTTATTTTCTTGAAATCTACGACAAATAATCTTTCGAATTATGTAACTTTCATTGGCCTTCTTGTACTAATAAATTAGTAATCTGTACCACAATTTACGTGTTAGCGTATTTATATAATGATCTATAGCAAGAATTGGTTAAATTCTAGTGGTCCTATAGTAAAAAGCTTGCTGGTATCGGCACTCTTCACCGTAAAATGACTGAGAGGGCAAATACTTGAATTCTTGCGAACATAATCTCTCGGAGCAAAGTGACCAATAAAATCAATATCCTGCTTTGCCTCGCTGTGAGAATGTAAGAAGGAAGAAAGCTTAAGGTTTAACGTCCCGTCGATTGCGTGGTCATTAGAGACGGAGCTCAAACCCAACACCATTGACATTATCATACCTGCCAATTCCCAACACGCAGTGACCCACAAATATTCTGCCTTACACTCAGTGATCCACCGTTTATTATCCACACCAATGAGTGATGACAACATCCAGATACAACTGAAAACTATCAAACAAATTTCAACAAATAATGGTTACACTGCTTCATTAGTGTACTCGATACTACACAAAAAACAAAAACAACAGATAACTTCACTTCTTTACCCTGTCCTTGACACACCACCTCAAGATCGTAATATATAGCGCACGATCGCATATTTAGGAAAAGCCTCTCTCCAAATGGTCAGAAACCTAAAATCCAGGAACCTAAAAACATCAACTTATGTACACACACATTTTACCTAATGGCAAGGACAACACGCCAGCCTCGGAAAAGAGTGGAATGTATAAAATCACTTGTGATTGTGAAAAATTCTACATGTGTCTGTCTGGCAGAGCTATTTCCACACGTCTAAAAGAACTCTTGGAGACTCAGAAATGGTGACTCCACTTTTGCAGAACACTTACTTAAAGAGGGTCACAGTGACAAAGTTCAATACTAAGTCTTACACCACATTCACAAAGGTAAGAAGATGAACTACCTAGAAAGACTGGAAAACAATAAACACATATCTACTTGACCAAGTCTGGTACTCAACGACCAAACAGAGTTTCCTGATTCTCCACTTCTAACTGTAGATAATAATAATACTCCCACCTAATCAATGTACTTGTTTTGTAACACTTTTATGTTTATCACCCATTTATCTACCACCTCTTAACAATTTTACCCACGACACTATTCCATGTGACCTCCTATTCGCAAACAAAAACTGTTAATTAAGTTTTTGTCGAGTTGTCACTTTTGTAACAGTTGTCATGTAATTAATCCTTTCATACTGTCGCATACCGTTCTTGATTACTTAGTACAATTCTTAATAATTTCGCACCACTTCTTTGTATACTTTCGTGCAGTACCTTTATCTTCTCCCGGTTTATGTAATTCTTTGATGCACACTTTATAATATCTTTTATGTAACATTTATTTACAGTAATTCTTGTACCTGATGATCGCGTTAACAGCCGAAAACTAGTTTGTTTAAATAATAAATACTGTAGAATATTACACCAGTGTCATGTGTGTTTTAGTGATCATGTATCAAATATTCTTCCGAGCACCAATTGAACAATCAATCTCGGAATTTTTGTTAAGGATAGGGAAGAAAATCGGCCATGCCCTTTATAAACCAACGCGGCATTTGCCTAGAGTGATTTTGGGAACTCACGGAAAACCTAAATCTGGATGGCCGGAGACGTATTTGAACCACCGTCCTTCCGAATGCGATTCCGGTGTGTTAGCACTGTGCCACCTCACTTGGCTGACAATGTGAAATGAAACGTGTGTTAGAATAAAAGAGTTTCTCACAAAATCATTATTCGTACTAATATTATAAATGCGGAAGAAGTTCTGTTTGTAACGCTTTAACGACTAAACCGCTTAGCCGATTTTGATGAAATTGGGTATGGAGATAGCTTGAACGCTGAAGATGAACATAAACATCATTAGAGCCGCGGCGGAATGGCCCAGCGCATTGAGGCATTGAGGCATTGGCGCATTGAGGCCATTCCCCGCGGGGGTTCGAATCCCCCCTCGGGCATGGAAGTTTGTGTCGTCTTTAGTATAAGGTAGATCGTAAGTATTTTGTAAGTTTAGGGACTGATGACCCCGCAGCTAAGTCCCTTAAGCTTAGCAAACGTTTGAACATTTTGAAGTTCATTAGAAAGTGTGTAATTGAAAATATTTCTTGCTTTTGAGTACATAATTCGAAATATGTAACAGCTGAGCGTCAACGTCTCTCTTATAGCTTCTGACACGCTTGAAGATTCCTTAGAAAAGCTATCTTTTCTTTTCCGTTTGAAATTTATCACATTTATTATAATACTTTTAATGGTAGATATGTTGTACGTAATACGATACAACATAATGAATACTATGCTTACACAAGACGTCGACGTCTCAAACCGCCGAACCGGTTTTGGTAACATTTGATCCCTACATAATTTGTATAAATTACAGCTTTTTCAGCCAGCGGTTTAGTCACGATGTAACAAACAGTTTCTTTTCGTATTTACGAGAGTTGGAACTTAGATAGTGGCAACTATTTATTCACAAGCGATACAAAAGCGTTATATGTTTCCATCTTTCACTGTCCGTCAAAGTAGTCACCAGCGTTGTATAGAATCCGTTGCCAGCGATGTGGAAGGCGTAGTATACCGATAACAGAGCCTGTTCTGTTGATGGTGCGAATGGTTCGGTCTACTGCCTGTCGAATCACTGGAACATTTCTGAAGCGAATGCTATGAAGTGGTTCCTTCATCTTTGAAATCAAATCAAAGTGACAAGGACTTAATTCCGGGGAGTATGGTGGATGGTACAGTACTTCCCAGTCCCATCGACCTCACAGAGCAGCCACAGCTAGCGCTGTATGCGCCCGCGCATTGTGCAAAATTATGGGTGGATTGCGCAGAAAGTGTTGCCGCTTCTTTCACAAAGCTCGTCGCAGGTGATGCTCCAAAAACGAACTGTAATACTGTGCACTGACCGTCTGCCTTGGAGGAACATATTGCTTTAGGATAGACCGCTCGCTCACAAGTGACTGTGTTTACCTCCTTCTGCGCACGCCGGTGACGTGGAACGGGCGAGTCTATTTGCTCCGAGGTAAGGTAGATATGTATATAACCTGTGCTATCACCGACAACAGTAGATTCCATTGTATTGTGTCTCCACATCAGTGTTGCCACTATTTAATTTCCAACCGTGGTAATAATATCTGTATTTTCATCTCGATCCGTCATTCTACGCACGGTTTATATTTAAACCGGAAAACTGGGAACTATTCTTTTATCCTGATGATTCTCGTCGTAACGAGAGAACAAACTACCGAAATTATTGTTCTGTTGATGGTCTTTGATGCGTCTGCAAGGGTATCAACGCGAGCGAATCTGTGGGTAAAAACTAGTCTATATAAATCCTGTGGACTGATAGACTTCTGCCGCGGTGGAGTAGCCGAGCGGTGTAAGGCGGAGCGCGCGGAGCGCGCTGTTGCTCGCCGTCGGAGGTTCGAGTACTCCTTGGGGCATGGGTGTGTGTGTTGGCCTTAGGTTAGTTTACATTGGATTAAGTAGTTTGTAAGCTACAGAGTGATGACCACGCAGTTTGGTCTGATAGATTTAAAACCATTTGATTTGATTTGACAGACTTCTTTATTCGTCAGTTGTCAGCATAAACATATGTATGTAAGGTCGACGATTTTTTCGACTCTTCAGCATGCAGCGTACAATTACCCTTGAGAAAAGCAATCTTTTTCTACAGGGAGTTCAAAAAAAATATAAATAAGTAAAAAAATAAATAAAATGAAGATAAAAAGGGGTCGAATAATTTAAGAGGTAGTGGTACTCATAGAACCACAAAACTAAGTCCAATACCCTTGGGTCTGGAAATGTGTACTTTCTGTGAAAAACATTGTTTACAGCAAGAGAAGGAAGGAAGCTTAGGGTTCAACGTCCCGTCGACAGCGTCGTCATTAGAGACGGCGCTTAGGCTCGGAGAGTTTGTGTAAGGATGTGTAAGGAAATCGGCCATGCCCTTTCAAAGGAACCATATCGGGCATTTGTATGTTGTGATTTAGGGAAATCACGGTAAATCTAATAATCTGGATGGCCGGAGGTGGATTTGTACCACCATCCTCCCGAATGCGAGTCCAGGGTGTTACCACTGCGCCACCTCGCTCTGTATTTACAACAAGGGCTGCGCGATGTTTGTTATTGTTATCGCACATGTCGAACCGTAATAGGCTGACCATTGCAGCCAGCGTCGTGGAACAACTAACCCAACACCTCCATTCTCGGGAAAGACCATCCTGCCACTCGGAAGACCACAGTTCGTCACCTTTTAAAAACAATCAATTGGCTGTAGTAAGCACGAATGCTTACTCCATGGCATGGTATCTGTTTGCTACACACATTGGTATCACACTGAGCCTCTTGACTGTGAACATTCTTTATTAAAGGGCACACACAAATTACGGCAAGGGATCTACGTCACTTCGCTGTCTATCGACGGAGGACATTGAAACTGTGCACCCAGCCGGGTATTAGAATCTGGGTCCCCTGCTTTCTAGGCAGCTGCGCTGGCCCCTACACCGTTGGTGACACAACGATCACCACACCTGCAATAGGTTACTCAAGTACGCCTCCTTCAGATTTAAATTATGAATTCTACCCTGCACACTAATACTCAAACTCGTTGTAATGTAAACTAATTCCGCCAAGAGTAGCGGCCAATGTCTCAAAACTGAAGAAAGGATCACTGCCCGTCATCGTTATGAATACATCTAGCATCCTCGAGGTGGCATCTGAGATAAGGACGTGTCATCGGATCGGAAGCACCACCAGTACTATCTTAATTACTGTCTCACAAAATTCGCGCGGCCTCCCGCGTCGGGGGTTCGAATCCTCCCTCGGGCATGGATGTGTGTTGTCTTTAGTTCAGTTAGTTTATAAGCTAGGGACCAATAAACAAGCATTTTAATTAAAAACATTTGAACATTTGAAAACTTTTCCATTGCGCGCATAAGAGTCAAATGAACGCCATCAGTTGTTTCCGATACCCTGCCTCGCGTGTATATAGGAGCAGTGTTCATCAGTGAAGAGGTACACGCCTCTTGCCCGCTCTCAGATACCGGGAGAACTCCGACACTTGTTTCGAGTGTGCCCTCTTTAACGGCTAGCGGAGCGGCCGGCTCCGCTTCAACGGCAGAGTAAACACACTTGAAAGGGGAGCTGTCCGACAGACACTGCTCTCTCAGAGCGCTACTGTCTGCCAGGCGAGGCCAGCACCGCTTCCAGCTCCCGCCATTCATCTCGGCTTACACCTCTTACAGGTTCACTGTATCTATAGAATGCAATTGCTCCATCGAACAGCGCTTAATTTCTAAACTTTAAGGTGCCGGCACGCAGCTATTGAACCGCGAAACCGTCCACCCTCCCTCGTGCGGCCATAAAAAATCCCAAAAATTCAGTTTACGAAAAAGTACAGTGAAAAATAAAAGTTACATTACCAATTAATACATGTGTTCTGTTTTTTATCTCTGATGCCGACTTATACCATTAAACAAATAATAAAAATAATCTATAAAATAACGCAACAAGGTACCAGAACCTTGTCCCGGCCGAAATAAACCCATCATGTATGCAAATTTTCAAAGGCTCAGTTTTCAGTATTTTGGTGAAAGAGCTATTTTGATAGTCTTTATGACTTTTCCATGAAAGACCTTCAGTATCACTTTGTCCTTCTTACTTTGACATTGCCAATTATACTAATTTGCTTTGAAACAAATTATATACCGCCAATAATTTTGTTGGAGCCGATTGACTGCATGTAATTGTTTTCATGCTCTCGTATGGTTGCTGCCCACACATCGATGTTGAAACGTGCTAATTTGCTTAAGCTTGCGCTTAATTTCTAAACTTTTAGGTGCCGACACCCACCTATTGAACTGTGAAATCCTCCCCCCTCCCTCGTTCAGCATAAAAAATCCCCAAAAATTCAGTTTATTTATTTATAGCAATTGGCCAACTAACGAATACATTACATATTTTATTTCACTTTTTTTCTTCCCTAAGAGTGTTCTTCTTCCTGTCACCATTTTAGCCAGATTTTCAGCTCTTAATTTCCTGATGGCCTTAATATTTGGAGCTTCCTGAAAAACCTGAAATTCAGATATTGCCTTTCTGTATTTACACCTTCTGTACTTCTATACTTCTGTGACGTCTTTCTTCGTTCCATTTAACCAAGAGTTGGGTATTTTCCTCTGTTTATCTGCTATGATCCATTCTCAACAGATGACCGACGAATATGAGCCTTCTCTTCCTAATTTCTGTTGTGACCAGTTTAATAAAGTGGTAGAACTTCTCATTGCTGATCTTTACCCATTCTTGCCAATTTTTTCTGCCCTTCAAGAAGAATCTTTTACAGAATTACTTTCCCCCTTCTCGAGCTCCTGTACTAGTCCTTTGTTTTGATGGAGAGTGTTCCTGCTGGATATGGTACTTATGTTCTTGTGACTGTGTCGTAGTGTAAGAACTTTGGATTTCTAAATCAAATGTTCAAATGTTTGTTAAGCTTATGGGACTTCGCTGCGGGTTCATCAGTCCCTAAACGTACAAGCTACTTATAAGCTAACTTGTAGTAGAGACAACACAAACATCCATGCCCGAGGGAGGATTCGCACCTCCGACACGGGAGGCCGCGCGATCCGCAACGTGAGTCTCTAGACCGCTCGACTACTTCCGCGCGGCTGCATTTCAAGATATACATTTTTATTATACAACTTCTGTGTTAAAATTTGTGCCCTCATAAGCCGAATTAAAATAGCGTGTTTTTGGACAAGTAAAAGTACGTGTCACTCCTCAGCGAGGTTAAAACACTAAAATCTGGACGAAAGAAGAACGGCAACGACTTGGGTTGTACAATTTTTAACCGAGTGCTCTAGTAGATAGCGGATGCTGGTCTCTATTCTAATTTGTTGTACCATTAATATTGGTATAAGTTTATCATTATTTGTCATAACTCTAGCTCTGAAATTATACGCTTGGAAGTAAAATATATCAAGAACACTTTCTCTTTCTATCTTTTAGATGCAAAATAATCTTTTCGGCGGCTTCCGTAGAATGATTAAATTTTTCTCTGAAAAGAAATTTTGACCCAAAAATCAACATAGTTTCAGCCGACCAGTTGTATAAAAATGGTTTATATGCATAAACCTTGACCTAGGTTTGCCGAAAGCTAGTGGCTGGCCGCTATGAGGCAGTGGGCTGTGCCCCAGCAGCTGGCCAATTGGCTAGCGATCATGGCGGCTCGGAACTACCTTGCTTACGTGGCATGACGTCTGCGATGGGCCGCCGGCCGCGGTGGCCGAGGGGATTGAGGCGCTCCAGTCACGGTCTGCACGGTCACTACGGTCGGGGGTGCGAAACCCCCTCGGGCATGGATATTTGTGCCGCCCCAGTTCGTAAGTAGTTCATAAGTAGTTTGTAAGTTTAGGGACTGATGACCCTGTAGTTAAGTCTCATAAGCTTAACAAACATTTGAACATTTGCGATGGGCCCTTTCTCGTTGGCCTCGGAGCGTCTTGGACTGACGTCACACCGGCGCTGCCTGTCCTCCCCTGTTGTAGTTCATCTCTCCGCAGACCATAAGAGCTGTGATGGTCCCATTGTACCATTGTGTCAGTTGCATGCAGGCAGAGTCTGCTTTCATCGCCGGAGACCACAGTCCGCCGTTCGATCGTTCAACGGGTCATCTGACAGCACCAGCCAACCACTGCATGAAGATGCTATGGCGTTAGTGGCAGTTGGACCCGTAGTCCCACTGCTAGTATCGCGCTAGCAACTGTTCGTGTTGACACCTCTAAACTCACAAACACTGTTACCTTGCGGTAGCTGCACTATCTGCCACTGCTGCCCTAAGATGCAACGATCTGTGGTTCAAATGTTCATAAAGTTATGGGACCTAACTGCAGTGGTCTTCGGTCCCTAAATTTACAAACTACTTGTTGTTGTTGTTGTGGTCTTCAGTCCAGAGACTGGTTTGATGCAGCTCTCCACCCTACTCTATCCTGAGCAAGCCTTTTCATCTCCTCATAAGAACGACAACCCACATCCACTTGAATCTGCTTACTATACGCGTCTCTTGGTCTCCCTCTACGATTTTTACCCCACACACTTCCCTCCAACGCTAAATTCACAATTCCTTGATGTCTAAGAATGTGTCCTACCAATCTATCCCTTCTTTTAGTCAAGGTATGCCAGAAATTTCTTTTCTCCCCAATTCTGTTCAGTACCTCCTCATTAGTTACGCGATCCACCCACCTAATCTTCAGCATTCTTCTGTAGCTCCACATTTCAAAAGCCTGATCTAACTACTTACACTAATTTATCTTAACAACAACATACACACGTATGCTGAAGGGAGGACTCGAACCTCCAACGGCGAATGCATCGGTGGTTCATCGAAGTCCAGAACTTCGTCTACAGTTACGAGAATGTTTGCGTGACCATTCCAACCAGCATCGTTGCACTGCTGATGCAGCACATTCATCTTCTGCAGCATTTCTGTGAAAGGACTATAACTACCACTCGGGAGGCCACAGTTCGACCCATATCAACCTTGGTCAGTTGGCTGCAGGAAGCAGAAGAGGCACGTGGCATGGGACCTGTTTTCTTTGCAGGCTGATGTCACAATGAACCTTACAGCTGTAAACGTTCCCTATTAAAGGGTTCACACAGGTGGCGATCAGGCAGCTTTGCCTCTGCGCTGTCTGTTGGCAGACCATTACCAGTAGATCTTCTATCCCTTAACGTCCTTTTAGACGGTCCACTTTCTTGCGAACATTGACTACTCTAAGCGTGGACGGCTTTTTTTCTGCCGTCGTGTAAATCAGGATCCAACCACGGTGCGGGTGCGACTATGAGTCAATAATCTTTCGATTGTGTCGAGTGTGGAGATATAAGGAGTGCGGCGAAGACAGCGCATGTGGAGATGCAGCGGCTGCATTGCCCAACAGAAGACGCGAGGTACTGTTTTGTACACAACGACGGCACGTATAATTAGTATAGTACGGAATAAAAGCCTAGTGAGCCATCACTAGCATTTTTACCTCACGTTTCAAACAAAATAATACAAAGTATGTGGATTGTGAATTACTTTTTATTTTTTGTAGCAGTGGAGTGGACGAAAGAAAGCGTTAAGGCTGTTATTTCGGCTTATGAAGAAGAGAGAGCCCTCGTAGAAAAAGAACATCATTTGTATCACAATAAGGTAATTTTAACCGCCTCTAGTATTATTTGTGATATTTGTGTGTTACGGAGACTGCCGATACTCATAAAAAAAAAAATAAAAAAAAAAAAAAATAAATAAAAAAAAGATATATTTTCTAGAATGCACGGAAAGAAATGCACAAATTAGTGGCAAATAAAGTATCAACAGTTTGGCCTAAATATAGAGCTGAAGATTGTAAAACTAAAGTTGTCACTTTGCGGTCATATTATGGCGCGGATTAGAAAAAAATTCGCCAGAGCGAAGAGAGTGGGTGTCCTGCATCCTAACTCTTCTCTACCTGCCTCTGCGCACTTTCGTTTTGCCTTCCTGCAAAGCGGCGGCGATTATTACCGTTGCTGCAGCCAATACCACAAGAATTTTATCCATTTTGCTGTGTTGGATCAAAGGTGGTTATGAAAACGCAAATCAGCACACGAAGTACTACGACGACAACCACAGCGCAAAGACCGCACAGAAGACAGCACACACACAAAAATTTTCCAAGGTATCGTGTTAACGCAAACGATCACGCTAAACAAATGAGACACGGAACCACCAGGGGCGCTGCAGTCGACACACTCGATTCGAGTAGACTACCGAGACAACAAAGTCGCTCGTGTAAAAGGGGCTTTAGGCGGCATCTGCTTTCGTCGCATTAAAATCGACATCGTATTTCCAAGTCTACGACTTGTTTTGCGGCGATGTTCAAAGTTCAAATGTTTGTAAAGCTTATGGAACTTGAAACGGAACCGTCGTTCCGCTTCACGACTTTTATTAGTTTTAAAAGGAGTCTAAAATTAAAATCAGATCACTTGCCGTTCAAATGGCGACTATTCAGGCGATCAATCCGTTGGTCAATCATCCTAGGATACAGAAATGGGTTTTGTTTGTTTATTTCTCCTAAATTTTTTTTTTTTTTTTTTTTTTTTTTTTTTTTTTTTTTTTTTTTTTTACTTGCACCATACTCCTTTCCCTTCCTTCCCATCCTTTCTTAGGGCGAGAGGAGAGCATGCTGTATACTGAGGTGGTGGTAAGTTGCAAAGAACTGTAGTAGAGCTTGTAGAGATAGGTTGTCTGAGGAAACGGGCAGCTAAAGTCGGTGACCGACTATAGCTGGTTCGTCAGGTGCATCTTGAGTGCCGACTTTGGCAGGGAGGCCCTCAGCCAATGGCGTCGCTTGGCGCGAAATTGGGTTCGGTTTCGCGTGAGGACAACGGAGATGACTAAAAGTCGAGGCCAGTTGCAGGAAGCCAGTAGAAGGGAACGTGTAAGGCGCTCGCCAGGAGAGCGAGGGAGCAGTGGAAAGGCAGTCGAGTTACATGTAGGAGTCTTAGTTGGTAAAGTATGGAATTTTAAGAATTATTAACCTCGACAGTCTAGTTTCATTTGTTGCTGCCCGCGCACTTCTCGGTGCCTCAACATTAACTGTAATTTCCTTGAGGTACTTACTTAGCTGACTATGTTTGCCTCTAGACAAGACCTTTACAAACTTGTTCTTGTCTTCTCTAGTCTATGCTTTTCAGTGAAATAGTGCTCAAATTAATTATTTTATATCTGTGGAGTAATGCAATTGACCTTCGGTCGGAATTTATTTATCTGTGATTTAACTGTGCATTTTAATATTATTTCTGTAAGTGGGTTTGTACTTTGAAAATTTCATCCACGTGTTGAGCAGCGTAGATGAAGTACTGTTATTTGGCCATTTTGTTCACGTGTTTTGGGGGCAATATTAATATTAATTCATCTAACTTGAGTGTGCCCGTAAAGACCGGCAATTTTAATATTATTTCTGTAAGTGGGTTTGTACTTTAAAAATTTCATCCACGTGTTGAGCAGCGTAGATGAAGTACTGTTATTTGACCATTTTGTTCACGTGTTTTGGGGGCAATATTAATATTAATTTATTTAACTTGAGTGTGACCGTAAAGACCGGCAATTTTAATATTATTTCTGTAAGTGGGTTTGTACTTTGAAAATTTCATCCACGTGTTGAGAAGCGTAGATGACGTTCTATAAATTGGCCACCTTGCTCATATATTTTGGAGAGAATACTGATATTTATTCATTTAAGTAGCTTAAATTGGTTCACACTTAGAAACTTTCATCCAAGTGTTAAGCAGTGCAGTACCTTGCTTATTTATTTCGTAACAAATAACAATATTTTCTAATAACTGAAGTACGTTCCTAAAGGACGAGAATTTGACACAAACAACCACGCCAGTCACTCAATAAGCAGTTTTAGTTATGTTGTCCTCGGCGCAGAATATAGTTTGATTATGGTGTTGAAGCTATTGGATACGAACCTGTACCTCAGACAACTTGCCTCTGCTCCTATTTTGAAGTAACAACGATGGTAGGTTGTGCATGCCAGTAGCTTCAAGGTAGTAAACCATTTAAGCGTCCTTTCTGTCCTCTTAGTATGGTTGCAAGTCTTTTACATGTAAGAGATCAGATAGAGTTACGATTTGATACTGTTTCGGCCAGCTATTCTTACCTTTGGTGCCCAATGTTAAACTATGGCAACCAAGCCAATTTTCTGTTAAATCTATGTATGTTTAATATGTTTTTTATTCTGCTTCGTGTTTTAGTTAGCAATAAATAATGTCAAAAGGAAGCCTTCTATTTAAATCTACACCTGCTCTACCCCACTCAAAATTATGAAAAATTTTAATCGACCAGTTGTTCCCTGGAAATACATTTAGCTCTAATTTTGCTGTTGTCTATCGGATCATCCGATACCTGCCCCTTATTTTGTGGCTGCTCCTTTCATATCTATGTTATCCTTGCTTAAAATCATCTAGTCATGATTCAGGACCAGAGCTTACATTAATTTGGTAATTTGCAGTGCTGCAAGGAGCAGCTACACAAGATAAGGTGACTGATCTATTCAGGCTAGTCTGTTTTATTGTATTTGATACAATAAATGCACAGACAGAATCGATAGGAGTTGGGACGTAATTTGCACAGAGTCATCCGAAATTAAACTATATCTCAGCTCCGACAGCGCGGGTTCGGTTCAAACTTAACTAAGGGGTCATCAGTCCCTAAACTTACAAACTACTTATGAACTAGCTACAACTAAGGACGGCACAAATATCCATGCCCGAGGGGGGATTCAAACCCCCGACCGTAGTGGCCGTGCAGACTGTGACTGGAGCGCCTCATAATTATTGTATGCTTCGCGCATCGATCTTTTTATAGACGCACGAATATCTACTAACTTTTGCCTGCCATCATTTGGGTGTTTTTTCTTTTTTATTTTTTTTATTTTTTTTTTTTTTTTTATCGAGTGTGCAAAAGCCTTTGCTTTCTCATCAGCCTTTTAACATTATTATTATACCAAGGTGGATCTTTTCCATCCTTAATCGTCTTTACTGGCACATGTTTCTCTAACCCTTCATTAACAATGCACTTAAATTTAGTCCACAATTCCTCTACATCCATAGTCCCGGAATTAAACGATACCCATTCATTTTCTATGTGCGATCGTAACATTTGCTTATCGGCTCTTCCCAACAAAAACACGCTCCTAGCCTTCTTGATTGGTTTATGAACTTTGGTCATCATCGACGCTATGACGATATCATGATCACTAATTCCATTTTCGTTATTACTTCTGTTTTAAGAGGTTTATTCCCGCGTACTTGGCAGATTTCGTTTGTACTACTGTTTTTAATAGTTTATTCTATCGTATTTGATAAATACCGTTGTGTTTAGTCTTTGACTGATGTATTTCAAAACAAGTCAGAGACCGTTACTAAGCTCGTTATCGCCGCGGTGGAGTAGCCGAGCGGTCTAAAGCGTCTCGCTGCGGAGCGCGCGGTTGCTCGCCGTGGAAGTGCGAGTCCTCCCTGGGGCATGGGTGTGTGTGTTTGTCCCCTCGGGCCGGCCGCGGTGGCCGAGGGGATTGAGGCTCTCCAGTCACAGTCTGCACGGCCACTACGCTCGGGGGTTTGAATCCCCCCTCGGGCATGGATATTTGTGCCGTCCTTAGTTGTAAGTAGTTCGTAAGTAGTTTGTAAGTTTAGGGACTGATGACCCCGTAGTTAAGTCCCATAGACTCTACAAACATTTGAACATTTTAGTCCCCTAGGCCACCGCGGCCGACTTGCAGCGATGTCCAATGCCCGCTGCCACCAGTGCCACACCGTAAACAGCGCTAAGTATCGTAATTTAATTTGTGTCAAATTTAATTTGCCAGTCTAGTTCATTTTCGTTATTACTTCTGTTTTAAGAGGTTTATTCCCGCGTACTTGGCAGATTTCGTTTGTACTACTGTTTTTAATAGTTTATTCTATCGTATTTGATAAATTACGATACTTAGCGCTGTTTACGGTGTGGCACTGGTGGCAGCGGGCACTGGACTGACTGGTAACGAGCTTAAAAATGTTCAAATGTTTGTAAATCTATCGGACCAAACTGCGAGGTCATCAGGCCGTAGCTTACAAACTACTTACACCTAGGCAAACTAACCTACGGACAAACACACACACCCATGCCCCAGGGAGGACTCGCACTTCCACGGCGAGCAACCGCGCGCTCCGCAGCGAGACGCTTTAGACCGCTCGGCTACTCCACCGCGGCGATAACGAGCTTAGTTACGGTCTCTGACTTGTTTTGAAATACACCAGTCAAAGACTAAACACAACGGTATTTATCAAATACGATAGAATAAACTATTAAAAACAGTAGTACAAACGAAATCTGCCAAGTACGCGGGAATAAAACTCTTAAAACAGAAGTAATAACGAAAATGGAATTAGTGATCATGATATCGTCATAGCGTCGATGATGACCAAAGTTCATAAACCAATCAAGAAGGCTAGGAGCGTGTTTTTGTTGGGAAGAGCCGATAAGCAAATGTTACGATCGCACGTAGAAAATAAATGGGTATCGTTTAATTCCGGGACTATGGATGTAGAGGAATTGTGGACTAAATTTAAGTGCATTGTTAATGAAGGGTTAGAGAAACATGTGCCAGTAAAGACGATTAAGGATGGAAAAGATCCACCTTGGTATAATAATAATGTTAGAAGGCTGATGAGAAAGCAAAGGCTTTTGCACACTCGATTAAAAAAAAAAAAAAAAAAAAAAAAAAAAAAAAAAAAAAAAAAAAAAAAAAAAAAACACGCAAATGATGGCAGGCAAAAGTTAGTAGATATTCGTGCGTCTATAAAAAGATCGATGGGCGAAGCATACAATATTTATCACAGCCATATCTTAGCAACAGATCTTTCCGAGAACCCGAAAAAATTCTGGTCCTATATAAAATCGATAAGCGGGTCAAAGCCCACTGTCCAGTCACTCGTTGATCATTCCGGGGCAGTAATAGAAGAAAGCAAACGGAAAGCTGAAGTTCTAAACTTAACCTTTCAGAAATCTTTCACGCAGGATGACCGCACAAACGTACCATCATTTGATCAACGTACTAATTCCGAAATGGGGGACATAGCAATAGGTGTTTCCAGTGTAGAGAAGCAGCTGAGAGAGCTAAATACGAAAAAGTCTGCTGGTCCGGATGGAATACCAGTTCGGTTTTACAAAGACTATTCAGCGACATTGGTCCCCTACTTAGCTTGCATTTATCGCGAATCTTTAATTCAGCGCAAAGTTCCTAGTGATTGGAAAAAAGCTCAGGTGACTCCCGTTTACAAGAAAGGAAAGAGAACTGACCCACACAATTACAGGCCAATATCGTTGACATCAGTTTCATGTAGAATTTTAGAGCATATTCTCAGTTCGAATATAGTACATTTCCTTGCAACGGAAAAGCTTCTTTCCATGAATCAGCACGGGTTTAGGAAACATCGTTCATGTGAAACTCAGCTTGCCCTTTTCTCACATGACATCTTGCGAGCCATGGATGAAGGGCAACAGGCGGATTGTGTTTTTCTCAACTTCAAAAAGGCGTTCGACGCGGTGCCACACTGCAGACTGCTAACGAAGATACGAGCTTATGGAATAGGTTCACAGATTTGTGACTGGCTGGAAGATTTCCTAAGTAATAGAACGCAGTACCTTGTTCTCGACGGCGAGTGTTCATCAGAGACGAGTGTATCGTCAGGCGTGCCCCAGGGGAGTGTGATGGGACCGCTATTATTTTCTATCTATATAAATGATCTGATGGACAGAGTAAGTTGTAATTTGCGGCTGGTTTCTGATGATGCTGTGGTGTATGGGAGGGTGTCGTCTGTAACTGACTGTAATAGCATACAGGATGAATTAGACAAAATTTCTAGTTGGTGCAAAGAATGGCAGCTAGCTCTCTATGTAGAAAAATCTAAGGTGACGCGCATGAGTAGAAAAAGCAATCCCTTAATGTTCGAATACAGCTTTAGTAGTGAGCTTCTTGATGCTGACGCGTCGTTCAAATATCTAGGTGTAACATTGCAGAGCTATATGAAATGGAACGAGCATGTAAGGACTGTTGTGAGTAAGGCGGACAGCCGACTTCGGTTTATTGGGAGAATTTTGGGAAGATGTACTTCCCATGTAAAGGAGACCGCGTATAAAACGCTTGTACGACCACGTCTTGAGTATTGCTCAAGTGTTTGGGACCCGCAACAGATCGGTTTAAAGGAAGACATAGAGGCGGTTCAGAGGCGAGCAGCTAGATTTGTTACCGGTAGGTTCGACCAATGCGCGAGTGTCACGGAAATGCTCCGGCAACTCAATTGGGGATCGCTGGAAGAAAGACGACGTTCTTTTCCTGAATTTCTGTTAAGTAAATTTAGAGGGCCAGAATTTGAAGCTGAGTGTAGTACGATCTTGCTGCCGCCTACTTACATTTCGCGTAAAGATCACAAAGACAAGATAAGAGAAATTATGGCTCGTACGGAGGCATATAGGCATTCTTTTTTTCCTCGTTCAATTTGGGAGTGGAATAGGAAAGAAAATACCTAGTAGTGGTACAGTGTACCCTCCGCCAAGCACCTTTCGGTGGATTGCGGAGTATGTATGTAGATGTAGAAACCGCTCGCCGTCCGTAGTGACACTTGTAGTGACAGCTGTAGTGACGGGCTCGTCCGTACTGGGCAACGTCTACCTGTAGGTGATAAACGGAAGACTCGAACTGGTCAACTGTCCCCAAAGTGCCCTCTGAGTGGCACGCAGGAACTGGCCAACCTTTACCTCCTCCGGCTAGACTGAGAGGCACGCACGAACTCGGCAACTCCTGCCTGCTTCTGGCTGACCGACTGCACAATCTCGCAATATGCTACCAAATCTAAACTTAGCAAGTGCGGAACCTCTGCACCAATTTGTAGAGTTCTTAAGGAATAATTTCAATACTGTAACAAGGAACAAGATAAAAAGAAGGAAAGAATTAGATATCATTCACCTGTTTAACAAATCTTCTGCAACAGGTGCGTGGTCATGAGTGCTTTCCAAACGCGAAAATATGTGTCCGCTGCCTATTGTAAATAGCTTAACAGCACAACGTTTACCGCAGCTTCGCCATCCATGTTCTTCCGTTGGTACAAATCTTCTGTAAGGTTTGAATTTAAAATCGTCACAGATCAAATGAGTATTACCACGATCATTAATAACAGGTGGCAAATCGTGACTTTCTGACGTATTATTCGCTTCCATGACTAAACTGAAGTACAAAACGAAACACTATGTATTCATTCACAGGACTGCCGAGTTCAGTGAGGGCAGGAACGCCTTGGGTCGGACCGTCCTGCTACCTGCGAGCGGAAGTTGCCCAGTTCGAGTGTGGGAATACCTGTCCTTTGCAGTCGCTCGTGTAAAAAGGGCTTTAGGCGGCATCTGCCTTCGTCGCATTAAAATCGACGTCGTCTTTCCAAGTGTACGACTTGGTTTACAGCGATGTAAGCGATGTGCTAGAAACCGCTCTCCGTCCATAGTGACAGGTGTAGTGACGCCTCCCCGGGGCCCGCTTCTGCCTGCAGGCAGCCTCTGTGGAGAGAGCGGCTCTGCGCGTTATCTGGTGCGGTGTGAGGCTGAATGACGCCGCCTGCCTGAATGCACGCCGGAAGCCGGCAGGGCGGCGGTGACGAGGCCGCCGTCTCTCACACACACACACCAGTACACAACGGTGTACACGTCTGTAGGCCGCAGTGGTTCCAAGAGCATTACATCTGACTTGCAACCGTAGCGCAAAGCCAGTCTTGCAGTGCACTGCACGAGAATCTAAAGTCTGTACCCGCTTGATACAGCGATTCGCAACTGACTCTCCACATAAACAAAAAATGTTCAAATGTTTGTTAAGCTTATGGGACTTAACTACGGGGTCATCAGTCCCTAAACTTACAAACTACTTATCAACTACCTTATACTAAGGACGACACAAATATCCATGCCCGAAGGGGGATTGAAACCCCCGACCGTAGTCGTCGTGCAGACTGTGACTGGAGCGCCTAAGTCCCCTCGGCCACCGCGGCCGGCCCACATAAACAAATGTAACGCACTGCAACTACAGCGAGGAGAGCGGAATACAGAGAAAGCAGTTGCAGCTCGTGCTTGAGGGTCAATGGACCCGTCCACTCTAGACGTATTAAGTTTTAATTTTATACCGACCTTTTTTTTTTTTTTTTTTTTTTAAAAAGAAAGCATTATATCAAACAGTTTGAGTATGTGGTGTCACCGCACATTTTTTTTTTATTTCGCCCCGTTTCTATAAATTTTCATAGATTTTCGTTTGGCCTCCCGTTGGTAGTCCATACAGTTTTAGTGAAGAGCAGTCCGGTACGCGGAAGCTAGCAACGTACCCGCCTGACCCTGAGAAGATGGCTGCAGTGCGTGCAGGCAGCCCGGTGCTTTTCGGTCGTCAGTAAAGCCGTCCTCACACGGGACGTGTTGTCCCAAAGTGGCACAGGCCAGACGTGCTGTCTACCTGGCTACAGCACGTTCTGAAACGACCTGCTACATCTCACGGAAAACAACGTGCATTGTGATTTGCGACCGAAGCGCTCTTTGGCGCCCGTTGCGGGTTGACGCATAGATAATCGTCTTTAGAAAGACGGATGTGCATAAAATTACACGGTATCTGTTAGCGAACGCCGGGAAAAAAACTGAATACTGTAGCTTTCTTATGCTTGCACGTTTCATGCAATACTCTTCCAGAAATTGAGAAAAAAAATTCATACAGTACACCAATAAGCCACTTCGTGCGAAGCAAGTCCGACAGTTTCTCAAGTATAGTCAACAGACTCACCAAATTTAGCAAGGCAAATAAATTACTTTTTGCCATAATCTAGTAGAAGTTAATAAATCGCTGAAAGTACTACAGATACTAACACCACTTGTGCGTGACACCTTAAGTTCCGTCCAAAGTTTTCCATGTGCACAATATCCCTGGATCGGGCGCGGAAGCTTTTCAGATTATGAAGACAGATCTATGGAACAATAAAATTCCTGTAACACACGCTATTTCAGAAGCAGAAGGGACATAGAACACCAAAGTGAGAAGTGCGCTGTTACAGGTTATACTAGGAAGCGAGCGACATCGTATTTCGTTGCCTACAATTTCGACGGCCTTCCAACTAGTTTCCACAACCAGGACATGAAAAGCGGCTTTGATTGCAATGTTTCACCTTTTGTCCAGTTTACCAACACTTACAATGTTGCGTTTATTTGCCAAAGCCTCCAACAAGATCTACGTCCGGCAACCTCAGATAACGTAACATAAACGCTCCACCGAATAATGTGAGGAACACGCAAGGACCCTTCCATAAACTTTCGGTACAAGAGTGGCGCTCGAACCCTTCGCAGCCGGACACGACAAATCAGTGCTAAGAAAACTCCAAAACGGAAAATCACACTGCTGACACACTCCTTACACTGGCACAGATGTACACACTATCGTTCCACTCAACCGTCGGCGGTGTTACCCTTTCAGCTCTGCCACCACGTGTCAGCACACAACCAAATCGACTCATTCCAACCGTCGAGCATCCGTTCCTCCCTTCACTGGACAGTTCAAATGTTCAAATGTTTGTCAAGCTTATGGGACTTAACTACGGGGTCATCAGTCCCTAAACTTACAAACTACTTACGAACTAGGACGGCACAAATATCCATGCCCGAGGGGGGATTCAAACCCCCGACCGTATTGGCCGTGCAAACCGTGACTGGAGCGCCTCAGTCCCCTCGGCCACCGCGGCCGGTCACTAGACAGTCCCAGCTTCCATTTATACTCACCGAAGCACCCCCTGGTGGTCAGCCATGTCCAGTACAAGGAAACCTCTCTGAATATACGATCAAATCGCGTCAAAACCAAAACGCCTTAGCAAGATTCAAGACGGCTGAAGATCACAAACACTTTTCGGAAGAAAATTTTAGAATTACTTTTAGGTTATTTGCAGATATTGGTGTCATTTGTCGTCTGCTACCTTACGGCAGAAGGCACAGGAGGGATGGTGGTGCAAAATCCCTGATCACCAGTCTTTGTACCAATGTCCTGAATTAAATCCCGAAACCCTCTGCAGTGTTTCTCATGGAATGAGGGCATGGGACACTGTTGATAGTGATCTGTTCATCGGATGGGTACGTTAATCTCGGCGGTCCTCTTTGTGCTTTTCGAGAAGAGTAGGCTATGTGCCGGCACTGGGTTTTATCCTCTCCCTTCTCCCAACACCTCCAACACGACACTAAACTACACAGGCACCGATTACAGTGACCTACACATAACACAGACACTTTTGAAAGAAGCATGTTATTAACATAAGCAAGATCTCGGACAGTTGAGATCTGCAAATGAAAGTTAAAACGCTCACTGCTGCTCTAAATTACTTTATGAGTGGTCACAGTAAATGCGCAATGGAAATTTATCTAACTGCTCACTCCTTAAGGGAGCAGCCAACGTTTTAACAAACACAAAATCAACGTTAAAAATAAATGAATAGATAATTAAACATGGAATGGGGACATGATATCATAAAGCTGAGGTTTGATACTTTAAAATCATAATGTATTCAGTAAAATAACAAGCAAATAAATGAAGGGAGACAAAATTAAGCACACACCTTGTACAAAAGTGAATCAAATCATATAATTACTGCCTGTATTAAAACTGTTTCTGCCCTTTATGAATATGGAGGTAACGTGGGTGTAAATTTTCAAATACACAATGGGTAGCTGAAAGCAGATTCATTCATTCACAGGCACATAATACTAGGCGATACATTACAATGCTGTAACACATGAAAGCAGCAGCGAAACGAAGCATCGGAAGCATCTTGACGAGATGGCGGGTGTCTTGATCACAAATTTAATCATACTGTGCACTAAATGAACACATGTTTGGGTTGGAAGCAGCTCACTATTCAAAAGTACAACATGGTGTGCGACCAAGCAGAATTTCATAGCATTTGCAAACATAAATTAATTTAGAATAAGCGAGTAAAGCCCACACGAGAATTCGTATAGAAGAAAGCTAGTATTAATAAAACCATGGCTGAAGGCTGAAGTAACGACCGTTACGAAAGCACGTGCTGCAATCGGTCATACAAGACAGGAAAGACGGAATCAAACAAGAAAATCTAAGATATATTTAGCATACTCGCCGATACAGATGCGACGTTAAAAGTGGTGTGTGTTTGTTAGAAGGATAAAAGTGGAGTGTGTTTGTCGGAACAAGTGTGTCACTGTTTGTGCTAAGTGACTGTGCCTGCTAAAATTCACAAATAAATTTTCTGTTGTGGTGTTGGCTACAAAATAACTTGACTAAGCAATGAGACTTAGTACCTTTCTTTGCCCTGTTAGAATAAATTACAGCTGACATGGAATGCAATTATCTTACTTGTATGTGGTTTTGTTTGATGTGCAACGGATAACATTTTAAATTGTACAGTAGTTGATAAGTTAACAGTAATGAAATTCGTAATTGGTCTACACATTAATCTTGTGTGTGAGAAACAATATGAGCAAATGAATAGTGCAGATCTGTTAACGTTCACCATACACCAGTAAGCCAGACTATACATGCACAATTCCACTGCAAGAGCCAACAAAAAGAGCGAGCTACTAGTATGATAATTTTGTCACTTGAATAAACAGGATGTCAAACAAAGATATTTGATATTAATTAGATACCAAAAATCACTGCACTTGATAATGTGCCTCTCTGAACAACAATTACCATACTGATTCAACGTAATAAAAATGTCCTACAAATCTGGTAATGGTTTCAAGTATCACTCACTGCAAATATTTCTTATCTCTTTACGTGATCTACTTCTCTTCTGACCAGACAAATCACTTTAACTGTTACTAACATTAACTGACTATTTAATTTGAACTTTCATGAAGACTGAGAAAATCTCTAACTATGAACTTTACTGCATTTATGAACAAACTACTTCCTGCTCTCGTTAATAGGCCCATTGATCATGACAAAATCCGTATACCGAACTGTTCCAATTAGCACATAATTTACAAACACAATAATTATGCAACACTATCATAAGAAACAATGATCAGAACGGATAGCAATTCAAATTGGTGAAAGGAACGAGGAACTGGTAAAAAGACTCAGGGTCAAATGATAAATGCAAGCTGCACTAAACAGTATTCATTAGTAAAAAGACAAACACCAAATACAGTAGTTCAAATATAGGCTACCATACGTAACAATAGAAAAATACAAGTTTTTACCTTATTTGAGACAGATTAATTTCTATACAAAAATTACAATCTGCAGACTTGGCTTAAATCTTCCAGACAGACAGACTAACTCGACAGGTCCACGACCTCTACTCATCGACTCAACTCTAACACAATCACACAACGACTGCTCTCCACGACAGTTACACCTCGACTCCCCTGCACGAAGGACACACAACACTCTTTAAACGCAACAACTGCGAGTGCAAGACACACTCCAAAGATAAAACAAAGTCTTTGGTTTACAGCAAAGATATGGAAATAAGTATAGTATGTTCAAATGTTTGTATAGCTTATGGGACTTAACTACGGGGTCATCAGTCCATAAACTTACAAACTACTTATGAAGTAGCTAACACTAAGGACGGCACAAATATCCATGCCCGAGGGGAGGATTCGAACCCCCGACCGTAGTGGCCGTGCAGACCGAGACTGGCGCGCCGCAGTCCCCTCGGCCACCGCGGCCGGTTACAGTATGTTATATCGATTAATGAAATGGTATAAAATATTACATAAATTTGTTTTCTACAGAATTATAGCTTAGGTTTTTATAACAAAACATGCTGAAGGCTGTATGACAGGCGAAAATTAAGCGATAATTATATTGCGTAATGCTTTCAACGTGAAAACGTTAGTTAAAAACAGCAAGGAAATTCAAACACACTAAATTTACACGAAGGCTGAAGGCCACACACGTGTATTCTAACTTGAGCAATACGTGGAACGAAATCGTCACTGGAATGAAAATGCAAATAATAAATTTACACAGAATTTACTCTAGTTCTTCGCCTCGCATAGGGAAAGAGTTACTAAAAAAAACTATCACTGAAAAACCAAGACTGCCTGATCACAAACAAAGTGAAGTCCTAACAGCATGCCTTCCCCTCAGCATGATTCAGCAGAGTACTTACTTCCATGGTCACTGGAGCCAGAATCAAGAGTCAAGAGTGATGCTCTAGGACCACGGGAAAATCCTCCCCCGCCATACACCGTATGTAGAGCGTGCTAAAAGCGACACAGAATGCGTTCAGAGACCAGTGTCTACCAACCCTTTCTACCTGGCCAAGACAATCCCCTCTACAACCGCTCCCGGAGAGGTCTTCTGTCACCTCTTTCGTCCAAGATTAGGTTGGTACGACACAAAGAACACGGCCACCTCGCCAGCTTGCCAAGTAAGCTTGTCTCTGACCAGCAGCAGACGCCAGCGCAGACGACAAACGAAGCCATGCGTTCTTAACTACAGCAAAACGAGGCCTAAAGCGGGAGGCGACGACTGTAAGCCATTGTGCGGCAGTCAGTCAATATTATGAGCAACCTTCCACATTCACATGAACACACAAGTGCAATCACAAGGGCGGGCAAACATACATGATCATTCAGGTTCAAATGTTCATATGTTCAAATGTTTGTAGATATATCGGACCAAACTACGTGGTCATCTGTCCGTAGCTTACAAACTACTTAAACCTAGGTAAACTAATCTAAGTACAACACACACACCCATGCCCCAGGGAGGACTCGAAACCCCGACGGCGAGGAACCGTGCGCTCCGCAGCGAGGCGCCTTAGACCGCTCGGCTACTGCACCGCGGCAAACACTTTAGGTTAAAGAATAAATCAAAATGGAACACTATCACACGATCAGTGGAACGATTTAGATTAAATATCTGTGTGGTGAGAAAACTGGCAGTTGACCTAAACCAAAGACTGCATTTTATTGGTGGAACACTTAGGAAATGTAACAGAACTACAAGGCTTATGTTACCCTTGTGTGCCCACTTTTGGAGTATTGCTCCGCGGTATGAGATACTTTTCAGGTGGAATTGATGGAAGACATAGAAACAGTAAAAATAAAGGCAGCTCATTTTGTATTATCACGACACAGAAGGACAGTATCAGAGAAATGATAAAGGAGTTGGAGTGTCAATCATTAAAACAAAGGCATTTTTCGTCGCGGCGGGATTTATTTACGAAAATTCTATGGCTCCCTTTCTCCTCCGAATACAAAGATAAATTAATACTATCGGTTGTTGTTGTGGTCTTGGGTCTGGAGACTGGCCTAAAAAGCTCACCGCCTTACTGTATCCTATTCAAGCCTCTTCATCTGCACATAATAACGGCAACCCACATCCATTTGATGGATTCTGCTTACTGTATTCGTCTCTTGATCTCCCTCTGCGACGTTTACCCCACACACTTCCCTCCAATGATAATTCACGTTATAGTAATGTCTATGAATGTGTCCTACCAATCGATCTCACCTTCCAGCCAAGCTACGCCAGTAATTTATTTTCTCCTGCATTCTGTTCAGTACTCTCTCAATCGTTCGACATCTATCAATATAATCTAATTTTGCAATCATGACTTATTAATTTTCGCACCTATCTGCGCCTGCTTTCTTTGGAATTGAGATTATTATATTTTCTTGAAGTCTGAGGGTATTTCGTCTGTGTCGTACATCTGGCACACTAGATGTAATAGTTTTTTCTTGACTGGCTATCCCAGATACTTCAGTAGCTTAGAGGGAATGTCATCTACTCCAGGGCCTTGTGTCCAGTTAGGTCTTTCAGTTCTTTTGTCCTCTAGCCATTCCTGCTTGGCTATTTTGCACTTTCTGTTCTCTGTTTTACGTCCTTAATTTACTCATTTATTTTCTCCTCTCATCAATTTAATTCAATATTTTCTTTGATATCCAAGTATTTTATAGGGCTTGTCTCTCTACCTATTTGGTGCCTTCAGTATTTCATGTCTCAAAGATACCCGTTCTTCTTCTACTGTATTACTTCCCTCAGTTTCCGTTAACTGTTGCCTAAAACTGCCACCTTCACGTCTGTGGCAAAGCCCTGTCAAATTATGCTTGATTAGCCATTTGAATAATGGTACTTCATTTTTTGTGTTCGTGTATTTAAGTAACTCCAAGGAAAAACGTTATTTCGTAACTGCTATGTCTTGATTTCCACTACTGACAACATGGTCTACTTCGTAATTTCACCCGTTCTATAGCTAGATGGCTCTTCACAAATGAAAATTTCCACTTCTATGCCAAACCACTTTCGAATACGTGTAAGTTACAGCAATCTCATTTCCTATTAAGGAGTGGAAGGAAGAAGGATGAGGAAGGAAAAATATGAATTTAGGAGCACCAGGGCACTGAAATTTCGCATTGACGACAAGTGAAAATGTGAGCTGGACCGGGATTCGACCCAGTAACGACTCGGCCATCCTGCAGTCCTCCCAGCTGTCTCAAATTTGAATGCCGCGGCTTTAGCGCCTCCATTACGTCTGCCCTCTTATACTCGTCATTTCAGAGTGACGTTCGAGGTCGAAAGTTATTACAGTAGCTACGGTAAAGTAAATGAACTTGCCGGCGTCATCACATATACTAGCTGAACACACAGCTTTAAAATGTTGAAATGTTTGTTAAGCTCATGGGACTTAACTGCGGAGTCATCAGTCCCGAAACTTACAAACTACTTATAAACTAACTTATACTAAAAACAACACCAACATCCATGTCAGAGGGAGGATTCGAACCCTGGACGGGAAACGGCCTCGCGCATTGGGGCAAAGCACTTCAATGCGCTCGGCCACTTCGCTGCAGCCACACTGCTTTCCTCGGGTACTTTATTCCATACTCTAATTTAGTACATGTTCCGTCCGCTGACTGTTCCTATCGGTTTAAAGTCCAAGTGAGATATATATTTTTTCCATGATTGGAATAATAATGGAGACTGACTTCGGAATCTGTACATAAAGTACCCTCTGCCATGCAGCACACTAAATTTTATGCAGACAGTGACTTTCGTCTTGTTTTGAAGGTCGAGTACGCACATTGTCATGGAGATCGAAATAAAACGGTAAAGTACCCGTATCCGTGCACCGTACGAAATTATATGTAGACAGTCACTTTCCTCTTGTTTTGAAGGTAAAATATGCAATATTTCTTCAAGATTGGATCGAAATTATAGTAAGAAAGAAACATACACACGGGCAATATATATATATATAAGGTTTTTCACAAATTAACGGTGTGATTCATGAGGAAAATTTAAGTGTACAATTCATTAAGGTGTATGAGAGTGGGTGGGTTTGTCGACGAGAATCGCGAAGATAGAAATATATATTCCTGTGAAAAGTTACACACTCTGTGACTTAGTGTGTGTGTGTGGGTGGGTATGGGTGGGTGGGTGGGTGGGTAGGTGGGTGTGGGTGTGTGTGTGTGTATGCTAAGACTAACAACCCGGGTAGCAGACCATATAATTATAAGCCAACATTTTTTCTACCGTATGCCGTAGTTTCGTTCCCTATAAGACTGATGTATAGGAAATGTTTGTAATATTAAAAGGTAACTCATGTTCTTGCTATGAATCTGAAACAATAACCACATTAACGCATGCAAGATAATGTTCGTCGCAGAATATATAGCTTTTCCTAAGAATATTTAGTGCCCTCTTTCGGGGATCTGTAAGCCAATATTTTTTCTATTATAATGTATCAACCTGATGCATCGACCGTGTTTGTAAGATTAAAAAGTACCTCATCTTCATCATATGCATTATGAAACTACAACCGCATTGTAATGTACGTAAGTCACAGAGTATGTAACTTTTCATAGGAATATATATTTCTCTCTTTCGCGAATTTTCCTCGACACACTCACCCACTCTCACACACCTTAATGAATTGTACGCCTAAATTTTCCTCACGAATCACACCGTTAATTTGTGAAAAACCTTTTAAAATCCATCCAGTAGTTTTTGAGTTTGTCGACTACAGACAGACACCGGAGAAGAACTTTGTTTTATTGGCCTCCTTGTATAATGAATACTAAAAATCGGTACTTCAGTTTTCGAGTTGGCGTATCTGTGCAACGATGAGTCCAGAGCACGAAATCAGCGTGCTGTTGGTGTCCGTGTTTGGCGTCTGCCAACGCGCACAGTCGTAACTGCAAGAGGTGCGTCGTAAAGCTGGTGTTTACTTGGGGCGGAGACGTCCCCTTTAAGCGGCGTCACCCGCCGCCTTCATTAGACGGCCGGCGTTAACTCATTTTGCCGGGCTGGCGCGTATTCATACCCTGCCGGGCGCTCCGTCTACTCGTTAGCTCGCTTATGAATATTTACGAATTTGCGCCGCTCTATAAAAAGCGGAACCCGGTTAGTGCTGGCCGCTGGGAGCTCCGTTACACGCGAGTTGACCGTCTGTTCGTCGCGAGATACCACTGAGCAGCTGGACGACCTAAGAGACCTGCTGCCCCCACAGATCGTTACCACACTAATGAAAGCGCCCACTGTCGAAGGTAATGGAGCTTTTAAGGCGCGTCGGCCTGCGGAGCATTAAACCAATGACGTCTTCTTGCAGCCAGCCAAATGGACGTTGTTGACGCCCACGGACGTACACTCACTGGACTGGCAATTCCGTATGCATCATAACTGGTATCACTTGTTGTTGTTGTGGTCTTCAGTCCGCAGACTGGTTTGACGCAGCTCTCCACTTTACCCTGTCCTGTGCAAGTATCTTCATCTGATAATACGTTCGCCAACCTACATCCTTTTGAATCTGCTTACTGTATTCGTCCCTCGGTCTACGATTTTTACCCCACACGCTTCCTTCTAATGCTAAGTTGACAATTCCTTGATGTCTCAGAATGTGTCCAACCAATCTATCCCTTCTCTTAGTCAGGATACGCCAGAAACTCCTTTTCTCTCCTTTTCTCCTCATTAGTTACCTAATCTAAGCATCTAATTTTCATCATTCGTCTGTAGCACCACATTTCAAAAGCTTCTATTATCTTTTTATCTGAACTCCTTATCGTCCACGTTTCATTCCCATACAATGCTACACTCCAGACAAATGCTTTCAGAAAGGACTTCCTAACATTTAAATTAATATTGGATGTTAACAAATTTCGCTTCTTTAGAAACGTTTTTCTCCCCAAAGCCATTCTGCATTTTATATCTTCTTTACTTCGGCCATCAGAATTTATCTTGCCAACCAAGTAACAAAATTCATCTACTACTTTTATTGTCTTATTACCTAATCTAATTCCTTCAGCATCGCCTGTTTTGGTAACATTGCATTCCATTACCTTCGTTTTACTTTTGTTAATGTTCATCTCATATATTCAAGACACTGCCCATCCCATTCAATTACTCTTCCACATCTTTTGCGGTCTCTGACAGAATTACTATGTCATCAGCAAACCGCAATGTTTTTATTTCCTCTCTCTGCACTTTAATGCCCTCTCCAAATTTCCCCTTCCATTCCTTCATTGCCTGCTCAATGTACAGATTGAACAACATTGGGGAAAGGCTACAACCCTGTCATACTCCCTTCCCAACCTCTGCGTCCCTTTCTTGTCCTTCGACTCTAATAACCGCTGTCTGGTTTTTGTATAGGTAGAATATAACTCTTCGCTCACTATATTTTACCCCTGATACCTTCGGAATTTGAAAGAGTGTATTACAGTCGACATTGTCAAAAGCTTTCTCCAAATCGACAAACGCTAAAAACGTAGGTTTGCCTTTCCTTGGCCTATCTTCTAAGATAAGTCGTAATGTGAGTATTGCCTCCCGTGTTCCTACATTTCTCCTAAATCCAAACTGATCTTCCCCGAGGTCAGATTCCACAAGTTTTTCCACTCTGTAAATAAATCGTGTTAGAATTTTTCATCCATGACTTATTAAACTGCTAGTTCTGCAATTTTCACATTTGTCTGCACTTGCTTTCTTTGGAATTGGAATTACAATATTCTTCTTGAAGTCGGAGGGTATTTCCCGTGTCTCAGCATCGCCTGATTTTCTGACATTGCATTCCATTACCTTCGTTTTACTTTTGTTAATGTTCATCTTATATCTTCCTTTCAAGACACTGTCCATTCCCATTCAATTTCTCTTCCAGATCCTTTGCGGTCTCTGACAGAATAACTATGTCATTGGCAAACTGCAATGGTTTTATTTCTTCTCCCCACACTTTAATGCCCTCTCCAAATTTCTCCTTCCATTCTTTCACTGCCTACTCAAGGTACAGATTGAAGAACATTGGGGAAAGGCCTCAATCCTGTCTTACTCCCTTCCCAACCTCTGCATCCCTTTCTTGCCCTTCGACTCTAATAACCGCTGTCTGGTTTTTGTATAGGTTGAATATAACTCTTCGCTCCCTATATTGTACCTCTGATTCCTTCAGAATTTGGAACAGTGTATTCCAGTCGAGATTGTCAAAAGCTTTCTCCAAATCGACAGACGCTAAAAACGTAGCATTCCCTTTCCTTAGCCTACCTTCTAAGATAAGTCGTGAGTATTGCCTCCCGTGTTCCTACATTTTTCCTAAATCCAAACTGATCTTCCCCGAGGTCGGATTCCACAAGTTTAGGCAGCATTTTGCGTTAGCCTTCGTATTATCACTCTTAGGCGTGTAAACAACGTCTTGCGTACGGATAAAACGGTTGAAGAAGTCGGAATGATTTCGCTATAAAAGTACTCCTGTACGTATAGTACTTGTCGTTGACGACAAATATCTTTATTCATCCGAGTGTTCTATTGTAACCTCCAGACTACTCTACCCCGCCGTTACTCGGGCTGTAATTCCTGACGCCATTGCTCGAGCGGATGACAGGCGTAACCCAGAATATCGCAGCTCATTTCGATACTTTGAACGGCGTATATGAGTGATTTTATGATTTTACACTGCATCTAAATGGAACACATTTAATACACATACAAAATTAGTATGAAATTTCCTGTGAAATTTGGATAGTAGGAGGCGAGGTACTGGCGGAAGTAAAGTTGAGAGCCGGGATCGTTAGTCGCGTCGGGATAGCTCAGTCGGTGCCGGGCGCCATGGCTCAGAGCGTCCGGTCAGGGTGCTCAACGAACAAATACGATCAGCGATCGCAACGAACAACACTACCCCTAGCGCAAAAAGGGGGAAAAAAAAGGTCGGTAGAGCGCTTGCCCGCGAAAGACAAAGGTCCCAGCTTCGAGTCCCGGTTCCTCTACAGAATTTTAATCTGCCAGGAAGTTTCATATCAGCGCACACGCCGCTGCACAGTGACAGTTTCATTCTGGAAATTAGTATGTTCTAGCAATTTGTGGTATAATGTAATAAGTTAAAATTCCCAGATAGCCAAGTTACATCTACTTTCCGACTGAAAATTGTATACTGATCTAAACAGCATGAATTTTTTTAAATTAAAATAAGGGCCTAGATTAATAGCATGAAAAGTATTTTAGGTGAGAAGTGCAAACAAACTGGAGATAACAACACATTATTTGACAACACAGTTTACGATTGGAATATTCCACACCTAACCGTTACTATCATACAGTACACAATCTACGAGGTTTTCATGCCACGCTCTTCCACGAACTTCACTGAAGTAAATATTACTACATTGCGTATTGTGTTTTAATTCCAGAGTAAATTCGAAATATCTATTTCTGTCTTTGTTACACGAACGTCAATTTAGGAGCCAGGAAATGGGTCACAATTATACAAGATCTGTTTCTAACAACACACGGATATTTACTTTTCATCCATTTTGTTGTTCCATCTTTCTCTTATAACACCATTCTTCCTTTTGAATCACTCCTTCCTCTGATTCACCCTTTTTTTCAGATACTTTTCATTAGGCACTGGAACCGTGCTAGATTTCACGGATACAATCCTCGTTCTCCGATAGAGCATTATCATTCATTGCAATCTCTAATAAACTCTCTGCAATACTTCTTCCCCCTTTGAAATCACTTCCACAAAGTAAAAATAAAGAGAATATTATGTAAATACGAGATGAAGTGCGATCAGTTTCAGCGTGCCTAAATTTGTTGATGTGGTCTTCAGTCCGGAGACTGGTTTGATGCAGCTCTCCACAGTACCCTATCCTGAGCAAGCCTCTTCATCTCCACACAAGAACGGCAACCTACATCTGTCTGAATCTGCTTACTGTATCCATCTCTTGGTCTTCCTCTGCGGTTTTTACCCCAAACGCTTCCCTCCATCGTTAAATTCACAATTCCTTGATGTCTAAGAATATGTCCTGTCCATTTATCCCTTCTTTTAGTCAAGGTATCCCAGAAATTCCTTTTCTCCCCAATTCTGTTCAGCACCTCCTCATTACTTACGCGATCCACAGACCTAATCTTCAGCATTCTTCTGTAGCACCACATTTCAAAAGCCTCAATCCTCTTCCTGTTCGCACTGTTTATCGTCCATGTTTCACTCCCATACAAGGCCACACTCCATACAAATGCCTTCATAAAGGACTTCCTTAGGCTTAAATCGATGTTAACAAATTTCTCTTTTTCAAGAACGCTTTTCTACCCATTGCTATTCTGTATTTTATATCCTCTGTACTGCGACCATCATTTCTTATTTTACTGCCCAAGTAGCAAAACTCATCTACCTCCTTTATTGTTTCGTTACCTAATCTAAATCCTTCAGCATCACCTGATTTTCTTAGGCTGCACTCCATTACCCTAGTTTTGCTCTTGTTAATGTTCATCATATATGCACCTTTCAGCACACTGTCCATTCCGTTCAATTGCTCTTCCAGGTCCTTTGCTGTACCTGACAAAATTACTATGTCGTCGGCAATACGTAATGTTTTTAAGTCTTCCCCCTGAACCTTAATTCCTTCTCCAAATTTCTACTTGCTTTCCTTTATAGCTTGCTCAATGTACAAATTGAATAACATTGGAGAAAGGCTACAACCCTGTCTTACTCCCTTTCCAACCACTGCATCCCTTTCATGCCCTTCAACTCTGACAACCGCTGTCTGGTTTTTGTACAAATTGTAAATAACCTTACGCTCCCTATACTTTACTCCTGCTTGCTTCAGAACTTGAAAGAGTTTATTCCAATCAACATGGTCAAAAGCCTTCTCCAAATCTACAAAAGTTAGAAATGTAGGTTTGCCTAAATTTACGCACATGAAATGTGGATTGAAACGAGGAAAACTATGTAGGGTCACACACTTACTTCGCTTGAGATTGTAACAGCAGTGCTCGCGTGGATGACCATTCTCCTCTAGGCTTCAATGATATTTAATAAACACTGCAAATGCAGCAACGAAAAGTTAGCGATGGCTGACGATGACAGACGAAGTAATAACAGAAAGGTACTAAAAACAGGGGCGAACTCGTTGGAGCGCAGTCAGACAAATCACAGTGGAAAAGCACGTGGATGACGGGGGTCATCCACGCGAGTAACAAGGGGTTATAAATGTGCATATGTCACTTGATCTTAGAACCATAATACGATTGTACAATTTATTGGTTAAATGAAACTAGCCGCCTCTTAATTTGGGAACAAAAGTTATGCAGATCTATTAATTCTGAGAACATTCTATCTATTTCATGCTTCGGCTAGTAACGAAAGTCGCAACAGTTACAAACTGTGTCCGCATGGCTTAATGGTCAGTGCACTTGTCTAGGAGCAGGAAACCCGGGTTGGAATCCCGTTCGGGCACAAACTTTCAACTTCAGCCATTGATCTAATTCAGTACGTCTAGCTGCTAATGCCTGTGTCTTGATCTATTTTTTCGTGATATCGGAACAATGTTGCGTTCTCTTGGCAGGTGGATTTACGCTAAAGTCCTGCACGCGAAAGCGGCGGAAAATTTGCATTCCCACCAGAAGCTAGCGGTAGTCAACGATAAGACCGTCAGTAGGAGAAGGATGAGGACCCATGGAACGACCTTAATGACGACTAAAATCCTGGTGCTGCAGTGAAATTTTCTGCACGACAGCCCCAGTGACAAAACTAGCCAGTTTAGTTGCCTAAAGAATGCTTGGTGGCCGCGCGGACTGAGGCGTGGGCGCTCCCATCGGAGGTTCGAGTCCTCCCTCGGGAATGGGTGTCAATATTATCCTCAGCTTAAATTAGTTTGAGTAGTGTGTAAGTTTAGGTACGGAAGATCTCAGCACTTCGGCCCCTTACGATCAATTGCAATATTTAGTCATGAATTTTCGCATTAACGGTAAAAGCGACGAAAAATATTTTGACGCGATTTTGTGATACATTTTACGAATCACATGTTTCTGCTTAAGAAAATGGGTTAAATAGTGCTCTTATTTTCGCGAATTAAAGTATTAAAGTGGTAAACCCATTTTAAAGCGAAGTCCATTAACTTCGCGATAAAAGCGAAATTACAGCGAAATTTGTAGAGAATAACGGGCTTGGAGTTTTTCACGTAGCTGTATGTATGACTAGAAAGATTCGTCAACAAGACAAAAATACCAGTTAATTTTAATATTTCGGAAATTCCTTCGAGACGTGCCGATAAAAGAGTGACTGCAAAATTTGATCCTGGCTTCCTGCTAAACGAATTGTTGAGTATGTTCTCTGGTTGGCTGTGAATCCCAGCACAGCCTGTCACCTCACGCTACAGTGTTAAGATTTCTGGAAATCCGTAACGACCTTTACAGGCTGCACCGCCGACTGCACAATGCGTTGGTGTATTTCAGCGTCATTTGTGAGGTAACATATGTAATGACCAGGTAGTAGTGCAAGTGGATCGTTCGACACGTTTTACGGTTCACAGCAGGGCTAAACAGTTTGCGAGTGATGGTCTCTACGTTTCCGAAAGCAATATTTCAATGTGTAAATTTTGTAATGTTCGCATTGAGTGAAAAAAAATCGATACCGTACAAAAGAATCGTTGTAAAGACAAGGAACATTTAGAACGCGTGTTTAGCACTTCAGCAGTGATACGGCAGGCGATAATAGAACTCACCTTACATAAGCAGAAGAAAGCGAAGTGTGAAAAGACAGAATTTGTTCAAGAAAGCTCGGGAAGGTAGACGACCCTGCAGTCCGGAAGCGGCATCAAATCAATTTACCAGGTATGTATTATCTGTTCATAAAACCACACCGATAGTATGACTTGGATTTCTCAGACCCGTTTTGAAAGAATTTTTTTTCTGTTGGTTAGAATCTGGATACCTTCCAACAGCCAGACAACAAAGGAAACAATACATCCCACGCTCTCCAAATGAAATAGGAGGAAGCATGAAACAGTGTTTAGAAGGGAAATCAGGCTTGGCTCTAATTTGCGACGAAACTACCGATTCTTTGGGCCGTTCTGTGTTTGCAGTGTTGGTCAAAACTCGAGATCCAATATTTGAACAGGAAATATTTTTGTTAGAATGTGCTTTTGTAGATGCTCCTAACAGTAGAACGTGTTCTCAAACGATCATGCTGCTGTTAATACGTCTTAAATTGACTGTAAGAATGTGAAGGATTTAATAACTGATTCTGCTCCTGAAGGGAATTAAATTTAATTCATATCAAGTGCTGGGTTCATAACTTCAGCTTGTTCGGTGATGTAATGCAGAAGAATTTGAAACAGCTTATTAAACCTATTGTGTCGGTAACAAAGAGTTGTTTCCAGGTGATAAGGAAAATCAAACATTTGTTCCGTTCATACTTGGAAATTTCCTGGATATGTTAGTATTATTGTATCCCGATCTGTTCTGAGCATATTGGGAAGTTGGTTTAAAGCCGCCTGTTACATGCATTCAAATTTAGATATCCTCCACTCTTTTTTCAAAAAACTGTGAGTAAAATCTGTTCCTGGGGTAAAATGGATAGCGGAAATGGAAGATAATAGATTTTGCAACGCGGTAAAGTGACAAGCTCCATTTGTTTTTGGAAATTGTAATTGTATTGCAAGTGTTGTTTAGGAATTAGAAGGGTCTAATTATCCGTATTCTCATGTGCTGGTTTGAAACACAAAGAACTGAGTGATAGGATGAACGTAATTGCTTCACATCATGTTGGTGAACTAGTCAGAAAAATTATTGAGGGATTTAGTAAACCGTTAAAAAGTGACTCTACTATTGCGAAATAATTAGTATTTTAGTTGTAAACAAAACTGAAAAGCACAAGACCCGCAGAGATGCGAACATGTTATTTCAACTTTTGAATGATTTATTCCATCCAGCTAATGTAATTCCGTCAAACTGTGCAAACAGTTTTGCAATCAGTGGAAAAACACAAAAATTTTCTGCCATTAAAATAATGAAGCAGTATGATATTATAGCTGGTTACCTTACTTTCAAAGATTCCGATAAATTTAACTGAAAGTATCCTAGTGATTAGGTTCAAATAATTTAGTCACTGTAAACACTGAAGTTAATGCACGTGAACTTTGCATATGCTGTGGTAAAATCTATTTGGGCTTCCTGTTCATCCGTTGATACAGAGAGATTTTTATTGGAATATAGTTTGTCAGCAAGCAGAGACAAACAATGAAAGAATGTTCTATTATAACATGTTCTATTTCATCTCTTACAAAATAAAGCTTGGGTAGGATGACTAAATGATAATGTAATGTGTTATGTACTAAAACTGAAGAATATAATCAAATAATAAAAAATATAATAAAATAATCTTGAATGCTGATTATTCCATTTTGTTCTACCATTAATGTAAATAATTAAGAACCACAATAATGAAATCATTTCTGCAAGGTGAAAAAGAGAAGCGAATGGAATGATGAATTTAAATTAAAACAGTGTCCTGGAGCTGAACTTTAAAAAGCGACAGACATGTAAATATACGGAAAGTGCGTCCAAAGTACGGAAAAATTACGTTATTTAAGACTCCTTAACAACAACTTGCAGTCACGGAAATCCTCTCATACATTATGAATGATAACAATTCTCATCAATCACTAATTTCATAATTTTGATGAAGTGAAAATTAAGCTATACAGTAGGGTAATATGTATATCTCTAAATAACGCGAAACTTAGTATTTTTCTCGTGCCTCGTGCCTCTGACAATATTTAATAAAAAATACGAAATTAAACATGTAAATAGTGTAATAGAACATGCATTATTTTATATATTTAATATTATTTATTATTTGACTTATTGATATTTTTATTACGTATGTTCGAAATATTTACAAAGGTGGGCCATAAAACAGGACAGTCCGTTTTTTATTTTCATCATTTCTTTATTTAAATTTTTCTTAGACCTTTCGTAACAGTTTTATTTGTAGTTACTATTATTATATTGAGAACTATTTTATATTGGTATCTTTATTATCTACCTAATGTTTATATTTTTATGTTTAATTTTAAAGAGGCTCCTCCTCCAGCCCGCTTTCTTATTGTTATTGTTTAGTGCAATTATTTCCTCTTTGATTTTTTTAAATTCTTGTATTACTTAAATTTTCTTAGTTGTGCAGAATAATTTTTGTTGGTTTTTGCATCTCATACTTTCTTTAGTATATATTCTCGATTTTTTCGGTATTATTTATCATCTTTCATTTGTTTTATTGTTATATTTCAATTCAGATTTTTGTTTAAAGTATTGCAACCATTTTATTTTCATTTTTTTTCAAATTTCTTTAGTATAAAGGTATTTTCGCGCAATGTATTCAAGAAATATCAACCTCAAACCATTATTTGAAAATGAAATTATTAAAATGTTTGTAAATGTATGCGATGAAACTACTGTGGTCATCAGTTCCTAAGCTTAGAAACAACTTAAACTGGCTTAAACTAACCCAAGGACAACACACACATCTATGCTCGAAGGGAGGATTCGAACATCAGGCGGGAGTGGCCTCGCGGTCCCTGACTAGAGCCGCTCGGCCATTCCCGCGCTGCACCATTCTTTGAACCTCCATTAAATAAGAGCAAAAGATATGAAGGTAGATGCATATGAAGAATTATATGTTTTACGAGTATACCAACTTTCAGTATCAAAAGTAACGAAAAATTAAAAAAAAGGTTAGTCAAGTTACATTATGAAAAATTTTTACTTGAAATTTTCTTCTCTACAAATCAGTTTATTTAAGTTTCGTCTCAGGTTCCGGTTCCACTGGAACAGTCCCGGTTTTCACATAAACGTCCCGGTGTCCAGGGAAACTCGTTCGGGACACGTAATAGTCCCGGCTTTTAATCGAGAAACAAAATGCGTGCAATTACATTTCTCAGTTAACGTGATATTTATGAAAAACGAATTTGCTAGAAATAGAAAAACACAAATGTGTGCCTGTCTTGGACTCGTTATGATAATTCTCTTAGGTTTTTGTCTCGCTGTCTCAGTATGGTGTTCCTTTGCTTGCTTTCCATGGGAGTACATTATTCTAGGAGTACGAGCATGTCAAAAACATAATAGAACAGGATATGAAATATTGGAAAAGAAGAAAGATAGGTAGCAATTTTTGAAATGTTTCTACGGGAAATGTTGACAAAATTTTGCATTATGTCTGTAAGATACAAAGTGGAAAGAATTTTTAGTTTGATTAATATGCACTGGCACGATGAAAAAGGTCGTGATAATTTTGATAGAATCAAAGCTATTATCATCATTGTGAAAACACATTTCAGTTGATCTTGCTCGGAATTCTTCCTATCATTGTCCTGCTAGAGGGGTTAATAATTCTATCAATATAGCAAAGGCAAATCCTGTGATGAAATGCAAAATTTCTAAATGATTACTTAAAAATCGCAGAAAATACGAGGTTTGTTTCAAAAATAAGGTTCCAACATTTTATTCATTTATTTATTTTTTTGCACACAAGGAATTTTTTAATCGAAAAAACGATTACACCATTGGATACATTTATGTTTCAGCTATTTTTTTTACATAGTCCCAATTTTTTTTTCTATGCATCTTTTTGTCGAGGAATCCACTTTTGCATTCCTGCTTCAAAGAAGTCAGCCGCTAACCCGTTGCGAAACCTGGAAATATCTAGTTGCAACCCCTCGTCCGTTTGGAATGGTTGACCGCCTACGTGTTCCTTCAATTTCTGAAACAGATGTAAATCACTGGGTGCCAAATCGGGTCTGTTAGGCTGCTAGTCAAAGACATCCCAGCCAAATTTGTTGATTAACCCCTTCCTCGCAGATCCTGGTTCGCTGCCACTGTGTTCCCCCGCCCTCCACCTGTCCACCCTCCCTATTCTCTCTCTTGCCAACTTCCGTACCCTCCCCCTCTGTCCTGATATTTATCCTTCCTACCAGCTGTGATCCTCCACCTCCCTCCCTCACCCTATCCCTCCCAAAGAGCCCCAGCCCTCCTGCCTCTCCTACCCACTCCTCTCTACACTGTCCCTCTGGCATCCCTCCCCTCTCCCACGCCTCCAGGCTCCCTAGGACGTCCTGCCTCGCTTGCCTCGCTCCCTGTGGCTCCTCCCTGTTCCCCTCTCCTCGCTTCTCGTCCCACTCACTTACCCCACCTCACTAAAAAAAAAAAAAAAAAAAAAAAAAAAAAAAAAAAAAAAAAAAAAAAAAAAAAAAAAAAAAGAATCGAGCAGTGAACTGCCAACATGCAGCCGACGCCGAGTGAGTTTTAAATCGACCGTGTTTTTCCACCACCCTCTCCCGCTTTCCCCCTTACCCATCTCATGATCTTTGGTGTGGTACGAGAATTTGGGGTCGTCTCAATGTGGTTTATTTTAGTGAACGACCAACCCGCAGCCGACACCTTGTGTTTTCCTTTTAGAGGTTGTATGTGCTATGTGGCCTCCGACTCTATTTTATTTATTTTTTCTTGTCTTCATTTTGTCACCATGTCAATGTTAAAAAGACTGCACTCTTTTCTCCATTTCAAAACTCGTGTAATTTTTCTCCAATAATAAACATTTTCATCACTTTCTAATTTTATCACCTTTACTTTCTTTGTATACTCCTTTGTATTTTTGTATCACTCTCGGCAGAAGAGTGCCTGCTTGCGGTGATAGCCCGCCCTTTTTAGAGGAATTGAAATGACAATAAAGAAACAAAAATCAGTTGAACAAGGAACTAGAAAGCGGAGCATGTCCCCCGACCCCTTCCTCCCTGCAGCCAGACGCAAGTGTCCCGGTATTTTGTGTTTGAAGTCTGGCCAGGCTATCGGTAATCGTGCTCCTTTGGTGACCAGGACACGGACGCGGTGTGCTGTGCTTGTTGGCACACGACACGCTGCCCCGCCCCGCCCCGCCCCGCCCCGCCTTATACCGTGCCGCTTCCGGCGCTAATGGCGCCGCCCACGCCCTGCTGATTGCCGTCTGCTGATCGCTGACGGCTGACTGCTGGCTGCTGGAGGCGTGCCGCGGCCTAGACCCGCGGCCACCAACATGGTTCGCGTCTCACTACAACACTGAACCTCGACACTCCCGCAGATTTTTGTTATACAATGCGACAGTAGCGATCCAAGCGGCCGGCAAGCTACTTTCATGAATACGATAGTGGATGAGCGCGAATAGTATCGTTTATATTGATTTTAACACATGTTTTTTACATTATGGAACGTATGTAGTATCATAAAATAGGTAATAACTTAAAAATAGCTCCAGTTTTGTCTTTCTTAGGTTTCCTAAGATCCCTGACAAGGTATGACACGATACATTGCAGCACAGTTTATTTACAATTATCTTGTAACCTAAAGGCTTTTACTGAATAATTTAATTTACTATTAAAAATAGAAAAATGGCTAGGAAACACCAGAATACCTGCCCTTTAGCAGAAAGACCTCTTGTTTCTTCTCAAGAACGTTAACGTTTCTTCACTCCAATTCCAGTGAAATCGGTGGGGTGGAACGTAGGAAACAAACGAAGAATGTAATAACTACAGTATTTAACGTACCAAATCAGCCACCACAACTGTAGTTGCAGGAAAAACATCACAAGACGTGTAAAGAAAACTGAAAAAGCAATCAAACTGTGTTTAACAAAGAAGAACCCAATTTCACAATTGTTGCTATAGCTGAACCACAAACGGCAAGAATCTTCAAAACATTGTCTTCTTAAGCTAAAGTCGTCACACTCAAAAGAATATGCGCTCATAATAAAGACGAGTGAAGCCCAAAAACGTGAGAATCATTAGACCCCATATCACAGTGATACGTGTCAAAAAAACTCTTTGTCATAGTAAGAACAGACCATAATAGAAATTTATGTTTCTATTATATTAATATTATACTTACTTTTAGCGGAATAAGCTGTAAATATACACATATTCGTAAGTATTGGTTCATGACGAAGTTCTTCGTTATATCACTGAATCAGTTAAGTTCGCCTGTTTTTACATTTTTTCCGTACAATGTATGTCTCTTGACATGTTACTAATGCTTGTAACGCAAAAATTATACTAACTATTTCCTTAATTACGCACACAAATAATTATAAATGAACATCACTCTTTTGGCGACTTGTCCACCGCTAGGAGCGCTAGTGTCGTTGCAAATGTCAGTTGGTAACAACTGTCACAGCAGTGAGTGTCGCGACTGTATATGTTAGACTGTGACTGTACCGTAATTGACAGCAGAGCCTTACACGCTCAAAAACATCCGTGTGACTTTATCCTACACCGCATTAATCATAGATAAGAATAAAGCAAGTGTGACTATACGCTGTAAGAACTTGGATATTGGGCTATGTACGGTTGGCATTTAGAAGTTTGGCTTAGTTATCTTAGGATCGAACCGTACATGTGTGCTTTCATGCCCCAGCAACTACATTAGATGCAGATGAAAATTAAAATAAACATTTTTGTGTTTGTTATACAGGTTTGTTTATTTTGTGAATTCATTTTCGGCTTATTAGGCCATCATCAGACATTTATTGTAGTTCAGTCAGTTGCAGATATTATTTCTTACCTGTATTCCTGTAGTTAAAAGCAATTCTATGCATAGGCTGTAGTTAGCAAAACAAATAAGAAATATTACACAAAATAACCGGTTCATTAATAAAAGGGGTTTTCAAATTATTGGTAAAGGAGGGGAAGGAAGAAGGATTGGGAAGAGATGGATTGACAGTGGCTGCATTAGGGCATTATTTATTTATTTATTTTTTCTAGGGGTGGTTCTGTTTCTTGCGGTCGCTGATCGGGTTTTCCCGGCTATTTGTTCGTTGTTGTTCGATGTGTCCTTAGCTCAGCTTTTTTTATTACACAGGACGATGAGGCCTCTGACCGAGCGCGCTGAGCCACGCCGCCCGGCATCACTGGGCTATCCGTGCTCGCCTCCCGTCCCTCTCAAACTACCGCATGTCGCACGCTATGGCAGTAGCGCCACTACCGTTCATGCCCAGTGACACTCGCCATTCCGGATTTCAAATGTTTGTATAACTTATGGGACCCAACTATGGGGTCATCAGTCCCCAAACTCACAGACCACTTATGAAGTAGCTAATACTAAGGACGGCACAAATATCCATCCCTGAGAGATCATAGTGGCCGTGCAGAGCGTGACTGGAGCGCCTCAGTCCCCTCGGCCACCGCGGCCGGCATTACGGATTTCCGTACGAGGTCGAATGAATGACCGCATCTGCGATGAAGTACGTGAAGCTAACGCCATATTCGCGTGTAAATACTTACATGTGTGACAGAACAGATACCCCACCAATATAATAAAAAAGGGCTTTATTTTAACGTTTGCAAATGAATTTAATACAAATAAACAATCCCTGAGACGAATTTTCGTCTCAAATATGTCAAAGACATTATTGATAAATCTGAAGCATTGAATTAAAATTTGTGATGCGGACTGGAATCGAACCCGGACCTCCATGCATCACAAATTTTAATTCAATGCTTCAGATAATGTCTTTGACTCTTTGACATATTGGAGACGAAAATCCGTCTCAGGGATTGTTTATTTGTATTAAATTGATATTTATATCACCTTAACAGGATTGTTCCAATATGTCCATTGGCGAGGTGCTATTCCGCTGCATGGAGAGCCTTGACAGTTAGTGGCAATTATCGTTGGAACACTTTATTATTATAATATTTATTACCTTTATTCCAAGGCGCCTTAATCGTTGGTGATGTGGTGGTCTAACGGTAAGATGTCTGCCAGGGCCGGCGCAAGGCACGTGCGAAACGTGCGGCCGCACGGGGCGGCACTTTCCGAGGGCGGTAAATCTGACGACCACCTTTTTTTTTTTTTTTTTTTTTTTTTTTTTTTTTTTTTTTTTTTTTTTTTTTTTTTTTTAAGGACAAACTCAACATTCATGCCCAAGAGTGGATTCGAAACCAAACCTCGGAGGGAGCGTCTCGAGGGGAGGGAGGGGGACTAAATTCTTCCTCACCACGGTGGCAGCGTCGTAGTGTTTACGCCGGACGAACAGATAGGGGTAATACATGCCAGTATTTTTATGAGTGGAGCGCTGCTAGCCTGTTACGCGCCGTGCGTTTATTCACGACTAATTTTGCAGAAGACGAAATCTAATTTAGAAATTCGAATGGAATATTCGATACTGCGGTTACATGTTAAGTCTGAAGCAATTTTACTGAACCCTTCAAAGGCAGTCTTCGAGTGTTTTATTCTTCCCGCTTTTTGCAAAAAATCGTTGAATATTACTTCACTCAAACACGTCCAACACCTAAATGGCTAGAAGTATACCGAATGGTTAAATACGCGGCGAGTAATTATAAGGGTTAAAGACATTGTAGTAAGCCTGACATAACCTAGGTTTCGACGCATTTTTTTCAAAATTTTTGCTATCAGTTACTGAGGGATGTCGAACGTTATGGTTTAAGCCATGAAACACCTGTCTGCGCCTGCATGAACAACAGTTAAACTCTGACCGGCACTTTTGTTTGACAATAATACTCGCACACTATCACTTTTCCAACATTTATTTACTGTGTACAGTGTAACGTTGAATACATTATCTGTTCACAACCGTTGAAAAATTTTATTTACGTTAATTGTAAGTTCATGCCGCGTGAGATTAGCCGAGAGGTCTAAGGCGCTGCAGTCATGAACAATGCTGCTGGTCCCGCGGAGGTTTGAGTTCGCCGTCGGACATGGGTGTCTGTGTTTGTCCTTAGGATAATTTAGGTTCAATAGTGTGTAAGCTTAGGGACTGATGACATTAGCAGTCAAGTCCCGTAAGATTTCATACACATTTGAAGATTTTCGTAAATAGACAAGGCTTATTAAAATTCGCTAGATTTGTTCAGTCAGGTTTGACTCCATTTTGAGCTAGTGCCCAGCAACTGTTTTGTACAAATCTTTAGAGAATGTCACCAATCAGTCGCAATTTTTGTTTTTATTTTCCAGATCTACACAGATTTCGGGCACACTGTGGCTATTCTCAATGCTTTATGTTTACATCTATATCGTCATGCTGATCGTAACTGTCAACATGGCGGTTTAGATGTAAGCACATATTAAAAGCTTTGAGACTGGCCACTCAGTGGCCGAAATATAGGTAGATCTGAAAAGTAAAAACAAAAATTGCGATTGTTCAAATGTTTGTATAGCTTATGGGACTTAACTACGGGATCATCAGTCCCTAAACTTACAAACTGCTTATGAACTATCTTATACTAAAGACTACACAAACATCCATGCCCGAAGGGGGATTCGAACCCCCGACCGCAACGGCCGTGCAGACCGTGACTGGCATGCCGCAGACAGCTCGGCCACTGCGGCCGGCAATTGCGATTGAGTACTGACATTTCCTACAGATTTGTTTAAATAAAATTCAACAAACGTTTTGAAAAAGAGAAAAAACTGAGGGGGGCGGCAATTTAGCATGTCGCACGGGGCGGCACTTGGGCTTACGCCGGCCCTGACGTCTGCCTAGTAAGCATGCTTCAGATTTATCAATAATGTGTTTCCAAATGATGTACGCAGTGTCAGAGGATTAGTTCAATAAGGTTTATTTAGTAAAATTGGTTCATTATTGGAAGTGGTCAGATGGAACATTAATTATAAATTGTGTAGTGGCGTAAAGTTGGCACCACTCATCCAGATGTGGAAACGAAGGTGCAAGAATGTTATGGAGAGCCGCTAGCCAATACCCAGAGGCAACACTCCGTCTACGCTGCTATCAAGTCGAGAGCGCCACCTATAAAGAGGATGGAAAAAACGCCTCTTTTCTGGAGAGGCCACTTCTCAGCGTCTCCACTTCTCCACTTCTGCGCTTCACTTCTTGACGTCTTCCACACTGGGACGAGGGGACGCGCACACCAACGACGGGACAGGAAAGAACACGACGCAGCTGTCGACAAGCTATACGGCGTGAGACAGCATACTCAGCCACGGCGGATTAGCCGTGCTGCGGTGCGCGCGATCGTTCGCTGTCGGGGATTCAGCCCCCCTCGAATATTGGTGTTTGTGTAGTCCTTAGGTTAGTTCCCCTTAGTTCAAGTAGTTTGTAAGCTACGGACTGATAACCAAGCAGTTGATTACGAAAAAGGAAAAAAAGGAAGGAAGCTTAGGGTTTAATGTCCCGTCGACAGCTTGGTCATTAGAGACGGAGCTAACGCTCGGAGTTTTGGGTAACGGTGGGGAAGAAAAAACGGCCGTGCCCTCTGAAAGGAGCCATCACAGCATTTGCCTGGAGTGATTTAGGGAAATCACGGAAAACCTAAATCTGGATGACCGGAGGTGGATTTGAACCACCGTCCTCCCGAATGCGAGTCCAGTGCGTTACCACTGCGCCACCTCGCTCGGTCAGTTGACTCCGATATTGTGTTCCGGCACACAATTTTAATCTGCCAGGAAGTTTCATATCAGCGCACACTCCGCTGCAGAGTGAAGTTTCATTCTGGAAACATCCCTTAGGCTGTGGCTAAGCCATGTCTCCACCATATCCTTTCTTCCAGGAGTGCTAGTCTTGCGTGTTTGCAGGAGAGCTTCTGTGAAGTTTGGAAAGTAGGAGGCGAGGTACTGGCAGAAGTAAAGTTGTGAGGCGGCATCGTGAGTCGTGTCGGGATAGCACAGTCGGTAGTGCGCTTGCCCGCGAAAGGCAAAGGTCCCAGGTTCGAGTCCCGGTTCCGGCACACAATTTTAATCTGCCAGGAAGTTTCGACTCCGATATATTTACAAACATTTGAACAGTATACTCATAGATAGCACCGTCAGTCTCAGTCAGGTCACACCAAAGTACGCAATTAGCATTGAATAAAATATTTAGGCATGGATGGCAGCTCACATCAAAGTTACGTAATTGTATGTTTTTCCATATTAATAAATTTTGTGTTAAACTAACTTTGTATAGCGTGATTTCAGCTTCCCTTGAAGACCGCCCTACGATGAATAAAGTTGTGGCCACAGAAAGCTACAACTAATTGAATAAAATGGTTAAATAGTTGCATTGACTGCGACAAGAAATTTGTAGCACTTTTCCCCAACCAATTAGACATAACTTTAAAAAACACAGAAACTCTGTACATTCAGCGAGCACTTAAGTTGGAATTGTAAAGAGTTCAAAATAGTTTAAGTTCCTCGGACACCATTTCTACACTCGTAAATATTTGTGTAAAAACAGAAAGTCATATCAGCTGCAGTATCGTACACTTGTTCTCGCCAAATTTAATCCCGAGAAGCGACCGTTCGCTGTGCGAATCTGAACATTCTGCCAAGACTAGACATGGAGTTCCTTTTCCGCGCACATCCTTCGCACAACTGCCTCTCTCAAATACACTCTCCCCACCATTTCTGTACGTTGGCCGTTTCCTCATTCGCCGATCGCCATCCCTTCCAAAATCATATACATCTTATTATTATTATGTATTCCTTTAACTCCATATGTGGAGCATAGGGCTGCGACAAAGTTCAAATGCTTGTAAATCTATTGGACCAAATTGTGTGGTCATCAGTCCGTAGCTTACAAACTACTTAAACCTAGGTATACTAACGTACGTACAAACACACACACACACACATGCCCCTTGCTCCAAGGCGAGCAACCGCGCGCTCCGCAGCGAGGCGCTTTAGACCGCTCGGCTACTCCAGCGCGGCGGCTGCAACAAAGGATCGCCGGCCGCCGTGGCCGAGGGGACTGCGGCGCGTCAGTCACGGTCTGCACGGCCACTACGGTCGGGAGTTCGAATCCCCCCTCGGGCATGGATATTTGTGCCGTCCTTAGTTTTAGCTACTTCATAAGTAGTTTGTAATTTTAGGGACTGATGATCCCGAAGTTAAGTCCCTTAAGCTTAACAAACATTTGAACATTTGGACGAAGGATAGCCATCTTGTTCCGTCTTGTGCCAGTATTTCCACTTCTTCCCATCCGATATTCCTTGCTGTTGACCTTCTGCTTCAGCTGATCGTCTCCACGTCACTCTGGGCCTGCCTCGTCTTCGTCGACTTTGCGAAATCCAGTGAAGTGGTACCTTCGCAGTATGTTCATCATGTCTTCTGATTGTATGTCCTAACTAACCCAACTTCCTGCTTCTTATTCGCAGCTCAGTTGGCTTCTGCCTTGTTCTTTTCCACAGTGTTTCGTTAGAGATGACATTTGGCCACCGTATCCCCACGATGTTCCTCAGACGTATGTTTTTGAATGTCTGCAGTTTATGTATTAGCTGCTTTGTCACTCTCCATGTTTCACATCCGTGTAGAAGTACAGATTTTATATTACTTTCATATATCCGTAATTTTGTCCTCAATGTTATTCCCTTTCAACTCCAGGTAGAGTTGTAAAAGCGCCATTGGCTTTGTTGATGCGGCTGTTACTGTCCTCTGTTGCACCTCCATATGGTGTAATTATGCTTCCGAGGTACCAAACATGAGATATTTCTTTAAGTAGAAACTGACTATCTGAAACCACTTCCTTACTAATATAACATTATTTAAATACAGAAAAGGACTGTTAATTAGTATTGCATAAAATCTGAAATAAATAGACAAACCAGCTTCCATGAGCTTGACCGCTCATGCCACACAATATTTATGTAAATAACAGGTAAATTGTACAATAAATCTAAACTCTCAATTAAATTGACAAGGGGTAAATCATCCTGTTTCATTTTCAGTGATACTGTAGATAATATGTTGTTTATATTTTCATTATAAAATTATATGAGTTAAAATCAGTCATTAAATAAATATATATACAAGTGTGACGCTTTCAAGAAGACAGCTAGAGATAATATCATCTAAACCAGAGTTTGTTCAAATTGCATGTTACATTCAACAGTTCCTTATTTTAAGCTTGATTTTTAACTATTTCGATTTATTAGTCATAAACAGTTGTATTTTTTTAGAGATTGAAATAATGAGATGTGCTTAGTTATACTGACATTGTAGATTTCTTAAATATTGATGGTAACTTATTTCATAGGTTATTTTACTTTATTGTAAATTACTTGAGTGTGGAACTCACAGACGTCCTCCAGACATCCTTAGGAAAAGCTCATTAGTTTCGGGTACAAATCATGGGCCTTTCCCAGATTTCCTGCGATCTGGAAATGTTTGTAAAGCTTATGGGATTTAACTGCGGGGTCATCAGTCCCTAAACTTATAAACTACTTGTGGACCACGTTATACTAAGGACAGCACAAACATCCATGCCCGAGAAAGGGGTTCGAACCCCCGACGGGATGGCTACTCCGATCTGGACAAAACCCCGACGGCTGCTCTGTTTAACAAACAAACAAACAAAAATTCAAAATATTAATTGAGATACATTGTGTACACAGTCAAAAATGAGAGAAACACATGAAAATGATCACAAAAAAGCAGTTTCATTGTTGATTCAACGTGTAATACAAGAAAGAAAAAAAAATGTCTTTTACAGACATTACATTTAGTATATGGAAAAACTTAGCCTGTGAGACCTTCTCTTGTGTTTATCATCAGGACAGTCACTTCGTAGATTCCACCAATCGTTTGCCATCATGTGCTTGTCCCATCTACCTAAGTATTGTTCATCCATCATCTGAAAATCTTGATGGAATCTTTCACCTTGTTCCTCGCTGTAGTCTCCAAGATTGTCCAGTAATATATCAAGATGGCCGTGGAACTACTTAATGCAGATATTAACCCCCAAGCTTTTGAAGTTTCTAAGCATAATGTAGAAAATATTCTTTCAAGAGCCGACGGAACAGTCATTCAATATTTCTAAGCGTGTTTTGCACCAGTTCCTCATAATTATGTGCTTTCTGGTTACCCAAGAAATTCTTGACAACAGAGAACCAAGTGGTCCACGAAGATTCTTCAACGAAATTCACAAGTTTAATGAATTCCAAAGCATGTATAAGCGTCTGAATTTGGGCACCAGCTTTTAATTATTCGAGTCCAGGGAATTATTTGCACATATATTTAAAACAGTCACTATTTTTGTCCCATACTTTCACATATTGCTTCATTAGATCAAGTCTGTTATGACGTGGTTCTTTTAAGATATTAGTTGCTCCTACATTAAACCTATATTTTTATGGGATCAGGAAAGCTATCTCTTGATGGTACTTTTCCCCGGTGATCGTGCTTTCCTCTGCTGCCCCACACGTAAATGAAGCAAAGGAATTTTTTGTATCCACCTTGTTTTCCAAGCATAAATCATTTTTAAATCAACACAGATAGCCCATTCGTGTTGAATATCAAAAAGTTTCTTGAGAATCATCTGCATATTTTCGTATTCCAGATGAAATTTTGTCGAGTGCCCAATTGGGATCGTTGCATAGCAGTTATTATTATTCTGCGACACATTCTTTAGGCTCATGGTTGAATAAGAGATAAAAAGCCTCCAGTCTTGTGGTTCATAGTTTGGCTTTCCCAGTTTTAGTAGTACACCAGGGATGTAACTGCAGTGCCGGCCACGGTGGCCGAGGGGACTGAGGCGCTCCAGTCACGGTCTGCACGGCCACTACGGTCGGGGGTTCGAACCCCCATCGGGCATGGATATTTGTGCCGTCCTTAGGATTAGCTAGTTCATAAGTAGTTTGTAAGCTTAGGGACTGATGATCCTGTAGTTAAATCCCATAAGTTCTACAAACATTTGAACATTTTTTGTAACTGCAGTAAACTAGTGCATCATCTTGACTGAAGTATGGAAGTAGATCTTCTTCTGTTCTCCGCTAAGCTTAATATTAGTTCCTGGTTGCAGACAACTCATTTATACTGGATGCCAAACGTCCTATGACATGTTCGTTCCTCGCTCGACTGCCGCTCTGTGCACAAACAAGGAGGTCGGGGAACCTAACCGTCACTATAGCAGTGAGACCAACAGACTCTCATTGCGCGCGGCCGTCCGCCGTCGGGGGTTCGATTCCCCCCTCGGGAATGGGTGTTTGTGTCGTCCTTACTTTAGTTTACCTTAAGTTAAGTAGTTTATAAGCTTGGGACTAATAACCAAGCTGTTGAGTCCATTAGATTTACAAATATTTTGAACATTTGACTCTCATTGAAAATGATTGTGAGACACCTTACTGCCACGTCCCATAGTCACACCATCTCCTCTATTACTTGTAACAAACAAGAAACTGAATTTTCACACAGATAAGCACAAAATACAATATGAAAAACCATACAGATTTATAAAATTAACAACCTATTTACTAATAATTTAACGATTAAACGCTACACGTTACAGTTAGCCTGTATCTCAGTTTTAGAAACCAGAGCCACATATTTGGTATGCTGAATTTAAATCTGAAACTGGATCTCTCCAATTGGCTCTGGTTTCTGTAAGACCTCTGGCAACAAGAAAAAATGTATAGCTGTTAATTAATTGCTGTAATGCTTTGAAGTTCTAAACAATTTTTTTCTGTTTACTTACATTTAGGAAATGAATTAATTTACCTATTTTCTGACTGTATGGCAGAGAATGTATGAGACAGGGGAAGTGCCCTCAGACGCCAAGAAGAATATAATAATTCCAAGAAAGCAAGTGCATAAAACTTACAGAACTACAGAATTATCAGTTAAGGCATGGTTACAAAATACTAACACGAATAATTTACAGGCGACTGGGAATACTGGTAGAATCCGACCTGGCCGAGGAGACTGAGGCGCTCCAGTCTCGGTCTGCACGGCCACTACGGTCGGGGGATCGAATCCACCCTAGGGCATGGATATTTGTGCCGTCCTAGTTCGTAAGTAGTTCATAAGTAGTTTGTAAGTTTAGGGACTGATGACCCCGTAGTTAAGTCCCATAAACTATACAAACATTTGAATATTTTAGAATCCGACCTCGGGGAAGATCAGTTCGGAGAAATGTAGGAATACGCAAGGCAATACTCGCATTATGACAGCTCTTACAAATAGGCAAAGGAAAGGCAAACCTATATTTTTAGCTTTTGTAGATTTGGAGAAAGCTGATGTCATTGTTGACTGCAACACTTTCTTTCAATTTCTAAAGGTGGCAGCTATAAAAAATAAGGAACGAAAAGTTATATACAACGTGTTTAACAAGAGACACCAGTTATACGAGTCGGGCATAAAAGGAAAGCATTTGTTGGAAATAGAGTAAGACAGGGTTGTAGCCTTTCACCAATGTTATTCAGTCTGCACATTTAGCAAGTTGTGAAGAAATGTTACGATAAATTTGAAGAAGGAATTAAAGTTCAGGCAGAAGAAATAAAAGCTTTGCGGATTGCAGATGACATTGTAATTCTGAAACTTCCTGGCAGATTAAAATTGTGTGCTGGAATCGGGACTTGTGTGCGGGAATCGGGACTCGAACGTGGGATCTTTGTCTTTCGCGAGCAAGCGCTCAACCACTGAGCTATCCCGGCACGAGTCATGGACCGTCCTGAAAACTTCACTTCCGCCAGTGCCTCGCCTCCTACTTCCCAGACTTCAATGTATAAGTGGACGACTGCACGTAATAAAAGCTTAATTCTGGTAGGAGGTAACCAGATAAGAGTTTACTGTTACATAAAAAAACTTAATTTTAGCAGTATAATTAGCAAAAGGTCCGTGTGAAATACCGGCTACTCCCTGCTGTAAAACCTTGTTCCCTGGCCCAAAATGAGAACTGGTTTGGTTCAAATGACTCTAATAACAGGAAGTTAACGATACAGTGGCCAATAAACATAGCAGCTCACACGAAACTACACACAGTCATTAATAAACAAGCTACAACAACTACAGTTATTTCATAAAGGAGGCTAAAGAAAAACATTTATGGCGCAACGGAAATTAAACATAAAAAGTTGCATCTGAGCTTGTTCTCAGTACTGGTGAGGAACAATATTAAATAAAAGGGGAAAGGCGCTCGAAAACAAAAATTTATAGGCAAGACAAACTTATACTGACCTTAACTTGTTTATTCAGGTCGAACGAAGGGAAAATGGGGAACCGATTTTGTTAATACAATGAAAATGCATCTCAATTACATGAACTAATACTGACGATGCCCAGTACTGAATTTAACATAAATTACACAGAACTTAACGCTACTGCGAGGAGGATTTACAAACAACACTCACTCGCTCACACACACGCAATGCAACAGCGAAACTCACCAAAATCAGTGTGCTGAAGCGAGGCAGAAGCAGGCGCCACTATCGTAGGCGAAATTCAGCAAACCCTGAGGTACCACACAACACAATATACAATAAAACTACGAAGATGGCTCTGGTATGTCGTGCCTGATTAGAGATGGTGCGTGAATATAGCAAAGTTAAGTTGCATTTAGATAAGCCCACGAGGAAACACGCTTACGGCTACACACGCCTGCGTTACATGATCGCACTCCACTGAAGGCGAAGTGGTTAAAAATCGGATTCATTACACAAAACCACGGCAGACTCTTAAGTTGCAATCTGAGAGTAAACTATCTAGGCAGCGGTTTTATGAGAAGTGGCGTGAATTCAGGTGACTAACTGCAAACCCCTGATGTCTGAGTTCGGACCCACGTGGTTTCGAAAACAGATAAAAATGTATAAATTCAATTTCCGAAAAATAAAGAAAATTAACTACGGCATGCAACGCCTAGAACTGCGTAAAATTTCATAAGGGAGCTACTCAAATGCAGCAACATGCGATTGGGAGCGTTCACAGAGACGGAAGAAGTCCAGTCTCAAAACCCGGAAAAGTGAAACAATTACAAAGGCGGAAAAATAAAAACTATGGCATGCAACCCATATAAATTTTTAGAATTTCATAAGGAAACTATTGAAATCGCTACACGCGATAGGAGCGATTACAGAGACGGATGAAGTGCAATCTAAAAATAAAAAAATAAAATAAAATAATTAAAAATTAAAAAAAATTAAAAATTTAAAAAAATAAACAGAAAAGTGAAGTAATTACAAAGACGGAAAAGTAAAAGTAAAAACTACGGCATTCAACCCTTAGAAATGACATGATGGAGTTCCTTGTAAGATTAGGGTGTCTAGTGGTAACAATGTGTACCAAAGTTTTGACAGATATGTGAAGGTGTCTGTGACCTTGACGGAGGCCTGAGTATTTATACCACCACATAATAACAAAAGGTTTGCATATACCAGGCCGCCGGCCGCGGTGGCCGAGGAGACTAAGGCGCTCCAGTCACGTTCTGCACGGCCACTACTGTTGGGGTTTCGAATCCCCCCTCGGGCATGGATATTTGTGCCGTCCTAGTTCGTAAGTAGTTCATAAGTAGTTTGTAAGTTTAGGGACTGATGACCCCGTAGTTAAGTCCCATAGACTATACAAACATTTGAACATTTTATACCAGGCCATTATCAAATTGCAACTAGTAACACATAAAATGCATTTATCTGTTGCAAATCACTGGATTGAAAAACCAGAACATATTTCCGCACACGATCGATCGGAAAAATATTCTGACAAATGAATCTAAGTTCAAGAGTTTAAGTTAAATATGCTAAACAACGAATCGCTACCATCTCTGCGGACACAAGAGCAGAACCAACCTTACCTCACCATGATCGGAGCACAAAGTGACCACTGAGTGGCGAAGAGGAGCGAAAGCTACTGGAAACCGGGAAAAACCCACGAGAACAACCGTGGTGGGGAGATAAGATCGCGAGACTCGCCATGGGGAGGGCTCGTTGACTGACTTGTAACCAAAGGGTGTAGATACTTCTTTGGTCGCATCAGCAGCAGGGGACTAACTATCGACTCTAATCCAGAGAGAACCATGTAAAGCGAGCTATTACCAAACAAATTCAGACAGCTATTATATCCTCGCACATCCAGTTAAATGTAAAACATGTACACATTTTCCCAGGAACAGTGGCGTAGCGGATAAACCGTACTTATTGCCACATACATAACCACAATAATAAATTATTAAAATAACAAAATCCTGGCAATATTAATTAACATTATAAAACATGAAATAAAAATGCTATTCCTCATGCCTTGAAAAGAGTGGGGTTCTAGTTTTAACACAATGCTAATCTAGTGACATCAAATGAATTGTAATTTCATAAAAAATATATGGAAGATGACAGACGATCGTCTTTCATCACCCATTCGTTAATTGAAAATTTTGATGTAGGCTGAGGTAATTATATTACATCAGAGACAGCAAACTTTTCTAAGCTAACATGTGGTTGCCTTATGGGCAACATAGACAGCTGGGGCACATCACTTAAACAGAGCAAATACGAACAACAACAAAAAACACACATTGTAAAATACTAATTCCTATAGAAAACTAAATCAATGGAGATGCAAATGTGGTTGGTGAGACCACGGGATTGGGACAATTTGTATAACATTCCAAAATTTACAAATAAACATACTCAGACAAATCAAATATAGAACATACATGACACTGAAACACACACACAAAAAAAAAAAAAAAAATAAAAAAAAAATCACATGGTTGAACGTGTCCTGTTGGGTTGTATCACATAAACACTAAAATAGTACATGAACAAACAAGGACACATGAATGAAATGTGTCCATAAGTTCGTTACAGTCATATTTTAAGGTCGCTACAGGAAAAGTGCCTCTTAGCAAGTGAATCGTATTTCACACTCTCAAAGAGTCCACTGTTTTGACTGCTCACACCACTTTTCCACTTGATGCTGTCCTTCACAATGCTGTCCACTCAACACTGGTTTGTAAGTCACAAACACTGTTCTCATCAGTTCGAAACGTAGGCTAGGTCCTTCGAAGGGGAGGAAGACTATCTTCTAGAAGGTACTGGGAGGAAACTAAAACCCGCACACATAAGAAGATACTTTAAACTTCCTCAACTATTCAACTGCATCCGACGTGAGTAGGAGTGTGTGGTTAGTGCACCTGTCTGCAGGCCTGGTGGCCCTTGTTACATGTGGCAGGTGGCCAGACGAGTGCTCAGGCTGCGAAGGCTGACCACCGGAAGAGCTTAGTGGGAGCGAGTCAGACCAGCATGGCCACGTCCTTTGTGTGTGCTGACAGCCGGTAGCGCTGGACTCGACACTATGTAGCCTGCCAGCCATTCAGTTTTTGTGTTGCTGCTAATCATCCAAACTGGCCAGCTGGGACCGCTGGACCAGGTACCTGTTATGAAGGTATGGCAGGTCATCCGCTCCCCTTCTGGTTTCCCGCCAAACCCCTGCTAACTCCGATGTCGGTTTCGGTCCACCACTGCGTATGAGGCTGGCATGTAGTCCAACTAATGCAGGCATCCGTCAAGGTCACAGACATCTTCACATATCTGTCAACACTTTGGTACACATTGTTACCACAAGACACCCTAATCTTACAAGGAACTCCATCGTGTCACAATCGTGGATAGGCCTCGAATTCTTTTTCAAAAAACATTTAACAAAAATACAATTGACGTCAACGAATGTTTAGCCATAACATTTTAAAATTAAAAAACTTATTAAGATATGCAAAAATTAACACTTAAATTAGCCAAATGGCGAATAGAACACCTAGGTTCTTAGTTATTTGGTTTCATATTACACAAAACATTTCAACATTAAAGATACAATGTTCACAGATATAAAAATTCTGTTTCAAATCAAATTGAAGCGCAAAACACAAAAATTGACATATTACATTGAAATCACACTGAGTTACATATAAATAATAAAAGAGGTTATCCTATAACATAACGTAACATCGAGAATAATATTTTAAATAAATTAAACATGGTCCATTACAAGTAACTGTACCTTAGCTACTATAATTCAGCCCTCAGGGCAATTCATCACATCAGGTCATAGTCTGTATTAGTTTTAGGGAGGCAAAGCTACCTTCATCCATGCAGCATGCAGCGCTGTGCAAAAACTAACTACCAAGCCACTATGTAGTGCTATGCAAACACTAACTACTATATCACTACCTACAGCCCGGGCGGAAATTATTGTAACTACCGCGCAAGGTGGGGAGGGACGTTTCTTGAGCTCGCCGGTCAGGTTCCATACGCTTCAAAATTCGAGGTTAGTGCCTGTAAACAGACTTACACCAATCACATACGCAGAGGCGAGAAAACACAGTTACACATATTCACTAAAAACGAGATAATACATCTTGGAAGTAGAGCAAAAGAAAACACATGATGAAACGTACAAACACATAAAATAATCACTACAAATCCACACATGTTAAACAATCCTAAGTTAATAAAGTGAGATCTAAGGTATTAGTTACTTACAATGTAACATAATCTTACCACAATCATCCTGCAAAATTAAGAATGAGAATTAGTGGTTGCAGGAAAATTAAGGTTTACCATCCTGTCGAGGTTAGACAGTCTTGTGTCCTCGATGTACAAGTTAGGCGGACAGTTCATTGACATTGAATTTGTCCTCCTTCAATCCTTTTTTATTTATTAATTATTTATTTTTTCTTTATTTCGTTACATATATTTCTGCTTCTGAATGTCCAGTCTAAAAAAACCCTGAGAAGTGAAATAATTACAAAGACAAAAAAGTAAAAATAAAAACTACGGTATGCTACCTTTAGAAATACATAGAATTTCATAAGCAAGCTAATGAAGGCGGTTGTACAGGGCTCAGAGAGTGTTACTGATAAAGACTGAGTGCATACTACAAGTTTGGAGAAAAAAAAAAAAAGTTAAAATAGGAGGGGAGAGAAAATCACGAAATGTTAGTGGACATCAGAAGGATACACACATAGTTACTTGCATTGATGGGCATGGAAAAACAATAGTGGAAGCTGAAAGCTTTGTTCTAAGAACCGACCACATGGAACACATATCACTCACGGAAGGAAACGATAAGAAAATTTTACATGCACTGTATATAAATGAACATATCGTCTGTTAGGAACCGGGCCCACAATGCTAGAAAGAATTTACACAGAATTCGTACATTGCCACATAATCACAAAACGTTTGAATATACCAGGCCGTTATCAAACTGCAACTAGTAACACATACACCATGTTTATCTGTTGGAAATCACTGGATTGAAAAACTAGAACACATTTCGACACACGATCGAAAAATATTCCGAAAAATGAATCTAAGTTCAAGAGTCTAAGTTAAACATGCTAGACAACGAATCGCTACCATCTCCGCGGACATAGCAGAACCAACCTTACCTCACCACGATCGGAGCACAAAGTCACCACCGATTGGACAGGAGGCACGAAAGCTACCGGAAACTGGGCAAAACCCACGAGAATAGCGGTGGTGGGGAGAGAAGACGGCGAGATTCGCCCTGGAGGGACTAGTCGACTGGTTTGTAACCAAAGGGTGTAGAAACCTTTTTGGTCGCATCAACAGCAGGGGTTGGTAACTACTAACTATCGACTCTGAGCCAGAGAGAACCATACAAAGCGAGCTATCACTACCCACATTCAGACGGCCATTAGATCCTCTGACATTCGCTTAAGAGTAAAACAAGTACACATTCTCACAGGGACAGTGGCATAGAGGAGAAGCCGTACTTATTACCACATTCATAACCACAACAATATATTATTAAAATAACAAAATCGTAGCAATATTAACTAACATTTCAGAAACTAATATTTTAAAACACCAAATAAAAATGCTGTTCCTCATGCGTTGAAAAGACTGGGGTTCTAGTTTTAACAAAATCTAGCGACATCAAATAAATTACAGATTTATAAAATATATATGGAAGACGTGAGACGGTCGTCTTTCAACACGAGTTCTCCTGCGACACCTGCAGGAATAGCACTCCTGGAAGAAATGAAGTTGTGAGGACGGGCCACGAGTCGTTCCGGGATAGCTCAGTGGTTGTGCGCTTGCCCGCGAAAGGCAAAGGTCCCAGGTTCAAGTCCCGGTTCCGGCACACACTTTTAATCTGCCAGGAAGTTTCATATGAGCGCACACTCCGCTGCAGAGTGAAAGTTTCCTTCTGGAAACACTGTAATTGTGTCAGAGAAAGCAGACAACCTGGAAGGGCAATAGTACGGAATGGACACAGTCTTGTAAGGAGGGTATATAGGAACATTAACAAGAGCATATCAAGAGTATTGGAATATAGTTTAACAAAATCAGGCAATACTGAAGGAGTTAGATTAGCTAAGGAGACAATAAAATTGGAGATGAGTTTTGTTAGCCGCGGTGGAGTGGCCGAGAGCTCTAAGGCGCCCTACAGCGGAGTTAGTTTAAGTAGTTTGTAAGCCTAGAGACTGACAACCATAACAGCTAAGTCCCATAGATTTCCAAAACATTTGAATTTTTGAGATTTGTTATTTTCCTAGCAAAATAACTTCTGACGGCCGAAGTAAAGAAGATTATAATGTAGTACGGCTGTGGGAAGAAATACATTTCTGAAGAAGCAAAATTAGATAGTATCCAAATATTAACGTAAATATTATGAAGTCCATTTTGAAAAGCTTTTGTCTGGAGTGTAGCGCTGTACAGATGTGAAACGTTGACGATAAGGAGTTCAGACGAATGCTGAAGATTAGGTGGGCACATCACGTAACTAATGACAGAATTTGGGAGAAAAATAATTTGTGGCATACCTAAACTAAAAGAAAGGATGGATTGTGGGGAAGAATTAGCATTGGAGGGAAGGGTATAGTAAAAAGCACAGAGGAAGACATAGCCCCTAATACAGTATGCAGTTTCAAGTCGATATATGTTGCCATTCATATGAGGAGATGAAGAGGCTTGCACAGGCCAGTGGAGCGTGGAAAGCTGCATCAAACCAGTCTCAGGACTGAAGACCACGACAAAACATTTTCTATCTTCGCACTTGGTTTTCACCGTTTATCAGCTTGTCAGCTTGTAGTTGCTGTACAAGATATGTGATTTTGTTTGTTGGGTGTGTTAGTGAACATATGCATATCCATGTAACTCAGTATTTTTTTAATTTCATGAAGTAAGTGCAAATTTTTGTTGTTCCAATACTGGGACAATAATAACTTTCATCATCAAACTTTTGTTGGTGTGCCCTGGTAAGATATATACGTTTTATACACAAAACTTAATATAAATTAATAAAATACAGCAACCAATTGCTTGTGATTATTTATTTTGACGACCGGTTTCGGGTGCTTGAGTGCCCTTCTCCTGGTCTATTTTAGTATTGTTACTTAATGAATGTATATGCTAGTAGGAGAATTAACGCTAAGTGCAGAGATTATGCAATTAATTAGTTTAGAATTAGAATTAAAATTCATTGCATAATCTCTGCATTTAGCGTTAATTCTCCTACAAGCATATATATTAATTAAGCAACAATACTAAAATAGATCAGAAGAAGGCCACTCAAGAGCCCGAAACCGGTCGTCAAAGATAAATAATCACAAGCAACTGTTTGCTGCATTTTATTGATTTAAACCTGAACAGTTGCAGAAATGGATAAAATACTACAAAACTTACTACTTAAATTCTTGAGAGAAGCTGTCTTTGTACTGTATGAGATTCTCACTCATTCATAGTTTACTATTCGAAGTGGACCGAAGCACACCGCATGGACTTAAAATTGAAGAAATTCTAGTAGAACTGCAGAACGATGAAGTTAGTGAAGATGGAGCTAATGATTCAAATCAAAATGTTCAAATCTTTGTATAGCTAATGGGACTTAACTACGGGATCATCAGTCCCTAAACTTACAAACTAATTATGAACTAACTAATACTAAGGATGGCACAAATGTCCATGCCCGAGGGGGGATTCGAACACCCGACCGTAGTGGCCGTGCAGACTGGAGCGCCTCAATCCCCTCGGCCACCGCAGCCGGCAAGCTAATGATTAGAACTACTGGTCATTCCATCCAATGCTGATGTAAAATAAAGAAGATGTTGATGAAAATGTCCCAAAAATTGCACGCTCTATAATATTTGTTCTAACATACAGATTTTTCAAATCGCTTTTTCCTTCATTTGTCACTTATCTGTTACTGCAAAAGAAGTATTCAAAAAATGACTAATAAAGTTTTGGCAGGTAATGGCTGGAGTTAGTCCCTTTTCTGTCTCTGCCCAACTTCTCTTTTCTCCTCTCTCTGCCCATCTCAAACATCCGCTATTTCTGTAACCTCCTTGTCTCTCCTTCGAAATCCTTGCCCATCTCTTCACCCCACTCCATCTATGAAAAACTATGTTTCCAGAATGAAACTTTTACTCTGCAGCGGAGTGTGCGCTGATATGAAACTTCCTGGCAGATTAAAATTATGTGCCGGAACCGGGACTCGAACCTGGGACCTTTGCCTTTCGCGGGCAAGCGCTAAGTATATTGCAAGGTACCTTGTGGCATGCATCGTATGTAATCAATTAGGTAAATGCCTCAAGAAATCGCGATTTTTCGTAAGAACCTTAATACAGACTTCTCTATATAAGCAATTGTTTATTACAGTAAACAAAGGTCATCAGACGTGCCCTTCCTGAGCTGAATGTATACTTGTCGTAACGGGCCAGCTCCAACTTTAGCGTCAAAAACAGTCCTACATTCGGAATACGTCTCCTATACCTGGGCTCAAATTTCATCCATGTGGGAATGGAGTAGATTCGTCATGGAACAATGGCATACTTCGCTGCATATGTTAGACATCGGTACGCTAGTATGGTCTAACACGAATAAATCAGCCTCCAAGACCACCTCACCTTATTCCTCTGAGTATTTCCGTCTGGTATTAACGTACAATAACCTCCAATGGATCGGGGATGAAGAACTGGAGCACCATATTGCAAAACATTGTTAATATGTACGAAAAGGTGCGGGGGTGTTAGCAAAACTTCGAAACACATAGTACACACGTTTCAAAGTTACGAGTGTAGCACTGTAACATGCAAAGTGTTGAAGTAATATTGTATTAAGGTACACCATAGGAGAGTTTTAGAAACTTCCGCATTGTGTTAAAAATATCAAAGTTGTTTTACACTGACTAGGAAACTGCCGCGCAAGAATAGCCGTGCGCTGTAAGGCGCCTTGCTGCGGTGTGCGCGGCTGTTACCCGTCGGAGGTTCGAGTCCTCCCTTGGACGGACACACACACACACACACACACACACACACAAACACACACACACACACACACACACACATATATATATATATATATATATATATATATATATATATATGTGTGTGTGTGTGTGTCTCCAAGGGAGGACTCTCTCTCTCTCTCTCTCTCTCTCTCTCTCTATATATATATATATATATATATATATATATATATATATGTGTGTGTGTGTGTGTGTGTGTGTGTGTGTGTTTTGTTCTTATTATAAGTTAGTTTTAGTTTAAGTTTGAAATAAATCGCAATTTGCGATGTTATGGCATCACTGTATTAGGTTTAGATGGAATACCAAACTGTGGCGAATGAAAATTTGTGCCCGGTCGGGATTCGAACCCGGGCACAAATTTTCATTCGCCACAGTTTGGTATTCCATCTAAACCTAATACAGTGATGCCATAACATCGCAAATTGCGATTTATTTCATTTCAACGCTGAAATTCGTCAAAAATATATATAATTGTTGGTTTAAGTTGTTTGAAATTCTAGGAACCAATAGAAATAAAAACATTTTAAGTACCGCACCATATAAGCCTACTTCGTCATCTTTGTGGAGGAAAGATTAGTTTCTATTCTAGCATACTTCCTACCGCGTTGATTTTCACTGTAACATGTAATGTGATGTTCAAAATTGTTGGTTTGGAATACGTGTCAAGTTCAAATGCAAGAAATGCTCCCGAGAACCAAAATTTTCGTCACACTTCAAAGTTTCAAATGATTCCTGAGTAACGAAGTACAGAAAAAAAATTTGAGGTATCTGTGAAACTAATGCATGATACAAGCTGTGCTTCGCAACAGTAGTTACGTGTCGCTGAAGCCGATCTGTATTACGAGCCAAAACCGGTATCTCAGCATAGCGTAGGACTTGACCTTGGTGATGTCTTATTTTTTATTGTACAGCAGTGATCACGTTTTCCAGCGATCTTATATCCTCATTCATCAAATGTTGCGCAATATTAACACGGTGAGCATTAAAATGGATCACAAGGCTCACCATATTAATGTTGCAAAAAATAGGTGCTTACAGCAGGGTTAGCATTTTTCCAGACGAGGAAATGTTTTCTTCAAAAATATGTTTCTGCCCCTGCCCGTTCGTAGCATAGTATATGTTTCAAATGCAACAGCACAGTGCGCAATTACTGATAAATCTTATCTACAGAGCACTTTTCCTTAACCATAGGAATGCACAAGAGAGCGGCCTACTTTGCAACTTCTAACATAATATCTGCAGTTCACTCCACCATGTTCAGATCGAACATACAGGACACAATTATATAGGTAACCATAAATTTTCTTCTATATGAACTTACCTCATTTTCTGTTTCATTACTTTTATAAGACTACAGCACTATAGTGAATTACTATTTTAAATCTAGACCTTCATCAAAAACTATTATGTATGTACTGCATTTCTTGCCCTTACGAACTTTTATGTAAAATTTATAAAATGTTCAAATGTTTGTAGAGCTTATGGGACTTAACTACGGGGTCATCAGTCCTAAACTTACAAACGACTTATGAACTAGCTAATACTAAGGACGGCACAAATATCCATGTCCGAGGGGGGATTCCAACCCCCTACCGTAGTGGCCGTGCAGAACGTGACTGGCGCGTCACAGACCGCTCGGCCACCGCGACCGGCGTAAAATTTATAATTTTTATACTACTCTACAACTGTTTCGCAGGAAGGGCAATAATTTCCCGTATCCGATAGGAAATTAAAACTGCAACCTTGCAACTGGTTGCTGCCTTATTTATCTCAATAAGAAATAAATTTTGCACAAAAGTTCGTAAGAATAAAATTCACTTCGATATTAACTACATTTTGACTGTGGTGACGTAACGGACGGATTTCTGTCGGAAACAAAAACGGCATCGGAGCCTGCGCGACTGTAGGGAGAGGAACTATTTGCGAAATTATCCTTTTTGAATATTATCGTGAGACTATAATTTATTTATATACACAATTAGCTTCATTGAAAAGTACAAATGTAGTTATCAGTTTACTGAAAAAACTTAACAGAAAGTGAAAGTGTAAGGCAGGGGTTTGCTAAATATTTCTAAAACAAAACACATTAATGAGAAGTATTGTTATTTTCAAATTTAATAAAATCAATAAGATGAGAAAAACATGTTTTATTCCAGTATTCCAACTGATAACTCAAAAATGACACTAAGATAGAAAAAAAAATTAAATTAGTAGCAGAGGGTAAAGCGAAAACTACGCCACTTTTGGTTGACAGCTGCTTTAAAACTGATACAGTGCAATAAAGGACACCTTCCCCTTCTACTAAGCATGGAACTCGGACTGTGAGGCCACTTTTCCACGAAGTATACAATAAAAGTTTATTGAACCATCCTCGCTCCCCTTCCCCAACTCTCCCCAGACACATCACCCATAGCCCCATGGTCATTCTGTTTCTTGGTTTCTAACCCTGATACTCCTGATGCAGGACCCATTCCCAAACCTCCACTAGCCATTATCCACCACTTCGAGGTGTAGATTAATCCCCTCCTGGACGAAAATTGTAGGAAAACGTTCTTCGAATAAAAATACGAAGTACTCTCCACGACATAGCACTGGAAGAGTATGTAATATTTATTTATCAATTACGTGCGCTTCCACATGAGGGCCCAGCTGCAAGTATCAATTATGCATACTTCCACATCGAGAGCCACCTGTTGACTGCCATATAGATGACTCCGCAGAATAATTTGACGTGTTTGGCACTCATGTGCACTGCTCTGACGCATGTATCATGTGCGGTGGCAGTTGGCGCAGAGTGGCAAGCTGTCAGAACTTCAGTTTCATGCAAAATAATAACAGGAATGTTCGATTTGAATAGGGAATCGTGGTGGAATTTTATAAGGGGACTATGCTCCATACTGATAGCTAAAAGGTATCATCTGTCTTAAATGATGACGACTGTTCCACCTACAAATCGATGTGGATCTACGGAAGCACTTGGCGGTAGGATAGCTTTGCAGTCCATCCACTCTGTACCGAGAAAAAGAGGGGTTGAACCTCAGATAATACAGCGACTCAATATGGATTGGTATCTACCAGTAAGAAGTGCGCGGAGTCGTAAAGATGTTAGATCATTCTGTCCATTTCATAATAATTAACAATAATAATTATAAATGCCACTTTTTCAGTAATTTTAAGAATTATCTAACGTTCCTTCCATTTTCAATGTGTGTAATACCGTGATTCTATGATGTTAAACAGCCACATAATGGTATGGATACAAAAAACATCCAGAGTGAAAATTGCAGCTTATGTGAGGCAAGCAGAATATTGTTTGTTGCTGTAGCTTCCAGTGGGTGCGAGCAGGGGTTATGCCAGCTGCCACAGTTCTAGAAGTTCCTCTTGCCTGCGGTCAGCATGGTGGTGTTGGACTAGTATAGGATGTCGGATAATCCAACGGATTCTGAGCATGAGCTTTCTATGGTGAGGACTATGGAGCTCTACTCATTGCTGGTAGTTCTGGGCGTTGGAGCAATGTGTTCTCTGATGTCCTGTGAGTGCTATTTTTGTGAAAGTTGGTTTTGTGACAGTTGCCGGTTCTGGCAGGTTTTGGGACGGACAATGGACTAGAATCAGCTTTCAAGTTGCGAGGCAATCAAATGATTCACAAACTGCCACATCACGGTCAGTATGCCTCGATATACAGTAGAGCGGATGTGTTGCAAAGTACTCTTGAAGCAAGTGTAGAAAATGATTCTCTCGACCTATAAGGGGGATAAATTTTTATTTTATTATTTTAGTTATTATTGATAGTAATTTTACTGTTAGACAAGGAGATTTACCGGCACATGCAGTGGAGTTATTACGCTCAATTTGCTCCCACTACTGTTGGGGGTTCGCATCAATGTGTTGCAACTGAGCAGCAAATGCTGCGAAATTATTTGGAGAGTCACCTATACAACACTTGAAACTTTCTGGCAGATTGAAATTGTGTACCGGAACCGGGACTCGAACCTGGGAGCTCTGCCTTTCGCGGGCAAGCGCTCTACCGACTGAGCTATACCGACACGACTCACGATGCCGCCTCACAACTTTACTTTCGCCAGTACCTCGCCTCCTACACTCCACTGCAGAGTGAAAGTTTCATTCTGGAAACATCCCTTAGGCTGTGGCAAAGCCATGTCGCCACCATATCCTTTCTTCCACGAGTGCTAGTCTTGCAAGTTTCGCAGGAGAGCTTCTGTGAAGTTTGGAAAGTGGAAGGCGAGGTACTGGCGGAAGTAAAGTTGTGAGGCGGCATCGTGAGTCGGTAGAGCGCTTGCCCGCAAAGGCAAAGGTCCCAGGTTCGAGTCCCGGTTCCGGCATACAATTTTAATCTGCCAGGAAGATTCATATCAGCGCACACTCCGCTTCAGAGTGAAAGTTTCATTCTGTACACAACACTTATCAGTCGGCTACCAATGACGAAGCAAGCATAATTATTACTTTGCAGCAAGGTCCAAATATGGACATGCAATTAAATATTACGTATGTATCTGGTGGTACGTGGCATTTGGTTCTTTAGCTTCTCATCCAAACAACAATCACCTTTTTTTTTTTTTTTTTTTTTTTACCAGGAAGGGATAAAGATTCCCGATGGATGGGGAAGAGGAGGTATTCTTTATTGGATCTGTCAATCGTTATTGCACCAGTCAAACAAAACTGACGCAGTTTCTGCTTTGTACATTTACTATACTGGTCAAAACAGTTAGGGGATCAGTCGAGATATCTAGGCTCTGAACTGTTTTCATCTGCAGAATGAAGTGAAATGGTTCGACCTCTTTCTCTTAGTTCGACGGAGTGGATACAGAAACATTACGGCAACCGATATAGTGGTAATAACAGAAAGTTGCTGTAGGAGGGTTGGTGTTGACTTGTTTTTACTGTACCAAACGAATTACACAAACAGTGGGGTACAGATAGTGTAGCGAGCAGGTAGTGCAATGCAACAACAACGTTACTTACCCGAAGGATGGAAGCGGGAGAGACACAGAGGCGGCTGCAGCTATTGGAATGTCCCGAAGTGTAATTTCCAGGATATGGAAGCGATTTGAAAAACAGGAACCGTTAAAAGACGGCAAGGCCAAGGTCGTCCACGGGTAATATCAGCAAGAAATGACAGTTATCTCCGGTTAACAGACTGACGAGAACTCAGGTGAAACGCAGCTTCCAGGCAACAACAGGACGTGCAATATCAACACAAACAGTCCGAAATCCTTCGGGATGTGAACTCTACGCAAGGAGGGCTATGATGCGTATCCCATTAAAACGACGACACATCATTAGCACTGGAGTCGTAACGAATGGCGCCGGGTTCTATTAACAGATGAGTCAAGGTTTTGTGTTCATCTAGATAATCGTCGTCTGGAGAGAACATGGAAATCGGAAAACTCCTGCTAATGTGCAGGAAACATCACTATATCATGGTGGTGGAGGAATGATGTGGGCAGGAGTCAGTATTGGTGGACGTACGGCACTTTGACTGCTCGAGGTAAAGAGACGAGATCCTTCGACCTTTTGTGGTGCCATAGGCATTTGGTTCCTTTTGGTAGGCGATAAAACTCTTTCTCATAGAGTTGCACTGATGGACAACTTGCTTGAAGTTGAGGGAACTGAATGAATGGCGTGGCCAGCTGCTTCACCGGACTTAAAATCGACTGAGCTGGTCTGAGATGCACTTGACAGACGCATTGCAACCACACCAGCACTCCCCGCAACGGCTGTACTCGTGGAAGAACGGCCAAGCGGATTGATGATTTTGTAATGTCCATGTCACGCACATGTGAAACTGTTCTGGGCGTCTGAGGTGATTACACACCATATTAGAGGGTAACGAGAATGCCTTTTTCACTATTATGGTAGCCACATGGTGTCTCGATCTAACGCCACGTAAAAATCAAATGAAGGGTTGAGATACAAAAATATCGGACTGTATCACACACAAAATTACAATTGTAACCAATATCTGAATAAAATATGTTACTATAAGTATACTGTGCTTGGTATCTCACCTGATCCACTCATTATTTTGAGCAGTGTCTTAGTATCGTCATCATGTCAAAAAAGCACCTTCATGTTATTAATATAGTTTTTCACGTATCACTTATTCACACGCCAGTGCTCTGGAGCTCCAAAGTTAATGTACGGTCAGACTATTCTACCACCTTGTTTTTCCATTCTTCTGAGATAAAAGAAAAAAATCCTAAACAATCAGAAGTCCATAAAATGTGACAGCAGGCACTGTGCCTGATACGATAGCACATAATGACCAGATATCTAAAAAGGGCTAAAATATGATAAGTCCATTCTTAATTTTATCAAATAGTGTTGAGGGAGAAAAATCTCCTTTACAGCGCGAGTTACATGCTGAGAGTAAAAATTTAATTCGTAATGTAGTTTCTTCAAGAAAAGTCTTGATTGATAATGAGAGGAAGTTGTTGTTGTGGTCTTCAGTCCGTAAACTGGTTTGATGCAGCTCTCCACGCTACCATGTCCTGAGAAAGTCTCTTCATCTGAGAATACGTTCGGCAACCTACATCCTTTTGAATCTGCTTACTATTCGTCCCTCGGTCTACCTCTACGATTTTTATCCCACACTCTTTCTTCTAATGCTAAGATGACAATTCCTTGATGTCTCAGAATGTGTCCAACCAGTCTCTTAGTTAGGATATGCCAGAAACTCCTTTTCTCCCCGATTCGGTTAAGCACTTCCTCATTAGTTACGTGATCTATACATTTGTCCATCATTCGTCTGTAGCACCACATTTCAAAAGCTTCTATCATCTTTTTATCTGAACTCCATACCGTCCACGTTTCACTCACATACAATGCTACACTCCAGAGAAGTGCTTTCAGGAAGGACATTCTAACATTTAAATTAATATTGGATGTTAACAAGTTTCGCTTCTTTAGAAACGCTTTTCTTCCCATAGCTATTCTGCATTTTGTGTCTTCTTTACTTCGGACATCACAAGTAATCTTGCTACACAAATAACAAAATTCATCTACTACTTTTATTGTCTCATTACCTAATCTAATTCCTTCACCATCGCCTGATTTTCTGACATCGCATTCCATTACCTTCGTTTTACTCTTGTTAATGTTCATTTTATATCTTCCTTTCAAGATACTGTCCATTCCGTTCAATTGCTCTTCCAGATCTTTTGCGGTCTCTGACAGAATTTCTATGTCATCAGACAACCGCAATGTTTTTATTTCTTCTCCCTGAACTTTAATATCCTCTCCAAATTTCTCCTTCCATTCTTTCACTGCCTGCTCAATGTACAGATTGAACAACATCGGGGAGAGGCTACAACCCTGTCTTACTCCCTTCCCAAACTCTGCGTGATTTTCTTGCCCTTCGACTCTAATAACCGCTATCTGGTTTTTGTATAGGTTGAATATAACTCTTCGCTCCCTATATTTTACCCCTGCTACCTCCAGAATTTTCATTAGTGTATTCCAGACGACATTGTCAAAAGCTTTCTACAAATCGACAAATGCTAAAACGTAGGTTTCCCTTTCCTTAGCCTATCTTCTAAGATAAGACGTAATGTGAGTATTGCCTCCCGTGTTCTTACATTTCTCCTAAATCCAAACTGATCTTCCCCGAGGTCAGATTCCACAAGTTTTTCCATTCGTCTGTAAATAATTCGTGTTAGTATTTTACAAACTGATAGTCCTGTAAATATCACATTTCTCTCCACTTTCTGTCTTTGAAATTGGGATTACGATATTCTTCTTGAATTTGTAGGGTATTTCCCCCTGTCTCATACACCTTGCATACCAGGTGGAACAATTTTTTCGTGACTGGCTCTCCTAACGATATCAGCAGTTCAGACGGAATATCATCTACTCCAGGGGCCTTTTTTCGACTGAAATCCTTCAGCGCTTTGTCAAATTCTTCTCGCAGTATGATATCTCCTATCACATCTTCCTCCACTTCGTCTTACATTTGTAGAATACTGCCTTCATGTTTATTTCCTTTGTATAGGCCTTCTATATATTCCTTCCGCAGTTCAGCTTTCCCCATCTTTGCTTAGTACTGGTTTTCCGTCTTAGTTCTTGATATTCATACAGCTGCTTTTCTTGTCTCCAAATATCTCTTTTATTTTCCTGTAGGCAGTATCTATCTTTCCCCTAGTTATGCATTCTTCTACGGTTCTGCATTTGTCCTCTAGCCACTCCTGCGTCATTTTTCAGACGTTTGTACTCCCTTTTTTCTGTTTCACTTGCTGAATTTTTATATTTTCTCCTCTCATCAATTAAGTTCAGTATATCCTGTGTTATCAAGGCATTTCTATTAGGCCTTGTCCTTCTGTCTATATGGTCCTATGCTGTCTTCACTACCGTATCTCTCAGAGCTACCCATTCTTCTACTACTGTATTACTTTCCCACGTTTCAGCCAATCCTTGCCTAATGCTCCCTCTGAAACTGTCAACCTTTAATTTGTCCAGGTTCCATCTCCTAACCTTTCTACCTTTCTGCAGTCTCTTAAGTTTTAATCTGCAGTTCATAACCAATAAGTTATGGCCAGAGTCTATATTTGCCCCTGAATGTGTCTTACACTTTAGAACCTGGTTTCTAAATCTATTCCTTACCATTATAAAGTCTATCTGGTACCTTCCAGCGTCTCCTGGTCTCTTCCATGTATACAGCCTTCCTTCATGCTGATTAAAACAAGTGTTGGTGATCATTAAATTGTGCTCTGTGAAAAATTCTACCAAGCGATCTCTCCTGTCATTTCCTTTTTCCCAGTCAATATTCACCTACTACATTTCCTTCTCTTCCCTTTCCTACTACCGAGTTCCAGTCCCCCATCAAAATCAAGTTTTCGTCTCCCTTAACTTTCTGAATGATTTATTTTATCTCCTCATACATTTTTTCGATATCCTCATCATCGGCCGTGCTAGTTAGCATATAAACTTGCACTACTGTGGTCGGTGTTGGCTTTGTGTCTATCTTTACTACGATGATGCGTTCACTATGCTGTTCATAGTAACTTTCCCGCATTCCTATTTTCTTATTCATTATCAGACCTTCCAACTGATTTTGTATTGATAACCGTGAACTCACCTGACCAGAAATCCTGCTCATCCTGCCACCGAACTTTACTAATCCCTACCATATCTAACATTAACCTATCCATTTCTCTTTTCCAATTTTCTAGCTTACCTACACGATTAAGGGTTAGAACATTCCACGCTCCGACCCGTACAATGCCTGTTTTGTTTTTCTTGATGACGACATCCTCCTGAGTATTCCCCGCCCGGAGATCCGAATGGGGGACTATTTTACCTCCATAATATTTTACCCAAGAAGACGCCATCATCATACAGTCATACAGTAGAGCTGCATGTCCTCCAAGAAGTAACGATTGTAGTTTCCCCTTGCTTTCAGCCGTTCGCAGTAACTGCATGGCAAAGTCATATTTGCTGATGTTACAAGGCCAGCTCAGTCAATCATCCAGACTCTACCTAGTTGTCAAAATTATGTTATTACAAAAAAAAAAAAAATAAATAAATAAATAAAAAAATAAAAAAAATTAGAAATTTCTTATCGTTTCTACTAGTTGCTTTCGTATAAACTAATTCATACACAACAAGCAGTAGCTGTTCTGAATACAAAAACTTCGAGACATGTAAGTAAATGCACACCTGAAACAAAACTGTAGAAAAAGAGAAGATAGATCACATGCAAATACCACTGAATGGAAAGTACACTATTGACCAACTTAGGTGTAGCATAGGCGCCCTCTATGTATGGCCGCAGAAGTTACCGTAATTTACAAGGAAAAAAGAACTCAACAGCGAGTTAGTTAAAAACATTTTCAATAATGGAAAATACTGTAGAATCGCAGTGTCCATTTTACAAGAGGTATGTACCCCCAGCGATAATCACGAATACTATTACTTTGCAGGTTAGTCGAGTTCTTACGGAATTCGAAGAAATTGTAGAGAGAAAACTTAGGACAGTTGTTGTTAGTGGTAGGATATAGAGACTGTTGTAATGTCTGGTAACTCAAATCCAAGTGTAAAAATAGCTAGATGCAGAACCTGCGTACACGTGAAGAGAATGGAGACTACAGCAAAATCCCTGGAAACAATGGTTAGTATACAAGAAATCGAAAATGGGTGTAGCATATGCGTATTTCTTCTTGAGGTTACCATTGGTAACTTACTAACATTTCTAGTGCAAAAACGAAGTGCCTGTTGTACTAGAGGTATGCACTGCTGCCGCGGTGGAGTAGCCGAGTGGTCTAAAGCGTCTCGCTGCGGAGCGCGCGGTTGCTCGCCGTGGAGGTTCGAGTCCTCCCTGGTGCATGGGTGCGTGTTTGTCCTGATGTTAGTTTACCTAGGTTTAAGTAGTTTGTAAGCTACGGACTAATGACCACGCAGTTTGGTCCGATAGATTTACAAACATTTGAACATTTTGTATGCACTGCTGGTGAAAAGGCTGCTGCCCCTCTTCAGGAACCACATGTTTGTCTGGCCTCTCCACAGATACCCCTCCACCATGGTTGCACCTGTACGGCTATCTGCATCGTTGAGGCACGCAAGCCATCCCACCTCGGCAATGTCTGTGGTTCATAGGGGTGGGAGAGGAAGTAAGTAGACTAATGTGAGAAAATTCATGGGGTAGCAATCCGCACACACACACACACAGACAGATGACGGTAGAGTCAGGTACACAATGTTTAAAATGGCGGTTTACTGGCATAGCTGTCATTAGTTCTCCCGTGGTTCTTGTGGAAACGTTTATGACGAGATTGTGGCCAAAGGACGAGAATTTAATATTCCGAGATGCACAGTGTCAAGAATGTACCATATTTCAGCGATTATCTCTCAGCACAGCCAATGCCATTGATCTCAATTACTCTCAGTGTAGTGAAAATCGAGACGATCTATTATAGTTATGTTGGCAACTCCGTACGTATAGTTCGTGTTGTTCTTATGTCCCTTGTGTCCGCTGAAAATAAGTTATGAACGATTGTTTACTTTAATAAATACATAACGGTGATCTTTGTGTCGCTTATTGTTGTAGAGAAATCATAGGTAATGATGTGAAGCTCAGATCCCTATGTGAGTTTTATTATTATTCATAACTAATTTTGCTATCATATTTCATTTAATGGATAAATTTCACTGCTGTAGACGGTATTTCTCGTGTTCAGTTTTATATTTGCCTCTTGTCTATACTGTTTTTCGTTTGAACTCACTGACTATATATGCACGCTGTGTGGAAAATCATGCTTATATCATACGCCTTGAATCTGTCGTTATTAATCTTTATTTACTTGTCTACAACAGCGTAATTTATTCATTAAATGCAATGTGGGAGAAATACTAGTTCTGAAAAAAAAAAAAAAAAGAACTTAAGTGCACGTTTCACAAAACTAATTAAGAATCTTGCAAATCGGACTTAGTCCTGGTAGAAGTATGCAGCCATTATTAATATGGCAACACAAAGGATTCTAAATAAGCTGATTGGCTGCAGTAATGAAGAAGTTGTCGATGTTGTAAAATCCTTTATTTTTCTCTTTACGCTGACGCGTTTCGGGCCCCGCCCATCATCGGAGCGCCTGGTGACAAAGTACAGGATACAGTACACCTGATGTTGGCTGTTAATGTATTATGAGTTTTTACATGAATCTTTTTCCGTTCTCTATTCAGGAGAGGTATGTACCTTATGATTGTAAGATGAGATTTTTTTTTAATTTTGGTCTTTGTAACTATTTTTACCTGCGTACACATGAAGAGAATGGAGACCACAGCAAAATCCCTGGAAACAATGGTTAGTATACAAGAAATCGAAAATGGGTGTAGCATATGCGTATTTCTTCTTGAGGTTACCATTGGTAACTTACTAACATTTCTAGAGCAAAAACGAAGTGTCTGTTGTAGTAGAGGTATGCACTGCTGGTGTTCTTTGAAGATTCCACACGTTCTTACAGATTTTTGATAACAATTATTAGGGAAGTTCTATTTTGAGGAAGCGGTTTGGATGCCTGGTAACTTGCTTCCTTTCCGAAATAAACTCTGGGTGTAGGAGGATATAGCACTGAGCATTATCCCTGTGGAATCGTAGTTTTTGATACTATATGCAGATGAAGCATTGGTTGGTAAAGGCGGTTTAATACATAGGACCCTCTTCTGACGGATGTTTAACCATGCTCCACGTTCTCTTTGGCTAATACCATTCAAACTTGGGCAGCAGAGGTACTTAGTCAATGTTGGAATTACTCCCTCGCATGATGGTTTGTTAACACATAGACCAATGGGTGCAGCTAAAAATTTGAACGTTCTTCCAGAATACTTTTTGGTAGAGAGTTTTTTAACCTTCAGGAGCTACTATATGTGAGCGTTAGCTTAGGTGATTCCGCCTGTATTTATTTATTTATTTATTTTTTAACACCACTGCACAGTAGAGAATTTGAGTTTTGTTTCATTTACTTCAGTAGTGGTGAAAATATGGAATTTACCGCAAAAATTAGAGTGTTTGTGGTAATAATTCACTGGAGGTGTAAAACAACAAATATGAATTAGAAGTGGAATGAGCGTCAGTGATAATGTTCCCCAGGAATAAATTTGCTGAGCACAGTTACGTTCTGCTGTCGGTTTTGTCTCCTTAAGAACAAACGAGGTTTCAAATTTCAGATCACTGACTCAAAGTGGACTAGTATGCACGAATGGCTTATGAGATAGTCTCGACCGCGGCGGAGTGGCCGACCACATTGACGCGCTATGCTATGATGCGCGAGATCGTTGCCCGTCGGGGGTTCGAATCCCCCTCGGGCAAGGATATTTGTGCCGTCTTTAGTATAAGCTAGTTCATAAGTAGTTTGTTAGTTTAGGGTCTGACTACCCCGCAGTTAAGTCTCATAACCTTTACAAACTTTTTAGAGAAAGTCTTGACGCTCCATTTAATTTTTTAGGGTATGGAAGTATTGGAGAGGGGGAGAATTTTTACTTGTGATTTATTTACTCCAGCAGTAGCGTACTTACGGATTTTATCAAGAAAATTTCGAGTGTTTGTCAGTGGTATTAATTCGATCAGTGAATGAAGTCTGTCTCATGCACAAGGCTGTCTACAACCTATGTGTTAGTAGGGCTGCCTAGGGAAGATAGATGGCTAATGGATCAGGTATACAGATATTCATGGCGATGACACATGACAAGATAGAAGGGGAGAGATGCATATGGGCAGCGTGTCCACAACTAACAGCAAAAGAAATGTGGTGTAGAAGAAAAGTGGGATTAGGACAAGAAACAAAAGATACATGAAATGATTGACTCTTACAACATGAGAATATGAAAAAAATAATTTTTACAAACCCCTCCGAACTGGAAGTGGAAGGGAAAGATACATGTCGAATTCGTCATAGAATATGAGAGAAACATTTATATATTGACAGCTAATAAAGTGCAGAGATTAAAAAATGCTATTTATAAACTGTGGAGCATAGCGGCATGGGACTGTTGAAAAGCAGACTTACACGACTTAATTGATACAGATTTAGGTTTTCCGCGATTTCCCTAAATCTCTCTAGGCAAATACCGGGATGGTTCCTTTCAAAAGGCACGGTTGAATTTCCTCCTCTCATCCTTCCCCAAAAATCCCAACGCAAGCTCCGTCTCTAATGACCACGCAGTCGACGGGACGTTAAATACTAAACCTTTCCTCCTTAATTCATAGGATAGGAGACAAAACATTATATATGGACAGCTAATACAGTATGCATCAACAAACTGCAATATTCGCAACCAGAAAGCCTGGGTCGCAATTGATAGATTACAAATTTATTTTATGACCAGTTTCAGAAGTATAAAGGTTACAAATTTATGAACAGGTCATAAAATATATTTGTAACCTTTCAATTGCCAGGATTTCTGACTACGTATACTGCTGTCAGGTGAGGCATAAAACATTTACGATCGCTCTCCTCGCCTACAATGTTAGCTAATAAGCTAATACAGTACTGACAGTTGAAACTTCTAGGTATAATGAGAATAGCACGAGGCTGTTCAGCACCAGATATATGTGACTTGATTGACTCTTACAGCATGAGAAATCGTCTCGGAAAACACATCTGGGAGAAAAAGTAGCATCACAGCGTAGGAGGAAAGGATGTGTTCCAACAACCTACTGACAGTTTAAAAAAACTAGATGCAACAGAACAGTGGGGTGGTGCTGTTTAGAACCAGAGATATGCGACATGATTGACTCTTATAACATAATGAAATGACACTAAAATATAAGTGGTGCCAGAGTACATCTCTTCAGTTACGAGAGATAGAGAGAGAAATGAATATGGACACTAACTACAGGATAGGCCGTTATAAATTCTGATGTCCAAATAAAAGACACATCACAGGATAGGAGTAAAAGACGTCCGTATCCCAACATTATGTTCAGCATTGATGGTGTGTTAACATTTCGGCGACATGCTAGGGACTTGTTTCCAATGGAAGAATAGCAGTGTTCAGAATGAAAAGTTTCTGCATTTTAGAGCATCCCTTATAGGAAATGGAGAGTCCTATTTATTTATTGTTTGAGTGTTCAAATTCGAGGTAAAGAACATCAATTTTTAAACTTCCTTTTCTACAGTCGCACATATGCACACTTCTATCACGATCATAAATTTTAAATCCACACAGTCTGGTCCCAAGGTCTCCTGAACATTGACCTTAGATGTGTATATTTCATGAAGAAGAAAGTTCCTTAGATAGTCCATAGATGACACTCAACCACACAAAGATGTAAACTACTACGCATTAGCAGTGCCAACGTAACAGAGTGGGTGAGACGGCTGATAAGTTCCAGTGATATAACCAGCGCTGATTACGGTTCTGCCATGCCTAGAAGGTCAATTCCGGAGTTTGATCGTATCTGCATTGTTATTTTTCGTCAGGAGGGACTCTCACCAACAAAAGTTTCTAGACTTCTTGGAGTGAACCAAACCGATGTTGTTCGGACAGGATGTGTACAGATCAGATTCATACACTGTTGATGACTTAGCTCGCTATGGCTGGCCAAAGATTATTACAGCATCTGACGAACGCTACTTACAAAGCTAAGCCCGGAGGAAAGTTTCTGCAGGCAGCCTGGTGAGCCTGAACGTCTTAGATACGTCATCCATGGAGTGTAGCGTGGTGGTGGTGGCATTATGTGTGGTCACTTGACACCACTGGTGGTTATAGAAGGCAATTAAACGGCTATATGGTACAGGGATGACATCCTAGTGCAATGAAGTATTAAAATGCCAAGATCGCAATTAATTTATTTATTTATCTGACGACCGCCAGCCAGCATGTTTCGGAGACATGAACCCTATCGAACATTCCTGAGATATAGTCAAAAAGGCTGTTTTTGTACGAGATGACGCACCAACCAATCTGAGAGAGCTACGCCGAACCGCTGTTGAGGAACAACGGTCTCTTGATCTTCTAGTGCACAGTATGCCACGACGAATACAGACATACATCAGTGTACGGACGTGTTACTGGGTGTTAGGTGGACTGATCTATGCTGCAAACTGGTACACAAATTCAGTGTCTAGGTTGTTGTCGAACAACTTGACAATTTCTGTTTTCATGAGAAATAAAGAGAAATGAAATGTTATTTTGGTATATCTCTATTTCGTTTCTATGTAAAGAGTCACTCTACTATTTTAGGGTTAAATTATAATCGATGAGAAACTACGATTTATTAACAAACAGTATAGGATTTCATTGACAGAAAACTTGTGATATATGATACGGTACACCACTACAGCTTAAGCAGTAACGTCAAGGCGTGATATCTGGAAGCCATCTGTGAGTACTTGCACGGGTAACTGACCTCTGATGGAAGGGGAGATGGCGCAAGCATGCACGTAGTTCGTAGCAGTTACCTGTCTGGTGGGAAGAGAGGGCTGAAGGGGGGAGATGGCGTTGTGATTATTTGCGGGTTTCAACTGGCCTTTTGCAGCTAGAAATATCTAGAGCAATTATTGTACATGTGGTTGCGTAGACTTTCCCGGCGTAATAACTGATAATATCTCGGGTTTGTAGCCGGATGCAATATTTCGGCAGACCAACTGGGTGCCATCTTCAGGTGAGTGCACTGATAACACTTACTCGCCGGAAACTGAGGCAAACTTTTTTTTTTTCCTTTATTGTATTTTAATGCCCCGCGGAGCAGGCTGGCAGCAGCCTCGTACGCTGCTCTTAGCCCAGGGTACATATGTATTTGACGACAGAAATGGTAGGTTAACAGGAGATAAAAGAGACAGAACAGAAACAGCGGCCACTTTATACACCGCTCACGACCCACCGCGCATGCGCGAACCGAAGTAGAGGCCCTCTAGGCGTCGGTGAAGAAAATCAGCAAAACGATGGCTCGCAATAAGACTAGTTAAAAGAAACTGCAGGTTGAAATTAAGACCGTTGTTGCTTAGTATCAGATAAGATCGGGTTCCAAGTTTTACTTAGAGGGAAGCCCTTGTCCCTATTAATAATATTATCGGCCATACGAATTTCCATTGATTCTTTAAGAACACATTTCCGGTTACGGGAAGCAGGAGCAATCAGTTTTGTTTCATTATATAACAACTTGTGTCCCTCATTCAATGTTCAGCAACAGCTGACTTTTCAGGTTGTAGTAAACGAGTATGACGGTGATGTTCCACATACCGATCCTGAACTGTGCGGTTCGTTTGGCCGATGTCTTACCACAATAACATGGAATTCTATAAACACCGCGTTTCCTCAGTCCTAAATCATCTTTGATTGACTCAAGGAGGGCCCTAGTCTTTGGTGGTGGCATAAAAACACCTTTAATGTGAAATCTTCTTATACTTCTTGAAATTTTCGAGGACATATTGCCGACGAAAGGCAAAAAGGCAATAGATTTGTAGTTGTACTCTAATGGTTCACCTTTTGTACCAAATTGAAACGCACGACAAATTTGTTGAGCAGTATATCCATTCTGTTTAAAGAAAACCTTGAGATGTTCCAGTTCTTCAACCAGATGTTCGGCATACGAAATGGCGTACGCTCTTTTCACTAGAGTACGTAAGAGTGCGTTGGTGTGGCGGATGACAGCTCGTCGCATGAAGATAAAGATCGGTATGGGTGGGTTTGCGATATACGCTATGTCCTAAAGTCCCATCACTCTTCTTGTGAACCAGAAGTCCAGAAAAGGAAGTTTCCCATCTTTCTCAACCTCTATCGTAAATTTAATACTGGGAAGGAGACAATTAAAATGACCTATAAAATTATTCAAAGCATCCATTCCATGAGGCCGGACCATAAAAATGTTATCGACCTATCTCCAAAAACAGGTAGGCTTAAGAAATGACGTCTTTAGAACCATGTCTTCTAAATCTTCCATGGAAAGTTTGGCGACTATGGAGGAAAGAGAACCCCCCATTGCCACTCCGTCAGATTGTTCAAAAAAGGAATCATTAAAAAGGAAATACGTTGAAGTCAGCACATGACGACATAACTTGACTGCTTCATCATCCAAGTTTTCACTAATTAACAACAAGGACTCTTCAAGAGGAACCCAGGTAAAAAAGGGAAACAACAACTCACAAGCAAGTCTGATGGACCAAGACAAACAGACTGCATCCGCCGAATGAGATGTGACGAGTTCAAGATGTGATGTTGACACTTTCCAACATGAGGAGCGAGAACGGAAGCTAAATATTGGGCCAAATTATAGGTAGGGGCACCCAAATCGCTCACAATAGGACGAAGAGGAATTCCATGCTTGTGAACCTTAGGTAGGCCATACAGTCTCGAAGGGACAGCAGCTCCATGGTTAAGTTTCTTAAGCACATCCTCTGACAAGAAACTCGTCTTTAAAAGTGAAAGCGTCTTCCTTTTTATTCGTTCCGTGGGTTCATTACGTAACCTATGGTAGGCTGAGTCATCCAGTACAAGACTGATCGGGGACACATAGTCTCCACATGATAGAAGAACCGTAGCATTACCTTTATCGGCCGGAAGGATAACCAAATCCTTATCTTCTCTCAAAGAACGGATGGCCGCCCTCTCACTACTTAGAATATTGCTTCTTGGAGGAGGTGCTCTGCGAAGTTTGTAGGCAACCTCTTGCCTAATTTCTTCAGTCTGATCTTCTGAACTACGAGATACAGCTTGCTCAACAGCACAAATAAAATCCGCAATAGGGACAACCCTAGGTGTGGGTGCAAAATATAAACCTTTTTCCAAAAACTGATAATACAGCGTTATCAAGTTCCTTATCGTCACCCGATTTGTCTGTTGAGTGCAATGTCAGTCAAGTTTAGGTAACTGTTTATACGCAGCACCCCTCTGTCCCGAGTCGGAAAAAGCCCAAGAAGCGCTATAACTCACTCCCACGACGCGGCCGGAAGTCGTTATGAAATCTGCAGATGCAACAAATATAAGTATTTGCAAACAAAATCCAGTTGTCTGCAGGTAAAACGAAGGCGTTAACGTACTAGGGGAAGACTGACATCTTAATCTTGCTAGCCATTATAGAATCAATGCAGTGAACTATTCTAGCAAATTTGGGAATAATACCTTCAGTCCGGAATCTTGTTAAAATCATAGTGCACTCAGCAGTTTCTCTTTCTTCTTGCAAAGTTTTTCAAACTCCTTGAAACGATTGACCTTCTCCTCCCCGTAAAGGTACATGTGGTTGCGTAGATTTTCCCGCCGTAATAACTGATAATATTCATCTCTGGTTTGCCGCCGGATATAATCGTCAACTAGACACTCCCACACGTGGTGGGTCGTCAGCGGTGTATAAAGGGGCCGCTGTTTCTGTTGTCCCTCAGATTCTGGCGAGTAAGTGTAATCAGCGCACTCACCTGAAGATGGCAGCCAGTTGGTCTGTCAAAATATTGTGTTTAGTTTACGATGGTATCCTGCTGCAAACCCAAGATGAATATTATCAATTACTGTACATATCTCTGTGTCACAAAATAAATTTCTTTTCCTCTCAGATATGTTTTGCACAATTTTGCTGTATTCATTCCAACAGGAACTGAGATGATACAGTGCAATTCTACCCAATTTCCCGTCGATATTGGGATTTCTCGCCAATTTTAGAATATGCAGCCAGGCAAATCTAGTTTTTATATACAATTTCCCATTCTATAAACAATTACCGTCCTCTGCAAATCATTGTAACTGAATTTAGTTATGTATTCCACCGCTACAACCTACCTGTACAGCTGTCCCCCTCACACTTAATAAACGTCCTGTCACATTTCATGAGAGGTTGGGTTGGAGAAAGATGGTATGAGGGGTTGTATGGAAGAGGGAGGGGAGCAGGGGGTTGGAGCAGAGGGGAGGTGGAATTACCATCTGGGGTTTCCCTGTGTGGTTTGGAATGTGAGGAAAGGGTGTGGGGTCAATTGATTAAAAGTTAATCAACTTAATGAAAGGTCAACCAGTTAAACATCAAAGTGGGTCAATTTGGAGGCTGTATGAGGGAATGGGGAAGGGAGGGGTAAAACTAGTGCCTGTGGGAAACAGGACATGGAGTCAATCAATTTCGTATGAAAACTATGCCAGTTTCTGATAGGCCATAAGGGAGAGAGGAGGGATGTGGGTGAGTGAAAGGTCATTAATTGCCCTTAAAAACATTCTGAATAGGGCCTGAGCAGTTTGGATGTTGGAGGTACAGGGATTAGCAAGAAGTCCAAGAGGGGATTCTGGGACTGGTGAAGGAAGGGGGGGGGGGATGGAGTGACCTTGAGCTGTCAATCAACGAGTGTACAACTATGCATATAAGTCTACTACTATTGTTTTCTTTCGCTGGCCTATATTACTAGACTGGGTGAAATAACTGGCAATCAGTTACAAATAATTAGGTTTGTTATCCCTTTACCTAGGTTTCAACAAAAATACTTTTTTCTTTGGAAGGACTTGTCGGACTCGTGAAATTTCGTGGGAATTAATCTGAAAATATGGTCAATGCTCCTGTCAGTAAAAGAATCAAAGTTCTAAACGTGTTACTAGTAATTTCATTTATTCTAATTCTCATAGCTATATAAGCTGGCCACAGCCAAGTTTCCTTAATAAGGGAAAATTTTATTTTGTGAGGGAAAAATTAGTTCATCATGGTGGAGTGGCCAAGTGGTCTAAGGCGCCTTGCTGCAGAGTGTGCTGCTGCTCACTGTCAGAGGTTCGAGTCCTCCATCGATCATGTGTGTGTGTGTGTGTGTGTGTGTGTGTGTGTGTGTGTGTGTGTGTGTGTGTGTTTTGCCGTATGTTAGTTTAAGTTAGTTTAAATAGTTTGCAATCCTAAGGACTGGTGACCAAAGATTTACAAACATCTGAACTTTTTTGGAACCTCAGTTAATTAGTTTCACAGTGCTCCATCTACTAACCTAATAGTAGAAGCAAAATGGGAAAAAGAATACTTCAAAGGACTCTGGGGTCAGAGATTACATTATTTCTCACTAAGAAAAAACAATTCTACAAATTCACTTCTTATAAATTTAAATCTGTAAATACTCCTTACAGTTACAATAACTTTCAGCAGTAAGTTAAGGAAATTAAGATTTGAAACTTTATATGAGTACACTGAACTGATGGTTGCCTCTTTCCAGGATACAATTTTTTGCCTGATAACACAGTATTTACCAAACGCATGACCAATTTGTAATATGTTACATACATAAAAGTGTAAGATGAATTAGTAAATAATTAACAAGACAAACAGAAAGCTTAAACTCTGCTGAGTAAAGGCCCCAACGTGGCTTTATGATATACACTTTTATCAGCAATGACCTTAGCAACAGAAGACCAAATAGTTATTACTTCAATGTTCAAAGATTCTTTAGAACATTTACTTGAAATCTCTTACAAGGAAAATTAATCGAAAAATAATTAAGATTATTTTTACGATGTTCATCATTGTAGACTGGTACAGAAATTACATTAGATGTAGCAGCCATAATGCTTTGTTTAAACGAATAGTTTTCTCATTACAAGGGGTGAAAAAATGGCAATTTATGAAAATAATCTTTTAATGGATAAAATTAATATTTATTGATAAATGAAGTGGATTAAGACCATGTATTAAAAGCCTATACCTCATTTAAGTACAGTAGAACAGTACTGAGGGTTAAATTTTGTTCTGAGGAAGAGCCAGGTGGCAACGGCAGAGGGTGGTTTTGGGAGGTGAGGGGCAAGGGTAGAAGATGAGGGAAAGCATGACACTGCAATGATGTCAAGCACTCTCCTTATTTGTGCTTCTGCAAAACGAGGAGCGAGCTAGTGAGTCCCTCTCCATCTACCCCATTAGGTCGCAGAAGCAACTACAGGGTGTTTCACCAACTTATACCGGCCCTTCCACTGCACACCACGTAAATAACTGGTGACGCAATATGCAACAGCATGTAGTATTAGGTAATGTGAATGATCGTGGGCTAATGGCAGCAATGAGGGCCTGGAATATAGATGTAAGCTTCTTTTGAATTTTCTGTTCAAAAATGTTCAAATGTCTGTAAATCTATCAGACCAAACTGCGTGGTCATCAGTCCGTAGCTTACAAACTACTTAAACCTAGGTAAACTAACCTACGGACAAATACACACACTCATGCCTCAGGGAGGACTCGAACCTCCACGGCGAGCAACCGCGCGCTCCGCAGCGAGGTGCTTTAGACCGTTCAGCTACTCCACCGCGGCGAATTTTCTGTTTTGCCCTTTCTTTCGTCGATATGCAGTCCATGAAGACTTGGAGTGAAGGTACCATTTTCTGAGCTTCGCTACAGAATTTGTCACAGGGTAGAAAAACAGAACTATCATACATCATTAACTGAACATAATATAAAATTATAGTGGCAGCTGCCTTTACAATTCTTTCTCGCTCTGCTTGTTCATCTTTGCACTTTGAAGAATACCAAGCGTCATTTAAAATTTCTTCACCTGAACTATGAAAGTACTCAACAGTTTTCTGGTGTGGATGTACTAAAAACAATAGTGTCCCCATACTTTTCTCGCAGTCTCTCCTTAACTGTCTTTACATGAGGCAATGTTCCAGACACTTGCTCCAGCAACTCGTCTAAGGTGAACTGGCAGTCATCATTCCCCTCTATGTAATTGAATATTTCCTCCATTGACGCATTGATTTCTTGATAATATTCTTCTCTGGTTTCCTGCCGGATAAATAAGTCATCTTGACACAATATTTCGGCGGTCCACCTGGCCGCCATCCTCAGGTGACAGTGCTGGTACACCGACGCCCCGAGACTGAGTACAAGCCTTTTTCTTTCAGTTGAACAAGGTAGATGAAGTCCCATCGCCAACTGGCGACTTACACTTCCTGGGATAACAGAGGTATGTGGGTTAATGATAACTTCATTGTGCAATAAACTTTGGGGGTAGGCTTCTAAGGGCCAGTATGTCGGTCCGTAAGGTACCCCACTTGATTTTAGTACGTAGTTCCATTGTAGAGCAATTCACATGAAGGTTACAATGTAAATTACTTTACCACATCTTCTTACTAACACATTTTGTTCAGGTAACTAACGATCGTGGCACCTTGTACCTATGCCACGGGCGTGGAGCTGTCATTCCTAAGGTTTGGATGTTATGCACTGTTGCCCTAAGATGATCTAGTTTATTGTGTATCTTCGTCGTTCTCTTCTTAATTGCCTCCATGAGAGTGTCCATATGGAGTTCCTGGTGGATGTCCACGTTTTCGTGTAACGGCCAGTCCTGAGGATCCATCGTAACGTCTTATTCTGGATAACTTGCAGTCTTGAGATTTGGGTCGCACTAGCTAGGCCCCAGACTGAGCTGCCATATAACATTTTGGATAGCACTGTTGCTTTGTATAGTCGCAGTTGGTACTGGTATTCAACTCTGCGCTGAGAAAGAACGGCATTAAGTTTTTGGCCATTGCATAGACCTTAGGTCGCAAGTTATCAATATGTTTTTGGAGAAAAAAGTGCTTATCGAGGGTAAGTGACCGCCGCCCCCCATGGGATGACCTGTCCATGAAGTCGTAAGTTAGTTGGCATCTGTGGTCGTTTCCTGGAGAAATAGATCGCCGTGTTTTTTTTCTGCATGAGTACAAGCCACGAGCGGAGGCCCCTTTATACTTCGCGGAAGGCCGAGAGCGCGTGCGCAAGAATGGACAGTTCTGCCGTCTACGTTTCAGCGCTTCCTTCTAATGCTAAATTGACAGTTCCTTGATGTCTCAGAATGTGTCCAACCAATCTATCGCTTCTCTTAGACAGGATATCCCAGAAACTCCTTTTCTCCCCAATTCTGTTAAGCACCTCCTCATTAGTTACGTGATCTACTCATCTAATTTTCATCATTCGTCTGTAGCACCACATTTCAAAAGCTTCTATCATCTTTTTATCTGAACTCCTTACCGTCCACGTTTCACTCCCATACAATGTTGCACTTCAGACAAATGCTTTCAGAAAGGACTTTCTAACATTTAAATTAATATTGGATGTTAACAAATTTCGGTTCTTCAGAAACGATTTTCTTCCCATAGCCATTCTGCATTTTATATCTTCTTTACTTCGGCCATCATAAGTTATCTTCCTACCCCAACAACAAAATTCATCTACTACTTTTATTGTCGCAATACCTACTGGAATTCCTTCAGCATCGCCTTTCTGACATTGCATTCCATTACCTTCGTTTTACTCTTGTTAATGTTCATCTTATATATTCCTATCAAGACACTGTCTATTCCATTCAATTGCTCTTCCAGATCTTTTGCAGTCTCTGACAGAATTACTATGTCATCGGCAAACCGCAATGTTTTAATTTCTTCTCCCTGCAGTTTAATGCCCTCTCCAAATTTCTCCTTCCATTTCATCACTGCGTATTCAATGTACAGATTGAACAACATTGGGGAAAGGCTACAACCCTGTCTTACTCCCTTCCCAACCTCCGCGTCACTTTCTTGCCCTTTGACTCTAATAACCGCTGTCTGACTTTTGTCTGTGAATATAACTCTTCGCTCCCTATATTTGACCCCTGCTACCTTCATAATTTGGAAGAGTGTATTCCAGTCGATATTGTCAAAAGCTTTCTCCAAATCGACAAACGCTAAAAACGTAGGTTTCCCTTTCCTTAGCCTATCATCTAAGATAAGTCGTAATGTATTGCCTCCCGTGTTCCTACCTTTCTCCTAAATCCAAACTGGTCATCCCCGAGGTCGCATTCCACAAGTTTTTCCTTTAGCCTGTAAATAATTCGTGTTAGTATTTTGCACCCGTGACTTATTAATCTGATGGTTCTGTAATTTTCGCACTTGTCTGCACTTCCTTCTTTGGAATTGGAATTACGATATTTTCCTTGAAGTCAGAGGGTATTCTCCTGTCTCATACATCTTGCATACCCGGTTTTTCATGACTGGCTCTCGTAACGATATCAGCAGTTCAGACGGAATATGATCTACTCCAGGTGTCTTGTTTAGACTCAAGTCCTTCAACGCTCTGTCAAATTCTTCTCGCAGTATCATATCTCCTATCTCATCATCCTCCGTCTTCCATTTCTAGAATACTGCCTTCAAGTTTATTTCCCTTGTATAGTCCCTTATATATTCCTTCCACAGTTCAGCCTTTCCCTCTTTGCTCAGTACTGGTTTTCCGTCTTAGTGCTTGATATTCATACAGCTGCTTTTCTTGTCTCCAAATATCTCTTATTTTCCTGTAGGCGGTATCTATCTTTCCCCTAGTTATGCATTCTTCTACGGTTCTGCATTTGTCCTCTATCCACTCCTGCTTAGCCAGTCTGCACTTCCTATCAATCTCGCTCACACCCTACCATTGGTTGTTTCTACTTCTAAATATCAATTTTCGTAGATTTAGCTTTAAAAATGCTTTCCTAATCAAGTATTTTGATACAACTTGCCACCCCCTATAGCACCATTGATGATAGAATTAAAAACATCCCGAAACTTTTTTTTTTTTCAAATTTTAACCATGGTTCCAAATCCAAATGTTCGCATTCTAGCATCAAAATAGTCTTAGTGGTACCCTTAAAAGATTTTCCCTTCTTTCACCGGATTAATGGTGGAATTTCCAAAAATATCGATACACGTGTTTTTAAAATTCCAAATAAAATGTATATCCGAAGTTTTGTATTTTTTGCTTCAAAACTGCGTTAATAGCAACGTATTTTCAAAAAACCGTTCATCGCCTATTTCACCGGCTTAGGGATACGAATCTCGAAAAATCGCTGATGACTACAGTGTAAGATAAACAACGTCTACAAATTTGGAGCCGCGGTGGAGTAGCCGAGCGGTCTAAAGCGTCTCGCTGCGGAGCGCGCGGTTGCTCGCCGTGGAGGTTCGCGTCCTCCCTGGGGCATGGGTGTGTGTGTTTGTCCTTTGGTTTGTTTACTTAGGTTTAAGTAGTTTCTAAGCTACGGACTGATGACCACATAGTTTTTTTTTCCGATAGATTTAGAAACATTTGATTTGATCACCCTACAGGTCAGGATTTTTAGTATGTTGTTCATAACACTCCCTGCTACCACTGTACTAAATTTTGCGATTACACCAATTTTTCCCCGTAATTGCCATTTTTCGGTTTTCATTGACTGGGCTAGTGCTACTATGCGCGAGGCAGTTCCCCGTCGGAGGTTCGAATTCCCCTTTGGGCGTGGATGTTTGTGCTGGCTTTAGTATGTTTGTTATTTTTGGGATTGAGAAACTTGTCCCATATAAATAGGGTGGCGACTTTTTTGGCGATAGGATGCGGGCCTCCGCGCGCTAGGCCCCAGTGCGCTCGGCCTCCACTGCGACAGAGCCCGCCAGGCCAGCAACGCATTCCGCGCCCCTCCCGCCTCTTCCTGCTTGCCGCCCACACACGCACGCACACATCCGTCAGCTGCTTTCCCACGCAGTGGCGCTGCAGCCGTTCCCAGGTGCGGTACTTCCCTCGGGCTTCTGCCTCCTACGCTACCGCCTGTGGTGGGACGCTAACTAGCCGATACCAGCCACACTCACATGCGGCGCCATCTGGATACGCACGAATACTCGGTTGGCCGCTGCATAATGCATGTGTCGTGTCACACTCACAAAATGGAAGTAAAGGCCCCTACGCACGTTCAGATTTATAGTACAAACAACAAGATGTCCGCCTCCGTAGTCCAGTGGACAGCGTGGTTGGTTGCCACGCAGGGGGCCCGGGTTCGATTCCCGGTCGGGTAGGAGATTTTCTCCACTCGGGGACTGGGTGTTGTGTCGTCCTCATCATCATTCCATCATCATTGACATGCAAATCGCCGAAGTGGCGTCAGATAAAGAGACTTGCACCAGGCAGGCTGAACACGACCCCAGTTGGGGTCTAACGGTCATAAATGCCACAAGATCATCATCATCACCAACAAGATGTCCAACGAACCAACCAATTGGTAGCATATTTGCAGAACGACATATCGACCATAGCTGTTTATTTATTTATTTTTTCCCCTGTGCTACCGGTTACGGTCATTTACCATTATCAAGCGTTAGCAGAGATTAGCTAATAGCTTAACATGTCGTTATACAAGAATTCAAAATTATAACATAGGTATTTTGCTAACATCGAATATTAATTTAAGTGTAAGGAAGTCTTTTCTGAAGGCATTTGTGTGGAGTATTGCCTTGTACGGGAGTGAAACATGGACGATAATCAGTGCGGACAGGAAGAGGATAGAGGCTTTTGAAATGTGGTGCTACAGAAGAATGCTGAAGATTAGGTGGGTAGATCGCATAACTAATGAAGAGGTACTGAACAGAATTGGTGAGAAAAGGAATTTTTGGCATACCCTGACTAAAAAAAGGGATCTCTTGATAGGACACATTCTTAGACATCGAGGAATCGTAAATTTAGCATTGGAGGGAGACCAAGAGACGCCTATAGTAAGCCTATAGTAAGCAGATTCAAGTGGATGTGGGTTGACGTTCCTATGAGGAGATGAAAAGGCTTGCTCAGGATAGAGTAGGGTGGAGAGCTGCATCAAACCAGTCTCCAGACTGAAGACCATAACAACAACAACATAGGTATTTGCTGTCATTGTTCTAGTCATGTATAGTATCACAGTGGCTGACTGTTACAGACTAACTGTGATACTATTAATGACTAGAATAATTACAGCAAATGCCTAAGTTATAATTTTGAATTCTTGTATAACGACATGTTAAGCTATTAGCTAATCTCTGCTATGACCGAAACCGGTAGCACTGAGAAAAAAAAAATAAACAGCTATGGTCAATATGTCGTTCTGCAATTATCTAAAAGCTGTTATGCCCCATCTGTTTAACATTCTCAACAATTGGTAGCAGCCTACACACGGTCCAACCAACTGCACGCAGCGCCATCCTCTTCTGGTGTCTGTTTGTCGAAATGTTTTTGTTTTCGCGTGTTCGCTTTCGCTGTGCAGACGACCTCAGGCACGGAAGTTGGTCGGGAATCGCTACACACAGTACAATTTGTCGGGCGAAGTGGTGCGGGAATCGTAGATCGGGTGGTCAGGCACAACCAACAGACCGACAAGGAAAGTTGGTCGGATAGCGCTTAAAACCGGTCAATTTATCGGGTGACCAACGAATTGGTCCAATAAATCGCATCGTGTGTAGGGCCCTTAACCGTTCAATTTATCTGGTGACCAACGAATTGGTCCAATAAATCGCATCGTGTGTAAGGCCCTTAACCGTCCGCATGCCCCGGCCTCGAGGAGGCCACATCTCCCTAACAGTTCTTACGCCCTTCCGCAAAGTGCTTCTTTAAACTGTACATCAAACAACATCATCGTCCTGAAATTTAGTCATTAATATTTTATCTCATGACGTTCTCATTAAACTTTATGTCTCACAGTAAAAAAGTACGGCATGAATGGGTGGGAAATCCCTAAGGGTGGATTCAACCGCCTAATTGGAAAAGTTTTTCCTCGCCTTCGTGCCTGCAGCCACCTTTCCTGCACGAAGTGTGGAAACTGTGTGTAGTCAAAATTACTAAAAATTTGCGGGCTGTTATGCCGTTGTCTAGTGGATTTATTATTAAAACCCAACGTTTCTTCCCCGACTGCGGAGGACATTCTCAAGGGGATCGTGGCACTTTTGGATGTGACATCGGACATCCAAAAGTGCCACGATCCCCCTTGAGAATGTCCTCCGCAGTCGGGGACGAAACGTTGGGTTTTAATAATAAATCCACTAGACCACGGCATAACAGCCCGGAAATTTTTAGTAATTTTGACCATTCCGGCCGTGAAAGTTTACATTTTACAACTGTGTGTAGTGTCGTGTTCGTGATGACGGGAGAAGGGAGAGGGCGAAACCCAGTACTGGCACATAGCCTAATACTACTTCCGAAAAGCACGAAAGCGGGCCGCCGAGCTTAACGTACCCACCCAACGGACGGATCACATCAACAGTGTCCCATGCCCTCACTCCATGAGACACTGCGGAGAGGTTTGGAATTTAAGTCAAAGACTGGTAATCAAGAAATTTGCACCACCATCCCTCCTGTCCCCTCTGCCGTAAGGCCAAGGGAAAATTGTCAACAGCGCGTGACCTACCCAGCCGGATATCTGTCCAAGTACTGGCGATGTCCGACGGTGCTTAATTTCTTATTGAATCCTTCATTACTGGTGGAACCGGGACTGCAGATCGTCAAGATTACGTAGGAAGTAGGATACCAACAGCCGTATGTTTAACAGAAACATTTATTCTTTCACTACCAGTTTCGGCATTCCATTATGCCATCTTCAGCCCCTTATATTGGACTACATTAAATAGGGATTGGAACTAGTTGCGTACATTTCTAGCTCTCAGTAAGACAGTTGTTGTTGTTGTTGTTTCTTACTGAGAGCTAGAAATCCACGCCACCAGTTTCGATCCCTATTTAATGGATATAATACTCCGATATAGAGGTCTGAAGATGGCATAATGGAATGCCGAAACTGGTAGTTAAGGAATAAATGTATCTGTTAAACATGCAGCTGTTGGTATCCTACTTCCTACGTGCTTAATTTCGGTGATCTGGCGGGAACCGGTGTACCTACTGTGACACTGTTGTTGATGTCTCACACAGTCTACATCTGTCTCTACGAAATGAATTTGTTTCTTCCATACTCTCGCAGTCCATCTACAATCCATTCTCTCTCTCTGTCTTTATCCTTCTCTCTCTCTTTCTGTCCCAAGAAATAACTGCGTGGTCTTCATGTTACTGACTGGCGGACCTTGCCGCCGGAGGTTCGAGTCCTCCCTCCGACGTGTGTGTGTGTGTGTGTGTGTGTGTGAGTGTGAGTGTGTGTTTCCTGAGTGTAACTTAGTTTAAATAGTTTGTCTTTGACCGTCTCTTCATCTCTCTGCCCATCTCCTCCTTCTCCTCTGCCGGTCCATCTTCCCACCCCAACTTTCAATAAATGTTCGTAAACCTAATCAACCAAATTGCTAAGGTCATCGGTCCCTAGACTTGCAAACTAGTTAAATTAAGTTATGCTAAGGATAACAAGCACACATACACCCATACCCGAAGGAGGAATCACACCTCCGACGGGAGCTGCCATTGCCGCCCTCCCCATGAAAAATCACATAATATCTTTCAACTTCCGATGTGACCGATAAAAGACTGTCAACGTTTATTGCGAGGCACCATTTCCCATACACCACACGACTTCTTGATGTTTGTAATAAACCTCTCCATGAAAACATTAATACATGAGCCTACTTTCTAATAATTAGTAAAAAAGTGTCAAAGGTACCTTTTTGTTTTGGTTGTTGTGTATCGAAGTCTGTAAGTAAAAGAACCTTGCACCATCTACCATACGAAATTTTATGTGGACTCAGAGCCGCGGTGGAGTGGCCGTGCGTTCTAAGCCGCCTCGCTTATTTTGATGATCAACTGTGCAAAATTACTTTTACGATCAGGATAAAACTGTAGATATTTGTCGGAGACTCTAAGTAAAGTAGTCTCCGACATCCACCATATGAAATTTTATGTAGCCCCACTTTTACTTTTGAAGGTGAAGTGTGCAAAATTTCATGGAGATCAGAATAAAACTTTATGAAATGCAAATAAATAAATAAAAATAGACAGAGAACAAACGTTTTTCATTATATGTAAAAAACATATGATTAAAAATCGGTAGGTCCATTTTCGTGTTCACGTATTAATAATAGATTGCATCAAAAGAGTAGCAATGTGTCCGTTTCTCTTCCTGCAGTTACAATCTCCGAAACAGTTGTTCAGGGCAGGTCGCCTTTCAGTGGGTTAATGAGCGTCGGATTTTACATTCTTTTCTTTCACCTGGATATTCCCTCTTTTTAACCCATCATTGTCTTAAAGCGAACAAAACAAAACCAAATTATTCAAATAGGCCAAGCCCTTTTTGTGTTCAAGTGAGACTAAAGCACAGCTATTCACTTTTAAGAATTCTATCACCTACGTCTGAGTCACAGGGAGGATCTTCCCATTTACGTTCGATGCTGGATGCTATTCCGCTATTGAAGAGCCTCTGCAACGTTGATAAGAATTACACAGGGGAACATCGAGGCAGACCTGAAATTTGTGTTGTGGAGGAAGCCGTAGTTAGACTAAGCACCATCATGTACAGAAAAATAGTAACAAAAACTTGAGACTGAAAGTTCATATTCACAGTACTTGTTCATTAGTACCTACTGAAGAAATGCGGGTATTTTACTAGCCTCGTTTCAGAATGTCCCCGGTTGCCTAATACGTACAGGGTATGCCATGGTCTCTGATAACTTCAGCCTTTCGTAGTGATGCGAATAAGGTGCGAATAAGGAATTAATGGAGGTGTCAAAGTCAAAATATTAAAATACTACAATCTTAGCAATAGAAGCACTCCATTACTGGAAAAGTGAATAAAGCCTTAGGAAAATTCAATTAATATATATATAAAAGGCACGAAACTTTCCTGCGTAGATGGTGAAACAAGTCCACTGATTGTGTGATCGTGTTTCATTTTGATTTTTTCTTTAATCTAAATTATTTCTGCACCGTTAATGTGTGTTAAATATTTTATTCTTTTTATTAATGATCAACGCCCCATGTTTATATATTTTTGCCCCATATTTATATAAGTTTTCACCCTTGTGATTGAACTTGTGTGTTCATGTGAATTAGGAAGGTTGCTCATAATATTGACTGACTGCCACGCAATGGCTTACAGTCGCCGCCTCCCGCTTTAGGCCTCGTTTTGCTGTGGTTAAGAACGCATGGCTTCGTTTGTCGTCTACGCTGGCGTCTGCTGGGTGGCCAGAGACAAGCTTACGTGGCACAATGGCGAGGTTGCCATGTTGTTAGTGTCGTACTAACCTAATCTTGGACAAAAGAGGTGACAGGAAACCTCTCTGGGAGCGGATGTAAAATGAATTGTCTTGGCCAGGTAGCAAGGGTTTGTAAACACTAGTCTCTGAACACGCTCTGCGGTCCTTTTATCGCGCTCTACATCCAGTGTGTGGCAGGGGGAGGTTTTTCTGTGGCCTTAGAGCTTTAGTCTTGATTCTTCATTCTGGTTCTGAGGAAGTAAGTACTCTGCCGAATCATGCTGAGGGGAAGGCATGCTGTTTAGGACTTTGATTTATTTGTGATCAGGCAGTCTGGTTTTTTGAGTGATAGTCTCTTGAGTAATTCTTTCGCTATGAGAGGCGAAGTGTTTCTTAATTTACAGAACTTGAGTAAATGCAGTTTAAATTTATTATTTTGATCTTCATTCCAGTGATGACTTTGTGTCCGGTTTTGCTCAAGTTAGAATACACGTGTGTGGTCTTCAGCCTTTGTGTAAACTTAGTGTGTTTGAATTTCCTTGCTGTTTTAACTGATTTTGTTAACTGATTTTCCTGTCTGGTATGACTGATTGCACCACGTGCTTCTGTAACAGTCGTTACTTCATCCTTCAGCCGTGGTTTTATTAATATTAGCTTTCTTCTATACGAAATCTCATGTGTGCTTTACTCTCTCATTCTAAATTAATTCCTATTTGTAAATGTTATAAAATTCGGCATGGTCAGACACCACGTGGTACTTAAGAATAGTGAACTGCTGCCTCCCAACACATGAGTTCGTTTAGTGCACAGTATATATAAAAAATTGTGATCAAGACACCTGCAATCTCATGAAGACACTGCTGATGCTTCGTTTTGCTGCTACTTTCAAGTGTTCCTGGAGGGTAATATACCGCCATGCATTATGCGTGTGTCTGTGAATGAATGAATGTGCTTTTAGTTACCCATTGTGTGTTTGCAAATTTCCTTCTACGTTACCTCCATATTCATAAAGGGCAGAAATAATTTTAATGCAGGGAATAATTGTATGATTTAATTCACTTTTGTACAAGGTGTGTCCTTAATTTGGTCTCCCCACGTGTATTTGCTTGTTATTTTACTGAATAGATTATGATTTTGAAGTATCAAACCTTTGCTTTATGATTTCATGCTCCCTGTCCCATGTTTAATTATCTGTTCATTTAATTTTAACGTTGATTTTGTGTTTGTTAAAACGTTGGCTGCTCCCTTAAGGAGTGAGCAGTTAGATAAATTTCCATTGTGCATGTACTGTGGCCACTCGTAAAGTAATTTGGAACAGCAGTGAGCGTTTTAACTTACATTTGCAGATCACAACTGCCCGAGATCTTGCTTATATTAATAACAGGTTACTTTCAATGGATTTCTTCGAGACATTTGCTCACAATTGCTATAGTTATCCCCAACTAGTTGGCTTCTGACATAACGGAACACATGAAAGCATAATATATATAAGTTGACGACACAAAAAGTAAGTAGAAGCTGTATAATATTCCAAAATAAATTTCTGCCTCTCATGTTAATTTTTCAGTGAACGTGCAGCTCTATTGTTTTCGTCTTGTAAACCTCTGAATTATGCAGCCACTGCTGTAAGATAGGCCTCGACAATTTTTAAATTCTCTCTTTTCTTCAATATTACCATAAGAAACTGCTGCTTGGTCTTGTCATTAATCTTTAAAAAGTCAGTGTAACTTTCATACAAGTCTTCACTTTTTGAATCGAATTTTACTTGTCGATTTTTAACTGCTGAAAATGATTTAAATCGAGCGTGTAATGAAACACATGGAAGAAAATGTTTTTGATTCTTTAATGTCGTTTCCTTATTTTGGATTAAATTATTTACAAAAGTTCATTTTGACTACCATGAGGGAAGTAGCTACTTTCTTGTGACGACTTATCTTTATTTACATTTTTCCAAGCGCTGAACTATCATTTTTTTCTCTCTCTTTCTTTTTGTGGCTCAGTCACTTTTCATGGTTTAATTGAATCGTATAATCATGCTCTAAGGGTTCCACACAAATATAAGTTCATCTGTCCTGGTAATCGAGAATATCGATATTGATACTAGCATGATACCCGTCCCTCGAATAGTTTCTAAAATCTCTTAGGTTTTAAGCGCACGTTTTTTGAAGAATTCAACATTTGGAGTGATTTTTTTTTTCATTCAAATACAATTGTTACTTTCAGATGTTTTAACTTCATCTGCTTGTGATGGTGCCAGGAAGGTCATTCAGACACCCTTCAAATTAATCATGCCCAATAAATAATCACTATGTGACCCTGCACAAGTGGCAAAATGCTAAAGAAGAAGAAAATTTGTAAATTATATTCCTCCACATATTACTGTCAATCCCTCATGAATCACTCAACCTATTAATGAATTACAAATAAAAATCTCTACAGTATTTTCCTTGAAACTTTGGGTACCCAACAAAGGAGAAAACATATTAGTGTAAATAAAGAAAGTTATCAATTTACGGAACGTTATTTAGCGAAATAACTTTCTCAACTTTAGTGGAAGTTGCCAGTCACCAAAGTCAAAATAAACATTGTAAGTAACACACATCTTAAAATTGATTTACAAACATATAACATAACACACACCATCTAGAATAAAAAACTGAAATGTTAAATTCATAAAGATAATTTTTGACAGGTTTACTAACATATTGACTGCCTAATAAATATTCACATAACATTAGATTTATTTTTAAACGAGCAGTTTGTCGGGTTCTCGTCTCAGTCTAGCTTTCAGGAAAGGTGCGGTACAGGATGCGTAGTCAGCTATAACAGCGAAATAGTTTTACAAGTTTTATTGACTGAAGAATACAATACCCAACTTCTGTTTTTTCTCTCTTCTCGTGGCGGCGTCTTCTGTATATGCTAGCTGCGCTGTTTCCTGGTGACTGCCTAGTTCGTAGCCAAGTTCTGACGGGCTTCCAGACGCATGTCGGCGTAGATATAGCAGTTTGTAGAGGGCGTGCTTCTAGCTTACTCCCTCCAAGAGGCGCGGCGCTGGCGTGTGATTGGCTGCCGGACGCCTGCTGCCTTCTTCACGATCGAGGGACTGAGGCGCTCCAGTCACGGTCTGTATGGCCACTGCGGTCGGGGGTTCGAATCCCCCCTCGGGCATGGATATTTGTGCCGTCCTTAGTATAAGGTAGTTGATAGGTAGTTTGTAAGTTTAGGGACTGATGACCCCGTAGTTAAGTTCCACAAATATTTAAAAGAATTTTAAATTTTTCACGATCGTTGTCGTGCGTCTGGCGTGTGGCGCTGACTTTACGCCACAACATGCCCCCCCCCCCCCCCCCCAAAGCGCCGAACCATTGTCGTATTGGAAGCTCGACAACAGGGGAGGAGGCAGCCTCATGGACTTACTGATGGACCACAGTCTGTAGCTTATAACGGAACGAGCTATTTGACACAAAATTCTAGTACCCGATACCGCCCTGCTTTATTGACTCGTTCAATACCAGTCACTTACTATGCAGAATATTTCATTTCATCTTAAGCAAAGCTTTTAAACAGTGTTTTAAGAACCTAACCTCTTATATCTTGGGGACTGACTCATACCACACAAATAGTATATTTTCACTTAAAATACAGATAATGTTTACTTACGTAATTATGCCATGTTGTAGATGTAGTACTTTTGTGTTGATTGTACATTAAGGTAAAATTCACACTATAAATCATATGTGACGCACTATTTGTGATCTCTTTATTTACGTAAAAGATTATTAAGCCTATTATCTCACTAGGAGAATAACTAAGTTGCTTTGGATTTTCCGCCGTATGCAAGACACCTGATTTTTTAATTGTTCCCAAACATGTTTCAGCACATTTTGTGCTATCATCAGTGGGATGATTTATCTTGTCCTGAAATTATGTTTACTGTACAATAGTCTTTACAGTTACTTGTAGGTTCATTCGTTATTAAATTTTTTACTTAGGTTATCTGACTATGTAAACTATTTCAGTTTAGTTAATATTAGGCCTAGATATATGAGTATCACATTTCTTACATACCTTTTTTTTTTTACATTAGGCTACATAAAACTCCTTAAGAAGCCTACTTATTCGTTGTTTTTGATACAAACTTGTCATCTGCAAACATAACAAACAGTTAACGATTTCTTGCTTTCTGTTTTTCGGTCCGAGAAAAACGCGCTATTTCTGTATATTACTTACGATTCTTTTCCTTTTCTGTTGTAATTTGCTTGTTGCTGTTGGTTTGAATGTGTATATCACTCGTTTTCCACGTTTTTCGTACTATGCATTACGCCAGTGGTAATTTGGCGTATGAATACAGCTGGAAGCTGTTCATTTGTTCTTTTGGTGTTTTGTTTTTGAAGAAGTTGCGCGCGAAATACGAGTGTTTACTGTTTGTGCCTGTCAGACACACACAAAAACGCACATAAACACTCCACTAACATACATCACATCCGCCTCAGAAATAAAAATTAAAACGGAAATACTAACAAACACACACACACACACAGCCAGGTGTATATGCACATACGAAATGCAAACAAGAAGTACACATATCCACAATACTGTTTTCAATCCAACATTCCCCATCAACAGACGAATATAACACGACACAAACAGTAAACACTCGTATTTCGCGCGCAACTTCTTCAAAAACAAAACACCAAAAGAACAAATGAACAGCTTCCAGCTGTATTCATACGCCAAATTACCACTGGCGTAATGCATAGCACGAAAAACGTGGAAAACGAGTGACATACACATTCAAACCAACAGCAACAAGCAAATTACAACACAAAAGGAAAAGAATCGTAAGTAATATACAGAAATAACGCGTTTTTCTCGGACCGAAAAATAGAAAGCAAGAAATCGTTAACTGTTTGTTATGTTTGCAGATGACAAGTTTGTACCAAAAAAACAACGAATAAGTAGGCTTCTTAAGGAGTTTTATGTAGCCTAATGTAAAAAAAAAGGTATGTAAGAAATGTGATACTCATATATCTAGGCCTAATATTAACTAAACTGAAATAGTTTACATAGTCAGATAACCTAAGTAAAAAATTTAATAACGAATGAACCTACAAGTAACTGTAAAGACTATTGTACAGTAAACATAATTTCAGGACAAGATAAATCATCCCACTGATGATAGCACAAAATGTGCTGAAACATGTTTGGGAACAATTAAAAAATCAAGTGTCTTGCATACGGCGGAAAATCCAAACCAATTTATCCAAGCAAGCACGGAAGAAAGAAGAACAGCAGCAAAAAAAAGATGATTATTTCAACGCCCAGCCAGGTATTCCCCTCGAAGCTGTTCAACAGATTCCAGAACACAAAAATCAAACTACAAAAAACTATGCTCAATATAAAATTCAACAATATATGTCTAGCCAACAAAATTGTACCTAACTATGTAAATGTAATTGTCAACAACATTTCATCTGCAGCACAACACACTAAACGAAAAGCCGAAATCATGTGGATAAGGGAAGAAATTCGATGTCTTTATGCTAAAAAACAGGAATTGAATACTGAACTATATCAACTTCACCTAGAAGTAGCAAACCATGTAAAGTACCAGCCATTCTTTGAGGAACTAGCACACAGGGTTAGAACATATATAGAGGCCATAATAGAGAACAAACAGAAAACACAAGAAAAGAAACTTACCAAAATGTTAAACCAGAAAGCATCCAACACAACACAACATCAATACAACGAACACACATTTCACAAAAGGTTGATCAACATGACAAACATAACATTAAGTGAACAGGAAAATAGCCTACTTGAAAAGGGTCTGAAACATAACATAAACACTAAGGTATCTCAAAAATCAATAGAAAACATCATTACAGAAACCGAACACATCATAAAGCAACAAGAAAGACTAAACACACCTAACTTCAATGCCAATCTAACCAGAGAGCTTGTAGCCAAGGAAATAAAACATAATCAAAGAAAACAGAACCAGCATTCAAAACAATGAAACCACTACAGAGGAAAAAGCCCACAGAAAACTGCAAATAAAACTGAAACAAGAAAATGCTATCCTTACCAGAGCAGATAAGGGCAACTCACTTATAATCATAAATAAGCAGATTTACATTGAAAAAACACTGGATTTCATACATACCAACAACATCACAGAACTTTCAAGTGACCCAACAAGCAGATATCAAAGAAATGTAAAAAAGACTTTGAAAAGTTTAGACTCAATTTTCACTGATATGCAGATCAAAAGAATGATACAAAAAAATCCTAAGGCTCCCATTTTAAAATCATTACTAAAACTTCATAAACCACAGATCCCGATACGCCCTGTGATAGCTTGCACAAACTCACCAACTTTCCACCTAGCCAAACAAACACATAGTCTACTACAGAAAACATACAAATACACAGAAAATAGAAACCTAAAAAACTCAGATGATCTAATAGAGAAGTTAAAAAATGAAACAATACCAGACACAGCAACACTAATCTCATTCGATGTAACTTCAATGTACACACACATCCCAACACAAGAAACCATCCACATAATTGAAAGACACCTACAGTCACAAGGAGACATGCCTGCAGCACACATACAAGAAATATCAACCATTCTCAAACTTATCACAGAACAAAATTATTTCAGTTTCAATAATAAATTCTATTCCCAACAAGAAGGACTACCAATGGGATCACCAATAAGTGGCCTCCTTGCTAACATATTCATGAACCACATTGAAAAACAAATATTTGACAAAATTGTAAAGCCAAAACAATACAAGATACATTATTGGTACAGATATGTAGATGACATAATTTGCCTAGTAGATGAACCACAGACACGCATAAACGAACTGCACAATGACATAAACACCATCAATCCACACATACAATTCACCATGGAGACAGAAACAGATCAGAAACTAAATTTCCTTGACCTTACAATACACAAGAGAAACAACAAACATGAATTTAGCATTTACAGAAAGCCAACAGTGACCAGCACAATCATACATCATCACTCTAATCATCCAATCACACACAAAGAATCCAGTTTCAGATATATGCTTCACAGACTGAACAGAGTTCCCATGAATAAAAAAGACTACACAACAGAATTAAACACAATAAAACAAATCGCACATGAGAATGGCTATAACACAAAGAGAATAGATAGATTACACAACAAAATTCAGAAGCAGATAACACAAAACCACAACATCCAAACACAGCCAAACCAAACACAGTGCACAGAAAATCAACAAACAGGGAACAACAAATGGCACATAATGACATACAACAATAAAACCACACACAGAATAGGAAACATATTAAAAAAACAAGGACTCAATATAGGATACATAACAAACAACACAATACAAAACAGAATGACCCAAAAGCCAGGCAATATTGACAAATACAACCAATCTGGCATCTACCAATTAACATGTAACTGCTGCCAGGCTGTATATGTGGGACAAACATGGAGGAACTTCAGAACCAGATACACTGAACACTTAAGAGCACTAAAAAGTAACAGTTCTCACTCAACCTTTGCAGACCATCTGATATCAGAAAATCACCACCCCACAAACATAGAGAAAGACCAAAAAGTTCTTAAGACCAGCAATAGTTTATACCATAGATTGACAATAGAGGAAAACTACCACATACAAAACGCAATAGCACAAGGAAAAACTGTACTCAATGAATACAATTCACTCTGCAACAAAACACTATTTAGCACAATAGAGGAGATGTACAAATAGTCGTCATAAAAGTACTCTGATCACTCACTCATATCCCTAATCCCTGTCAGACACACACTAAAACCCACATAAACACTCCACTAACACACATCACATCCGCCTCAGAAACAAAAATTAAAACGAAAATACCAACAAACACACACACACACACACACACACACACAGCCAGGTGTATATGCACATACGAAATGCAAACAAGAAGTACACACATCCACAATACTGTTTTCAATCCAACATTCCCCATCAACAGACGAATATAACACGACACAAACAGTAAACACTCGTACTTCGCGCGCAACTTCTTCAAAAACAAAACACCAAAAGAACAAATGAACAGCTTCCAGCTGTATTCATACGCCAAATTACCACTGGCGTAATGCATAGCACGAAAAACGTGGAAAACGAGTGACATACACATTCAAACCAACAGCAACAAGCAAATTACAACAGAAAAGGAAAAGAATACTACTTATATAAGAATATTACTTATATACAGAAATAACGCGTTTTTCTCGGACCGAAAAATAGAAAGCAAGAAATCGTTAACTGTTTGTTATGTTTGCAGATGACAAGTTTATACCAAAAAAACAACGAATAAGTAGGCTTCTTAAGGAGTTTTATGTAGCCTAATGTAAAAAAAAAGGTATGTAAGAAATGTGATACTCATATATCTAGGCCTAATATTAACTAAACTGAAATAGTTTATATAGTCAGATAACCTAAGTAAAAAATTTAATAACGAATGAACCTAGAAGTAACTGTAAAGACTATTGTACAGTAAACATAATTTCAGGACAAAATAAATCATCCCACTGATGATAGCACAAAATGTGCTGAAACATGTTTGGGAACAATTAAAAAATCAGGTGTCTTGCATACGGCGGAAAATCCAAACAAATTTATCCAAGCAAGCACGAAAGAAAGAAGAACAGCAGCAACAAAAAGAGAATAACTAAGGATTGATTCAGGTTGCAACGTTGATTTAGGTCGAAAGAGTCACATATTTGCAAAACTGAAGTTTTAAATAAAATTTTATGTTCACTACTTTAATCGAGATTGATACTATTAAGAACTGTTAAATCACTCGTTTCATACTATTAGAATTATTACATTTTTTGTATTCGATTATAAACCTTAACGTCATAGTGGTCTGTTACCTTGAAATTGTGTATTTGTAAAATTACATGGAAAAATTAGAGAACTGTATATGTATTAGTCGTAGTTTTTCCATTGTATAAAACTAAGTGACGTAGAGAGGCTTAGGTTCTTCAGATTTTGGCTTGGGAGAGGACGTATTGACAATGTCAGTCTGCTTTGTGAATAAACAGTCCAAAGCACTTGCTTGGAGAGATATGTCTGTGTAAAAAGGGCATGTAATAAGATGGCGGCGCAGAGAGATGTATCCATTACTTGTGTTTACTGAAGTTTTATTAAATCCAGTGCAATTTTCAAAAGTTCATAGTCTGTTTCATTTATGAATTAACAGTGCTTTCAATGTTTCTGCATTTTAATCGCAAGCGAGAATCATACTCCATAGATCACGTTGCCATTAACTAGAAATAGTTCCATATCTCGCAACTACAAATAGCGAGATATTGTAACAAGTCGACTCTGCCAATCAACATTAAACAGTTTGACAGCTTACAGCTGACACCATCTGGACATCATTCTACGATCAATAAAATTCTTCTGGCTATGGCACCGCATCGTTATTTTATAAACTGTACCGACGTTTCGACCACTGGTGCAGGCGGCCTTCACAGGGACTGTGTCTGACACAGTCCATGATGAAGGCCGCCTGCAACAGTGGCTGAAACGTCGGTACAGTTTATAAAATGACGACGCGGTGCCATACCCAGAAGAATTTTATTGATAGTGACAACTGCCGCGGAAGCCTACGTTTGCATTTAATCATTCTACGAGTTCATCAGGCGGAATTTTGCGGGCATAAATGCAGAATTAAGTCTTGGAATCGTCGGAGTTGTGCCCCTGTTACAAGGTGTAGAGGACGTCAGACTACCGGCCAGGTCTCGCCATACGGCCTCAGCTCGCGAGGGAACGTCCTCCGGGGAAACCTCCGAAGGGTCCACGTGATGACATACACGGTGACGTCGGTGGCGACGCTGGCATCAGATACTGCGTGGCTTGCTGGTCGTGTGGGTCGAGGTTCATTGGGTCGTGTAGGTGAGGCGTAGGCGGCGAGGTCTCCGTCTCCATCATGTCGGGTCACGGTGCCGTGGAGATCTGCTGCAGGGGCGGCTGCCGAGGTGGCGCGGGCGGCGAAGGCAGTGCGGTGTGCGTGTGGCGTGAATCTGCCGAGAGAAACGCAGAAGGGTCACAGGGTACATAACGAGGGCGAATTTGATTGCGATGCCTTCGAACTACGCCATCAGGTCCTGAAATTTCAAATACGACAGCACCGAAACATTTGCTGATCTCGCCCTGCTCCCACCGTCTGCGATCGCCAAAAACTCTGAAAAAGACTGGGTTACACGGAGCGAAGTGATAATTGCGTATCGGCGGCTGCTGCTCCAGGTGGCGCGGTGGGTGGAGCAAATGGAGCAGGTGCGGAGGCGGCGGCCGTGCAGAAGCTCGTGAATGCGAGCGGTAGGAGACGAGGAACAGTCGCAGAGCTGCCTCCCGTGTGAGCGCAGTACGGAGTTTGGACATCTGCTGCTTAAATGTCCTGACGAAGCGTTCCGCAGCGCCGTTTGACTGCGGGTGGAACGGTGCACTGGTGAGATGCTTAATTCCATTGCGTGCACAAAAGGAGCGAAATTCGTTCGATGTGAGTCGAGGACCGTTGTCAGAGACAGTCAGTTCAGGGAGACCTTCCAGACAGAAAATTGAAGACACCACCCTAATAGTGCTACTAGAAGTCGTAGAAGACATTGGCACTGCAAATGGGTATCCACTAAAAGCATACACCACAATAAGCCTCTTAGTGTTCCAGAACGGACCAGCATAGTCAATATGCACTCATAGCCATGGTGAATCTGCTTTTGGCCAGGCAAAAAATTTCTGAGTTGGTAGTGCAGACTAAACACTGTGACGTCATCTGTTCTATATGGGCGTCCGTACCCTGCCAAGTACAGTGTCGTTGTTCAAATTGCTTAGTGCGAACCATTCCCCAGTGTTCTTGGTGAAGTAAGTGCAATACTTCGTTCTGCAAATGTCGCGGGATCAACACACGCTATTGTCCAATGTCATTTGAAACTAGAATGACACCTCTATGCACTGAAAGTTCATTTCTTCTAGTAAAATATCGACGCACGAGTAAATTTTCAATGTCATGTAATAAACGAGACCATTCTGTGCGAATGTAGCGCAGCAAAATCCGTAAATCGCGCTTTTGTGGCGCGAGTAATTTTCCTATATTCCAAAGGGAAGGATTGCAACAAAGTATATTCCTGTGCTTCTATCTGACAACAAGACATCTCAGAAGCATCAAAGTCTTTGTCATGACCAGTTGGAAGATGGAAAAGTGCGTCGGCATTTCCATGGCGAGTTGTGGGTCTGTACACAATCTCGTACTGATAGTGTGATAAGAGCAGTGCCCAGCGTTGCAATTTGTGTGCGCGTAGGAATAAGCCTGGCTGGATGAAACGATGACTGAAAATGCTTGTGGTCAGTGACTAAATAAAATTTTCTCCCATACAAGTAATGATGGAATTTAGTGACACCATTGCTAAAGCTTCCTTATCAATTTGTGAGTAACAGCACGTGTGTCTGTCAAAATTTTGGATAAAAACGGTATCGGACGGTCCGTATCCCCCTGTTTACGTGACAGCACTGCACCTAGACCATACGATGACGAGTCCACTTGCAAAAGAACTGGTTTTACTGGATCGAAGTGCACCAAACATCGATCACTCAGCAACGCATCTTTTAACTGTTGAAACGCGCGTTAGCGTTCTTCTGTCCAATCAAAACGAACATTTTTATGGCGTAGCCGATGCAAAGGGGCTGCAATTTCTGCGGCGTTGGGAATAAATCTGATATAGTAAGTTAACTTTCCCAAGACTGACTGTATTCTTTCACATCTTTTGGTGCTGGCAGGTCGCGAATGGCAAGCAAATGTGATTGCATGGGGTGCACACCTTCACTGTTTATCACGTGTCCTAGATTCTGCAGTTCCGGTTTGAGAAAGTCATACTTATCTAAGCGACACTTGAGACCTGCATCTGACAAAACTTGAAGTAATTTTCTCAAATTTGCAATGTATTCTTCTGGGGTAAAGTCTGACTCAACATGTCACCTCATGGCAGCTACAGTCATGCTTCTGATGTTCCTAAAAGACGAAATTGGTTACATTTTATACATATTGTGATCTCCGTGGACATAAAAACAGAAAGTGAAACGCCGATGTCACTACTCTAAAAAAAATAACGCAGTTTCCCGAAGCAAACTGACACGGAAAATCAAATGAATTTGTCAGCATATTTGTATCTCATCGAGGAAGTTGAAATGTTCAAATGTTTGTAATGCTTATGGGACTTAACTGCGGGGTCATCAGTCCCTAAACTTACAAACTACTTACGAACTAGCTTATACTAAACACGGCACAAACATCCATGCCCGAGGGGGGATTCGAATCCCCGACGGGGAACGACCTCGCGCATCGTAGCATAGCGCCTCAATGCGCTCGGCCGCTCCGCCGCGGCATCCAGGAAGTAACTCCTCGGGAACACCGAAGCCTAACATATTTTACTTCGTTCCAAAGTTTCAAATGTTACCTACGTCTACATGGGATATTCTGCAAGTCACATTTAAGTGCCTGGTGGAGGGTTCAGCAAACCACCTTTATACTATTTATCTCCCATTCCATTCTCGAATAGCGCGCGGAAAGAAGGAACACCTGAATGTCTCCGTTCGAGCTCTGATTTCTCTTATTTTATTCTGATGATCATTTCTACCTATGTAAGTGGCAGTCAACAATATATTTTCGCATTCGGAGGAGAATATTGGCGATTAGAGTTTCGTAAGTAGCCCACGCCGCAGCGATAACCGCCATCGTTGTAATGATTCCCATCCCAATTCCTGTATCATTTCCGTAACGCTGCCTCCCCTGTATCGTGACAATACAAAACGAGTTGCCCTTCTTTGGACTCTTCCGATATCCTCCGTCAAACCTACCTGATAAGGATCCCACACTGTGCAGCAATACTTCAAAAAAGGACGGAGAAGCGTTGTGTATGCAGTCTCTTTAGTAGTTCTGTTGCATCTTTTAAAGGTTCTGCCAATAAAACGCAGTCTCTGGTTCGCCTTTCCCACGACATTATCTACGTATTATTTCCAGTTTAAGTCTGAAGTAATCTCTTTGGTTTTCAATCAAATTTCGAGAAAGTTTCGTTGTGAAAAGTATTGTAAGCATCTCGCATTGAAGTCCTCGCTAAATTTCGAGCTTCTGTATAGGATCGCCAGTCCAGGATATTTTGTGTTCTTTTAAATTTAGCATGCCTTTTCCGTTACTTTTGCAACAATGTTTTGACCTGTTTTGTGTACCAAGAGGGATCACCTTCTTCTTTTATTAATTTATTTGGTATAAAACTGCCAATTGCTTCTTTGAATTTGAGCCATATCTGGTCTACATTTACGTTTATTGTTAGGAACGAGTGGAAACTGTCTTCCCATAATCAATGTATTGCATTTCTAGCTGCTCTCCTGAACAGATATACTTTTCGTCTATTTTTGGTGACTTTAGGACTTTCGATACTCAATCTCTCTACGACAGCTCTGTTTTCACTAATACCTGTATCCGTTTTGATGCTCGTTATGAGCTCAGGATTATTTGTTGCTAAGAGATCAAGTGTGTTTTGACATCCATTTATAATTTTTGTATAGTTATTGGACCAAACCGCTATGGTCATCAGTCCCTAGAATTACAAACTACTTAAACTACCTTACACAGCGCACACATCCAAGCCCGAGGGAGGAATCGAACCTCCGACGGGAAGCAGACGCGCACTCCTCAGAGGGCCTTAGATTGTACGGCACTCCCGCTCGGCTCTAAAGTTCGATTATACTACGAGCAGGAGGAATTAGTCCCACTATCCGATTCAAAGCCGACCGTTGAAGACACCTGCTAACATTTGAAGGGATACAACGGTCAATCAGCACAAACCAATACACGAAGCACTTATCTCGTTTAATATTCATAGAATATATGACATCAACTGCGATTGGGCAAAGCTGAAAATGTGTACCCAGCCGGGATGCGAACCCGGGTCTCCTGCTTTCTAGGCAGTTTCGCTGACCGCTACACCACTGGGGACACAGTGATCACCGCAGCTGCAAGGACTACCTAGGCACGCCTCCCGTCAGATACAAATTCCCAGCTTCGCCCTGCCCACAGTAATCAAACTCGTAGTTTAACTAATTCCCGTAAAAGTAAGGGCTTCAAACTTTGACCACCCCTCCCCACTAACGATAGGATCATTGCCCGTTACCGGCATATTATATATATACATGTGGCGTCTGTTGCAAGAGAACAGACGTCACTTCTGACCCTGCAGTTGTTATTATTTAATATTCATAGAATATATGACATTTGTATCTGACGGGAGGCGTGCTTAGGTAGTCCTTGCAGCTGCGGTGATACTGTGTCCCAGTGGTGTAGGGGTCGGCGCAACTGCCTAGAAAGCAGGAGACCCGGGTTCGAATCCCGGCTGGGTACACATTTTCAGCTTTGCCCAATCGCAGTTGATGTCATATATTCTATGAATATTAAATAATAACAACCGCAGGATCAGAAGTGACGTCTGTTCTTTCGGTACAGACGCCACATGTATACTTATCTCGTTATTTCTAAGCAGACACAAAATTAATTCTTATAACTGTTCAGAAAGTGGAAATGACAGTCATTTTAAAACGAAATCAACTAAAGCAATCCTATGAAACACTTCGTAAGTAAGAAGACTGGTAAGATTTCGACACACTTTGCCAGTTACTGCTATAATTTTTTATCAGTCTTGAGCATATTTAAATCAATTATTGACAATGAATTTTAAATGTGGATCTGGATGATTGGAGACGTTATATGTTGGCATTAATAAAATATTAGTGTTATGTATTCATCATCAGAATAACAGCAGAAGAATCTCTCAAAGCTTACAATGATAAGTCAATGGGATACATACGAAACTGCATCCAGTGTTATATTTGATGAAGCATATAATGTCGTTGTCTTAGTTGGAGGGGGACGGGCGTGAGTGTGAATTATGGCGTGGTAGACTGTTAAAATTATTTATCACTTCCCAGACGAGAAGACCTTTCACTGCAAAAGAGGAAAAAAGAAAAGCACAGAAGAAAGACGTTGCTAGAAAGATGCAAGCTTATGGCCTTTCACTGAGATATACTGGTATATTTTGTGTCTGTGTTCAGTGTGGGGTCCAGGGTGAGGATGCTATTCATCCACTACTGAATAACTCTTTCACAAGAAGGAAATACGTAGTGGCAATTATCGATCGTCATGACCCAGCAGCGTATGGATAGTCTCTGCAAATACCAGTACTTTCTGCCTGTTTGTGCCGTCGAATTGCACACTAATAATTAATCTCTTAGATTGTAAAGGGATTGTTCATAAATGATACCATCAGAAAGTCAGTTAACAGCACTGTGTACAGAACGTGAAGAAAAAACAAATAATGTGCGAGTTACCAATTAATGATATTTAATTTGCAGTCGGAGCGTCTGGATGTTATTAGTAACTCTGTTCTAGTTCAGGAAATACACTGATATACACTTTTTGACCTCAGTTCCGCGTATATTTCAGATGCAGACGTGGTTTCTCCCACGCTTGGGTTTGCATCGGATGGTGGAACTAATTCTTCCTGCTTGTAATTTCGCAACAACATAAAATATGTTCGGCAACAGTGCTACTGCCGAGATGACATTCAAATATAGTGACAAATTAATTTCATTTTTCCATGTCAGTTAGTTTATGAAAACTGCGTTATTTTAAGGTGTGAAATCAGTGTATCAATTTCTGCTTTTAAGTCGATTCAGGTCATAATACGTGGAAGATGTTACTAATCTTGTGTTTTACGTTGCAGTAAAGCTCTAGCAAGCACTTGAACAATAGAAGCATGGCTTCAGTGGCCGTGAGGAAACGTGTTTGCTTCTGAGACGTAGCCGGGCGCGGTGGCTCAGCGCACGGTCAGGGGGCTTCACGCTCTGTAATAAGAAACTGAGGCAAATACTCGAGGGACAAACCAGAGTGAGCAAGAACAAACGACCGCAAAGCATCGAGCTGCATCAACAACAAAAAGAAAAGAAAGCGAGGGTTGCTCTGGTCCAAGGTCGGTGCATCTGTGTCGTGACAACGCTCTGTTTCTGACAGCCAGTTTCAGAAATACGAGTTAAGACTCAGACAGTACATCGCGTGTTCCAGCCCTGGACACGGGGCAGCCGCCTGCAATTCTTCCTGCTGATACCACGACTGAAGCTTGGCAACATCACAGAATAAGTCTGGCAACTCTGTTATCGACAAGTTACATCCTGGTTGGCTCTGTATTAGGCTCATAAATTCACTCGATTTTTCTTGTACTTTCTATTGAATAATCTGACTAGTTTTTCACTCATTGCGTGAAATATGCCTATCAATTCATGTTTTTGAGTCTAGAAAAAATCTGTTACAAGTGGAAATTGCAACTAATGTGGTCTTTTACATAATGATGTGTATTTTCTACTAAAATGTAGTCCAGTGAGTTAGAATGGTGCTTCACAGCTTTCCGATAGTTCTGCGGTAACGTAGTCGGCTTTGAAGTAGAAATGGCACTGCATATGGTGCAGGTCCCGCTGGAATTCAAGTTTTAGCTGTTTCTGTGACAGCAGCTATAAGTATTAATATTTATATTTTCAAAATAAATATGAATACTTAGTCGGGTCTGGTGGTCTTGGGGTAAAGCACTCGAATGGAAACCGACGGGTCGCGGGTTCCAAACCTGGTGGGACCTCCGGTATTTTCACTTTGCGTTTTAACCCATCCTTTACCTCTCAACGATGTGAGGAGTCGCCAGAAAAGACACGTGGTTCGGATTCCAGGCTAAGCTGTAGGTCCCCTTTACGAGGTTGGATAACTGGAGTAGGCTAGGGACATGCAAGTCGCAGAAGTGGCGTCAAATTGAAAGACTTGCAACAGGTCAATGAGCCAAACGAACTTATTATTATTATTAGGGGATACTTAAGAATACTTCTGCATCGACAGTCTTCTAATTATTTCCAGTGTTCTCTCACATTAACTGAAACAGGCTGACAATGCTCAGGTAGTTTATCAAATCCACGACTGTAGAAGCCAACTAATACTGATTGGAATATGTCAAAACGCGTTCGAAGTGCATTTTCGCGAAGACACAACTTTTCTTGACGGTTGTTCGACTATGTGCTCAAAACAATAAACATCTGAGGGCACATTATCGAAAGAATAAGTAAGAGAGGGATGATTTCCAGAACACTATAGTATTTTTTGTCTGTGAATTCAGTAGAAAGTGTTCTCGTGTAGTGGTAACATGCGATGCAGCGTTGTATGACGTTACTCCAACAGTACCACTGAATAGTATCTCATTTGTGTGCACCAAGTACCAATTGCGATGGACACACGTCTTGCGTCGATTCCGTAGAGCATAACAATGTAAGCATTCGAAAATGGAGCAGTTCATCCCCATTTTTAAGAAGGGACGTCGAACAGATGTGCAGAACTATAGGTCTATATTTCGAACGTCGGTTAGCTGTAAAATTTTGGAACACGTATTATGTCCGAGTATAATGACTTTTCTGGAGACAAGAAATCTGCTCTGCAGGAATCAGCACGGGTTTCGAAAAAGGCAATCGTGTGAACCCAGCTCGCGCTATTCATCCACGAGACTCAGAGGGCCATAGACACGGGTTCTCAGGTAGATGCCGTATTTCTTGACGTCCGCAAGGCGTTTGATACAGTACCGCACAGTCGTTCAATGAACAAAGTAAGAGCATATAGTCTATCGGACCAATTGTGTCATTGGATTGAGAAGTTCCTAGATAACAGAACACAGCATGTCATTCTCAATGGACAGAAGTTTTCCGAAGTAAGAGTGATGTCAGGTGTGCCACAAGGGAGTGTCGTGAGACCGCTGCTATTCACAATATATATAAATGACCTTGTGGATAACATCAGATGTTCACTGAGGCTTTTTGGGCCGCGGTGGCCGAGGAGACTGAGGCGCTTCAGTCACGATCTGCACGGCCACTACGGTCGGGGGTTCGAATCCCCCCTCGGGCATGGATATTTGTGCCGTCCTTAGTTGTAGGTAGTTCATACGTAGTTTGTAAGTTTCGGGACTGATGACCCCGCTGTTAAGTCCCTTAAGCTTAACAAACATTTGAACATTTTTTGAGGCTTTTTGCGAATGATGCTGTAGTGTATAGAGAGTTATAACATTGGAAAATTGTATTGAAATGCACGGGAATCTGCAACGAATTGACGCTTGGTGCAGGGAATGGCAATTCACTCTCAATGTAGACATGTAATGTGCTACGAATACATAGAAAGATAATTTATCATTTAGCTACACTATAGCAAGTCAGCAACTGGAAGCAGTTAATTCCATAAATTATCTGGGAGTAAGCATGCGATCTTCCTATCGGTATTCACCAATAAGAACTGGGCAATACATAACTCCGGTAGAAAAAGTTTATGGCTCGTTGTCTCTGTACATAGGGGTGAGTTATGTATGTCAGCTTCTATGCCCTTAACAGCTACCCAATCTGTTTCAACAAGATCAATAATTAATCTGTAGTTTAGCCAGTCTATTAATCTGCATATGCAGACGTGAAAATATATTTAAACAAACATAAATTAAACTTCTGAATAACCAACAAACTTATTCTAAGATAAAGAAGAGATTCACTCACGATGTGGTTCTTTATAAATAGCGTTTATTTCTCATTCTGGACATGAAAGTGCGAAGGTGGTCCTACTTTATATATCTGTAAATAACTGAATATTTCCCCAATTATTGTGCATAGTTTACCACTTTTCGAGCAGAGACTAAGTTATGTAGCCACTGTCCCGCCCAGCGTCACAACCTTTCACCACCACGTCCAAGTTACGAGTCCCTTCCCAACTGTTCGAAAGCGTGCTCCCTCTGCTCCCAAAATTATATCCTTCCGCGCATCCTAACGCCTCATCTTTAAAATATAATTTCCCTACCAAAATTTTATACATTTCAATATCACAGAATTAAATGCTTTGCCCACCTCCCTACAAATATTGTTTACATTTAACAAACAAATATATATTTAACAATTCTAAAAAACGGTTGAGACTGAAGCTCTTTGCTCAGATAGCCATGAAGCATGGCATCTCACTATTCAAATATACTGCCGCCGTCGAAATATACTTACACAATTAATATTTAATTTATCATGGCTTGTCCACAAATACTTATAATTTTATATATAAATTATCTGCTGCATATCTACTATTTTTAGTCGTCCATGAAATATTTAAGTGGCAATTTACAACATAAGAAAACGAACGCTTTGCTGGGTTCATGTTTTGTGTTTCTGTGGTGGAATCTATGTTATGACACAAGAATATTACTACCTCAACGAAAAGCAGAACAAGAGATTAAAACAAAGTTTATTGAAAGAATACGGAAATAACGTGGCAGGTCTTCTAAGATAGGTAGCGAGGTGCAATGCTCCCCATTGCTTCTTAATCTGTTACTGATAAACACTACATATCAATAATTGTAAATGTAAGTCTTATAATATTATTGTTATAGTGCTGAGATGTATCGGCTTTTTATCTGTAAGGGATATTGAAATTGTAATTATGGCGTTTGATTCTCCCAAGTCTCCTGAATCCATTCATATAATTATATTTGCCGTATGATCATTCCATGATTTTATATGGATTTTTAGAATAAAGTGTGTGGCTATATTGTATTTCAGTTGCAATATGGAATAGACGCCCTCACTCAGCCAAAGGCGCTTCTGGTTTCCGAGCACATTAGGGAAACCCTGACTACCTGTCCATTCACTAGGTTCAAACTGTTAGCTGGCCGGCTGGGGAACCCAACAGCCTAGCAAAACTCGCCTTTCACATGAAAACAATCAGCTTCCCCCTGTATCTGTAATATCAGTAACAACTGGCCGTTGTCAGCGTCAGCGTAAACAGTAGTGATCTTGAAGCAGCCATGGTTTCTTTTGTAGAATTATTTTTGGAATAACTTCGGCCATTTCGACTTGACAGGCGTATTCACTTTGAATGATTATAATTCTGTGTCGAAGCCTGCTTGGTGTTTGTGACAGGGCCAAATCAGTTAAGGGAAAAAGATACTGAAATATGTTACGTTCAAAAAAAATGTTCAAATGTCTGTATAGTCTATGGGACTTAACTACGGGGTCATCAGTCCCTAAACTTACAAACTACTTATGAACTACCTAAGACTAAGGACGGCACAAATATCCATGCCCGAGAGGGAATTCGAACCCCCGACCGTAGTGGCTTTGCAGACCGTGACTGGAGCGCCCCTCGGCCACCGCGGCCGGCAAATATGTTACGTAAACATCCCTTTACAAGAGAGTTCTGGCAGCTGTTTGGACTACATACTTGTGTGAATGTTTTTTCTTTCTTTTTCCTAAAATGAACGAAAATGAAGATCAGGAGTAATATTATTGACGTTCAACTGGCTGGAGCAATGCGGTTGATGTCCAATAATTTTATCCCAGACATTAAGATGTAAAAAAAAAAAAAAAAAAAAAAAAAAAAAAAAAAACCTGAAAGTTTGTGACTGCTACTGCGGGTGAGAGATACGCCGATATGTTACAGAATTGCATCATCCCCAGCCTGGCTGATAAACACTTGCTGGAAAGTACGATTTTTACGCAGGATGGCGCTCCACTCCATATTGCTAGACGCATGAAAGATCTGTTGCGCACGTCGTTTGGTGATGATCGTGAGTCCTGTGAAGTTGGCACCCCTTTTTTGGAAAATGTACATTTTTTTCGGAGTTCTAGACAGATATACAATAGTTCTGGAGTTCTCTGTACAAAATTTAAATAGTTCTGCATAATTTCGCCGAAAAAATAGGAAAAATTACCACAAAATTTAGTTTTTTCAAAATAATTTTCTGCCTAATTGTTCAAACATAGTTCTGATAACAGTTCTAAATAGCTCTCAAAGAGTTCTGCAGAAAATCCTAATTATATTTTTTGCCCAGATAATAGTTCACGAGCTAATTGCGTAAATAGGGAGAAAAACTACACAAAATTGCGCCTGAGTCGTGTGAAGTTGGCACCCCTTTTTTCAAAAATGTAAATTTTTTTCAGAGTTCTAGACTGATATGCAATAGTTCTAGAGTTCTCTGTACAAAATTTAAATAGTTCTGCAGAATTTCGTGAAATATCGCAATTCTGAATAGTGGGAGAGCTGTGAAGTTGGCACCCCTTTTTTCAAAAATGTAAATTTTTTTCAGAGTTCTAGACAGATATGCAATAGTTCTGGAGTTCTCTGTACAAAATTTGAATAGTTCTGCAGAATTGCGCCGAAAAAATAGTAAAAATTACCACAAACTTGAGTTTTTTTTAGTTTTTTTAAAATAATTATTTGCCTATTAGCGCAAACATAGTTCTGATCACAGTTTTAAATAGCTGTCAAAGAGTTCTTCAGGAAAACCTAATAGCATTTTTCTGTGAAGATTATACTTTATGAGATAATTACAATAATGGAGTATTCATTTACATGCTACTGTGGAATTTGCACCCGTTTTTTCTAAAAAATTAGACTTTTTTTTCCCGCGTTCTAGGGACATGTGCAATAGTTCTTGTTTACGATAAGCAGTAATCACTCATACGTAAAAACAACAAATTGAATGTGCAGCGGATAGAATATCTGTCAAGACCTAAGAAAAATGTATATTTCTCGAATAACGGGCAGAAATAAGACAGCTTATCAGATATTCCAAATTTTTTTTTCGGGCAATTACATAGAAATATTCACATGAACTCTAGAACTATAGTATATGTACACAGAACCCCAAAAACAATGTGTATTTCTCAAAAAAAAAAAAATGGTGCCAATTTACAGTAACGTGACAATGGATTCCACATTAATGCATTTATCTGATAAAGTATAATCTGCACAGAAAAATATCATTAGGATTTTCTGTAGAACTCTTTGACAGCTATTTAGAACTGTGATCAGAACTATGTTTGCGCTAATAGGCAAATAATTATTTTAAAAAAACTAAAAAAAACTCAAGTTTGTGGTAATTTTTACTATTTTTTCGGCGAAATTCTGCAGAACTATTCAAATTTTGTACAGAGAACTCCAGAACTATTGCATATCTGTCTAGAACTCTGAAAAAAATTTACATTTTTGAAAAAAGGGGTGCCAACTTCACAGCTCTCCCACTATTCAGAATTGCGATATTTCACGAAATTCTGCAGAACTATTTAAATTTTGTACAGAGAACTCTAGAACTATTGCATATCAGTCTAGAACTCTGAAAAAAATTTACATTTTTGAAAAAAGGGGTGCCAACTTCACACGACTCAGGCGCAATTTTGTGTAGTTTTTCTCCCTATTTACGCAATTAGCTCGTGAACTATTATCTGGGCAAAAAAATATAATTAGGATTTTCTGCAGAACTCTTTGAGAGCTATTTAGAACTGTTATCAGAACTATGTTTGAACAATTAGGCAGAAAATTATTTTGAAAAAACTAAATTTTGTGGTAATTTTTCCTATTTTTTCGGCGAAATTATGCAGAACTATTTAAATTTTGTACAGAGAACTCCAGAACTATTGTATATCTGTCTAGAACTCCGAAAAAAATGTACATTTTCCAAAAAAGGGGTGCCAACTTCACAGGACTATGATCGTGTGCTCAGCCGTCATGCTTGGCGTCCCAGCTCCCCAGACCTCAGTCCTTGCGATTATTGGCTATGGTGTTACCTGAAGTTACCTGAAGTCGCAAGTGTATCGTGATCGATCGATATCTCTAGGGATGCCTAAAGCCAATATCTGACGCCAATGCCTCACCATTACTCCGGACATGCCTTACAGTGCTGTTCACAACATTATTCCTCGACTACAGCATATTGAGCATTTCCTGTAAAGAACATTGTTTTTGCTTTGTCTTAATTTGTTATCCTAATTATTGCTTTTCTGATCAAATTAAGCGCCATCTGCCAGACATTTTTTGTTCTAATAAAACCCCATGTCATTTCAAGCATGTGTGTCAATATTCCTTCTCTTCTCGTAGCACATCTTTTTTTAATGGTTTTGATTGAATTTTTTACTATTTCTATGTCCGGTGAAATGCTACCACTGTTTTCTGTTTGTTCTATATCGTAATTACCGGAAAGTTTAATACACGCACTGAAGCCAGTAGGAGAGAAAGAGCTGCCGCTATCGGGTGTGTAATTAGCAGAGGCGCGTCGCGTTTGGCACGCGTCAGCTGCTGCTGCTGGTTGGAGGCGCAGATGCTGTTTCCGCGGCAGCTGGGCCCATATCGCCATCTGGGGCGTGGGCTCAGATAAGCGGGCCAGGGCTGCGAGCCAAGCGGGGGGTCGCGGAGGAGCACCGCTGCAATTTCACTTCACTCCTGTCACAAGCATACATATAAACAGTACGAGCTTTCAATCAAATTGTATGGTTATGGTATATCACCCCAAATTTGCGACTGGATAGGGGATTTCCTGCCAGAGAGGACACAGGTCGTAGTAATCGATGGTAAGGCATCGACTAAAACAGAGGTGAGATCGGGCGATCCACAGGGTAGTGTTATTGGTCCTCTGCTGTTTCTTATTTACATAAACGATTTAGGGGAAAATCTAAGTAGCTCTCTTAGGTTGTTTGCAAATGACGTCGTCATTTACCGGCTAGTAAAATTATCTGAAGATCAAAACCAACTGTAGAACGATCTGAGTAAGATATCACTATGGTGTAAAAATTAGTAATTGAGTGTAAATAATGAGAAGTGTGAATTCGTCCACATGAGTACGAAAAGAAATCGGTTAAAGTTTGTTCACAAGATAAATAAATCAAAAGTGAAGGCCGTAAACTCCACAAAATACCCAGGAATTACTATTACTTCAGACTTACACGGGAAAGAACACGTAGATAATGTCGTGGGAAAGGCGAACCAAAGGCTGCGTGTTTTGGCAGAACCCTTAAAAGATGCAACAGAACTACTAAAGAGACTGCATACACTACGCTTGTCAGTCCTTTTTTGGAGTATTGCTACTCATTGTGGGGTCCTTATCAGGTGGGTTTGACGGAGGACATCGAAAGAGTCCAAAGAAGAGCAGCTCGTTTTGTGTTGTCATGACGCAGGACAGACAACATTACGGAAATGATACAGGATCTGGGATGGGAATCATTACAACAACGGCGCTTATCGCTGCGGCGTGGGCTACTTACGAAATTACAATCGCCAACATTCTCCTCCTTTTGAGAAAACATATTGTTGACTCCCACTGAGATAGGCAGAAATGATCATCAGAATAAAATACGAGAAATCAGAGCTCGAACGGAGAGATTCAGGTGTTCTTTCTTCGCGCGCGCTATTCGAGAATGGAATGGGACATAAATAGTATAACCGTGGTTCGATAAACCCTCTGCCAGGCACTTAAATGTGATTTCCAGAGTATCCCATGTATATGTAGATATGTACAAACGCCAACATTCTCCTCCTTTTGAGAAAACATATTGTTGACTCCCACTGACATAGGTAGAAATGATCATCAGAATAAAATACGAGAAATCAGAGCTCGAACGGAGAGATTCAGGTGTTCTTTCTTCGCGCGCGCTATTCGAGAATGGAATGGGACATAAATAGTATAACCGTGGTTCGATAAACCCTCTGCCAGGCACTTAAATGTGATTTCCAGAGTATCCCATGTATATGTAGATATGTACAAACGCCAACATTCTCCTCCTTTTGAGAAAACATATTGTTGACTCCCACTGACATAGGTAGAAATGATCATCAGAATAAAATACGAGAAATCAGAGCTCGAACGGAGAGATTCAGGTGTTCTTTCTTCGCGCGCACTATTCGAGAATGGAATGGGACATAAATAGTATAACCGTGGTTCGATAAACCCTTTGCCAGGCACTTAAATGTGACTTCCATAGTATCCCATGTATATGTAGATGTAGACAAGCAGAGATCGGAGAGATACGTTTGTTAGTCTCTCCATAGATATTACACGTAACACGTATTTTTTAGGCATAAGACTTTTTCGGCTAAAAGCTAGTCATGTACAGGGACAGGTGAAACTTCGGATAAGTGTCATGTATAGTAAGTAACTGAAGTGTTAGGAAATTTTTGAGCAAATTCTGGTCACGTCTAGCGTATTGAAAGTAGCCTTCGTGGGCTCCTCGATTGTGCAGGTGCTTGGTCATAACTCGCACTGCATAAAGTTGTAAGTAGACTGCTCTAGTCTACAATCGCACAACACCGATTCATCCGATAGCCCCCGTCTACGCAACTCCGGAACGATATTCAAGGATCTCCAGACGTTCCTCTTCTCCTCGTGTCATGGGGGAACGCCGGTCGCAGTGGCCGAGCGCTCTGCTGCGCGCCAGTCACGGTCTGCATGGCCGCTACGGGCGGAAGTTCGAATCCTCCCTCGGGCATGGGGGTTTGTGTTGTCATTAGCGTAAGTTATAGTCAAGTAATTAGTGTGTCTAGCTGCAGATAACCGCGAAGTTTGGTCGCATAAAACCTCACACACATCCTGGGGGAAGTTATTTATTTTATTTCGCCACATTTCTGTACTCGTGTTCTCCTACAGGAGTACATAACTAATAGTATGCCTCTGCAAGGTATAGCAAGAAGAATAGTAAACATGTTAGGAGGTGCCATTATAGACGAATCGTATTTTTAAAAAAATCACATACGTGTCGAATTTTTATTGAGTATAGTTATAAAGCTGTTGGTAAGTAACGCAAACAGACTTAAAGCAAAGGAAAATGAACACCTTGAAAGATGATTTCCAAAAAATTGCACCACCAGCTTCAACGCACTTTTGACTCCTTTTGATAACACCGGAGTAGCACTTCTGAGGTCGTCTTCGCATTGTTTCATTAGACTGCACTATTCATAATCCGAACCATCAATTTTCGCTGTAGTTTCGCTTTTGAACCATCTCCACAAGCAAAAATGCAAAGGGGCAATGTTCGGGGATCTCGGTGGCTCACATCCGAGGGTTGTAACTTAAATGGCGGCAACACTGCTGTGGAGACACTATGCAACGGAATCTACTATTGTCGCTGATAGCACACGTTGTTGACATACCTACCTTACCTCCGAGCAAATGGATTCTCCCGTCCCACGTCACCGTCGTGTGGTTCATTGGCCTGGTACAAGCCTTTCAATTGGACACCACTTCGGCGACTTGCGCGTCCTAGCCTACCCCAGTTATCCAACCGGGGAAAGGGGACCTACAGCTTAATGTTGAATCCGAACCACGTGTCGTTTATAGCGACTCCTCACATCGTTGAGAGGTGAAGGATGGGTTAAAGTGCAGACTGAAAAATTCCGAGGTGCGACCGGATTTCGAACCCGCGACCCTACGGTTTCCTGCAGTCGTGCACTTTACCCCAAGACCACCAGGCCCGACGAGAGATACACAGACACTTGTGAGCGAGCGGCCTAACGTAATGGTGTCACTACGTTTTCGAGAACGGAGTTGGATCAAGATTGAATGTGCCAGAGACCGTACAGCACGGCAGTGTCATCGGGGTCTTCAAGAGGCGTGCGGGGAATCGGCATTGCCGTGCAGAATAGTAACACGTTTGTAAAAGCCTTTAAAGAAGGTCGGCAAACGGTGGCAGACATGAATAGGGCAGTTTGTCCTAGCGTCGCTGAAGAAGTGCATATTGTTGCCGTGAAAGAACTGGCAACACTTTCTGCGCAACCTGTGATTGCTCTGTTCTGTCTCTATGCCGTTACTTATAATGTATTAATTTGTTGTAAATTTTACAGTGCACATTTGAAAATGGCTGTACAGCCGAAATCCGGATTGTGACAACATAATACAATAATGCAGGCAAATGGTGGTTAAGTCATTTAACAAATATTGCATGACTGTGTGACTGTGGTTCATGAATGCAACAAAATAATTTAAAAACAGAAAGGTTTAGGTGTTGGTCTTTCTCGTGAGTTATTATAGAACGGAAGTGTAGAGAAGTATGATAAAAGCGGTTCGATGAATCCTCAGCCATGCACTTCAGTGTGATTTTCAGAGTGTAGATGTTGAGGATGAAGGAATGGTGGATGCAGGACAGTCTCACACCCATGTTGTCCGATAGCTTTATGTGGATCGTTCTGTTGTTTCTCGAATGTGGGGACAGTCTACAGAGACTGAAACAGTATCCCAAAAACCAGGCTAGCGTCGACCACGCCATGCAGTAATTGCCGAGCGGTCTGGAGCGCCACAATAAGGATCGTGCGACCTCCCCGTCGGAGGTTAGAATCCTCCTTCGGGCATGGATGTGTGTGTTGTCCTTAATTTAGTTTAACTTAGTTAAAGTAGTTTGTAAGTCTAGGGACTGATGGCGTATGTCATGGCTGGGCAAATGCCGTTTGGCGAGCGCGAGCGCTCTCAGCGGCTCACGCGGCCTGCTCGCGGCTCCCCCCCCCCCCCCCCACTCCGCCCACCAGCAGTGCCCCCCACTCTACTCGACCAGCCGCGCACCTCACTACACCACGCGGAAAAACTCGTTCTGTTTACTTGTGGAAATCGCGTCCGGTGTTCGTGATAAAGCAGAACTAGTGGCTGAAAAATGGCTGAGGAGGACGTAAAAACTTTGAAAAGAAAGTCTTCTGAACACCCACAGTGGGAAGAAGAGTACTTTTTTGTTGGAACGCAAAGCGCACCTCAGTGTTTGTTTTGCAATTCAACACTGTCTTCATGGAAGAAGTACAATGTGAAGCGTCATTTTCAACTGCTTCACGAAAAAGATGTAGTTAGTTTGAGTAATGAAGAACGAAAAGTCAAACTTATAGAAATGAAGCAGAAAAAGGAGAAAGATAGATACTTGTAGATAATTATGTTATTAATTCAATTTACTACTGTTATTAATATGTTGTGTGCATTTTCCGTCAATTTTACCTTCTGTACGTATTTACAGGTAGAAAACCTAATCCACAACGCTGCAGCGATGAGAGTAAGCTAACATGTAGCTCTTAACATAGCTAAAACTGCGCGGCCCTTCAGCGATGCAGAAGTTGTGAAAGAATGTTTTGTTGCTGCCGCAACAATTTTGTGCCCAGCAAATCTTCCTCTTTTTGAAACCGTTCCTCTTTCACGGAGAACGGTTAGCAGGCGCATTGAAGAAATGGCAAACGACGTGGAAGCTCAGTTGAGAGAGGATCAAAATTTAGTTTTTTTTTTCTTTAGCATTGGATGAAAGCACTGATGTATGTGCACTGTGCATCAGCAAGCGGCCAGCCAGAGCGCACAGCCACAGAATAGGGAGCATACAGAAGGGAAAGCTGGGGCCGGCGCCTTTGATCTGTATGTTACCAAGCGTTGCGCTCGACGCCATATTGAAAAGCAGTAAACGCGTAACTATACCCACTTAGTACTTTGGCTGGAAATGGACTTTTTACGAACAGCAGCTAACCTCTCCGACTTTTACGAAAGAAAACGGCTTTTCATTATGCTCCCATCTATTTTGCGCCCTCTTGTTGCATCTAATTGTAATCCAACGAAAAAAATAGACCTAAATTTTAATACAACTATGAAAATGCACGGTGGAATCGATGATCGTTTTATTTGGTGCTTACCTCTAGAAAAATCTCAAATAAAGCGGAATTATGTTTGGGAAATTAGTTATAAACAAGAAAGTGACTTTACAACTGCCAGGTTTTATTTGACACGAATAAATTCGCAGAAAATATTGAGTCAGACTTAGCAATACCACGTGATTACACAGAACTAATGACGTCTGGGCAAGTTGTATTTGCTTTAGGAGTATCATTAATTTACTGATCGGAGAAGGGGATATAGATAAATCTGTCAACCAAAGAGCAGGAACAGCATAAAATAATTATTCCCCTTAATCTATTTGTTTGAGTATCCGAAGAGCATTCGTTGCCAACATTAGCACACTACGCCTCCAATGCCGTAAGTAAAATTTTACCTGCCTACTTAAGCACTATTCGTTGTCATTCATTTTATATTATTCCTTGCAACGTTAAACGTATAAAATATAAATGTACTTCAACATTTCGATGCTGTTGAACTGCTGCAGCAACAGCGAGAGTTATCGTCAAGAGAAGAAGTAAGGCTACTTTTAACAATAATGCACACATTGCTCTCATTCGAAGATGATAACATTTAACTTTCACTACACATATAGTGACGTTCTCTTACTGCTCGGCGTCTTTCGGGAAGGTGACAAAACTTGTATCCTTATTTGTATTCGAATTATTGCGGCAATTAGGTGCTGAACACCATCGGCCGCCTTTTTATTGCTGCTGATAAAAACGGAACAGCCCCAACTACTGACACACAGTTCTTTCTTTTCACTGCAATGCACTAAATACTTGTTTACTTTTATGCGATTTAGGCTGTTAAAATACACAATTAACAAACAAAGACGGCGCATTACCACGCCACAGAGTAGGGAGTGATCACACGTTCACTGCTTTTCAAGATGGCCGATTCCGCGCATGCGCACTAAATTTTGGACGACAGACTGCAGCGGAGTTTCCTTTCTGTATACTCCTTAGGCCGGTATTACACTATCAAATTATTGGACAAAGAATTGGACGAAAAAATTGGATGAAATATTGGTCATATTTTTTGACAAAGAAATTGGATGAAACGCAAAAGGGGGTATTACACTATCATCCAATATTTTGTCAAATTTGCTTCAAAATGGTGGTGTAATGCCCAGCTATTGTTTATACTACAGTTGCGTTGTGTCTGCATTTAGAAGAGAAGGAGGGAAAAAAGAAAAGCAATCGCACTTGGATGAAACCGTGGGTGTCAGAGCGAGAAAAATAAAATTTGTTACGGGACCGGGAGGATTTTCCTTTTTTATGCCGTCGGCAGAACAGCCAGGCCGTTCACTGCTAATTATTTTGTCACTCTTCATCCTTCACAGTTTGCAATAGAGTAACAAAAAGGCTGACTCAAACAGTGTATACGAATAAGATTGTTAAGTTGATAAAGCAAGTTTCATTAAATAACGTTTTAAATGGAAAATTTGAGCACTGACAAAGAGGATAATCTAAATTGTTTATGACGTTATTAAGAATGTAAGGGGGGAAACATTGCTGATGAAGTAAATAGGCTCTATTTATTTCCTTACAAAAATTGGCTGACGTATTTATATGTACATAGATTCGCTTGCAAACAGATGTCGATGTTTTGAAAGTTGTTTCATTTCCCAGAACTTAGCACACCACGTTACCAAAATCATATATTCTAAAATCTGCTGCGGCCGTATTAAGATTTAGGGGTATTACTTCTTCAATTCCGATAGTATATAATGACTTTTTTACATCACGGATTGTAACTCAACCTCACTTTTGCCGCAGGGTATTGGGCAACGCGAATTGATGTGATGGTCAGTGTGAATTGGCCTTGTCACCTGTTATACAACGACCCATCTCATTTTTTTTTTTTTTAATTTTGTTGTTGCTAGAAAACACTACACAAACATTCCACTACTAGCAATGTTTACGAATACGAACGTTATGTCCAAGTAATGTCAGATATTTAACCTCCAAATAAAACAGCTGTAGTGGCAAGGAAGCTGTATACTACTAGCGCCCCAAGCGGTCACATTTCTCACTGCAGGAAACAGAGGACGAGCGATTTCTTTGATCAAATCTAGGCCGAGGCCAAGATTGGATGAAATATTGGACGATGTTCCCATTACACTACGTCCAATTTTTCTTTGTCCAATTCTTTGACAAATAATTTGATAGTGTAATACCGGCCTTATTCTGTGGCACAGCGCTGCTACCCGCACTGCTGGCTCTCAAGGCCGCTCAGCGCTGCCCTCGCGGCTCTCGCTGCTCACGGGCAGCCACGCGAGCAGCTCTCGTGCCCACCCCTGGCGTTTGTCAAACATTTGAACATTTTTGGGGTCCCCCACGTGTCACATCAGAAGAGCGTAATTTGGCTGTGACGTCGCGTCGGTGCCGACGTAGCCCTGCTCGGCAACTGACCTCTCAGCATCCACTGGAAGAGTTGTACTGACGCAAACGGTGTCGCGAATTCTGGGCCCAGTGAATTCTGGGCCCAGTGAATTCTGGGCCCGGAAAAGGTCGGGCCACTAATCCTCCTTCCCCCCTCTCCCTCACGCCGGGTTGGATGCTGGCCGGGCCGGCCGCGGTGGCCGAGGGGACTGCGGCGCGCCAGTCACGGTCTGCACGGCCACTACGGTCGGGGGTTCGAATCCCCCCTCGGGCATGGATATTTGTGCCGTCCTTAGTGTTAGCTAGTTCATAAGTAGTTTGTAAGTTTAGGGACTGATGTTTCATACGTTGAACTTCCAAAGTCTGCATGAATCGTATATATTTGAGCAAACTGCTTGCTACAACATTTGAAGGTCCCATCCATAAATATTCTCCTTTAATCTTTAAAGCCTCTCTTCCTGCTTTTCCACTAAAGACTATCACCCTATCTCCAATGTTGTCATCGCTCAAGAGAAAACTGCTACCGGCATTCATATTTAGTAGCTCAGGCGAAAGATCGACAACTTGTGTCGTCTCTGGCTCTTTCTGTTCTCCGCGTGCTTTGGACCGATGCTTGTATAATATCGGCTTCGTTGATAGCTCTTCTGGCATTTCAGACACAAAATGATACCCTCGATTGTGGAGGTCACCTAATTCTTCAGTATATATTTTAGAAATCGAAGTCCCTTCGTCTCTTGATCTCTTCTTAGCCCGATTTACTGCCTTCTGTATTTCTATGCGAGCGTCATCCGGTGCTCCCCATTGATGCTCGTTTGAACTAAGCACCTTACAGTGTTTCGTCTCAAGCATTCCTCGGCAATACTCTGTTCTTTGCTTTGAACAGCGCCAAATCACAGTCCCATCTGCTTTGATTCTCCTTATGGTATATGAGTAGCCGTCATAATGCGCACATGGCTTACCACGGATGGTCGTTGACACTTCCATTTCGAACTCGAAGCACACTGGGAGACAAGATGCACGAACTGAATACTACGCAAGTTAGAGTCTACTGGCAGTGACTGTCTAAGCGGTCAGCCACTGCGTTGGACGAGACCACAGACAAATATATGTTACTCTGTGAAGAGACCTTCCGGACCGTGACTGACAAGGAGCGTTCCCAGGGGGACAGGGAGGCTCTGCCCTCGCGCAGGTAGTTTCCAGGAAACTGGGCCCAGAATTCGCACATTTCTGGTTGGGCCCAGAATTCGCACATTTCTGGTTGGGCCCAGAATTCAGTGAACCGACGCAAACAGTGTTCAGACGGCAGTGGGAGAGAGGCCTTCATTATCGTAGACCTGTTGTATGCGTGCCCCAGTCTTGTCTTCACAGAAGGGAACCCCTCCAAAGGGCTCGTCTATATGCCACTTGGACGGTCGAATAGTGGACACATGTTCTTCCCACATACGCTTCCCGATCTGGACTAGACTGGAAGACACATAACACGATTAATGGCCCGAGACATCTTCTTCTACGTCAGTGTTTTTCAAACTGTGGGTCGCAACCCCCAGAGTGGTTGCCAAGTCCTATTTTTAAACATCCGTTTATAGAAGACTTACAGTTTAACGTTATTCGAAACAACGGTTCTAGGACTGAGCGGGGATCGAACCCGCGATCTTTGGGTTCAGATTATCTAATATATAGACGTGAATCTTTGTTTGTAATGACTGATAGCTTTTTATGTCCTCCGTACCGTCTATCCTATTGCGATGAAACTTTGTCAACATATTGCTTATTCCTTTCCGAATGTTATAGGCATATGTATAACGATTAATAGTTCAGGAGATATGATGTCACGAACACTGAAATGCATGAACTGCCGCGTTATGAATGACTTTTAAATTTATTACTTCTTTGCTGCTAAATGTATTCTGAACACACGTATTTTGCAAACAGTTTCCATTGATTCCAATGAATGTGCCTAAATTGTATACCCACTGGGACATATCTTAATTAGTATAATTCGCTTCCCTGAAAAGCGAAACACTCGTTAATCGCGTAAAATTAGGATTTTTACTTTCAGAAAACCACACAAAAAATTTGTTGAACAGTTTAAAACAAAGTTGAAGGAAAAGGAAGATTACATTTGTTTCCTAGGAGATAACATAGTTTTCTTACTGTTCGTAAGGTGGGAGATGGCCATGATACTTTTGTTTTGCAAGCAGGTCGCCAGAATATTTTTACTTCGCAGGGAGTGGGATATTCGAAAAAGGTTGAGAAACACTGATTTAGGAGATTGACGGCATGAACACTGAGAAGCGTGACAAACTGCGGCATCATGTTTTTTCGTATTTTGTGCGCTGCCATACCGTTCATTCGATTGCCATGAACCTTTGCACAGTTGATGCTCAAAGCAAGGCGAAAGTGTCTACGTAAAATATTGTATGGTGCATGACACTTTACGTACGAACTTCGACAAATCTAGAATTTTATTCGGAACTTGCAGAAATTTTTGCATACTTAACCTTCAAAACTAGAACATCACTGTGTACTTAAGATCTGATACGCTGCAAGGCGGGGCATAGCTCGCAATAGACTGTACTTCACTGATCACCATTAAAGTTAACAGAGCTGTAACTTTGACAGATAAGAGGAGGGTTTTGACAGACGAGGAGGCGATGTAGAGCAGAGGCGTAGCTATGTCTCCAAGGGCCCCGGGGCAGAAATGACATTGGGGCCCTCTTTAAACTAAAACTATGCAAAACTACATCATCAGTTCCTTACCGCTTACTGGAAGACATAATAATTTACTTAATAAGGCAAACCTAAATACTATTGTGTCTCACATAGCAAATAATATTTAATTGTACTATCAAATATAATTATAACTTTGAAAGTTGGTTTGTTTGTTATGCTTTCAGGCTAAAGTTACTGGACGGATTTGAATGAAATTTTGCAGAGGGGTAGATTTGGATCTGGGTACGACAAAGGTAAACGACCTCTTGGGATAATTTCCGAAGTTGCTCCATACTAGGTGAATGAAGTGGCAGGCATAAGCTAGTAAAAAATAAACAATGCAGAAGTATTAATTAACCATGAATACATGGCCCCCGGCCGCGAAGCAAACCGGGAACAGTCAAGTCGGCGGTGACAGCAGGCAGACTGTTGTCAGTGCCGACATCTCACTGGCGCTAAACTCCTCGCTGTTAGGTCACTGCTCCGTACCAATCAGCCTAATTTCGTTGATAGCCCAATCAAAGAAGGAAAACAGGGGAATTATTCGTGTAGCCGCGGTGGAGTAGCTGAGCGGTCTAAAGCGCCTCGCTGCGGAGCGCGCGGTTGCTCGCCGTGGATGTTCGAGTACTCCCTGGGGCATGGGTGTGTGTGTTGTCCTTAGGTTAGTTTACCTAGGTTTAAGTAGTTTGTAAGCTACGGACTGATGACCACGCAGTTTGGTCCGATAGATTTACAGACATTTTTTATTCCTGTAGAATGGTTTCAGAAAAGAAAGTTGCCGGATTTTGTTTGATGGAATACTTTGGTTTGAGCCGTGCCCCTACCAGGCTTCATGAAGTATATATTAATGTCTGGCCAGGAAAAAGTAATAAGTAAAATAACTAAGTTGACATCTTCGCTTATTATAGTGGCCGGCCGCGGTGGCCGAGGTGACTGCGGCGCTCCAGTCACGGTCAGCACCGTCACTACGGTCGGGGGTTCGAATCCCCCCTCGGGCATGGATATTTGTGCCGTCCTAGTTCGTAAGTAGTTCATAAGTAGTTAAGTCCCATAAGCTTTACAAACATTTGAACATTTTTTTTTTTTTTTTTTTTTTTTTTTTTTTTTTTTTTTTTAGCTTATTATAGTGGCAGTGGGGTACAGGGTAGTGACTCGAATGCACAATTTACTATTGTGACAAAGTAACCATATTTTCTCTTCTTCTAGCACGAATTTCAGAGTACAATTGGTTACAGATCTTCATTGGGGTTTATGATTATGGAGCACACCCTTGGGGAATTCACTACACAGACAGTTCAGTTACCATAATAATACCGTTCTGTAATAATACATTGTAGAGACTTCATATTCAAATATGGTCACACTGTCTACTGTCAAACACTGTGCTAGTAATTCAGCACCATTCACTGTTATTTCGCAAAGAGTGGCAGGCACGGCAACTCCGACTTAACCGATATAACACTCTAACGATGGCAGGTCCACGTCTTAGCGGACAAGCAAAAGACCTTGTTATGTTTATATTCTGGAGTGCCAATAATTTTTGGATTTCACTTCGTGCGTTTGAGGTTTGTTGGTCAGGGTTCAAAAAGTTCAAAGTCGGAAAACCTTCATTCAACTAAATTATTATATACAGTAGAACTTCAGTTACCAGAAGTAATTGGGGGGAAATAAAAGTGTCCAAGGATCTACTGTAACTTTCTTCGATCGTCGCTCACGAAGGCCGAGGGGCCCCTTGATCTCGGGGGCCCCGGGGCACTGCCCCGCCTAGCCCTATGATAGCTACGCCACTGATGTAGAGAGAAAGGGGAGATGGGCAGAGAGAGGAGTTGGAGGAGATGAAGGATAGGGGAGAGGAGGAGCTGAACAGGGAGAGAAGAAGAAGAGAGAAATTGCACAGAAAAATGGGAAGGAGAGGTAGATGAACTTAAGGGGACCTGGACGTGAAAATGACTGAAAAAAAAAAAAAAAAAAAAAAAAAAATTAAATAAGAATTGCCTCCATCTGAATACAAATTTCTCGCGTTTCTAAAAATATATGTTTTATTAACTTTTAAATAGTTATTATAGTCTTAAACGCTGGCCACGCTAATGCTTCAGGCAAGGAATATCACCCCTGCCACAGTCATGGAATAAAGCCGCTATACAGGGACCTTGCAGGTAAAAATTTCTTATGAAATGTCTTCATGGTCTTACACAAAATCCTAATGAGAGTTTCAACAACTGCGTGTGACAAAGAGTACCGAAAACAGTGTTTGTTGGATGGACAGTACCAGGGCCGGCGCAAGCCCAAGTGACGCCCCGTGAGAGCTGCTAAATTGCCGCCCCTCTCCCCCCCCCCCCCCGGCCGATTTTTTTCCTTCTTTTTTTTTTCTACAAAACGTTTCTGAAATTTTATTTCAACAAACCTACGAATCTGTAGGAAAAGTCATCAATCAATCGCAATTTTTGTTTTTACTTTTCAGATCTACCTAGGTTTCGGCCACTGAGTGGCCAGTCTCGAAGCTTTTAATATGTGCTTACATCTAAACTGTCATGTTGACAGGTACGTTCAGCACGATGGTATAGATGTAAACATAACTCAAAGCATTGAGAATAGCCACTCTGTGCCAGAAATGTATGAAGATATGAAAAATAAAAACAATTGAAACGGCCAAAGAGTGGGGCGGAAGACATTGGAGAGAGGAAGAATAAGGAAATGGAGTAACAAAATACAATAAATACATACTCGGGAATCGACGGGTACTAATGCTAGTCGAAATATATTAACTCACTGCACTGCGGTTATTCATTTCAAAGAATTGATACTCGCCATCTGTCGTAATTTGCTTGTGTCAGTTCTGTCGTGTCTGATTATGGAATAAGGGGTAACAAATTAGTCATCGCCGTATCACGTCACTTTTCTGCGCTTTATTTTCATTCTAGCTATTGGGGTGACGCGTGCTTATTTGCCGAGTTGCCAATTTAAGTAACGGATCATAAGAAAAATTAATTTTCCTATTCTGAAATCTTGAAGGAGAAAAATACTAACTTACGAGTAACGTGCATGCGCAACATTAATTGTAAGTTACATGATAAGCACTTACCTATTACTTCCCAAGTTGCAAGAAATCCGGACGCACCAATTCTGTTCTTGTAAAACGCAATGAAAGTGCTTCTGACCAGTCTTCACTCTCTCGGCCAACTATCGAAACGATTTCTGTAGTTTTCGTTGTAGAGAACGCAACAATACCTATTGTTGGACGGGCGAAGTGGCGACGCGGCAGTGCCAGGAACTACTGTAGGTCACGTGACGAGGTACAGCGAGGCTACGGTTAAAGTAGCGCCCAAGAAGAAGACGCAAGAAGCTCACAATAAGTATGTGACCGATGATATGGATAAATGTATTATCACACAGTAATTTTTAAAGCATTACGAACGATAGAAAGAAATACGAACTTTACCAAAACTACACGACCTTTGCCAAACAGAAATGAGCTTCAAAGCTAGCAAGGAAACCCTTAGAAGCAATGTTCTGTCTTTGGATTTTCGTTTTACAAGGTGTCAAAATTAACGTTTTATTTCGATTGGACGAGAAGGCATTGTTGCTAAAAGACCATACTTTCTCAGGTATTCATTAGAATCAAAGCGACCAGTAGTTTACTTACACGAAACATGGATTCACACGCATTATGCAGTAAATAAATGTTGTCAAAATGATAGTGTGTGAGTAGTATTGTCACACAAAAGGGCTGGTCAGAGTTTAATTGCGTTCATGAAGGCAGAGACAAGTGTTTCAGGGTTCAAAAAGCAAAACATCTGACTACCACTCAGAAACGGATAGCAAACATTTTCAACAATACGTCGAAACCCAACTTATTCCAGGCTTACTATCAATGTCTTTATTCCTTGTAATTACTCGCAGCGTATTTACCCATTCGGAATACTTCTAGCCATTGTAGGTATTTAACATGTTTGCCTGTAGTAATGTTCAAGAATTTTTTTTTCCATAACGCGGGAAGAATAAAACACTCAACTGCCATTGAAGGGATTAGCAAAATTGCTTCAGGCTTAACATGTAAGCGCAGTATCGAACATTGCATTCGAATTTCCCAATTAGATTTCGTCTCCTGCAAAATTAGTTGTGAGTAAACCAGTGGCGTAGCTACTACACCAAGGGCCCCGGGGCAAAATGACGTTAGGGGCCCTCTCTGAACTAAAACTATACCACAGGCGCCGTCTTTTAAAAATCTTGGGGTATGCTCAGTGGCGTTTCCAATAGGGGGGGGAGGTGGTTGCCGGCCTGCAGAAAAAAAAATCTTTATTACATTTCTCCAATTACAGGTACAAAGGTAAAGTAATAATTTTGTTTTATTTTCGTAGTATTTCTTCTTTTTTGCTTCATCTGGTGTTAATTTAGGACTATTTTAATCTCTGAAAGGAGAAAAGTAATTTTTTAACATACAGTAAAATTAACAGCCATTAATTTCAATTTCACGTTTCAGAACTAATGGGCGGCTTTTGCGACCATTTGAACCTGTTTTCCCGTTGTAGTTAATACTGAAATCATTTTCAGAGTTTTCGTCTTCTTAGACATGCATATCGGATAATGATGTGCCTGTGTAGTAAATACTGTGTTCATTATCGCAAAACCTAACATCGGATGGTCTTCCTGCTTTCTTTCTTCTGCAGATTTATTTTTTATACAGTATTACGAAAACAGTCCATAACCACTTCTGCTGTCATACCATGTCTGTCGATACCAATAGGTTTATAACATATTGCTACATCACACACCAATTCAGTAAACAGCATTAAAAATGTCACGACTTAACACTAATACGATTCCTTGAAGACAATTGACTTCTAAAAGAATACATAAACATTAAATTAGTAGTATACACATTTTCATCGTATCGTACCAAACCCACCTCATTTCTAGTTATTTAATACAACAATTAAAGGTTACCGCCTTCAGTTTACGAAATTGAACTTACAAGCACCATTCCATTAACATTCGGACTATTTAGAAAATGATCACTTCACTCATATGTCAACATGAATTTTAATGCCTATGAATTCAGTTACCTGTTTGTTTTAGATAATCTTTTTACAGCGGTGTATTACGAAAGCCAGCCGCCCATCAATAGAATGAGAGAGTCGAATTTAATTACAATTAAGAAATATAAAGTAAATAAAAATATAATACCAAATTTCCAGTGGGGTATACCGAGCATACCCAATCAAATTTTGGGCTATGCTTGAGCGACCTAGCATACCCGTAATCGGCGCCTATGAACTATACAGATGCATTACTACTTCATCAGGTTCTTACCTCTTACTGGAAGACATAATAAGGCAAATCTAAACACTCTTAAGTAAATTACTGTGTGTCAAGCAACTGATAATATTTAATCGTACTCTCTAATATAATTATAACTGTGAAAGTTAATTATGTTTTCAAGCAGAAACTACTGGGTGGATTTGGATGAAATTTTGGAGAGGGATAGAATTGGACCTGGGTAGGACATACAGATAAAACTACCATGAAATAGTTTTCGAAGTTGTTCCATACTAGATGAATGACGTCGCATACAGAAGCTAGTAAAAATCAACAATGAAGTTTTATTCAACCACGAAAATATGGCCCCCTGCCGCGAATCAAACCATGAACAGTATTGTCACACACTGCTAGAAATTCAGCAGGTGGCAGGGTGCACGTCTTAGCGGAAAAGCAATACCTTTCTATGTTTATATTCTGAGATGGGAATAATTTATGGAATTCACTTCATGCGTTTGAAGTTTGTTGGCAGTGTTCAAAAAGTTAAAAGTCGAAAATCCTTCATTCAGCTAAAATATTATATTCAGTAGAAAGTCGATTATCCGAAGTGTAATTGGGGGACATGGATGTTCGGAAAACCCATTATTCGTATAATCGAACTGTAGACTTCTACTTGCCAATAAGAAGTTCTGTACAGTAAATGTATTTATACAGTATTTGGAGTCGTGCGATCCCTCACATTGCACGCCGCAACACTTGGAAGGCGCAGCTGTTGCTGTGGACAGCTTTGATGCTGCCGCTACTTCTGCCGACTGGAGTGTGTCGATTGTTGTACTCAGCGACTGTCGGCTTGGGCCTGTCAGCAGGCCCCACTAGAAGCAATGTTCCGTCACCCTCTGGCCCTGGATGCTTAGTTTTACGGGAGGGGGAATTGATGGACGGTAGGGTGAGCAGGTAAATAAATAAATAAAAATAAAAACGTCGCTCTACAGTAACTTTTTCCGAACTTTCCTCACGGAGGCCGAGGGGCCCCTTGATGTCGGGGGCCCCGAGGCACTGCCCCGCCTAGCCCTATGATAGCTACGCCACTGGAGTAAACGCACGACGCTTAACAAGCTGGCAGCGCTCCACTCATAGAATACAGGTGTGTGCGCCAGACTGCTTCCCTTCCGGCGTAAACACGACGGCGCTGCCACAGTGGCGAGGAAGAAATTAGCCCTCCTCCCTCCCCTTGTTCAACAGGAGCGGCCGGCATGGAGTTGAGACGCCATGCTACATACAGTTCCCGAAGCCGCTCCCTCCGATGTTTGGTATCGAATCCCCTCTTGGGAATGAATGTTGAGTTTGTACTACAGAAAAAGGGGCCGGCAGAATTGCCGCCCCCCGGAAAGTGCCGCCCCGTGCGGCCGCACTTTTCTCACGTGCCTTGCGCCGGCCCTGGACAGTACTCAGAATGGGTGTGATGGATGCTGTTATTTGTTTCAGTGATGGTGTAATTAGAACGACAAAAGTAATGGGCAAATTAGGCATCCGACCATGAAATAAAATGATAGCCGCTATGACTGCCATAGTTCGTCAGCGACTACTTGAAGCTGACAGGGCTGCGGTAGCCACCACTAAAGAGACCAGAGTCAGGGGAAGACTCCTGAAGAAGTCTGCAGAGGATAAAGAAGCAGCTGGCCAGCAAGATTATGCCACGGCAATGTTCTGAAAGAGGCATACGGTCAGTCGAATACACTGTGATCATTCTATTCTCAATTTCTCGAAACTACATTTTTCAGAACATTAAGTACATATCTCTATACTTATAACAAGCATTTGTTGTCTGTCTTTTTCAGACAACCAAATAACGTGAAATTTGGTATACGTATAGAAAATTACATGGGAAGGTTCTTAAACAGGTTTCGTTCCGTTTCTTGGAAAACCAACCGGAAAATTGGAGAAAAAGTTAAAGTGCGTTTTCAATGTGTCTGTGTAAATCTATATCTTCGTACTGATCTTGATGAAATTTTGCACCTTCAAAACAAGAGGAAGAGCAGCGTAGTTACCGATTTCGCCAAAATCCACAGCCGGCCGCGGTGGCCGAGGGGACTGAGGCGCTCCAGTCACGGTCTGCACGGCCACTACGGTCGGGGGTTCGAATCCCCCCTCGGGCATGGATATTTGTGCCGTCCTAGTTCGTAAGTAGTTCATAAGTAGTTTGTAAGTTTAGGGACTGATGACCCCGCAGTTAAGTCCCTTAAGCTTAACAAACATTTGAACATTTTTGAACAAAATCCACAGTTTTGCTCCGATCTTGATGAAATTTTGTACACTTGACCTTGAAACCAAGATGAAGGTTACAGTCTGCATAAAATTTCGTTCGGTGCATGGGGGAGAGTACTTTACTTACAGACTTCGATTGCAATCTCTATACATATTCGACGCATTTGTTGGAAAACCTTATTTTAAACCCGGGCAAAGCCGGGTACTTCAAGCTAGTATCTTCATAATAGTTTTAGCTATGTTCACCAAATTTGTCCCAATTAAAGAATGCATTGCAGAAATGATCTGTTTGTCATTCTGTATATAATTTTAACGGTAATTATTAGAGAAAATAGTAATGAAGTGTAATAAGGGTTTTTATATTTCCTCAGATATATTCCAAACTTCAAAACAGGAGACATAATGTGTTCCCACGAATGTTGACAGCCGCCTGTCACAGTCTAAATGTTTGCAGAGCTTATGGGACTTAACTACGGGGTCGTCAGTCCATTGAACTCCATTTGAACTAACTTGTACTAAAGACGTCACAAACATCCATGCCCAAGGGGGGGATTCGAAGCCCCGACCACAGCGGCCGTGCAGACCGTGACTGGCACGCCGCAGACCGCTCGGCCACTGCGGCCGGCTACAGTCTAAATGTTATTACACTGTGGATGAACCATAAAATGGTTCCAGAATGCGAACGTGTATTATAAAAATATCTATTAGGTAAAGTATTCTAATTCTTAAACTATAACAGATATTTCAATAAATTTCCTTTTTCAGCTCGAGTTAACGACATTCAGTGTTGTTACAAAATCGCAACTTCCTCCGCATTGTAGATCAAGAAGGAAGGAAGCTTAGAGTTTAACGTCCCGTCGACAGCATTGTCATCAGGGACGGAGCTTACGCTCGGAGTACTTGGATTAGTATGTGGAAGGATATCGGCCGTGCCGTTTCAAAGGAACCACCCCGGCATTTGCCTGGAGTGATTTAGGGAAATTATGGAAAACCTAAATCTGGATGGCCGGAGGTGGATTTGAACCACCATCCTTCCTAATGCGAGTCCAGTATGTTACCACTGCGGTAGATCAAGAGTAATGTTCACCGAAAGCAAGGTACGGAAATGCAGCCCTTTCTCACCCAGGTCCCCTTAAAACGGGAATTAATAAGTACTCGGGCTACGCCACGTTCTCAGGTAGTATTTGACAAATGCTGTTCTCTCAAAGGCAGCTGCTGTGATACTACCAAACCGGCGAGACTGTGAATTACGGTAAAGCATAAAAGAACAAGAAGTCGGGTAATTGAAGGCAGTCGGTATCAAAATGATAGAGCCTGGCCGGGGTCTTCCGCTAGCGCTGGCGCTCGCTTTGCATGCCTGCCAGGAGTAGCAGACTAGCAGCTGCGTGGCCGCGGTGCGTTTTTGCGGAGTGAGTCGCGTTGCGTGCGCGCCGGCGGCCGCTGACCCTGCGGATCCTCAAGCCAGGGCAGATTGGCAGGGTCCCCCCCCTTCCCGCGCGGCCGCTCAAGGTCCCGGCAGCGCGGTCGACGACCGACCACCAAGGCACGTGGCACGTGGCCGACGACTCCGCGCTCTCCTCTCCTCACCACCGGACACTGCCCACCAGGGATACGCAAATGTGCGATTTCTGTCACTGCTACTTTTAGGTATCTGCGATTCTTAGTTGCGATTTGTCACTGTTTACAATCGCAGTTTACAACATGTATCCCTCCGCACTCAAACTGCGATTTCCGTGACTCTGAATGATACTTCCGTGATTTCTACTACCGACTTCGCGCTCTCCTCTCCACCGGACACTGCCAACTAGCGATACGCTAAACTGCGATTTTCCGATATCAGTTGCTTCTGTCACTGCTACTTTTGGATATCTGCGATTCTTAGTTCGATTCGTCACTGTTTACAATCGCACTTTACAAATCCTCAACATCTGCGATTCTTAGTAGCGATTTGTCACTGTTTACAATCGCAGTTTACAAATCGTCAACATGAATCCCTCCGCACTCAAACTGCAATTTTCGTGACTCTCAATGCTACTTCCGTGATTTCTACTACCGACTCCGAGCTCTCGTCTCCACCGGACACTGCCAACTATGAATACGCTAAACTGCGATTTTCCGATATCAGTGACATCTGTCACAGCTGCTTTTAGATATCTGCGATTCCTAGTTATGATTTGTCACTGTTTACAATCGCAGTTTACAAATCCTCAGCATCTATCCCTTCGCAGTCAAACTGCGATTTCCGTGTCTGAATGCTACTTCCGTGATTTCTCCTACCGACTCCGCGCTCTCCTCTCCACCGGACACTGCCGACTAGAGATACGGTGAACTACGATTTTTCGATGCCAGTGACTTCTGTCACTGCTACTATTATGTATCTGCTATTCTTAGTTGCGATTTGTCACAGTTTACAATCGCAGTTTACAAATCCTCAACATGTATCCCTCCGCACTCAAACTGCGTTTTCCGTGACTCTGAATGCTACTTCCGTGATTATTACCACCGACTTCGCTCTCTCGACTCCACCGGACACTGCCCACTATGGATACGCTAAACTGCCATTTTCCGATATCAGTCACTTCTGTCACTGCTACTTTTAGGTATCTGCGATTCTTAGTTGCGATTTCTCGCTGTTTACAATCGGAGTTTAGAAATCCTTAACATGTATCACTCCGCACACAAACTGCGATTTCCTTGACTCTCAATGCTACTTCCGTGATTTCTACTACCGACTCCGCGGTCTCGACTCCACCGGACACTGCCAACTACGGATAGGCTAAACTGCGATTTTCCGATATCAGTGACTTCTGTCATCTGTCACTGCTACTTTTAGGTATCCGCGATTCTTAGTTGAGATCTGTCACTGTTTACAATCACAGTTTACAAATCCTCAACTTGTATCCCTCCGGACTCAAACTGCGATTTCCGTGACTGAATGCTACTTCCATGATTTCTACTACCGACTTCGCGCTATCCACCGGACACTGCCAACTAGCGATACGCTAAACTGTTATTTTCTGATTTCTACTACAGACTCCGGGCTCTCGACTCCACTGGACACTGCTAACTACGAATAGGCTTAACTGTGATTTTCCCATATCTGTGAGTTCTGTCACTGCTACTTTTAGGTATCTGCGATTCTTATTTGTGATTTGTCACTGTTTACAATCGCAATTCACAACATGTATCGCTTCGCACTCAAACTGCGATTTCCGTGACTCTGAATGCTACTTCCGTGATTTCTACTACCGACTCCGCGTTCTCGTATCCACTGGACACTGCCCACCAGGGATACGATAAACTGCGATTTTCCGATATCAGTGACTTCTGTCACTGCTACTTTTAGGTATCTACGATTCTTAGTTGCGAGTTGTCACTCTTTACAATCGCAGTTTACACCCCAAGATGTATCCCTCTGCACTCAAACTGCGATTTCCGTGACTCTGAATGCTGCTTCCGTGATTTCTACTACCGACTCCGCGCTCTCGACTCCAGCGGACACTGCCGACTAGGGATACGCTAAACTGCGATTTTTCCGATATCACGGACTTCCGGCACTGCTACTTTTAGCTATCCGCGATTCTTAGTTGTCATTTGTCACTGTTTGCAATCGCAGATTACAAATCCCCAACATGTATCCCTCCGCACTCAAACTGCGATTTCCGTGAATCTGAATGCTACTTCCATGATTTCTACTTCGCTAAACTGCCATTTTCCGATATCTGTGACTTCTGTCACTGCTACTTTTTGGTATCTGCGATTCTTAGTTGCGATTTGTCACTGCGTACAATCGCAGTTTACGAATCCTCAACATGTATCCCTCCGCACTCAAACTGCGATTTCCGTGACTCTGAATGTTACTTCCGTTATTTCTACTACCGATACTAACGACTCCGCACTCTCCTCTCTACCAAACACTTCCAACTAGCGATACGCTAAACTGCCATTTTCCGATACCAGTGACTTCTGTCTCTGCTACTCTTACGTATCTGCGATTCTTATTTGTGATTTGTCACTGTTTACAATCGCAGTTCACAACATGTATCCCTTCGCACTCAAACTGCGATTTCCGTGACTCTGAATGCTACTTCCGTGATTTCTACTACCGACTCCGCGTTCTCGTATCCACTGGACACTGCCCACCAGGGATACGATGAACTGTCATTTTCCGATATCAGTGACTTCTGTCACTGCTACTTTTAGGTATCTGCGATTCTTATTTGTGATTTGTCACTGTTCACAATCGCAGTTCACAACATGTATCCCTTCGTACTCAAACTGCGATTTCCGTGACTGTGAATGCTACTTCCGTGATTTCTACTACCGACTCCGCGTTCTCGTATCCACTGGACACTGCCCACCAGGGATACGATAAACTGCGATTTTCCGATATCAGTGACTTCTGTCACTACTACTTTTAGGTATCTGCGATTCCTAGTTGCGATTAGTCACTGTTTATAATCGCAGTTTACAAATCCTCAAATCCTCAACATGTATTACTCCGCACTTAAATTGCGATTTCCGTGACTGTGAATGCTACTTCCGTGATTTCTACTACCGACTCCGCGCTCTCCTCTCCACCGGACACTGCTAACTACGGGTAGGCTAAACTGCGATTTTCCGATGTCAGTGTCTTCTGTCACTGCTACTTTTAGGTATCTGCGATTCCTAGTTGCAATTTGTCACTGTTTACAATCGCAGTTTACAAATCCTCAACTTGTATCCCTCCTGACTCAAACTGCAATTTCAGTGACTCTGAATGCTACTTCCGTGATTTCTACTACTTCTGCTACTGCTGTTGCGGCTTCAGCTACTGCTATTGCTGCTCCCGCGATTTCTGCTACTGTCGTGATTTCTGCTACTTCCGTCACTTACGCGATTTGTGTAGCAAATTGCTACATATAACATCCATAACAGATTCCTCGTGCTATACGTAAATATATACCAATAAAGAATTTTGTTTTCCATTTGCATGCAATGTTCGGATTCCGTGAAAGCACTTGGAACTGAGGCGTTTATCCTCACATGCAGTACATATTTTTCGTAGCACGTAGTTAAAACAAAGTAACGAAAGCACGTCTATTCACTGCACACTGAAGTAGGCAGGACATCGAAACATAAACATTTATATTCCATATACTCCACCGTTGCTACTGTCAATGTCGATACCAACTATTTACCGAATTAAAAATGTCTCAGGGAACAATAAAAAATGTGCTGTACTATGTGAAATCTCCAACAATCAGTCTGCACAGGTAGATGATATTTGTCAACCTATTTCGTCAAAATCTGCCACCCTGGGCGATGTCAATGTTCGCCCCGTCCCTCCTCCCCATCCCCAAAGCCAGTTCTGCTTCCAGCCGGACACAAATTTCATTACTAAGGCAGTGTCCCTTGCCCATTAGTTCCGTTTACCCTCGTTTACACAACACATATATCGTATATATACAAGGGGAGAGGGACAGCCAAAATGTTTCTAGTGCGAGATATCGTAATGTCTCGAACAAACACTACCACCGACTTTTATGAAGACACTTTGTGGGTATGCAGTAAAATTCCACGGATCCATCTGCGAACGTTTTGCCACTAGGATGCGTTATACACCAAGGTGTAAGCAAAATGGAGAATGTCGAGTGGATCAAGAACCGTGCTGTGATTTAATATCGTCATCAGACGAGAAGTTGTTGTTGTTCTGGTCTTCAGTCCTGAGACTGGTACCTCCTCATAAGAACGGCAACCCTCATCCATTTGAATCTGCTTACTAGATGCGTCTTTTGCTCTTCCTCCAATGCTAAATTCACGATTCCTTGATGTCTAAGAATGTGTCCTACCAATCGATCCCTTCTTTTAGTCAAGGTATGCCAGAAATTCCTTTTCTTACCAATTCTGTTCAGTACCTCCTCATTAGTTACGCGATCCACCCACCTAATCTTCAGCATTCTTCTGTAGCACCACATTTCAAAAGCCTCTATCCTCTTCCTGTTCGCACTGTTTATCGTCCATGTTTCACTCCCATACAAGGGAACACTCCACACCAATGCCTTCATAAAGTACTCCCTTAGGCTTAAATCAATATTCGATGTTAACAAATTTCTCTTTTTCAAGAACGCTTTTCTACCCATTGCAATTCTGCATTTTACATCCTCCATACTGAGACCATCATTTGTTATTTTACTGCCCAAGAAACAAAACTCATCTACCTCCTTTATTGTTTCGTTACCTAATCTAATACGTTCAGCATCACCTGATTTTCTTAGACTGCACTCCATTACCCTAGTTTTGATCTTGTTAATTTTCATCTTATATGTACCTTTCAGGACACTGTGAATTCCGTTCAACTGCTTTTCCAGGTCCTTTGCTGTTTCTGACAGAATTACAATGTCATCGGCAAAACGCAATGTTTTTATTTCTTAACCCTGACCTTTAATTCCTTCTCCAAATTTCTCCTTGCTTTACTTTATAGCTTGCTCAATGTACAAATTGAATAACACTGGGAAAGGCTACAACCCTGTCTTACTCCGTTCCAACCACTGCATCCCTTTCATGCGCTTCAACTCTGACAACCGCTGTCTAGTTTTTGTACAAGATGTAAATAACCTTCCCTTCCCTATATTTTACTCCTGCTTACTTCAGAACTTGAAAGAGTTTATTCCAATCAACTTGTAAAAAGCCTTCTCCAAATCTACAAAAGCTAGAAATGTAGGTTTGCCTTTCCTTAATCTATCTTCTAGGATAAGCCGTAAAGTGAGACGAGAAGATACGCAAGGAAATTGCGGAGGAATTCACTTAAGGACAATGCTCCTTCTTACAAAACTGTAAAAAACTGAGTGTCCGACATGAAACGAGTGTGGCAGATGTGCCTAGGAGCGGAAGACCTGTCACCGTTACTACTGATGAAAAAGCGACAAAGTCACGATACGATTATGCACGATCGTCCAACAACTTTGGAGTCCATTCAAATCACTATTGGAATCTCCCAGGGGCGTGGTCATGACATTATTTTTGGAATGCGGAAGGTTTCATTTCCATGAGTTCCAAGAGACTTTAATACAGATCACAGACGTGAGCAAGTGCAGTGTTGCGAAGAAATCATCCACCAGTCTGAAGCGGATGAAGACGGCTTTCTTGCAACGTATGTGACAATGGACGAAATATGGGTTCACCACATTGATCCTGAGACAAAACATCTGCCACAGCAATGGAAACATGCTTCATCCTCTACCCCAAAAAATCCGGGTGAAAAATCAACCGGCAAGGTGATGGTATCGCTCTTCTGGAATGTAGGAGTAATTTTGGTGGATTCGTTTCAAAAGAGCTATCAGTGCAATATATTACTGCCTCCTCCTGCTCACTTTGGGAGAAGAGATATAACGAAGAAGAGAAGCGGAAAATTGGTGATCGGAGTTCATGACGACAATGTATCAGGGCACAATGCCCTCACCACACAACAAACTCGGCGTGACTGCGGGTTCGATTTGTTACGTCATCCGCCATATTCTCCAGATTGGGCTCCATTAGCAGCTTTTCTTTTCTCACTCATAAAAAAGACCTAAATGGATGGCATTTGACAGTGATGAAGCAGTGAACACCTGATTGAATTATTATTATTTATTTTTTATTATTTGTTATTTCTGGCAGGCTGGCAGCGACATTCTACGTAGCTCTTCAGCCAAACAGTGATAGTTTAGCTGATTTAAAAGACACAATTCCAGTTCTAAAAGTGGCCATCGTGACTAAATAACACATGTAGCAATACACAGTCACTAGTACATGGAAACGACGAGAGTGACATGGATTAAAAAGCACTGGCAACAGTTCTTCTTCCGGAGAAGGCGGTGGCAACACACTCACTTTCAAATAGCGCACTGACACGCAAAACACTAATTACTGTATAGAGACCCCGCAGGGGATATGGTGGGTAGGGGAGGTGGAGGGGTGAAGGAAGGGTGTGAGGGGATAGACCACAACAGGAGGAGGGGGGGAGGAGATCAAGCGTGGGGAGAGATAAGGAGGGGTGTGGGAGGACGCGCTGCGTTTATGGGGAAGGGAGGGAATGAGAGCTGGTGGAAGAGGGCGTCATCTGGAAGGGGGAGGTGGCGGAAGTTAGCTTAGGATGTGGATCATGTGGAGGTGAAGCGAGGGAGGCATACAATGGTGTAGGCGTGGCAGAGGCCCAGGATCAGTGAGGATCAATGTTGTTGGAGATGTAAAGGATAGGTATGTGCACCAGAAACGGCAATAGATGGGGGAAGGGAATAATATCGTAAGAGTTGGATATGGTAAGCGAGGCAGAGGATAACTTGTAATAGGTTAGGAAGGTGGACTCCAATGCCATTTTTGAATGACTGGATGCATGGGGCACAAGGCGCTTTTCTGCGGAGCGCGCGGTTGCTCGCCATCGGAGGTTGGAGTACTCCCTCGGGAATGGGTGTGTGTGTACTCCTTAGTGTAAGTTAGTTTAAGTAGTTAGTAATCCTATAGACTGATAACCGCAGCAGTTAAGTCTTTCAGATTTACAAACATTTCATTTGATTTTCGATGGGGCAGATGGGGATGGGGATTTGGGTAGAGATGGGAGCATGGCTGGTCTTACATTGTTTAGGTAGGGCGGAGGCCGCCATAGGTGTTACATATGGGGGAGGCGAGATGGGGCACTGTTTGAGTACTTTAGAGGACTCACAGAAGAGACAAAGTAAGGAGACTGGGCAGTTTTCGATAAGGTTATCGTTGTACGTTAAGTTTCCTACACAACAATAGAATTGGGGAAGGCAGCGGGAGGGACCCACGTCGTAGCGTAAGTGATCGCTGGAGCATTAGCTAAAACCTGCATCAGGTTGATGCAGGTTGGTAGAGGCAGAGGCGTTTTGGATACGCTTTGCAGAAAGAATGGAGAGATCGAAGTGGGAAGTTGAGTTGGTCCAACATTTCTTATCTCCAGACTAAATATGGTGATCTTGGTGGTGAGTATGAGTGTGTAGCTAGGAGGCTGGGGCTCACGGTGAGAGCAGGTGGTGTAGTAGGGTGGCGTTGAGATGGGGAGGTGCTGGAGCAGACCATTGTGGAAGGTGAGATTGTGGATTTGATGAGGATGGCGTCCTTTGGGGATGAGCTGGGAGATGGAGGCAGCACGGAAGTACTTCCGCAATTCAAAAGACAAGGCATTGTTACCCAGGAAGCATGGATCAGGATGGGAGAGATGTTTGTGTAAATGTTGGGTGACTGTGATGAGGAGGGAAGGTGGGGGTGTTCTCCATTAGGATGACATAGGGAGCAGAGGGAGTGGAGGTACTGCTGGGGGGAACTTTTTGGGGTGACGGGGCGGGGTATATATGGTTGTCCTAAGATGTATGTCAGAAATGTAACGTCATGTAGAGTGGATCGAAATAAGCCGAAGTCGTGTGTTTTAGTGTTGGCTGACTCCGTGGAGAGGGCTGATGTCTGCGTCGAATGAAAATGCCCAGCTGTCGGTTGCATCATCGCATATAGCGAGCTGCATGCATCGTTATTCCAATACAGAGCTGACCGTCATGTATTTCATGTATGGAGCTGCACATGGGAATGGATTAATGTCCGCGACACGTAGGAAGGCGCACCCCCCTCCATTACTGAACTGGTAGCCGACAATATTCAATGTCTAGGCTCGTCGCTGGCCGCGAGCTACGCAGTGTTTCTCGTTCAGGCTCAGCTGTTGCGCTCGGCCGTAGCTCCTCCCCTCCACCCTTTCCCTATCGGTCTGCCGCTATGCGCAGAATCGCCTTCCTACATGACCAGTTAGTTAGAGGATGTACAAGGAGGGATTACAGCCGGACCGCCAAACATTCGATTGTCTTCACCGGAGGTTACGCACGAGTGGATCAGTTTCGCATACAGGAGTGGAACTGGTATTGGAAGATATCGCAGAACTCCTGCAGTGGAAGAAAGAATATTAAACCCAAAAGAGGAGAGGCTGAAATCTGATGAATATCTTCTACGTTGATACTGACAGCAGAATGCAGCCAATGATACCTTCCAACGGATGTTTTATTTACTGAAGAGCTGCGTTTTCGCGGCCAGGTATGGTGAAAATCCATTATTCTCACGTAAGGGCCAACGATAACCTGCATGGCACAATAGCACACTCCTACCAAAAACGATGTCTGGTCAGGCATTGTACGCAATAACTTAGTAGGGCCATACATTCTACTTACTTGTTTAATTGGCCATATACACATCATCCCCTAACGAATGTACTTCAAGCACTTTGGGCTGAAGCCTACGATCAACAATGGATATGGCCATTACGCCATTAACAGTTCCATAGTACAACCGTGCTGTGCCATGATTTCCAATAATTTTGCATCTACTCTACACTTATAAGATCTATAACGTCATACAAACGCGTTGTATCAAGATTTCAAATAATGTGCCTCAGCTTGTCACTTTCAAGACCTATTACGCCACACATCTCTCACTTGTTAACACTTGTATGAATCATACGATGTGTGGTGTAATAGATCTTAAAAGTGACAAGCTGAGGCACAATACCTTTTTATGATGTTATAAATCTTATAAGTGACGAGCACATGTGGAATATTTGTAAATCAAGACACAGCACGATCATACTGTGGAACTATTAATGATGTGTGAAGAGGTGCTATATTTTAAAATTTATGAGATATGAAGATGATAACGAAGTTTATCTTAACCAGTAATCTTAAATAAAGTGTTGAACAGTGATCTTGGCATATAAGTTGTTCTCTATACTGCTAGCAACTTTAGTTTATACAGATTACATATTTACTTAATTATATGCTGGCGACCTCGGAAATAATTGTGATGAGTGAATCTTTTCACGGTCAGAAGTAGCAGCATAGCTAGAACCAACTACCTTGATAATACCAGCCCCAAGAGAATTACTATGAACGTGAGTTCGTCAGCTTCACTTGATTGTTGCCGACGACGTTAGGCCATTAGAAACCTTGCCCCGGTACACAGTTTGTTAACCAGTCGAAAACAAGTAGTACTTTGTTACAGACATAACAGAGCTTTTGAAATATCGTGCCCAAAAGCTAGGTTTTACTGTCACACGATCTTTCTCAGTCCGGAACATGTAGAGATCATTTTTCTTGCTACTTGCATGATTATTTCAGAAAGTATACATTACCGTTTGACGCCGAATACACTGAAGAGATACAATTAGGAGACGTTCCATACATAGTAGGCAACTTAGTAAATAATGCTACTCACAGACGGAATGGATTCAAAGATTGCCGCGGTGGAGTGGCCGAGCAGTCTAAGGCGCCTCGCTGCGGAGCGCGTGGTTCCTCGCCGTCGGAGGCTTGATTCCTCCATGGGGCATGGGTCTGTGTGTTGTCTTTAGGTTAGTTTACCTAGGTTTAAGTAGTTTGTAAGCTACGGACTGATGACCACGCAGTTTGGTCCGATAGATTTACAAACATTTGAACCTTTTATTTATTTATTTACTAGCTGCTCCCCGCGGTGTTACCCGCGGTCCAATAGTCAGACATTAAAGTGCCAAGAAATGGCATAAATAACCACATGACTGTTTGCGACATTGTTAGCACGGAATACATAATTGTCTTGGAACGGATGGAGAGCCAAAAATCTATTGCAATACGTCCCTGTAAACGACGTTCCGAGACTTCTTGTTCTCCGAGTATACGTAGAGATTTCTAGCTCTCGATACACGGGAGCAGCCAACGTATAGCTGTCCGTGAGAGAAACATGGGGTGGCCACATGAATACCTGCCACTTTTAATGTTTGTCCTTGACTCTTGTTTATATTAATCGAGAAGGTCACTTTCAATGGGAACTGTAACCGGTTAACCTGGAATGCAAAGTTTGTTGGGATGATGGGAATTCGTGGTATTAATACAGTCTCTCTCTTGGCTCCACCGGTGATGATGATGGCTTGCACGATATGCCTTCTCAGGTCCGTGATGCGTAACCTGGTGCCACTGCATAATCGTTGTGCATCCAAGTTACGCATCAATAAAACAGGCACACCCACCTTCAGCTTCAACTTGTGGGATGGCACCCCTGACAGTAAGTAACTACAATAACAACAATACAGTAATCGAAAACAAATGCCAAGTAAAGGAACAAAATAAACAGTAAACCTAACGGAGGAAAGTAACGAAATAAACAACAAACGTAACGGAGAAAAGTAAAGAGATAAAAAAGACATCTAACGGAGAAACGAACTGTTGTGATCCTACAAATGCAAAGCGAACCAACAAAAGAACTAAATGCAAACGTTCGAATGCTATAAATAATCGAAATCACCAAAGAAACTATTATTCATTGAAATCCAAAGAGAATACAATTTTAAAGATTTACGATAACATCACAATGTTCGAACATCTATAACGCTTCATATGTTAACTGCAGCGTACCGCCTGCCATCTGTTGAGTGCATTTGCTACTCTTTCGTTGCAGTTTACGTACGCTATTTACATGTGGCAGTTCGCGCTTTGTGCACAAAATAGGGCTTGGTATCTAGATCCCATTCTACACAAGACGTCAATGTTTTTTCTTGACATGGTACTTAGAGCATATTTCATTTAAAGTCTTCAATTTATATACATACTTCATTTGTTACAACAAATGAAAATGAATGCGGCATAAACGCCAACATTCAGATTTCTTGTGTATGTAATTATATATCAATTAAGCCGTTTTGGCAGTATCCAAGAATCTTTTTGTATATTCGAAAGTAAAAAAGATAACAATAACAAAGAAAAAAATTCACTATAGCAGGACCCGAACCATTGCCTAAAATAATGAAAGTCTATTACATAACGCGTTACCCTCGCGGCTTAACATGACATACCCTACAATGCTCTTCTGCTGTTTTATTAGAAACTTCTTATGACCGTTACGTATTTCTATGGATATATATCAAACAAATAAATTACTTGTAATAAACATTTTGAAAAGTAGCCTATGTCCTAATCCAAGACATAAGAAATCTCTATATGAAATTTCATCTAAATCAGTGCTGTAGTGCGGTAACAAACATAGAATCTTTCGCATTTATAATATGTATAGGATTTATTCAAAGATTATTTAAATTCCCACTAATATGGTTTTTCTGGCAAAACAACGTATTTAACAGGGGATGCCGTCGAAGAGACAATGAATAGTAAAAAATATAATTCTTACATCCAGATACATAAACAGCTTAGGCGTAATAAGCGTGGCCGTATAGCTTCGAAGTAAACGGGTGTAACACACAATTTCCTTTTGGTTTCGCGCTGTATTCTAGATTTTAAGACACATGTTAACAAAACAACGGCTTTCGTCTTTATTATAGCACTGTTTCGGGTGAGATACTTCCAACTAACAATTGAAATACTTTGAAAGGTATTGGCCTTTTTACGTTAACGCGCAATTTTTGTGAGAAAACGACGAGAATAATCGCTGACGCCCAGATGTGAATTCGGTGTTAATGTTTTCTACACATAGCGGGTATATGCGTGTCTCACTAGATGATTTACTTCTTATTTTACGAACTCTCGAGAATCCTACGGTAGAGCTTATAATATGCATTCTGAAGCAAGCAGGAGTAAAATATAGGGAGCGTAAGGTTATTTACAACTTGTACAAAAACCAGACAGCAGTTGTCAGAGTTGAACGGCATGGAAGGGATGCAGTGGTTGGGAAGGGAGTAAGACAGGGTTGTAGCCTTTCTTCAATGTTATTCAATTTGTACATTGAGCAAGCTGTGAAAGAAGGCAAGGAGAAATTTGGAGAAGGAATTAAAGTTCAGGGTGAAGAATTAAAAACATTGCGTTTTGCCGACGACATAGTAATTCTGTCAGAGACAGAAAAGGACCTGGAAGAGAAGCTGAACGGAATGGACAGTGTGTTGAAACGTGAATATAAGATGAACACTAACAAAAGAAAAACTAGGGTAACGGAGTGCAGTGAAAGAAAATCAGCTGATGCTGGAGCAATTAGATTAGGTAACGAAACAATACAGGAGGTAGATGAGTTTTGTTACTTGGACGGTAAGATAACAAGTGATGGTCGCAGTACAGAGGATATAAAATGCAGAATGGCAATGGGTAGAAAAACGTTCTTGAAAAAGAGAAATTTGTTAACATCGAATATTGATTTAAGCCGAAAGAAGTCCTTTCTGAAGGCATTTGTGTGGAGTGTTGCTTTGTATGGGAGTGGAACATGGACGATAAACAGTGCGGACAGGAAGAGGATAGAGGCTTTTGAAATGTGATGCTACAGAAGAATGCTGAAGATTAGGTGGGTGGATCGTGTAACAAATGAGGAGGTACTGAACAGAATTGAGGAGAAAAGGAATTTCTGGCATACCTTGACTAAAAGAAGATATCGATTGGTAGGACACATTCTTAGACATCAAGGAATTGTGAATTCAGCGTTGGATGGAAGTGTGTGGGGTAAAAACCGCAGAGGAAGACCAAGAGATCGATACAGTGAGCAGATTCAGACGGATGTAGGTTGCCGTTCTTATGCGGAGTTGAAGAGGCTTGCTCAGGACGGGATATTGTTGAGAGCTGCATCAAACCAATCTCCGGACTGAAGACCACAACAACAACATGAATTTTTTCTGTACCTTAGGACGTTGACACTGCAGTATATAAAAAATGTTCAAATGTCTGTAAATCTATCGGACCAAACTGCGTGGTCATCAGCCCGTAGCTTACAAACTACTTAAACCTAGGTAAACTAACCTAAGGACAAACACTCACACCCACGCCCCAGGGAGGACTCGAACCTCCACGGCGAGCAACCGCGCGCTCCGCAGCGAGGCGCTTTAGACCGCTCGGCTACTCCACCGCGGCTGCGGTATATAGTTCTCTATAGACATGAGCCATTTTCCTACTTCTAAAAATATTAAAAAAAACCGTATATATGAATTTTTCAGGTGCATCGTAAGAGAAACATTTCAGCAGTATGACTGTGTTATATCTCTTTCTGGGTCCTTGGAAAATCTGATAGAAAAGGACAAATGTGGCATCTTTCTTCTGGTTGTTGCTACATTTCATTTCCCATTCAGAAATGCATCACGAAACCGAATATAAGCTACGAGTAACACGAATTACAATTTACGAAACACCGCTACCTCACTAGTGTCCCCTGCTGGCCGCGTGGCGCGCTGCAATCGCGCTGGGTGACAAACATTCGCTCGAGTTCCTTAGGCAAGTTCACAGGTTTTTACATCTGATGATGGGAGATTCCAAGACGTTGTAATCAGTAAATGTAATTTTAGCGATCTAGACGGTTTTTATTCTAATTGAAAAAAAATAAAGATCGTGAACTCGTACAAGAAATTCGTTTCCTTTTTACGCAAATTCACTCCACTGTCGTGACTTTTATGTTAGACTGTGGGTACTTCATCTAATGACGCCTCCCGCGTCGCTGCAAATTTGTGTGTTCCGTGTCTTACTACAAACAAAGATAAGATCGCTGTATCTCCAGCACAACAGATTCCTATAACTCATTCACTCGTAGAAACTGATGAGATTACTTTCCTCGGTAATTCTGGAAAAGAATTCAAGGAATACGTCACCCACAAAATTGATCGTATGTTTCGGTTACCAATTTATTTCCTGCGGAAATATGATTTTACAGGCAATCGTCTTGTAGTTGTCAAGCAGTAAATTTATATTCACATAAAAGTTTCCTTCTCTGATTACAGCTGTTGGGCCGTTCGGACTGCGTCATTTAGCTGCGGAGCTGTTCTGTTGGCAAATTGTGAATGACCACTCAGGAGATAATTGCGTCTCGTAAGTGGTATAATTACGAGCGCTTGCCAGACATAAAGACCATAGAGATTGTCAACTTATGTCTTCTCGCCGAGCAAATTGCTTCCAAACTCCTGTTTTGGAAAACAGTCAACGCAGCGGAATGGAACAAAGTCGCTGATTGTGGAAAGAGATATCATAGAAGGCGCTGAATTTTAGGAAAGCCTTGAAGGAGTGGAAACGGGTTTGGAATGAGGGTTCACCCGTAGAAAAGCATTGACGGACATTGCTAAAGTCTGTCCTGGATCTGCCCGTCTCATTACTGTGGTGTCGCAAATAGGTCTGGTGCAGCAGAAGGTCCAGGTAATCGATTCCGATAGCTACAGCTTTTTTTACAGTTCCACCTGCCGAATTATTTCTTTTTACTGCTAGAAGTTGTGTGTGGTCTTTGTACAGTAATAGACAGCAAAATGCTCACCTCTCCACTACTTTTTGGTTATGATATTGCGATAAAGTGTGCAGAGTGACCTAATTTCACTTAACGTCTCCTTTCTGCGAGTACTATTCAGTGCTTGTGCATCTCCGATAAAGATGAAACTTCCTGGAAGAACGTGTGCTGGATCTAGGATTCCAACTTGGGACCTTCGCCTTTCGCGAGCAAGCACTCTACCGACTGAGCTATCCCGTTACGATTCACGGTCCGTCCTCATAGCTTTACTTCCGTCAGTACCTCGCCCTCCTACTTTCCAAACTTCACGGAAATCTTTTAGCACAAGAACTCCAGGCAGAAAGGAAAAGGACACATGGCTTAGCCACAGCCTGGCTGATGTCTCCAGAACGATATTTTCGCTCTGTAGCGGTGTATGGGCTGATATGAAACATCGATTCAAGTTTTCTGAATATACAGAGATGCTCCTACTGCAGAGCGATGCTCTACATCTATATCTTCATACAAACTCGGCAGTCCACGGAAAGGTGCGTGGTGGAGGGTACTCAGTACCACTACTAGTCATTTGCTTTCCTGTTCCACTCCCATGTAGAACTAGGGCAAAAAAGAATACTTGTACGCATCCGTAGAGCTCTAATCTCTCTAATCCTACCCTTGTGGTCTTTACGTCAAATATAGGTTGGCGGCAGTAGAATCGTTCTGCAGTCAGCCTCAAATTCCGGACCGTTAAATATCTTCAACAGTGCTTATCCAAAAGAACGTCGCCTCCCCTCCAGCGACTCCCAGTTGAGTTTCCGAAGCATTTCAGTAACACTCGCGCATTGATCGAATCTACCAGTTACAAACCTTGCCGCCCGCCTTTGAACTGCCTCTATGTTCTCCTTTAAACCGATCTTGTGAAGATCCCAAATAGTTGAGCAATACTCAGGAGATGGATGTGGTGACAGCTGAACAAGCCGAGATGGTTCTATCGCAGTTGACCCCGCAGTCACGAAATGTTACATCTAAGAACTACATCTCGTATAGGCCAATGTAAAGTTTAATTTACGAGAATCCCTGAGAGTCAGAGGAAGATCCGAAGGCAAGAGTTCGACAGAAACTTAAGATACTCCAGGTGGGATGGAGAGGTGTACCAGACCGTGCTTCGTTAGTAAAGAAACATTTCTCGTTGATACCTGGAGCCGCTGTTATAATGCATCAGTAGTGTTATGTAAGTAGACTATTCTTCGTGCTTCATCTTCTTCATTTTTAAATAATTTTAGACACATAATGTTCACCTATTAATTCAAACAAACGTGCGCAAGTGATGTAATGTAACCCTTAAGGTAAGCCTTACATTATAACGAGGAATGAGCTTCATTTTTAAACATACTAATCGTTTGAACCTGTTTATAGTGAATATGTAGTAATTAACTTCTTATGTAACTTAATTAATTATCGTGATGCACAATGTATGTAGGTAACTTAACTGTGAACATTTTCTGTCATTTATTTATTAACTGTATTGTAATTGTTTATGTATATATTATTTTATTTTATTTGTACTTTGTATGTTTTCTAGATGACTGTGATTACTTGTTATCTTGTTATGTTTAATTTGTCAGTGTAAAATATTTCTCTGTGAACAGTTATCGATATGGCTCCTCAGGTCAGAGACTCTATCGTATAGCAGCGCTCACCTGTGGGAGAGCAGGCAAGCAGCAGTATCTGCCGCCCCGTGACGTAGATCAGACGTTCGTACGCGGTCCGCGGAGTGCTCAAACAATATAAGTAATAAAGTTAAACAAAGTGATAGTTATAATTTGTTATAAGTGCAACGATATGAAAGTTTATTTGAAACCAGTGAACATAAGTGAAGTAAGAATTGATCTTAATGAAACATTTATTCGTTCGTTCTGCTGAGGCAGAAATTCGTTACGTGTTCGGTAACCGTCCCAGACGTCCGAAACGCGGTAGCGTCATCGCGGACGCTAACGGTCGCGATTAATTACGCGATTCGCGAAGCATCACGGCGAACTGCTAGCAAGCTGCCAAAGGAGGTGCCACCATCAAAATGATATCTGTATGAATTTATGTACCATTTATATGACTGCAGAGTACCACGTCGCTGGACTGATAAATAAGATAAGTTAACTGCTATTGGTTGTAATTTGCCGTGAATGCATGTTTAAGTTTTGTTTAGATACAGGAACATTAGACAGTACTTTGGCTATCTTATTTGAACAACTAATCAGCCACACACGATTAGCATGACAATCCTCAATAATGCATGAATAATATTTCTACACAATTTTACAATCAAGTGAGTGTCATTAATTGTTAGAGACTGTGATAATCATTCAGCTGAGACAATTTTGCTAAAATTGATGGTATAAGATAACAGACAGTTGAATTAATGAATAATTTTTCTGTTTCGTTTTGCACTTGAGTTCAACGATAATAGCCACCGCCACTTCTATCCTATAAAGAACCAAACTCGTACTAGTGTCGTATGCATAGCATTAATTAAGACTGATTTACTTAAATTTCCTATTTGCCTGAGTGAATTAATTTTATCAGATACTGACTTTAGTGGTTGGACTGCACCCACTTGCCAATCACTTGATGTTAAAAATCCTACTATTCATAATTTTCTAAATTATCATTACCATTAGCGTATTAATTGAGTCGTAAGCATTGCACAGACGGAGTAAGTTAATTTCTGCTATCTGTGTGTGCACAGTCTCTGTAGGAGATTTTGTAAGGAAAGGAAAGGTGAGTGATCTTTTGAAAAGTTTGTCCGATAGGGCCATAGTTTTTGTTAATTACACAAATTGTCTTGCTTAATATTTTCAAAATTTAACTACACCACTTGCATTAATCACGAGTTTAACGTAACTAACCACGAAATTAAGGTCAGGTTTGTTATGTTGCTCAGACATTACAACAACAGCCACCACAGTTAATAACACGTAAATCAAGACATATTTTTTCTACCTCCACTCACACTTTTCTTTAATAAAATAAACACCATTCTCCTATTCTATAATTTTAAAAATTTCTCTTTCCTTACAGTGATAACTGAGTGTTTCAATATTTTTTCTTTCGAATTTTTGTGTAATATTGCACTGTGTCAAGCCTAATTCAGTTCCTCAAGCAGAAGATACACATATGAATTGAAACCGTCGTATAAAGGAAGTAATACGTTTCCGCGCATGGGTTCCTAATCAGATATAACGTACTCATTCCCCTCTACAAGTCCTAGATGTGTGCAACGGGACTTTCCTAACACCCTGTCTGGACTCGTCAATGTAAAAAAAGTGTGCAGCGCAAGAAAAAGACGTCGCTGGATGCTGCGTCGGAAAAAAAAAAATTAGGGAAGAAAGCAAAATTTCCCGAACAAGTCATTTGTCTTGTACAAAATGTGTTGACTCGCAGTCGAGGAAAAAAAGACACTTGCTCGACAGCGGCTCATGACAGGTCATCGTATTTTGGTAACTGTTCCTGTATCATTTTCTTCGTTACAGGTATAGTCTGTTAGACGACGCCACAGGGAAAAAATACTACTGGGCATATTGCTTGATGGAGGTTAGGTGTTGTCAGTTTTTCAACGTTTGTGCAAGTTTACGCCACTTGCTTTGCTTCTCTGTCTAGGAGTCATGGTGATAAGTCACCGTGATTAGGCGGCTTAAGAAATCATCTGAAGAGCCCAGACAGCTGCGCTATTTTCGCTATTGTTTGTACTCGTGGGTTCTTCAAATGGACACGATTATCAGTTGTTCTCCGCTGTCATCGGTTGTCTGCCAAATGACCAGTTTCCACTTTTTCTGGTGCAAATGTATTACATTTACTGGGTTCTAAGTATATTTCAGGGCAGTCATGAACACAGTTCTGTTCTAAAATTTGTTGATTTCGTTAACTTTGTATATCACTACAATACTGAAGCGCCACTTAGACGTCATCTGGTGTCAGACGTTTCTTGTTTTGTAATAATTATAATATGTTCATCAACACCATGTAACCATTCTCGCCGGCCGCCGTGGCCGAGGGGACTGAGGCGCTCCAGTCACGGTCTGCACGGCCACTACGGTCGGGGTTTTGAACCCCCCCTCGGGCATGGATATTTGTGCCGTCCTTAGTATAAGGTAATTGATAAGTAGTTTGTAAGTTTAGGGACTGATGACCCTTAGTTAAGTCCTACAAGCTTAACAAACATTTGAACATTTTTTAACCATTCTTCAACAAATGTCCAAATTTGTACTTGTCACAACACAGACGATACGGATTGCAGACGCAATTACAGGCTTCTAAAGATGATGCAAAAGAACTGAAACATGTCAATGAAAAGAACATCATTCGCAACTTCGACGGAAAATAAGGTACTAAATATATGAGTATTTGCCGACGCACATAACACGAATATGTCGACTGTAATAAAAATGTTCAATGTTTGTGACCTTAAGGGGCCAAACTACTGTGTTCATTGGTCGTTAGATTTACAAATGATTCTGCCTGCCTTCCAGAGCTCCTGAAAGGCCGACAGCCCAACTTACACCGAAGAATTCTGGGCAGCCTACACACCTGGCTAGCCGGAGATAAATACTACAGGACGACAAGATCAGCTTGAAAATTGCATGTTGCCAACCATCAGCTGTTAATTATATCTATAATTTTACCGCTTTTGGTTATTAACCATCATCAGAAAAGTAAATTAAACAGACTGATTACTTTGGTACAATTTCGGTCTCCTTGTGAAACCTTAACGTTTCCCGGCGTAATGAATGTTCAAACAACTTACGGGTATACTGCCGGGTGACATCGTCGACAACCACCGATATTTCGGCAGGAGGACACCCTGCCATTCTCAAGGCACAACTGCACTTAAGGAAGCAATGTGCAAGCGTATTTGATACCTCGGTTTGCAAAGGGTAAACAAGGAAGATAACACACAGTACAAGTCACTGCAGAGTCAACACAACCAAGCCGGCCGTGGTGGCCGAGGGGACTGAGAAGCTCCAGTCACGGTCTTGACGTCCACTACGGTCGGGGGTTCGAATCCCCCCTCGGACATGGATATTTGTGCCGTCCTTAGGATAAGCTAGTTGATAAGTAGTTTGTAATTTTAGGGATTGATGACCCCGTAGTAAGTCCCCCCCCCCCCCCCAAAAAAAAAAAAAAAAAAAAAAAAAAAAAAAACACTGTCTTGGCACCGGTCATCCTATGGAATACAACAACACGGAGATTCTGGCATGCACTTCCACCTATTGGGATAATGTTATTAAGAGAGCTGTTGAATTTAAACTAGCAAGCGACCTTATAAACAGAGATGGTGGTTTTTGTTTAAATTCTGCTTGGAATCCGGCATTGTCTCTCGTCAAAAAACAGAGGGACAAAATTAATGCTGCCTCACCTGTTGATTAAGTCACTATCGATATTTTTGATGTTTGGTCATCTTTGGTTGTGTTGACTCTGCTGTGACTTGTACTGTGTGTGTTATCTTCCTGCCGGCCGCGGGGACTGAGGCGCTCCAGTCACGGTCTGCACGGCCACTGCGGTCGCGGGTTCGAATCCCCCCTCGGGCATGGATATTTGTGCCGTCCTAGTTCGTAAGTAGTTCATAAGTAGTTCGTAAGTTTAGGGACTGATGACCCCGTAGTTAAGTCCCATAGACTGTACAACCATTTTTGATTTGTTATCTTCCTTGTTTACCCTTTACAAACCGAGGTATTAAATGCGCTTGCACATTGCTTCCTTAAGTGCAGTTGTGCCTTGAGAATGGCAGGGTGTCCTCCTGCCGAAATATCGGCGGTTGTCGACGACGTCACCCGGCAGCATACCCGTAAATTGTTCGGTGAGCTTATTCATGTCAAACAATAAATTGTTGTTTTACATGGATATGGTGGCAGAAATTGTACCAACGTAATCAGTCTGCATAATTTTCTTTCCTGATGATGGTTAATAACCGAAACCGGTAAAATTGTAAATATAATTAACAGCTGATTGTTGGAAATATGCATTTTTTAAAGTATGTTACGGCTGTTACATCTCAGTAAAAATTTGAACATCAGCTTCTTATGTGGATCTCTTCTTGGAGATAGCTCCGCCGCACTTCACACCGGTGCATTCTTACACCAGGCTGTCATTGGAAGGTCACCTTTACTTAAGGTCAGGCCAGCACGCTGCAGGCAGTATCCTTCCAATCGTGAACGCCTCACCAACAGGACGACTCCATTCTTTTGACGGCCAACAGAAGAGGCACCACACCAGCACCAACTTTGTCAAGTACTGTTGGACCCAGACTTGTCATTCAGTCACGTTGTGATAGTAAACCTCGCTGGACTTTTGTCAACTACCGTGAACGTACTAGAAGCGTTAAACCTTGAAATAAACACTGTGTGAAGACTGACATCTGTTTACTTCACTGACGACGAGTGTGGTTACATACCAATGCAAATCATGCCAGATCAATACGCAAACCCAAGGCTGCAGCAACTCCTGCAAGGACTTCTTTCAACACTTTGCGGCTCTTCAGTAACAACTCATTCGCAGTCTGCGGACTCGCAAAAGCAGTTACTAGGAGAAGTGCTCAAATTACATCTGCTGTAGCCTCGCCACCATTCCCTTCACTGAACGAAGGTTAGGAGGAATGGAAAAACCTACGAAAAATGCATCAAACAACATTTCCATATTCATCAGGTGAGCCAACTAGCTGATCAACCGTCGTAATTCTTACCCTGGAACCATTACAAGCTCTATGCTCTCCTGGCTAAATTGCAATATCAGTATTCGCCAATCATTGCGAGATTTGTGACACGCTCACCTCCTGCTATCGTCAAGTGTTTCATGTCGTGGCTGCCCATGTAGAATGCTACCAATGCCACAGGAAACCGGTCCAGACGCAGCGACAATGAGTAGCGGAGCTCCACGGCCTCAGTTGAAATTGCAGGTTTACAACCCCAGTATCTAAGGAATCCTACGCCAATGACATGGTCGGGGATCACCTCATTCAAGCTGCCCTCGATGCTGTCTTCTGCCATGAAGCATGCAGGAATCCACATTGGAAAAGGAGATATACTTCGCCTTCAAATTCGAGATCTGCACAGCAGTGGACCGGTGGCTCGAAGTTTGGGCAGAATTGGCGGCCTTCTGGGAGTCCAAGTCAAGAGACAGCACCGCCCCCCAGCCTGCTCCGTCTTACATCACAGTTATAGACGAGTCCGCATGCTACGAAACTCCCAATGGTACAGCTGTGCCACTACCTGTCCGCCGACCTAGACATCGGGGCAACTGCAGCTCTCCACATGGCGATGACACATTCTGCTGTGACTTCCATCCTGATCTATCTGCTTTTCCAAACATGACAGGGACTCCTGCCTAGATCGATGGGCATAAAGCGCATGCTGCATCTGGCAGGGTCATTTGGCATCTGTCTGCAGATCCGCTTTGACCCAACTGGCGCCTAAGGCAGAGACTCCAAACTCGGTGCAGATGGATATCAATCAATTTGTGTCCACTCCCGCACCATGTCTGATGACAGACATCACCATCAACGTCTATCCACTCCAGATGCAAGTCGTTATGGATGCAGCTGCCTCATTAATCAGCTAGTCTTCCTACGTGAAGATCAGTGCCTCACCTCTTGTCAACCACACACAAATGTCTTCTCATCTAGAAATAGCTTTGCTAGGACAATTCACGGCTGCTGCTACAAATCAGTACACCGGATCATCACTTTTTAAGTGGTGAACAGTACCTTCACCATGGATCCATTTGGTCTCTATGCCTTTCGAGCATTTTCTTTTTCCATTGATGATCATGCTAATTTGGTTTCCCCACAGATATCCTTCCAAGCAGTGGATGCAGTTCGTCAAGAATTCCAGACCTTACCAGAGAGGGGCTGTCCCAAGGATTTCATAGCTTCCTTTCAGCTCCACACGCCCTTTTATGCCCATTAGGTCCCAGTAGTACTGCAGCAACCACTGCAGAAAAAATTAGAACTTCTTGGGTGCATCCACTTCAGTGGCACTTTAAAGCTACCTTTTGGTGGAAGACTATCCCCATCCCCATCAACAACGTTTACTGTAAGCTTGCCAGTGTCAAATTCTTTTCCAAATTGACTTGGCAGAAGCCTGCCTTTCTGAAATACCTGCTCTACAGTGTACCGGAGTGCAATAGTTACCTTGATGACATTATCGTCACCAGTTCCCCAATCTGAGCATCTGTAGAACCTTCATCTCCTCTTCTGGTGTCTGCAAGATGCAGGTCTCAAATGTAACTCAACGGTGTGTTCCTTGTTTCAGCTCTCTATTGTCTACGTTGGCCACATATTTCCCGAGGTGGCATCTACCCTCCATTTTCCTACGCTGAGGCCAACTTACCCAGCTGCTTTGCATCAGCTCAAATCCTTCCTCAGGATGATCTCCCACTACAGAAAGTACATCCCCTCAGCTGTCCAGATCGCTTACCCACCGTATGAGCTCTGCAAAAAGAACACCCCATTCAGCTGGTCTGTGGCCTGTGAGTCAGCGTTCCAGACTCTTAAAACAGTATCTCCTCTGCCTGTTGCTTAATGCCATTCACCCCATCTCATCGCCTCCTGCTGGCCATGGATGGATCCGAGTATGGCACCGAGTAACTCATCGCCTATGTCTTCAAATCGATCATGGACGTCCAGTTGAAGTACTCACAGACGTGGTGCTTGCTATTGTGACTGCCTGCAACAAATTAATGCCATTCTTACACGGCACTTCCTTTCACCTGATTACAAATCACAAGCCTTTTCAAACAATTTTTCTCCCTACTGCTCAACGAGACTTACAGTGCTGGGCCCTGTTCCTTTCCCATTTTATTTATGTCGTGCCTTTTCGCTCCACTTCCAGTCATGCGAATGCTGATGCCTTCTCCCAGCTACGACTAGGGGAACACCCTTCCTTTGATACCTTGGACATCCTCATCTTCCAAGTAGACGAAGACCTTCGAGAGGCTCTCCAGTATTTCCCTATATTGGCCTCTGCCACCTTTGCCGACCCCCTCCTGCGTACCACCTGTTCCAATATCTTGCATGGTTGGATCACAGCAGATCCAGCAAGATCTCATTTTCTATCATTCCATCTCTCAGTAGTGAATCCACTGCCCTACAAATTCTCAATCAGGGAGACTGGGACATTGCTCACACAAAAGCCCTTGCTCACTAACGCGTTTTTTTTCTTTTCTTTTCTTTTCTTTTGGTGGGACTTACTGATACAGTAACTGAGATGATTTAGTTGTGCCAGATGTTTGCTCAGCAGTTACCGAAGCCACTCCAATTATTTGTGTCAACCCACAGTGGGTTGCACTTGGGTCCCATTCTCAGCAGTATTTTTCAACTTTCCTTTCATCCTCCAGTGCTCCTCCATCAATATGAAGTGACCATCTCTGCCCTCATTATTTTCCATAAGGGACCTTCTTGTTACCGTAGTATCTGACAAAGGACCTTAATTACATAGTCAGGAATTCGCCCAGTTCTGTTCTGAAACAGGATACAACACATTTTCATCACACACTTCCACCCCCAATCCAATGACTAGATCGAACACCTAATACACACTTTTAAAACTTCTAGCGACGAAAGTCTCACTGTACTATTAGACGGGCGACAGCCCAGCACTCTGCTTTACCTGCTCTTTCCTTCCCCACATTGGCCACCCCTTCCTAGCATCTCCAGATTCACTCTGACAGCCTTAGTAGGGCCTGAAGATTCGGCCCACATGCTAGATGGTTTTCAGACATGATACAGCCTGTCCATGGCCAGCAACTGATCGAGGTCCACATTGAAGTTCGCCTCCTGTCCCAGCATCACAACCAGCAACGTCCTCGACACCTCACTACCACTGTACCCCATTTCCTGGCGGTACATGGTTGCTCCCCTCTAATCTTTTCATAGAAGCTGTTCCGGCTAGTCCACTACCGACAATGGATTTCGTTCCAGCATCGATGCCACCACCCGCTCCTGGTCCTCACCTGGTTCCTTCATCCCCATCACCTTGGGACCTGGGTGAGGACAAGCTAATGCCACTGGTTGTGCAGCTGCCGCTGTCACAGTCTTCACACCAATGGTGCTCTTCACGATACGCGCAGCTGGTAACCTCCTACTCGCCGTGTGCTGGCCTTCACTGCCTCCTGCGCAAGGCCTCAGCAGCGGACTCATCTCACTACCCTATTGATCAGCTTTCGCTGGTGAGGAGATGGGTTCCGGAGCCCGGAAATGCCATCAATCAGATGTGTAGTGAAGACTTCCAGGCAACTTATATGCCCATTGACCGGAGGTAAATACAACAGGACGACAACAACATCACCTCTTCTTGCAAGTGGCTCTGGCCCACTGCGCCCCAACGTATTCCTATGCCAGGCTTCCACCGGTTGGGTCACACCGGAATGCTCCAGGCAGTATTCTTCCGATTGTGAATGCCTTACCAATAGGACGACTACAACCTTCTGACGACAATCGATAGTTGAGGAACCACACCAGCGTGACTAAAACTTTGCACTTAGACTTGGTGTTTAGTCATGTTGTGATGGTAAACCTTGTCGGACATTGTCAAGTATCGTGTTCGTAGTAGAAGTGTGAACTGTGAAATAAATGTTGTGTGAAGATTTACCACTGTTCACTTCACAAACTACTTAAATTGCTTATGGTAAGGATAACACATGCACCCATGCCCGAGGGAAAACTGGAACCTTTGACGGAAATGCCTCCCACTAGACCCAAATTGTCAACTTATCCACACAGTACTAACATAGTGCCCCTACCCATCGTTATTAAGTACTGGTAACATATATACAGTCCCCGTATTCTTTAGGGCCCAGTGTGCATCTGCTCTGAAGATAGGATCATCGGCCGTCATCAACTGATTTTACAGTATAAGTCTGTTCCTTTGGAAATAAAACTCTAATTTTATGTTTTTAAGTATTACGTTTGTATCAAATTTGATATTATGCTGAAATGTAATGGAACAAGCTGCACCCAGTTTCACAAGCATTTAAACAGTTAACTGTCAATTGAAAAAAAAAAAAAAAGGCTGCCGAAACTCTATATAGACCCTTAAGTCACAAGGCATTGCAGCCCAGCACTGAAAAAAAAATGTAAAGGAGAGAGTAGACTTGCGTTGCTCGTAATTAACTCTATTACTTCACGGGAAATATTTGTTTGCGATCGAGCAGCGAATTACAAAATGTGCGTGGGAAAGCGAAGGATTTCAAATAGTATGGTCCCTTGTAATCACTTACCATATGATACACTGAGGAACGACCAACACCGGTAGATGCAGATGCTTTTATTACAATATCCGTCATTCACTGCTGTTTACACAACAGTTCCGCTTTATACACATTGAAAGGTGTGAGGCGTTTTATACATATTGAAGGATGTGGGGTATAAGATTCGGAAAATGTCGTCGGCGCTGCCGATTTGGTGTTTTTATGAGATACCAAAAACCACCTGCTGTCCACATTCTGACACGCGCCGGCGGGCACCAGTCTCAATTTTGTATTTCTTTCTTTTTGGCCCACTTTAGGTTACCGTAGTAACACTAAAAGTGGGCCTTTGCGATCGTCTTTTGATAGCTCGGAATTTAAAATAAAATAACGGTTTAACTATTCATCTGACACGAAAATTGAATAACCTAATTTGTAGAGGAGAAAATTGTCTACAACTTTGCTCTCTTATGTTTTTTTTCATATCTCGTAGCGTTTCAAAGATATTTGCAAAAATAACGGCGATTTTGGGATGTATGTCTGTCTGTCCGTAACGTCTTCCCTGTTTTTAAGACGAACCGTTCAACCGATCAGCACCAAATTTAATAGACATGATTGTAGGTCGCCAGAGACCAAAACCTCCCTTTTTCAAATTTTTCGGACAAAAAATACGGTAGTAAAACAGAAAAAGCCGTTTGTAATATAATTGTAATTGCAAACGAACCGTTCATCTGAAACGAAAATTGAATAACCTAATCGGTAGAGGAGAAAATACTCTGCAACTTAGCTCCCCTATGTTTTTTTCATATCTCGTATCGTTTGAGACATATTTGCAAAAATAACGGAGATTTGACACCCTCCACTGAATTAACGAAAACCAGCCGTTCGGAGATGTCACGTGACATTCCTCGCGTATTTGATGATTTTCTTATTGTAACTTACACGTTGTCATTTCAAAGCAACGGCACACTGAGGAATTACCAAAAACACATCGTTCTTCGTACGATAAATGATAATCTAATGTCTACAAATGCCGTATTAACATCAGTTAACAACGGCCATCAACAATACGAGATAAAAGAACTCTTGTTTTGATTCATAGCCGTAGCGTAGTGGGCAAGGTGCCCACCTGTGACTTGAAAGGCGGTGGTACGAAACCCACCACTACCTAATTTATTTTTCTCAAAAGGGTTTCAGACACTCTTATTAATTAATTAATTAATATTTAGATTACTATTTTGCTCCAAAATGTTTGCAAAAACTTTTAAAACTACAAATCTAAAGTGGGCCATAAAACACGTCAATGCGATTTCTTAAATTCTATTTGTTCGTTGCCGCCCACCAACTCGGCTCCTGGCCATCTGCACCAGAGGACTGCACACCGTAAAAATCCTGAATTTCTTTTTGTAAACCAACGGTCTAGTACTTCGAGCTACAGAGAGTTTTCTAAAGAACCCCTCGTCAAGACAACGCCACCAACCACGGCGCAGGCTAATGGTCAGTACGTACGACGGTTGGAACTTAAAAAGTGGCAACTATTTATACACAACCGATACAAAAGCGCCACATATTTGTACCTGTTATTGTCCTACAAAGTAGTCACCAGCGTTGTGTAGAAACAGTTGTCGGTGATGTGGAAGTCGCAGCATACTTTTAGCAAAGCCTGTTCTGTTGATGGTGCTAATGGAGGGTTTACTGCCTGTCGAATCACTGGAACACTTCTGAAGCGAATGCCACGAAGTGGATCCTTCACCTTTCGAATCAAATCAGAGTCACAAGGACTTAACTCCGGGGAGTATGATGGATGGTACAGTATTACCAGTCCCATCGCGCCGAACAGAGCAGCCACAGCTTGCGCTGTATGCGCTCGCGCATTATCGTGCAGAATCATGGGTGGGTGGCGCAGAACGTATTGCCGCTTCTTTCGCAAAGCTCGTCTCCGGTGATGCTCCAAAGAAAAAGTGCACTTCTTCTTCAGAGACGCTAGGACTACCAATCCGATGCATTTCTACCACAGTTTTCCGATCTTCGCTGAAGGCTTTTACCAAACTTGCCACTGTTCTGTATGGCAATGCCGATTCCCCGAAAGCCTCTTGAGACATTGATGATACTGTCGTGCTGTACGACTTTTATCACATTCAATCTTGATCCAACTCTGTTGTTCCTGTTTCGAAATCTTAGTGATACCGTTACGTTATACCGCTCGCTGACAAGTGTCTGTGTTTCCCTAGATTGTGAGCACACTGGTGATGTGGGACGGTATGTCAACAACGTGTAATATCAGCGACAACATTATATTCCATTCCATAGTGTCTCCACAGCAGCGTTGCCACTATTTAACTTCCAACCCTCTTACATAGAAAACGTAAAAGACTGGGTCTGGAGCGACAATACTGTTTGGCCCTTCAGAGAACGGCCCAGTGGGGTTTCCACGAAAGTGAGGGGAATGGTGCATGACCTGGCCGATAAAATGTTCAAAGTTAAGCTTAAGGGACTTAACTGCTGGGTCGTCAGTCCCTACACTTGCAAACTTCTTATGAACTAACTTGTACTAAAAAAAGGCAGAAACATCTTTGACCGAGGGGGGATTCAAACAACTGACGGGGACACACAGGCTGCAGGATACTGATGAGTTGCTTTTTGAGACGCTCTCTCTCTGGATTTCTAACAGCGGGAAACTGGCCAGCTTCGCAAAATCCGAAAGACGCTAAATCTGTGTTCCAAAAACCTTCCTTATCCACAATCGATTAATAAATTAATAAAAATTAATAATAAGAATAACTACTTAGATGCCGCGAAAAATCCAATTCGGTCTTACTGATATCTTTCAACATTAAGAACCGTGTGCTCTCTAACTAACTTAATGATTTTTTTCTTTAATCGCTTCTTGGGTGGTCTCAAACTAAAGGGTGGCATGATGAGTTTCCTCTTATGTTATACTGATGAGAGAGGGAAAAGTAGACACAGAGATTACTGATGATGAGTATGATTGCAAACACTAATACTTACGCTACTATGCAGCATCTGGTCCTTTATATTGAAGTTTATAGTCAGCTTCTAATAGCAGCGCTGTATAACAACACGCACAACGACCTTACACCTGAAACGGATGCGGGAACACTAGGCAAGCGTCCCCTTTTTGTACATCCGTGGACACTTCTGTTTTTTGTTTATTGTTATTTCAGTTCACGTAAATGGGGCGTGCTAGCAGCGCACGCAGGCGCTCTTCAACAGAGAGAGATACACTCACTACTGGCCATTAAAATTGCTACACCAAGAAGAAATGCAGATGATAAACGGGTATTCACTGAACAAATATATTATACTAGAACTGATATGCATCGTCATGTAGTACGCTACTTACTGTACTACACTTACACCTGACGAAGCTTGTTGATACTTGTACTTTTATTCTCTTTTCTTGTAATTTTTAAAAATAAAGCTGTCACATTCATGCCTTGATAGAAAGATAAGACACCCGGTATCTTCCTATTTTGTATAGATTTTACCAACCGAACAAGTAAAGAGCAGATGCCTTCATTAGTCAGTAATGGCTGCAGGAACCATTAGTCCACCCAGTTCGTCGTGGGGTACACCATCGCAGGCGCTCCTGTCTGTGATGCAGCGTCAAAGGTAACCGCAGCCATGGTCTCCGAGCTGATAGTCCACGCTGCTGCAAACGTCGAACTGTTCGTGCAGATGGTTGTTGTCTTGCAGACGTCCCAGTCTGTTGCCTCAGGGATCGAAACGTGGCTGCACGATCCGTTACAGCCATGCGGATAAGATGCCTGTCATCTCGACTGCTAGGGATACGAGGTCATTGGGATCCAGCACGGCGTTCCGTATTGCCCTCCTGAACCCACCGATTCCATATTCTAACAGTCATTGGATCGCGACCAACGCGACCAGCAATGTTGCGATACGATAAACCGCAATCGCGATAGGCTACAATCCGACCTTTATCAAAGTCGGAAACGTGATAGTACGCATTTCTCCTCCTTACACGAGCATCACAACAACGTTTCACCAGGCAACGCCACTCAATTGCCGTTTTTGTGTGAGAAATCGGTTGGAAACTTTCCTCACGTTGTAGGTGTCGCCACCGGCGCCAACCTTGTGTGAATGCTCTGAAAAGCTAATCAATTGCATATCATAGCATCTTCTTCCTGTCGGTTAAATTTCGCGTCTGTACTGTAGCACGTCATCTTCGTCGTGTAGCAATTTTAATGCCCAGGAGTATACAAATACAAGGAGTGTACAAAGAAAGTAAAGGTTATAAAATTAGAAGGTAATTAAAACGTATGTTGTGACAGTGTTGTAGAAAAGAATGTAGTCTTTTTACATGCACACGGTGACAATGAAGATAACAATAAACAAAATACACTCACAGATCACATGGCACATAAAACATCTAAAAGGAAACACAAGGTATTGGCTGCAGGTTGGCTATTCGCTGTACGTTTTAAACAGCCATACTTTATAAACACTCGTAGACATAGCACGAACACAGTTTGTAGTAATCGATGGTAAAGTATCGACTAAAACAGAGGTGATATCCGGGGTTCCACAGGGTAGTATTATTGGTCCTCTGCTGTTCGTTACCTACTTAAATCTTGGGAGCAAATCTGACCTCTATTAAGTTGTTTGCAGATGACGCCGTCATCTTAAGAGGAGAACCAACTCAGAACGATCTAAATAAGATATCAGTATGGTGTAGAACTTGGCAATTGCCTCTAAATAATGAGAAGTGTGAAGTCGTGCACATGAGTACGAAAAGAAATCCGTTAAAATTTGTTTACATGATAAATCAATCAAATGTGAAGCAGTGAACTCCACTAAATACCTAGGAATTATTATTACATCAGTCATAAACTGGAAAGAAAATGTAGATAATGTCGTGGGAAAGGCGAAGCAGAGACTCCGTTTTGTTGGCATAAAACTTAAAAGATGGAAGAGAACAACTAAAGAAACTGCATACACTACGCTTAAAAGATGGAAGAGAACTACTAAAGAAACTGCATACACTACGCTTGTCCGTCCTTTTATGGAGTATTGCTACCCAGTGTGGGATCCTTGTCAGGAGGGTCTGACGGAGGACATCGAAAGAGTCCATAGAAGGGCAGTTCATTTTGTATTGTCACGGTACAGGGGAACAGCGTTACGGAAATGATACAGGATCTGGAATGGGAGTCATTACAACAACGGCGTTTATCGCTGCGGCGTATCTACTTAGGAAACTCCAATCGCCAACATTCCCCTCCGTATGCGAAAATATTTTGTTTACTCCCACGTACATACCTAGAAATAAACACCAGAATAAAATACGAGAAATCAGAATTCGATGTTCTTCCTTCCAGCGCGCTATCCGAGATTGGAATGGTAGATGAATAGTATAAAGGTGATTCGATGAACCCTCTGCCAGGCTCTTAAATGTGATTTGAAATCTCAGTAAATTTAGATGTAGCAGAAAATAATGGAAGGTGAAGCAGGACGTCCCAGGAAGCCTGGAGGCGTGGGAGAGGGGAGGAATGCCGGAGGGATAGGGTGAGAGGAGTGGGTAACAGAGGCAGGAGGGGGTGGGGCCCTTTGGGAGGGATAAGTGGAGGGAGGGAGGAGGAGGATCACAGCTGGTGGGAAGGATAAGTTTCAGGACAGAGTACATCATCTGGGAGAGGGAGTGTACGGAAGTTGCCAAAGTAGAGAATACGGAGGGTGGACTGGTGGAGGGCGTGGGGAACACAGTGGCAGCGAACCAGGATGTTTGAGGAGGGGATGTGCGAGAGGATTGTGTGGGTCTAATTTACAGGAAAGGTATCAGAAAAAAATGTTCAAATGTTTGTTAAGCTTATGGGACTTAACTACGGGGTCATCAGTCCCTAAACTTACAAAGTACTTATGAACTACTTACGAACTAGGACGGCACAAATATCCATGCCCGAGGGGGGATTCGAACCCCCGACGGTAGTGGCCGTGCAGACCGTGACTGGAGCGCCTCAGTCTCCTCGGCCACCGCGGCCGGCAAAGGTATCAGAGGCGGAGATGTCTAACAAAGAGGACAAGGCAGGGGAACGGGATGAGGTCATAAGGGATTCGCATGGGGGGATACGGAATGCGTGGGATTTGTAGAAGGACAGAGGGGAGGGGGGGAGGTAGATTCGACTACGCAAAGGATGGGGTGGATGAAGGATTTGTAAGTGTCAAGGACTGAGGAAGGGTGTAGAGCCGACGTTCGGCGAACGAGGAATTTGAGGAGGCGTAGACGTGCACCTGGTCACGCGCGTCAGCGTGTTTACCGTCAGTCTCTCCTTTCGGTGGATGGAGTACACATCTAATAACCACGAAGTCGATCCTCTCAGTCGTCTGCAAACACGTGAGTTCTTGTGATGTGTGTATGTGCACAAGATGTGTGGTTAAGAAATCAAATGTTCAAATGTTTGTATAGCTTATGGGACTTAACTATGGGGTCATCAGCCCCTAAAGTTACAAACTACTTATGAACTAGTTGTTACTAAGGACGGCACAAATATCCATGCCCGAGGGGGATTAGAACCCCCGGCCGTAGTGGCAGTACAGGCCGTGACTGGCGCGCCGCAGTCCCTTCGGCCACCGCGGCAGGCAGTGGTTGAGAGAGGCAATACGTTTGGCGTTGGCTTGGCCCGCTCGCTGCCTGCTGATGCGCCGGCCGATCCTCGCTATTCAGCGCCAGTGCTGACTGCGCGCCTCGAGATGGCGCGGCAGATGGGCTCTGCACACAGCGCAGGCAGGCAGCCACTCAGCCTCAGATGCTATCTGCTGCCTGTGTGGAGACGCCGCCGTGGCGGCCAGCCAGCGCGCCGCCCAGCCAATCCTCACACAAGACGCCGCAACAATTACAGCCCGTAGTCGTCTTTCATCGCCTCTCTGTTTTATTTGTCATTAAAGCAGGCAAGGCAAGATAGCGAGGACTGATACCGTGTTTGTTCTAGGTAGGCTGGCTCATTCAGACGCATATTACAGGAGAAGTCACTGACGAGGCTCTGCACAAGTTTACGTAGTTTTGCGTTGTACTAGGATATAGCGGCACCGTATGGAATAACATTTTGGAGTTGTATATTTTTAATTGGGGTTGGAAGTAGTCGTGCATGTAAATTAGGTAGACGCTAGTCATCCAATTCCTGTCTCTAACTAAGCCATGACACAAGAACTTCAAAGCTTTGGTGAGGCGAGTGTCAACAGCCGTAATATATTTCATAAAATGCATTTTTAAAACCACCGGCTGTTTATTAAACACCTTATATGTATGTACCAGTTTCGGTCAATAGACCATCTTCATGGATAAACTATACAAAAAATACAAAGTAAACGTAATAAATGTCCACAAACAAAAAGAGGAAATAACCAGTTTCTCTCTTTGTTTGTATACATTAATTACGTTTATTTTGTATTTTTTGTATAGTTTATCCATGAAGATGGTCTATTGACCGAAACTGCTACATATATAAGGTTTTTAACAAACAGCCTATGGTTTTTAAAATGCATTTTATGAGACAAGAACTTCACTCCCTGAACATTGACTTTAATAAATGCGCCATATATCTATTAACGCCTAACTTAAAGGAAGCCGGAGGTTGTGGGGAAAAAACTTTCTTTTGCTATAAAAAAATTAAATGCAACATTCCTCTTTAAAGCAAAATTTGAATTATTGTTCTACTCGCCGTAGAAGTGGAATTATTACAATGTTCTTCTGTGCCTGCAGAGGAAATTGGCAGGGCAGCTGAATGCATCTAACAGCCTCTCGTGACTATATAATGCCAAATAGGACTATGATCACAAGCATGGTTCGCCAGCAACTGTGATAAACGCAATAAAACGAATTTGTGTTTGTAAGGATAAAAAACCAATTGCAACCTACAACTAAGGAAAAAGTGTGTTGAAGGCATTAGGATTTCAAGCTGGGCTGAACACTGTACGAGCACAGAGAAATATTGACAAAAAGAGAAAAAGAGGAAAAGAGGAGCAGAATGAAGAGAAGGGATATAAAATACGATAGAAAAACAGGCCAGAAAAGAAGACCAAAAAGGAACGTTTTGGAGAATTCAGAAGAAGACCCTGACAATTCATCCTGTAGTGCAGGAATATAATGAGAAGCTTTGATAGTCATTTCCCATGAATTAGGATTTTCTGAATGTAAGCAACATTTTCTCAAAACCCACTCAAACTAGGGAAATGAAATTTTTATACAGCACTCCTAACGGTCAAATTTAAATGTTAATACAGCCATTTAGAAATATGTTCAGTAGTTTCATTTCAATTTGATTAAATAAAGCAAAAAAAAAAAAAAAAAAAAAGTTGGGTCATTAATAAAAAATTATTGAAAGGAAACTAGAAAATATACTCCAATATCCCAACATCATAACTGCAATACTAAACCACTTTATACGTTCAAAATTTCAAATTCTTCTGTTTGGTAGATTGTTCATAAATGTTCCTCAAACTTTTAACATGGGCAGCATAGGCACCTCCGTCTTCCCTTAATGATAAATGACCCTGGGTCAGTTCTCTCACAAAAATAGTTGATTATCCCCACATGAATATTCCAAATCCAGGTCAGCAAAATGAGTTCTAGTTTAATCAGAGCAGTAGGTAGAGATTAGCAATATTAGGTATTTAAATGCTTTGGTGAGGCGAGAGTCAACAGCCGTAATATATTTCATAAAATGCATTTTTATAAAAACCATCAGCTGTTTATTAAAAACCTTATTCATCTACTAGTTTCGGTCATGGACCATCTTCAAGGATAAAAAGGTGTTAACAGAGAATGGTAAAATACATCAAATAAAATAATACAACTGAGATAAACAGGAGTCAGTACAACTAAAAATGTAAAAAATTACTATGGTCATCTTAGATAAAATCTATTAGTCAAACATGACATAAAAGGTGAGAAACTAGTAGATGAATAAGGTTTTTAATAAACAGCTGATGGTTTTTATAAAAATGCATTTTATGGAAATTAGGTATTTACTGAAGATGGCAAAAAAGGTTGCAATATCGATTCAATAGGTGACTGATGCTTACAGTAACATAGTAGAGTATGGCAAAAATGGAATGGGAAGATATATTACATAGCATAAATTCCGCCTTGTGGATTCATTACCAAAACTCAACCGGAATTAATACATGCAATTGTGATACAGCCGATCTAACTACTCCTAGCAGGTATGATTGTGAAGCTAACAAACAGCGGCGCTGATCCTGGCGTATTATCAATTAAACTGCGAAAATGAAGTTATTTAGTCCCTGTTCGTAGCAGCGAGTACGTCATTTTTTTATGCCAATATAGAACAGTAGTAGGCACCAAAATACTTGGGTTGGAACTTAAATAGTGGCAACTAATTATTTACAACTGATACAAAAGCTTTACATTTTTGGACCTGTTACTGTCCTTCATAGTAGTCAGCAGCGTTGTGTAGAACCAGTTGCCAGCGATGTGGAAGGCGTAGTTTACCATTAGCAGAGCTTGTTCTGTCAGTGGTGCGAATGGAGTGGTCTACTGTTTGTCGAATCTCTGGAAAAGTTCTGAAGCGAATGCCGCGAAGTGATTCCTTCATCTTCGGAATCAAATCAAAGTTACAAGGACTTGGATCTGGGGAGTGTTGTGGATGGTACAGAAATTCTGAGTCCCATCGACTGAACAGAGCAGCCACAGCTTGCGCTGTATGCGCCCGCTCATTGTCGTGCAAAATGATGAGTGGGTTGGGCAGAAAGTGTTGCCGCTTCTTTCGTTAAGCTGGTCGCAGGTGATGCTCCAAAAACAAACAGTAATACTGTGCATTGACTGTCTGCCGTGGAGGAACGTAATGCGTTAGGATAACACCATCACAGTAGTATACGAGAATTACCATAACGTATACCATAGAGGTGCTCTGAAGCACTTTCGACTTTCGCGGCGATCCATAATGACACCTTTCGTTGGATTTGCTTTTCTGTTTTGCCTCGTACGATGTGGCCTAAGTCTTATCCAGTGTTACGACACGGCGTAAGAAAGCCTCTCCTTCGCCCTCATGGCGCTCCAAGTGCGTCTGAGCAGCGTCGTAACGCATCCGTTCTTGCATTTCTCTCATTTCACGCGGAACCTATCGTGAAGCAATTTTACTCATGCCCAGGCGTTCCTTCAGGATGCCAAGCACAGTCGTACGCAATTATTCGGTTTCTTGGGCGATCGATCACTGTCCACTAACGCGAAAACAATATGCACTGCTTCAGAGACGCTAGGACGACCTGCCCGATGCATGTCTGCCACAGTTTGAAGACCTTCGTTGAAGGCTTTAGCCACTGTTCTGTACGACTATGCCGATTCCCCGCACGACTCTTGAAGACCTTGATGACGCTGTCGTGCTGTACGACCTCTGGCACATTCAAACTTGATCCAACTCCGTTGTTCCTGTTTCGAAAACATAGTGACACCGTTACGTTAGACCGCTCTCTCACAGGTGCCTGTGTTTCCCTCCCATTTGCTCGAAGGTAAAGTAGGTATGTCAACAACGTGTGCTGTCAGCGAAGATTTCATTCCATAGTTTCTCTACAGCATTGTTGGAACTATTTAAGTTCCAACCCTCGTTCGAAGCAGTACTAATGCAGACTTGTTACCAACAACAACTGTACAAGTCGCCTAGTTCAGAGCGGCGTCTAAATTGCGCTGGGATTGGCACCTCATCCGTCGCGTCCGCCCCTTCGCTTCGACAGCTTTTCACGTTCTCCGCATCATCCACGCGGAGTCCACGCACAAAAAAAGCAAACAGCCAATGCGTTTTGTTGTTCCAAAAGCAACGCCAATCATGTAGGTTGTTTTATGTGACTAAAATGTCCCACCAAAGCGTCTATGCTCAAGAGACAATCAGAACGTTACTTACATATGGCAACAAATCGCCCAAATATGAGCAGCCGTCTTACCAACGACCATCCATGACAGAGACTTTTCGGAACAAACAGACGCCGACTTTACAGAAGAGTGAACTCACAGGCTTATGGCCCGTGCCCGGTTTCAGCGAATCGCGAAGTCCGCATACACATGTCTTAGCAATACAAGGAAGGAAGCTTATGGTTTAACTTGACATCAACAGCGTGGTCAGACGGAGCTAATACACGTTTTTTTTTTTTTTTTTTTTTTTTTTTTTTTTTTTTTTTTTTTTTTTTTTGAGTATAAGGAAGCCAATCGGCCGTGCCCTTTCAAAGGAACCATCCCGGAATTTGCCTGGAGTGACTTAGTGAAATCACGAAATCACGGAAAACCTAAATCTGGATTGCCGGACGTAGATTTAAACCACCGCCCTCCCCCCTCCCTAATGCGAATCCAGGTGTTACACCACTGCGCCACTTCGCTCGGTCATTTGAATGTTTAGATTATGTTTCTACAGTATGACTTGTATGTGTTTTATTAACCCATACCTTGACTGCCGGCCGCGGTGGCCGAAGGGACTGAGGCGCTCCAGTCACGGTCTGCACGGCCACAACGGTCGGGGGTTCGAATCCCCCCTCGGGCATGGATATTTGTGCCGTCCTAGTTCGTAAATAGTTCATAAGTAGTTTGTAAGTTTAGGGACTGATGACCCCGTAGTTAAGTCCCATAAGATTTACAAACATTTGAACATACCTTGATTGCCCCCCCCCCCCCCCCCACTCTCACAGGACTGCTTTCTGTCGTATGGTCTACAGAACACGACGAATGAGTGAATTTCTGAATATAGCATTGGCGAATATCAGTCACAGCTACAGATTCTTAAATAAGTCTACCTGACGAATGCACTTGCCTTCCTCCGTACCAGACAACATCGCCTTCTCTGGAGAACTCGGAGAATCCTCGAGTACTCAGTGGATTCAATGCATTGCCCCCTGTTAGGCACACAGCGGCGCGCAATAACAGACCCACCGGCTTTCCTTCCTGGAAAAGCGAACAGGCATCGTAGCTAGCTCATTCGCTTCGGCTGACCAGGTGCTCTGTTGCCTTGCTCACAATATTTTCTACATGTTCTCCTTGATAACTGCTAACTATATTTGTCACAATTATATCTACATTGCAACTGGTGCCATGCAGTTATTACTAAAGTTTCCATAATAAACAAGACGAAATTATACTCATTTCAAGTTACTCTGTCCATTATACGTGTTCCCTTCTCCTGTGGATTATTACTCTTCTTAGTAAAGTGGAAAGGTAGTGAGAGGGCAAGACTGCTACCTTGCAGCCTTTTCATATATAACAGGTAACTTAGCTGTTTGGATCAGCCGCTCCCATAACGTGGAAATTCCGAACAGAACGCCCGCCTCCGTAGTTTAGTGGACTGCCACACAGGGGGCCCGGTCCGATTCCCAGTCGAGTCGGAGATTTTCTCAACTCAACTCAACTGTTTGTTAAGCTTATGGGACCTAACTTCGGGGTCATCAGTCCCTAAACTTACAAACTACTTAACGCTAAGGACGGCACAAATATCCATGCCCGAGGGGGGATTCGAACCCCCGACCGTAGTGGCCGTGCAGACCGTGACTGGAGCGCCTCAGTCCCCTCGGCCACCGCGGCCGGCGGAGATTTTCTCCACTCGGTGTCTGGGTGTTGTGGTGTCCCGTCATCATCGACTCGCAAGTCGGCCATGTGGCGTCACCTAAAGACTTGCACCAGGAAGGCTGAAGGCCAAAAATGCCGCACGAAATCATCAGTCAGATCATCCGAACAGAGCCTCCCCCCTGCTTCCCTACCTCAGCCGGTCACCACCAGTGCCTGTTATCTCACTGTCTGTGTCGTTGCCGATAGCTTTAGTTCCGTGAATTTACCTACGCCACTTCCGTTCTCTGCAATGTACGTCGTAGAACGTACGAAAATAACGAAAGGGAAGTCGTGTTTCGTCAAGAACGGTCATCGCTATAGTATCCAAAGAAAAATGAAGAGTATAGAAACTGGGTGTGCAGCAATTCCGAACTTACAAATGGTAAATTCGTTGCTCAACATCAATATTGTTCTCCATCTGACAAAACGGATGTAGAGATAAAAAAAAATGCATAATTGCAGAAAGTACTTCACGAAGGAACGACAGTGCCTATTTCCCAAATTTTTAAGCAGGAATTTCAAGATCTGATAGATAAAGACTTAGAATCTGTTGCAAATGTTCCCTATTATGACAGCTCCAAGACGCAATCGCGTTTGTTTTTTTTTTATATTTGGAGAAAAAAAACCCAAAACCTTGTTTTTCCAGTTGTTATTTTAAAGTGATTGTAGAGAAATAGTCTCTAAACATGCGAGAACATGTGACAAAAACACCACATTTATATACTCGACAGCTCCTACGAAAACGAAGCATTTATGTAACCAATTTAACATTGTCGAGATAGGGCGGAACGACTTCCCTTAGATTAATAATTGTTCCGTAGATCGTGAATACGACACTTCGTAATGATGTAGTATGTGTCAGGTTAATAAAAGGTGTCTGTACAAGATATTACATAAACCAAAATGTTACATGGCACAAAAAGATTTTTTAATAGTTTATTTTTTCTTTCTTCTTTTATTTATTTATTTACTTTGTTTTATATTTACTAATTTATATCTAAAAATTCATCCAATGAGTAGAAGTAGTTGACATCCAGAAATTCTTTTAATTTATTTTTAAATGCTAGTTGTCTATCTGTGAGACTTTTGATGGTATTTGGTAGGTGCCCAAAGACTTTTGTGGCAGCATAATTCACCCCTTTCTGTGCCAAAGTCAGATTTAACCGTGCATAGTAGAGATCATCGTTTCTCCTGGTGTTATAGCTATGCACACAGCTATTATTTGTGAATGTGTATGGATTATTAACAACAGATTTCATAAGTGAATAAATATACTGTGAAGTTACTGTAAGGATACCTAAATCCTTAAATAGATGGTTGCAGGATGATCTCGGGTGGGCTCCAGTAATTATTCTGATTACACGCTTTTGTACAATGAATACTTTTTTTACTCAATGATGAATTACCCCAGAATATGATGCTACATGAAAGCACTGAATAAAAATAGGCATACTAAGTTAATTTACTGAGATTATTATCAGCAAAATTTGCAATAACCCTAAATAACATACATAGCTGAACTCAAACGTTTCAGCAGACCATTAATGTGTTGCTTCCATTTTAATCTCTCATCAATGCACACAACTAAAATTTTTGAAAATTCTACCTTAGCTACAGACTTCTGTTTAAAGTCTATGTTTATTACTGATGTTGTGCCATTTACTGTACGGAACTCTATATACTGTATAAAACACTTACTTTAGCCAAGATCACCAGTTTATTTGTTGTTGTTTTTTTATTAGCAGTTTCGATGAACTGTCATCATCTTCAGAAACAATTTCTTTTATATATAACAATTTCCTCCTATGTTCAATAAAATAAAAAGTTACTCGTGAAAATGAAATATAAGAACATTGTAAAACAATTAAAATTGAGCCTCCTTGTTACTTGTGACAAGAACACACACAATTTTTAAATATGCAATACAGTTGACGAACCATTCTGGGGATGTAAATTTTACTCGTTTGACAATGTTCTGCTATTTCATTTTCACAAGTAATTTTTCATTTTATTGAAAATAGGAGGAAATTGTTATATATACAAAAAAGTTATTTCTGAAGATGTTGACATAGTTCATCGAAACCGGTAAGAAAAAGAACGAACAAATAAATTAGCGATCTTGGCTGAAGTAAGTGTGTTTTATATAAATTTTGATCGCTCTCCATAGGCATATATGCCACTTAACTGTGTATACTGTGTTTTATCAAAAATTAATGGGAGTCCGTCTGCCGAGAAACACGTAATAATTTTGCTACAAACATTATTAACGATCACATCCCTTACTTCTTGTGTTTTTTAATGTGATTAGTATACTTGTATCATCAGTGTAGAATGGCAAGTCATTAATGTATATCAGGAACAATAAAGGACCTTATACCGAACCCTGTGGGACCCCATTCTTTATCAAAATTTAATGAGAGTCCGTCTGCTGAGAACCACTTAATAATTTTGTGAAAAACATTATTAACGATCACATTCCTTACTTCTTGTGTTTTTTGATGTGATTAGTATACTTGTATCATCAGTGTAGAATGGCAAGTCATTAATGTATATCAGGAACAATAAAGGACCTTATACCGAACCCTGTGGGATCCCATTCTTTATCAAAATTTAATGAGAGTCCGTCTGCTGAGAACCACTTAATAATTTTGTGAAAAACATTATTTACGATCACATCCCTTACTTCTTTTGTTTTTGGATGCGATTAGTGCACTCGTATCATCAATGTAAAATGGCAAGTCATTAATGTATATCAGGAACAGTAAAGGACCCAATAGCGAACCCTGTGGGATCCCATTCTTTATCAACATGTAATGAGAGTCCGTCTGCTGAGAACAACTTAATAATTTTGTGAAAAACATTATTTACCATCACATCACTTCTCGTGTTTTTGGATGTGATTAGTACACTTGTATCATCAGTGTAAAATGGCAAGTCATTAATGTATATCAGGAACAATAAAGTAAAGGACCTAATACTGAACGCTGTGGGACCCCATTCTTGATTATCCCCCCCCCCACACGAAAATAAGCTGATAGCTCCACTGACGTTCACCGTATGTGTATATATTTGGAAAAACTCATAGCCCGTGCTGCCAAGTGTTAACTGTAGCCGGGCAGCGGGAATAGGGGAGAAGGCTTGCGGCCGCGGCGAGAAGCCTGCGCGTTCTTGCCTGCGCGTCCTTGCCTGCGCGGCGTGTGCTGTCCGCCGCCCTAACCTGGGCTCAGGCGCCTGCATTGCGGCGCCCGACGATCGATAACGCAGTTGGGGGGGGGGGAGGCGACGCCGGTGGAGTGGCGGCTGGCGCCGTTCCTTTGTCACCCAGCCCCACTGCGCGCCTCTTATCTTCCGGCTACTGCAGCTAAAGTTTTCGCGCATCCTGCATCCAAAGCCACGGCACAAAATGCTGTTACACTCTGGTACACGGAGAGACACAGAACGGCTCAGATAAATACACTGGGAAAACATTGAGCTACGAAACCCTTTTGGGTGCGACTGAAACAACTGAATGTCTCTCCGCAACCGATTATATTGAGAAAGAAAACCAGTCGTCAGAAAAGATTATTTATTTTGTTATGTATACACACAGCGTACACCGCATAACAACAGTGTAGCTCACAGTAATTGCTCAAAGCGACGACCGCAAGAGTCAGTGCATGTGTTGCGTGTCTGCAGTGAGGAGAGCCTCTACGCCACCCACATCGACTCGTCTATCAACATGTGGGCGGGCACTGAGCAAGATAGTCAACGGAGCCCGGCCCTAGCATATCTGCAACATCGATTGTAATACTGTTTTATCCGCGTCTAGTGGGAATTTTTTGATTTAACACGTGTTTAACAGATGCAGCAGAGTTAGAAGAAAGCGTCTACGGTGCTTTTGTCTCAAAGTTGGCTGCAGTGTGAACGTCTGTTAACACATTTGCTTGTTTAATAAGAGGTTTGCAGCCAAGATCGCTTTCTTCATTTAATTACATATCCGGCTTCGTCGTGCTAGTCGCCATCTTCAGAACTGTAGTAATTTTTTTTTACATGAGTTCACTGCTATTACAACAATTTTTAACATAGCAAAATGGTGTACATCGACATTGCTGTGTTATCCAAATAAAATTTACACATCAATAATAAAACGTCTGAACCCATCTTTCTTAAGTTCAATACTGACGTGTAAATTTTATTGCCGGCCGCGGTGGCCGAGGTGACTGAGGCGCTCCAGTCACGGTCAGCACGGCCACTACGGTCGGGGGTTCTAATCCCCCCTCGGGCATGGATATTTGTGCCGTCCTAGTTCGTAAGTAGTTCATAAGTAGTTTGTAAGTTTAGGGGCTGATAACCCCGTAGTTAAGTCCCATAAGCTTAACAAACATTTGAACATTTTTTAAATTTTATTTTGATGACAAATCAAGGTGGATGTATACCAATTTGCTATGTTAAAAATTGTTATAATAGCAGTGAACTCATGTAAAAAATTACTACAGGTCTGAAGATGGCGTTTAGCACGCCGAAACCGGTTATGTAAGTAAATGAAGAAAGCGATCTTGGCTGCAAACCTCTTATTAAACAATTCTAGATCGCCCCAGTAATGTGTTCCTTATATGTTTGCTTGTGTTTGGAGAAAACGGCAGACAATGCAGAGTTTGACATTTTGTTTTATAAAGAGCCTGAAAGAGAAAAAATAGCACACCAATTAAGACTGGTATGCAGAACCATAATGAACACAAAAAATTGTTTATACTATCCAACTTTGAAAATTACATAACAAGTTTCTGTATGTTGTATGTGTGTTTTGGAAAACAAGCAACATAGGTTTTTTGTTACTATTTTTCACTTTGTTTTTCCAACTTAAAAACACGAAAATAATTTGTTTTTGAAATCATGCATTTAAGGGCTAGCACATTTTATACATCCTGTTGGCGTTCAAAATTATTCTAAGTTTCGTCATTGATATACTACGAGTATATCAAAAGAGTAATACAGCAGTCCTACTGTTATGATAGGGAAATAATTAACCTGAAAAGGAATCTTAATAAATATGAAATTTACAAAAAAATATTAATAATAAAAAATAACCTAATTTATCGGAATCCATACAATTTAATGAAATTCAAAATCGAAAAAGGTTTACAAGTGTTGTTCAGAATATACACTTACATGTTTTTAGCACTTGACATGCTCTGTATTTATAAGAAATTAAATTAGTTGTAGGTTATAAACACTGGTGTCTTACAAACTTGACATAAAAGTTTTCTCAGTGTTATACCACGTCATGATGTAAGAAGGCTATTATTTTAATAATGGCTATTAAAGTAATAGCCTTCTTGTATCATGACGCGGTACAATATCTAGAAAAATTTTATGTCATCTGACTCTGGCCGCGGAAGCATACGCAATTATAACATCTTGTCCTTGCTTTTTGACGAGCAAATTCATCAACCAAACTAAATTTTTAAACAACGTCGTGTTCCGTTGACAACATGGCAAGAGAAGACAAGACAAGCGTTATTGCCAGATGCTGCTTCTGAAACAATAATAAGAAAATAAATTTCAGAAGGTCAATAAATCATCACTCTCATCATCATATCCACATGCAAGTCGCCGAAGTGGAGTCATCAAAAGATTGGCAGTAGGCGGCCGAAGCCTGATGGGAATATCCCAGCCAATAAAAGCCATACGATCATTTCATTTCCTATTGCTCTGAAGTAGCCCTGTCGCTACGTCATAGCAGTTACGAGAAGGAGTTTGGCGCTCATATAAACCCTGGTTCTTTCGACTCCAATACAGGTATAATTTTCTAAATTTGAGATGTACTCCAGTAGCCATATTCGGGTCACAGTGGATGTATACTTTCATTATATGAAATTGAAAGTAGTTTTACAAAAAAAAAAAAAAAAAAAAAAAAAAAAATTACAGGTGGCATTTGTAATGTTTTGCCCGGGGCCCCTAGAAGCGCGAACCCAATGTGACTGCTCGGTTTGCACATGCGTAAGGTCGGTCCTGAACCTTCAGAGGCCATAGTCATGTCACAGTGGGTACGTACTTCAATTACATCAAAAGCAGTGTCAGAAACAAAATTACGGATGACAGTTTTAAAATTACGTTCTGATGTTTTGCACGGGGTCCCTAGAAGCGCGGGGACCTAAGGCCGGCCCTGATCGTCAAACAGCACTTTACTGGCTGCCTTACCTTTCGACTGCTCTACGTTACCGGTCTTCCTGCGAGATGTGCCAACGCCACCTGGACACGTGCTGCCACATTTCCTGGCTCCCCTGCTGACCGACAAATAATGTTCTGTGGGAACGAAGTCTGCACAGCGCAATTCGACATTCATGTCCGCGAGCAGCGGGCTACACATACCCTTATTCTTGAAATGAGAAATTTTACATTTGTTTATTTTAGTCTTCTTTTAATTGACTGTCTACATTTCGGCCATTGGGTATTACAATAACTCAAAAGAATCTGGACACCTGTCTAAAAAAGACAATTTCGTGGGACCCTCCATCGCTAATTCTGGAATTCAATATGATGTTGGCTCACCTTTAGCCTTGATGACAACTTCCACGCACGCATGCGCTGGAAAGTTTCTTTGGGAACTGCAACCCATTATTTCCGTACAGCTGCACTGAGGGGAGGTGTCGAGGTAGGTCGGTGAGACCTGACTCGAAGTCAGTGTTCCAAAACATCCCAAAGGTCTTCTAGAGGATTCAAGTCTGGACTCTGTGCAGCCCAGTCCGTTACAGGGATATTATTGTCGTGTAACCACTCCGCCAAAGGCCGTGCTTTGTGAACAAGTGGTGGTGTTGAAAGATGTAATCGCCATCCCCGAACTGCTATTTAACAGTGGCAAAGAGTAAGGTGCTTAAAATACCAATGTAGTAGTGTGCTGTGATAGTGTCACGCAAAACATCAAAGGGATGCAAGTCCCGTCCATGAAAATCACGATCACACCGCAGCACTAGCGCCTCCGAATTTTACTGTTGGCTCTACACACAATGGTAGATGATGTTTCCCGGGCAATCGCCGTACCTATACAATGGCGGCGGATCTCCACATCGTGTATCGTGATGCGTCACTCCATACAACCTTTATTCATTCAATCGTCCAATGTTTACGCTCCTTACACCCAACAAGGCGTCGTTTGGCATTGACCTGCAAGATGTGTGGCTCGATCATGAAATCCAATTTTTCTCACCTCCCGCCTCACTGTCATTATACTTGGGGTGGATCTTGATGCAGTCTGGAATTCCTGTGTGATGGTTTGGAGAATGCCTGCCTATTACACAGTACGACCTTCAACTGTCGGTGGCCTCTGTCAGTCAAGATACGAGATCGATCTGTACGCTTTCGTGCTGTATGCGTCCCTTCACGTTTCTACTCCACTGTTACATCAGAAACAGTTGAGCTACGGATGTTTAGGAGTGTGGAAATCTCGCATACCGACTTCCGACACGTGATACCCAATCACCTGACCACGTTAGAAGTCCTCGAGATGTGCGGAGCCGAAATTCTACTCTCTTACAATGTCTAATGAATACTGAGGTCACTGATGTTAAGTACCTTGCAGTAGGTGGCAACACAATGCAAATAATAAGAAAAACGTATGTTTCCGGGACTGTACGATTACTTCTCATCACATAACATATTACACAGCCTAAGAAACTGTCTGATATCGTTCGTGCGAGCACGTGTCACGACCTGAAATGGAGTCGATTAATGTCTGAAGTAGTGCTAGAGGGAACTGACACCAGGTATTCTGCAAAGCTGTCCATAAATCCGTAAGAGTACGACGGTGGAGATCTCTTCTGAACTGCGTGTTGCAAGGCATCCCAGCCGGCCGCGGTGGTCGAGGGGACAAAGGCGCTCCAGTCACGGTCTGCACGGCCACTACAGTCGGGGGTTCGAATCCCCCCTCGGGTTGGATATTTGTGCCGTCCTTAGTTGTAAGTAGTTCATAAGTAGTTTGTAAGTTTAGGGACTGATGACCCCGTAGTTAAGTCCCTTAAGCTTAACAAACATTGGAACATTGGAAGGCATCCCAGATATGCTCCATAACTTTCATGTCTGGAGAGTTGGGTGGTCAGCGGAGGTGCTTATACTCTCGAGCGTGTTCCTGGACCTACTCTGTAGCAATTCTGGATCTGTGGAGTGTCGAATTGTCCAGTTGGAATTGCCAAAGTCCGTCGGACTGCACAGTGGATATGAATGGATGCAGGTGTATAGCCAGAATGCGTACGTACGTGTCACCTGTCAGAGTCGAATCCACACGTATCACTAGTCCCATATCATCCCAACTGCGCACGCCCCACACCATTACAGCGCCTCCACCACCTTAAACAGTCCCCAGCAGACATGCGAGTTCCATGTATTCATGAGGTTGTCTCCAAATCCGTCCGATACAATTGGAAACGGGACTCGTCAGATCAGGCAACATGTTTCTAGTGATCACAGTCCAATGTCGGTGTTGACGGGGCAAGCGAGACGGAAAGATTTGCATATATAAATTTATATATACAGGGTGAGTCACCTAACTTTACCGCTGGATATATTTCGTAAACCACATCAAATACTGACGAACCGATTCCACAGACTGAACGTGAGGAGAAGGGCTAGTGTAATTGGTTAATACAAAGCACAAAAAAAATGCACGGAAGTATGTTTTTTAACACAAACCTACGTTTTTTTTAATGGAACCCCGTTAGTTTTGTTAGCACATCTGAACATATAAACAAATTCGTGTCAGACTTCAGAATCCGAAAGTCGTCCGCTAGTCAACAAGAAAAAAAAATTACAATCAATATAATCTTCCTGTATTGTGAAATTTCAATGACAGATCCTTGCGCAGATAGAAAAAGCATATCATTTTAGGTTTGCACTTCTTTAAACTATCACTTTGAAATAAATGTTTTAAAGTTTCCTTAAAGATCGAACTCTCAAACAGAAGTTCGTAGTTGTTCTGGTTGCTATAGACACAGATATTACAAGTCCTGTTCATTGGTGATCGATTGCTATATAAGATCGTTTTATTAAAATACTAAAAATTGATAAAAGTCCTCTTGCTTTACCTGTCAAACAAAATAACTTTCCGTAAATGTCTTCTTTCAAATTGTAAAATAGTTTGACAGTAAATAATTCTTCAGTTCCTATAAATTAATATATTTCTTGTAAAATTTCTATAAATATCAAAATTATTATCGTTGACACTTGGTTAACTTTCGAGACACAATGACATTCATTGCTCTCACAATACAGATCATGACTCAACGACAGTTTCACAAAGACTGATTTTATGGTCTTTTTGATTTTCCACGAAAGTTTCTATAATAATGTCAATATCCGCGACGATAACCGTAGAGACCAGCGTCGTCTTGCCTCGTGGCCGTCGACCCGCTGCTTGAAGTGGCCAGATGTTTTTTCCTTGAGCTCGGCGTCGAAGATGTTATTCTCCTAGGTTTAATCGCCGCCACAGCACATGAAACGCAAGCAACATACAAAACTCTTTTAAGAATCACATAACATAAAATATTTACATAAAAATTTAAAAAGATAAAATATAAACATGATCTTCTGCGAAACTGACCTTACATAAGATAGTAGCGGAGACAATAATCCGTCCCACTACACTCTCTTTCAGTGGAGCTCATTAGACCAGTAAGATACTTCTTTTTATATCTTCGGGATGCAACAGAAGAAGGACGTGTGCTGTGGCTGGTAAGGCTAGCAAGGTCTGCAACTAAAAGAAGTGATTAGTAAACATGTACTTTTATTACAAATGAAAGGAATATTCAACTTTTATGTACTTGATGATGAACAAATTCTTCCTATCTACAAAACAGTTGTGCAATGATCTCTTCTACATCATTCAGTAGTAATGTCCCGGTTTGTGCTAACGTAGACGGATCTTCTGGGACTGTATCACTGCTAGATCTGCTTTGTTCAAATGTTTGTAAAGCTTATGGGACTTAACTACGGGGTCATCAGTCCCTAAACTTACAAACTACTTATGAACTACTTACGAACTAGGACGGCACAAATATCCATGCCCGAGGGGGGATTCGAACCCCCGACCGTAGTGGCCGTGCTGACCGAGACTGGAGCACCTCAGTCACCTCGGCCGTAGTGGCCGTGCTGACCGAGACTGGAGCGCCTCAGTCACCTCGGCCACCGCGGCCGGCAGATCTGCTTTGTACTGACTGCTATACTGACTGTTGTGGGCGTGGTGCGCCTGCGTATCTAGCCGAGCCTCTGTCTTCTGATTGGGCGGCGCGCGCAGCAGGCAGAGAGGTAACGAGACTGCGTGCGCCCTCGACGGCCGAAGTACTGTGGACCGATTTACCGCTCTACCTGCGCGGCCACTTGTGTTGACCGCCAGCGTTGTAGCGAACAGCAACGCCACACTTCTTGCAAATATTTCTGCCTGTACTGACACATAGCTTCTTGTCCCACGATTTTAAATCCCTAGCCAACTTAAAATGGATGATTTTAGCACTTTTCTTGCTATCGCTCATGATAAAACGCACTTCTGCATCTATCATTGACCGAGAGTTTATCTGCAGTCGCTACTTCCGCAATGTTTTGTTTATGCACAAGCGAATCATTATCGACTAACCCTTCAATATAGGTCCATCGGCTAGCAGGGTAGAATAAATCTTCTTAGCATAGAGTAAATCTTTCAGTAGTCTCACTACCGTTACGACCCATGGTGAAATCTAAACGGCTCCACCATAGCTCAGCGCTAAAGTTTCAGCTTTGGGCGTGAATTTTAGGTTTCTTCATATGGTACACGTATACAGGGTGAATCACCTAACACTTGCACCGCAATTGTTTTCAATTCAATTGTTTGTAACTATCAGACCAAACTGCGTGGTCATCAGTCCGTAGCTTGCAAACTACTTAACTAAGGTAATCTAACCTATGCACAAACACACACACACACACACACACACACACACACACACACACACACCCATGCCCCAGGGAGGACTCGAACCTCCGACGGCGAGCAACCGCGCGCTCCGCAGCGAGGTGCCTTAGACCGCTCGGCTACTCCACCGCGGCTGCACCGCAAATAAGTCCTGTGAAGTTGGCACCCCTTTTTTGGAAAATGAAAATTTTTTCAGAGTTCTAGACAGATATGCAATAGTTCTGGAGTTCTCTGTACAAAATTTAAATAGTTCTGCAAAATTTCGCCGAAAAAATACAAAATATTACCACAAAATTTAGCTTTTTCAAAATAATTTTTTGCCTATTAGTACAAACACAGTTCTGATCACAGTTCTAAATAGTTCTCAAAGACTTCTACAGGAAATCCTAATGACATTTTTCTGTGCAGATTATACTTCATGAGATAATTGCAATAATGGGGAATCCATTTACACGCCACTGTGAAGTTGGCGCCCCTTTTTTCAAAAATGTGCATTTTTTTCAGAGTTCTAGGCAGATATGCAATAGTTCTGGAGTTCTCTGTACAAAATTTAAATAGTTCTGCACAAATTCGCGAAAAAATTACAAAAAATTATAACAAATTTTAGTTTTTTCCAAATAATTATTTGCCTACAAGCGTAAACATAGTTCGATCACAACTCTAAATAGCTCTCAAAGAGTTCTGCAGAAAATCCTAATGATATTTTTTTGCCCAGATAATAGTTCATGAGCTAATTGCGTAAATAGGGAGAAAAACTACACTAAATTGCGCCAGAGTCGTGTGAAGTTGGCACCCCTTTTTTCAAAAATGTAAATTTTTTTCAGAGTTCTAGACAGATATGCAATAGTTCTAACGTTTGTAACTATAGGGACTGATGACGACTGCAGTTTGGTTACGTAGCTCTACAACATTTGTACACTTATAAAGTGTATGATATTTTCTATTCCGTTAGCCTTGTTATCGCTACGAATGTATTTTTTCCTTGGTTAAAGAACATTTTCATTCGTTTGTAAACCTAATGGATCACAACTGCGAAGGTCATCGGTTTTCAGACCTACAAACTACTTACACTGACTTAGCCTAAGGAGAACACACACAAACCCATGCAAGAGAGAGAACTCGAACGTCCGGTGAGAATGACCGCGCATCCGTGGCATTGCATCTTAGACCGCATGGCAATTCCCGTGCGGGGGTTTAAACGATAATTTTCACGTATCACAGACATTAAAAGAATGTTCAGGTACACAAGTGTTTTTTGGGCTTACTGCGTATGCAATTAAAACGGATGAAACTGTAGAAAACTGAGGTTACAGACAGCTCTCTGGTAGACTACTTACTAGTGGAATAGTTGGACAATATTAGGCTACCCTGTCTGAATGGTGACAGAATTCAAATGTTTGTAAATCTATGGGACTTAACTACTTTGGTTATTCAAAAAAATGTTCAAATGTTTGTAGAACTTATGGGACTTAACTACGGATCATCAGTCCCTAAGCTTACAAACAACTTATCAACTAGCTAAGACTAAGGACGGCAGAAATATCTATGCCCGAGGGGGGATTCGAACCACCGACCGTAGTGGCCGTGCAGACCGTGACTGGAGCGCATCAGTCCCCTCGGCCACCGCGGCCGGCTACTTTGGTTATTAGTCCCTAGGGTTACAAACTACTTAAGTTAAACTAACCTAAGGACAACACACACACACTCATTTCCGAGGGAGAACTCGAATCTCTGACGGCGTGCAACCGCGCGCTCCGTAGCAAGGCGCCTTAGAACGCTCGGCCACTCCACTGCGGCGTGACAGAATTCCGTCTCAACCTGCACAAAAATTTCACCGCATTATTATTTTTGCCGACAGTATAAAAGAACTTGGGCTCTTTGTTAATATTCAAATATGACTCGAAAATGGGCCACTTTAAGCAGCAAAATGCTCCCATAACGGCCAGTAATTAAAAGCCATCTGTATTCATCGATTATCAGTGGGCGCAGCCTGACCTGTTTCAGATAGCGCTCTGCTGCTTTCGGTCAACTGTTATAGATCAAACGTAGACGTCGTTTTTTGTAATTTTATGTCCTACATCAACAGTGGCCGCTGTGGCACGCAGAATTAAAAGTCCGTTTTAATCCCGCGGTACGCGCCATTAGCGTAATTGAGCGAAAGAACGCTGGGAATAAACAAACAGCCGTGCGTATACGATAGCAGGCGAAGCTATTAATGGAAGAACAAAACCATGTCCGCCCAGTTCCGGTCTAATAAGCCCAATCTGGAGGTCTAATTATTCACCCGGTAACACGACGAAGGACACCAAAGAGAAAAAAAGAGCGCAATTTATTAGTGCTATGTTGTCTTTTTTATTATTCCAGAATGTGTACGAGTGAATCATTAATTAAAACGAATTAATTATGTACTTAGTTCTGCGTTCATTTAATTATTTTACGCTGTATTTTCTGATGAATGTACACATGTAATTTGTTTGTATGTTGCTGTGTGCCTTACGAATTGCGATTTAGAGGATCGTGGACGATTTTATAGGCGTGTCGTTCGCTTTCCTTATTGTACCGTTCAAGGCTAAGAGTACAAAAAATTATCTTCAAACTGTAATTTTAAACAACTGTAACAGACTAGCAATATGGGAGCACAGCAGTGCCAGCGCCGAGTCGAGCGCACGATAGTACCATCCTTTTCTCAAAGCAGTTCATGGCACTTTCGAACCCCCCTGTATCTCCGTTATGGATAAATCTAGAAGCCTGAATTTCCGTTTACCAAGAGTATCTACTATAACTAGCTACATTTGAAATTATATTATTCTACACCTTATAGTTTACGAAATATTAGCAGTCTCGCTAATTCTGTCACTCACTAACTCACCGATCATCAAAATTCTAAGGTAATTCTAGAAGACACACAATCGTCAAATATTTGTAATTAAATAGTGTTTAACCTATAACGGAAGGAAAAGTTCAAACATCTATAAAAATTAATTCCGTTCTAGATAGCATTTTCGCTTGACGGAATAGTATCTGCAATCTCTGCGTAGTTATAGATGAGTCGCTGTAAGTTGATCCCTGACAGTTGCAGTAAGATGGTCGTAACACCTTCATACGCCTACTGTCACAAGTCTTGTTATGCAATTTCGTATGTGTCTATATGTCAAATTCATATTGATGTTTTAATGTAAAGCAGTTTGCACTTCGTTGTTGAAAGCTTGCAACAGCAATGCAAGCTGTCAGGGATCAACTTACGCCGACGCAACTTGCATTGTATTGTCAGTGCTCTTGTGGTAGCGCGCTAGGTTCACGTCCTGAAGATTGTGGGTTCGACTCCTCGAGCTGTAACTTTCTTTACTTTTCATTTTAATGTAGCCGTCACCTTTCTAGTAAGTGAAGAGTCGTCAGAAATGACATGAGAAACCTGATTAGAGAATGAAGAGTTTACTTAAATTGCTGCAAATGAAAACAGTACCAATGACACTTACCTTCTAGCTTGATTTCAGTTATAAATGAGAAAATTGTCGCTCGTTTAATGTCGAAAATTCCGTCACACGACGCAGAGCAAAACTCCAGACCGGGTCCAGAAACGTTAGATTTTGGTTTCAAACCACAACAGGCAGAGATAGGGAGACGCCATTGATTTGGGAGACACATAGTCTATGTCATTTATCGTCTGTGGCATAGAGTAGAAACTCTCTGAAGTGAGTATTGCGTTCTGTCTTCGCTAGGAGGTGTTGGTTCTGATCATGTTTTCAACATTAAGCTACAATTGTCACGTCATATAATTATATAAATACGTGTACTTGAAAATTGAAGTACCTATTTTCTACGATAATTTTATCAGGAGGCCAAAGAAACTTATATAATTCAAAAGATGGTTTGCTGTAGATGTACCCAATACAATAATCATGACTCTACATAGCCGTTAAGAGTGGTAAAAACGGAGTCGATATTTTCAAATCTCCAACTATAATAAAAAGTGCTGCTCTAGGGATGATCTATATTAGAAAAACATCGATGGTAATATCAATGTTCATTTCAAAGAAATCAATGTACGATGAGCATCGAAAGGAAAACGCCCAATAATATGTTTCTGATGCCGGAACAAACACTCCTCGGCAGAACCACAGACACACATTACTAGTCTGGCACTACCGAATACGGTATTACTGGTCTCCCTTTCACTTTAATCAATGTATAAACAATTATTTGTACACGGATATAACAGTCGTAAGAAATAGGGATAAACTGGTAAAATTTCGATACATTTAGAGTTTTGGCGTTAAGGCGGGGACGTAGTGTGCAAATGTTGGCAACGCAATGTTCGCTTTATGAGGGGTACAAACAAGAACCTGTCAACTTCAGAGCAGGAACAGAATTAATTATTTACTTCATGGTCAACACGAAACACTATGCCCCTCATTCTACGTGGCTGATTTTCCGAAATGTCTCATTCGTCAGTCGCTGCCAACTTCAACACACTACGCCACCAATGCTGCAAGTAAAATGTACTAAACAAACTTGTTGACGTTTGTGTAATACTAATTCACTTATCCGCAACTTCCATGTATTACGAAGTTCACAAACTGATGCGAAACACAACACTAACTTGTTGATATTTGTATAGTGGTCCACTGCAGGTGGCTGTACTGTACGTGTTGAAAGGTTTGAACAATAACAATGTAATCGACTTTCCGAACTTTCCTAATACTGTTACATTAAACCATACCATACCAAAGAGACAGGGAATGGGTTTTAAGAAAATCCGTGGCTGATGTACAAAAAATTTACATAAAAGGACTACCTACCAAAAAAAATGATATTCCATCAAAAACATAAAATGTACAAAAATGCAAGTCTCGCGACGAATTCCTTCAAGTCGTGAAATCTTATGGGAAACCAAGTCGGTTGTTTTAGTTAGTGTTCATGGAATCACCTATTCAACACCTTTTTTTATCTAATTAGTTATTTACCAAGCTCCGTAGTGACTATATCAAAATTATGCATCTTTATTTCTATAATAAATGTAATGACTTCGCAATCGCATGGCAACGTAAACTAATATTTCAAATACTGTATGCAAATGAGAGGTATTTCATTCCTACGTGATTACGTTTGGGTTCATAGTGGAATAAAAATTATTTTTATATGTCGATGTGTAATTGCCCAATCGTTATTTGTATCCTGATGTCATTATTATATGGTGAGATTGTAAAGTTATTATATGTATTATAGATCTTAAGATGTAGCATACTAATATAGTCGCTATAAAGGTTGGTAGATAACAAATAAGTGTTCTATGAACACTAACTAAAATAACCGACTTGGTTTCCCATGGCAACATACACTAGTACTTAAAAAAAACTTCATGCGCATGTGAGTATACTTCATTCCTATGTGATTACGTTTGGTTACATGATGGAATATAACTTGTTCTTATGTCGTGCAATTGCCAGATCATTATATTTATTCTTATGTCATTATCAAATGTTCAAATGTTTGTATAGCTTATGGGACTTAACTACGGGGTCATCAGTCCCTAAACTTACAAACTACTTATGAACTACTTACGAACTAGGACGGCACAAATATCCATGCCCGAGGGGGGATTCGAATCCCCGACCGTAGTGGCAGTTCAGACCTTGACTGGAGCGCCTCAATCCCCTCGGCCACCGCGGCCGGCTTATGTCATTATATTATGGTGTGATTATTATAGAAATAAAGATGCATAATGTTGATGTAGATCCTACAGATTTTGGTAAATAACTAATTAGATATAAAAAATTATGACAAGATGTTGAGTAGGTGATTCCATGAACACTAACTAAAATAACCAACTTGGTTTCCTATGAGATCTCACGACTTTTTATGTCGCGATACTTGCAGTTTTGCACATTGGATGTTTTTGATGGGATACTATATTTTCACTTTGTCTAGTAATAGTCAATCTTGAACGCACGTTAATACAAGAGATTCCGGTCTCACGAAATTGAGAATCCTATTAGGGGTGTCTTTCTTTCGTATTCTGTGACCGAGACGTTGTTTAAAGTAATTCATTTCCATAGTTGTTGCTGTCTTAGCACAACTGAGGGACAAGTGTAAGATAATAAAGGGGTAATTCTTGCGAACGTAACAGTGGGATCCAATGCAAGGTAGTTTTTAAACAGGATTATTGAGCATCATCTAATTTGATTACATTTGTTGTAACACAAAGAAGCAAAAGAAACTGATATAAAAATCCAGATATCTGGTAATTAGTTGTTTATCTTCTAAGCGAACCACATTCAAGAGTCACGGCTTACTGCCGTGCTGCATCGAGCGACGTGTCATCGAGGTCAAGACACCGGCAAGATAGTGACTGAAATGAACGCCACTAAATTAAGAGCGTTCATTAAATTACAAAGGAGCAATCAAATTTGCCCCTCAATTATCATTAAATTTAGCTAGTGTCCTATTTCTAAGGGCAGGTTACAGACTAAATTTGAGTGCTTGGTGTTCAGAGACCTCACCAAATACACATAAAATTTGAGTTCGCAGACATGCTGTTGAAATTAGTCTCATATTTTATCGACGCTCAAATGTTCGTAAATCTAAGAGACTTAACTACGTTGGTCATAAGTCCCTAGGCTTACAAAGTACTTAAACTAAAGATCTTATGCTAAGGAAAACATAAACACCCATACCCGAGGAAGGGCTAGAACCCCACACGGCGAACAACTGCGCTTTCCGCAGAAGGCGCCTTAGAACTCTCGGCCACTCCACCGCGGCTGTTCGACACTGGAAAGAGAAAATCTTAAGGCATTAACTATGAATAAATTTCAGAAACTGCTGTTGAAGAAGTTCACGTAATCTGTGAAACAGTGCTAACTACAACCGTTATCTATGCCCCTGATATCCGCAGTGAGGACGGTCAGTCAGTGACTGAAATCTAATGGTCACTATAAATTATTTGGAAACCTGTACTACCAATGCTACTGTTTTGCGGTGTTGACAAACTTTTATTGCAATCGCTAAGCACAGAGCTCATAATCTAACTAAGAGGTGTTCAGATTTATTAACTTTTACAGAAGAATATGTCTGTTTAACTATGCTTAAAAATTGTCGATTTTTGTTTTTCTAACATATGGTCACAGCACTGATGATATAAAAATGCAGAATGGCAATGGTAAGAAATACAATTTTGGAAAAGAGAAATTTATTAATATCGAATATTAATTTAAGTGTAATGAAGTCTTTTCTGAAGGCATTTGTGTGGAGACTCGCCTTGTACCGGAGGAGGTGGATAGAGCCTTTTGAAGTGTGGTGCTGCAGAAAAACAGATGGGTAGATCGAGTAAGACACAATGAGCAGAATTGGTGAGAAAAGGAATTTATACCTTTACTAAAGGAACGGATCGATTGGTAGGACCGACATCAAGAAATCTTGAATTTAACATTGGTGGGGAGTGTGTGGGGTAAAAATCGCAGAGGAAGACCAAGAGACGAATACAGTAAGTAGATTCAAAAGGTTGTGGGTTGCCGTCCTTACGAGGAGATGAAGAGGCTTGCTCAGGATAGAGTAGGATGGAGAGCTACATCAACCAGTCTCTGAACTGAAGACCACAACAACAGCATTTCTAAAATCTGCCACTTTCCTGTTATTCTTTGTGTTATCGTTTAATCAGAATTTGCTACACCTAATTAGCACTGTTAGCTGACGTTGCGGTTCGTGTTTCCCAGTCGTTACTCGTCCTTGGCAAGGACCTGGTAGCCCCACACAAATGTGGCAATTCAGAAACGCAAGAACACGCCACGCTGCATGGTCCTCGTGAACAGACCGTACGTTTGGGACTCCCGTTCCAGCAGCGCCTGTTGTGGGAATAACGCGGTGGCTCCAGTAAATGTTAGACAGCACGATATTGTTAGAGGCTCAATCCTGCAAATGCCTCTCATGTCAGAGTCGCCCGCTTTCACGGGGTAATATTATACCTGTTCAAATGTTCATATGTTTGTAAATCTATCGTACCAAACAGCGTGGTCATCAGTCCGTAGCTTACAAACTACACAAACCTAAAAGTTTCGCTGGAGAACTTCTGTGAAGTTTGGAAAGTAGGAGGCGAGGTACTGGCGGAAGTAATGTTGTGAGGCGGCATCGTGAGTCGTGTCGGGATAGCACAGTCGGTAGTGTGCTTGCCCGCGAAAGGCAAAGGTCCCAGGTTCGAGTCCCGGTTCCGACACACAATTTTAATCTGCCAGGAAGTTTCATATCAGCGCACACTCCGCTGCAGAGTGAAAGTTTCATTCTGGAAACATCTCTTAGGCTGTGGCTAAGCCATGTCTACACCATATCCTTTCTTCCAGGAGTGCTAGTCTTGCAAGTTTCGCAGGAGAACTTCTGTGAATTTTGGAAAGTAGGAGGGGAGGTACTAGCGGAAGTAAAGTTGTGAGGCGGCATCGTGAGTCGTGTCGGGATAGCACAGTCGGTAGTGTGCTTGCCCGCGAAAGGCAAAGGTCCCAAGTTTGAGTCCCGGTTCCGGCACACAATTTTAATCTGCCAGGAAGTTTCATAGCAGCACACACTCCGCTGCAGAGTGAAAGTTTCATTCTGGAAACATCCTTTAGGCCGTGGCTAAGCCATGTCTACACCATATCCTTTCTTCCAGGAGTGCTAGTCTTGCGTGTTTGCAAGAGAGCTTCTGTGAAGTTTGGAAAGTAGGAGGCGAGGTACTGGCGGAAGTAAAGTTGTGAGGCGGCATCGTGAGTCGTGCCGGGGTAGCTCAGTCGGTAGAGCGCTTGCCCGCGAAAGGCAAAGGTCCCACGTTCGAGTCCCGGTTCCGGCACACAATTTTAATCTGCCAGGAAGTTTCATATCAGCGCACACACCGCTGCAGAGTGAAAGTTTCATTCTGGAAACATCCCTTAGACTGTGGCTAAGCCATGTCTCCACCATATCCTTTCTTCCAGGAGTGCTAGTCTTGCAAGTTTCGCAGGAGAACTTCTGTGAAGTTTGGAAAGTAGGAGGCGAGGTACTGGCGGAAGTAAAGTTGTGAGGCGGCATCGTGAGTCGTGTCGGGATAGCACAGTCGGTAGTGCGCTTGCCCGCGAAAGGCAAAGGTCCCAGGTTCGAGTCCCGGTTCCGGCACACAATTTTAATCTGCCAGGAAGTTTCATATCAGCCCACACTCCGCTGCAGAGTGAAAGATCATTCTACTTAAATCTAGGTAAACTAACCTAAGGACAAACACACACACCCATGCCCTAGGGAGGACTCGAACCTCCACGGCGTCCAACCGCGCGCTCCGCAACGAGACGCTTTAGACCGCTCGGCTACTCCACCGCGGCTATTATACCTGTCTGACGTACCCGTCAAGCAAGTGGAGAGGTCGAAAGACTAGAAGACTAAATTAAGCGCGCTGAAATATGCGAAGTGTTGGATGCGTCGAAATTGTGGTTGGTAGAAACACATTTGTTGTTTTGGAGGAAACCACCTCGGTAACGTAGACTCTTGTCTTAAGCCGTCCTCACACGGGACGTGTTGTCCTAACATGGCGTGCGCCAGACGTAGCTACTGCACGCTCTGAAACGACCTGCTGCATCCAACGGAACGTGCCGCTCATCGTGATTTGCGACCACAGCGCTCTCCAGCGCCCGTTGCAGGCTGGCGCGTAGATCATTGTCTTTACAAAGATGGATGTGCGTAAGTAAAATTACACGGTATCTCTGGTAGCGATCGTCGGAAGAAAAACCTGAATACTGTAGCTTTCTTATGCTTGCACGTTGCATGCAATACTCTTCCAGACAAGGCGCGTCCAGAAAGTAACTTCCGTTTGGTTATATAAAACGGACGGGTACAGATACAGAAAAAATATTGATTGTACAAAAATCTACAACTGTTAAACTACTTTCCTACGTAGCTTCCGAAATTTTGTAGGCAATTGTCAAAGCATGGCACAAGGTTTTGTGTGCTTCTTTCGAAGAATGTTGCTGCCTGTGTATTCAACCAAGTGGTCACATGTTCTTTCAGCTCTTCATCATCGTTGAAGTGTTGTCCACCAACGACAGATTTTAGATGTAAGAAGAGGATTACTGTGAAAAGATTTTTTTTTCACGATAATGCCTGACCTCACACACCGAATTTGAGCAAACAATTCTTACGGAAATTTCAATGGGACCTGTTTGATCATCCTCCATACAGCTCGAACCTCTCTCCAACCGACTTTCATCTCTTCTTACACCTAAAATCTGTCCTTGGTGGTCAACACTTCAATGATGATAAAGAGCTGTTACCACATGGTTGAATACACAGGCGGCAACCTTCTGTGAAGGATGCATGCAAAAACTTGTGGCACGCTATGACTAGTGCCTACAAAATTTCGGCAGTTATGTGGAAAAGTATTTTAAGAGTTGTAGAATTTTGTGCAATCAAATTTTCTACTGTATCTGTGTACAGTTTCATTTTATTACCAAACGGAACTTACTTTTTGGACGCGCCTCGTATATATATATATATATATATATATATATATATATATATATATATATTATAAGCACAAAGACGGTACATTAACTGAAATCACTTTTGGCAAAAATCATTAAAAAAACTGTTAACGGTGAAATCCATCATCTGCGCCAGCTCCACTTGTCTTGCTCTCTTACATTCCTGTTTTTCACGATGCACATATGCTACAAATCCAAATGTTTACTTTGGCATTTCTTCGCAGATAATAGGTTCTGCCTGATACATTTTACTTGTTCATGCACGCGGGACAACGCCCCAGCGCCACAATGTTAGTTGTGATAATTTTTGCTTTTATTGTTGTACTTAAGCGCTGTTCCTCCTTTACTGCATCTGCTTCCGTAACCACACTTTCTCTGCACTGGGGAACAACTATTCCAACACTGTACTGAACTGTAACAGAATTCAAACACGTGGCGAAAAACGAGTGACGTAGCGTTCTGTCGCGAAATTTATTAATACCTCTGCCCTTGTACGAAAAACTAAACAAGTTCTCTCGTGGACAGAGTTCGATCTTGTTTGTAACAAATTATGTCGAAAACTCGATTTTATAATAGTGCTGAATTAACAAATAAATTACATAAGTCGAAATTAAACCAAATCGTAATATATATATATATATATATATATATATATATATATATTAAAAGGAAGTGTCCCGATTGACTGACTCATCATCGCCCAGCCCAAACCACTGAAGATAGACACTTGAAATTCGTGGAGGGTTGTTGATCTTACTCTGTAGGCGTGATTTAAGAAGCGATTTTGCGATATTCCGTCCGTAAGGGGGTGAAATAGGGGATGAAACGTTTTTTGAAAATACGTAGCTATTTAGGCAATTTTGAAGCTAGGATTATAACATTTCGGATTTTAATTCAGGGCTCGAATTTAAAAGACACGTGTTGCGGCATTTTTTTGAAATTCCACAAATAAGGGGGTAAAATAGGTGCAGCAAAAAATTGATTTTCAAAAATATGTTGCTGTTAACTCAAATTATAAGCTACAACTACGAAACTTCGGATATGGAATCTTGGTCAGGATTAAAAATCCATGATTTTATTATTTTTGGGAAGGTTAATAGAGGATCAAAAATTATTTTTGAAAATACGTTGCTATTGGTACAATTTTGAAGCTAGAGCTGCAAAAATTGATATTTGTATAGTTGGTTAGACGTTAAAAAATACGTGTTTCGGTATTTTTGGAAATTCAACTATCAACGGGTTAAATTGCAGAGGGGGTGTTTTTCGAAAATATGTTGCTATTTAGGCAATTTTGTAGTTAGAACTACAAGTTTTCGGATTTGGATTCGGGGTTCGAATTTAAAAGACAAGTGTTTCGGCATTTATTGAAATTTAACCAATATGGGGGTAAAATAGAGGACGCAAAAAATTGATTTTCAAAAATATGTTGCTGATAACTCAAATTTCAAGCTATAACTACGAAACTTAGGATATGGACTCTTCATCAGAATTAAAAAGATACGAGTTTCGGTATTTTTGGAAATTCAAAAACGAAGGGGGTAAAAGAGGGGATCAAAAATTCTTTCCGAAAGCTATAGCTGCAAAAATTGGTATTTGTATTGTTCGTTATGATTTTAAAAATATGTGTGTTTCGGTATTTTTGGAAATTCAACCATCATGGGGGTTAAATTGGAGAGGGGGTGTTTTTCGAAAATCTGTCGCTATTTAGGCAATTTTGAAGTTAAATTTACAAATTTTCGGATTTGGATTCGAGGTTCGAATTTAAAAGACACGTGTTTCGGTATTTTTGAAAATTAGACTAATAATGGGGTGAAATATGAGATGCAAAAATTGATTTTCAAAAATATGGTGCTGTTAACTCAAATTTCAAGCTATAACTACGAAACTTAAGATATGGATTCTACATCAGGATTAAAAAGAAACAACTGGTGCAGACCAACCAGCCTACGCATTCGCAGCAGCGGGGTTCAGCTAGTATATATATATATATATATATATATATATATATATATATATATATATATATATATATATATATATATGAGAGTGTAGATGCATATCTGTTATTTACATCTCTTTTCCTCCACAGCTCGGGACGCATGGTAGGAGGTACCCAGATAAGTTTAAGTTTATATATATATATATATATATATATATATATATATATATATATATATATATATATATATATATATATAAGAGCTTAATTTCAGCAGTAAGATTAGCAAAAGGTCCGTGTGAACTACCGGCTACTCCCTGCTGCAAAAACCTTGTTCCCTAGCGCAAATTGAGAACTGACTTGGTTCAAATAATTCTAATAACAGAAAGTTGACGTTACAGTGGCCAATATACGCAGCAGCTCACACGAAATTATAACAGGCATTAATAAACAAGCCACTACAATTAAAGTTATTTCAAAAGGTGGCGAAAGAAAAACATTTATGGTGCAACGGAAATTAAACATAAAAATTTGCACTGGTGAAAAACAATATTAAATAAAAGGGGGAAGGTGCAATTTATAGGCAAGTCAAAACTTAACTTGTTTATTCAGGTCGAACACAAGCAAAATGGGGAACCAATTTTGTTAATACAATAAAAATGCATATCACTTATATTAGCTAATACTGATGATGCCCAGCATTGGATTTAACATAAATCACACAGAACGTAACGCTACTGGGGGGAGGAGTTACAACGAACACTCAATGCAACAGCGAAACTCAATCAGATTGCTGAAACGAGGCAGAAGCAGGCGCCGCTATCGTAGGCGAAGTTCAGCAAACCCGGAGGTACCACAAAACACAATCTATATCTATAAATGTGAATGTCTGTACGGTGTACGTTTATCAAGTCTGAACCACAAGACATAAAGAGCTAAAAATTTGTACAGTTACTAATGTCTACCAGGGGAAGGCTTTAGGCACGGTTTTATGTCGATCGGATAGCTATTTATCAATATATATTAATGTGAATGTCTCTTCGGTATACGCTTATCACGTCCGAACGACAAGACGCAGAGACTTAAATATTTGTACAGTTACTAATTTATATCTGAGGAAGGTTTTAGGCACTGTTTTTTATATCTGATAGATATATCTGATAGATATTTAGTAATTTGGAGAATATAACGCGAAATAAGGAACAATAATTACTCTTTGAAAATTATATTTACTCTTTGAAAGTGGTTTTATTGTTTACATTGTTGCTTGAGGGTTGATAATGGTAAAAGGGTGGAGTATTTTGTGATGGAAAGTTATCAGTGTATATACAATTCTACGTGTGTGTGTGTGTTAATATTTCGCACTGTAGGGAAAACTACAGAACGCAAACGAATGGTCTGTGTGTAATTGTTGTCCGAAGTCTCCCGTTGTACACCATAGCATTTCCATGCCGATAGCTATAAGGGGGTGGAAGATATGATTGTTGGAAGTCGTCAAATTATTAAAAAATTTGACTGAAGGCCAGCGATAACGTTTGCGACTCTATATCAAGGAGGTTACATACAGCGAAACGAGATGTCACAGACCATATATTTCGTCTATGCGTGCTACAATGACTTCAGCTCTTTCTCTATAAAGATAAGCATACGAATAAGGAAATATAAGAATAAATAAATAAAGCAGTAACATAGTTATTTCTTTTAATACATCTCTTAAAAATACAATTTGACGTTTCACGCATAACATCAAGTGATCGATCTGTGATATTATTACAATAATTATTGTTGAATTTCGTGATCGGTTTCTTTGAAACGAGTCCATTTTTACGTGTGATTTGATCTACACTACTTACTTTCCTGATAATGTTGATTAAAAATGTTTGTTTCTAAAGAAGGTATTGTATTTTATTTCATTCTTCATCTGGTCCAATAAAATCATTTTACAAGGCCATAATCTTGTAATGTCAATCAGTTGCTAAATAACATAATTTGCAGTGCATGGATGCACTATGTCATTATAATAAAACAGTTTTGCTATTGTCACTCACAGTGATAATTATGTTTTATTATAATGACATAGTGCACCCATGCACTGCAAATTATGTTATTTAGCAACTGATTGACATTACAAGATTATGGCCTTGTAAAATGATTTTATTGGACCAGATGATGCTGACATGGTTCAGCGAAATCGGTCGTCTTAAATAAAAATTGATGATCAGCGATCTTGGCTTTTTTATATGTTTCTACAGTATCGTAATTGGATCGCCTCCTAGAACATAAACAAACTCAGATAGCTTATCTATCATAATCAACCAACAAGCGATCGGAGCCGCGGATTTAACCTACTATACAATAAAACTGGGAAGATGGCTCTTGTTTTTAGTGACTGATTTGAGATGGTACGTGACTATAGTAAAGTTAAGTTGCATCTAGATTAGACAGCGAGCAAACACGCTAATGGCGACACACGGCTATGTTAATGATCACACTCCACTGAAGGTGAAGTGGTTAAAAATCGGATTCATTACACAAAATCACGGCGGACTCTTAAGTTGCTATCTGAGAGTAAACTATCTAGGCGTTGGTTTTATGAGAAGTGGCGTGAATTCAGGTGACTATCTGCAAACCCCTGAAGTCGGAGTTCGGATCCACGTGGTTCCGAAAACCGATAAAAATGTATAAATTCAATTTCCTAAAAATAAAGAAAATTAACTACGGCTTGCAACCTCTAGAACTGCGTAGCTACTGAAATGCAGCAACATGCGATTGGGAGCGTTCATAGAGACGGAAAAAGTCCAGTCTCAAATCCCGGAAAAGTGAAATAATTACTAAGTCGGAAAAATAAAAACTACGGCATGCAACCCTTAGAAAAACATACTTTTTCACAAGCAAGCTACTGAAGGAGGTTGTTCAAGACTCAGAGAGAATTACTGATAAAGACTGAGTGCATACTACAAGTTTGGAGAAGAAACAGCAAAATTAAAATAGGCGAGAGGAAATCAGAAAGATACACGCATAGTTACTTGCCTGATGGGCATGGAACAAACAATAGTGGAAGCTGAAGGCTTCGTTCTAAGAACCAACCACGTGGATCACATATCACTCACGGAAGGAAACGATAAGAAATATTTTTACATGCACTGTACAAAAATGAACATATCGTCTGTTAGAAATCGGGCCCCAGAAAGCTGGAAACAATTTACACAGAGTTTGTACACGACGACATAATCACAAAAGGTTTGAATATACCAGGCCGTTATCAAACTGCATCTAGTAACACATACACCGAGTTTATCTGTTGGAAATCACTGGTTTGAAAAACTATAACACATTTCCACACACGATCGAAAAAAAATTCCGAAAAATAAATATAAGTTGAAGAGTCTAAGTTAAACATCCTAGACAACGAATCGCTACCATCTCCACGGACACAAAGAGCAGAACCAACCTTACCTCTCCACTGTCCCAGCACAAAGTGACCACCGAGCAACCAGGAGGCGCAAAAGCTACTGCAAACTGGGCAAAACCCACGAGAACAGAGGTGGTGGGGAGAGAAGATTGCAATTCTCGCCCTGAAGAGGGCTCGTCGACTGGCTTTTAACCAAAGGGTGTGCAAACCTCTTTGGTCGCATCAGCAGCAGGGGTTGGTAACTACTAACTATCGACTCTGAGCCAGAGAGAACCATGCAGGCCGGCCGCGGTGGCCGAGGTGACTGAGGCGCTGCAGTCACGGTCAGCACGGCCACTACGGTCGGGGGTTCGAATCCCCCCTCGGGCATGGATATTTGTGCCGTCCTAGTTCGTAAGTAGTTCATAAGTAGTTTGTAAGTTTAGGGACTGATGACCCCGTAGTTAAGTCCCATAAGCTTAACAAACATTTGAACATTTGATTTTGAACCATGCAGAGCGAGCTATTAGCACCAACATTCAGACTGCCAGTAGATCCTCACACATCCACTTAAAAGTGAAACAAGTACACATTCTCACAGGGACAGTGGCGTAGTGGAGAAGCCGTACTTATTGCTACATTCATAACCACAATAATAAATTAGTAAAATAACAAAATCCTAGCAATATTAACTGACATTTCAGAAACTAATATTTTAAAACATGAAATAAAAATGCTATTCCTCAAGCCTTGAAAAGAGTGGGGTTCTAGTTTTAAGAAAATGCTAATCTAGCGACATCAAATAAATTACGATTTTATAAAAAAAATATAAGGGAGACGAAAAACGGTGGTCTTTCATCACCCCATTATTAATTGAAAATTTTGATGTAGGCTGAGGTAATTATATTACAGAGACAGAAACTCTTCTAAGCTAGCATGTGACAGCTGGGGCATGTCACTTAAACACAGCAAATACAAACAACAATAAAAAAACACATTTTACAATACTATTTCCTATAAAATCTAAATCAATGGAGATGCAAATGTGGCTGGTGAGACCACGGGATTGGGACAACATTGTAATGCTGCTTTCGTATGAAAATGGGTGTTGCGTATTAAAGTTAAGGTTGGGGACCGCAAATGAAATTTAACCAGGTAGTGAAATATTTTTAAATGAGATTACTAAGCAATTTTGACAAGGAAGGGGCAATTTAAACAAAATTATTGGATTCCGCCATTAAATGGTAGCGATCGTAATTTCGGTAGCAAATACAACACCAGAAAGCAACATTACAGAAGAAGTCGGCGGAATCTAAATTTTATCTTATTGAGAGCTGGTACAAACATTTCGTTCATGTTCTGTAGTGATTCTAGCTGAGATGACTGGAATATTACTTCGATAAATTGATGCTGGGATTGTGCGTTTCGGTTACTATTGTTCTATGACCGTGTTGAAAATTAATCATGATAGTCGCCAAAAATTGCAAAATTATCGGACTTCATAAACATTACGAAGATTTTTCTGCAGGCATTAAAATGTAATAAACCATTCGTAGACACGAAATAAATAAAAGCTACACAGAGAATGTTCTAGTACAATCGCGAAACAAATCGCAACAATACCCGAGCATCACTTTATGAAGCACTGGATCTGCTGAAAATAAGTAACTTTAAAATTAGTGAGAATGGAGAAGGGATTGTAAGTAAGTAAGATATTTCAAATTAACTGTGGGGGTTTATTGAAATTAATACAAAAACTAAGCTCACACTTACATGAATTACACCAAATCTTGAGACACGTCCTAGCACATGAAGGAGAAGAAAGTAAGTGACGAACAGTTCCGCTCTCTCCCTTCAGCTTGTTGCAAAAAAATTGAACGTGACAAATGTCATATGTTTATCGATACGCTGGCAGAGAGAGGGCGGAAGTCAGCGACAAGCATCACACAAGTTATAAAAAAAATCTTTAATGTATTACTACAACATGTATCACAATCCAAAATTTACAAAGAAACATAGACAAATCATAAATACAGAACATACATGACATTGAAACACGAACAAAATCACATTGTTGAACGTGTCCTGTTGTGTTGTATCACATAAACAAGCAAAGACACGTGGATGAAATGTCTCCATAAGTTCATTACAATTATATTTTAAAATTACTGAGGGCGACCAGAGTCGCTACAGGAAAAGGACCTCTTAGCAAGTGAATCGTATTTCGCACTTTCAAAGCGGCCAGTTTCGACTGCTCACACCACTTTTCTACCTGATGCTGTCCTTCACATTGTCGTCCACTCAACACTGGTTTTTAAGTCACAAACACTGTTCTCATCGGTTCGAAACGTAGACTAGGGCGTTCTAAGGCGGAGGGAGATAATCTTCTAGAAGTTACTGGGAGGAAACTAGAACCCACATACATAAGAAGATACTTTAAACCTTTTGTGTCTCTTCCTCAGCTATTCAACTGCATCCGACGTGAGTAGGAGGGTGTGGTTAGTGCACCTGTCTGCAGGCCTGGAGGCCCTTGTTTCATGTGGCAGGTGGTCCGACGAGTGCTCAGGCTGCGAAGGCTGAAGAAGAACTTATCGGCGGCGAGTGGGACCAGTACGGGCGCGTCCTTTGTGTGTGCTGACAGCCGGTAGCTTGCTACTCGGCACGTGTAGCCCTCCGGTCGCGCAGTTTTTGTGTTGCTGCTAATCATCCGAACTGGCCGGCTGGGAGCGCTGGACCGGGTACCTGTTATGGGGTATGGCTGGTCGGCCGCTCGTGTTCCGGCTTCCCGCCAAACTCCTGGTAATTCTGATGTTGGTTTTGGTCCACTCCCGTTCTCATGCCTCCGTCTTGGCCACAGACACCTTCACAAACGTGTCACCAATTGTGTTACATATTGTTACCACAAGACACCCTAAACTTACAAGGAACTCCAACATTCAACAAAAATACAACTGACATCAAAAGATGTTTAGCCATAACATTTCAAAACTAAAACACTTATTAAGATGTACAAGAATAGAACTCCTAGGTTCTTAGTCCTTCATAAAACATTTTAACATTGTTGTTGTTGTTATGGTCTTCAGTCCGGAGACTGGTTTGATGCAGCTCTCCACAAAACCCTATCCTGAGCAAGCCTTTTCATCTCCTCATACGAACGACAACCCACATCCACTTGAATCTGTTTACTATTCGCGTCTCTTGGTCTCCCTCTGCCATTTTTACCCCACACACGTCCCTCCAATGCCAAATTTACGATTCCTCGATGTCTAAGAATGTGTCCTACCAAGCGATCCCTTCTTTTAGTCAGGGTATGCCAAAAATTTCTTTTCTCACCAATTCTGTTCAGTACCTCTTCATTAGTTATGCGTTCTACCCACCTAATCTTCAGCATTCTTCTGTAGCACCACATTTCAAAAGCCTCTATCCTCTTCCTGTCCGCACCGCTTATCGTCCATGTTTCACTCCCATACAAGGCAACACTCCACACAAATGCCTTCAGAAAAGATTAAAGATTAAATATGCAATATTCACAAATATAAGAATTCTGTTTCAAATCAAACTGAAGCGCAAAACACAAAAATTGACATATTACATTGAAATCACACAGGCTTACATATCAATAATAAAATAGGTTATCATATAACTTAATATAACATCGAGAATAATATTTTTAATAAATTAAACATAGTCCAGTATAAGCAACTCTACCTTAGTTACTATAATTCAGCTCACAGGGCAATTCGTCACGTCAGGTCATAGTCTGTGTTAGTTTGAGGGAGGCAAAGCTACCTTCATCCATGCAGCATGCAACACTATGCAAAAACTAACTAGCAAGCCACTATGCAGCGCTACGTAAATACTAACTACGAAAGTAACTACCTACAGCCCAGACGCAAATTATTCTAACTACCGCGGCCTGGTTCTATACGCTGCAAATTCGAGGTTAGTGCCTGTAAACAGACTTACACCAATCGCTCATGCAGAGGCGAGAAAACACAGTTACACATTTTAGCTAAAAACGAGATAATGCATTTTGGAAGTAGAACAAAAGAAAACACATTATCAAATGTACAAACACATAAAATAAACATTACAAATCCACACATGTTAAGCATTCCTAAGTTAATAAAGTGAGATCTAAGGTTTTAGCGACTTACAGTGTAACTTAAACTTACCACAATCATGCTGCAAATAAGAATGAGAATTAGTGGTTGCAGGACAGTCGGGATTTACCGTCCTATCGATGTTAGACAGTCATGTGCCCTCATCGTATACATTAGGCGGACAGTTCCTTGACATTGAGCTTGCCGTTCTTCAACTCCTTTATTTTTCTTTTATTTCCTCACATGTTTTTCTGCTTCTGAATGTGATTCTGGCTTGTTCCACAGATCACGTTTGGTCCTTTAATTTACAAAATTGTACTGCAAAACTTATCAGAAAAAATGCAAATTGGTTCTATTAATAACCCCAAGTGTATTTTGTCAATGAAATTTAGATGAACCCCTTCGTTCGTGCTCCGCCGTGACCGTCTACTGGTCGAATCGCACACCTCCTGTTGTTCAAACGGACAATCCCTAGACAAAAGAATCTAGACCCCTAAGCATCAACACCACAGTGCATCAACGTGCAACTAAAAATCCTATGAATTACTGCATTGGCGCCTACCACGACGTCTTATTAACAATCTACCTAACTGGGAGATTGCCGATACAAAATCTACAGTAAAGGTGACAGGTGACAACTCAAGCACTCGATAAACAAGGCTACATTCACGCACAGTGAAGAAGAGCACACACACTTAAAACGACGAACAGGGACACAAATTACGTAAACAAGATATACACAATAAAATACTTAACAGGGCCTAAACAACTAAGATTATGTACCATCAATCCTCACGATGGAAACAAAAGATAAAAACAAGGACAAAAAGGGGACTATGTGAGGTGGGCAGCATTATAGCTGACAGAGACACCTGAATATGTCGCACTAATAATTCCTTGAGTACAAAACGGAGTGTCAAGGTAACGTACGTCAAACAGCTGACCAGGTGGAACTGGCGAGTTGCTGTTAACCACGCCAATAGCGGCGTGTACCTTATAGTACACAAAACAAGCATACAACGTAAAGATGCATTATGGCGAAATGAAGCCGCACAAAAAACACATAAATATAAAAAGGACACATATAACAAAATACACTATTAAAACGAACCTCTTAAATAAACACTGCAAAAGGCATACAAAATACAGCATAAATTTACAAACACAAATCACATAGTTGGTAAGAATAACACTAAATCTACCCTAGAAAACAGAAAATTAAACAAAAATTAGCATGTATGTTACTGGCTTGGTGCGCCTCGGTTGCACAGTGGTAGAGTGCCAGACTACAAATCCAAAGGTCGCGGGTTCGATCCCCGCCAGATCCTAGGATTTTTATCTGTCACTTTCCACTTCTTTCACCTCTGGCAGTATTGCTCATGTGAAAAATACCGAGTAGCACTGTGGTTCGGAACCCACGTTAAACTGTAGGTCCCCCTATAACTGGCTGGGTAAGTCAGTTCGAAGGTCGGAGGAAGGCAACGGCATACCACCTCCAAACAGGACCATGCCTAGTAAAGCACTTTGGTGTTCAAACCAATCTTCGGATTGTTGAAGGCTTTTTTTTTTTTTTTTTTTTTTTTTTTTTTTTTTTTTTTTTTTTTTTTTTTTTTACTGGCTTATGCTAGGGTCGGGGTCTTTCAGTTGCTTATGGCATGGATCAGTGGACCTGATTTCCACGTCTTCTGTTGGCGGGTTACATGGCTTTTACTGGCCTTTATCGGGTCGGCAGCCCTTATTACCGTTCCTGAATTTTCGCCGTTTGTCTGTTCGCTTATCATGCCAATAACCTTGCTTGTTCCTCCGCTGCGGCTGATTCTCAGCATTGGAAGGACCGGACTCCACACTGCTAGTACTTTACGCCTGGCAGTTGATCCTAGCGCTATTATCGCTCTGATTACTTCTCCTAGAAGAGCCGTTGCCATCTCTTCTACTTCTGTAATCATCGTCAAACTCCAAGTTCTCCAGGTAAGCCTGGAAGTACGCAATGTCCTCCTTGCAGCTTCCCGCAAGGACAGCTTTGAGCACATTTCGTGGGAGCTTCGGTGCTCAAATTCTAATTAATCCCCGCGGAGGGTATGGCTAGTCGAGGAACTGATTTCTCAGCATCATTCCTTGAAAGAATTCGCTGAGAGTCCTGTAATTCCTGTTTGCAAAGTGGGGCATCACCAAAATGCTAGTTTTTACTCGTTCCTACTGTCTCTCCGACAAGTAGGCAGACAGGAAATGCTCCCTAAAATCATCATAGTTGCGGCAATATCTCAAGAGAGATCGCATCTGTGTAGCGGGCTCTCCCTCGAGATATCCGCACTCAATGTTCTGCCCTTCTCTCCAGTACAGAGGCAGAGAATAACCGAATTGCTCTAGCCACGCATGGGGTGTATCCCTCTTGCAAAGTTTCGGAAGACCTGGTACTTTTTTTACTGTCAGAAAGTGGTTATAATCAAATGCCTGCACTGGTTCTCGCACAGGCACTCGACTCGGCCTTTCTCTTATGGGAGGACGGGCACACAGAGGTTCGTCTTCCTCCCCCTCGAAAGCCGAATCATCTCCGCGGTCGGAACAACAGGGCCGACCTCCACACAAACTGCGTCAGGCGTTTTCTACTTGCAGGGGAGGCGGAGGTGCAACGCAGACTTGCTCCAGACGTGCGATGCGTTCTTCTAGCTCGGCCGCTACATCACGATGCCTACGGTTAATTTCCCACTGTTGTTCCTTGAATAGGAGTAAGTCGCGAAATTCCTCCGATTCATTTACAACAGCAGGAATTGCCCTTTCTGACGCTGTCTCCCCGGACTGTAGAAGCTGCATCACCGAAGAGGCCAACTCTTCAACGCGCGCGCCCAGTTCATCGGTGCGCGTTTTCGCCCGACCGTCTACCAAAACCACTTTCTCCTCAAGAGAGTGTATATTAGATTAGTATCTACCCGGTCGGAGAGGGCAGATATAGCTTCTGCATTCCCTGAAATTATCGTCGTGTTTTCTGAGATACCATGCATTGCTACCTGATGCCGTTCCTGAACTAGCCGCAGTATATCGGTGCACAATCCATCCAGATTATCTCTATATATAAAAGGAAGTGTCCCGATTGACTGACTGACTGACTCATCATCGCTCAGCCCAAACCACTGATAGAAACGTGAAATTTGTGGAGGGTGTTGATCTTACTCTGTAGGCGTCATTTAAGAAGAGATTTTTCGATTTTTCCTCCTTAAGGGGGTGAAATAGGGGATGAAACATTTTTTTAAAAAATACTTAATTATTTAGGCAATTTTGAAGCTAGAACTACAAAATTTCGGATTGTAATTCAGGGTTCGAATTTAAAAGACACGTGTTTCGGCATTTTTTGAAATTCGACTAATAAGGGGGTAGAATAGTTGACGCAAAAAACTGATTTTCAAAAATATGTTGCCGTTCACTCAAATTTTAAGCTACAACTACGAAACTTCGGATATGGAATCTTGGTCAGGATTAAAAATCCATGATTTTTAGTATTTTTGGAAATTCAACAAGTAAGAGGGTTAAATAGAAGATCAAACATTCTTTTTGAAAACACGTTGCTATTGATACAATTTTGAAGCTAGAGCTGCAAAAATTTATATTTGTATAGTTGGTTAGACGTTAAAAAATACGAGTTTCGGTATTTTTGGAAATTCACCCATCAACGGAGTTAAATTGGAGAGGGGGTGTTTTTCCAAAATTTGTTGCTATTTAGGCAATTTTGAAGTTAGAACTACAAATTTCAGGATTTGGATTCGGGGTTCAAATTTAAAAGACACGTGTTTCGGCATTTTTGGAAATTCGACCAATAAGGGAGTGAAATACGAGATGGAAAAATTGATTTTCATGAATATGTTGCTGTTAACTCAAATTTCAAGCTATAACTACGAAACTTACGATATGGATTCTTCATCAGGATTAAAAAGAAACAACTGGTGCAGACCAACCAGCCTACACATGCGAAGCAGCGGGGGTTCAGCTAGTCTCTATATATAAAAGGAAGTGTCCCGATTGACTGACTGACTAACTGATTGACTGACTGACTGACTCATCATCGCCCAGCCCAAACCACTGAAGATAGAAACGTGAAATTTGTGGAGGGTGTTGATCTTACTCTGTAGGCGTCATTTAAGAAGCGATTTTTCGATATTCCGTCCGTAAGGGGGTGAAATAGGGGATGAAACGTTTTTTGAAAATACTTAGCTATTTAGGCAATTTTGAAGCTAGAACTACAAAATTTCGGATTTTAATTCAGGGTTCGAATTTAAAAGACACATGTTTCGGCATTTTTTGAAATTCGTCTAATAAGGGGGTAGAATAGTTGACGCAAAAAATTGATTTTCAAAAATATGTTGCTATTAACTCAAATTTTAAGCTGCAACTACGAAACTTCGGCTATGGAATCTTGGTCAGGATTAAAAATCCATGATTTTTAGTATTTTTGAAATTCAACAAGTAAGAGGGTTAAATAGAGGATCAAACATTCTTTTTGAAAACATATTGCTATTGATACAATTTTGAAGCTAGAGCCTAGTAACACTGATTGAACTAGTTTGCGAAGTAGCGGAAACCGGCATATTGATATGTGGTTCGCTTTGTTCGCCCCTGCCCTCAGTTCCGGTCGCGTCCACGTTTAAACTAGTTACGTTTTCATCGGGAACGCGGCCGTCTGTATTCGCTACTTTTTGCCTTTCGGTCCAAAGATCTGACCTAGACGACTTTTCACGGTCCTGACTTGGGTTTAATAGCCTGGAGCAAGTGGAAACGGACAAGACAGAACTATTCTCCATCATCACAAGAAGTTTAGAACAACAAAAGTAACAAACACAAGATTAGCCTAACAAAACCACGTACCGAAACCCGAACTAAAACATTCACACGCAATGCATCCAAAATGATTTAAAAATACACTGAAACACACGACTGCTGAAAAGATAAAATAAAATAGATTAATGTGCACTGCTAATATCACACATTCACCCACTGGGAGGGAAAGAAAATTTTTAAAAATATTCCCACACGCATTTAAAGCAAAAAACTATTTCCTTGAACAGATGATACGCTGAAAGAGAGAATCCTGGCAGTGGTCAGCCAGATAAAAGTAGGCCACTGTATTAAATAAAAGCTTAACTGTGGTAGGAGGTATCAGGATAAGAGTTTACTGTTATAAGAAAAAGCTTAATTTTAGCAGTAAAATTAGCAAAAGGTCCGTGTGAACTACCGGCTACTCCCTGCTGCAAAAACCTTGTTCCCTAGCGCAAATTGAGAACTGACTTGGTTCAAATTACTCTAATAACAGCAATTTGACGATACAGCGGCCAATATACGCAGAAGCTCACACGAAATTACACACGGGCATTAATAAACAAGCCACCACAATTAAAGTTATTTCATAAAGGTGGCTAAAGAAAAACATTTATGGCGCAACGGAAATTAAATATAAAAAATTGCAACTTTGCTTATTCTCAGCACTGGTGAAAAACAATATTAAATAAAAGGGGGAAGGTGCTCGAAAACTGCAATTTATAGGCAAGTCAAAACATAATTTGTTTATTCAGGTCGAACACAAGCAAAATGGGGAACCAATTTTGTTAATACAAAAAAAATGCATATCACTTATATGAGCTAGTACTGATGTTGCTCAGCATTGGATTTAACATAAACCACACAGAACGTAACGCTACTGGGGGGAGGATTTACAAACAACACTCACTCGCTCACACACACGCAACGCAACAGCGAAATTCAATCAGATTGCTGAAACGAGGCAGAAGCAGGCGCCGCTATCGTAGGCGAAGTTCAGCAAACCCGGAGGTACCACACAACACAATCTATATCTATAAATGTGAATGCGAAGATGGCTCTTGTTTTTCGTGACTGATTTGAGATGGAATGTGAGTATCGCAAAGTTAAGTTGCATCTACATTAGACAGCGAGCAAACACACTAATGGCGACACACGGCTGTGTTAATGATCGCACTCCACTGAAAGTGAAGTGGTTAAAAATCGGATTCATTGCATAAAATCACGGCGGACTCTTAAGTTGCAATCTGAGAGTAAACTATCTAGGCGTTGGTTTTATGAGAAGTGGCGTGAATTCAGGTGACTATCTGCAAACCCCTGAAGTCGGAGTTCGGATCCACGTGGTTCCGAAAACCGATAAAAATGTATAAATTCAATTTCCTAAAAATAAAGAAAATGAACTACGGCATGCAACCCCTATAACTGCGTAGGCTTTCATAAAGAAGCTACTGAAATGCAGCAACATTCGATTGGGAGCGTTCACAGTCTCAAAACCCGGAAAAGTGAAATTACTGCAAAGTCGGAAAAATAAAAACTACGGCATGCAACCCTTAGAAATACATACAATTTCACAAGCAAGCTATTTAAGGAGGTTGCTCAAGGCTCAGAGAGAATTACAGATAAAGACTGAGTGCAAGATACAAGTTCGGAGAAGAAACAGCAAAATTAAAATAGGCGGGTAGAGAAGATCGCGAAATGTTAGAGGAAATCAGAAAGATACACTCATAGTTACTTGCTTGATGGGCATGGAACAAACAATAGTGGAAGCTGAAGGCTTCGTTCTAAGAACCAACCACGTGAATAGAAAAAACACTCCCATAATATTCGAATACAGCATTAGTAGTGAGCTTCTTGATGCTGTCGTGTCGTTCAAATATCTTGGCGTAACATTGCAGAGCGATATGAAATGGAACGAACATGTAAGGACAATTCTGAATAAGACGGACAGCCGATTTCGGTTTATTGGGAGAATTTTGGGAAGATGTATTTCATCTGTAAAGGATACCGTGTATAAAACGCATGTACGACTACGTCTTGAGTATTGCTCAAGTGTTTGGGACCCGCAGCAGATCAGTTTAAAGGAAGACATAGAAGCAGTACAGAGGCGAGCAGCTAGGTCTGTTACTTGTAGGTTCGACCAATGCGCGAGTGTCACTGAAATCCCCCGTCAACTCAACTGGGGATCGCTGAAGGAAAGACGACGTTCTTTTCGTGAATTTATGTTGAGGAAATTTAGAGGGCCGGAATTTGAAGTGTGTACGCTTGCATTAATTTCCATACCACACCCCTTTAGTCCCTAGTCATTCTAGTTCAAATAACCCTTACGTACTTTGTACGTTGACCTCTTTGCAGGGGCCCAATGACAACACAAATTGTTAAAGATACCTCCTACACAGCTATAGATAGCTCTTGGCTCCATCTCCGACCAAGTAAGTCTGAATTTTCAAATTTACTCATCTTAGCCACATGAAATTCGCTGCCCGCCAGGTACAAGGACTGTAACAAAACATTTGTCTTTTTCCAGTCTGACGATGCGCTAACAGCGCGGAACGCTTTATTGGATAATAAAATATTGCAACAGAGACTGAGCATTTTTTAACTATGCATAAATGTCTGCAACCACGTGTCCACCGAAACAAAATAAAATAGGATCAACAACTCCTGCGCTACTCCTAGGTTTTTAATAGAACTGACGGCTTATAAGTTTGACTGATGTTTCATGCAACTGAAGTTTAACGGATTTCTTTTAGTGGCCATATGGATGACCTCACATTTATCACAATTGCCAATTTTTGCACCATGGTGATATCTAAATCTCTTTCAGTTGCTTTTGATCTTCTGGTGACTTTACTAACCGATAAATGACAGCATCACCCGCGAACAATCTAAGAGAACTACTCAGATTATTTCCTAAATCCTTTATAAAAATTAGGAACACTAGGGCCTATGACACTTCCTTGTGGAACACCAGATATTATTTCTGTTCTACTCGATGACTTACCGTTAACTAAAAAGTAATGTCTCCTGACAGAAAATCAAAAATCCAATCGCCGAACTCTGGAGGTATTCCATAAGCATGCAATTTGATTAGAAGACTTTAGTGAATTACTGTGTCAAAAGCATTCCGGAAATCTAGAAATACGGAATCAGTTTGACATTCCTTGTCGATCGCGCTCACCACATCTTGTGAGTAATGAGCTGTGGTACACAAGAACGATAGTTTCTGAATCCGTGTTGACTGTAGGTCTATAATTCGTTCTCTTCGAGGTAGTTCATAAAATTTGAGGAAAAAACGTGTTGCAAAGCTACGTTAATGATATAGGCCTTGTAATTCTGTGGATCACTCCTACTGCCCTTCTTGAATATTGGAGTGATCTGGGCAACTTTACACTCTTTGGGTACGGAACGTTCGCTGAGGGAGCGGTTGTATATGATAATTAACCCAGATAGAACGGACTTGGTCGATTTTTTTTCAGAAGCTAAAAATCACTTTCATATGACTGCACCACATCGTTATTAGTTTTGTGTTTGTGTTGTCTTTAGTACAAGTTAGTTCATTACTTTGTATATTTAAGGACTGATGACCTCGCAGTTAAGTGTCATAACGTACACATTTTTTTTTTTCCACAATCCCGCCATTAGTTTTGTCATATTGCCCTTCTTTTTCGAAGAAAATCAAAGTGAATGGTATATAATTTGAATCTGGTGAATCAAATTGTTATTAAAGTATCATTTAAATGTAATATATACATGTCGCAAAATTAAAGAATGTTCAAGAAATACAAACACAACTACGAGGAAGTCTTCAATAAATTCAACTTCTAAGCCGTATACAGCCACTTCGCTATCAAGACTGATCTGCAATGGAGTAGGCTACTCAGAGAAGTAAACTACGACACTGTGACGAATTCATAAATACAAGAACGATAACGTAAGTTGCAGTTCTCATACTTCTGGAAGGACGTCAGCCCTATCTGAGTTAAGTATGGGGCTATTGCATCAACATGCTCTGAAAGGAAACTAAGTTTATAGTGGGGACCGGGAGACTTACTTTTGTTAAGTGATTTGCTTTAATACTCCAGCGGTATCTACTTATAAATTACGCATGCTGGCAGTTGTTCTTGATACGAATTCTGAAGTATTTACTTCGTCTGCTCTAGTGAAGAAATTTCCGAAAGCTGTGTTAGGAAATTCTGCTTTAGCAGAAATGTCATCACCAGCATCACCATTTCTGTCGTGTAATGAGACAGTCTAAAAAGGAAATAAAGATTATTTTCAACAAATTATCGATTTTAACTCTTTCAGTCTTGGTGGTTAGTGTTACTAACCACCTCTTTTCGATCACGGTACTTCTATTCCACGCCATCTAGCGATAACCGGTTGAATTAGTATATCAGTTTGAACTGTGCTTCAAAACAAACGACAGATTCCGGGTACATTGCATGAATGTCAGTGCATACCAGTTGCATTGAATATAGCGCTAACGTACCTAGTCTAGAGTGTCTGTAAAAACATCAATTCAACGGGTACGTAACATGTTTTCTGTAATCTATTTTATTGAACGTATTCTCATAGACCTATTTTATGTGTGTTGGCATGCAGGAACTGTTACTTCTGTGTCTTCACTGAGTAGTTACAAAGGGAATGTAAGCAAACTGGGAACTGCAGTCCTCTTCACGCCCAGACCTCGACAAGCTGATTCTGAAAGACTTCCGGAGAGAAGTATATCGGGGCCTACTGGCACCAGCATATGTCAAACACAGGCCGGATTCAGTGAACATCAGCCGCAATTCCGCGGCCTCATCTCCAGGACCTGCGTTTATAAAACGCCACAAACCTACAGTCCCGCAGGAAATTCGTCTAGAATCCAGTCGCCATCAACCTGAAAGAAGCACATCAAGAAGATGCTGCAATTGTACCACTAAAATATCTCCCGTGCGTACTGTATGGCAGTGTAGTACATGTAAAGTGCCTCTTTGCTTACACGAAGGTAAAACATGTTTTGCAGATTTTCATAAAAAATAATTTGCTTTTGTTAGTTTTGTACGTTTGTAATGATGATTCGTCTAATAAATAACGTTCGCAATCATCCTAGTATTAATTATAGCAATAGTCATAGTGGTTAGCGTTAGTGACAACCTCAGTCCTTGAAAGCCTGAATACCTATGTTATGTTTCTTCTATTGTCTGTGATATTTCAGTTGTAACAGTTGCTTCCATGAACAGACATTGATAATTATGTTCCTGTTGTACAAGTGTGAACAGACATTGCTAATTATGTCCCTGTTGTAAAAGTGTGATTGAAAGAGTTAATTGATACCCAGTATGCCATGAAGGCGATACCCAGTATGACACGCGTAGTACCCTCAGACTTTAAGAAAAATGTTATAATCCCCATTCCAAAGAAATCATGTGCAGACAGGTGTGAAAACTACAGAACCATCAGTTTAATAACTCATGGTTGCAAAATATTAACACGAATTATATACAGAAGGATGGAAAAACTGGTAGAAGCCGACATCGGGGAAGATCAGTTTGGGTTCAGGAGAAATGTAGGAACTCGGGAAGCAATACTCACTTTACGGCTTATCCTAGAAGATAGATTAAGAAAAGGCAAACCTACATTTCTAGCTTTTGTAGATTTGGAGAAGGCTTTTGACAATGTTGATTGGAATAAACTCTTTCAAGTTCTGAAGCAAGCAGGAGTAAAATATAGGGAGCGTAAGGTTATTTACAACTTGTACAAAAACCAGACAGCGGTTGTCAGAGTTGAAGGGCATGAAAGGGATCAGTTGTTGGGAAGGGAGTGAGACAGGGTTGTAGCCTTTCTCCAATGTTATTCGATTTGTACATTGAACAAGCTATAAAGGAAAGCAAGGAGAAATTTGGTGAAGGAATAAAAGTTCAGGGGGAAGAATTAAAAACATTGCGTTTTGCTGACGACGTAGTAATTCTGTCAGATACAGCAAAGGACCTGGAAGAGCAATTGAACGCAATGGACAGTGTGCTGAAAGGTGCATATAAGATGAACATTAACAAGAGCAAAACTAGGGTAATTGAGTGCAGTGTAAGAAAATCAGGTGATGCTGAAGGAATTAGATTGGGAAACGAAGCAATAAAGGAGGTAGATGAGTTTTGTTACTTGGGCAGTAGAATAACAAATGATGGTCGCAGTACAGAGGATATAAAATGCAGAATGGCAATGGGTAGAAAAGCGTTTTTCAAAAAGAGAAATTTGTTAACATCGAATATTGATTTAAGCCTAAGGAAGTCCTTTCTGAGGACATTTGTATGGAGTGTTGCCTTGTATGGGAGTGAGACATGGACGATAAACAGTGCGGACAGGAAGAGGCTTGAGGCTTTTGAAATATGGTGCAGAAGAATGCTGAAGATTAGGTGGGTGGATCGCGTAACTAATGAGGAGGTACTGAACAGAATTGGGGAGAAAAGAAATTTCTGGCATACCTTGACTAAAAGAAGGGATAGATTGGTAGGGCACATTCTTAGACATCAAGGGATTGTGAATTTAGCGTTGGAGGGAAGTGTGTGGGGTAAAAACCGCAGAGGAAGACCACGAAATGGATACAGTAAGCAGATTAAGAGAGATGTAGGTTGCCGTTCTTATGTGGAGATGAAGAGGCTTGATCAGTATAGGGTATTGTGGAGTGCTGCATCAAACCAGGCCCCGGACTGAAGACCACAACAACAACATAGTGGTTAACGTTAGTGACAACCTCAGTCCTTGAAAGCCTGAATACCTATATTATGTTTCCTCTATTGTCTGTGATATTTCAGTTGTAATAGTTGCTTCAATGAACAGACATTGATAATTATATTCCTGTTGTACAAGTGTGAACAGACATTGCTAATTATGTCCCTGTTGTAAAAGTGTGATTGAAAGAGTTAATGGATACCCTGTATGCCATGAAAAATCACAAACAGAATATCGTTGGTTGCATCGCAATAGTCAATTAAATCTGAGAAAATTCGAAGCGACGTTGACGTTTGAAATAATGAAGCACGCAACGAGAGCGCCGCTAGTCTCAAACGAAACATGTTCCGATGGTTTACGACTTCTTCTGACCATTTCGCGAAAGGTCATAATAACGGGAGCACGTCTGTCAGTAAAATCATTTCGGAGCATAATAACAGCTCTCGCTACCAGTATTGCAGCCCGTGTATGAGACGGTTGGCCCACTGATAAAATTCCCTTCCTAACGAACCTGTAACACTGCAGAAAAGAAAATATTTGTTGGTAATATATCGGGTGAAAGGTGTTTATTTTATTGAAGAAAAGTGTGAGTGGAGGTGAAAAAAAATTGTTTTACGTCTTATTAACTGTGGTGGCTGTTGTTGCGATGTTTGAGCAACATAACAAACCTGACCTTAATTTCGTGGTTGGTTACGTTAAACTCGTGATTAATGCAAGTGGTGTAGTTAAATTTTGAAAATATTTAGCAAGACAATTAGTGTAATTAACAAATATTACGGCCCTATCTGACAAACTTTTCAAAAGATCACTCACCTTTCCTTTCCTTACAAAATCTCCTACAGAGACTGTGCACACACAGATAGCAGAAATTAACTTACTCCGTCTGTACAATGCGTACGACTCAATTAGTACGCTATGGTAATTATAATTTAAAAAAAATATGAATAGTAGGATTTTTAACATCAAGTGATTGGCAAATGGGTGCAGTCCAACCACTATAGTTAGTATCTAATAAAAATTAATTCACTCAAGCAAATAGGAACTTTAAGTAAATCAGTCTTAATTGATGCTATGCATACGGCAATTGTACGAGTTTGGTTCTTTATAGGATAGATGTGGCGGTGGCTATTATTGTTGAACTCAGTGCAAAACGAAATAGAAAAATTATTCATGAAGTCAACTGTCTGTTATCTTCTACCATCAATTTTAGCAAAATTGTCTCTAATGACACTCACTTGATTGTAAAATTGTGTCGACATATTATTCATGCATTATTGAGGATTGTCATGCTAATCGTGTGTGGCTGATTAGTTGTTCAAATAAGATAGCCAAAGTACTGTCTAATGTTCCTGTATTTAAACAAAACTTAAACATGCATTCACAGCAAATTACAACCAATAGCATCTAACTTATCTTATTTATCAGTCCAGCGACGTGGTACTCTGCAGTCATATAAGTGGTACATATATTAATACAGATATCATTTTGATGGTGGCTGTTCCTTTGGCAGCTTGCTATCAGTTCGCCGTGATGCTTCGCGAATCGCGTAATTAATCGCGACTGTTAGCGTCCGCGATGACGCTACCGCGTTTCGGACGTCTGGGACGGTTACCGTACACGTAACGAATTTCTGCCTCAGCAGAACGAACGAATAAATGTTTCATTAAGATCAATTCTTACTTCACTTATGTTCACTGGTTTCACATAAACTTTCATATCGTTGCACTTATAACAAATTATAACTTTCACTTTGTTTTAACTTTATTACTTATATTGTTTGAGCACTCCTCGGACCGCGTACGAACGTCTGATCTACGTCACGGGGCGGCAGATACTGCTGCTTGCCTGCTCTCCCACAGGCGAGCGCTGCTATACGATAGAGTCTCTGACCTGAGGAGCCATATCGATAACTGTTCACAGAGAAATATTTTACACTGACAAATTAAACATAACAAGATAACAAGTAATCACAGTCATCTAGAAAACATACAAAGTACAAATAAAATAAATTAATATATACATAAACAATTACAATACAGATAATAAATAAATGACAGAAAATGTTCACAGTTAAGTTGCGTAAATACATTGTGCATCACGATAATTAATTAAGTCACATAAGAAGTTAATTACTATATATATTCACTATAAACAGGTTCAAACCAATAACATGTTTCAAAATTAAGCTCATTCCTCGTTATAATGTAAGGCTTACATTACAACACTGGCTCATTACGCGTTCTCGCCCCACCTGCCACTAACTATACTACCGTTGAGACTTTCCTCGCGACCCAGAGCGGAAGCCGCCTCCTGCCTGCATATCATCGCTGGCTCCTCTGCAGTGGCGTGTGTGGCCGCGGCTGTAAAGCGCTAATGACAGTTTTAGTGCCGGCTGCGGCGAGAATTACGCGCTACGCTGCCTTGACGGCTGCGTAACGGCGTCATTGTCTTGTCGTGTTCACTCGCGGGTGAACATCGTAAAAGCAAGCGACTAACGTCCGCCCTGTAGCAGTCTGGCCGCTATTACGTACAACTGCCTGACAACTGACCGCGTCTCTTCGCTGACTAAGTTACTACCGCTGTCGACTATTATCTTTCTGAAAGATTTCATAATGTTTCATAATCTTCCCACCAAAAATAAAATAAAATAATTAAATGGAAACACAGGGTAGCAAATTGACAGCGGAAGTGTAGTAAGCGATTAAATCTTTTCCTTTCCTTATTTTGTAGAGGTTTATCCCATGAAGGCTTTCACGGCCGGCGTATTCATCAGTAAACACTTCCGGGCTGAGTTGCCGTGGTCGATCTATAAAACTTCCTCTCCCTGACGTTTCGTTCTCGACTACGGAGAACATCTTCCGAGGTTGAGTCGACGACTGACTGCTGTGTTTTTTTTTTTTTTTTTTTTTTTTTTTTTTTTTTTTTTTTTTTTTTTCCTTTATTGAATTTTTAATGCCCGAAGGCAGGCTGGCAGCAGCCAATGATGCTGCTCTACAGCCGAGCGAATGTAAACAATGGACAAAACAGAAAATAAAATGAAAAGTGATAAAAGGCGCTTTTACAATATCAAGATGAAAATTTGGGAGAAAGTTAAAAGACTATGACAGCGGACAGAAACATACATGATTGTTAAAACAAGACATTGCCACGGTGGCTAAAAAACACTCACTGTAGACGACGAGACAAAGACGGCGACATTGAGGTAAAAAAAACACTGAACACTGGTGTACGCAACGTTAAAAAACACTGGGCGATGATACACTATACACACGAAGCACTGAACACTTAAAACACAGCACTGTACTGGACCTGCAGGGGAAGGGGGGGAGGATGGAGAAGGCGCGGGGGAAGGGGAAGGAGGTGGGGGAAGGGAGAGTGGGAGAAACCGGAAGGAGCTCCTGGGGAGGTGGAGAAAGGAGGGGGTGAGCCAAGCGGGGGACGGGAGTGGGAGGGGAGGGGGAGGGAGGAGGCAGCGGCAATCCACAGAGAGGGGTCAAAGTTGGAAGGAGGGATAGATGTCGGGACGGTTTTGGAGAATGTCGTCAGCGAGAGGAAGGTGGCGGAAGCCACCCTCAGAGAGGACGTAGAGGGTGTGGAGGTGAAGGGAGGGAGGGATGTGGCGGTAAAGGCGTGACAGGGGTCCGGGATCCAGGAGGAGAGGAGATACCAGTGGGTTATGGGACTCTATCTTTCGGTGGATGTACTTGAGGCGGATGTGTTGAAGGAATTTGACCAGGTGTGGGAATGGGATGAGGTCATAGAGGATCCGCGTGGGGGAGGGGAGGCGGATGCGGTAGGCGAGGCGAAGGGCGTGGCGTTCGAGGATTTTGAGGGATTCATAATAGGAGGGGGGAGCGGATATCCAGGCGGGATGGAAGCAGCAAAGGACGGGACGCATGAGGGAACGGTAGGTATACAGAATGGGCTGCTGGGGGGTGAGGCCGCGCCTTATATAAGATCGTTGAGGGCGCCACCTCACGTCACGTGGCGTCGATGTGTGGCTATCTCTGGCTATAGCCTCTTCTCTCGATTGCGAGCAATCGATTATCACGTGATTGATGCAACGTCGATCGCCATATCTTGTCCAATTTTAATCCTTCTTCTTTACGATGAAAATTGTATTGATGTTTGTGGGTTTCAATTGCCTCCCTATACATACGTGTGTAATAGTGTGTCCTAAGCGACAATTTCTTTTATGCTCCGTCAAACGTGTATTAATGCTTATTTTTGTGGTTCCTATGTAAACTTTGCCACAACTACACGGAATTTTATATACCCCTGGTGTGGACAGGGAATGACGAGCATCTTTTGTTGATCTAAGGCATTCACTAATTTTCTTAGTAGGTCTCAAAACAGTCTCCAACCGAAACTTGGCCAGTACTTTTCCAATGCGATCCGTGATGTTATGAATGAACGGAAGAAATACTTTTCCAGCTGATGGTTGTTGCTGTCTCCTGTTTTAGTGCATTTTACTACTTGGGTGAAGTACTCGGTATTGGCCAAGTTTCGGTTGGAGACTATTTTGAGACCTACTAAGAAAATTAGTGAATGCCTTAGATCAACAAAAAGATGCTCGTCATTCCCTGTCCACGCCAGGGGTATATAAAATTCCGTGTAGTTGTGGCAAAGTTTACATAGGGACCACAAAAAGAAGCATTAATACACGTTTGACGGAGCATAAAAGAAATTGTCGCTTGGGACAGATCGACAAATCGGCAGTGGCGGAACATGTTTTCACGGAAGGAGATCACGAAATAAAATTTGGTGAGACAAGTGTGCTGGCGAGGACGTCACACTATTATACACGTATGTACAAGGAGGCAATTGGAATCCACAAACATCAATACAATTTTAATCGTAAATAAGAAGGATTAAAACTAGACAAGATATGGCGATAGACGTTGCATCAATCTCGTGACAATCGATTGCTTGCAATCGAGAGAACAGGTTATAGCCAGAGATATCCACAAATCAACGTCACGTGGCGTGAGGTGGCGCTCTCTACGATCTTATATAAGGAGCGGCCTCAGCCCCCAGCAGCCAGTCGTCGACTCAACCTCGGTTGATGTTCTCCGTAGTCGAGAACGAAACGTCAGGGAGAGGAAGTTTTATAGATCGACCACGGCAACTCAGCCCGGAAGTGTTTACTGATTTTTAGAGGTTATCAGCGACAAAAGGGTTTCTTAAAGATATGTGGCTAAATCCGTCTTATGCAAGACACCTTGTTTTGTTTTAACACCCAAACATGTTTCGGCCTTATTGTGCCATCTTCCGTGGGTTTTTTGCTTTTATTTTCTAGAATAACATATTACAGAATTTTGGTTATGCAGTTATCGAGACGAGTTGATTGATTTGACAATTTTGTTTGACAATAGGCCTAATTTATTTACGTTACTTACATTATGTCATTCGCATAATTTGTATATTCTTCTATGGAGGAATGACAAGTTTCCACAGCATGTCATTTCTCAATCAAAGCAGATACCAATCCTGCGAATGACATAATGTAAGTAACGTAAATAAATTAGGCCAAATGTCAAACAAAATTGTCAAATCAAACAACTCGTCTCAATGCCTGCTTAACCACATAACCAAAATTCTGTAACATGTTATTCTCGAAAATAAAAGCAAAAATCCACGGAAGATGTCTCAATAAGGCCGAAACATGTTTGGGTGTTAAAACAAAACAAGGTGTCCGGCATAAGGCGGATTTAACCACACATCAATACAGCAACCACGGAAGGTACAGGAGATGTACCAGCACCAAAAAGTAATTAATAAATAATAAAAAAATTAAAAAAATTCTTAATGTTTCGAAATTCTATGCGAAGTTTGTTGGAAGTTGCGAAGTAATCAGTTACGAGGGGGAGTTGGAAAATAGCTTTCCCCTGTCGACTGTGGGCACAGTTGTCTATGAAAGGAAAAAATAGAATGAGACATTAAAGATGAGACATATCTTTATTTTTCTACATTAATTTCCAAGTACATTGAGACATACGTCAAACTGTTTTATAAGCTTCAAATAGCAGTCCAGAAAAAAAAAAAAAAAAAAAAAAAAAATCAGGGCGTTGCACACGGAAGAAGCGTTGAACGACTATGGAGTGGAAACATCCGCCATCACCTGTCCGCAAGGAGTTCAAAAGCACTCCGTCTGCACACGCCGTTTTCTGGGACGACCAAGGAGTTTTGTTGCTGATACAATCATCAGTGATGCGCGGTACTGTGCCACTCTGTCCAAATTGAAATAGGTGATTCGGAAAAAGCGGCCTGACGTATTCAGATCTGGCGACCTGCTGTTGGATGACAATGCGAGATCACACTCGGGGACGGCAACGAAAAACCGTATTGCGACTCTTGGATGGGAGCGCCTACACTATCCGCCATACAGTCCTGATCCCGCACCAAGTGACTTCCATCTGCTTCCAGCTTTGAAGAAGACTCTCGACGGAAGGCGCTTTGAAAGCAATGATGACGTCAAATAAGCCGTTCAACGCTTCTTCCGTATGCAACGCCCTGAGTTTTTCCTGGAAGGCTCATTGAAGCTTACAAAGCAGCATGACAAATATCTCAATGTATTGGAAATTATGTAGAAAATAAAGATATGTCTTCAAATTATATGTTCAAATGTTTATTAAGCTTATGGGACTTAACTGCGTGGTCATCAGACCCTAAACTTCCAAACTACTTATAAACTTATACCAAAGACAGCACAAATATCTATGCCCGAGGGGGCTATTCCAAACCCCGACGGGGAACGGACTCGCGCATCGGAGTATAGCGCCTCAATGCGCTCGGCCACTCCTAAAGATATGTCTTATCTTTAATGTGTCATTATATTTTTTTTTCCTTCCATAAGCAACTCTGACCACAGACGACAGGGGGAACTCATTTTCCAAATCCCTCTCGTAGTAAAATTAGAATACGAGGCGCGTCCAGAAAGTAAGTTCCGTTTGGTTATATAAAACGAACGGGTACAGATACAGAAAAATATTTATTGTACAAAAATCTACAACTGTTAAACTACTTTTCTACATAGCTTCCGAAATTTTGTAGGCACTTGTGATAGTATGGCACAAGGTTTTGTGTGCCGCCTGTATATTCAATCATGTGGTAACATGTTCTTTCAGCTCCTCATCATCGTTGAAGTGTTGTCCACCAAGGACAGATTTTAGGTGTAAGAAGATTTTTTTTTTCACGATTATGCCTGACCTCACACACCAAACAATTCTTACGGAAATTTCAATGGGACCTGTTTGATCATCCTCCACACAGCTCGGACCTCTCTCCTAGCGACTTCCATCTCTTCTTACACCTAAAATCTGTCCTTGGTGGTCAACACTTCAACGATGATAAAGAGCTGTTACCACATGGTTGAATACACAGGCGGCAACCTTTTGTGAAGGATGCATGCAATAACTTGTGGCTCGCTATGACAAGTGCCTACAAAATTTCGGCAGTTATGTGAAAAAGTAGTTTAAGAGTCGTAGAATTTTGTGCAATAAAAATTTCTTCTGTATCTGTGTACAATTTCATTTTATTACCTAACGGAACTTACTTTCTGGGCGCGCCTCGTATTTGAGTGGTAAAGAGATACTGGTAGTGTCGATAACTTTCTTCGCTCTGGCCTCCCAAATGTTACCATACAAATGACCAGTACTTACGGGTTTCAGCTAAGAAGATCCCTGAGAGGAACGCCACCAAGTTGAACAATTATTTTCGTGCATGTTCATGGTGTCCTGTTTCGACTCAAACAGTACGTATTACACTGCGTGACGTGCAGCTTCACTTCAGTTGTCCATGGCGAGGTCTACCATCGAGAATCGAGACATAGGCACCATGCAGTGCGGTACAGATGGGCCCAACAGCATGCTCAATGTACTCGTAAGAATTGGTATCGAGTACTATTCACAGATCGACCAGACAATCATCAGAGGCCTGTTTGGAGGCTGCCTGGTCAGCCTGAACGTCTTAGACACACCGTCCAGTGAGTGCTGTAGTTTTAGGGTGACATTATGTGTGGCCGCCAACGGCCGTGCCGCAGTGGCTACACCGGTTCCCACCAGATCACCGAAGGCAAGCACTGTCTGGCTTGGCTAGCACTTGGATGAGTAACCGTCCGGGTCTGCCGAGTGCCGTTAGCAACGGGGGTGCACTCAGCCCTTGTGAGGCAAATTCAGGAGCTATTTGATTGATCAGTAACGGCTCCGGTCTTGAAAACCGACACAACGGCCGGGAGTGCAGGGCGCTGACCACATCCACCTCCATACCGCATCGGGTGACGCCACGGCGGCCGGTCGGTACCCCTTGGACCCTCGAGGTCTTGATGGGTGAGAGTTCATGTGGGACCACCGTACAACACTGTTAGTCGTAGGAGGTAGTCAAATGACTGGACGGTACAGATATGACATCCTCCGACGTATTGTGCAACTATAGCGGCAACATTTTGGTGAGGGACTTGTCTTAATGGACGACAATTCTCGCGCTTTTCGTGCAAGTCTTGTGAATGCGTTCCTCCATGATAAGGACATCGCAAGAGACATTAATCCTATCAAACATGCCTGCAATGCTTACGAAGGGCTGCTTTTGGACGGGGCGGCCTACCAACCAATCTGAGATATCTACGCCGAATCGCTATTGAGGAGAGGAACTGGACCAACAGGCCCTTGATGACACAGCAAACAACTTAACGGTGTCACACCACGGAGAGCGCATTGTAAGCTTCGTTTACCATTCATACCGTCTTCTTAACGCAAAATAAGCCCATGTACCATTATACCCGTTTTGTAATTCCGCCTTGTAATTTTGTGTAAATTCTGTCACGCAGATAATCGGAAGATACCCTGCTAAAGGGCGAAACGCTTCATAATTTAGTAAAACAATTTGCAATCAAGACGGTTTTTTACTGAAGGAATGCTGAGTATTTTGTCAAGGCGATACTACGGTCTCTGGCAGCTCGTTACATACTGACTGCAGTTCCTTTGGTGTCTTGGCACCAATAGTTCTGTATCAGTGCAAATGTAGTCGCTATGTTGTGTGTATCTGCTCCATTCACTCATGGTACCTGCTGTTGACAAAAGTAGTAACCGTTGTACTTCAAATTTCCCTTCAAGAATCCCGTACCCTGGGTTCCGTTTCTGGCAGTGTCAAATGTACGCTAACAGTTATACACGGTAGATCGACGGTATTAAGTTTCACCAAATACCATTGCATTAGTGCATTACAAGCCACGTAGATATGAGTGCCTCTTAAACGAAACATAAAAATAATCAAATACGGGAAGCCCATAACTACCGATATGAAGTTTACCGTCATTTTATTACAACAAATCGAATCTAAAATAGATCAATGTTCTGATGCTTTGAAACGACTTCAACTCGTAACACGTATGCTATATTGAAAGAAGTTACCAAAGACGGAGTTTAAATCGATGCCATATAGCGGCTATCGAGTTCTGCTAGTGACGAAAAACTATGTCGCAGCTCAATGGGCACGTTCCTCTCCACGAAGCAAAAATCTGACACGCCGGGTTGTTCATTTCACGCTCCGCAGTGTCCTGGAACGTGGAATTCCACGCCGTGGCGTCGCCAGCTTCTCCTCCACGAGCGATTCACGTCCTGCGAGAAGAGAAGACTGCTCAACAAGCGGCAGAGACCGCGGGCTCCACGCACCGAAGTGCTCGGCGCGTATTCTCGAACAACCACTGGAACACCGTAGGTGCAATCCTTGTTCCTTCCGTATATTTAAGCAACATACACAGGAGGATTGGCTCATGGTGCAGGGAATGGCAATTAAATCTCAATGTAGACAAGTGTAATGTGCTGCGAATGCACAGAAAGAAAGATACTCTATCATTTAGCTACACTATAGCAGGGCAGCAACTGGAAGCAGTTAATTCCATAAAGTATCTGGAAGTAGTCATTAGGAGGGATTTAAAATGTAAAGACCATATAAAATCAATCGTCGGTAAAGCAGATGCCAGGCTTAGATTCATTGGAAGAATAGTAAGGAAATGCAGTCCGAAAACAAAGGAAGTAGGTTACAGTACACTTGTTCGCCCACAGCTTGAATACTGCTCAGCGGTGTGGGATCCGTACCAGGTGGGATTGATAGAGGAGGTAGAGAAGATCCAACGGAGAGCAGCGCGCTTCGTTACAGGATCATTTGGTAATTAATCGTGAAAGCGTTACGGAGATGATCGACAAACTCCAGTGGAAGACTCTGCAGGAGAGACGCTCTGTCGCTCGGTACGGGCTTTTGTCGGAGTTTCGAGAACATACCTTTAGCGAGGAGTCTAGCAGTATATTGCTCCCTCCTACATATATCTCGCGAAGAGACCGTGAGGAGAGATTAGAGCCCACACAGAGGCATACCGACAATCCTTCTTTCCGCGAACAATACGTGACTGGAATAGTAGGGAAAATCGATAGTGGTACTCAAAGTACCCTCAGCCACACACCGTCAGTTGGCTTGCGGAGTATGGTTGTAGATGTAGATGTAGATACGCACATGTGTGTACAGCCAGGCTGAAGATGTAAAAAATATAATAAAACAAAATGAAATAATTTTTTTTTTTTTTAAATAAAATAAAATAAAGAAAAAAAAGTTTTTGTGTGACAACGTTGTTGCTCCGTAACACGATGACGATCCAGGCATGCAAGCACCAACTTATAGGCAAGGGATTCGTGCTGTGGCTGTCCAGAACAGCAAACAAAATTTTAAAGAACAGTTCCGAGACAATAAACGCCAATATGCAACAGACACTTTTAGGTATCATCGATAGTTCTTCTGTGTCGTTTCTTCCAACGATTGCTTTTTACACTATAAAGCAATTATTTATTATGGAAGTCGTCTATGCAACTGGATAAGACAAGTTTATTTTGCCATATGCATTTCAGCTTTATTCATCTTCAGTGGCCTGGAATATATACATGAACATGTTTATACTATTTCGGTTTTTTTATGTTTTTAATATTTTCGGTTATAAACATATCTCGCACGTTTTCTAAGTATAGCTAATGTTATTACTTACAATTTTTGGTGGATGCTAGTCTACATGTGTTGCTCTTCGGTGACGGGCTGTTTTGTTTATGTCTTCTTTTATTTGTTCCATCACCTTTTTCGCTTCAGTATCACCACTAGGCAAATGCCATTTTGTTTGTGCTGTCTTTTCGTTTTGGGTGCCTAGTGGAGAAGTACTAAAACGAAAACGCCATGGAATAAAAGGCAGAGACAAAACAAAATCTTCGGATGTCTGTGAAGCTTATGGGACTTAACTGCTGAGTCATAAGTCCCTTAACTTACAAACTAATTAGAAATATTGTTGAAACGAGATAGAATGGCTGGCCAGTACTTACCATTGTGCTGTACCGCCGATAGTAACACAAATGAAGAAACAGAAAAAAGGGGACAAAAAGGACAAGCTTTCGGAACAGAGTTCCTTCGTCAGGTGGGAGAGAAGGGAAGAAGAAAGGATGGGAACAGAAGGGAAAGGTGGTTCACGACCTAGGTCATGAAGGTGGTGTTTCGGGAGTGTGGACGTCAGAGATACTGCATGTATGTACTGAGCCAAGCCAGAGAGGATAAATATAACCAAAGAGGAAAGATCAAGTAGTAAAGAGAAGAGAAGATGAGTGAAATGAATTATGCTGAGCGGGGGGGGGGGGGGTGTCTAAAACGTTTTTCATAAACAGGGAAATATGGATGGACACACACACGCACACACACACACACATACACACACACACACACACACACACACACACACACACACACACACACACACACACACACACACGGAGAGAGATAGAGAGAATGACAGAGAGAGCGAGAGGGTGGGAGGGAGAGGTAGAGAGAGAGAGAGAGGTAAGGAACGGATAATGAATAGGTGAGCTGAGGATGGAGGAAGGGGAGGGGTTAGCGTAGATTTAGGCCAGGGGGGTGGCGAGAGGAGAGGATATGTTGGAGGGCAAGTCCCCACCTCCGTAGCTCTGAGGGACTGGTGTTTGTTGGTACTATCAAAATGGCACGTGTGGTGTAACATGAGCCCAGGTCCCTGGAGTTATGCTGGAGGGCATGTTCTGCCACAGGATATTGGGTGTCCCCCAGGCGAACAGTCCGTCTGTGCCCATTCATCCGCTCAGCCAATTTGTTAGTAGTCATACCAACATAAAAGGCTGAACAGTGGACACATGTCAGCTGGTATATGACATGTGTTGTCTCACATGTGGCCCTGCCTTGAATCGGATAGGTTTTTCCTGTGGTGGGGCTGGAGTATGTGGTAGTGGGAGGATACATTGGACAGGTTTTGCAGTGGGATCGGTTTCAGGGGTAGGAACCATTAGGTAGGGAGGGTGGTTTTGGGATGTTGTAAGGTTGGACAAGGATGTTGCAGAGGTTGGGAGGACGGCGGAAGGCTACTCTGGGTGGTGTGGGAAGAACAGTTTGGAGTGATGGTCCCATCTCAGGGCATGACTTGAGAAACTCATAGCCCTGTTTGAGGAATTTGTTGAGGCATTCCAGGCCAGGATGGTACTGGGTGACTAAGGGGGTGCTTCTGGGTGGTCTGGGGTTAGGAACATTGTTTTTGGAAGGAGAGGAATGGACAGCTCGGGAGATCTGTTTGTGGACGAGGTCTTTAGGGTAGTTGCGGGAGAGGAAAGCATTGGATAGATTGTTGTTGTAGCTGGTGAGGGATTCGGAACTGGAACAGATACGTTTCCCACGAATGCCCAGGCTGTAGGGAAGGGATCGTTTAATATGGAAGGGATGGCAAAGTGGAGGTACTGTTGTTTGTTAGTGGGTTTAATATAGACTGAGGTGTGGATGTGAGACTCAGCAAGGTGAAGGTCAACATCAAGGAAGGTGGTTTGAGTTTTGGAGAAGGACCAGGTGAATTTAAGGCTGGAGAAGGAGTTAAGGTCGTGGAGGAAGTTCAGAAGGGTTTCTTCACCGTGAGTCCAGACCACAAAGATATCATCTATGAATCTATACCAAACCAGGAGAGGCAACTTCTGTGTCTCAAGGAATGCCTCTTCCATGGGCCGCAGCACATGTAGACCAGTATCCACCAAAAATTGTAAGTAATAACATTAAAATATTATTCGCCCTACTTAGATAACGTGCGAGAACTGTTTATAATCTAAAATATTAAAACAGAAGAAAGGCGGAATCATATGTTCAAGTGTTTGTTAAGCTTATGGGACTTAACTGCAATGTGATCACTCCCTAAACTTACAAACTACTTATGAACTAGCTAATACTAAGGACGGCACAAATATCCATGCCCGAGGGGAGGATTCGAAGCCCCGACCGTAGTGGCAGTGTAGACTGTGACTGACGCGCCGCAGTACGCTCGGCCACCGCGGCCGGCAGACTATTATAGATAACATCAGAGAATTCGCATATATCGTTGATGATTAATGTTTCTCTCATGTTTACTATTGTTTTAACAACACTAAAAGAGAAACATTACTTAAATTGTGCACTGTATTATAAGAAATGAAATATAACTAGCCACGACAACCTGACGACAAAAGTCAGTTTTAATAAAACTGAGTATCTGTACACAAGCGTGCCTCTATCGGCACGAATTAGTAAAATACTACTCACTTAGATTTCGACTGGGTCTGAGTTTAATTGGTATGCTGTGTCATACTGAAGACGTATGCAAATGTGGCATTTCATAAATAAAGTTATGTATTACTAGAAACCCAAAATTTGCTTGTCAGCAACGGAAAGAGGCGTTATCTGTTGTGCAGCATTATTTTTTCACCTTTGCACTATGAGCCGAAAGCATTTTCTTGCGATTACCTTATCGATGTTTGATCTGACTGCTTGTAGCTCTTCCACAGAAGGGATAATAATGTTACAGTCAGCGAGAATGGAACCGCGAAGCATAAGAGAGGCTTTTTCACACGTCAGCACGTTAACACAGAGCTAGCGAAGAGGTATGTGTTTTGGCTTTCTCTTACGAGACTAATACCGGCTAGAACTCTTAAACCGCTATTTAAAGGAAGAGATTAGTTGCGATTTCCACGTGCAACGACTTTCGTGGACCTAAACCAGTAAATTTACAATTTTTTGTTACGCCTCAATCGATAATAACATATTATTCAATGGAAATGACAGAAAAAGTCAAGTGAATTTTGAGGCTTAATTCCGTGCACACCAGGAAGCAATTCGTCGATCACAGAGTTGCCAAACATGCCTTGCCTTGTTGCCAAATCTCATTTACAGTAACAGCAGGAAGAATACGAACTGATGTGTTCGTATAGCGGGCTGAGAAGTGACCGTAGCTGGCGTCTGAAAGCCGCGGCTGCTACGGCCTGGAATACGTAATAGTACGCCTGATTCGAATTTTGGTAACTAGGTTTAATGGACTGGAGCGTAGCTACTAATAGTACTCAGAACTGACTGCAAACTTTGCAATATAAGTCAATAACTCTCATAGTTGTTTTTTTATATTTCTTTCGTAAGTGTATTCAAAACTAAGAAACTCATTCACGGACGTTTTCATGCCTGGCCGATAGTCGAGCACAACAAACAAATAAAAATAATAAAAGAATGTGTGTGTGTGTGTGTGTGTGTGTGTGTGCCAGAAGAGAGAGAGAGAGAGAGAGAGAGAGAGAGAGAGAGAGAGAAATAAAAAAGAATGAAAGAGAGAGTAAAAAAATTGTTGTAAATAAATTGAATCATTACCATATAAAGATATCTTTCATTAAAATGACAAGTTCCACATCATTACGAAATGTCGTAGTCATGATCATTGGAACAAGTATTAATTTAATCAAATCAAATCTAATCTAATCATATCACTTTACTGACTAGCCATGAAGAGTCATGAATTACCGAAACAACAGTAACCACATCTAAACCTGAAAATAAAAGACAACAGTTTTTGTAATAAACAGGGACTCCTATCAAGACCCTTTCGTCCCTGTTAACTAACCACGAATGATGTTTAATATACCTCTATTCAGAAGAAACTATGTGTACGTGCATTTAAATATGAAATGCATGATGTGAAGTTGTGTGACAGAGATACGAACCCACCACGTAATCAGATTGTTAACTAATTAAAATCAAATGTTACATATAGGTTTTTCTAGGTGCTTGAATCTAAAATAAGGATACAAATTTTTGTGCCTGAGCGCAATCGAACCGCACACCTACCGTCCTTCATCATTTACGTATAAATTGCTTACTCAGCAACAGTAAGATGTGCGCTTGTTTGACCCGAAATAACGACACCTTTTGCGATTTTGGCAACCTGCACTTTACCGTGGCTTTCAGACCACAGTGCAACTCGGCATTTTTTACATCAACAATCACTGCCGGCGGGGAAATAAGTGTAAAATGGCAGGTACAAATCGTCGCAATGACCAGGGGTCGAACCCAAGACTTTTGTATTGCTGGGTTCACGATTCCTTGATGTTTCAGAATGTATCCCATCACCCTATCCCTTCTACTAGTGAGGATATGCCAGAGATCCCTTTTCTCCCCAATTCTGTTGAGCACCTTTTCATTAGGTACGTGAACTAATCTTCGTCATTCGTCCGTAGCACCATATTTCAAAATCTTTTGCTCTGAACTCCTTATCGTCCACGTTTCACTTCAGTACAATGCTACACTCCAGATAAATGTTTTCAGAAGGACTTCCTAACATTTAAATTAATATTGGATGTCAACAAATTTCGCTTCTTCGGAAGCGTTTTCTTCTCATAGCTATTCTTCATTTTATATTTTCTTTACTTTGACCAAGTTATGTTGCTACACAAATAACAAAACGCATCTATTACTTAAGCATCACCTGATTTTTTGGCAGTACATTCAATTACCCTTGTTTTATTCTTATCAATGTCCGTCCTATGTCCTTCCTTCAAGTCACAATCCGTTCCGTTCAGTTGCTCTTCTAGGTCCTTTGCTGTCTCAGACAGAATTACTATGTCATCGGCAAACCCCAAAATTTTTATTTCTTCTCCCTCGACATTATTCCCTCTCCAAAATTCTCTTTGTAGTCCTTCACAGTTTGGTCAATGTACAGATTGAACGAAATTGAAAAAGACTTTATTTCATTAGTCTGTAAATAATTCGTGTTGCTCTTTTACGTTCATGAATTATTAAACTGATAGTTCTGTAGTTTTCACTTTTGTCTGCACTTGCTTTCTTTGGAATTGGAATTACTATATTCTTCTTACTATATTCTTCTAGATACATCTTGCATATCAGATGGAACAATTTATTCTTTACTGGATCTTCCAACGATATCGTTAGTTCAGACGGAATATCATCTACTCCAAGGGCCTTGTTTCGACTCATATCATTCAGTGTTCTGTCAAATTCCTCTCGCAATGTTGTATTTTATATCTCATCTTTCTCTAGTTCCTCTTCCGTTTATAGGATACTACCTACAAGTTTATTTCCTTTGTATAGGCCCTCAATATATTCCTTCCATCTTTCAGCTTTCGCTTCTTTCCTAAGTACTGGTTTTCCACCTGATTTCTTGATATTCATGCGGCTGCTTTTCTTGTCTCCAAATGTCTCTCTTATTTTCCTGAAGGCGATATCTATTTTTCCCCAGTTATAGATATTTCTACGGTCTTGCATTTATCCTCTAGTCACTCCTGTTCAGCCAGTCTGCACTTCCCGTCAACCTCATTTTTCAGACGTCTGTACTCCCTTTTGCCTGCTTCACTTGAAGCATTTTTATATTTTCTCCTTTCATCAATTAACTTCAGTATCTCTTGTGTTATCCACGCATTTCAATTAGGAGTTGTTCTTCTGCCTATATGATCCTCTGCTGCCTTTACTAGTCTCTCAGAGGTACGCATACTTCTTATGTTGCATTACTTTCCCCTTTTTCTGCAAATCCTTGTCTAATGCTCCTTCTGAAACTCTGAACAACTTCTGCTTCCTTCAATTTGTCCAGGTTCCATCTCCTTAATTTTCTACCTTTTTGCAGACGCTTACGTTGTAATCTGCAGTTTATAATCAAAATTTTATGGTCAGAGTATTTCTGCTCTTGTATATGTCTTACAGTTTAAAACCTGGTTTCTAAACATATGCCTTCTCATTGTAAAGTCAATCTGGTACCTTCCAGTGTCTCCTCGACTCTTCCACGATATAACCTTCTTTCACTATGATTAAACCGTTGGTGATGATTAAATTCTGCTCTGCACAAAATTCTACCTAGGTGATCTCCTCTTTCATTCCTTTTCCCCATTTCATCTACTACATTTCCTTCCCATTTCCCCATCGCAACCACGTTTTCCCTTCCTTAACTGTCTTACTAATTTCTTCCATTTCCTTCCCATCCTCAGAGCTAGTTGGCGTATAAACTTTCACTACTGTGTTCGGTGCTGGCTTCGTGTCTACTTTGCTACTATAATACGTTCGCTATGCTCTTTATAATAACTTATTCGCATTCCTATTTTCTTATTCATTATCACACATACCCCTTAGTTACTACCAACTGATTTTGTATTTATAATCCTGCATTCACCTGACCAGAAATTCTGTTCATACTGCCACTGAACTTCTCTAATCCCCGCCGTATTTAACTTTAACCTATCCATTTCTCTTTTCAAATTTTCCAACAAACCTATCCGATTGAGGTAGTGCCCACCAGGAGATCCGGATGGGGACTTTTTACCTCCGGAATATTTTATCCAAGAAGACTCGATCATCATAATCATACAGTACAGCTGTATATCCTCGTCACGAGTAATGACTGCAGTTTCCCCTTGCTTTCAGCCGTACGTAGTAAGCGCATGGCAAAGATACATTAGCTGATGTTACAAGGTCAGCTCAGTCAATCATCCGCTCGCCTCTGTAACTACTGAAAAGGCTGCTGCAACTCTTCAGGGACCACTGGTCTGTCTGGCCTCTCCAGAGACAGCTCTCCACTGTGGTTGTACCTGCGGTAATTAAAATGAACACACGAAAGATTATAAAACATGATTATGTCTTACGATCTAACATACCTACTGACCTTGTGACAGATTCTAAGTCATTCGCGTTTCTAAGTCTATAGCTGTATATATACTAATACTTATTTTTACATACTTTGTTCAGTTGGTAAGGGTAATCTAGTATCTTGATATTGTTGCAAAACATCTCACGGTTTTATTTAAATAAGTAAATGGAATACGTAATAAATCAAAATTCGTCGTTTCAGATTCCGTCTGACATTTATTGCACCAAAGCTTACGATACGAGGTTCCACTACACTTGATGACAACAACTGCAGCAGACGAACTGCTTTGACAATAACTAAGTTGAAATCTATCGGAGTCAACTGCTTGGTCATTAGTCCTGTAAGGTAACCCCTAAGGTAAGCCTTACATTATAACGAGGAATGTGCTTCAATTTGAAACATATTATTCGTTTGAACCTGTTTATAGTGACTATGCAGTAATTAACTTCTTATGTGACTTAATTAATTATCGTGATGCACAATGTATGTAGGTAACTTGACTGTGAACATTTTCTTTCATTTATTTATTATCTGTATTATAATTGTTTATGTATATATTATTTTATTTTCTTTGTACTTTGTATGTTTTCTATATGACTAATTACTTATTATGTTTAAATTCGCCAATGTAAAATATTTCTCTGTGAACAGTTATCGATATGGCTCCTCAGGTCAGAGACTTTATTGTATAGCAGCGCTCGCCTGTGGGAGAGCAGGCAAGCAGCAGTATCTGCCGCCCCGTGACGTAGATCAGACTTTCGTACGCGGTCCGCGGAGTGCTCAAACAATATAAGTAATAAAGTTAAAACAAAGTGAAAGTTCTACTTTTGTTATAAGTGCAACGATATGAAAGTTTATGTGGAACCTGGGAACATAAGTGAAGTAAGAATTGAGTTTAATGAAACATTTATTCGTTCGTTCTGCTGAGGCAGAAATTCGTTACGTGTTCGGTAACCGTCCCAGAAGTCCGAAACGCGGTAGCGTCATCGCGGACGCTAACGGTTGTGATTAATTACGCGATTCGCGAAGCATCACTGCCAGCAAGCTGCCAAAGGAGGACCCACCATCAAAATGATATCTGTATGAATTTATGTACCATTTATATGACTGCAGAGTACCACGTCGCTGGACTGATAAATAAGATAAGTTAAATGCTATTGGTTGTAATTCACTGTCAATGCATGTTTAAGTTTTGTTAAAATACAAGACATTAGACAGTACATTTGCTAAATTATTTGAACAACTAATGACAATCCTCAATAATGCTTGAATAATATTATTCCACAATTTTACAATCAAGTGAGTCTCATTAATTATTAGAGACTGTGATAATAATAGTTGAGACAATTTTGCTAAAATTGATGGTAGAAGATAACAGACAGTTGAATTAATGAATAACTTTTCTATTTCGTTTTGCACTGAGTTCAACAATAATAGCCACCGGCACACCTATCCTATAAAGAACCAAACTCGTACTAATGTCGTATTCATAGCATTAATTAAAACTGATTTATTTAAATGTCCTATTTGCTTGAGTGAATTAATTTTATCAGATACTGAGTTTAGTGATTGGACTCCACCCACTTGGCAGTCACTTGATGTTAAAAATCCTACTATTCATAATTTTCTAAATTATCAGTACCATTAGCGTACTAATTGAGTCATACATATTGCACAGACGGAGTAAGTTAATTTCTGCTATCTGTGTGTGCATAGTCTCTGTAGGAGATTTTGTAAGGAAAGGAAAGGTGAGTGATCTTTTGAAAAGTTTGTCACATAGGGCCATAGTATTTGTTAATTACATTAATTGTCTTGCTAAATATTTTCAAAATTTAACTACACCACTTGCATTAATCACGAGTTTAACGTAACCAACCATGAAATTAAGGTCCGGTTTGTTATGTTGCTCAAACATCACAGTTAATAACACGTAAAACATTTTTTTTACCTCCACTCACATTTTTCTTCAATAAAATAAACACTTTTCACCCAAAATACCACCAACAAAATATTTTCTTTCCTTACAGTCCGTAGCTTACAAACTACTTAAGCTAAGGTAAACTAAACTAAGGACAACAGAAACACTCATGCCCGATGGCGGACTCGAATCCCCGACGGCGAACGGCTTCGCGCACCGCAGCACGGCGCCCCAGTGCGCACGGCTAATCCGCCGCGGCAACTAAGTAACAGCTTCGCTAGCTGAAGCTTAATCACTCACAAAACAATGGCCTTCTTTGGTAATAATTATATAAATGTTTGATATTACAGGTTACAACAAAAGGTTGACGGGATAAATAGTTTTACAACTGAAGACTTAAAAGATCATTAACAGTACATAATTTCAATATAAAGACACTGTTGAGATTTACAATATAAAATCCTGAATACGGTACACGAAAATGTGATTCGATATTAAAACATGCTGTATGATTTTAATTAACGTTTCAATGTATGAAAGTCGCGAGATGCTAAGATTACAGCAGAATTCTAATGAAGGAAGCTATCTGCTAAAGACAATGAGATTATTTATATATAAAAAAAAAAAAAAAAAAAAAAAATCCTTGCTTATGGTAATACGGAAATGTGGTAAGTTGCTTTGCCAGGTGAAATTCAATAATTTCGTATCAATTACTGAACATTCTAATAAGTAGTGCTTTCAGATGTTTTGTTTTTATAGTAATCAAAAATTATGGTTGATATATGTTTTTCAAAAAAATGTTCAAATGTTTGTATAGTCTATGGGACTTAACTACGGGGTCATCAGTCCCTAAACTTACAAACTACTTATGAACTACTTATGAACTACTTACGAACTAGGACGGCACAAATTAAAAGCTGTACGTGTGTTGTGTGGATGTTGAACCTATCGTTAGATCAGACAACAAATTGTTCCTTGACACAGCAATTTGGTTTAATTATGGCCCTGATACTGATGTATATGCTATTAAGTGAGAAACAGTGCATGAAACTGATTATGTGCGCAACGGATATTTTTAACAAAACAACTGTGACATGTTGTTGTTGTTGTGGTCTTCAGTCCAGAGACTGGTTTGATGCAGCTCTCCACCCTACTCTATCCTGAGCAAGCCTTTTCATCTCCTCATAAGAACGACAACCCACATCCATTTGAATCTGCTTAATATACGCGTCTCTTGGTCTCCCTCTGCGATTTTTACCCCACACACTTCCCTCCAACGCTAAATTCACAATTCCTTGATGTCTAAGAATGTGTCCTACCAATCTATCCCTTCTTTTAGTCAAAGTATGCCAGAAATTTCTTTTCTCCCCTATTCGGTTCAGTACCTCCTCATTAGTTACGTGATCCACCCACCTAATCTTCAGCATTCTTCTGTAGCACCACATTTCAAAAGCCTCTATCCTCTTTCTATCCACACTGCTTATCGTCCATGTTTCACTCCCATACAAGGCAACACTCCATACAAATGCCTTCAGAAAGGACTTCCTTAGGCTTAAATCAATATTCGATGTTAACAAATTTCTCTTTTTCAAAAACGCCTTTCTACCCATTGCCATTCTGCATTTTATATCATGTGTACTGCGACCATCATTTGTTATTTTACTGCCCAAGTAACAAAACTCATCTACCTCCTTTACATGTAGCCTTTTGAAACAGACACTGACTATACTCAAAAATTTTGACTGCGAGAAAGATATTAAAAAAAAAACACAAATCACTTTCTTAATGCTTGACTGTGAGAATTTTATGCAGATCAGTTTCTAATTATTGAAATTTAGTATCAATTTAGTATCATAGTCAATTAACTATCATTTACTATGGCACCAATAATGAAATCCGTTCAACAATATTATTCACATCAATACTGCACTTTAAATCCACTAATAATTAATTATCAAATGAAGGAAGTAGGTTAATTTTCTAACTACGTAAATGAAAGATGAAAGAAAGTTTAAGTTACTTATTATTAATAATCAGCATTACATTACCTACATAATACAACTTCTGACTTGCTGGCAAAGCAGCCTCTGCTTTACATCGGAGCCATACACACAACCAAACCGCTCTCTAAGCGAGCTGAACCACTAGTCCTACTCTCTCTCAGTGCGAGCTACAATGCTATGCAATACATGATCTTTGCCAAAGATGAAACTTCATAAAGGACACATATCGATACATACAGTAGAAGCGATATTATACATTTTCTTGCAAGCAAGTTACTCGATACAAAACAGGAGGTACAATATTGGACATTTTCTTACAAAATAATTTTTTATGGACACGTTTCAAAATGTCCATGCCTGAGGGGGGATTCGAACCACCGACCGTAGTGGCCGTGCAGACCGTGACTGGAGCGCCTTAGTCCCCTCGGCCACCGCGGCCGGCTATATGTTTTTAAAACGTAGCAGAAGTATTAATTTATGATCAAAATATCCACGGGTGTATTGCTGGTCTACAGCGTCCAACGGGCACAATATTTCGGCGATCATACATGTCGCCATCATCAGGTGAACTGACGGACTGAGCTCCTGGAAACACGCCGGCACGGAGATCCGCACGCTACGGCTGCTCGAAGGGAACTGGGTTCTACCCGGTAGCGGGCCATTTAAATACCCTCGGCCCGCGGAGCAACCCCTCCGCGGTCCGCGCCCCGCGCCGCGGTCGCGCAGTGGAACCGATTGCGACGGCGTCTGAGATTACGTCGATGTGAGGGCTCTGTCCGCCGTGGTCATCACTACGATACGTTTGCCAGATTTACTCTTAATTAACCCAATCGCTGGTTCCCAAGTTTGCTAAGATTACAGTCACAGTTATGGTTTATAAGAATGTCACTAGTGCGAATTTTAATGGCCTCTCTAACGTCGCAGTCCCAGTATCTCGAAGTCTGTACCAGAATCCTAGTGCGTTCATACACCATCGCGTGATTCTCCGACAAACAATGTTCGGCGACCGCCGACTTGCTCGGATACATCAATCGTGTGTCCCTCTGGTGTTCAAGGCATCGATCCTCGACGGTACTCATCGTCTGTCCAATATATGACTTGCCACACTGACAGGGAATCTGGTACACGCCGGCCTTCCTCAAACCGAGATCATCTTTGGCGCTCCCCACCAGTGCACGAATTTTATTCGGCGGACAGAAGACAGTTCCAATCTGGTGTTTCTTCAAAATGCGAGAGTGCGTCGGTATATGGAATAAACGCAGTGCCTACATCCTCCGTCGCGTTTTCATCCGTTTCCACAGGTTGTGTTGTAGTGGTTGGGCGGAGAGCCCGCTGAATCTGCCGCTCTGAGTACCCATTTTTTCGGAATACATTTCTCAGGTGTTCCAATTCCTGGGGTGGACTCCCTTCGTCAGAGATAGTGCGCGCCGTATGTACTAGAGTTTTAAGTACCCTATTCCTCTGTGAAAGGTGGTGACAGCTGTCTGAGTGTAGACACAGATCAGTGTGCGTTGTCTTCCGATATACACAATGATCCTGGGTGCCATCAGCTTTTTCTTGACCAAGACGTCAAGGAACGGCAATTTACCCTCCGCTTCAGTCTCCATAGTGAATTTCATGTTGGGGTGTATGGCGTTCAGATGTGTAAGGAAGTCAAGGAGTTTATCCATACCATGTGGCCAGATGACGAAAGTGTCGTCCACATAACGGAAAAAGCAAGTAGGTTTCCATTCAGATGACGCCAGGGCTTCCTCCTCGAAATTCTCCATGTACAAATTTGCGACCACAGGGGAGAGTGGGCTACCCATGGCGACTCCCTCCGATTGTTCGTAGTTTTCGCCATAGAAAAGAAAATACGTGGAGGTCAAGACATGCGTAAAATCTTCGGTGGTCTTCTCGTCAAACTTCTGACCAATCAAATCTAGTGACTCTCGAAGGGGTACCCTCGTAAACAACGAAACGACGTCAAAACTCCTCATAATATCGGAGTCATCCAGCCTGAAGCTTTCAAGGCGTTTAACAAAATCCACGGAATTACGGATGTGATGAGAGCATTTACCCACATAAGGACTTAATATTTCCGTCAAGTATTTGGCCAACAAATATGTAGGTGCTCTGATTTTACTGACAATGGGGCGTAACGGCACCCCATCTTTGTGAACCTTATGGAGTCCATAAAGTCTTGGCGGTACCGGACCTTGAGGTAGCAGTTTCTTGGCGACACCCTCCGGTAAATCCGCATTCTTGAGAAGCGCCCTCGTCTTGTTCTTTACCTTCTTTGTGGGGTCAACGCTGAGCTTCCGCATCTTTTCAGTGTAGTCCTTATGGGAGACAACAACCGTAGCATTGCCTTCTCAGCTGGTAAGACAACAATTTCAGGGCGCTTCCTCAGGTCACGAATTGCCGCCCTCTATTTACTAGTGATGTTCGACATCATGGACTTGGATTGCGTCAACGCACGGCACGTATTTCCTCAACTGATTCAGGCGGAAGTTGAGTTGCAACCTGTTCAACAGCACTAATAATTTCTGCGACCGGTGTGAACTTGGAAATAGGAGCAAAGTTGAGTCCTTTCTCCAAAACCGAGACCGCATCATCACTCAACTCCATGCCACTCAGATTGATGACGGTCTTGCACGGAACCTGCAGAGATGTTTTGTCAAGGAGGCGTGAGAACTTAGCTGTTTGACGTCCCGTTGCCTTCTTATGGGCGGAATCGGCTGCAACCCAGGGAGCACCATCAATCCTATCCCAGGAAAAAGAAGTGAAATGACTAGCCAGTTGCCAATGCAGTTTGAATAGCTCCAGTGAGATGAACTCAAGGCAACGCCGGGTGAAATGCACTCTCTCACGAAGCAATGCGAGGCTATAAAAACTCGCATTGTACTGGAGTAGAACCCGAAATAGGCAAAAATTGCACTGAATTGGGGAAAAATAACACCGGAAATGGAAAAATAAATATACACTACTGGCAATTAAAATTGCTACACCAAGAAGAAATGCAGATGAGAAACGGGTATTCATTGGACAAATATTTTATAGTAGAACTGACATGTGATTACATTTTCGCGCAATTTGGGTGCATAGATCCTGCGAAATCAGTACCCAGAACAACCACCTCTGGCCGCAATAACGGCCTTGATACGCCTGGGCATTGAGTCAAACAGAGCTTGGATGGCGAGTATAGGTACAGATGCCCATACAGCTTTAACATGATACCACAGTTCATCAAGAGTAGTGACTGGCGTATTGTGACGAGCCATTAACCAGACGTTTTCAATTGGTGAGAGATCTGGAGAATGTGCTGGTCATAAAGGCCCGTACAGGACCTGCAACATGCGGTCGTGCATTATCCTGCTGAAATGTAGGGTTTCGCAGGGATTGAATGAAGGGTCGAGCCACGGATCGTAACACATCTTAAATGTAACGGCCGCTGTTCAATGTGCTGTCCATGCGAACAAGAGGTGACCGAGACTTGTAACCAATGCCACCCCATACCATCACGCCGGGGATACTCCAGTATGGCGATGACGAATACACGCTTCCAATGTGCGTTCACCACGATGTCGCCAAACACGGATGCGACCATCATGATGCTGTAAACAGAACCTGGATTCATCCGAAAAAAATGACGTTTTGCCATTCGTGCACCCAGGTTCGTCGTTGGGTACACCATCGCAGGCTTTGCTATATGTAATGCAGCGTCAAGGGTAACCGCAGCCATGGTCTCCGAGTTGATAGTCCATGCCGCTGCAAACGTCGTCGAACTGTTCGTGCAGATGGTTGTTGTCTTGCAAACGTCCCCATCTGTTGACTCAGGGATCGAGACGTGGCTGCACGATCCGTTACAGCCATGCGGATAAGATGCTTGTTATCTCGACTGCTAGTGCTACTATGCCATTGGGATCCAACACGGCGTTCCGTATTGCCCTCCTGATCCCACCGATTCCATATTCTGCTAACAGTCATTGCACGCGAGCAGTAATGTCGCAATACGATAAACCGCAATCGCGATAGGCTCCAATCCGACCTTTATGAAAGTCGCAAACGTGATGGTACGCATTTCTCCTCCTTACACGAGGCATCACAAAAACGTTTCACCAGGCAACGCCGGTCAGCTGCTGTTTCTGTATGAGAAATCGGTAGGAGACTTTCCTCATGTCAGCACGTTGTAGGTGTTGCCGCCGCGCCTACCTTGTGAGATTGCTCTGAAAAGCTAATCATTTGCATTTCGCGCCTGTAGCACCTCATCTTCGTGCTTTAGTCATTTTAATGGCCAGTAGTGTAAGTGAAATGTAAGTTGGTACATAATTAACAATGACTTTGGGAAGAAAAAAGCATCCGCTGACAAAATAGCACTGAATGTGTCAAAATAAATAAATAAATAAATAAATACAAAGTCGACAAAAATAGCACCGAAACCGACAAGAAATAACAACGACGCTCGTCATAAGATAAGATGTTTTCCTGTTCCTAGCGTAGTAATATATCAGATATTAACAACAGAATAAACAGCCCCCAGGGGGCTCACGGTTCTTTCGAGAGTACGTGCATGGCGAGCACGGGGCCCCGAGCTAATGCAGTCTTCCTTCCTTCTTTACTTCCCGGACTGCATTTCCTTTCGCCCTCCCCTCCTTTTCTATCCTCACTCCTTCCCCTTCCCACTGGGGAACTGATAACCTCAGTAGTTTAGTCCCCCTATCCCAAAAATACAACCCAACCCCAACCCCCCCCCCCCCCCCTCTCTCTCTCTCTCTCTTTCTGGAGAGCAATCTCAATCTCATAATAAACTGTTCTGTACGGCCTCATAACAGTAACCAGTCACGAGTAAACCACCAGATAAGAAAATTAGTATCCTTCATTGAGGGACGAAGAAAACAAAACAACGTGCATATGGTAAAAACGTTCGTAGGGTGCTCATAAGGCGATGTGGACATGCGATGGCACTATTTAGTTTCCTCTTCTTAGCGAAAGACGTGGCGTTTTTTAGATGCAGGTGATGAGCAGATCCGGCAGAGGCGCTCGCCTTATCAGGCAGCAGGTGTTTGCTGTGGGAAGGCAGCTGTCACGCACGTGCGTCGCGACCCGCGCAACGGGCGGCCGTCTGCTCTAGACTCCAGAAGCTTCTGACACACGCGCGCCGCAGTGGAAACTTCCGACGCACCCCGGACCCTGCACACCAGCTCACACGCCTTGCGCTCTACCGTGGCGCAGCTTTTTTAACGTAGCTCTTCTCGTATGTACGAAAAATCTCCTAGCGTGTCATTTCCAGAGAATCTAAAGTTTTCTAAATCCTATGCTAATGTTACTTTCAGGATCGTACTCGAACCAAAAGCTAATAATGGTTCAGCCCAGACCTGTTACTTTACTCTAGGAATGATGTGAAAACTTTGGCATGTCAATATGCGTTTCTATAACTATTTTGGCTGTACAGAGCCAGTCTTTAAGTTTATTTTTGTGAAGATGTAGAAATTCATTGTTTTGCAGAGAAAAAAAATTTAGTTGATACATAAGTAGTTGAGAATGGTGACATAGTTTCATCGAAACTAGTTGTATATAATACATGACAAAAGTAAAATAGCGACTGTGCCATGTAAGTGCATTGTTTATATGTCTCCGTTTCAAAAAATTCTTGCAGTTGCACTCCTTATAGAAAAGATGTTTGATTTTACAACGCAATACAGTGTCAAAGGAACAAATAAAGAAAAATTGCTTTCATTGCCTGTGCTGTAATGAGTACAGCACAGTCGTAAAATATTAGGTTGCATTGGTTGACAGTAGTTCAAAATTCTATCGTTCAGGTCATTGGTGAACAGTGGGAGAGAGGGGGACTACATCTACTCAGTAAAGGAGAAAAAAACTATCATTTCTTTCGACTTAATAGTTTAGACACAGACAAACAGGCATGAAATGACCAACAAAGCGTACATACATTTTATTAAACTATTATTCATACAAAAAACTATCACTGAGAAGTGTTAACTTCAAAACTGACCTATTACTCATGAAAAAGAAAGAGAAGTGTCAAAACATTCATTATTATAGGACTTGCAGTAATGTGTATTTCGTAATATGACAATTTAATGAATTATTTTATTTTTGATCGCTGCTAACTAGTTTTATTTATTCACTACAGCTCTTTCGCCATTAAGGAATTATCAAGTGCTCTACGAAGGTATGAATTTTTTAACAAATATTTTTCGAAACGAAATATATTATATTACCGTAATTTTAAATGTATTACTTACATTTTACCTCTCATTACATGTTGCACCTGTGTCCCTATATGATATTATACGTGTACATTAATCAGAACGTCGTTTATAATTATTTATTAGTTAAATTGAGTTTTCAAATGCTAGTAGAAAGTAGATGCATTTCCTTCAGTTATTCTTCTATGCTCGCTGAACCTTGTTCTAAAATTTCGTTCCGTCTGACCTGTGTAAAATTTGTTACAATTTTTCCACTATATAAAATTTGTTACAGTTATCGCAAAATTTTATATAGGTCAGACACGAAGAAATTTTAGAACAAAGTTCAGAGATCATACAACAATAACAGAAGGAAATCCACCCACTTTCTGTCAACATTTGAAAACTGAAAATATAACACAAAATACCCAAAGGCACATAAATGCATATTCTCGAAGAATTATATACATCCACCCTCGTGAATCACAGACATTGCCGTGGTGGCGTGGCTTGCGTTCCTCAGCGATACAGATAGACGTACCATATCAGGGGTATCTCTGGAGAGGCCAGACAAACGTGTGGTTCCTGAAGAGGGGCAGCAGCCTTTTCAGTAGTTACAGAGGCAACAGTCTGGATGATTAAATGAGCTGGCCATGTAACATCAGCTAATGTGGCTTTGCCACACAGCTACTGCGAACGGCTGAAAGCAAGGGGAAACTACAGTTGTTACTTTTCCGAGGACATGCAGCTCTACTGTATGAAAATATGATCATGGCATCCTCTCGGGTAAACTATTCCGGATATAAAATAGTCCCCCATTCGGATCTCGGGCGGGGGCTACTTAGGAGGATGTTGTCATCAGGAAATACAATACTGGCATTCTACGGATCGGAGCGTGGAATGTTAGATCCCGTAATCGGGTAGGAAAATTGGAAAATTTAAAAAGGTAAATGAATAGGTTGAAGTCGGATATAGCAGGGATTAGTGAAGTTCGGTGGAAAGAAGAACAGGATTTCTGGTCAGGTGAGAACAGCATTTTAAATATAAAATCAGTTGGGGACTGATAATGAATAAGAAAATAGGAATGCGGGTAAACTACTTTGAGCAGCACAGTAATCGCATTATCATTGTCAAGATAGATACGAAGGCAACACCGACAACAGCAGTACAGGTTTGTATGCCAACTAGCTCTGCCGATGATGAGAAGATTGAAGAAATTTATGAGGAGTTAAAGGAAATTATTCAGACAATTAAGGGAGAGGAAAACTTAATTGTAATGGGAGACAGGAAATCGGTTGTAGGAAAAGGAAGGGAAGAAATAGTAGGTGAATATGGACTGGGCAGAAGGAATGAAAGATGAAGTCGCCTGGTAGAATTTTGCACGGAACGTGATTTAATCATAACAAACAACTGGTTTAAGTTTCACGAAAGAAGGCTGTATACGTGGAAGAGACCAGGAGACAACGGAAGGTATCAGAAAGATTTTATAATGGTAAAACATAGATTCCGGAACCAGGTTTTAAACAGTAAGACATATCCAGTGGCAAATATAGACACTGACTATAACTTGTTTGTCATGAATTGTAGGATGAAACTGAAAAACTGCAGCAAGGTAGGAAAATAAGCAGATGGGACTTGGATAAATTGAGGGAACCCGAAGTTCTTAAAAATTTCAGAGGGAGCTTTAGGCAACAATTGATAGAAACGGGAGAAACAAAACAGCAGACGAGGAATGGGTAGCATTGAGAGATGAAAAAATGAAGGCAGCAGAGGACAAAATAGGTAGAAAGGCAAGACCTACAAAAATCCTTGGATATCATAGGAAATTCTAAATTTAATTGATGAAAGGAAAAAATATAAAAATGCAGTAAATGAAACAGGCAAACTAGAGTACAGACGACTAAGAATTGAGATTGACAGGAAGTGTAAAATGGCTAAGCAGGAGAGACAAGAAGTCAAATGCAAATCTGTAGAAGAATGTATAACAAGGGGAAAAGTAGACGCTGTCTACAGGAAAATAAAAGAGACATTTAAGACAAGAAAAACAGCTCTACGAATATCAAGAACTCAGACAGAAAACCAGTTCTCAGGAAAGAAGGGAAAGCTGAAAGGTGGTAAGATTACATAGAGGAGCTATAGAAAGGAAATGAACTAAGAGACAAAGTTGTAGGAAGGGAAGATGAAGTAGATCAAGATGAAATAGGAGATACTATACTGAGAGATGAATTTGACAGAACCCTGAAAGACCTAGGTCGGAACAAGGCCCTGGGAGCAGATGACATTCCCTCAGAGCTACTGAAGTCTCTGGGAGAGTCAGCCATGACAAAACTGTTCCACCTTGTGTGTAAGATTTATGAGATAGGCGAAAAACGTTATAATTCCCTTTCCAAAGAAATCAGGCGCAGGCAGCTGCGAAAATTACAGAACCATCAGTTTGATAAGTCATGGCTGCAAAATTTTAACACGAATTATCTACAGGAGAATGGAAAAGCTGGTAGAAGCTGAACTCGGGGAAGATCAGTTTGGATTCAGGAGGAACTTACGAACCAGGGAGGCAATACTTTCTTTAAGACTTACATTAGAAGATAGATTACGGAAAGGCAAACCTACCTTTTTAGGTTTTGTAGATTTGGAGAAAGCATTTGACAATGTTGACTGGAATACACTCTTTCAAATTATGAAGTCAGTAGGGGTAAAATACAGGGAAAGGAGAGTTATTTACAACTTGTATAAAAGTCAGATCGCAGCCATTAGACTCGAAGGGCATGAAAGAGAAGCATTAATTGGGAAGGGAGTAAGACAGGGTTGTAGCCTTTCTCCTATGTTATTCAATTTGTACATCGAGTGGTCGGTGAAGGAAAGCAAGGAAAAATTTGGAATAGGTATTAAAGTTCAGGGTGAAGAAATAAAACATTGCGTTTTACTGATGACATTGTAATTCTGTCAGATACAACAAAGGACCTCGAAGAGCAGTGGAATGCATTGGACAGTGTGTTGAAAAGAGCGTATAAAATGAACATTAACAAGAGCAAAACAAAGATAATGGAATGCTGACTTAGAAAATCAGCCGATGCGGATGGAATTAGATTAGGTAACGAAACAACTAAGATGGTAGATGAGTTTTGTCACTAGGGTAGTAAAATAAGATATGACGGTCGCTGTACAGAGGATATAAAATGCAGAATGGCAATGGGAAGAAAAGCATTTTTGAAAAAGAGAAATTTGCTAACATCGAGTATTAATTTAAGTGTAAGGAAGTCTTTTCTGAAGGCATTTGTGTGGAGTGTTGTATTGTACGGGAGTGAAACATGGACGATAAGCAGTGCGGACAGGAAGAGAATACAGGCTTTTGAAATGTGGTGTTACAGAAGAATGCTGAAGATTAGGTGGGTAGATCGCATAACTAATGAAGAGGTACTGGACAGAATTGGCGAGAAAAGGAATTTTTGGCGTACCTTGACTAAAAGAAGGGATAGCTTGGTAGGACACAGACGTCGAGGAATCGTAAATTTAGCATTGAAGGGAAGTGTGTGGGGTACAAATCGCAGAGGTAGACCAGGAAACGCATATAGCAAGCAGATTTAAGTGGATGTGGGTTGCCGTTTTTATGAGGAGATGAAAAGGCTTGCTCAGGATAGAGTAGGGTGGAGAGCTGCAGCCGCGCGGGAGTAGCCGGTCTGGAGCGCCACGTTACGGATCGCTCGGCCTCCCGCGTCGGAGGTTCGAATCCCCTCTCGAGCATGGATGTGAGTGTGTGTGTGTGTGTGTGTGTTGTCCTTAGGTTAGTTTAACGTAGTTTAAGTAGTTTGTAAGACTAGGGACTGATGACAAACGTAGTTTAGTCTCATAGGATTACAAACATTTGAACATTTGGAGAGCTGCATCAAACCAGTCTCCGTACTGAAGACCATTACCTAACGAAATTCTCAATGATCATACAGATTTTTAACACAGTAAATATTTAGAAAATTTAACGATCTAATTAAGCTTTACAACGGCTAATTTCAGTGATGTCATCTTTCACAGTCAAAGACAGCCCAAAATTCCTAATATACAATATCTCAGAAACCAGAGAAACATAATATTTGATAATCAAATATAATGCAAAATTCCGAATAGGGTATAATACCACAGACATATATCGCTAGAAAGGCAATGCCTTATACAGTATCATTAGTCTCACTGAAGTCTCGCCGCAATATTTTTATACTAAAAATGTGTGAGCAGTCGTGTGTTTTAATTGGATAATACAGTAGTTATAAGACGGGTGAAATGACGTAACTACGCCATCTTTACAGTTTTTACGTAATGTTCAGTTAGTGTCTTGTATGTGAGTGTAATTTTTCGTACAGCAAACGGAAGATACATACAGCAATAAGTAGCATTTCTTTCATGTTTTTATTCATCTGTTATCAATTTGACACAACGTCGGTTTTTCTTGCAGTAGTATGGTCGTTATGTCAGTGCTGTTTGTAGCGGATAACACGTATAATTTATTATTTTGAGTGCTCTTACGAAATCTAAATTGTGGTTTGACATATACATTGATGTGTCGCGTTATTTGATGTTTTTATTAATCTATTACCAGTTTCGACTAACTTCGGCTGTCATAGTTATCATGGATCACACTTATCTTAATTATCATGAGTGTTTTTACGATAACTAGATTAGATTAGATTAATACTTGACCATGTATACGACATTTCGTAATGATGTTGAACGTGTCAGTCTAATAAATGTTGTCTACACTGGACAATCAATATTTCAAAGATTTTTTATTACATATTTTTGTATTTTTTTATTTATTTTTTAGTTTTATCTAAAAATTCATCTACATTGTAGAAGCAGTTGCCATTCAGAAATTCCTTTAATTTCTTTTTAAATACTAGTTGGCTATCTGTCAGACTTTTGATGCTACTTGGTAAGTGACCAAAGAGTTTTGTGGCAGCATAATTCACCCCTTTCTGAGCCAAAGTTATAGTTAACCTTTAATAGTGCATATCATCCTTTCTCGTAGTGTTGTAGCTATGCACACTGCTATTACTTTTGCATTGGGTCGGATTGTTAATAACAAATTTCATGAGTGAATATATGTATTGTGAAGATCCCTAAATAAGTCTCTGCAGGATGCTCTTGGGTGGGCTCCAGCAATTATTCTGATTACACGCTTTTTGTGCAAGATTTTACGACAGTATCGGAATTCCTAAAGTTCTATAGCAATTGGAAGTACTTTTGCTCTCTGAATCGTTTTATCACAACTGTGAAACAGGGCCGTGGTGGAGTGGCCGAGCGCTCTAAAGCGTCTACATCTACATCTACATGGGATACTCTGCAAATCATATTTAAGTGACTGGCAGAGGGTTCATCGAACCACCTTTATATTATTTATCTCTCACTGCATTCTCGAATGGCGCGCGGGAAGAAAGAACACCTGAATCTCTCCGTTCGAACTCTGATTTCTCGTATTCTGATGATCTTTTCTACCTATGTAAGTGGGAGTGAACAATATATTTTCGCATTCGGAGGAGAAAGTTGGCGATTGGAGTTTCGCAAGTAGCCCACGCCGCAGCGATAACCGCCGTTTTTGTAATGATTTCCATCCCAGGTTCTGTATCATTTCAGTAACGCTGTCTTCCCTGTATCGTGACAATACAAAACGAGCTGCCCTTCTTTGGACTCTTTCGATGTCCTCCGTCAAACCTACCTGCGTCTTGCTGAGGAGCGCGCCGTCGGAGGTCCGAGTCCTCTGTCGCCCATGGGTGTGTGTGTGTGTGTGTGTGTGTGTTGTCCTTAGTGTAAGTTAATTTACGCAGTTTGTAAGTCTAGGAACTGATAACCATAGCAGTTTGGTCCAATACGTTTACAAACATTTGAACTGCGAAACTTCGTTACTGTGGCGAGCGGCTTTCTATTAATTGCTTGTTGAACTAAACAGATTATATACACAAGATTAACAGCAGCAAACGATATACGGAAACTTCAATATTAACTGGTAGAATATGTTCACCAGCAGCGACATGCAATTACGTTACACCTGTTATATCTATCTCTAATGAGTGTGATAATACTTCTGATAAATCAGTTATTGTAATAACGTGCAGTTTACAAACGTTAAGAACTTAATAACGTGTTTCCGTGCAATATCATGGTGTTAATTTACATCTGGAATGATAGCCATAAAGTGCATACATTTTGAATAGTCGTCTATACCGCAAAGAGATTAGATTACCCGCAAGACAGGTACGTTATTTGGTACGCATGCACTTCATGCGTAACACAGTTCAAGTCGTTCTGATATTTTTGCGCGTGATAGTACGTCGCCCTCAGCGAGGAAAAAATACAGGGTGCGCCACGGTCACAGAGACCTTTCGCAAACTATTTCTGCCAACAATGCTTCAGAACTTGGAATGTCCCTTCTCTAAAAGGTCACACTCGGTTATGAATTTACATTGGTGTCATGGGCTCTATATGTGTAATGGCGCAAGCACAGTAACAAACAAAAACCATACAGCGTCACACCGGCTCTGAAGTACAATTGCTGCTCACTTTTATATGTACTGAATGAATGAAAAAGTAGTTCTGGTCAACATAAATTCACCGACAGAGTCCATTATTTAATATCTACCCTTCTTTGTGTTCTTTTGCCTCTATGGTATAAAACGAAAGTTAGAGAAGAGATGTTCTGACAGAAAATCTTTATTTATTGTAAGGCCAGAGGAGTGACGAGGTTATATTGTTTGTCCGTTTTTTAGATAAACATAATGATCAGACGCTCACCGTGGCTTTAAGAAAAGATAATGTTTTCTACATTCTGTCGATGTATTTCCCCCACCCCCTTTCTCCGTCTCACGCTTTGTCCATCTTCTCTTACCCTTATACCTACTGCCTCCTCCTCCTCTCAACCCCCCCCCACCCCCATATATCCTCCAACTCCCCTTTCTATTAATGTGTCTTCCATTTCCTCCACCCTCCTATTTCCGTCCACCTCCATTTCCTAGTCAATTTCCTCTTTCCTCGTCGCAGTAGCTACTGAAAAGAAATTAGAAACTGCAGTCTGCTTGATATTTCGTGGTAACGGCGAAAAATGACTACGAAGCTACTCTTACAGAAAAATAAACGTTATAACGACACCCATAAACAAATGTGAGATTGTGGTTCCGCCTTGATAAAAACACCTCAGTTTGTTTTATTTAAACATAGGCATACCCCAACAAAAGTGATTTCAAATTACAATGACTAAACTAATAAATAATCTCATTTTCAGACTTCGTTTCTATGTTTTTTCGGTTTCTACTGCTTGCAACTTCATCGATCCAGCAGTTTCGGATTCTAGCTCTTCGGTATAGTGCCGTACCTAATATTAATCAATTAAAGTCGAACGTCCCTAATATGCGATGTCACGAAATTGTGTTACTTTCGTGAGGCATTTTTCCCACAGCACACGATCGGTAGGCAGGGCAGAAGTTAGTAGCACTTCAGTTTTCGATCTTCACTTGTTATGACAACTGGAGATGTTATTGTGTGATGAGGTAGAGATATACAAATATCTACTTTCCATTTACCACTATCGTCGGCTGTATATATTACTCACATGATTTTTGTTTGGTGCACATCTATGTTAAAAATCGGTACTTCAGTTTTAATGTTCACATATTTAGATAATGATTTAGTTAACACCTCATTGTTTTTCATAGGTTTCCCCTATACATTAAAATTAAGTTACTGGTGGATTAATTACAACTTATAGGATTCATTAGATCCATCACTAATGTGGAACGTTGACTGTGTTTTGTCAGTATATATTAAATTAAATGAAACCAACAACCGTAATTTTTTTATAAATATTTTTTTTCTAAACCGCTACAGGACTCTAAATCATATGAAGAAACCACGTCCTTCTACGCAGTATTACTAGCCTATTCAACTGGTGCCAAGGATTCCTACTTACACAATCCCTCACCCAGCCAGCAACCATTCGCATTCCTCAGAGTCACCCTTTGTGGCAGGTGGAAGTGTTTACGACACCAGTTGAATAGGCCACTAATACTATGTAAAAGGACGTAGTACCTCCATATAACTTAGGGGTCTGAAGACGGCTTCAATGTGAGGCCGAAACTGCTTCAAATGTTTGTAAACCTATTGGACCAATCTGCTATGGTCAACAGTCCATTGACTTACAAATTTCTTAAACTCTACCTAAGGACTTGAACGTCCGATCGCGAGTAATCGCGCGCTCCGCAGAAAGGTGTCTTAAAGCTCTCGACCACTACATTGCGGCCCAGTAACTGGTTGCAAATTCAATTATTTATTTAAAATATTTACGTCTGTTGATTCCATTAAATCTATCTTAGAGGAGCTATGCTGGCTGCACTTTTTACACCTTTTCAAACTTGATCTTACCGCGATGTACTTTTTATATTGCGAAAAATATTTGCAACAAAATGTCGGTGTTGTTACGGGTAAACTTCGCGTCTACTATAGAAGCCAAACTTTTAATGGAAGACTTTCAGGATAAACCACTACAGATGATGGCTTTGAAAACGACTGCGTTTGGAAACATGTGGAAGACATGATATGGCCATCTGGTAGAACAGAACTTCATTTCAGGAACATCTTACACCGTCTACCCGGGCACCTGTTTCAACAAAAAAATAAATAAATAAATAAATAAATAAATAAATAAATAAAAATTGTGACCTTCCGTTTTCTGAACGTCTTTGTCCTTAGGAAAGAGATGTTTCCTTGGATTACAGTGTGTTCCGTAAAACGACACAGACCTATGAGCTTCTAAACTGTCCTCACCCATCCCAAAGCAGCAATATATTACGGACTGTCGTTCATAGGGCTAGAGCTTTACTGGATCCAGGAAGCTTATCAGCAGAGATTAGCCATCCTCGCTCTGTGTTTATCCACAACGGGTAGTCCGAGAAGGAGATTGTAAATGCATTTCGAGCAGTACGCTACAGCATCTATTAACCATGCAGCAATCTTTAATGCATTAGTCAGTCAGTCTTCGATGCAGACAGATAGAAGTAATTCCTACATTCCATATGTTTTTGAGTTTAGCTACACTGAATACGCAGGATATCTCTTGACGGAGATAAGTGATGCATTTCACGCTAGCAGTAAGAGTTTCACCCTTTTTCAGAAATCTTCTTTCCAGGTACAGAAAACTGCAACTTGTAATGGAGTATTAGACTGAATAGGACCCTATATACAGGGTGTTTCAGTAAGTGTGTTTGCCTCTGTAGCTTATAACTCTGTAACTTATAAAATAATAGGTGACGGGAAATTTTAATGCTGTAGGTGAACACAAGAAATGTTACACTTTCTGCGGAGCTATGAACATAGTTTATTGTATCGTTTTCCAAAGAGTTACAGATATAATTTTTTAAATGGAGCAATAGTTTTTTCTATCGTGTATTGGATTTGTTGAAACCAGCTGCGTCCAAATCAATTTAAACTACATTCCTATCACTGTTAGTTTGGGAGCTACAACCCTTCAAAGTTTCAGGGGCAGATACCACAAGCTGTACATAATACATGGCTTTGTGGTGGATGATGGATGTTATGGCGGTGGGAAGTGGATTTACATGAGATGTTCAAATGTGTGTCTATGTTCCTCAATGCATAATGCAATGCGCCGTCGAAAGGATCTAAACAACAGGTTTGCAGGATGATGGTTGGGGCGCCATGGTCCTCATTCATGGCCCGCAAGGTCGCCCGATTTAACACCAGTAGATTTCTTTTTATGTGGATATCTATAGGATCTGTTTATGTCACTGAGCCCACATCCCCAGATGATGTAAAACGGCGCATCGAGGACGCATGTCGCTCCGCCACACCGGCGATGTTACATCTCGTCCGCAGATCCTTTCGACGGCTCATTGCATTATGCATTGAGGAACATGGACACACATTTGAACATCTCATGTAAACCAACTTCCCACCGCCAAAACATCCATTACCCACTACACAGCCATGTATTACGTACAGTGTGTGGTATCTGCCCCTGAAACCTTGAAGGGTTGTAGCTCCCAAACTAACAGTGATAGGAATGTAGTTTAAATTGATTTGGACGCAGCTGGTTTCAACGAATCCAATGCACGATAGAAAAAGCTATTGTTCCATTTAAAAAATTATATCTTTGTGCTGTAACTCTTTGGAAAATGATACAATAAACTATGTTCATAGCTCCGCAGGAAGTGTAACATTTCTTGTGTTGATCTACCGCATTAAAATTTCACGTCACCTATTATTTTATAAGTTACAGAAGCAAACACACTTAGTGAAACACCCTGTATATAGGGTCCTATTCAGTCTAATACTCCATTCCACTTAGTGGAACACCCTGTATAATCCTTATAACTAACATCTCCCACGGAAATTGCTTGTATCAAATGAGTCTTCCGTCATACTGAACTAGATCCGATATATCGAATGATGTATCATTGTGTGGTTTCACACCTATCCATTTAAGAAACTCACGTCGCTGTCTAAAAAGGATGAAAGTGCAATTTTCTTTATTGCTTCTTGTAGTAGCCATAATGTAGTCTTTTCGTGGTAAATCTTGAAATTGTAATATTTGAAAGCAGTAGACTTCAGTTTCGTTTTCAAATTTTGAATTTCTCTGTAGATAGACCATGTTTCTTATCACAATGACTGCCAGTGGTGTTGTACAGTCTTCGTGAGCATCCTCCGCAAGGTGGTATGTTTCAACTACAGCTACATCCATTCTCTACAACCCATTATGAAATCTATGGCACGGAATGCATCCCACTTAATAACACACTTCTCTGATGACCAAGATGTTGAGACGATGTTAAACCCAAATCTTCAGGTAAACGTTACGATTCCGCGGGTGGTGCTTCAAGTGTAAACGTTGTCAACGGCGCGATGAATGACGCAGGTGAAGCCGTCAGGTGGCGTTCGTGTGGCCAATAAGATTCCGCGTTTCATGCGCAGTGAATTCGGCGGCAGTTTTAAATTTTTTGTCTGGCATTTGTGCGCAACGTTTTTGACAGTGATTTTGCAATGAATTCCCTGATCTCGTCATTAAAGATTATAAGGTTTATTAAATATCGAAGTAGTTTTTGGGATATTTCAATATTTTGAGCTATTTTAAATGTTTCGAAACAGAACGTATTTCTTTGATATTTGGAATTCACCACAATTTTTTTTGGAAATTAATTAATGCTGTTCCTGATCTATGATTGACAGGTTCTCGATGTACCAAAATGTTCAAATGTTTGTAAATCTATCGGACCAAACTGCGCGGTCATCAGTCCGTAGCTTACAAACTACTTAAACCTAGGTAAACTAACCTAAGGACAACACACACACACATGCCCCAGGGAGGACTCGAACCTCCACGGCGAGCAACCGCGCGCTCCGCAGCGAGACGCTTTAGACCGCTCGGCTACTCCACCGCGGGTCGATGTACCCTTCTCCGCTCAATAAATCAGCTATCCCGCCCTTGGAAGAAATTAACTCATAATTTTTCTGCTCTATGGTTGACATGTTCTCGATGAACCCTTGTCCTCGCAATTCTCGAAAAAATTGCGAAAATTGTGTTCCTGCTGTATGATTGACAGGTTCTTGTATGTCCGGTGAAAAAAAAAAAAATCAGCATTTCAAGACATGTTCAGCTAAAGTACCTAGAAGTGTTATTTACAGGCAGTAAAATTTAATCAATCTGTGTTGTTTACAGCATATCGTCTTCGACATTCGCACAGAATATTCACAAGATGTAGAAAAACGCGTTAACATCAAGTTTCAATGACTTCATTTTCAAAATGAATAACACGATTGGTATGGGGAACATTACACATTCCTCGATCTCGTTCCTTCACATTCACTACTTCTCCGTTCATGTTTAATACCTTCTTGTAACGAAATTGAATTGCATGTGTGTCTCTCTCTCAAGTAATAGGATTGACTATAATTTTTCCAGTGCCTTGCAATACGTCAATAATCAATCTTATTAAAATTAATGTTCACTTCCCTGAGAAAATCCCAAATGTAATAACATTACTTAAGAAAAACCCAGATGTTATAATATTCCCTAAGAAAAACCCAGATGTTGTAACATTCCACACGATGTCCATACAAAAAAGGCTGCAAAAGTCATGCAATCACCACAATTAATATATCACTGGTGAAAATATTTTTCACTACATAGTACGGTCAGAATGTAGCTTGCACAGAAAAAAGACTTTGAAACGATATCCAAGAGATATTTTTGTCATTAACTTACACTCAATCTCCATTACAAAACGTAAATGGCCGGCCGCGGTGGCCGAGGTGACTGAGGCACTCCAGTCACGGTCAGCACGGCCACTACGGTCGGGGGTTCGAATCCCCCCTCGGGCATGGATATTTGTGCCGTCCTAGTTCGTAAGTAGTTCATAAGTAGTTTGTAAGTTTAGGGACTGATGACCCCGTAGTTAAGTCCCATAAGCTTAACAAATATATTTTTTTTTTATTTTTTTTTATTTATTTTTTTTTTTTTTTGAAAACGTAAATGTCATATTGTTGTTGTTGGTTGGCTGTTAAAACATCCAATTGCAGCAGTCATCAGTCCCCCATTGCTTTCACATTGACTCTCGAGTAGCTTCACATATTAGTACAAATAAAGTTGTAACAAAATGTCAGTTTGGTTTTCAAAAACGCTTTTCAACAGAAAATGCTATATATACCGTCACTGATGAAATATTAAATGCTTTGAATAACCGGACGTCACCTGTTGGAATTTTTTTGTGGTCTGTCAAAGACTTTTGATTGTGTAAATCATGGGATTCTTCTAGATAAGCTGAAGTTCAAATGTTCAAATGTTTGTAGAACTTATGGGACTTACCTACGGGGTCATCAGTCCCTAAGCTTACAAACTACTTATGAACTAGCTAAGACTAAGGATGGCACAAATATCCATGCCCGAGGGGGGATTCGAACCTCCGACCGTAGTGGCCGTTGTGGCCGTGCAGACCGTGACTGGAGCGCCTCAGTCGCCTCGGCCACCGCGGCCGGCTAAGCTTAACTATAGTGATATGAGTGGGACAGTGCACAAATGGTTTAAATCATATTTAACTGGAAGAGTGCAGGAAGTTGGAATAAGCAGATCACATGATACATAAGAAACAATTAATTCCTATAACTGGGGAGGTATCAAAAATGGTGTCCCACAAGGTTCGGTCTTGGGCCCTTTGCTGTTCTTACCATTCTATATTCACGAAGATGCTAAGCTAGTTCTTTTTGCTGGCGATACAAGTAAAGCTAGCACGCCTGACAAACAGGAATTAACTGATGAAATTGTAAATGATGTCTTTATGAAAATTATTAAGTGGTTCTCTACAAATGGACTCTCATTGAACTTTGATAAAACCCAGTATATATAGTTTCATACAGTAAATGGCATGACACCATTAACAAATTTAGACTTTGAACATAAAGCTGTAGTTTAGGTAGAATATTCAAAATTTTTAGGTGTTTCCGTTGACTGAATTGAAAGAAACACATTGAAGATCTGCTTAATAGTTTGAGCTCAGCTACTTATGTTATCAGGGTCATTGCAAAATTTGGTGATATATATGTCAGTAAATTGGCTTACTATGCCTATTTTCATTCACTGCTTTCATATGGTATCATATTCTGGGGCAAACGCAACATTTAGTAAAAAAGCGTGTAATCAGAATAATTGCTGGAGCCCACCCAAGATTATCCTGCGGACATTTATTTAAGGATCTAGGGATCTTCACTGTAGCTTTACAATATATATATTCACCCGTGAAATATGTCATTAACAATCCGGCCCAATTCAGAAGTAATAGCAGTGTGCATAGCTACAACACTAGAAGAAAGGGTGATATTCACTACTCAAGGTTTAACTTTGGCACAGAAAGGGGTGAATTATGCCGCCACAAAAGTCTTCAGTCACTTACCAAGTAGCATAGCCAATTGGTATTTAAAATAAATTAAAGGAATTTCTGAATGGCAAGTCCTTCTACACTTAAAAAATTAAAAAAAAAACTAAAAAAAAAAATTTAAAAATGAAAATTTAAAAAAATTACTTAAAATATTGTCATGTATAGTCACCATTTACTAAACTAACACGTTCCACAACATTAAGATATGTCGTATATACGTTCTATGGAACAAGTACTAATCCAATCCAATCTCATTCAATTGCAATATGTAGACCTAAAGATATTTACATCCATTACACCGATTTGTTTACAAACCATAACGAGTAAAGCTATTTCTCATTGACCGCGCGAACGTGACTCACTGTGACGCCGTTGCCAACGTCAACACATGAAGCTCCACTCACGGACTCATAAACTGCACTTCAGTCATCTTCCTTCCTTTTACTCAGTCACTAATTAGTGTTTCTTCTGGTTCATTGTAGTGAGCTTCTTAGCTGTCTCTACTCACTTGTGTTAGAGATATCAATGACGCAGGCGAGAGTTGGTTCAAGTTCCTTACATGACAATATGAAATAAATAGGAATGAAGACGTATTGCAATTCTATTGTAAATGACTGCTCACCGACAAATAATCAGAATATGACTTCAAATGAGGAAACACTATGGTAACCAGCGAACTGTTAGTCCGATCAGACAAAGAGGATTTTGGTAAAAGTATGCAATTTACATCTTGACTTAGATTACAGTGACGATCATGATAAGCATTTTTTAAATCAAAGCCATTTCATAAAGGTTGGTGAGATACGCTGAAAACTGCAGTAAAGATTGCGAGAGCGAAGCATAGTTTACGAAGTATGACAAGCCGTTATTGAAGTAATCATCGTGCAGCTTCTTAGTAGGCAGTGAGAGGCATCTACGTCTTCCGCCATTAAACACTTTAATGATCTATTATGAAAGCGTAAGCTAGCTATTGTTCGCAATATTAGCAGATACGCTCTCTCGGGGATTATGCGATTTGGAATCACGTATGAAAGGCTATGTATGGCTCGTCATGCATCGACACACTCCGGAGTCCAAGATATCATCTGTGTGCTTCAACGGAACGAGCTAATCCGTTACACTCTCTTTTTATGTGTCCAGCCGGTATGGAGAAGTTGCTTTGCCGCTGAGACGCCTTGGATCTTACAGGTACAACGAATAGTAGTGTCGTAAAAGTGACTGCGTTGAGCACGAAACTGCAGTGCTTTACAGGCGGTTTCTGTCAGAGACTGATTTCATGGAAAGCTGAAACACGGAAGGGCATTAAAAGAAATGCAGTCCGTTTTTTCTTTGTAAGTAGGTGAGACAGAAGTTTCCTTAGCTTACCATTGCATTGTCTCCTTTAATTGCTGAAGGTACATTTATAGTTGGAGTCACCCACAAAGGGTGGTTAATTAATTTAGCAAAGTGCTGCTTTCGAGATGTCGGCAGCGCCACGGTCTCTAATGATGCATCATAACGAAGTTATGTCCCGGGAACGACACGCGAAAACCCTTCATACGAATGCTAAGCATTACTAGTGGTAATAATGAAGGTTCAGTTATCACCTCAAAAAAACAAGCTACAAGATTTTTTTTTCTTTTTTCAGGTAAACCTCTGCAGTCCTGGTTTACACTGCTGCCGTCTTTAAACGCTGTAGTAAGCCGTTAAAAGCGTAATTAGTTTTCCCCATTTGAAGACGAACAGCTTCGCCACAAACCATTGTGAGTTGTTGAAACTCTTTAGTTACAATGTAGCATCGTAATTATGGCAGTAGGTAGTTGGCGCAGATTCTACCAGTGTCGTCAAACAACTCTCAACGAAGTGGCAGGATATTTGACTGTCAAGAACCGGAAATCACAAGAAACTTAGGAGCTCTGTTTGTTCGAAATTGGTGTGTCGCTATCGAGGTACAGTACAAAAGTGAAAATCAGATTATAACGACTTTAACGGCATTTTGAAATGCTGGAGGTCTGGCCAGAAGGTTTCTAAAACGGTACAAAATTTCCGAACAGCCGCAGTAGTGCAAACTTTGTAGTTGTTCCGGGCCCATCCAGACGATTATATATTTTTGACGACGTTACAGCGTTCAATGAATGAAATAAATCGCAATTTGCGATCAGTTATGGCTTCACTGTACTAGGTTTAGATGGAATACCAAAGTGCGGCGAATGAAAATTTGTGCCCAGCCGGGATTCGAACCCGGGATCTCCTGCTTACTAGGCACACGCGTTGACCACTCCGCCTCTTTGCTGTGTAATTGTGTCACGATACCTCATGGTCTGTTCTCCCTGATACGGGAACACAGTATTGTGGCTGCGAGCATTACAGAACAAATAGGCTGTGGTAATAGGAAAAAGACAGCGTGGCGAATGTAGATTTGCGTGTGGCAGGCGACGTGCAGGGAAGAGTCCTTTCACTGTGTCCTCGGTGGCGGAGTGGTCAACGCGTCTTCCTGATCGCAGATTCGAATCCCGGCCAGGCACAAATTTTCATTCGCCGAACTTTGGAATTCCATCTACACCTAGTACAGTGAAGCCATAGCTGATCGCAAATTGCGAGTTATTTCATTTAATCCAGACGATGTTTTTAGCCTCCTATGGTGCTAAGGATCTCGTTGTCGCGCGCCCAAAACCCCATGTCCATCCCTTAGCCTCCTATTCACGATGAACAAGAGGTAAGTATACCACTATGAGCCCGATAGAAAGGAGCAGAGATCAGGTCACGCAGTGGAAGTCACACATTCGTATTCTACATCTACATCGTTACTCTGAAAATCAGTCTTAAGTGCATGGCAAAGTGTTCATCGAACCACAATCATACTTTTTATCTGCAATTCCCTTCTCGAATAGGACACGGGAAGAAAAAAACACTAAAATCTGTCGATTAGAGCTGTGGTCTCACTCATTGCATTTTGATGAAAATTTGTACCTATATATGTGTGAGTCAACAACATACTCGAACTTTCGAATTCGGAGGGGAAAATTGACAATCAAAATTTCATATCGTATATCTTGCCGCAACGAGAAGATTCCCTATACAACTCCTGTATCATTTCTGTGACGCTCTCCTTTGTTTCTAGATAAGAAAAAAACGAACTACCCTTTTTTGTACTCTGTCAACATCGTCTGTCAATCCCACCTAACGAAGATCCGATACCGAGCAGTAATACTTCGAAAAGAGATCGGGCAAGCGTAGTTTGTACAGTCTCTTTACTAATTTTGTTTGGTCTTCTGTTCTGCCAGTAATAGGTAGTCTTTGGTTCGCGTTCCCCATAAAATTTTCTGTGTAATTGTAATGAGCAGAGAGCAGAGTACGCATTGGTACTCACATATTCATATCCTACATTTATGGCCCTCATATTTGATTAGCTTATCAAACAACGTTTAGCTGGTTCCTTTTAGAATTAAGTGGAGGAATTGATGTGGGAATCTACGCAATTTCACCGCACATTTTATATACACTATAGAGCCAAATAAACCGGTATAGACACGAGTAAGCTAACACACAGATATGTAAACACTTAGCCGACGGCGCTGCGTTCGACGACGCCTGTGTAAGGAGACAGGTATCTGATGTAGACTTTAGATCGGTTACTGCTACTACCGTGGCAGGCTACCACGGATTAATTGAGTTTGAACGTGGTGTTTTACATCTGCAGCTACATACATACTCCGCAATCCATCCAAAGGTGAGTGGCGGAGGATACTCACAAGGGAACCTCCCAATCGCACCTCTCTCTCAGATTTAGTTATAAGTTGGTGCAGGGGATAGGCCATAAAAAACTGAATGCAGGTCAATCGAGAAAACTGGAAGAAGTTGTGTGGAACTATGAAAAAATAAGCAAAAAAAACTGAACGGTCCATAACAAAGATGGGCAACGTCGAGGACGTTATGAGCGTAGGAGCGCTGTGGTCATTGTGTTCCTGAGGATATCGTGAGGAGCTGCGGAGGGAGAGCTCCTTGGTCAGCCTTCCTTAGCACGAAAATTTTTTAACGTTTTTCGCCTATTGTGGTCTGTCTATCAGTTCGTTTGACGTCTCTGTTCGCTGTTATCAGCTTAGTGTCTGTGCGATTAGCAGATGAAAGGAAGTGCCTCTCCAATAGGAACCTAAAACATCTGATCGCAAGGTGACAAGTTAACCTATTTCTTCACAGGAAAACACGTCTGATGTATTCTGTACGACACCGGTGACGGTATGTGTGTCATATAACAGGAATCTGTTGTGTATTCACCTGGTACACTTGGTGGATGGGTAAAGAGATTCTACCTTGTACGGTTTAAGTTTACTTGTGTATGTGATAATCGCTCCCAAAAAGATAATGGAAACATACGAGTTTGTCACATAAACTGCAACAAGAGAATGCAATAGTTTCACAGTCGACTGACGCCGTGTGTTTAGACGTTTTTTCAGGCGTAGCGTCCCCATACTGCAGCGCAGTTACCTCGTATCGGACGGATACATAATAATTTTCTTAAAATGAAAAAAATTAAAATATTCGCCTGTGGGAAAACTCGAACCCAGTACCTCTCGTTGCGCAGCAGGTAAGGAAAGCCACAGGACCACGGCGCCCCTGTACTCAGAATGTGTTCGAAGTTGCTTATCTTTCTCATGGGCTGCTCAGTTTATATATTTTCCACACAACTTCTTCCTGTTTTCTCGACTGATCTGTGTTCAGTTTTTCACGGGCTATCCACTGCGCCAACTTATAACTAAATCTGAGGGGGTTGCGATGGGTAGAGTTCCTTGTCAGTAGCACTATTCGTTATTTTTCCCTACTGATCCACTCCCATATAGAACGAGGGAAAAACGAATACTTGTATGCATCTGTACGAGCCCTAACCTCTCTGATCTGATCTATGTGGTCTTTAAGCGAAATGTAGGTTGGCGGTAGTAGAACTGTTCTGCAGTGCGCCTCAAATTCCGGCACTCTAAAATTCAACAGTGCTTCTCGAAAAAGAACGTCACCTTTTTGTAGCGAGTCTCATTTGAATATCCGAAGCATTTCAGTAACGCTCGCACATTGATCGAGTCTACCAGTTACAAACCTAACAGTCCGCCTCTGAACTGTCTCTACGTCCTCCTTTAAACCGATCTGGTGGGAATCTCAAAGACTTGAGCAATACTCAAAATGAGGTCGTTCAAGCGTTTTATATGCGGTCTCCTTCACAGACGAATCACATCGCCTAAAATTGTCCCAACAAACATAAGTCGACCATTAGCCTTCCCCACGACTGTTATAGTCGGCGCACGAGAGATGGCACACAGCACCTTGAAAGCAGCGCTGAGGAGGGACTTAGGCCATACGATCATTTCACAAGTGCACCGTGAATATCGAGAATCTGGTAAAATATCCTCGGAAAAAGATCAAATGTTCAAATTTTTGTAAACCTATTGGACCAAACTGGTATGTTTACCAGTTCTTAGACGCACAACTTAAACTAATTTAAACTATTTGAAATAATTTATTGTCTTATTATCAGCATCATATTCAGAATCTTTGTAGTTACGACTGCAACACGTCTCGTGTATGTTATGATAGTCGCGGAGGAGTAGCCGAGCGGTCTAAAGCGTCTCGCTGCGGAGCGCGCGGTTGCTCGCCGTGGAGGTTCGAGTCCTCCCTGGGGCATGGGTGTGTGTGTGTGTGTGTGTGTGTGTGTGTGTGTGTGTGTGTGTGTGTGTGTGTGTTGTCCTCAGGTTAGTTTATCTTAGTTTAAGTAGTTTGTAAGCTACGGACTGATGACTACGCAGTTTGGTCCGATAGATTTATAAACATTTGCTCATTTTTTTGTTATGATAAGTAATCTAAAGATGCTCGAGGGAGGACTCGACCTCCGACGGCGAGCAACTGGGCCTCAGAGCGCTCGGCCACTCCACCGCGACGGGAAAAAAAAGATCCTGCATGAACGGGACCAACCACTACTGAATATAATCCTTCAACGTGACAGAAGGGCAACCCTTCAGAAAATTGCTGAGGACTTCAGTGCTGGTCCATCAACAAGTGTCAGCGTGCGAACCAATCAACGGAATATCATCGATTATTTTATTTAGCGTATGGCAATACAGATGAACTGCAACTAGCAATCATGAGTTTGCTTGATTTAGCAAAATTTACAACAACACCATAAAATTACATTAACTGCATACTTTTACAAACTATATAAGAGGTAAAAAGCAGTCAACAATCCGAAGATTGGTTTGAACACCACTGTGCTTTACTAGGCATGGTCCTGTTTGGAGGTGGTATGCCATTGCCTTCCTCCGACCTTCGAACTGACTTACCCAGCCAGTTATAGGGGGACCTACAGTTTAACGTGGGTTCCGAACCACGGTGCTACTCGGTATTTTTCACATGAGCAATACTGCCAGAGGTGAAAGAAGTGGAAAGTGACAGATAAAAATCCCAGGACTTAACGGGGATCGAACCCGCTACCTTTGGATTTGTAGTCTGGCACTCTACCACTGTGCAACCGAGGCGCACTATAAAAAAACTAAATCTACAAATTAATATCTAGGTTTTTTATCCATTCAAGGGCTGCCTCTGTCAATGCAAAGAAATGTTCTATATTTCCTTGATAAGCTCTTCTGCAGCAGCTTGTAACAATGTGGTTGATTGTCTGGTGCTCGTTTCCACAGTCACACTGGGAGGATGAAGTCTTTCCCCAACTGTGGAGGTTTTCAGCACAGACGCCATGGCCTGTGCGGATCCTATTGTTTTCCAGGCACGACGTGGTAATTCCATTCCAGCTGGTCTTGCGTCAGGTCTTTGGAGGGTCTGATATTTCTCACAGGCAATATTGTTCCAGGTTTCTGTCCACTTTCTTTCAATGTTGAATAACGTTGCCTGCAGTGATTTGGCAATAAGATGGATGGTTGCCTAGATTTTAGACGGCTCATTCGGAGAGCAGGCACATCATAGTGGAGTGGAAGTTCGGGTATTTTCAGTAATTTTTCGTATTCCCTCAGAAGGGCGTTCTGTCTTCGAAGGTCTCGAGGCTCAATGTGATTTAGACTTGGTAAACAGTGAATAGGAGTAGATTTGATGCAGCCTGTTATTGTCCTCATAGTTGCATTAGGTCTACGGTAATTTTTCTCACATGTGAGCTATTAAGCCATACTGGAGCACAGTACTCGGCAGCAGAATAGAATATCATCGATATGGGTTTCTGAAGCCCCATTCGTATACTCTTGCCGACTGCACGACACGAAACTTTACGTCTCGCCTGGGCCCCTCAACACCGACCGACTTTCGACTGTTGAGGATTGAAAACATGTTGTCTGGTCTGACGAGTCTCGTTTCCAGTTGTATGGAGCGGGTGGACGTGTAGGGGTATGGAGACAGCCTCATCAAACCACAGACTCTACATGTCAGCAGAGGACTGTTCATGCCGGTGGAGCCTATGTCATGGTTGGGAGTTTGCAGTTGGAGTGATACGGGAGCCCTGATACGTCTAGATACTACTCTGACAGGTGACACGTACGTATCTACCCTGGCTGATTACCTGCACCCATTTCTGTCCATTGTGCATTAAGACGGACTTTGGAAATTCCAGCAGGACAATGCGATAGCCCACACGTCCAGAGCTTCTACAGACTGGCCGACAAACTCACCATACATAAACTTCATTGATCGTATCTGGGATGCCATGCAACTGTCCAGAAGAGGTCTCCGACCCCCCGTTCTCTTGTAGATTTGTGGACGAACCTGCATGATGCTTGGTGCCAGTTCCCTGTAGCACTATTTCATTAGTCGATTCCTTACAGTCTTCTGTTGCGGCACTTCTGCGAGCTCGCACGGACACAGACAGGTGTACCAGTTTCTTTCGCTCTTCAGTGTATTAATGCAAATACTTCAACCTCAAACTTTGTTATGTATCATAATGTAAATTTCTTTAAAAAATAAAAAAAGCACAATGAAGATGGAGGAACTTCTCCGAAAACAAAAAGAATTTTTTTGAGGTTTGATTTCATTTTATGGAACGCTGTGCTCAACGACCACAAAATAATGCATATAGTAAATGTATTATGCAGCATTGGTCGTGTTTTTATTGTTTTAGAAGATCGATTTCGATCGTATAATGATCATCTTCAATGCACCAGTCATCGTAATATCAGCTATGCACATCATATGCCATATTAGATGAACTGAACATAGATTTTTTTGTACATTTCAGTTTCATGGTTAGACACTATACTGAAATGTTCAAAAAAATCTGTGTTAAATTCATCTAATATGGCATATGATATGATAGGTTGATATTACGATGACTGGTGCATTCACGTTGATCATTATATGGCCGGCCGCGGTGGCCGAGGAGACTGAGGCGCTCCAGTCACGGTCTGCACGGCCACTACGGTCGGGGGTTCGAATCCCCCCTCGGGCATGGATATTTGTGCCGTCTTTAGTATCAGGTAGTTCATAAGTAGTTTGTAAGTTTAGGGACTGATGACCCCGTAGTTAAGTCCCATAAGCTGTACAAACATTTGAACATTTGATTTGATCATTATATGATCGAAATTGATCTGCTAAAACAATACAAATTCGACCAATACTGCATACTACATTGTGTTTTCTCAAGGTAGAACCCTATTTTCAACTATAATTATCTTGAAACTTCCTAGCAGATTAAAATTGTGTGCCGGAACAGGGACTCGAACCTGGGACCTTTGCCTTTCGCAGGGAATCGCTCTACCGACTGAGCTACCCCGACACGACTCACGATGCCGCCTCACAACTTTACTTCCACGAGTAGCTCGCCTCCTAATTTCCAAACTCCAGAGAAGCTCTCCTGTAAACATGCAAGACTAGCACTTCTGGAAGCAAGGATATGGTGGAGACATGGCTTAGCCACATCCTAAGGGATGTATCCAGAATGAAACTTTCACTCTGCAGCGGAGTGTGCGCTGATATGAAACTTCCGGGCAGATTAAAATTTTTAGGTTCGAGTCCCGGTTCCGGCACACAATTTTAACCTGTCAGGAAGTTTCATATCAGCGCACAATCCGCTGCAGAGTGAAAGTTTCATTCTATAATTATCTTGTTTTCTTCCGTTTCGTTGAGAAACTATACTTGCGTCCAATGACGCACTCTCTAACTGGCTCACTGTCTTGAACAGAATGATCTATTGACCCAAGGTCAACACGTATTTACAAAATATTGTTCATAATGTTGATAATTGCTGTCCGACAAGTTGCTTTAAAATAATTACAAAATTTATCTAGATAACGACAACGATATGGAAGTCATCATCAGAATTTAAAATTAACACATGAGACTTTTACAGAAGTAAAGGAATCCTCACGTTGTATAAAAGATTAAAACAATATGCTAGTTAATGGCTAGCACTCTAAACAAATAAAAATTTAAAATAATGACAAGCCGATAAGGGGCTGCTGATATGCCAACAGATCAACGTGCCGCCTTGTGGGGCTGCAATTGTCAACATCATTTCATATCCAGTTGCTGCGCACAAGGCCATGACTGAAATTGTGTGAAATATCGTTCATGTGAAACACAACTAGCTCTTTACTCACACGAAGTGATGCCTGCTATCGACAAAGGATCTCAGATTCATTCGTATTTCTAGGTTTCCAAAAGGCTTTTGACACCGTACTACACATACTGTTTTTAATCAAATTGCGTGGTTATGGAATATCGCCCCAGATTTGGATAGGCTATTTCCTGCCAGAGAGGACACAGTTTGTAGTAATTGATGGTAAGGCATCGACTAAAACAGAGGTGATATCCGGCGTTTCACAGGGTAGTGTTGTTGGTCCCACATTGTTCTTTATCCACATAAACGATCTGGGAGAAAATCTGAGCAGCTCTCTTAGGTTGTTTGCTGATGAGGCCGTTATTTATCGTCTAGTAAAGTCATATGAAAATCAAAACCAACTGCAGAATGATCTACAAAAGATATCACTATAGTGTAAAAATTGGCAATTCACTATAACTAATGAGAAGTGTGAAGTCGTTCACATGAGTACGAAAAGAAATCACTATAGTGTAAAAATTGGCAATTCACTATAAATAATGAGAAGTGTGAAGTCGTCCACATGAGTACGAAAAGAAATCCGTTAAACTTCATTTACAAGATAAATCAATCAAAAGTGAAGGCCGTAAACTCCACTAAATACCTAGGAATTACTATTACATCAGACTGAAACTGGAAAGAACACATAGATAATGTAGTAGGAAAGGCGAACCAGAGACTACGTTTTATTGGCAGAACCCTTAAAAGATGCAACAGAACTACTAAAGAGAACGCATATACCATGCTTGTCCGTCCTCATTTGGAGTATTGCTACCCAGTGGGATTCTTATCAATTGGGTTTGACGGAAGCCATCGGAAAAGTCCAAAAAAGGGCTGTCCGTATTGTATTGTCATGATACGGGGAAGAGAACGTCACGGAAATGATACAGGATATAAGATGGGAATCATTACAACGACGGCGTTTATCGCTGCGGCTTGGGCTACTTACGAAATTCCAATCGCCAACATTCTCCTCCGAATGCAAAGATATTTTGTTGACTTCCTTCTACATAGGTAGAAATGATCATCAGAATAAAATACGAAAAATCAGAGCGCGAACGGAGAGATGAGATATTCTTTCTTCCCGTACGCTATTCGAGAATGGAATGGTAGATGAATAGTATAAAGGAGGTTCAATGAACCCTATGACAGGCCCTTAAATGTGACTTGCAGAGTATCCCATTAGATGTAGATATAGGTCCGCAGTAACAAATTCAATGTAAAAAAAAAATAGTAGATGGTGCTGTAAAAGTGGCTCTAGATTATATTTCGAGTGAACTTAAGATCGAAATGTATAGCATTCGCCGATCCTGTTTCACCACAAAGCCACAACTCGGATCGTTTTATCGAACGCGAGGCCTCTAAATAACCAGAGAATGAATGCGTCCTGAGACTAAATTGACACCGTATTTAACAAGACAGGCGGCAGGAAATTCGGAAGACTTAATCTGTATTCATGAGCCAGAGACACTAATTTAACCCCTCTGACGTTGCTTGCGTCGCCCCGCCTGAGCACAGCAATATTTTCTGAGTCCAATCGACAGATTGCGTGGGTGCTAGAGCCGATTCAGAGCATTTTAAGGACCCCCGTTTTCGTTTTAGTATCGCCAGCTACGTTTTACATCGCATACCGCTATCTAAGTAGCTACACGTGTTTTAGAATATTACCAGTAGACACTAACGTTCTCCTTTATTCGTCGTACAAGAACATCACAAATTTTATTGTACAGCTGCACATGATCTTGTATGATAATAACGTAGTATGTCAAAAGTGTATTTTAACAGCAATTTCCATCCAAAACTTGGCTTGGTATGATCTCTTTGTAATAGATATTCCATTACATTCGCTTGTCTTTAGGACAGCAAATATTTCCGGAGGTGTAAAATTTAATACTAATTTAGAAGGGCGCAAGAATTGCTGTTTCGCCTGTGGTGAAAGTTATTAATTGAAATGAAACCTAAGTTTGGTTGATTGGGTGATGTCTCTCTTTTCATTCTCATTATTCGTTTAGTAAGTGCATCACTTTAGAAGTTGCCCTACGATACGAAATTGAGCGAATCTTTAAATATTGTTAAATGAAAGGACAGTCGCGATTCGAAATAACTTTGAATATACAACGATTGTTTAGTTCAAAATGTCTCTTATTCTTAATATTTTAAGGACAATATATGATCTATTAAATTATTGTTACATAATATAGATTCATATAAGATCTTTTTGGGATAAATTCCATGAGCAACTTATTTGTATCATAACAATATCACTGAAAAAATAAAGCCAGAGAAGGAAATTGGCACGTTCTTTACATCGATAAATAATAATCCTAACAAACGATTAATTAACACGTATCCCCAACACTGAATGAGTGTTTGAACTAAGACCGAGAAAAGTAAGTGAAGCGGTAACAAAGAAAAAAACTCACATTACCTCATCATTAATAAAATTTCCTTTTGTCACAAATTATTATGAAAATAAGCCATTGTCTTGACCATCTTTCAATTTTTTGTCTTTCTCCAGTAATTCAACTACTATCAAGTAACAATTTCATTTCTGTTCGCCAAACACCTTGCTGCTGATGGATCCATAAAGATAATTATACGCATATCTCTTACAGAGTATGTGAGCAGTACAAAGCAATGCAATAATCTCTAAGCGATCACAGAAATCAGCATACTCTGATTTTATAATAGACACCTTTCATTGGTCACAAGATAGTACACCGAAATCCTAAAGAATCAGATATATTAAAGCAATTCTAACAGTTGCATAAGGCCCACGACTCATAAACTTTCAGATTCCCAGTCGCTTGGAATTATTCGGAAAACAACTATGTGCCTACACAACAGATAGTGCAACTTTATGCTTTAACCTGCACCGTATTTATCGCAGATAATATTAAAGTAAGTGTGACTACATTCTTTAAGAACCTGCGTATTAGGCTATGTACGGCTATGATTTAGACGTTTAGTTCGATGTTATCTTAGGATCGAACCGTACATGTTTGCTTTCATGCCCCAGCAACTACGTTAGTTGCAGGTATTATCCTTTACCTGTTATCCTGTAGTTAAAAACAGTCTATGTATAGGCTGTAGTTTGCGAAATAAATAAGAAATACTAGGCGTGTTTTTAAAGTAAGTTCCGTTTGAACGTAAGTAAACAGCGAAAGGTTATTTCAAAAAAGTCAATTTATTTTCAGGAAGTTCACACTTTATTTTTCGACATAGCTGCCAAGTTTATTCAAACACTTATCATACCTCTCAACAAATTTTAAAATACCCTCTTCATAAAAACTTGCCGCCTGTTCAGATAACCAAGAGTTCACTGCCGTTTTCACGTTGTCCTCATCATTGTAACGGTTGCCACTGATGTGTTGTTTGAGGTTGAGGAACAGATGGTAATCGCTCGGCGCAAGATCAGATTCTCACGAACCCTCGCTTCAACTGAAGCCACCAAATCGTCTGTGATCGAAGAAGGGCGACCGGAGCGGTCCTGATCATGGACGTTGTCACGGCCATCTTTGAATTCTCGTACCCACTCACGCACTTTGCTTTCACTCATAACAGTATCACCGTACACTTCGCAAATCTGTCGATGAATTTCTGCAGCAGACAGGTTCCTTGCTGACAAAAACCATATCACTGAGGGAACCTCACACGCGGCGGGTGAGTTGATAGTCTTAAACATTTTCAAAGCACAGAACAGAACCGTGCAGGTTAGCTGCATAGCTGAAACTGAGCACAGTTGTTCACGAGGCACGACGCACGCGCTCGTTGCCGTATGTGTTTTAACTACGCAAAACGGAACTTACTTAAAAAAAAAAAAAAAAAAAAAAAAAAAAAAAAAAAAAAAATCACGCCTCGTATTATAAGATAACTAATTCATTAATAAAAATTGCTTTTAAAAATCAGGCGATGCTAAAGAAATTAAATTAGGTAATGAGGCAATAAGTAGTAGACGAGTTTTGTTACTTGGGTAGCAAGATAACTTCTGATGGCCGAAGTAAACAATATATAAAATGCAGAATGGCTATGGGAAGAAGAGCGTTTCTGAAGAAGCGAAACTTGTTGACATCCAATAAATGGTAGGAAGTCCTTTCTGGAGGCATTTGTCTGGAGTGTAGCATTGTATGGAAGTAAAACGTGGACGATAAGGAGTTCAGACAAAAAGATGATAGAAGCTTTCGAAATGTGGTGCTACAGACGAGTGATGAAAAATAGATGGGTAGATCACATAACTAATGAGGAGGTGCTCAACAGAATTGGGGAGAAAAGGAGTTTCTGGCGTATTCTGACTAAGAGAAGGGATAGGTTGATGGGACACATTCTGAGACATCAAGGAATCGTCAACTTAGCGTTAGAAGAAAGTATGTGGGGTAAAAATCGTAGCGGGAGACCGAGGGACGAAAACAGTAAGTAGATTCAAAGGGATGTAGGTTGCCGAAAGTATTTTCAGATGAAGAGACTTGCACCCGACAGGTTAGCGTGGAGAGCTGCATCAAACCAGTCTGCGGATTGAAGACCACAACAACAAAAACAACAAATAATGTACGCTAAGTCAGAGATTTAGTTCAATGAGGTTTATTCTCTCAAATTGGTTCCTTATTGGAAGTGGTTTAAAATGATTAAACAATTACAGACATTGGTGGCACTTTCCGTCAACTAAGTAATCGTTACTTTAAGAAGCACAAAGACTGTGTATTTCGCGAGCACTCAACATGAAATTGCCAACTGTTCAAAGTAGTTTAAGTTTCCCGAACACCATTTCTACACTCATAACTTCTTGTGTAAAAACATAAACACGTACCAGCTGCACTGGCGTTCACTTGTTCTCGCCAAATTTAGAGTCCTGAGAAGAGACCGTTGGCTGCGTAAATCTTAACTCTCCCGATGAATCACTGCTATCTTCCAGGAGGGTCTTTCTTCTGCCAAGACTAGACATGGAGTTAGTTTCGGCGCACCCCTTCGCTCCTTCCTCTCTCCCCACCAGTTCTGAGCCTTGGCCGCTTCCTCATTGGCCAATCGACATCCCTTCCAAAAATGCATCTTAACATGAGATATTTCATTAAATAAAAATTGGCCATCTGTAGCCACTTCCTTACGAACATAACAGCATTTAAATACAAAAATAACTGTCAATTAGTATTACATAAATTATGACATAAAGAAATAGGCAAACCAGCGTTCATCAGCTAGACCGCTCATGCTACACAATTTTTACGTAAATTACTGGCAAATGAGAGGTAAATCAGGCTGCTTGCATTTTCACTGTTACTTTGGAGAATATGCGGATCTGTTTATATTTCCATCATAAATTTATATCAGCTCTTTTTGTATCATCGCTATATAGCGGTGAGTGTCAAGGAAATGATGCACGAGTCGGGTTGGAAATCGTTTTAACAAAGGCGTTGTTCATTGCGAAGAGATCTATTTCCGAAATTTCTTTCACCAAATTTCTCTTCAGAATGTGAACATTTTTTGCTAGCACCCACCTACATAGCGAGACATGTTTATCAGGGTAAAATAAGAGAAATCAGATCGAAAACTGAAAGATATAGGTGTTCCTTTTTCCCGCGGACTATTAGAGAATGTTACTTTAGAGAAATACTACAAACGCCGGCCGCGGTGGCCGAGGAGACTGAGGCGCTCCAATCACGGTCTGCACGACCACTACGGTCGGGGGTTCGAATCCCCCCTCGGGCATGGATATTTGTGCCGTCTTTAGTATAAGGTAGTTGATAAGTAGTTTGTAAGTTTAGGAACTGATGACCCCGTATTGCGGCTCATCCTCGACACTTTCCTTTCCATATTAACTGATTCTTCCATTGCTTCTTGGTACAACTTATTTTAACTGATTCTTACGTCGCTTCTTGGTACAACTTATTCATTATGAAGATTGAAATACACAATTTTGTGTTTGTTGTACGGTTTTGTTTATTTTGTGAATTGCTTTTCGCTTATTAGGCCATCATCAGACTTTTACTGAAGTTAAGTCAAAGATATTGTGTCTGACGCCTGCTGAAGAAGTTGCTCATTACACTCATTGATTCTAAAAAAGGTGCATGACGTAGAAATTGACCCGAACTCAACTTTCTTTTCGGACGAATCATGGTTCCACTTAAGTGGGTGTGTTAATTCGCAAAATTATCGTTACTGGAGTTAGGACAGGCCTTACTTAATTCACGAACAGCCCCTGAACGATCAAAAAATAGGATTGTGGTGCGCTGTTAGCGGCGAGAGAATAATCGGCCCTATATTTTTTCAGGAAACAATTAATAGTGACAGGTATGTTGAAAACATATTGCGGCCTTTATTTGCCCAATTAACTAAAAGAACATACCTTCGCGACATTTCATCAAGACTCTGCAACAGCACATACAGTCAACTTATCGTTATGGGAAATTGGTAGGCCTAATGTGTTAGGTGAAAGAATTATCACTAAGAACATTTGGCCTCATCGTTTCCCGATTTAAACCCGTGCGATTTTTATCTGTGTTGATCATTAAAAGAGAATTTGTACAAATAAAATCCCCACACTTTAGATGAACTAAAAACAAACATTCTTCATGAAATCACTGCAATTTCTGCAGGCAAACTTCAGACTGTAATGAGCAAGTTCCTCAGCAGGTGTCAGAAATGCTTGAACAGCGTAGGCAGTTCCAGCACGTCCTTGCATAATACAGGTGAGAAAATAAACTTTTCTTTCCAAGTGTTTGTGTTTTGTATGTCACAAAATAACTTGCACGACAACGTGTATTAAATTTAGTGCCGACGTCGTGCAGCCCGCTAAGGAGGCAGCGCAGCTGCCGTCGCCGGCAGCTCGCACGCCGCAAAGGCGGTTGCGCTGAGGATTGATCACCCTGTACAATACGTAACTGTAGTTGCTAACACGTACTAGTCCGATTCCCTTTTAGTTTTGCATTCTGAACATTAAGAATCAAATCAATTGATTTATAATTATTTTCAAAATAATTTTGCGACTTCACTAGAGATTGGTATTTCGTTTGCCATGTCATATATTTTGACTGCTTCTAAGAAACCTAGGTTTGAAACCCGTTTCCTACTACATTTTCCCTTTTTGTCATAAATCTGTGTGAGGAATCGAAGTTTACATCTGAAAGTAGCTTGTTAAATTTACTATGTAATATCTTGGGCAATTCAGATCGGCAAATGCATGTTAAAACACTCACTGCTGCTCTAAATTACTTTACGAGTGGCCACAGTACTTGCACAATGGAAATTTATCTAACTGCAACTCCTTAAGAGAGCAGCCAACATTTAAACAAACACGAATAATATATATAAAAAGGAACAGATAATGAAACATTGGACGGGGAGCATGAAATTATAAAGCAGAGGTTTGATACTTTAAATCCTTATCTATTCAATAAAATTAACAAGCAAATAAATTTGGGGAGACCAAATTAAGCACAATAAAGCATGCACCTTGTACAAAAGTGAATTAAATCATAAAGTTACTGCCTGTAATAAAATTGTTTCTGCCCTTTATGAATATGGAGGTAACGTGGGAGGAAATTTGCAAATACACAGTGGATAAAGGAAATAACATTCATTCACTCACAGACATGTGCATAATGAAATTTAATATTCATAGAATATATGACTTCAACTGCTATTGGGCAAAGCTGAAAATGTGTACCCAGCCGGGATTCGAACCCGGGTCTCCTGCTTTCTAGGCAGTTGCGCTGACCCCTACACCACTGGGGACACAGTGATCACCGCACCTGCAAGGACTACCCATGCACGCCTCCCGTCAGATACAAATTCCCAGCTTCGCCCTGCCCATAGTACTCGAACTCGTAGTTTAACTAATTCCCGTAAGAGTAAGGGCTTCAAACTTGCCCACCCCTCCCCACTAACGATAGGATCATTGCCCGTCACCGGCATACCGGCATATTATATATATACATGTGGCGTCTGTTCGGAAAGAACAGACGTCACATTCTGATCCTGCAGCTGTTATTATTTAATATTCATAGAATATATGACTTCAACTGCTATTGGGCAAAGCTGAAAATGTGTACCCAGCCGGGATTCGAACCCGGGTCTCCTGCTTTCTAGGCAGTTGCGCTGACCCCTACACCACTGGGGACACAGTGATCACCGCACCTGCAAGGACTACCCATGCACGCCTCCCGTCAGATACAAATTCCCAGCTTCGCCCTGCTCATAGTACTCGAACTCGTAGTTTAACTAATTCCCGTAAGAGTAAGGGCTTCAAACTTGCCCACCCCTCCCCACTAACGATAGGATCATTGCCCGTCACCGGCATACCGGCATATTATATATATACATGTGGCGTCTGTTCGGAAAGAACAGACGTCACATTCTGATCCTGCAGCTGTTATTATTTAATATTCATAGAATATATGACTTCAACTGCTATTGGGCAAAGCTGAAAATGTGTACCCAGCCGGGATTCGAACCCGGGTCTCCTGCTTTCTAGGCAGTTGCGCTGACCCCTACACCACTGGGGACACAGTGATCACCGCACCTGCAAGGACTACCCATGCACGCCTCCCGTCAGATACAAATTCCCAGCTTCGCCCTGCTCATAGTACTCGAACTCGTAGTTTAACTAATTCCCGTAAGAGTAAGGGCTTCAAACTTGCCCACCCCTCCCCACTAACGATAGGATCATTGCCCGTCACCGGCATATTATATATATACATGTGGCGTCTGTTCGGAAAGAATAGACGTCACATTCTGATCAGAACATGTTACTGTCATACAAGAAGGTTGCGACCATTGTAAATAACTATAGAGAGTACTGCACAAACGCTGTTAAGTCACGTAATTAAGAAGTCATAATAAGGTGAAAAATGGCCCCATTGTTTCGCGTTTCGGTCTACCCATCATCAGAAACCAAAAGGGCCATAGGTACATGTTATACGTATGACACTTCTGATGTCTGATTAAGGGCCACCCGCAGTGGCCGAGCGGTCTGCGGCGTGCCAGTCACGGTCTGCACGACCGCTGCGGTCGGGGATTCGAATCCCCCCTCAGGCATGGATGTTTGTTCCGTCTTTAGTATAAGCTAGTTTATAAGTAGCTCGTAAGTTTAGGGACTGATGACCCCGTAGTTAAGCCCCATAAGCTCTACAAACATTTCCTAAACATGTCACAACGAAGCCAATATTCCACCTACGGATGAATAATGTTAAGTGAGCGAATTCCACTAAACTCTGTCACTTCCTTTCGGCACATCTGCCGTAGCAGTTGAATGACACCAAACGTAGATTTGCTATCGAACATGCTGCTTCTGCATAATCCTGCCCCCGCAACCCCCCCCCCCCCCGGAGAAAGACTTTACGATCCCCCAAGGGTTGAAAAACACTGGTATAAAATATATATGTATATAGCTCTTCTACTTTATGCGCAGTTTGATCATTTACACGATGAGGTAAATATGCCTGCTGGGCACGTAGTGTTTTTGAATACGTGAGTAAACACTCTTAAAGCTGACAGTCTGAAGTTATGAAATCGTATGCCATATTCTATAGAAGGAGCAGCGTTTCCATTACAAGACACGTACACAATTGAATACTCAACATATGTAAATTCGTACGGCTTTCTACAGAGCAACAGTACAATACATTTGGTCAATACATCACAATGAAAGTTTCAATGTAATATAAAGCATGACTCCGCAAATTCAGTATCAACACCTGATGCTGATATTCGATAAATATGCTCGTAGGAACCGAAACAAAGAAATGCATTGAAATCACCTGTATCTTTGTATTCAATGAAATTTTACACATGTTATACGACATTTTTATTGCAATTCATATGAGGATTGGTACTTAAATAATGGCAACTATTTATTCACAACCGATACAAAAACGCCGGCCGCGGTGGCCGAGGAGACTAAGGCGCTCCAGTCATGGTCAACACGGCCACTACGGTCGGGGGTTCGAATCCCCCCTCGGGCATGGATATTTGTGCCGTCCTAGTTCGTAAGTAGTTCATAAGTAGTTTGTAAGTTTAGGGACTGATGACTCCGTAGTTAAGTCCCATAAGCTTTACAAACATTTGAACATTTTTTTGAAGGCGTAGTATACTGTGGCCGGTACAGTTCTTTCCAGTCCCATCAACCGAATAGACTAGTCACAGGTTGCGCTGTATGCGCCTGCGCTTTGTCGTGCAAAATGATGGGTGGGTTGTGCAGAAAGTGTTGCATGGTTTTTTTTTTTTTTTTTTTGGCAAACCTTGTCTCAAGTGATGCTCCAAAAACAAACAGTAATACTGCGCATTGACGGTCTGCCGTGGAGGAACCTAATGCATTAGGATAACAGCGTACAGTAGTATACGAGACTCGCCGTAAATGTCACCATACTGGGATTCTGACGCACTTTCGCCAACTCTGCGAAAGAAGCGGCAACACCTTCTGTGCAACCCACCCATCATTTCGCACGACAATGCGCGAACGCATGCAGCGCAAACTGCTCTGTTCGGACGATGGGACTGGGAAGTACTGTTGCATCCATCATACTTCCTGGACGTAAGTCTTTGTGACTTTGATTTGATTCCGAAGATGAAGGAACCACTTCGTGGTATTCGCTTCAGAACTGTTCCAGAGCTTCGACAGGCAGTAGACCGATCGCATCCGCACCATCAACAGAACAGGCTCTGCTAACGGTATACTATAGCTTCCACATCGCCGGCAACGGGTTCTACACAACGCTGGCGACTGATTTGGAGAACAGTAACAGGTGCAAACATGTAACGTTTATGTATAAGTTGTGAATTAGTAGTTGCCACTAATTAAGTTCCAACCCTCGCTCATAATATCACCTTCTAAGATATTTGATGTGCCTTCTGAACCATCGTGTATCGGCCACCTGCTCAAAAAAATGTTCAAATGATTGCGTACCTAAGGATCTTAACTTCTGTTACCTTTAGTCCCTTAGCTTACGTACTGTTTAAAAAAAAAAAAACATGTTCGAAATAACAGACACCATTTGTTGATATTGACGGCAGTAAGTTTAGGAATGCGAAATATTGAATCATTTCGTCCGTTTCGGGGTGTTGAAATAAACGGCGATAATGACAATTTGTGCTGGACTGGGATTCGAACTTGGATTTCCTGCTTTGGCCCTGAGGTCGCCTTAACCAATTAGGCTATCCAGGCACGCTTCCCTTCCAACATGTCCGAAAGAAGAGACTCCCTATAAATAATTGTAAAATATGCCACCAACAGACAACTGACAATTTCAATGCGGAAGCATTCAAACGCTTCGTCCTGTGGGGCAATCTAGTATAGGCTGTAAGAGAAACCAGGGAGCCAGTTGAGAATTTGGGTTGGGTGCCTGGATAACCTAATTTCTTAGACGACCGCTGGCCCAAAGCGGGAAATCCGGGTTCGAATCCCAGTGCAGCTCAAATTTTGAACTTGTCGGTTTATTTCAACGAAATCGAATTCATATTTAAACTAACCTAAGGACAAAACACACACACCCACACACGCACACCCACACACAGACACACGCACACATGACCAAGAGAGGACTGGAACCTCCGACGGGAGCGACCAACCTCGCGCTCCGCAGCAAAGCCCCGTAAGTCCTTCCTATACGAGACGTGCACACGCACATGAAAGTCGCTGTCAGCTGCAGCGCTCCTTGCGGTAGAAGATCGGACTACAAATACGCGTTCAAACGGCACTCGTTTGTCCAGTCGTCTGCTTCTCGTGTCTATTTGGTTTTGTTATCAATTTACAGCAAGTGAATCATCTAGTTAAGATCACTTTTCGAAACTGTAAAATATATCGTGATTATTATGATAATTAAAACATTTGGGTTTTAGGCTGCCATTGTGTAACTGTATGTAATTGTTTTCGTGCAGTTCATGCGAAGTACGTGGTTCACATGTGTTAACGTCCTCATTATAAAATGCGATTACACGCTTCCAGCTCCTGCGGTTTGAGTCGCCTATGTGTATGATGAACAAGCTTCAAACAACGCTCACCAAAATCAAATATTTCATCTGTTAACTACGGTACAGCATGTTTCAGGAAAAATTGCAAATATTTTAGAAGGTGGCAATAAAGATAATTTACAGATAAAATGTCATATAACATGTATCCAATCATCTACAACGAACTTAAAGTACTTGCATATTGGAATAATTTGACAGATTCTATCGTCAGATCTTGGTAGATCACCACATTGACATTTATTTAAATAACCGATTTTCGACGTACTTTAAAGTCTGAATATGTCCTAGTAACTCGAAAACCTGGTAACTAAGTGGAAATGAACCTGTAGAACATACAGAAGATTCTACTTTGAAGTCAGTGTGATGATGTACTACCAAGAACAGGCGGATAAATCAGTGAAAAGTCTTGATTTACGTTTGCTCTAAGTTTGTTTGGATTTCATATCACCAGCTATATCTCTGTATTCAATAACAATTGTACACATGTTATATGAAATTTTTAATGCAATTCTTCTATAGTATCACCTCCTACAATACGACTGAGTCGAAAAACTACGTTCCTCTGAGCAGGAGACAAGTACACATTCTCAAACAAATTCGCGACTTGGATTCGTCTGTCAGCTGGGTTCCCCATTCGGTCGTCTGCGCATGCGCGAAGCACTTCCATACGCGCGACAATAGGATCAATTCTATTCCGTCTAGTAGCGATCGTACGCGTGCATCTTGTGCAAGTGGACGCGTCGACACTGTACGCGACTGACGTGACCGGTACATCATGGGTAATCTCGTTAAGATCTCACTTCCCGTGTAGAAAGGGCTTTAGAGCGCTAGGCCACTCCATCGCGGCAGTCTACGTACGAGTAAAGAAGCAAGGTGAATGAAGACAAAGTGGGACAAGTAAACGGCGAAAACAAGCCTCTTCGGCGTTGTTGACCGAATCGCTATCAAACATAAGGAGCCGGTGCCGGAGCTACAGAGTCCGGAGATAGGCGGCGGCCACGCGCGACAGGAGTCACGTCGGCGCGTGAGCTGATAGGGCGAGCCCGTCACGTGACGCGGCACAAGCAGAAGGCAGGTCGCGAACATTCCAGCCCCCTGCCCCCCCCCCCCCCCCCTCCTGGCCGCGACACGTGTCGGAGCGGCCGCCACCTGAACCCCCCTCCGCCTCGCACCGCGCGGTCACTGCCCCCACTGCCTATTCCCGCGCTGCCGGTGGAAAAACTGCCCGCTGCCTGCTGCCTGCTGCCGCTCCCGTGTAGCCGCCAGGTGCGCAGAGGCCACTAACCTGTAACGCGATAACAACAACTTCCAGTCCTACGCCATTCTCTCCTCTGGTAACAGTTTTTATACCAGGAAAGGGCTACCGCACTAATACCCAAAAATAGTTATCTAACTTTGTAAAACTATTATCAGGTTTGATTCCATAATGGCACTTGTGTTCAACGAATGTTTATTCGATTTGTAGAAAATTTTCAGCATTGAGTCGTATTAATTTATCCACAGATCCAGATTTCGACCACTGTGTAGTCATTATCATTCCTTAAAACAAAACGTTTAAAACAAGTAAAACATTTAGACCTCCGTGTTGGAGGTTACGTCTGACATGAAGGTCGAGTGTTTTACGTGTTTTAACCGTTTTAAGCAATGATAATGACCACACAGTAGTCGAAATCTAGATCTGTGGATAAATTAATACATGGTTATTCAAAAAGAAAGAACATATTCGAAACATTTATTTCTTGCAAACGTTAATGCCTAATGAAATGTTTACAGTTTAAACAGCCCGGGTAGAAGTTTCAATCATAGTCACATTGGCACTGTTTTTTTTTTATTATTATTTTATTTTATTTTTATTTTTTTATTTTTATTTTTTTTTCTTTGTAATCAGGTGCAGATGCAGGATGATCTGCTTGCTGTGGGGGGGGGGAGGGGGGGGGGGGGGGTGAAAGAATTCTCATCGTCAGCCAGTGGCGTAACTAGGACTTGGCTTTTGGGGTGGGGTGGGGGGAGATTGATCTGCTTGACGAGCAAAATCTTAGTCAGTTTCCAGACAGACTACCATCTACCTCTCCCGTTGAAGAAACTAATTCACTCCCTTCCAATGAAAGCTTATGGTAAAATACCCCAAGTTTCAAATCTTTACCTTTACCATATTGCTGTTATATGATTTCTTTCTCTTTTCTCTCTCTCTCGTCAGCTAAACTCTAGCTTAGTACCTTGTACCTGTCACCCCTTTTTACCCCACGCCCAATCAAACGAAAGTTCACAGTTTTGAAGACTCAGTGCAATGATAGCATGCTAGCTAGGCATTCGAAGAAAAACTAGAAAAAGCTGCTTCGGGGGGGGGGGGGGGGATGGGAAGAGAGGGCGAACGAGTCTTCGTCCCCCCCCCCCCCAAAACTGTTCAAATGTTTGTAACAGCTCATGGAACTTAACTACGGGGTAATCAGTTCCAAAACTTACAAAATACTTACGAACTAGCTAACACTAAGGACGGCACAAATATCCATGCCCGAGGGGGGATTCGAACCCCCGACCATAGTGGCCGTGCAGACTGTGACTGGCGCGCCGCAGTCCCCTCGGCCACCGCGGCAGGCTCACCCCCCCCCCCCCCTTGGATCAGTCTATGTCTGTAGTAAAATGGCGGCGACGCCACAAGGAGATAGTTTGTGTGCTGCAACTGGCAAAACTAGAGTCTATTGTTGCAGTTCAGCGAGCATTTCGCCGTCAATTTAATAAACAACCTCTGCGTCATAAGTAAATTTACGGATGGCATCGGAAATTTGTAGAAGATGGTTGCATCTGCAGAGAGAAAAGCCAGACCTAGATACAAGGCCTGTGCGCTGCCTGCCAAGAGTAGTCATAACACGAGCAAACTGTTTGTCTTACTATTCATAGAATATATGACATCAACTGCGATTGGGCAAAGCTGAAAATGTGTACCCCGCCGGGTTTCGAACCCGGGTCTCCTGCTTTCTAGGCAGTTGCGCTGACCCCTACACCACTGGGGACACAGTGATCGCCGCCCCTGCAAGGACTACCCATGCACGCCTCCCGTCAGATACAAATTCCAAGTTTCGCCCTGCCCATAGTACTCAAACTCGTAGTTTAACTAATTCCCGTAAGAGTAAGGGCTTCAAACATTTTCAGCTTTGCCCAATCGCAGTTGATGTCATATATTCTATGAATATTAAATAATAACAGCTGCAGGATCAGAAGTGACGTCTGCTCTTTCGGAACAGACGCCACATGTATATATGTTTGTCTTACGTAGCGTTTTGCTGGACTGGGAATACTTACACGTAGCACACTGACTTTCAGAATGTTCTTAATGTTATTTATATGATTCACAGACAGATTCGTGTTGGTATAAGATAATTATGAACTATTAGTAATTTATCTTACCGATATTGGAATCGGACGATTCATATTAGGCATTTTGTCTCATACCTGCAAAAATCTGCACGGAGAATCATGAAAAACATTGTGAAACACAGTGTGGAATGTGTACGTATTACCAAACTCAGCACAACGCTACATAAGACAAATAGCTTGCTCGTGTTATGACTACTCTTGGCAGGCAGGCCTTGTATCTAGGTAGCGTTGGAAAAGCACCGGACGTCCATCGCACATCGAACGAGAATATCGAGCGTATTCGTACACTGTACGAAAGGAGCCCAAAGAAATACACATCACGAGATAGCAAAGAACTTAACATTCCTCAACCAAAGCTATGCTAGTTCTAAGACTTGAATAATACCATTCCAGGATGTTGAATTGGAAGAGGAGGAGCAGAAGATAACTTTATCGCGAGTGGCCTCCCACGTCTCCAGATATAACTCCGTGTGATTTTTATCTGTGGGGTTACGTAAAAGACCGAGTTATTATCCCTCTTATGCCTGACAGTCTTGAAGGTGAACGACATCGAATTGTTGAAGCTGTGAAGTCGGAACTAGAAACCAGCTGATTCGTGTGCGTCAAGAAATGAACCAACGTTTCGACATTTATCGTGTAACACACGGTGCTCATGTTGACTGCATACCATAATTATTAATGATAAACTGTAAACTATTCTCTTTCTATTAATGTTGGAAAAATGTTTCTATCTTTTATAGTTTCGTTCTTTTTGAATAACCCTGTACTTACGACTGATTGCCGAAAATTTTCCGCTAAATTTGTAAAATGTGTATGGTTTTTAGAAACAGCAGTAGGTTGCGCTTAAATTGATTTCATTGATCGGTTTCGGGCACGTAGCATCCTTCTTCAGACATCGTGTTGGCGACACATTTCTTATTAAAATATTATGTGCTCTGAGATTTAAAGTAATATCACTTTGTTTGCCCTGTGTGTACTGATGGTCCTTTGCGTCTGAAACCGGACAATAAAAGCAAAATAATTGCAATTGCAAAACAAAATATTATGAACATTGACAATTTATTCATCATCACTACACTCAATTGTCCCATTCTTGTCTTTTTCAATTTTTAACCAAAGGAGAACGAAATCTCTCTCAAGGGCTTTTTGTTTTTTATCACAGGACTCATACATTTTAAATGTTTGAAATTATACTGTACACATACAATAGCTTTTATATTTCCTATTTCAAATCTATTCCTGTCTTGTTCACTGTGTGTTCACAACAGAAAATACACGTTCTGTGTTGGCATTATGACTAGGCACAGAAAAAAAGAATTCATCAATTTTCATCAGTTCAGAATAACTAACAACACTAGGTGACTGGTCGAAATATGCACATCACACTTCACTTCATTTAAAACTTCCGGGCTGATAAGCCGTGGTCGATTTATAAAACTTTCCCCTAACGGTTCGCCACTCTACCTCTGAAGATGTCTTCCGCAGCCGAAGATGAAACGTTAGGGGAAAGTTTTATAAATCGACCACGGCTTATCAACCCGGAAGTTTTAAATGAAGTTGACGCCGGCCGTGAAAGTTTGCATTGTATGATCACACTTCACTGTTGATATGTTCGGTTTCCTTTGATAATCTTTCCAAATCTCTATAAAATTAGAAAACTGACAAATTTTGAGTTTAATAGGATTTTTTTTTTTTTTTTTTTTTAAATTGCTAAACACATTGTTCCTTGCAGCTCTTCCAGTTCCACCAAAACTCTAAACTACAAAAGCAACACCAAGTAACATAATACAGAAGACAGAATACACTGGTTGAATACCTGATAGTCAACCGGGTTCCTTCACTGTCAGATCCACGTGGAGAACAAAATTGTGAACGTCAGTTTCGCCCTGTATATGAGCGTGATAGTTGCGAACAGTTTGGAACTGCTGTGCGAACGAACCCATTGTCAGCAATGACACAAAAATAAATTTTCTTTCTCGGAACCCAAAAACGAGGACATTTTGTAAACTTTTATAAATTCCGACCGGACACATTATCTTGCCTCAAAAAGGGGACGTGTCCGGGAAAAAGAGGACGTGTGGTAACCCTAGGCAGAATGAACTAAAATGGTTCGACGCCTTTCTGTCGGTTCTACGGAGTGGAGACAACAACATTACGGCAACGGAGTTAGTGGTAATAATAGAACGTTGCTGCAGAGGGGGGTCCACTTGTTTACTCTACTAAGCGAATTACACAGGCAGTTGGGTTCAGATAGCGTAGTGAGCAGCTATCCAGCGCAATACTACAATAACGTGACTTATCGTACCCAAAGCTATGGCATGGAGAGCCATAGGAAGGCTGGAAGCGGGACAGCAATGAGGGAGGTGGCTGCAGCTATTGGATCGTCCCAAAGTGTAATTACCAGGACCTGGACGCAATTTCAAACAGCAGGAACCGTTAAAAGAAGGCAAGGCCAAAGTCGTCCACGAGTAACATCAGTAAGAGGTGACCGTTATCTCCGGTTAACAGCCCGTCGAGTCAGGAGGTTCAGTGGAACTCAACTGGAACGTACCCTCCAGGCAGCAACAGGACGCGCAATGTCAACAGTTTCAAATCGCCTTTGGTAAAGTGGCCTCTCCGCACGTGTGTGTCCAATTAAAACAAGGACAACCTTTAGCGTGAAGAAACTGGGCGGAAGAACATCAGGATTGGAGTCGTAACGAATGGCTCACAATTCATAGATGATTCAAGATTTTGTGTTCATCCGCACAATCGTCGTACCCTCTTCTGCCGAGATCGTGGGGCTCGTAAGAAACCTACTTATCTGGAGGAAACATCACCATATCATTGTGGTGGACGAATGGTGTGGGCAGGAGTCAGTATTGGCGTACGTACGGACCTCTAAGTCGTTCACAATGGCGCTTTGACTCATCAAACGCTTTTGTTGTGGCCTACGCTTGTGCCATAGGATATGGGTTCCTTCAGGTGGACGATAACACTAATTCCCAAAGTGTTGCACTGGTTGACAACACGCTTGTAGCTGAGGGCATTGAATGATAGAAGTGGCCAACTTGTTCACCGGACTTACACCTTACTGATCATGTCTGGGATGAACTTGTCAGACGCAATGCAGCCATACCAGCTCCTCCCACAACGGTGGCAGAGCTGGATATTGTATTCATGGAAGAATGGCCAAATGTCACTCAAGAGCTTTCGGATAACATCATACTGTCCATGCCACAGATTTGCAACTGTACTGGCCGTACAAGGTGATCATACACCATATTAGATGGCAACAAGAATGACTTTTCACTATTATGGTAGCGCCATGGTGCCTCGCTCTAACGCCTTATAAACCTTAAGAAAAGAGTTGAAACAGGAAAATATCGTACTGTATCACAAACAAAATACAATTGTAACCAATATCTGTATAAAATACGTTACCGCATGTATGTTGTGTATGATACCTCACCTGATCCCCTAATTGTTTTGCTGTCATATAAAAAAATCTGTATGTAACTTAGGAAATTTTCATCTTGCCAGAATTCGAATTACGAACAGTTGCTGTCGTGACTAACATGCAAATATCCTGAGAATAGTGAAGATTTTTGACACCGTACCTCACAAGGGAATACTCCTCAAATTGCGTGGTTAAGCAATATCGCAATCGTGATTTCCTGTCAGATGACGTAGTTCCTAATAACTATTGAAAAGGCTTCGGTAAAACAAAAGCGATGTCTGTTCCACTGCTGTCTCTTATCTATAAAACCGATCTGTGAGAAAGTTTGAGCAGTCCTCTTCGATTGCTTGCAAATGATGCTGTCATTTATGGTCTACTAAAGTCATCTAAAGATGGAAACCGACCACAGAACGTGTGACATTACAGATGCAGGGGAAGTTGATTGTTTCCATGTGAAAGGCAGATTTTTCCAGGAAATTGGGTTCCCCAGCCAGCCGTCTAACAGTTTGGAGCTAGTGAATGGAATACAGGTAGTCAGGGTTTCCCTAATCTGCTCAGAAACAGGAAACGACTGTCTTGGTCGAGCGAGGGCAGCTAACCCAGATTGCAACTGAAATACAATATAGCCACACACATTATTCTAAAAATCCATGTAAAATCAGGGAATGATCATACGGCAAATATAATTATATAAATGGATTCAGGAGACTTGGGAGAATCAAATGCTGTAATTACAATTTCAATATCCCTTACAGATAAAAAGCCAACAAATTTCAGTACTACAATAATAATATTATAAGACTTATATTTACAATTATTGATATCTAGTGTTTATCAGTAATAATTTAAGAAGCAAATGGACAGCATTACACCACACTGCCTATCTTAAAAGACGCACCACGTTATTTCCGTATTCTTTCAATAAACTTTATTTTGCTCTCTTCTTCTGCTTTTCGTTGAGGTAGTAATATTGTTGTGTCAAAACATAGATTCCACCACGGAAACACAAAACATTAAACCAGCAAGCGCATTACATTTATATATGTATTTTATTATATTTAATATTCTTAGTAACGTTCAGTTTTAAGTTGTAGACTGTCACTTAAATATTTCATGGCCGACTAAAAATAGTAGATATACACCAGATAATTTATATATAATAAACAATTATATGTATTTGTAGACAAGAACTGAATATATTAGTATAAAAAGCCATGATAAATTAAATATTAATTCTGTAACTATATTTCGACGGCGGCAGTATACTTGAATAGTGAGACGCCACGCTTAATAGCAAAGAGCTTCAGTCTCAACTGTTTTAGTATTGTTAAATATATATTTGTTTGTTAAATGTAAATAACATTTGTAAGGAGGTGGTCAAAGCGTTTAATTCTGTGATATTCAAATGTATAATATTTTGGAAGGGAAATCGTATTTTAAAGATGAGGCGTTAGGATGCGTGGAAGGATAAATTTTGGGAACAGGGAGAGCATGCTTTCAAACGCTTGAGAAGGGACTTGTAACTTGGACGATGGATGGATATACGGTTTGGTTTTAAAGGGACTAAACGACTATGGTTATCAGTCCCTTGTTCTAACCGTAGAGATTAGAATAAAAAGCACTACAATGTAGCATAAAACGATGGTGAAAAGTTGTGTTGCTGAGCGGTCTGAAACCGCGTTACAAACTTGTGATAGGCATGTGTGCACTTCGAAAAATTGCGAGACTGTGACTGCAGAACTTAGTCTCTGGTGAAAAGTGGTAAAATATGGACGGTAGTAGGGCTGTGGAACTGTGATAATTCAGCAATCGTGTACTAGTGTGATGACAAACTGTGTTTTATAGCAAATACTCAATCGCGGATTAATTTGGAACTGCAATGTTCGATTGACGTCACTAATTTGCGAGTGATAATTTGGAACTTTTACTCTCGAGTGCGTGTGATACTTATTGTGCCTCTCCTTAACAATAGTTGGGGAAATATTCAGTTATTTACCGATGTATAAAGCAGGACCACCTCCGCATTTTCATGTCCAGAAAGAGAAATAAACTCTATTTATAAAGAATTACTTCGTGAGTGAATCACTTCTTTTTCTTAGAAACTATTTTGTTGGTTATTCAGAGGTTTAGTTTATGTATGTTTAGATATATTTTCATGTCACCATCTGCAGAGTGATAGCCTGGCTAAACTACAAACTAATTATTGATATTATTTGGGTAGCTGTTTAGGGCATAGAAGCTGACATACAGAACTCACCCCTATGAACAGAGACAACGAGCCATAAACCTTTTACTACCCTGAGTTATGTATTGCCCAATTCTCATTGGTGAGTACCTATAGGAGGGTCGCAAACGGAAAAGATATTTGCATGGTACGAACATCAGCTATTGATCTTAAATAATTAAAAGTGTCAGTCATCCAGACGAATACTAAAAGGAATTACGGTTTACTTCGTCTGTAAGAAAAACCAATTAAATCTAAAGGTTATAAATTCAACTTAATATCTAGCGATTACAATTACGACAGACTTAAATTGGAAAGAACATAAATATAATGTCACGGGAAGGCATACTAAAGACTGCGTTTTTTGCCAGGGAACTTAAAAGAAGCAACAGAAATACTAAAGCGATTACGTTCATTACGCTTGCTCTCTTTTTGTAGAGTTGCTGTGCAGTGTGAGATTCTTTTAAGTGGGTTTAATGGACAACATTGAAAGAGGACAAAGAATGGCACTTCGTTTTGCATTTAGGGATACAGGGGAGACTGAATCATGCAAATGACACACGAGATAACGTTTGAATCATTACAACAATGGCGTTTCTCACTGCTGTGAAATATGCTTACGGTATTTCGATCAATAACTTTCTCCTCCGAATGCGAAAAAATATTTTCGCCCTATCTAGATAGGGGGAAATGATCATAAGGTAATAAATCATAGCTCTATCGAAGAGATTTAGCTCTTCTTTCTTGCCGTGCCCTTAGTGTCAGGCACTTAAGAATCAATTGAAGTTTACCCATGAGAGCACTTTTATACTAGTCAGGTATGCACTTGAAAAATAACCTTCACTATTACTTTGCCACTTCGGGAGGGATGTAGATGCCAGTTATGGGAAAATTACAGATACATTTAGAGAACAGAGAAGTAACTTCATTAATAGCAAAAGCTTCGACGACAAACTGGTACAAAACAGAGGAGTTAAAGCAGAAACATGAATGCAGTACTCACAGGGACTATGCAAAAAACGAACTATAATGCAATATTATAGGAATGGAAGAGGAAGTACATGAATATTGGTCGGAAGAGACAACTCAAATCAGTCCCCTCCTGGAGCTAACATTCCCTCAGAGCTACTATGATCTTTAGGAAAGACAGCCACGAAAAAACGGTTTCACCTCGTGTGCCAGATATAATCTTCTGAAAGGGTCAATATTGCTGTACCATCAGAGTCATGCTTGGAAAATACTAGCATGAATTATGTACTGAAGAACGGTAAAATCATTCGGTTCTCGGGGAAGGTCACTTTGAGTTGCAGAGAAATTTTCGAAAACGCGAGACAATACCGATCCTAAGATTTACAAGGGCAAATCATAAATTCTCTGACCCTATTTTTATTAGCCAAAATAAGGTACATACAAGTAATTACGAATATAAATCCTGTTCTACGGACGTTACACTATTTTTCCACATAGTCCCCATACCGATCAGACATTTCTTCCATCTCAGAACTAAATTTGAGAAGCCGCTGCGGTAGAATTCGTCCGGTTGACTATTGGAAAGTTGGTAGAACCTGACCTCGGGGAAGATCAGTTTGGATGTAAGAACACAGGAGGCAATACTAACCTTAAGACTATTCGTAGAAGATAGATTAAGGAAAGGCAAACCTACATTTCTAACTTTTCTAGATTTAGAGATAGCTTTTCACAAAGTTCATTGGAATACACTCTTTCAAATTCTGAAGTCAGTAGGGGCAAAACATAGTAAGCAGAAAGTTATTTACAACTTGTATAAAAACCAGACTGTAGTTACTAGAGTCGAAGAGCATGAAAGGGAAGCATTGGTTGGGAAAGGAGTAAGACAGGTTTGTAGCCTTTTCCAGTAATATTCGATTTGTACGGTGAGGAACCTGTCAAGGAAAGCAAGGAGAGTTTTGGAGAAGCTGTTAAAGTTCAGGGTGAAGAAACAAAAACTTTGCCTTTTGGTGATGACTTTGTAATTCTGTTAGAGACAGCAAAGGACCTGCAAGAGCAATTGAACGGAATCGACAGTGTGTTGAAAGGTGCGTGTAAGATGAACAAACCCAAGAGAAAAACAAGGGTAATGGAATGCAGTCTAAGAAAATCCGGGGAGGCTGAAGGAATTAGATTAGGTAATGAAACAATAATGGTGGTAAATGAGTTTTGTTACTTGAGCAGTAAAATAACATTTGATGGTCGCAGTACAAAGGATATAAAATGAAGAATAGCAATGAGAAGAAAAGCGTTTTTGAAAAAGATAAATTTTTTTACATCCAATATTAATTTAATCGCAAGGAAGTCTTTTCTGAATTCATGTGTGTGGAGTTTTGCCTTGTACGGGAGTGGACAGTTCAGACAGGAAGAGAATAGTTTTGAAATGTGGTACTACATAAGAATGTTGAAGACTGGGTGGGTAGATCGCGTATCTAATGAGAAGGTACTGAATAGATTTGGGAAGAAAAATTTTTGGTATATCTTGAGTAAAAAAGGAATCTATTGGTAGTACACATCTTAAACTTCAAGGAATCGTAAATTTAGCATTGAAGGGAAGTGTTTGGGCGTAAAAATTGCAGAGGGAGACTAAGAGACGAATACAGTAAGCAGGTTGAGATATACGTATATGTGTTGCTGTTCTTATGAGGTGATGAAGAGGTTTGCTCAGGATAGGGTAGGGTGGAGAGCTAAATCAAACCTGACTCCGGACTGAAGAGCAAAACACACACAGAATATGTTGTGGGGAAACCAAACCAAAGACTGCATTTCATTGTCACAACAGTTAGAGCATGCAACTGTTCAACAAAAGAGACTGCCTACATGTCCCCTTTTGGAGTACAGTAAACGAGCAGACGTTTGAGACGGAGCGTGCAACTTTGTGGCCCCTACAACCTGCGTAGTATAATAACGGCGCTCCGACGCCCCTGAGATTCGCCCGTCTCCTGTTTGTCATCGACGCCAGGTACCGTTACCACCCCCGGCCACTTGCCCTACCGTTGAAGTACTGTTACTCCTCCCAGCCCTCCATCCCCAGAAGACGCCCAATTGCCCGACCTCCGCCCCCCCCCCAATTAATTAAATTAAATTTGCATATCAATTTAATTGTAACAACCTATGTTTTTATGAGCAACAAGGGCAACTACCTCTACAAGTAAGCACTTGCGTGAGCACACCCCCCGCCCTGCCACGGCTAAAGCCCCACCTGCACCCCACCGACAGCCCTAAAGATAGCCGCTACAGCGCGATCTGGTCCGGAATTCGAACCCACGCCCCTCCCAACCAAAAAGATTTTTTTTTTTTTTTTTTTTTTTTTTTTTTTTTTTTTTTTTTTTTTTACGGAAGTTATTACTTACAGGCGTATTTCAACATTGGAAGAAAGGACGCAATTATTGCGTACTTTGGACAGTACAGTTATTTGGAATAACATCGAATATGTCCGCCTACACAAGTGGACACATGAGCGAGTGCCGCCCCCTCCTGCACCCCCAGGCCACCCACCACCGCTCCCAATTATTTTTTCCATGTCAATTTACTGTATGCATTAACAATTAGAACATTATGTATGAAATTTGCATAGCAATTTAACAGTAACTTAAGGGCAGCCACCAACACTCATCCCCGCCCTCGCCCCCGCCGCAGCCCCCACCAAAGATGGCCTCACCCGGGTGACCCACCGGGGACTCGAACCCGCGTCCCTACTTTTTTTTTTTTTTTTTTTTTTTTTTTTTTTACTAACGTTGTAACTTATAGACGTACAACAACATGGGAAGGAAATGACGCTTTTAAGGACGAATCACAAGTAACGTTATCGTGAACAACATCACTGCCCCCCTCTCGAATTCCTCCCCCGCCGCACCCAATTATTTATATTGAATTCACATACCAAATTAACCGCCCGCCAGCGCCGCCACCGTCCACAGGTATGCCTCCGATTATTTTGCATAATAGTCGTACTTAGTGTGCGTTTATTAAGAAATAATATTTCTCTCGGAAGGAGAGAAAACTGTTTAATAACAATTGATCATAAACAATTACCAACGACGCCAGGAACCTATGTTTTCTGACGCGACATTTCATTTCACAGTTCAGGGCCGGATTTTCGTAGCTTAGCAGTCCTTCTGGGTCGAGCGCACGCGGTCTCCCAGCATAGCAGGGGAAAGCGCCCACCCTATGTCTCCCTACAGCCAGAAATAGCAAGAAATGCGTTTAAAGCTCATCCATCTGTTAGCCTGGCGAAAATAACTGTACAGACGATGCTCTCTACAGCCGACAAACTTAATGTAACGGTAACGACCGCCCCAAACCTGAGTTTCAAACACTCTAGACGTGTTAAACAGCTACCTTAACAATTTCTCTCGGAACGGTATGAACGATCATTGTTTAAACGCCTGAAAGTAAGTAGCTCGATCCTCAGTACGATCACAGTGTTCTCTTCTCTAGGCAAGCTACATAAAACAAACATATGTTAAATGCTTAAACAAAAAAATCATAAAATTTTAGGCATCCTCTCTCAAAAAACATCTGAGTTACATATCCAAATGATCTAAACCTTCTACGCAAAAATTTTGCAGACACACCACTTCGACTGTTAAGTTTTCGGTCTTCCTGTAATCCACCACTTGTATGGTTTTATACGCCTTCCGACAATACCGAGAATTCGGGTAGTTTAATTCTACCTCCTGCGTACACCTATCTATGGAATCTCTCGGTCCTGTTACAATGCAAACGATTCTTTACAACAGGTAAAATACCGATAACCGAGCACCCCAGAAGACGGTTACATCTACTTGCGTATACCCATCAAGCATCCCATAGCGAAGGGAATCTCTCTATCGACCACGTCCTGTTACAGTGCAAACGATGCTTTACAACAGCCGGCCGCGGTGGCCTAGAGGACTAAGGCGCGTCAGTTTGTAAGTGATCTGACCTGATTTGTGTACCACAGGGGGTCTGCCCCATCTTTTATTAATTTATTTGATATAAATCTCTCGATTGCTACTGATATTATGTCTTTGAAAGTAAGCCAAAACTGATCTACACTCGCATTTTTAGTTATGAAAGACTGGAGACTATTACTCAGGAAAGCGTGAAGCGAATTTTTATCTGCTTTATTGAATAGATATTTTTTCGTTTATTTTTGGCTCATTTGGGAATTTCGACGTTCAGTCTCGCTACTACAACTCGATGTTCGCTAATCCCTGTATCTCTTTTGATGCTCTTTACTATCTCCGGATTATTTGTTGCTAGGAGATCAAGGGTATTTTCGCAACCACTTACTATTCTAGTGGGTTCATGAACTAACTGTTCGAAGTAGTTCAGAAGCATTCAGAACTAGTTCTGACGATGTTTTATATTTGCCGTCGGTTTTGAGTACGTAATTATGCCAACATATCGAGGGTAAATTAAAGTCGCCACCGATTATAACAGTATGCTTCGGATACCTATTTGAAATGTGATTCAAGCTTTCTTTGAACATTTCTGCAACCGCATCGTCTGAGTCAGAGGGCCGATAAAAAGATCCAATAATTAATTTATTCCGGTTGTCAGGTATAAGCTCTACCCAGACCAACTCACAGGAAGTATCTGCCTCAATTTTGCTGCAGGATAAACTGTTTGTAACAGCAATAAACACGCCACCCCCTTTTTTTATTTATTCTATCCTTTCTGAAGACCATTTGGCTCTTTGAAAAAATTTCCGCCGAACTTATCTCAGGCGTCAGCCAGCTTTCAGAACCTATAACGATATGTGCCTCAGTACTTTCTATCAGCGCTTAGAGCTCTGATACTTTCCCAATACAGCTATGACAATTTACAACTGTTATACCAATTGTTTCTAGATCTGCTTTCTTCCTGTGTCTGACCTGCCCCCTTTGAGTCTGAAACCCATTTTGTGTATTCCCGAGACCCTCTAACCTAAAAAACCGCCCGGTCCACGCCACACAGCCCCCGCTACCCGTGTAGCCGCTTCCTGAGTATAGTGGACTCCTGACCTATTTAGCGGAACCCGAAAACCCACCACCCTTTGGCGCAAGTCGAGGAATCTGCAGCCCACACGGTCGCAGAACCGTCTGAGCCTCTGATTCAGACCTTCCACTCGGCTCTGAACCAAAGCTCCGCAGTCAGACCTGTCGACAATATTGCAGATGGTGAGCTCCGCTTTCATCTTGCAAACAAGACTGGCAGTCTTTACCACTTTTGATAGCAGCTCAAAACCAGAGAGTATCTCTTCCGATCCAAAGTGACACACATCATTGTCCCAACATGAGCCACCACCTGCAGCTGGCTGCACCCCGTGCTCTTCATGGCATCCAGAAGAACCCGTTCCACATCTGGAATGACTCCCCCCGGTATGCACACGGAGTGAACATTGGAGTTCTTCCGCTCCCTAGCAGCCATTTTCCTAAGGGGCTCCATTACCCACATAACGTTGGAGCTCCCAACTACCAACAAACCCACTCTCTGTGAGTGCTCGGAACTTGAAGGCAGAAGGGCAAGTACAGGACAAGCGACACCATTTGCGTCAGGAACATCCTCTGCCACAGACAGCGCCTCGAATCTGTTGGCAAGACTAAACCGGGGAGGCCTCCACTTCGGTCCCCCGGAAAGTGTTACGCCGCCTGACACACGCTGAGGAGACCTCCCAATCCACCATGGATTGGGAGGCGACCTCCTCGCGGGCAGTGAGCGGGCTGGCCACAGCCGCAGGCCGATCGGAGGGCACAACAGACGCACAGGGCGTCTGCTGCACCCCCGCGAGAGGCCTACAACAGCGGCGCCCACCCACCACAATCTCAAGCATTGCTAGCGAAGCCAACGCCGCCTGAAGCTGCGAGCGAAGAGTCACCAACTCTGCCTCCATCCGTTCGCAGCAGTCACAGTTCCTAGCCATTCTAAAAACCTATGTTTCTTCCAAGTAAATACGTCTGAGGACACAGAAGTGAGCTTCGAAAAATATGAACCTAACACTGAACTGTTTATTAACGGCCAATTTTTAGCATATGTTTGCTTTATGTAGCTTGCCTAGAGAAGAGATCTCTTTGATCGTATTGGGGATCGAGCTATATTACTGTTAGGCGTTTAAATGATGATCGTTCATACCGTCTCCGTGAGAAATTGTTTAGGTAGCTGTGTTACACATATTTGACACTTGAAAGACGAACATCTGTCGTCTTCCATATATTTTTTTATAAAATTGTAATTTATTTGATGTCGCTAGAATAGCACTTTGTTAAATTAGAACCCCACTCTTTTCAAAGCACGAGGAATGGCAATTTTTATTTCATGTTTTAAAATACTAGTGTCTGAAATGTTAGTTAATATTGCTATGATTTTGTTATTTTAATAATTTCTTATTACCTCTGTGAGAATGTGTACTTGTTTTACGCCGGCCGCGGTGGCCGAGGGGACTAAGGCGCTCCAGTCACGGTCTGCACGGCCACTACGGTCGGGGGTTCGAATCCCCCCTCGGGCATGGATATTTGTGCCGTCCTAGTTCGTAAGTAGTTCATAAGTAGTTTGTAAGTTTAGGGACTGATGACCCCGTAGTTAAGTCACATAGACTATACAAACATTTGAACTTGTTTTACTTTTAAGTGGATGTGCGAGAATCGAATGGCTGTCTGAATGTGGATAGTGATAGTTCACTTTGCATGGTTCTCTCTGGCTCAGAGTCGATAGTTAGTCGTTACCAACCCTGCTACGACCAAAGAGGTTTCTACACCCTTAGGTTACAAGCCAGTCGACGAGCCCTCTCCAGGGCAAGTCTCGTGATCTTCTCTCTCCACCACCGCTGGGTTTTGCCAGTTTCCAGTAGCTTTCGCGCCTCTTATCCAGTTAGTGGTCACTTTTGTGCTCGGACCGCGGTGAGGTAAGGTTGGTTCTGCTCTTCTGTTGCGGAGATGATAGCGATTCGTTGTCTAGCATGTTTAACTTAGATTCTTGAACTTAGATTCATTTTTCGGAATATTTTTTCCAATCCTGCACGGAAATGTGTTCTAGTGATTTCCAACAGATAAACGTGGTGTATGTGTTACTAGTTGCAGTTTGATAATGGCCTGGTACATCCAAACCTTTAGTGATTATGTGGTGTTGTACAAACTCTGTGTAAATTCTTTCTCGCTTTGAGGGGCCCGATTTCTAACAGACGATATGTTCATTTTTGTACAGTGCATGTAAAAATCTTTCTTATCGCTTCCTTCTGTGAGTGAGATGTGTTACACGTGGTTCGTTCTTAGAAGAAAACCTTCAGCTTCCACTATTGTTTGTTCCATGCCCATCAGGCAAGTAACTATGCGTGTATCCTTTTGATTTCTGCCAACATTTCGCGATCTTCTCTTCCCGCCTACTTTAATTTTGCTGTTTCTTCTACGAACTAGTAGTATGCACTCAGTCTTTATCAGTAATTCTCTCCGAGCCTTGTACAACCTCCTTCAATATCTTGCTTATGAAATTCTGTGTATTTCTAAGGGTTGCCGTAGTTTTTATTCTCAGTTTTCCATCTTTGTAATTATTTCACTTTCCTAGGCTGGACTTCATCCGTATCTGTAATCGCTCCCCATCACTTGTGGCTGCATTTAATTTGCTTCCTTACGTAATTATAAACATTTCTATGGGTTGCATGCCACAGTTAATTTTCTTTATTTTTCGGAAATTGAATTTATACATTTTTATCGGTTTTCGGAACCACGTGGGTCCGAACTCCGACTTCAGGGATTTGCAGCTGGTCACCTGAATTCACGCCACTTCTCATAAAATCAGTGTCTAGATAGTTTGCTCTCAGATTGCAACTTAAGAGTCGGCCATGATTTTATGCGATGAATCCGATTTTCAACCAGTTTCTGGCATACCCTGACTAAGAGAAGGGATAGATTGGTTGGACACATTCTGAAACATCAAGGAATTGTCAACTTAGCATTAGAAGGAAGCGTGTGGGGTAAAAATCGTAGAGGGAGACCGAGGGACGAATACAGTAAGCAGATTCAAAATGGTGTAGGTTGCCGAACGTATTCTCAGATGAAGAGACTTGCAGAGGACAGGGTAGCGTCGAGAGCTGCATCAAACCAGTCTGCGGACTGAAGACCACAACAACAACAAACAACAATAAATTCTTATCTGGGAACGTCCTACCAGAATTAAGTTTTTATTTCGTATATTGGCCTACTTTTAGACTTAGGTTTGGGGCGGTCGTTACCGTTACATTCCGTTCGTCGGCTGTTGTGAGCATCATGTATACAGTTATTATGGCCAGGCTAACAGACGGATGGGCTTTAAACGGATTCCTTGCTATTTCTGGTTGTAGGCAGACAGAGGGTGGGCGCTTTCACCTGCTAGCCTGGGAGCGTGCGTGCGCTCGACACTGGAGGACTGGTAAGTTACGAAAATCCAACCCTGAACTGTGAAACGAAATGTCACGTCAGAAAACATAGGTCCCTCTTTATAAACAATTGTTGTTAAACATTATTTCCGAGAGAAATATTATTCCGTAATAAATGCACACTAAGTACGACTATTATGCAAAAGAATCGGAGGCATATCTGTCGACGGCGGCGGCGGCGGTGGCGGGCGGTTAATAATGGAGGGCGGGCGGGGGTCGTGGTGCCCAAGTGAGCAATTGGGGAGGGGGCCGGTGATGTTGTTCACCAGAACGTTACTTGTGATCCGTCCTTAAGGGCGTCATTGCCTTCCCATGTTGGTGTACGTCTATAAGTTATAGCGTTTGTAAAAAAAAAAAAAAAAAAAAAAAAAAAAAAAAAAAAAAAAAAAATTCTAGGGGCGCGGGTTCGAATCCCGGACCGGGTCACCCGGATGCAGCAATTTTTAGGGTTGTCGGTGGAGGCGGCGGCAGGAGTGTGGTGGTGGCTGCCCTTAAGTCACTGTTAAATTGATATGCAAATTTAATTCGTAATGTTCTAATTGTTAATGCATACATTAAATTGATATGCAAAAAATAATTGGGACCGGTGTTGGATGGCCTCGGGGCGGAGATGGTGATGGCACTCGCAGAAGTGTCCACTTGTGGAGGCGGACATGTTCGATGTTATTCTAGGTAATTGTACTGTCCAAAGTACGCAATAATTGGCTTCTTTTTTCCAGTGTTGGTGTTCGTCTATAAGTACTAACTTTCGTTAAAAAAAAAAAAAAATCTTTTCGTTAGGGAGAGGGGCGCGGGGTCAAGTTCTGGACCGCGTCGTGCGGGGGGCTGCAATCTTTAGGGCTGTCGGCGGGGTGGAGGTGCGGGCCTTAGCGGGGAGGGGGCGGGTGGTGTGCTCACGCAAGTGCTTACTTGTGTAGGCATTTGCCCTTGTTACTCATAAAAACATACGTTGTTACAATTACATTGATATGCCAATTAATTAAATTAATTGGGGGGTGGAGGTCGGGTAGTTGGGTGTCTTGGGGGAGGGGTGGGGGGAGTAACGATACTTTGGCTGTAGGGCTAGTTTTCGAGGGTGGTAACGGTACCTGGCGTCGATGACAAACAAAAGACGGGCGAATCTCAGTGGCGTCGGATCGGCGTCATTATAATACTAACTTGCCCCAGCACGTCATGTTAATTCGCGCGGATTTGACGCTATATAGCCCGTGTGTAGATTGAGTGCTCCCATCACTTGGAGCAAGTGGAGACTACGTGTCTCTATTCTACAGTCTTATGAGTCGTTATTTAGAGCGGCTAAAGACATGAAAGAGCGTTCTGAGGAAACTTTTCTTTGTGGCACAACAATAAGCAGAGTTGCCCACTGAAGGTAGGTTGTTTTCGAAATGTTATATGTTGCAACTATCAGTATTAAAAATCGTAGATGTATTCATTCATTTTATGTTTGTTAAATATATACTACAAACGCAAACAAATGGACACAACATTGTGACACAATGACGCTGTCACGAAATAGTCCTGCACTTTCTTAAATCACACTTACCTTTGAGTTTACCTCAATTTTTGATACTCGTCACATTTTGTATGATATAATGGCTCAAAACTCTAGAAGAATTGGTGGCTCTCGTCCATATCAGAATTATACAAAATAAACACTGCAAGAAAGTCGTAATCAAATTAGATCATCCAAGTTATCCATTCGGAAACCAACTGAAAAGTAAGTTTGTATGTATCCTTTCCTATAACACTGCTACAGTTTTCATATGATACTGTAAGAAGCATTTTAATATTTAGGTATGGTATACTCTGAAGTACAAAGAGGGTGAACCCATGCTCAAATGCTAGTAGGAAATTAAAGACCGGCTACGGTGGCCGAGGGGACTGCGGCGCGCCAGTCACGGTCTGCACGGCCATTACGGTCGGGGGTTCGAATCCCCCCTCGGGCATGGATATTTGTTCCGTCCTTAGTGTTATCTAGTTCATAAGTAGTTTGTAAGTTTAGGGACTGATGACCCCCGTAGTTAAGTCCCATAAGCTCTACAAACATTTGAACTTTTGAAATTAAAAGAAACACCTCGTCGCCTCACTGTCAGCGTCACTGAAAGTGATCGAGACAGTTTGGAGTGAGCTGAGTCGGATGACAGCTGGATTGAAGACTTGGGGTCTGAAGCTGAGGTCAGTCGGGAAACTAAAGCTTTCAATGAAGAAGACAACATGTTTGGGAACTATGTAGTTGATAATTATGAAGGAGAACATTATTCAAGCCAAATAACAAAAATCAGGAGTGATGGTTCACTTCCCAGTGCTACGGAGCCAGTGGGGAAAACCTGGAGGTGGCCAACAACAAAGGATGAAATATGGCATAAACTGAGCAAATAATTTGTAAAATAAATGGCCAAAGAAAAACAGAAAAACGCAATATTTTAGATGATTCAGAAATGGCCAAGTGGCAAGTTCCGTTAATGATATTTACATTGTTGTAATTACCTAATTTTCTTATACTGTCAGCTGAAATTTGTTAATAAAGCTAGTTTATAATATTTTCTCTCAACAAGCTGTTTTAGTTACTTTGTATGCGCCTTTCTTGTCTTAAAAAGTGTCCCTCAATTTTACTTTGAACAATAAGCACTAAATATATAGGTTAAATAAGCAGAAATACGTGTGTCACGACGTTGCACTATAAACAAATAAAAAGTAAATAATAAATAAAAAAAGTTAAATATATGAACTTATCTTTGTTACAATCTATTTGGTTCGAAACAGCTTGAAATTTCTGTAATCGACTTTTATACGTTCTATAGCCTTACTGTATACAAATGTACTTGTTTGTCTGTATAGAGACCAGAAGAAGGGCACTCAAGCGCCCGAAACCAGTTGTTAAAGTTAAAAATAAATAACCACAAGCAACTGGTTGCTGCATCTCATAATTTATTAAAAATTGATAGCTTTTTCACGCATATTTACTAAAATTTTGGCTACCTCAGATAAAAATTTTGTCTAAACAACACTCTAGTTAGTAGCTAAAGGGTAATTAAAACCTAAAATAGCAACTACACGTCAAAAAGAAGTCCTGACTTGTATTTAATTTTGAAAATCTATGAAAAGTCTTACATAGTTGTATCGATTTACGCAACTGCTGTGTAATGTGGGATCCTCACCAGTTGGGCCTGACTGAGGACATAGAACAAGTTCAGAAGCGGGCAGCTCGTACTGATTATCGCGATACAGTGAAGGGCGAGTCATAGAAATGATGTAGGTATTCGGTTGGAAATCACTAAAAGAAAGGCGTTATATCTCGCGGCAAGGCCTATTTACGAAATTTCTTTCACCAACTTTCTCCTTCGAATGCGAACATATTTTGTTGGCACCTACCTACATAGGGAGACATGGTTATCGGAATAAGACAAATCAATATACTAATGTAAATTAAAAGACTAAATACGGAACAAACACAACCAAAAAACAGCAAAATATGCAACACCCAAACACACCAATACAATCAACAAACACACATAACGACAATGCCAGACAAAAACAAAACAAATGGTACACGATGAGATACACACATAAATTAACACAGAGTGGCAAACATGTAAAAGAAACAGCGAGTCCACATAGCATATAAAACTGCCTGATCTGTACAAACAAATCTACAAACAGAAATCAAGAAAGACCAGTTCCAAGAACCATGATGGAATACGTAGGAATGAGAAACAGAGATTTTAAAACATGATACAAAGAACACTTCAGATGTTGTAAATATGAAACAAACCACTCCACATTTCCTGAACAATTCAAACAACACGACCATTACCTAACCAGTATAGACCAAGACATGAAAATCGTCAGAACCAACAACCACAGAAAACACAAGAAAGCTATCATATCCAGAAAGCTACACCCGAGAACAAAAATTAATAAATGAGCAGCCAAACATGAATAAAAACTTACTGATAAATTTAATTAAGGAAATGAGACAGTAATTTGAAAAGACAACTTCAGACACACACACACACACTATTTCATAGCGGAGAAAAAAATTAAATTACACACAATTAGGCCTGACAGAAACACACAAATCTCCCTCTCCAGCCTCCCCTCTCTCCCTCTCTCTCTCTCTCTTAAAGCAAAGATAACACATACACATATTCAAACAATTTGTAATGAAAAGACATTCAACAGTTGTCAACACCTTCAAAAATAAAACATCACAAAACAAAATGAGATGTGCCTAGTGTTGGTTTCCTGAATGAAAGATCCATTTGAGGTAAAGGAAGAAAAAATAACAGAAACTCTAGCTAACAAAGAACACTTTCAGACCAACATCTATGAAAAAAGTAAGTTTTAATAAAATCAAAAAATCATTAGTCATATTTAGAATATGAGCCAGACCTGCATACAACCTAAACCACTAAACGCGTGAAAAAAGGAAGTATTGTAAAAGATAATCATGTATATATTCCAGGCCACTTGAGTTGTGTAGCAAATAAAGACAAAACGCGTATCGCAAAATAATTTGCTTTCTTTCAGTTGCATCGACGAATCACATAAATAAATATCTGCACATTAATGTAAGAAGCAACTGAGGAAAAAGGACAGAAACAACTAACAATGATGTGAATGATTGATTAATATGAAAATTCTCCACAGAGTTGACAAATTATTTTTCAAAAGAGATAAATTGGCTGGCCAGTACTTACCTTTTTGCTGTACCGCCGCTAGTTACACACAGAAAAGTGAACTGTGTTCCTTCTTCAGGTGGAGAGAAGCGAGAAAAAGAAGAAAAAGGAATGGGAAAGGAAGGGAAAGGTAGTTCACGACCTAGGTCATGAGGATGGTGTTAAAGGATTGTGGAAGTCACAGTATCTATTACTTCAACAATCGTCTAACACCATCCTCATGACCTGGGTCGTGAATTACCTTTCCCTTCCTTTCCCATTCCTTTTTCTTCTTTTTCTCCCTTCTCTCCACCTGAAGAAATACTCACTTTAATGCAGCTTATACAAGATGGCTTTGAAAGAAAATTAATAACTGGAGCAGCTTTCATAGATCTTATTGCTGCGTATGACACGGTAAACCACAGAAAGCTATTGTGCAAATTGTATCATCTCACAGGGGACTGTAGGCTGACAATGGTTATTGGTAGCCTTCTGCAGAATCGAAGATTTTATGTATCTCTAAATGGCAAGAACAGCAGATGGCGACTGCAGAAGAATGGCTTACCACAAGGAAGTGTACTTTCTCCGATCTTGTATAATGTGTACACTAATGACTAACCTATCCCTCAAGATACACGATTGTTCGTATATGCTGATGACACAGCTGTGGCTGTCCAGGCATCCAGTTTTGATGAAGTATCCCAAAAACTATCCAGTGGTCTTGAAGAACTTGCTCAATACTACGATGCCAATCACCTAAAGTCAAACCCTTGTAAAACACAAGTATGTGCTTTCCATCTACGCAATAGATATGCTGGTGTTGATCTCGACATTACGTGGCAGGGTAAGAAGCTAGAGTGCTGTCCAACACCTAAATACCTCGGGGTTACACTTGACAGAACGGTCTCCTTCAAACAACATTGCCGAAATACGAAGGCCAACGTTTGCTCCAGAAATAACATCATCCGCAGGCTGACAAACTATGAATGGGGAGCTCAACCATCAGTACTGAGAACATCAGCACTTGCTCTATGTGTCTCAGCAGCAGAATATGCAGCACCAGTATGGGATGCATCCGCCCACACCAAACAGGTTGATGTAAGTGTCAACGAGACTATGCGCATTGTTACAGGCTGTCTCAGACCCACACCAACAGGTAATATGTACCTCCTTGCTGGAATTGCCCCACCCAGGATAAGAAGGCAGGTGGCAGCAGACGCTGAGAGAACAAAGAAAGAGAATGATTACCGACACCCACTGAATGGGCACGTCACTCAGGCTCGGAGGCTCAAATCTAGAAACAGCTTCATCGCAAGAACTAAGATCCTTGACGGTTCGCAGGAAGATAACAGAGTCTGTAAATGGAAGAATGAACAAACCGGACTGCCAATAACGCCAAAAGAGGAAATGGCACCTGGAAACAAGCTTACAGGCTTCCCTGTTCAGTTTGGAGAACACTAAACAGGATCAGGGCTGGTGTACCCAGATGTAAAACTACTCTTCGCAGGTGGGGCCTGCTGACTAACGATGACGATGCTCTTTGTGATTGCGGAGAGGTTCAGGACGAAGCACATCTGCTTACGTGCCGACTATTGCCGGAGCCCTGCAGTTTCAGTGACCTGCTGCAAGCCAATGACAAAGCCGTGGCGGTGGCTAACTATTGGAAAAACAAAACTTGATCTGGACACGGAAATGAATATATATATAGAGAGAGAGAGATAGAGAGAGAGAGAGAGAGAGAGAGAGAGAGAGAGAGAGAGAGCTACTGAATGTGTCAAAGCTATGTGAATGGTTCCTTGGTTGGCTGCTAACAGAAGACAGAATCACTGCCATACTTTAGTATACCACCTGTGATCATAGAACACAGCCTAAAAATCGAAGTTTTAGGGAACGTGTAAGTGACCAGTATAAAATTATATATTTTTGACGGTGTTACAGCGTTCATTTTTATTGAAATAAATAGCAATGTGCGATCACTTATGGCTTCACTGTACTAGGTTTAGATGTAATACCGAAGTGAGGCGAATGAAAATTTGTGCCCGGCCGGGATTCAAACCCGGCATCTCCTACTTGGTAGGCAGACGCGTTGGCCACTCCGCCACCGATTACACGGTGACCAGCCCCACTACAGAGGACTCTTCCCTGCACGTCTCCCGCCACACCCAAATCTCCATTCGCCACGCTGTCTCTTTCCTATAACCACAGCCTCTTAATTCTGTAATGCTCGCAGCCACAATACTGTATTCCCGCATCAGCGAGAACAGACCATGAGCTATCGATGATGCGGGAATACAGTATTGTGGCTGCGAGCATTACAGAATTAAGAGGCTGTGGTTATAGGAAAGAGACAGCGTGGCGAATGGAGATTTGGGTGTGGCGGGAGACGTGCAGGGAAGAGTCCTCTGCAGTCGTGTTGGTCACTGTGTCCTTGGTGATGGAGTGGTCAAGACGTCTGCCTAGTAAGCAGGAGATCCCGGGTTCGAATCCCGGCCGGGAACAATTTTCATTTGCCGCACATTGGTATTACATCTAAACCTAGTACAGTGAAGCCATAAGTGATCGCAAATTGTGACCAGTATAATCCTAGACTGTGGAGTACGAAAGCAGGTGAAGAAATATTTAATTTGCTTGATCAGTCTGCGAGCATCACGTGGAAATGGAGCGGAGGAGAATGTCATCCATTACGCAACATGAAACCGCCGGTAATGAACAGCCTAGCAGGTTGTAGCCTCTGAAGCTGGAGCAGGGCAGCTGGTTTACAGTACCGATGTGCCCCGCGACGCCGCAAAGCAAACTTTTCCTACGTGGCTCTCGACCCGGCCAGACGGCCGCTCAGCTATTTTCGCCGATCAGACGCACTGTGCGGCAATGACCCGAGCCAGACATCTCGTGCGAACTCAGAAGAGCCCAGGGGTTCGGTCGTTAGCAGGCGCCTGGCTTGCCGTCTCCAACACACGTGGACTGCTGCCATCTCTCTCAGCAGGAAGGCAACCTAATTCTAATTGGAGAATTAAAAAATGTTCAGTCTCTGTTGCAATATTTTATTACCCAATAACGCGTTTCGCGCTGTTAGCGCATCGTCAGACTGGAAAAAGACAAATGTTTTGTTACAGTCCGTGTACCTGACGGACAGCGAATCTAATGTGGCTAAGGTGAGTAAATTTTAAAATTCAGACTTACTTGGGCGGAGATGAAGCCACAGAGCTATCTATAGCTATGTAGGAGGTATCTTTGACAATTTGTGTTGTCATTGGGCGCCTGCAAAGAGATAAACGTACAAAGTACGTAAGGGTTATTCGAACTAGAATGACTGGGGACTAAAGGGGTGAATTCGAATAACCCTTACGTACTTTGTACGTTTACCTCTTTGCAGGCGCCCAATGACAACACAAATTGTTAAAGATACCTCCTACCTAGCTATAGATAGCTCTGTGGCTTCAACTCCGCCCAAGTAAGTCTGGATTTTCAAATTTACTCACCTTAGCCACATTAGATTCGCTGCCCACCAGGTACACGGACTGTGACAAAACATTTGTCTTTTTCCAGTCTGACGATGCGCTAACAGCGCGAAACGCGTTATTGGATAATAAAATATTGCAACAGAGACTGAACATTTTTTAATTATTCAACACTGTTGCTGCACCAGCCGCCACCACCACCATCATGGAATGGAATGAAATGTCTAATTGGAGATCTGGCAGCCAGCATAATTGTGCCACTCAGAAGCCAAACCGACTACCTCCATTCAAACAGAAACTGAGTTTAAAGAGCTTCCTGAAATTACAGCTTTAATAATAACTCAATTTTTATTCAGCCAGAAAGTCAGTCTCAGTTGCAAAATTTTCTGGATTCCAATGACTCGTTTCACTCTTCGAGGCATCATCAGATAATCTGAAGGCAAAAAATTCTTATGATGAGATGCATATTTTTGTTTTGAGATTGATAAAATCCACGCACCGTATTATACAGGGTGTTACAAAAAGGTACGACCTAACTTTCAGGAAACATTCCTCACACACAAAAAAAAGAAAATATGTTATGTGGACATATGTCCGGAAACGCTTAATTTCCAAGTTAGAGCTCATTTTGTTACTTCTCTTCAAATCAGATTAATCGTGGAATGGAAATACACAGTAACAGAACGTTCCAGCGTGACTTCAAACACTTTGTTACAGGAAATGTTCAAAATATCCTCCGTTAGCGGGGATACATGCATCCACCCTCCGTCGCATAGAACCCCTTGCCCTGGAGAATGGCGTATTGTATCACAGCCGTCCACAATTCGAGCACAAATAGTCTCTACATTTGGTACCGGGGTTGCGTAGACAAGAGCTTCCAAATGCCCCCATAAATGAAAGTCAAGAGGGTTGAGGTCAGGAGACCGTGGAGACCATGGAATTGGTCCGCCTCTACCAATCCATCGGTCACTGAATCTATTGTTGAGAAACGTACGAACACGTCGATTGAAATGTGCAGGAGCTCCACCGTGCATGAACCACAAGTTGTGTCATACTAGTAAAGGCACATGTTCTAGCAGCACATGTAGAGTATACCGTATGAAATCATGATAATCTGCTCCAGTGAGCGTAGGTGGAAGAACATGAGGTCCAATCAAGACATCACCAACAATTCCTGCCGAAACGTTCACAGAAAACCTGTGTTGATGACGTGAATCGAGGAAGTACAGTACATACTAACGAAACAATGGGGTATTTTGACAATTGTCTGCACGAATTATTTCAATTTACATTTGAAGAGAAATACTAAAATGATCTCTAACATGGAAATTAAGCGTTTCCGGTCACATGTCCACATAACATATTTTCTTTCTTTGTGTATGAGGAATGTTTCCTGAAGGTTTGGCCGTACCTTTTTGTAACACTCTGTATAAGTGATTAACCCGTTTATTAACTGTACCAGATTTCACAAGTAGTTCATCTACTCCACGTATTGGATATCTTATATTAGAAGTGTGACACGATCCCATCTCAGTTTCCCTGTAACTGCATTAGCTTTTACCAGTACTATTTTCATAGCTTTTATTAAGGTGCATTTTTTTTAATGTCAACCTTTATTCTTTTTAGTTGCACCAAATTTGACCAGTATCTTACTATTTTATACACTAGTTTTGAATACTATTTTACTACTTTATGGCTATACAAGTTTTATTAATATGCAAGTGTACAAAAAATTCTGCTCACGGTTATAGCAACTTGCGATCTCGCAGCTACTCCCTAGTTGCTTTTGCATTATCTTAATTTCAAGTCATGTTCACTGTATTAATGATCTTACAATTACGTCATTGGTGCTCTTAACTACAGCGGTGAACAGCGCCATCTCCCCACCATGATGGTCACTGAAACATTTGCGCGAACGACTTAACGTCCGTTTTGGCCCGCATCTAGGTCGGAACCCTTCGCCGGCGGCATTATATCTGGCCATTCTGCGCTGTACGCAACACGACATGTTTGGTTTTGCTTAAAGTAAGTTACTTCATTTTTGTCATGCTGTCGCACATTCTTATTTAGCAACTTGGTACATCACTTCACATGTGCCTGCGTTCTCCCATTTCAGGCCTGAAATTTTAAACGACTATGACGATAGGTTTCCATCCTAAATGGTTTATTTTGCAATGATGACAGATAGCTCACAATATATCTTTTACGTAAGTTTATTCTCTTTTACTTTCCATAAATTACAGTTATGGTTCGTACAGCATAGAACTGCGCCATATTTGGCAATCCCAGTCCCCACCTCCTGAGTTATTGTTATTTTTTCACAAATGTTAAAATTCATGAACATACATGTGTATAAGTGTTTTTTGCCTTCAGATTACCTGATGATGCCTGAAAAGGGCGAAACGCGTCATTAAAATAAAGACAATTTTTCAACTGTGACTGGATTTCAGGATAAATTCATAACCCGTCGCTATACCAGCCACCAGTATGGAATGGAATCAGTTTTATTCAATACATTAATGTTATGACAACTGCAATTTAGTTTGACGTACAAATTAGATGAAAACACAACAGAGATAATCACTGAAAAATAATTTTGTATTTTTGCAATAGTTAGTCACATTGTTAGCTAAAAAAGTTTACTTTCTATTCCACTACAACTTCAAACGTGGCTATTCGTGACAATAAATTAAATTACAGTTCTCTGTCACTTCACTGTTATGTTCCCGACGAGTGGTGACTATCTTCAGAAGGGACATGAGATCCGTCTTTTTGTCCTTACTGACGGGACAAATATTTGAGTACCAGACATCCTGTTTTATATTCTCAAATTCAAGTTGACTACCTGGTGTAGTCTTCGCAAAAACTCGTCTTGTACTGCATAGTATAATGTAGTGACCTCTCCAATAGAATCAATCGTATGTCAAGACAACTTACGTGGAAGTCGTCGACTTTCTTCTTGCGGTTTGTTGTGGCATCTTGAAGAGACTTCGTACACAAAGAGACATTATGATACATTTCAACTGGTACAAAAGGATTCTTCCTTTTGAAATTGCTAATTATACTGTTCGAATCTCCTTGTTAGAAAATGTTTTGTGTCTCTCTCGCTTTATATTCAATTATCCCGAAGTCCAGCGCCGGTAGCAGATGAGAAGACGCGGTGAATGCACTCTTCTTAATCCTTGCACCCATCCAAGATTCACTCGAGCTTTGTCTGAGGTCAAGAGCGACCAGATGGGAGTCGAGACTACCACAGCGCCTCTCTTATTCGTATCAAGATCTGCAACAAGTCAGCGCCTATGCAGTCCCACCATCTCTCGTACACCACAGAAACTAGCTGTCAGTCCAAATGAAATAAAATACAGACTGTGAAATAGGCATTACTTTCTGATCTAATTAATACAAATGCCTCATTTGTAGCAATTCAAAGATCACGCAGTGCATGTACTGCATATGTTGGCTGCACAATGATTTACACCTCCATGTCTCTAATTATCAGTAAGAGTCGGAGGCAGATCATGTGTCGCTTTGAAATGGAAGCAGGCTTGATTGCGAAGGCAGGGTTGTCAACCTAACACAGCACTTGTACTGAAAAAAAGGTTTATTGCGAACTTAACAAACACGCAGCACTAACTGCCTCTCGGGCAGAGTGCTCTGCTATTTATACACAGACAGAATGTACCAGAAATTAGAAGAACATGTAGAAATTACAAGTGTACATAAGAAACAAGTAGAACATTGTGGAAATGATAATTGCAAAGAAATAAATTTTTGCCGATGGACAGGATTGAACCGACGATCTTCAGCACCGCATTTATTTATATTTTTTTTATTTTTTATTTTATTTTTATTTATTTATTTATTTTTTCTTCAGGGGGATCCAAGTTTTGCGGTCGTTGTTTCAATTCGTTCTTGTTTGTTCGTTGTATGTTTGGCTCAGTTTTTTATTACAGAAGGCGTTTAGCCCCCTGACCGGGCGCGCTGAGCCACGGCGCCCAGCACAATCGGGGATGCTATCCATTGCGCCACGCTGGCAGTTGGGTAACGTGGGGTCTCGCAGCATTTCTCCCTGTCCTGAAAGAACAGCGACCCGCTGTTGGGGTTCCTTCGGAGCCAGCTGTAATGTCCTGGATCTTGATCTTGTCTTGGGTGCTCTCTATGGCAGTTCTAGAGAATCCTTCCCTTCTGCACGATTACCGACGACAGACGTTCCTGTAGTGGCTTCATCAGTATCATTATCGTCATTAGAGTCCTTGTACAAGAAACCATTTTCGCCTATCTGCTCTTCAGGATCGTAGTAAGGCTTCTTGCGGAGGACGTGAACAATGTCTCGTCGTTTTTGTCGTTCCGGTGACGGCTCATAATCCTCGACTTCGTACGTGACGTCTGACAGGCGGCGTATGACACGATACGGACCAAAGTATCGCTTCAATAACTTTTCTGACAGTCCAACCTTCCATACAGGGGTAAAAATCCATAGATCTCTTGGGCTGTACACGACAGGTCGGTGCTTGTCGTTATACCGCTGACGGTTCTTCTCCTGGGCGTCCAGTGTCCGTATGCGAGCCAGCTGTCTTGCCTCTTCGACCCTGGTGATGAGATGTTTCACGTAGTCATCCTGGGTATCGTCCGGTTGGAACGGGAACAGCGTATCCATTGTCGTCTCAGCTTCACGGCCATGGCGCAGGAAGAACGGTGTGAAGCTTGACAGATCGGTAGAGACCTTTCCAGTAATACCTGCGTCTGATTCTGTCTAGGGTCTTCACGAATCCCAGGTGACCGGATACTGGAGCATTGTGGAAATATTTGAGAATAGCTGGCTGGAGATGAGCTGGAATGACCAGTAGCCATTTGGGGCCCAGTGGATCGTAGTTGCTCTTATACAATGTTCCGTTTATGAGTTGGAACTCTCCATTGGTCGGTTCTCCTTTCTCTAAGGCCTCTATGTTTATTAATAGTGCTGGATCTTCCCGCTATTCAGCTGTAACATCACCTAATTCAGTGAGGGCTGAAATTTTATTCATGCTGTTGTGTTCCACTAATGGATTCCTCGGAAGGAGTCGACATCCTCGTGTTTGCGCCCGTTCTTGAATACAACTGTGACGTCGTACTCTTGGAGTCTTAGTGCCCATCTTGCTAGTCGACCTGATGGGTTCATCAAGCTAGTCAGCCAACACAAAGATTGGGGGTCTGTCACGACGGCGAATAGTTTGCCGAATAAATAGGTCAGAACTTGTTGATAGCCCAGATAACTGCGAGACATTCTTTCTCAGTTGAAGAGTAATTTATCTCGGACTTTGAGAGTACTCTTGATGCATAGGCTATCACGTTTTCAGCACCTTCCTGAACTTGTACAAGCACTGCAACAATTGCACCAATCCCATAACCACTGGCGTCTGTGTGTTCAGTTTCCGCAGTCTCGTCGTACAAGGCTAGAACTGGTGTAGAAGTTAGAGCCTCCTTAAGCGCCCGGAAAGCGCTTTCTTTTGTCTCATCCCAGTAAAACTTGGCGTCCCCCTGTAGAAGTTCTTGCAATCGACGAGCCTTGTTACAAAATCCTTTTGTGAATCGTCGGTAGTACGATCACAGCCCGAGAATACATCTCAAATCACGAATGTGCTGAGGAGTTGGAAATTCTGTGACTGTCCTTACTTTATCTGGGTCAGGTCGGACACCATCTCCGTCGACTAGGTGCCCCAGGATTTTTATCTCTTTCGCGACGAAGAGGCACTTCTTTGGATTGAGGCGGAGTCCTGCAGTCTGAACGTACTTCAACACAGTTGACAGCCGACTCGGGTGTTCTTCAAATGTTTTCGAGAAAAGGACAATGTCATCTAAATAGCAAAGACACGTCGTCCACTTAAGGTGTCGAAGCAAGTAGTCCATCATGCGTTCGAATGTGGCCGGAGCATTACATAATCCAAATGACATTACTTTGAATTCATAGAGGCCGTCAAGTGTAATAAAAGTCGTCTTCTTCCTGTCAGCTTCGTCACTTGGATTTGCCAGTAACCTCTCTACATGTCCATAGTTGAGAAGAATGTAGCTCCTTTTAAGCAGTCTAAGGTGTCGTCAATGCGCGGAAATGGGTAGACATCTTTCTTTGTTATTTTGTTCAGCCGCCGATAGAATTGCCAAGTTCCATCCTTCTTCTTCACGAGGACCTCCGAATGTTGAATAATGTCATCGTGCAACGTCTTCTCCACTTCCTCTCGAACACTCTTTACTGGCAACACTCTATACGAACGCTCTCTAATTGGTGGATGTTGATACTGTGCCTTATCGTGGGCCGCTTCGTCTGACTTATCCCCTGCTGAGGTGTGAATGCACCCGAAAATTGGTGTAGTATAGCTAACACCCGCTGTCGTTGTTCCTTTGTCAGTCTGAGCCCTATTGGCAGTTCCACGGTTGTTTCCTTCAGCGTGTTGTCTGTACTAACAGCAGAGCATGGGTCTTCTTTGATGACGTTGAGCTCACCGTCCTGGACTGGTTCAGCTGTCCCGATACACATTCCTTTTGGGATAACTGTGACTGCTCGTGACAATTAGTGATCCAAATCTCTCCTCGACCACCGGTAATGCATACGATAGCCGTTGGCATGGAAATTTCTTTTGTGAGCCTAATAAACTTTTTACTATCGACAAGCACTTCAAAGTTTAACCGGTCATCTGTGTTTGTGACAGGAACTCTTCTAATTGTCAACGTTGGAATCGTCACATTGTCAACGGCAAATAACTTTCCAGAAAATTCTATATTACATGTACCCGTCGGAATGACTTTCTCAATTTGCAGCTCAGATCTTCCACAGTCAATGATAGCTTGGGATGCCTGAAGGAAGTTCCATCCCAGGATGACATTATGACTACATTCTGTGAAAACGACAAATTAAAACATTCGGGTCCTGTTGTTGATGGTTATTCTTGCGACACAAGTTCCTGCTGGCTGAACACAGTACTTATACTGAAAACAGGTTTGTTGGGAACTGAAACATACACGCAGCACTGACTGCCTCTCGGGCAGGGTGCTCTGCTATTTATACACAGACAGAATGTACGAGAAATTAGAAGAATACTTAACATAAGAAACATGTAGAAATTACAAGTGAACATAAAGAACATGTAGAACATTCTGGAAATGATAATTGCAAAGAAATAAATTTTTGCCGGTGGACCAGACTGAACCGACGACCTTCAGCACCACAACTGGAGATGCTATCCATTGGGCCACGCCGGCGGTTGGTTGACCTTGGGCTATGAGTGCAGTTTTCTGGTAAGTGCGTAAAATCGATAGGTGATTTGCATATCGTGAATAACTGTTTTGCAAATGTAAACATAAGCTTACTAAGATATTGTTGCTGCGGTCTTCACTCCGGAGGCTGATTTGATGCAGCTCTCCACCCTACCCTATCCTGAGGAAGCTTCTTCATCTCCTCATAAGTACAACAACCTACATCTGTTTGAATCTGCTTACTGTATTCATCTCTTGGTTTCCCTCTGCGGGTTTTACCCCAAACACTTCCTTCCAATACTAAATTCACGATTCCTTGATGTCTAAGAATGTGTCCTACCAATCGATCCCTTCTTTTAGTCAAGGTATGTCAGAAGTTCCTTTTCTCACCAATTCTCCTCAGTAACTCTTCATTAGTTACACGATCCACCCACCGATATTCAGCATTCTTCTGTAGTACCACATTTCAAAAGCCTCTACCCTCTGTATTGTTTATCGTCCTACACTCCCATACAAGGCAACACTCCTCACAAATGCATTCGGAAAGAACTTCCTTACGCGTAAATTAATATTCAATCTTAAAAAATTTCTCTTTTTCAACAAAGCTTTTCTTCCCATTCCCATTCTGCATTTTATATCCTCTGTACTGCGACCATAATTCGTTATTTTACTGCACAAATAACAAAACTCAACTACCACCTTTATTGTTTCGTAACCTAACCTAATTCCATTAGCATCACCTGATTCTCGTAGACTGCATTCCATTACCCATGTTTTGCTCTTGTTAATGTTCATCTTACACGCACCTTTTAACACACTGACCATTCCGCTCAACCGCTCTTCCTGGTCCTTTGCTGACATAATTACAATGTCATCGGCAAAACGCATTTTTTTTATTTCTTCACCCTGAACTTTAGTCCCTATTTCAAATTTCTCCTTGGTTTCCTTTATAGCTTGCTCAGTGTACAAATTGTATAGCACTGGAGAAAGACTACTACCCTGTCCCACTCTCTTCACAACCTGTGCATCCCTTTCATGCCTTGCAACTCTGATAACAGCTGTCTGGTTTTTGTACAAGTTGTAAACAAGCTTCCGTTCCCTACATTTACTGCTGCTGATATCATAATTTGAACGAGTCTATTCCAATCAACATTGTCAAAAGCTTTCTCCAAATCTACAAAACCTAGAATTGTAGTTTGCCTTTCATTAATCAATCTTGAGGGTATTTCAAGTGAAGTTCGATGCTTTTGCAATGTGATGAATATGTAAAATATTTGCAATGTCCCACGCTGGTGAATTAACATCTGATAGTTCACAGGGCAAGAATGTAACTACCTCGTTTGAGCAAGTAAGATACTGACAGAACCAAGAACTTGGTGGTCTTCAAGAGGCGTGAGAAAACTACAGACAGACGGCAAAGTGGCGGTCTCCTGAAGTGGTTAGTTAGTGGGTGGCGCGTAGTGAGTCACTCGGACGATTACTGCGTTTCCTGTCGTTCGTCCTCATCACCGTCGATGACGTGAATATAAGTGTCCTGTGCCCACTAGCGACTTCGTGACGTGCTCAGCCCTTATAAAAGCATGCACTCAGATGTTTCAGTCTTCTTCTTCTGCTGCAAATCCACTAATGGATGTTTGTGATCCCATTTGCCCAGACTTCTCTATCTCTCTTATCCCGGCATTTCTTATTCCTGTCCACTGCCTGATGTTTCGGAGCCATGACATCCTCCTCCTGCCAATTCCTCGTTTTCCGTCAGTCTTCCCCTCGATCATCAGTTTAAGAAGATGATACCTTTCATTTCGTATCGCACGACCCAAGTAAGCTGTTTTCTTGCATGTTATTGTGGTTAGCAGTTCGCGCTCTCTTTTTCCAGTTCTCAAAATCTCTTCATTTGTTCTCCTAGCTGTCCATGGAATGTTATGTAACTTTCGATATAATCACATCTCAAATGATTCCAACTTGTATGGTGTTCACATTTATCGTCCAACTTTCCACGCCATACAAAATTACTGACCACACATAACTCTAATTCTGATATAAAAATCAGTGCTTCTAAACACTTTGTTAAATGTCGTGAATGCACTGACTTCCTTCTCTATTCTGCATCTGATTTGCATGTCAGATGGCCAGTTTTTGCACAACTACGTCCCTAAGTAGTCGAATCAATTCACCCTGTCTATGCATTTGGTACTCCTCTGAATTACGATTGACGATAATAAATTTTGTCTTTTTGGTGTTGATAATGAGACCCGTATTCCTGGTGTGTTCTCCCACTGCAGCCAGAAGATCTTGCAGGTCATGCACATTATCTGCGATTAAGTGTTTCAATCACTTCCTTAAAATTTCTAGTTAGTTGATGTCTCTGAAGAACTCAGTGTATAAGCGACTCGAATGTCAGTGATTAAACTGTTTCAAAAGGAGGGCACTAGAAAGAAATGTTGAACTAAAGAAATAGTCCTAAGCATTTTTCTGGTGTAATGAAAGAGTGAGGCAACTGCGGAATACATTTTGAGAAATAGTGGAACTGGAGAACAGTCACAGAAGTTAGAATTTAGTTAGGGAAATCAGCGAGTTCATGCTGCACTTCCGCCGCGAAAACGTCAGACAATAGTTTCTAAGCACCCCAATAGACTTAGTCGATGTCGCAATTTTAGAGTCGCGTACTGATCACGTTTTAAGTTGCGTTATGCCTTCACACATTTCTTCACTGCTCCAACATTCTTACAGTCTTTGTTCAAACTGAATAAATCTCTTCTTCAGTTGTTAAAATTTGAAACTATATCAAAAGAGGATTCGCACAGCTCCCCACAGGAATCGAAGTTGAATTAGAAAGCATTTCTCCCATACTCTGTCACAGAAGTAATTTTTTGTGATCATCATTTAACTGTAGAGAACAAAACAGTACCGAACATGCTTTCACTTCGTATCCAGATATCCAGGATACGGCGTAATGTTTTTGTTCTCTTGGGAGACATAATATCATACATTTCTTAAAGCTTCTGGGCTGAGATGCCGTGGTCCATACATAAAACTTTCCCCCGACGTTTCGCCCTCGTCTGCGGAAGGCATCCTCGGAGGTGAAGCGGCGTACTGCAACGAGAGCGCGAGTAAGCGCCGTATATATAGGCAAAGCAGAGGGCGCCTCTGTCAGTCACGTGGTGTCGGCTGCGCTGTGGTCACTGCTATTGCCAACCTCCTCGATTGAAATTCATCGATTGTCATGCTGTTGCTGCAGTGTTGACATCCATATCTTATCAAGTTTGAGACCTTCCTCTTTTTTGTTAAAATTATTTCGATGTTTAAAAATCTCAATGGCCTCTCTGTACAAACGCGCATAGTAATGCGACGTCTTTGCTATGGCGGACGTCTCGTTAAATTTTATTTCGTGGTCACCTTCTTGATACACGTGTTCCGCTACAGCCGATTTATCAGTACGTCCGAGGCTGCAGTTCCTTTTGTGTTCGCCCAGACGAGTGTTGACACTTCTTTTAGTTGTACCTATATAAATTGTCCACAACTGCAGGGGGATTTTGTAGACGCCTGGTGTAGCCACGGGATGTCGCTTATCTTTTCCAGATCTTAAAAATTCTTTTATTTTCATGGCTGGTCTGAAAACAGTTTCCACATCGTACTTGCTTAAAATTTTTGCAATACGATCAGTGACCTTACTGATAAATGGAAGAAAAACTTTCCCATTGGGTTGTTGTCGTTCCTCGTCCGTTCTGGTTGTCGGTCTAGGGCTTAGTGCACGATCTGTCTCCCTGTCTGAATAACCATTCTTCTTAAATGTCACTCTAAGATGTCCAATCTCATCGTCTAAGTGCGCTGGTTCACAAATTTTGTGGTCCCTGTCTACTAATGTCTTAATCACGCCCCTTTTTTGTTGTTGTGGGTGGTTGTTAGAATCTTTTTGAAGATAACGATCAGTGTGTGTGTCTTTCCTATAGACCTTATGGCCCAATGATCCGTCCTCTCGTTTGATAACCATCACATCTAAAAAGTTCAGTTAACCATTGGCTTCCTTTTCCATAGTGAATTGAATTCTAGGATTGATGCTATTTAGATAACAGCTCCTCTTCGCCATGTGTCCATATAACAAATGTATCGTCAACATAACGATACCATTTGGCTGGTCCTTTTCTGGCTGTCTGCAGCGCCCGTTGTTCAAAGTTCTCCATGAACAAGTTAGCAACAGCCGGACTAAGAGGACTGCCCATGGCCACTCCGTCAATCTGTTCATGAATACATTCTTATAATGAAAATAAGTTGTTGTGAGGCAGTGTTTGCCACAATGTCACTAGGAAAAATATCCGCTATGCATGTGATAGCTTCGTTCACCGAGATCATGGTAAACAAAACACCACATATAAACTGACCAGGATGTCATCAGGGTCCACACTTAATTCCTTTATAATATCGATGAGGTGACATGAATTCTTGATGTGGCTATCAGTTCCGCCAACATATGGTTGCAGCAACGAGGCAAGGTGTCCAGCTACTTCATGGGTGGGAGACCTATTGCACTGACTATAGGTCTCAGAGGAACCAGATGTTTATGCACCTTCGGTAACGAATAGTCTGGGCGCGTAAGCTTCTGTTTTACAGAGATGCTTCTTGTCGTCTGAAGAGAAAGAAGACGCTTTAACCAATTGGTTGGTCATTTTTAGAATCTTCGATGTCGGATCTTCTGAAGTTGTTTGTAATTGCTGGGATCCAAAATGTCCATGATCTTTTCATTATAATCTTCACTTTCTATTACGATGGTAGCGTTGCCCTTGTCTGAAGATGATGTTTTCATCTGCGTTGATGCCTTCCTTTGTGCCTGCGACAAATTACTTGTAGGTGTCTTATATGTACGTAAGATTATAGTTGTTTCCATTCTTATAACGTCTCTCGTAACATTGCTGATTCCATACGGCTGTAAATGCGATGAGCTTGTGCCGAGCGGAACGTCCTCTTCACGTTCAAAAATTTCGGAACAGTTGACATGTCCCTGCAGCGTTATATAGGTATAACTAAAAGAAGTGTCAACACTCGTCTGGGCGAACACAAAAGGAACTGCCGCCTCGGACATACTGATAAATCGGCTGTAGCGGAACACATGTATCAAGAAGGTGACCACGAAATAAAATTTAACGAGACGTCCGCCATAGCAAAGACGTCGCATTATTATGCGTGTTTGTACAGAGAGGCCATTGAGATTTTTAAACATCGAAATAATTTTAACAAAAAAGAGGAAGGTCTCAAACGTGATAAGATATGGATGTCAACACTGCAGTAACAGCATGACAATCGATTAATTTCAATCGAGGAGGTTGGCAATAGCAGAGACCACAGCACAGCCGACACCACGTGACTGACAACGGCGCCCTCTGCTTTGCCTATATATACGGCGCTTACTCGCGCTCTCGTTGCAGTACGCCGCTTTACCTCCGAGGATGCCTTCCGCAGATGAGGGCGAAACGTCAGGGGAAGGTTTTATGCATGGACCACTGCATCTCAGCCCGGAAGCTTTAAGTAATGACGATACCTGCCGTGAAAGCCTCCATTCTATGATAATATCATACAGTTCTTCATTATAAACATTGTACTTAATCCTGCCTGCCGGCCGCAGTGGCCGATGGGATTGAGGCGCTCCAGTCACGGTCTGCACGGCCACTACGGTCGGGGGTCCAAAACCCCCCTCGGGCATGGATATTTGTGCCGTCCTTAGTTGTAAGTAGTTCATAAGTTGTTTGTAAGTTTAGGGACTGATGACCCCGTAGTTAAGTCCCATAGACTCTACAAACATTTTTATCTGAAATAAAAAAAAATTAAAAAAAAAATCCTGCCTGCTTCAGTAATAGGTTCTATTGACTTCGATGTTCTATGCACCTCGAACACCACATATCTTTTCAATAATTTGTTGCCTTGTCTCTTTCGACCAGATTTTAGTTACTTAACCTTACTGCCGTGTCGGTCGGTGATGGCGTGCTAGAGCACACAGCAAACAACGCGCTGAGAATACGCGATTTCTATTTTTAAAACAGCTCAAAATCGCGCTAAAATAACTTTGTGGGACTTTTCTTGCTTTTTTAAATAAAAAGCATTTCAAGTGTATACATTTTTAAATATTGCTATTTTCTATAATGAATTTACGCTTAACTTATTAAATGCAATATTGTTTCATCAGAATTTTTATGCGGGGGAGCCAGAATTGTACTAAATACGTCGTCCAAAGTTGTACCTATTTGTAGTGCTCATTCAGCTCATATAATTAGGGCCTGTTACAAAGTTGAGATTGAGGGGGGGGGGTCTTCTTTAGGGCAGTTAATTGCCTACAAAGTTAATTAGTATATTGCGAGATGAACAACCTTTATTAAGAAATTAATATTAACATTGTGAAGCAACACTCTAATTAAACCAGTTACAAAACTTAGCCATTTCAGGAACATCGAAAACATTTCGTTTGCCTCTTGGCTTTGGAGCATTTATCTTACAAACTATTTCCTAATTTTTGCACCAAATTTCATCTTTTACTGTCGGCCATCTCCAGTTTTTCCCCACTCACTCCATAACTTTAAGATATTCACCATCACTCCTGAGTTTGGTTATTATACCTGGATACTTCCCTCCTTCATACATCACCATCACAAAGATCCCCACTATCTTGTCTTCTTTCTTGAAATTCTCAATTTCCTCTGCGATGCCAGCTTTAGCGTCCAAACATTCAGACAAACTATAATCTGGTTCAGCATAAATTTCTAAGTTTTCCGAATTTCTAAGCTTTTCCGAATTTTTATTTAGAGAAGAGAGAGAGAGAGAGAGAGAGAGAGAGAGAGAGAGAGAGAGAGAGAGTTATGCTATTGGCAGGGAGGGAGCAGCTACGGAAGGTGTAGCCTATTTGTAATGAGTGCAAGACTTGTTTTCATAGATATTTATTGGCACAAACATAATTATAATTCAATCTGATAAAGGTATTTTACAAACATGTTGCCATAAGGGCCAAAATCATTAATTTACAATGATTTAGTAAATAAGTAACAGCAATTTAAACCCAAAACAACTGTAAACCAAATCATTAAAAAAATACAAACAAGTCTCTTAAAAAAAGGGCAGCACTGCCCATCAAGTGTGAAGCATTAATCGCAAAATGGTAGATTACTTTTCTGAATTTTTTTAGTTATTTTTTTAAAAGACAGTTTTGGAACCAATTCGCCGTTAGGGCCAAAATCAGAGCCAATTGCTCTACTAAGAATTTTTAAGACTGAAAGCAATTAACAAAAAATTTCTTTAAAAAAAAGACCTGAAACCAGCTGTAATTTCTCAATTGTAAAGCAGCAATCGTAATTTTTCTTTTAAATGAAAAAAAAATTAAGGAAAACAAGTTTGAAAACCAATTAGCCGTAGGGACCAAAATTAGATCCAATTACTCTACTGAGAATTTTTAAGGTTAAAAGCAATTACAGTAAAAGATTTTCTAAGGAGATATGCTTTTCCAACAGGACAATGCACGTCGACATGTATCCTATGCCACCCAAAGTACTTTTCAAGGTATACGTCACCTACTCAGGCCAGCACGATCACAAGATCTGTCCCCCATTGCACATGTTTAGCACCAGATGAAACGTCATGTTGTGCGGCCTCTACGACCGGTACTAAATCTGGCCCAACTGAGACTCTAGGTGCAAACTGTATGGCGTGCCATTCCGCAAGCCTCCATTCGCCACTCTTACTATCGTTCTTATGGTATAATGTTGTTGTTGTGGTCTTCAGTCCGTAGACTGGTTTGATGCAGCTCTCTACGCTACTCTGTGATGTGAAATTCTCTTCATCTGAGAATACGTTCGGCAACCTACATCCTTTTGAATCTGCTTACTATATTCGCCCCTCGGTCTCCCTCTACGATTTTTACCCCACACGCTTCCTTCTAATGCTAAGCTGACAATGCCTTGATGTCTCAGAATGTGTCCAACCAATCTATCCCTTCTCTTAGTCAGGATACGCCAGAAACTCCTTTTCTCCCCGATTCGGTTAAGCACCTCCTCATTAGTTACGTAATCTACCCATCTAATTTTCATCATTCGTCTGTAGCACCAAATTTGTGAAAGCTTCTATGATCTTTTCAGCTGAACTCCTTATCGTCCACGTTTCACTCCCATAGAGTACTACACTCCAGACAAACGCTTTCAGAAAGGACTTCCTAATATTTAAATTAATATTGGGTGTCAGCATATTTCGCTTCTTCAAAAACGTTTTTCTCCCCGTAGCCATTCTGCATTTTATATCTTCTTTAGCTCGGCCATCAGAAGTTATCTTGCTACCCAAATAACAAAATTCATCCACTACTTTTATTGTCTCATTACCTAATTTTATTCCTTCAGCATCGCTTGATTTTCTGACATTGCATTCCATTACCTTCGTTTTACTCTTCTTAATGTTCATCTTATATCTTCCTTTCAAGACATTGTCCATTCCATTCAATTGCTCTTCCAGATCTTTTGCGGTCTCTGACAAAATTACTACGTCATCGGCAAACCGCATGTTTTTATTTCTTCTCCCTGAACCTTAATGCCCTCTCCAAATTTCTCCTTCCATTCCTTCACTGTCTGCTCAATGTACAGATTGAACGACATTGGGGAAAGGCTACAACCCTGTCTTACTCCCTTCCCAACCTCTGCGTCCCTTTCTTGCCCTTCGACTCTAATAACTGCAGTCTGGTGTTTGTATAGGTTGAATATAACTCTTCGCTCCCTATATTTTACCACTGCTACATTCAGAATTTGGAATAGTGTATTCGAGTCGACATTGTCAAAAGCTTTCTCCAAATCGACAAATGCTAAAAACTTAGCTTTCCCTTTCCTTAGCCTATCTTTCAAGATACGTCGTAATGTGAGTATTGCCTCCTGTGTTCCTACAGTTCTAAATCCAAACTGATCTTCCCCGAGGTCGGATTACACAAGTTTTTCCATTCGTCTGTAAATCATTCGTGTTAGTATTTTGCAACCATGACTTATTAAACTGATAGTTCTGTAATTTTCACACTTGTCTGCACTTGCTTTCTTTGGAATTGGAATTAAGATATTCTTTTTGAAGTCGGATGGTATTTCCCCTGTCTCACCCATCTTGCATACCAGCTGATACAATTTTTTTCACGATTGGCTCTCCTAACGAATCAGCAGTTCAAACGGAATATCATCTACTCCAGGGGCCTTGTTTCGACTCAAGTCCTTCAGCGATCTGTCAAATTCTTCTCCCAGTAGGGTAATAGCAGCTGCAAAAGGAGGGTGTACACGGCACTAACATCGACATTGCGCACGCTCTAGTGACTGTACTAACGTGCGTATGTCTCTGTTTGTGTGATGGTGTGTGGTGTACATCCTCAAGAATGCGTCAATGAAATTTGCCTCTGCCGGGTTGGCGAATTCATTACGTTCTTTATTCATTTTCCAGGAGTGTATGTTTAATAACTGAGACTTATTTAGGGTTGAGACTAAAAAGCGCTACCACTCATATTTAAGATCGTATTATTTATTTATGACCCGACCGGTTTCGGGCTTGTGTCCATCTTCAAGTGCTTAAACATTCAGAATTTTACCTGTGTAACATGTTGGTGGCGTCCACTGCTTCAAAACGAATTATTCGGTATTAATAACAGCGAAACCAACTGCAGGTGGCTTTATGACACGAACTTGCCGGCCGCGGTGGCCGAGAGGACTGAGGCGCTTCAGTCACGGTCTGCACGGCCACTACGGTCGGGGGTTCGAATCCCCCCTCGGGCATGGATATTTGTGCCGTCCTTAGTTGTAGGTAGTTCATAAGTAGTTTGTAAGTTTAGGGACTGATGACCCCGTAGTTAAGTCCCTTAAGCTTAACAAACATTTGAACATTTTTGACACGAACAAAAACACTGTTTACTCACATTTAATATATATATATATATATATATATATATATATATATATATATATATATATATATATATATATCGCGATTATCCATCTGACGTACTTTTTACACACTTTTGCGAACACACTTTCCTTTTTTAACTTCCTTAATTTTATTATTATTCTGCTTTCCGTTTTTGAGTAGGATTTATCTCCATCAAGGCACAGAAATGTGAACTCACGCCTTACACTTTGTTCACATTTGGACACAGAGTTTTTGGTCACCTGAAGAAGGGCACCAGACCGAAACTGTCGTGTCATAATAATACGATTTTTAATATGACTCGTAGCGCTCTTTATTATCAACCCTATATTAGGAACAGTCATGGAGTTGAAATACATCTGTCATGGATACTTTTTATTGTATAATCTTAATATTGTTTAAGAATTACTAAAATGTATATATATATATATATATATATATATATATATCCACCATTCAGCATGTTTGGGACCGGATGAAACGTCGTCCAGCACTAGCTGCACGACCGACATGAAATATGGCCCAGGTGAGGCACAAGGTGGAAACTATATGGCAGGCCATTCCGCAAGTGTACATTTGGCACCTCTACGATCCACTCAGTGGGAGAATTGCTGCTTGAATTGCTGCAAACGGAAGGTATACACGGTACTATCTTCGACATTGCACGCTCTGGTGACTGTACCCACCTGCATGTGGCTCTGTCTGTGTGGTGGTGTGTTGTAATACATCCTCAAGAATGTCTGAGTAAAACTTCTCTCTGTTGGGTCGACGAATTCATAGCGTTCTTTTTACATTTTCCAGAAGTTGATATTACTTGGGTGTTGACTTACGGAATTATTGCGGTTTCGGAGGTAGGACCAAGGACCAAGAAAGTGTGATTCACCAAAGTTCGTCAGCGGAAATACCGGTTGATCAAAAAGTCAGTATAAATTAGAAAACTTAATATATCACGAAATAATCTATATTCAGAGGTAACAATTGACACACATGTTTGGAATGACATAGGGTTTTATTAGAACAAAAAAGAAAAATAGAAAGGAAAGAAATTGTCCGACAGATGGCGCTTCATCTGATCAGAAAAGCAATAATTAGCATAACAAGTTAAGACAAAGCAAAGATGTTCTTTACAGGAAATGCTCAATATGTTCACCATCATTCCTCAACAATAGCTGTAGTCGAGGAATAATGTTGTGAACAGCACTGTAAAGCATGGCCGGAGTTATGGTGAGACATTGGCGTCGGATGTTGTGTTTCAGCATCCATAGAGATGTCGGTCGATCACGATACACAGGTAACCCCAAAGCGAATAACCGCACGGACTGAGGTCTGGGGATCTGGGAGGCTAAGCATGACGAAAGTGGCGGCTGAGCACACGATCATCACCAAACGACGCGCGCAAGAGATCATTCACGCGTGTAGCAGTATGGAGTGGAGCGCCATCTTGCATAAAATCGTATGTTCCAGCAGGTGTTCATCAGCCAGGCTGGGGATGACGCGATTCTGTAACATATCGGCGTATCTCTCACCAGTCATGGTAGCAGTCACTCATGTTTTGCTGTCCAGCGCCATCTGTCGGACATTTGCTGTTATGTACAGAAGGTGGACGATGGTCGGCCAGGTCAACTCAAGGGCACGATTCATGTAACAGAAATTAGTAGCGGCACTCTTCAACATATTTATTATGTATGAACACGACAATAATAAATACAACTTAACTTTCTTTGCTCGTAGTTTCTGAGCAAGCAATGTCCAAAGCCTCGAAGCAGTCTTCTGTAAATACAATACAGTCACCATTCCATAGTCCACAAAACTACGCCAATATATCTCTAGCTTGTCTGTAGGTCACTGTGACATGCGGAAAGATATCCCGTCAGGAATACTGTTTCTGACGGCCACATACAGAATGTCACTTTTTAATACTGACTGACCCATACAGTCGTGGATAACGGACACGTACTAACTATCGAGGACGTGCGAAGACTGTCTGGTTAGGGGCAAGCTGAGACTCCGACTGTAGACTCCGTAGGCTGCTGGCGTCGGATTGGCGCCCGCCTATATCGCGGGCAGCGGAGGGATCTCACATCGATCTTTGGATGAGCGGACTCCGATTGTCCTCGTCTTGACTGGCTGCCTCGCGCGGAAGCATGAAGTGGTGCGGCGGCAGTGGCTCCCTCCACCCTCTGTTGGTGGCCGTTGCACCCGCGCCGCTGCACTGCCCCGCGAATGCTCTCTAGCAGGAGCGCGCACTATTCGAGGACAGACACAACATTTTTTGAGCTTTTCTTTTCCTAATGAAACACCTATATCTACATCTACATACATCTACATAGATACTCTGCAAATCACATTTAAGTGCCTGGCAGAGTGTTCATTAACTACTTTCATAACTTTTCTCTACCGTTCCATTCTCTAATAGCGCGCGGGAAGAAAGAACACCTAAATCGTTCCGTTTTCGATCTGATTTCTCTTATTTTATTGGGATGGTCATGTCTCCCTAAGTAGGTGGGTGCTAGCAAAATATTTTCACATTCATAAGTAAAAGTCGGTGATTGAAACTTCGGAAACAGATCACGCCGCAATGAATAACGTCTTTCTTTTAATGATTTCCACCCCAATTCGTGCAACATTTCCGTGACGCTTTCCCCCCCGTGACGTGATAGAACAAAACGAACTGCCCTTCTCTGAACCTTCTCAATGTCTTCCGTCAGTCCCACCTGGTGAGGGTCCCACAAGGGGCAACAGTACTCCAGGAGAGGACGCACAAGTGTGATGTAAGCAGTCTCTTTGGTGGAGCTGGTGCATCTTCGAAGCGTTCTGCCGATGAAACGTAACCTTTGGTTCGCCTTCCCCACAATGTTTTCTATGTGTTCTCTCCAGTCAAAGTTGTTCGTAATTGAAACTCCTAGGTATTAGGTACAATTTACGACTTTAAGGTTTGACTGATTTATCGCGTAATTGAAGTTCAGCTGATTTCTTTTAGTGGTCATGTGTATAATTCACACTTTTCTTTATTTAGTCTCAATTTCCAATTTTCGCACCAAGTAGAAATTTTGTCTAAATCGCTTTGCAGTTGCTTTTGATCCTGTGTTGACTTCACTGACCGATAAACGACAGCATCATCCGCGAACAGTCTAAGGGAGGTATTCAGATTATCTCCTAAATCGTTTATAAACACGAGGAAGAGTAGGGGACCTATAACGCTTCCCTGTGGAACGCCAATATCACTTCAGTTTTACTCGATGACTTACCGTCAATTACAACGAACCGTGTCCTTTCTGATAGGAAATCGTGAATCCAATCGCACGAGGGTCATGTCATTGCAAGCATGTGGGTCAATTGTTACCTCTCTATCTACATTATTCCGTGATTTATTTAGTTTTCAAATTTATACTAATTTTTTGATCACCCGATATATTCAGTTTTGCCGAAGAACGTATCAGTCCGGAACATGCACTTGTTCACGTTATGATGCAACGTAAAGACGAGACGGGAGTAGAGCAGTTTCGTAGCGTTTCCGGTAGCTGCGGCAGGCCGCACTGTGTTTTGCCGGTGTCGGGAAGTGGGGCAGGTGGCTGGTGGCGAGGTGTGTGGCAAGCGGCGGCGTCCGCGGCACGTGTAGCGCTGTATAGCTGTGCGGCGCGCGGCCTTCGCGCCTCGCTGCTGCTGTGCCGTGACTCAGCCGCGCTTCCGGCGCTCAGCTTTCTGCCTCTGCCTCTGCCTCCTCCTCTCCTGGTGGCCATCGCTCTGGCACCGCATACCTGCGCGGCCAACTACTGCTGCCTCTTCCTGCCGCCGCCTGACCCCGCGTTTACTCCTGACGACCGACTCAGCTTTTTACGTGTCGACGCGTTTCTGAGCATTCACCTGTCCTCACTGTCGCAGCCGTTTCCTCAACCACCACTTACTTCCTGCTACGCCGCTCCTCTCCCTGCCGCAAAACGCTGCGTACTTCCGCGTAATTATGGTATTTAAATGTTCAAATGTTTGTATAGTCTATGGGACTTAACTACGGGGTCATCAATCCCTAAACTTACAAACTACTTATGAACTACTTACGAACTAGGACGGCACAAATATCCATGCCCGAGGGGGATTCGAACCGCCGACCGTAGTGGCCGTGCAGACCGTGACTGGAGCGCCTTAGTCCCCTCGGCCACCGCAGCCGGCTATGGTATTTACGAGGCGGTCCAGAAAGTAAGTTCCGTTTAAATTCATCTCCGCTGCAGCGCTGCGATTGCAGTTCCGCACATGCGTTGTAGACGACGTGTATCAAGGAGAAGAACGTGCGCCATTTTCAGATCGCTCCAGTCACGTACGCTTTGTTGTGCTTGTTTGAAATGTCGGTGTCGATTGAAAATTCCGCCGCCTGTGACATCAGGTCGGTGATTCGGTATCTGAATGCGAGGAAAGTGAAACCAAGTGAAATTTATCGGCAAATTTGCGATGTTTACGGACCAAATGCGATGACTGATTCGATGGTGAGAAGATGGGTCCGACAGTTCAATGGCCGGCATAGTGATGTGCACGATGAAGAACGAAGTGGGCGTCCACCTTTGGTTACAGAAGAACTGGTTCACGCGATTGATGACAAGATCCAGGAAAACCGTAGGTTTACAATTAGTGCTCTCGCTATGGACTTCCCCTTGAGTTTTTGACCCGTTATGCTGAAAGCAGCGAAGAATTTCTAAGACGGTTAGTCACAGCAGATGAAACGTGGGTTTCTTACGACACCCCTGAGAGGAAGCGGCAATCAACGGAATGGAGGCCCACTTCATCCCCACCAACGGTAAAGCCGAAGCAAATCATGACACCTCGGAAAATGATGTCCACAGTGTTCTGGGACTGGAAAGGCATCCTACTCATTGACTTCTTACCGCGTGGTCAAACAATCAAAGCAGATGCTTATTGCGAGACACTTTGGAAATTGCGCCGTGCAATTCAGAATAAGCGGTGGGAACTGCTGTCAAAAGGTGTTGTTTTGCTTCACGACAACGCACGACCACACACTGCAAATGTGACGAAAAACCTCCAACAGGGATTTGGCTGGGACGTGTTTGACCATCCTCCGTACAGCCCTGACCTCGCTCCTAGCGACTTTCATCTGTTCTTACATCTCAAGTCTTTCCTTGGCGGTCATCACTTCACCAATGACGACGACCTGAAAGAAACTGTTTCCAACTGGTTGAAGACACAGACTGCAGATTTCTATGAAGAAGGTATACAAAATCTGGTACCACGCTATGAGAAATGCCTGCAAAATTTCGGCAGTTATGTGGAAAAGTAGTTTAAGAGTCGTAGAATTTTGTGCAATAAAAATTTCTTCTGTAACTGTGTACAATTTCATTTTATTACCAAACGGAACTTACTTTCTGGACGCGCCTCGTACAATTACGGTTACCATCCGTCAGATATATTGGGATAGTCACCATTAAGGACCTCCTTCTCCCCGACGAGCCCCAATTTTATACGGTTTTTACAAAATACTGTTACGAGCTTGGGTCAACTATTCCGTATGTTTGCAATCTTCTCGGGTTTGCAGCCGGCTACTAAAGTCAACTTGACATAGTATTTCAGTGGCGTAACTGCCCGCCATCCTCAGGTGAGCATGCTAGTACACAATCTCACCGGAACTGAATATCCAGTGTTTATTTTTTCCCCTGATTGTATTTTAATGCCCAGCAGGCTGGCAGCAGCCTCGTACGCTGCTCTTCACCCCAGAGGACATACGTGTTTGACAACAGAGATGGTAGGTTAAAACAGGAGATAAAATTGTTGATTTTAACGATAAAAAGGAGATGAAAACGTTCAATTTAATAATAAAAGGGGGAGAAAATAGGTGAACTAAATACAATGAAATTAAGGCTTTAAAACACACATAGTCAGTATTAAAAACTACCACGGTGGCTAAAAAACACAGATTTTGCACAGTCAATGGCGACGATAATAGAGACAATTAAAAAACATGGCAACACAGTGTTCTGCCTTTGCGGCGGTTTCTGACGTTTCAAAAGCACACGTACACTTGAAGAACATCACTGAAACACAATTGAAACACTGAGCAGGCCCTGCAGTAGAGAGGGAGGGGGAAGGAAAGTACGTTGGGAGAAAACGAGGGGAACGGGCGGAGTGGGGATGGGTGGAGATTGGATTGAAGGACTCCAAGGGAGAGGGTGGGGATGGGTGGGATCCAAGCGGAGGAAGGGAAAAGGATGGGTGGTGGGGGACGTGGCACCAATCCACAAGGAAGGCTAAGGTTGATAGGAGGGGTATATGTCAGGACTGAAGGCGTCATCAGGGAGAGGAAGTTAATGGAAGTTACCCTCGGATAGGATGTGGAGAGTATGGAGGTGGAGAGAGGGAGGAACATGCTGGTAAAGGCGTGGCAGAGGCCCGGGATTCAGGAGGGTAGGAGAGACCAGTGGGTGACGAGATTCTAAAAAAAAAATGTTCAAATATTTGTATAGTCTATGGGACTTAACTGCGGGGTCATCAGTCCCTAAACTTACAAACTACTTATGAACTACTTACGAATTAGGACGGCACAAATATCCATGCCCGAAGGGGGATTCGATCCCCCGACCGTAGTGGCCGTGCAGACCGTGACTGGAGTGCCTTAGTCCCCTCGGCTACCGCGACCGGCGACGAGATTCTATTTTGCGGGAGGTGTATAGTGTGCGGAGATGTTCAAGGAATTTTATAAGGTGGGGGAAAGGGATAAGATCATATAGGATCCGCGTGGGAGAAGGGAGGCGGATACGGTAAGCGAGGCGGAGGGCGTGGCGTTCTAGGATCTGGAGGGATTTGTAGTAGAAGGGCGGGATGATAGCTACCCAAAACGTGACGCATTAGGGAATGGTAGGTGTAGAGGATGGTGGAGGGGTTCAGTCCCCATGTCCGGCCGGAAAGGAGCTTGAGAAGGGTAAGGCGGGAGAGGGGCTTTTGTCTGACAGTTTTATGGTGAGGGTTCCAGGAAACGGAACGATCAAGGGTGAGGCCTAGGAATCTAAGAGTGGTGGTTTGGTACGGTCTATGATGATTGCCTGGGCTGAGTTCCTAGGGCAATCGGCGGCTCCTTTATACATCGCGGAAGACCCACTGCGCGTGCGCAAGAAGTGACAGTAACTGCCCTCTGGCGCACAAGACATACAGCGCTCCGGTGGTAGAATCCGGCGAAATCGATAATCGATGATGAAGAAAATTATTATTCAAATTGCTGAAGTACCAACCGTTGTTTTTTGACATCTGATAACACAGGGTTCCAGGATTTACTAAGAAGGTAGCCTTTGTCTCTGTTAATCAGATTGTCAGATAATCGGATCTCTTTGGATTCCCTTAAGACACAGTCCCAGTAACGAAACGCTGAAGCAACCATGTGAGTTTCATTATACAACATTCTATGTCCCTCATCGAGACAATGCGCAGCTACCGCCGACTTCTCGGGCTGGAGCAAACGTGTGTGGCGTTGATGTTCAATACATCTGTCCTGAATGGTACGGATCGTCTGACCAATATACGTTTTCCCACATTGACAGGGAATCTTATATACCCCGGACTTCCTCAGACCCAAATCATCCTACACAGATCCAAGAAGTGCTCTCGTCTTTACTGGCGGACGAAAAACACTCTTAATGTCATACTTTTTTAAAATTCTTCCTATATTTAATGAAATACGGCAAAAGGTAGTAAAGCAACTGATTTGTGGGTCTCATTTAATGGTTCAGATGAAGGACCAAAATGAAAAGCACAGCGGATCTGCTTATCTGTGTAGCTATTCTGTTTAAACACAACTTTGAGATGATCTAGTTCTTGCGTCAAACTTTCTGCATCAGAAGTGGCGTAAGCTCTTCTAGTTAATGTCCGAAGAACACCAGTGCGTTGGACCCGAGGCATGCAGACAGCGCTCCGTGTGCGTAGATTTTCAATAAACACTAAGTCCCAGTTTCCCATCATCTCTTCTGTACACCAGAACATCAAGAAAAGGGAGCTTCACCTCCTTCTCCACTTCCATTATGAACCTGATGTTGCAATGATGCGTGCAATTAAAATGGTCCAAAAGGCGGTAAAGAGCTCCTTCCCCAAGGGGCCATTTCTCCTCCTTGGCTGTACGACTATGGAACACACTGAAATTTTATCTACGTCTTCCCCTAAATCACTCTACATTCAAGAGAAAACTCAAAATTTACGTATTAACGACGGCATAAACTTCATTGTTATGCTCCTATCAAAAATGTTCAATTTTTTGTAAACCTATCGGACTCGACTGCTGGGTTATTAGTCCGTAGCATACAAAGTACTTGAAGTAAGGTAAACTAATCTAAGGACAACACGAACACCCATGCCCGAGGGGGGATTCGCACCCCCGACGGCGAACAGCTGCGCACCGCAGCAGGGCACCCCAAGTGCGCATGGGTAGTCTGCCGCGGCTACTCCTCTGTTCTGTCTCTCATCTCTTCATCATAGCTTTGAACCTTACCATTCTGTTTATCTCCCTCTAACCAATCTATCTCTTCTATATCTCTTTCACCACATTATATCGTCTTATGTTTCTGCTTGACGTGAGTAACTCTCAGTCTGCAAGAACATAACAAGGTAATTCATAAATTATGCTGATGTTCACAATATGAAACATGCTTACTGTTTTTTACCTGTACATAAATACTCTGCAAGTCACAATGAAGTGCATGGCAAAGGGTTCATGGAACCACCTTTATACTATTTATCTTCCATTCCACTCTCGAATAGCGCGCGGGAGGAAAGAACACATGAATCTCTCCGTTCGAGCTCTGATTTCTCCAATTTTATTCTGATAATCATTTCTACCTATGTAAGTGGGAGTCAACAATATATTTTCGCATTCGTAGGGGAATGTTTACGATTGGAGTTTCGTAAGTAGCCCACGCCGAAGCGATAAACGCCGTTGTTGTAATGATTCCCATCTGAGATCTTGTATCATTTCCGTAACGGTGTCTCCTCTGTATCGCGACAATACAAAAAGAGCTGCCTTCTCTGTACTCTTTCGATGTATTCCGTCAAACCCACTTGATAATGATACCACACAGGGCAGCAATACTCCAAAAAAGGACGGACAAGCGTAGTGTATTCAGTTTCTTAAGCAATTCTGTTTCATCTTTTAAGGTTCTGCCAATAAAACGCAGTCTCTGGTTTGTATTTCCCATGACATTATTTTACGTGTTCTTTCCACTTTAAGTCTAAAGTATTAGTAATTCCTAGCTATTTAGTGGAGTTCGGCCTTCACTTTTGATTGATTTCTCTTGTAAACAAAGTTTGACAGATATCTTTTCGTACTTATTTAGAGTCAATTGCCAATTTTTACACCATTGTGATATCTTATTTAGCCCGTTCTGCAGTTGGTTTTGATCTTCAGATGATTTTACTAGACGGTAAATGACGGCGTCATCTACAAACAATCTAAGAAAGCTATTTATATTTTCTCACAAATCGTTTATGTAAGTAAGGAACAGCAGAGGACCAATAACACTATCGTATGGAACGCCCAATATCACCTATGTTTTGGTCCATAAGTTACCATCGATTACTACAAATTGTTTCTCTCTGACAGGAAATCCCCTATCCAGTCGCAAATTTGGGGCGATATACCATAACCACACAATTTGATTAAAAGCCGTTTGTGAGGTACGGTGTCAAAAGCCTTCTGAAAATCAAGAAATACGAAATCAATTTGAGAAACTTTGTCGATAGCACTTATCACTTCGTGTGGGTAAAGAACTAGTTATGTTTCGCATGAACGATATTTCGTAAATCCGTGTTGACCTTGGGTCAATAGATCATTCTGTTCGAGATAATTCATAATATTTGAAAACAGGATATGTTCCAAAACCGTGCTGCAAATTGACGTCAATGAAAGAGGCCTGTAGTGTAGTGTGTTACACGTACTGCCTTTCTTGAATATCGGTGTGACCTGTGCAACTTTCCAATCTTTTGGTACAGATCCTTCTATGAGAGAGCGGTTGTATATGACTGTTAAGTAAGGAGCTATCGCTTCAGCATAATCAGATAGAAATCTAATGGGTATACAATCCGGACCAGAAGACTTGTTTTTGTTAAATGATTTTAGTTGCTGCACTACTCCGATGATATCTACTTCTATGTTACTCATTACGGCATCTGTTCGTAATTCGAAATCTGGAATATTGGTTTCGTCTTCTTTGGTGAATGAGTTTCGAAAAGCTGTGTTCAGTAACCCTGCTATAGTCGCGATTAAAAAATAATAAATTAAAAAAAGTTAACTGACTTAACTGCGGGGTGATCAGTCACTAAACTTACAAACTACTTATAAACTAACTTATACTAATGACAGCACAAACATCCATGCCCGAGGGGGGTTTCAAACCCCGGACGGGGAACGGCCTCGAGCATCGGAGCATAGCGCCTCAATACGCTTGGCCACTCCGCCGTGCCAGTAGCGCTGTCATCGGCAGGATCGCCATTACTATCACGTAGTGAGGGTATTGTTTGATGTTTGCTCCTAGTATATTTAACATATGACCAAAATGTCTTTGGGTTTTCAGTCAATTTTGGAGAAAGAGTTTCACTGTGAAAAGTATTGTAGGCATCTAGTATTGAAGTCCTCGCTAAATTTCGAGTTTCTGTGTAAGATCGCCAATCTTGGGTATTTTGTGTTCGTTTAAATTTTCCCGTTGATTTTGCAACAGTGTCTTGACCTGTTACAAAGTCATTATTACCATTTTCATTATTATTATTATTATATAATACTTATAACTGTCTATATATTATTGTTACAATTATTCTAGTAATAATCTTTATTTTTTTCTGTAATGTACCACTCAAATCGTTAGAATTGAGTAGGCCTGGTTGGTGTAAGAGAGGTAAAATAAATGCATAAAAAATAAATAACATTTGATGTTACGCCATGTGTTAGCGCAACGTACAAATGCAACCATAGTTACTTTTAATGGCATGAAAGCAGGAGAGAAAGTAGATCAGAGTGTAACGCGCTGTCGACAGCCTGGTTATTAGAGACGGAGCACACACTCGGACAGTTTTTGTCAGCGAGACTTTCTGAAAGGTGCCATCCCCGCATTTGCTTGGAGTGATTTAGGTAAGTTATGGGGAACCTATATGTGGATGGCCTCCCGAACGTGACTCCAGTGTAATTACCACTGCGCCACCTAGTTCCGTCTTTTATTTGGTGGGGGGGGGGCGTCCATCAAGTACGTGAAATCACAGTAATTGTCATAATATAGACGAGACGTGTTGCAGTCGCAACTACGAAGATTATCCTGATGTATTGATGTCTCCAGCCCCTCCTCTCCCTTAATTTGACGTGAGATTATTCAAAATGTGTATTTTCTTTGAGAAAAAAATTACATGACATTTGCCTAGACCCCCTATCGTATGGGCTTAGCAGAGCGCCCTGGCCAGGGCTTCTATTATATTTACACAGTAGATCCCCGGTGCCCAGCACTGTAGCTGCGGCCGTCCATGTTGTGCTCGAATTCTGAAAAGAACAAAAATTGAAGGTCGTGTATCGTTAGAGAAACAACACAGGGCTTAATATGGTTCCAAGTGATAAAGGTACTTTTATGCCCGTTTTAGTAATATTTTAGACGTGGAACATATTTTACTTAATTTAAAACAGTTATCTCATAGTTTCACACTTTTTCTTGCTGGAAAAAAATTGTGTGAGTTTTTCCGAGAACCCTCTCCCCCCTTACGTGAGATTTGGTGAGATTCGGGTCGAACCCCTCATGTAATTAATGGACGACCTCTATATATACGTATGTGGTGCACGTTCTTTCGGACATGTCCGAAACAACAAACTTTGATTAAGATATAAAGAAATTGACATTATATACGATGTGCAGTGTCCGTGTTTATTAATAGAACTAAGCAAATGTCCTTCAGACATGCGTGCATGTGTGCCATATGAAACTTTGTGTCGTTCCGGGAGGCATGCGCGAGTAGCGTAATGGAAACGCGACCGCTCGCGATAAGCGGGAAATTCGGGTTCGAGTCCCGGCCCGGCACAAATTTTCAAGTGTCACCATTACACCAAACAGCTGATGCTGATCGATATTCGCAACTGCGAATACATTTATTATATTTAAATTTACGTTTGCTGCGAATCAGCACTGCGCCCGATCGATTGGAACCCAGATCCGCCTGATTACTAGGCAGTCCCGCTGAGCATCGGCATCGCGTCGTTGGGGGACAGCGATCCCGCTCTCCGTGGCCACGAGGGCCAATTATGCACGCCTCCCGACAAACATGAATAATTCTCAATTTATCTACAAACTTGTGACATAGTACTCTGGTCCATTATGACGCATTACCCGCGGCATTCCGCTGGTTTCCGTAACAGTTCCGGCCTAGTGTACATCACAAATTGTATCGAAGAATGTAGGGATTTATTCACATCTGCTTGCATTACTGAACCTGCCGATACCACTGTGGCATAATAATAGGAACGATGTGATTAGTCTATTACCATTTTCTTTTCCAAAACTTTTGTTATTCCTCTTTCTAACGTGACTAGCTGAAGTTACTTTCTATTTATAAGTTTTCAAAATGAAATACCAAGATCGCACATTCATAATTTATTCAATGACGACCGGTTTCGGTGAACTGTGTCACCATCATCTGGTCACATGTATATTACAAGCTGGTCATCTTGTTAAAAAAAATTGGGTATAAAATAACAGTGCAATACTGCACTTAGTCACTATATAAAAAATACACAAGTTAAAAACATGACAGCTTACAGAATACTGACAGCTTTGAAGATTTTCTATTATTTTGCGTCGCAAAGGTTTGCATAATTAGCAAATAATAATTAGCTCATGAGATTTATTGTTGAAGATCATATATTAGACTAATTAGTATCTCTAATAAAACTAATTAAATTCTTTTCTCATAATATTAAAGTAGGTAATATCATGTTTCACAAGTAATGTTAGGAAAGTTGTGACCTCATTAGTTCATCAATAATTACCATTTATTACGAAAGTATTGTTGACAAACCTATTAAATTATATTTTAATAATATAACAGAGATTTATATATCAATTTACTGAGTATTATTTAAGCTACATATAACTACAGCCAGTTGCAGGTAATTGTTTACCCTTTCATTGTAATGAGTTTAATTTACCTAATTAACAAAACGAAATTTTCAGTGACACTGTTCGGATGATATAAATAGGTTGTTTTCGCGCCATGTAAATGACACACGTTCGTGTGTTTACTCGAAGGCACAATCCACGTCACTCTGAACTCTTCAGTGTTAGTCGTGTAGAAAGTGTATCTACAGTTATAATGAATTAACACTTCATATTCGTGCCACACAAAGTGCACACCTCGAACTTTCGTATTGCACACACGAACTGTGTAAATTTGTATTATTGACGTGTGCAATGTGCGTACTGTGCTGTAGTTACTCTTATTAATGAGACTTGTACGCTGGACATAACGGGGACAATTGGGCACTAATGATTCATTAAAGTGTGAAGGAAATGCAATGTTACGTGTCGCCTACGTTATTTGTAGTGGATTAGTTTTGCCCCGTGAAATTTCAGCCAGCCGTTACCGAGAGCAACTATATACGAGAACTTCAAGAGGCATCGAACTACGACCTAGCATAATCACAAACTGAAGAAAGGATTGATGGCTGTCATCGCCTTAATTATATATACTTTTATTTATATCAACAAGTTAATGTTGACAAGGTCGTCTCACAGATGGTGTTTCATGTTGCGCATCCCGCAACGACAAGGCGAGCACCTTCTAGATCTAGCTCGAACACTTGAATATACCAGAATTTCAGATTTTTGCTGTATTCCAGTCACTGAAATTTATTTCATGTTTATGCAGTCAAACTTAGCTTTGGCCGGCCGCAGTGGCGCTTCAGTCACGGTCTGCACGGCCGCTATGGTTTGGGGTTCGAATCCACCCTCGGGCATGGATATTTGTGCCGTCCTAGTTCGTAAGTAGTTCATAAGTAGTTTGTAAGTTTAGGGACTGATGACCCCGTAGTTAAGTCCCATAAGCTTAACAAACGTTTGAACATTTTTGAACTTAGCTTTTAAAACATATGTAAAGCGTGGAGAAGAATAGAATCTCGCTAGTTGAATTCAATTAATTGCATTACTTAGGGAAACTGGCTATTTTTCAAAAAATATCAAGTAACATTAATTGCATTTTCCGTCGATGGTTGACAGAACATGATAATATTATCAAAAAGGAAAAATTCCTGGTGTTCTGCAAAATTATTTTTCTACATCTACATGGGATACTCTGCAAATCACATTTAAGTGCCTGGCAGAGGGTTCATCGAACCAAAATTATACTATACATTTCTTTACAGATGTGTGACTTACAAAGATGTTATTAAATTACAGAAGATACAAATTCATATGTTCACAGGAAAGCGTTACATTTTTGTGGCACTGAATTGCATTTACTAAAATATAAAAAATAAGATTTTTATATTTTAGTAAATGTAATTCAGTGTCATGAAAATGCAACACTTTCCTGTGAACATGTATATTTTTTTTCTGTCATTTAACAACATCTTTGTAAGTCGCACATCTGTGAGGAAATGTTTGCGACATTCAGTTGTCAGCTTATGATGACCTAAGAAGCCGAAAGCCGGTTAGTAACTTAAAAAATAATTTTACAGAACATAATGATTTTTTTCTTTTTGACAAAATATTAAGTATTTGATAGGATAATGCTATCTGAAACCCCAGACGGGGTGACCTGACTAAGAATGGTGAAGAGCATTGTAGAAACTTAAGTGTGATTCGGAGGAACAAAAGTCTAAACCATCTATTGAAGAAAGGTGGACTTACTTTCTTACATAAACCAAAAATCCTGAACGGAAATGCCAAATGCTAAGACTATACATTTCCTATTCCCATACAGAACGCCACCGTGGAAACAGTATTTTCGTTGATGTCGCTCCAGTGGACTGACAAAAAATTTGGCTGGCTGCTGCCAGCGACCCTGGAACCAGTGTTACAGCGCCCGTTTAACTATAAGCTGACACTCCGTGCAGTTTTATAAACACGAAGAAGGCAAAAAAAGGTGGAATGTTCCGATAAATATGGTGTACTTCTACCGCAATTCGTTTCACGTATTATTTGCTACATAAAAAGATTTTTTTTTTCTTTTTTTTAATTCTACGCCCTCATAGCACAATGTCCCTACGAGGTTCCAGTCTCAGCAGTTTACAGACGATCCTCGCCCTATTAATTCACCTCATGTTACTCCTAATGCTTCCTCAAAGAACTCTCGCAACAATTACAGGTGAACCACCCATAATGTCCACCCCCAATTAACTAACATTCTAAAATGGCCTGGACTAACACTTGACCACCAACTAACGTAACAGCTTCACCTACGAAACATTCCACAGAAAGCCCATAAGGCTAACATTACTGCAACTACTAAGTGGCCAAACATGTAGTCTGCAGTCTTCCATAATTCTCCTCAATAATACCTGAGTCAATCCATGCTGTCGTATGCAAACGTAGCATGGACGTCTGCTCCTCCCTCTTCCTATCACCGCTCATAGACACTGAGATGTAATAGGCAAGCTACAGAGCTAAATGTTTTCTGCTTCATCGCCCAATTATAAATTAAACAAATTATTTTATTAGAACCTCAACTGTAAAATGCCAGTTTGTGATCTCAGAGTATGTGTAATATAAGAAAATGATTTCTAGATGAAGTAATGGTTAAGAGAAGATACATACATTTCTAGGAAGACAAACAAATAACGTTTCATCATAAAATAGGAAAATAAACAAGAACACATGGTCATGAAACTAAAACCTGCTAATATACACTTTAGAAAAACATACAGTGAAATAGCATGCTTAGAGATATATTCTATTATATATTTGAGTAGGAACTGGCCATGAAAAAACAAATATAATAAATGTTTTGAATATTAACTTGCCAGCATGGGCAATGCAGTAGCATTGTAGATTAACTAAGCCTATATGAAATATTCCCGTGTTCTTGTATACAGCAAAACAACTGATACTTTATTTCATTATTCTGTACATGGTAGGAACATTTGCCCTTCACTATTTTTCAAGATATTAGTATAAACAAACAATGTATTGTTGTATTTTATAGTTAAGCATATTTCAGATCTGCAACCCAATATATGAAAGCAGGATTATTAAGAATCAATGTAAATTAATAATTACCTTAATTTTGAATGTAAAGCTGCTACTATCTTGGCATAACAGGGTCAAAGTAATTGTTTTTCATATCTTTAACAGTTGTAACAATGTACGGTATTGTAGGCGAGACTATAAAAGGAGGCCACACAAAGATCGAAAAAGGCAGTCTTGTAACAGCTTTCCAAGCCCCGCTATGCCGGTTTAGAGACCAATCCACATATTGTTGTAATGCATTGTAGGGTAAAAGTGATGAAATTAAACAGATTTTCAGATACCTGGTGTTTGTTCTGAGTTCTTGCCTTAATTTTGACGCACACATAAAATAGAGAACATTTCTCTAGCTGCACGTATTCTGAATGAATTCTAGGGATTCCTGTAAGCAGGTTATGTAGATGCTGTGTTTTAAGAAGATTCTACATCCACGAGATATCAAGATAACTGTTCTGAACGTTGATGCTGTGGAGATTTATTAAGACGTGAAGACCGCAATAATTGAGTCGGTGAACAGAACACTGTCAGGTGGTAAAACGTTTTAACACTCACTCCAACGCCACGCCCTCCGCCTCGTCTTACCTTTCCGTTCCCGAATCTTAGAATTCCACTCCTTGCTCTTCCACACTGAACACCTGCAATGCCCTCAAATTTGACGCTAGCCACCCTCTGGTTGCACGCTGCTCTCTGCTGATGCTCTACCGCACCTCCACCACCACATCCTCCCTTCGCTACACCTCCACACTTTCCACACCCTTTCCCCGCCTCCCCTTGTATCATCCGTCCTGATATTTATCCGTCTACCAGATCTACGTAACCCTAGGTGTTACTTCTTAGTAACGGCTCCGGCTTTTGATCTCCGCTAACTCCCCTGCACAGCATTACACTTGAATTGAATGAAAAGATGCTGTGCCGCGGCGCAATAGCCGGGCTCACTGAGGCGGATCGCGCGGCCGTCCGTCATCGGAGATTCGAGTCCTCCCTCGGGTATGGGTGATGTGTTGTCATTACGTTAGTGAAACGTAGTTTGTAAGCTACGGACTAATAACCCAGCAGTTATGCCCCATAGATTTACAAACATTTGATTTGACAGATGCTGATCTAACGACAGTAATTCAGGATTTATACGATAAGCATGGTACTACCGTAAAAGTCTATGGTAAGCAATCAGATGTTTCGCTCTCGACAGGATACGTCTAAAGCAAACACGCAATGCGACTGGGATCGCTCAAAAAGCACAGCAACCACTGCCCACTCTCAGCTCGATCAGTCCACCCCCACTAATTTGACAGGACACATACTGACTTACATCATGCGACATCCAGTGACTCTGACCGGCTAGGTGTAGAAAAATCATATGACGTACAACCCTCCCAGTATTCAAAAACAGTAAGACGTCTGTATTGTTCAAACAGCGATGACAGCTTGATGAAACATCATCATGTGTTCCCAAATGAGAACAGATTTTTTTTAATCCTTCAAAGGACTCCTACCATAATCCTACGCCCAAAAAAGAAAGATACGATTTGCTGTAGGATACATCCAGGGCGCGGTGACGATTTGGGCCACACATGCGAAAAACAGAAAGATTTAGGTGTTGCATTTTCCCGCGAGCTATTACAGAATGAAACTGTAGACAAATATCATAAAAGCAGTTCGATGAACCCTCTGCCATGCACTTCAATGTGACTTTGCAGAGTATTTGGGAAGATATAAATGTAGACATGTCTTCCAGTATTGTGATAGTTTCAGTGAGTGTTAGTAAGCAAATTGCCAACGCGGTTGTTCAAATGTTTGTAAACCTATTGGATCAAATTGCTATGGTCATCAGTCCATAGACTTACAAACTACTTAAACTAACATGAGGACAACACATACACCCATGCTCCAGGAAGGACTCGAGCCTTCGACGGGGAACAAGATGCCATAAAGCGCTCGTCCACTCCACCGCGGCCAAGACGATTGCGCCTGCAACTCCCGCATGTGACGGCGCATAATCTAGAGATTTTCTCTTAATGATAGATACATTGGATTTAAATATAAATTCAGAAATTCTGAGACGGTTTTTCGTCTCGAACGTGTCCAAGACATTAAAGATAAAAGTGAAGCAATGAATTTGTGATGCGGCTGGGAATCGAACCTGGACCTCTATGCTTACTAGACAGACGTCTTACCGTTAAGGCGCCTCGGAATAGTCCAAGTACGACTTCCCTCACGTCACAAACTTTAATTCAGCTTCTGTATTCCATACTGCATGGAGAACCTTGGCAGTAGTAGAAATTATATATGGAACACAGAAACTGAATATGACGTGGAGGGAAGTCGTACTTATACTATTCCGAGGAGCCTTAATCGTTAGTGGTGCAGTGGGCTAACGGTAAGACGTTTACCTAGTAAGCATGGCGGTCCGGGTTCGATTCCCGGCTGCATCACAAATTTTAATTCATTGCTTCACCTTTATCTTTAATACATTGGATTGAATCATTGAGAATGACCGAGCACGCTGTAATAACGGGTACGGCAACGGAAAATGCAAACAATGCTAGTAATCAGCTGATTGCCGTTAGCCAACAGTCTGCGAATAAACAAAACATACCATGTCACCCACAGATGTCTCAGCAGCAGTGGTATTCACGGAATGTATATCTACTGCGAATGGGTTAACTTGTAAATGCGTACCCAGCCGGGACTCGAACACGGTCTCCTGCTTTCTAGGCAGTCGCGCTGACCTCTACAGCACTGGGGATACAACTATCACGGAATTAAAGTACGCCTCCCGTCAGAAACAAATTCTCAACTTTCATCCCGCCCACTAGAACTCAAACTCGTAGTTATCGTAAACGAATTCCTGTAAGAGTAAGGGCCTAGGAGTGCTTCCGCACTGACCCCGCTTCTGATATTCTTCTATGCGTAACACCAGCCTTTGAAGACTACCACACATAAGTGAAATTACCATGATGTCCACCATCGGAAAGAAAGACGGAAGGAGTCAAAAACATGATCTAGACGAACGTGAGAGGTAAGGGAACGCACAAAAATCAAACTCCACAGCGTGCGACGCAAGATTCGCGAAAATCAAGCACCTCAAAGGGATCATGACTTCGCCACGTCCACGTTGTTGTCCAGGGTCACGCTAAGAGAGAAATGTAATGTCGGCCGCGGTGGCCGAGAGGACTGAGGCGCTCCAGTCACGGTCTGCACGGCCACTACGGTCGGGGGTTTGAATCCCCCCTCGGGCATGGATATTTCTGCCGTCCTTAGAGTTAGCTAGTTCATAAGTAGTTTGAAAGTTTAGGGACTGATGACCCCGTATTTAAGTCCCATAAGCTCTATAAACATTTGAAATTTTTTATTTAGAAATGTAACAAAGTTTGCTCGTTTGGCCCCATTCGACACTTGCAGAAATGTCGTGATGGCGATCCAAGTAACCATGGCACTGAAATGGGGTAGACATATTCCTTGGACCTCAAGAGACATTTGAAACTGAATTCAGGTACAAGCAGTCCAATTGGAAACCGCTCAGTGTCATCTTCGTGACGATCAGTCTTTAAAACACCCAATCGTAAGATTTCAGCGACCTTACGAATTTCTGGTCCAAAATGGCCACAGGTGTTCCTGTAGGGCCTCGCATGGGACAGCTCCAAGTCATTATCGTGACGGGCAGACTTTATAATCAAATGTTCAAATGTTTGTTAAGCTTATGGGACTTAACTACGGGGTCATCAGTCCCTAAACTTACAAACTACTTACCAACTACTTTATACTAAGGACGGCACAAATATCTATGCCCGAGGGGGGATTCGAACCCCCGACCGTAGTGGCCGTGCAGACCGTGACTGGAGCGCCTAGTCCCCTCGGCCACCGCGGCCGGCGGCAGACTTTATAACCCCTGTAAAAGCATACAGCACATGTCACTTGAGAGCCTCGAACAGTCTGCGTTCTCTTGTTGGTCGATGTATCCACCAACCCGGCAGATAAGGGTTAATGCTCTTTACGATATTTCACAGTCCATCCATGGTGATACGCAGAATTACCTGTACAAGTCTAACAAGTCCACTTCATCTGCTCTGCATTAATTCGCAACAGGACACGAATTTGCATACATAAACGGCTTCACATCCCTGAGCTGGTTCAGCAACATTGTTGGCGAAATGCACTTCCAGTCGGTGGAGCATGAGTCCCTATTAACCGCAGGTGCGCGGCTGAAATTTCAGAAGCGTCGCATGGAAGCCGTCTACGCCTTCCTGCCCCCTCGTGTCCGCGTCTACCACCTCGAAATCTCAGACCAGTTAGTAGCGCAGTTAGCGGACAATAAGTAGCCGAGATTTACGAAGCCTTATGACTTTTCTTGAGACATGTGATCTAACATTCCGTAGCCTCAGCAGTAGCAGTCATTCTATGGAAAGAAAGGAGTAACTCCCTTATATTTTACCTTTTAATTAACTACGTGGAAATTTAATTTTGTTTTAGAGAACACTTTTCTATGTAATTGGCGTTAGTTTCCGGCGTTGTCCGGGTATTTGTGTCTTTCATGTTTAGTTACCCCATCTCCTCCTTCCCTCCTGTGTCCATCGACTTCTGCCTCACTATCCGTTACAGTTTCGTTTTCACGCAACAAAATCCTTATTACGTCTTATTTCCTGAATAATATGGCCTACACTAATATAATTATCGAAGTACGTATACTGAAATATTTGGGAAATGTCTATGCTGCGTGTTGCGAGTAGTGTTCGTTTAGTAAGTCACGTGAGCTAGGGCGGTTTTTCATACATCTCATTGTTTACGACGTCAACTGTCCTGAACTATGTGTCGTACTATGCTATTCTGAAAGTACATAGAGTTTTTAAGAAATATACTAGGCGATAAAAATTTACTTTTACACATCTAACAGTTTGGTATCGTCACTCTGTAAAGGATTTATTATATTTCATTATTCGTCACAATTGCAATAATTGTAAAGAGTTACTTTGCATCTGGTTGATTTTAGTTTTTATGTAGTAATGTATGAAACTGAAATTTTTATTTAAAATTAAGAGCACAATAATAATCACGAGGAATTGGTTTCTTACCACCTGGACCATCCCGTTCGGTGTGCTCATTTCTGCCCAAGTGGATGTGATGGCCGTTACGAAATATTAATCAATCCATTTGAAGTGAGCTGTTCGGTGAAAAAAAAATATTTTGGACATTGTACAGTCTGTTAAATTCTGTCGCTGCATTTCTTTATGTCATTCCCTGCATATAAATGTGTCGTAGCATATAAATAAATTGTCTAGTCTTTACTAACCTACAGAGTCTCTCTCATAAGCGGCACACCATGCTGTTGGAGAACAAAAAAGGAAATACATTCTTTTTTTTTTTTTAAAGATCCGAACGAAAATGTGTGGAACCAGCTAGTTCAGCTGTCGTTCCTATTTTCTCGCCTCGGAACACACAGAAAGGGTTTCAATCACAAAGGGTACAGGTGAAAGATAGGATGAACACAGATATAAAAATCATAGGTCTAAATGTTGTAAATTGTCTTAGCTGCTTGGAGAAAGTTCCAGAGCTCCAAGCGCCAATAAAAAGTATTGAAACGCAAATAATTATAGCTAACGAAAGCTGGATAAAGCTGGAGATAAGTTTAGCTGAAACTTTTACAAAAGGCAAATGGCTTGTAGAAAAGATATATTGAATAAAATAGGTGGCGACGTATTTATTGCTGTCACAGGTGGATTATCCTGTAAGGAAATTGAAGTAGATTGCTCCTGTGAGTTGGTTTCGGTAGAGGTAATACCTGACAACCCCAATAATAATTACAATTATATATTTTTGAAGACTTACAGCGTTCAATGCATGAAATAAATCGCTATTTGCGATCAGTTATGGCTTCATTGTACTAGGTTTGGATGGCATACCAAAGTGCGGCGAATGAAAATTTGTTCCCGCCCGGGATTCGAAATCTGGATCTCCTGCTTACTAGACAAACGCGTTGAACTCTCCGCCACCGAGGACACAGTGACCAGCCCCACTGCAGAGGACTCTTCCCTGCACGTCTCCCGCCACACACAAGTCTCCATTCGCCACGCTAATAGGAAAGAGACAGCGTGGCGAATGGAGATTTGAGTGTGGCGGGAGACGTACGGGGAAGGGGCCCTGCATTCGGGCTGGCCACTGTGTCCTCGGTGGCGGAGTGATTCGTTTGCCTAGTAAGCCGGCCGGGCACAAATTTTCATTCGTCGCACTTTGGTATGCCATCCAAACCGAGTACAGTGAAGCCATAACTGATCGCAAATAGCGATTTATTTCATTCAATAATAATTGGTTCTTGTTATCAGCCCGCTCAGATGATTCGATTGCAGAAATGTTCAAAGAGCGCCTGAATCAAATTTCAAAAAACGTACCCAAAGCACAATATTTTCATTGGTGGCGACTTCAACTTAACCTCGATATGTTGGGAAAAAATACGTTTTCAAAACCAGAGGCAAGAATAAAATATCGTCCGAAATTGTACTGAAAGCATCCTCCGAAAATTATCTGGAGCAATTAATTCATGAACCCACTAGAATAGTAAAAAGTTGTAAGAATATATTTGGTCTCTTAGCAAAAAATAATCCGGAGCTAACAAAGAGCATCAAAGCAGACACAGGGATTAGTGAAATCAGATTTGTCGTAACGAGACAGAATATCGAATTTCCCAAATCTACCAAAAATAAACGAAAAGTTAATTTATTCAAAAAAGCAGATAAAATTCTGTTCACGCTTTCCTGAGTGAGACTTTCCATCTTTCTAAACTAACAGTGTGATTTAAGATCACTTGTGGCTTAAATTCAAAGATATAATATTGGCAACCATTGACATATGACAATAGAGGGGGCTGACTTGCCGTGGCACACAAAGCAGGTTATATCACTGTTACAAATTAACAATAGAGGGGACTGACCCACTGTGGTACACAAAACAGGTTATATCACTGCTACAAATTAACAATAGAGGGGACTGACCCACTGTGGTACACAAAACAGGTTATATCACTGTTACAAATTAACAATAGAGGGGACTGACCCACTGTGGTACACAAAACAGGTTAGATCACTGTTACAAATTAACAATAGAGGGGACTGACCCACTGTGGTACACAAAACAGGTTATATCACTGTTACAAATTAACAATAGAGGGGACTGACCCACTGTGGTACACAAAACAGGTTAGATCACTGTTACAAATTAACAATAGAGGGGACTGACCCACTGTGGTACACAAAACAGGTTATATCACTGTTACAAATTAACAATAGAGGGGACTGACCCACTGTGGTACATAAAACAGGTTATATCACTGTTACAAATTAACAATAGAGGGGACTGACCCACTGTGGTACACAAAACAGGTTAGATCACTGTTACAAATTAACAATAGAGGGGACTGACCCACTGTGGTACACAAAACAGGTTATATCACTGTTACAAATTAACAATAGAGGGGACTGACCCACTGTGGTACACAAAACAGGTTAGATCACTGTTACAAATTAACAATAGAGGGGACTGACCCACTGTGGTACACAAAACAGGTTATATCACTGTTACAAATTAACAATAGAGGGGACTGACCCACTGTGGTACACAAAACAGGTTATATCACTGTTACAAATTAACAATAGAGGGGACTGACCCACTGTGGTACACAAAACAGGTTAGATCACTGTTACAAATTAACAATAGAGGGGACTGACCCACTGTGGTACACAAAACAGGTTATATCACTGTTACAAATTAACAATAGAGGGGACTGACCCACTGTGGTACACAAAACAGGTTAGATCACTGTTACAAATTAACAATAGAGGGGACTGACCCACTGTGGTACACAAAACAGGTTAGATCACTGTTATAAATTAACAATAGAGGGGACTGACCCACTGTGGTACACAAAACAGGTTAGATCACTACTGAAAAAAAAAAAAAAAAAAAAAAAAAAAAAAAAAAAAAAAAAAAAAAGAAGAAAGCGTGCCAATTTCAACACACAAAAAAATTCCCAAGACTGTCAATCTTTTACGAAAACTACAATAGTTACCACAACGAAACCCTGTCACGTAGTTTGGTAGAAAATACCAAGAAATTCTGGTCATATGCAAAGTATACTAGCGGCAAAACGCAACATTACACCATAGAAATGGTGATGCTATTGATGACAGTTCTGCTAAAGCAGAATTGCTTAACGCAGCTTTCCGAAATTCCTTCTAGAGAAGACGAAGCAAATACTCAACAATTTTTATCAAGAACTGCTGCCAGCATGTGTAATTTTGAGGTAGATATCAGATGTTCAAATGTTTTTAATCCTATGGGACCAAACTACGTTAGTCATCAGACCATAGTCTTACAAACTACTTAAACTAAGTTAAACTAAGGACAACACATACATCCATACCCGAGGGACGATTCGAACCTCCGACGCGGGAGACCGCGCAATCCGCAGGTAGATACCCCTGGAGTTTTAAAACAACTGAAATCGTTTAACAAAAGTAAGACTCCCAATCCTGACTGTACACCGATTACGTTCCTTTCGGAGTATGCTGATGCAATAGCCCCATACCTAACTATCGTATACAACCGCTCGCTCAGCGAAAGTTCTGTACCCAAGACTGGAAAGTTGCACAGATCACTCCAATATTCAAGAAGGGCAGTAGGAGTGATCCGGAAAATTACAGGGCTATATCAATGACCTCGATTCGCGTCAAGATTTTAGAACATATGCTTTCCTCAAATGTTATGAACTATCTCGAAGAGAACGACCTATTGTCCCATAGTCAACAAGGATTCAGAAAGTATCATCATCATCATTTTCCAACTCCAGTTTTTCGGCTGTGGTGTACAAGCGCTCGCCATCTCCTCCAGTCTTCACACATCTTCTGTTCCAGAATGTCTTCCCATTTGTGTCCTTTCTCCTCCACATCTGGTCTTACAGTCTCTATCCAGCGTTTCCTTGGTCTTCCCCGTGGTCTTCTTCCTATGAGGTTGAGGTTGAAATACTTTTTAGCAGGTCTTTCACTATTCATTCTCATTAAGTGCCTACCACTGAAGTCTGCTTTTCCTTGTGATGCTGGTGACAAAAAAATGTTAAAATGTTCAAATGTTTGTTAAGCTTATGGGACTTAACTACGGGGTCATCAGTCCCTAAACTTACAAACTACTTATCAACTACCTTATACTAAAGACGGCACAAATATCCATGCCCGAGGGGGGATTCGAACCCCCGACCGTAGTGACCGTGCAGACCGTGACTGGAGCGCCCCAGTCTCCTCGGCCACCGCGGCCGGCGATGATGCTGGTGACAGGAACCTCAATATCAGCTACTTTTCTATTCACCTCATTCCTAATTTTATACTGTCTGCTTGTTTGATTCATAGTTTTAATGAATCTCATTTCCATTGCCTGAATTCTACAGAGGTCTCTGTTTTGTAGGGTACATGTTTCTAAGCCGTATGTAAGGATTGGAACGAGATATGTATGGTACATGGTTGCTTCTGCTTTTTGTGGCATTTACTCATCCTAGAGAAGATTCCTTATTTGAGTGTAAAAACTGGATGCTTTTCTGTGCTCTGCTGAGTATTTCCTGCTTAACGGTGTTGTCTTTAGAGATCATGCTTCTTAGGTATTTGAAATGACAAACAGATTCTACTTTGGCCCCATCTAGAAATATATGTGATGTTGTTCCTTGCCTATTGATGGTCATTTCTACAGTCTTTGTTTTACTTATCTTTATTCCAAAATTTTTGAATGTGTTGTTCCAATCATTCAGTTTCCTCTGTCTCTCCCCATACCATCAAATCATCGGCAAAAACAAGGGCATTAGGTTCACTGTCTATTTTCGTGATAGATTTAATAATTTTGTCCATTACTATTACAAATAGCAGTGGTGATAGGGCACTTCCTTGCTGGACACCTCTCTTTGTTTCGAACCATTTTGATCGTTCGTTGCTTATCTGGACACAGCTATAACAGTTTTGGTATAGCATTTTGACTTTATCAAGCATTTTGGCTCCTTTAGGTTTTCCAAACGTTCCCATATCTTGCTTCGAGGATCACTGTCATATGCTTTTCCGATGTCTACAAATATAATAATAAGATTTCGTCCATATTCCCAGTACTTTTCTGTTAGCATTCTTATTACAAAAATAAGATCCATAGTACCGCGGTCTTTCCTGCATCCATGATGTTCTTCTTCAAGCAAGTGTTCAACTACCTTTCTAAGTCTCCCTTCTACGATCTTTTCTAACAGCTTCAGTGTGTGGGACAGCAGCGTGATGCCTCTGTAGTCTCCACATTTTCGCTGATTGCCCTTTTTAAACAGAGGAATGATGACTCCTTTAGTCCAATCTTCTGGTATTTTGTTTTCTTCCCAAGTCACTGATAACACTCTGTGCAGCCAATTTAAGTCTGTTGTTCCTGCTGCCTTTATCATGTCTGAGCTGAGCTCATCAAAGTCTGTTGACTTTCCATTCCGCATGCTCTTTAATGCTGTTTCTACCTTTCGTCGTGTTAATGGGTGTCCATTGGTTTGGGCTTCATCAATAACTCCACAGACATTGATGGTGGTGTTGTCCCCATCTCCATTTATCAGCATGCTGAAGTGCTTTTCATTTCATCCCTGACCCCTTCCTCTGTTTGTATTAAGTTACCATCATCTGTTTCCAGTACACGGTTATTTACATGTTCATTTCGTTTGTTCTTTAGTATTTTGTATAGTAATTTTCCACTGCCCTGACAGTCTTCCTCTATTCTTATGGTAAAGTCCTCCCAGCACGTTTTCCTTTATTCCTGTATAATTCTTTTTACAGCAGAAAGTATCATTCTTGTAAAATACACATGATGTGTTGAGTGCTATCGATAAGAGATGTAAAATAGATTCCCTATTTCTAGAATTTCGGAAGGCTTTTGACACTGAACCTCACAAGCGTCTTCTAATCAAACTGCGTGCTTATGGAATATCGCCACAGTTGTGCGATTGGATTCGAGATTTCCTGTCAGAAAGGACTCAGTACGTTGTAACTGACAGTAAATAATCGTGTAGAAGAGAAGTGACATCTGTCGTTCCACACAGATGTGTTATAGGACCCCTACTGTTCCTTATTTTATAAACGACCAGCTGTAAACCCGGCGTTGCCCGGGTGTTTATTTATCCTACACTCTCGTAGTTCACATCCCCTTACCCCTCTCTTTTCATCCACCTCTTTCTCTGCCATCTCTTAATTTCCACCTTTCCCTCTCGCGGCAAAGTTTTCTGCAAGGTACCCTCTGTCATATACCATTCAAACATATATGTGCCCAGTGATCTTCCTCTTCGTTTAAAGGTCACGCGTGAAAAAATTCATAAAGATTGAAGCAAAACTATATGCATTTTGTAAAATTCCTTAAGTACCCTCCACCATGCACGGAACGACATTTTATAGAGACAGTGATATTGTCTTTAAGGTAGAGTGTGCAAAATTTTCATCAATGTCGGAAGAAAACTATAGATTTGTATGCATTAGAAACACAGGGTCACATTGAAAAAAGCACTTCGTTGTTTTCAAATATTCCAAATTTATTTCATACAACCCTTGTTCTGAGGAAAACAAAAGAAAAAATAAATAAAAAAAAATGATCTGTGAAATCGGTCGATCCGTTCTCAAGTTATGACGCGACCAAGGTATTTAGGGATCCATTTTTATGTTGCAAAGTACTCTCCTCCTTGCACCGTACGAAACATAAGATAGACGGCAATCTTCCTCTTGTTTTGAAGGTCAAGCGTGCGAAATTTCGTGAAGATCGGGATGAAACTGTAGATTTCGTGAGTCTGTAGGAGAAGTATGTTCTGCCATGCACCTATCACAAAATACTTTCTTAACTGACGTTTTCTACCTATAAACTACATTCCTGGCAACTTTCAGCTTCATAGGTGAAGTAGTTTTAGAGATTTCGTGTTTAGTCAGTGAGTGAGTGTGTGTTCTTTCGCTTTTATATAGACAGAGATTAAGAAAACAGATTGCTTAATTTTGGATGCATGAGACTTAAAGAAGACTTGCAGACAAAAATAAATAGTAACATGCAAATCTGTAATGTTAACTTTATTTGATACATTTTCATGCCTAATGCGACAGTTTTACGGCATCTACAGCGAAACTGTTGTAAGCGGTAGACTTATTTTCATCATTTTGTGGGGAAGGGGGAGGAGTCAGTTACAAAATGCTTCACAAACGTCCGAAATTACATGCAAACTTTGTTACAGGTTCCTAACTATTTCCATCTTCCAATAACTGACGCATAAATCTGGGTATTCTCACGCGGTGGGTCTCATTGTTTATTACGTCATATCTCCTGAGATATTAGTCGTGCTCTTTTGTTTGTGGGTCATGAACATTCATGGGCGTACGGTGAACAGTTCAGCAAAGTTTCATTGCAATCTAATGAATCGTTTATAAACACCTAAAGGACATACAAACATTCATTTAGACGATCTGAGTAGCTCTCTTAGACTGTTCGCGGATGATCCTGTCGTTTAGCGGTTGGTAAAGTCGCCATAAGATCAAAAGCAACTGAAAAATAATTTAGATATCTGCATGGTATAAAAATTGGCAATTGACCCTTATTATAGATAAGTGTGAGGTCATCCATGTGACCACTGAAAGAAATCCGTTAAACTTCAGTTACACGTTAAATGTCAAACCTACAGGCCGTAAATTCAACTAAATACCTAGGAGTAACAATTACGAACAACTTAAATTGGAAAGATCAAACCGAAAATCTTATAGGGAAGGCGAACCAAAGACTGCGTTACATTGACAGAACACGTAGAAGCTGCAACAGTTCTACTAAAGAAACTGCTTACACATCTGTGGTCCTATTTTGGAGTATTGCTGCGCATTGTGGGACTGATGGACGATTTATAGAAAATTCAGGGAAGAATGGCTCGTTTTGTATTATCGTGAGACAGAGGAGAGAATGTTACGGAAAGGATGCACGAGTGGGGAGGGGGGGGGGGGGAATCATTTTAAAGAAAAGTCGTTATTTGTTCCGGCGTGATCTATTTGCGAAATTTTTTTCACCAACTTTCTATTCAGAATGCGGACATATATTGTTAGCACCCACCTACATAGTGGAGACATGATCATGTGAATGGAATAAGTGAAATCAGATCGAAAACAGAGAGATTTAGTTGTTCCTTTATCCCGCGAGCTATTAGAGAATGGAACTGTAGAGAAACATAAAAGCGGTTCGATGAACCCTCTGCCATGCACTTCAAAGTGACTTGCAGAGTATCCATGTAGATGTAGATATAGGGCGCCTTGTTGCGGAGCGCGCGGTTGTTCACCGTCGGAGGTTCGAGTCCTTAGCATAAGTTAGTTTAAGTAGGTTGTAAGTCTAGGGACTGATGACCATAGCAGTTAACAAACATTTGAACATTTTCGTTTTGAGAAAAAGGGAGATACTGGAAAGATAAGTAAACAGTGGCAAGTGGCAGGGAAGGGGAGATGCTGTGTTATGAAACCTAAAATTTTTAAAGCCTAAAATTTTTGTTACATGTTCTGTGTTAAAAGAGCGCAAATATCAAAATTTGTGATGAAGATGGGGCAATGAGGACCGAGGCAAATTTTCCGTACTTCTCACAGTCTTTCAAACAGGAACATATTTTTTTTGTTTTGTTTTGTTCAACTCTTTAACTATTAATACAGCTACGTTTCTGTTCCGCAGCACCTCTAAATATGGCGGCTGTATTCGTGTTACGGAAAGAATTTTCTTAAGCATTCTGACACTTGCTCACTTGCAGTTATTGGCAATTACAGTTACTTGTGTGTGTTTTCATTATCAAAGGAAACGAACCAGGTGACGTAACGGTAACACACTGCAATTGCATTCGGGAGTATGGTGGATCAAATCCACCGCCTGCTCAACATATTGGAAAAACAGGGCAGTTCTCATCTCGTTAAACATCTTGCGAGACAATGAAAAATGTCGAGAAAAGTTCTGCCAAAAAGCGGACGTTTTATCACCCCACACTATGCGTTCGGGATCGACAATCGTTTAAGGAAGGAATATCCAATATGTTTAAAGAATTACAGTCGCCTAACTCCTCCACTAAGATCCGAAGGCTAAAAGCCTTTTTATTGTATGATACGGTAAATTATTTTCTCCAGCCTCTATAATAAATTTGTGAGTCTGACGCTAACTGACTGCCTGTGATCTATTACAATTAACAGCTGGCATGAAGACGTCGCTCATTGTCCCCAGATAACGCTTGAATATGAGCGCCGCTCATGATTTTATCCTCAAAGTGAAGAATCTGTGGATATATCTGCGGGTACTGCTCACATGTCGGCTGTTAATACGCGCATCGGAGTCGCGTTGCGTTTCACGCCATACTCTCCAACAAACGCCCACAAAAAGTAACCTCTTGTTCGCCCCTTATAAATCAGCTACTGGGTGCCATATTTCAAGTGCTGGAAGAAGTCAAGTTAAGTAAACTGTAAATCCTGCAGAGCAAAAATTACAGAAGTTTTTTCTGAGGAACTTTTCGCTCCCGAAAGTTGTCATGCCGAATATTTTCATATTTATCACCTCAGACGTGAACTCATTGTGACGTAGTGGACGGAGGACTACGTTTGTAATGAATTGCAGTAGTTTCCTTTTTGCCTGAGAAAAAGTGAGTTATATTGTTTGCGTTCATTGAACTGTGAACCTCTGTGCCCTTGTGTTAACAGTAACCGTTTCCGATGCAAGTGGCGAATCTTATTTTTATGGTCTTTGCAGAATTCGTTGCTACTGCAAGAACTTGCCAAGAACAAGAAAGGTTCTCAGAGATGTCGGTACTGTCTTTAGAAAAGAAGCTGATGAAACAAACATTAGTCGAGAGTGAGAAACAATTCCATCGGGATGTATTCGACGACTTGGAAATGGAGCGCAAAGGCCTGAATTAGCGTCCAAATAGAACAAACACAACGATGCAAAGAAATAATTTTCATTCATAATTTTTTCGAAAGTTGATGTGTGGAAGTCAGTATTAGGATATAATATTAAAGGACTGTAACCAGTTTAGTGTGTGATATGCTTAAAAATTTTCTCACAGAAGACTGTCGTGTACAATTATTTCCACGTGTTCAAAGGTCAACGCACGCCACTGAGCCTCAGTAACAGAACCGACGACGTTAAAATTGCAGAGGCTGAGAAGGCAAACCACAATTTGCACTTGCGTCGCTTGTCCGGCCAGGAATGCATTATTCCCACTGTGGGCCAAAGTACTATTCCCTCCCACTCTTCGATTATAGAGCGCAACATGCGGTATCAATGTTGTATTTTCTAATACAAGAAACACAGATACCGGTAGATAGCTAGACTGAGATTTTACTGTCTGTAAAACTACTTTCCTCCAAAAGAATTGCGAATTTAAAACGATATGTGCGAAATTATACTGCAAAAATGACTGGATGTGCTGTAACATTGTGCATTCTGGATGGTCCGTCACGACGACAGATGGTCGTTGTTTCCATCGAATGTTAAAATTATAAAACCCACGAATTTAATTTCGACATTTAGCCATTTTCAAGTGGCTGAGATTCGATGAGACATGTGGTGTTGACAGTATAATAGATTAGATTAGTTGGTTCGTTCCATACATCCGTGTTGAGGAGATCCTCGTGGATGTGAAACCTGTCAGTCTTTTATTTATTTATTTATTTATTTATTTGTTTATTTTACATGTTGATAATATAACAATGCTAATACAGGTACATACATCTTTTACAACTTGATAATATAATAATACTAATAGTATGAATGTAGATAAATGCATCATTTGGTCCTATTTAAAAATTCGTCAGAGGAGTAGAAGGAGTTGATCAGTAGAAAGTCTTTTAGGCTCCTCTTAAACTGATCTTTATTTGTAACTATATTTTTTATGGTTGTTGGCAAATTATTGAAAATATGTGTTCCTGAGTAGCGGACCCCTTTTAAGTTCTTGTGTAAATCACTTTTGTTCCTAGTATTGTATGTATGAATTGAGCTGTTTGTTGGGAAAAGGGATATATTATTTATGACAAATTACATCAAGGAATAAATATAATGAAAGGCAGTAGTTAATATACCCAGTTCTTTGAAGAGTCTTCTGCATGATGTCCGTCAATTTACACCACAAATAATACGTATTACACACTTTTGGACTCTGAAAACTTCTGCTTGTCTTGAAGAGTTACCCGAAAATATTATACCATATGACATAATGGAATGAAAGTCAGCAAGTATGTCTCCTACGTCTCATAACACTCATACTGCAAATACAGATTTGTTAAGTCGTTTCTGAATTTCTGTGGTGTGCTCCTCCCAACTGAATTTATTATCAAGCTGTAATCCCAGGAATTTTATACTGACATCCTTTTACATCTGCTCCTCATCATACTTTATGGATGGGAATCTCTTACATGTTATGAACTGTATGTAGTGAGTCTTTTCAAAGTTTAAAGTCAATGAGTTGGCTTTAAACCATTACACAAGTATGATGTTGTTAAATCTTGGTACGTGTCAGAACAGCAAGCGCCCGCCGTGTTTCACTTGAAAATGACTGATGCCCAAAATCGTACTGCCAGTAATAACAATTAGTACACCCTATTAGACTTTTCAATTCACTCAAGTTTTAATGATGAAACAGAGCACATGGAATATATGGAATATTTACATCAGTAATTTAGGCTGCATTGAGGTACTAGGTGACGACCAGTGCAGCTTCTGGTATCTATTTGATAATACAGATCGCGAATATTGTCTTGGAATACACTATTCCAAGCCTGCTCGTACTGGCTGGCCAGGAAAGTTGCTGCACGTCTTGCAGAGCACGTTGAGTTTTACGTGCCATGTGTGGCCAAGCATTAGCCTATTGTAACAAGTCATAACTTTCCTGTTGCAAGAACGGCAATATAATAGGTCTTATAACATTCTGCACGTACGGAGTGCTGGTCAGTGTTGACTCCACAAACGACAAAGGAGATCAACAGTTAGCCTATCGCAGCCGAGAGTATGTGCCCTGCGGTGGGGCCAGTATTTCTTACACGAATGCACTACGAGTTAACTCTCGCCAGGGCTACGACCTGCCCGTAAACGCCAATCACTTACGTACAGGTAGAATCTGCTTTCTTCGCTGAAGACCATGGCGAGCCATTTCATCTCCGAAGTGATTCTCTGGCCAGTATCTCCGTGCACGTGAATGTTGTGGCGTGAGTGGAAGAGACTCTAGAGGCTCGTAGTCCCACTGCTGCTACCCGGTTCGTAACAGTTCTTGTTGGCACTTCTGACAAGGGAATGGTCAGACTTGTCATGCTGAAACATGTATTGATTTATTTTTAGCACTGTTAGTTAACATTGAAGGAAGTCTGTATGCAGAATGTTAGCTGCTGACATGACCCGGAAGTCACCTAAAAAAAATTACGAAAATGGGTGTTTTCCTGCATGGCGCTTGCGGTGACGGCTGGCCACCCCTGGAAATGGCGAGTCGCAATCTGTTGTTATGGTTGTGCGTTGTGCGCATGGTCGGGAGGTGCGGCCGTCTTATCACGGCGTTCACTAAAGAGGAATATCGTTGCACGGTTTTGGTGGAGAGGGGAAACGAAAATTCGTCTCTGTGGCATGCACTTCCTTTTCATTTCTGGTACATATTTCGAAACATACCGTCCTGAAACTGGTTAGAGATGTGCAAGATATTCTGTACATCTACATCTATACTCCGCAAGCCACTTTACAGTGAACATTCAGTCTCCCCTCACAGGTGATGGCAAACCCTGTAAATGTTTTGCTGCTTGCCTTGGAGATATACCACAGACGCCAAATGAAGCAATCAACAGAAAACACGCGTGAAGTCTATGTGAAGTGCGACATGGTAGTTAAACTTCTAGACGAGCATGTAAATAGCGCAGACATGTGACTAGAAACGACTGAAACACTCGATATTGCAGACTGTGAATCTACAGACGGCGAAGAAAAGTAAGAAAGTTGCACACATGAAGACTCTTCGAGTGATAGTGCCACATACCATCGTCAATTATCTCCGAAAGCAACACCAGCAACTACAATTACATTATCAGACAAACAAAAAGCGGTGAAGTATTGGTTGAACGAAAGTGGTAAGAAACGCCTACGTGTCAGTACTGTTCAAAATCGGTATCGCTTTGTCCGTTCTGAACGTGAGTTGTATAGATGGAAAAAGGAAGTCGCTGGACGACGTAAGAGTCGACTGGAAATTGTGACGGACATAAATGCGCGACTCTTTGAGCAATTTATCGATGCCAGACGACAGTCATTGAATGTCAGTGACACAACTTTGCATGATTGGGCGTTAGAGATTGCGAACACGATAGGCGCGAAAGAATTTACAGCTTCTCAATGTTGGATTAGTCACTTCAAAAGATCACATAAAATTGTGGCACGAAAAATAACAAAGAAGTACAGATACTGCAGATTCCACGCGGCACGACGAATGTAATTCAACCTTTAGACAGAGAATTTTTCCGCCAGTGGAAGGCATTTTACATAAAACTAACAGAGAAAATTATTGATAGATCTGAAGCATTGAATTAAAATTTGCTTCAGATCTATCAATAATGTCTTTGACATATTTGAGACGTAAATCCGTCTCAGGGATTACTTATTCGAATTAAGAGAAAATTATTGCATGCAAATCACTGCAGTTTCCTTTCTATCACCGTGACAATACACTCATGTTGCAATCAGTCGTACATTATCAGGTTTCCACCCCACGGTTTCAAAATGCGATTAAAAATGCGTGTCACGCCTCGAAATATACTGATATTAGGCCTGATTCCTTTCTAACACTGGCCCAGTTTTGTCTACGGACGTGTAACAACGTCTGTGATTCGCAGGGCTGTCATATGTCGTCTTTGCTTGTACGTTCTTTGTGCACAAAAATCCTATGTTTTGAACATTGTATCAATATTTCGCATTTTTGCGGTAATTACAAGAAATAAAAGTTTGTTCAAAAAAAAAATGTTCAAATGTTTGTAATTCTATCGGGCCAAACTGCGTGGTCATCAGTCCATAGCTTACAAACTACATAAACTAATCTAACCTCAGGACAACACACACACCCATGCCCCAGGGAGGACTCGAACCTCCAAGGCGAGCAACCGCGCGCTCTGCAACGAGACGCTTTAGACCGCTCGGCTATTCCACCGCAGCAAGTTTGACGTGTTCTAAACCGCATATGTATTTGTGTCTATTTCATATATATTTTGGAAATAATGTTGTAGATAACATATCACCTACATTTGTCAACAAATTTATTATTATCCAATTTATTAATTATCGTACGATCGCTTTCACTGGGCGAATCAGCTCTCTCACTGCTGTGGCAGGAGAGCGGCGCGTAGCTAACGCCACGTTGTCCCTAGATGGCGTTGGTATAACGAAGCGAGAGAGGTCAGGGTTGTACAACAGGCAGTTATAAGCGCGGAAACCATGCTACAATAATGTCATACTTCATACAAATTTTTACAGAGATCCATGTCACGCCAGCAACTAACAATCTTCATACAGACTTTCTTCAATGTTAACTCACAGTGGTAAAAATAGCAACACAGGTTTCGACATGACAGGTCTGACCATTCCCTTGTAAGTCTCACAAACACTCTTATCTGTGCTATGGTAGCTGTAAGATCTGCCGCTGCTGTCATAACAGTACGGTTCTCTGTGCTGCGTGGAAGTCAAGACCGTCGTCTACGGGAGCGAGAAAAGTAACGTGACCATTGCAAACAGCTTTGATGCGCAATTTACGCAATTCGTCGAACCTGTATTTCACTTCTCCGAAAGGACTATGCCAACACACGGGAGGCCACAATTTTACCCCTAACAAACTGACTCATTTGACTGTAGGAAGAACGAGGACGTCTCCGCGTTATGGCGGCACTTTACTTCTCGCGTTGAGCCTAATGGCTGTAAAACTTTCCCTGTTAAAGGGTACACACAGCTCTCTCTCTCCCTGGCAGCTGCGTCACAACGCTGTCTGTTCGCGGACTACGTCCAAATTATCCACCAGGTGGTATCTGCCGTCATTGGATCAAAATCGATGTCGCCTTTCTAGGTGTACTAAATTTTTGTTTCCGGGAGTGTATATATAAATAGGCCTACTGTAAGCATACGTTGAGAATGTCTTTTAAATGGTTTTATATGCCTATAACTGTAACGATGAAAACTTAATCACACACACACACATAGTAACTTCAATTGAGAATACTTGCAAAGAGGCATGTCAGTCTCAAGTGCTTGCAGTAAACATATATTAGTAGTGAATTTATTGGAAAAGTAACAAGAAGACAGTTAACTCTGTCATTTGTTCACGTCATTATCACTGAACGGTTAGTTGCTAGGTAACCGCAGAAAAACTGAAATGAGTAGTTCGTAGGGTTAGGAAATTGTGCATCACTTATTGCGTCGTATCTGTTGTAAAGAGTCCAAGAAAGTGCTTTGTGGGGACTGTGGCGTCGGCGATATGTTAAGGTAAACTTGTCTAGAATTATATATATATATATATATATATATATATATATATATATATATATATATATATAATAATGGAAAGTCCAGGTTGGAATAAATAATATAGTGAGGACAGTTACAACTCACCGCAAAGACGTGGCGACGAGATGCGACAGGCACATACAAAAGACACACACATACAACACATTCAGCTATCGGCCATGGCCTTCCTCAGAAATAGAGCACTCACGCAATCACACAGGCACACAACACAGTCATACAACCATCACCTCCGACTGCCACACTTCGAAGTGTGGCAGTCGGAGGTGATGGTTGTATGACTGTGTTGTGTGCCTGTGTGATTGCGTGAGTGCTCTATTTCTGAGGAAGGCCATGGCCGATAGCTGAATGTGTTGTATGTGTGTGTCTTTTGTATGTGCCTGTCGCATCTCGTCGCCACGTCTTTGCGGTGAGTTGTAACTGTCCTCACTATATTATATATATATATATATATATATATATATATATATATATATATATATATATATATATATGTGTGTGTGTGTGTGTGTGTGTGTGTGTGTGTGTGGTGGGGGGGTCTGCTCCCGGAAGAACAGACGTCACTTCTGTCAGAGCGTTTAGAAGGTAAAAGTGCCGTCACTTCTGTTTTCGTCGTATCTTCTGTAACTGTAGTTGCTGCGCTCTCCGACAGATTCCGCATCGATCGCTAGTGGCTGGCTGAAGTAGATTTCTAACAGGTCGCCTCGTAAGATACGTTTAGAATTGTTGTTGTGTGTAGTAGTGTTTCGTGATGTTAAATAATTTTCAATCATAAAATTGCGGTGGAGTAATATTTACGTGTGTGTGTGTAGACTTTTTATGCATTTACTGATAATTTGTGTGGTGTACTGAATTATTGCCATCGGAGAAAGAAAATTGTGTTTGTGAATTATGCCGTGCTGTTTCGTTCCCGGGTAGGCACTTTTTTTAGACCACCATAGAGCGCCAGTGATTTTGCTAAATGGGCTAAAGTTATTCCGAGGAAGAACTTTCAGTTAAGAAGTAAATCATACGTATGTGACAGACATTTCGCTGATAATTTGCTTCTTAAAACTGACCCCTTCGTTATAGAAGGAAACAGGTTCGAAATACCGAGACCGTGATGGAAGTTAAAGCCAGTTCAGTGCCTCATATTTTTCCGAACTTGCCAAGCTATTTATCAACTCACTTGAAACCACGCAGATCTCCTCCAAAGAGAGTAGTGAAGGAAGCAGTCCCCTCGTGTAGCGAAACATCAGCGATTTGTACCCCAGCTGCAGTACCTAGTGCTTCCCATGTAGCAGATAGTGAGGCTGATGCAAGAAAAATTATCGACAGTTTCCAACGGAAAGTAAAAACTCTGAAAAAATGCTAGTGAGAACACACAATCAGCTATTGAAAGAGAGGGAGAGAGTAATTTTGTTGGGAAAAAAGTTTCTACTGTAAAACAATCGAAGTCATGTGCATGTAGTGCTTCGAATTTCCTGAGCAAAAAACAGAAGTTGGTCATAGACACTATGCTTAGGAAGTGCCAAACAATCCCAACCGAAATGGGATATAATGATGACTTTATTTTGGAAAGCTTGCTACTCAAAATTAAATCACCTAACTAAGCGCTACAAGCATTGTCGAAGGCACGACTTACTTCCTCTGCCTTCTGAATCATTTGAGAAAGCTCTGCAAGGGATTTAAATGTTCATATGGCGTCAACACACATGCTATAAATGCTATTAGAGAAGTATTTAAAAACAAACAGGACGAAAACAAACGTTTAGGCATTGTCATTATATTTTACATCATATATTTTAGTCTGTATTATTGATTGGTATGTCCCTTTCATTTACTGCATGTTAAGCTATAGGCCTATTTTTAGCATCGTCGGTGTATTTTATTTGCTTATTATACACGACCCGATATTCGTAATTGCCTTAAAGGATGTCAACGTTTTATATTTTCAATGCAGATGGCATAATTTCCTTATATTGTCTTAATCTTGTCAAATATAGCGTTTTAAAATTGTGTAAGACTCGACTAGTGCATATGTGGAAACGTTCCTCTCCCAGCGCTTAGCGACGGTGGAACCACCTAGCGGCAGGCCCACGTAAACTTGTCGAGTGCCTACAATTCTTCTTCTAGACGCTATGCTTCTGATCCTGCAGTTGTTATTCCTTCATATGAACAGAATATATGACATAATAGTGGGGAGGTGTGGTCAAGTTTGAGACCCTTACTCTTACAGGAATTACTTTCAAAACTACGAGTTTGAGTACTGTGGGCAGGGTAAAGCTGGGAATTTGTATCTGACGGAAGGCGTGCTTAGGTAGCCCCTGGAGGTGCGGTGATCACTGTGTCCCTAGTGGGGGAAAAAAGTGGTGTACTGGTCAGCGCAACTGCCTAGAAAGCGGGAGACCCGGGTTTGAATCCCGGCTGGGTACACTTTTTCGGCTTTGCCCATTCGCAGTTGATGTTATATATTCTGTGAATTGTTTAGAATTTATAATTATCTGCAAGGTTGAAGGTTTTATCCTTAAATGCTTAACGTTCATACTACGAAAAGCACGCTACGGCGTGTGGCGAGGAGTATATTACACATTTCCTCTGCCTATAAGTTAGTAACGACTGTGAACATTCGTTCATCACAGGACAGGTTACACTGTAACTTCAAAATTTGATCTGAAGATGGGCAGCTGTCCCGAAACCGGTCATGTTTTAGAAAATATAAGCGATTCGAAGACGGATATTCAAGAATTTTATAAATTACAGACCTCTTTACACTACAGCGAATTTATAAGGGAAGATTTAAATAGTATAAACATTGTGTATATGTGTCACTTTCTTAACTTTCGTCACGAGTGTTTCTCTATTTAAATGCATTCAGAACATTTCCACTTCGCCATACTAAATGTTCATTTATTAATAGATTCAAAAAGTTTCTCTGGGGGGGACACACTATTTTAAATTTACCTTCATTATCGTCCGAGATTTTCAAGAGATATAAATTTACAAATAAATTATTTTACCTTTAATAGATTGTAAGTCTATCCTTTATTTACAAACGATTGTTCCACAGTATAACATTTTACTATTTTTCCATCGTTTGGTGGGAGATTTCCGTAGCATTTCCCGAGATTAAAGTTAATTTTTAACTCGATCACCCGTGGGTATATTTCGCAATGTTAGTTGTCAGAGACTTAAAGTGGAAGTAAGTAAATCTTAATAATTATCAACTCAAAATACGTTATTATAAATATTAACAGGACATACAATAGTATAAGCACGTGTGTATTTTTTTAAATTAATTTAATAAAAAGGTCTTTAAAGTGGACATGTCACCCGTGCTGCTCCGCAGCATTATGCGTCACATAGTGATAATATGAACAAGATAGTGGTGACACTTTCACAATGTAGTTCCTTCCAAACCAATGTTTCCTCTGCGTCGAATTTTAGCTTCATTTTGTACCTCAACATTGATGGACCATTTAAATTGCGATAGAGCTATGCGTGGTGATAGGATCCGTTCTGCCTAATTTGTACCTATAAAATTTTATCGTCAGGTTTCTAAGATTAATTTCACAACGCTTCCTTCCAGACAATGTTAGCTGCACGTCGCTAGTTGTGTTTAATTTCTAGTTTTACATGTTTTGAATGTTTTGCCCTGGAGAAGGAAACATACATTTGTCCATGATTAAAAACCGAATCAGGCAAATAGATTTCAATTCGATCCGATGTTTGACCCTGCGCTTTGTTGATCGTAATACAAAACTTTGATCCAAGGGGCAACTGCAGTCGTTTAAAAGAGAAGGGCGCTGTGACGTCACGTTAGATGGCAGCGCGGTCTGAGGCACCAGGTCACGAATTGCACGGCCACTCCGAGTCCTGTCTCGGGTACGGCTATGATTGTTACCCTTAGTTTAAGTACTGTGTAAGTTTAGGGACCCACGACCATACCAGTTTGGTGCTTTTGGTTTACAAATAAATAAAAAATAAATCATTATATAAATCCGATAACACGAAACTGAGGGTACAGATTTTTAATATTAATCATACAAGAAGGCCAATGAAACGAACATAATTGGAAAGGTGGTTTGTCACAGATGTTGCGAATATAAAAATTACTAGTTGAAAACCCGGCGTTACCCGGGTATTTATTTATTTCTGCCATTTTTCAGGTACATATTCATTTGTGTAAGGGCTGTAAGCCTATGTCCATAAAATCTCTTGGGAACACAATTAGTACTAAAGAAGTAATAGATTAAAACTTCGTGCCCGATGGAGCGGTTTTCCATTAACTTTACTGTTTATGTCCTCATATCTCATGAACTACTTGTCGTACAGTGATACAATTTAGTAGGTACACTCAACTGTATGCGTGTATACTGTCTGTAAAATTTCCTGCGGCTACAATTTGTAGTGTACAAATTATAAATTGTAACGTCATACTGAATTCCGTAGTTGTACTACATAAACAGAAAAGTAGTAAGCGAGAAACTTTTTTGTCAGCGACAAACAGTTTAAAAAAGGTTTGAAATTATGTTTACGACGACCACCTACCACATGGATGCAGGAAGTTCAGTCAGCAATGAGGAAGAACAACATTCCTGAGGACTTAGGGGAGAACAAGTAATTAGTTACTTAATGTAATCTAGTATAGGTGCCGGAAAAATGTACTGACATTGTAAAACCAGAATAATAATAATAAATTATGTTTAAAGTTTGTTGCAAATCGCTAAGTACTCTCATTCTCATATAGCGTATTGATAAAGTCTCGCCGCTTTATGTGGCAGTTTTTTTTATTACTATTGTTTATGATGTCATATCATCTGAACCATATGTCATATGTAATTCTTAATCCTGCAGCAATTGTTAACTCACGTCAAGGAATGTGTGTACCAAATCGGTTGAAATCGATCCAATCGTTTAGCAGCAGGTTTTCGTGCATCTCATTGTTTATGACGACACATCTCTTGAACTATGTATCGTACGTGATTCTTACACTTACGGCGACCGTCCTCATGGACTGAAACTTCCGTGTACAAAATTTCATAAAGATAAGAACAAAACTGTAGATTTGTATGCAAGACGTACACACACAAACAAACATACGGACACTCTGCTTTATATATTAGAGAAGATGTGTGCACGTAGACGATAAGAGTGGTAAAAAGAAAAGAAATTTTAAGATGATACTCCAAATTCTCCATAATTTTTTCCATTATCTTATAACCCGTTGTAGGTGGCGTATTGGTACAGGTAAAATTAGCTCAGTCCACTTTCTATCGTCTTATTCGTATTCTATTTATAGCCTTTCTTACGGAATGTTCATACAGAATTAACACGACTAACATTATCAGGACACCGAACAGTCGTTAGAGCATATGCTGATGCTGTAGGACTTGTACTTCGAAAATATGAAGATATTTCTAAATTGGAAACAATTATCAAAAAATAGTGTCTCAAGTCAGGAGCAAGATCCAATGAAAATAAAAGCAAACTTTAAATCTTCGAGGGTTCAATCAAATCAACGTAGAATGGGCCAATTTAGTCAGTCAATGTAAAGCACTTGGAACAACTTTAACATATGGACCACCATTAATTGGAGAAATACATCAGGTCAAATTCAAGGAGTTACAAGACAGTATCTGCACAGAACCATAAATCAAGTCCAGAGGGTAAAGTTAATCAACAATGTCATTCCCACAGAAACGTATTTTATAGCACAACTGTTTCCATTGCCGAAAATGATAGCTAAAAAGATTATGTCAGTACTCAAAAATTACCTGTGGAGAGGAGAAGTATACCGAGTAGACACAAGAACTGCCACCTTAGACCCAAAAATGGAGGTTTAGGATCAGTTGATGTTAAAAATAAGGCCTCTGCTCCTTTTATTAAGTGAACCGCTGCTATTTTACAAGAAACGTAGACAGTATTACATCTAAATTACATGATATACTGAAGCCTGAAAGTCTTGAAGCACCACTTGATGTAAATAAAATAAACCACGGGCTACAGCATGTAAGGATATACTCGTAGTTCATTGAAATAAGTTACCTCAGCCATGAGATCACTACAGTACAACAGATAACAGAGACAAAATATTACATAGAAAGAAACATGAAAGAAAAATCAAAATTGAAAGGAACTATCCAAATATTGACGTAGTCACATCATCTGACGTAGTCACATCATGGTACAAAACTGTGAATAATACAGTCAATTAATGATGGAAATTCTCCTCAGCGACGATAAATTATTTTTCAAAAGAGATAGATTGGCTCGCCAGTACTTAACTTTGTGCTGTACCGCCGATGGTGACACAAATGAAGAAAAAGGAAAAAAGGGACGACAGTTGATGAAGGAGCTGTGTTCCGAATGCTTGTCCTTTTTCGTCCCTGTTTTCTTTTTGTTCATTTGTGTCACTATCGGCGGTTCAACACAAAGGTAAGTACTGGCCAGCCAATCTATCTCTTTTGAATAGTATAGTCAGTACGACTGAAAGACTAAATTCAATTGGGATTAGTGAAACAAAACCTTTGTTTAAAATGTAATCTTGTGGATACAATAATACACAGATTTAGATGTGCTGGCAATATACAGATTTGGAAGTGGCTTAGAGAACAGTTAGCTTTTCTTTAAAGATCTTCAGCAGGAAGTTTGTACCTCTGACTGTCTGCAGACCATATTACAAAATAATGCTATTAATTGGCTAATGGGAAAATTTGTAAGCTAAGTATTAATAATTTGGGAGCTGACAATGTAATTGAATTTCACATATCTATGAAGTCTGAACTGCATAGAATTATCAGATATTCAGACCATGAAAAGAAATTGGAAAACATGCTACAAATCATATTTGACAGAATGGGCATAACTAGTCATCAAAAAGAAAACTTGCTGAGTAAATTCCAGAGATAGAAGTAAAAATCCAGAATACTGAAGATCCATAAAGCTGTTCAAGCACGATACCTACAAATATAGTACAATAATCTCAAAGAAATTAATTTTGGAATTTTCATATTATTTTTTTAATGTTTATTTCCCTGTTCATGTAATAATTTCAACTATTTAAGTTTGCTTCACTTATTACTATTTTGTAAGTCATTGTAATTTTGTACAATAAAATAACTGAAAAAAAGTCAATTAGCGCCTGGAGCTCCACTCTTAAGGTTCGATTTCCGCTGCCCCACATGTTTTTTTTTTTTTTTTTTTTTTTTTTTTTTAATTTTTCGTAATGTTCAATTCTTAACTTTTAAATGTAGTTTTTAGATATAATTATTGTCATTATCGACAGTTTTGGTCTTGAGAAAGACCGTGCGCTCTCTCTATCGCACATCGCAACGCTTCTGTGGTTGGAAAGATCAGCCGGTTGAGGTGGTAAAGCTGGAGGACCGATTGCAGGCCGAGTAGAATGCCGTTGAGCTTGATAATTTTTGGTCTGATTGTATTTAGTGTTTTTGTAATTTGTTTATATATAATCTCTTTTGTTTTGTATTATAGTTGTACTCTTGTCTTTGACTTTTTGTATGCAACGCTTTTGACACGAATAAATAGATAAATAAAACATAATTAAACAATACATTTCAAGTGTCTCCGTTGATTTTCCATAAGCACTTAGTTTTACTGAAAAATGGTAAGCCAACAAGTGCATGTTGGAAACAATGCAAGTTCAAATTTGTATGAAGACTTAACCCTCGAGCGGGTGTATTGAGTATTTGCAGTGCTCAATAAATTCCAATTACATTAATTTTATATATATATATATATATATATATATATATATATATATATCATATATATATATATATATATATATATATATATATATATATAACAGCACGTCCATTCACAGGCGCTTTGTCTTTAAGTGAGTTCTCCTGAAAGCGGGCTTACGACACGAATTTCGGCTCATTCTACGCCCGTCGTTAGTCGCTTGATGCTGCGAAGTTCTCGGTCCATTGTTTCTAATTCGTCCGGCGAGTTCATTCAACTCATTCGAGGAATCCTGCAAGACAGAAAACTGCTGCGGAAGCTGCAGGTCAGAGGTCTGGTTAGGCCGGCGTCTGGATAAGGGGCGGCAGCGGCAGCGGCAGCAGCAGCCGACAGCGAGGTTCAGTGACCGAGCGGCTGATCCGCGGTGATTCACCGTAACGCCGCAGATAACATTGTGCCGCTGCTGGTGCCGGTTACTCGGCAATGAGGCGCGACACCGCTATTCCAGCGCATTCTCTACCCCTCAATGGCGGCGCCTTTACATAAACATTCCCGCGTTTTAAACTCATTGACAGACTCAAGCTAGTGCCTCACCCGAACAATGCCACTGTTTTGAATATAATACCGAGGGGGACGGAGATAAGTCAGTGAGTACCGTATGACCACCTAACACTCACAAGGGTCACTTTTGACCTCGAACGCTCGGAACCGATGCTTACAATAACATTCGATCATAAAAACAACAGTGGTTTAAGTGCATTATGCCTTCGGCCCGAGGTGACATGAAACGTGTCAACTAACGAGTCATGTATTTCCAAAGGCCCGGGCGGTACATTACATGACATCTACATCTACCTCTACATTCATACTCCGCAAGCCACCCGACGGTGTGTGGCGGAGGGTGCCTTGAGTACCACTATCGGTTCTCCCTCCAATTCCAGTCACGTATTGTTCGTGGAAGGAAAGATTGTCGGTATTCCTCTGTGTGGACTCTAATCTCTCTGATTTTATCCTCATGATCTCTTCGGGAGATATACGTAGGAGGGAGAAAAATACTGCTAGACTCCTCGGTAAAGGCATGTTCTCGAAACTTCGACTAAAGCCCGTACCGAGCGACAGAGCGTCTCTCCTGCAGAGTCTTCCACTGGAATTTATCGATCATCTCCGTAACGCTTTCACGATTATTAAATGATCCTGTAACGAAGCGCGCTGCTCTCCGTTGGATCTTTTTCTACTTCCTCTATCAACCCCACCTGGTATGGATTCCACACTGGTGAGCAGTATTCAAGCTGTGGGCGAACAAGTGTACTGTAACCTACTTCCTTTGTTTTCGGACTGCATTTCCTTAGGATTCTTCCAATGAATCTAATTCTGGCACCTGCTTTACCGTCGATTGATTTTATATGGTCGTTCCATTTTAAATCACTCCTAATATCTACTCCAGATAATTTATGGAATTAACTGCTTCCAGTTACTGACATGCTATAGTGTAGCTAAATGATACAGGATCTTTCTTTCTCTGTATTCGCAGCACATTACACTTGTCTACATTGAGATTCAACTGCCATTTCCTGCACCATGCGCCAATTTGATACAGATCCTCGTGCATTTCAATACAATTTTCCATTGTTACAACCTCTCTGTATATTACAGCGTCATCTGCAAAAAGCCTTAATGAGCTACCGATATTATCCTCAAGGTTATTTATATATATCGTGAACAGCAACGGACCCACGACACTCCCCTGTGGCACACCTGACATCACTCTTACTTCGGAAGACTTCTCTCCATTGAGAATGACATGCTGCTTTCTGCAATCACACAATTGGTCTGATAGACCATATGCTCTTACTTTGTTCATTAAACGTCCGTGGGGTACTGTATCAAACGCCTTGCGGAAGGCAAGAAACACAGCATCTACCTGAGAACCCGTGTCTATGGCCCTCTGAGTCTCGTGGACGAATAGCGTGAGCTGGGTTTCACAGGATCACCTTTTTCGAAACCCATGCTGATTCCTACAGAGCAGAAATGTCATTATACTCCAACATAATACATGTTCCAAAATTCTACAGCTGACCGACTTTAGAGATATATGCCTATAGTTCTGCACATCTGTTCGACGTCCCTTCTTAAAAACGGGGATGACCTGCGCCATTTTTCAATCTTTCGGAACGCTACGCTCTTCTAGAGACCTACGGTACACAACTACAAGAAGGGGGGCAAGTTCCTTCGCGTACTCTGTGTAAAAACGAACTGGTATTCCATCTGGTCCTGCGGACTTTCCTCTTTTCAGCGTTTTTAATTGTTTTTCTGTCAAACGAAAAACTTACAGTACCTTTACGTGGAACAATTTGGACCCAGTGATAAACAAACGGGAGCGGACTGAGTCACTGTCAGGCACACAACCAACGAAGGACGAGGCGAGACAACGACGATGTCACACACACACACGAAAGCACGAAAACCACTGATGTTACGCAATCCGAAACGCTTGCGACGATGCGGCGGAGCGGTTAAGTAAACAACAAACTGTTCGCTTGGGGCACAAGGCGGAACTGCGACCTGCAAAGACTTACCTGTCAACAGACTGAGCAAGATGGGGCAGTTGTAACACGAATTCGAAATACTGAAACATTTCGACCGTTTCAGGTGTTGTTGTGGTCTTCAGTCCGGAGACTGGTTTGATGCAGGTCTCCACCCTACTCTATCGTGAGCAAAATCTCCTCATAAGTAAGGCAACCTACATCCATTTTGAATTTGCTTACTATATTTATCTCTTGGTCTCCCTCTGCGATTATTACCCCACATACTTCCCTCCAACGCTAAATTTACAATTCGTTGGTGTCTAAGAATGTGTCCTACTAATCGATCTCTTCTTTTAGTCAAGGTATGCCAGAAATTCCTTTTCTCTCCAATTCTGTTCAGTATCTCCTCATTAGTTACGTGAACCATCCACATAATCTTCGGCATTCTTCTGTAACACCACATTTCAAAAGCCTTTATCCTCTTCTTGTCCATGTTTCACTCCCGTACAAGGCAACATTCCACACAAATGCCTTCAGAAAGGACTTCATTACGCTTAAATTAATATTCGATGTTAACAAAATTCTCTTTTTCAAAAACGCTTTTCTTCCTTTTGCCTTTCTGTATTTTATATCCTCTGTATTGTGACCATCATATGTTATTTTACTTACCAAGTAACAAAACTCATTTACCACCTTTATTGATTCGTTACCTAATTTAATATTCCTTCAACATCGCCTGATTTTTTGGCGATTGAAATAAATTCAACTGCAAATTTGAAAATTTGTGCTGGATGGGGATTCGAATACGTATATACCCCTTTGGGCCAATGGTCGCCTTAACAAATTAGGCTATCCAGGCACGGTTCGTTTCCAACCCAAATTATCAACTTGTAGCACACTGCGATGGTAGTACCCCCTGCCAATTAGTTCCTCTAGCTCGGAGCCTATACTGGAGCAAGAACGGACACTATATCAATAATAGAATAATATATGTTATATGCCCCCAACAGGTAACTGACGCTTCAATGCGGACGCATTCATATGCTTGATCCCTTGTGGGCACCCAGTACGCTGCGAACGAGAGGAAGTAATTGGCAGGAAGCACTACCATCGTAGAATGCTAAAGGTTGAGAATTTGGGTTGGCAGGGAAGCGTGTCTGCATAGCGTAAATGGTTAAGGCGACCGCTCCCTGGTCTGAAGCAGGAAGTGCGGGTTCGAATCCTGGTCCGGCACAAATTCCTTGAATTTGTCGAAATATTTAAATCTTTCGAATTCCTAAAATTACGCACGTTAATGTCACCAAATAGTCCGAAAGAACAGACACCACCATATTAATAACTGCAATGGTAACACAAGGCACTCGCATTTGCGAGGACGACGGTTCAAATGCACCTCTGGCCATCCAGATTTTGGATTTAGTGAAATAACAGATTTAGTGAAATATCACTCCAGGCACTCCAGGCACATACCGAGATGGTTTATTTGAAAATGAAATATCAAAGATGAGCGTAAGCTGAATCTCTAATGACCACGCTGTCTACGGGACGTTAAACCGTAAGCTTCCTTCCTTCAGATAAACGGGGCTGGTCATTGAGTATGGTTAAGCAACATGACGAGTCGAAACATTCGACTCGATCCTCGATTGACTCCAGTACTACCGTAGGGGGAGTCACGGAACTCATGGAGGCCAAGTGGCTAGTAAACGGAGGCGTTGTCAATGAATCACGATAAATATCCTTCAGTTTTCCCCACATAAAGAAATCCGGGGCTGTAAGATCCGGCGGTGAACGTGCGGTCCACGGTATGGTGCTTCTACGACCAATCCACCTGTCATTAAATATTCCATTTAAGACCGCTTCAACTGGACGCGAGCCATGTGCCAGACGTCCATCATGTTGAAAGTACAACGCCATTCTGTCGTGCGGTGAAACATCTTGTAGTAAAATCGGTAGAGCATCACGTAAGAAATCAGTATACATTGCACCATTTAGACTGCCATCGATAAAATAGGGGCCAATTATCCTTCCTCCCATAATGCTGCACCATACATTATCCCGCCAAGGTCGCTGATGTTCCACTTGTCGCAGCCATCGTGGATTTTTCGTTGCCCAATAGTGCATATTATGCCGGTTTACTTTACCTCTGTTCGTGAATGACGCTTTGTCACTTAACAGAAAGCGTGAAAAAAATCTGTTATCGTCCCGTAATTGATTTTGTGTCCAGTGACAAAACTGTACACGACGTTCAAAGTCTTCGGCATGCAAATCCTGACGCATAGAAATATGGTACGGGTGAAATTTATGTTGATGTAGAATTCTCAACAACGACGTTTTTGAGATTCCCGACTCTCGCTCAGTTTGTCTGCTACTAATGTGCGGATTAGCCGCAACTGCAGCTAAAACAGTTACTTGGGCATCGTCATTTGTTGCAGGTCGTGGTTGACGTTTCACTTGCGGCTGAATACTTGATGTCTCTTTAAATAACGCAAATATCAGAGGAAAGATCCGAACACTTGGATGATGTCTTCCAGGATAACTATCAACATACACAGCACAGGCCCGTTTGGCATTTTGAGCAGAATAGCCATACATAAATACCACATCGAACTTTTCTGTAATTTGTAGACGGTCCATTTAACAAGACTAATGTATCACGAAGCAAATACCGTCCGCACTGGCGAAATGTTATGCGGTACCACGTACTTATACGTTTGTGACTACTACAGCGCCATCTGTCACAAAGCGAAAAACGTGTTCCAAATAAAACATATGTAATAAAAATGGGGGGACCTATTTTTAAAAAATGCAGTTGGTATCCGTTTGACCTATGGCAGCGCCATCTAGTGGGCCAACCAAGCGCCATCTTTTTTTCCCTACAAGCTAGAAAAGTTTTATTCTTTGTAGTTTTCTCGTTTGACGCTTATTTCGTGAGATATTTGGCCCGGTCACTATCAGTGGACCACCCTGTATACGAAACATTTACTGGAGCCGCGCGGGAGTAGCCGAGCGGTCTGGAGCGCCACGTTGCGGATCACGCGGCCTCCCGCGTTGTTGGTTCGAATCCCCCCTCGGGCATGGATGTTTGTACTGTCTTTAGTATAAGTTAGTTCATCAGTAGTTTGTAAGTTTAAGGACTGATGACCCCGCAGTAAGACACATAAGCTTTACAAACAATTGAACAATTACTGGAAAATAAATTATTTTCGGGTGTGGAGAAATCAAAATCTAAAAATACGGAGAACTGTGACGTTTTCCTGATGGAAAATATGCTTACTTTTTGAACAACATAATAATTCATTGTACCGTAGCATATTTGTTGGGAGTTATACAGTTTTCACTTTTTAAAAAATGTTAAAAACTGGGTCAGAACAAATTTGAATCTGCAATCCTCGTAAACAATAATAATTTCAACTGATTTTTCCTTCTCAAATGCTATTCGGCGTTGTAAACATACAAAACGGTCCCGGGATTCGAACCCAGGTCTTCCTTCATACTTGGCAGTTGCGCTGAACCATCTCAGGCACATAGGATACACACACCTACAAGGACTACAGAAGCACTTAAACCGCACGACCAAACTTCCATAAGTCCTAATTCGAGCATTAGACTGTAGGTCTTGCAGCTGCCGCGGTGGAGTAGCCGAGCGGTCTAAAGCGTCTCGCTGCGGAGCGCGCGGTTGCTCGCCGTGGAGGTTCGAGTCCTCCCAGGGGCATGGGTGTGTGTGTTGTCCTTAGGTTAGTTTACCTAGGTTTAAGTAGTTTCTAAACTACGAGCTGATGACCACGCAGTTTGGTCCGATAGATTTACAAACATTTGAACATTTGGTCTTGCAGCTGACCCTGTACTTCCGCCAGGAATTCGGTCCTCGCGTATGTTCGCACTGAAATTGGTATCAAACGGTAACTATGTAGATTGTAATTACCAACTGCGACATCTGTTCTTTAAGACGACAGGACCGAACTCCTGGAGTGAGTACACGGCGAGCAGCGAGCCAGAGAGTCGAACGATCGAAGTAGGACTTGTGGAATTTTGGTCGTGCCGGTTATGAGTTTGAGTAGTCTTTGCAGGTGTGTTAATCCCATCTGCCTGAGGTGGTTCAGCGCAACTGCCCTAGTATGCAGGAAGACCTGGGTTCGAATCCCAGCCCCACCATAAATTTTCATATGTCTATGTTGTCTGATTACAACGCCTCTTATCAGTTGAGACTGAAGAACCCAAGTTAAAAATGTATATAACACGTCATTTTTCTGAAGTGACATGTGACACCATGTTTTATGGCCATCGAATGATGGTCGTCAATTGTGGAAATATTTAGAGTAGTTTACTTGTTGAGGTAGCTGGCAGTATCTTCTACGTAAAATGCTTGGCGTCAAGCTTCGTCACAAGCTGGCCGTAAAAACCACAGTTACATTCTTATGGAAATGCTATCCCAAGGCTTGTAAATTGGGTAAAGCTGTTGTAAGTTGAACCTAAAAAAAAGCTATGTGCAAGCAGCCGCAGGAGCATCTAACGAGTTCCACATCACGGTAGGCGTCCACCAAGGCTCGGCTTTATCACCACTGCTGTTCATTCTTGTGATGGACACTGTCACATCAGACCTGCATATGCCACTACCACGTACACTTCTTTATGCTGATGGTGTCATGCTGACCTCAGAGAGCAGGCCTGATCTCCAGCGCCCAACACAAGAGTGGAAGGCCGACTGTATGGTCTACGGCTCAACAAGAAGAAAACTGAGTGCATGGCATCAGACCCAGGAGAAGCTAACACCATTGACATTGGTGGTTAACATTACTGCTGGTAGTCAAATTCAAGTATCTCGGTTCTACAATCAGAAGCGACGGCCAACCCACAGATGAGGTCAGTGAAAGGACACAGGCAACCTGGATGAAGTGGTGAATGAAAATTGGAATGACCTGCGATCGTCGGATGAAAGACCACCTATAGTCAAAGCTCTACCGGTCTGTGATCCGACGTGTCTTTCTCTATGGTGCCCAGTACTGGACAGCTACAAAAGAGACAGAACGACGACTGGGGGTCATGGAGACAAAGATGCTTAGATGGACAGGTGGCGTCACACGTTCGACTCACGTTTAAATGACACCACCAGGACACGTTTTGGGATTGCGTAAAAGTCGTCTGCGGTGGTTTTGAGATGTTACTGCGTGCAGATGAAAAGTTAATAGCAAAGGTAGCTTACCCAACTGAAGTCTTTGGAAATAGACCCAAGGTAGCGATGGGAGGATACCCTGCACAATCACTTGAAAGCCGTAAAACTTCACCCAGACGTGGCCCATGTTCGAACAAAATAGAGACAGCGAATCCACTCATCGGACCCTGCCACCAGGCGGGGCAAACGTTAAAGAAAATGAGGACGAACAAGTTTATTTACTGAGGCCCAGCATTCGTGTTGCGTGTGGAAATTAATTTCCCTGTGGCTATAAACGAGCGAAAATTGATGCAGTGTGTCTACGAGATGGAGCGACGCTGGCAGTGGCGTACTTGCTGCTTCCGTGGTTTCCTCGTTCAGCCGACAGTCGCCTTGGCATATGTCGCGCTCTATGGAGTTACGGAGCTCGAAAAATATCAACAATTACGTCGCAGGGAGCGAAAGTAGAGTCTGCAAGGATCTGTGTAATCTAATGCACATACTATGTTTCTATTGGCTTTCAGACATTGTATGAGCTGTTTTCGTTTAAAAATGTTACACGAATTTATGCAGACACATAAGAGAAATTTATCATCTAGAAACAGGTACACTGAATGTGTGGTTATTCAGTTCCATTTTCAGTTATTCAATACTCTTAAGTGTTTCTCCGCCATTAATATTGTCTATTTGTATGTTAATTGTTTTATTCTTTTGATTAATGATCAATGCCCCATGTTTTATATGTTTCTACCCGTGTGATTGAACTTTTGTGTTCATGTGATTGTGGAAGTTTGCTTTTAATATTGACTGACTGCGTCGCGCTTTAGGCCTCGTTTACCTTAGTTAACAACGCACGGCTTCTTAAGTCGTCTGCACTAGCGTCTACTGGGTGGCCACGGACAAGCTTATTGGCAAGATGGCCAGGTGGCCTGTTCTTAGTGTTGTACCAACATAGTCATGGACGAAAGGGGTGACAAAAGAGTCCTCTCTGGAGCTCTAGAAGAGGGTTTATGTTCTTCAGGTAACAAGGGGTTGGCAGACAGTAGGCCCTGAACGCGGTCTGCATGGCTTTTAGCGCGCTCTACATCCGGTGTGTGGAGGGGAAGGCTTCTGGCGTGGCCTTAGGTTTCACTCTTGCTGCGACTGTCGAAGTAAGTACATCGCCGAATTATGCTGAGGAGATGGCATGCTTTTCTTTCTTTGAGATCAGACAGTCTTGGTTTATTAGTGATAGTTTTCTTAAGTAATTCTTTCGCCATGCGAGGCGAAGTGTTTCTTCATTTTCAGAACTTGAGTAATTCAGTGTAAATTTAGTATTTGCTTTCTCATTCCGGTGATGATTTTGTGTCCAGTTTTCGCAAATTAGAATTAAGGTGTATGGCCTTCAGCCTTTGTGTAAACTTATTATGTTTGAATTTCCTTGTTGTTTTTTAACTAACGTTTTCACATCACGTCTGTATCCATTAGTATGCTAAATATTTCTCAGATTTTCTGGTTTGATTCCATCTTTCCTGTCTTAGTATGACCGACTGTGCCACGTGCTTTTGTAATGGTCTTTACTTCGGCATTCAGCCATGCTTTTACAAATACTAGCTTCCTTCTATATGAATTCTTTACTTGCTTATTCTAAATTAATTTCTTTTGGTAAATTCTAAGTAATTCACCATGCTCACACACCACATGCTACTTAAGGATGGTATGCTGCTGCCTCCCTGCACATGAGTTTGTTTGGTGCATGGTAATTTTTAATTAGTGCTTCAAGACACCTGTTATCAAGTGTTGCTGCATGAGTAATGTGTCGCAAGCATTATGTGTGTGTCTGTGAGTGAATGGATGTGCTTTCCGTAATCAACTGTGTATTTGCAAATTTCCTCCCCCGTCATCTCGATATTCATAAAGGGCAGAAAGAATTTCATTATGGGCAGTAACTTTATGATTTAATTCACTTTTGTAGAAGGTGTGTGCTTTATTGTGCTTAATATGGTCTCCCCATATTTGCCTGTTCATTCTAGTGAATAGATAATGATTTTAAGTATCAAACCTCTGATTTATAATTTCATGCTACCTGTCCCAAGTTTAATTATCTATTCTTTTTTTAACATTAATTTTGTGTTTGTTAAAACGTTAACTGCTCCTTTAAGGAGTGAGCAGTTAGATAAATTTCCGTTGTGCAAGTACTGTGGCCGCACATAAGGTAATTTAGAGCAGCAGTGAGCGTTTTAACTTGCATTTGCAGATCTCAACTGCTAGAGATCTCACTTTCAATCTTACAAAATTTTGTATGATATAATCATTCTAACCAAATTTTCGGCAATAGATCTACTGCATCGAAGACGAACTCGACGAAGAAGAAGAAGAGAGAGGGAGCTGAGGGACGCTAACTTGTGACTTCGAGAGTTTTCCGTACCAGAGAATATTATTGACTACGTCTGAACGTACACACGTCTCCACAACATGTAGAAAACAGCTCAGGGTCCACAACATACGTTCCCTCTGCATCGGAAACTTCTGTCAGATTAAAACTGCGTGGCAAACCGGGACTCGAGCCTGGGATCTTTCGCAGACAAATCCTTCACCGCAAACAAGAGCCGTCTTTACTTCCGCCAGCAACTCATCCCTCTAATGCAACGGCCAGAGAGAGTGCCTACTAAACTACCCGACACCATTCTTTACAGAATGAAATAAATCGCAATTTGCGATCAGTTATGGCTTCACTGTACTAGGTTTAGATGGAATACTGAAGTGTGGCAATTGAAAATTTGTGCCCGGCCGGGATTCGAACCTGGGATCTCCTGCTTACTAGGCAGACGTGTTGACCACTCCGCCACCGAGGACACAGATTTGTGTGTGGCGGAAGACGTGCAGGGAAGAGTCCTCTGCAGTCGGGCTGGTCACTGTGTCCTCGGTGGTGGAGTGGTCAACGTGTCTGCCTAGTAAGCAGGAGATCCCACTGTAATGTCGTCAAAAACATATAACTCTTTACAGAAGTACGAGATGCCTTATTTTATAAATGATCAGCCCATAGCACGCATAGTATTTGTGTACTTGCCTAAAACTCACGATTTATTTCGCAGTCACATGTTGCTGTCTCAGTATTTTCATCTACCTTTTTAATCTATATTTGTAATTACGGGTTCACGACAGTTTGTGTATGTTATTTCATTTAATGACAGAAAAAGATAAGTAGGAAACTCTTAGTTTCAAACCAAAATTCAATACTTAATTGCTCCTTCTATTTGATAACCTTCTCTAATGGCGACTATAGGAACAATGTTACCAATTAGCTCATGATAATGAAAACATTTGTGAAAGCATTTTAAGTTTCGAAACTAAATATGAGACCAAAATTTATCAATGCAATATGCACAAATCAATCATTTAGATGATCTGTTTTCTCTATTAACATTTTATACAGACTCTGTTATTAGATACACGGATCTGTATAATGAAAATCTTAATTAAAGAATAAATCTGTATAATTACAATTAAAATTTCTGCAAAATGTTGTTATTTAAATATATATAATGTGTGCAGCCATGTGGTTCCGTTGTACTGATATTAAAAAGATTTAATTGTATGATTAAAAATCGTGATTATTAATTAAACTTACCATTCTTTGACGAAGGTTAAATACTGACGAAGTGCCAGTGGGTTGAGATAGTTGTTAGTTAACAGTCTGTTGCTGTGCACTGTTGTGTAAAAGAAATAAGTAAGGGTGAAAATAAACTTGTTAAATACACCATCCGAGTTTATAATATTGACCTATATGGTGTTGGAGGTTTTAAAGGTCAATCCGAAACTTCAGTACTGAATTTTCTTGGTTTCTTAACTGTTGTTTGGGCAGTGGAACTAACACTGCAGCGAGGAACCGGTTGTGTTAAACCTCCTACCTTCGAAAGTTGCTAGTTTTCTTGCACACCCAGACAGAGCATCACCCCTGAAGGAAAGGATATTGTGAAGACATGGCTTAACCACGGCTTGGGAAGATTATTTCCACGATGACTTTCATTTTGTTACCGAGATTCAAAGTTTACTAGCAAATTTAAAACTGTTATTTTTATCTGAGTAAAGAACGTTTAAGAAATGTTCGAAACTTTTACAGGAAAAATTACTGATCAGAACGAGGAAAAAATCCAAAACGTATGTTCGGAACCAAATAACTGTTAAAATGTGGTCGATTTTACTTTTGTTCTTTTCGATTTCGTTGTTTCTGCCGCGGCGGATTAGCCGCGTTTCCTGGAGCGCCATGTTGCGTTGCGCGCGGCTGTCCGCCGGCGGGGGTTCGAATCACCCCTCGGGCATGGGTGTTTGTGTCGTCTTTAATGTAAGGTAGTTCATAAGTAGTTTGTAAGTTTAGGGACTGATGACCCCGTAGTTAAGTTCCTTAAGCCTTAAAAACATTTAAACATTTTTGTCTCTGTTTATACACCGATTGGTATGACTGCTGCGGTCTTGTCAGATATGGTACTAACAAGGGTCACCTACATCAGCATAGTTTCGAGACTGTGCTGTATCTGATTAAGATTTGTGATTCCGCGGAGTCAACGAAACCAGTGAAATGTAGTTGCAGATGGTTTCTGGGAAGATGGGACGAATGTTAAAGTACTATAGAACATTTGTTAGATTTTTTTTTCTTTTTTGCAATCACATTAATTAACGTCTCCCATTTGCGCATGTGAAATTATATTTCCCATATCACCACCGAAGGCCTCGCGGCAACGAGCTATGAGTTCATTCTAGTTCTCGATTAGGTCTTCACAAATATCTGGTGGGATGCCCTCAATATTCTCATAATTTCATCCTTGAATTAGTGTATCGTGTGTGGTTTATTTACGTACAGATCCGATTTCACAAATCCCACACCAACAATAAAAAATAAAACAAATTACAAAAAATTCAGCAGACGTGTTATACCATCTAGTTGAAACCAAAAATCTGCATTTCCATCAATAAGAGGGAAACAACAATGGAAAAACACATTTCAGTAACGGTCGCCGTTCATATTTACGACAACTCTCACATCCTTAAGCGAAAAAAAATCGGGCCGATCACTCCTTTTGTCTAAAACCCACACCACACAATCGTGCGTTGTGGATGCATCAGTTGCGTATTTTTTCTTTATTTATTTATTTTAGATTTACTAATTTATATTTAAAAACTCAACCAGTGAGTAGAAGGAGTTGTTATTCAGAAATTCTTTTAATTTATTTTTAAATGCTAGTTGGCTATCTGTCAGGGTTTTGATACTGCTTGGTAGGTGACCAAAGACTTTTGTGGCAGCATAATTTGCCCTCTTCTGTGTCAAACTATATATATATATATATATATATATATATATATATATATATATATATATATATATATATATATATATATATATATTGTGAGGATACCTAAATCCTTAAATAGATGTGTGCAGGATGATTGTGGGTGGGCTCCAGCAATTATTCTGATTACACGCTTTTGTCCAAAGAATACTCTTTTACTCGATGATGCATTACCTCAGAATATGATGCCATACGAAAGCAGTGAATGAAAATAGGCATAGTAGTGCGCCTCCGTTGCACAGTGGTAGAGTGCCAAACTACAAATCCAAAGATATCGGGTTCGATCCCCGCCAGGTCCTAGGATTTTTATCTGTCACCTTCCATTTCTTTCACCTCTGGCAGTATTGCTCATGTGAAAAATACCGAGTAGCATCGTGGTTCGGAACCCACGTTAAACTGCAGGTCCAAAAAAAAAATGTTCAAATGTTTGTTAAGCTTATGGGACTTAACTATGGGGTCATCAGTCCCTAAACTTACAAACTACTTATGAACTACTTACGAACTAGGACGGCACAAATATCCATGCCCGAGGGGGGATTCGAACCCCCGACCGTAGTGGCCGTGCTGACCGTGACTGGAGCGCCTCAGTCACCTCGGCCACCGCGGCCGGCAAACTGCAGGTCCCCCTATAACTGGCTGGGTAAGTCAGTTCGAAGGTCGGAGGAAAGCAACGGCACACCACCTCCAAACAGGACCATGCCTAGTAAAGCACTGTGGTGTTCAAACCAATCTTCGGATTGTTGACTGCTTTACCTTTTTTTAAGCAAATTTACTGAGATTCTTATCGCCACAATTTCCAAAACCCTAACAACATACATAGCTGAACTCAAACGTTTCAGCAGAAGTGTAAAGAACTAACTTCGAATCTTCGTCAATGTAGAATAGCAAGTCATTTACGTATATCAAGAACAGTAAAGGACTTAAAACCGAACCCTGTGGCACCCCATCCTTAAGAGTCCCCCAGTTTGAGGAATCGGCTGATGTTTTGACATTACATGAACCACTTATTTCAACTTTCAGCAGTGTGACGAAATAGCTCAAGCAATAGCGTGTGTCATGGAAATTATTAGTGTCCGATCGTACCCAAGAAAAGCTATCATTTTTCATAATTTGTTTTGAAAATTCGTGACCGTCTGCCTCATAGTATAAATACTATAGGCCAACAACTATACTGTGCTTTTCCATGAAGAAACCATTTCGTCGAATTTACAACGAATATTTATAATCATTCCACAGCTTACAAAATCGCTTAATATTTTAATAAAATTTAATGCTTTAATCTACTTACATTAATTGTAAAACACATATTGGATCAATTCACTTTTTTTTAAAGAAAGTATTGTATGCGGTGTCGCACAAGTCTAAAGTGCGCGCCACCTACTTTCGCCGAGCGCCGCCATGCACGCACAGCGCGGCGTTCTTACGACGTCAGCCACGAGCGCCCTCTGCTAGAACTCCGCTCGTGGCCACCACTGAACGACATCGTTCACTTGGGACTGAGATAGGAACCAGTTAACACTTCGGAATCAGATAGGCACCAGTGAAGTCTTGGCTATCGGATAGGCACTAGGCAGGCATCTAGCTCAACTATGTATCAGCATTCTGCAGTACTGAGCTATGTAAAAGTTAAGTATTGTATAAATTCTGTGCAATATATATCTCGTTCTAATTTACTCTAGTGTTTCTAGTTTCTGCTGTCCCACTGGCTGCTCACCTTCGTACCTGCACAAGCGTGCATTCTTTATTCCTGTGTCAGTACTTTTCTACTCGGCCACTGACACCTATGACTGAAACGAGACACAAAAGCAGAGACGAGTCTGGGACACAAAAGTGCCGATGAGGATGGAATAGAACCTTGGACCAGCCCGCTTGCAGCAGCCAGACAGCAGCAGTCGGAGCACACAGAAATTGTTCCCGCCCACTCACCCTTATTATAAGACTTTTGGGGGAAGATATTTTGATAAGTGTTTTGTGGACTTTTTTGTTGTAGTGCGTCCTCATTTATCTTGCATTTGTGTTTTGTACTAATTTTCTTGATGTGCGGCGCCTAATCAGTCAGCATTGCCACTACCCCCAACCCAAACTTAATGGAAATTATTCAGTTACAGATGGCGCAAATCACGCAACTACTTCAAGCTGTGTCCCAGCAAGCAGCTAACCACCAACAGCCGTCACTTAGCAGCCCGCACCTGCCGCTGCACCGCTCCCTACTTTCCGCCAGTACGACGAACGTGAGGAAGAATGGAGCGACTACTTCACCTAATTTCAAGAACTCGTCGCGGCTCATCAACTTACAGGTCAGACCGTGAAACATTTCTTCCTCTCCATCGTGGGCACTCCAACCTTCGTCTTACTGGAGAAACTTTTCCCCCATGCATCTCCTCGCGATCTAGAATTTGATGCAATAGTAGATGCACTGAATGCTCATTACGAGAGAAAAGTTCTCTTAGCCGCTGCGTGGTACCGATTTTTCAGACTTAAAAAATTACCGCAGCAGTCACACCAGGAATGGATCACTGAGTTGAAGGGCGTAACCCGCAAATGTAAATTTACTTGCTCTTGTGGACTTTCTTATAGTGACATTATGTTGAGGGATGCAATTACGCAGAACATTCAGGACCCCAGAATTAGGGCAGCAATTCTGAAACAGTCTGGCCCCTTATTAGACAGTGTACTGCGGCTTATTGAAGCGCATGAAACTTTTGACTTAGCAGGTGTAGAAATGCAAAGCCAAAGTGTAAATTCAGTGCGCCGCAACGGACGTTTTCCTAGCCGTAGTTCTCAGTCCAGCCCTAGTGATTCTTATTTTTCTACCGGCCGTGCTGAACAGTCAGTGAACAATAGCCAGTGTAATAGTGCGACACAAAGGTCACCCCGTAGTGTTAGACAAAGTGATTTGACAAATGGGCGCCAACGCTCTTATCAGAAAAATGTTCGTAAGTGTTGCCCTCAGTGTGTACCTCGCCACAAACGTGTGCATTGCCCTAGTCGCAACGCAACCTGTTATCAATGTGGCAAATCAGGACATGTACAAACAGTGTGTATGCAAAATAAAAATTGCAAGAACCGTGCCTTTCGGAACATTGCTTCGCAGAGTGTGAGAACAATTCATTCTGTAAATGTTATACATGCTGTGAACTTAGACAGTGCTTCTATTGATTCTCACATGCAAGAAAGTTCTGCGCCTAAAGCAAAACTATGTTGTGCGCCACATAGCAAGCAACGTCGAGCGCGTAAAACTGTGCAACGGAAAAGGGTTCGGGACAAGCATAATGATTTTGTACAGTGCAATCCTGTAGTGAAACTAGTGCCTTCTGCAACTGCTCATTGTAATAGTGCCCAGTACTGTGTAGATAGTGGAGTAGACTTGGTGTAGCTACTCAAAGTAATTTTAGTGCAGTAGCCTCACATTGCGCGGACGCCGATCCAGCGGTAGTGCCATCTGATTCTGCGCTTCCTTCCGTACGCAGCCCGCGCATGCGCAAGCGTAGAAAACAAGTTCTATCAGACTTTGCCCACATTCGCGCACCTGTCGAGCGCCACAAGCAAAAACTATTCGATCGAAAATAAGTCTGTGCATTTCAGCTCGACACTGGTTCCGCTGTCACATTAATAAATAAAGATACTTATGAACTTCTGGGTTCGCCAAAATTGTTGCCGTCTCAACAAGTGCTCACAGCGTATACAGGTCAAAATATTCCCGTGCTAGGAACGTGTAGCCTGCCCGCCTCTTTTCGAGGTGTAACAAAAACAGTTGTTTTTGTCATTCTTCAGGCGATATCTACACAGAACATTTTTGGACTAGATGCTTTTGACTTGTTTGGGTTATCAATTCAAAGTGATGTTCTTCAAATTTCGTCAATAGTGCCTTAGGACAAAATTAATGCATTGTGTGAAAAATACAGTGACTTGTTTTCGCCGGAACTAGGTTGTGCAAAAGACTTCGTGGCACATGTAACTTTAAAAGAATCTGTAGTTCCAAAATTTCGTAAAGCTAGACCAGTGCCTATCGCAATGCGTGATACAGTTGCCGAAGAACTTAAATGTTGGCTAGATAGTGGGGTGATTTCTCCGGTTTCTGCGAGTCAGTGGACCTCGCCTATAGTAATTATACCCAAGCCGCCAGGAAAACCTCGTCTCAGTGCGGACTTCAAATCAACAGTGAACAGTCAAACAATTGTAGACACTTATCCCCTGCCCAGACCTGACGAACTAATGGACAAATTAGGACAGTCTCGCTTCTTCCCCAGGTTTTGGTGGGTTTTCCGAGGGATCGCAAGGTGGATGCCGGGGCGCGGACGGCGTCTCGATCCCAGCCTCTGCTACGACGCCCGTCCCACCAGTAACGCCCCCGCCCAGGCCCTCCTCCCAGTGCCGTCGCCGTGGCCCTCAGCCCTACGCCACGACGACGCGGCGGTTTGGGGAGGAGGGGTGTGGTGTCGCACAAGTCTAAAGTGCGCGCCACCTACTTTCGCCGCGCGCTGCCATGCACGCACTGCGCGGCGTTCTTACGACGTCAGCCACGAGCGCCCTCTGCTTAGAACTCCGCTCGTGGCCACCACTGAACGACATCGTTCACTTGGGACTGAGATAGGAACCAGTTAACACTTCGGAATCAGATAGGCACCAGTGAAGACTTGGCTATCGGATAGGCACTAGGCAGGCCTCTAGCTCAACTATGTATCAGCATTCTGCAGTACTGAGCTATGTAAAAGTTAAGTATTGTATAAATTCTGTGCAATATATATCTCGTTCTAATTTACTCTAGTGTTTCTAGTTTCTGCTGTCCCCCTGGCTGCTCACCTTCGTACCTGCACAAGCGTGCATCCTTTATTCCTGTGTCGGTACTTTTCTACTCGGCCACCGACACCTACGACGGAAACGAGACACAAAATAGGCGACGAGGCTGGGACACAAAATTGTAATATATTTTTAATTAGCTGCAATCGTCATTCTATAAATAAAGTTCTTTGTTATGCATCTGATAATATTTTGTATCATTATTTTTTATTTAAAAATTCATATACTGTCTTAAACAAATAATAAAAATAAAATGTTTCCCACAAGTTGGATCCGAGCATGATCGTCTGCATGACAATCAAGCTCGCTGCTGTCTCGCTTTTTCGTCGTAATGTCACCCAGGCCATATTGGTTACTTTGTAAACTGTTCAAATGCTGCACTTACAACATTAAATCCATTTTCCCGGAATTTTCTGGATAGTGCGCCTTAAAACTTGTATGAGTCGACAGCCTTGACACGTACTAACACGCGAACTCTCATCCGAAATCGGAAGGTGTGCTTGTGAGCCTTAGGGTGGCCGCAATGAATTGGCAATGTGGTCTAAGGCATCTTGCCACGGACTGCGCGCGGCCGCTCCCCGTCGGAGGTTCGAGTTCTCCCAGGAGTATGGGTGTGTGGATGCGTTTGTTGTTCTTAGTTTTATTTAAAATAGATGTTAAGCCAAAGGACCGATGAAGTCAGCAGTTAGGCCCTGTAGGGCTACACACATTTTTATATTTACGGCTGTAAAAATTACATTCAAAAGAGAAACACAGATGGCGCTTGGCATTTTCCGTACATTACCTGTACGGACGCTCTGGGAACTTTGGCAGCAGCCTATACCGTGAAGCAGATTGCTTCATTTGCAGCACTTGGAGTCGTCATGTTACACACATGCGGCTTTCACGCTTACTAACTGAACCTGTATTGCAGTATGATATGCTTGTTTTGTATCTTCTCTATCTTCTTCTTCGTTATACAGGGTGAGTCATAAATGAGGAAACATATTTCGTGCAAATTGTCACACATTGAGTTACTAATATAAAATCGTTTTCCGCATGTTCCAATGTTAATAAATGACAATGCAATGGAATGGTAAAAATCTGGAAACTTGTTAATGTGCGTCAACATTAGCCAAGAGGACAGATCGGCAACAGGGCATAACATGCGAGTGTTGTAGGTAGTCTAGCCGCGTCAAGCGATGGTCTGCGTGCAATGACTGCGCTCACATCTGTCTCGTACCATTTCCGCTGCTCGGTATTATGTATTGTGGCTAGTTGGCTAAGGGGAAGGAACTTGTGCCCTGTGGCCCTTTTGACGGTCTGTCCCCTTGGCCAATGTCAGTACACCCAAAGGTCCACTTAATGTTTCCAGATTTTTTACCATTCAATTGCATTGTCATTTATTAACTTAGAAACATGCAGAAAACGAATTTATGTTTGTAGCTCAGCGTGTGACAATTAGCACGAAATAGTTTTCCTCATTTATGACTCACACTGTACATAAAGCAGAGTGGCCGTGTGTTTGTGTGTATATTTTGCATACAAATCTACAGTTTTGTTCTAATCTTTATGAAATTTTGCACACCTCACCATCAAACCAATAGAACGGTTGCCGTAAGTGTAATAATCACATACGATATATAGTTCACAAGATATGACGCCATAAATAATGAGATGCGCGAAAAACAGCTTCATCACGCGACGATGTTGCGCATTTCATCCTAAATCACTGAATCGATTTCAGCCAAATTTTGTATGCATCTTCCTTACCGTGAGATGATAAATGATGAAAAGTAAGAACCACATGCGACACAGTGCAGGAGTTATAACGTCTTAAATAATAAAGAGTCACAAGAAATTGCCACATAATGCACAGAGACTTCATAAATCCACTATATGAGAATTAGAATACTTAGCGCCCTGCAACAATTTTTAAACGTAATTTCTAATCTTTATTCGAGGAAACGGTTTCTTCATGGAAAAATTATAAAAAGAAAAGAGTTTCTTGGATACTACTTTCCAGTTGATGCAGCAAAAGCAAAACTACGCCATTAGCTATGAGGTCCAATTCCTAATTTCTACACCACAAATTGTATTCGCAGGAAATTATATAGACAGTGTGCACACATACAACTCCATGTACTTTCGAAATTGTATCACAGAACGAAACGTAGTTCATGAGATATGAGCACATAAACAGTAACGATCGTGAAAAACCGCCCCATCAGGCATCACGTTTTAATCTATTACTTCTTTACTGGTAACTGTATTCGTAAAAGATTTTACCGACATACATCACTTATATAAATGAACATATACCTACAGAATTATACAATTGTACAACATATCTAATATATAGAAATGAATGTTTGTGTGTTCGTATTTTATGCGCGGCCGTACTGTTCACCCGATTGTGATGAAACTTTGTGAATATATTCTTTGCACTTTCGCGACGGTCATAAGCACGGTTAAATGACTGCACGACAAATAGTTCAGGAGATATGACGTAATAAACAATGAAATTCGCGGAAAAGTGCTGCATCATGCGACGTCTACTTCTAAACCACTGCATCGATGTCAACTAAATTTGGTACCATACTCCTTCCATAAGGTAACAATTGATGTAGGGGTAAGAACTGCTTACAACATATGGTTCAGGAGATATGACGTCATAAACAATTATATTGTCGAAAACCTGTGGCATCATGCGACATGCGCATAAAGACACTTTATTTATCCTAAAATCTCCATGACATCTTGGACACTTGACCTCCAAACAAGAGGAAGGTCACTGCCACATAAAATTTTGGATGGTGCATGACGGAGGATACTTTACATATGGACTTCGTCAGGTTCTACGGTTGTATTCCGATGAAATTTTTAAATATGATTGAACAATTCAGTTTATAAGTGTAGTATTAATATATTCAGATTACCTAAAATCATTTCAATTAATTAACGTGACTAAACAGTTAATTTTCAGACTTCGGCGAAGTTTCGAATGAAATAAAATTTCTGAAAATTCTAGCAGCTGTCTCTGGAAGCTACGTTACACTTTTCAATGTGATACCCATTAAAGTAACATTTAAAATATAAATATTGTTCACACCATGTAAATATTATGCAAGCAATTTAAAGGAAGAAAATGTTTTTCAAATATCCTTCAACGTAAAGCATATTTCATTCACATTTTTAAATGAGGGTTTTTTGGCTGTCAGCTTTGATTCATACCAAGCGTACCAAATCGTTGTGGTAAAAACCACCAGCAGAAGGAATTTGTTGTTACCAACGTATGGTTTTAACGCGAATTTGGAAATAATTACATAAATATAATATATAAAAATTTATGGCTTTTTTTCGTATTTTATGCATAGCCATACCGTATATCCGATTAAGATAAAACTTTGTCAAATCATTGCTTGCACCCGAGAGAAAGTTGTAGGCATACTAAAATTAACGTCACGTGGTGCATGGCGGAGGGTGCTGAACAATATTAGTTAATTCGTATCTTACGCCTTCACGCTGAAATGGGTAGACAGATATGAATGAAATTTGGAACTGAGGTAGCCTTTATCCTAATTAATACATTGGCTACCTTTCGTAAGCCTCTCTACGGTGCGTGGCTGAGGGTACCTTACAGTGGATTAATATGTTTGCTACTTCTTCAAGCTAAAAGGGAATGACAGATTTGAATGAAATTAATAATGGAGCTACCTTTCGTAAGCTACTGTACGTTGCGTGGCGGAGGGTACCTTACAATAAATTAATAGGTCTCTTACTTTTCGCGCTGAAACGGCTGGAGGATTTGGATGAAATTTTAAATGAAGATAGCTTATACCCCGTATTAATGCCTGAGCTACCTTTAGGAAGCCACCGTACAGTGCATGGAGGAGGGTACCTTACAGTGGATGAATACGTTTGTTACACTTCACTCTGTAATTGCTGGACGGAATTGAATGGAATTAATACACAAGCTATCTTTCGTAAGCCTCCGTAGGTGCATGGTGGAAGGTACATTATAAAAAATAAAAATAAAATAAAATAAAATAAAATAAAAAATAAAAAAAATCAAGATTTACTGGTCACCATGAAAGTCAGGACATAAACTATTGTTTCAGAAAGAGATTTTTGTAATTTGCAAGCCAGTGAATTTAGCATGGTGAAGAGTACCTTGTGACTTTGACAGTCTCCATGAAACTTTGTGCATAGATGATACAGGAGGGAGAGGAGTAGGTGGTGGAGGAGGCAGACAGAAAGAGGAAGGAGGAGACGGACAGAGAGAGGGTAAAGGAGGAGAATGAGAGGGGAATGGTGAGAGATAGGTGAAAATATATGAACAGAGGGAAAGAAAAAAAGAAATGGACACGTAACGGACTGGAGGAGACCGGGAGACGGGGATGAGCAGGTGAACGGAGACAGATGTACTAACGCTAGACTTCTATGAATACATAAATAAATACCCGGGAAACGCAGGGTTTTCATCTAGTACTTCAATAAAAAAATGTTCACATGTTTGCCGCGGTGGAGTAGCCGAGCGGTTTAAAGGGAATGGGAATGTTTGTAATTCTATCGGACCAAACTGCGTGGTCATCAGTCCGTAGCTTACAAACTACTTAAACCTAGGTAAACTAACCTAAGGACAAAGACACACACCCATGCCCCAGGGAGGACTCGAACCTCCACGGCGAGCAACCGCGCGCTCCGCAGCGAGACGCTTTAGACCGGTCGGCTACTCCACCGCGGCGCGGTCTAAAGCGCCTCGCTGCGGAGCGCACGGTTACTCGCCGTGGATGTTCGAGTCCTCCCTGGGGCATGGGTGTGTGTGTTGTCCTTAAGTTAGTTTACCTAGGTTTAAGTAGTTTGTAAGCTACGGACTGATGACCACGCAGTTTGGTCCGATAGATTTACAGACATTTGAACATTTTTTGTTCAAATGTTTGTAAAGGTTATGGGACTTAACTGCGGGGTCATCAGTCCTTAAACTTACAAACTACTTATGAACTACCTTATACTAAAGACGCTACAAACATCCATGCCCGAGGGGGTATTCAAACCTCCGGCGGGGAACGGCCTCGCGCATCGTAGCATAGCGCCTCAAAGTGCTCGGCCGATCCGCCGCGGGTACTTCAATAAATATGAGATCATATACAGGGTGTAAACGGTATTAGCCGCCAAAATTATACAGATGTTACATCTCGGCGTGCTTGACAAAAAGTCTAGAAAATGTTTGCGTATTCCCTACGGTTGTCCCAGAAAAAAACGGCTCGTCTCCGTATAATGTTGTTGTAAAAGTATACACTTGGCAGTGTACGTACGTAAGCAATCAGTTCCTGTTATTGCCCGTTGCGCGTATTGACGTCGCGAGCGTGAATCGTAAACACACAGGCACGGCCTCAGTGGTTGCGTCACTGTATTACGCCGAGCGACGGCAGACGTCGAGTAACCCGTGCAGACGTTATTGCAACTCCTTTATCTGTTAGGATGTAATGGAGATTTACCATTGCTGAACTTTGCGATTTTCTTTTAATTTATGGACATGAAACAATAAATACTGTTTACAGTCAAGTTTTGAATCAAATGAGTGTATGAATGTTACTTATCATTTGTATTTCTATTACTATCTTTCTTTGTTTAGATATTGTACTTATCATTTTGTACATTATGCCAGACAAAATCAAATGTTCAAATGTTTGTAAATCTATCGCACTCTGAAACGGTACAATATAAATCGTAGATAAATAAATAAAAAATTAATTTCAAGAATCAGAGAAATTTCGAGTAGGGCAAAGATCGTTTTTCTTTCTCTCCCATTAAATTATCTGTGATCCACCTTCCTTTGTTTTACTGCGGGAGAGAAGGAACAGCGATTAACTTTTTTTTTACCGCCTTTTTGGAGACGTATTCGATGCAGCTCTCCCCTGCTCATACTCAATTTTGTGTAAGTATAGTGCCGCTCCTGTAAATTATGATTTTTAACTTGAAATACATCAATATAAAATTTTAAATCACAATCATCTTTCATTTAACTGCCCTTTTTCACTCGAGTGGCGTGAACTTGAAGTGTGAAGGAATTGGACGTCATTATGGCTAATAATTGTCAGTGCAGTAATTGTTAAATCGGTTTCATTGCTTTTTTCTATTCCAATATTTCCTACGTCAACGATAGTGATGATTACAGAACCTGCCGTGGAATTTTTATAGCTATTTATTAAAACGAAGTCTGAATATTTTTTCTGTTTATTTTGCATTCTTGCCAAACGAATTCGCGGAGCCCACAACTGAAATTTAGCACACGGCCCACTGCACAATAACAGATTTTAATACGTCCAATTGCCGACCACGACGGTGTGTATCTTTAATTATATAATATTTGATTACAGATCACTGACGTACGATCATATCAAAAATGTGTTCAAATGTTTGTTAAGCTTATGGGGCTTAACCGCGGGGTCATCAGTCCCTAAACTTACAAACTACTTATGAACTACCTTATACTAAAAACGACACAAATATCCATGCCCGAGGGGGGAGTCGAACCCCCGACCGTAGTGGCCGTGCAGACCGTGACTGGAGCGCCTCAGTCCCCGCGGCCACCGCGGCCACCGCCATCATTGCACATCGAGATGGTACTTACTGAAGGTAACATCGTCTTCTTTTTATAATGTAGAAGCCACCCATCTTTACCCTTACAGTCGTTCTAATTCTTTTTGTTTCAATTTAATTTTTATTCCCTTTTTATCATAATCCGCCATTTCCATTTATTCTCAGTTCAGTACATAATATTTCAGCTAAAGACTCCCACCAAACACCATACAGGCGCTACATTATAAAAAGTTGGCGACCATGACAGGACTAATTGTCGAGGTGGTCATTAGTCCGTAGCTTACAAACCACTTAAACTAAGGTAAACTACCCTAAACACTCACGCCCGAGGGGGGACTCGAACCCCCGACGGCTAACGGCCACGCATCGCAGCATGGCGCCCCAATCCGCACGGCTAATCCGCCGCGACTATACAATACAGATAAATATAACATGTTATTAGAATAAAGGAGATGGAACGAGAGAGAAGCGATAGGAGAAATACTAACTCAAGGCTCGAATAAATAAGTAAATGCCCGGGTAACACCGGGTTTTCAGCTAGTCTACTATATCAGTCCCACCAGGAACGAATTCCATACTGTAATTTATTATTATTATTATTATTATTGACGACCTTACAGCGTTCATTTTAATGAAATAAATCGCAATTTGCGAACATTTATGGCATCAATGTACTAGGTTTAGATGGAATACTGAAGTGCGGCGAATGAAAATTTGTGCCCGGCCGGAATTCGAACCCGGCTTCTCCTGCTTAGTAGACAGACGCGTTGACCACTCCGCCACCGAGGATGCAGTGACTAGCACAACTGCAGAGGACTCTTTCCTGCACGTCTTCCGCCACACCCAAATAGATGTTTCAAATGTTTGTATAGTTTATGGGCCCCGGGGTCATCAGTCCCTAAACTTACAAACTACTTACGATCTAGCTAATACTAAGGACGGCACAAATATCCATGCCCGAGGGGGGATTCGAACCCCCGACCGTAGTGGCCGTGCAGACCGTGACTGGAGCGCCTCAGTCCCCTCGGCCACCGCGGCCAGCCACAACCAAATCTGTGGGGTAATAGGAAGGAAGGAAGCTTAGGGTTTAACGTCCCATCGGGGTAATAGGCTGTGGGAATAGGAAATGAGACAGCGTGGCGAATGGAGATTTGTGTGTGGCGGGAGACGTGCAGGGAAGGGTCCTCTTCAGGGGGGCTGGTCACTGTGTCCTCGGTGGCGGAGTGGTTAACGCGTCTGCCTAGTAAGCAGGAGATCCCGGGTTCGAATCCCGGGCGGGCACAAATCTTCATTCGCCGCATTTCGGTATTCCATCTAAACCTAGTACAATGATGCCATAAATGATTGCAAATTGCGATTTATTTCAATGAATTCCACAATGACGAGCAATGGTCAAGAATTGGTGGAACGCGTGCGATCATACGGCATTCCAGTCTACTGGAAGGTAGCCATACCAGGAGAAATATTCTCGTTCCCGAGGAGAAATCGCGGAAGACGCGCGCACTCGTTTCAAGGATTCCTGAGCAGACGTGAGCGCTCGAGATGCCTGAGGAAGTACGCCAAGGCCCCGTACCGCGCGGTCAGCCGCATTGTGCCCGCTGCAGCCCCCTCCCCCCCCCCCCCCCCCCCCATGCAGCAAGTAGAGCGGCTGACGTACAGCCTGATTGTTTGGAAATGAGGCGGTGCCCCGCGTCTGTCATACCGCGCAGACAAACATGCACCGCCACTTTCCGCAACGGGCGAGCAGACGGATGCAGGTCAGCTCCCAGACCCGCGAGGTAAAGGAGCGAACTCACCTAAAACGGCACCGAGACGCTAACGAAGATGTTTCCGAGGAAACAGCGACTGCGCATACATAAAACATGCTGGCACAGGTAGACAAACATCTTACAGCTTGGCCGAGCGAATAGCGAATCGAGCGCCTGGCAATGAGGGCAGCACTGTGCTGTCCCGCGTCTGAGATGGGGGCCGCGAAGAGTTACTCGTGAGCTGCAAGGACGTGTACATCTACATACATACTCCGCAATCTATGTGGCGGAGGGGTCTCAGTACCACTACTAGTTACTAGCTTTCCTGGAGGAGGAGGCTTACGGCCGCGGTGGAGTAGCCGAGCGGTCTAAAGCGTCTCGCTCCGGGGCGCGCGGTTGCTCGCCGTGGAGGTTCGAGTCCGCCCTGGGGCATGGGTGTATGTGTTTGTCCTTAGGTTAGTTTACCTAGGTTTAAGTAGTTTGTAAGCTACGGACTGATGACCACGCAGTTTGGTCCGATAGATTTACAGACATTTGAACATTTTTGAGGAAGCTTAAAGTCCCGTTGACAGCTTGGTGATTAGAGACGGGGCTAACGCTCGGAGTTTTGGGTAAGGATGGGGAACGAAATCGGCCATGCCCGTCCCGGCATTTGCCCGGAGTAATTTAGGAAAATCACAGAAAACCTAAATCTGGATGGCCGGAGGTGGATTTGAACCACCATCCTCCCGAATGCGAGTCCGGTGCGTTACCACTGCACCACCTCGCTCGGTAAACTTCCCTGTTCCACTCTCATATAGAATTAGGGGGAAAGGAATGATTTTAGGCATCTATACGATACCGAACCTCTCTCTCATCTTATCTTATCTTTGTGGCCTTTAGTCGAAATGTAAGTTGGCGGCAGTAGAGTCGTTCTGCAGTGCGCCTCAAATTCCGGTCCTCTAAATATTGAGGGGTGCAGTGAGAGAGAAATGGAGATAAATTGAGTTTTCTAAAGCGCTCTATTAAGGCATTATATATACTATGAAGGACTTATTGTTATGCAAATTATGCAAATGGAAAAATGTCAATTTTAATGAAAATAGCACTGATTATGACCTTGTAGGCTTTAATTAACTTCAATTCCTACTTACTTCAAAACGCTGTGAAAATAACACCACCTGTCAGAATGCTGTCAAATTGCAACAGAATATTATTGGTGAGGGGGACAACGTATGGCAGAAGGAAAAGACATAGTAGCATTCGATGGCGCTAAAAGCACCATAATATACTCCTTTTATGCCCGAATTATTAATAGTCTAGAATTGACACCTGGAGGATAGGCAACCATCGCTGCCCCACATCCCCGCTGGTTAGCTACTCGTGCACACTAGCACGTAGCGAAGTCTACAAGTGGCTTAAAAATGTTCAAATGTTTGTATAGCTTATGGGACCCAACTACGGGGTCATCAGTCCCTAAACTTACAAACTACTTATGAACTACTTACGAACTAGGACGGCACAAATATCCATGCCCGAGGGGGGATTCGAACCCCCGACCGTAGTGGCTGTGCTGACCGTGACTGGAGCGCCTCAGTCACCTCGGCCAGTAAGTGGCTTAGCTGCTCCTCTCACTCAAAATGATCGCGAGGGCGCATTCAAGAACTCTCAACAGCTGCTCAAAAGAGAGAGCGCGAGCCATGCCACGTGATCCTAGTAAACAAAATAGACGCAAGATGGCACGAGAATACTTAAAATGGACAATGCTCAACATTTCATGTAATGTGGCATAAGCCCCCCCTCTCTCACTAGACCCTTCAATTTGTTCAACTGTGTTTCTCAGAAAAAACGTCGTTTTTCCTTCAGCGACTCCCACTCGAGTTCCCCAAGGATTTCAATAACACTCCTCATCCATTTGTACCTGCTTACTGGATCTGTCTCGTGATCTTCCTCTACAACTATTATCCCGTCCCCACTTTCCTCTAATACTAATCTATCTACGTGTCAGAGTGTATCCTGCCAATCAGTTCCTCCTTCTACTCAATGTGTCACAAATTTCTTTTGTCCGAAATTCTGTTCGCACATCCTCATTACGTATGTGATCTCCCTATCTGATCTTCAGCATTCTTTCATAGCATCATATTTTAAAAGTATCAAAAGAAATTTCAGCATTCTCTTAAATTAACGTTTATTTGTTATTGAAAATCGATTTCGACTAAGGAATAGTCATCCTCAGTGCAATATGCAGAACCGAACTGAAACATTTCAGGTTGTACATATGAAGCCGCAAGGTATAGCTACAAGATGTTTCACAATGGTGTTTTCCAGAGTGCAGAAGCACGAAAAACACCATGGTGAAATATTTTGTAGCTGTACCTTGCGTCTTGATGTGTAAAACCTGAACTGAGGATGACTATTCCATATTCGAAATCGATTTGCAATAATAAATAATCGTTAATTTACGACCATGCTGAATTTTCTTTTGCTCTTTATTATTCTACGGCCGTGGTGCACACCGTTCCTCATGGAGTCTTCATTTCATACTTTAAAAGCTTCGATCCTTTTCTAGTCTGAACAGCCCGCAGATCTGATTTCACTCGCATACGATGCTCTGCTCCAGAGAAATGTCTTTAGAAAAGATGGGCCACATGGGCCGTTAACCGAGCCTAGCACTGCGTCCTCAAATGTTCAAATGTTTGTATAGCTTATGGGACTTAACTACGGGGTCATCAGTCCCTAAACTTACAAACTACTTATGAACTAACTAATTCTAAGGACAGCACAAATGTCCATGCCCGAGGGGGGATTCGAACCCCCGACCGTAGTGGCCGTGCAAACCGTGACTGGAGTGCCTCAGTCCCCTCGGCCACCGCGGCCGGCTTCAAATTTATACTGACTTTTTGATCACCCGGTATTTTGGTCGGGGAAAATCATTATTTCACGTAGAAAGCTTTCTCGAGACCAGGAATATAACCTGGCACTCCTTCTACAGAAAGCAAGTTATAGCTGTAAATTGTTTGTTTGAAGCTCCGACCTTACGTTTCGAAAGGTCTCCTCTCTGTTGGTGTGGAGTCGCCCTGAACTGACTGCAAACCCTTCAGCGTCTGTGGTATCCGGGATTAGATAACATCAACACAGGACGGCGTGTGGGGGCCACCTGGTATACAGATGATGTGCTGTTGGCTCTTTCGGCCATGACCGAAGAACTGATACCAAACGACCAATATGTGCATGAAGTTCTCCTGCAGTCCGTCAAAGATTCCTGGAGTGACAGACAGCCTGGATCCTACCAAGCAGGTCTTCATCCGTTTCTACTTGGTTTTCTCACACCACAGACTCTGGACATAATCCCACAGGAAAATCTCGCGAGATGTGAGATCCAATGATCGTGCTGGCAACGGGGTGAACATTCACTTACAGTCAAATGATAATGAAACCTATTATTTTGGAGCTAGCGGGCATTAACATGGAAGCGACCTGGTACATCATATCACGAACAGTAAGGGGAACAGTCTTAAAGAAATGAAGCATGAAATGAGGTCCTGTTAGGTGGTTTTTGGCAGTGCTTGCCCGCACGTTGACAGAGAATCGTTGCATGTGGTCATTTAAGTGTCTGCCGCGAGGATTGTCCTCACATCGGACGTGCAATCGACTGCAGCTCGTCGCTTTTAACCACTGCTATTAGCTACACTGTTCTTACACGACGCACAGTGCAATTGCGAACATTGGTCCCACGTCTCCATACATCCGATTAAGCAGTCGCTATCACTTGTTTCAGTCTGCCCCACCCTGCCCACACCCTGTGTCAAGTGTAACGATACTTGTAAATGTTAGCTTTTCTTCTATGCAATGAAACAATTATTGCATGAGAGTGCCATTAACGAACAGATGACCTCATCACACACATACAATGTACGCGAAGCAGGAAGCGGAGGTTTTGTTCTGTTTTGCAGCCGAAATTAATTTACAACATAGAATTAACACACTATCTGTTCGGCAGCGCGCGTCTAATTCGTTTGGCGTTAAAATCAGACGTGACATTTTCGTTCGTGCAGGGCGGGACACTTTTAATTGGAAGTTCAAGTGACACTTGACTTTTCCGAGCAGCGTAATGATGAAACGTAACATGTCGGGATTTTATTGCGAAAATTCCATCTGTCTGGTTGATTTACTGTTTGTGGTACCAAATGTAAAGCTTTCGTTATTTAACAGGTCATCGTCGTTATCATCAACGTCTTGTTGATGGAGACATCCTTCTGTCTTGCGTCATTTTTAGTTTTGGTTGTTGTAACGGATAACAATTTGTAATAGCAATATTTTGGGCCTACGAAGAATGATAGTTTAATAACACTTTGTATGTTATTTATTTATTTACTTTTTTTTCACCCCTGAGCTTTTTACTGGGGATTCACTGAACCAGTGAACACACACGACGCGCCGCCACGACCTCGACCAAAGATGAGCAGAGACGAGCAGTTGGAGAGAAAATGAAGAAGTGCTGACAAGAAAGGAAGAGAAACAAACAGCATTAGTCTTAAGTTGCATAGGTCCATATCTAGCCAAATTCATAAATAAAAGAACAAAATAATATGAAACTGAAGTTATTCCTTTAAGCAGTTGCTCAGCCGAGTTGGACTTTTGAAATTGATGTAAGCAATGCGTGTGTAGTGCTAACAGTAAAATTCGGAGGCGCTGGTGTCATGGTGTGGCCGTGTTCTTCCTGCATGGCACTATCACAGCACAGGCCTACATTGATGTGTTAAGCATCTTCTTGCCTCCCACTGTTGAAGAGCTATTGGGGGATGGCGATTGCCTCTTTCAAGACGATCGAACACGTTTTTATAATGCACCGCCTGTTGCCGAGTGGTTACAGGACAGTAACATCCATGAAATGGACTGGACGGCACACAGTCCTGACTTCGGGATGTTTGGGAACGCCGACTTCGTGCCAGCCCTCACCGACCTACATCGATACGTCTCCTCAGTGCAGAACTCCGTGAAGAATGGGCTGCCATTCGCCAAGAAACCTTCTAGCACCTGACTGAACGTATGCTGCGAGAGTGGAATCTGTCATCAAGGCTAAGGGTGAGATAAAACCACACTGAATACCAACATTACCGATGGAGGGTCCCACGAACTTGTAAGTCAGTTTCAGCCGAGTGTCCGGATACTTCTGATCACATAGTGTATTATGCTGAAGATTAAGTGGTACTGAATAGAATTAGGGGCAAAAGGGACTTTTGGCATACCTTGACTAAAAGATGGGATCGATTGGTAAGTCACATTACTACACATCAAGGAATCATGAATTTAGCATTGGAGGGAAGTGTGTGGGGAAAAATCGCAGAGGAAAACCAAGAGACGAATACAGTAAGCAGATTCAAATGGACGTGGGTTGCCGTTGTTATGTGGAGATGAAGAGGCTTGCTGAGGATAGAGTAGGGTGGAGAGCTGTATCAAACCAGTCTCCGGACTGCAGACCACAACAAAAACAACAACTTATGTCTGGACTGAAGACTACAAGAAAATAATTTCACTGGCAGCTGTACCACTCCATCAGCTGGAAATAATTTTATTTGAAATTTGTTTTCTCCCCGTCTAATCTTTAGCATTCGTCTGTAGCACCACATTTCAAAACCTTTTATCCTTTTTTTGTCTGAACTATTTATCGTTCATGTTCCAGTCCCGTGGAAGGCTACACTCCACACAAATTCCTTCAGAAAAGACTTCCGAACACTTTAATTAATATTCAGTGTTACAAGTTTATTTTCTGCAGAAACACTTTTTCCCATTGGCATTCTTCATATTATATCATCTTTCCTTTTTACCTCCCAAGCATCATAACTCATCTGTCACCTTCATTGCCTCATTACTGAGTCTAATTCCGTCAGCACCGCCTGATCCTCTTAGACTTTACTCCATTACCTTGGTTTTGCTCTTATTAATGTTCATCTTATATACTCCTTCCAAGACACTGTCCATGTCGTAGATGTGTTCTTCCTGGTACTTTGTTTCTCTGACAGAATTACAATGTCATCGGCAAACAGCAAAATTCTTTTTCATCCCCCTGAACTTGAATTCCCTCTCCAATTTTGTTTTCCTTCACAGATTGAATAACATTGGTGAAAGACTACAACCCTGTCTTACTCCCTTTCCAACCGCTACGTCTTGCTTGGTTGATTTATGAGGAGATACCGACTAAAACAGAAATTATATCTGTAATTACACAGCGAAGTGTCGTATACGCTTTAGGAGACAACCTGAGCAGACAGAAATTTCGTCTAGTAAAGTCATCAGGACACCATTAACAATTCTAAAGTAATCTAGATAAATATCTAAGTAGCTCAAAAAGTGGTAGTTGATTCTAAATTATGAAATAATGTGATTTTATCTACACGAGTACTAAAAGAAACTGTTACATTTCGTATACACAGCAAATTGCACAAATCTCGAAGCTGTCAGTTCAACTTAATACCTGGGACTTACGATTACTAGTAACTGGAAAGACCGTAAGATAATATTGTGGAAAGGCTAACCATAGACTGCGCTTTGCTCTCAGAGAATGCATCAAGCCCATTGAACTTGTAAGACATTTTGAGCCGTCAGGTGTGCGGATACTTTTGATCACATAATGTAATAGGAATGAAACACACGAAAGAAGAACGTACAAGGTGACCACATGGGTATCGAATTTAAGAATTTCTTTATGGTATCTGAAGTTCAGAAGTTAAATAACAATCAACCAAAGCCGTTCGACGCAACTCTCAAAAATTCTACAGAAAATCTACTTTGAAGTTTTGCAAGAACACGTAAGTACCAGTAATTAAAACAGCTGCATCGTTTGTCGGTGTAGCGCATGTTGTAGTGTTCTGGCCTCACAGCCACAGTGTCGGTGGTTCGAATCCCAATGTGACCTTTCTTTGTGAATTCAGTTATATAAAACATTTTGGTATCTCTAATTCCACGTGTTGTATCAGTTTTTGTTTATGTGTATATGTGTTCGAGTTGAAAACCTTATCGGCACGTAAAACAATGGTCGAATAGGTTAGCTGCTTGGAAAGCCTTCAGTAGCTATGGAGATGAGCCGCGACGGATTAGCCGTGCGTACTGGGGTGCCGTGTTGCGGTGCGCGCAGCCGTTCGCCGTCGGGGGTTCGAATCCCCACCCTCGGGCATGGGTGTTTGTGTTGCCCTAAGATTAGTTTACCTTAGTTTAAGTAGTTTGTAATCTACGGACTGATGACCACGCAGTTTGGTCCGATATATTTACAAACATTTGCACATTTTTCATGGAGGTGACTTTCCAAATCGAGTGTCGTAGCTCTTTACAAACTGAACAATTAAAGACTACCACCGTCAATTAATAGTGAAGCCAATATTGCAAAAAAAAAACGTAACTTATGTATTGTATTTATTTATTTATTTTATTTCATTATTATTTTTTAAATCATAATTATTAACAACCTTCTATAAAACATCGAAAATTATGAATAAACAAAACTACGTACATTTTTCTTAAAAATGAGCATTAGATATTAAAATTGTGTAGGTATTCGAAGACAACTAAAAAAGAAAAAAAATATCTGTCACGACAGGTTTCGAACCACCAACATCATCAGAGGGAAGGGCTGTGTTGGGTTGTTTGTTAGGGATAGAGGGACTAAACTACTGAGGTTATCAGTCCCCCAGTGGGAGGGGAAGGAGTGAAGGTAGGAAAGGAGGGGGGGGGGGGAAGGAAATGAAGACCAGGAGGTAAAGAAGGAAGGAAGACTGCATTAACTCGGGGCCCCTGCTCGCCGCGCACATACTCAAGAAAGAACCGTGAGGCCCCTGGGGGGTCAGAGGGAAGCCAGAACGCTACCATCTGAGCTACACCAACAGATGCTGCAAGTGATTTCATTACTGGTTCTTACGGGTACTTGCGAAACTTCAAAGTCGATTTTCTCGAGAATTTTTGAGAGTTGCATCGATTGGCTTTGGCTGATAGCTATTTGAGTTCTCAACTTCACGCACAACACAAACACACACACACACATATATATATAAAATAGACGAAGATTACTCACCAGGCGAAGGAGCACAGGTGTAACAGCATCACAAATAAATAAATAAATGAATACACACACACACACACACACACACACACACACACACACAAACGCAAGCTTTCGCAGCCTAGCTGCTTCGTCAGGTAAGGGAAGGAGAGGGAAGAGGAAGTGATGAGGGTTTTAAGGGAATAGGTAAGGAGTCATTCCAATCCCGGGACAGGAAAGACTTACCTTGGGGGGAAAAAAGGAGGGTAAACAAATACACACACACACACACATTTACACAGGCGCAAGTACACTTAGGCAGACATACTGTAGAACATATATATATTTCAGTTGGTAAGATATTCGTCACACATTTTAAATTTGTCGAGCGATCCACCAGAATAGACCCCACGACCTGGTAGTTGGGGAAACACTGGTCTAAATGCCTGAAGATGGAGAGCAACGACGCTTGTGCGGTATCGGCGTTCGCTTGGGCTATAAAGCGGTGGCCAGCGTGTCTGGGCCTCGTGCAGCGGTAGTGGTCACCGCGGCCGGCTTGTGTGTGTGTGTGTGTGTGTGTGTGTGTGTGTGTGTGTGAGCAGCGGGGTATCTCACGAGCGCGGTCGTGCGGCCGTGTCGTGAGGCACGCGTCACGCCCCGCCGGACCGCCACAAGAGCGCTCCCACGCTCCCAGCTGCCAGCCACCGCTGTCGTCGTCTGCACCAGCGACCGGCCGCTTCCCCTCCACCTGTTTGTCCGGCGTCTTGCGCACCCCTCCCCCTGAAACCTGAGCTTAAAGCCTGTGGAAATCACGAAAGATAGTCCTCGCCCACCGCACTCCTCCCCTCGCCGGTAAGACGCTCCAGCCAACCGCAACAAACACTTGGACGGAAGGACCGACCGAATATTCGGTTTCGTTTTCGGTTACGACCGGCCAGTTTCGGACAAAATATTGGTTTCGGCCGTAGTTTCGGTTTCGCCCGGCAATCGGCCGAATCTTCGGCTTGGCCGAAATTAGCTTTCTTCTACTTACTAATGAAGTCCAGTCGCGTTCTGGATAGATTCATTCAACAATAACGGTTTACCCTTTCAACTGCTACAACTCTATCTGCACGCGTAAAAATTGTGGATATTTCGTTGTTATGCACACGATAAAACAATCGCATCTTATAGTAAAATACGAGGCTCCATATTCACAGAATATATGACATCAATTATGCGCAAGTCTATTCCTCGCCCACCTGACTCCTGCCCTCGCTGGTCAGACGCTCGCACCAACCGCAGCAATCACTTGGAATGTAACGATCGACCGAATATTCGGCTTCGTTTACAGCCAGTTTCGGCCAAAATATCGGTTTCGGCCACAGTTTCCGTTTCGCCCAGAAATCGGCCGAATCTTCGGCTTGGCCGAAATTAGCTTTCCTTAACTTACTGATGAAGTTCGGTCGCGTTCTGGATAGATTCATTCAACAATAACGGTTTACCTCAGTTAACGGTGCCCCATTCAACTGCTACAACTCTATCTGCACGCGTAAAAATTGTGGATATTTCGTTGTTATGCACACGGTAAAGCAATCGCATCTTATAGTAAAATACGAGGCTTCATATTCACAGAATATATGACATGAACTGCAAATGACCACGCGGATGAAGCCCAGCGGACTGCAGCGCCACGTTACGAACCGCGCGGCCTTCCGCATCGAAGGTTCGAATTAGTCTTGTGTAGTTCGCGAACGACCTAGTTCGGAAGAACGCTCCCACAGCCGAACTACGAGTACTAGTTCCCAGATCAGATCCCTCGCCTCTTAGTTCGTCCGCTCCTTTTCCGAAGACTGACGGGTAACAGCGAGATGACGCCAGAGCGCGCAGAATCGCGTCATTCCCTCTTGCCAGTTGCCGTCATTTCGAGCAGAGATGCAGCTCACCTGTAGCGGTAGCAAAAGTCAAAACGAGCGGACGAACTAAAAAGAGCGACTTTCTTCGCGGCCGAGCTGCGAGCTAAAATGAGAGCTACCGGTCGCGAACTAAAATATGGTCGATAGGTCGCGAACTAAAATATTATTTCATTGGGCGACAGGTCGCGAACTAAAATATGCGCCATAGGTCGCGAACTAAAATATGCGCGATAGGTCGCGAACAGAATTAAAATTACGTGTTTGCATTCTGCTGATGAGAGCCATTTCGAAGTTAGCGTCTGTCTGCTAGATTACATAGTTCAGTGCTACAAAATTTCTGATTTGAAGTTTTCTGCACTTTGCAATATCTGACTAATGAACTCCATAATTCCAATATATAGAGATAACTCTAAACTTAAACGAGAGAAATTATCCACAAACTGTTTCTTTTGGTTTGTGTGATATCGGTAGCGGCTCAAGCAGCAAGCGCATGAAGCAGCTAGGTGGGGGAACTTCTCCCTCCACCTGCATGCGCAGATCACGCCGCTTAGCCGTCACTGGGAGCGAACAAACTAAAAGAACGAACTAGTTCGTGGCCTGCCGCCAACAAAAGTGAGCGCTCCCGATCGCGAACTATTATGCGCAAGTCTATTCCTCGCCCACCAGACTCCTGCCCTCGCTGGTCAACGCTCCCACCAACCGCCACAAACACTTGCACGTAACGACCGACCGAATATTCGGCTTCGTTTTCGGTTACGGCCGGCCAATTTCGGCCGCAGTTTCGGTTTCGCCCGGCAATCTGCCGAATCTTCGATTAGGCCGAAATTAGCTTTCTTGAACTTACTGATTAAGTTCGGTCGCGTTCTGTATGGATTCAGTCAACAATAACGCTTTACCTCAGTTGACGGTGCCCCGTTTAACTGATAGCACTCTATCCGCGCGCGTAAAAATTGTGGTTATTTCATTGTTACGCACATGATACAGGAATCGCATCTTATAGTGAAATACGAGGGTTCGTATTCACAAAATATATGACATCAACTGCGAATGACCAAGCGGAAGTTGCCGAGCGGTCTGCAGCGCCACGTTACGGATCGCTCGGCCTTCCGCATCGCAGGTTCGAATCCTCCCTCTGTGTGTGTTGTGCTTAGGTTAGTTTAACGTAGTTTAAGTAGTTTGTAAAAGACTAGGGACTGATGACCAACATAGTTTGATCCCATAGGATTACAAACATTTGAACATTTTTGAACTGCGAATGGGCAAAGCTGAAAATGTGTAGCCAGCCGGGATTTGAACCCGGGTCTCCCATTTTCTAGCCTGTTGCGCTGACCGCTACACCACTAGGGATACAGTGATTACCGCACATGCAAGGACTAACTAATCGCGCCTCCCGTCAGACACAAATTCTCATCATCAGCCTGCACACAGTACTCAAACTAGTACTTATGAAACTAATTCCCGTAAAAGTAACGGCCCCAAACTTGCCCATCCCTCCCCAATAACGAAAAAATCATTCTCCGTCACCGGCATATATATATATATATATATATATATATATATATATGTGTGTGTGTGTGTGTGTGTGTGTGTGTGTGTGTGTGTGTGTGTCTGTGTGTGTGTGTGGCGTCTGTTCGGACTATGGGCAGGGTGAAGCCGGGAATTTGTATCTGACGGGAGGCGTGCTTAGGTAGTCCTTGCAGGTGCGGTGATCACTGTGTCCCCAGTGGTGTAGGGGTCAGCGCAACTGCCTAGAAAGCAGGAGACCCGGCTTCGAATCCCGGCTGGCTACACATTTTCAGCTTTGTCCATTCGCAGTTGGTGTCATATATTCTATGAATATGAAAGAATAACAACTGCAGGATCAGAAGTGACGTCTGTTATTCCGGAACAGACGCCACATGTATATAAGTACGAGGGTTATTCCAAAAGTAAGGTCCGATTCGCCGTAAATATTTGAAAGCGATGCCAAGGACAAAACACGCATGCGCGCCGACTCCTGGCATACCTCGCGCGTTAAACGCCGCCAGAATCGTTGTTACTGCTGCTGTGTGCTGTTGATAGTGTCAGTTCACAATGTTTCAGAGAATCAATCAACCTGCCGATTGTGAAGTGAGGCCAGTGATACGGTTTTTGTCTGCAAGAAACTTTTCAGCGGCAGAAACCCATCGGCAAATAACTGTAGTGTACGGTCCTAACATAATGAGCTACAGTAAAGTGCGCTAGAGGGCGCGAGCCTTTAATGAAGTACGGGGCAATGTGCGCGATGCACCACGCTCCGGCCGACCGGCCGTGATTTCAGACGATTTGGTTCATGCGGGTGACGACACAGACGATAAAGTGAAAGAAACTATTAAAGACTGGTTATCTTCGCAAGTGGCCGATTTCTACGAATTAGGCATCGAAAAGCTTGTTGGACGACATGACAAATGTTTAAATAAGTATGGAGATTATGTGGAAAAAGTAGGAAAGATGAATGCCAATAAAAGAATTGCTTTGAAAACATGTTTGGTTTTGAATGTTTTCGTTTTAACCGGACCTTACGTTTGGATTATATCTCGTACTGTGTTAGTAACAATTTAACTCAATCAGTATTGTATGAATTGGAAAGGAATATCATATTGTTATGCTGTAAAGTTGTATTAATGAGTTTCCGTCAAACCGATAAGCGTCTTTTTTAATAACTAATATATGTTAGGAAACATTCATCATACGGTACACACCTTTCGCTGCTCAGTTTGTGTAAATTTATACTGACTACAATCATACTGTTAGTCAGAACCATGACTTTATTTTACAAAATACTTCCTGCAGCCCTGATTGAAGCTGCTATGTATTCAGGAATGCAAAAAAAGAGTTATGTAAAGTTGTTTTCGAATGTTTGTTAAGCTTAAGGGACTTAACTGCGGGGTCATCAGTCCCTAAACTTACAAACTACTTATGAACTACCTTATGCTAAAGACGACACAAACATCCATGCCCGAGGGGGTATTCGAACCCCCGATCGTAGTGCCCGTGCAAACTGTGACTTGCTTGCCGCAGACCGCTCGGCCACTGTCGCCGGCTATATAAAGTTGTTTGTCGATCGCAAAAAATGGAAGTGAAGATGGCAATAAAAAGTCAGTGCTCTCAAGAACAAAATCGTAAAGGCTACTTATGGTAGCAAATGACTTTCTGCGAATTTTGTGTTGTGGTAGTCATGTTGAGGCTCTGGCACTTCGTGTTATCTATTTGGCATGCTTGTCGTATATCTTACGACAAGAAGATATGCAGAACTGTGTAATTTATGGCAACTATACAGTAGCCTCGTTATTTCAAGGTGAACGGGATCGGGATCTCCTAGAAGTATGCAAATTTAGGTGTGAAAAAGAAGTGTACGAAATAAAGTTTTTAAATAGTGATTTACATTGGCAGCCTATAGTTTTAAAGTCTTTTCACTATTTCCTTCGCGTTATAACAGTGGAGTGATTTTTTTTTTTTTCTGTGAAGATAGAATATACCTGCAGTTGTTGTTTTGTTTTTTATGGCGCTCGTATTTATGGCAAACTCGTAATTCCGAGAACCGAAATATTGAGACTCCACAGTATAGAGTTTAGTTTACTTATTGTCCAACTTCCTTTAATTTTTCTTTTTTATGTTTAAAACGTCACAGCGAGGAGAAAAGAATAAAATACGGAAGTACCAGGTGACCAAATAGTCAGTATAAATTTGAAAACTTAATAAATCACGGAATAATGTAGATAGAGAGGTAAGAATTGACGCACATGTTTGGAATGTCATGGGGTTTTATTAGAACCAAAAAACAAAATACAAAACAAAAAATAGTTCAAAAAATGTCCGACAGATGGCGCTTCATCTGATCAGAAAAGTAATAATTCAAATGTTCAAATGACTGTTAAGCTTAAGGGACTTAACTGCGGGGTTATCAGTCCCTAAACTTACAACCTACTTACGAACTAGTTAATACTAAAGACTGCACAAATATCCATGCCCGAGGGGGTATTCGAACCCCCGACCGTTGTGGTCGTGCAGACCGTGTCTGGAGCGCCTCAGTCCCCGCGGCCACCGCGGCCGGCTGCAATAATTAGCATAACAAATTAAGACAGGGCAAAGATGATGTTCTTGACAGGAAATGCTCAATACGTTCAGCATCATTCCTCAACAATAGCTGAAGTCGAGGTATAATGTTGTGAACAGCACTGTAAAGCATGTCCGGAGTTATGGCGTGGCATTGGAGTTGGATGTTGTGTTTCAGCATCCCTAGAGATGTCGGTCGACCACGATACACTTGCGACTTCAGGTAACACCAAAGCCAATAATCGCACGGACTGAGGTCTGGGGACTTGGGAGGCCAAGCATGACGAAAGTGGCGGCTGAGCACACGATCATCACCAAACTAAGCGCGCAAGAGATCTTTTTTTTTTTCTAGTAAAACCCCATGTCATTCCAAGCATGTGTGTCAATTTTTACCTCTCTGTCTACATTACTACCTGATTTAATAAGTTTTCAAATTTATTCTGACTTTTTGATCACCCGGTACTTCAATAAAAGCACCTTCGATTTGTCTAAACCTGTACCCCTCCTATGTCATCTTCAACGGACTTCTAATTAGGCTTTACACACAAGCAAGAAGGCATAGTACAGGAAGGGGATCTTGAATAATGTGGAAAAACTAGTGATTTATGGTGTAATGTAAATATACAGAAATATGAACTTAATTACACAAGTTTCGGTTACAATTTCAGCCGAAACTGGAAGAGAAGCCAAATATTCGTTTACGGTTTCGACCAAGAGTCATGTCTCGGACGTCACTGGTATGTTACTCATAGAGGGTGTCCAGTGAAGGAGTACAAATGTTCAAATGTTTGTAAACCCACTGGACAAAACTGCTATGGACATTAAGGATGGAACACACACACAGACACACCCATGCTCGAGGGAGGACTCGATCCTCCGTCGGGAAGCGAAGGAGTCACATATTTGAAAATTAAATATCTCGAAAACTAAAATAGATATAGAAGTGCATCAAAAGGCGGTTTTTAAACACAAAGCGTTGATTTATCGATAGTACAATGAAATACTACATCATTCAAGTAAATATTAAAACTCCCAGCCAACATAAAAATGCTGTATTTGTGCTCCACTGGTCTGAATTCGTATTCTTCAACCGTCCACTCCTCAAGCTCCTGTAACCACAGGACCACACCGAACACGCTGAAAAAGCTGCTTCAGCTATACTTATATTCACCGAAATTTATGTCTAATGACACTTACAGTCATGTGCTTATGCCAATTCTGTATTGAGTCGTTCCTTACCGTATACTATAACATAATTCAGGTTATAATATGGAGATAATCCAAATACGTAAACCCAGTACGACGTTTCAGAAGTAGCGAGCATTGAACGTCACGGAATGAGCTGAAGATTGATTGGGGGAGAGCCGTAGACAAAGTGAGCCGTTTATGTAGAGTGGTGGGGAGGACTTCTCAAGGATCTTCGTAGGATTTACCGTCTGGTCTCCCTGAACACGTGACTCCACCCTGTGAGATAAGGACACTATTATAGTAATACATTTAAAAATTACGAAAACCAAATCAGTAGGCCAAGCCGTTCTATCAGGCCAATTTCCTTCACCTCTATTTCAAACGAAAGGTATTCATTCACAGACTTGTCATCAAGCATCAAAATTTACTTAAATCTCGCCTTTATTTATTTATACTCATATGCTATATCCTTGCTGTGAATATTTTAATCGGTTTGCTTTAAGATATCTTCGGTTGTAATTAAGGTATGCAGTTCTTTTTCGTCCAAGAACACTCAGTAGATCAAGATATTTCATATCAACTTTTTAACACTCGAGATGGTTGATTCTGAAGAAATATTTGAGTACACATTCAACTTCTGTTTCTACACAGAGAATTTTCAATCTGAATGTCTCTCAAAAATGTTGAGTTGTGAATTGAAGCTAAAGGAGGTAATATTGTTTCGGAAGGAACAACATTATGAAAGAATGACCAGTACCACCTTCATATTATCATCATCTAAGGCGCAATGCTGTGGAGTAGCACGGTTGACCTATAGATTGTAAATAGGATATATTGAATTAATTAAAAAAACACACGTGCATCTAGTATTGTATATACTGTCAATATGTATAATAAAATATTTTGAAGTTATACATAGTTATATTCACTTATTTTCACTTTCCGACACTGACAACAAATAGTGTGAAGTATTCGCACGGACAACTATCTTAATCTTTTTTACAGGGTGTCTCACGAAAGACGTCTGCCACGCGTCCGCGTATAGCGCGGTACGGCTCCCGGCCGCCGTCACCGCATCCGCCGGCCACGGCAGCGATCGATTCTCGGACTCTGTTGTGTCGCGGGTGCATACACTGAGTTAAAGTCTAAAAACTTTGCCATCTGAGTAACCTAAGCTTACCTTTATTTACAGTGGATGTTCAAAATGATTTCCCTCTACGGAAAGAGTGGCCTGACATCTCTTGAACACATTTGCGAACACTCGAAGAATTTCGGCTGCCGAAATCTGGGAAATGACTAGTCGAACCCTGTCTTCCTACTCTTCGAGTGTATGGGAATTGCTTGCATACACCTTGTCTTTTAACATTCCCCAAAGATAAAAAGTCAGGGATTTAGATCTGGAAAACGATGAGGCCAGTCAACTATCCTATCATCAAAAGCACTTCGTATTGCTGCCATAGGAGCATTGGGAATGTGTAGTCTTGCGTTATCCTGCAAGAAATAACCGTACAACTTTTCGTTAGGTGAAAGTTCTGGACGAAATGGATGCAGGATATAGTTCACATACCTGTGAAATTTTATTGTCTCTGTCATGCAGTACACAACATAAGGGCACGGTGTTTCTACCTGACGACAATAGGGCGGACTCGGCGCTGTTGCCAAGTGTCCCAGAACACTCATAGCGGCGACCGGCAGGCGGAGCGGCAGCAGCCGGCAAACGCGCCGCGCAAGTCGCGGACCTCTCCCAGGCGTCTTTCGTGGGACACCCTGTATATAAAAATTTAGGTGTTTGTGCCTATATTTCATTCTCCAGCCAAAACTACACATCCCAAACGAATATTGTTTGTATGTGATAGCAGGTATCAGTCTCCCATTGTGCACTATGGTGGTAGAGGGTTGATAACTATAAGTGAGTGGAAAATATGGGAGTTGAAATTTACTGACTTATATAAAATTCTAAGTGTGGCTGTCAATATTTTATTCTTCAGCAGAAACTACACAATGGAAACTAACGATCTCTCTGTGTTGTTGTAGTACAAAGTCTCCCATTTTACACCATAAAATTCGGACTGAAGACCAGCGATGACTTTTGACACTGTAATAGCAAAGAGGTTATATACTGCGAAACGTGATGCACATTCTTCAGTTGTTTTTCTGCAACAAGCGAACGAATAAAGTAAAATAAGTGCATATTAGCAGTTTGAAAAGTGAAACCACCAAGAAAGATGCCAAAGCATAGGAAAGAAGTTTCGCGTTCTCAGTCCGTTTATAAAGGATAGAAAACGGCGCTGAAAAGTGGATCTACAGACGATGGAAACTTGAAATTTGTAGACGTTGTTAAACTTACACTTTAGGCATCAGATATTCCCATCCTTAATGTGGTGAAATACGGGATGAACTTTTTTTTTTTTTTTTTTTTTTTTTTAATACGTTGCTATTGGGGGAATTTTGAAGCAAGAAATACAAAAAATCGGACTTAGATTTTTGATTGGAATTTTAAAAACACGTGTTTCGATTTTTGTAAATTCAACCATTAAGTGGGTGAAATAAGGGAAAATCTTTTAAGGGTGTTACTAAGACTGTTTTGATGCTAGAAATGTAAAAATTTGGATTGGGAAGCATGGTTGCAATTGAAAAAAAAATGTGTTTCGGGATGTTTTAAAATCTGCCATCAATGGTGCAATTGGGGTGGCAAGTTGTATTAAAATACTTGATTAGGAAAGTATTTTTAATGCTAAATCTATGAAAATTTATATTTAGAAGCAGAAAAAACCATTGCAGACCATCCACTCTACGCGTGCGAAATAGCAGGAATTAAGGTAGTTTTCACAAATATAGACGACAGTGTCCACTCCCATGAACCACAGACATTGCCGAGGTGGGGTGGCTTGCGTGCCTCAACGATACAGACAGCCGTACCGTAGGTGCAACCTCAGCGGAGGGGTATCTGAGGAGAGGCCAGACAAACGTGTGGTTCCTGAAGAGGGGCAGCAGCCTTTTCAGTAGTTACAGGGGCAACAGTCTGGATGATTGACTGAGCTGGCCTTGTAACATCAGCTAATGTGGCTTTGCCACACAGCTACTGCGAACGGCTGATAGCAAGGGGAAACTACAGCCGTTACCTTTCCCGAGGACATGCAGCTCTACTGTATGAACATATGATGATGGCATCCTCTCGGGTAAAATATTCCGGAGGTAAAATAGTCCCCCATTCGGATCTCCGGGCGGGGACTACTCAGGAGGATGTGATCATCAGGAAAGACAATACTGGCATTCTACGGGTCGGAGCGTGGAATGTTAGATCCCTTAATCGGGTAGGAAAATTAGAAAATTTAAAAAGGGAAATGGATAGGTTGAAGTTAGATATAGTGGGGATTAGTGAAGTTCGGTGGCAGGATGAACAGGATTTCTGGTCAGGTGAGTACAGGATTATAAATACAAAATCAATTGGGGGTATCACAGGAGTAGGATTGATAATGAATAAGAAAATAGGAATGCGGGTAAACTACTATGACCAGCACAGTGATCGAATTATCATTGTCAAGATAGATACGAAGCCAACACCGACAACAGTAGTACAGGTTTATATGCCAACTAGCTCTGCTGATGATGAGGAAATCGAAGAAATATATGAGGAGCTAAAGGAAATTATTCAGACAATTAAGGGAGAGGAAAACTTAATTGTTATGGGAGACTGGAATTCGGTAGTAGGACAAGGAAGGGAAGGGAGGATAGTAGGTGAATATGGTCTGGGCAAAAGGAATGAAAGAGGAAGCCGCCTGGTAGAATTTTGCACAGAACATAATTTAGTTATAACAAACACCTGGTTTAAGAATCACAAAAGAAGGTTGTATACGTGGAAGAGACCAGGAGACACCGGGAGATACCAGATAGATTTTATTATGGTAAGACATAGATTTAGGAACCAGGTTTTAAACTGTAAGACTTACCCAGGGGCAGATATAAACTCTGACCATAACTTGTTGGTTATGAACTGTAGGCTGAAACTGAAGAAACTACAAAAAGGTAGGAAAATAAGGAGATGGGACCTGGATAAATTGAAGGAACCTGAAGTTCTTAAGAATTTCAGAGGGAGCTTTAGGCAACAATTGACAGAAACGGGGGAAAATAAAACAGTAGAGGAGGAATGGGTAGCATTGAGAGACGAAATAGTGAAGGCAGCAGAGGACAAAGTAGGTAGGAAGGCAAGACCTACAAAAAATCCTTGGATGTCACAGGAGATACTAAATTTAATCGATGAAAGGAGAAAATATAAAAATGCAGTAAATGAAACAGGTAAAATGGAGTACAGACGACTAAGAAATGAGATTGACAGGAAGTGCAAAATGGCTAAGCAGGAGTGGCTACAAGCCAAATGCAAGGATGTAGAAAAATGTATAAATAGGGGAAAAATAGATACAGCCTACAGGAAAATAAAAGAAACATTTGGAGATAAGAAAAACAGCTCTATGAATATCAAGGACACTGATGGAAAACCAGTTCTCAGCAAAGATGGGAAAGCTGAAAGTTGGAAGGAGTATATAGAGGGGCTCTACAAAGTAAATGAACTACGAGACAATATTGTAAGAAGGGAAGAGGATGTAGATGAAGATGAAATAGGAGATACTGTACTGAGAGAAGAATTTGACAGAGCCCTGAAAGACCTAAGTCGAAACAAGGCCCCTGGAGTAGATGATATTCCCTCAGAGCTACTAAAGTCTCTGGGAGAACCAGCAATGACAAAATTGTTTCACCTGGTGTGTAAGATGTATGAGACAGGTGAAATACCCTCAGACTTTAAGAAAAATGTTATAATCCCCATCCCTAAGAAAGCAGGTGCAGACAGGTGTGAAAACTACAGAACCATCAGTTTAATAAGTCATGGTTGCAAAATATTAACGCGAATTATATACAGAAGGATGGAGAAGCTGGTAGAAGCCGACCTCGGGGAAGATCAGTTTGGGTTCAGGAGAAACGTAGGAACACGGGAGGCAATACTCACTTTACGGCTTATCCTAGAAGATAGATTAAGAAAAGGCAAACCTACATTTCTAGCTTTTGTAGATTTGGAGAAGGCTTTTGACAATGTTGAGTGGAATAAACTCTTTCAAGTTCTGAAGCAAGCAGGAGTAAAATATAGGGAGCGTAAGGTTATTTACAACTTGTACAAAAACCAGACGCGGTTGTCAGAGTTGAAGGGCATGAAAGGGATGCAGTGGTTGGAAAGGGAGTAAGACAGGGTTGTAGTCTTTCTCCATTGTTGTTCAATTTGTACATTGAGCAAGCTATAAAGGAAAGCAAGGAGAAATTTGGTGAAGGAATTAAAGTTCAGGGGGAAGAATTAAAAACATTGCGTTTTGCCGACGACATAGTAATTCTGTCAGATACAGCAAAGGACCTGGAAGAGCAATTGAACGGAATGGATAGTGTGCTGAAAGGTGCATATAAGATGAACATTAACAAGAGCAAAACTAGGGTAATGAAGTGCAGTGTAAGAAAATCAGGTGATGCTGAAGGAATTAGATTGGGAAACGAAGCAATAACGGAGGTAGATGAGTTTTGTTACTTGGTCAGTAAAATAACAAATAATGGTCGCAGTACAGAGGATATAAAATGCAGAATGGCAATGGGTAGAAAAGCGTTCTTGAAAAAGAGAAATTTGTTAACATCGAATATTGATTTAAGCCTAAGGAAGTCCTTTCTGAAGGCATTTGTATGGAGTGTTGCCTTGTATGGGAGTGAGACATGGACGATAAACAGTGCGGAGAGGAAGAGGATTGAGGCTTTTGAAATATGGTGCTACAGAAGAATGCTGAAGATTAGGTGGGTGGATCGCGTAACTAATGAGGAGGTACTGAACAGAATTGGGGAGAAAAGGAATTTCTGGCATACTTTGACTAAAAGAAGGGATAGATTGGTAGGACACATTCTTAGACATCAAGGAATTGTGAATTTAGCGTTGGAGGGAAGTGTTTGGGGTAAAAATCGCAGGGGAAGACCAAGAGATGGATACAGTAAGCAGATTCAGACAGATGTATGTTGTCGCTCTTATGTGCAGATGAAGAGGCTTGCTCAGGATAGGGTATTGTGGAGAGCTGCATCAAACCAGTCTCCGGACTGAAGACCACAACAACAACAACAGACGACAGTGGTCTAAATTACTATGAGTTAATAAAAATTTACATTTCCTTATTTCCACTTTACGTAGTGACCACTAACGGTGTGAACTACTTGCGCGGGTCATCTATTTATAATAATAATAATAACAATAGCTTCAACTGGACGCGACTTGCGTATCCCCAGCCTACCCCAGTTATCCACTTGTGGAAAGGGAACCTATAGTTTAACGTCTAATCTGATCCACGTGTCGCTTATTGCCGACCTCTCATATCGTTGAGAGGTGAAAGCTGCTTAAAACATTTACTGAAAAACAAAACGAAACATATTTCCAGCTTGGTGAGCGCTGAGTTGAAAACAAGTCTTAATGTAGCGATATGCCTTGACACTAATGGCGGTACTATCGCCTGCGCGACGTGCTAAAGCACGCTGCACTGTCGAAAGTGTCATTTGTACTCCGGTGACTTTTGTGTGGAGAGGTTTCGGATGTGATTATGGCCGGACGAGAAGAATTAATAGACGTGGAGTGCTACTTGCAAGAGCTCTACTGAAATCAAATTTAAGGATCGCCATTAGCTTTTTATTTATTAAATATAAAAAGTAATATATATATAGAGTGAATTTACTAACTGCATGCAAAGGCGACATGGAAGCTTTTCATTTCTCAATAACAATAATTGCCAATATTGCACACTCTGTGCAATTGAAATATTTTCCCCTGACCAACCTAACTTTACAAGAATTTTCCCTCCAAAATATTTCACTCAAAGTTGGTTGAAATGAGGTAGGCACAAATTTGAATAAGAACTATATTCACGGTTTAGATTTTACAGCCTGACCAATACAACACAAATGTGACCATATATATAGGGTGTCCCAGCTATCTTGTCCACCCAAAATATCTATGGCACAACAACAGCTATTGGAAAACGACTTTCACCGGTATCAATGTACGGCTGGGGCCCATGAATTTACATATTTGGAAACATTCTAAAACGAAAGCAAATGTGTTTTTAACACAATGTTTTTTTTAAAAGGACACCCTATATTTTTTCTTCACCAATCAATAGCATGACAAATCACATGAACAATGGCGTTGATTGCATCGCAATATTCCAATTACATCCAGAGATATTGCTACGCGAAGTTGACGCTTGAAATAAGCGAAACGCGCGGCTAGCGCACGTCCTGAGGCTCAGGCGAGAACCCCATGCTGCTCAGGACGTGCGCTAGCCGCGCGTTTCGCGTATTTCAAACGTCAACTTCGCGTCGCAATATCTCGGGATGTAATTAGAATATTACGATGCAATCAACGCCATTGCTTATGTGATTTGTCATGCTATGGATTGGTGAGGAAAAATATAGGGTGTCCTTTTAAAAAAACATAAGTTTGTGTTAAAAACACATTTGCTTTCGTTTTAGAATGTTTCCAAATATTTACATTCATGGGCCCCAGTCATACATTGATACCGGTAAAAGTCTTTTCCAATAGGTGTTATTGTTCCGGAGGTATTTTCGCTGGACAACATAGCTGGGACACCCTGTATATACAGGGTGTTTCACTAAGTATGTTTGCCTCTGTAACTTATAAAATAATAGGTGACGCGAAATTTTAATGGGTAGGTCAACACAAGAAATGTGCGGAGCTATAAACATAGTTTATTGTACCATTTTCCAAAGAGTGACAGCACACAGATATAATTTTTGAAATGGAACAATAGTTTTTTTTCGTCGTGCATTTGATTCTTTGAAACCAGCTGCGTCCAAATCAATTTAAACTACATTCCTATAACTGTTTGGCAGCTACAACCGTTCAAAGTTCCGGGGGCGGAGGCTTCGATAGCGTAGCTCATTGGCCAAGTGGCTAGCCCCTGGGGCACGGCCCTCTGTCTCATGACCACCAGCCAGTGAGCTACGCTGTCGTAGCCTCCGCCCCCCTAAACTTTGAAGGGTTGTAGCTCCCATACTAACAGTGACAGGAATGTAGTTTAAATTGATTAGGACGCAGCTGGTTTCAACGAATCCAATGCACGATAGATAAAACTATTGTTCCATTTAAAAAATTATATCTTTGTGCTGTAACTCTTTGGAAAATGATACAATAAACTATGTTCATAGCTCCGCAGAAAGTGTAACATTTCTTGTGTTGACCTAAGGTAAAGCAGTCAACAATCCTAAGATTAGTTTGAACACCACAGTGCTTTACTAGGCATGGTCCTGTTTGGAGGTGGTATGCCGTTCCCTTCCTCCGACCTTCGAACTGACTTACTCAGCAAGGGGAACCTACAGTTTAACGTGGGTTCCGAACCACGGTGCTACTCGGTATTTTTCACATGAGTAGTATTGCCAGAGGGGAAAGAAGTGGAAAGTGACAGATAAAAATCCTAGAACCTGGGGGGGATCGAACCCACGACGTTTTAATTTGTAGTCTGGCACTCTACCACTGTGCAACCGAGGCGTGCTAACCTACCGCATTAAATTTGCCCGTTACCTATTATTTTATAAGTTACAGAGACACACACACACAGTGAAACACCCTGTATATATATATATATATATATATATATATATATATATATATATATATTACAGCCTGACCAATGCAACACAAGTGTGACCATATACATTACAGCATGACCAATACAACACAAATGTGACCATATATATGGGTGTGTGTTTGTGTGTGTGTGTGTGTGTGTGTGTGGTCACATTTGTGTTGTATTGGTCAGGCTGTAAAATCTAAACCGTGAATATAGAGCAAATTACCAAAAAGATCGGTTTAAAAGTTAATAAAATACATTTAATATCATAATGGGTGACTTCACATAAAATAGAAATTAACTAATATAAAGCTTTTGACTGGCTTAGTCACAGGAGGAAAGTGGCATAACCACGAAGTATAAAATCAACAAGTGAAATTTAACCCCAACTCCGACACCAGTCTATTTTGATCAACAAAAAGCATCCCCTCCGACACACGATAAAATCCCACCTAACTTCTACCATTCAACTCGCCTTCATCAGCAAGAAGCGTTGGCGCAACCTTACCGTCTTTCTGTAGAACAGAAGACCAGCTGATGGCAGTGCAGTGTTGACAGGAGCGATCGCGAATGTGGGTTGATACAAATAGAACAGGTTTTGTCGGTTAAGCTGACGACAATACTACAGTAAATATATAAATAAATAAACAAAAATAAAAATAAACCTGTTTTCTCAAGAAACGGTAAAATTGTTGTTGTTTTGGGGATTTGAGAGGACTAAACAAACGGTAAAAATTCTGATAGCGGGTGGTGCAGTTGACAGCGAACACGCACTTGAGAATATTACAAGTTTCAATTTATACTACAGTAGCCAGGCAGGACCTGACTGTGCAGAAAGCACACTGAAATAATTCAAAGTCCACGATCTCGGTAGGTGAACAGCTCCAGCCAGAGACTTCAAGACAGTACGATCCGGCTATATGCGCCACCCAGACCAGAGCGCCCACACCCTACACCAAAATTTCACAACTGAACATCTTCCTCTCAAGCCCCTCCCATCGGTGACGTCAAGCCAGTCACAAATTTGGCTTAATGGTCAAACCAATGGAATGCAAGGGCTATTGTTCAACACGCCAGGCTCCTCCCCCACGAAACTGTCCCACGCTGCAGTCTGCACGCAAGCCAGCATTTCTCAGAAATCCATAGAAATTGCGGACCATTGGAACGAATTTTCAGACGCTGAAATGGCTTTACTGCCAACCAGAAACCAGCCTCCCGTCGTGAGAGCGCCGCTCTAACTTCCCCAGAAATCACCTCTGGCAGTTTACTCAAATATTCCCCGACGCCTGCCCCCGGTTTTCCCTGAACTCGGGCGCACGTGCAGAACAGAACGACGCCAACTTTTACTGCCTCTGCTCATTGTACACCAGTGCCCTTCCGGGGCGTCGCGACCGGAGAGGCTCCCTACAAAATACAACACCGTAACGGCAAAGCAAACTTCCTGGCCTCAGTTCAGCCACAGAGGTGACCAGCCCGAGTATATATGTCCACCTGCAAGCGAAATTAAGCTAGCACCCCCACCATAAAAAAACCATTTATACCAGAATTTTGCGCTAATTTGTTGCTCTATTCAAAAATTTTGTGCTCGAGCCATTTAGGCGGAAATCGAAATTTAGGAGTGCGGTGCTAGCTTAATAGTAAGCTAGCACCCCACCTCTGAAAATCACATTTGCAAACAAAATTTCGGAATTACAACCACGTGGGAATTTTGTACTAATTTTGTGCTCTTAAATGACGCAAACCCCAACCTTCCAGCTGCATTATTTATGTAAATAATAGCAATTTTAAGTATTATCGCGCCGCAGGATCAAGAGTAAAGTACCTCAGTGGAATTTTTTGTTCCTAGTTTAATAATGCCAAACTATAGTTTGAATTATGTGCTTTTAAGATATCCAGGTCCAGAATTTTGTGCTCGACAGGAAATGCAATATTTCGGACTTTACATCATTTACGCAACGCTCGCGACAAGAGTAAAATACATTAACGGAATTTGTTGCTCTTAACCCAACACTGCCTGGACTGTAAAAGGAAATAGTGAGCTATTCTGTGGGTCCGAAACTGTCATAGTCGAAATCGTTTTCCGTAATGTATTAGCCCAAGATGTTTATGTGGATTTCTGGAGATTTTTAAGGATTTTAATGAAACAGCTGATGGTTTAAAATGCATTTTATTAATTTACATCTGCTTACATATTTACAAATACGTAAACTGAAGAGTGTAGTTCTGAGAAATACCTGTCTCTGATTTTATACCAGGTTCGCATGCGTATTTTGACGTGCTCATTATGAAAACTATGATAAAAATCGTAAAAAAATTAAGAATTATGATTTCTTATGTTTATTTTCGGAAATATTGCGAATTTCGTAAAATGCTTTAAAGAACAGTAGTATATCTTGTCAAAATGCATACTTAATGCCCTACGCATTTTTTTTTCGAGAAAATCGAATTAACCCCCCCCCCCCTCCCGCCAATTTCATTATACTTTACATTATCAGCGCATCCAAATAGGTTGATATAAAAAGACTGAATAAATATCAGAGACATGTCTCCTTCAGAACTTCATCCAAATGTTTTTAATGCTAATATATTTTGAATACAATTGAACAATTTAAAAAGAGCTCAAGCTGCAAAAAAAAATTTCTCAAATATTGTCAAAAATATTTCTTACAATATTGCTTCACTTGCAGAAGAAAATCTAACAAATCATCCATCAACAAAAATAAAACAATCTTAATATTTTTAAGGGATTTTAATACTGTCTTCATGATGCACGTGCAGGGAAATAATCTAATAAAATTATAATCGAAATGTATCTTACCGATTAGTACAGTTTCCGCCGTCGCTGTCGTCTGCTAGAAAGTTTTCCTCATTGGCACTTTTCACCTCCGCTCTCGTTAACGAAATTTTGAAAACTGCGTACAATTAGGTACATTTTCACGAAGAAACCTTGCACTGCAGTGAAAATGTACTCAGAGAAAGTTAAGGAAAAATACCGACACTAGACACATGGCTTCCTTGAAGTAAGATCCAGGGCCGTACGATACATTTTTCCAGTTCGATACAAGTGTTACATGCTACCCGTTAACACTCGGCAAGCGGGTTGTCGGGTAGCCGACGCGGCTGATGGAGCCCAGCTCTTTTCGGACCTAAAATCGATTCTATTTATTTCGTTTTAAGCAAGTTTTTGATAGATAATGTCATTCAAACATAAGGTTTTCAACATTCTCTAAACAGTAGCTCCGCTACAGCCGCAAGGTAGACGAACAGTCACGTATCAATTTAAAGTTGCGTTTTCATCATAAATATTTCTCATTATTCAATGCTTCAACGTGTATTCTGATTTTGCAGCTTATGCCGTCCCTCTTACGATATTGCCCTGTGGAGCCCCGTCTCTGCATTACTTTGTAGTACGGCCCTGGTAGAGTTACCAAGCTCAATAAAAATCCAAAACAGCAAGGCCATAGAAGGGCCTAAAATTGCAATGATGTACACTAAGTAGGCACAGCCGGCAAAAACCCACAAACCATCCAAAAACTGACAACAGAAAAGCTTCGTAGTAACTTATCTAAGATTACATTGTCCATTAAAGTTTATTAACACATATTGCGTTTTACATACGTACTATCCTAACATTCGCATTATAATTACAAGACAATTAAACATGAACCGTACCAAATTCAATTTTACTGAAAACAAACAATCCATATGCACACAACATAAATAATACAATATATTTTAAAGATAAACAAATGTTTCCTTTGCAGTCTGCCTTATAACTGAAGCACATGGATAAAACCTATGTAAGTAAAAGACTTGTGCGCTTCTCATTAATTCAAAAAGTCAACAATCGGATACGACTCGACATAAAATTTTTGAATAGAGTAACAAATAAGCTCAAAATTAGCACAAAATTCTGGTATAAATGGTTTTTTGATTTTTTATGGTGGGGGTGCTAGCTTAATTCGTCTCCATCTGCAGACGGAGTAGTGTTACAGAGGTTGGTGGCTGCGCCGGCCGTGGTGGCCGAGGGGACTGAGGCGCTCCAGTCACGGGCTGCACGGCCACTACGGTCGGGGGTTCGAATTCCCCCTCGGGCAGGCATATTTGTGCCGCCCTTAGTATTAGCACAGAGTAACACATACAGAGGAGTAGCCCCCCCCCCCCCTAAACCACTGTCCTACGCTCCCCTCGTAGTTCCGTAAGATGCTAGCAGGTGTCAGGCCGTTCCCTGGCTTAGGGTGCCTCTCCACGACAGAGGGTAGCGTGGAGGGGAGGGTGAGGGGAGAGCTCGTGCCGCCTGCCACGAGGCCACGGCTGTGTCCAGCTTGCTGGCGTTTGAAAGGGGGGTGGTGGTGGGGGCAGCCGCTACCTGCCGCCTGCTTTGACCGCAGCGCCATCATGGGACATCTTACAGAACTGCTAGAAAACTCTCCCTCCCCGCATCCCTGAGCGTAGGACCGGGCCCTTACGGAGGTTTCCCGATTGTTTATATTTGTCTGTAGTATTAGCTAGTTTGTAAGTTTAGGGACTGATGCCCCGTAGTTAAGTCCCATAAGCTATACAAACATTTTTTTGGTGGCTGCAAGCGCTCGCTCTCCAGGCGGTATCACAGAATGCCTTAGGACCTACTCAGAGAATTTGCCGCCAGCAACCCCCGCCGCCCCCTCGCGGAACCTCAAAAGTGCCGGTCTGCTGGTGTCGGCGAGTTTGTGACACTTGCGGGAGTGACACTTGCGCGGAAAGGGAATGTGTAGACACTTGCGGGGAGACCCGGACGCTGCAGGTAGTCAACAGGGTGTTCCAGAAGTAGGGATACACCACCCCTACTCCTCGCCCTCCAGCCGCTACCTGTGCCGTATTCAGGGAAAGGCCCACCGAGCGAGGTGGAGCAGTAGTAACGGCCCGGAGATATCACAGCCTCATTCAACAGGGAGATAACACGTCATACAAATATCACTCGATTTACAATACAGCGCCATGTGAAGAGCAATGTGATGAAATCGGAATTGAGCGCAACCGTTGCTAACGACAATTTCGGATTTACTGCATTTTGAGTCAGAATTCGCATCTATATTCGCATTTATCGCAAATGCGAATTTTTCCTGTCCCTAGTAATACCTCTAAAAATAAACAGCTTATCAAGGCACTAAAAGCAAGGGCAGATCTTTGGGTGTATTACTACGAATAACTAAAACACAATTTGATCGTGGAATTATATACAATCTCATTATAAAGATTTTTTGTAGGTGGTTGTGAGCAGCTTTTAAATATGGTAGGAATAGCATTATGAAATATAGACAGCTACACCTTATGTTTATTATGAGATATCGATTTCGGCTAATTTCAGGTCATCTTCAAGTCTCAAACAACAGGTGTTACTTATGCATTTTTCCAGTGGCACTCATAACCTTTAACTGTTTACACACGAGGTCTAACGTTGTTAATCGCGTTAGCGATGAAAACAGAACCCAGAATCTTTGCGTCTAAATGATACATATATTGGTGTGATGTCTTATTTCGAAAGAACAGACATCACACCAATACATATATAGCTCTCGGTAAAATGGAACGGTACGATGTCGTTACATAGCACAGCACTGCCGACTGGAAACGCAGGAGAAGTGCAAACAACGTTCTCTCCTCAGAGGTGTGATTAGGTTCCGACGTAGACTTCTACAACATACAGTCTACAGGGCGAAGATTACACCAAAAAATTTAACGATTCGTCTACTTTGGCGATAGCAACCAAATTTTAAAATCGTGTCTATTATGAAAAGTTGTAGCAACACAAAACGCTTCAAGTCCAAAACTTCATTGATTTTAGAGTTCTGAATTTTTAATATGTTTTTAATGTTATTACAGAAAAAACATATTTGGGACTCACACTACAATTTTCATATGGCAGAATTTGTAGGTACATTCACAAGACATAAGTCAACGGTTGTGTGCATTCATCTTATGAGAAAAATCAATCATTTGTTTTCAGTGTTTATTTCAAATTTCTCTTTTAAGTTTCTTTAATTATTAGTACTTAAATGTGGTTATGAAATAAATAAATTACGTGTATATGTGTAGTCTTATGCGGCCAAACTACTTAGGTCATTGGTCGCTAGACTTACACACTACTTAATCTTACTTAAAATAACTTAGGCAAAGTACAAACAAACATACCTATGTCCGAGGAAGGACTCGAACCTCCGACTGGACAGGCCGCGCAATTTTGTGACACAAATTACATGTTTGATAATATTAATGCATAGAAGTATGAAATCACGTCAAGACTACTTCCTGCAAAAATTTCGACATAAAAAAGTTGGCACTGAGTTTAGAAAAACAAAATTCTGGTATATTGGATTTTAACATTTTATCAAAAAATGAATGTTACTACAAGAGATACAGCTATTTAAATTTACGGGCACCGTAACGTTTTCCCTTCCTGAGTAAATGAGCTGCTTCTTATAGTTTCAATACCTTTTTCTTGAATGTTCTGAATAGAAATCTTCACACAGACTTCTTGAGGAGGAGAGTGATACGGATATCTGATTGTAAATCACTGCCTATTACCTTAGACCTTTTTGACTGTAGTTCCGCTTATTCCGTAATTTATATTTATACAGTTAACAGGCAATGTAATTTATAACCAACTATTGGCTGTCAATTTCGCTTCATTTTTTCTGGAAGTCTTGCAACTTGTTTCTCCCCGTTGGTTTATGCCAAGTTCGGAGTAAAATATTTAGCATATTTCGGTGTGTGACATTCCCTTACACATTCCGTATTTCATATATTTCTTAGATGTATTTGTAATTCGAATACAGCCAAATCGTTTTGGGGTCTACGAATAAACGCTTTAAGTATGTAAAATACTGATTGACTTATTATTAACGTTTTTTAATTGAAGGTTTAAGGTTGCATCTCCTATTAAAAAGCATAGTAGCTATTTTTAAAGAGATGGAAGTTGCGTGATAGTGGGGTTAACTACATAGCCGTCAATTACATCAACGTAGATGCCTAATATGCTCAGGTGTCTTGATATGCTTAGTGTTTTGAATAATATGCTTTTAGGAGGTATGACTGTGGAAAGTCATCATCTTGTAGTAGCAGAGACTAACTCTCCAAACATTATCACTATTAAAATACCTTTTTGTTTACAGGAGGAACACTCAACGGATTAATATGTAGTTAGAACAAGTTACTATAGTGCTCTGCAGCTCGCAAAGGGTTGTGCAATTTCACTGAGTTTCGTGTTGTGTTGACAGTATGGACACTTGACAACAGCAGTGCTAGACTTGTTGGTGTGCCTGTACCCAGGAAAAGGCATTAGCCGCCCCAAGGGTCCCGGGTTCCGCGCAAGTGTCACTCCGCGCAAGTGTCACTCCGCGCAAGTGTTCCAACCCCGGTGTCGCCAGCGCCTTACGCCTCGGAAGACAATTATCCCATCTTCGATACAATAATCAAAAACAGAGTGTACAGAAATTTACCTCCAAACTCCTATTCTCTGATAATTACAAGACAAATGGAAGATGATAAATGTTATGTTATGGTCTTCAGTCCGGAGACTGGTTTGATGCAGCTCTCCACCCTACTCTATCCTGAGCAAGCCTCTTCATCTCCTCATAAGAACGACAACCCACATCCATTCGAATCTGCTTACTATACGCGTCCCGTGGTCTACCTCTGCGATTTTTACCCCACGCACTTCCCTCCAATGCTAAATTTACGACTCCCCGATGTCTAAGAATGTGTCCTACCAAGCGATCCCTTCTTTTAGTCAAGGTATGCCAAAAATTCCTTTTCTCACGAATTCTGTTCAGTACCTCTTCATTAGTTATACGATCTGCCCACCTAATCTTCAGCATTCTTCTGTAGCACCACATTTCAAAAGCCTCTATTCTCTTCCTGACCGCACTGTTTATCGTCCATGTTTCACTCCCATACAAGGCAACACTCCACACAAATGCCTTCAGAAAGAACTTCCTTAGGCTTAAATCAATATTCAATGTTAGCAAGTTTCTCTTTCTCAAAAATGCTTTTCTTCCCATTTCCATTCTGCATTTTATATCCTCTGTACTGCGACCGTCATATGTTATTTTACTACCCAAGTAACAAAACTCATCTACCACCTTCATTGTTTTATTACCTAATCTAATTCCTTCAGCATCGCCAGATTTTCTAAGACTGCATTCCATTAACTTTGTCTTGCTCTTGTTAATGTTCATCTTTCTTTCAACGCACTGTCCATACCATTCAACTGCTCTTCCAGGTCCTTTGCTGTCTCTGACAGAATTACTATGTCATCAGTAAAACGCAATGTTTTTATTTCTTCACCCTGAACTTTAATCCCTGTTCCAAATTTTTCCTTGCTTTCCTTCACCGCCTGCTCGATGTAAAAATTGAATAACATCGGAGAAAGGCTACAACCCTGTCTTACTCCCTTCCCAACTAATGCTTCCCTATCATGCCCTTCTAGTCTAATAACTGCGGTCTGGCTTTTGTACAAGTTGTAAATAATTCTCCTTTCCCTGTATTTTACCGCTGCTGACTTCAGAATTTGAAAGAGTGTATTCCAGTCAACATTGTCAAACGCTTTCTCCAAATCTACAAAAGCTAAAAATATAGGTTTGCCTTTCCTTAATCTATCTTCTAAGATAAGTCGGAGGTATTGCCTTCCGGGTTCCTATGTTCCTCCTGAATCCAAACTGATCGTCCCCGAGGTCAGTCCCCGAAGTCGGCTTCTACCAACTTTTCCAGTCTCATGTAGATAATTCGTGTTAAAATTTTGCAACCATGACTTATCAAACTGATGGTTCTGTACTTTTCACACATGTCTGCACCTGATTTCTTTGGAATGGGGATTATTACAATTTTCTTAAAGTCTGAGGGTATTTCGCCTGTCTCATACATCTTACACGCCAGGTGAAATAGTTTTGTCATGGCTGGCTCTCCCAGAGACTTTAGTAGCTCTGACGGAATGCCATCTACTCCCGGGGCCTTGTTCCGACCTAGGTCCTTCAGGGCTCTGTCAAATTCATCTCTCAGTATAGTATCTCCTATTTCATCTTGATCTACTTCCTCTTCCCTTCCTACAACATTGCCTAGAAGTTCATTTCCTTTGTAGAGCTCCTCTATGTACTCTTTCCACCTTTCTGCTTTCCCTTCTTTGCTGAGAACAGGTTTTCCATCTGAGTTCTTCATATTTGTGGAACTGTAAACAAGATAATACTATTGATATTCCTCCGGAATAAATCCAGTCAATAGTGTCCAAATAAAATGGAGAATATAATTCTGAAATTTGACCACCAGCTCTCAACCTGTTTTGCTATGATATATGTTTTAGGCAAGACTGAATTTTAAATAACTGCAGTGTTTCATCAGCAAGATTCGTGTAGTGCAATTTAGATACGCGTTTGTATTGCGGTGTAATCCCAAGACATTGGTCAGTTCGAAGCTTGTTATTAAATTTATGAAAATGGGTTTCCAATCTTTCAATGCTTGAAAGGATGTCTTGTTAATATGTATGTTTTATTTATATTCTGTTATTTTAGAAGTTTTATCTGAACTGATTGCTTTACTACACTACTGGCCATTAAAACTGCTACACCAAGAATAAATGCAGATGATAAACGGGTATTTATCATACTAGAACTGACATGTGATTACATTTTCACGCAATTTGTGTGCATAGATCCTGAGAAATCAGTAACCAGAACAACCAACTCTGGCCGTAATACCGGCCTTGATACGCCTGGGCATTGAGTCAAACAGAGCTTGGATGGCGTTTACAGGTACAGATGCCCATGCAGCTTTAACACGATACCACAGTTCATCAAGAGTAGTGACTGGTGTATTGTGACGAGCCAGTTGCTCGGCCACCATTGACCAAACGTTTTCAATTGGTGAGAGATCTGGAGACTACACTGGAGACTGGAGACTACACTGGAGACTGGAGAATACACGCTACCAATGTGCGTCCACCGCGATGTCGCCAAACACGGATGCGACCATCATGATGCTGTAAACAGAACCTGGATTCATCCGAAAAAATGACGTTTTACCTTTCGAGCATCCTGGTTCGTCCTTGCGTACACCATCGCAGGCCCTCCTGTCTGTGATGCAGCGTCGAGGGTAATCGCAGCCATGGTCTCCGAGCTGATAGTCCAAGCTGCTGCAAACGTCGTCGAACTGTTCGTGCAGATGGTTGTTGTCTTGCAAACGTCCCCATCTGTTGACTCAGGGATCGAGACGTGGCTGCACGATCCATTACAGCCATGCGGACAAGCTGCCTGCCATCTCGACAGCTAGTGATACGAGGCCGTTGGGATCCAGCACGGTGCTCCGTATTGCCCTCCTGAACCCACCGATTCCATATTATGTTAACAGTCATAGGATCGCGAGTAACGCGAGCAGCAATGTCGCGATACGATAAACCGCAATCGTGATAGGCTACAATCCGACCTTTATAAAGTCGGAAACGTAATGGTACGCATTTCTCCTCCTTACACGAGGCATCACAACAACGTTCCACCAGGGAACGCCGGTCATCTGCTGTTTGTATATGAGAAATAAGTTGGAAACATTCCTCATGACAGCACATTGTAGGTGTCGGCAACGGCGCCAACCTTGTGCGAATGCTCTGAAAAGCTGATCGTTTGTATATCACAGCATCTTCTTCCTGTCGGTTAAATTTCGAGTCTGTAGCACGTCAGCTCCGTGGTGTAGCGATTTTAATGGCCAAGAGTGTATTTCCCTGTTGGGTGGGATACCTTGTAAAGTGTCGGAAGTTCTGAATTCTTGCTGGGTTGGAGGCAAATGGTTACTTGTGTCCTAGGACCGTTCATTACTAGTCCTTGTTCTCAGGTTCCTTACAGCTTTACTACTCATTTGGGGCTTGTCTCACTTCCGCGCTTCTTTCGAATGCTGACTGCTCTTATGTTTCTCGCAATTTCGGTGTATACGACCGGGTGCCAGTACTGTTCTGTTACGTGGGTACGTCATATACGGACTGCATATTTCTCCCAACAGACCGTCCGGCCAACACACAGTTCCCTCTTGAGCATTAAGCTCTATTTTTACTCCCTGCCTTGTATCTTGGCGAAAAATGTTCAAATGTTTTTATCGCTTATGGGACTTAACTACGGCGTCATCAGTCCCTAAACTTACAAACTACTTATGAACTAGCTAATCCTAAGGACGGCACAAATATCCATGCCCGAGGGGGGATTCGAACCCCCGACCGTAGTGGCCTTGCAGACCGTGACTGGAGCGGCTCAGTCCCCTCGGCCACTGCGGCCGGCTTATCTTGGCGACCTCTAGTTTCTTCTGGGGGTGAGATTTACTATAATAATAATTTCGTGTGGCTCATTGACCTGGTACAAGTCATTCAATTGGACGCCACTTCGGCGACTTGTATGTCCCTAGCCTAACCCAGTTATCCAACCGAGGAAAGGGGACCTTCAGTTTAACGTGGAATCCGAACCACGTGTTGTTTCTCCTCACATCGTTGAGAGGTGAAGGATGGGTTAAAGTGCAGACTGAAAAAATCAGAGGTCCGACCGGGTTTCTAATCCGCGACCCTAGGGTTTCCAGTCGAGCACTTTACCCCAAGACCACTTTGGGCCCGACGGTGAAATTTACTGATAATCTTAATTAGAAGGCACGTTTCGGCGCCAGTTCGAAATCTAGTAAGTAGTTGCTTGCAGTGTTTGAAAATGAGGCGTTTCTTACCTGTTGGTTTTAGTTTGTTTTAGTGTGTGGCACCCGAATATCTCGCAGAAGGATTAAATGCTTGGGTGCACAAATAGCTGAAATAAATTTGGTTAAATTATCACTGATTGGGTTACTTTATGTGTCGTAGTTTGTAAGGTCAGTTTGTAGTTTGGTAAATCAAAACCTAATAATTAAAACTTTGGTAAAATTTTCGAGCCACTGTATCCTTGTAAATTTCTGCTTAGATTGATACTACAACCTTAAATTAAGGCCAAGATTAAGTTCAGGTTATAGTTTGGTAAATCAAAACCTATTAATTGAAACTTTGGTAAAATTTTCGAGCCACTGTAACCTTGTAAATTTCTGCTTAGATTGATACTACAACCTTTAATTAAGGCCAAGATTAGTTAATGCCTATTTGTTGTCCATTGCTGTCGTTATGATGTATTGATAGTTGTAAATTAAAAATTACGTGAATTAAGCTGTTTTACCTTCAGAGTCTATGCCTTCACCCGATCCCTTTGCACAGCTCGCTCAAAATATCCGACTCAAATACGAGGGTTGTCCACAAAGTAAGTTCCGTTTCTATTTATATCCGCGGCAGCGCTACGATCGCAGTTCCGAGCATGCCCGGCAGTTACTCTGACTCAAGGAGAAGACATGTACGCCATTTTCAGATCGCTACTGCCGACGTGTGCTTTTTAGTGTTTCTTTACAATGTCAGTCGTAATTGAAAATGCCGTCACGTGTGAAATCAAACCTGTGATTCGTTTTCTAAATGCAAAGAAAAACGAAAGGAAATTCATAGGCAAATCTGCGAGGTTTACGGACAAAATGCTATGAGTGATTTAATGGTTAGAAGATCAAGGAACGAATGAAGGAAGATTAGTGTTCAACGCCCTGTCAACAGCGTGGTCATTAGAGGCGGAGCTTACGCACGGGTTGTTTGGGTAAGGATGGATAAGGAAATCGGCCGTGCCCTTTGAAAGGAACCATCCCGGCATTTGCCTAGAGTGATTTAGGAAAATCACGGAAAACCTGAATCAGGATGGCCGGAGGTGGATTTGTACCACCATCCTCCCGAATGCGAGTCCAGTGACTTTCCACTGCGCCACATCGTTCTGGGCCAGACTGTTCAATGATGGACATGATCAAGTGATTGATGAAGAACGAAGTGGACGCCCGTCTGTGGTTACTGATGAACTGCTTCACATAATTGGAGAAGATTAAGCGCAACCGTAACTTTACACTTAGTTCCGCAAATCTCACGATCAATAATTTATGAAATTGGTACCGCGATATTGAAATTTCGAAAACTTTGCTCACGTTGGGCACCCAAAATTCTTACTGAACAACATAAAAAACAACGGATGGGCAGTGCACTTCAACTTTTAACACGCTACAATGAAGAAAGCGGTGGTTCTGTTTCTCGGATAGCCACGGGGATGAAACTTAAGTATCGTATGACACCCCCGAAACAAAAACGGAAATCAATGGAATGGAGGCACACTTCATCCCCAATGAAGGTTAAGCCTAATAAAATCTTGACACCTCGAAAAGGCATGTGCACCTTTTTTCTTGGGACAGAAAAGGCATTTTGCTGATTGATTTCTTACCACGAGGCCAAATAATAAAAGTACATGGTTACTGCGAGACCATTAAGATGTTGCGCCGCTCAGTACAGAACAAGCGCCTAGGATTAGTGTCAAAAGGTGTTGTTTTTTTCCATGATAACGCCCGACCTCACACGGTGAATGTGACCAAACAACTCTTACGGGAATTTCACTGGGACGTGTCTGATTATCCTCCGTACAACTCGGTCGCTCCTAGCGACTTACATCTCTTCTTACACCTAAAATCTGTCCTTGTTGATCAACACTTCAACGATGATGACGAGCTGAAGGAACATGTTACCAAATGGTTGAATACACAAGCGGCAATCTTCTATGAAGATGGCATACAAAAACTTGTGCCACGCTATGACAAATGTCTACAATATTTCGGATGCTATGTAGAAAAGTAACAGTTTTAGATTTTTGACAATAACTATATTTTCTGTATCTGAATACGTTTTTTTCTATCTTACCAAAGGGAACTTACTTTGTAGACATACCTCGTATAATTCACTATGCGCAGTCCAGTGTATCTACCTAAAGACAGTCGTCAGTAAAACAGCCAAAACCAATATCGTTTGCTGTTTTATAAAGTTCTACACTACGAAATAGGCTGAAACTAATGTTTTAGGTCAATGGCCAATACGAACGTTTCGCGATCTATGAGACTCCTTCAGGTTGCCTCTTACGACGACAGACAACACGTTTGTTCTATCTAACCAAAGGGAACTTACTTTGTGGACATACCTCGTATAATTCACTGTGCGCAGTCCAGTGTATCTACCTAAAGACAGTCGTCAGTAAAACAACCAAAAACAATATCGTTTGCCGTTTTATAAAGTACTACAGTACGAAATAGGTTGAAACTAATGTTTTTAGGTCTATGGCCAATACGAACGTTTCACGATCTATGAGACTCCTTCAGGTTGCTTCTTACGACAGACAAGGGAAAATCGCGGTTTAATTCTGTCTCCCGAAGCCGCAGGGGGTCAGGGATGAAGTGACGCGGCCTTGTAAACTGACGCTTGTTGAGAAAGTGATACGTCCGCACGGGACAGCACGCCCGGTTCCTGCCCGGCAACAAAGGAATCCGTAGAGTGTAAAGTCACCGCAGTTGTTTCGTTTTATTTGAAATCATTGCACAACTACGCGAAAACGTTAGCCACATTGCTGGTAGTTACGCAAAGCATACAGTTACGTCCGACGATGGCCAAATATTGTTGCTATGTATGACACCTAAGAGACTGCAAAAAGGTAGAAAATTTAGGAGATGGAAGCTGGACAAATTGAAGGAACCAGAGATGGTTGAGAGTTTTAGAGGGTGCATTAGGCAAGGATTGTATGAAACGGGGGAAAGTAATACAGTAGAAGAAGAAGAATGGGTAGCTCCGAGAGATAGAGTAGTGAAGGCCGCAGAGGATCATATAGGCAGAAGGACAAGGCCTAATAGAAATCCTTGGATAACACAAGAGATACTGAACTTCGTTGATGAAAGGAGAAAATATAAAAATGTATCAAGTGAAGCAGCAAAAGGCAGTACAGACGTCTGAAAGTGAGGTTGACAAGAAGTGCAGACTGGCTAAGGAGTGGCTTCACGAGAAATGCAATGGAGAGAATGTATAACTAGGGGAAAGATGATAACGCCTACAGGAAAATAAAAGAGACATTTGGAGACAAGAAAATCATCGATATGAATATCAAGAACCCAGATGGCAAACCAGTACTAAGCAAAGAAGCGAAAGCTGAAAGGTGGAAGGAATATATAGAAGGCCTGCACAAAGAAAATAAACTTCAAGGCAGTATTCTAGAAGTGAAAGACGAAGTAGAGCAAGATGAAATAAGAGATACTATAATGCGCGAAGAATTTGACAGAGCACTGAAAGATCTGAGTTGGCACAAGGCCGCTGGAGTAGATGATGTCCTGTCTGAACTGCTATTATCGTTAAGAGGGGCGCAGGACGGAATCCTCCCAACGGCAGGTAGGCGATCAGGGGACAGGACTGAATCCTCCCGAACTACTCTAGCACAATGGCACCTCCAGCAGGGACCAGCCCCCAGCCCCCACCCCCGCCCCAAGCCGTTTCCGGCCTCCTTACTTGTCACTTCAGTCTACGGCAGATCGCTTAAAAGTGATGTCCTCCGACGCCCTTGGAGTTTCAGTCAGTAGAAATGAAGGGGAAGTGTTACTTCTGAAAGGTGACACTTTCGGATTTCAGAAATTTTTGTAAAGTGGTGTAGCGCGATGGACGTGCAACATTAAGGGTTGCAAAAGTTTTATTAAATCAATTTCTGTTGAGGAGCTGGATGTTGTGGACATTCATGAAGTCCACAACCACGCAGAAGTGCAAGAAATTTAATAAATGAAATCAAGCTTCTAGTGGGAATCGAACCCGAGTCGCAAAAATAGCAGTCTGATCGCTTACCTACAATGCCCCAGCACCTCATTTAAGAGTATTGCTCATAATACATACAATATCCGTGAAAGTCTTTCAGGAGTATTTCCTATTTTCCGATTTTCTATTAAGGCAAGTTTTATTAGAAACTACAAATGTTCATAACTTGCTTCTATTCACGTTAAGTCAATCCAGTTCAATGAGACTCATGTCCCGCTCTCCCGTTGAAAGCAGAATTTCTTCTTCCTTAGGAAAAAAATAGCCTGCCTTGTCCTCTGTTTACAAATTAAACGCTGTATCAAATGTGTATACCAATTGCTGAAAATATTGCACAGATTTATCAATTGCGAGTAAAACGTAAACTTTAGATTGTAAGAACCAAAGTGATATTACTGTACGTTTACTCTGACTCTAAAGTTAACTGGGGCTTAATTCTCACTCTTACTTTACTGCACAATGTAGGAACATACACTGGAACAAATGCTAAATAGCTTTGCTTGCCTGGAATATTCACAAAGGTCTGGCCACACACTCTGGTCTCGGGCCGCCACCAACTACCTGCTTAAACAGGTTACGGGAGGATTCAGTCCCGTCCTTTTCCACACCCTTGCAGGCTCGGGAGGATTCAGTCCTATTTTTCTGACCGCGGGAGGAATGGATCCTGCGCCCGTTAGGAGAGCCAGTCATGAACAAATTGTTCTCCCTGGTATGCAAGATGTATGAGACAGGGGAAATAACCTCCGATTTCAAGAAGAATATTTTGATTCCAATTCCTAAGAAAGCAACTGCAGAAAACAATGGAATCACAGAACTATCAGTTTAATAAGTCAAGGTTGCAAAATACTAACACGAATTATTTACAGACAAATAGAAAAACTGGCGGAATCCGAATTTGGGGAAGATCAATTGCGATTTAGGAGAAATGTAGGAACACGCGAGGCAATACTCACATTACGACTTATATTATACGTCAGATTAAGGAAAGTGAAACCTACGTTTTTGACATTTGTGGATCTGGAGAAAGCTTTAGACAATGTTGACTGAAATACTCTTTTTCAGATTCTGGAGGTAGCAAGGGTAAAATATAGGTAGCGAAGAGTTATATTCAACGTGTACAAAAACCAGACAGCAATTATTAAAGTCGAAGATCATGAAAGATCGCAGTGGTTGGGAGGGGAGGAAAACACGGTTGTAGCCTTTCCCCAATGTTTTCAATCTATATATTAAGCAAGCTGTGAAGGAATGCTAGGAGTAATTTGGAGAGGGAATTAAAGTCCAGGGAGAGGGAATAGAAACCTAGCGATTTGCTGACGACATAGTAATTCTGTCAGAGACTGCAAAGGATCTGGAACAGCAATTAAACGAAATGGAGTGTCTTGAAAGGAAGGTATAAGGTTAACATTAACAAGACTAAAATAAAGGTAATGGAATGTAGTGTCAGAATATCAGACGATGCAGAAGGAATTAGATTAGGTAATGAGACAATAAAAGTAGTATATGATTTTTGTTACTTAGGTAGCAAGATAACTCCTGAAGGCCGAAATAAAGAAAATATAAAATGCAGAATGGCTGTTGCAAGAAAAGCGTTTCTGAAGAAGTGAAATTTGTTGAGATTCAATCTTAGTTTAAATGTTAGGAAGTCCTTTCTGAAAGCATTTGTCTGGAGTGTAGCATTGTATGGGAGTGAAATGTAGACAATAAGGAATCCATACAAAAATATGATAGAAGCTTTCGAAATTGGTGCTACAGACGAATGATGAAGATTTGAGGAGGGGCTGAACAGAATTCGGGAGAAATGGAGTTTCTGCATATCCTGACTAAAATAAGGGATAGGTTGGTGGGACATATTAGCATTAGAAGGAAGTGTGTGAGGTAAAAATCGTAGAGGGAGACCGAGGGAGGAATACAGTAAGCAGATGCAAAAGTTTGTAGGTTGCCATACGTAATATCAGATGAAGAGGCTCGCGCAGGTCAGGGTGACGCAGAGAACTGTATCAAACCAGTCTACGGACTGAAGATCACAAAAACAATATGTCTGACACCAATTTCAGATACGGCAACTGTTAATCAAGTTGTTTCTGTAACCTGCTGTTCGTTGACGCTGTATTGAAGTCCAGGTATAACTAGGTAACTATGGAATCTAGTTTTATATGGCGAACTAGCTGAAAACCCGGCGTCGCCCGGGTAGCTATTTATTCCAATATTCAGTCAGTACACCTCTCCTTCGCTTTCCTCTCTCTGATCACCTTCTGTTTCCTTCGCTCCCTGTTCGTCTCCTCCCCTCCCCTCTCACTTCCTCTCTGTTTGTTCACCCGCTCTTTTCCCCGTCACTCCACGACCCTTTCTCTGTCCATTTCCTCCTTCCCTCCCTCCGTTCATCTCCTTCTCCTGTCTGTCACCAGCTCCCCTCTTTTATTCTCCTCCTCTACCCTCTCTCTGTCCTTCCCTCCCCTTTATCTTCGTCTCCTCCTCCACCTACTTCTCTCCCTCCTATATATGAATACATACATATATGCGCCAAGCTTCATGGTGACTGGTCAAACGGTTTCGGTTGCTAAATTCACTGACTTGCAGATTATAAAAATCTTCCTCATGAAGACATACATTTATGTGCTGACTTTTTTGACGATCAGTCAAACAATTTGGATGTTTGTTGTACCCTCCCCCGGTGGCTTTCTAAAGGTAACTCATGCGTTAATTCATAATTTCATTCAAATTCGTCCAGTTGTTTCAGCGTCAAGAGGAACAAACGTATTAACCCACTGTAAGATACCCTCCGCCACGTACCATATGGTGGCTTACGAAAGGGGGCCCAGAGTACAAGCTACCTCGGTTCCTAATTCATATCCGTCCAGCCATTTCAGCCTGAAAGTGTAAGAAACAAATTACATTATTTTAAAGCACCTTCCGCCATGCACCATACGAAGTTAATTTTAGTATGCCTTCAACCTTCGCGCTGATGCAAGCAATGTGTTGACAAATTTGTAGCACAATCGGATGTACGGTATGGCCCTGCATAAAATACGAACCTACGGTCGGGGGTTCGAATCCCCCCTCGGGCATGGATATTTGTGGCGTCCTAGTTCGTAAGTAGTTCATAAGTAGTTTGTAAGTTTAGGGACTGATGACCCCGTAGTTACGTCCCATAAGCTTAACAAACATTTGAACATTTTTAAAATACGAACAAGAAGACAAACAAACAAATATTGATTTTTATATGTTAGATGTATGTATTCATTTTCAAATTCGCGTTAAAACCATACGTTAGTAGCAACAAATTCTTTCTGCTGTTGGGTTTCAACCCTATCATTCAGGACGATTGGTGTGCATCAAAGCTGACAGCCTAAAAACCGTTATATAAAAATCTGAATGAAGTGTGCTTTCCACTGAAGAATATTTTTTGGAAAATTTGTTATTTAAATTGCTTACATAAAATTCCCACCTCCATGAACCACAGACATTGCCGAGGTGGGGTGGCTTGCGTGCCTCAACGGTGCAGATAGCTGTACCATAGGTTCAACCACAGAGGAGGGGTATCTGTGGAGAGGCCAGACAAACGTGTGGTTCCTGAAGAGGGGCAGCAGCCTTTTCAGTAGTTACATGGGGATACAGTCTGGATAATTGACTGAGCTGGCCTTGTTACATCAGCTAACATGGCTTTCCCATGCAGGTACTGCGAACGGCTGAAAGCAAGGGGAAACTACAGTCGTTAATTCTCACGAGGACATGCAGCTCTACTGTATGACTATACGATGGTGGCGTCTTATTGGGTAAAATATTCCGGAGCTAAAATAGTCCTCCATTCGGATCTCCGGGCGGGGACTACTCAGGAGGATGTCGTCATCAAGAAAAACAAAACAGGCATTCTACGTGTCGGAACGTGGAATGTCCTAACCCTTAATCGCGTAGGTAAGTTAGAACATTTGAAAAGAGAAATGGATAGTTTAAAGTTAGATATGGTAGGGATTAGTGAAGTTCGGTGGCAGGATGAACAGGATTTCTGTTTAGGTGACTACAGGTTTTTCAATACAAAATCAGTTGGTGGTAACGCAGGAGTAGGTCTGCTAATGAATAAGGAAATAGGAATACGGGGAAGTTACTATGAACAGCATATTGTACGCATTATCGTAGTAAAGATAGCCAACACCGACCACAGTAGTGCAAGTTTATATGCCAACTAGCACGGCCGATGATGAGGGCATCGAAAAAAATGTATGAGAAGATAAAAGCGATCATTCAGAAAGTTAAGGGAGACGAAAACTTGATTGTGATGGGGTACTGGATCTCGGTAGAAGGAAGGGAAAGCGAAGGAAATGTAGTAGGTGAATATGGACTGGGAAAATGGAATGAAATAAGAGATCGCTTGGTAGAATTTTGCGCAGAGCACAATTTAATGATCACCAACACTTGGTTTAATCGTCATGAAAGAAAGCTGTATTCGTGGAAGCGACCAGGAGACAATGGAAGGTACCAGATTGACTTTCTAATGGTTAAGAATAGATTTAGAAACCAGATTTTAAACTGTAAGACATATCCAGGGGCATATCTGATCATAACTAATGGGTTATGAACTGCAGATTAAAACTTAAGAGACTGCAAAAAGGTAGAAAGGTTAGGAGATGGAACCTGGACAAATTGAAGGAAACAGAGGTGGTTGAGAGTTTCAGAAGAAGCATTAGGTAAGGATTGGCTGAAACTGGGGAAAGTAATACGGCAGAAGAAGATAGGGTAGTGAAGGCTGCAGAGGACAATATAGGCAGAAGGACAAGGCCTAATAGAAATACCTGGATAACACAGGATATACTGAATTTAACTGATGGGAGTAGAAAATATAAAAATTCAGCAAGTGAAACAGGAAAAAGGGAGTACAAACTTCTGAAAAATGAGATTGACAGGAAGTGCAGACTGGCTACACAGAAGTGGCTAGAGGACAAATGCAAAACAATAGAAGAATGCATAACTAGGGGAAAGATAGATACCGCCTACAAGAAAATAAGAGATATTTGGAGACAAGAAAAGCAGCTGTAGAAATATTAAGAACTCTGACGGAAAACCGGTACTAATCAAAGAGAGGAAGGCTGAACTGTGGAAGGAATATATAGAGGGCCTATACAAAAGAAATAAACTTGAAAGCAGTATTCTAGAAACGGAAGACGAAGTGGAGGAAGATGAGATAGGAGATACGATACTGCGAGAAGAATTTGACAGAGCGCTGAAGGACGTGAGTCGAAACAAGGGCCCTGAAGTAGATGATATTCCGTCTGAAATGCCGATGTCTTTAGGAGAGCCTGTCATGAAAAAAATTTATTACCTGGTATGCAAGATGTATGAGACAGGGGAAATACCCTCCGACTTCAAGAAGAATATTGTAATTTCAATTCCAAACAAAGCAAGTGCAGAGAAGTGTGAAAATCACAGAACTATCAGTTTAATAAGTCATGGGTGCAAAATACTAACAAGAATTATTTACAGACGAATGGAAAAGCTTGTGAAACCCAACCTCGGGGAAGATCAGTTTGGATTTAGGAGAAATGTAGGAACACGAGAGGCAATACTCACACTACGACTTATCTTAGAAGATAGGCTAAGGAAAGGGAAACCTACGCTTTTATCGATTGTCGATCTGGAGAAAGCTTTTGACAATGTCGACTGGAATACACTCTTCCAAATTCTGAAGGTATCAGCGGTAAAATATAGGCAGCGAAGAGTTATATTCAACCAATACAAAAACCAGACAGCGGTTACTAGGGTCGAAGGGCAAGAAAGGGACGCAGAGGTTGGAAAGGGAGTAAGATAGGGTTGTAGCCTTTCCCCGATGTTGTTCAATCTGTACATTTAGCAGGCAGTGAAGGAATGGAATTAGAAATTTGGAGAGGGCATTAAAGTGCAGGGAGAAGAAATAAAAACATTGCAGTTTGCCGATGACATAATAATTCTGTCAGAGACCGCAAAAGATTGGAAGAGCAATTGAATGGGATGGACAGTGTCTTGAATATATAACATGAACATTAACAAGAGTACAACGAAGGTAATGGAATTGAATCTCAGAAAATCAGGCGATGCTGAAGGAATTAGATTAGGTAATGAGACAATAAAAGTAGTAGATGAATTTTGTTATTTAGGTAGCAAGATAACTTCTGATGGCCGAAGTAAAGAAGATATAAAATGCAGAATGGCTATGGGAAGAAAAGCGTTTCTAAAGAAGCGAAACTTGTTAACATTCAATATTAATTTAAATGTTAGGAAGCCCTTTCTGAAAGCATTTGTCTGGAGTGTAGCATTGTATGGGAGTGAAACGTGGACGATAAGGAGTTTAATAAAAAGATGATAGAAGCGTTTGAAATGTGGTGCTACAGACGAATCATGAAAATTAGATGGTTAGATCACGTAACTAATGAGGAGGTGCTTAACCGAATCGGGGAGAAAAGGAGTTTCTAGCATATACTGACCAAGAGAAGGAATAGATTGGTTGGAGACATTCTGAGACATCGAGGAATTGTCAACTTAGCATTAGAAGAAAGCGTGTGGGGTAAAAATCGTAGAGGGAGACCGAGTGACGAATATAGTAAGCAGATTAAAAAGGATGTAGGTTGCCGAACGTATTCTCAGATGAAGAGACTTGCACAGGACAGGGTAGCGTGGAGATCTGCATCAAACCAGTCTGCGGACTGAAGACCACAACAACAACAACATAAAATTCACATGAACAATATTTATGTTTTAAATGTTTATTTGATGATTATCACCCTGAAAAAAGGAACGTAACTTTCAGAAAGAGCTTCTAGTATTTTCAGAAATTTTATTTCTTTCGAAACTTCGGCGAAATCTTCAAATTAACTGTTAAGTCACCTTAATTAATTGAAATGATTTTAGGTAATCTTAATTATATTAATACTATAAACTGAATTGTTCAATCATATTTAAAAATTTCATTGGAATAAAACTGTAGAATCTGACGAAGTCCATATGTAAAGTATCGTCCGTCATACACCATCCAAAATTTTATGTGACTGTGACCTTCCTCTTGTTTTGAAGGTTAAGTGTCCAAAATGAGATAAAGATTTTAGGATGATTAAAGTATCCTTAATCGAATGTCGCATGATGCCACAGATTTCCAACCATATAACAGTTTATGACGTCATTTCCCCTGAACTATATGTCGTAAGCAGTTCTTAACTACGTCAATTGTTACCTCATGAGTTTGGTTGAAATCGGTACAGTGGTTTAGAAGCAGACGTCGCATGATGCAGCACTTTTCCGCACATTTCATTGTTTATTACGTAATATTTCCTGAAATATTTGTCGTGCAGTCATTTAATGGTGCCTATGAACATCGCGAAAATGCAAGAAATATGTTGACAAAGTTTTATCACTATCGATTGAATGGTATGGCCGCGCATAAAATACGAACACACAAACATTCATTTATATATATATGATGATATAATTATCTAACAACGGGAAAAACGGATTGGAATGTCAAAAATGCTGGATAGATAATAACTCACCGTAAAGACGATAGGTGAGCAAGTGACAGACACGTAAAATACTCAGTGACTTCCACACACTACTTTAATTTTCGCACGTGACCTTTATCAGCAAAAGAAACACATACACTATGACTCAGACATGGCTATGTACACAAGACCTGTTGCTGCAAATACGCAAACACTGAAACTGAAGTACCAATGTTTAATATAAATTATACGAGGGCGTTTTGATAAGTATGATAAAAACAGAATAAAAATTTCTCGACTTAGGCTCCTTGCAAAGCTATACACTTGGTCCAGCGAGTTTCCAATTTTTTTCGTCCCATCGACAAAGTAGACTTTGTCAAACTCTGCAAAATAGTCTATCACAGCGAAGGACACTTCCTCATTTGATGAAAATATTTTGTCACAAAGCCAAATATTTAGTTCCGTAATAAGAAGAAGCCATTCGTTCTCATGTCTGGTGTATAGTGTGGGTGAGGAACCAATTCAATCCCAAGTCGTGCACTTTCGGCATTGCTATAACTGCTGTGTAGGCTGGAGCAGTATCCTGATGAAGCAACACTTCCTTCCGTTCCAATCTTGAAGTTTTTCAATTAGTTCCTGTTTCATACGATCCAGCAGAGAATCATAAAGGGGCCCAATTATGGATCTGCCCTTTTCCAAATAATGTATCATGTTTATACCCTGGAAAAAAAACAACCAGCGGCCATCACCTTTTTAACTGACTAAACAGTTTTCGCCTTATTTGGTGTACTCTCCCCACTCTTCATCCATTGTTTGGACTGTTGTTAGTCTCTGGAGTGTAATGGTGGATCCACTTTTCATCCACAGTTATGAATCTGCGCAAAAAGTACTATGTATTGCGCCTGAATAATGTGAGATTCTGGGGAGAAATGTTTTTTTCGTTTCCGTTTTTGGTCCAAAGTGAGCAGGCGCGGCACCCATCGCGCACAGAGTTCTGCATGGCCAGTTTTTCATGGAGGATGTAAAGCACTGGTTCATTTGAGATACCAACAATATTAGCTATCTCGTGGACTTATAATCTTCGATCTTCCATTACCATATCGAGGACCATATCGATGGTTTCCTGTTTGGTGACTTCAGCGGGGCGATCGGAGCATGCCCCATCTTCCTTGCTTCTCTGACCACGCTGAAACTCATTGATATAGAAGTAAATGGTCTTAAATGTTGGCGCAGAACCCACATGGACCTCATCCAACTCGGATTTGATCTGTGCAGCTGTCCAACCCTTCAAATGAAAATGGTTATTGACCGCACGAAATTCGTTTTTCTCCATCCTAAGGAACTAGCTACGCAGTTACCACTTCAGATGGCGGTCAACAAACAGTTAATAACTGCTTCCGTTCGAAACTTGCTGTAATACCCGTAGAAATATCAGGCTTACCAACAACAGTGGAGGTTCCGAAAATTTCCCGCTCTTTCATACAAATTAACCGGACGTAAAGTACCCTCGTAGAAGGAGGCCAACGTAACATATAAATTGAAAGGAGCTTTGCCTACTATGTGCACAAAACAAATATCATCTGTGTACGCAGCCGTTAAGAATGTCAGAGGAAAGTGCACGTTTTCATATCTAAAGAGTTATTAGACGATGATACGCCGCAAAGGGTGAAGGTCAAGCAAGACAGCCATGTAGCGGTAGAACTGGTGTAACTACGAGGTCGATATTTTTGTTAGCAGTGGAAATCAAAATTTCGCTTGACGGAATAACGTTATTTCTAGGCATTTATATTTTGCTTATTACCCTGAAACAATAACTTTGTAGTCATCTGCTGCTGCTACCAGAGAATCGAATTAAGGTTCTAATTTTGAATTACTTCATTTTGAGTAATTAACAACCTCCTACTTCCCTTATTATAAAGTAACGCAGGGCTAAGGTAGAGACTAACAATCGGCATACCAATAAATTGCAATTTTTATAGTTCCGTTACTTTGTAATCACAATCGGTCGAATTTCGAACGCAGGAAATACTAGTACTACATCTTACACAGACGACGACAATCACTGAGGCAAATGGATTCGTCCGGTAGAGTTATTTAAGAATCTGTAGCTGTGACTGACATTCGACGTGTTCTGTAGACCTTATGAGAGAAAGCAATCCTTTGAGAGGTGGGGCAAATCAAGGTATGGGTTAATAAAACACAAACAACTCATACTATAGAAACGTAATCTAAACATTCAAATGACCGAGCGAGGTGACGCAGCGGTAACCCACTGGACTCGTATTCGGAAGGATGGTGGTACAAATCCACCTCCGGCCGTCCAGATTTAAGTTTTCCCTGATTTCCCTAAATCACTCCTGACAAATTCCGGGCACGGCCGATTTCCTTGCTCCATCCTTACCCAAAAATCCGAGCGTGAGCTTCGTCTGTAATGACCAAGCAGTCGATGGGACGTTAAACCCTAAGCTTCCTTCCTTCCTAAACATTTAAATGTTTGTAAATCTATTGGACTCAACTGCTTAGTCGTAAGTCCGTAGCTTACAAACTACTTATACTAAGGTAAACTAACCTAAGAAAAACACAAATACACATGCCCGAGGAGGGACTCGAACCCCCGACGGCGAACGGCCGCGCGCACCGCAGCACGGCGCCACAGTGCGAACGTCTAATCCGCCGCGGCAATGTAACCATTATGTCGACAAAAGCTAACGCTGTCCATGTGTGTTGTTGTGGTGTTCTTCACACTGAAAACTGCTTTCAGGCCGCTCTCCACGTTACTCTATCCTGTGTAAGTTTATCTGTGGATAATTGCTGCAACTTACTCGCATATCCATTTCAACGCGGTTCTTATACTCAATTCTTCGTCGCCGTCTGCAATTTACACCGCCCCATTTATTCTTATCTTACCACAGTGCCTTTCGAAGTGTCTTTTCAAACATTCCTTTCTTTTCTCTGTGTATGCATCTTGGTTAGACGGATGATGGGACGACAAATGAAAAACCTTCAGCCGTTACTTTTGGAATTTTAATTACATGTTTCGAGAATACATTATTGTCATGTTCAAACCCTTATAAGAATCATGCAGTAATGCGAAAACTAGTCATCCATTATAATACTGCTTTACACCCTCTCAAACCAAGATATAGTCGACAACTATCATTTCAACCATACCGTGCCTTACTGCACGGCTCTTATAAGGGTCTGAAGAAGAGAATAATGCGTTCTCGAAACTAGTAATTAAAAGTCCATAAATAACAGCTGAAGGTTTTTCATTTGTCAAATTCATTTCTTTTAGTCAAGATGTGCCACAATTAACATTTTATGTAATTCAGTGCCTTCTCATCCTACTTATATACCACAACTCGAAAGCTTCTATCATCATTTAGTCTGAACAGCTTTATCATGCCAGTTGCACTTTCGTACAACGCAAGGCACCATACAAATATCTTCGAAGAATGACGTACTAATATTTAAATTTATATTTTAAATTCTATATTGAAGAACACAGGACCGGTTTCACAATTTAGAACTGCATCCTCAGGTGTCATTTCAAATTATTAAAAAGATCTGATATGAAACAGGATGGGACTCATTCCCTCTCATTTAAGTAGAGGATTCTTTCAAAAATTTTATATATTTAAAAGAAACTGTATAGATGGAGACCGTTAAAAACATAGTGCCCCCCCCCCCCCACACTCACACAAAGAGACCATCATCATAGGAGATATGGGGCTGACTTAAAATCTCGTCACTAATTTTTTAATTATGAACGCTTTTCCTTTCAGTAGACGTTTTTGTAAAGATTTTATATAAATTTTTGAAAGAAGCCTGGACGTAAATGAGGGGGAATGAACTCCATCCGATTTCATATCAAATCTTTCAATAATTTGAAATAACACCTGATGATGCAATTTTAAATTGCGAAACCGGTCGTGTGTCCTTCAATAAAGGAATTAAAGCCGCAGCGCGCCTGTTCTTTAAAATATGGAATCTTTTGAGTATACTTGCTGTGTCTATCAAGTTTTATATTTAAACTTACATGTTAAACCATTACGTTTTTAATAAACTCTTTTCTTGCTATTGCAAGTCTGTAATTGTTTCCCCTCCACTTCAGCCATTATCAATTATTTTGCTGCTCCAACTACTTTCATTGTCTCGTTCCCTAACCTAAATCTATCATCACCATCACCATCTAATTTAATTCAACGAAATACAACTACCCTTATTTTACCTTTTTTGATTTTAGTATTATAACCTCTTTTGTAGATTTAATCCATCCTATTCTGCTCTTTCAAATCCATTGCTTTCTGTGAGAGAATTGCAGGGTTATCCGCAAGCCTCAGAGATTTTTCCTTCCCAGGTGTCTCCTACGTTTCCTTCACATATTTCCCATGTGCAGGTTATGTAATATCATGGAAAGCTACAACTCCCTCTCTCTCTTTCTTTACGACCAGTTGTCTTACCCCCCATACCTTTAGAATTTCAAACAGTCTATTCCATTCATCATTTTAATAAGCTATCCACAAATGTTGTATAGGTTGGTTTTCCTGTTCTGATTTTATCTTCTAAACTAAGTCGTAGTGTTAGAATGGCTTTAAATGTTCCGAAACCGAAACGGATCTTCCCCGATGTCGGATTCTCCCAGTTTTTTTTTTTTTTTTTTTTTTTTTTTTCATTATTCTCTAAATAATTTGTTTGATTGTTTTGCGCAGAATAGCCAACATATACCTTCCTTTGAGTTAAAATTGCTAAATCACGTTTATGCCAGAAAAATTTAACGAAGTAAATTCGAAAGATAACTGTCAGCTCCTCAGTTACATTAAGCACGTATTATTTTTCGCCGGTCGGTAGAGAAGCGTTAAGAGAATGTAGTTTCTACGTCGATAAATGCGTAGATCTGTTTACTACTTCTCATGCAACAGTTGTAGACAAAAGTTGCGCGAACCCCTGCCTTTTCCTTAACGGGTTAGCTGTACTCTCTGTCGGGCAGTATAACAATTAAGGAGACACGTGCTACCAGCTTACAGGAAACTAGCGTGTGAACCTGCTGTAGTACTTCACGAAACAAAAAGTGAGGTTCCCACCGACCGAAGTTTACAACATTCTACAGAAGGCGCTCGTAAGTTGTTACACTCACGGATTGCCTTTTTATATTTCTGACCGCATTCTACGTCCCTCAAGCAGACACATGCTTTGCCTTTTTTTCTCTCTCCAAATTATCCATGTTGGATACGAACTGCACCTGCAGCGTAAATTGGCGGTTTATTTTCGTTAAAAGAATTGCAACCAGCTGCCTCTATGGATGTTTTTCATTAATCCAGAACTTGTATTCGAGCCACTGCAGGCTCATGTTCAGTGGATACTTTACAGGAACATTTATCTTCCGCTAAGTGTAGGTTTATGCTGTCACGGTGGATTGTGTTGTTATTGTAGGTGTAAATGTAGCCAACTCATGCATTGATCACTGACTTTTTTTTTACACATGACAACATTTTTGGTACACTTAGCATTACACATTTACAAAATAAAAAATACTGAATGACAGTAGGTATATATATTTTGTAAATGTGTAAAGCTGAGTGTAGCAAAAATGCTGTCGTGTGTAAAAAAAAAAGTCAGTGACCAATGCATAACTTGGTTACACTTACACCTACAATAACAACACATACCACCATGACAGCATAAAGCTACACTTAGCGAAAGATAAATGTTCCTGTAAAGTAGCCGCTGAAGATGAGCCTGCAGTGACTCGAAAACTAATTCTGGATAAATAACAAACATCTATAGAGGCAGCTGGTTGCAATTCTTTTAACGAAAATAAACCACCAAGACACATGCTTTTCTACATCCCTGTCCTAACACTTCCGGGTGGACGGAAACAGCAAAAAATGTACAAATGCTTGTAAATCTAAGGGACTTAACTACGTTGGTCATTAGTACCAAAGCTTACACCAACTTAAAGTAACTTACGCTAAGGACAAAACAAACACCCATGCCCGAGGGAGGACTCGAAACCCCGACGACGAACGGCCTCGCGCCCGCAGCTGGGAGCTTAGTGCGCACGGCTATTCTGCCACGGCGGAGACAGCAAAAAATACTTGAGCTGTCCTAGGTAGGAGATACTAGTCAGACATATCTAACCTATTAGTATGAACTGGTGTTTACATTAAATGGAATTACCATTAGATAACAGCGAACTCCTCACAGTCATTTAGTACTTGAACTGTTTGCCTCTGTGATCACACCAGATCGACAAAGAAAGCAAGCGTAGGGTTTGGCGTCCTGTCTACAGCGTGATCATTAGAGACAGAGTTCGGCGAGATGAAACAGTGTTGGGTCTTCTCTTGTCATAACGCTCTCTAAATCCCCCCCCTCCCCCCGTTTGGCCTTTCACGCTGTAGTTTATGCATAGCGTTGATTGGACTTGCATAGGCAAGTTCAAATAAGTGTGAAAATTACGGAACTATCAGTTTAATAAGTCATGCTTGTGAAATACTACGACGAGTTATTTACAGACAAATGAAAAATCTGGTGAATGTGACCTCTGGGAAGATGTTTGAATTTATGAGAAACATAGGCACATGCGAGACAATATATTATGGCTTATCTTACAAGTTAGATTAAGGAAAGGGAAAACTACGTTTTTTAGCATTTGTAGATTTGGACAAAGCTTTTGACAACAATGAGAGGAATAAACACACTTTCAAATTATGAAGATAACAGAGGTAAAATGTAAGGAAAGAAAAGTTATATACAACTTGTACAAAGACCAGACAGCAGTTGAGGGTATGAAAAGGACGCAGTGGTTGCGACGGGAGTAAGATAAGGTTTTAATCTTTCCCGATGTTATTCCATCTTTACATTGAGCAAGGTGTGAAGGTATGCAAGGAGACATTTGAGGAAGGAATTAAAGTTCACGGGCATGAAATAAAAACTGTGTGGTTTGATGATGACATTGTAATTCAGTCAGACACAGCAAAGGACTTGGAAGAGCAGTTGAACGGAACGGACACTGTCTTTAATACAGGTTATAAAATGAACATTAACAAGAGCAAAACAGGGGGTAATAGAATGTAGTGTAACAAAATTAGACGTTGCTGATGTCATTAGGTTAGGTAATGAGGCAACATAAGTAGTATATGAGTTTTGTTATTTCGGTAGCAAAATAACTTCTGATGGCCGAAATAAAAAAATAAAAAAAAGTAAAATTCTGAATGGCTACGGGAAGGAAAACATTTCTGATGCAGCGAATTTTGTTGGCATCCAATATTAATTCAAATGTTAGTAAGTCGTTCTGAAATATTTGTCTGGAGTGTAGCATTGCATGGGAGTGAAACGTGGACGATATGTAGTTCAGACAGAAAGATGATACAAGCTTTTGAAATGTAGTAATACAGACGTATGCTGGAAATTAGGCACGTATATCTCGTAGATAATGTGAAGGTGCTAAACAAAATCTAGGAGAGCAGAAATTTCTGGCATATCTGGATCAAGAGAAGAGATCGACTTATTTGACATTTTCTGAGTCGTCAATTTAGCACAAGTGCGTTGCGGTAAAAATCGCAGAGGGCGACAGAGTGACGAATACAGTAAACTGGTTCAAAATGATGCAGGTTGCCATGCGTTTTCGGAGATGAAGTGGTTTACACAGGACAGGGTAGCGTGGAGAGCTGCATCAAACAGTCTTTGGACTGAAGACCACAACAACAAGATGCCATTGCATTTCTTTCAAGTGTTCCCGTAAGCAAAAGATTAGGGTATTCAGGTCTGGCGAACGAGCAGGCCAAAATGTGACACCTCCTCGAGCATTTCAGTTGTCCTGAAATGTCTGCTGACCTTTTAAAGCGCGTTTAGGATCTAAGGCCACAAGATCATCATGGCAGACGGAGGTTCTGTCAATGACTGTTGTAGAAGTGTGATGCAAATCCACTGTTCACATTCGAGGTTTTATTTACCGATACGTAGGTTTACAAAGAGATGGTATTGTGAATTTCCCCTAGAGTGCCACACGCCTTCTGCTGTTGACAATCACCGCACCAGCTCCAGCGTTTTCCAGTGAATGTAACAGATGCCCCTCCATGTCAGGAGTGTTTACTAAGTGAGGTCTACCACTGTCAGACTTCTGAGGTGCTGGAAAAGTCTGCTGAACAGCTTATCAGAGTGCACCCTGCGCTGTAGATATTTTGCATAGTAGAGGCAACGGGCTCGTAGGTTACGCCCATTTGCTTAAGCACAGCAATTCTTTGAGTGATCGAGTAGTAGGCTTCCATAACACTCAGAATTGACAGTACTGAACAAAGAGGCACATAAACAAGGCGAAAACTAACGTAGTCTGCAACACGACTCGAACCACACAAGTGACTGGAAATCTAATGGTAGGACGAGTCTTGTTTGACACATGTGATGGAGTAGCAATGCAACCATTGTGGTAACATTCGTGTCTAAGCTTGGCGCAATCCTTACTATAAGCACGTATTTGTCTCAGACAGGATGCGTTCTCGGACCCAGAATTTATCGAACCTCTCAAAGCATTTCTCATCACAGCCTATCTCATCACCCACACAAGCTATTCATTTCAAATTAATACTATGCCAAGATCGCAAGTATATATCTTTAGACGTCTGATTTCGACACGCTGAGGTACCATCTTCTGGTTTTAGCCGGCCACCCACACAAGCTATTCATTTCAAATTAATACTATGCCAAGATCGCAAGTATATATCTTTAGACGTCTGATTTCGACACGCCACGCGGTGGCCGAGGAGACTGCGGCGCGCCATTCACGGTCTGAACGGCCACTGCGGTCGGGGGTTCGAATCCCCCTCGGGCATGTATATTTGTGACGTCCTTAGTGTAAGCTAGTTCATAAGTAGTTTGTAAGTTTAGGGACTGATGAACCCTTAGTTAAGTCCCATAAGCTATACAAACATTTGAAATCTTCTGGTTTATGAGGAACAATTTAGTCATATATCTAAAGTATAACATTGATTACCACATTTCATATGCCAATCACGTACCTCATTAAATCATGTATGACTTCACAGAAATGCCCGACATTATAGTTGTTGTTGGTGCACATGGTGAAACAAACATAGAATCAATACAAATATACTCAATAAAATATACCATTATATATTCACAGTTCCCAGACAGAGCGACTTCATAAAACTGGCTAACGGCGATGCCGTTGCAGCAAAGATAAAGAAAATGTTCAAACGTTTGTTAAGCTTAAGGGACTGCGGGGTCATCAGTCCCTAAACTTCCAAACTACTTATAAACTGTGTGTGTTGTGGTCTTCAGTCCAGAGACTGGTTTGATGCAGCTCTCCACCCTACTCTATCCTGAGCAAGCCTTTTCATCTCCTCATAAGAACGACAACCCACATCTATTTGAATCTGCTTACTATACGCGTCTCTTGGTCTCCCTCTGCGATTTTTACCCCACACACTTCCCTCCAATGCTAAATTTACGATTCCCCGATGTCTAAGAATGTGTCCTACCAAGCGATCCCTTCTTTTAGTCAAGGTATGCCAGAAATTTCTTTTCTCCCCAATTCGGTTCAGTACCTCCTCATTAGTTACGCGATCCACCCACCTAATCTTCAGCATTCTTCTGTAGCACCACATTTCAAAAGCTTCTATCCTCTTTCTGTCCACACTGCTTATCGTCCATGTTTCACTCCCATACAAGGCAACACTCCATACAAATGCCTTCAGAAAGGACTTTCTTAGGCTTAAATCAATATTCGATGTTAGCAAATTTTTCTTTTTCAAAAATGCTTTTCTTCCCATTGCCATTCTGCATTTTATATCCTCTGTACTGCGACCGTTGCATGTTATTTTACTACCCAAGTAACAAAACTCATCTACCACCTTCATTGTTTCGTTACCTAATCTAATTCCTTCAGCATCGCCTGATTTTCTAAGACCGCATTCCATTATTTTTGTTTTGCTCTTGTTAATGTTCATTTTATACACTCTCTTCAACACACTGTCCATTCCATTCAACTGCTCTTCCAGGTCCTTTGCTGTATCTGACAGAATTACTATGTCGTCGGCAAAACGCAATGTTTTTAATTCTTCACCCTGAACTTTAATTCCTTCTCCAAATTTCTCCTTGCTTTCCTTTATAGCTTGCTCAATGTACAAATTGAACAACATTGGGGAAAGGCTACAACCCTGCCTTACTCCCTTTCCAACCAATGCATCCCTTTCATGCCCTTCAACTCTGACAACCGCTGTCTGGTTTTTGTACAAGTTGTAAATAACCTTACGTTCCCTATATTTTACTCCTGCTTGCTTCAGAACTTTAAAGAGTTTATTCCAATCAACATTGTCAAAAGCCTTCTCCAAATCTACAAAAGCTAGAAATGTTGGTTTGCCTTTTCTTAATCTATCTTCTAGGATAAGCCGTAAAGTGAGTATTGCCTCCCGTGTTCCTACATTTCTCCTGAACCCAAACTGATCTTCCCCGAGGTCGGCTTCTACCAGCTTTTCCATCCTTCTGTATATAATTCGTGTTAATATTTTGCAACCATGACTTATTAAACTGATGGTTCTGTAGTTTTCACACCTGTCTGCACCCGCTTTCTTTGGAATGGGGATTATAACATTTTTCTTAAAGTCTGAGGGTACTTCACCTGTCTCATACATCTTACACACAATGTGAAACAATTTTGTCATGGCTGGTTCTCCCAGAGACTTCAGTAGCTCTGACGGGATATCATCTACTCCAGGGGCCTTGTTTCGACTTAGATCATTCAGTGCTCTGTCAAATTCATCTCTCAGTATAGTATCTCCTATTTCATCATCATCTACATCCTCTTCCCTTCCTACAATAGTGTCTCGAAGTTCATTTCCTTTGTAGAGCCCCTCTATATACTCTTTCCACCTTTCAGCTTTCCCTTCTTCGCTGAGAACTGGTTTTCCATCAGTGTCCTTGATATTCATAGAGCTGTTTTTCTTATCGCCAAATGTTTCTTTTATTTTCCTGTAGGCTGTATCTATTTTTCCCCTATTTATACATTCTTCTACATCCTTGCATTTGCCTTCTAGCCATTCCTGCTTAGCCATTTTGCACTTCCTGTCAATCTCATTTCTTAGTCGTCTGTACTCCATTTTGCCTGTTTCATTTACTGCATTTTTATACTTTCTCCTTTCATCGATTAAATTTAGTATCTCCTGTGATATCCAAGGATTCTTTGTAGGTCTTGCCTTCCTACCTATTTTGTCCTCTGCTGCCTTCACTATTTCATCTCTCAATTTTACCCATTCCTCCTCAACTGTTTTATTTTCCCCTGTTTCTATCAATTGTTGCCTGAAGCTCCCTCTGAAATTCTTAAGAACTTCAGGTTCCTTCAATTTATCTAGGTCCCATCTCCTTATTTTCCTACCTTTCTGTAGTTTCTTCAGTTTCAGCCTACAGTTCATAACCAACAAGTTATGGTCAGAGTCTATGTCTGCCCCTGGGTATGTCCTACACTTCAAAACCTGGTTCCGAAATCTATGTCTTACCATTATAAAATCTATCTGGTATCTCCCGGTGTCTCCTGGTCTCTTCCACGTATACAACCTTCTTTTGTGATTCTTAAACCAGGTGTTTGTTATAACTAAATTATGTTCTGTGCAAAATTCTACCAGGCGGCTTCCTCTTTCATTCCTTTTGCCCAGACCATATTCACCCACTATCTTCCCTTCCCTTCCTTGTCCTACTACCGAATTCCAGTCTCCCATAACAATTAAGTTTTCCTCTCCCTTAATTGTCTGAATAATTTCCTTTAGCTCCTCATATATTTCTTCGATCTCCTCATCATGGGCAGAGCTAGTTGGCATATAAACCTGTACTACTGTTGTCGGTGTTGGCTTCGTATCTATCTTGACAATGATAATGCGATCGCTGTGCTGGTCATAGTAGTTTACCCGCATTCCTATTTTCTTATTCATTATCAATCCTACTCCTGTGATACCCCCAACTGATTTTGTATTTATAATCCTGTACTCACCTGACCAGAAATCCTGTTCATCCTGCCACCGAACTTCACTAATCCCCACTATATCTAACTTCAACCTATCCATTTCCCTTTTTAAATTTTCTAATTTTCCTACTCGATTAAGGGATCTAACATTCCACGCTCCGACCCGTAGAATGCCAGTATTGTCTTTCCTGATGATCACATCCTCCTGAGTAGTCCCCGCCCGGAGATCCGAATGGGGGACTATTTTACCTCCGGAATATTTTACCCGAGAGGATGCCATCATCATATGTTCATACAGTAGAGCTGCATGTCCTCGGGAAAAATAACGGCTGTAGTTTCCCCTTGCTTTCAGCCGTTCGCAGTAGCTGTGTGGCAAAGCCACATTAGCTGATGTTACAAGGCCAGCTCAGTCAATCATCCAGACTGTTGCCCCTGTAACTACTGAAAAGGCTGCTGCCCCTCTTCAGGAACCACACGTTTGTCTGGCCTCTCCACAGATACCCCTCCGCTGTGGTTGCACCTACGGTACGGCTATCTGTATCGTTGAGGCACGCAAGCCACCCCACCTCGGCAATGTCTGTGGTTCATGGGAGTGGACTTATAAAAAGTACCTTACATTAAAGACAACACAAACGTCCATGCCCAAGGGAGGATTAGAACCTCCGACGCGGAAGGCCGCGCGATCCGCAACGGCCGCGGTGGAGTAGCCGAGCGGTCTAAAGCGCCTCGCTGCGGAGCGGGCGGTTGCTCTCCGTCGGAGGTTCGAGTCCTTCCTGGGGCATGGGTGTGTGGGATGAAATGTTCAAATGTTTGTAAAGTCTATGGGAATTAACTACGGGGCTACCAGTCCCTAAACTTACAAACTACTTATGAACTAACTAAGACTAAGGACGGAACAAATATCCATGCCCGAGGGGGGATTCGAACCCCCGACTGTAGTGGCCGTGCAGACCGTGACTGGAGCGCCTCAGTCCCCTCGGCCACCGCGGCCGGCGGTGTGTGGGTAGTAGTTTGTAAGCTACGGACTGATGACCACGCAGTTTGGTCAAATAGATTTACAAACATTTGAACACTTTTTGATCCGCAACGTGGTGCTCCAGACCGCTCGGCTACACCAGCGCGGTGCGGCCCTAGAGCCTCCTACCTTATGTCAATAAGTATCATCTTGTAACAGACCTTGATTATTTATCCTCTATTTCATAAAAAGTTATTTCTCTTTCTCATAGCGACGACTCTTTAAGTAATGTATTACTTCTCATTTCAACATAAAACTGCTAAAAGTTACAAATTTTTTGTCAAATAAATTCCCTCGTAGTAAAAGTACAACAGCCGCTATCACAGCAGTACTCAAAGATGCACAAAACATTTAAGATAGTAATCATTAAAAAAAGTACAGAAATAAAAAATACATATATTCTGTTTACAATTATGCCTCAACATCAGTATGTACGTAAGCTCTAACATAACTACATTAGTATAGTTAAGTAAATGTATTGTCACCTATACGTTATCGTATAACAATACATGAAGGCGTAACACTTATAGAATGTCTATCTATAAATAGTGTAGTGTGATTCAAAAGGTTGCGCACAAACATAACGCGGTTATAGATCAGTCGAAGGACAGAAACTTTCCATCAGGATCTTAAGATCCGGAAAGTAATCTTCGGCGGTACAAGCCTGGGAATGTCAGGATGGACAATACATTGTTTGTACACACACTTCAGAAAATCAAACTTTACTCTCAAAATTTTGTTGGACGGCACTAGAAAACAGCTACAATATCCAGCACTTCTGTAAAGTCATAAATGATGTAGGAGAGAGGTATGAGATTGGCATATGAAATGTTGTTATCAATGTTATACTGCAGACATCATAACTCTTTTTTCGATCTTTGCATAGTATTAATTTCAATTTAAAAGAAGATCGCCTGTTCCGAGCATGCGCATGAGTAAATTAAGCTGTCAAGACTGACGACGCTGTTTCTAAGCTATATTAGTGTGAAGTTATTCTAAACCTCTTAATAATGAAACGAAAATCACCACTTTTCGTGAATCGCACTGTCGATTATCCGAATGTGAAAGGTAATCTGATACGAATTTTCAGTCAGACCTGAAAGATACAAGCTCAGTGGTGAATATGTTTCTGGTACGCATTGTGGCAACAATCACGATATTACGTGTACTTAAGCTGTTCTTCAGGTTATTACCATCACGTTAAGGCGATTTGCATAATGTTACGAATTTACGTCGGAATAATTACTATTCGCTGAGCTAATGGGTGTTTCTCTTATTTATGTAAATAACATGCCTTATAGTATAACAGATAACTCTAAAATATTTTTCTTTTTCCTGACGACACCAGCTTGGTTGTAAAGGATGTTGTTTGCAATCTTGGTACACAATGAGATACTGCACTTAATGTAAGAAATTCATGGCTTGTAGAAAATAAATTGACGCTGAATCACAGTAGAACTGCGGTCTTACAGTTTGTAACATACAATTAAACAAGCTCAAACTTTTTGATCACACAGAATGGGGGCATATGATAATTGACCCGAGAAGAATATTATCGACATTAAACAGTTCAAATTTTTAGGCTTTCAAATAGATGATAATCTGTCGTGGAAAGTCCGCTTTCAAGATGTTCTTCAGAAACTAAAGTCTGCGATAGTTACCAGTGGAACAGATTGAAAAAAGTGATAGTTCAACACGAAAAGTGGTCTATTTTAACTTCTTGGTTGTTGGGCCTGCATTATAGTAAACGTCATTAAAGGACGTTATAATAAAAGGTCCAGTAACACTGTTCAAAGTATAATGTTTAATGCTACGGAAGTTTCAAAATACTTAAAATATAAAAAAAAAATGTATATGAAGTTCTATTTCCCTGCATCGAACATCAGAAAATCTGGCAGAAAGCACGTATATCATGGAAAAATCACGAATATTCACGAAATTTACAATAAGAGTAACGCTAAAAGTTAATGGACGTCCGATCATCATAGATGTACTTAAAAAAGGCAAACTGCTGAAACAGCTGTAGCATTAAACATTAAACTTTGATCAGTGTTACTAAACCTTTTATTACAATGTTATTTGGTCAATTTTCATATTTTCATCCGCTTACGGCGTATGGTGTCAATTTTTTGGGATAAATATTGTCATTCAAAAATGGGTATTTTGATTCGAGAAATACGCTGTGTAAGCTCGATAATCTATTGTCGACCTTTGTTCAGTCGTCTGACAATTATGACAATGGCCTCTTGAATATCGTTTCTCATTAACAATATCTCCTTGTACCCAAGACTCAGAACCTTCCACTCAGTTAATACTAGACAGAAATCGAATTTGCATTTGGATCACCCCTCATTGATCCTTGTGGAGAAAGCTGTGCATTATTCTACCGCATCCCCATTCAGTAAGCTGCCACAGGAATCCAAGATGCTTAAGAGTAATCTACCGAGTTACAACTCTAAAGTGAAGAGTTTCCTCAATGCTCTCACTTCTTTCTACATCTACATCAATACTCCGCAAGCCACCCGACGCTGTGTGGCGGAGGGTACCTTGAGTACCACTATCGGTTCTCCCTCCAATTTCAGTCACGTATTGTTCGCGGAAGGAAAGATTGTCGTATGCCTCTGTGTGGGCTCTAATCTCTTTGATTTTATCCTCATGATCTCTTCGTGAGATATAAGTAGGAGGGAGGAATATACTGCTAGACTCCTCGGTAAAGGTATGTTCTCCAAAACTTCGACAAAAGCCCGTACCAAGCGACAGAGTGTCTCTCCTGAAGAGTCTTCCACTGGAGTTTATCGATCATTTCCGTAACGCTTTCACGATTACTAAATGATCCCGTAACGAAGCACGATGCTCTCCGTTGGATCTCCTCTACTTCCTCTATCAACTCCACTTGGTACGGATCCCACACCGGTGAGCAGTTTTCAAGCAGTGGGTGAACAAGTGTACTGTAACCTACTTCCTTTGTTTTCGGACTGCATTTCCTTAGGATTCTTCCAATGAATCTAAGTCTGCCATCTGCTTCACCGACGATTGATTTTATATGGTCGTTCTGTTTTAAATTATTCCTAATGCCTACTCCCAGATAATGTGTGGAATTAACTGCTTCGAGTTGCTGACCTGCTATAGTGTAGCTAATTGATAAAAGGATCTTTCTTTCTATGTATTCGTAGCACATTATACTTTTCTACATTGAGATTCAATTACCATTCTCTGCATCATGTGTCAATTCGAGGCAGATCCCCCTGCATTTCAATACAATTTTCCAATATTACAAACTCTATATACAGGGTGTTACAAAAAGGTACGGCCAAACTTTCAGGAAACATTCCTCACATACAAAGAAAAATAATATGTTATGTGGACATGTATCCGGAAACGCTTAATTTTCATTTTAGAGCTCATTTTATTACTTCTCTTCAAATCACATTAATCATGGAATGGAAACACACAACACCAGAACGTACCAGAGTGACTTCAAACACTTTGTTACAGGAAATGTTCAAAATGTCCTCCGTTGGCGAGGATACATGCATCCACCCTCCGTCACATGGAATCCCTGATGCGCTGATGCGGCCCTGAATAATGGCGTATTGTATCACAGCTGTCCACAATACGAGCACATTTGATACCGGGATTGCGTAGACAAGAGCTTTCAAATGCCACCATAAATGAAAGTCAAAGAGTGTTGAGATCAGGAGAGCGTGGAGGCCATGGAATTGGTCCGCCTCTACCAACCCATCGGTCACCGAATCTATTGATGAGAAGCGTACGAACACGTCGACTGAAATGTGCAAGAGCTCTATCGTGCATGAACCACATGTTGTGTCCTACTTGTATACGCACATGTTCTAGCAGCACAGGTAGAGCATCCCGTATGAAATCATGATAACGTGCTCCAGTGAGCGTAGGTGGAAGAACATGAGGCCCAATCAAGACATCACCAACAATTCCTGCCCAAACGTTCACAGAAACTCTGTGTTGATGACATGATTGCGCAACTGCGTGCGGATTCTCGTCAACCCACATATGTTCATTGTGAAAATTAACAATTTGATCACGTTGGAATGAAGCCTCATCCGTAAATACTGAAATGAGCTCTATCATGGAAATTGAGCGTTTGTGGACACATGTCCACATAACATATTTTCTTTCTTTGTGTGTGGGGAATGTTTCCTGAAAGTTTGGCATACCTTTTTGTAACACCCTCTATACTACAGCACCATCCACAAAAAGCCTCAGTGAACTTCCGATGTTATCCGCAAGGTTATTTATATATATTGTGAACAGCAACGGACCCACGACACTCCCCTGTGACACACCTGACATCACTCTTACTTCGGAAGACTTTTCTCCATTGAGAATGACATTTCGAGAATTCCTGGAAAAAGAAAAGTAAAAGCTAACTTCTTTGTATTACTTTGCCGCTTGTTTTTACTTATACTCCGGCTTGTCGTGTGCATATCATTGCTACACGTTTCATTTTATCTGTTAGTACTCCTTTGTTACAATTTCATGTACTGACTTGTGTCATGAGAATGGAGGCTTGCTCATCAGTTTGGTCCCTTTCGGAACATGGTAAATGTAAATAAATGAAGGCTAAACAGACTCCTGGCCTTAGTAGTAGCCGTAATTGGTGTGAAGGTCTATTCGCGGACTGCTGGTTCCTGCGCGCTCATCGCTGCGGCACTTCCTGTGGCTTTAGGGGCGGCGGCAGCGGAGATAGTGCAACTGCCGCGTTTCCGGACTGCGTCACAGCTCTCGAGTGCGGCGCGGCGCGAGTAAGCAAGCACTTCTGCGAAAGCCGCGCGCGCCAGGTGCGGTGTGCGAGAGGTAACGTCACCGCCGGAAGTGTGGCCGGCACATTCGCAGCACACGTCACTTCCGGCCGGCGGCGGCGGCGGCGGCGCCAGATGAAACCCGCGATTCTCGCGCCGGCGTGCGTGGTGCGTGGCGCGTGATACGCGGTGCGTGGGCGGAGCCGCAGCCGCCCACGCCGCCGCTGCGTGGCCGAGGCCGCGAGCAACCTCCACGTCTCCCCACTACACAGCGACGCCAGACTAAAAGCGCGGGAACCTGAAGAGACAAGCGGCGCGGCGCTACGGAAAGCGACTGCGCATGTTGACGCATTGGCGGCAATGCCGGATTACCCATATATAAGGCAGAGTAGGCAGCAGCTTGTATGATTGTCCTTAATCGTAGACGTAACTCTATAACTTTTGAAAAGGATTAAAAAATTTCACAAGATACTGTGTATAAATTTCTGACACTAATTAGCAAAACACAAATATGTATAGATGTTTATAAAAAAGTTATTAAGTTTGGTGTCCTGTAATAAGTGCGCCTCGGTTGCACAGTGGTAGAGTGCCAGACTACAAATCCAAAGGTCGCGGGTTCGATCCCCGCCAGCTCCTAGGATTTTATCAGTTCCTTTCCACTTCTTTCACCTCTGGCAGTATTGCTCATGTGAAAAAATACCGAGTAGCACCGTGGTTCGGAACCCACGTTAAACTGTAGGTCCCCCTATACCTGGCTGGGTAAGTCAGTTCGAAGGTCGGAGGAAGGCAACGGCATACCACCTCCAAACAGGACCATGCCTAGTAAAGCACTGTGGTCGTTCAAACCAATCTTCGGATTGTTGACTGCTTTACCTTATCATGTAATAGTATGATTGTATTTAATCGTAGACAAGGCTCTGCCTGTAACTTTTGCAAGAGATTAGAAATTACCGATGTGCTGCGTCTATAACTTCATCCTTTGAACAAAAGAATACATTTCTATCTTCTTATTAACATAAATCAATGTCTTTTTTATGTAACATAAATTAATGTCATGTACTGTAACTGCGACTATTGTCTCGTCAAGTAACAAAACAATGCTTTACCGGAGTATCTCCATATTACCATAAATTAATGTCTCTTTATTTTACGTAAGATAATGTCATGTAGTCTATGCATTTTCATACTAACATAAATCAATGTCTTTTTATTTAACATAAATTAATGTCATATATCAACAACGACTCGTCAAGTACCATAAATCATTGTCATATAACAGCGGGCCGCGGTTCCCGAGCACTCTGTGGCGCGCCAGTCACGTTCTGCACGGCCACTACGGTCGGGGGTTCGAATCCCCCCTTCGGGCATGGATATTTGTGTCGTCCTTAGTGTTAAGTAGTTCATAAGTAGTTTGTAAGTTTAGGGACTGATGACCCCGTAGTTAAGTCCCATACACTATACAAACATTTGAACATTTGTCATATATTCTCCGTTCATATAGATTTTGTAAAATGAAATACTTCACCGTATATGGAATGATGTACTGACAATCAACATTTGATTTTGTCACACCAAACAATATGTACTAAAATTGAAATGTGAATTTTCTATGTGAAGTATTAGTTAAAGCTTCATATATTTGTATAGCTTATGTGTCATCAGTCCCTAAACTTACAAACTACTTATGAACTATTTAATACTAAGGACGACACAAATATCCAGGCGCGCCACAGTCCCCTCGGCCAACGCGGCCGCCTAATTAAAGCTTCACGTTCAAAATGCAAATATGCACGGACGTGAACTGACCACGAAATATCTGTTCTCTAAAATTTTATTGTATTATATTACTAACATATCAACAATATACATCAGTTTTGTAGATGTAAGAAACACACAATTAAGAAATCTGTAAGATGTATTTCATTACGTAAACCTTTCTGTATGACTTATTTCGTTATGTTAACCATCATATAATGTTATAACAATGAACACTGCATCTTTAAAATAAACTCTGGCATCACAGAGAAAGTAGCTGTGGTGTCGCCACAACTGGTCCGCCTCTACGTGGCTAGGGACGAACAACGGCTCAGGCTGGGCAGAAATTCATCTTCCGTAACGCTATGATGGCTAAGTGACCAGCCATAGTTTAATACATTAAATTTTGCTAACACACGATCCACTTTAGACTTGCATGGTGGTGGGTCACTCTGTGGTGTTAATGATAAATAAATAAATAAATGTACCAACTAGCAGCTATAGCTCCGCCAGACATCATGCATGAAGTTGCTGCGCAAGCACTGACGTTTTATAGTCACCCTCTGGCCTATCGCCAGAAACGACACGCTTAAAGTTCAGAAAAAGTTTTGTAACAGTCTATATCACAAACAACAACACAACCCAAGGGATATACATGTAGAAAAAGAGAGCAGAAATTGCTCCTCTAGGCTGGAGAAAACCTAAAGAAGAGCTACCTCCGGGTCATAATGAGAGCTGGTGTACCTGAAAGTCGTTCCACAGATTAAGAACTGGTGTTAGGCTGTGTAAAGTAAGCCTCGAAAAATGAGAATGCATTAGTGTCCCCGCAACCTGTGAGTGTGGCGAGGAGCATACAATGTCTCACCTGCACAACTGTCATTTGTGCCCGTCATCCTGCAACGAAGTGGATTTAAGGCTGAGCAACCCTAACGCCTTGGACGTAGCTCGTTTCTGGGCTAAAACAATTTAAGTTAATGACTGTTATTCTGTCTAGATATAAACGTATTTACAATTGTTTATGAATGTATTATATGCTGACATTAATGCCTTGAACTTAGCCCACTTCTGGGTGAAAACAATTTTAATTGCTAATTTATCTGTTTTTTTCATTTAAAATGTTAATGCCTATTGTTCAGGCACTTGTTTACTCTATTGCTGGTAAGCTTTACTGTAATTAATTTGTAATTGCATTTGACGCGAAAAAAAATTCCAAAAAATAAAGAGAATGAGTCACTTCCAAAAAATTTACTCAGGAATAAACCATTCGAATGTCTAGGTGTAGAATTAAATTTGTTTTTAAGAACATCTTTAACTAGCTGTAAATTCGATGATGTCCGAGTATTTATTTAATACAGTTCTCTGCTACTCGAGCTCCTCTTCCATTCCTCTGTGCCTATTTTATCCTACGACCTCTCTCCGTTCCTCTCCTTCTTCCGCCACTCTCTCTATGGATCTCCGCCTTCTGCCCCCCCCCCCCTCTCTCTCTTCTCGTCCTCCTCTTCCTGTCTTCTCTCCATCTCCCTGTCTCACTCCATCTCCTCTTCTTCTGATACAGTGATACGTGTAATTCACAATAACATTCCTTGTTTACGTATTTATTACAATCTTCCATTTGCTGCATCCCCCTTTCTCTGTTCATCTGATGCTCCCGCTCTCTCTTTCCATCTGCCCTCTCCTCTGTCTATAATTTCCTCTCCCCACTCTCTGTCGGTCTCTTCCAGTCATCCCCCCCCCTCTTTCTCTCTCTTCATCTCGTCCCTCCTATAAGGCAACTTGACTCCATTTCACCGACAATATGTATTCATAAAAACTGCAAGGCAAACTACAAATATGATTTGTGCAAATATTAATTATTGAACTCCATTGTGCAGAACGGAATGGCCGCGTGGTCGAAGGCGTTATGCTACGGATTGGGCGGTCGTTTCCGCCGGAGGTTCGAGTCCTCCTTCGGGCATAGGCTAGGGTGGTGTGTGTGTGTGTGTGTGTGTGTGTTGACCTTAGTGTAAGTTAATTTGTAAGTCTAGGGACTGATGACCATAGCAGTTTGGTCCAATACGTTTACAAGCATTTCAACATTTGAAATTCACTACGAGAGACGTTTGGATCTGATAAATAGTGTCATGGACTACAGGTTCATTAAATAGAATCGTTATGGTATTATTAAAAAAGATATTGGACTATCAGAATCTCGCTACTTCTTGTTACCAACGTGCTGATGTTATGTTGATCGTAATATATATATTACTGTAATTATTTTTACAACAGTAGTTTTTATTCTGTATTAGTATCGGACTCAACTGCTGGTTTATCAGTCCGTAGACTTAAACTAAGGTAAACTAAACCAAGGACAAACACAAACACCCACGCCGAAGGGGGGGACTCGAACCCCCGACGACGAACGGCCGCGCGCACCGCAGCACGGCGCCCCAATGCGCACGGCTAATCCGCCGCGGCTGTATTAGTGACCCATATGCCATAATTTGTCTGTTTTATATAAATTAATCTCATTCAGGTTGTTACAGCTGACGTCAGCAATTTCGTAACGCAGCCTCAGTTGGCCTCTATGTTGTTGTTTTCCTATTTTTTTTTTTTTTTTTTTTTTAGTTACACCTAAAGCGAGAAAAAGGAAGTTCGACTCATGCAAAAAGATTAGAGACATAAAAGAGTAGCATCCAAACTGGAATAAATAACACCAAAACCGCAAAAAAATAGCACAGAATTTCGCAACAAAACAATAGCACGGGAAGTGAAAAAAGCATCGAATTTGGTAAAAAAATAATCGAAACGGGAACAATGTAGCCCAAGGAATGTCAAAAAGTAACAGCAAAACTCAATAAAAGAAACTGGATAAAAATTTCAGAAAATGTTAAAAACAGAAAGTAGAAAATGCCAAATTTATGTTAAACATAAGACATTGTGCTATTTACGAACTTCTAAATGGGTGGAAAGTAATTATGCAGTGAAAGTAATCATGAACGCACTTCCTTCCGATGCTAAATTCACAATTCCTTGGTGTCTAAGAATGTGTCCTACCAATCGATCCCTTCTTTCAGTCAACAAAGGCGAGATATTCCTTCTCCCCCAAATTCTATTCAGTACCTCCTCATTAGTTACGCGATCCACCCGCCTAATCTTCAGCATTCTTCTGTAGCACAACATTTCAAAAGCCTCAATCCTCTTCCTGTCCGCACTGTTTATCGTCCATGTTTCACTCCCAAACAAGGCCACACCCCACACAAATGCCTTCAGAAAGGACTTCCCTACATTTAAATTAATATTCGCTGTTAACAAATTTCTCTTTTTCAAAACTGCTTTTCTTCCAATTGCCATTCTGCATTTTATACTCTCTGTACTGCGACCATTGCATGCTATTTTACTGCCCAAGTAAAAAAACTCATCTACCACGTTTATTGTTTCGTTACCTAATCTAATTCCTTCAGCATCGTCCGAGTTTCTTAGATAGCATTCCATTACCCTTGTTTTTCTCTGGTTAATGTTCATCTTATACACACCTTTCAACACACTGTCTATTCCATTCAACTGCTCTTCCCGGTCTTTTGCCGTCACTGAGAGAATTACTATGTCATCAGAAAAACACATTTTATTTATTTATTTATTTATTTATTTTTATTTCTTCGCCCTGAACTTTATTCCATCTCCAGATTTCTCTTTGCTTTCCTTTATAGCTTGCTCAATGTTCAAATTTAATAGCATTGAAGAAAGGCTACAACCCTGTCTTACTCCCTTTCAAACATCTGCATCCCTTTCTTGTCCTTCCACTCTGACAACCGCTGTCTGGCTTTTGTACAAGTTGTAAATAACCTTCCGTTCCCTATATTTTACTCCTGCTGATTTCAGAATTCCAATCAACATTGTCAAAAGCTTTCTCCAAACCTACAAAAGCTAGAAATTTATGTTTCTCTTTCCTTAATCTATATTTTAAGATAAGAGTATTGCCTCCCGTGATCCCACATTTCTCCTGAATACAAACTTTCCCCGAGGTCAGCTTCTACCAGCTTTTCCATCCTTCTGTAAATAATTCGTGTTAAAATTTTGAACCATAATATATTAAACTGATGGTTCTGTAATTTTCACACCTGTCTGCACTTGATTTCTTTGGAATGCGGATTAATACATTTTTCTTGAAGTCCGTGGGTATGTCGCCTGTCTCGCACATCTGCACTAGGTGAAATAGTTTTGTCATGGCTGGTTCTACCAGGGACTTTAGTAGTTATGAGGGAATGTCATCTACTCCAAGGGCCTTGTTTCAACTTAGGTCTTGTATAGCTCTGTCCAATTCTCCTCTTAGTACAGTATCTCCTATTTCAACTTCATCTAGTTCCTCATCCCCTATTACAATATTATGGTGACATAAATGTGACAAAATGTATAGCTAAATTTCATGCAAATTATAATAGAAAACTACAAATGCAAGTCAATTAGATTTTTGAGGGAATGAAAAACTCGGAAAGGCTACCGGCAGCTGTAAGAAGATGAGATTTAAGTGGTCATATAGTAAATTTCCATTCCTGAGTTGTAGATGTTTAAAGATTCTTCTCAAAGACCAAGCTTTCGTCCTTCAGCTGCTCTGTGTAAAATAATTGTCTCTCTTAACTTTTTTCTGAGTCTGCTCGGCGATCAGTAACTGTTCGGCAAACGTAGAGTTACGTAGGTTCGCTCCTTTCTTTCCTATTAAGATTTGTTCGTGTCTTGTCTTCACAGCTGTGCCCGTTCGAACAACGTAGCAATATGGACAGTTGTCATAGATTAATTTCTAGACTCCCGAAAACCAATCATCTGTATTTTCCCATGTGTGCAACAACTTTCTCTCTAAACTGTTGGCTGATTTTTCATTTGCCATCCTGTAACCGTTGCTGAGGTATTGATACAGCGAATTGTCTTCAAAACGTCTTCTAAAATTGAAGGTTTTATACCTTGAAATATTCATTTTCCTTAGCAGCAGAAAGCTGACGGATTGGCGCTGGCAGTTAGAAAGATATCGTACCATAAGCCGGAAGAAAGACAGCCACATCGCATTGCACCACTGTGAAATGTGGGGCCGTAGAGAGTACTTATGAGAAGTGCCGAGCAAAGCTGAGACATCCCATGCGTCAGTTGGTCCACCTGTGACCCACTCGTGGGCTGCCTGTGGCCCGCCCTTAGCCAACGCCACCTAGAGACAAGGCCTGTGCGCTGCCTGCCAAGAGCAGTCGTAACACAAGAAAAGCATTTGCCTTATGCAGCGTTGTGCTGAGTTTGACAATACGTATACGTTGCACACTGTGTTTCAGAATGTTTTTCGTGTTATCTATGTGATTCTCCGTGCGATTTTTGCTGGTATGAGACAAAATGCCTAATATGAATCGTCCGAACCCAATATCGCTAAAAAAAGGTAAAGCAGTCAACAATCCGCTGATGGGTTTGAACGCCACAGTACTTTACTAGGCATGGTCCTGTTTGGAGGTGGTATGCCGTTACCTTCCTCCGACCTTCGAACTGACTAACCCAGCCAGTTACAGGGGGACCTACGGAGCTACTCGGTATTTCTCACATGAGCAATACTGCCAGAGGTGAAAGAAGTGGAAAGTGAGAGATAAAAATCGTAGGACCTGGCGGGGATCGAACCCGCGACCTTTGGATTTGTAATTTGTCACTCTACCACTGTGCAACCGAGGCGCACTCAGTATCACTAAGATACCTTATTAATCTATATCTATAAATGTGAATGTCTGTTCGGTGTACGTTTATCACGTCTGAACCACAAGACATAAAGAGCTAAAAATTTGCACAGTTACTAATGTCTACCTGGGGAAGGCTTTAGGCACGGTTTTATGGCGATCGGACAGATAGATAGTAATTTGAAGAACATAACGCGAAATGCGAAACAATAAATACTAAAATTCTTGAATGTCCGTCTCCAAATCGCTTATATTTTCTAAAACATTACCGGTTTCGGGACAGCTGCCCATCTTCAGATCAAAATTTAGAAGTTACAGAGTAACCTGTCCTGTAATGAACGAATGTTCACAGTCGTTGAAGATGGGCAGCTGTCCCGAAACCGGTAATGTTTTAGAAAATATAAGCGATTTGGAGACGGACAGTCAAGAATTTTATTCATATAACGATCGCAATAACTCCCTGAAGACTAATAAGTCTTGCTTTGATAAACAATAAATACTCTTTGAAAATTATATTTACTCTTTGAAAATGGTTTTATTGGTTGCATTGTTGCTTGAGAGTTGATAATGATAATAGGGTGGAGTATATTGGGATGGAAAGTTATCGGTGTATATAAAATTCTACATGTGTTGGTGTGTGTTTTAATATTTCGATCTTCAGCGAAAACTACAGAACGCAAACGAATGGTCTGTGTGTAGTTGTTGTCCGACATCTCCCATTGTAAACCATAGCAGTTGCATGCTGATAGCTGTAAGGGCGTGGAAGATATGGTGGTTCAAAGTCGTCAAATTAAAAAAAAATTCGGACTGAAGGCCAGCGATGACGTTTGCGACTCTATAGCAAGGAAGTTACATACAGCGAAACGTGATGCCACAGACCATATCTTTGGTGTGTGCGTGCTACAATACATTCAGCTCTTTCTCTGGAAGGATAAACATACGAATATAAGAATAAATAAATAAAGCAGTAAAAAGAAATTTCTTTTAATACATCTCTTTAAAAAAAATCGATTTGACATTTCGCGCATTACATCATGAGATCGATCTGTGATATTATTACAATCATTATTGTTGAATTTCGTGATTGGATTCTTCGAAAGGAGTGCATTTTTAGGTGTGATTTGATCTACACTACTTACTTTCCTGATAATGTTGATTAAAAATGTTTGTTTCTAAAGAAGGTATTGTATTTCATCCTTCTAAACTAGTCTCATAGTACATTACAGAAGGATAGTTTATCTATCATAATCAACCAACACGCGAGCGGAGCCACATAAAACATTTAGAACATTCTTAAACGCAGTATGTAACATGTACGCATTCCCAAACGCAGCACAACGCTACATAAGACAAATGGTTTGCTTGTGTTTACTCTTGGCAGACAGCGCTCCGTGGCCTGCCCTGATCTAAGCGACTCTGGAATCCTGCTGACTTTGGGAAAACGTGCAATGAAGGGCAGCGTATTATATACCTCATCCAACAGAAAAGTAGTAGATTGTGCTCGCCAGCGACCCAGGCGCACGACACATATTGGGCGAGTTGTCGCCTGTACCTTTCTGGACAGTCATAAACGAATGCACACACCTAAACACTAGGTTTCATAATTTTGTTTGTAAAGAAAGGAAAGCTGAAATTTGGAAAGAGTGCTTAGAGGCGCTCTACAAAGGCAATGAACTTACAGACAATATTGTAGGAAGGGAAGAGGAACTAATGAAGATGAAATAGGAAATATTATACTGAGACATTAATTTTATAGAGCCCTGACATGCCTTTCGGAACAAGGCCCCAGGAGTAGCTGGCATTCCCTGAGAGCTACTGAAGTCTCTGGGAGAGACAGCCATGATAGAACTATTTCACATGGTGTGTAAGATGTGTGAAACAGGTGAAATACCCTCAGATTACGAGAAAAATGTAATAATCTCCCTTCCAAAAATATCAAACGCAGGCAGGAGTGAAAATTACAGAACCATCAGTTTGATAAGTCATGGTTGCAAAATTATTTACAGAAGGATGGAAAAACTGGTAGAAGCTGTGCTCGGGGGAGATCAGTTTGGATTCAGGAGAAATGTAGGAACACTGGAGGCAATACTCACTTTACGACTTATCTTAGATTAAGGAAAAGCAAAATTACATTTCTAGCTTTTGTAGATGTGGAGAAAGCTTCTGACAATGTTGGTTGGAATAGACTCTTTCAAATTCTGGAGTCATTAGTGGTAACACACAGAGAAAGAAGAGTTATTTACAATATGTACAAAAGCCAGACCGCAGTTATTAGAGTCAAAGGGCATGAAAGCATTGGTAGGGAAGGGAGTAAGAGAGGGTTTGTAGCCTTTCTTCAGTGTTATTCAAAAATTTTTGTAAAGCTTATTGGACTTAACTGGGGGGTCATCAGTCACTAGACTTACAAACTACTTCTGAACTAGCTTATACTAAAGGCGGCACAATCATCCAAGCCAGAGGGAGGGGGGGGATTCGAACCCCCGACGGAGAACGGCCTCGCGCATCGTAGCAGAGCGCCTCAATGCGCTCGACCGCTCCGACGCGACTTCAATGTTATTCAATTTGTACATCGGGCAAGCTGTGAAGGAAAGCAAGGAGAAATTTGAGTGAGGGATTAAAGTTTATGGTGAAGAAATAAAAACATTTCGTTTTTCTGATGACATTGTAATTCTGTCAGAGACAGCAAAGTACCTGAAAGAGCAATTGAATGGAATGGACAGTGTATTGAAGAAAGCGTATGAGATGAACATTAACAAGAGCAAAACAGGGTAATGGCGTACTGTCTAAGAAAATCAGGCGATGCTGAAGGAATTAGATTAGGTAAGAAAACAGTAATGTTCAAATGTTTGTAGAGCTTATGGGACTTAACTACGGGATTATCAGTCCCTAAACTTACAAACTACTTACGAACTAGCTAATACTAAGGACGGCACAAATATCCATTCCCGAGAGGGGATTCGAATCCCCGACCGTAGTGGCCGTGCAGACTGTAACTGACGCGCCGCAGAACGCTCGGCCACTGCGGCCGGCCGAAACAATAAAGTTAGTAGATGAGGTTTGCTACATGGGCAGTAAAATAACATGTGATGGTCTCATTACAGAGGATATAAAATGGACAATGGCAATGGGAAGAAAAGCATTTTTGAGAAAGAGGAATTAACGAACATCAAATATTAAGTGTAAGGAGGTCCTTTCTGAAGGCCTTCGTGTGGAGTGATGCCTTGTGTGGGAGTGAAACAAGGACGATAATCAGAGCCGACAGGAAGAGGATAGAAGCTTTTGAAATGTGGTGTTACTGAAGATTGCTCAAGATAGGTGAATAGATCACATAAGTAATGAGGAGGTACTGAACAGAATTGGGAAGAAAAGGACATTTTGGCATGGAGGGATAGATTGGTTGGACACATTCTTAGACATATAGGAATCGTGAATTTGGCACTTGAGGGAAGTGTGTGAGGTAAAACTCGCAGAGTGAGACCATGAGATGAATACAGTAAGCAGATTCAAATGAATGTGGGTTGCCTTTGTCACGAGAAGATCAAGCTTGCTCAGTATAAAATACGGTGGAAAGCTGCACAAATCACTCTCGACTGAAGACCACAACGCCGGCCGCGGTGGCAGAGGGGACTGCGGCGCTTCAGTCACGGTCTGCACGGCCACTACGGTCGGGGGTTCGAATCACCCCTCGGGCATGGATATTTGTGCCGTCCTTAGTTGTAGTTAGTTCATAAGTAGTTTGTAAGTTTAGGGACTGATGACCTCGTAGTTAAGTCCCCTAAGCTCTACAAACATTTGAACATTTTTGAAGACCACAACAACACATATGATCCGAGAATTAAATTTAAAAGGATCAAGGTTTTAACGACTCATCGAAACCTTGGTGATTAGAGACAGAGCTCACGATCAGAGGTATGGGTCAGGGTGGGAAATGGAATCGACCGTGCACTTTCAAAGCAACCGTCCTACCACTTGCTTGGAGATTTAGGGAAATCACGAAAAACCCAAATCTGGATGACCGGAGCTAGGAGGATTTGAACCACCGCTCTCACGAATGCGAATCCAGTATGTTACAACGACTCTGAACATTCTTCATGAAGTGCCCATTCACTGCAGCACAGACGCTGAAATGAAAATCCTCTCCAAGTTTTTGAAGTTGGCCTTTGGCCTCACTACCGATTCGCCTAGTATTTAATTGAGTGGACTGTGAACCGTACGTTCTACATTGATCCGACACAAGTCGTGGCCCAGCGATGTGCACAGGTACTGTTAACAGCTTCCAGTGGCAGTGATTGATGGTACGAGCGTACGCGTTAGTAAACACGGTTTACGAAATGTCCAATTAAAATGCTGTTTCAACCAGGAAGTCACGACAGGCGCGAGAAAATTCCCGTTGCAGCAATTAATCACAATTCTGTCCACGGCCGTGCAGGAGAAAATAACAGCCAGTGTTTATTAATAAACCGGTAAGCCGGCCATTCGATCCACACATTAAGATCGTCTAGACAGCGCAGCCGGGTCAAAAACATTACGCACTGCCTAAGTTTTGCAATCTAAAACACAAAAAAGAAAAAACTAATAACGCCTTAGTTCCCTCATTCATCACACAGCGGAGCGAGCGCTACACGCAGCGTCGAGACGCTTGACTCTTGCGTCGTGAATCATTCCAGATTTCTTTGTTCCAGTCGAGGCGCATCGCACAAACTGCAAACTACAATGAACGTTGACAGATTTCTTTTTCTCCGTGATGGATCGGGGAGCTATTTAGCATCAGCAAACGAGTGCACATCTCAACAGGTACATTTTAGATCGCCTGTGGAATAGAATAAGCAACGAAAACAGTTGCACTGTTAAAAATATTTATTTATTTTGTAAGATTTTGACAAATAAGGAGATAATTAAGAATACTGTTATTTAAAAACCTACTCTTGGTATATAATTAGCTGAGATACGTGTATTTAATAAGATTATACTGGAAGTGCAAAACCTTCCCTATTAGTAGTACTTTGAAGGAGTCAGACCGGCTTCCCTATGTAAACTGCACTTTCATTTCTTTCTCAATACTTTTTGAGGTGATTTGTCTTTTAGAGTACAGAATACGGAATTTTCATTCCATATTTTTCCTAGCCCTTGAGTGTCTACTACGGAAAACACTTTGTGTACAGTTACATTTTCAGGACGACAGGAGGTTACCGATGTTAATGACGGAGGATGCGCCTCATAATATTCTAGATGTACTTAAATCATCGTGGTATGTTCGTAAAAGAGTCAGGAAATTTATATAGCTACTGGAATAAAATGTGATATTCGCCGAATTTCTTACGATTACTGTTTGCAGGTGGGACAGCATAACTCCTAATCCCTAAAACCGGTACCACTCTAAACCCTAACTGCACTACACTCTTTGGACACGGCGTCTTCGTTGACTGAAGATTGACTGACGCTGCGATTCTCGCCGCTCCACTGTGCGCATGCAAAGCGCCGCTACCATCTTCATTTAAAATTAAAAAAATAATAAATATAAAAAAAACACTCGCTTTTCGCGCCCTGGTTAACTCATGACTCACTGTTCCACTATTTTTTCACTCATATGTAAATACTTTTTGAACAATGAAAAATCCTATTGGAATGTCTATAATGGAGGATACTTAACAACTCAGAGTAAAGCGGCTCGCTGAGCTGCAGACAGGCACAAAAATAGATAATCAAATTCACACAACATCAATTTTCGGCCATGGCCTACATAAGAAAAAAGAAACACATGCATTCACGCAATCGCTCAGACAACTGTACAAACACAACCACAATGTCCGACCACTCCAGCGCTACAAGCATCCAGAGGTGGGGAGTGGAGGGGGAAGGAAGCTGGGGAAAGGTGGGGGTGGAAAGTTCCGCATTGTATGATGGATTGTAAAGGCTCTGATAGGCGGGAATTTGAATTGCGGCAGTGAATAGAGTGAAGGGAAGGTATCGAGAAAAAATAAAAAAGGAGGTGTAGAGGAATGTGGGAAGGGAATGGAGGGATCTGAAATGATAAAAACGAAACAAGGGGAAATAGGAAAAATGGGCAAAAAATAAACAAAAATAAAAAGTAATTAATTAAGCGGATACTGTAAGAGGTTACTCACAGTAGCAAGAAAGACATGACAAACAGGATAATGAGTTGGGAAGGAAGAGGGGGAGGGGGAATGTTAGGCATAGAATGTAGGGATGGGAAGTTATCTTAGGTTGTGGCCAGGATGTATGTGGGACCGTAGAATATGTTGAAGGGATGCATGCTGTGCCACAGGGTGGTCCATCTTGCTTTTTGCCACAGTTTGACGGTGGGCATTCATCCTGACAGACAGCTCATTCGTCATCATACCAATATAAAAGGCTCTACAATGATTGCAGCAGAGTTGGTGTATCACATTGCTTTCACAGGTGGCCTGTCCTCTGATGGGATAGGATAAGGCTGCGACAGGACTGAAATAGAAAATGCTGGGTGGGTGGATTGGGGGCAGGTTTTGCATCGGAGTATTCCACAGGGATATAAGGAGTTGGGGTTGAGAGTGGCATAGGGTTGGGCTAGGATATTGTGGAGGTTGGGTGGGCGATGGACAACTTTAGGAGGGGTCGGGAGGATCTTGGGTAGAATGTCTCTCATTTCAGGGCATGATAGCAGATAACCAAAGCCTTGAAGAATGATGTGATTTAGTTGTTCCAATCTGGAGTGATATTGGGTGACAAGAAGTACACTCTTTTGTGACTGATTACTGGGGTTGGAGGGAGGATTGGTGGTGTGTGAGTATATGGCACGGGAAATCTGTTTACGGACAAGGTCAGGAGGGTAATGTCTGTCTGTGCAGGCCTTTGTGAGGCCTTAGCATAAAGGCTAACGGACTTCTTATCACTGAATATCTGCCCTCCAAGGGTGGCAAGGCTGTATGGGAAGGAGTTTTTTGATGTGGAATGGATGGCAGCTGTCAAAATGCAGGTACTGTTGGTAATTAGTATGTTTAATGTGGACAGAGGTGTGCATGGAGCCATCACTGAGGTGGACGTTAACATCTAGGAAGGTGATTTGACAAGTTGAGAAGGACTTAATTGCGCAGATGGGAGTTGTCCCTTCAACACACTCTATAGTCCCACGATCTACCTGGCTTCAACCTAACTAACTTCCTACTTCCTATGCCTAACACCCTCCCTCCTCTTCCTTCCCACCCATTATTCTGTATATCGTGTCTTCCTTGCTACTGTGTGTTGCCACTTATAATATCCCCTTAAGTAATTACTTTTATTTTTATTTACTTTTTCCTTAAGTTTTCCTCTTTTTTAGTATTTTAACTTTTCTGGATTATTTTTATCGCTTCAAATTCCCCTACTGCCCCCCCCCCACCTTCACACTCCTCTACACCTCCCTTTTACATATACATCCATACTCCGCAAGCCACCCAATGGTGTGTATCGGAGGGTACCTTGAGTACCACTATCGGTTCTCCCTCCTATTTCATTCACGTATTGTTAGAGGAAGGAAAGATTACCGGTATACGTCTGTGTGGGCTCTAATCTCTCTGATTTTATCTTCATGATCTCTTCGCGAGATATACGTAGGAAGGAGCAATATACTGCTAGACTCTTCGGTAAAGGTATGTTCTCCGAAACTTCGACAAAAGCCCGTGCCGAGCGACAGATTGTCTCTCCTGCAAAGTCTTCCACTGGAGTTAATCGAACATCTCCGTAACGCTTTAACGATTACTAAATGATCCTGTAACGAAGCGCGCTGCTCTCCGTTGGATCTTCTCCACTTACTCTATCAATCCCACATGGTACGGATCCCACACCGGTGAGCAGTTTTCAAGCAGTGTACTGTAACCTACTTCCTTTCTTTTCGGACTGCATTTCCTTAGTATTTTTCCAATAAATCTAAGTCTGGCATCTGCTTTACCGACGATTGATTTTATATGGTCGTTCCATTTTAAATCACTCCTAATGCCTACTCCCAGATAATTTATGGAATTAACTACTTCCAGTTGCTGAACTGCTATAGTGTAGCTAAATGATACAGGATCTTTCTTTCTATGTATTCGCATCACATTACACTTGTCTACATTTTACCTGTTTAAAAATTCAGTTATTTGAATCTACATATCTCTCTGCAGCCAAAACTGCGCTTCACAAACGAATAGACTTTGAATATAGTACTAGTTATCAGTTTCCCATTAAGCACTTTTGTAGTTGAGGGTTGATAACGACAAGGGAGTGGAAGATATGGGAGTTGTAAGTTATTGAATTATATAAAATTCTACGTGGGTCAATATTTCGCTTTGCATCAAAAACTACACAACGCAGACGAATGGTCTCCCTGTTTAATTGTAGTACAAAGTTTCCAGTTGGAGGAAAGCTTAGTCTGTAACGTCCCGTCGACAGCGTCGTCATTATAGACGAAGCTCACGCTCGGATTTTTGGGTAAGGATGGAAGGGGGGGGGGTGGAAACTGGCCTTGCTTTATCAAAAGAACGATCCCGGCATTTGCTTGAAGCTATTTAGAGAGACCACGGAACACCTAAATCCGGATGGCAGAAGGTTTATTGGAACCACCGTCTCGCAAAGTCTCTCGTAGTATACCATATCAGTTCCACGTCAGTAGATGTAAGGGAGTGGAAGAATGGTGGCTGAAAGTCGTGAACTTACACAACATTCGAATTGAAGACCAGCACGGAGGTTACATACCGAGAAACGTCATGCACATTCTTCAGATGACTTTCTGTAAGGAGAAAAGTACTGTGATTATGCCGGGTCGTAGTTCGGTGCCTCTTGAAGTTCTCGTGGATCGGCGCCGTCGGTAAGGACTGGCTGAAATTTCACGGGGAAAAACTAGTTTACCAATAACGTAGGCGAGACGTACAACTGTAGTTCATTGACACTTTAATGAATATTTACTGTCCAGTGCCCCCATTTATGTTTAGCGTACAAGACTCATTAATAACAGTCATTACAACCCAGTACGCATATTCCATACGTCAAAAATACAAATTTACACAGTTCATGTGTGGAATACTAAAGTTCGAGGTGTTCTTTTAGTGTGACACAAATATCAATGATTAGTTCATAATGACGGTAGAAACGCTTTCTACACGACTAACATGGAAGACCTTCAGCAAAATTGTTCAAATTAGAGCTCAGAATGGCGTGGATTGTGCCTCCGATCAATCATGAAATATGACTCAATAGCGTGGATTGTGCTCCGATCAAACTCGAAACAACGAAACAAACTCATTTACATGGCGCGAAAGCACCCTATCTCTATCACCGAAACAATGTGTTTGAAAATTACGTATTGTTAATTGAGTCATTAAAATAATTATAATTGATAAGTAAACATTTACATGAAACTGGATATAGTAAAAGATAGCGTAAATAATACTGAGTAAATTGATATAAAAGTCTTGGTTATATTAATATTGCTTCACCTACTAATAAAATTAAATATGTTTCTAAACAATAACTTCGAAATAAGTGGTAATTACACAGAAACTAATGAGGGCACAACTTTCCTACCATTAATTGTGCAACATAATAAAACCTATTTTACTATTAAGCTCTTAGAATTTAATTAGTCTCATTAGAAATACTAATTAGCCTAACATATGACCTACAACAATATGCCTCTTGCATGAACTAATTAATATTTGCTGTTTAAACAAACCTCTACGACACCAAATAACAGAAAATAACTTGAGCTAGTCACGTTAGAAAAAAAGGATAACAAAAGTTTCGGAAAAGAAAAAATGATAATAGACGAATTAATTCGTGCTTATTATTGTGCAACACTGGTATCTGGAGGATCAGTAATGCAAACAGATAGGAATAAATCACAACATGCTTAGTTACTGTAGGAATTAATGCATACTGCAGTTTGAAAAGTGAATACAGTGTTGATACATGTCTTTTACACAAAAATACGTCAGATATTAATAAATGTCTACTTACTTCTCCGTGGCTTGGGCCTTAGTGCCCATATGCCTGCTCTACACTTCTCCTCCATCTCTCCCGGTTGCGAGCCTTCTGCCACCATCGCCTGCTGCTCGGTATCCTTGTCGATGTTGTCCTTCCACCTTGCCCGGGGTAGCCCCCGTCCCCTCCTTCCAGCTACAGCTCGCAGAAACACATCACGGAGTGTTTTCCCTTCACTCATCCTGGCTACATGTCCAGTCCAAGTCAGCCTTCTTCTCTTCATCATTTGTGTAATGTCAGGCTGTGCGTAAAGCTCTGGTAATTCCTGGTTGTTCCGAATTTTCCATTCCCTGTTTGTGTGTACACCACAAGACCGTAGAGTTTTCGTACAATTTTCCGTTCAAATACATGTAGTTTTTGTTCATCTGTTCTCCTAAAGGTGAGGGTTTCACGTCCGTACATTACCACAGGCATAATCAGACATTGATAGCCACTAGCATAGCTAGGATAGCAGCTAGACTAGCTGAACATGAACGCAGCTGGAGACTACAGAATCATTTCGGGAGGGGTTGTCAATGAACGAACATTGTATCGCCGGCCGCGGTGGCCGAGGTGGCTGAGGCGCTCCAGTCACGGTCAGCACGGCCACTACGGTCGCGGGTTCGAATCCCCCCTCGGGCATGGATATTTGTGCCGTCCTAGTTCGTAAGTAGTTCATAAGTAGTTTGTAAGTTTAGGGACTGATGACCCCGTAGTTAAGTCCCATAAGCTTAACAAACATTTGAACATTTGAGACATTGATAAATCATTATCTTAAATCTTTTCGACGGGGATCTTTTCTTCGGCACATCCTGAAGGCTAACGTATGCCTTATTGGCTCCAGAAATTCTTGCATTTATCTCAGTTTCGTAGTGGTTCTGATCACTAAAAAGACTACCAAGGTATTTACTTGTTCTTTTGAAACTGTCCACTGTGAGCGGGTTCCCGTCCCTTGTTGCCTTACTCAGAGCCTTGTATTCCATCTCATCTTCATTGACTTGCAGGCCAGCCCTACTGGCGATCTCGCAGTACGAGCTTGCCATTCTTCTGAGCTGTTCTCTACTACCACTGATCAGATGTCATCTGCATAGGTCAGTCGAGTCAGTGACATGTTGTCTAGAGGTAATCCAATGGGCCAGTTTTCATTAACTCGCGGTCTATTTTTTCTAACACAAGGTTGAATAATATAGGAGAGAGAGCGTCTCACTCTCTGAGGCCATTTTTCACTTCAAATTGTTCTGATAAACTGGAATTTGTACTCGCTTTATAGAATGTATGTTCTAGACACATTACCACCAAGCAGATTATTTTAGATGGAAACTGTAGTTCTTTCAGTACTCGATTACCGTATCCCTGTGTACGCGATCATAGGCTGTTTTGAAGTCAATGAAGAGCATATGCATGTCTGTATTATACTGCCAGCATTTCTCAATGCCGGCCGTAGTGGCTGAGCGCTCTGCTGCGTGGCAGTCTGTACAGCCGCTGCGGTCGGGGGTTCGAATCCCCCCTCGGGCATGGATGTTTGTGCCGTCTTTAGTATAAGCTAGTTCATAAGTAGTTTGTAAGTTTAGGGAATGATGACCCCGTAGTTAAGTCCCACAAGCTATACAAACATTTGAACTTGCAGTGAAAGGTTTGGACGGATATCTCAAAAACTTTTAACGATGCAGTAAAATCGTCAGTTTTATTAAACCAAGGTCAGAAAATTCTAGTTTGTTTAGTGTTATGTATGATGAAATGGGGAATGAATTTCGGTGGCTGTCGAAAAGTATTGTCGAGATTGTTTGAACTATGTGACGAACAAAGGATTTTTGTGATTCTTCAGTTTCTCCCGGCGTATTTGATGATCAAAATATCCACGGGTGTACTGCCGGTCTATAGTGTCCAACGGGCACAATATTTCGGCGATCATACATGTCGCCATCATCAGGTGAACTGACGGACTGAGCTCCTGGAAACGCGCCGGCACGGAGGTCCGCACGCTACGGCTGCTCGAAGGGAACTGTTCCCTTCGAGCAGCCGTATCGTGCAGACCTCCGTGCCGGCGCGTTTCCAGGAGCTCAGTCCGTCAGTTCACCTGATGATGGCGACATGTATGATCGCCGAAATATTGTGCCCGTTGGACACTATAGACCGGCAGTACACCCGTGGATATTTTGATCAAAGGATTTTTGTTATGGATGAAGGTTGTGCTGGAAAACGTCTAACGGTGTGACCAAAGAAACCTTGGATAGGCGGTTAGCATATTCTACTCGTTACCTCACTCCTGCACCACTCATCAGTCCGCATCCTACCCTCCCTTTGCGACCTCAGGGGTTTGTCAAAAATTGAACAAGTTCTAGTTGGTACGCCAAAGGGTGAAATCCAGTGGATTAAAAATCCCTTTTAAGTGAATTATTTTAAAAAAAATTGAAAATTCCATCATGTGAACAAGACTTGTTAACTGAACTATCATATGACCAGGTCTTAAAATCTCTCTCTCTCTTTTTTTTTTTTTTTTTTTTTTTTTTAACAACGCCATTGGTTCCATCCTGGATAAGTGTTCGGCAAGACTATCCAGCAATTGCCAAAATCTCTCCGATATACCTCCGATGCCTTTTCACCTTAACTCTTTTAGAAAAAAATAGGAATAGACTGAATGTAGAGGAGATTTGAGGCTAAAGTTAACCAGTTTTAATCAAATATTGACTGTCTTGTAACTGACAAAGATTGTCAAATATCCCACTGAACTTTTTTAACATTGCGTACTCGATTTTGAGTTTTCGTATTCTTGTTATAATTAAGTGAATACAATAAAAAAACTTTCCTCTGTACTAGTATATTTTATTAATTATATATACCGGGTGATCAAAAAATCAGTATAAATTTGAAAACTTAATAAATAACGGCATAATGTAGATACAGAGGTAACAATTTACACACTTGCTTGGAATGACATAGGGTTTTATTAGAACCCCAAAAAAAAAGGTTCAAAAAATGTCAGTGACTGCTACCGTGACGGATGAGAGGTACGCCGATATGTTACAGAATCGCATCATCCCCAGCATGGATGAAAAACACCTGCTGGAACGTACGATTTTTATGTAGGATGGCGCTCCACCCCATATTTCTAGACGCGTGAAAGATCTCTTGCACGTGTCGTTTGGTGATGATCGTGTGCTCAGCCGCCACTTGCTTGGCCTCCCAGGTCCCCAGACCTCAGTCCGTGCTATTATTGGCTTTGGTGTTACCTGAAGTCGCAAGTGTATGGTGATCGACCGACATCTCTGGGGATGCTGAAAGACAACATCCGACGCCAATGCCTAACCGTAACTCCGGACATGCTTTACAGTGCTGTTCATAACATTATCCATCGACTACAGCTATTGTCAAGGAATGATGGTGAACATATTGAACATTTCCAGTAAAGAACATCATCTTTCCTTTGTCTTAATTTGTTATGCTAATTATTGCTTTGCTGATCAGATGAAGCGCCATCTGTGAGGTTTTTTTTTTATTTTTTTTTTTTTTGGACCAACACCCCCCCCCCCCCGCATTCACAAGTATGTGTTTCAATTTTTACCTCTCTATCTATATTATTCCGTGATGTATTAAGTTTTCAAATTTATACTGACTTTTTGATCACCCGATAGGGTGCGTGCGTGTGGTTTTTGTATGTACGTGCGTGCATGCGCACATCTATTTTTGTGAAATAAATCGCAATTTGCGATCAATTATGGCATCACTGTACTAGGTTTAAATGGAATACCAAAGAGCGGCGAATGAAAAATTGTGCTCGGTCGGGATTCGAACCCGGGATTTTCTGCTTACTAGGCAGACGCGTTGACCACTCCGCCACCCAAGACACAGCGACCATCCCGACTGCAGAGGACTCTTCTCTGCACGTTTCCCGCCATTCTCAAATCTCCATTCGCCACGCTGTCCCTTTCCTAATACCATGGGCTATTTGATATTTAATGCTCGCAGCCACATTACTGTATTCCCGCATCTGGAAGATCAGACCATGAGGTTTTGAGACACAATGAATTGTTGTCAGGAGCCCAGCCTCGGCTTGTATACAATTATATATTATTGACGACGCTACAGCGTTCATTTCAATGAAATAAATCGCAATTTGCGTTCACTTATGGCATCGCTGTACTAGGTTTACATGGAACGCCAAAGCGCGGCGAACGAAATTTTCAGTGAAGAGTCCTCTGCAGTCGGGTTGGACACTGTGTCCTCGGTGGGGGAGAGGTCAACGCGTCTGCCTAGTAAGCAGGAGATCCCGGGTTCGAATCCCGGCCGTGCACAAAGTTTCATTCGCCGCGCTTTGGTGTTCCATCTAAACCTAGTACAGTGATGCCATAAGTGATCGCAAATTGCGATTTATTTCACATAAATAGGTGTGCGCATGCACGCACGTACATGCAAAACACACACGTTCCTTTCATTTCATTAAAAGGAACGCTGTAACGTCGTCAAAAATAGATAACCTATTGTTGTGTGCTAGTGACTTTTTATTCAGTTACTGGGCCTCCCAGAAGTTTTTACGCAATGGTTGGGCAGCAGAGCAAAATAGGTTGTGAATCGGTGTTCTAGACAGTTGTCACCGTGTGTGGGTGAAAGGAGGGCAGCCAGGCGGCGTGTGCGGCACTCGGCCAGAGGTGGGCAGTAATTAGCGACGCTCGCGTTTCCCGGAACGCGCCGCGGCCAGAGGCCGAGCGACGAACGAGCCTTTTTGCTGGGCGCTGGGTATGGCGCGCGTGACGGGAGTGCGGGACGGCGAGGCGAGGCGAGGCGCCGCCATATACGGCGAGGGTGAGCGCGGGGGCTCAAAGGCGCCGCGGGGAGACCGCGCCGGCCGCGCCACTGTGCACACTGCCCAGCCAACCAACCACTGTCCTGTCACCCCAGTCTGACGGCTGCACCAGCTGACAAGCCGTCTCTACACATATAGGCGCCGTTTCGCGTAGGCAAGGTACAAAAGAGTGCTGCCTTCCCAGGCCTGTCATTTGCACGCCGTTGATCCACAAGCGGCTTCTAATGAAAATGCGTGCTTATGGAATATCTTCCCAATTGTGCGATTGGATTCGCGATTTCCTATCGGAAAGGACACAGTTCGTTGTAATTGACGGTAAGTCATCGAGTAAAACAGAAGTGATATCTGGCGTTCCACAGGGAAGCGTTATAGGTCCCCTACTCTTCCTCGTGTTTATAAACGATTTAGGAGACAATCTGAATAGCTCCCTTAGACTCTTCGCGGATGATGCTGTCGTTTATCGGTTAGTGACGTCAACGGAGGATCAAAAACAACTGCAAAGCGATTTAGACAAAATTTCTAGTTGGTGCGAAAATTGAAAATTGACACTAAATAAAGAAAAGTGTGAAGTAATACACATAACCACTAAAAGAAATCCGCTGAACTTCAATTACGCGATAAATCAGTCAAACCTTAAGGTCGTAAATTCTACACAAATACCTAGGAGTTACAATTACGAACAACTTTGACTGGAGAGAACACATAGAAAATATTGTGGGGAAGGCGAATCAAAGGTTACGTTTCATTGCCAGAACGCTTCGAAGATGCACCAGCTCCACCAAAGAGACTGCCTACATCACACTTGTGCGTCCTCTGCTGGAGTACTGTTGCCCCTTGTGGGACCCTCACCAGGTGGGACTGACGGAAGATATTGAGAAGATTCAGAGAAGGGCAGCTCGTTTTGTTCTATCACGTTACGGGGGGGGGGGGAAGCGTCACGGAAATGTTGCACGAATTGGGGTGGAAATCATTAAAAGAAAGACGTTATTCATTGCGGCGTGATCTGTTTGCGAAGTTTCAATCACCGACTTTTACTTCTGAATGTGAAAATATTTTGTTAGCACCCACCTACTTAGGGAGACATGACCATCCCAATAAAATAAGAAAAATCAGATCGAAAACGGAACGATTTAGGTGTTCTTTCTTCCCGGTAGAGAATGGAACGGTAGAGAAAAGTTATGAAAGTGGTTAATGAACCCTCTGCCAGGCACTTAAATGTGATTTGCAGAGTATCTATGTAGTTGCAGATGTAGATGAAAAGGGTTCTACATCTACATCAACGTGCCTTCTCCCCACGGTAGCGTGGCGGTCGGTACCTCGTACCACTACCAGTCATTTCATATCCTGGTCCACTCCCAAATACACTCAGACAGGCAGAAGCATAGCATCTAGACTAGCTGAACATGAACGCAGCTGGAGACTACAGAATCAGGAGTGAACATCTGCTGAGCATGTACTGAGTGAGGGCCATGGCTACCAGCCACAGTTTCATGTCCTTCACTTAGCAAACAAGAGCCAAAAACTCAACGTATTAGAAGCTCTTGAAATCAATAAACACCTAGCCCATAGCCCTGATGTAGTATAAAATGATCAAACACAACTCAACAATTCACCCCTACTGGATTTCACTTAATTCAGACATGAGTTACATTACCTCCTACCCTGTCAGTTCCAGTCTCTTCATACAGTTCATCATAGTACAATCTATTACCTAAGATTTTATCAACTGCCACAGTTTCTGTTCCATTCCTCCATTACAAAAAAACCTAAATTTAGACCTACTTTAGTAAGTCATGGTTTCAAAATACTAACACGAATTATTTACAGACGAATGGAAAAACTTGTGAAATCCGACCTCGGGGAAGATCAGGTTGGATTTAAGAGAAATGTAGGAACACTGGAGGCAATACTCACATTACGCCTTATCTTAGGCTAAGGAAAGAGAAACCTACGTTTTTAGCGTTTGTCGATTTGGAGAAAGCTTTTGACAATGTCGACTGGAATACACTCTTCCAAATTCTGAAGGTAGCAGGGGTAAAATATAGGGAGAGAAGAGTTATATTCAACCTATACAAAAATCAGACAGCGATTATTAGAGTCGAAGGGCAAGAAAGGGACGCAGAGATTGGGAAGGGAGTAAGACAGGGTTGTAGTCTTTCCCCAATGTTGTTCAATCTGTACATTGAGCAGGCAGTGAAGGAATTCAAGGAGAAATATGGAGAAGGCATTAAAGTGCAGGGAGAAGAAATAAAAACTTTGCGGTTTGCCGATGACATAGTAATTCTGTCAGAGACCGCAAAAGATCTGGAGGAGCAATTGAATGGGATGGGCAGTGTCTTGAAAGAAAGATATAAGATGAACACTAACAAGAGTAAAACGAAGGTAATGGAATGCAATGTCAGAAAATCAGGCGATGCTGAAGGAATTAGATTAGGTAATGAGACAATAAAAGTAGTAGATGAATTTTGTTATTTGGGTAGCAAGATAACTTCTGATGGCCGGCGTAAAGAAGATATAAAATGCAGAATGTCTATGGGAAGAAAGGCGTTTCTAAAGAAGGATAACTTGTTAACATCCAATATTAATTTAAATGTTAGGAAGTCCTTTCTGAAAGCATTTGTCTGGAGTGTACCATTGTATGGGAGTGAAACGTGGACGATAAGGAGTTTAATAAAAAGATGATAGAAGCTTTTGAAATGTGCTGCTACAGACGAATGATGAAAATTAGATGGGTAGATCACATAACTAATGAGGAGGTGCTTAACCGAATCGGGGCGAAAAGAAGTTTCTGGCATATCCTGACTAAAAGAAGGGATACAATGGTTGGACATATTCTGAGACATTAAGGAATTGTCAACTTAGCATTAAAAGGAAGCGTGTGGGGTAAAAATCGTAGAGGGAGACCGAGGGACGAATACAGTAAGCAGATACAAAAGGATGTAGGTTGCCGAACGTATTCTCAGATGAAGAGACTTGCACAGGACAGGGTAGCGTGGAGAGCTGCATCAAACCAGTCTGCGGACTGAAGACCACAACAACTCATAGAGCAAAGTCAGGCAATCACGGTTTCAATATTAATTCTAAAAACTGGATTCCTTGTTTACCCCCACAGCCCCAAACTCCTGTGTATTGATTTATTTTTAACTTTCGAAAATTTGGTCTCAGTGTAGCCTACAACATAATATCCATTTTCAGCTATCTGAATTTTTATAATACTAATTTCATTACACAGATTTGTTTTAGTGTAATGCTGTAACTATTCATTTTAAGTTCTTGATGCCACTCCAAACCTGTCCTTACAACTGTCATATGCAACAACATCTACAATTATCGCCCAAAATTATTATCAATGCACTTATGTCTATTTATTTATCAGCATTATCAGTTCGTTTATTGTAGTTCGAGTTCCCAGGTTACATTCAAATTTATTCCTTGTTTTATCCTCCACACAATGTAGTTTCATTTATTACTGTTTAGTTTTTAAGTTGATAACTGTAATAACACAATGTCAAAAAAGTGTTTTACTATGTATGTCAATGTAAGTGTAGACATTTGTCATCTCTTCCCATACTGTATCTAAACATTGTAACCTCTTTGACACAGCAGTAAATACTCTGAAGATGGCCTAATAAGCCGAAAACCGGTTAAGCAAACAAAACATAAACTACTAGAACAGAAACAGAATTGTGTATTTTAATTTACACTCCTGGAAAATAAAAAAAGAAACCATGAATTCGTCGACTAAGCAGAGGAATTTTTTTATAGACACATTCTCGAGGACGTATACAAGACATTATCACGCAGGCAGAGCCATACCCATTTCCGTAGTCACCATAGCGTGAGCAATGTCGGCGTTACTACCGCATATACCCTCCTATTCCAGTAGTACAAGCTGTAATTCTTTCAAGGAGACGATCGTAGAGGTGCCGAATGCGATCCTGCGGTATGGCCTATCATGCAGTTTCCACCTGGTGCCACATTTCGTGCCTCTCCTGCAGACTGCACAACATGACGTTTCAAGCGGTCCCAAACGTGCTGGCTAGAGTAGTTGACGTACACATTGAAGAGCTCGTCGAGTGGTACGGAATACATGTGGACGTGTATTGTCCTGATGGGAAACCATATAGCTTTGTTGGTGCATGAGTGATACCAAGACATGTTGAATGGTGGTTTGCCGCGCGGGAGTATCCTAGCGGTCTAGCATTTTTGCTTACACCGTATCCACAGAGTGCTCATCATATCGCTAGTCATATCATTTAATTAAGGTATAAAATAACTGAGGTCCTATCACACTCCCGGGTGCACTCATATCTCCTTCTCATGAACACTCGCCTTTGAGGACAATCACAGGGTTCTGCTACTGTTGTGACCAGTGAAAGTTCCTTACAACACAATATTTTATTTTATTCTTCAAACTCCAATACAAAAGGTAACCGGACAACCCCAGGTGCAGAGTGAGGGGTCAAAGTCCTAGTTCGTCCACAAAACGGAAAGTAACAACTTCTACAGTTCGAAACTGAATCGAAAACATTAACAGTCATCACAACAAACAGCGTCTTCTCAGGTTCCAAAGAGAGTGGAGAGCCGTTGGAAAAGTGCGATCCAGGCTAAGGCATGCTTCATTCACGCCGACCGACTTCAGACTTAAATTGGAAAGAGCACGTAGATAATGTAGTGGGAAAGGCAAACCAGAGACTGCGTTTTATTGGCAGAACCCTTAAAAGATGCAACAGAACTACAAAAGAGACTGCATACACTACGTTTCTCCGTCCATTTTTGGAGTATTGCTGCCCAGTGTGGGATCCTTATCAGGTGGGTTTGACGGAGGACATGAAAGATTCCAAAGAAGGGCAGCTTTGTTTCTATTGGCACGTTACAGGGGAGACAGCGTTACGGAAATGATACAAGATCTGTGATGGGAATCATTACAACAACGGCGCTTATCACTGCGGCGTGGGCTACTTACGAAACTCCAATAGCCAACATTCTCATCCGAATGCGAAAATATATTGTTGACTCCCACTTACATAGGTAGAAATGATCATCAGAATAAAATACGAGAAATCAGAGCTCGAACGGAGAAATTCACGTGTTATTCCTTCCGCGCGCTATTCGAGAATGGATTGGGAGATAAATAGTATAATGGTGGTTCGATGAACCCTCTACCAGGCACTTAAATGTGATTTGCAGAGTATCCCATGTAGATGTAGATGTAGACCGCGGTGGGCGAGCGGTCGCGGCGCGCCAGTCACGTTCTGCACGGCCACTACGGTCGGGGGTTCGAATCCCCCCCTCGGGGATGTATATTTGTGCCGTCCTTGGTGTTAGCTAGTTCATAAGTAGTTTGTAAGTTTAGGGACTGATGACCCTGTAGTTAAGTCCCATAAGCGCTACAAACATTTGAAATTTTTTTTGCTTCATTCACTGTCGGCGGAGTAAACTGGCTAGGAAGGCCGCTGCTCGGCCTTAAGTAGAACTCTGCGGCCAATCTCTGAGCGGCGAGGGGACTTCCCCGTGACAGGGGTGCCACAGCAGCGCTCCCTGCCGAGGAGGAAGGAACCAGTGCCCAGTTACTGCCTTCAATATTTGTTCGATGCCGGCTGGATAGCGTGTTTTGGTACTGTAGGCGGCCTGAGTAGATATGCCCGCCACACTGGGCGGTGTGGGGGGTAGTCTAGATTGCTGGAGCATAAACCCCGACGGAGCGGCCAGTCGTATATCTGGGAAGTGAATCGAGGAATATATGTCTGTTTTGTTCACTGGGAAAAGGCGTTTGACAGAGTCAACTGGAGTATGCTGTTGAAGATTTTGAGAGATGCTGGTATAGATTGGAAAGATAGAAGATTAATAAAACTACTTTTTGTTGGACAGAAAGTGGTAGTTCGAGTGGAAGAAAATAAAACTGATGAAGTCAGTATCGGAAGAGGTGTGAGACAGGGTTGTTGTATGTCACCAGCACTTTTCAAATATATATGATGAAAAGCTAATTGATGAGGCCTTGGAAGAAGCAAAAGGACTAGTAGTGGGAGGAGAAAAAATAAAAACTATAAAATATGCAGATGATATGATAGTATTAGCAGAAACAGAAGAATCTCTGCAGGAAATATTGGGAAATACTGTAAGTGTGGGTAAAGATTTTTGAATGCGGTTAAACAGTGATAAGACCAAAGTCATGAACATTGGAAAAGAAGACGACCAAATGAAGATATCATTAGAGGGAAGAGTATTGGAACAGGTGCAATCGTTTCAATATTTGGGACGCATGATAACATCCAGTGGAAGTTGCACGGAGGAAGTAAGGCGAAGAATCTCTATGGAAAAGAAAGCTTTCAGGTAAGTGAAAGATTTGCTAACAACCAAACGTATTCCCATTACTCTAAGGAAGAGGTTCGCCAAATGTTTTGTGTGGAGTGTGGTATCCTATGGATCTGAAACGTGGACAATGAGACAGAAAGAACAAAAATATTTATTAAGTTTTGAAATGTGGCTATGGAGAAGAATGGAAAAAGTGAAGTGGGCCGACAGAATGTAAAATGAGGAGGTGTTGCGCAGGGTAGGAGAGGGAAGGACCTTTATTAGGACAATCCAGAAGAGGAAAACAGCTTGTTTGGGGCACATATTACGTAGGAATTGTCTGTTGCTAAGAATAATAGAAGGAAAAGTAGAAGGAAGAAGAGGGAGAGGAAGGAGAAGATTTGGAAAGCTGACTGACCTGAAGAAAGGACAGAACTACAGGCAAATGAAGGTTCGACCAATGTGCGAGTGTTACGGAAATGTTCCAGCAATTCAATTGGGAATCACTGGAGGAGAGACGACGTTCTTTTAGTGAATTTCTGTTGAGGAAATTTAGAGGGCTGGAATTTGAAGCTGAGTGTAGAACGATCTTCCTGCCGCCTATTTATATTTCGCATAGTGATAACAAAGACAAGATAAAAGAAATTAGGACTCGTAGGGAGGCATATAGGCATTCTTTTTTTCCTCGTTCTATTTGGGAGTGGAATAGGAAAGGAAATGCCTAGTAGTGGTACAGTGTACCCTCCACCACGGACCTTACGGTGGATTGCGGAGTATGTATGTAGATGCATTGCAAATGATAAACCACCTCGCCCATGCATTCAGGTTTCCAAGTTCCTGCAGATTTTTTTGAGAATAAAAGGATGACTTTAGTAACAGATAAGCTTCAGCATAATAAAACTTTCACTATACAGCTGAGTGTGCGCTGATAGCCCCTTGATGGCTTATTTGGGCATTCTTCCATGAGTGTAATATCCAAATCTGCAACCGTGTGACAGGTGCTTATCTAGCTGCAATGCGTTTGCCAAGTTCACCCCAACATTCTCAATCGGGTTTAAAACCGGTGATCAAGCTGACCACTCCATTCGTTCAATTCCCTCAGCTTTGAGCATGTTGTCCATCAGAGCATCTTAGTGGGGACGAGCGTTATCGTCCACCAGAAGGAACGCATCTCCTACGGCACCAGCGTATGGCACAACAAAAGGTCGAAGGATCTCCTATCAGTTGACCAAACAGGCCATCACCTCACGCCCTCTTGAAATTGGCCCCGTGGAAACGGTCCTCAGGTGGACGCTACACCAGAAGGTGCGGGACGCTTGGAGCTCTGAATGGTCTGCACTGAGTGCACCAAACAAACTTCGCATTATCAAACCATCCACAGCCACATGGAAAACTTCACTGAGGCCCCATCGTCGAGACTCCATCGTGCTATGCCGCCTCCGTATCGGGCACACTTGGTTGACTCACGGCTATTTACTTCGCCGTGAGCCACCGCCCATGTGTCGCTGTGGTGGTGCCTTGACAGTGGTTCATCTCCTGATGGACTGTACTGTTTTAGCCCCATTGCGGCAGTCTTTTAATCTTCCAACTACCCTATCCTTAGTGCTAGGGGACGATGCCTCCATGGCTGAGTCTGTGCTACATTTTATCCGTGCAGCCGGTTTTTACAATTCTATTTAATTTAGGGTAATTTCTCCTGACTTTTAACCGTATTTTAATGTTTTATGTCTTCTGACTAACAGACATTCGTGTCTGCTGTGACATTCGTGACTGGTCCGACCATTATTATCTCAGTGACCAGACAGCCACGGATTCTCATTTCAAATTTTAGCATGATTGACTCAATTGTTTTATTGTTTTATTTTTTATATCTGTGCTGTTGGTTTCTCTATTTGTGTTGATTGTGAAATTTTATCGGTGACATGTACTCCTCTTGAGTATTTATATGGTTATTGTTTCCAATTAAATGGACATTCTTTGTTAGGAACAGGGGACTGATGACCCAGTAGTTTGGCCCCCTTTAAATAACAACAACAACAACCTCCGCCAATAGTGATCCTTGCCCCACCATTCGCCGACCACCATGACATGATAATGTTTCCTGCACGTTCTCCCCAGGTGAGAACACGATGATTATCGGCTGTATACAAAATCTTGACTCAGCTGTCAACAGAACTCGACGCTATTCGTCACGACTCCAATCCTGATGTTCCTCCGCCAAGTTTCTGCGGGATAAACCGTGTGGTGGTCTCAATGAGACACACACCATAGGCTTCCTTGTGTAGAGGCCACATTCCCGAATGCGATTTCAGACTGTTTGTGTTGATTTTACGCGACCTGTTGCTGCCTGGAGTGTGTGTTGCTGCTGAGTTGTCCCGACGGGCTATTAAACGGAGACAACGGTCATTTCTTACTCGTGGACGACCTTGGCCTTTCCTTCTTTTAACGGTTGCTGTTGTGTGAAATTGCGTCGTGGTCCTGGAAAAACACTTTGGGACATCTCCATCTGTGTCTGTCCAGCTTCCAACCTTCAACGCCATAGCTTTGGGTAAGTCACGCCATTGTTGCAATGCACTACCTGCTCACTACACTATCTGAACCCAACTGTTCGTGTAATTCGTTTGGTTGAGTAAACACAAGTCTACACCAACCCCCCTCTGAAGCAACGTTCTGTTAGTACCACTATCTCGGTTGCCGTAATGTTGTTGTTTCCACTCCAGAAAACCGATAAAAAGAAGTGAAACCATTTCAGTTCATTCTACCGATGAGAATAATTCAGAACCTAAATATCTTAACTGATCCCCTAATTGTTTTCATCAGTGTAGCTTCTTCGTCTTTCTCGTGTAAAGTGACCGGAACTAGAATTTTATTGATTTTTAAGCTTTAATTTCATAAAAATAACAGATGTTTTGTAATACGAATGACGAAAATGTTGTTAGAACATTATTAAATACAATAACAATTCTAACCATATTTTAACGTAGGAAAATAGCCTATTCTTCATACAGAGTTCGTATGATCTTGCTGAAAACACCCAGAAACGGTGGCGACATTTGCAGGAGTTGGTAAATTTTGCGTGAGCACGACATTTCCTTCCACGTCATCAGGGACACTGCTTGTCCGTAGAAATGCTGCTTGATGCACTCATCTATCGATCTTCATTTTCGAAACATTTAATTTTGATATCAGAGACTGCTTCAAAAAAAATGTTCAAATGTTTGTTAAGCTTATGGGACTTAACTGCGGGGTCATCAGTCCCTAAACTCACAAACTACTTATGAACTACTTACAAACTAGGACGACACAAATATCCATGCCCGAGGGGGGATTCGAACCCCCGACCGTAGTGGCCGTGCTGACCGTGACTGGAGCGCCTCGAGACTGCTTCGCTGGACACCCTGTATGAGTAACATACCAGTGACGTTCACGTGTGTTGTCTCGGTTGGCTGGAGCGTCTTACCGGTGACGGAGGAGCCCGGTGGTCGCGAACTACTCGTCGTGGTTTTCGCAGGCTTTACGCTCACGTTTCTGGCGGTGTGTGGAAGACAGCGTACAAACAGGTGGAGGGGAAGCGCTTCGTCTTGGTACAGAAGCGTAGTGGCATGCAAGCGGAAATTTACTTGTGTGGAATATATTCGGAAACCTTTTTCATATTAGTAAAGAGCTACATGTTTCACTAGAACGATATTATTTGAATCTGTGCTATCAGTAAACTGCTCTTCACCGTAGTTCAAAATGCTCGAACAAAGTATATGTTCCAAAATCTCTATATATAAAAGGAAGTGTCCCGATTGACTGACTGATTGACTGATTGACTGACTGACTGACTGACTCATCAAACCACTAAAGATAGAAACTTGAAATTTGTGGAGGGTGTTGATCTTACTCTGTAGGCGTCATTTAAGTAGCGATTTTTCGATATTCTGTCCGTAAGGGGGTGAAATAGGGGATGAAACGTTATTTTGAAAATACGTAGCTATTTAGGCAATTTTGAAGCTAGAACTACAAAATTTCGGATTTTAATTCAGAGTTCGAATTTAAATGACGCGTGTTTCGGCATTTTTTTTATATTCGACAAATAAGGGGGTAAAATAGGTGACGCCAAAAATTTATTTTCAAAAATATGTTGCTGTTAACTCAAATTTTAAGCTACAACTACGAAACTTCGGATATAGAATCTTGGTCAGGATTAAAAATCCATGATTTTTAGTATTTTTGGAAATTCGACAAGTAAGAGGGTTAAATAGAAGATAAAAAATTCTTTTTGAAAACACGTTGCTATTGATACAATTTTGAACCTAGAGCTGCAAAAATTGATATTTGTATTGTTCGTTATGATTTAAAAAAATGCGTGATTCGGTATTTTTGGAAATTCAACCATCAATAGGGTTAAATTGGATAGGGGATGTTTTTCGAAAATCTTATGCTATTTAGGCAATTTTGAAGTTAGAACTACAAATTTTCGGTTTTGGATTCGGGGTTTGAATTTAAAAGACACGTGTTTCGGCATTTTTTGAAATCAACCAATAAGTGGGTAAAATAGAGGACGAAAAAAATTTATTTTTAAAAATATGTTGCTGTTAATTCAAATTCCAAGCTATAACTACGAAACTTAGGATATGGACTCTTGATTAAGATTAAAAAGACACGACTTTCGGTATTTTTGGAAATTCAAGAACTAAGGGGTAAAAGAGGGGATCAAAAATTCTTTTCGAAAACACTTTGTTGTCAAGACAATTTTGAAGCTATAACTTCAAAAATTGGTTTTTGTATTGTTCGTTATGATTTAAAAAATACGTGTTTCGGTATTTTTGGAAATTCAACCATCAATAGGTTTAAATTGGAGAGGGGATGTTTTTCGAAAATCTTATGCTATTTAGGCAATTTTGAAGTTAGAACTACAAATTTTCGGATTTGGATTCGGGGTTGTAATTTAAAAGACACTTGTCTCGGTATTTTTGGAAATTCGACCAATAAAGGGGTGAAATACGAGATGCAAAAATTGATTTTCAAAAATATGGCGCTGTTAACTCAAATTTCAAGCTATAACTACGAAACTTAAGATATGGATTCTTCATCAGGATTAAAAAGAAACAACTGGTGCAGACCAACCAGCCTACGCTTGCGAAGCAGCGGGGGTTCAGCTAAGTCCTGCTGCAAATCAACGTCAATAATTCGGGCCTGGTTTTGAGTGACCTGCGCTTCCTTCCAGCGTTTGGCTATGGAGCTTCGCTGAACGAGCGGTTGTTGAATTCAGCAAAGGCGTCACCACTTAGTAATGAATTCACTGTCTTATTCAATTCACATGGGGCTGTATTTTCAATCCAGTGATCCTTGTACTGCGCGTGATGCCCCAAATGAATCTTGCTGCCACACGTAGAGTGATACTCGGTGCTGCATTTTGGCTGGACAGCACATTAAGGCAGCCGAGTTTCCCGCTCGTCCGCTTATTACCAGAGGAGAGCTGCCGCCTAATGGAGTGACGCGGTGGTGGCAGGTGACCCTCATTAGCCACATTCGGCGCGAAATAGGGTTAACAGCGCGGCGCGTCAGCGTCCAACCGCTAAGCTAAACTGCGCCACTCGGCTTCACTGCTGCCACGTTTTCGCAAAACACATATGCCGTTTCTGGCCACCGTCACAGTCCACAGATGCACATACATTAACCGTTAGAGAGTAATTTATATAAACACGAGGGTCGTCTGGAAAGTAGCACCAGTTTCAGAGTAAAAATAACTACTAGTAAATATTAACAAATATTTAATGAAAATTATATAGAGGATTAAAGAGACCCGCTCGGTTAGCCATGTGGTCTAACGCTCCGCTTTCCGAGACGAGGAGACTTACAAGCCCTGGTTCGTATCTGCCCGGCGGATTAACGAAGGAGGTCGGAGTGCCAGCCAGCCTGGATGTGGTGTTTAGGCGGTTTTCCACATCCCCCTAGATGAATACTGGGTTGTTTCCCACGTCCAGCCTCAGTTACACGATTCGCAAACATTTCGTAACACTTCACACTTTGAAAGACGACCGTCTGTCGTCTTCCATATATTTTTTTGTATATTTATGTAAAGTTATAATTTATTTAATGTCGCTAGTTTTGTGTCCCAGCCTCGTCGCCGCTTTTGTGTCTCGTTTCCGTCGTAGGTGTCGGTGGCCGAGTAGAAAGAGACCGACACAGGAATAAAGGATGCACGCTTGTGCAGGTACGAAGGTGAGCAGCCAGTGGGACAGCAGAAACTAGAAACACTAGAGAATATTAGAACGAGATATATATTTCTTAGAGACTTAGTAATACTTAACTTTTACAAGGCTCAGTACTGCAGAATGCTGATACATAGTTGAGCTAGAGGCCTGCCTAGTGCCTATCCGAAAGCCAAGTCTTCACTGGTGCCTATCTGATTCCGAAGTGTTAACTGGTTCCTATCTCAGTCCCAAGTGAAGGATGTCGTTCAGTCGTGGCCACGAGCGGGATAGCAGCAGAGGGCGCTCGTGGCTGACGTAAGAACGCCGCGCCGTGCGTGCATGGCGGCGCGCGGCCGGCGAAAGTAGGTGGCGCGCACTTTTGACTTGTGCGACACCACAGCTAGATTATCATTTTGTTAAAACTTGAACCCCACTCTTTTCAAGGCTTCAGGAACAGCATATTTTTATTTCATGTGCTAAAATATTAGTTAATATTGCTAGGTTTTTCTTATTTTTGTTATGTTGATAATGTATTTTTATATTAATTAATGTGACATAAGTACGGCTTCTCCGCTACGCCACTGTCGCTGTGAGAATGTGCAGTTGTTGTACTTTTAAGTGTGTCCGAAAATCTATGGCTGTTTGAATGTGGGGAGTGATAGCTCGCTTTGCATCGTTCTCTCTGGCTCAGTATCGATAGCTGCTGATACTACCAAAGAGGTTTCTACACCCTAGTCAGCGAGCCTTCTTTAGCGCAGGTCTCACTGTCCGTCCCCACCACCGCTGTTTCCTGGATTTTACGGCTTCCTGCTTCCCGGCTTCTTTCGCTTTTTCGTGTAATTCTAAACATTTCTATGGGTTGCATGCCGTAATTCTTATTTTTATTTTTCCGACTTCGTAATTATTTCATTTTTGTAGTTTTCTGAGACAGGACCTCATCCGTCTCTGTAATCGCCGCCTATCGCGTGTAGCTGTATTTCATTCGCTTCCTTATATAATTCTAAGCATTTCTATGGGCTGCATGCTGTAGTTAATTTTCTTCATTTTCCGGAATCTGAATTTATTCAATGTTATCGGTTTTCGGAACCACGTGGGTCCGAGTTCCGACTTCCAGGCTTTGCAGCTAGTCGCCTGAATTCACACTACTTCTTATATAAAACCAGTACCTAGATCGATTTCTAACAGACTGCAACTTCAGAGTCCGCCGTGATTTTGTATAATGAATCCGATTTTCAACCACTTCACCTTCAGTGGAGTGCGTTCATGTAACGTAGCCGTGTGTCGCCGTTAGCGTGTTTGCTCTCGGTCCAATTCAGATGTAATTTAACTTGGGTATACACACGCACCATCTCAAAACAGACTTGACAGATCAAAGCCAGCTTCAGAGCTTTTGTATATTGTGTTTTGTGCTACCTCCGACTTGCTGAATTTCGCCTACGATAGCGGCGCCTGCTTCCGCCTCGTCTCAGCACGCTGTTTTTGGTAAGTTTCGCTGTGACATTGCGTGTGTGTGAGAGAATGAGTGTTGTTTGTGAATCCTTCCCTCCCCCCCCCCCCCCCAGTAGCGTTAAATCATGTATAATTTAGGCTGGTCACCGTCCGCACTAATCTATGTAAGAGATGCATTTCATTGTATTAACAAAATTGGTTCCCCATTTTGTCTGTTTTCTATCTGAATGAACAAGTTTATGTTCAGCATAATTCCGTAAGTTGCCTATAAATTGTAGTTTTAGAGCACCTTTCCACTTTTATTTAATACTGTTCGTCATATGTGCTGAGAACAAGCTCAGATGCAAATTTTCTTAAGTGTAAATTCCGTTGCGCCATAAATGTTTTTTAGCCACCTTTCTAAGATAGCTTTAATTGTGGTGGCTTGCTTATTAATGTCTGTGTGTAATAATGTGTGAGCTGGTATGTATATTGACCACTGTAGTATTAACTTCCTGTTATTGAAGTAATTTGAAACGAGTCAGTTCTCAGTTTTTTCCAGGTAACAAGGCTTTGTAGCAGGGAATAACCAGTAGTTCACACGGATCTCATTTACTAATTTTAGAGATAAAACAAAGCTCTTGTTTCGTACAGTGGTCGACTTTTAACTTTGACGCATGTGACACTGTACGCAGACATTTTGGGGTACACATTTCCTCCCGGGGGGCATGAGGTGACGACAGGAAGGGCATCGGTCCACCCCGTGAATATTACCACACCAAATCCGATTTAACAAAGCCGACCCTGCATGTGCGGGAACATGGCTAAGAGAAAGAAGAAGATATAGAGGGGTGAATATAATTAATCTTTCAAAACGCTGTAAAGTACCATTACTAGTCAGAATGATATCAAATTGCAGCGGAATATTTATGGAAGAAGAAAAATAAATAGTGTGAAACTTGACCAGTAGAGGGCGCTGTAAGCATCATAATTTAATAGTGGTCGACTACAAATGACAAATGAATCGTACAACAGTGCCTCAGGTACACGATAACAAACTGTACTACTCACTCTCCATAGGTGTACAGGTGTGATATTGTTACTTATGCAAGCACGTCCAGTACAGATTTGTGAAGAAATCCGCATTACGGAAGACCCCATTTTTATTTTATTACCCAGCAGAAAACTAAAAAAAAAAAAAAAAAAAAAAAAAAAACATGAGAAAATGTCAAAATCAAAGTCTGACGTGGGAAATTCAATTGTTCTCATGAAACAAAAGGACAACATTGCCAAAACATTTGCCGTCATACAAAAGAAGACAACCGCAGAACTAACAAGTGATCCAACAAACCGATACTATAGAAACTTACAAAAAACACTGAAAAATATAACAACAATTTTACTGACACGCAAATAAAAAGAATGATACTGAAAAATCCAGAAGAACGTATTCTGACAAAACTTCACAAGCCCAGTATACCTGTAAACCCACTGATTAGTTTCATCAATTATAACAATCAATATACAAGAACCAGAAGAACTCAAGTAACATAACAGAAAAAATAGAAATTAAATCATACCAAATCAGCAACATTAATATTATTTTACATAATTTCCATGTACACAAACATTCCAACAGCAGAAACCATCATCATAATAGAAAAACATCTGACATTGCAAGGAAACATGCCCACAAAAAAACATACAAGGAATAACAACCATACTGAAATTCATCACTGAACAAAATTATTTCACTTCTAACAACAACAAAAAATTCCCAACAAGCAGGCTTACCTATAGAGTCCCTAATAAGTGGCCTTTTAGCTGACATATTCATGAATCACATAGAAAAATAAATATTTGACAAAATTGACAAACCAAGAGTACAAGATAAAATATTGGTACAGATGTGTAGGTGATATAATATGCCTCATACATGAATCACACTCCCCTCTAAAAGATCTTCACAATGACATAAACACCATACACCCACAAATACAGTTCATTGTTGAAACACAAACAGATGGAAAATAAACTTCTTAGATCTCACCATACATAATAGAAACAAAAACATGAATTCACAATTTACAGGAAGCACACAGTTACTAGGACTGTGATTCATAGCCAATACAATCATCCAATTACCCAGAAGGAAGTAAATTTCAGATATCTATTACACAAATTAATCAGAACACCAATGGACAAACAAGACTACAGAAGAACTAGACACAATAAAACAAACTGGATAAGAAAATGGGTACGACACTAAAACAGTGGCCAGAATACACAGAAAATTACAGAAACAGGTAACACACAGCCATGAAATGTCTGGACACAGAGATTAAACACTGCACACAACAAAGAAACAGACAGTTACAGATGGCACGTAATGACTTACAACAATAAAATCACAGAACATACTAAATAAAGACGGGCAGAACGTAGGTTACAGAACCAACAACACAAAACAGAATAGACTAGGGAAACAATCTATACTGACAAGTACAGCCAATCAGGCGTACATCAGCTTACTTGCAATAACTGCCAATCTGTATATGTGGGTCAGAAAATTTGAAACCTCAAAACAAGATACAATGAACCCCTCAGTGCACTAAACAGTAGTAGCTGTCACTCAACATTTGATGAACATTTTATAAAACAGAATAATACCCCAACAAACATAGAAATCGACCTACAAATTCTCAGCAACAGCTTGAGAAAATAGAGAAAAGTAATCACACCCAGAAAGCAATAGCCCAAGGTAAGAAAGTACTTAACGAATATAAATCACTATGCAACAGAACTCTTTTCGAGACCATAAAACAAGTATATAAATATATCCCACCACCACATTCTACCTGACAACCTCCTTCCCCCCCCCCCCCCCCCACACACACACACGCAATATTTATATCTCTGTCTCTCTCTTTCACACTTACACGAAATAGATCTCTCTCGAAACACACAACAGAAGACACACAAACACATACACATACACACACACACACAGACATATACACACATAATAAATAACAATATCGCCAGTGTCAAAACCATTCAAAAATCGCTCGCCACATCACAGGCATGCCACATAAACAAATGAATACGATACAACCACCATAACAAGACAAATGGCGATGTAAATAGTTCCAGGCCCCCATCAAAGAAGTGCACTGAGAGAGAGAGAAACATCATGAAACATAATCAGACGCCACAAACAGGAAGCAGCAACACCACGGCTCGAAAGTAAGCAAGCCACTAAACAGCCACATAGAACTGACAAACAGGAATTAACTGATGAAATTGTAAATGATATGTTTCAGAAAGTTATTAAGTGGTTCTCTACAAATGGACTCTCATTCAACTTTGATAAAAGCCAGTACACACAGTTTCATACAGTAAATGGCATGACACCATTAATAAATTTAGACTTTGAACATAAATCTGTAGCTAAGGTAAAATATTCGAAATTTTTAGCTGTTTGCATTGACGAGCAACTGAATTCGGAGAAACATATTGAAGATCTCCTGAAACTTTTGAGTTCAGCTACTAATGGTATCATAGTTATTGCAAAATTTGGTGATATACATCTCAGTAAATTAACTTGCTACGCCTATTTTCATTCATTGCTCTCATATGGGATCATTCTAGGGGCAATTCAACATTGAGTAAAAAAGTATTCATTGCACAAAAGCGTGTAATCAGAATAATTGCTGGATCCCACCCAAGAGCATCCTGCAGACATTTATTTAGCGATCTAGGAATCTCCACTGTAGCTTCACAATACATATATTCACTCTTGAAATTTGTTATTAACAATCCGACCCAATCCAAAAGTAATAGCAGTGTGCACAGCTACAACACTAGGAGAAAGGATCATATTCACTATTCATGGTTAAATTTAACTTTGGCTCAGAAAGGGGTGAATTATACTGCCACAAAAGTCTTTGGTCACTTACCAAGTAGCATCAAAAGTCTGACAGATAGCCAGCTAGTATTTAAAAAGAAATTAAAGGAATTTCTGAATGGCAACTCCTTCTACAATGTAGATGAATTTTTAGATAAAAATTAAAACAAAAAATGTAATAAAAAATCCTTAAACTGTTGATTGTGAAGTGTAGACAACATTTACTAGACTGACACGTTCCACATAATTACTAAATGTACTATATATGATCTATGGAACGAGTATTAATCTAATATAATCTTTCAGCGAAAAAGAAAACAAATGATCCTATCCACACATCTACGTTGTTTGAGGGCTGGAATGACGTGGTAGCGCAAAACACACTTATAGAGTTTACCAGTGACGGCACAGGTAACAGGACCGGAAGCACGTGTCGCTTTGGAAAAATATGGCCCTACGGTAAATGGTGCCGTAAACCCGCAACACTCAAGTTACCTTCTCAGGACGAAGCGGTACTGGTTGATTTGCGTCTGGATTTTCTGTTGCCCCACATTCGACAATTCTGTATATTGACATATCCTGTCAGATGGAAGAGGGCTTCGTCTGTCCGCAAAATATTCGACGGCCATTCATCGTCCACTTCCATGCGAGCAAGAAATTCTAAGATAAAGTCTCTGTTACTGGCAGGTCAAAAAAGTGTTCAAATGTTTGTAGAGCTTATGGGACTGAACTATGGGGTCATCAGTCCCTAAACTTACAAACTACTTATCAACTACCTTATACTAAGGACGGCACAAATATCCATGCCTGAGGGGGCATTCAAAATCCCCGACCGTAGTGGCCGTGCAGACCGTGACTGGTGCGCCGCAGTCCCCTCGGCCACCGCGGCCGGCGCAGGTCAATAGTAAACAATTCGTGCACATAGGTAATTTTGAATGCATTGCAAAGAAGGATGTTTGGTAGGATTTTACGCAGCGTGCTCATTGGTTTGTCCAGGGTTCGGGCAATTATCTGAGCATTACCCGTTTGTAAACCACCACTCGACTATTCCTGGCAGCGGCGGAATGGCCGAACGCATTGAGGCGTTATGCTCCGATGCGCGAGTCCGTTCCCCTTCGGAGGTGCGAATCCTCCCTCGGGTATGGATGTTTGTATTGTCTTTAGCATAAGTTATTTTATTAGTAGTTCGTAAGTTTAGGGTTCAAATGTTCAAATGTTTGTAAATCTTTAGGACTCAACTTCTAGATTATTAGTCCGTAGCCTACAAACCACTTAAACTAAGGTAAACTAACCTAAGGACAACACAAACACCCATGCGAGAGGGGGAACTCGAACCCTCGAACCCCCGACGGCGAACGGCCGCGCGCACCGCAACACGGCTCTCCAGTAAGCACGGCTAATGAACCCGCAGTTAAGTCCCATAAGCTTAACAAACATTTTAACTTTTTTTTTGTTACTCCTATTCATTGCTGTTACTCTTTTGCATTGCTGTGGCCTCTTCTTTTACTAACGTCAAATAAATTATTTTTCTCCGCTACAGGTTGCACACCAAAGGAACCTGTCTTTTCGAATTTCTCAATCATTTTCTCCAGACCCACGGCAGTTACCGGACCAATGCCTTTTTTTGTCGAGCCCTTCAGTGTCCGAAACTTCTGCAGAGTGACTTGACCACAACAGTCATCATTCTTGTAACACAGCTTTACAAGCAGAGCGCGAATCCGCATTGAGACAGTCATGGCGAACGTCTCAGACGCAAAATATGTAAAAGTCGTGTTTATACCAATTTCAGTGGGTTGTGCACATGACAGGTGTTTTCATTTACATTTCTGACACAAATAGCGCCATCTATTTATCAATTTTCAAACTATTTATTTTTCTTCTGCCCTAAGTTTTCGCCCTACTCCGATAATATTCCTTTGCAATTTGACGTCATTCTGACCAGTGATGTTATTTTCACAGGGTTTTGAAATTTAACTTTATAATAATTATTTAATATAATAATTTAATTATTAGTCACCCTGTACATTAAATTACTTCTGTACATAGTCACCGAGCAAATTTAAACATTTGTCATAAAGTATGACGAGTTTTTTATCTTCCAGCGTCATATTCGTGCGCCGACAGTGTATAAAATGGCCTTTAACAATTTCATGAAATATTCACAAATTTCATGAATTGTAACGCGCCGCTCGTCATCGTGATAGGCCAGTAGAATTAGCATCCAAATTGAAAATAATTGCCGCAAAAGGTTTTGACGTTTTAATGACTTCGTTTGTAACCTAAAATGACTGTCCTAGATATTCCCCCTCTGTGGAGTTGTGTAAAAAATGGGGCGTAAAAAATGTACCCTCAAAAGTGGTACTTTTTCAGTGTTACGGTTATTTCTCGTAACGGACTTACAATATCGAAAACATGACCCTAATAAAACTTGTAGGTTATTAAATGCAGAATTAAGTGAGACTAGGCGCATATACTTTGGACAACCCAACACTAGTGCACATCAAAGTTGGACGAATTTTCCATGTTTATGAAAAATTTTCGTTTTAAACCCTGTTGTTTGGTAATACCCTTTAAACTAACCCAGATATCATTAAAGTGATCCATATGTAAGTTAAAAAAGGTAAAGCAGTCAATAATCCGAAGTTTGACTTGAACACCACAGTGCTTTACTAGGCGTGGTCCTGTTTGGAGGTGGTATGCCGTTGCCTCCCTCCGACCTTCAAACTGACTTACCCAACTAGTTATAGGGGGACCTGCAGTTTAACGTGGGTTCCGAACCACGGTGCTACTCGATATTTTTCACGTCAGCAACACTGCCAGAGGGGAAAGAAGTGGAAAGTGACGGATAGGACCTGGCGGGGATCGAACCCGCTCACTCTAGATTTGTAGTTTGGCACTCTACCACTGCGCAATTTTTTTTTTTTTTTTTTTTTTTTTTTTTTGTTACAAAATATGAATATGTTTCCTCTTTTATGTGTGGTTTTCTGCAGACTGACAGTTTCGTCTTCTCGTTTCTGTGCTGCTTTAGCAGTGCACTCCACAATCTAAATGCGATTGTTTTTGTCCTATTCTTATTGAAGGACAGTCTATGTAGTATACGCTCGTAACTTCGTGAACGCCTGTTGTAGTGACAACATTCTTTTTAATTTGTTAGTGTAACTCATCCATTGTGAAGTTGAAAAGAAAAATAATGTTTGTTAAATAAAGAAATGCCTCTTCAGTGGCTAACTTAACAACAACATAAATCATAAAAGAAAATGTAGTTCCTCAAAGGTAAATGTAGCAATTTCTACTGACAGCGAAGTGCCAAATCTTTTGGCTTTCATTCTTAATGTATTTTCCTGTCCCTGATACTTGATCGGGCATTTGGCGACTAATGGAATTGCTCGTCATGTGTTCATGTCAAGTTACGATCTTCGGTAGCTGCCTTGCTGTTTCAGGGTTCTGCTGAGGCCTTCAGGGCTACCGTAGCGGCCACAGGGCCCACGAAGTCCCCACCGTACTTCACTCTCAGCAGCTGTCCCCTATTTTAGCATGCTTTCTTTATTTTACCTTATCCTACTCCCCGTCTCTCGAACAATGCTTTTCATCTATTTCCAAAGCGTTTTTGATGGCTATTCCTCCTATGTTCTTTGTACTATTCTGTATGAAAATACTGGTCATATTCCAGAATATTTTCTTCGCCTCTGTTGTGAATGACATAGTTGATGTAATTGCCAGTCAGCCGTACGATAGCATTATTCTTCTGTTCCGGAGAAGAGACATTTTGTGGTAGAAGTATATCATTCACTGCGATTTCCCTACCATCAGTGCATTTTATAAAGGCAATCTGTTTGTTGACATCATCCCAAATATTTTTGTTCCCTTCACAGACAAAACGGTGTTTTATGGTGTCTGCTGCTGGACATTTCTGACAGACGTTGGTGCTATCGAGCAGTTACACAGGAATAAATTGTCGTTCGATAAGACCAAAAGTGAATCTTGGTTAAATGATTTGATTTTCTTAAGTGATTTAAGTTACTTTAATACTCAAAAGATATCTATTGCTAAATTAAGCATGCTGACAAGTGTTCCGGTTTCGAATTCTGGAGTTTACTGTACATATTACCAGAATTTCTCTGGGTTTTCTACCAAATTACAAGACTGTGTCTCGTTTTGGGATATATTATAAGCTTCTCGTATGGAAGCTCGCGTAAATTTCTAGTATCTTTGAAATACTGCCGGTCTTGGGGATTTTGAGTTTGTTTGAAGTTGGTATGTTTTACTTCTTTGCTTTTTCAAGTGTGATCTAACCTGTTTTGTGTACCACAGCGGGTCAGCCTCCTCTTTTGTTAATTTATTTGGTAAATATCTCTCAATAGCTGTCGATTTTATTTCTTTGAATGTAAACCACAGCCGGCCGCGGTGGCTGAGGGGACTGAGGCGCTCCAGTCACGGTCTGCACGGCCACTACGGTCGGGGGTTCGAGTCCCCCATCGGGCATGGATATTTATGCCGTCCTTAGTCTTAGCTAGTTCATAAGTAGTTTGTAAGCTTAGGGACTAATGACCCCGTAGTTAAGTCCCATAAGTTCTACAAACATTTGAACATTTTTTTTAAACCACATCTGATATACACCCCGTTGTTACTTTATTAGCTCTGGATTATTTGTCGCTAGGTGGTCAAGTATGTTTTCACAACCATTTACTATTCTATTGGGTTCATGAACTAATTGCTCGAGATAGTTTTCGGAGAATGTATTCAGTACAGTTTTGGAGTATATTTTATCCTTGCCTCCGGTTTTGAACGTGTCTTTTTTGCTAACTTTCGACGATAAATTAAAGTGGCTACCAATTAAAATAGTATGCATGGGATACCTTTATCAAATTCGAATCACGCTTTCTTTGAACATTTATGCAATTGAATCGTTTGAGTTAGAGGGTCGGTAAAAAGGAATCAATTATTAATTTATTCCGGTTGTCAGGTATGCCCTCTACCAAAATCAACTCACAGAACTATCTACTTAAATTTTGCTACCGGGTAAACCGCTTGTAAATGCAATAAATACAGCAGCACCAATTTTATTCAATTCATCCTGTCTGAACACTGTTTCTGCTTCGATACTTTCTATTAACACTTGGAGCTCTGGAGCTTTCCCCACACAGCTATGACAGTTTACAACTATTGGAGCAATGGGTTTGAGATCTGTGACCTGTACGTTTTGAGAGTGAAACCCTTTATACGTGTTCCCGAGGCTATTTGAAGATTAAATTCCCGAATCTCGTTATACATATAAAACTATTAACTTGTGTTGTTTCCTTTATTTAAATTGTTATTACCATACGGTTGTTGTTGTGGTCTTCAGTCCGCAGACTGGTTTGATGCAGATCTCCACCCTGTCCTGTGCAAGTCTCTTCATCTGAGAATACGTTCGGCAACATCCTTTTGAATATGCTTACTGTATTTGTCCCTCGGTCTTCCTCTACGATTTTTACCCCACGCGCTTCCTTCTAATGCTAAGTTGTCTAAGAATGTGTCCTACCAACCTATCCCTTCTCTTAGTCAGGATATGCCAGAAACTCCTATTCTCCCCGATTCGGTTAAGTACCTCCTCATTAGTTACGTGATCTACCTACCTAACTTTCATGATTCGTCTGTAGCACCACATTTCAAAAGCTTCTATCATCTTTTTATCTGAACTCCTTATCGTCAACGTTTCACTCCCATACAATGCTACACTCCAGACAAATGCTTTCGGAAAGGACTTCCGAATATTTAAATTAATATTGGATGTTAACAAGTTTCGCTTCTTTAGAAACGCTTTTCTTCCCATAGCCATTCTATATTTTATATCTTCTTTACTTCGGCCATCAGAAGTTATCTTGCTACCCAGTTAACAATATTCATCTACCTCCTTTATTGTTTCGTTACCTAATCTAATTCCTTCAGCATCGCCTGATTTTCTGACATTGCATTCCATTACCTTCGTTTTACTCTTGTTAATGTTCATTTTATATCTTCCTTTTAAGACACTATCCATTCCATTCAATTGCTCTTCCAGATCTTCTGCGATCTCTGACAGAATTACTATGTCATCGGCAAACTGCAATGTTTTTATTTCTTCTCCCTGCACTTTAATGCCCTCTCCAAATTTCTCGTTCCGTTGCTTCACTGCCTACTCAATGTACAGATTGAACAACATTGGGGAAAGGTTACAACCCTGTCTTACTCCCTTCCCAACCTCTGCATCCCTTTCTTGCCACTCCACTCTAATAACCGCTGTCTGGTTTTTGTACAGGTTGAATATAACTCTTCGCTCCCTATATTTTAGCCCTGCTACCTTCAGAATTGTCAAAAGCTTTCTCCAAATTGACAAACGCTAAAAACGTAGGTTTTCCTTTCCTTACCTATCTTAGAAGATAAATCGTAATGTGAGTATTGCCTCCCGTGTTCCTACATTTCTCCTAAATCCAAACTGATCTTCCCCGAGGTCGGATTCCACAAATTTTTCCATTCATCTATCAATAATTCGTGTTAGTATTTTGCAATCATGACTTATTAAACTGATAGTTCTGTAATTTTCACACTTGTCTGCACTTGTTCTTTGGAATTGGAATTGCGATATTCTTGTTGAAGTCGGAGGGTATTTTCCCTGTCTCATACATCTTGCATACCAGGTGATACAATTTTTTCACGACTGGCTCTCCTAACGATATCAGCAGTTCAGACGGAATATCATCTACTCCAGGGGCCTTGTTTAGACTCAAGACCTTCATCATACCGATACTTAGAAACTTACATTCAACCACATTTTTTGCCTGTTAGTTTTATAAAACCGATGAAACAATTGTAAAAGCAGTCACAGGGCACTCGCCAATTTGTCCTGCCCCTCCCTCAGCATCCCCCCAGACTTTAGACCAAAGACAGGTCCTGTCAGCCTGAACAATGGACGGCAGAGCGCATCGTACAACCTGCTGCCATGGCTGCCACAAGTCGTGTGAGGAGTTCTTGCGCTGGGACATTCCAGCCCCCCACCAGCGCTTTTGACAGCTGCTGGGCTGAGCATGGGGCTGTCTGCAGTGCATCTGCCAGGGCATTCCACACGCGTTCGCCATTCATCGCATATCCTCTCGTTCCAAGAGCTGCGCTACTTGATTCGGTCGGGCATTGTCATCCATAAAAATGAAGCCAGTACGGTATCGAAAGTAACCCTGACAAAACGCACAAGAGGAAGACGAGTGGAGTCAGTATGACGTTGACAAGTCAGTGTCAATTACATGTAAACAAGGACTTCAGAAATTTGGTTATCTTGCGGTTTTGTGCTAAAATACGAACACTTTTTGGTCGTATAATTACGTAGGCTTCCGCGGCCAGAGTCAGACATAAAAGTTTTCAGGGTGTTGTACCGCGTCATGATGTAAGAAGGATGTTACTTAAATAAACGACGTTTCGGCCAACGTTACAGTGGCCTTCATCTGGGTATACTGATGTGAGCTGGTTGTTACTACACTTTATATTTACTTTCAATTAGACATTACGTCATAATTTTTAAAAATAAGCTATGTTATTGGTGAATTTTTGGCGGAAGAATGGAAACTGTATTTTGATAGGATGCTGAGGTGGAGGGAGTGGGGGTTAGCCGTTGTCTATTGCTTCTTGCATACAGAGACATGATTGGTGTTCATCGGCGAATGGGGTGAGGGCTTCCGTTTCTCTCCTGCTGGCCGTGGGCCGCGCGGCGGCAGTTGCTTACTAGTGACGCTCGCGTGTTGTGTTGTCAGTGCGGCCTATTTCGCTGTGACGACTGGTAGCCAGGAAGGGGCACGCCTGAGTCCATCTTCTCTGTTCATGTTATTAGGGTGTTGTTCCGCCCCTTTACGCCCAAGATGCTGGTTCAAATACGTGGACGATACGTTCGCATATAGCCCCACGGTGAGGTGGAGCTACACAAGTTTCATGAACATCTGAACAAATTGCACAAGAAGATCCAATTTACATTAGAGATCGAGAAGGATGGCGCAATTCCATTCCTAAATGTGGAAGTTTATAAAACAAGGTAAGGCACACTTGGACACAGGGTATATCCAGAAGCCTACACATATCGACAGGTATTTGCACGCCCAATCAAACCACCACCCAGCACAGAATGTTATCCGCTCACTGACGATTCGCCTGTAGCGAAGACAACAAAACAGCTGAGTTCAACAAAACTAGAAACAACATTTCTGACCAATGGCTACAACCGTAGAGTGATTCGCACCGCCATGGACACAAATAAAAGAAACAGTAGAAGGCAGGAACTCGATAAAAATCAGCCAGCAGCACCCTTACCGTATGTGAAAAACGTCACAGATCTGACTGCTAAACATCTGCGCCGGGTTGATGTTCAGCCTTTCTTCTATAGTAGTCACAAGATCAAGGATGTACTTGGTTCGACAAAGGACAAGATAGAGGCACTACACGCATCAGGAGAATACAAGGTGGAATGCGAGTGTGGGGAAGTATACATAGGTGAGACAGGGAGGGCAGTGGCAACGCGCATACGCGAGCATGAACGCTACATTCGATTAGGCCAACACTATAAATCTGCAGTAGCCGAACACCAGCAAGATTGCAGCAAAAAGATAAAATTTAACGATGCCAGAATACTCGCCAAGCAACCAGGGATGGTTAAACGCAAGGTAAGGGAAGCCATCGAAATTGTAAAACACCCTAATAATATTAATAGAGAAGATGGATTCAGGCTTGCCCCCTCTTGGCTACCAGCCATCACAGCGAAATAGGCCGCACTGACATCACAACACGCGAGCGTCACCAGTAAGCTACTGCCGCCGCGCGGCCCACGGCCAGCAGGAGAGAAACGGAAGCCCTCACCCCATTCGCCGATGAACACCAACCATGTCTCGCTATGCAAGAAGCAACAGGCAACGGCTAATCCCCACTCCCTCCACCTCAGCATCCTATAATAATAAAGTTTCCATTCTTCCGCCAAAAATTCACCAATAACATCGCTTATTTTAAAAAATTATGACGTAATGTCTAATTGAAAGTAAATATAAAGTGTAGTAACAACCAACTCACATCAGTATACCCAGATGAAGGCCACTGTAACGTGGGCCGAAACGTCGGTTATTTACATTATGACGCGGTACAACACCCAGAAAACTTTTATGTCAACTTTTTGCTCGATTAGTTATAAATGAGGGCTCACCAGGGTGAATGACCAACCTACACCAGCGGATAATATGTTGTTGTGGTCGTCAGTCCAGTGACTCGTTTCAGGCAGCTCTAAATTATTTATCGTCTGAGTTTCAGTCCCGTACAAGGCAACACTCTACACAAATGCATTCCGAAAAGACTTCCTCACACTTAGATTAATATTCGTTGTTAGCAAATTTCTCTCTTTCAAAAACGCTCAACACCTTCCTCTGTGAATTTTTATTCCAATGTTTGATTCACCACGTGTTAGGAGGCTGAACACGATACTTAGTTTGAAATTTACGTTGAACTTCTGTCATATAATCACTTATGTTGTTGTCACTAACACAAAAAGCTTTGGTTTGAGCTGTCGCCATCTCTGCATTAGCAATAGAAATGGTCCAACGGCGCTCCAAGTGTCCTAAATGAGCAACCAAATGTAATTTCAGAGGTTCCTTAAATCGGGGACAGAAAAAGTTTAACTCTCCTTTTCTTTCTTGCAGAGTTTTCCATTTTCAAACATGTGGTCTACTTCTTTAAATGACCTTGTATAAAACTAACGGCGCACTAACAGTTTCAGAGATCTATTCTTATATAAGGAAAGTCCGTGAAAAATAATAGCCTTCCTAAGTGGAAAACGCTGTCCTCATTTAATAAATTTTGCCAGTGGCCCCCATCATCATCAGTATCAAAAACAAGATCGTATCACATTGCCTTATAATAAAATTTTTGTGTTATAAAATCCAGGACTGAGTTAAAAAAAAATTACTTTGAGCAACTTACTTCATTGAAATATCTTTAGAGAGAAAATAAAAATGCTTATTTTTCCATACATTTATTATGTAGTAGGTGTAAACCTGGGCATCTAGCCCCCACGGGTCTCGCTCTCTCTCTCCATTAACATCTTCGTCTCCCATTTGTTTGTTGATCTTTACCTCCCTTAAAGAAACCTCACATCTGTCAACTTTCATGGCGATCAGTGAAACACAGTCAAAGTTTATTGCAAGGTATCCTTTGGAGTAAACCATATGGTGGTTTGCGGATTATAAAAACCCTCCCCGAGAAAATATACGATCATGAGCTAACTCTCACGGTAAACGGTAAAACGGAGTCAGTCAGTTTTAAAGTACCCTTTGCCATACACCATAGAAAACAATGTAGACAGTGAGATTCCTCTTGTATTGAAAGTCAACTGTGGGAAATTTCTTCAAAATCGGATTACACTGTAGATGTAATTAAAGAATCCTTCGCCAAGCACCATAAAAAGTTTTATGGATACTATGGACTTTGTCATGTTTTGAAAGTCATTTGTGCAAAATTTCATCAAGATAGGAATAAAACTGTAGATTTTCTCTAAGTCCGTAAGTAAAGTACTTACTGCCCTGCAGCATACGAAATTTAATGCAGGTAGTTCTGAAGGCTAGGTTTGCAAACTTTCATCAAGACTGGAACAAACACCATTAGGCCATCTATGCACGCCTGCTAGTCTGACGTAAACTTGCACATGCCACACATTGCCTACTACTTATGAGTGCTCTTAGATCCAGCTATGTAAGTCCCGCTCAAGAAGGAAGGTTTGTTACAACTGCCGCAAGCTTTGCTCTGGCTCATTTAAATACAACGTGCAGTGTCTGCATTTATCTATGGAACCAATGCAGCCGTCCTTCAAACACGCGAGCTTTTTTTTTTCGCTTAGCTGCACATTCAGTCACTCGTCCTTCCTCTCTCTGTCCAACTCCTCCCACCCCTGTATGTGAAAAATTACGTATACAGGGTGACAAAGAACAACGAGAACATTTCCACAATCCAATAAAACTAGAAGTGATGGAGGAAGGAAATTTAATTCATACTTAATGAAATCTTACAACTTTGCCATTTACGAATCATTTATGTCATCATCTTTCTAAATTTTGTCCTTTAGATGGTGTCCTCCTGTACGAACACATTCTAGAAATATGCTGTGGCCGCGGTGGAATAGCCGAGCGGTCTAAGGCGCTTCGCTGCAGAGCACGCGGTTGCTTGCCGTCGAAGGTTCGAGTCCTCCCTAGGGCATGGGTGTGTGTGTTGTCCTTAGGTTAGTTTACCTAGGTTTAAGTAGTTTGTAAGCCACGAACTGATGCCCATGCAGTTTGGTCCGATAGATTTACAAAGACCTTCAAAGAATGTAACTTCCTCCACAACTGAAAAAACAAATTACACAGTAATGAATGCTTCTGCTCCAAAACTTCGCTCACAACCGTATATTCACAGAATAAATTGTCTGCTGCACCCAATTGGGAACTCACAAAATAGTCCTTTCTACAAAATTAGTAAAAAACTAAATGAGATTCTTACAAAGGCTGATACTTAAGAAGATAATTTCTGTTTAAACAATAGTTATGAACTGTCAGAAAGTATCAAAGACATTCCCATACAAAATACAGCCAGATTTAATATAGTGAACTTGTATACAAATATAATTAAAGACAACCTGCTCAAATATAAAAGATCAGTCAACCTGAAATTTATGAACTTGTTGAAATTCTTACATTAGTGTTCTTCCACAACTATTTCTGCTTCAATAATAAATTTTATGAACAGAAAGATGGTCTTGCAATGGGGAGTTGCCTGGCTAGCCTAGGAAATTGATCTGTTTACAGTAGAACTTAACAAACTCTACCAAAACATTAAATTTACTGTCGAGCATGAAACCGTAAATAGCATAAACTTCTTGGATGTCACAATAAAAAAACACAATGGCAAACATAAATTTCAAATATACAGAAAACCCACACAGCTGATGTAACCCTGAACAACATAAGAGGGCATATTATAGGGCAATGTTAAACAGAATGGAAAAAATTCACTTGGATGATAAAGAAAAACAAGAACTAAATACTAACAAGCTAATAGCACATAATAATGGCTACAGCCCTAACACCATTAATAATATCCACAATAGCATTAAACAGAAAAATAGTAGCAAAGAAAGACCTATGTCCATATCACACACCCATTAGCACAAACATCTCAAAAGTCTGTAAAATACGCCTGTATACCATTCATTGGTAAAATGTCATATCATATCACGAACCTGTTCTGTACCAAAAATATCAAAATTAGTTTTCCACTAATAGTAAAGTGAAAGACAAAATAATTCATAACATAAATTTAAAGTAACAACTACATAAAAGGTGTGGCATTTATAAACTAAATTGTTCCATGTGTCCCAAATTTTCTACTGGCCAATCTGGAAGAAGTTTTAATACACAATGCTGTGAACACATAGATGATCTAAAGCCCAACAACTTAAATAAATCAACCTCTGCTGCTCAGTTGTACCTTTTGGTTCTGCATTTATGAGATGAATCACAGTTGGCCCTATACTTAGACCTCCATCTCACACACATGATTTGTACAAATCTTGTTTGCCTTCATCCAATACTATGGAGTTTTATTCCACTTCAAAATTTAAATAATAATAACCCTACATTCAGACATCTACTTACACTGCACATATAAATACTATTCAAATCCTGATGTACCACATCCCATACTGTCACCTTTTGGTTCCATATATGAGACTTACACCCATGTTGTCTCACCCAAACCATCTATTACAGATTACATACATAAAATATGTTCCAATCTTGATATTCCCTCATCCAGTGGTTTATTTATTTATTTATTTATTTATTTATTCTTTTGTTCCCAGTTCTGAGATTTATATCATAGGGTATCCCATACTCAGACCTTGTTTTACCGATTACACACATAAAGATTTAGTTAATTTTGCCACCTCGTCACATAATAATATGAATGTTGTTGCCTCATCCAGTACTTTTACTTTTGATAACAAGTCTGCTATTCAGATCATAGGGTGCCCCACACTTAGACATTTCTTACAGACTATGCATCTATTTATTAAGTTCTTCTCAAATCTGAAAAAAACACACACAAATTCCTCCAATACTATAAACTATGTGACTTTGTATATTCTCAGCCGAACATATGAAGTTTTAGTCATTTTAATATAATCCAAGCCTTATCTAATATCAACATATACTTCTATCTTTGTACATTAGGTTAAGGAAACAAATTATTGTAAATAACTGTGTTGACTCTTGTTTGTTCTACACACAGGGCCTGAAGATGACGGCATTGACCGTAGAAAGTGGTTCCTAAATAAATATATTGAACACATCTGATGATATTATTTTCGTTACAAGATATACAGCAGAAGCTCCTGGTCCATAATTAAGATGGAGAAAGTCAAATTTAACAAAGATAAGCATTGATGAAAACCTAGATATATTACATTTTGCAGAAAAAGGAGCACAAATGTATTTGCTTGAAGAAATTGAAATATATAGTCACATTCACAATAAACCTGATCGTATCCTGAATGATCATCTGCAGTTAAAAAAGCAATTGTACCCCCAAATTTCATACAGTTTTATAATTTCAACCAACAAATATGACATTTAACTGACAGGAAAGTTTCTTCATAGGCCATTAGAAGCTGTTTCAAATATAAAATTAAATGTATTTTCTAACAATGAGCATAAGTATCTTTGCACTTGTACTGCAGTATTCCATATCTGTAAATGTGTCATGTTCTTTGGTGCATCAAATCAGCTGATGAAACAAACGCCACCTTCTTGAATTTAGTGAACCTCACAGATCAACATGGAGAGACACAAATATCCATATCTGTGTCCTACAATAATGTATAACTTTATGTGAAGTAAGTTCAATGTATAAGCAATAGGTGTAGTCTTAATTCAAGTGTGAACAATACAAGAAAGAAAACTTTGTTATATTTAGTATAAAAATGTTGAACCTTGTAACAGCTTTGTTATTTTAGGACACCAATTTAAACCTGATATCAACACTACTGTCTGATAATGGGCACAGGCCCGAAAATAGTAACAGTGCAATAAATTGATTTATAAAAATCTTGTGGCTGGTTGCAGTATTTATATACTACAGTATTATTATGAATACAGCTGCAGTGTTCTCTTACCAAAAATAATGGATAAAATAACTGAACGATTTTGCAATATTTTAATAATTGTATAACCCATTCAGTTCCAGTGTCCTATTTAGAGGACAGTACTCAACTTTATTGTACCATCACTATTATATGCAACTGTCCTATTTAAAGGGTAACCATTATAGCAGATGCACAAATACTCGTAGGCTACTTTTGTACTGCTTGTTGTTTGTGCTGTTTAAACATTTGAAATGATAAATGACAATTTAAAGTATCGCAAATAAAATTAATTTGGGACTTAATGGGATAATGTGTTGTTAGTATTTGGGACTTTATTGGTTTTTGTTTTTTACATGTATATTTGTTTTCAAGTCTTGCAATGAATTTATATATTTTGCCTCTATCTTTTCCGTAATCTGTTTTCAATTAATTTGTTGAATGTACCTCTTTTGGATTCATTTATTGTTCTTTTAAATTGTTCTTCAATCTTTCTCCATTCTAACACATCACTATGTTCTTTTGTTGATTCTGCTTTCTTCCTTGCAGTCTCTCTATCTGTTTTCAATTTTGTTAGTGTTTCATTCCAGAAGGGTTTATATTGAAATTGTCTTCCTTTAGGGATACATTTTTTGGCAGCCTCATTGATTATAATACACAGCTTCTTATTGTTCTTACCTGGTCCATCTTTAATGATATTAAAATTACACAGACTTAATTTTTCTTCCAATTCTTCAAAGTATTTATTCCTTTTTGCCTTTGTGAAGTTCCAGTTACTATTTGGTAATGTGCTTACTCCAGGTTTTGCTTTATTTTGTATCTGAATCTTCGAAATTATCATACAGTGTCAACTACCTAGGTCAATATTATTTTTTTCATTACATTAGAAGCAATATCAGCTGATGCCAAAGTTAAATCTGGATTTTTCAATCTACTATTATAATGTAGGTAGGAGGGTGTGACAGTAGAGCTGTATATAAGTTCTGTCACATTTGAGGAAATGAATTCTTCAACAGCTTTTCCAGCAACATTAGTATTTTCATAGCTAACGAGTTGGAAAGGAGAATTAAAATCACCAATTATCACTGTTTTGGAAGAAATATTAATGATATCTAACTCAGGTTTATTGTTTGGAGGGTTGTATAGGCAGTATTTCCATACTTCTACTTTTATAACTTGTAATTTATGTTGTTCATTCATTTGTTTAAAGTAGTAAAATTATTTCTTAGCCCATTGCGAACACCAACTAAAATTCCACTTGATATCTGACTTGACTTACTGAGATTCTGGATTTGGTAATTTGTCAGTTCATAGTGTATTTTGTTATTTTTATAGATGTTAGCTTCGATTATTAAAAAAACATCAAGTTTTCCTTCATCTAAAGTTTTCATAAGTTCAGACTTTTTAGCTAAAGACATTCCTCCACTATTCCATTGTAATATGTTTAGAGATTTGTTGACTTGTTTGGGTCGTAACACTGTTCTCTCCTGGAGATCTGAATGGAGGACTGTTTCACCTCCAGATACATTTGTATTGAGTTGCATCTTGAACATCTTCTGTAGATCATTTAGCGTTATCCAGGGTGCACCTGCTGGTTAAAGCAGAAGGAGACAGTCTGCATTACACCCCAACTGGTGATAGTAGATGTAGTGAGATTAGATTAGATTAGATTAGATTAATACTTGTTTCTTAGATCATGTATACGACATTTCGTAATGATCTGGAACGTGTCAGTTTAGTAAATTTTGTCTATACTTGACAATCTATATTTTAAAAAAAATTTTGTAAATTTTTTTTAATTTTTTTTTATTTTTTTATATATTTTTTTATGTTTTATCTAAAAATTCATCTACATTGTAGAAGGAGTTGCCATTCAGAAATTCCTTTAATTTCTTTTTAAATACTAGTTGGCTATCTGTCAGACTTTTGATGCTACTTGGTAAGTGACCAAGGACTTTTGTGGCAGCATAATTCACCCCTTTTTGAGCCAAAGTTAGATTTAACCTTGAATAGTGAATATCATCCTTTCTCCTAGTGTCGTAGCTATGCACACTGCTATTACTTTTGAATTGAGTCAGATTGTTAATAACAAATTTCATGAGTGAATATATATATTGTGAAGCTACAGTGAGTATCCCTAGATCCCTAAATAAATGTCTGCAGGATGCTCTTGGGTGGGCTCCAGCAATTATTCTGATTACACGCTTTTGTGCAATGAATACTTTTTTTCTCAATGTTGAATTGCCCCAGAATATGATCCCATATGAAAGCAGTGAATGAAAATAGGCGTAGTAAGCTAATTTACTGAGATTTATATCACCAAATTTTGCAATGACTCTGATAGCATAAGTAGCTGAACTCAGACGTTTCAGGAGATCTTCAATATGTTTCTTCCAATTCAGTCCCTCGTCAATGCAAACACCTAAAAAATTTTAATATTCTACCTTAGCTACAGATTTATATTCAAAGTCTAAATTTATTAATGGTGTCATGCCATTTACTGTATGAAACTGTATATACTGGGTTTTATCAAAGTTTAATGAGAGTCCATTTGTAGAGAACCACTTAATGACTTTCTGGAAGATATCATGTACAATTTCATCAGTTAATTCCTGTTTGTCAGGTGTGATAGCTATACTTGTATCATCAGCAAAAAGTACTAGCTTGTCAGGTGTGATAGCTATACTTGTATCATCAGCAAAAAGTACTAGCTTAGCATCTTCATGTATGTAGAATGGCAAGTCATTAATATATATTAAGAACAGCAAAGAACCCAAGACCAAACCTTGTGGGACCCCATTTTTAATAACTCCCCAGTTAGAAGAATTAATTGTCTCATCTACATCATGTGAACTTTCTGCACTCTTCCAGTTAAGTATGATTTAAACCATTTGTGCACTGTCCCACTTATACCACAATACTTAAGCTTATCTAGAAGAATCCCATGATTTACACAATCAAAAGCCTTTGAAAGATCACAAAAAATCCCTACTGGTGATGTCCGGTTATTCAAAGCATTTAATATTTCATCAGTGAAGGTGTATATAGCATTTTCAGTTGAAAAGCTTTTTTGAAAACCAAACTGACATTTTGTTAGAACTTTATTTATACTAATATGTGAAGCAACTCGAGAATACATAACTTTTTCAAAAATCTTTGATAAAGCTGTCAGAAGTGAGATGGGCCGGTAGTTGTTGACATCGTATGTATCCCCTTTTTTATGCAAAGGTTTAACGATAGCATATTTCAGTCTATCTGGGAAAATACCCTGCTTTAATGAGCTATTACAAATATGACTGAGAATCCTACTTATCTCCTGGGAACAAGTTTTTAATACCCTGCTGAAAATGCCATCAATTCCATATGACCGTTTACTCTTGAGAGAGTTTATTATTTTCCTAATTTCTGAAGGTGAGGTGGGTGGAATTTCAATTGTATCAAATTGTGTGGGTATGGCCTCTTCCATTAATTGCCTTGCTCCTTCTAATGAACATATAGATCCTATTTTCTTCACAACATTTGAAAAGTAATCATTAAAAATGTTTTCAACTTCTGACTTTTTGTTGATAAAGTTTTCATTTGTTTTGATGGTAATACCCTCTTCCTCTGCTCTTGGTTGCCCTGTCTCCCTTTTAATAATATTCCAAATTGTTTTAATTTTATTATCAGAGGAGCTAATCTCAGACATGATGCACATGCTTCTTGATTTTTTAATAACTTTTCTTAATGTACCACAGTAGCTTTTATAATATTTTATTGTTTCTGGGTTATTACTCTTTCTTGCGGACAGATATAGTTCCCTTTTTCGGTTACACAATATTTTTATACCTTTAGTAAGCCATGGTTTTTTGCATGGTTTCTTAGAATTAAATTTTACTAATTTCTTGGGGAAACAGTTATCAAATACCCTTACAAATGTATCGTGAAATAAATTATATTTTAAATTAACATCAGGTTCCTTGTAGACCTCATCCCAGTCTAACTACTGTAGACTTTCTTTGAAATTTTTAGTTGTTAAGTCATTAATCGAGCGCACTATTCTGGTGGACAGTTTCGAATTACTGAACGGAGCTATTTCATATACTGTTACTAGCTGTGCACCATGATCCGAAAGACCATTCTCAATGGGACAAGCATTTATGTTGTTAAACTTATCTTGGTCTATAAAAAAGTTATCTATCAATGTACTGCTGTCCTTTACTACCCGAGTAGGAAAATCAATAACGGATGTCAGATTGAATGAGCCAAGTAAGACTTCCAGGTCTTTCTTCCTATTACACTCTTTCAGTGAATCTACATTGAAATCACCACAAATAATAATTTGCTTCCCCCTATCTGACAGATAACACAACAAGGCATCCAAGTTTTCCAGAAATAACTGAAAGTTCCCTGAAGGGGACCTATATACTGTTACAATTATAAGATAATCATCATTAAGTTTAAGCTGGCAGGCACATGCTTCAATATGCTGCTCTACACAAAACTTTTTTGTTTCTAAATTTTTTACACTGTGATAGCTTTTGGAATATATGGCAACTCCTCCTCTTATCTTATTATCTCTACTTACATTTGAGACTAATTTATATCCACTGACATTCACATTTTCCATACCGGTGACAATGTGATGCTCAGACAGGCATAGTATATCTATTACATTATCAGTTTCTATAGCATCTAAACAAACTAAAAGCTCATCTATTTTATTCTTTAGTCCCCCAATATTCTGGTGAAAAATGCTAACATTATTTTTTATTTTACTTCTCTGAGAAATATTTGATTTTTCAACATTTTTAGCACCTGCCTGCCTGAGCTTCTCACTGGACACTGATCTTAGCCTAAAAAAGAAGTACCTTCATGAATTGCAGTGTCCCCCCTTAAGGACTTTGCTATCAACCCAGCTAGTTTCCCCTTCCCTTTCCTATTGAGATGTAGGCCATGTCTAGTGAAATCCCACCTATCAATAGCATCCACAGGAACCAAACCGACGTCTGACAGAGTGTCCGCCCTAAGCAGTTGATCAATCTCCATATTGACTCTCCTGACGGAGCGGTTCAATTGGGGTTGATCGTACCACATGAAAGCAGGCAACAGTCCAACATTTGTCTGGGTCGTTGCAGAAGCTATTTTAACCAGGTCACACTCAATATTGTAGCCCTGATCCCTATCAATGCTGTTTCCCACCCCACCCACTATAACAACATGATCCTGTTTTGTGAAACCCTTACACAAGGAACCTATATCCTCTACCACCTGGCTTAGACCTGCACTGGGCTTGAAAATGTTTGTGACCTGGTACCTGTCACCTAGTTTTTCCTGTAAAATCTGGCCCACACCTCTTCCATGACTACTTCCTAACAACAGAACTTTCCTCCTACTATCTACTTTTTTTGAAACCGTTGGTTTCCTTGTGAAAGTCTGTTGCTTCCTAACTGCACCTACTTCTAAAGGAGCCTCTTCCTCACTTGACTGTGGTAGCAAGGCAAATCTATTGGTTGTGCCAATTGTGAAGCTGTCAGGAACTATACTCTCTCTGTGGCCCCTGTTCCCTGCTACCACTTCCCACCCATGCTCACCCTTCTCCCCCCTTAACCTCGTAAGTTCCTCCCTAGCACTATCCAGTTCAGCCTGAAGGGCCCTAATCTTCCCTTCCTGTTCAGCTATTTTTCTGTCCCTTGAACACACTTTGCAAAACAAAAGAAGAGACTCGTTTGCTTCCCTCTTTCCCACACCGCTACATCCCCCCCCCCCAATGAAACCACTTGTTACAACAGCTGCATTGAAACCCAAAACGAACAAACCTATGCAGCTCAAACACATTGCATTCATGATTGTTACTACGTGATATTGACAATATATGTTAACTAAAGATACAAGGGTTACTAGATTTGCGTAGGACACTAAAATACGTGTAAGCTGTTAGTAAATGCACTTAAAATTGCGGTATAACACTAAATTTTCACACTCGCGAATTTGGCCTATGAATGTACACAAAACAACTTTTCGCGATTAATGAGACAATGCGCGAAAAAAGAAAAGAACCTTTAATGGTGAGCTTGAAGACGACACTAATAAACGTATTTAGTTAGTTAACTGTGTTAAATGCACTTAAAATTACGGAGAAACGCTAAATATGCACACTCGGAATTTAGGCCTAACAAGGACGTATGTAAACAAACCGTACTTTTAGTGATTACTGGATAAATACGTGAGTAAAAGAAAAACCTTTAATGGTTAGCTTTAAGAGCACTGTAATAAATGTTTTTAGCTACTTATAGTGTTAAACTACGCTTTATTTCTACTTAAATTACTTATCTTTTCCGATCGCACTGACACCGCACGTTTGGCCTTGTGCAGGGCTACCAACAGTCCAATGATGGTGGTTTTAGTGTCGTCTTCCAACAGACAGCGTAATGACATAGCTTCGAGAACACCGCCTGTTTGTGCTCTTTAGTAGGGCATGTTTACAGCTTTAGGGCTAACTCTGTGAACGAACTGTGTGAAGCGAACAGGCACCATGCCACAGTGACGCACTCATGCCCCCTAATGCCAACTGAGCAAATTTTGGTAGGCGTCAAAGTGTGGTCTTCCGAATGGATGATTTCCATGCAATTTTTACGTGGTGCATCAGTTGTGTAATGGTCACATGAACATTCTCACACCCGTAGACGAGGTTCTGAACGTTTACGCAGAAGAGACGTCCACTAAGATGGCCGCGTTGTAAGGGTAGCAGTGTCAGACCGTACGGCGTACAGCTACCACAGCATGGTATGAGGGTCTGGTATGTTTATTTGTAGAACTTACGAGTCTTAACTACGGAGTCATGTCCCTACGGTCGGGGGCTCAAATCCCCCCTCGGGCATGGATATTTGTGCCGTCTTTAGTATTAGTTAGTTCATAAGTAGTTTGTAAGTATAGTGACTGATGACCCCGTAGTTATGTCCCGTAAGCTCTACGAACATAGGACATTTCATCAGTACCTAAACTTACAAACTATTTATGAACTAGCTTATACTAAAGATGGCACAAATATCCATGCCCGAGGGGGGATTCGAACTCTCGACGGGAAACGGTCTGGGGCATCGTAGCATAGCGCCTCAATGCGCTCGGCCGCTCCGCCGCGGCTGAGGGTCTGGGTGGCCAGAAGTATCAACATGAACTGTAGCCAACCGAGCACTGGCAGTAGGACTGCAGGCACGCACACCTGGCCGCGTGGGAATAGCCGTGTGCTCTAAGCCGTCTTTCTGCGGAGTATGCGGCTGTTCCGTCGGAGGTTCCAGTCCTCCCTGGAGCATGTGTGTGTGTGTTTTCTTGGCATAAGTTAGTTTAAGTAGTTTGTAAGTTTAGGGACCGAAGACCACAGCAGTTAGGTCTGTTAGCTTCATGAACATTTTCACAATTTTTGGTACGCCCATATATAGCCCATCTTCCTCTCACACCACAGCATCATTATGTCGTCAGAGATTCACTTGGTCGATGGAAAAGCCAGCCGCAGTCCTCAGCGATGAAATCACTTTCTGCCTGCACACTTATGATGGTCGTTTGCGCGTACGACGTAGACCTGGCGTGCGCTGTCTCGTAGACAAATCAAATGTTCAAATGTTTGTAAAGTCTATGGGACTTAACTACGGGGTCATCAGTCCCTAAACTTACAAACTACTTATGAACTAGTTACGAACTAGGACGGCACAAATATCCATGCCCGAGGGGGGATTCGAACCCCCGACCGTAGTGACCGTGCAGCAGACCGTGACTGGAGCGCCTTAGTCTCCTTGGCCACCGCGGCCGGCGTCTCGTAGACTGCATTCGTGCAGACACAATGATCCACCCTATCGTTTATGGCGCTGGGTGCGGTAAGTTAGAAATCTCGTTCAGTTTTGTTGTTTGTTGAGGGAGTGCTGACCAGTGCCCAGTGCGTGAGAATGTAAGACCCGTTCTTTTGCCATTCTCGCAACAGGATAACGCTCGCCCACACAATGCGCGTGAAACTCAACGTGCACCAACTTCCCTGGCCAGCTCGACTCCAATCTCCAGTCAAGGCAGAGGAGATCGACAGCGAGAAAAAGAAAGGAGATTAATAAAAGAGAGCGAAATGAGGTGGGCAGAGACAATGGAAGGTAAACGGACAGACATGGAGCAGTAACAAGAAACAGAGACAAAAACAAGTAGGAGTAGGTGAACTAAGAGAAGGAGGGATGGACTAGATGAACTAAGGGATAAACACGTAATGTAGAAAATACTACTATGCATTACATTACCAACCATTCTACATCTACATCCATACTCCGCAAGCCAAAAATGTTCAAATGTTTGTAAATCTTATGGGACTTAACTGCGGGGTCATCAGTCCCTAAACTTACAAACTACTTATGAACTACTTACGAACTAGGACGGCACAAATATCCATGCCCGGGGGGGGGGGGAATTCGAACCCCCGACCGTAATGGCCGTGCAGACCGTGACTGGAGCGCCTCAGTCCCCTCGGCCACCGCGGCCGGCACTCCGCAAGCCACCCGGTGGTGTGTGGCAGAGGATACCTTGAGTACCTCTATCGGTTCTCCCTCCTATTCCAGTCACGTATTGTTCCATTCGGATCTCCAGGAAAGAACATTATGCAGACCTAAGCAAGTAAACAAATCTCTAAACATATTACAATTGAATGATGGAGGAATCTCTTCAGCTAAAAAGTCTGAACATATGAAAACTCTAGATAAAACTTATGAAAACTCTAGATGAAGAAAAGGTTGATGTATTACTTATATCAGGAAGAGGACATGCACAGCGATTGGGGGATATGTATAGGGGGAAGGTGGGTGAGAAGAGGAGGAGAACCACAGGGAGGTGGAGGAAATCTACATGTACATGGATACTACAAATCACATTGAAGTGCATGTCAGAGGGTTTGTCGTACCACTTTTTGTGATATTTCTGTATAGTTCCATTCTCTAATATCACTGGGAAAAGGAACACCTAAACCTTTTTGTTTTGATCTGATTCCTCATATTTTATTATGATGATCATGTCTCCCTATGTAGTTGGGTGCTAACAATATATGTTCGCATTCTGAAGAGAAAGTTGTTGAAAGAAATTTCGCAAATAGATATCGTCGTAACGAATGACAATTAATGATTTCCACCCCAACTTGTGCATAATTTCCGTATCACTCTCTCCCCTATATCGCGATAATACAAAACGAGCTGCCTTTCGCTGAATGTTCTCTAAATTGTCCGTCAGTCCCACCTAGTGTGGGATCCCACAATGCGCAGCAAACTCCAAAATAGGACGCACAAGTGTAGTGTAGGTAGTTTGCATCTTCTAAGTGTTCTGCCAACGAAACGTAGTCTTTGTCCTGCCGCGGTGGCCGAGGGGACTGAGGCGCTCCAGTCACGGTCTGCACGGCCACTACGGTCGGGGATTCGAATCCCCCCTTGGGCATGGATATTTGTGCCGTCCTTAGTCTTAGTTAGTTCATAAGTAGTTTGTAAGTTTAGGGACTGATGACCCCGTAGTTAAGTCCCATAAGCTATAAAAGCATTTGAACATTTTTTTTCTTCTTCTTCTTTTCTTTTTTTTTTTCGTCTTTGGTTCGTCTTTCCTACAATATTTGCTGTGTGTTCTTTCCAATTTAAATTGTTCGTATTTGTTACTCCTAGGCATTTAGTAGAATTGACGACCTATAGGATTGACTGATTTATCGTGTAACTGAAGTTTAAGGGATTTCTTTTAGTGGTCATATGGAAGACCTCACACTTATTATTATGAAGAATCAACTGCCATTTTTTTGCACCAGACAGATATATTATCTAAATAATTTTGCACTTGCTTTACACTGAGGGCAGGAGGAGGTTGACAGAGTGCCGCAGCCAGCCGTGAAAATATTTTCTCCCGCTTCTGGCACATTTTGTAACTCACAACATCGTAAATACGTCTTCCATTAAGTAAATGAGTGCGTTGCGAGTGACATGAGTTCTGCCAGTTTTTGGTACCGTCTCAAAAACTGCTGTTTTTTTTCCGATATCGCAAAGTTTCGTAGGCAGCAATTCGCTCGCGCCGCAAGTGTTCCTACAGATAACTTTTGTGGTGATCATAGGTGTGGATAGGGCGTTTCGGCATTAACATCTTTCATAAATAACTGTTTAACTGCCGGTAACACCGCAGGGTAGAGCTAGTAAACTATAATTTAAAAACGCACATCCTTTGATGTCTCTGATAGGTTTACGGCCCAACAAAAAACTTTACGATCACCATATAACACCACTTCTGTATGACGTCCGTGATAATCTAACAGTATCTTTCTAAGAATGTTGCCCTGTTTGTAGTGCAAGCTTTCATTCGAAAGAGGGAGAATTCTCCGCTCTCCTGTCGCCTTAAAAGCACAAACAAAGACCTTCTCTCCAGAAGAATCCATAGTTTCGTGAAGCTTCCAGCCGGCTCCAAAAAAAACTCTCTGGACTTGTTTTGTTAAAGAAGAAAGACGCCGGGAGGAGAGGGTACTGTACAAAGTTCAGGATAAGTGACACGGCGCAGCGTTCTCTTTTATTCTTCTTCGTTCTCGTCTCGAAACCATCGAACATTGTTTTGTAGACAATGCCGATTTCACATTGCTGCTGTGACTTTGCTAATGCCTTGTTTCATTTACATATAGACTATACAAACAACATTACGGTGTGTGGATAAGGGTACGTCATGTATCAATCGTCCTCTGTGCATCTCCTCGTTCCCCGTCTCCAGGGAGACAAATTACACAATTTTTTTTTAAAGACCGGTCGAACCAGTATTTGTAAGCTAGCTGGTACTTGGCGGGTTTCTTTTGCTGGAAAATCCTTCAATGCATCTAAGTCTCTGCCATTAGTCTTTTTTACTACTATCACTATTGAGCAATCAACTTCCAGGCGCTCGTTTCTATCTACAAAGTCATTCAAAAAGGACAGAAAACCCTTGAAAATCTATATTTAATCAATGAAACATGATGTAACTTTGTGTAATTAATGAATGTGAAGAGTGGTAGCTGTAGTAGCTCATATTTCGTATGCTAGATGCATCAGTAGTCGACATTTACAGCATATCTAACACAGTGATTCCCAGTCTATCTACCTGCCGGACCCCTTTTTCAGGCGGAAGTCCACCGCGGACACCTTGTCAGTAAAGTGCAATGTAAGTGCTGAAATTCAGCGCAAAACCCATGGTAATTGAAAACTTATCAATGCAAGTGCTTTTCTTCCACTAAGTCCACGATGAATCAAAGGTCAATGGTTTAGAGATTAATGGAAAAAACTTGAAATCAACAATGTTCCTATTTGTCAGACTTCCCAGTGTATTCAGATTCTTTGCTGTTGGATTTTCTCCGATTGTTCAGCAGACTATAGCCTAATAAAATATACTTGATAGTTGACAGTTCACACGTTAAAAATGCCTTTCTCTAGTCAGAGTGAAGAACGTCACGTCCTGTCCACTGCTGACAAGGTGTCGCAAGAGAGAGTCAGTACAATTTGTTCGTTTGGCCAGTGTGTTGTGTAAGAAGCAAATGTATATTTCGTTACTATTGTTGTGCCTGTGTTGTGTCTGTGCTCTGAGAGAGAGACGAAAAACGGAGGACCTTTCTTACCTGTTTCCAAAGTATCTGCGCGTACCGCTGACGCGACTGAACTTAGTGAAGTGACTGTAATTCATATTGCTAAAGAAAAGTACAAAAAATAACTGCCTTGATAATCCGGGGAAGAAGCAGGGTAAACAAAATTTGATCCTTGCACACAAGAAGCGATTAGCACTACTGAAGTCACAAAGTGTCGCGGCCGGTGGATCTGAACGCTTTGCTTTCCGCCCAGCGGTCTTCGATCCACCAGAAGGTTCCGGACGCAGCTTTTCAGCTATGAAAGCAGCACACCGTGCCAGCAGTCGGTGATTTTACTCCTGATGATGGCGGAGTTTGCCATTAAAAGCTTGGGAATTTCAATCGACGTGACAAAATTGACATCATCACAACGAAAATCGCATACATTAGATTGGCTTCTTATGATATTAGGTGAGGTCGAACGTTTTGAGGCAACAAATCTTCGTTACGACTAATTCTGCATAATCTCGTTTTTAAACACAGAAGTGTTTCAGGCTGTAAAATATTGTTCGAATAAGAAGATAGTCCGTATGGACTTTCCATTATTATATAAAACAGAAGTTAGATACTTTAAATCATTATCTTTTTAGTAAAATGAACAAAAAATGTTCAAATGTTTGTAAAGCTTATGGGACTTAACTACGCGGTCATCAGTCCCTAAACTTACAAACTACTTATGAACTGCCGGCCGCGGTGGCCGAGGAGACTGAGGCGCTTCAGTCACGGTCTGCACGGCTACTACGGTCGGGGGTTCGAATCCCCCCTCGGGCATGGATATTTGTGCCGTCTTTAGTATAAGGTAGTTCATAAGTAGTTTGTAAGTTTAGGGACTGATGACCCCATAGTTAAGTCCCATAAGCTTAACAAACATTTGAACATTTGAACTTATGAACTACTTTCGAACTAGAACGACACAAATATCCATGCCCGAGGGGGGATTCGAACCCCCGACCGTAGTGGCCGTGCAGACCGTGACTGGAGCGCCTCAGTCCCCTCGGCCACCGCAGCTGGCAGTAAAATGAACAAGCAAATAAATGTGGGGAGACCATATTAAGCACAATAAAGCACACATGTTGTACAAAAGTGAAACTAAATCATAAAGTTACTGCCCGTAGTAAAATTGTTTCGGCCCTTTATGAATATGGAGGTAACATGGGAGGAAGCTTGCAGATACACAGTGGATAGGGAAAGCACATTCATTCACTGACAGACACACTCATAATGCTTGTTACACATTACTCATGTGGCAACTCTTGTTAGCAGCGTCGAAACGAAGTGTCGGCGGCGTTTTGATGAAATGGCGGGTGTCTTCAAGCACTAATACAAACACACTATGCACCAAACGATCTCATGTTTGGGGAGGCAATGGCATAGTATTCTTAGTACCATGTGGTGTCTGACCATGGTGAATTACATGGAATTTACAAGAGAAATTTATTTAGAATAGGCAAGTAAAGCATATGTGAGAATTCATATAGAAGAAAGTTAGTAACAGTAAAAGCATGGCTGAAGGCCGAAGTAATGACCTTTATGAAAGCACGTGGTGCAATCAGTCATACTCAGATAGGAAAGAAGGAATCAAACCAGAAAATCTGAGAAGAAATTAGTATCTAGCAGATACAGACACTTCATGAAAATGGTAAATAAAAAAAACAGCAAGGAAATTCAAATGTACTAAGTTTACACAAAGGCTGAAGGCCATACACATGAATTCTAACATGAGAAAACCGGACACAACATCATCACCAGAAAGAAAATGAAAATACTTAATTTACACTGAATTACTCGAGTTCTGTAAATTAAGAAAGACTTCTCCTGGCATAGGGAAAGAATTACTCAAGAAAATTATAACTCATAAACCAAGACTGCCTGATCACAAAGAAAGCAAAGTCCTAACAGAATGCCTTCCCGTCAGCATGACTCCACGATATACTCACCTCGGCCATCAGAGCAAGAGTGCTACCTTAAGACTACGCCAAAACCTTCCCCACCCAATGTAGAACGCGCTAAAACCCATACAGAGCCCGTTCAGAGCATAGTGTCTACCAACCCTCGCTACCTGGTGGAGATAATACCCTCTTTTAGAGCTCTCTCTTTCGTCCAAGATTAGGTTGGCACCACACTAAGAACATGGCCATCTCGCAATCTTGCCAAGTAAGCTTGTCTCTGGCCATCCAGCAGACGCCAGCGCAAACGAAGCCATGCCTTCTTAACTACAGTAAACGAGGCTTAAAGCGCGAGGCGGTGACTTTAAGCCATTGTGCGGCAGTCAGTCAATATTAAAAGCAACCTTCCACATTCACATGAACACACAAGTTCAATCACACGGGAGGAAACACATATAAACATGAGGCATTGGTCATTAATATAAAGAATAAAATAATTGGCATACAATTAAATAATATTAATGGTGCAGAAACACTTCAGAGTCATGAATAGCTCAAAATGGAACACGACCACACATTCAGTGGATGTGTTCAACTGATAAAATAATTTATTAATAATCGTTCAAATTTTATTGCCTCATTAACACTATTAATTTCCTCAGGTCCACAAACACTAACAATATATTACCTACATAGGGGGTCATCATTTGGAGGGGGCAAGACAGTTTTTCCATTATCCATTTAATTGATATAGAAAACGCCGCGCTCGCCGTCGGAGATAGAATTACAAACATTTGAACATTTTTTTTAAGACAGGCGAAGATGGCACTTGAAGGCAAACCAAACACCAAACGCCCCATCGGGCGACCAAGGCAGCGCTGGATGGACGACCTGGCGAAGGACCTGGCCGCCCTGAGGACTGAAGACACCTGGAGGAGCCGGGCGCAAAACAGGAGGGAATGGAGGCACCTGTTGGAAGCAGCGCGTGGTCTGCAGGGCCTGAGATCGCTGGATTGTTTGTGTTGAAGTAACAACTTGTAATGTCGTGCCAAGTGCCGTAGATATACATCACGAACATGGGAAAAGTAGTAAGCGATAAACTTTTTTTCACAACTGACAGTGCTTGAGCTGGGCCGGTACGGCGTACCACCTAAAATTCAAACTCGCTGTTAGTGTACCGGCTACAATTCTTTCTTAACCCGCGAGAACTCGCGTCTTTAAAAGTTACGCGATCGATCGCCTGTATAACATTTTCCTGACAGTCAAAGAACAGTTTTAATGTACTTCATATGTCTAAATAAGTATTTCTAGTTGCGTTTATAAGAAAACACAAATATTTGACTATTTAAAATTGGTAAAATGCCGAATGCTTTAAAATTAGTGTGAGCAAAATGCTCACTCGCGAGTCCTCGCGAGTTAAATCTGTAAAAAATAGACCAGCTGTAAATTGTCGAATAGATTACGGAAAGAAAAACTGGAACGTTTCAAGTTCGTTGAAGTTGCGATCATAACCGTCCAAGCGTTCAAACTGCACTTTCGCACAATTCCAATGGAATCTGACTGGCAGTCTGTAGTTAGAATTAGCAAATGGAGAGTTCCGACTATTCTGAATCGAGACAGAGGAAATTCTTCTTACACCGAGGGTGAGCTTAGTGACACGCTAGGCAAGTCAAGCGTCGTGTTGACGTCACAGTCACAGCTCACAAACAAACTCGACTGTGTCCTCGACCGAGCGCTATCGTTCCTTGTGCCTATCGACGCTTGCCTAGCGTGTCACTAAGCAAGACTCCAAAGCGTTTAACCTTGCTCCAAGGAGATAATCCACTACATATGCGAATTCTTGTGTATGCAGTATCGTTGCCTATTCGTTGAAGAAAGCAAGTGCAAAATTCCGACAATTCTTTTAAAAATTTAAGGGACAGTACATCGCAACATTTTTACTTAATTTCCATTTATTGAATCATGAAACACTGGACGAGTTACGTATGTTTTCATGCTTAGCACGACACGTTTTGAGAACGACTCACTGTTACGATAAAATATTTACTGTAAATCTTATGTTTACTATCCCATCTTTTTCACACTGTAGTCCGTTTAAGATTGTAAAATAGTGTGTCGTAGCACTAGTAGGGACTAAAATAGAAGCGAATTTGAATCTGTTTGACCAATGCTTCTTCAACCGGCTGGATGTGTAGGGGAGAGCGGGCCAAGACGGGCTGCTTAAGCACTTAACAATTTTTTGTGGGCTTACAAAATGCTCTAGTAAAATACCAGATATTCCACCTTAAACTTAAGTATTTCTAAAGTTTATAAAAAATAGGACCAAAATTGTTAGTATTTACTATTAAAAAAATTATTTTCCCAGGATTTACCAAGTACACCATCTTGCCCTACAGTGAGAGCAAGATGGGGTACGCAGGTGGGGCAAGATGGGTTACGTCAATACTGCATACGGCAAAGGTAATTAAATTATGCAATGAACACAGGTTTACAAATTTATAAAAGAATTATTCTAATTTCTAAAGAAAATGCATGTAGTAAACATAGTGTGATGTTAAAGTTGAGTTTATTGTTATTCAGTTATTATCGTCATCTTGTAAGCAAAATTCTCACGCATGATGCACCTCTGCATCCTCGTCCTCTTCTTCCTCACATGAACAGTGAGCCCATTTTTTGCAAGAGACGCATGACACCCATCCTCCTGTTGACTGCGAGTAGAAGTAGCCACAATACAGGCACGCAGTGTCATCTTCTTCTAATGTGCTTTCTTCTTCAATTTTTTATTTTCTTTGCCAAGTTCGTCATTGCTTTTTTATTCTTCTAACTTTTGTCTTTACAAACGAAGAGGGATTGGATTTTTTCAACAGTCTTCTCAGGTGAATCTTTCCTTCTTGTTCCTTCTTTCTTCCAGGCTTAACTTTACTTGCAATCTCCAGGAATTCTCTTCTGGAAGGGGAGCTAGTAACAAGAACTGTTTCCTTTTTTGCGGCCTGGTTTTCGGGTGTTTTCCTTTCTGACATAAGGGATCGGGACAATCTGTTCAGGTGAAACAACAAATGACCATAATTGATTGGTGTTGTTCTCAGAATCCCGCTTGTTTTTAGTGTGGTAATTGGGGTTATTATCATTCCAAAATGAGCACATTGGGCGTAGGCCTACAGCAAGCGCAACTTGCTCTTTAGAACCGGCTTGGTTGACAGGACCATCGTTTGTCTCTGACATAAACTGGTTATGTGAGACAACTGAAGCCTGTCCTTAGTCATTAGTGACAGAAACATTAGCGGACTTGTAGTTAAAGGAGTGTCTGTAGTGACAGAAGCTTCAAACACTGAATCTGGGAAAATGTTTGTTTCAAAAGGGCAAATATCCGTTTTTTTGAAACCGTTTATTGCAGTCAACATGGTTGCATGGGGTACCCCATCTTGCCCTCCCACTAGGTACCCCGTCTTGCCCCCAGGGACCATTTTTACGTTAGGTTAATATTATAGCACCAAGGATATATTCAAATAATTATTGCATGCATTTATTTATTGCTAAACAAGCCGTTTTTTCATTGATAATACTTAAGACTATGAGGAACAATTACTTCTCTTACCTTTTCATGTCTGAAAATAACGAAAAATTATATCAGCACAGACGAAAACACGTTTGGGTGTATTCACTCCGAATGGTTTGCTCAAAATGGCTACCAGCACTGTCAGGCACTCGCATAGCGAGTGCCTACTACTTCAACTATTCGCCACTAGGTTGCGATATCTGTCGTGGTAGAATTTACAAAAACCCCGTCTTGCCCTCCACCCCGTCTTGCCCCGTTCTCCCCTACATGTTCAACTGTTGGTAACGTTACCAGTTTTACTCCTTACGGCAGTAAACGCTTTGTTCCGTCTTTAAAAGTTCCACGCAGTTCCATTGTCCGAATTTTGTAATGGTTTTCGTGTGATATAAGTTTTCACTTAATTCCTGGCAGCAACACGCACTCTTATTATCTTTTGGAACGACACTCCTGATTAGTTACGATAAAATGCCGTGTCGAAAGCCAATGGGTGGTATCATCATCGACATTAAACTCTTGACTACAATAAAAATGAGTTTCAAATCTGCAAATTATAGCTATATTTTGTTAGTGTCTTCACATGCCTAAATCTTTACTTCCTTGATTTCTAAAAATGTCTATTTGACTCATTTCACGTGGAATGAGCAGAGTACCGCCAAATTTTTTTCCCCCGAGCAGGGTACCACCTATTTTTTTTCTAACTACAGCACTGCGTGATTTCGTATGAACTATGTAGCGTAGGCGGTTTTTGCAACCACAGCAAATGATTCCTAACCTTAAATAATAATTGTACCAAATTTGGTTGAAATCTGTCCATTAGTTTAGGAGCAAATGTAGAATATTATCGCATGATGCGGCCGTTTTTCACGACTGTCATTGTTCATGGCGTCATATCTCCTCATGTATGTGTCGAATGTGGTTCTTACCCCGACAGCGATTGTTGCCTCATAGTAAGGAACATGTGTACCAAATTTGGCTGAAATCGGTCCATTATTTTAGGAGGAGAAGCGAAACATACATACACACATACAGCCTATTTTATGAGATGTATAGATTAATTCGGTACTCGTAAAACAAGACAGCGTTTGTTGCCTGGTAGTAAGGAACATGTGTACCACATTTGGCTGAAATCGGTCCATTATTTTAGGAGGAGAAGTGAAACATACATACACACATACAGCCTATTTTATGAGATGTATAGATTAATTCGGTACTCGTAAAACAAGACAGCGTTTGTTGCCTGATAGTAAGGAACATGTGTACTAAATTTGGCTGAAATCGGTCCATTATTTTAGGAGGAGAAGTGGAACATACATAAACACATATACACATACGCATATACAGTCTATTTTATAAGATGTATAGATTAATTCGGTACCGTAACTTGGGATGATTTGGAACTACTGGGGTGAAATGGAACACTGTGTACATTTCAAGAAATCATCTTTGCTGCGGAGAGATACTTTGGTGTAACTAATGAAAGCCACTTCTCATAGTCACCAGAGATACTAATTGTTACAGTATTACAAAAATTGTGTCTTAAAAAGAGGTACACGACTCAGAAAAATATTTATATTTAAGTGTAAAATTTCCCGTAATATGAAAGTCTGAAAACGAACTACTGCACAGATACTCTGGTAATAGTAATACAGTTTTCTGACATTGGTATGTTAAGGGCAACTATCAGTCATTACGTGTGATAAGTTAGGTTATATTTGCTTATGTTATTTATTAGGTAGAGGTGTAAATATGCGAAATGGTATTATTTCAGGGTGAATTGGAACATGCTGCGAGTGTATAAAAAGAAGATTGGGCCAGCTGGCTATCAAAACTATAGCGAAGTAAGCCTAAAGAAAGCTCTGTATGAAGTCAAGACACATAAAATATCTTTCAGAAATGTTTCTAAAAGAAATATGGAATACCTGTAAGTACACTCTCAAGGAAGTTAAATAATAAAAATCCTTTGAAAATAGGTGGAGAAACCGTCTTGACAGTAGAAGACGAAAAGGCTTTAATCAGTGGTTTATTTAAATGTGCAGAATGGGGTCAGCCAATTACGACCAGTGAGGTTAGGGATATTGTGATGTACTATTTGGACCGAAGTGGAAGAGTGGAAAAGAGGTCTGGTGGCAACAAGCCTGGATGTGAGTGGGTGAAAAATCTTCTCTCACGTAACAAGGATCTTACAGTTCATTTAAGTGAAAATGTAAATAGAGATAGGGTAGAAGTTAACAGACAAGATAGAAAACTATTTCAGAAATTTGGAGCAGACAGTGACAGGTGTTCCACCCAGTAAAAGGCATTAATTAATATTAAACAGAAGTAATATGAAGGCACCCTCCACAACAAAGTTCTGTTAGATGCGCTTTCTGTGTTCCAATTAACCCCTACACATGTTTTAAATGCAATTATTTACCAAAAGAGTAAGTGTTCCAAGAGTAAGTGATTTGGAACACAATTTAGATTAAAATATAAAGAAGGGTTTTGATAGAGGATTTTTTCCCTTGCAACACAATGACGTAAGAATAACTAGAGATACTAGATTTAAATTTTTAGAGTTGTAGTGCAATATTTAGAAATTCATTTTCAGTAAAAACTACATTTTCTGTTGCATTTCACCCCAAGTTATGGTACTCGTAAAACGAGACAGCGATTGTTGCCTGATAGTAAGGAACATGTGTACCTAATTTGGCTGAAATCGGTCTAGTATTTTAGGAGGAGAAGTGAAACATACATACACATTCCCACACACACACATACAGTCTATTTTATAAGATTAATTCGATACTCGTAAAACGAGACATTGCAACTACAGTTGAAAGTAGGCAGCCATAGGCTGAAGTACATTATTTATGGAGTTTTTGGTAATATTTTTGGTGAATCTGAACGTGTATCCGCCTTATAGCTTTATTTTGTATGTGAAAGTCATCCATGATCGATAATCTCAGTCCATGTTTGTAACTACTGCACATTACAAGGTCTTTGCAACTGCGATGTAGCATCTGCGCTACAGCAGCTTCTTTGACTGCTGAGGCGAGTTGTGGAGAGTGAGCTGTTGAGCAGAAGAGTCGATTGTGGGCTAGGCTAGCTGGCAGACATATGGCGACTGTGTTGTGTACTAAGGTTGAATTTGTCAGCAATGATTGTATTGAGTTTAATTTATTTCACTCTATATTTATGAATACAAACGTACCATATTGGACAGTGGATTCTGTATCAAGAGGAAGAGAATATTTGTATGTAACGGAATTGTATAAAACCATTGTATTATATTGAAGACTCAACAAAGGTATTTTTCTTTAATTCAATAAGTAACTTAATGATTACTAATTTTTCTTATTTCAGCTCAACCTCGTCCCTCATTTTCCTGATTGTGGCATTCACGCCAATTTTCAAACATGGAAACAGAAAAGATTGTAACAACTATCGAGGTGTCTCTTTAATTAGCGTTGTAGGCAAAATATTCTCAGGTATTGTTGGAAGGAGAGTACGAGTATTAGTTGAGGACAAGTTAGATGAAAATTTGTTGGGTTTAGGCCTCTTAGAGGCTGTCAGGACCAGATCTTTAGCTTACGGTAGGTAATGGAAAAGTTCTATGAGTGGAACAGGGAATTGTATCTATGATTCATAGATTTGGAAAAGGCTTATGACCGTGTTCCTAGGAGGAAGCTACTGTCAGTTCTTCAAGATTATGGTATAGGAGGCAAACTTCTGCAGGCAATTAAAGGGCTTTACGTAGACTATCAGGCAGCAGTTAGAGTAGATGGCAAATTAAGGTCACGGTTCAATGTAGTTTCAGGGGGTAAGACAAGGCTGTAACCTATCAACACTGTTGTTTATACCATTCATGGATCATATGTTGAAAACAGTAGACTGGCAGGGCGGGATTAAAATAGGTGAAAACAAAATAAGCAGTCTCGCATATGCGGATGACAGTTGTAATGGCCAATTCGATTGAAAGGTTGGAAACTAATATTTCAGAGCTCGATCAGAGGTGCAAGGATTATGATATGAAGATCAGCATCTCCAAAACGAAAGTAATGTCTGTGGGAAAGAGATTCAAACAGATTGAGTGCCAAATAGGAGGAACAAAGTTAGAACAGGTAGACAGTTTCAAGTACCTGGAGTGTATTTTGTCACAGGATGGCAAGATAGCGAAAGAACTGGAATCGAGGTGCAGCAAAGCTAATGCAGTGAGTGCTCAGCTAAGATTTACTCTTTTCTGCAAGAAGGAAGTCAGTACCAAGACTAAGTTAGCAGTGCACCGCTCTATTTTTCGACCAACTTTGTTGTATGGGAGTGAAAGTTGGGTGGATACAGGTTACCTTATTCATAAGGCAGAGGTTACAGATATGAAAGTAACAAGAATGATTGCAGGTACTAGTAGATGGGAGCAATGGCAGGAGGGTGTCCATAATGATGAAATCCAAGAAAAACTGGGAATGAACACCATAGATGAAGCAGTTAGAGCAAACAGACTGAGATGGTGGGGTCATGTTACACGCATGGGAGAAGCAAGGTTACCTAAGAGACTCATGACTTCGGCAGCGGAGGGTAAGAGGAGTCGAGGTAGACCAAGAAGAAAGTACCTAGATTCGGTGCAGAATGATTTTGCAGTAAAAGGCATAACATCAGACGAGGCATCAATGTTAACACTGAATAGGGGATCATGGAGGAATTTTATTAGACGTACTATGCTCCAGACTGAACGCTGAAAGCCATAATCAGTCTGTAATGATGATAATGATGATGAGAACTGACATGTGATTACATTTCACGCAATTTGGCTGCATAGATCCTGAGAAACCAGTACCCAGAACAACCACCTCTGGCCTTAATAACGGCCTTGATACGTATGGCCATTGAATCAAACAGAGCTTGGATGGCGTGTAGAGGGACAGATGATCATGCAGCTACAACACGATACCACAGTTCATCAAGAGTAGTGACATTTTGATTTTGTTGTATGGTAGGTGTTGAGGTTTCTCTCTCTCTCTTTTTTTTTTTTTTTCTTTTTTTTTTTTTCTTTTTTTTTTTTTTTTTTTTTTTTTTTTTTTTTTTTTTTTTTTTTTTTAGAAAAAAATTTCCTTTTAAATGTAAATGTTCACGTACCAGTAAAGTAATCAGTCCTTATATGCCACTGAATCTGACTGTCAGAAATAATGTTCACAGAAATACAGATTGTTTGTCTTACAGGGCCTAATTTTGTTTGTTAAATCCGTTGCGCACATATGATTAGAGAAACTCCTCGATTTAAATAGAAAGACTTAATAAGAATAGGAAACTTTCACTTAACCAACTGTCATCAAGCTTTCACTTTCACTTAATAAACATACAACAATAACATTATTGATAGATGTGAAGCATTGAATTAAAATTTGTGGTGCGGCCGGGAATCGAACCCGGACCTCCATGCTTACTAGGCAGACGTCTTAACCGTTAGACTACCACACCACTAACGATTAAGGCGCCTTGGAATAGTCTATGTACGATTTCCCTCCACAACACAAACTTTAATTCAGCTTCTTTGTTCCAAAGATAATTGCCACTACTGCCAAGGCTCTCCATGCAGCGGAATAGCACCTCAGCAATGGACATGGTGGAACAATCCTGTTATGGTGATATAAATATCAATTAATATGAATAAATAATCCTTGAGACGAATTCATATGTGAGTCTGCTTTCGGCGGGCGCGCTGTGTGGTTCGTGTTTACGTCCTCGCTGCGGCCGGCCGCGTGTTGACACTGTGTGGTGAGTTGGACGCTCTCGCAGCGCATATAGATATTCCAACATGAATAGATCATAAAGATGAATCAACCCTTAAGAAAAGATACCCTGAAGTTCATGTTTAACGAACAGTTCGTAAGACCTAGAGCTTTTGAAGTAGAAGTGTTCTTAAGAGACGTAGTTAAACTTAATGTGAACGAAATAATAGGGATCCATTTATCGATCGTTAGTAGCACGGTCTATGTTAAAATGATCAGTTCTGAGTGCTGTGATAAAGTAATTGAACGTTGTAGAGGACATCTTAAATTTAATCACTGCGACGGCAATGTTGGTGAAGTACAAATTGATTGCGCTGGTTTTGGCATTAGAACAGTCCGCATATTTGAACTCCCATTTGAAATAACTGCGGAGCAGATTAATTCAGTCCTCAAACCATACGGGAGAATTATTAGTAATATTGCGGAAAAGTGGACAACGTTTCAGACTTTTCCAGTACTAAACGGTGTTCGACAAGTTAAAATAGAATTACAAAAACATATCCCTTCGTATATTTACGTATGCGGATATAGAGCTATTGCAATGTACGATGGTCAGCCACGCACTTGCTCAGGATGTGGACAGTCAGGTCATGTTATGTCGGAGTGTGTACAACGTAGAGTGACGCAGCTGCCGGCAGGGGAACCAGTCGCTCCTATGACGATGACGTCAATGCCAGTGACTTACGCCACGGCCCTCCGCCTTAATACGGCCACCACGTCGAGCGCCGCAATGGGAGGAAACGATGAAGTAAATGAAGACGGTCTGTCACTAGCAATGGATGTTGGTGCCGCGGGAAAACCGATTGTCGCTGACTACGACAAAACAGAAACAGCTACTAAAGAAGAACGTCAAACAAACCCGGAAGATAAATCTGGAAGAGAAGTAAGGAGAGATGAAGACGATGGTGCAACACAAGACCTTAGCACGACTTCAGAGACTGAGGATAGTCAGGAATCTCGATCCTCTCCTAAAAAACATAAGAAATGGCGTTTAGCTCCACCCGACGCCAAACAAAAGGCACAGGCAACGAGTGAAAAAGCGAAAGAAATTGCTCGGAAATTAAGTGAAAAAACACCCTCAGTTTCGGAACGTAGACATCAGACGACAAACTCAGCGACCAATGACAATCTGAAAAATATAGAAATGACACTCCAACAGGATGTGGAAATGGATCTCTCTACAAGGGAACAGTTGCAGAATAAGACTCCACCTAGACGTGCTCCCGAAAAAGAAATGTACCTTCGTAATGAAGGAAGAAAGTGGGCAGATGAAGTAGCTGATTTCCCCAAAGATGAAGATATGAAAGAAGTTACGAGTCCACAAAGAGACTCGTTTTCCATACCGATGGGCGGGAAAATGAAAGGGATACCGCCCGCACGACCGGTGCAACAATAATATAAGGCGTCATGCGCGTGTTATAACATCTAATATATAGTGTACATCTCAAAATTGCATTACAGTCCTACAGAATTGCGACAATAAATATAAATAAGATTCGAAGTCATTTAAAACTAAGGATCTTACAAGACATGTTATACGCTGCCGACATCGATATTGCTATGTTACAAGAAGTAACAAACATTACACTTGAAGCAATATCAGGATATAATGCAATTGTAAATTCAGGGGACGACCATGAACTCGGCACGGCAGTTTTAAGCAAGGAAGGCATAATTGTAACGGATGTGGAAAAACTGCCAAATGCCAGGGGTATAGCCGCCACCGTCAACAACACTAGGTTAATAAACATCTACGCACCCTCAGGCACAAGTAACAGGAGGGAAAGAGCTGTATTTTTTAAAGAGGATACAGTCCCCCTTTTCTGCGGCCGATATGATCAGATAATTTTTGGCGGTGACTATTTGTGTACTGTCTGCTAAAGACCAGACGCCAAATTTTAATTACTGTGCCGAACTTGACGCCATTGTTAAACAATTGATCTTAACTGACACCTGGGAGCACAAAAACGGTGCATTACCGGGGTTCACCTATATCACAAATCACTCTGCCAGCCGCATTGACAGGATTTACGTGTCCGCCAACCTGAAGCAACATGTTCTGCATACAGAGTTGTGGCCCACCATCTTTTCAGACCACATAGCGTACATCTGTACCATTAACTTAACAAGGCAACAAACATACAGGGGACGAGGGTTGTGGAAACTTAATACTGAACATCTTAAAGATCCTGAATGCCATGAAGTGTTTCACAATGTATGGAAAGAATGCGAGAAGCGATTTCCATCCTATCCCTCGGCACTCACGTGGTGGTTGCAATGCGCCAAACCGAAGATAAGAAGAGCGCTCATAAATTACTCGCGGGAAAAAATGGCCTGGCAGAAGCAGACAATTGAATTCTACTTTCAAGTCCTCCGAGATTTGTATAGATCTGATACACCTATAATTAACAAACACCTGGAGATAAAAAGAATTCAAGCTAAGCTCATAGCTTTACGACGGAAACAACTTGACGGTTGCAAAATACGTTCACGACTCCAAAATGATATACGTGGAGAAAATACATCAATATACCATGTTATAAATGAAAGGAAGGGACAGAAAAGGAAAATAATCACTGAAATAATATCCGCGGATGGCCGAGTACTGACACAGCAAAGTGACATCAAGACCGAAATTCAAAACTACTTCGCCGAGCTATTAAGCAATGCAACAACGGATGCAACAGCGCAGAATGAATTTACAACACGACTCACCCGGAAGCTCGACCAGGAAGAAGCAGCCACTTTGCTAACAGAAATAACAGAGGAAGAGGTTGAGGACGCAATCATAAGAAGCCCGAAAAATAAATCTCCTGGACCTGACGGGATTCCGGCTGAACTCCATCAAACTTTTAGGAGGCAAATGATACCTAAACTAACACGTATTTGTAAAGAACTGATGAATCCAAATACTAATATACCGAGTGACTTCCGAGAAGGAACAATAGTTCTCATCCCGAAAACACCTGCAGGGAAATCAGTATCAAATTTTAGACTTCTCACTCTATTGAATTGCGATTATAAAATATTTTCACGCATCATCAATGAGAGGTTCAAATCAGTCCTGAACACTGTCACTGGAGCTTATCAATCGAGCGTTGGAAAAGAGCGATCCATCCACCACACAGTGACCGACTATAGAGACATTATTTCAATTGCTGAAGTCTGTAAAATTAAATGCGCGATGGTCTCATTGGATTTCGAGAAAGCATTTGATAGAGTTAGCCATGATTACCTTTTCCACGTCATGTGCGCCATGTATTTTCCGCAGCATTATATCGCTATTATTTAGAACTATTTAAACCAATCTACATCAAGAATCATGGTTAATGGCCAACCCAGCAGACCAATTATAATAAACAGTTCAGTGAGACAAGGATGTCCTCTATCTATGTCATTATTTGCGATAGCCATTGAACCGTTACTTTTAAGCCTAAGCCAAAATCTGCAAGGCATACTAACGAATGGCCAGAAAGTTGTTATTAGGGCATATGCTGATGACGTCATGTTTTTGGTAAGAGATAACGGTGAGATCATAAAGGCACTAGAGATAATACAAAAATACGAACTCGCATCCGGCGCAAAGCTGAACAGAAAAAAGTCTGCAGTAATGAACATCGGACGTGGAACAGGAGCTCCCATCCAAGGACAAATTAAGGAGGCGAGTATCATAAAATGCCTTGGTATAGAATACACGCGAAACATTCGGCACACAATTGCAATAAATTACAGGAGGATACTGAACACTATTCGTGCCAGCATACAACAACACAATCTCAGAAAACTGGATGAACTGCAGAGAGTGGCATTGATAAATATTTATTTAACATCTAAAATAAATTACGTAGCACAGGTCTTGCCAATGCCACGAGATGTCGCCAACAGAATTTTGGCTGCCTTTGGTCACTTTGTCAACCGTGGCCATACATTTAAAATACAATATGAAACACTGACGTTACCAACCGACAACGGTGGCCTAAATCTCATAAACGTATATAACAAGGCACAGGCACTGTACACCAGCAAAACGTACAAGCAGTGGACGACATCATGGAATAGCGTAGTAAAATTCTTACTGAATGAAATAGCGCCACCCAACCTCGACGCTCCAATCGATGTTCACCACATTCCCAACGAACTTTTCCACTTGAAACATTTCTTAATAGAATACAGTTATATCCGATTGTGTCTACCAGAAAAAGACTTGATCAAAGTGAAAGAAGTCTACAAAACTTTCATGAAACACCACAACGAGAACATCATTGAGCAAAAGTATCATCAGTTTAATTGGCAAAACATATGGAGAAACATCCATCATCCGCAATTACCAACTCACGTGAAGGCACGGTGGTACTATGCCGTTAATAGAAAAATCCCGACGAACTCAAAACTCCACGCGATTCATCTGGCAGATTCCGCTTTGTGTACTGCCTGTAAAATCAACGATACTGATGAACACCAATTTGTCTGCGGCAATGCTAACAATATATGGCAGTCAGTTAGAAGAATTTTAGCCCTTATCCAACGAACATCGCCGCACACAATAACGCCAACAAACTTCTTACACCCGGATGAAGCACTATACCCTAACACGAAGAAAAACGCCGTGAACTGGTTGAAAGGGCACACGGTGTTTTACATATTATCAAGCAAGGAGAAGAGCGAAGGTGACTTTTGGACTTATATCGCGACCCAACATCAAACACTAGTCCAGATGAATAATTACCATAAACATTATGCACATTTCCTCAAAAAGACCATCATGTGAACTCCTCTATTTACATTGATATCTTGAAAGTGTGACTGAAATTGATTTGAAAATAAATAAATCTACAATTATTTAATGAACAAATAAGATCATGATCAAACAACGAACAAGTACTCAAAAGTTTATTTTTTTATTAAAAAATAATTTTGGAAAAAGTCCTAGTTTTGTAAAGAGACATTTCATTTGTGTTCCCTTCTAGACTGATCTTGCGACAACTAACGCGTTCAGAGTTAGAGAAGATGAAATAAGAATAGTAATTTAAAAAAAATGAAAACGAACATAGGAACGGACAAAACAGTACATGGAAACACTCCATTGTAACTGTCGCGAAGACGAACTCTGAAATCGTCGGTGAGCAGAGATAGAAAAGAAGGATTTTTTTTATTTATTAATATTTTTTTATTTATTTATTTCGTTTGGTAAAAATTTATATTTATGTTTCCAATCGAAGAAGGTACTGTTACGTTTCATGTGTTACATTTTTAAATGGAAAAAGAAGGAGACGACGCAATTAAGCTGTGGAATACAGCACTCATATGAAAAACTTTCAGTTTTGAATCCAACCAAGAAGGGATTATTTGTTTTTATTAAACTTTTGTTATGGGTGACCAACGTCAAGTAAGAAGAGAATTAATTCCATTACAAGAAAGAAGGAAAAGAGATTTTATAAATAAAAATAAAAAAAACGCCGACGAACAAAATAAAAAAAAAATTAAAAAAAAGTGGACTAAAGCGCATACCTACTTAGTAGGAGGTCCCAGGTTCGAATCCCAGCCACGGCACAATTTTTAGTTCAATGGCTCTCCTTATGTTTAATACCTTTGGTATAACGAGGCAATGATAAAAAAAAAAAAAAAAAAAAAAAAAAAAAAAAAAAGACGTCTGCCTAGTAAGCATGGAGGTCCGGGTTCGATTCCCGGCCGCACCACAAATTTTAATTCAATGCTTCACATCTATCAGTAATGTATTTGACATATTTGAGACGTAAATCCGTCTCAAGGATTATTTATTCATATTAATACAATAATAAGCTTTCACAGCTCCTGTCATCAGCATCCAGCAGGCTGCACACTAAATCAGATGTTTGCGATGTGGTTTCCGCTGCTGGAACGTGCGAGCTGCGCGTTTGCCCCAGACAGGAGGGAGCAGGACACAGAGAGAGAGGAGGCAGCGTCCCTGAACCTGCAGAGACAGAGAGAGGCAGCGCGTGGCGTGGCTGTGGCGGCGGCGGATGCAGGAAGAGCGTGCGTGCCGCTAGTCCGGAAGTGGGCGGCAGCGGCTCTGGCACGCACCGTGAGGCTGCGCTGGTACTGCCGCTGTACTACCACTCCCCACACATTCCGTGACGCACAGTAGCGTCGGCAACCCAGCGTACCTACGTTCAGCCACGCGGATATGGTCTCGCGGTCTGAGCCGCCATCTCACCGACTGCAAGGCCGCTCCCACTGCAAGTGTCTGTGTGGGGAGTAGAGTACGAGCTTCCTAGGGTTTTATTTGCGAACGGAGAAGTTAGTACTGCTTCCTCCCACAAGTCCCCTAAAACCTCCGCATCCTTGCGGATGCTGTTGCGTAGCAGTGTGCGTTTGTACCGCCCTACAGTACGCACGAAGTGCCGTAGTTGCTGTCCATGTCGTTATGGCAAGCATAGAGTTCTGACTAACCTGTTGTCTTCTGTAGTTGTGTCCCCAGCGCAGAAGACAGCACACAGGTCGTTGATTCTTCTACAGCATACAAGTGAGGCTAAAATAAGTTCTGTATGATGGAAGCATAAGAAACGACTCGCGAGATTTTTAATTGTCAGGGATGCCATTTATTAAATAAATAATTTAAAAAATGAGCAACTATTGTTAACATGATACGGCCTATGCTGCCCATAGTTCATGTTGAGACCTCGACTGTTATCACATTTACGCAAAAATCTTTACTCATGACCGGCGCGGTCCGGCGTGTATAGTGGTCAGCTCGAGACTGTTACTGCGGCGCGTTGCGAGACTAGAGGGCACCTGACGCTCTATTTCGCGCCAAAACAGGGCCGTCGCGCGCCTTCTGCAAAATCGCTCTTCTCTTGTTACAATAAGAAAAAGAAGGCACCTTAAACTTTTTAAATTGTCAAAACCTAGCCTGTCCTTGAGAGATATTTATTACAAATTCTCAGCTCTGAATAATTAATATTTAGTTTATAATAAACAAAAGTAATTTCAAAAGAAATCACGTGACGTGAAATGCAGCAGCCAATGCTAGGAGAGCACCAGTAACATAGGCGGGCTTTCCCACGGGAACCAGCACCTACTGTGCCATATGCTACTGCTCCCCACCCCACATTTCAACATATGCTGCACTGCTGTCGTTCTTCCGCGTTTAAGACACGATGCTGGCAAAGAAACGGCCAGCGGCCAGAAATATGAAGTGGGCACAGGCCAGGAATCTCACAAGAGATGGGAAAACTGAAACATCTGACGGTTTCGAAACAAATGAAACCGTATCATCTGTGGTTTCGAAACCATGTAACCGTAGAGCAATGTATGTTTTGTCATGGAATCTTCGTTCCAGGAGGGCAATATTTTTCACTATGTGGATAAGGGTAGATACAAGAACCTGTCAACCATAGAGTATATATTTACTTCTTGGTCTGTACGAAACACGTTGATAAAGATTCTCTCCCGTGTTGTTGATGTTGCCAACATAGTCACACGAGGCCGCCAGTATGGTAGGTAAAAGTTTACCCTGTTAGGAACTCACAAACTACAATATGGTACGTATATTACAGTGATGGATCATAAATGCTACTTTCTATACATACTAAATAAATTACAGGGAATAAAGGGCACACTAAATAATCACAAATAATACTATGGAATTACAAAAATAATAAAATAAGAGACAAGTTCACCACTTGTACGTCTTGACCGTTACACCACCGCCGCAATTTCTTTAACATGACTGTCGAAAAATTATAACGACAGTAGGTAACTTCGTTTTCGCTCGTAAGAAACTAACTCTTTAACACGAGATTAAATATGCAATTTACCCTTGTTGGTATAAAAATGTCATTTCATGCTTCATGTTGTATCTTTTTTTTTTTTTTTTTTTTTTTTTTTTTTTTTTTTTTTTTTTTTTTTTTTAAATCTAGTTTCACTCGTGTGTTTTTAATGTGGTAGATAAACCTAAAAGTTAAGTGGTTATTTTAATGCAAATAGTGAACGTTGTTTTATTGTTCTTTTACATTTATAAAGCAGACGTTATGTCATTTCGGAATACAGCAGTCTCTTTGAAACGAATCTTGATTTCAGTAATCAAGAGCTGCAGACTCACGAGTGTCAACTACTATTTGACACTCTCTAAATGGTTTATATACCAGTAAGTTATATGTGTATCTGTGTGGAGCTTCAGTAAAATGAAACACCACATTTCGATACCATTAGTCTGTTCCGCCTTTCTGCATTAGTGGTTTGAAACACCGGTGTTGTGAAACCGACATGAAATCGTCAAACCGACACGATACCGTGAAACCAACAGGAAGAAACGGTTTCAGTGTATCGACAATCGACCGCGAATGTGATCCGAAACAGAACGGAATGAAACCGCATGGTTTCGGAACCGTGAAACATGCCGGTTTTGAAACACTGGAACTGTTGTGTGTATCGAAACCTTGTTTCGAAACCATGAAACCGTAGCCAACTCTAGTGGGGAGGGGGGGAGGGGGGGGCGCAATCTGCTGGTTTCTTGCACAATACCTTTACCTCTGCCAATGAGATGTGAATACTGAAATTCCATGATACCAGTAACATAGGATGTATTTTATATAAGGAACTCATAGTTCGATGGGGCGATCTATAATTGTTTAATAATGATTTTGCAGCCAAGATCACATTTTTCATTTTATATCCAACGTAAAATGCGATCTTGGCTTCAAAATCATTATAGTATGTATCTATCTTACATAGAAAACTAATTGGAATCAATGTAAATAGGTTATTTTTCTAGATTTGTTCTTGGAATGGTAGGGTCATACTTGAAGAAAGAGCGATCTATATAATCCATTGACGAAACAAAGAATAGCAGAGATCTGTATCATGTGTAATGGTGTGGCGGTGGCGCAACCAGGATTTGGTTCTGGGAAGGCCCTTAAAAAAATAATAAATAAATAAAGCCTATTGGATTTATTAATCTATTTTACACGTATTTATGATTTAACCAATTATCCTACGAAAACAATTGCACAAGAAATAAAGGTTCGCATTATTTTGAAAGTGGAACAGCAGCAACGTGGTGGAAATAGAGTGTACCGGGTGATCAAAACGTCAGTATAAATTTGAAAAAATAAATCACGGAATAATGTAGATAGAGAGGTAAAAATTGACACAAATGCTTGGAATGACATGGAGTTTTATTAGAACCGTAAAAAATGTTCAAACAAATTCCTACAGATCGCGCGTCATCCGATCAGAAAAGCAGTAATTAGCATAACAAGACAGAGCAAAAATTATGTCCTTTACAGGAAATGCTCAATATGATTCCTCAACAATAGCTGTAGTCGAGAAATAATGTTGTGAACAGCACTGTAAAGCATGTCCGGAGTTATTGTGAGGCATTGGCGTCGGATGTTGTCTTTCAGCATCCCTAGAGATGTCAGTCGATCTCGATACACTTGCGACTTCAGGTAACCCCAAAGCCATTAATCGCAAGGACTGAGGTCTGGGGCCCTGGGAGGCCGAGCATGACGAAAGTGGCTGCTGAGCACACGATCATCATTTTTTTTTTTTTTTTTTTTTTTTTGTTCTAATAAAACCCCACGTCATTCCATGCAATTTGATAGTTAAACGTCTGCAGACGATTTTGAGTGGAGTATTATGGTGGGTTAATGTGCAGAATTAGCGTGCCCTGTCAATTATAGTTTCGACTAGGAAAGAAAAGTAACGACCCCTGGCATCAACAACAGCGATAGAAATTGTTCAAAGAGATTTCGGGTTTGCAGCCGGTCGTCGTAAAACTTTCTTGCACGACATTTCGATGGACACCTGCCAGTCATCTTCAGGTGAGCCAACGAGGACTGACGAAGACGTTCTCCGCTCCACCTTATACAGCATACAGATGGTATTGCAGTGCATGCGTCAGAGACCCATGACACAAGGACCACACCGCCCGGCGGCAGCGCCCTCGCTGTTGAAAATGCGAGAATCAGCTGTCTTGCCGCAGTTATCAGATTGTTCTGTCTTCAAATGTTTTTAGAACTTCTGGGGCTTAACTACGGGGTCATCAGCCCCTAAGCTTACAAACTACTTATGAACTAGCTAAGACTAAGGACGGCACAAATATCCATGCACAAGGGGGGATTCGAACCCCCGACCGCAGTGGCCGTGCAGACCGTGACTGGAGCGCCTCAGTCCCCTCGGCCACCGCGGCCGGCTGTTCTGTCTTCTTTCTTCGTCTAAAACAAATTTTGGAGACGACAGGATTCTTGGTATTGTTCAACTGGTAGCCACTGTCACGGTTCATTAGATTTTCCGCAATGCGTATTTCAACGGATTGTTGTGGCCAAAATTATTGCTTTATCATACTCCATTGAATGTCCGTTCGCAATCCACAACTGCAAATTTTCTGGGTTGCAGAAGGCGGGTGCAAAGTTCATGTTCTGTGCAACGTTTCTCCCCTGAGTGTTTGCCCTGTATAGGCCATACCACATTCGCCAGTTATTTTTATACATTCCCGCCTTCCACAGTAACACATCAACCTTCACTGATCCCAGCAGGTCCGAAATCTTAGGTGGTGGACGGAAAATCTCTTTCATCTGGAAATTATTAAGTATTCTTACTATTTTGAAGGAAATATTTTCAACAAATGGAAGAAAAGCTAGGGACGTAGCCGGCGCGTTCTCCTTTTTATGCATTTCCCGGTTCCTAGTTTTAGTTGAAAAGGCCCTGTCAATTTGTCGAGTCTAGTATCTATTGTCTATGAACACTGCCCTTAAATGTGCAAGCTCTTTAGGTAGACCATCAGTTTGTTCAAAATATTCTAGGTTAAGCATGAAATAAGATTCAGGAGAGAGCGTGTCGAAACAAAGCAGTGATATCCGACTGAAACTGTTTACCAATTAGCGCCAAGGAAGCAGCAAGAGGTACTTTTGTAAAAAGAGATACTAAAACAAAACTCACGAAATGATCCGAAGTACTTAGGCGGAGAGTACCAAGTCTGACGATAAAGTCGGCATAATTTCGTATATGAAGTACACATTTGCCAAGCAATGGCCTTTGACACGCTCTTTCCTCAATCTGTTTTATGTTTAACCCTGAATATTTTGAAAAAACTGACGGTGTCGCCATTGGTAGCCCTTGTCTCCCCTGGTGGCTAACTTTCTTTTTGTACCATTTTGGAAAAAAGAGCACTTCAATCAGCGGTTTACAAAGCAACTGTTTTTTGAGATACGTTGACGATGATTTCATAGTATGGCCCCATGGAGAAGGTACGATAATGGAGTTTTTACACCATTCGATTTACTATGGAGTTAGAGAAATATACTTGTCTCCCATTTCTGGATGTTTTGGTTAAACGGTAGAGTGATGGCTCTGTGGGACATTCTGTTTATCGTACGCCCAGGCACACTGATTTGTACTTGCATTCCTCAAGTTGTCATAACCCATCCCAAACCATGAGTGTGCTTAAAACCCTTGTACACAGGGCCCATACCATGTCGGATGTAGGAAGTCTATCTAAATAGCTTCCCTATTTAAGGATAGTGTTCAGTAGTCTTGTGTAGTTCACGAACGAACTAGTTCTGAAGAGCGCTTCCACAGGCGAACTACGCCAACTAGTTCGCAGATCCATCGCATCTTAGTTCGTCCACTCCTTTTCCGAAGACTGATGGGGAACAGCGAGAGGACGTGAGAGCGCACAGCATCGCTTGATTTATAACCTATTAAATAAATAAATAAATCGATTTTAAAAATAAAATACTACGAGTACTCTGTATGCACAATAGTTGAATATCATTGTATCAGCCATTCGTGTAAATAACTGTTTTATTTTCTTAAGTATTTGATGTCTAATTGACCAAAAATACGGGTAATAGCACACGATTGGGCAACACTTATCATTTTATAAAAAAGCTGCCATAACAAAACAAAGAGCTCTTTTGGTAGCAGTAGCAAAAGCCAAAAAGAGTGGACCAACTAAAAAGAACGACTTACTTCGCGGCCGAGCTGCCAACTAAACGGAGAGCTACCGGTCGCGAACTAAGATATGCGCGATCGGTCGCGAACTAAGATATGCGCGACCGGTCGCGAACTAAGATATGCGCGATCGGTCGCGGACTAAAATGTTCGCGATCGGTCGTGAACTAAAATATGCGTTACTGGTCGCGAACTATCTCGTTTCTTAGTTCGTTGGATTCTTTTCCGAAGACAGACGGGCAATAGCGAGAGCGCGCGCAGCAGAATTAAAAATCACGTGTTTGCCTTCTGCTGATGAGAGCCATTTCGAGGTGAGCGTCTGCCTGCTAGATTACATAGTTCAGTGCTACAAAATTTCTGTTTTGAAGTATTCTGCACTCTACAAAATCTGACTGATAAATTCCATAATTCCAAGATATAGAGATAACTCTCAACTTAAAAGCGAGAAATTATCCACAAACTGTTTCTTTTGGTTTGCCTGATATCTTTAGCGGCTCAAGCAGCAAGCGTATGAAGCAGCTAGGTGGGGGAACTTCTCCCTCTACCTGCAAGCGCAGACCACGCCGCTCATCCGTCACTGCGAGCCGACCAAACAAAACAACGAACTAGTTCGCGGCAGAGCCGCGAACTAAAGTGAGCTCTCCCGATCGTGAACTATTATGCGAAAGTCTAGTGTTCAGAGACAATGGATACTCGGCAGAATAACAGGGCCTTCTCAGCTAAAACTAGGAAAGAAAAGAGCGTAAAGAGGAGAACGCACCAGCTAAGTCCCTAGCTTTTCTTCCGTTATATATATACATGTGGCGTCTGTTTGGAAAGAACAGACGTCACATTCTGATCCTGCAGCTGTTATTATTTAATATTCATAGAATATATGACTTCAACTGCGATTGGGCAAAGCTGAAAATGTGCACCCAGCCGGGATTCGAACCCGGGTCTCCTGCTTTCTAGGCAGTTGCGCTGACCCCTACACCACTGGGGACACAGTGATCACCGCACCTGCAAGGACTACCCATGCACGCCTCCCGTCAGATACAAATTCCCAGCTTCGCCCTGCCCATAGTACTCAAACTCGTAGTTTAACTAATTCCCGTAAGAGTAAGGGCTTCAAACTTGCCCACCCCTCCCCCCTAACGATAGGATCATTGCCTGTCACCGGCATATTATATATATACATGTGCCGTCTGTTTGGAAAGAACAGACGTCACATTCTGATCCTGCAGCTGTTATTATTTAATATTCATAGAATATATGACTTCAACTGCGATTGGGCAAAGCTGTAGGGGTCAGCGCAACTGCCTAGAAAGCAGGAGACCCGGGTTCGAATCCCGGCTGGGTGCACATTTTCAGCTTTGCCCAATCGCAGTTGAAGTCATATATTCTAGGAATATTTCTTCCGTTAGTTGGATATATTTCCTTCAAAATAGTAAGAATACTTAAGAATTTACAGGTGAAAGTGATTTTCCGTCCACCATATAATATTTGGGACCTGCTTGGTTCGTTTGTAGGATGATTTGTTACTGCGGAAGCCGGGAATTCATCAAATATCTTGCAAACATGGTATGGCCTATATAGGAGAAACAACACGCACAGTGGAGGGGTGTCGCACAGAACATGAACGTTGCACCCGCCTTGTGCAACCCAGCAAGTCTGCAGTTGCAGAACGTTGTATTTCCAACGGACATACAGTGGAGCATGATAGAGCATTAATTTAGGACATAACAACATCATTTTGAAACTCCATTATGAAAGAATCCGTTGCGAAAAATCTAATGAACCGTGACAGTGGCTACCAGTTGAACACTACCTGGAATCCGTCGTCTCCGAGATTTGTTCTAGACGAGGACGCCAGAACACTCCGATAACTACGGCGAGCGTCAATATCGAACACGGCTGATTCTCGCAGTTCCAGCAGCGAGGTTACTGTCGCCGGGTGGTGTGGTCCTTAGGTTCGTTCCAGCAGCTGCCAGACTGCTTGACGCGCATGCGCAACGCTGAAATAGTGTTCCAGCACCGCCTTCTCCTGGCTACTTGGAGTGTGTTCCAGCAGTTGCCGCAAGCAACCAGACGCTACCCGAAAAAATATTTCTGGCGCGGTCAAGTTGCCGATTTGCGCATGCGCAGAAAGGTCTGAGTTAGGGAGGGGGGGGTTGCCATTACAATTACATGATACATGTGTGTTTGTAGCGTGTTTTTCGATTATTTCGAAGTCACTGCAATCTCACTTGAGATAAGATATTTTTCATTTACACTTCTTCGGTATTAAGAAGGAAAGCATTTTAATTATTCCTTAAACTCGCCTTCGCCTGCAGCCAGAAACTGTGCAAAAAGCGTTCCAGCAGTGCAAGTATCAAACAAGAGTTTTTACGTCATAGTAGCTGCGCATGCGCAATAACATCTGTTTCTTAGCGTTTGAAAGTAGCCGTCTGCCAACTGCTGGAACGAACCTCTTCTGTCACCATGTCACTGACGCATGTTTAAATGTTTGTGAAGCTTATGGGACTTAACTGCGGAGTCATCAGACTCTAAACTTACAAACTACTTATGAACTAGCTTATACTAAAGACAGCACAAACATCCATGTCCGACGGGGGATTCGAACCCCCGACGTGGAACGGCCTCGCGCATCGCAGCATAGCGTCTCAATGCGCTCGGCCGCTCCGCCGCGGCTGACACTTGCGCCGCAATACCACCAGCGTGCTATATAAGGCGGAGCGGAGAACATCTTCGTCAGTCTTCTTTGGCTCACCTCAAGATGACTGGAAGGTTAAAAGCTGTACGTGTGTTGTGGAATGTTGAACCTATCGTTAAATCAGACAATAAATTGTTCATTAACACAGCTATTTGGTTTAATTATGGCCCTGATATTGATGTATAAGAAACAGTGCATTAAACTGATTATGTGCGCAACGGATATTTTAACAAAACAACTGTGACATGTAACCTTTTGAAACAGACACTGACTATACTCAAAAATTTTGACTGCGAGAAAGATATAAGAAAAACCACAAATCACTTTCTTAATGCTTGACTGTGAGAATTTATGTAGATCAGTTTCTAATTATTGAAATTTAAATTAACTATCATTTTACTATGGCACCAATAATGAAATATGTTCAATAATATTATTCAAATCAACACTCTACTAAATCAACTAATTATCAAATGAAGGAAGTAGGTTAATTTTCTAACTACGTAAATGAAATATGAAACAGGGTTAAGTTACTTATTATTGATAATCAGCATTACATTACCTACATAATACAACTTCTGACTTGCTGGCAAAGCAGCCTCTGCTCTACATCGGAGCCATACACACAACCCAACCGCTCTCTAAGCGAGCTGAACCACTAGTGCTACTCTCTCTCAGTGCGAGCTACAATGCTATGCAATACATGATCTTTGCCAGAGATGAAACTTTACACATATCGATAAATACAGTAGAAGCGATATTATACATTTTCTTGCAAGTAAGTTACTCGATACAAAACAGGAGGCACAATATTAGACATTTTCTTATAAAAATAACTTTTTATGGACACGTTTCAAGGTGTCCAGTCGAAATATCGTGCGATGAAGTTTTTCGACCGGCTGCAAACCCGAAATCAATTCGAACATATAATTCGCCGGGAAAATTTCCAGTGTTGGCTGAATTATTTCTGCTGTAAATAAAACCAGTTAGTTTTATAGGTTTCAGAGACGCAGCCGCCGTCCGCATTGGATGTACTGAACGGTTTTTTTGGGTGCAAAAGCACCATTATTTTTAAGATATTTTCGAGAAGGTTAGAGTACAACGTTAGCTAGTCTTGACTAGAGTCCTAACGATACATGATTTTTGGCCGAAACTGTAATGGAACATTCGGCTCCTCTTCTAGTTTCGGTCTAAATCACAACTGTAATCGAAACTTGCGTAATCAAGTTAAAATTTTTGTATATTTACGTTACACTACAAATCACTAGTTTTTCCACATTTTTCAAGATCCCATCTCTGTACTCAGCCTTCTTGAGTGTGTGTAAACCTAATCAGGACTCCGTGGGATGCGAACTGGTTGAGACAAATCGACGGTACTTTTTAATTACTTCCATATTGGAGTCTTTTCTCCTCGTTGTGACATTTTCTGCCTAAAAAAGAAAAAAATGAGATGAAGTTTGACAATAATTAAACTGAACTCCATACAGTGGCGTCTCGATATTTCGAGTCTCAGAATTACGAGTTTCCCATAAATACGAGCGTCATAAAAGAATGGATGGTTTGATTTTGTAAGGGACTACTCGACAAATTCCTTGTTCCACTCGTAGAGAATCCAATAAAGACCGCTACAATGTTGTATAAAAATGGGTTAAAAAAGATGCAACAGGACACGAAAATAAAAGAAGCAAATACAAAAAGGATAAAAGGAGATAAAGATTGTAAAGGATACCAGAGTCTTGGCCGGGTGATCTTAGGAATAAAAGTACAGCATCCGGCCGTTCTGTTACACATTAAAACCACCTACCTGAAAGTATTAGGCGAGTGGAGAACAGATAGATAATGGGAACTGCACGAAAACTGAAGTGGATAGATACAACCCACTCACACGAAGAAAATTTAAAACAGCATCGGCCATAGAGGCATAGTCAGCTAAAACAAGAGATAAAACGTCAGGGAGATTAAAATTCCGCCTCTGAGCTGCTAATTGGGACATTTCAGCAAGATGTGCGCGACTGTCAAACGCATACCACATCGACACTAAGGAGGATCGTCGCGACGGAGAAGGGACCGTAAGTAAGCCAAGCCAAGTATGGCAATTACCAAAGTATGGTGCGGGAAGCACTGTTCGATGGCTTGTAGACCGTTCAGGGAGTCGCTACAGATGAACTACTCAACGGGGCAGGAACGGATATTAGGCCAGTCGTCGTAGACAAAAAAATGGCCTTAGGTCCAAAAAAATTGCAGGAAGCTGAATTTTTGGTATGTTGTTAGGACATGTTAGAGTAGTATTAAACCAAGTTTGCAGCTTCGAAATCCTTTTGCGTAACTTTCAAGAGCCAAAAAACCTCGAAATTTTCGGACTTTTTTCTGGTTTTGGCTTATAACTCGTGAAGGGTGTTTTTTTGACGAAAAGTCACTCACACCTCTATTAATGTAGATAAAATATTCTAAAATTTAAGCCCAACCGCAGCTCTGTAAGTTAAATAGTTCCCGAGATATTGGACTTCAAAAATTGACTTATTTCTCCAAAAAGTTCAAATTTTCGATTTTAGTCATCTTTCGGCTAGAATATTGGCTCTAATGATCATCCCACGGGGAATGTCATACAAAACAGTTATAGAACAGTTATTTAACTTTAATCTAAGTACTGAACATAGTCCATAGGCCCAATAGATTTCTAGTTATCGTTAAAAAACGAAAACTTGGAAAAATTGGCGTATTCAATAAATTGACCCAGACGAACTGCAGTCCTCTTCTCCTGTGTTTGTTAAAGGAAAAGGAAGAATTACTCATTGACGATGATTATTAACGCATCGTATATAAAAAGGATTTTTTCAACACTGTTTTCCGCAAATATTGAACAGAGAAGTTCCTTGAGTCACTTCCTGCCATTATGGCACCGACGCCCCCCATGAATAACATGAGGTGGTGAAAACCTCTAAGTCTCACCCCTATGTTGACAAGCTGAGGATGCTGCTGGCTCTCCACAATGTCTCGGGCTTTCAAGTACAGTGGTTGATCGTAGGTCACAAAACATGTTTCCTGACCGTAAATGCTTGTTCTTTAACTGGCTTCTAAAAGTGATGTTAAAACAGTGTCGTAGTCGGTTGGGGGAGCATGGATAAAAGGAAGATCTTCTGTCGCTTGATCCATGAATCCATTCCATCCTGGGATGCCTGGCATGTTAGTTGCTTTTCCAAACAACCACAGCAGGTCTGGGGATTTTGGCAAAATGACTTCAGCGACTTTCACTTCGTTAACTGAAATGGCTGACAAGAATGTTTAATGTGTGTGGCAGTGTGTGAACCTGATAGACTCGGCACATACAGACTTCAAACGTGGTTTGTTTATGTCTGGGCGAACGGATAAGTGAGGGGTCATGATCATTGTACCACCCATTTCATGGAACGTATTTTCTCCATCAATTGTGTTAACGTTCACATCTGCATTGTCGAAGACAAAATGCATAAAAGCTCTTTTGTCGACTGGTTGGGCCACTTCTCCACGGAGGATAGCGGAACTTTCAAAACGCATAGCCTCCGTATATGTACAAGAAATTCCCATACAGTGGCAAAGTTCAACAAGGTGCTTTGATTCAAATTTTCTATACAAATAGATTCTAAAGCTTATTTGAATTGAGGATAGGAAAGATTTGGGCCTCGCTGCAGCCATGATTGCATGAACAAATCCTATGCACTTCTTTTTCCACTGTTCAAGCGAAGGATGCCTCTGCGTCTTTTAAAAAAGCATCTGACGGGGGATATTGAGTAGTGTCAAATGTTTGGGAACGAATGTCTTGCAGGATAATCTCTGCTGCAGCTTTGACAACTCTAAGCCGCTCTTCAGCAGGATCGCTAAGTCTTTGATTGTACCACTTTTCACAAAAGGATGTTTTGTCCAATGTCTGTGAACATCAAGACTGGGCTGTGATACGGACCAACCTGCGCAAAAATAATTTTTCCGCCATATCGCTTTTTTAGATGAGCTTGAACACTTGCAGCTGCTGGTTTGTAATCACATGTGAAGGTCTCTGCAAACAAGTCACTTATGGAATATTGGTTTTCCTGTCTTGTTTCTGCAGGGTATGCATATATACGCTCCATACCTTCGATAAGGAAGGGATGTTCAGGACGGCCTTGTTTACCTCCTGCACCAGTAGATCGCGACAAGGAGTGCAGTTTTACGTAGCAATGTTTGTGGTACTTACTCTCAGTAGCAACAAGTTCACTTATACATGAAAGACGCCGAAGAATGTGTTGCCCCCATTCACTAGCTTGTCTAGCTTTTTCCTCAATCGATTCTTTCACTTCCAGTGTTTCCCTTTGATGGAGTTCATTCTGTAGATATTTGGGTAGTATATCTGCTTCTCGAAATATTCCTTGGAGAATTTTTCACCTCAAAGGAAACAATAATATCCAATGATGTGAGGCCTTTAATCCGACGCACTTTTCAGCCTTTCCCCACACGAAGAAGATGGTTGAGCAAATCAAACATCGCCTTCTCGCTGGACAAATGCTTACTTTCCTCAGTGTACCCCTTCCTGCATGCGTCATGTACGGTCACTTCATTTAAACTGCACAAAAACCTCATGATCCTTTAAACCCCCCGTTTCTGCCTCATTTTTATCAGCGTCTAAATTCCGCGTTTTTTCACTGTCACTGTTCCTTCTGCAAGCACTTACCGATGACCCCGAAACAAACTTGCGACGGGGGTAGCTCCGACATATTGTAAAACAGAAAGTACTTAAAACGCCACCAAGATCAAGATTTAACCGATTTTTGTTTGAAACGTTCTTCACGGATTCGAATACGGCTGTTTCTAAGGGCAGACTGGATGTAGTGGGGAAGGCCTCGTAGGCAAGAAGTTTAGAAGGGAGGACAGAACACCGGCTAAGTCACGACTCTGAGTAAGGGGGACGGGAGGGGGATTGATACCTTCGCACAACAAAAGGCCTCGCTACGAACGAAAGACCCAATCTTTTAATGGCTGACCAATACCCAAAAACGGAGAGGCTTTAGTCATACCTGACGACTGGCCTATATGTTCGAGAGAGCGAAAGATGGCTACCAGCTCAGTAGTGAACCACACTGCAACCATCCGGCAAAGAGCGCAACTCATTATGTCCTGCAAGCGTAAAGGCAATGTCGACGTGACTAACTACCTGTAAGCCATCGGTGTAGACTACTTAAGAGCCCCGGAATCCATCAATACTTGATAGAAATTGGCGGCGAAGGGTCTCAGGGTAAACTGAAGTTTGAGAGTACTGGGACAATTACAGTCGAAGGTGAGGCCGACGTATATAATATGGTGGTGTACGCGACTGGCATTGGAAGAGAGATGGCAAGGGAACGGGCTCCAATTCAAGCAGAAGAGACCTAATACACACCCGATCTCGGCCGCCTTTGCGGAATGTGGAATTCTGTATTAGGAAAAAGGAGATGGTGGTTCACATGATTAGGTAAACCTAGGACGGTAGCACCGTAATTTGCCATCAGTTGTTACTGCCTGATTCGCAGAGGAGGCGCCCCAGCTTCCACAAGCAGACTATTCACAGGGTTTGTTCTAAAAGCGCCTGTCGCAAGTTTAACTCCACAATGATGGATTGGGTCCAACATCTACAATGCTAAATGCGATGCCGAACTGTATTCAACGCTGCCATAGTCCAGTCGTGACAGAACAAGTGCCTCATAACGCTGCAGCACCGTAATGCGGTCTGCACCCCAAGTGGTGTTACTAAGGCAGTGGAGGGCACTAAGGTGCTGCTAGCAATTCTGTTTGAGCTGCCGAAGATGAGGAAGCCATGACAACCGGTCGTCGAACACTAGTCCAAAGAAACAATGCGTTTCCACTGCATTAAGTAGTTGGCCGTCAAGGTAAAGCTGCGGATGTGGGTGGACAGTTGGACGCCGACAGAAGTGCATAACGCACGTCTTGGCGCCAGAGAACTGAAACCCATGGGAGAGAGCCCATGTCTGCGCCTTGCATATGGCTCCCTGCAGCTGGCGTTCAGCAGCATGCACACTCGAAGAACTGAAATAGATGCAGAAGCCGTCAGCGTAGAGGGAGGGACATACTGACGACACTACTGCTGCTGCTAGGCCATCAATAGGCACTAAAAAACATCGCACTGACGTGTTTTACGGGCCACTTTAGATTTGTAGTTTTATAAGTTTTTGCAAACATTTTGGGCCAAAATAATAATCTAAATAATAAAAAATTAATTAATAAGAGTGTCTGAAATCCTTTTAGGAAAAATATTTAGGTAGTGGCCGGTTCCGAACCACCGAAGTTAGCGTCATAGTTCAACGCCTTGCCCACTACGCTACGGCTATCAATTGAAAGATGAGTCCTTTAATCTCATACTATTGATAGCCGTTGTTAACTGATGCTAATATGGCATCTTTATGGCATATTTATCGCACGAAGAACGATGTGTTTGTGTTAATTCTTCAGTGCGCCATTGCTTTGAAATGACAACGTGTAAGTTACAATAAGAAAATCATCAAATACGCAACGCAAGATGGCGTATGCCAGAGAGAGTTCTGGGCGAGGAATGACACGTGACATCTCCGAACGGCTGGTTTTCGTTAATTCAATGAAGGGTGTCAAATCTCCGTTATTTTTGCAAATTTGTCTCAAACGATACGAGATATGAAAAAAACATAAGGGAGCTAAGTTGTAGAGAATTTTCTCCTCTACCAATTAGGTTATTCAATTTTCGTGTCAAATGAACGGTTCTTTCGCAATTACAATTATATTACAAACGGCATTTTTTGGTAATACTACCGTATTTTTTGTCCGAAAAATTTGAAAAAGGGAGGTTCTGGTCTCTGCCGGCCTAAAATCATGTCTGTAAAATTTGGTACTGATCGGTTGAACGGTTCTCTTAAAAACAGGGCACACGTTACGGCAAGACAGACAGACATACATCCCAAAATCGCCGTTATTTTTGCAAATATCTTTGAAACGCTACGGGATATGAAAAAACATAACAGAGCAAAGTTGTAGAGAATTTTCTCCTCTACAAATTCGATTATTCAATTTTCGTGTCAGATGAATAGTTGAGCCGTTATTTTTATTTAAATATCGAGGTGTCAAAAGACGATCGTCAAGGCCCACTTTTAGTGTTACTACCGTAACCTAAAGTGGGCCAACAGGGGAACACTCAACACAGATCCATGGCGAACCCTCCTGGATGTGCAAAGCACTATGAGAGACTCCCACCGATGTAACGTATTAAGAATGTGGTGTCACCAGGGCGTGTCATAAGCCTTAGAGAAATCGAAAAAGACGGCTATCAAATGCTGGCGTCTTGAAAATATTGTCCGAATGGCAGACTCAAGGTGGATCTGGGTATCCAAGGCTGAGCGCCCTTGGCGAAAACCACCCTGACATGAAGACAGTAGACCGCGAGACTCAAGGAGCCAGCATAACCGCCGGCCCACCATACGTTCTAGCAATGTGCAAAGAACGTTGGTGATACTGATGGTAGCTGTTCAGTTCGTTCGCGTTTTTGCCAAGTTTGAGCGCTGTAAAGATACTCTCTCCCCACTGAGACGGCAAGACACCATCGCTCCAAACGCGATTAAACAGGGCTAGAAGTTTTTGCTTTGACTCCTCTGACAAACGTTTAACATCTCGTTGTGGATGCGGTCTGGCCCAGGGGCTGTGTCAGGACACTAAGGAGTTACCATTCACCAAACGGAGCGTTGTACAGCTCCACATGGCGAGCAGAAAAGGACAGTCTCTTTCCCTCTCCGCTTTTCCCGCTCTTTCAGGGCAGGAAAGGGATGTGGATAATGCACAGATGCAGAAAACTGAGCATAGTGCTCAGCAAAATGTTCGGCAACTGCATGTGGATTTGTACAAACTACTCCATTCATGGAAATCCCAGGCACACGGAAAGGATTCTGGTAGCGGTAAACACGCCTGATCTTTGTCCACAGGATGGAGGGGTACGCGATCTAGTGGTAGACACATACCTCTGCCAGCACTCCTGCTTGCATCAACAGCTGATGCAGACTGTCGAATCCATGCCGAGAGAGATGCATCGTGCGGAACAGATAAAAACGTATGTACAACCCATACCAATTTCACACCACATTAGTGAACTGGTAATGCAACCTACAAATTTTCAGAGCGGAACATTTTCGGTGCCGCACCCGTCACGGAAAGCAAACGTAGCAGAAAACAATTTTGCACGCCTTTACAGCATTTTAAGACTGTGGTAGGACGCGTCATAAATGAGACGCTTCCACGGAGTGATGAACCGAGTGCACAACAAGATGGCGGCATGTCTGCTAGACAATACTGATTTTTGGAGCAGCCACAGTTCGATATGATGACGCGTTACGATATAGACCATTTTCTCACGGTACGTAAATTCAGCACTACCGCGAAGAGGTGAATTCGTTACACAATTTAGAATATGCATACCTGAGTGCTGGAGCTTAGCTCAAAAACTAGATTTTATATGCGCACGTATGCCGGGAGTTGCAGTGGAGAGTACACAGACGGATACCTGCAAGTAGTACAATACGAAAACTTAGGGGAGGAAAGTCCAGTAAAGTCTTTCTAAAACATGGACAAAAAGAATTAGTGTTTGGACACACCGTGCAGTAACGTAGCTTGACTAAAAGAAGGGGTAGATTGGTAGGACACAGTTTTAGACATAAAGGAGTTGTGAATTTAGCGTTGGAGGGAAGTGTGTGGGGTAAAAACCGCAGAGGAAGACCAAGAGATGGATACAGTAAGCAGATTAAGAGAGATGTAGGTTGCCGTTCTTATGTGGAGATGAAGAGGCTTGCTCAGGATAGGGTATGGTGAAGAGCTGCATCAAACCGGTCTCCGGACTGAAGACCACAACAACAACAACAATGAAGCTACTCCGTTACCAGAATCTTTGGATGGGCGAAATGAAGACGACATACAAACGTTCAGTGGCATACTTAGAGAACGGGAATTCATTTCTTCGGAGGACGAGGCCAGGAAAAAGCGTAACACGCGAGACAACTACAATGACAGATCGAGGAATGAAACACAAAACAGCGGCAACCAAAAATAACAATTTCCGGTCAAACAGTAATAGTAATCAGAATACTTTTTTTCCTGGAAACAATAATAACTCTGTCCCACGAAATGTAAATTACTGTCTCAGAAATAACGGAGGTAGTTATCAGAGAGGAGGTTACGGTTTCAATCGTCCACAAGATGAATTTAGTAATGGAGGTAATTCGTACAGGGGACATTACGGATTCTAGAACAGAGGAGGAGGACAGCAACAAGGTTATTTCCAGCGCGCAGGTGACGTAAGTCAGAAATGGCGTGCTTAAGAGCCTGGAAATTTCCAGCACGGAAACCCAATACACGTACAACCAAAGTGGAGATTCGGCCACCTAGCCCAGAAAAAAAAGAAAGGAGTCACTAGTCGGGAGAAATGTCCAGCAAGATAAGGTCCTACTCGAATCAGAATGAAAATAATCAATTAATTTATTGCCAACAGGAGACGAGAAAGAAAAATGACAAGTAGATAAAGCGGACACGTCTTGTTGGGAGAATACAGATAGTGACAATGAGTTATTACCTCTTCCTGTTGATAAACAGTAGATGAGGAAGACGTTCTTGTAGTTGTTGTAAATTTATTAATAATTCTAATGATAGTGAGGAAACAGTACCTGAGAAAATGGCACAGCCAGTAGAAGGGATTAATGTAAATAGTTTGAATAATGAAAGATACACTATTCTAACGATAGTTAGACGCAATTAACATAAAGTATGAAAGAGAGTACAGGGAGAAGGGGGTCAGAGAAAGATAGAAAATAGAAAGATAAAAAACAAGATAGGTGATATGTTGTTTACAGTGTTCGCTAAGCCTGTGAGAAAGTAAAGTCAGGACCTGTGTCGACGGAAACGGATGAAAACATAGTTGTAATAAACCGTCTAAATTACGACTCTCCCGTGGACGATTTGTTACAAGAAAAGGAAATAACAGTTGTCAATGTGATTCAACCCATATTGAAGGTGGATATAGGTAAAATTACAGTCTATGCTTGTGATTGACAGTGTAGTCGCTTCACTGTAATTTCGAGTAGTTTCTCTGAGAGATGTAATGCAGAGCAAGAGTTGCCTGCATTTAAAATACGAAAAATTAGAGTGACAGGTCCGATAGTCAAAAATTCCGCAGAAGCCAGAACAATGTGTGAGATAATACCATTCCCGGTAGAATTAAAATATGTATTTCTGGGTGTCCACAGAATCAGAATAAATGTTGATATAGGATTGGATCTCCTCCTCCTGTTGGATCAAAGAATGATATATTTAGTTTTCGGTCAGTTAATAATATAGTAATTTCTCCTGCTAGGGCTGGTAGTGATAATAATAATAATAATAGACCTGTAATTGCTACTTTAGCAAAGCGGCTGACATTTCGATGTAAAGACTATGAGACTGATACAAATTTTGTAATTATACCTAAGTTGATTGTTGATCTGATTATTGGTGCCAACTATTTAGATGAAAGAAAGGCCATATTCAATATGTATAAGGGATTTGTAATGATTAACGACGTTCTGTTGTGATTCGTTCAATCGTTGCAGCAAGAAGAGGTCCCAGGACAATATATGCAATTGCACTTGCAAAATAATTATAATGATGACTATAGACATCCAAGGTACGTTTCTGACGGAAGTCCTGAACCACTTTCGGAAGGATCATTGGGTCAAATTAATAACAATATCACACTCTGTTGGTCCAGTACTCAACCACCAGAATGGCATTGTCATTGGCAGAGAACAAGTCTTGCGTGTTACAATGTACACTAAGATTCTTGCAGACAAGCAAGTGTTCTGAGTCCTGTCTCTCATCACACTCACAAAGTTCATCGCCACTGAGACCCCACTTCTTCATGTTGCTTTTACACTTCGTCACTCCGGTTCTCAACCTGTTTAGGGTCTTGTAGGTCGCATGCGGGAGATGGCCTCCAGTTGGTAGCTTCTCTTTCACTGTCCACAGCCCTCCTGGTGACTTGGCTTTCCACAGCTAATTTCCACGAGCTTCTGCAGATGTAGGAATTGATGAATTTGTGAGAAGGAAGCTTTTCTTCGATTTCAGCCGTGATGGGAGAGGCTGGATTCCAAACACTGGGTAACTCGGGTCTTCTCCTTTTCAATCTCCGCTGATACCTGTCCCCGATGAATGGGAAAATATTACTGACAGAAGTTGGTCTACAGCATCCTGTGCCTATGCGTCCTGTCTCATTTAAGGCCACGTCAGCTTGTTTAGCATGTGCAGAGTTCCGCCATACTGCAGCAGCGTACTCTGCAAGAGAGAAAAACAGGGCTAGAGCTGACGTGCGGACGACGCTGGGCTGTGCTCCCCACCTGGTGTTCGTGAGTTCGCGGACAAGACTGTTCCTAGCGCATGTTTTCTGTTTGGTGCCCACGCAGTGCTCTTTGAAAGTTAAAGAGCGATCCAGCTATATTCCCAAGTAAGTTGGGTGATATTTTTGATATTTGGTCATCTTTGGTTGTATCGACTCTGCAGTGACTTCTACTGTGTGCGTTATCTTCCTTGTTTACCCTTTGCAAATCGAGGTATTAAATACGCTTGCACATTGCTTCCTTGAGTGCAGTTGTGCCTTGAGAATGGCAGGGTGGCCTCCTGTCAAAATATCGGCGGTTGTCGACGACGTCACTCGGCAGCATACCCGCAAGTAGTTTGAACATTAATTACGCCGGGAAAAGGTAAGGTTTCACAATATTATACGTATATTTCCTGCACTCATCAGTGCTGGATCTACATTTCACAACCAGGGTACAAACTTGATGGTGGCGCCCCACCCCTCTGCCTCTCGGCAGCCATCTTTTTGGTGCCCCTCCCCTCCCGTTCGAGGCCAGATCGCTCCTTATGGCGCCTCCCCCACATGGCGTTCCTCTTTTTGCCCCTCCCCCCTTCCGCTGGTCCAGGAGCACGTCATCTGCTCTTGGAGATCTTTCGGCGCCCCTCCTGCAAGTGGGAACCGTGTAGTATGGCGGGATAAAAGAGAAAAAGATGGGGATAATGTCTTTAAAGTTCGAGGAAGTTAATTACTTAAAAGTTGGTACGTAAGTTTCCAACTTTCTCCCTTGTTTCTACCCTCGGTCCTGTTACCAAGACACTTCATGCTAATGTTTCTATTTGTGATGGATTGCTTCGTACCTCGTCACTAACCTGATATTTTCTTTCGCTGCTTTTATCCCTCGGCCGGCCGCGGTGGCCGGGGGGACTGAGGCGCGTCAGTCACGGTCTACACGGCCACTACGGCCACTACGGTCGGGAGTTCGAATTCCCCCTCGGGCATGGATATTTGTGCCGTCCTTAGTGTTAGCTAGTTCATAAGTAGATTGTACGTTTAGGGACTGATGACCCCGTAGTTAAGTCCCATAAGCTATACAAATATTTGAAAATTTTTTATCCCTTGCGCAGAAGCAACACTCAGGTCGTGGATCCACTGTTTCTTGATATGAGGCTGAAATAGTATTGTAATGTCGCTGGGCTTTGATTCTATAATGAAGTATGTCACACGAATTTTTTTTTTTTTTTTTTTCACTGCTTCTATACAGAAAGCCAGAAAGCTCCTATACAGAAAGGAACAGCGACACCTGAAGTGGGACAGGGTCAATAAGAAGCAGAATATAGAAAGCCACAACTGTGTAACAGAAATTCACAAACGTTTAACATTCTTATATTACATTATCTGCGATATCCGCACGCGATTTACACATTCTCTTGGGTGTTAGCGCTCTGAGGCCCGTCGATCGAATGACTGCGGCAGGAGTAACTCTCGCGCTTGTGACTACATTTCGGAACCAACGAAACATTCTAGAGTGTTACGCCCGTCATCTTTCTATTAAATATTTCAATAAATTTTTAAATAACAGTTACATAGCTTAATACAAGATAATTACATTGTACAAACAGACGTGTTTAAATTATTTATGGTATACTGAATATTAATAAAAATGCTGGAGGGTTTTGGCGGACTGACAATGAGACTACTTGTAAGAGCCAATCAGATTTTAGAAGGAAATATGGGCGGAGTTTCCTCACGGGATACTTGTTCAATGGACTATATGCTCTATATGTTACTCACGCTACATTTTATGCAATGCTCTTCCCAACGTAGTAAAGAGATCTTACAGAATAAAAATATGAAACAGCAAGTAAATGGCTACAGATCAGCTCTGTCACAGTAGACTCCCTGGCTTCCCCCCCTCCCCCCACCCCACAGATCTGGTGCTGACATTCACAATGTTCGGTATCAAATTATTTTCGTCATTAATATTTCATTACAACCGTCACTTTTATTTCCATACACTAAAACATTGTTACTTTCTCGTAGGTGATTTTGCTTTTTTATTGACGGACTCCATAAGATTTAATAACTGCACGTAAATAAAAATAGGCCGGCCGAGCGGTCTTGAGAAAGCGTTTGGTGGTCGCATCTATACGTTTGTAGGCGAGGTAGTTTTCCCATGCGGTTTGCCGTTTAAGGCGGCTACATGCCAATCTCCTATGACCGCACTCTTGATTCCACCAGGCAACCGGTAGTCATCTGCTGCCAGTTACCACCATCGTCTGTGTGGTTGACTTCGATGCGGCTACGTTGATACAATTCCTATAATGAATGTACCTTGTTTGCGATGACGCCACGATGGGGAACGACGAAAGTTGTGTATCCATGATGGCACCATACTCAGACCAATCTGCCCTCCTGACATTCCATTTGCGAGACGGCCGACAGACCGTGTTCGGTGTCGAGGTTGGTGAAGAGAGCAGAATAGCATAATGGTTGGAACCCATCGGATAGGAAAGTACAGACCATGTAAAGAATGAAGAAACAGACGCTGAACACAAAGTCAAATCGACGGCTGATGGTTCCTGTCCGGGTAATGGAAGTAACGTAGGGGATCCATCACTGAGGATGATAAGATTGAACTCGTCGATAATATCAAGAATGTCATGACCCAGCCTATCGTTATATGCACACGCTCAGAATCTGTTGTGTGCATTAAAATCCCTGCAGAACAGGAATGGAGATTCAGACTGCAGTACCAGAGCGTACCACTCTTCAATGGTAATGTATGACCGTAGTCGGCTGCGGCGCGCCAGTCACAGTCTGCACGACCGCTGCGGTCGGGGTTTCGAATCCCCCCTCGGGCATTGATGTTTGTGCCGTCTTTAGTGTAAGCTAGTTCATTTTTACATTTTGAATAAAAATAAAACAACACACTCCTGATACGTCAGCCGTTTCGTCTCGCGTCAGTCACAAAGAACGGGAAATGTGTCATGTATGTGACGTCGCACATTTATTTTCTGATGGTGATTTGAAGGTATTTCCTGCGGCAGAAATAGCTGCCGGCATTTCCGCAAACCGGAGTTGGGCCCCCGAGTGAGGGAGCTACTAGTGTGTTGGAGGTTACGCAGCTGTGGCAGCCGCGTGGGGCATCAGCTGTCGTGTTGGCAGAGGCTGGCGTTCGCCACGGTGCCATCTCCCACCACAAACCGCTCTAGACGAGGCCGCAGTGCAGAGGGAACAATGCGTATGGAGCTGTCGAAGCGAGGCGACGTATCACATAGACGCATCGAAAAAATGTTGGATCACCTAACTAGCAAAGACTCTTGAACAATGAGGTTGTCTGTATATATCGCATCAAGGAGACAGTTCCTTACATTGTCCATAAATGTTACTCAAGCCGTTCAAGATGTAAAAAACGACGCATCAGAAGCGACCATGCGACGAATTAGCTTAGACGGACGATCACTTCCAGTCATAACATTAGGAAGAAAGTACAGTGTTTCTGTTGAAAGTAGTTCTGCAATGTCTAAGAGGACATTTGGGAAGTTTCATCTACATCTACACAGATACTCTGCAATGTCTGGCAGAGGGTATGATATTTCTCTACAGTTCGACTCTAATAACTCGTGGGAAAAAGGATCACCTACATTTTTTTTTTTTTTTTTTTTTTTTTTTTTTTTTTTTTTTTTTTTTTTTTTTTAGATCTGATTTCTCTTATTTTATTATGATGATCATGTCTGCCTATGTACGTCGGTGCCAACAAAATTCGTTCGCATGCGGACCAGAAAGTTGGCGAAAGAAATTTTGCCGCAACGAATAACGCCTTTTTTTATGATTTGCACCCCAACTCGTGCATCATTTTCGTGAATCCCCCCCCTCCTATATCGCGATAATACAAAACGAGCTGCCCTTCTCTGAACTTTCTCTACAAATTCCTTCAGTCCAACCTGGTGTGAATCCCAAAATACGACGCACAAGTGTAGTGTAGGCAGTTTCTTTAGTAGAACTGTTGCATCTTCTAAGTGTTCTGCCAGTGAAATGTAGTCTTTGGTTCCTCTTCCCTACAATATTTTCTATGTCTTCTTTCCAATTTAAATTGTTCTTATTTGTTATATGTATTTAGTTGAATTTACGGCCTCAAGATTTGACTGATTTATCGTGTAACTGAAGTTTAACGGATTTCTTTTAGTGGTCAATTTTTGCGCCATGGAGATATCTGATCTAAATAATTTTGCAGTTATATATATATATATATATATATATATATATATATATATATATATATATATATATATATATATATATATAATTTTCTGAAGAGTTACAGCATCATCCGCGAACAGTGTAAGAGAGCTACTCAGATTATCTCCTTACAAAATAAGGAACAGTAGGGACCCTTTAGCACATCCCTGGGGAACGCCAGATACCACATTTGTTCTACTCGATGACTTTCCGTCAGTTACAACGTGCTGTGTCCTTTCTGACAGGAAATCTCGAATCCAATTCCACAACTGTGGCGATATTCCATAAGCACGCAATTTGATTAGAATACGCTTGTGAGATACAATGTCAAGTGCCTTCTGGAAATTTAGAAATATTGAATTGATATGAAAGCCTTTGTGTACAACAGAACAACAACGCAGACAACAATGCCCAACTCACACAGTAATATTTACTCACACAGTAATATTTACTTCTTCTTCCGAAACACGAAAACTCAATTTCGGAAACCGTTTTTCGCTGTCTTGTGTACATGTCAGGGCCAGACACGGTTTTGCTGGATCGATTGAAAACGGCATATGGAAATTGGCTGCTCGGATTTCTGATTTAAACAGCACAGTGGCTATTCCCTTTCAGTTCAATATTATCACATTATTTTCAGAAATAAAGATGATTTATTTATGACAAGTTATGAATTATTATTTAAGTTCTATTGTTAGGTTCTTGCTTCACCACAACCTTGGAAGTCGCGACATATTCGAAAAAAATTGATAACTATTTCTGACAAGTAAGAAAATGAATGTCATTTCTGGTCCCAGAATCTGTTACATACAGAAAACTGAGAGAAAAAAATATTAACGCATACCAGGGTTCGAACCAAAGATCACTGCATTTAAAATACTACTCTCCGTTAATGAACCGGCCATACTTCATACTAAACATCGCTACTGAATAGTTTTAGTCAGTGGACAATTGTGACTGCTTTGAAGGTTCGTTCAAACAGCTGCCAGTTCCAGCAAACCGCGCATGGGAAGAGCTGTTATCGAGTATCAGCAGCAGCTCTGCGCAAGCGCAGTTTGCTGGAATCTGGCAACTGGCAGCTGCTTGAACGAACCCTGAGTGACTACTGCTGCTGAAGCAGAGCTGCCGCCTTGCGCCTGAGCACGCAATTAAAGTGCACCGATGATTCCTTTAATACGTGATCTGTGGTGAACTGAATGAAGAGGATGATTAGCTGCAGGCGAGTCTCCAGGTTAGTATGAAGAGGATATTCTGTGTTATTTTATGACAAGTTTTTTGTTTAGAGTCCAAATTTGTTAGGCTCGCGACACCCTTGATACTACTACGCGACACTCCAGGGAGTCGCGACACCCAGTTTGGAAAGCTCTGAGTGGACGGTATTCAACGACGAATACAGGCAAACATCAGTGCAAGAGGGGTGTCATGGGTACTGCTGTATGCTGAAATCTGGAACACAAATTCAGAATGTCTTGTCGTACATCTGTTGATTTTGTAAATATCTATTCTATTTTCATGTAAAGGACCTGAACCATGAGAATTACAGTAATGCAAAGCTTTCATGACGTAGCTCCGTACTTAGCTATCATTTACAACCGATCACTCAGCGAAAGATCCGTACCCAAAGACTGGAATGTTGCCCAAGTTACTCCAATATTCAAGAATGGCAATAGGAGTGATCCCCAAAATTGCAGGCCTATCATTGACGTCGATTTGCAGTAGGATTTTGGAACATATACTTTGTTCGAATATTATAAACTACCTCGAAGAGAACGACCTATTAACCAGTAGTCGCCGGCCGCGGTGGCCGAGGTGACTGAGGCGCTTCAGTCACGGTCAGCACAGCCACTGCGGTCGGGGGTTCGAGTCCCCCCTCGGGCATGGATATTTGTGCCGTCCTAGTTCGTAAGTAGTTCATAAGTAGTTTGTAAGTTTAGGGACTGTTGACCCCGTAGTTAAGTCCCATAATTTAAAAAAAAAAAAAAAAAAAAAAAAAAAAAAAAAAAAAAAAAAAAAAAACAGTAGTCAACATGGATTCAGAAAGTATCACTCTTGCGAAACACAGCTTGCCCTTTATTCACATGAAGTGTTAAGTGCCATCGAAAGGGATCTCAAGTCGATTCCATATTTATGGATTTCAGGAAGGCTTTTGACACTGTACCCCACAAGCAGCTTCTTATGAAATTGCGTGCTTATGGAATATCTCCCCAATTGTGCGGTTGGGTTCACGATTTCCTATCAGAAAGAACACAGATCGTTGTAATTGACGGTAAGTCATCGAGTAAAACAGAAGTGATATCTGGCGTTCCACAGGAAGGCGTTATAGGTGCCATACTCTTCCTCGTATTTATAAACGATTTAGGAGACAATCTGAATAGCTCCCTTAGATTGTTCGCGGATGATGCTGTCGTTTATCGGTTAGTGAAGTCAACAGAGGATCAAAAGCAACTGCAAAGCGATTTAGACAAAATTTCTGCATGGTGCGAAAATTGGTAATTGACACTAAATAAAGAAACGTCTGAAGTAATACACATGACCACTAAAAGAAATCCGCTGAACTTCAATTGCGCGATAAATCAGTCAAACCTTAAGGTCGTAGATTCTACCAAATACCTAGGAGTTACAATTACGAACAACTTTGACCGGAGAGAACACATAGAAAATATTGTGGGGAAGGCGAACCATAGGTTACGTTTCATCGGCAGAACGCTTCGAAGATGCACCAGCTCCACCAAAGAGACTGGCTACATCACACTTGTGCGTCCTCTCCTGGAGTACTGTTGCCCCTTGTGGGACCCTCACCAGGTGGGATTGACGAAAGACATTGAGAAGGTTCAGAGAAGGGCAGCTCGTTTTGTTTTATCACGTTACGGGGGGGGGGGGGGGGGAGCGTCACAAATGTTGCACGAATTGGGGTGGAAATCATTAAAAGAAAGACGTTATTCATTGCGGCGTGATCTGCTTGCGAAGTTTCAATCACCGACTTTTAGTTCTGAATGTGAAAATATTTTGCTAGCACCCACCTACTTAGGGAGACAATGACCATCCCAATAAAATAAGAGAAATCAGATCGAAAACGGAACGATTTAGGTGTTCTTTCTTCCCGCGCGCTATTAGAGAATGGAATGGTAGAGAAAAGTTATGAAAGTGGTTAATAAACCCTCTGCCAGGCACTTGAATGTGATTTGCAGAGTATCTATGTAGATGTATAGCTATAGTCCGTTCACCGAGAGCTGGGACGAAACGTAAACAGTGTCACGTGAGCGACGACGATCGTTTCCAGAGAAAGGTGATACGAAGGTGTGTACAAAATCCCTGGCGCACGCTTTGCAGATGGTGGCTCGGCTGGCTGCCGAGCTGACGTCATAACGGACCCTGAGAAACTTGGACAACAATGTAACGAAATAAAGCACGACATGGAAGATTCAAGGCCAGTTACAATAATAAAAGTACGATGAAGCTGAGTTCATTCTGTCAAAACAGATTTGTTTTCATACAGGTTGCTTACCAAACGCTCCATTCATGCACAATTTTTAATAACATTCCCACTAATAATAATGGTAAAGGACGGCGAAGCAAGGTTCATTCTGTCAAACCTGAACTGTTTTCATTGAGGTTTATACCAAACCGCTTCTCTCTCTCTCCTCTACAATTTCCACATTTGACTTTCAACTAAAAATACGACAATGAGGACGGACTTGTTCCAAACTTCTGCAGTCACTGTTTTTACTGCTTCTTCTTGCAGTTCTCTAACTTCCGGCATTTTGTATGTTTTGTCTTTCGCTGCAGCATAGCCTTTGATTCTGGCCCACACTTAGTCGATGGCGTTCGATTCACAGCGGTACGGAGCAATTGTAAGAACAGTTTACTCTGCATTCTTCGCCATTTCATCTATCGCGTATTCGTTGTGCACTGTTGTGTAATATTGAAATATATCTAAAAGTTATTTTTTCAACATACCGTCTTTAAAATCGAGGTTTTTAGATTTTGGCCACTCTGATATTTCGTCCTTATTGGAATTCGCACTGGGAACTTTTTCTTTTCTACGATAATGGTACGGCGCTTTATCAACAACAATAACTGCAAGCCGAGGAAGAACACCCTAGAACCACTTCTCGAAGGTTCAGCTAGTCTCTCAAGCGTCTTTAAAGATGAACTTAAGAGATCGTGAAATCGCCGCTATAGAACACGCGCCGGCCGCGGTGGCCGAGGGGACTGAGGCGCTCCAGTCACGGTCTGCACGGCCACTACGGTCGGGGGTTCGAATCCCCCCTGGGGCATGGATATTTGTGCCGTCCTAGTTCGTAAGTAGTTCATAAGTAGTTTGTAAGTTTAGGGACTGATGACCCCTTAGTTAAGTCCCATAAGCTGTACAAAAATTTCCTTCCATGTGTTTTCCCTAAATAAATCCCGATCCTGAAGTGAGGGTAACAGGACGTATATCAACCACGCCATTTTTCTTTTCTTTTATTTTTATTATTTAATTTTATCTATTTATTTTTTATTTGTTTTTATTTTTTATTTTTTTATTTTTTATTTATTTTTTAATTTTTTTTTAATGGAATATGTTTGTAAATCTGTCGGACCAAACTGCGTGGTCATCAGTCCGTAGGTTACAAACTACTGAAACTAAGGTAAGCTAACCTAAGGACAAACACACACACCCATGCCTCAGGAAGGACTCGAACCTCCGACGGCTTCAACCGCGCGCCCTGCAGCGAGGCGCCTTACACCGCTCGGCTACTCCACCGCGGCAAAGGAATATGCTAAAAAAAATTTTGAGTACCATATTTGTAATCCTGACCCAAATCAGACTCTGTAACAGCTGAGATAACTTGAGATATTCTGAAAAATGAGTAAAAGTCACAAAAGAGTTAACGGAAGAAATTTTTCTTCATTGGCAACGTTGTTTGAAAAGCTACAGTGGGGGCGGAGGGCGCGCCACTATGAGTTTTTGCCACGGTCAGGAATTACTGTAGATCCGGGACTGAAAACATCGATCTATCCATCCTTGGTTCCACGTGTATAAAGGGAATGTGCAAGTCACTGGTTAGCCTCGAGCAGACGCAAGCAGTGGCTCTGACCTTCCCCACTGGTAGCGCAGGCAGGAGAGGCGAGCGGAGCGTCGTGTGGGAGCCGGCCGCGTGTGTCGTGAAGGCCAGCAGCAGTCAGCAGTCAGCGAGGCCCGTGACCCTGCACGTGGCGAGCGCCGAGGTCAGCGCCAAGGGCGGCCACCCCACCCCACCACACAACTAGCCGCACTGACCACGCGCACTGCCACAGCCGCCTTCTCCACCTCACACCACCGGGCGATTCACTCGTCAAATGCGGAACGCCCTTCAAATATTGAACGGGACGTGACCCACGCTCCAAACGTTTGCGTGTCAACACGACTTTTTATTTATTCAGACAGTTGCCCCGCTGGACTCTCGAGACTTACAAGGAAACAACTTTGGGTCACGAATTTTAAGGCCACTTTTAGATAGTACTCAGAAGTAAACTAATTACCCCCACTTATAGCTGCCAACGTTCAGCCGTTTCGAAGGAAATCATTCCTTCCGCATATATCCGTACTGCTGCACTAGCTCTCGCCAAGGCTGCGTGGCTCAGAGCATAAGAACCTCAGTACTGACCGGGCGGTTCGTGTTGATTCCCGGTTCGTATGTTATTTTTCTTTCTTTTATATTTCTACCTGACGATGTATTACCACAGTCGCGATACCCACTGCTGTGAAAGGCGTTACCAACCAAGGAGGTTAGAATACAGGGAGACGCCCTTACGCTGAAAAAGTGAAGCCTGCTTCCACCATATTGCTAAGTTTTGGAGAAGTGTTCGTATTGTAGAGCTAATGTTATTTGTCACAGAAATAAAACGCACAGAGGGTGTGCCGTGGTGTACAACGTGTTAAAAGAGTGCAAATTAGCCGTTAAAAATTAAGTTTTCAAATATATAATGATGAGTATTTATTACCATTTATTCGAGAAAGTATATTGTTTGAAAGTACATACGTTGCAGTGACTGTCAGTTCAGTTTATTAACAATAAGAGCGTCGACTTAGCGCATAGTTTTAACGGAGAGGTAGTATTCCAAAACTGACCAAGATGGCGGACAAGCTTCAACTGACATGTGTTCGGCATAGATAATGCCATCACCCTTTATTCTAACCTCCTTGTTACCAACGGACAATTGCACAGTGTTGCCAACTCATGATAACATTTTCCCTCATACCAATACCCAAAAATCCGTCAAAATTCGATATATCCGTATTTTCTTTCAAAATAAAAAAAATAAAATCATTATATAAATACGCTAACACGAAAATTGTAGTACAGATTACTAATTTATTCGTACAAGAAGGCCAATGAAAGTTACATAATTCGAAATATTATTTGTCGTAGATTTTACCGAAAAGGGCGGTCACCCCACCACACCAGAACTAGCCTCGCCTCTTCTCGCCGCACTGACCACGCGCACTGCCACAGCCACCTTCTCCACCTCACACCACGGGACGATTCACTCGTCAAATGCGGAACGCCTTTCAAATATTGAACGGGACGTGGCCCACGCTCCAACATGACACGACTCCGAACGTTTGCGTGTCAACGCGACTGTTTATTTATTCAGTTACCCCGCTGGACTCTCGAGACTTAACAAGGAAACAACTTTGGGTCACTAATTTTAAGGCCACTTGTAGATAGTACTCAGAAGTGAACTAATTACCCCCACTTAATAGGTTCGTTTCAGCAGCTGCCAGACTGCTTGACGCGCATGCGCACCGCTGAAATTGTGTTCCAGCAGCGCCTTCTCCCGCTCCTGGCTACTCGGAATGTGGCTGTTTGGTGTTCCAGCAGTTGCCGCAAGCAGCCAGACCACAGTCTAACATATTCAGTCACGACACTCACTGCTGTAAAAGTTGTTACCAACTGACAGCTGCTGCGACACTAGCGCTCCTAGCGGTGGGGAAGCCGCCGTAGTAGTGATGTTTGTTTATAATCGTTTTTGTACGTAATTAACGAAATAGTTAGTATAATTTTTGCGTTGCAATCATTAGTAAAATATCAAGAGGCATACATAATACGGAAATTAAAGTAAAAACAGCAAAATTTAACTGATTCAGTGGTATTTAGAACGACTTCGTCATGAACAAGTACTTACGAATATGTGTGTATTTGCAGCTTGTTTCGCTGAAAGTAAGTAGAATATACTATAAGGGAATAGTAAATTTCTTTAATGATCCTTTATTACTATGACATGCAGTTTTTGACGTGTATCAATTCGGTGTGGCGTCTAATGATCCCCACATTTCTACACCTCACTGTTCTTTCTCATACGTGCATAATCTTTTGAGTGTTATTACTTTAGCTTAAAAAGCCAATGTTCTGATGATTCTTGCCGTTTGTGGTTCATATGTAGCAACAATTATGGAACTGGGGTGTTCTTTGTTGGAAAACAGTTTGATTGCTTTTGTCGTTTTGTTGCCATGTCTGGTGTTTTTCCTTCAGCTACAACTGTGGTAGCTGATTTGATACGTTAAATGCTGTAGTTATTGCATTCTATGTACGTTTCCTACGTTCCACCGATTTTCCTGGAAAGAAATCTTAACGTTCCTGCGTAGAAAAGCGACGTCTCTCTGCTAAAGGTCAGGTCTTCTGGTGCTTCCGAGCCATTTTTTTATCTTTTTTAATAGAAAATTATTCAGTTATAGCCTGTACGTTACAAGATAATTGTAAAGAAACTGTCCTGTAAGGTACCGTTTCGTACCTTGTCAGAGATCTTAGGAAACCTAAGGAAGAGAAATGTGGAGCTATTTTTAAATTATTATCTATATGTATGGCACTATATACGTTCCCTAAGGTAAAAATTATGTAAAAATCAATATACCCGACACTATTCGCACTGATTCCATATCGTATTCAGAAATGTAGCTTTCCGGCTGCTTGGAGCGCTGCCTTCGCAGCGTATAACAAAGATCTGTGGGAGTGTCGGGACTGTGTATGTAGGCCAGTCAAATTAGACATTGAAAACGCAAATCGTGATGTAGTTCTAATTTTTTGATATGTTGTTTGGACCAGTTAGAGTAGTATGAAACCAAGTTTGCAGCTTCGAAAACCCTGTGCTTCCCAAGTTATAAGTGAAAAACTCCGAAATTTTCGGACGTTTTTTAGATTTTGCCTTCTAACGCATAAACTATGAGTTTTGCGATGTTAGTTGCTTTTACCATTTCCTTTACCTTTTGCCTTCTAACGCATAAACTATGAGTTTTGCGATGTTAGTTGCTTTTACCATTTCCAAAGTACAGAGAATATGTAACAATTTAAGCCTAACCGCATCGTTATACGTCCAATAGTTTTCTAGATATGAAGCGTCAAAAATGGGCTTATTTTTACCGAAAATGAAAATTTTAAGTTTTGCTCTGATTTCGAGCTGAATATTCGCATAACCGCTCATCCTGCGAGAATAGTCATGATAATTGAAGTTTTACTAAATTTTATTAGCTTTAAAATAAGCACAAGATGAACTCTTTAGAGCGAGTAGTTCTCTTCAAATTGTACAATAATAGTATATACTTTGGAATTGGTAAGAACAACTAACATCGCAAAACTCATAGTTTATGCGTTAGAAGGCAAAATCTAAAAAACGTCCGAAAATTTCGGAGTTTTTCACTTATAACTTGGGAAGCACAGGATTGTCGAAGCTGCAAACTTGGTTTCATACTACTCTAACAGTACCTAACAACATATCAAAATATTAGAACTACATCACGATTTGCGTTTTTAGCCCCTTTTTTCGTACGATTTGACTGGCCTAATGTTAGACTGTGGCCAGACGCTACCCGGAATAATATTTCTGGCGCGGTCAAGCTGCCAATTTGCGCATGCACAGAAAGGGCTGAGTTAAGAGTGGGGGTAGCCTTCACGTGATACGTGTGTGTTTGTGGAGTGTTTTTCGATTATTTCGAAGTCACAGCAATCCCACTTGAGATCAGATATTTCTCGTTTACACTTAGTCGTTATTAGGAAGGAAAGTATTTTAATTATTCGTTTAAACTCACATTCGCCTGAAGCCAGAAACACTGCAACAAGCGTTCCAGCAGTGCAAGTATCAAACAAGGATTTTTACGTCATAGTAGCTGCGCATGCGCAGTAACATCGGTTTCTTAGTGCTTGAAAGTAAGCGTCTGGCAGCTGCTGGAACGAACCTATAGCCGCCAACGTTCAGCCGTTTCGAAGGAAATCACTCCTTCCGCATATATCCGTACTGTTGCATAAGCTCTCGCCAAGGCTGCATGGCTCAGAGCATAAGAACCTCAGTACTAAACGGGAGGTTCGTGTTGATTCCCGTTCCGTATGCTATTGGCCCACTTTCGGTTACCGTATTAACACTAAAAGTGGGCCTTTGCGATCGTCTTTTGACAGCTCGAAATGTAAATGAAAATAACGGCTTAACTATTCATCTGACACGAAAATTGAATAACCGAATTTGTAGAGGAGAAAATTCTCTACAACTTTGCTCTCTTAATTAATTTTTTTTTTCCATATCTCGTATCGTTTTAGAGATATATGCAAAAATAACGTCGATTTTGGGATGTATGTCTGTCTGTCTGTCCGTAACGTGTTCCCCGTTTTCAAGACGAACCGATCAACACCAAATTTTACAGACATAATTGTAGGCCGGCAGAGACCAGAACCTCTCGTTTTCAAATTTTTCGGACTAAAAATACGGTAGTAAAATCAAAAAAAGCCGTTTGTAACATAATTGTAATTGCAAACGAACGGTTCATCTGACACGAAAATTGAATAACTTAATTGGTAGAGAGGTAAGTTCTCTACAACTTCGCTCTATTATGTTTTTTTCGTATCTTGCATCGTTGCAGAGATATTTGCAAAAATAACGGCGATTTGACGATGTCTGTCTGGTTGTGACGTGTTCCCACTTTTTAGATCGAACCGTTCAACCGATTGGCACCAAATTTTACAGACATAAATGTTGGCTACCAGAGTCCAGAACGTCGCTTTTTCATATATTTCCGACAAGAAATACGTTAGAAATATCAAAGAAAAGTCGTTTGTAATGTAATTTTAATTGCATATAAACCGTGCATCTGACACTAAAATTGAATAACCCAGTTTGTAGAGGAGAAGAGTCTCTACAGCTTTGTTCCCTTATGTTTTTTTCATAGCTCGTATCGTTTGAGAGATATTTGCAAAAATAACAGTTTTGACGTCCTCCACTGAATTAACGAAAACCAGGCGTTCGCAGATGTCACTGACATTCCTCGCCCAGAACTCTTACATAAGCCATCTTGCTTTGCGTATTTGATGGTTTTCTTATCTTAACTTACACGTTTTCATTCCAAAGCAATGGTGCACTGAAGAATTAACAAAATGATAATCTAGTGTCTAGAAATGCCATATTAGCATCAGTTAATAACAGCCATCAATAGTATGAGATAAAAGGAGATGGTTTTTAAGTGTTGGACGTAGCGTAGTGGCCAATGCGTTGGAATGTGGCGTTGAAGGTCACTGATTCAAAAATCGCCACTACCTTGGCATTATTGTTTTCCTAAAAGGGTTTCAGACATTCTTATTAATTATTTTTTTTTTTTGTTTACATTATTATTTTGGTCCAAAATGTTTGCAAAAACTTATAAAACTACAAATCTAAAGTGGGCCGTAAAACACGTCAGTGCGATTTTTTTCTTTAATATTTCTACCTGATAACGTATTACCACAGTCGCGATAGGGCTGGGCTAACGGTACTCGCGTTCGAACATGCTCGGGATTTCCCGATACAGCGGAGAGCTCAATACAGTATCGAACTGTTCGAATACTCAGATAACAAATGTCTCGCGCTGCGTATCTGCAAACAGTACGCTGGAAATTTTGTAAGTTACCGGGCTATTGCTTTGCTCAGAACTGATTTCATATGAAGTATAAGTACATGTAAAAAAAGGCCATAACTATGATAAACTGTATGTTTTGTTTGAAACAGTGCATAAGTGACCTGTCTGATATCACTACAAGATATGATCCATTGATAAAATATCTGCCACTATAAAAGAATTACTGCATCAAATTACTGCAAAGCTAATATTCAAAGGAAAAAATGTTGTTTCTGGAAGTATATTACATTACTGTGAATTCTTATAAGTAGAAATTACGTTTAATGTGGTAATAAGAGGCAGGTTGCAATGACAATTCCATGCCGGCCGCGGTGGCCGAGGAGACTGAGGCGCTCCAGTCACGGTCTGCACGGCCACTACGGTCGGGGGTCCGAATCCCCCCTCGGGCATGGATATTTGTGCCGTCCTTAGTCTTAGTTAGTTCATAAGTAGTTTGTAGGTTTAGGGACTGATGACCCCGTAGTTAAGTCCCATAAGCTAAACAAACATTTGAAACATTTTTTTTTTTTTTTTTTTTTTTTTTTGACAATTCCATTTCCTGTTTATACGGTACAGTAACAGATAAAAATGTTACCACCTTTTAATCGCATGGAAAGCAAGATTAAAAGAGATGAAATAGAGAAAACATTAGAAATTTAATACCCAGTAACGAAAATAATTCATACAAAAATGAACAGTAATTGCGACCACAGAATGAACAGTGCACGAGCTGCTGTTTACGTAGTACCAACAGGCGCCGCTAGATCGCAGCACTAGTATTTTAAATCGCGATTTATATCGTTTACTTATAGCCTAAATTCATTGTTTTTTAAGTATGACCTGCTACTACAGTCTGCATTTCATACTTATTACCCATAATCTATTAATGACACAATCTTCGTTATAAGTAGTTTACTGCACAGCGCCGAAAAGGTTTATGAATATCATCGCTGTAAATCGTAGTGATAGTACGTACTGACGTTGCTAGATAGCGCCGTGATCGAATGTTCGAACATATCCCGAGATTTCCCAAACTATGACGTAAATTGTTCGAACAGTTCGAGTCATGTTCAAATCCAGCTCTACGCGCTACCCACTACTATGAAAGTTGTTACTAACGGAGAACTGCACAGTGTTGCCAACTAATGATATCTTTTTCCCTCACACCAACACCCAAAACTCCGTCAAAATTCGATATATCCGTATTTTCTTTCGAAAAGAAAAAAAGAAAATACATTTTAAAACTTGGGACCCGTTACTCCGTTTACGCGTTAGTAAAATATTTAAAAATCCGTTAAAACTAGATATTCTCCGTTTTCTTGCAGATATAAGGTTTGTTCCAGCAGCTGCCAGACGGCTACTTTCAAGCGCTAAGAAACAGGTGTTACTGCGCATGCGCAGCTACTTTGACGTAAAAACCCTTGTTTAATACTTGCACTGCTGGAACGCTTTTTGCACTGTTTCTGGTTGCAGGCGAAGGTGAGTTTAAAGGAATAATTAAAATACTTTCCTTCCTAATAACGAAGAAAGGTAAACGAGAAATATCTGATCTCAAGTGGGATTGCAGTGACTTCGAAAGAATCGAAAAACACGCTACAAACACACACGTATCACGTGATGGCTACCCCCACTCTAACGCAGACCTTTCTGCGCATGCGCAAATTGGCAGCTTGACCGCGCCAGAAATATTTTTTCGGGTAGCGTCTGGCTGCTTGCGGCAACTGCTGGAACACCAAACAGCCACACTCCAAGTAGCCAGAAGCGGGAGATGGCGCTGCTAGAACAAAATTTCAGCGTTGCGCATGCGCGTCAAGCAGTCTGGCAGCTGCTGAAACGAACCTAAATAGATAAAATTAAAATTTATCCTAAACGTATTATTCGGTACTTTGTTTACGAGTTGGATAAGCATTTAAATATGCGTGAAACGCAGCCAACGTACTGAACTCACTATCCTGAATTCCCCGAAGTACTACTTGGTCACGATAACTTGACGATTTTGTTGGTGCTGCCACAAGCAGAGAAAATTGACACCAGTTGAAAGTTATTCTTTTATTTACATACGCTGCCAACCTTACAATGGTTCTTCACGCGAAAAATTAATGTACACATTGTTAGGGTAACGGTTCCAGCACTGCAGCAAGCAGCCGATGCTGTAGAGCTGGGCAGAAATAACGATAACTGATAAAATACTCGGTTATTCATAAGGAGCCGTTATTGTAATAACCGATCATCAAATACTGGCAGTTATCGAAATATCTGTGCGTTGCGCCATCTGGTCACAGAAGTGGGTACTAATCAGTGATTCGACCACACTATCGACCAGGAGTCCTGTCCAAATACTTGTCAGTTCTACATTCCATGGAATTAACCGCGTAAGAATCATGGGTAATAACTGTTTAACCGATTATCCATCTGTTGGTGGAAGTGTGTACTACGTTCTCATAGAAAACGTGTATCTAACCCCTTCAATACAGAAAGACAAGAGCAACTAGAATAATACAAAGAATTCACACAGATCTGTGTGAAAAAATATCTCCAGAATCTGTAAATGGTGAAAATTATGTCATGACTTGTCTAGATGATTATTCAAACTTTCTGACTGTGTATCTACTCAGAACAAAGGATGAAGCTGTTGAATATATGAAAGAGTATGTTACCGAAATGGAAACTAAGTTTAACTCAAAAGTGTCAGAAATAAGGTGTGACAGAGGTGGTGAGTTTAGAAGTAATGTGTTCAAAGACTGGTGTAAAGAAAAAGGAATTGTGTTGGATTACACCCTTCCCCATACTCCACAACTAAATGGCAAAGCTGAAAGAGTAAATCTCACCATTATGAACAAAACAAGAGCTATGTTGAAAACAGCAGAATGCAGTAATGATATGTGGGGATACTGTGTTGAGACAGCAGCATATTTGACAAACAGAAGTCCAACTCATGCAGTAAAAACCACTCCTGCTGAAATCTGGTATGGAAGAAAACCAGACATTTCAAATTTAGGCATCTTTGGAACTGAAGTGTACAGTAAACAACTCGGAAAACTCAAGAAATTAGATGACAGAGCACAAAAAGGAATTTTCGTGGGATATGCTAGAAATGGTTACAGAATAATGAATCCAGTAACTAAAAATGTAAGAATTTCAAGAGATGTGACATTCACAAATAAATTCCCTGAACAGGAAAGAAGACAGAGGAGTTTATTGGCATGGGAAGATGAAGAGCAAGAAGAAAATAACTTAGACAATTATAGAGATGAGAATAACCCAGAAAATAATGAGCAAGTAGAAGAAGAAAATAATGAGGACGAAGAAGAAAACAATGAACAAAATGAAGATGGATACGAACTGAGGAACAGAAACCGTCTGAAGAAACCATCAAGATTTGTTGATTATGAACTCAATGAATCAGATACAGAACCTCTCTTAACATATCAAGAGTGTATGAAAAGCGAAGACAAACTAAAATGGCAAGCAGCTATAGAAGAGGAGAAGAGAAGCCTGCAAAAGAATAATACATGGACAAAAATCAAGAAAGAAGATGCAGAAGGAAAAAACATTATAACCAGTAAATGGGTAATGAAACTTAAAGAAGATGGTCGCTATAAAGCAAGACTCGTTGCAAGAGGTTGTCAACAGTCACAAGAAATAGATTTCAAAGAAATTTTTAGTCCAGTGGTGGATACAAATTCCCTTAGATTGATTCTTGCGATAGCAGCTGAGAGAAACTATATTATAAAGACATTTGACGTAAAAACTTACTTTCTGTACGGAGAACTTGATGAACCAGTGTATATAAAGATTCCAGAAGGATACAAAGATAAAGGCGAAATTTGCATTCTGAAGAAATCCTTATATAGATTGAAACAAGCCCCTTTAAAATGGAATAAGAGATTAACACATTTCCTAAGACAACAAGGAATGCAGCAGCTGAAGACAGATCAATGCATTTTCAAAGATGAAACCGGAGAATTATTTCTTGCTATTCATGTGGATGATGGAATCCTCATGGGAAATAACGAAAACAGAATGAATATACTACTTGAAAATTTAGAGAGAGAATTTGATATGACAGTCATAGCAAATCCAAACACATATTTGGGTATAGAAATTGAAAGAAGCAAAGATGGTCTATTCCTGCACCAGGAAAACTATGCTATCAAAGAGTTGAAAAAGTATGGTATGATAGACAGCAAGAAAATGACAACACCTATTGCTGAGAGTAATGAGGTTTGCAATTCTGAGGATGATGAGAATTTTCCTTATTCAAGCAGCTGGAAGTTTGCTGTACTTATCCAAGAAAACAAGACCAGATCTATCTTTCAGTGTAAATTATGAAAGTAGACACGTAGAAAATCCTAACAAGGCTGATGTCAAAAATATAAAAAGAACACTGAGGTATCTAAATGGAACAAAGAAAGCAGGGATATTTTACAAGCACAACCACGAATATGACCAAGAAGAATCACAGCAAGAAGTGATCCTCAAATCATACTGCGATGCTGACTTCGCAGGAGATTTGAAGACGAGGAGAAGCACAACTGGCTATGTGATACTATACAATAATGCACCAATAGCCTGGAACTCAAGGAAACAGAGTATTGTAGCACTCTCCACAACTGAAGATGAATATATATCAGCAGCAGAGTGCTGCAAAGAACTTAAGTATTTAAACAGTCTACTCAATGAACTGACAGGAAGAAATGTGAAAATAATTTTATTGGTGGACAATCAGCGTACCATAGAATTAGTCAAGTCAGGTCAACTCAGCTGTAGAAGTAAACACATTGATGTTAGATACCATTTTATTTCTGAAATGTATCATGATGGTATGTTTGAAATCTCTTACTGCCCTACTGAAGAACAAGTGGCTGATCTCCTGACCAAACCCGTGACAAGAAGGAAGTTTGAGAAGTTCAGAGACAAGATTTTGGAGTACAAGGAAAAGTAATGTGTAAAAAAAAAAAGGAATTGTAATTTTAAGGAGGGGTGTTGTGATATGTAAAATTACATATATATGGTGTTTGACTTTCCTAAGCAAGTGGTTTCTAAGAGTAATACAATAAAAACAGTTGATAGTGTAAAACAATAAAACGTTACTATAAAGAAGTAAAAGCCTGAATCAGTGTGTGTGTGTCATTATAAATATTAAAAAAAATAATATATACGTGTTTATATATGTATACATTTACTAATATATGCCAGCAAACAGGAAAATCTCCATAAAATTACAACAGTGACCAATCTTAGCATTACACAACCCGTTTTCTAAACAGTTTCAGCAATCTGCAGTTCTACAGATGTCACCAGTTGGTGGTTATGATTGCATTAGTGATGACTGAAGCAGGTACCTTATGCTATTATTATTTAATGATAGCCCAAATCCCTTTAATAACTACAAGTTTCTCCATTCTTGTCCAATAAGAATTTGTATTCAGACTGTATTGACATGTTATCCCATTTTATCCTACCTCATATAATACTGTGATGTGTTAAGAAATTCTCAGTATTACTGTGCAGTACAGTCAATCTACAAAAACAAATTCAACATATACTTTTTCAAATTGTGTACCTTATTTAAGTGAGCATTCACTCCATTAAGCAATTTTTTGAAGTCATCAAGTTGCATATTGTTGTCATGCATTGCAACTCCCCTTATTCTGAATGGTCTTAATGAGAGCAGTTAATAATCATAGGAGGAAGAATGACATTTTTTCTTCCATTAAACCAAGAGATATTGTACAGCTCAGCAATATTTTTGTCAGAATATAATGCGTTAATCATTTTGGGATGGTAGGGAAAAGAGACAACATGGTACATCTCAATAAAAAAAAAAGTGCTTTATATCTTAATATAACTCCTATGTAGTAAGCCTACACATCTATGAGGTACTGTAAAAAATACTGGCATGCATTGTGTTAAATTTATTTTAGCGACATAACGCATACCAAAATTTATGTGAAGGTGACCTAAAATTGTAAGCAGTCTTCAAAAATCTCAAAACATACTATATGTCTGGTGTTTGAGCACATCACTGTTACACACAAAAACTGTACAATGACATATTCACACTTGGAACGCAGGCTGTGTATGGCAAATTTAGCATGTCATGGAGCCATATTGTGAATGACAAGTTCTATGTTTACAACAGTTAAATCACATACTTTAATTAGTAGCAAGACAGTTGTCATTGTGGGTAGCACACGTGCATACTACAAGGCAAGTTTTTATAGACTGTTCTTTTTAAAGCGCTCACTTCCTGCCATGTGCACAGTTACCAGGTTGAGGTTTAGGCCTTTATGTATTTACAGATATTTAAGCCATGATTCTGCAATAAAAGAGGGCAAAGTAAGTTAGGTGAGTATCTTATGACAGTATGTTATTGTTATTAGTCAGAAGTTTATCAGAAAAAAAACTATCAACAGAATTTGTGTTCCCTGTATGAGTTATATTTGTATGTTGAGAATCTCACAAGCTGAGTTTGAAGAGAATATGAAGAGAAAGAGTAGTGATGTGGATCTAAGGTGGAACAGCTGATTTGTGTTACTAATAGCTAAGTACAGGACTTTGACATAATGTGCTTAACCACAACTAGGTTCTATAGACTCTCATTACTTGGCTTCATAAGCTCACAAGCAAACTATTGCCTCCCAACGTAGTCTCTTGCCATAACTAAGTTTTTAAAATTTCGTAATTTCCGGTACCATTTGACTACCATACTAATAGATGCGCCACTATGCACTATGAACAAGATCAATGCATAAAATGTGCAATATTGAATGGCCTGATACTGTCTTTGACCTATGATGTCAATGACGCTGACATACCAATGGAAAAATATGGGAAGAAACATTCAAAAACACAAAACAATACTCACAAAAGAAAACTTTATAGTACGAACAAAAAAAAAAAATCTGACATGCAGTTGCCATTACAAATAATGTTTCAAGTGTTTTGTGTCTGGGGTTCGGGTAGGAGTATGGGCAAACGTAAATTGATCAGTTTTTATTGTAAAAAGTAATTTCACATTTCCGACGCATCACTACACAAATAACGTCACAAAGCGCAACTTCAGAGGCACACTGCGCCGTCACTACTGGCGTACCGGCAGGTCAAAGTGCAGTGCGGCATGGCACACGCAGAGGCCTCTAATGGGCAACTGCAGAGTTTCGCAGATACGGGAGTATCACTAGTGCAATCACATTATCTATCATACGATTTTGGTGTATTTTTGTTTGTTCGAGCCTAAGTACTTTCCTTGTCAATACCGCTACTAGTTACTTGCTTTCCTGTTCCACTCGCATATACAACTAGAGAAAAACGAATACATGTATGCATCCGTGCGAGGCCTAATCTCTCTGATCTTATTCTTGTGGTCTTTATGATAAATGTAGGTTGGCGGTAGTGGAATCGGTCTGCAGTCCGCCTTAGATTCCAGCCCTCCCGAAGCATTTCGGTAACACTCGCTTATTGATCGAGTCTGTTGTTGTTATGGTCTTCAGTCCGGAGACTGGTTTGATGCAGCTCTCCACCCTACCCTATCCTGAGCAAGCCTTTTCATCTCCTCATAAGAACGACAACCCACATCCAATTGAATCTACTTACTATACGCCTCTCTGGGTCTCCCTCTGCGATTTTTACCCCGCACACTTCCCTCCAATGCTAAATTTACGATTCCCCGATGTCTAAGAATGTGTCCTACCAAGCGATCCCTTCTTTTAATCAGGGTATGCCAAAAATTCCTCCTCACCAATTCTGTTCAGTACCTCTTCATTAGTTATGCGATCTACCCACCTAATCGCAGCATTCTTCTGTAGCACCACATTTCAAAAGCCTCTATTCTCTTCCTGTCCGCACTGCTTATTGTCCATGTTTCACTCCCGTACAAGGCAACACTCCACACAAATGCCTTCAGAAAAGACTTCCTTACACTTAAATTAATATTCGATGTTAGCAAATTTCTCTTTTTCATAAATGCTTTTCTACCCATTGCCATTCTGCATTTTATATCCTCTGTACTACGACCATCGCATGTTATTTTACTACCCAAGTAACAAAACTCATCTACCACCTTCAGAGTCTACCAGTTACAAACCTCGTTGCCCGCCTCTGAACTGCCTCTTCGTCCTACTTTAAACCGATCAGATGGGGATCCGAAACACTTGAGCAATACTCAAGACGAGGTCGTACAAGCGTTTTGTATGCGGTCTCCTTTACAGACGAATCACACCTTCCCAATATTCTCCCAGAGAAGTTGCGAATGCCTCTGGAATAAGTCAGTCTAGCGTTGTTCGCATTTTGGGCGCAAATAGATTCCATCCGTGTCATGTGCCGCTTCGCCAGCAGATTAACCAGGGAGATTGCACAGGACGCTTGGAATTCTGTCGCTCGATTCTGATGCGACATCGGGACAATGTTCTTTCTTTGAAGCATACTTTTTACATTCATAAATCATGGGAAGTTGCATTACTGGGCCGCTGATAATCCACACTGGCTGAGGCAGGTTGAACATCAGAGGCAATGGAGTGTGGACTTTTGGGGTGGGACTATTGGAAACTAGTAATTGGTTACTGAAGACAACGTAACATACAACGGATATACGCACAATTTGTGAATGAAGTGCTACAGACTCTCCTAGCGGAAGTACCACTTGAAATACCTAGATGTGTGTGCCACGAGGCGGGTGCCTGGCTCACCACTCACTTGTGGCTAGGAAGGCGCTCAACCAGATCATTCCTGGTCGCTGGATACGACGTTAGCGCGTTATCAGGTGGCCTGCGCGATCGCCTGGTTTGACGTCACTGGACTTTTATCTCTGGACAAAGCTCAAAGATGAAATCTATGCATAAGATCCTACGACCCAAGAGGATTTAAAGTATCGCATTGTTGCAGCATGTGCAAAGAAATCGAAAGAGTCTCTTCGGTCTGTTCAGAAGTCCTTACCCCACCGACCACAAATGTTTATTGTAGCTGCGTTGGGTATTTCAAACACTTGATGATATGGATGTAGTTTCGTGGACTTGGTTATGACTGATTTCTTCAATTACGTCGTTGTTCTTCACTCTGTAATTTTACATTGCAAATTTGTATCTCAAAATTACACTCAAGTAATTATTATTATTATTATTATTATTATTATTATTATTATTATTATTATTATTATATTCCTACCCGAAAATTAGAAAATTAGGAAAATTAGAAAATTTAAAAAGGGAGATGGATAGGTTGAAGTTAGATTTAGTGGGGATTAGTGAAGTTCGGTGGCAGGATGAACAGGATTTCTGGTCAGGTGAGTACAGGATTATAAATACAAAATCAGTTGCGGGTATCACAGGAGTAGGGCTGATAATGAATAAGAAAATAGGAATGCGGGTAAACTACTATGAGCAGCACAGTGATCGCATTATCATTATCAAGATAGATACGAAGTCAACGCCGACAACAGTAGTACAGGTTTATATGCCAACTAGTTCTGCCGATGATGAGAAGATCGAAGAAATATATGAGGAGCTAAAGGAAATTATTCAGACAGTTAAGGGAGAGGAAAACTTATTGTGATGGGAGACTGCAATTCGGTAGTAGGAAAAGTAAGAGAAGGAAAACTAGTAGGTGAATATGGACTGGGCAGGAGGAATGAAAGAGGAAGTCGTCTGGTAGAATTTTGCACGGAACATGATTTAATCGCAACAAACACGTGGTTTAAGAATCACAAAAGAAGACTGTATACGTGGAAGAGACCAGGAGACACCGGAAGGTATCAGATAGATTTTATAATGGTAAGACATAGATTCCGGAACCAGGTTATAAACTGCAAGACATACCCAGGGGCAGATATAGACTCTGACCATAACTTGTTAGTCATGAACTGTAGGCTGAAGCTGAAGAAACTGCAGAAAGATAGGAAAATAAGGAGATGGGATTTAGATAAATTGAAGGAAAGTGAAGTTCTGGAGAATTTCAGAGGGAGATTCAGGCAACAATTGACAGAAACAGGGGGAAATAAAACAGTAGAAGAGGAATGGGTAGCATTCAGAGATGAAATAGTGAAGGCAGCAGAGGACAAAATAGGTGGAAAGGAAAGACCTACAAAAAATCCTTGGATATCACAGGAAATACTAAATTTAATTGATGAAAGGAGAAAATATAAAAATGCAGTAAATGAAACAGGCAAAATGAAGTACAGACGACTAAAAAATGAGATTGACAGGAAGTGCAAAATGGCTAAGCAGGAGTGGCTAGAAGCCAAATGCAAATCTGTAGAAGAATGTATAACAAGGGGAAAAGTAGATACCGCCTACAAGAAAATAAGAGAGACAATTGCGGACAAGAAAAGCAACTCTACGAATATCAAGAACTCAGATGGGAAACCAGTTCTCAGCAAAGAAGGGAAAACTGAAAGGTGGAAAGAGTACATAGAGCAGCTCTACAAAGGAAATGAACTTAGAGACGATGTTGTAGGAAGGGAAGAGGAAGTAGATCAAGATGAAATAGGAGATACTATACTGAGAGATGAATTTGACAGAGCCTTGAAAGACCTAGGTCGTAACAAGGCCCCAGGAGTAGATGACATACCCTCAGAGCTACTAACGTCTCTGGGAGAGCCAGCCATGACAAGACTATTTGAACTGGTGTGTAGGATGTATGAGACAGGCGAAATGCCCTCAGACTTTAAAAAAAATGTAATAATCCCCGTTCCAAAGAAATCAGGCGCAGACAGGTGTGAAAATTACAGAACCATCAGTTTGATAAGTCATGGTTGCAAAATTTTAACACGAATTATCTACAGGAGAATGGAAAAGCCGGTAGAAGCTGACCTCGGGGAAGATCAGTTTGCATTCAGGAGGAACAGAGGAACCCGGGAGGCAATAATCACTTTACGTCTTATCTTAGAAGATAGATTAAGGAAAGGCAAACTTACATTTTTAGCTTTTGTAGATTTGGAGAAAGCATTTGACAATGTTGACTGGAATACACTCTTTCAAATACTGAAGTCAGCAGGGGTGAAATACAGGGAAAGGAGAGTTATCTACAACTTGTACAAAAGCCAGACCGCAGTTATGAGACTCGAAGGGCATGAAAGGGAAGCATCAGTAGGGAAGGGAGTAAGACAGGGTTGTAGCCTTTCTCCGATGTTATTCAATTTGTACATCGAGCAGGCGGTGAAGGAAAGCGAGGAAAAATTTGGAATAGGGATTAAAGTTCAGGGGGAAGAAATAAAAACATTGCGTTTTGCTGATGACATTGTAATTCTTTCAGAGACAGCAAAGGACCTGTAAGAGCAGTTGAATGGAATGGACAGTGTGTTGAAGAGAGCGTATAAAATGAACATTAACAAGAGCAAAACAAAAATAATGGAATGCGGTCTTAAAAAATCAGGCGATGCTGAAGGAATTAGATTAGGTAACGAAACAATGAAGGTGGTAGATGAGTTTTGTTACTTGGGTAGTAAAATAACATGCGATGGTCGCAGTACAGATGATATAAAATGCAGAATGGCAATGGGGAGAAAAGCATTTTTGAAAAAGAGAAATTTGCTAATATCGAATATTAATTTAAGGGTAAGGAAGTCTTTTCTGAAGGCATTTGTGTGGAGTGTTGCCTTGTACGGGAGTGAAACATGGACGATAAGCCGTGCGGACAGGAAGAGAATAGAGGCTTTTGAAATGTGGTGCTACAGAAGAATGCTGAAGATTAGGTGGGTAGATCGCATAACTAATGAAGAGGTACTGAACAGAATTGATGAGAAAAGGAATTTTTGGCATACCCTGACTAAAAGAAGGGATCGCTTGGTAGGACATATTCTTAGACATCGGGGAATAGTAAATTTAGCATTGGAGGGAAGTGTGTGGGGTAAAAATCGCAGAGGGAGACCAAGAGACGCGTATAGTAAGCAGATTCAAGTGGATGTGGGTTGCCGTTCTTATGAGGAGATGAAAAGTCTTGCTCAGGAGTAGGGTGGAGAGCTGATCAAACCAGTCTCCGGACTGAAGACCATAACATAACATTATTATATTTAACCTTCGTGGCAGGTTGAAATTGTGTGTCGAAACCGGGACTCGAACCTGGGACCTTTGCCTTTCGCGGGTAAGCGCTCCACTACTAAGCTACCCCGACACGACCACGTTGGCGCCCCACAACTTCAATTTTGCCAGTACCTCGCCTCCTACTTTCCAAACTTCACAGAAGTTCTCCTGCGAAACTTGCAAGACTAGCACTCCTGGAAGAAAGGATATGGTGGATACATGGCTTAGCCACAGCCTAAGGGATGTTTCCAGAATGAAACTTTCACTCTGCAGCGGAGTGTGCGCTGATATGAAACTTCCTGGCAGGTAAAAATTGTGTGCCGGAACCGGGACTCGAAACTGGGACCTTTAGGCAGTGGCTAAGCCATGTCTCCACCATATCCTTTCTTCCAGGAGTGTCAGTCTTGCACGTTTCGCAGGAGAACTTCTGTGAAGTTTGGAAAGTAGGAGGCGAGGTACTGGCAGAATTGAAGTTGTGGGGCGGCACCGTGAGTCGTGTCCGGATAGCTCAGTCGGTAGAGCGCTTTACCGCGAAAGGTTCCGCACACAATTTTAGCCTGTCAGGAACTTTCATATCAGCGCACACTCCGCTGCACAGTGAAAGTTTCATTATTATTATTATTATTATTATTTGTTCATCCGAAGTTGTTATTTAAATATCAATCTATCTTAATTCTCTCTTTCCCAAAGCCATTTCAAGGCTCTGGTAGAAACAAAAGCAGAACTGTTTCATCGAACCATATGTAGCAAAGTGTGATTAGTATGTTTTAAATCAAACTTTTCTCGACTATTATGAAATTCTAATTAAACTATCAGCTGCATCAAGCTGGAGCGACCCATCAGCTGCTCTCGAAAGTTGCGTATGATAACACGAACTTCCGCATATAACAGCAATTGTTTTCATGTTAAAAACAGGTAAATCTTGGGTTCTAAACATTGTAAATTCTCCGAAACTACTTATTGGATTTCGATGTATGAAACTCCGTTGAATTCTTCTCTCTGAGATATGCGATACTAGCAGCAGTAACTACTATAGTTACATTTGAAATAACGAAGTTGATACCGATATCAGTGTAATTAATATGGCTATGACAAGAGACTATACGTCGTTTAGGGAGGACGTTCCCACATTTCATCTGAGTGAAAACTGATTTACGATATCTTAAACGGTTCCAGAAATGTTTCAGGTCCACGGCTTAATTGAATCACCCCTAATGTTGGTGTGGTGTCCGAAAGGACAGGCACAATACCAGTATGCAAATGTCAGTTTAATTTGTGTTTCGCAGTGGCCAGGAAATCGTTCTCAAATAACATATTTATACCTGTTGATTTAAATTATACCACAATATCAGTATGTAAATAATTGCCTTGCTGCTGTATCCATGTATAAATACGAGCCGTTTGTTAGCTTGGTGAATGTGTTGCGTTGCTTGCTGACTGCCTGCACAAACAAAGGCGTGCAAATAATAATGCGTGGTTGTTAGCATTAACATATTTGATTAGTCCAGAACTGATTTTAATACGCGTAGCGCATTGCAGATGAGAATGCTACAGCACTGGCGTCTGGTAGTTGTGATTCAAATGCTTGCCCCTCACACGTCTCACATACCGGGTGATCAAAAAGTCAGTATAAATTTGAAAACTTAATAACTCATGGAATAAATTAGATAGAGAGGTAAAAATTGACACATATCCTTGGAATGACATAGGATTTTATTAGAACCACGTCTACCATTATCGGGCCTTTTTTCTTCAAGGAACTATGTGATCCTGGTTTTGTAACTGCTACCGTGACCGTTGAGAGATACGCCGATGTGTTACAGAATCGTATCACCCCCAGCCTGGCTGATAAACACCTGCTAGAACGTACGAAGTTTTTGAAGGATGGCGCTCCACCCCATATTACTAGACGCGTGAAAGATCTCTTGCGCGCGTCGTTTGGTGATGATCGTGTGCTCAGCCGCCACTCTGGTCATGCTTGGCCTCCCAGGTCCCCAGACCTCAGTCCGTGTGATTATTGGCTTTGGGGCTACCTGAAGTAGCAAGTGTATAGTGATCGACCGACATCTCTAGGGATGCTGAAAGACAACATCCGATGCCAATGCCTCACCATAACTCCAGACATGCTTTACAGTGCTGTTCACAACATAATTCCTCGACTTCAGCTATTTTTGAGGAATGATGGTGAACATATTGAGCATTTCCTGTAAATAACATATTCTTTGATTTGTCTTAATTTGTTACGGTAATTATTGCTTTTCTGATCAGATCAAACGCCATGTGTCTGACATTTTTTCAACCTTTTTAATAATACCCCATGTCATTCCAAGCATGTGTGTCAATTTTTACTTCTCTATATACGTTATTCCGTGATTTCACTACGGTCGGGGGTTCGAATCCTACCTCAGGCATGGATATTTGTGCCGTCCTTAGTATTAGCTAGTTCATAAGTAGTTTGTAAGTTTAGGGACTGATGACCCCGTAGTTAAATCCCATAACCTATACAAAATTTGAACATTTTTTATTAAGTTTTCAAATTTATACTAACTTTTTGATCACCTGGTACATTAAAATTACGCAGTAAGCCAGCAGTTGGGAATCTGGCGCTGCTGAAGCAGTGCTGAACCGCAGAGTGTCCTTTTAGCACAATAGCTACTCAGTATCATCTGTAGAATACCCTTTACAAAGAAACCACGTGTCCAGGCCTAAACGCTGCCTGCCAAGAAGCAGTAGTAACAACAGCACACGACTAATGTTGTGAAGCTTGCGAATACGAACGTTGCAAAAGGTGTTTTAGAATACCTCTATTATTATTTATTTGATGCACAGTTCAAATTTGTGTCACCAGCAGACATTTATGAACTATTAGTGCAGCTATCTTTACGACCTTGATGTCCAGCATCTCATACGAGGCATTTTGTCTGCTACAAACTATACATTACACACCGTCATCACATTGATTCTAGGCCTCATGTTGTTGTTGTTTGTAAAGTCTATGGGACTTACCTACGGGGTCATCAGTCCCTAAACTTAGAAACTACTTATGAACTAGCTAATCCTAAGGACGGCACAAATATCCATGCCCGAGGGGGGGGGGATTCGAACCCCCGACTGTAGTGGCCGTGCAGACCGTGACTGAAGCACCTCAATCCCCTCAGCCACCGCGGCCGGCTAGGCGTCATGACCGTTGACATAAAAACGGAAGAGAGATTTTCAAAACCAACATTTCAGTTCCCTTTACTGCGCAGGAAAATAGAAATTTGTAGTAATGCATCAAGCTGTCAAATTCTGTTAGGATCATAACCAGACATTATTTCGATAGTGACACTATTCAGGCAAAAGATTCCATCTGCTACGAGTGTTTATGAATTAATCAGTATGGTCAATTCCATGGTCCAGTTAGTTACAAAGAATATTGACCTCGTGTTTATTCTAAAATAAAGATGTTTTAAACTATTTAGTTGGTGGACCTGTTGTGTGTAAAAGACAAGAGGAAAAAGAAAAAACAAAACTTTGTTTCAGTTTTGAGAAAGATGAATAAATAAAAGCATTGAGTTTTTTGTTAGGAAATAATAATCACACTTAAAAGATAAACGCCTTCGCAGTTCTTTTAATACTGTTTGGGCTCTTGTGATAATAGCCACTACAGAGGATATGTCTTATGGTCGTACGAACCTGTAAACCATTTGGTCTTAATTTACAACGAGATTTGGGTAATTCATTTCGAATCACATATCTAAGAAAATTTTGTTGCGTAAAGTCAGCGCCACACGCCAGATGCAAGAAAACGATCGTGAAGAAGGCAGCGGACGACCGGCAGCCAATCACACGGCGGCGCCGCGCCTCCTGGAGGGAGAAACCGAGATGCGCGCCCTGTACAAGTGGCTATATCTAGGCCGATATGCGTCTGGACGGGCACTCCGAACTCGACACCGAACTAGGCAGTTACCAGTGTTCAGCACAGCTAACATCGTGCAAGAAGACGCCGTCGGGAGAACCGAAGTTGAGTATTTTGTGTACCTTAGTAAACAAAACTTGTATTGGTAATCAGCATAGCTGTTTTAGCTGTTCACGCATCCCACGCGTCCTGAGCAGATCCTTTCCTGAAAGTCATATATTGGCACAGATAGGTGGATGACGTCATATGCATGATAGATGAGCCAAATGAAAAAATAGATGAACTTCACTCTGAAATAAACGAAGCTCACAAAAACATTAAATTCACAGTTAAAAAAGAACATGGCAGCAAAATAAATTTCCTTGTTATAACAATAGAAAAAGAAAATGGTAAACATTCGTTCAACATTTATCGTAAACCAACAGCAACAGACATGTATATACATTCCACCTCCAACCAGAAACTAGCTGCATTTAGACACATGTTACATAGGCTAAACAAAATCTTTCTCAGCAAAAGCAAAATACACAACACTCAGACACACAACCACAAACAACAAACACACACAATGACAACACCACACAGCAACAAACCAAATGGTACACCATGACATACACACACAAACTAACACACAGAGTGACAAACATACTGAAGAAACAAGGACTCCACCAAGCATACAAAACTGCCCAATCCCTACAAACAAATCTACAACCAAAAATCAAGAAAGATATATTCCAATGATCAGGGACATACAAACTTCAATACCAAAGTTGTGATGCCGAATACATAGAAATGACGAAAAGACATGAAAATTATCAGGACCAACAACCACAAAAAATACCTCATCCAAACACAAGAAAACTACAATATCCAGAAAGCCATAGCCGAGAACGAAGAAGTAATAAATGAACAGATAAACATTAATGAAAACTCACTGCTAAATCTAGTCACTGACATGAGACAGTAATTAAAGAGGTAAAAGAATTGGCACACACACACAAACACAAAATTTAATAATAATAATGAGTGAAAAAAAAAAACACAACTCTCTCTCTCCCTTTCCCACAATTCCTGTCTCTGTCTCTGTGTCCCTGTCCCTCTCCATCTCTCTGTCTCTAACTCTGTTCTATATCTCTTCACAATCAGGAGTCACAATATAAAGAAATTAATTAATTTATCATTATCTGGTGCTGTTCTCTATGCAATCACATAAAACACACACACTCTGACAAAAAGAAAAGGTAGGACAAACACATACTCTACAGTTGGCAACACCAAGCAAAACACAAACACAACACAAACAAAATTTGGCATGTTCCTAATGGTGCTAGCTGTGAAGTGCTGGAATAACAAACAACGCAAAATGAACAGTGAAGCAGAACAGCCAGAAGCCACCAATGAGCACTGGATGTAAAGCAATATCCACAATAACATCCAGATATCAGTAACTATACCCAAATAACGCGTCAGAACTGTTCATAACTTAAAAATACTCAGAAATGTAAATATCAAATATTGTAAAACATAATCATGTATATATTACAGGCCACTGATGATGCCTTCCAAATAAAGGCGAAATGCATATGGCAATAAAATATTTTATTAAATCAGTTGCATAGACGGATAACCGAAATACCTACACTATAATAATATAACAACTGTGGGAAAAACAGGACAAAAGGAACTAAAAATACGCAATGTTTTTATTCCCTCTCCTTAGACTGTAATTCCCTCTCCAAGTTCCTCCTTGCATTCCTTCAAAGCTTGCTCAGTGTACAGATTCAACAACATTGGGGAAAGGCTACAACGTCTTACTCCCTTGCCAACTACTGCGACCCTTTTATGCCCTTCGACTCCAATAATTGCTGTGTAGTTTTTGTACAATTTGAATATAACTCTTCGTTTCCTGTATTTTACCCCCGCTACCTTCAGAATCTGAAAAAGTGTATTCGTGTTAACTTTGTCATAAGTTTTCTCGATATCTAAAATTGCTAAAAACGTAGGTGTTCCTTTCGTTAATCTATCTTTTAAGATAAGTCGTAATGTGACTATTGCCTCGACGTGTACAGTGAGTAGGGTCAAATGGATGGATTGCCGTTATTACGAGGAGGCGATGAGGCTTGCTCGGGATGGAGTAGCTGGCATCAAATCAGTCTAGGGACTGAAGGCCACAGCATTACAGCGAATATTGCGCAAGTGTTAATACAGAAGCTTCGGGAACGGAAATGGAAATCGATGGCTGGTAGGCGTCGTTCTTTTCGAGAAACAATTTGTAAGAAATTTAGAGGGCTGGATGTTGGAACTGACTATTGACGACTATATTACGGCCATCTTATATTCCGCGTAAAGGCCACATAGGTAAGAAAAATTAGGGCAGGTACCGAGACATACTAGGATTCATTTGTTTCTACACTCGTGGTCATTAAAATTGCTACACCACGAAGATGACATGCTATAGACGCGAAATTTAACCGACAGTAAGAAGATGCTGTGATATGCAATTGATTAGCTTTTCAGAGCATTCACACAAGGCTGGCGCCGGTGGCGACACCTACAACGTGAGTAAAGTTTCCAACCGATTTCTCATACACAAACAGCAGCTGACCAGAGTTGCCTTGTGAACCGTTGTTGTGATGCCTCGTGTAAGGAGGAGAAATGCGTACCATCACGTTTCCGACTTTGATAGATGTCGGATTGAAACCTATCACGATTGCGGTTTATCGTAACGAGACATTGCTGCTCGCGTTGGTCGTGGTCCAATGACTGTTAGCAGAATATGGAATCGGTGAGCTCAGGAGGGCAACACGGAACGCCGTGCTGGATCCCAATGGTCTCGTATCACTAGCAGTCGAGATGACAGGCATCTTATCCGCATGGCTGTAAAGCTTCGTGCAGCCACGTCTCGACCCCTGAGTCGACAGATGGGGACGTTTGCAAGACAACAACCATCTCCACGAACAGTTCGACGACGTTTGCAGCAGCATGGACTATCAGCTCGGAGACCATGGCTACGGTTACCCTTGACGCTGCATCACAGACAGGAGCGCCTGCGATGGTGTACACAACGACGAACCTGAGTCCACGAATGACAAAGCGCCTTTTGAAACTTCCTGCCAGATTAAAATTGTGTGCCGGAACCGGGACTCGAACCTGGGACCTTTGCCTTTCGCGGGCAAGCGCACTACCGACTGTGCTATCCCGACACGACTCACGATGCCGCCTCACAACTTTACTTCCGCCAGTACCTCGCCTCCTACTTTCCAAACTTCACAGAAGCTCTCCTGCAAACAGGCAAGACTAGCACTCCTGGAAGAAAGGATATGGTGGAGAAATGGCTTAGCCACAGGTTCGAGTCTTGGTTCCGGCACACGATTTTAACCTGCTAGGAAGTTTCATATCAGCGCACACTCCGCTGCAGAGTGACGTTTCATTCTGGAAACATCCCTTAGGCTGTGGCTAAGCCATGTCTCCGCCATATCCTTTCTTCCAGGAGTGCTAGTCTTGCGTGTTTGTAGGAGAGCTTCTGTGAAGTTTGGAAAGTAGGAGGCGAGGTACTGGCGGAAGTAAAGTTGTGAGGCGACATCGTGAGTCGTGTCGGGATACCACAGTCGGTAGTGCGCTTGCCCGCGAAAGGCAAAGGTCCCAGATTCGAGTCCCGGTTCCGGCACACAATTTTAATCTGCCAGGAAGTTTCATATCAGCGCACACTCCGCTGCAGAGTGAATTTTCATTCTGAAAGCGCCTTTTATTCATTTATTTATTTATTTTTTCGGGTGAATCCAGGTTCTGTTTACATTATCATGATGGTCGCATCCGTGTTTGGCGACATCGCGGTGAACGCACATTAGAAGCGTGTATTTGTCATCACCATACTGGCGTATCACCTGGCGTGATGGTATGGGGTGCCGTTGGCCACACGTCTCAGTCACCTCTTGTTCGCATCGCCGGCACTTTGAACAGTGGCCGTTACATTTCAGATATGTTACGACCCGTGGCTCTACCCTTCATTAGATCCCTGCGAAACCCTACATTTCAGCAGGATAATTCACGACCGCATGTTGCAGGTCGTGTACGGGCCTTTCTGGGTACGGAAAATGTTCGACTGCTGCCCTGGCCAGTACATTCTCCAGATCTCTCACCAACTGAAAACGTCTGGTCAATGGTGGCCGAGCAATTGGTAATTCACAATGCGCCAGTCACTACTCTTGATGAACTGTGGTATCGTGTTGTAGCTGCATAGACATCTCTCCCTGTACACGCCATCCAAGCTCTGTTTGATTCAATGGCCAGGCGTATCAAGGCCGTTATTACGGCCAGAGGTGGTTGTTCTGGGTACTGATTTCTCTGGATCTATGCATCCAAATTGCGTGAAAATGTAATCACATGTCAGTTCTCATTATCATCATCATCATCATTAGAGACTGATTATGCCTTTCAACGTTCAGTCTGGAGCATAGTACCTCTAATAAAATTCCTCCATGATCTCCTATTCAATGCTAACATTGATGACTCATCTGATGTTATGCCTTTTACTTCAGTCTAAGTACTTTCTTCTTGGTCTACCTCGACTCCTCTTACACTCCGCTGCCGAGCTCATGAGTCTCTTACGTAACCTTGCTTCTCCCATGTGTGTAACATGACCCCACCACCTCAGTCTGTTCGTTCTAACAGCTTCATCTATGGTGTTCATTGTCAGTTCTTTTTTTTCCCTCATTATGGACACCCTCCTGCCATTGTTCCCATCTATTAGTACCTTCAATCGCTATCATTCTTGATACTTTCATATTTGTAACCTCTACTTTCTGCATAAGGTAACCTGTATCCACCCAACTTTCACTCCCATACAACGAAGTTGGTCGAAAGATAGAACGAACTAACACTAAGGACGGCACAAATATCCATGCCCGAGGGGGGATTCGAACCCCCGACCACAGTGGCCGTGCAGACAGTGCCTGGAGCGCCTCAGTCCCCTCGGCCCCCGCAGCAGAGCGCCGCGCCGTGGCCCGCAGTGTTGGGTGCGCTACCGGCGTGCGCTAACTTAGTCTTGGTACTTACTTCCTTCTTGCAGAAGAGAGTAGATCTTAGCTGAGCACTCACTGCATTAGCTTTGCTGCACCTCTATTCCAGTTCTTTCGCTATGTTGCCATCCTGTGACAAAATACACTCCAGGTACTTGAAACTGTCTACCTGTCTACCTGTTCCTCCTATTTGGCACTCAATCTGTTTGAATATCTTTCCCACAGACATTACTTTCGTTTTGGAGATGCTGATCTTCATATCATAATCGTTGCACCTCTGATGGTTAGTATAATATATTTGTGCAATGAATACCCATATATCATCTGCATTTCTTCTTGGTGTAGCAATTTTAATGGCCAGTAGTGTAGATGTGGATATCGCTGAACATGAACGTAAAACGTGTGGTCTTAATAGTACTTAAGTGTACTCCAGACTGCTTGACTGTCTCTCCTCGTAGAACGAAATTCAATGACATGTTTACGTCAGGTTTATACTTTTGGTGCGAGGAATATAGTACAAGAGTAACACGCCAGGAGCGCTGCCGTGAGTTTGTGACACTTGAGGGGAGTGACACTCGCGGGGAAAGGGAATGTGTAGACACTTGCGGGGAGACCTGGACGCTGCAGGTAGTGAACAGGGTGTTCCAGAAGTAGGGATACACCACCCCTACTCCACGCCCTCCAGCCGCTACCTGTGCCGTATTCAGGGAAAGGCCCACCGAGCGAAGTCGAGCAGTAATAGCGGCCTTTTTCTTGAATGTTCTGAATATAAATCTTCACACAGACTTCTTGAGGAGGAGAGTGATACGGATATCTGATTGTAAACCACTGCCTATTACCTTAGACCTTTTTGACTGTACTGAACAGGAGTTCCGCGTATTCGGTAATTTATATTTATTCAGTTAACAGGCAATGTAATTTATAACCAACTATTGGCTGCCAATTTCGCTTCATTTTTCCTGGAAGTCTTGCAACTTTTTTCTCCCTGTTGGTTTATGCGAAGTTCGGAGTAAAAGTGGTACTATATGACGGTTATAGAAAATAGAATTTATCTTTAGCATTTTTCGGTATGTGACATTCCCTTACGCACTCCGTATTTCAGACATTTCTTAGATGTATTTATAATTAGAATAAAAAAACGAAAAAACGCTTTAAGTATGTAAAATAGTCATTGACTTATTATTATCGTTTTTTAATTGAAGGTTTAAGGTTGCGTCTCCTATTAAAATGCATAGTGGCTATTTTTAAAGAGATGGAAGTTGCGTTATAGTGGGATTAACTACATAGCGGTCAATTACATCAACGCATCTGTGCAGGATGCCTAATATATTTTTGCTTGCGCAGGTATCTTGATATGCTTAGTGTTCTGAATAATATGCTTTTAGGAGGTATGACTGTGGAAAGTCATCGTCTTGTAATAGCAGAGAATGTCTTAATAACTCTCCAAACCTTATCACTATTAAAATACCTTTTTGGTTTCAGGAGGAACACTCAACGAATTAATATGTAGTTAGAACAAGTTACTATATTGCTCTTCAGCTTGCAAAGGGTTGTGCAATTTCACTGAGTTTCGTGTTATGTTGACAGTGTGGAAACTTGACAACAGCAGTGCTAGACTTGTTGGTGTGCCTGTACCCAGGAAAAGATGAGCCGCCCCAAGGGCCCCGGGTTCCCCGCAAGTGTCACTCCCCGCAAGTGTCACTACTCGCAAGTGTTCCAACCCCGCTGCCGTAGACTTATTCGCCTCGAGTGATCAATCGGGACAAGAAAGTGGATGGTGTGGAAGGGTCTTTAGCCGGCAGCTTTCGAGCGGGCTCTGGAAGCGGAGGAAAGCCGGCTGGGGATTTCCTGGCCGAGCTCAGCGAGCCGTGGTCCCCAGCAGTCCAGAGACCGGCGTGGCGAAAGCTGCGATCCGTGCGCCGCGCCGCGGGAGGCCGCCGAGGCAAGAACGCGCCGCCACAGCGCGCCTCGTCACGCAAGAGGTGGGCCGCACCCAACACTGCGGGCCACGGCGCGGCGCTCTGCTGCGGGGGCCGAGGGGACTGAGGCGCTCCAGGCACGGTCTGCACGCCCACTGCGGTCGGGGGTTCGAACCCCCCCTCAGGCATGGATATTTGTACCGTCCTTAGTGTTAGCTCGTTCATAAGTAGTTTGTAAGTTTAGGGACTGATGACTCCGTAGTTAAGTCCCATAAGCTATACAAACATTTGAACATTTTCTCTGCTGGGCAGTGGCAGGTGCGATCTACATCTACATACATACTGCGCAATTCACCGTAAGGTGCGTGGCGGAGGGTACACTGTACCACTACTAGGCATTTCCTTTCCTATTCCACTCCCAAATTGATCGAGGAAAGAAAGAATGCCTATATGCCTCCGTACGAGCCCTAATTTCTCTTATCTTGTCTTTGTGATCTTTACGCGAAATGTAAGTAGGCGGCAACAAGATCGTACTACACTCAGCTTCAAATTCCGGCCCTCTAAATTTACTCAACAGAAATTCACGAAAAGAACGTCGTCTTTCTTCCAGCGATCCCCAATTGAGTTGCCGGAGCATCTCCGTGACACTCGCGCATTAGTCGAACCTACAGGTAACAAATCTAGCTGCTCGCCTCTGATCCGCCTCTATGTCTTCCTTCAAACCGATCTGCTGCGGGTCCCAAATACTTGAGCAATACTCAAGACGTTGTCGTACAAGCGTTTTATACGCGGTCTCCTTTACAGGTGAAGTACGTCTTCCCAATATTCTCCCAATAAACCGAAGTCGGCTGTCTGCCTTACTCACAACGGTCCTTACATGCTCGTTCCATTTCATATCGCTCTGCAATGTTACGCCTAGATATTTGAACGACGCGACAGCATCAAGAAGCTCACTACTAATGCTGTATTCGAACATTATAGGGTTGTTTTTTTCTAAACATGCGGTCTGGAGACCAGTGCCGACCCGATATCGCCCATCAGAGATGCACGAAAAGAATGGATCGAGGCGTAGAAAAGTCTACCTGCTGGTCGTATGGCGTCCACTAACTGTATTTGACCCGAAGATGCGACTTCAATTCGCGAAACCGGTCGTCTTCTTAAAAAAAAAGTAAAACAGCTGAAGCGGACCCTTTTATTAAGGATGTCCACTAATATGTATGTATTCCCAAGGGCCGCGGTGGAGAAGCCGAGCGGTCTAAGGCGCCTCGCTGCGGAGCGCGCGGTTGCTCGCCGTCGGAGGTTCGAGTCCTCCCTAGGACATGTGTGTGTGTGTGTGTGTGTGTGTTGTCCTTAGGTTAGTTTATCTAGGTTTAAGTAGTTTGCAAGCTACGGACTGATGACCACGCAGTTTGTTCCGATAGATTTACAAACATTTGAACATTAACATCAGCTTCCTTACAAAAATTACAATCTACAGACTTGGCTGCGACTCTTCTAAATACCTAAAGCCTTAAACTTTCCGATTTTTACTCTTCGGGTCTTATACACCGACTGATTTACTCGACAGTTCCACAACGACTCCTACTCATCGACTGAGCTCTACGACAGTCACATAACGACTCCGTTAACGCAATAACTGCGAGTGCAACACACACTTCAAAGAAACAGCATAGCCTTTGGTTTTCGGCAGAGATATGCAAATGACTTCAGCATATTATATCGATTAATACAATGGTACAAAACATTACATAGATTTGTTTTCTACAGAATTATAGCTTAATTTTCTATAACTGCAGCAGAGACACTCTAAATAAAGTAGGAAGCGTAGGCGTCTCGCAGCGGAGCGTGCGGTGGCTCGCCGTCGGAGGTTCGAGTCCTCCATGGGGCATGGATGTGTGTGTTTGTCGTTAGTTTCGCTTAACGTAGTTTAAGTAGTTTGTAAGCTACGGACTGATGACCACGCAATTTGTTCCGATAGATTTACAAACATTTGAACATTATTCCCAAAGTGAACTGCAGCTGTCTGGTATATACAGGCGGCAGCCTTGCGTGCACGAACTCGTGACGTTGCCTCTGATAGACGAATACTGAAAGAAAGAAAAGAAAAAGAAATCTTGGTGTGCTGGACTTATTGTAGGTGGCTGACAGCTTACAGAGAAAAAAATGTCTGTGGAATGTGGACAGCAGACAGTGGCAAATATTTACTTACTGTCGCAAAACTAGATTTTAGTCTTGTGTAGTTCCCGAACGAACTAGTTCGGAAGAGCACTCCCACAGGCAAACTACGCGAATTAGTTCGCAGATCCCTCGCCTCTTAGTTCGTCCGCTCCTTTTCCGAAGACTGGCGGGGAACAGGGAGAGGACGCGAGAGTGCGCAGAATCGCGTGATTCTCTTCTGCCAGTTACCTTCATTTCGAGCTGAGGTGCAGCTCAGCTGTAGTTTCATAGTTCACTGCCACAATAAATCTATTTTAAAGATAAAGTGCTACGAGTACTCTGTATGCAAAGTAGTTAAATACCATTGTATCACCAGTTCGTGTAAATAACTGGTTTATTTGCCTAAGTATTTGATGTCAAATTGCCCAAAAATACGGGTAATAGCACACGCTTTGGCAACACTGATTCATTATATAAAAAGCTGTCATAAAAAAGAGCTCTTTTACTAGCGGTAGCAAAAGCAAAAAGAACGGACGAACTAAGAGCAGCGGACGAACTAAGAGCAGCGGACGAACTAGGAGCAGCAGACAAACTAGGAGCAGCAGACGAACTAGGAGCAGCAGACGAACTAGGAGCAGCGGACGAACTAGGAGTAGCGGACGAACTAGGAGCAGCGGACGATTATGCCAAACGTATCTCGCTCCATAGTTCGTTGGATTCTTGTCCGAAGACCGACGGGCAATAGCGAGAGGGCGCGTGGCAGAATTAAAAATCACGTGTTTGCCTTCTGCTGATGAGTCATTTCGAGGTGAGCGTCTGCCTGCTAGATTACATAGTTCAGTGCTACAAAATTTGTTTTGATGTGTTCTGCACTCTGCAATATCTGACTAATAAATTCCATAATGCCAAGATATAGAGACAACTCTAAACTTAAATGCGCGTAATTATCCACACACTGTTTCTTTTGGTTTACGTGATATCGTTAGCGGCTCAAGCAGCAAGCGCATGAAGCAGCTACGTGGGGGAACTTCCCCCTTCTACCTTCACGCGCAGACCACGCCGCTCAGCCGTCACTGGGAGCGACGAACTAAAAGAGCGCTCCCGATCGCGAACTGTTATGCGCAAGTCTCCAAGATTTCGATCACCGAGTAACCAATGTCAATTCTTAAAACGTTTTTCGAGAAGAAATTTTAAAGACAATTCCTGCTCATTACGACACCTAGCCAACTACGGAAGAACAAAAGCTGGGAATGAGAATGAAAAGTACTCCACCCTTGTCAGGAGCACAACAAAAGGCGAATATTCGCTCTTTATTACGATTAGACCGTAATTCGCCAGCGCAGTCATCTATCGACGGGGGTGCATCTGTATTGTATCCCTGACTGCAGTTGCATGCACCGTAAACTTCAGTGGCATATAGATGACATCCCACGCGCCGTGTTATACATCATGACGATATGTATAGTGTTACTTTACATAGACGCGAATGGCCGAGGAGAACAGAGACAAGATCAGAAGATGGAAGCGAAGGGCGGGAGAGGGGGAGGATGAACGGAGAGAGGGGAGAGTAAGAAAAGTATGGCAACGCCAGGCTTTCAGCCGGTATCAAATACGCTGAAGAGCCAAAGAGACTTGTACACCCGGCTAATATAGTGTAGGGCATCCGCGAGCATGAAGAATCGCCGCAACACGACGTGACATGGACTCGACTGGCCGGCCGCGGTGGCCGAGGGGACTGAGGCGCTCCAGTCACGGTCTGCACGGCCACTACGGTCGGGGGTTCGAATCCCCCCTCGGGCATGGATATTTGTGCCATCCTAGTTCGTAAGTAGTTCATAAGTAGTTTGTAAGTTTAGGGACTGATGACCCCGTAGTTAAGTCCCATAAGCTGTACAAACATTTGAACATTTGATTTGGACTCGACTGATGCCTGAAGTTGTGCTGGAGGGAACTGACACCGTGCATCATGCTCAGCTCTCCTTACATCCGTAAGAGTACGAGGGGTGGAGATCTCTTCTGAGCAACACGTTACTAGGCAACCTACTTGTGCTCAATAATATGGGGAGTGTGGTCTCTAGCGGAGGTGTTTAAACTAAGAAGAGTGTTTCTGGAAGCACTGTGTAGCAGTTTTGGTCGTGTTATGTGTCGCATTGTCCTGCTGGAATTGCCTAAGTCCTTCGGAATGCAGGGAGGGCACGAATTGATGCGGGTGATCAGTCAGGATGCGCACGTACGTATGTACGTATCACCTGTCAGAGTGGTATCTAGACCTACCAGGGGTCCCATATCACTGAAGTGCACACGTCCCACGCCATTATAGAGCCTCCACCAGCTTGAACACTCCCCTGCTGAGTGCAGAGTCTAGGGATCCCATACACGCACACGACCATCTGCCGGATACAACAGGAAACGAGGCTCGTCAGGCCAGGCAACTTGTTTCCAGTCATCAACAGTCCTGTGTCGGTGTTGACGGGCCCAGTTGAGGGGTAATGGTTTGAGTCGTGCTGTCAACAAGAATACAAGAGTGGGCCTTAGGCTCCGAAAGCCCATATCGGTAACGTTTCGTTGAATGGTTCACATGCAGACACATTTTGATAACCCAGAACTAAAATCCGTAGCAGTGTGCCGAAGTGTTGCACTTCTGTCACGTCGAACGATTCTCTCCAGTCATCGTTGGATCCGTTCTTGCAAGATCTTTTTCTGGCGGCAGTGATGTCGCATATTTGATGTTTTACCGTATTCCCGATACTCACGGTGCAGTCGTGAAATGGTCGTATGGGGTAAATCCCCACCTCAACGCTACCTTGGAGATGCTGAATTCTACCTCCTGTGCGCCAGCTATAACACCTCGTTCAAACTCACTTAAATCCTGATAATCTGCCGAAGGCCGGCCGCGGTGGCAGAGGGGACTGAGGCGCTCCAGTCACGGTCTGCACGGCCACTACGGTCGGGGGTTCGAATCCCCCCTCGGGCATGGATATGTGTGCCGTCCTTAGTCTTAAGTAGTTTATAAGTTTAGGGACTGATGACTCCGTAGTTAAGTCCCATAAGCTTTACAAACATTTGAACATTTTGAATCTGCCGAAGAAGCAGCAGTTGCGCCAGACACCTGTTGTCTTATAGAGGCGGTGCCGACCGCAGCGACGTCCTCTGAGTGTTTACGTGCTTGCATACGCATGCCTATACCGCTTTCTTTGGCTCTTCAGAGTTTCTCAGAGCCTGCACTTATACAGTAAAGTGAAACAAACAAAAAAGTCTGCTTAATTACCAATTATCAGAAAAAAACTGGTTTCTTCAGTGAGCTTTCCATGCGGGTCAATAAACCGGCTTTCATTGGTCGTAAATACCTGTGTACCGCAACTGCACATACGTGCATTTTATGGCTGGGCAGTTACCTTCAGTGCTGACGAGAAGGGCTATAAGCTCGACGCCAGCATCAACAGGGGTGCCTGGCAACTCAGAGAGTTGGAAAGAGGCTTTAATCGCCGGAGAGGCGTCTTGCATGAAGTGAAAGTAAATCGCCCCTCCCCCTGAGCGTTCGCAGGCCACGGGAAGAAAGCAGAGAGCAGAGAGCGCCTTGGCAGCGTTCCTAACCGTTCCACTTGTTGCTCGCGCCCCGAGCCTTTAAGCGCCGCATGGTCCGTAAACTGCGGCCTGGATTAGAGATTCTCCTCTCGAGGCACAGCAATTACACCATCTGCTGCTGGAAACCAGCCTACCAGCACACAGCTCCGTCTCCCCACATTTAACGGCTCGTTTCTGCAATCGAGATGGAACGCTAATTTATTTAAGGATCTCATTATCGGGGCGATCTAGAATTGTTTAACAAGTGCAGCCAAGATCGTTTATTCTTATTGTCGACTATTATTATTTTCTTATTAGTGAAATGTTTTGTAATATCCTTTGTATGTTTTGATTAATGATCAGATGTAAGAGAGGGCCTTGACGAACTAACCTGGTCAGGCGAAATAAGCAGTAAATAAACAAATTAACTAATAAGAGGTTTGCAGCCAAGATCGCTTCCTTCATTTAATTATATAAGCGGTTTCGGCGTGCCAGACGCCATCTTGAGACCTGTAATAATTTTTTACATGAACTCACTGCTATTACAACAATTTATTACATAGGAAAACGGTGCACATCCACATTGGTGTGTCATCAAAATAAAATTTACACATCAATAATAAAACGTGTGAACCCATCTTTCCTAAGGTCTAAACCAGAGGCACTTCAGAATCCAAGTGCAATACTGTCATCAAAATAAAATTTACACATCAATAATAAAACGTGTGAACCCAAGTTTCTTCAGGTCTAAACCAGAGGCACTTCAGAATCCAAGTGCAATACTGTCATCAAAATAAAATTTACACATCAATAACGTGTGAACCCAAGTTTCTTCAGGTCTAAACCAGAGACACTTCAGAATCCAAGTCCAATACTGTCATCAAAATAAAATTTACACATCAATAATAAAACGTCTAAACCCATCTTTCTTAAGGTCTAAACCAGAGGCACTTCAGAATCCTAGTTCAATACTGAGTGCCTCTGTTTTAGACCTGAAGAAAGATGGGTTCAGACGTTTTATTACTGATGTGTAAATTTTATTTTGATGTCACATCAATGGGGATGTACACTGTTTTGCTATGCAAAAAAAATGTTTTAAAAGCAGTGAATTCATGTAAAAAATTACTACAGGTCTGAAGATAGTGTCTAGCATGCCGAAACTGGTCATGTAATTAAATGAAGAAAGCGATCTTGGCTGCAAACCTCTTATTAGCTAATTTATTTATTTACTGCTTATTTCGCCTGACCAGATTAGTTCGTCAAGGCCCTCTCCTACATCTGATCATGAAACAAATCATCCAAAGGATATTACAAAACATTACACTAATAATAAAATAATAATAGTCGACAATAATAATAAAAATAGTTGGCATTACATGGCATTTAAAATAATATAGATAATAATATAGACTAGAAGTAATATTTAGTGTTTTGAGGAGGAGGGATAAAGGTAATGAAGGAGAAAGAAAAGACAGTGTCCGTGACAGAGGCTTTAAAGGAAATGGAACATAGAGATGCTTTGCCGAAATAGGGGGAGGAAAAGTTTGAGAGGTAGCAGGAACTGACTATTGTGATAGTAGGTGGGCCATTAGTTGCCTTTAAAGTTCGGGAGGAATCTGATTTTTCTAATATTTTGAGGAAGATTGTTCCAAAGTCGAGTTCATAATATAGAAAAAGATTTAGAAAACATCGCGCTATTGTGCGACGGTACAGGGAGAATTTTACTTTCCTGGAATGGGTAGTTCTGTTGTGCTGCTCAGATTGCAGTTTTAGGGTTGACGATAAATAAGAGGGGGTGCAAAGATTAAGAAAACGTATAGCGTATGATGATAATCTGTACGCTTATCAGCACGAAGTCATAACAACTGCTTGTAGGCTCGAGTAATGTGTTCGACAAGGCATACGTCGGAAATGAATCGTACATAAGCATTCATTGACAATTATAGCCTGCGTAAGCTTTCGTAAGAAAGTCTTTGAATAATAACATCTCCATAATCGAGTACAGGGAGTATTGTGTCTCCACGAGTTTCTTTTTAAGCTGAAGACGAAACACTTTTCTGTATCTCTGTATACAGTGACACTGAAACATTCTTACAGACTTCAGTTGTTTGCTCAATCCAGTCTAGGTGTTGGTCCATAGTGATTGTTGTTGTTGTTGGTTTTTAGGGGACTAATTCATAATGATTCCTAAGTTCTTTACCAAGATAGAGAAGAGTAATACTGCGCCGTTTAGGATGAATGGTGAAAGAGATTTCCTGTACTGGTCGGTAATGAATCTTTTGTGAGAGATTAAGATCGTTTGCGTTTTGGATTATTTAATCTCAACGAATATTTTTGACCACTTTGTACGGCAAGCAAATCAGCATTTATATGCTGAAGTTCTGTGTACAGATCTCCTGCGCTAGGAGCTAGATATAATTGAAGGTCATCTGTGTAAAGGTGGTATTTGCTGTGGAAGAGAACTATTGACACACCATAAACATGTATCGAGAATAGTAATGGGCCCAGTACTGATCCTTGTGGTACTCCTGATAATATATCCCTCCGTTGTAATCTATTTGTTCCAATCACTACACACTGCTGGCGGGATGTGAGAAACATTCGATCTCTTAAAATATTAAATACTACTGAACCAGGCAATGCTTCTCAATTGCTAATACGATTGGGAGAGGGATATACACCCGAATCTACTTCTCCCTCACTCTCTCTACCCCTCTGCTCCTCTCTCTACCTTTGTCTCCTCTTCACCCTCCCTTTGTATGCTTCTGCCCCTCCGTTTGTCAGTCTTCTCCACCCCCTATTTTTTCCCATTACCTACACTCCACCCCCTGTAAATAACTTGTCCCACATTCTATGCATCCCTCCTGTCTGCATCTATATCCTCCCGCCATTTATTTACACCTCCTCCTCTCCTCATTCCCTCCTCCCTACCTATCTTTGCCTTCTCCTCCACCACCACTCCTTTTTACACCCACCCAGCCGTCCCCGCGTGTCTGTTATTACCTTCCCACGTTCTCTGCCAATATTCCCCCTCCCATACATATATATACATGCCAAATTTTATAATTATCGGTCGAAAAGAACAGAAGTCTGGAGTCAGGTAATATTATGTAGACAATGATATCCTTCTTGTTTTGGAGAAAGTGTGAAAATTTTAACCAAGATCGGGATTAAACTCTAGATTGGAAGTCTGTTGTGAAGTACCCTCAGCAATGCACCGTATGAATGAGTGTGTAGACAGTGTCATTCCTCTTGTGTAAGCCAAATGTGCAAAATGTTATCGCAGTCCGAAAAACTTTTCTGTCGTCAATTAAATTCAAGATTGCCAGATGCGTCAATTAAATGTTTTATCGTTGTCGCAAGTTTGTTACTGGCGCAAAAAAATTGAATAAAAACCATCTTTTTAGCTGGTTGTATACTGCGTCAAACTTTGAGCTCATCTGATATGAAATACGGAACAATTAATGTGAAAATACTATTTAAACTTCGGACTTTCAACTTTACCGTTTATCTGAAAATGATTTTATTAGTTGCTATATTCTGCGGAATATGATTCAACGGCATGAATACTAAAAACACATGTGCGAAATCAAAATTTCAAAGCAATGTGTGAAGAATTTTTGAAGTTTCCAAATTCTGAACAAGCAATCGTTTACATTTGTAAATACAGATGTTCCTAATCGCAAATTTCCCAAAGTTCTTACCGAATGTTATGAAATTTTGACACAACGTTCTACCGGAATATGGGTATATCTTTATATATCTATTTTTAAATATATGTGAGTATGAATTCATATAAATTTTGTAATGGGGAAACATTGTTACCAAAAATCGCATAATTAACATTTATATAGGTTATATGTAACATATTAAAGAAATAGGTATCAAAAACCTTACTGTATTATAATGCATCTTTGTGGCAAACTTTGAACACAATCGCCGCAAAACTTTTTGAAGCGTACACAAATTAATAGAACTTTTTATTTAGACAGTGATTGAAATTGGTGAAGGAATGCGTGATTGTATTATTGAGTGTGTCTGTGTGTGAGAGAGAGAGAGAGAAAGGGATGGAGGAAGGGAGAGGGAGATATAGTAGAAGTCTGCATACAACACGAAACTGTGAGCAAACGTGACCATCTAATGTTTTCATTAATCTTTGCAAAGTATTCTGAACAAGAAAAAAATAACTGAATTAGTAAAGTAGGGTGCGAAAAAATTCTTTTCAGGTGTCAGGAACTTGTATTATTGCAGTAAATGTTTATCACATGGCAGTTTTATTTCGGAAGAAATTATTATTCATTACTGGCTTTTGTAAAGATTACTTTCACATTGACAAAATATTTATAGCCAAACCGTACTCTCTACGCATTTGTTACACTGCTCTACAAACTACCGCCAAATTGCAAAGTTTGTTAACTACTGGAATCGTTTAGGTGCCTTGCGAATCCACTAATTACAAAAAATAAATAAATTTCACGGCATACCATTTGTTAGTTTTCTTTAATGTATACATTCATTAAAAAAGTAATCCAAGTGCAATACTGAGTGCCTCTGGTTTAGACCTTAAGAAAGATGGGTTCAGACGTTTTATTATTGATGTGTAAATTTTATTTTGATGAGATATTGATGTGGATGTACACCGTTTTGCTATGTAAAAAATTGTTTTTATAGCAGTGAATTCATGTAAAAAATTATTACAGGTCTGAAGATGGTGTCTAGCACGCCGAAACTGTTTATGTAATTAAATGAAGAAAGCGATCTTGGCTGCAAAGCTCTTATTAGCTAATTTATTTATTTACTGCTTATTTCGCCTGACCAGAGTAGTTCAAGGCCCTCTCTTACATCTGATCATGAAACAAAACATACAAAGGATATTACAAAACATTACACTAATAATAAAATAATAATAGTCGACAATAATAATAAAAGAAAGGTGGCATTACATGGCATTTAAAATAATATAGATAATAATATAGACTAGAAGTAATATTTAGTGTTTTGAGAAGGAGGAGGGATAAAGGTAATGAAGGAGAAAGAAAATACAGTGTCTGTGACAGAGGCTTTAAAAGAAATGGAACATAGAGATGCTTTGCCGAAATAGGGGGAGGGAAAGTTTGAGAGGTAGCGGGAACTGACAAGAAAACTGCACTATTGTGATAGCAGGTGGGCCATTAGCTGTCTTTTGAAGTTCGGGAGGTATCTGATTTTTCTAATATTTTGAGGAAGATTTTTCCAAAGTTGGGTTCCTGATATAGAAAAAGATTTAGAAAACATGGCGGTATTGTGCGACGGTACAGAGAGAATTTTACTTTTCTGGGAATGGGTAGTTCTGTTTGTGCTGCTCAGATTGCAGATTTAGAGTTAACGATAAATAAGAGGGAGTGCAAAAATTAAGAAAACGTATAGCGTATGGTGATAATCTGTACGCTTATCAGCACGAAGCCATAACAACTGCTTGAAGGCTGGAGTAATGTGTTCGACAAGGCAGGCGACGGAAATGAATCGTACACAAGCATTCATTGACAATTATAGCCTGCGTAAGCTTTCGTAAGAAAGTCTTTGAATAATAATATCACCATAATCGAGTACAGGGAGTATTAGTGTCTCCACGAGTTTCTTTTTAAGCTGAAGAAGAAAGACTTTTCTGCATCTCTGTATACAGTGGAGTGACACTGAAACCTTCTTACAGAATGCAGTTGTTTGCTCAATCCAGTCAAGGTGTTGGTCCATAATGATTGTTGTTGTTGTTATTGGTTTTTAGGGGACTAATCCATAATGATTCCTAAGCTCTTTGCAAAGATATACAAGAGTAATACTGTGCCGTTTAGGATGAATGGCGAAAGGGATTCCCTGTACTGGTGGGTAATGAATCTTTTGTGAGAGATTAAGATCGTTTGCATTTTGGATTATTTAATCTCAACGACTTTTTTTTGAGCACTTTGTAGAGCAAGCATGTCAGCATTTATATGCTGGATTCCTGTGTTCAGATCTCCTGGGCTAGGAGATAGATATAATTGAAGGTCATCTGTGTAAAGGTGGTATTTGCTATGGAAGAGAACTGTTGACACACCATAAACATGTATCGAGAACAGTAATGGGCCCAGTACTGATCCTTGTGGTACTCCTGATAATACATCCCTCCATCGTTATTTATTTTTTCCAATCACTACACACTGCTGGCGGGATGTGTGAAACATTCAGTCTCTTAAAATATTAAATACTACTGAACCAGGCAATGCTTCGCAATTGCTAATATGATTGGAAGAGGGATATGAACCCTAATCTACTTCTCCTTCCCTCTCTTTACCCTCTCCTCTTCTCTCTACCTTTGTCTCCTCTTCACCCTCCCTTTATCTGCTTCTGCACCCTCCGTTACTCAATCTTCTCCTCCTCCACTATTTTTTTCCATCACCTACATCCCACCCCTTGTAAATCTCTTGTCGCCCATTCTATGGATCCCTCCTCTCTGCATCTATATCCTCCCTCCATTTATTTATACCGCCTCCTCTCCCTCTGACCCTCCTCCCGACCTACCTTTGCCTTCTCCTCCACCTCCCCCCTTTTTACATCCAACCAGCCAGACCATCGTCTCTGTTATTACCTTCCCACGTTCTCTGGCAATATTCCCCTCATATATATATATATATATATATATATATATATATATATATATATATGAATGAGTGTGCTTCACAACAGACTTCCAATCTAGAATTTAATTCCGATCTTGGTTACATTTTTCACACTTTCTCCAAAACAAGAAGGACGCCATTGTCTACATGATATTACCGGATTCCAGACTTCTACACTGTTCGACCGATAATTATAAAATTTGGCATATATATATATATATATATATATATATATATATATATATATATATATATATACGGTCGAACAGTGTAGAAGTCTGGAATCCGGTAATATCATGTAGACAATGGTGTCCTTCTTGTTTTGGAGAAAGTGTGAAAAATGTAACCAAGATCGGAATTAAATTCTAGATTGGAAGTCTGTTGTGAAGTACACTCTGCAATGCTCCGTATAAATTACTGTGCAGACAGTATCATTCCTCTTGTTGTGTAAGACAAATGTGCAAAATGTTATCGCAGTCCGAAAAACTTTTCTATCGTCAGTTATATTCAAGATTGCCAGATGCGTCAATTAAATGTTTTCTGGTTGTCGCGGGTTTGTTACTGGCGCAAAAAATTTGAATAAAAACCGTCTTTTAAGCTGGTTGTATACTGCGTCAAACTTTGGGCTCATCTGATGTGAAATTCAGAACAATAATAATTAGTATGTGAAAATACTATTTACACTTTGGATTTTCAACTTTACCGTTTATCTGTAAATGATTTTATTAGTTGCTATTTTCTGCGAAATATGATTCAACACCATGAATACTAAAAACACATGTGCGAAATCAAAATTTCAAAGCAATATGTGAAGAATTTTTGGAGTTTTCAGATTCTGAACAAGCAACCGTTTACATTTGTAAATCCAGATGTTCCTAATCGCAAATATCCGAAAGTTCTTACCGAATGTTATGAAATTTTGACACAACCTTCTACTGGAATATGGGTATATTTTTAAATATCTATTTTTAAATATATATCACTATGAATTTATATAAATTTTGTGATGGGGCAACATTGTTATCAAAAATCGCATAATTGACATTTATATATAACATATTAAAGAAATAGGTATCAAAAACCTTACTGTATTAGAATGCAACTTTGTGTCAAACTTTGAGCACAATCGCTGCAGAACGTTTTGAAGCGTACACAAATTAATAGAACTTTTTATAGAGACAGTGATTAAAATTGGTGAATGAATGTGTGATTGAATTATTGTGTGTGTGTGTGTGTGTGAGAGAGAGAGAGAGAGGGGGGGGGGGAACTGTAAACAAACGTGATCATCTAATGTTTTCATTAATCTTTGCAAAGTAGTCTGAACAAGAAAAAAATAACTGAATTACTAAAGTGAGTTGCGAAAAAATTCGCACTGCGAATTAAAGAAAAACCAGTACACTTTGGGGCTGACATCTGAATCTGTCAGGAACTTGTATTATTGCAGCGAATGTTTATCACAAGGCAGTTTTATTTCAGAAGAAATTATTAATCATTACTGGCTTTTGGTAAAGATTACTTTCACATTAACAAAATATTGATAGCCAACCCGTACACACTAGGCATTTGTTACACTGCTCTACAAACTACCGCCATATTGCAAATTTTTTTAACTACTGGAATTGTTTAGGTCCATTGCGAATCCACTAAATACATAAAAATTAATAAATTACACGGCGTACCATTTGTTAGATTTCTTTAATATATACATTCATTAAAAAAGCAAGGTTTGAATTTATTTATTTATTTTCAATTGATAAATTCGATTAACTTCCGTAAGATTTTCGTCCGTCTCAGAACAAACTCAGTAAGACAATAATTATCGCTCAGTAAAATAGCCCCATTTGTTCAATGATTGATAAGAGTTGGACAAAAAAGAAAAGAAAAGAAATACGTGAAGTGGGTAACAGTGACATCCTCTTTGAAAAATAAAAAAAATATTATGTTCTTTTTTATGTTAATCGTCATCAAAATCCTCTCAACCTGCTGATCAGTTCACTCATTTTTAGCCCCCTTAAAAAACCCAACAACAACAACAACAATTACAACTTCGCTCTCATAATGGTCGTGCACACACACACACACACACACTGCTTGCTGTTTTAGAGTCAACAACGAAAATGAACCGACTCTGACAAGAAAGCAAAGATGTCGCAAGGCAACGTATACCTGTGCCATAGAGAGCACAGACAAACCAAAGCGAACCAAACTGTCCTCATCCCACTCACAGCCATTCAACAGCCAAAAAATTAGTATCTGATCTCTAATTCACACTTTTCAACTGTCTCGTAACGCTGTTCTGTGCGAATTCGGTGTCAGGGAGGTGCTATCCGAAATTCCATCTGCCATCAGTAACGGACAAATCGATACGTTTTATCTCCGTATTAGTTATGAGTGAGGATTAAAGCAAAATTGTTTCTTCGATATTAACTTAATATCGTGTCGCACCTCCTTTTCCCCAAAGAAGTGCAGCCACTTCACGTGGACTCAATAAGTCGCCGTAAGTTCCTGCAAGAATACTGAGCCATGTTGCCTGTGTTGCCGCCCTTAACTGCTAAAGTGTTGCCAGTGTAGTGATTTGTGTACGCACTCTCCTCTTGATGACACCCCATAAATGTTCAGTGGGGTACATGTCGGACGATCTGTCCGGCCATATCATTCATTAAAGATGTTCAGAATGTTCTTCAAACAATCCCGTGCAATTGTGGCCTAGTGTCGTGAAGAACTGTCATCCGTTAATAGTTTTTAGTAGTTTCGGAGCTTGAAGCCCATAACTGGCTGCAAATGGTATCCAGATAGCAGGAAAAAAAAAAACATTGTAAAGTAGTAATGTGGGTGAAGTGTTTGTTAATTTTACCACTTGAAAGTCGTGGGAGTTGCTGTGGTGTGTTGATGGAAGGGAAGTGTTGTGAAATGCTATCCAAAAGCGGACCAAATATGGACAAATTAAATGTGAAACGCATAACTATACAAATGTGATTTGCACTAAATGTATACCATCTGATGATGAGCTGCTAGGCAGCTTGAAACCGGTAATGGTTTAAATAAATCTTCATTAAGAAGAAACAAAAGGCACACTGGTTGCACTAATTTCTGAAACCTATTTGAAGAAACAGTCGCAGGGTCCAACACAATGAATAAAAGTTTTAAAAACATTTTCGATCACTGATCGGTTCAGGTGAAATAAAGACCCATTCCATCTATAAACAGCCCATACCATTACAGAGCCGCCACCAGCTTCTTAACAATTTGGGTCGATGACTCCATGGGCTCTAAGCCAAACTGGAACTATACCATCAGCTCTTACCAACTGAAATTGGGACTTCTCTGACAATGGAACATTACCATCAACCCTTACAGACTGAAATTGGGACTCATCTGACAACCGAACATTACCATCATCTCTTACCGGGACATTTGACCATTTGCCAGTAGTCTAGGTTCCAACCGATACGCTCAGGAGCCCAGTAGAGGAGAGGAGAGGAGCTGTAGGCGACGTCTGCTGTTACAAAAGGCACTCGATGCGGTCACGTGCTGCCACAGTCCATTAACATAAAACTGGACCGCACTATCCTACAGGATACGTCAGCCGTACGCCCCACGTTGATTTCAGTGATAGTGCTGTTGCTCTGTTAGCACTGAATACGGAAAAGCCGCTTCAGTCAGTCATTAAATAAAGCCGTCCGTGGTAAGAAACAATACCCGAAATTTGGTGTTCTCTTCACACCCTTGACACTGTGAACCTCGGAAAATTGAATTCCCTAACAATTCCCGAAACTGAATGTCCCTTGCGACTAGCTCCAGCTACGATTCCGCGTTCAGAGTCTGTTAATTCACGTCGTACGGCCGCAATCACGTCAGTATACCGGGTGATAAAAAAGTCAGTATAAACTTGAAAACTTAATAAATCACGGAATAATGCAGATAGACATACATGCTTGGAATGACATAGGGTTTTATTAGAACAAAAAAAAAAAAACAGTAATTTTAGACGCGTGAAAGACCTCTTGCGTGCGTCGTTTGGTGATGATCGTGTGCTCAGCCGCCACTTTCGTCATGCTTGGCCTCCCAGGTCCCCAAACCTCAGTTAGTGCGATTATTGGCTTTGGGGTTACCTGAAGTCGCAAGTGTATCGTGATCGACCGACATCTCTAGGGATGCTGAAAGACAACAACCGACGTCAATGCGTCACTATAACTCCGGACATGCTTTACAATGCTGTTCACAACATTATTCCTCGACTATAATTACTGTTGAGGAATGATGGTGAACATATTGAGCATTTCCTGTAAAGAATATCATCTTTGCTTTGTCTTGTTATGGTAATTATTGCTTTTCTCATCAGATGAAGCGAAATCTGTCGGACATTTTTTGAACTTTGTTTTTTGTTTTAAGTTCTAATAAAACCACATGTCATTCCAAGCACGTGTGTCAAATTTTACCTCTCTATCTACATTATTCCGTGATTTATTAAGTTTTCAAATTTATACTGACTTTTATATCACCCGGTACTTTTTACGTGAATCTCCGGAGTAAAGATGATAGCTATGCTAATACAACGCCCTTTTATGGCGCAATGCTAACGCCGTCTTATCAGTGCACGTCGCTATCCTCGTGGCCTTCGTCGTCTCAGTGCATATATTACCAAAAATCTTCCTTGGTACAACCACAGTCTAACGAATACAGACCCCACATTTCCTATGAATCTTGTTATACTCTGCGACAGCAGCGCTATCATAAGCGACTAGCAAGCTACATTTCTGAATATAATATCGGATGAGTGTGAATAGTATAGCTTATTTTGATTTTAACATACTTTTTGCTGTACGGAAAGTATGTTGCGTCATAAAAATCGGTAATACCTACAAAACAACTCCACCTTTGGTGTTCTTAGTTTGCCAAAGAACCTGGTACGGTATGAAACGATACTTTACAGTACAGTTTATTTACGATTTTCTTATAACCTATAAGTTTTTACTAAAGAATTTAATTTTTTATTAACAACAAAAAAATGGGCAGTAAACAGCAGAAGAACTGACATTTTGCAGATAGACGTTGCTTTTCTGCTTAGGAAAGGTAACGTTTCTTCGCTACATTTACAGTCAAATCGGTTTGTGTGGAATTTTGAAAACTTATACCGATTGCAACACCTACATTAAATCAGTCACACCATTTGTATCTGAAAGAAGAAAAACCTTACAGACGTGGCAATAGAACGTCAAAAGCAATAAAACTGTTTCCCAACAATGCAGAAAACAAATACCTTAATTGTTGTCACATCAGAACCAGAAACGGCAAAAATTTTGAAGGAATTCGTTTTTGAGCTAAAATAATTACACTGAAAAGTATATGCGTGTGTCATAAAGACGAGTGAAGTGTAAAAGTTTGAGAATCATTAGAACCCATACAGAATGGTTACGCATTGAAGAAATTTCCTGTCATAGTTAGAACAGATCATAACGCAAATTTATATTTCTCGCATGTTTACATTCTGTTGCTTTCAACGGAATAAGTTGCAACTATACACATATTCACATTTCCTCATGGTTAAGTTATAGTTTATACCACTGAAACTGTTTTTACATTCATTGCAGGATTATTTATATCTAATTTTACTAATGCAAAAAATTAGTACTTGTTTCATTAATTACGTAGAAAAATAATTATAAATGAACATTGCTCTTACCGATGCTTAACTACCACTAGAGCCGCTAGAGGCGTTATTAACTGTCAGTCGGTTAGAACGTTCGTAGCAGTGAGTATCGCGAGTGTGTTATGTTTGACTGTGGCGCAGACATATACACGTGGTAAGCCCCTTGATGGTGTGAATCAAGCTCTAAATCTGGTCCATCCCTCTTAGTTGTGTGCATTTCTATGGTCTTGAGGTGGCCGAGGGGACTGAGGCGCTCCAGTCACGGTCTACACGGCGACTACGATCGGGGGTTCGAATCCGCCCTCGGGCATGGATATTTGTGCCGTCCTTAGTAGTAGCTAGTTCATAAGTAGTTTGTAAGTTTAGGGACTGATGACCCCGTAGTTAAGTCCCATAAGCTATACAAACATTTTATGGTCTTATGCCATCGACTTTTCCTTCTAAGGCTTGACTTGTCTTTGCCTCTCGTCTCATGATACCATAACATTGATTTTAATTGACAAGAGGCGACGCCCTAGGTTTTAATCCCTGTGACGTCATGTCTGTTGTCATTAGATCGATTTACAATCATCACTTTGCTGTTCCTGTTGCTGATATCACGGCCATATTCTCTGCTAAGTTCGGCTGAATTTTGCATGATGAATTTCGGTTGTTTGTCTGCTTCAATTACCTGAGATATTTTTCTGCCACCAACGATAATGCCACCATACCCATTTTCAAAAGTATCCCTTATAAAGTGCTCATAACATGCATTAAACAATAGTGGAAAGAAAATTAAATATTGTTTCAGCCGGCACTGGTGGGAAAGATGCCTGAGAAGGTGTTATCGGTTTCTTAATATCACTGTAACCAAAAAGTACAGTTACAGAAGGACAAAGTGACGGAAAATTAAGGTTTAGCGTCCCGTCGACAAATTGAACACGGAGCACACGCTCGGATTGTTTTTGTTCAGGATCAGAAAGGAACCATCCCGGCATTTACATGCAGCGTTTCAGGGACATCACCGAAAACCTACATCAGGATTGACAATATACGGAAGCAACGTGGACTGATATACCACAACAATACACCAGAGCTTATTTAATTGAATGCCAACTTGCGAAGGTGTGTAACACCGCTTATTGACAGTAATGTGGGCACCACTCACTACTAATTTCACCATCTTCCTCATTTCTCATGGAGCTGTTTTTTCAGTCAAATGATGTGTTCTTTCTTTGTGTCGCATTTTTGGTAGCCAGTAGCGAATCTTTTTCTAACTTTATTTTATTTTATTTTATTTATTTATTTTTTTCTGTAGGCGACATTAGGGCGATTTTTTGTGTTACGTAGTTTCACCTACCGGAAGGAGACACCTCAACAGCTGATGTAATCAGTTTTGGTTTGAACATTTTACGCATTTAATGCCAAAATCAACATTTTTCGTCTCTTTTGACAAACATTTGTGAGAAATATTTTATTACGATTCAGTGACAATAAATATCTTCGTGTCGTCAATTGCTACAGCGTGAGATCATTACTGTCTCATAGTTTATACTGTTACGTCGTACAGCATTACCATGTAGTAAATAAAATTTGTAACGCCATAATCCAAATTAAAATTCCAAGTACCCTCGAAGTTTCAGTATAAATTTTTTCTCGAAAAGGGGAAGTTAGGAGAAATTTTATAGATAAAAATATGTATACACTATATTGTAATTCAGTGTATCGTAATCACGAACACATTCTGCTTCGTGAAACTAATCTCGAGAGGAACCTTGGCTAATTAACATATTTGCAAGAAATTATGACAGGAGAATTCTGCTTTGTGACGAAGAAATAATGTAAGAAAAATCTGAAATACGAATACATTTCATGGAACTACAAAATCTAGGAAGATCAGTCCATTGTCCCTTTGCGAAGCGTGTGCTTTTGTGCAATTACTGTTCTAACCACTAAGATTCATGTTCCATAGTGCTTCACCACGTAAATATTAAATTTTAGCAGTATTTAAATCTCACAAGGGTAACTTACGCAAAAACAAGATGACTGTCTTTTATTTGTAGATTAGAAAAATGAAACGGACAAATCTATTCATAGTTGAATATCGAGTTCAAACTTTTGTAAATTTAAAACTTATTTTCCGTGAGTGAGAAACGATTTTTAACAACTGAAAAGTGACTAATGAAAGTTTTCAGTTATGGTAAAAATAGGACAAAATACAAAGACAGGTAGGTCAAATTAATATAATAGCAATTTGTAGATGATGGCAGTATCACGAATATACAAGTTGAAAATAATGTCTTGCACTCACTGATAACCAAAAGGAAGCAGGCTCATCGAGTAGCAGAAATGTACAACGAGGTGTATCGGATCATTTTGCCTAGGTTCTTCGAAAGTTGGCAGTTCGTGATGAACAATTAGCTAAGCAACCACAGGAGCGTGAAAAACAATTAGGCAAACACCTTGAAGAATTGCAAAAAAGATCGTATCGAAGCATTGGAACGTAGACTAGAAGAACGATTTCAACCTGTGCTAGAAAGTTTTTAACACGCAGAAGCATTGTTAAGACAACTGGAAGCTAAATAGTAGAAACAAGTTAAACAAACTTTAAGATACGTCCCACATAAAAACATCCAGAATATATAAAAACTTAATTTGACAGTTTTAAATAGAAATTAATCACAAATGATATCAAGGCAATATCGCTGATTTTATTTCAGTTACTATGGTTTCGATACTCTATTAGCATCATCGTCATCTGATATAGTGCTAATATACGTGGTGTTTATAATATCATAGTTGACTGTCTGAAAACTCAGTTTTGAAAATCAGTTGATGATACAAATAACTCATCGAAACCAGTTATCATAACTGAAATATAATCAGGTACCTCGGTTTGAAACTATTTGTTACCACCTTATTTGATTGCACCCACCTAGCATCTAAGCAGTATCACTTTAAACAGACATAACAAGCTATACTATACATTTTACATAACTTGACTCAGACGTAAATAAGATCCGCCGCGGCGGAGTGGCCGAGCGCATTGAGGCGCTATGCTCCGGTGACCGAGGCCGTTCCCCGTCGGGGGTTCGAATCCCCCCTCGGTTATAGATGTTTGTGCTGTCTTTAGTATAAGTTAGTTTGTAAGTTTAAGGACTGATGACTCCACAGTTAAGTCCCATAAGCTTAACAAACATATGAACTTTTCTCTTTCTTTTTCTTTTTTCTTTTTAATAAAATAAAAAAGGTCCAAACCACACTAGAATTAACTATCAATAGTTTATGCACACCAATTTAAAAACACAGTTGACAGTGTAGAGCAGATGAAGAACGAAGTAACTGAACAGGAGAATAAAGTAACTACTGTATTTAACCAGTGGATAGTTGAAAAAGGAATCCAAATAGCAATCAAATCAATAATGAGTTAGCCAGTCTGATAAAACAAGCTAGCACAAAATAGTTTCGTGAACATTGGAAAACAATGGGCACTTAAAAATCAGACATATAGCAGATACTCAATGATATTACATAATGGAAGAGAAAAAGAACCAAAAGCTGAAGGAGTTAAAGCAAAATTATACGGCGTAAATAATGAGGGCGGGGGTCAAGAATGCATAAATACCCTTCAGAACATATACATTAACAATACGATAACGATAAGCATAAACGTACATCAGGTGAATACATGGATGACACCAGTTCATCTTATAACCAATCATCACATACTGCGTGCCTATGAGTTCTTTAATCGCAGTACTAGTTTAGGCAAGTTTGATAAAACGCAAAAAAGGCAAGAAAACGCCGCATCCTGTTGTTTTACACAAGGGTTTTTAGGTGCACCTGCTCTGAAGGGTAAAAGATTTCTTTTATGGCAGCATTCGCTCAAGACGATGTAGCTCTCTGGGCTACAGAGTCATTCAAGAGATGCAACTTTTATTCGCAGTTTCAAATGAACTTCCTTACAAAATTTTGGACCATATTTGTACAAGAAAGAGTATGGAATGAGGTTACAATCCAGAGTCGTGCAATAGCAAGCATGGTACTATAAGAAAATATTTTGTGAAATACTTAAATTAAATGGAGACTGAGAAGGACCCATAACAGAGATGTACCTCGTATTTTAAAATCAAATTTACCAATCAACATACAGGAGATACTAGTTCATGAGCGTATAGCAATGAGACGCGTATAGTAAGCAGATTCAAATGGATGTGGGTTGCCGTTCTTATGAGGAGATGAAAAGGCTTGCTCAGGAGAGAGTAGGGTGGAGAGCTGCATCAAACCAGTCTTCGGACTGAAGACCATAACAACAACAATGAATTGTAATTCTGTCAGAGACAGCAAAGAACCTGGAAAGGCCGGCCGCAGTGGCCAAGCGGTCCGCGGCGCGCCAGTCTGCACGACCGCTATGGCTCCATTTTATAGAGTCCTAACTCTTTTATATAAAAAATACCCCGACTACCAACTTGCTCCGACGGGCTGATGATTTGGTTAAGGTCTTCTGCAATATATTCTAGAACATCTACTTTCTTGGACCATTCCACCTGCTTCCAAAGTTTTCCTTGGTGGACACATGTAACCTGTCGTTGTTCTTTTTATGACACCTTCGAGACACAATTTGCTTTCGTATGTGACAACTACATAGATCCTAAGTTCTGTGTTTCGTTTCCAAGGTACATAACGAAGCGGGGTGGTGCAGAGGCAGTAGCGTCATCGTATCAATCTTCCTCATCCAGAACATCCATGATTACACTGTCATCTGGGGCAATCCAAAAGATCGACAAAAGCAACCAAACTACATACTAATTGTTTTATTCCATATTTACATAAATTGGGGCTAAAGCATGTACTATTTTTTTTTATATTTATCTGCCTGTCGTGGTCCAACTGTCATTCCGCTTGCGTACGTGAGAGTTGTCTTCGATTTTGTAACACGTCAACCATGACACGAATATTAAAATGGCTGCTACACAGCACAGGTTGTATATTGAAGATTATAGAGACCGAGGAAGCAAAATGTGTCGCAAGTTACGGCGGCGGCAAATTTAAAAGGAATTTAAGTGTGACTGTCCTAATTTTACCCCACCAGTCCACAAGTATCCGCAGTTTACGATAATAAAATATCAGGAAAGGTACATAATACGTAAATCAATGCAAAAGAGCCGAACTTAAATGACTCAGTGGTATATAACGAAGAACTTCATCATGAACCCATACTTACGAATATGTATATATTATATTTGCAGCTTATTCCGCTGAAATTAAGTGGAATATAAACATAAAAGAAAAATAAATTTCTATTATGGTATGTTCTTACTATGACAAACAGTTTTTTTTTTTTTTTTTTTTTTTCAAAAGTATCAATTCGGTACGGAGTCTAATGATTCGCACTTAGGCTTCAAAATGTTCACATGTTTGTGAAACTTATGGGATTTAACTGCGGGGTCATCAGTCCCTAAGCTTACGAACTACTTGTGAACTAGCTTATACTAAAGACAGTACAAACATCCATGCCCGAGGGGGGATTCGAACCCCCGACGAGGAACGGTCTTGCGCATTGCAGCACAGCGCCTCAATGCGCTCGGCCGCGGCACACTTTTGGCTTCACTCGTCTTTCTTTTAGCCCCGTTTACACCGATGCGAACACAAGCGAACGAGCGGTAAGGCTAGTCTGCACGACGACACTACGTTTCATCAAACTGCGCTACTGGCCAGTGCGCATGCGCGGAAGGCGTACGCGAAACTCGTTGGTGAAACTGAACAGTTTTGGCACCTTCCAAATTCGGCGAAACTGACTGCGCGTTATATGCGAGGCATAGATGTTTGTGCTATTTTAATGATGCAAATTTCAAGAATGAGCAGCGGCATGTAGTGATCTTGAAGCAATTATTCGTGAATTAAATACTGATGTGTTGACGATTAGTGAATTGCAGACTAAAAGGCATTAAATTCGAAATACCTATAAAAACGAACTATGGCAGTTGTGGATTTCGGAACACGGTACGGGTATTGTAGAGACGAATATCTATTTGACAAGAAAAGTAATACAATTTGTAATTTCAGTTTTGGTAACAATGCTTCACGCATAACAGTATCTTGTAAGTTTATTACATAACTAACTCTGCTTAAAAGGAACGTAAAATGCTCTGGTGACCTTCTGAGTTGATTAAAATAACTTATAGGGTCTTCGATCACAATTTCTTTCAGCAAGGTCGCTAAGCAACCGAGTTGACGTCTTTTTTTTTAATCAACTCACGAACCCAAACACGTTTCTTATTTTTTTTCTTTAGTTTATGCAGCGACTTCACACAAAGAAGCAATAGCTCCGCCACATATTTTACAGCTACCAAAACTTTTATTCTACGGCGACTACGGTACTCACAAAACAACGAAACTGTAGTGTATAGTATTGGCGCCGTGTCTACAGACATACAGGAAACCAGCTGCGCGCAATTCATTTCACGCAACGAGTGTCGCAACCTAGTGTCGTCGTATAGACTAGCCTGTAGCGAAAGAGAATTCGCTCTAGTGTAAACGCTATGCGCGCGCTGTTCGGTCACGCTCGGCTCGCATTCGCGAGTGCTCGTTTGTGATCCGCTGGGTGTCGGTTTCAGGGGTAACCATCAAAGGAAGTTCGCGACCTCCGCTTCAGCGCCAGCGTATGCGACAAACTGCGTATGCTCGCCTTGCGGCAGTGTGCTGTTTTCTGTTCCGTTCGCTCCGGTGTAAAAGCTTATTCGCAAGTAGAGATGGGATAATTGAAACATCTGACGGTTTCGAAACCAATAAAACCATACCATCTGTGGTTTCGAAATCATGAAGCAACGTATGTTTTGTCATGAAAACTTCGTTCTAGGAGGGCAATATTTTACACTATGTGGACAAGGGTACATACAAGAACCTGTCAACCATAGAGTATATATTTACTTCTTGGTCTGTACGAAACATGTTGATAAATATTTTTTCCCGTGTTGTTCATGTTGCCAACATAGTCACACGAGGCCGCCCGTATGGTAGGTAATAGTTTACCCCGTTGGGAACTCACAACTGCAATACGGTACACATATTACAGTGATGGATCATAAATGCTACTTTCTATACATACTAAATAAATTATAGGGAATAAAGGGCACACTAAATAATCACAAGTAATGCTATGGAATTAAAAAATAATAAAGTAAGAGGCAAGTTCACCACTTGTACGTCTTGACCGTTACATTACCGCCCCAATTCTTTTAACACGAGTGTCTAAAAATTATAACGTCAGTAGGTAACTTGCTTTTGTCGCTCATAAGAAACCAACTCTTTATCACGAGATTAAATAACCGATCAACCCTTGTTAGTATAAAAAATGTCATTTCAGGCTTCATGTTGTATCTTATTTTAAAGAATGTAGTTTCACTCGTGTGTCTTTAATATGGTAGATAAACCTAGAATTTAACTGGTTTTTCAATGCAAAACTTTTACATTTATAAAGCAGACATTATGTCATTTCGGAATACAGCAGTCTCTTGCAAACGAATCTTGATATCAGTAATCATAAGCTGCAGACTCAAGAGTGTCAACTACTATTTGACACTCTCTAAACGGTTTATATACTAGTCACTTATATGTGTATCTGTGTGGAGCTTCAGTAAAATGAAACACCATATTTCGATACCATTAGTCTGTTCCGCGTTACTGCATCAATGGTTTGAAACACCGGTGTTGTGAAACCGACATGAAATCGTGAAACCGACACGAAACTGTGAAACCGACAGGAAACCGTGAAACCGACAGGAAGAAACGGTTTCAGTGTATCGACAATCGACCGCGAATGTGATCCGAAACATAACGGAATGAAACCGCATGGTTTCGAAACCGTGAAAGATGCCGGTTTCGAAACCATGAAACCGATGTGTGTATCGAAACCTGGTTTCGAAACCATGAAACCGTAGCCAACTCTATTCGCAAGTACAAGCCAATGCGTGCGCGCACAGGCGAATTCCTGGCGAATGCGCATTCGCCTGTGTTCGCTTTTGTTCGCTTCGGTGTAAACGGGGCTTACGCGCGAATTCTTTTGAGTGTGATTACTTTAGCTTAAGAAGACAATGTCTTGACGATTCTTACCCTTTGTGGTTCATGTGCAGCAACAATAATTGTTAAATTGGGTTCTTCTTTGTTGACGGCAGTTTGATTGCTTTTTCCGTTTTCTTGCTACGTCTGTGACGTTTTTCCTTCAGTTACAGTTGTGGTGGCTGATTTCGTATGTTAAATACTGTAGTTATTGCATTATACCAGGTGATCAAAAAGTAAGTATAACTTTGAAAACTTAATAAATCACGATATAATGTAGATAGAGTGGTAAAAATTGACACACATGCTTGGAATGACATAAGGTTTTATTACAACTATCAAATAAAAATTTTAAAAAAAATGTTCGAAAAATGTCCGACAGATGGCGCTTCACATGATCAGAAAAGCAATAATTAGTATAACAAATTAAGACAAAGCAAAGATGTTCTTTACAGGAAATACTTAATATGTTCACCATTATTCCTCAACAATAGCTGTAGTCGAGGAATAATGTGAACAGCACTGTAAAGCATGTCTGGAGTTATGGTGAAGCATTGGCGTCGGATGTTGTCTTTCAGCATCCCTAGAGATGTCGGTCGATCACGATACACTTGCAACTTCCGGTAACCCCAAAGCCAATAATCGCACGGACTGAGGTCTGGGGACCTGGAAGGCCAAGCATGACGAAAGTGGCGGCTGAGCACACGATCATCACCAAACGATGCGCGCAAGAGATCTTTCACGCGTCTAGCAATACTTTGTCGATTTTCGGTTCTAATAAAACCCCATGTCATTACAAGCACGTGTGTCAATTTTTACCTCTCTATCTACATTATTCCGTGATTTATTAATTTATACTAACTTTTTGATCGCCCAGTATATTCTATTCCTACTCTCCATGCTCACTGAGTTTACTAGAATTATAGTGAAGAAACAACGTTCTTGAGTAGAAAAGCGTCGTCTTTCTGCCAAAGGGCAAGTCTTCTAGTGTTTCCTAGCCATTTTTCTATTTTTAATAATAAATGAAATTATTCAGTAAAAGCCTGTAGGTTACAAGATAATTCTAAATAAACTGTGCTGCAATGTACCGTTTCGTACCTTGTTAAGGATCTTAGGCAACCTAAGAAAGACAAAGGTGGAGCTAGTTTTAAGTTATTGCCTATTTTATGACACTACATACATTCCCTGCTGTAAAGAGTATGTTAAAATCAACATAAACGATACTATTCGCACTCATCCGAAATCGTATTCAGAAATGTAGCTTGCCGACCGCTTGGAGCGCTGCTATCGCAGTGTATAACAAAGCTTTGCGGGAGTGTCGTGACTGTATTTGGTAGATTGTGATCAAAAGTTAGGAACTGTCTGCTGTGTAGTATCGTATATCAGTGATGAAATGAGGCATGTTTTACCTAGGAGCAGCAACTTATAATTCAGTTTATTAATGACGAAAGGGTAATACAGAGTTGATATTCTCATCATATTTCGTGTGAAAAATTCTGTACACTATTGAGAACGTAAAACGTTCGAAAAGTGTCGTCCAATCTTATATATTTAATTGTTGCGAAAATTTCTACTTGGAAACACATCAAAGTACATCTAAAATGCCGTAAAAAAGAGTTTTTATTTTAGTTTTCATTGTTCACTTCTTATTTTCTTGCTAACGGCCAAATAACAGCGATAGTAATTCTCTCTTCTAGCTTTTGTAGATTTGGAGAAGGCTTTTGACAATGTTGATTGGAATAAACTCTTTCAAGTTTTGAATCAAGCAGGAGTAAAATATAGGGAGCGTAAGGTTATTTCCAACTTGTACAAAAACCAGACAGCGGTTGTCAGAGTTGAAGGGCATGAAAGGGATGCAGTGGTTGGAAAGGGAGTAAGACAGGGTTGTAGCCTTTCCCCACTGTTGTTCAATTTGTACATTGAGCAAAGCTATAAAGGAAAGCAAGGAGAAATTTGGAGAAGGAATTAAAATTCAGGGTGAAGAATTAAAAACATTGCGTTTTGCCGACGACATAGTAATTCTGTCAGATACAGCAAAGGACCTGGAAGAGCAATTGAACGGAATGGACAGTGTGCTGAAAGGTGCATATAAGATGAATATTAACAAGAGCAAAACTAGGGTAATGGAGTGCAGTGTAAGAAAATCAGGTGATGCTGAAGGAATTAGATTAGGTAACGAAACAATAAAGGAGGTAGAGGAGTTTTGTTACTTGGGCAGTAAAATAACAAATGATGGTCGCAGTACAGATGATATAAAATACAGAATGGCAATGGGTAGAAAGGCGTTTTTGAAAAAGAGAAATTTGCTAACATCGAATATTGATTTAAGCCTAAGGAAGGGCTTTCTGAAGGCATTTGTATGGAGTGTTGCCTTGTATGGGAGTGAAACATGGACGATAAGCAGTGTGGACAGAAAGAGGATAGAGGCTTTTGAAATATGGTGCTACAGAAGAATACTGAAGATTAGGTGGGTGGATCGCGTAACTAATGAGGAGGTACTGAACCGAATTGGGGAGAAAAGAAATTTCTGGCATACCTTGACTAAAAGAAGGGATAGATTGGTAGGACACATTCTTAGACATCAAGGAATTGTGAATTTAGCGTTGGAGGGAAGTGTGTGGGGTAAAAATCGCAGAGGGAGACCAAGAGACGCGTATAGTAAGCAGATTCAAGTGGATGTGGGTTGTCGTTCTTATGAGGAGATGAAAAGGCTTGCTCAGGATAGAGTAGGGTGGAGAGCTGCATCAAACCAGTCTCTGGACTGAAGACCACAACAACAGTAATTCTCTCATCTAATAATTCTGATTCTTTCACTGTTGAAATAATTATGATTAAAACACGCTCAAATATTTACGTTAATATTTATGCACAGTATAGGCTATTTACCAATGAAACGTAAATGTCTTTTTGGTTGTAGGTATTTCGTTTCTTTTGTAGAAGAACGCTGGCAGAAAAAAAAATACTAGGCTCTGGCGCAACCTTTTTGGCGTGATAACACAAAGCAAACACCAGAATAAAGTTTAAGAAGATGCGAAAGTATTTCTATAATGTGAAGAAGCTCGACCAAAACACGTTAACTTCCAATGTTAGCAGACACTGTTACGGTTCCTTGCTTCTGCGCATGCGCTTTCTGCAGCACACTCCGAAATTTAGAACTCCACACTCGGCACAATCTTTAGGTTAGAGCACTATATAGCACAAGCAGAACAATCCGCCATTTTGAATCCCACGTTGAAGGAGCGCATTTAAGGACTGCGGAACACTTACGCTTTCTAACATGCTCTTAAGGCCATTAAATATACTTTCGTAACGTTGAAAATATTACAAGATAGTAAATTTATTTGCTCAGATTTGAATATAAGAGGCAATCGACTTAAAGTTAGAGATTAGTTGGATATTTACAGACATGATACATTCACTTACATTCCAAAGTAAGGCATTGATGCCGTTCTAAATATTTACCACATACGTTACAATTATTGTATTTTCTGGTTTATAAATGGCATTCCACATACGTTTACGGTAACCAAGAGTTGCATTCGAAAACAGTTACGGAATAATGATAAATTGCGATATTGTACTTCCCATATTCCACCCTCTAATGCCTCGCATATTTGACACGCACCATATTTGAGAGAAGATTTTACGTCAAAATGTGTTTAATAAATCTGAACGTATGGTTTCGTTAGCTAACGACTAAATAAAGTCTCTCTGGTGGCTGTTGTTGTTGTGGTCTTCAGTCCGGAGACTGGTTTGATGCAGCTCTCCGGTGGCATTCACTTTGAAATAAAGTGAATGTTGCATGCTAAGTTTAGAATGTAATTGCTTTCCATGTACGACTTCCTTCCTGTTCTCATTTTTTGCGAAGTTCAAGGAATTTTATCTGTCACTTTCCACTTCTTTCCCCTCTGGCAGTATTGCTCATGTGAAAAATACCGAGTAGCACCGTGGTTCGGAACCCACGTTAAACTGTAGGTCCCCCTATAACTGGCTGGGTAAGTCAAACAGGACCATTGCCTAGTAAAGCACTGTGGTGTTCAAACCAATCTGCGGATTGTTGACTGTTTTTTTTTTTTTTTTTTTTTTTTTTTTTTTTTTACTTGATGTCTGGTATTTACAAGCCACCTTTTTCGCCGATTTATATTCGAAGGAAACCGGTGTAACCTATAGCGACTATGTCTCCTATTATTTGAGCAGTTCGGAGCAGCACAACCACACGCCAAGAAGTTTGCTGTTGTTTTACAGTCAGGCACGAAAGGCGCACGAACGCCGAGTAGTCAATTTTCACCACAAAGCCGATTGTCTGAAACGGGTTGTAGGCAGAGATCGTATGCCGGTAGGGCTAATGAGAACATGACGACTCGACACTGGTGTACAGATTTGCGGGCTCGATTGCACCTCGGCTGGTAACGGCAAAGTGTCGTCACTGTAATTCCCACCAGGGTGAGTCAGCTGCCTGTCTGCGCCGTGCTTTCTCTCCACCTGGGCCGGTAACAGACAGCTCAGGGGAATTACTGCTGCCGTCTTCTTAGAAGGCCCGTTCCCTTTGCTGCTTCAGTCCCACTTACCTGCGCGAACGTTTACACAATAGGCTAGGTACACGCGGTCACGCTTCACTGTGACTCAGTCTCATATCAAATGAATGGGGAAGTAACGTATTGTAGCGAGAACTGATTCACTGAGAAAACACACCAGTCAAATCAATACCACCCTTACAACACTGTGTCGAATGACAAGAAAGGAAGGACTCAGATGTTTTCAGAGAAAGTCATTATTGTTGAGGCAGTGCACTGACTACATTTTTTGTTCGTCCGTTTTCTTCACTAATATGAAACTCAGACAAAATAACGACGCTGAAGCATAGGATTTTTTTTTTCCAGTCCGGGAACTGGTTTGATGCAGCTCTCCACCCTACTCTATCCTGAGCAACTCTCTTCATGTCCACGTAAGAACGGCAACCTATATCAATTTGAATTTGCTTCATCTCTTGATCTTGATTTTTACCCCACACACTTCCCCCCAGATCTAAGTTCACGATTCCTCTATGTCTAAGAATGTGTCCTACCAATCGATCCTTCTTTTAGTCAAAGTATGCCAGAAATTCCTTTTTTCCACAAATTCTGTTCAGTACCTCCTCATTAGTTATGCGATCCACCCACCTAATCTTCAGCTTTCTTCTGTAACACCACATTTAAAAAGCCTCTATCCTCTTCCTGTCCACACTGTTTATCGCCCAGGTTTCACTCCCATACAAGACAACACTCCACACAAATGGATTTAGAAGCAACATCCTTATGCTTAAATTAATATTCGATGTTAACAAATTTCTCTTTTTCAAAAACGCTTTTCTTCCCATTGCCATTCTGCATTTTATATCCTCTGTACTGGGTCCATCATATGTTATTTTACTGGCCAAGTAACAAAACTCAATTACCACTTATATTGATTCGTTACCTAATTTAATTCCTTCAGCAACGCCTGATTTTCTAAGACTGTATTTCATTACCCTTGCTTTGCTCTTGTTGATATTCATCTTATATGCTCCTTTCAACACACTGTCCATTCCGTTCAATTGCTCCTCCAGGTCCTTTGCTGTCTCTGATAGAATTACAATGTCATCAGCAAAACGCAACGTTTTTATTTCTTCACCCTGAACTTTAATTCCTCCTCCATATTTCTCCTTACTTTCCTTTATAACTTGCTCAATGTACAAACTGAATAACATTGGAGAAAGGCTACAACCCTGTCTTACACCTTCCCAACCTCTGCATCCCTGTCATGTCCATCAACCCCGATAACTGCTTTCTGGTTTTTGTGCAAGTTGTAAATAACCTTCACTTCCCTATATTTCACTCCTGCTGGTTTCAGAATTTGAAAGAGTGTATTCCAATCAACATTGTCAAAAGCTTTCTCCAGATCTACAAAAGCTAGAAATGTAGGTTTCCCTTTCCGTAATCTGTCTTCTAAGATAAGCCGTAAATTGAAGCATTTCTCCTGAATCCAAACTGGTCTTCCCCAAGGTCGGCTTCTACCAGCTTTTCCATCCTCCTGTAAATAATTCGTGTTAAAATTTTGCAACCATGACTTATTAAACTGATGGTTCTATAATTTTAACACCTGTATTGTATAACTGCCTAAAAGCAATAGTTTTCTACATTCTATCCATCTCCTCCTCGCCCCACCCCGCACTCCAGTTGTTCAACTCCTCCTCTACATATTCCACCTCCTACTCTTCCTCATCCTCATCCTGCCAACCCCAACTGAGAGGGATGGAGCAGTCGTGACGCATTGGACTCAAGGTCTACATAGGAGAGGTTTGGTCACGCTAGCGCGATCCTTTGCGATGACAGCCATTTTGGTTCTAAAACGCGGCTGTAGCAGATTGTATTCGGATAATGTTTGTCACTAGAAAGTGTTAGTTGCATAAAGCGGTGAACGTAAAGTTTCGATAGAGTTCGCAGTTTACAGAGAATCACTACATTTACATGCAACTCGTCTTCCGGAATACGAAAACGGAACTTCGTAAACCGATTTTAGTTGTCGTGTTTACATGTTACTGCCTGGATCGAATTTCCTAACCCACTTAATATGGCGACTGAAAAAGAGCTGATGCATTTCCTGATTTAGTCAGCACAATAGCTATTTTTCTTTACTTTAATACATATATTCATGCTCACTCTTAATATTTATTCTTTTATTTCGCGGTGGAAAATGTCACTCTGTCCATTTCTGCCGAAAATTCTTAACAAGAAAACACACACTGAAAAGTCAAGGACGCTTCAGAAACGGTTGCGTTTACATCGGCACGAAAGTCGATTGTGGAACTGGAAAACAGCTTTACAGAAGTGGATCTCCAGAATAGAGTTTGGAGTGTTTACATGACCAACCAAAAGCGTATTTGGGAAATCGGTTTACGAAATCCGGCTTTGGGAGCCCATGTAATAGGGATGAATGTTGCTATACCCATTCTCATTGCAATGTATATGTGATATGACTTTCGATAAAACAACCATTGTTTGGCTAAAGCAACCTTTTCATTAACAAAGTCTGCTTTCCCCCAATCGTATCTATGTAACATATGACTGTAAGTCATTTCTCCTGATACTTATTTTATTTTCTTTCCTTGTCAAGTTTCCGTTCGGTATGGTATAGAGTATAGACGAAGGATCAACGAAAATTTCTTGTGTTGAACTATCCGAGAACAGAATCGTATATGGAATGTTGGCTTCCATTCATATGAAATTTTCCTGGTGTGCGCGTCTCCAATGATTCGACATTACATAAATGGAAGAAATTACGAGATACTGGATCTGCGTCAGACATACGTTGGGCTGATGATAGTGTTTTAAATGAAATTAAGTTGGAAAAGGTAAAGAGACAATGGAACAAGTCCAAATAAGCCATTGCGACAAGTCAGACATTAAAAAACTGAAATTTATTTATGTAAAATCAGTGTATTACTTTCAGTTATAATCACTTTCAGTTATAATTACTTTCATTAATGTAGTTAAACCATTTTCGTTATTTGGTGAAGTGTCCACTGAAAAAAGTATTTACAAAAATTTCAGCAATTGCATTTATTTTGGGTGATCATCGTTAATAAACCTAATATTTATTCAATTTACATGTTATGAAAGTATTTTTCGGTAAGAGATTTTTCCGAAAAGTGCTTCAATCCAAACGTGCTTCACTGGTCATCCAAACGTGCTTAATGAAATATTCAGATGTTTGTGCGGGTCATCAATCCCTAAACTTAAAAACGACTTATGAACTAACTTATATCGAGTAGCCGAGCGGTCTAAGGTGCCTCGCTGCGGAGCGCGCGATTTCTCGCCGTCGGAGGTTCCAGTCCTCCCTGGGGCATGTGTGTGTGTGTTTTGTCCTTAGGTTAGTTTACTTTAGTTTAAGTAGTTGGTAAGCTACAGACTGATGACCACGTAGTTTGGTCCTATAGATTTACAAACATTTGATTTTGAACTGACTTATACTAAAGACGGCTCAAACATCCATGCCCGAAGGAGGATTCGAACCTCCGACGCGAGGGTGCTTAATGTTCTCATCACTGAGAACTGAAATCTTTCATGGGAGTTTTCTCTTTTCCTGTTTCCCATTCAGGACAGATATTTTAAGACTTTAAATGGTTAATCTAGCCGGTTTTTCTCACACAGTTTGAGCCAAATTTGTGAGAATCATGTGGTGAGACTGAACAATATAGGCCTTTAGAATTATCGGTATTTTATTACTAAACTTAAGAATATAATTTCTGACTCAAATGGTACGCAAACTAGCTGCAGAATAATAATAATTTTCGAAAGCGACTGTTTTCTTTCCCTGTGATACTGGGCACCGTTGTCTGCCCTAGAACATTGGTATCTAGACTTATCCTTTTTTTTTTTTTTTTTTTTTTTTTTTTTTTTTTTTTTTTTTTTAAGCTTATGGGACTTAACTTACAAACTACTTATCAACTAGCTTATCCTAAGAACGGCACAAATATCCATGCCCGAGGTGGGATTCGAACCCCCGACCGTAGTGGCCGTGTAGACCGTGACTGGAGCGCCTCAGTCTCCTCGGCCACCGCGGCCGGCAGACTTATCCTCTATAGACCATGATTAGACTTGCATTCGGGAGGATGGTGGTTTAGATCCATATCCGCCTATTCAGATTTAGGATTTCCTTGACTTCCCTAAATCTCCTCAGAAAAATATCGGGACGGTTCCTCTAAAAGAAGACGGCCGATCTCCTTCTCCATCTTTACCCAAACAATCCGAGCGTTATCTCCACATCTAATGATCACGCTGTCAGACTTTAGTCTTCCTTCCTTCCTTCCTTCCTTCTTCTGGCTCACTCTCGCACTTACTTCTATCGTCCACTTTCTCCTCCTCCGAGCTGTCTGTTTCCTATTTCTCTCTTTTGTCCATCCCCATTTCCCTCTTTCCTCCTTACTTACTTTATGCCGCAGCGGAGTGGCCGAGTGTATTGAGGCGCTACGCTCCTATGCGCAACGCCGTTCCCCATCGGGGCTTCGAATCCCCCCTCGGGCATGGATGTTTGTGGTGTCTTTAGTATAAGTTAGCTTATGGGAGTTTGTAAGTTTAGGGATTGATGACCCCACAGAAAGTCCCATAAGCTTAACAAACATTTGAACATTTGTACTTTTTCGTGTCCGGAGCTGTCAATGTTTCGGCCCAATATTGGGCTAAGTCAGATGCTTCGGGCTTTCTTTGCCGAAGGTTGTCAAGGCAGCGACACGCAGGACAATTCCGACATGTTAGAAGATGGTTCATGTTTTGTTTCTCGCCGCATTCGCACTTATTGTCGTCAGTTTCTAATAGGTCCCGTTTTATTAGATTCGTTATTACAGGAACAACACCAATTCTTATAAGGTTTAATATTTTTCCATGTGGTATAGTTTTAATCCAACGCCGTTTGGTGAACTTCTGAAATCGTATAGTCGACAAATGTAGTTGCGGAAAGGATGCCTTGATTTTAGCCTTTTGGATCTGTAAAAGCTGCCGTAGAATGGATGACGCTCGACCAAAGATTTATTATTGTTATTATTATTACTTTCTTTTTACTGCTCGTTATATTCATGAGATGCCCTTCTAGACTTTGGACTGCTGAAACCTGAAGCTTGCTAGAGCTTTTCCAGTGGAGTAGGCTTCATGCGACTAGGCTACAGCTTTCATTAAGGCTACGTCGATCTTCTCTGCATGCGTCGATCTAGTCTGTTCAGGACATGCGTATTCAGCTGAGAAAAGGAAAGTGCTAAGGCGGAGTTTCGAAGCACAGTAGTTTTGCACCCAACTTACTGCCAGTCAACTTTTTGAGGATGTTGTTCCTTGCAGGTAGCTTGTTTCGGTTTTTTTCACAGCGATATTTGTATGTGAAGGGCCTGTCAGGAGTCATTCCAAGGTATGGAGGCTGTTATGTGTGCTCGAGGGTAGACCCATTCCATTTAACGAGCAGCTTCCTTCTTTTGTCAGTCGTGTGTGAAAGTGAAAGGCACAGACTTTTTTTTTAAGTAGGTTTCGGTTTGAGAGAGTTTTCATCTTAATATGTTGGTAAAGCTTCTAAGGTTTTTCCCAAACCTTATCCTTATTTCCTCAAAGGATCTTCCATGCAATGTGAAAGACGACCGTCTGTTTTTTTATAAAATTGTAATTGATTTGATGTCACTAGATTAGCATTTTGTTAAAACTAGAACCCCACTCTTTTTAAGGCATGAGGAATAGCATTTTTATTTCATGTAAAATATTAGTTTCTGAAATGTTGGTTAATATTGCTTAGATTTTGTTATTTTAATAATTTTTATTGTATTTATGAATGTGGCAATAAGTACAGTTTCTTCGCTACGCCACTCTCCCTGTGAGAATGTGTACTTATTTTAAGTGGATGTGCAAGAATCTAATGGCTGTTTGAATGTGGGTAGTAATAGCTCGCTTTGCATGGTTCTCTCTGGCTCAGAGTCGATATTTAATCATTACCAACCCCTGCTGCTGATGCTACCAAAGAGGTTTCTACACCCTTTGGTTGCAAGCCAGTCGACGAGCCCTCTCCAGGGCAAGTCTCTCCCCCAACATCTCGTTTTTAGTGTGTTTTGCCAGTTTCCAGTAGCTTAGCTTCGGGCCTCCTGGCCGCTCGGTCTTCCCTTGGTTCTTGGATCGTGGTGAGGTAAGGTAGGTTCTGCTCTTGTGTCCGCAGAGATGGTAGCGATTCGTTGTCTACCATGCTTAACTTAGACTCTTGAATTTAGATTCCTCCTCCCCCAGGAGTGTTACGTTCTGTGTAATTTATGTTAAAGTCATTGCTGGTCATCATCTGTGGAAGATTATTTCATGTAAAATATTAGTTTCTGAAATGTTAGTTAATATTGCTTTGATTTTGTTATTTTAATAATTTTTATTGTTTTTATGAATGTGGCAATAAGTACAGCTTCTCCGCTACGCCACTCTCCCTGTTAGAATGTGTACTTGTTTTAAGTGGATGTGCGAGAATCTAATGGCTGTCTGAATGTGCATGGCTCTCTCTGGCTCAGAGTCGATATTTAATCGTTACCAACCCCTGCTGCTGATGCTACCAAAGATTATTTCAGTGGGATGCATTTTTTCTATATTAACAAAATGTGTTCCCCAGTTTTGCTTCCGTTCGACCTGAATAAAAAAGTTAAGTTCAGTATAATTTTGACTTGCCTATAAATTGTAGTTTTCGAGCCGTTTCCCTTTTTATTTAATACTGTTTTTCACCAGTGCTGAGAACAAGCTCAGATGCCTTTTTTTTATGTTTAAGTTCCGTTGCGCCATAAATGTTTTCTCTTAGCCACCTTTATGAAATAACTTTAATTGTGGTGGCTTGTTTATTAATGCCTATGTGTAATTCTGTATAAGCTGCTGTGTATATTGGCCACTGCATCGTTAACTTCTGTTATTAGAGTAATTTGAACCAAGTCAGTTCTCAATTTGGACCAGGGAACAAGGTTTCGCAGCAGGGAGTAGCCGGTTGTTCACACGGACCTTTTGCTAATTTTACTGCTAACATTAAGCTTTTTTATAACAGTAAACTCTTATCTGGGGAGCTCCTACCAGAATACAGCTTTTATTTCGTACAGTGGCCCACTTTTAAATACGATGCCCAAATCGTCAGCACATAGAAAGTGCATCCATGTCCATAAATCCGTGTTAACTAAAGTACGGACCGCTTTGATTCCGACGATTCACTCTTCCCCAAAAATCCTAATATAATACCATGCTCTCTTTGATATCAGGTCCTCTCGTTCACATGTAACAACACTATTATTTTGACAATATTTTAAACTAAATTCTGTAGACAGAACCATTTTTCCTTCGCTAGCCAGGAAGTTGAAAGCTGTGCGATAAATGTTTACTTTTCACGAAGTTGGTATTTCTTTAGATTGTTCGTAAAAGTAGAAATAGTTTCCTAATAGTGTAATTTAAGTTTATCATTAATGAAATACTTATTGTGAACATCGAGCGTCTCCTTATTTGGAATAAAAAAACTCAGTTCTACTATAGTCGGTTTCGTATCTCTCTTCCCGTAATTTTTAAAGCACACTACTTCTCAATTCCAAAATTTCGGCTGCACGTTCCTCGCCTATTTCGCAGGCACGATAAAACCGTCCTCTCATCGTCAACAAAGTTAATGGCATTCACCACAAGCCGTCGAGCAAGACCGCGAAGACATTTTCCACTTTCACCTTTAATGCTCCCTCTGTGAAGTAACAACATGCGACACTTTAACCGGAGCGTGACTGTACCTGGTCACGTGATGAAGTTAGTTCTCACTACGGCCGCATTGCCACTTTTGGCGGGTAACACTAGCGTGACTTGTCTGTCGTCGTAACGCTTTTCTCATGCTAAAACAAAGATAATTCGCCCAAATCAGCTGAGGACGTTACAGGTGTTGTAATAATAACTTTAAAAGTAATATCAGGAGGGACACATCGATAGTGGGGTCGCAGTTTTGGTGTGCCTTCCATCTTGTTACTGCGTTACAGTGTCGTTTGTTGTAAGTGTTCTTACTAAGTTTGAAAATAGTGAAAAACAACATCGATATATTAAAAACATCAACACAGTAACATAAGAAAGCAAATAGGTAATAAAAAGAAAGCCTGTTTCAGATGAGCAGAGTGAGTGATTCCTTGCATTTTTTGTGTTGCCTACAGACCAGTAAACGTTTTGCCATGCAAGTAGGATTTACTTCTTTCTTCGCAGACAGGCTACAGCATATATCAAGCCAAAAACTATGACTTTAAAATCTGTGTGTATTCGTTTTAAATATTATTGCTGCTATTTGTTGTCTAGTGTGGAGGCTACACCTAGAGCCATGATGCCATGTTTTTAGCAAGTTAACAAAGGATAGTGTTCTCTGAAAGCCTGCGTGTAACTCTTAACCAACAGTGACAGGAAAGTATTAAACAACAATACATACCCCAAAAATTTGCACCCGTAATTCAGAATATTACCACTATCCACCTAAGTGACCGTTGATGGACTTCTAAATGTTGAACAGTCGTAGTTTGTGTTTTCCTTACCTTCAACTGGGGCTGAAATGCAGTATTCAACCGTGGAAATGTCGCAAGCCCATCACATTTTCCGCTAGATATCCTGTAGAACTTGATTTGTTGAACGATACATCGGTATGGTGGTGAGTAATTGAATACTTTTCGTAAGACTGGAAACAACTAATCGAACTGGATAATTGTGGAGAGGGTAGTTGCTAACAATGCATCCTGTATTCCACATTTAATCTCTGAAACGACTTGACGGTTCAGCGGTACATATTTTGGAGACTGAACTGAATGAATTTCAATCTTCAGTGTAGGAAATCAATGCTAATTGGTCGTTACATCAACTTACATGTTACATCAATACAACCTCTCCATTACCGGTTTCGAGCATGGCCCCTCATCAGGATAATCACTGTAAATAGTTCGAAAGATGTTCTAATAACCCTATAATGCCATTGACTGATTCCTGTGAATGTGGATGCCATATGTCAGTGCTTTTCATTTTACGAACTATCTGCAATCATCTGATAAGGGTGGGAGGAGGTTATGTGTGTCTGTGGGTGGGAGTTATTTTTGGCCGTAGCGTTTTGTACACTGGGACATATTTCTGGTAAGTTGTTTTTTAAATTAGACTATTTGTGGTGTAGTTTCTGTTAGTGTTGCAGATGTTTAAGGTTCAGATCACTGTAAGGGGGGGGGGGGGGGAGGGTTAAGCGTCATTTTCGTAGTGTGTAGGTTGGCAACATAGCATATTTCATGTAGGTGGTGTGGTGGTACTGCTTTTGCAAAGCCATTGAATGTGAAAGGCAAGGAACTGTTTGTGATGACTGTGATCTGTAGCGTAGTTCGAGGTCTAGGTTAGATTGGGAGGCAAGTTTCGTTGAGAGTTGGCGTAGCCAACGAATCTGTAAGTGCAAGAGAGGTTGTGGAGAAGAAGATTGTTAGAATGGAATATTTGAAATTACTGAAGTGTTTGATGTTTCTTGTTTCGGAGGGGGGAAGGTTCAGTTGGTATCGCTGTTTCCTATGAAGTGCGTTATAGGTCAATTTTTTTGGTCGTTATTATCTCTCGCGCATTTTGAGTGTTTTTAAATTATACATTAGTGTGTTTTCGGTTGGCTTTTCGTAGTTTTTTCCCGTTTAGAATGTCTCCGCCCCCCCCCCCCCCCCCCCCCCATTTCCAGGCTTGTCCCCTTGGTGACATTTTACTTGTTTTACGTTAATTTGCCTTTGTCGGTGGTTTTCGCGATTGTTTTGATCGCTATATTGGCTACGAGTCATTGTCCCACTTTCATGACGTCATGGGTCAAAACCGACAGGTTTTTTAGGTTCTGAAGGTAAAAGCAAGCGAATGGTATCGGGACCTTCATTATTGCCCAGCCGGCTACATTATTCTCCGGATCAAACGCTATGTGTAGTTCTGCAGGGTGTTCGGAAATTACTGTTTCAGACTTCGAGAACTAGAAGCAGAAAGTTAGCACATTATATTTTGATAAGTAACGCATGTCCGGAAATGACATTCAGTGTATATACTTTACACAGACTGCATGACAATTTGTAATATAAAAATTAGATATAATACGAAACCGAAGTTATATGGAAATGTTTTGCTGAGGAAGATTTTTTGATACTGGTGAAGGGAAAATTTATAAAAAGTATACATATATTTCCTCCAATTCAAATTTTCCATTTTAAAGATTAATTGGAAAACTCAATGAGGTTTGTGGTAACGTTTAGTCTTCGTGCTAATGTTAATTATATTACACCTTAAGGAAGTTTCATATTAAAACTTGTCAATTTTAGGCTTAAGAAAGGTGACTCGTGACACTTCTTGCAAGTGGAAGAGGACGCGGCGAGGTAAAATGTTACTTACCATCCAGACGGTCTCGCAAGATTATGTTGGCAATATCAAAAACATGGTAGCAAATCTTTGCCCAGATTTTAATAGCCTTAGAAATAGGTGTAGAATTACTTGATTAGTGTTTCGTACAGACCATGAAGTAAATAAATGACTGTTTCTGCTCCATGGTTGACAGGTTCTTGTATGTACCCTTGACCGGTCAATATAAGTAATTGCTTTTTTAAGACGAAGATTTCATAACAAAACATTTGCGTTGTCAAGTGGCTGGCTAATGCCAACGTCACATGATTGCCAACGTTAACACGTGAAGCCGCAGGGATGATAGGTAATATTTAACCCGCGGCATTGTCGTGCCTAAATTACGCATGAATGCTGCGTTGTTCTAGTATCGCCCTGAGGACATTATTAGCCACATTGGGTTCTTGTTTAGAACGTTCTTTACGTAACTTTACAATTTCGAAAACTTTCTTCTTGCAATAAGCTTTCATATTTTTTCAATCGGTAAGATATTTTGATTAAAATCCAGTTCTTTGTTAACATATGCAGACTATCAGGAACTGAAAGCAACCTATCAGGAATGACATGAAGACAGCCATTAAGGATGTGTCTTTTTTATGGTTTGTACAGCAATCAACGTTGTTGACGCAAATGTTTCCACTAGTTACCTTTTGGAAAATCGTCACATATTGATAGAAAATACCGCAGTCATTGATTCAATTAGTTTTTACAAGTAGTTTACTGGATAACTGTGACACATTCGGAGAAAATACGTTATTTTTCTTTTTTAAGAGTAAGGTATTGGTAAATTGTGACATATTCGTAGAAAGAGTTGTGTGGTTATCGCGAGCTACAGTGCAAGCAATTGCAAGCCATACACTGTTCATATGACAGGCACACGTCTTAAACAAGTATTTATTTATGGAAGGAGTGGGAGGACGAATGGAAAAAAATTAAATGTATACTGAAATACCAATTACAGATTACAGTTTCGTCGGAGAAGAAACCAACTGACGGGTAGTTCAAGAAAAGCACATCTAGACCGGTCACTATAAGGGTGTAACATTTATCTTTAATAACGTAGCTTTGACTAGAAACACTTTCACTTGACAACGAGTAATATTTATTGCTGAATCAAAGTGCTCAATTTTTCATTACGTAAAACAGACTACTACAGCAAAGCAGTGACCTTTTCTAGATGTACTTTACGATTCACGCTCTGGTAGCAGTTTGCATTGGCAAAGTTAGAATTTCAGTAAATTTACGTTATACCGTAAATAATTACTTTTGCCACATTTTCCAAATCCCCTCCCCTTACTTAACCGTCTTGGGTATGTGTAAGCCTAGCCAGCAGCCCGTAGAAGTTGACATCGGAGGCGTACAGATTTACTGGCCCTGTCCACCCGGCAGATGTAAATAGATGTAAATACTAAGTCGACCATGACAGTTTCTAATTTAAAGTGAGGTGAAAGTTTCTAATTCAAGCAAGTGAGCCGCGGCGGAGCGGCCGAGCGCATTGAGGCGCTATACTACGATGTGCGAGGCCGTTCCCCGTCGGGGGGGGGGTTGAATTCCTCCTCGGGCATGGATGTTTGAGTCGTCTTTAGTATTAGCTAGTTCATAAGTAGTTTGTAAGTTTAGGGACTGATGACCCCGCAGTTGAGTCCCATAAGCTTGACAAACATTTGAACATTCTTGAACAAGCAAGTGAGACTGAATCTAAAACTGATGAAAGTTTCTCGTTTGAAGGTTGCTATTTATAGCTTTAATTAAATCTGCCTGAATGAATCTGGTGAGAGTCTGTCACAAACTGAACTTATAAAAAATCTAGCACAGAGTTGGAACAGCATTATTTCTATGCTTCCCGTCTGACAATAAATATTAAATACTTATAGCCCTGTAAAATCCATAAATAATAATCTTCAGCCTATAGCTGCCTACTTTCAACCACACCTTAAGCTGGACTTGAGAGCCAATGCATACCAATACCTCTTACCAGTTATTACAGAAGCTACGTTGTTTTCCCCCTCACAGTTCCCATACCGTTTTGCATTTCAAAAACAAAAAACGTGCAATGCAGAATAACTGAAAATATACTAAGTTGTTGCGAGTACGTATTCTCCTCAAAAAAAAAAAAGGTCCGGGGTCCCAGTTAGGTTACATTTATTACTTACGGGGCTATAATACAGAAATAACATTTACACTGTATACCAAGTTTGATATGTAAGCAAAATTGTGAAGCACTAAGATTAGGTCATGTCGCCTACATATATGAATCGCGCTTAGCCAAGACCAGGCGGTACGCATAAAACATAGTGCGAAATTGCACTCGACGGATTCTCTGAGATTTACTGCGAACAGTCAGTTCATGAGCCAACTAGAGTTATAAATGGATGTCAAAACACACTTGATCTCATTGCAACAAATAATCCCGAGATCATAACCAGAATCAGAACGGATACATGTGAACACAGGAACGTAGCGAGATTGAATATAGAATGTCTCAAAGTTACCAGAAATAGACGACTAGGATATTTGTTCAGGAAAGCAGATACAAATGCAATACATTGCTTCTTGAAAGACAGTTTCCACTGTTTCCACTGGTTCCAATTCAAAGAAGTGCAATCGACAGCAATTGAAAATTTTATACCAAATAAATTAATAAAAGGAGGTGGTCCCCCTTGGTATACAAATCAGGTCAGGACACGTTGCAAAAACAACGGAAAAGGCACGCTAAATTTAAACGAACACAAAATCCCCAGGATTGGCGATCCTACACAGAAGCTCGAAATTTAGCGAGGACTTCAATGGTAACACATCGACTAAAATGTTCAAATGTTTGTTAAGCTTATGGGACTTAACTACGGGGTCATCAGTCCCTAAACTTACAAACTGCTTATGAACTACTTACTAACTAGGACGGCACAAATATCCATGCCCGAGGGGGGATTCGAACCCCCGACCGTAGTGGCCGTGCTGACCATGACTGGAGCGCCTCAGTCACCTCGGCCACCGCGGCCGGCACACATCGACTAAAACAGAGGTGCTATCCACAAGGTAGTGTTATTGGTCCTCTGCTGTTCCTTACTTACATAAACGATTTGGAAGAAAATCTAAGCAGCTCTCTTACCGTCTAGTAAAATCACCTGAAGAGCAAAATAACTGCAGAACGATCTAAATAAGATATTACTGTGGTGAACAAAGTGGCAATTGACTCTAAATAATGAGAAGTGTGAAGTCGTCCACGTGAGTAGGAAAAGAAATCTGTTAAACTTTCATTACAAGATAAATCAATCAAAAGTGAAGGTCGTAAACTCCACAGAATATCTAGGAATAACTATTACTTCAGATTTAAATTGGAAAGAACGCATAGATAATGTCGTGGGAAAGGCGAACCAGAGACTGCGTTTTATTGGCAGAACCCTTAAAAGATGCAATAGACCTACAAAAGAAACTGCATACATTACGCTTGTCCGTCCATTTTTGGAGTATTGCTGCCCAGTGTGGGATCCTTGTCAGCTGGGTTTGACGGAGGACATCGAAAGAGTCCAAAGAAGGGCAGCTCGTTTTGTAATGTCACGATACAGGGGAGACAGCGTTACGGAAATGATACAGGATCTGCGGTGGGAATCATTACAACAAGGGCGCTTATCGCTGCGGCGTGGACTACTTACGAAACTCCAATCGCCAACATTCCTCTCCGAATGCGATAATGTATTGTTGACTCCTACTTACATAGGTAGAAATGATGATCATAATAAAATACGAGAAATCAGAGCTCGAACGCAGAGATTCAGATTTTCTTTTTTCCCGCGCGCTATTCGAGAATGGAATGGGAGATAAATAGTATAATGGTGGCTCGATGAACCCTCTGCCAGGTACTTAAATGTATCTCATGTAGACGTATAAGTTACAAAATTTCGTTTGGTGTTCGTATATCTTCGACAACATTATTTTTTCATTTGTTTAATATGGTAGATACTTAACCTATACAAACAGTAATTAGATTAAAGCGAAGTAAAGATGTTTTTATTTAGTGCTGCTGACTAATAGGCTTCGTTCTGTCCGTAATAACCCATGTTGGTTATTAAAAAAGCTGCTCGCTTTAAAGGAAATTAAACGTTTTCAGCATAATAATTTGATAACCCGTTCCATTAATTACAATACTGAATAAGTTAAATTGTCATAAACACAATGTAAGAATCAGTAAAAGATAAGACTGCGTTATATCGTGATTAACGAAATGCAATTTCTACGAGCACCAGATCGGTCCCAAATTCCACCCGTTTTAATACGTAACTTCTCCATAGCTACTTTCGACCAAGTCTTAGATTCGGCTGATATCTGGCCAAAACCGAAACTATTGTCGAAACCAATATTTTTGCCGAAATTGGCCATAACCGGAATCAAATATACGGTAGGTGCTTACTTTAGGCTATAAGACGGAAATGACCGCGACACCTGTAGTAATAGTTACCGTGCAGGTGTTTTTCATGTATTGGAGTACACACAGAAACAGAACGTGACAGAATATTTCGCTTAATTAATGGAAATGGAGCGGAATACATTCACCAATAATATTTTGTTTGTCCTTTCAAAGGCGCATTGCCCGTAGTATACAGTTAACAATTATATTCACTAGTAATTGTCGATTGTATGACAGAAAAGACGCATTCTTATTGTCTGTCTGAACGATAGTCCTGGTTGACTACTTTCACCTCCCGTCAGGCACCGCTGTCACTATCGACACGTCAATAAGGGCCCCTTTACACGCTACAACATGTCTGTGCAGACTAGTTTTGCAACGACCGTCTGCGCATTAAACGTTCCGACCGTTGGTACATCTTTGCTCAGTCTTGAGTTGTTCTGTCCATGGCATAAAGGCTATGGGCAAACTAAGTAAATTTGCATATAAAACAATACTGCTGCCCACAGCAATTATATTGGGAGAAAAGAAAGAGGCCACAACGTAAAAAGAGGGTCAAGGACTGGCTATTAAAACGTTTATCACTTTCACACATTAATCATTTAAAAGAACTAAAATTCGAAAAAAAAAGACTGGTTCAATTATTTACGAATGGATGAGGAAACATTTTTGTGCTTTTAGAACACGTCACGCCACACATAAAGAGACATGAAAGTGTAATGAGAAAGTTAATATGTGCTTATGAGAGACTTTTAGTGTCATTGCGGTTTCTAGCTACAGGCAGAAGTTATGATGACCTTAAATTTTCTGCTGTGGTGTCATCATCATCATCACTATCTCACATCATTCCAGAAACATGTCGTGCTATATATGCAACATTAAGGCAGCAATATTTGAAGGTGAGAACAGAAGTTGGTCACAATCCTTGTGCATTTATTTATTTACAACCATTTCTCTATTTTCATTTGGCTCCTTTCAGTTTTGCTATTAATGCTTATATGTTACACGTTTTTTATTTCTGTCAGAATAGTCCCTGCTTTTACTCTTCCATATGGCTGAAAAATACTTGTAAAGTTCAATGAATTCCGATAAAAACTCTCCTGAGTAAGTTCGAGAATCGTGACTCTCTCCTGAAACATCAATCATACTGTTACGTTAGCGCCGGCCGCGGTGGCCGAGGGGACTTATGCGCTCCAGTCACGGTCTGCACGGCCACTACGGTCGGGGGTTCGAATTCGCCCCTCGGGCATGGATATTTGTGCCGTCCTTAGGATAAGCTAGTTGATAAGTAGTTTGTAAGTTTAGGGACTGATGACCCCGTAGTTAAGTCCTATAAGCTATACAAACATTTGAACAGACGAAATCATCCGTCGATGAGTAATTTACACGCTCCGACATGTCTGCGCAAACAAGGTATGTACAGATAAGTCTGCGTACATGTCGGAGCGTGTAAAGGGACCCTAAGAAAGAGCCGACACACAAATTCATTTTAAGCCTTTCACGGGCCGTGGCGGATATACTTCCCACTAACGGTATTCCTTTACTGCATTCACGGAAATACGTGTTAACACTTCTGTACGCTCCTGCCCCCTAGTGGCAGTTCGCAGAACTAGCTCTGTTTCTGTTCGTTGTTGAATATAGCTTTTAGGGCTGCAGGAAGTTTATATTCCATCAAATAACGGTTCTTGGGGAGTATGCTTACCACCAAAGTCGATATGGAAAGGAGCTCGGGAAATGAACATACTACGGCGTCTCTTGTGGTCCTTAGGAGCTGTATTTACCGCCTCAAAGTTTCTGGAAATTTGTCTTGCCATCTCTGTGTGTGCCTGACATCTTGGAGTAGTATATTGTAGCAGGTGTAGGAAAACTGCTACAACAATCAAGTTTCTGTTTGTCGCAGGATCACGACTGTTGTCGAAAGGATTTGTGAGAATGATTTGAATATTGGGTTGAGAAAGAAATATTACTTGTAAACAGTAAACAATAAATGTAAATATTTTTTAAATAAAGAAAAATTAAAGTAAATCACGGTTTTTAATTTGTAGCGTCTAGTGGCAACACCTTACAAATAATGGCAACACCTTATAGTTCATAAAAAGGAAACGGGAAATACATTTACCACCAAAGTGGAACGATCACAAAGTGGCTATGGTGGTATATGTACAAAGTACAACCATATATTTTAGCCACAAATCACCAAAAAAGTCGTCAAAATTAAAGTGTACTAAATTGATCACACTTCTAAAGCAATACAAATAAAATAATAATAACTTTCTGAGATTCCACAAAAAATGCGCCCGCGGAAGGTTTAACGCATGTTTTACTTCAATATTTGAACCACTGATAGGTCGCGACGCACAGTTTGAGAACAACTGGAGTATGCATTTTAGAGCCAATGTTTTTTTTGAGATTTTGCTGCTGCATCGGTCATTCCAATTTTCAAAACATTGAAATCAATGAGCTTGCAGTAGAGGAGAATTGTTTTATAGTATCAGACATATGTGTTCTTAGAATGGATCACGTGTTTCCGGACGTCAGTTCGTTGCCAAAATATTGTTTACTCCCTCCCTTCTATGGAAGTTTGTAAAGGGTATTTGACAACACCTGCAGCGCGCGCGGGTTCAGTGTGTCAGTAGCGCCACGCCACCGGGCACTGGGACAGTGCGCCGCTCCCCCCCCCCCCCTCCCTCACCCGCGGCATTGATCAGACAGGGGAGGCTCGGCGGTCGATGCGCCGCCCTGCGCCAGAATAGCGACGCGTGCTTTGTCTGCGCCGCCGGGATATCGGAAAACGTGACGTGCGCCGTCTGCCTACCCGCCCGCAAGGTCGTCTGTACACACAGCTCACCGAACGCGAAAAAAATCCGTCGCCATTGCGGCGCACGACATTTTGAATATGAAGATTTGTGTTCCGCACTTAACCCACGCTGTAGTAGTTGCCTGATCCTTAGGCCGCGGCCTGCGTGCGCTACACATTCTAGTGACAGCGCGCAACAGCTTCACGCGACAAAAGACTGTCGCATGTATTGCTACATAGACCAAAGATAAAATAGACTGCGCCTGACGTCATTCCACAGAAACCAACATCTAAGTCACGTGACTCGGGGCAGGAAATCGTTTTCGTCATTACGAGAATGCGAAATATAGCTGAGAGTTTCAGTTCTTATCCTTTGTAGTGCAAATTAAGCGTATATTTAAGGTCTTAGCGTGTTCTTATTACATCTTTTGTAGTACTAATGGTGTTAGTTCTCCGCAATTGCAAGATTTAATGCGATAGCTACAGTTTTTACTTGTGCCTAGCTGAAACGTATTGACAGTCTTTTTACAAGCAACAGAATTACAGATTTTAAGCGAAAGATTGTTGTTGTTGTACTGTGAGTCTTTTAGTTTGTGGAAGATCAAATATCAGTTTGAAACGAGCATCAGCTCCCTTACAATTCCTCAACAATACGGGTGCAATGTTTCATTGTACTTTTATAAGAAAGGAAATCTGTTTGCATCCATAATGTCCGATTTTAACAACATAGAAACGTTTATATTTTAAGATTTTTGCTACACATCGTCATGCCAAAACGTAAAACTACCAAAGTATTGGCTGTTTACATTAAATAATAGGGTAGTGAGGAAACGTCATCGATGCACTCGCCAAGAAGTAACTTTATAGGGATAATGACTAGTCTGTATAAATGTTCAGCATTGTATAATGTTATTGAAAGCAATTTTTCACCAGAAATGATTTACCTGCTAAACTTGCTCAAGAGCAGCTTGAAGTATCTTCCCATCGATAATCAAATTCATAAGTTGCAAAAAGTAAAAGATGCAAAGCGTAATACAAACACCGAGTATATGTAATTCTGTTGCTTCTAAAAATAACTAACAATAAGGTACTTTTCGCTTGGGCACATGTAAACACGACAATCACTGCATTAATATTAACAATATGATGAAATTACGTTACCATTACTACCAGATGTGTTATAGGAATACGAAAAGTCGTTTTATTGTTAACATCAACGCTTTATTTCACCTGTAAATGAGAAAAACTGTTGCTCATAATGACGAAAACTCGGTCACGTGACTCGGGGCAACTGTAGATGTTGGTTTCAAACCATAACACTGCATAGATAGGGACACGCGCAGTCTATGTTATCTTTGGTCTATGTATTGCTACCATAGACCAAAGATAACATAGACTGCGCGTGTCCCTGCTGTGTTGTGGTTTGAAACCAACATCTAAAATTGCCCCGAGTTACGTGACTGAGTTTTCATCATTATGAGCAACAGTTTTTCTTATTTACAGGTGAAAACAAGAGTTGATTTTAACAATACAACGACTTCTCGTATTCCTATCACACACATAGTAGCGAAGATAACGTAATTTCATCTTGTTATTAATATTAATGCAGTGACTTCGTGTATCCGTGTGCCCAGGTGAAAAGTAGTGCGTTGTCAGTTATTTTTAGAAGCAAGAGAATTACATAGCCTCGAATTTGTGTTACCCTATGAATCTTTAAATTTTTGCTAGTTATGAATCTGCTTATCGATTGGAAGATACTTCAAACTGCTCCTGAGAAAGTTTATATGTCAGCAAGGAAGTCATTTCTGGTGAAAATCTGCTTTCAATTACGTTCTACAAAGCTAAACATTCATACTGACTATTTATTATACCAATGAAGGCACTTATATGCGAGTTCATCAATGATGTTTCCTCACTACCCTATTCTTTTATGTAAACAGTCAATGCTTTCGTTGTTTTAAGCTTTATCACGGTCTGTGGTAAAAGTCTTAAAATACAAACGGTTGTTAAAATTGTACGTTATGGATGCAAAAAGATTTCATTTCTTATAAAAGCACAACGAAACATTGCACATGTATTGTTGAGGAATCTTACGGAAGCTGATGCTCCTTTCATACTGATATTTGATGTTCTACTCCTGTATAAAATACAAATTAAAAGACTCACAGCACAACGACAACAATCATTCACGTAAAAACTGTTGTCCTGTTGGTTGTAAAAACAGTCAATATGTTTCATCCAGGCAGCACCTATAAAAACTGCAGCTATCACATTAATTTTTGCATCTGCGGAGAACTAACGCCAATTGTACTACTAAAGATGTATTAAGAATATGTTTATTGTTCAAATACACGGTTAATTTCCACTACAAAGAATAAGAACTGCAACTGTCAGCTATATTTCGCATTACTCGTAATGATGAAAACGGTTTTCTGCCCCGAGTCACGTGACTTAGATGTTGGTTTCAGTACAATGACGTCACGCTCAGTCTATGTCTATGTATTGTTACGGGAGTGTTCTGCGTGAGCGCCGACTGTGGCGCTGCCAGTCGTTGTATGTTAGAGCCCTGTCGCGTTCTACAACGGGCGACGTTTGAGATTCAAGCCAGTGTTGCCAACCGTAGGGACATGACCCTAAGTGTAGGGACTTTTGACTCTTTTTTCCAGACTGTAAGGACGGATTTTCAAAACGTAGGGACTTTTCTGAGGGATGATGTAGAATGAAAGTACATCTTGCATTTTTTTTTTTTTTGTGTGTGTGTGTGTGTGTGTGTGTGTGTGTGTGTGTAGGGACTTTCTCTCATGGCGAACGTAGGGATTTTTGACATGTCATCTACGGACATGGTTGGAAACGAGTTGGCAACACTGATTCAAGCCTGTTTGAATCTTGCCACTGTCGCACGCGCTTACAAAGTGTTGAGTTTTGTTGAGAGTCGACTGCTTTTACAGTTTATAAAGGATGTCGCAAGAATTCTGCGAGCTAATAATCCCTGCAGCTTATGAAACTGCAACTGTTTGTGAAATAACAGAATATAACATTGAAGTTGCACATATAATAAAGTATTTTTCTTTGGATAACTAGGTCGTAATTTTTTTTTTTTTTTTTTTTTTTTTTTTTTTTTTGGCTTTTATAAACGACTGAAGTTAAATTTTTAAATTGTTTCTAATATATCGTGTATTATTATTCTGAGTGATAGTTTCATTTACAACACGATGAACGTGATTTGAAGAATTACTCGCAATTGTGTGCTTTGTGCATTTGCAGTAACAACAAAGTTACTCCTGAGTGAGAGAGATAACTCTGGGATGTCCAACGAGATGCGTGTAAAACTTCCTGGCAGATTAAAATTGTGTGCCGGAACCGGGACTCAAACCTGGGACCTTTGCCTTTCGCGGTCAAACGCACTAGCACTAGCACAGTCGGTAGTGCGCTTGCCCGCGAAAGGCAAAGGTCCCATGTTCGAGTCCCGGTTCCGGCACACAATTTTAATCTGCCAGGAAGTTTCATATCAGCGCACACTCCGCTGCAGAGTGAAAGTTCATTCTCGAGATGCGTGTAAATTACGCTTGTGTGTAAAATGTCGGGATATAATGTTTCGAGTAGGAATGTAATGTGTTTGTTAGGTCTACAGTGGTTTACGTGTGTTTGCAATGAAGATGAGCTCGGGATAAAAATTTAGAAAAAATGTGGTGCTTTTTACAGATAATACATAAAACTTTGCACAAATAACAGGTTAAAGGGTTGTAAGTGCAGTAATTAAAATATAAGATGGAACGGGAAGCGGGCCAGAGAACGCAAAACGAGGTCGCTACCCCTACACTATGCCGACTTCTCAGGGAAGTGTACAGAATGAATGGTTTACTCTCGTCTTCCAATAAGAGTTACTTCGAACTTATTCAGTTGTTGATGGTTTGCAGTCACAAAAACTTACTGAGAACATAGTCGAAAGTAACTGTACTCGTCGTTGTACTTTCGAAGAATTTGGCCGGTGATCTTCATAGTCTGTTTTCGTATTTGAAGTTATGAATGAAATAGTCCACGAATATTCCTCGCTTTGTAAATGTAATGCACAGCACTCTTTTTACGCCTTATTTCCTGAAGTTAATAAAAATTTATTGCCTTACTCTGGAGCTATCATTATTCTACGATTTACGCGTTCTAAACTCTAGAAACAGCTGATCGGTTGTAGCGGCCATCTTGTAGAGAGAAGTTGTCGCGCTCACGTAGGACAGCCGGCCGCGGTGGCCGAGGGGATTGAGGCGCTCCAGTCACAATCCGCACGGCCACTACGGTCGGGGGTTCGAATCCCCCCTCGGGCATGGATATTTGTGCCGTCCTTAGTTGTAAGTAGTTCATAAGTAGTTTGTAAGTTTAGGGACTGATGACCCCGTAGTTAAGTCCCATAGACTCTACAAACATTTGATTTCACGTAGGACACCCGGCCATGTCGCCGAATGTTGCCGCTTGTAGCAGCAGTGTCGCGTCGCTGGATGTCGCGCGCTGTCGCTAGAATGTGTAGCCCACGCAAGCCGCTGCCTTAGGCCTTAGCATACTGTAGCTCTAACAGGATACATTCGCAAAATTTCCCTTGTACTGAAATACTGTTTTGTAAAATGTTCTTGGTTTTCTTTGCCCGTAGAATATGGGCAAAGCCGAAGCTTTCATCCATAACCTCCACAGTCGTCGTCAGGAGTAGAGATGGGTAGAAAATCGCGTATCTGTTAAGAGTCACAGTGATTTAGAAGTAGCATTTTTCACAGTCGCAACTTTACGGAATTTGACTGCGATTTCAGTAGCAGTTTAGAAGCGCAGTAACTAAAAGTAGCAAGTCGCAACTAAGAGTAGCATGAAGCAGTTTGCACTCTGCCATCTATTGTTCGAAGTTTGTACTAATATCTTTACATGGGCAGGCTACAGAGTCTACCTGCGATTTCAGTGACAAATCGCGTTTAAGAGTCGCAAGTATCAACTAAGGGGCGCAGTTTATACTTTGCCGGCTGCCATCTGTAGGCCGAAATTGGTACTTCTAGCTTCTTGCCGTCTGCCTCGTGGATGTGTGGATGTTTGTGTATGTGTGTTGGTCGAACGCCGTCGGCTCAAACCAGTGAGCTCGAACGTCCTCACTGGTCCAAACTGCGATTTCAGTGGAAAGTCTCGATTAAGAGTCGCAAGTAGCAACTGAGAAGAGCATTTAATATTCCGCCTTATGCTACTTGTTGGTCAACTGTCGTACTTTCACTCGTGCGTTGTTTAGGGATGTTGTCGAATTAAGCAAGAAGATAATTTTCTTTGTGAAAATGTTTACACTTAGTGGCACTATTTTACCTGGCGGCAGCATTTACATGTTGTCAAGCAAAGCCTGGCATCTATGTTTTTAGGTTATAGTTGGTAAAGACAACAAATGTGAATGCCAAATATATATTGTATTACGGACTTGATCCCTGTTTAAAATCATTTTTCGTCATAGAACCTACAACTATTATGCGAATTCAGAATACGTATCTTACATTGCAAATCTGGTTTCGACGTATATTTTTGCATGCATTATACACCGTACATAAAATAAAAATTCCAAGGGGATGGTATCAAGTGGTCAACTAAGTAATTTTACGAAATGTTTAACAGTAGATCAACTCCATTTTCAGTATGGACTGTGTTAAGTACTGCGATATAGGAGTAAACTTGTATCTTAGAGAATTCTATAAAAATATTACACTTGAAAATAAACAAGTTTTTCGCGTAATGGAAAGTTTTATTTTAACAGATTTAGGAATGTTGTTTCCCGTCTTTTTCGTTTTTGTACATTCTGTCCTGTGATGACGTGAGTGGAAGTAGATGGGTGGTATCGGATCCTTCAGTATTATTAAAACTTTTGTTTACTGCAGTGGTGGCATAGTGTGCTTATGTTGGAAACGACCGATGAATGATCCTAGAAATCTAAATGACACAGAATGATGGAAATAATTTTTTGTTCATCATAAAATAAATAATTAATGTTATTCTTAATCTGTGGTTGTAAGGTTTCTTGTGTGTAACCCTGTACAGTCAGTAAATTAAAAATTCGTATAAAATGAAGATTTAGTTGCCAAGATTAGCACACTAGGTCGGCACGTCGATTACTGTAGTAAAATATAACGCAAGCTCTTATCTATAGTTATTTGGCAGAAGATGTACCGTAGTGGTACCGAAAGGATTTAAAGGGAAAATAGAATTTCCAGAAATCACCCGCGGTGTATTTCACATTTACTTCAACTGGTTAGTGACATATCACACACTGCTAAAAAAAATCTGTTCATACATTCTACAGGCAAGAACTTAGCAATTTCGTTGCACTGACACAGTTGCTGTATTCCTAATCTGCCGAATGTTTCTGTTAAGGTAGATTATAGGCGTACTTGCCAATTTTGGTTACACATTACACTTTTAACTATACATTACACACCAAACACTGAAATAGCTTGTAGAAGACTAATTGATATTTGTCGATGTGTAAATAATCCGAACATTACACGTAAATGGAGCATCAATATTCTTTTTTTTTTTTTTTTTTTTTTTTTTTTTGTGTGTGTATATATTTACATGTAGGACGAGGAATCTGTAATGAATGATATATATTGGATTTGCCACACACATCGCCTAAGTCATGGAAGTAGCAGAAATCACGGAAGTAGTAATATCAGTTGCAGAAATCGCAAAAGTAGCAATATCAGTTGTAGAAATCACAGAAGTAGCATTTAGAGTCACCGAAATCGCAGTTTGAGTGCGGAAGCAGTGGCGTAACTAGGACGTGGCTTTGGGGGGGGGGGGGGGGGAATAGATCTGCTTGCCAAGCAAAATTTTAGTCAGTTTCCAGACAGACTACCATCTACCACTCTCGTTGAAGAAACTAATTCACTCCATTCCAATGAAAGCTTATGGTAAAACACCCCAAGTTTCCAATCTTCACCTTTACCAGATTGCTGTTATACGATTTCTCTCTCTCTCTCGGGTTCTGGGGGGGGGGGGGGGGTTCTATCCCCCCCCCCATAGTTACTCTACTGTGCGGAAGGATACACGTCGAGGATTTATACACTGCGATTGTAAACAGTGACAAATTGCAACTAAGAATCACAGATATCTAAAAGGAGCAGTCACAGAAATCACTGATATCGTAAAATCACAGTTTAGCCCATCCCTAGTCAGGAGTGAAACAAACTTTCGTGAACTTTTTTTTTTGGGGGGGGGGGGGGGAGGAGGGGGCGCCTGGCAGCGGCTTACATGCCACTCTTCAAGCCCACAGATATCACAATGGTTCAACAAAGGTGACAAAGCAAACACGCAAAGTGGATACAATAACAAAGATTTACAACTTGGTAGAGAGCCGGCAATGGCTGCAGTTTCAAACGAGCCACAGTGACACAAAATGTAGTGAAATGAAAACAAAAACAGGTAAAACATAATTCACAGGCGTCACTATTGTTGTGGCCCCCTCAGGAGGCCCAGCATTAATTTGGCTAACCCGGGGTCCCTGGGCTGTGGTCTGGTTAGCACCGCCGTTCCTCTTGACACCGCCACCGTGTAGCGCAGCGGTGGAACGTTGTGTGTACCAGGGAATGGGGATCTTGAGTCCTGTGAAGTTGGCACCCCTTTTTGGAAAATATGCATTTTTTTCGGAGTTCTAGACAGATATACAATAGTTCTGGAGTTCTCTGTACAAAATTTAAATAGTTCTGCATAATTTCGCCGAAAAAAATAGGAAAAATTACCACAAAATTTAGTTTTTTCAAAATAATTTTCTGCCTAATTGTTCAAACATAGTTCTGATCACAGTTCTAAATAGCTCTCAAAGAGTTCTACAGGAAATCCAAATGACATTTTTCTGTGCAGATTATACTTCATGAGATAATTGCAATAATGGGGAATCCACTTACACGCTACTGTGAAGTTGGCACCCCTTTTCTCAAAAATGTGCATTTTTTTCAGAGTTCTAGGCAGATATGCAATAGTTTACGCAATTAGCTCGTGAACTATTATCTGGGCAAAAAAATATCATTAGGATTTTCTGCAGAACTCTTTGAGAGCTATTTAGAACTGTTATCAGAACTATGTTTGAACAATTAGGCAAAAAATTATTTGGAAAAAACTAAAATTTGTCACAATTTTTTGTAATTTTTTCTCGAATTAGTGCAGAACTATTTAAATTTTGTACAGAGAACTCCAGAACTATTGCATATCTGCCTAGAACTCTGAAAAAAATGCACATTTTTGAGAAAAGGGGTGCCAACTTCAGAGTAGCGTGTAAGTGGATTCCTCATTATTGCAATTATCTCATGAAGTATAATCTGCACAGAAAAATGTCATTTGGATTTCCTGTAGAACTCTTTGAGAGCTATTTTGAAAAAAACTAAATTTTGTGGTAATGTTTCCTATTTTTTCGGCGAAATTATGCAGAACTATTTAAATTTTGTACAGAGAACTCCAGAACTATAGTATATCTGTCTAGAACTCCGAAAAAAATGTACATTTTCCAAAAAAGGGGTGCCAACTTCACAGGACTGGGATCTTGGCTTGACCGCCCGGGCCACGAAGAAGGAAATACCTCTATGAAAACACCTCAATCCTAAGGTGTGCTATGTGCTGATGGGATGCACGGCTGTTGAGGCGGAGCAGTCGCTAGCGAGCAACCTCTGGGAATACTGCCGAACCTCAGCTATATAAGGCGTGCGGGGCTCTGTCTAGGCGGACATTTGGTTCTCTAGCTGGTCGTGAGACCGAGATGAATAATTTTCATTTGTCCCTCGAACCTTATTGTGGGATGGGTGTACCACTGGGGCGGTACCAACACTCAACCTACCAAGAGGACTAGGGTAGCCAGTTCTCCGAATTCTGCACAAAATAAAATGTTTGTAGAGCTTATGGAATTTAAGTACGGGGTCATCTACCCTAAACTTGCAAACTACTTATGAACTAGCTAATACTAAGGACGGCACGAACATCCATGCCCGAGGGGGGATTCGAACCCCCGACCGTAGTGGTCGTGCAGACTGTGACTGGCGCGCCGCAGAACGCTCGGCCACCGCGGCCGGCTCTGCACAGAATAAAAACGTGTAATGTATAGTAACGGAACACATGCTGCTCCACAGATTGTGTTTATTGTCGTGAAGAAGAATGGGGGAACTTTTGAAAAGTTATCCCCTTTTTAGATACAAAAAGCTCTAGAGGAATTCGCTGGCAGTCTCAAATCAGTCAAAAGCTTGAGTAATGGGACATTGTTGGTAGAAACTTCCACTTGCCGGCCGCGGTGGCCGAGGGGACTGAGGCGCTCCAGTCACGGTCTGCACGGCCACTACGGTCGGGGTTTCGAATCAACCCTCGGGCATGGATATTTGTGCTGTCCTTAGTCTTAGTTAGTTCATAAGTAGTTTGTAAGTTTAGGGACTGATAACCCCGTAGTTAAGTCCCATAGACTATACAAACATTTGAACATTTGAAACTTCCACATCCCAACAATCAGTGAACCTTCAGAAGGCTAAATGCCTTGGAGAATATGCCATAGAGACCGAACTGCGTAACACCCTCAATTACAGCAAAGGCTTTCTTACTTACATACATTTAGTGGGCTTTCCGACTGACGCATTAAAGATAGAGTGGGCTTGAGAAAGCATCATTGATGTCCAAACCATCACGAAAATGGTGAATGAGGAGTTAATAAAATCAGACTCCTTTGTCCTCACTTCTAATAGTCCCAAACTCCCAGACAAGGTTAAAGCAGGCTTCGTCCGACTGAATGTAAGACCCTTTGTCCGAAACCCAATGCGTTGTTCAACTGCCAGCGGTTTGCACACACCACTCTCAGCTGTAAGAATGAGGGTATTTGCGGCAAATGTGGGAAGACGTCCCATGAAGGAACTGATTGCACTCCACCTGCAAAATGTGTGAAGTGTTCAGGGGACCATCCAATTTGGAGTCGCTTATGCATTGTGTACATTGACAAGAAGAAAATACAGGAATTACGACTTGTAATGTTTTACTATATTTTTGAGTAATTGCAGTTTATTCTACCGATACTCAGCTTTTCATCATTGCGATGTATGGGGGTTCTGCTCGCTGCAACATTATTCTCCTGGGGCGTCGTGGTACAAATAAATACTCGTTATGTACAATTTTTCACTTCTTTCATTTGAAACCAAACTTCTTCTCCACCAAAACATCACAAATTCAAACTTGCGTACAACAATAACACAGACTGACATAGACTCCAAAGCACTTTGCGAAAGCCAGAACTCGAACTCCCCCACGCAAGGCGGTGAGGCAAATATATAACATCGGCAATAATGGCATTAAATTACACATTGTTCATAACAATTGAATATACTAATTTACAGTTACCGAACACAACAGTAAAACATTTCATGTACACAAAAATAATCACTATATGAAATGAAAACTATACATACCATAATTTTGGATGGCGTAAATCTTTTTAAGTCAAAATCTCAGTTCTTTCTGTTGACAACAAACGGCAATGTTAAATGTCAATTAATTAGTTAACGAGTACATCATACATGTTCCTATCATATATTGAACTATCAATTATCTTGGCAATTCTCAAAATAAGTTCAAAATCTCACGTCAGTCAATATATACAGAGAATTATAAAATTCAAATCTCGATTATTACATTAATTACACAATTAGCTGGTCTACACAACTTGTTTATGAGCCTAACATATATACAATACTATTTATTTTAATGTCTTTATGTAGATATAAAAGTTTTTACCATTCGTCTATTTATTGAAATAACATACAATGACAAAACTATTGTTTATATAACTGTCTGAAAAGCATCTAAACAAATCTCTTAATTAATTAAATCTGTCACTTGTTTTAACCCTCCGTCGGGCGCAGTCGGCCTCACAGGCCAGAAAAACACGTTTTTGATTCCCGTGCTTAACAGTGGTGGCTCAGCGGCCCGCCTCTCCGTTTACTCGCGTAACTTTGGGAACCTCACATAGTGCCGATCCGCAGGCTACCATCGATTTCCACGCGGATCACGGGGAACTCCTTGGGCCTCACAGGCCATCTGCGCCCGATTACGTTATAGTTTTTAAGGTGAGATTTTTCAAGATATTTTTATTTTATTACTTCGTTTCAATCAAACTAAGTCTGTCCTGTGTGATTTTCACCGTTTCGGAAAAAAGAAGACTTTGACGACCCTGGCCCTTCAGACTGAGTGCGCCTGATCGAGTTCTAATTTCAGTTTTCCTTTTTTTTTTTCCCTACGTTATCACATCTATATTTTCTGCCGAAATGTCCAGAAAAGTATATTATGCCTCTAAGCCAATGATCTTGTGGAAATAATGCGCCTCCTCGAGGATGAAACTGCTGAAGATCCAGCCGCACTCGAAGATTTAGTCGATGAGAGAGACACCCACTCTCAGGATGAGGTAGGAGAAGGCAACTGAACAGGAAGTTTAGGGAACAGCTCGGGAATATGAAGAAGAGAAGAAAATATGTGAGGAGTTTTTATTTTGGAAACGGTAAGACGACGAAGTAGTCTAAGTAGATACCTTCTACTATTCATAGTGTGAAGAGTCACATCATTATTACGCAACATCCAGTGTAAAAGATATTGCTACAAATGACGCCACCATTTGCAAAACCTTGTGTCATCAACTTGTAACTGGACAATTTAGCCTGTGTATGCTATGAATATATGTGGAATGTCGTTTCGGCTGCAAACTCGACTGAAAAAATTTTTACCCCACAAGGAACGGGTAAGTTCTCCGACATTACCTCCCAAATGGCTAAAACGTCGACCATGCGTGGCTGAAACAAGAGTTAGGAGGATGAAGAATCACGAATGTTCAGCTTGTCATCAACCAATAGGCTTGAGCGACGTATACGTTCTGTGCCATACCTGTGTTTCAGCTGTTGATTTGGGAGCTATAGCATCGATTTTTGGCTGCAAATGTGGCGAGAAAAGATGATTCCATGTCAGAATAGATTGCCTAATGTCCTTTAAAAATAACTTCATTACTTTTATGGATGTCTGTTCGACCAATTTTTAATGCTCTTTGTGGGAAATTGGTAACTTTGGTTACTTTAGTTTAAGGTGTATTGTGTTCAATAAATCCATTATTATGCTTTAAGTTTGCTGTAATTCCTTCCTTTAGATCCTCTTCAAGACTAGCCAACACGCATTTTGAATTTGATTTAACATGGCGGAGCTAGTCCACAAAATATGTGGGTGGCCTCTCAGGCCGGGTGCGCCTGATTTTGTTTCATCTGGAGGTGCGCCCGACGGAGGGTTAATCACAGTATCACCGAGATACTGTCCTACACTGATTCCTAGACTGGCTATTTCGTTCACACACAAAATATATCACTATTGAACCACACGTTTCTGTGTCCGACACAGACGGTATCGTATGATTACATTGAGATGAGAGGGCCAGCAGTATCGTCACAGACTACAAGACGTTTCCCATATCCAGAGGCCAAAAAGATCTTTAAGGCCATGCAACCTCCTATATTTCCCACTTCCTTCGCTTCTGCTCTTCACAAATCTGTTGCTAAAGTAGATGCTTCAATCCAGACGGACGTTGTTAGTGTGATTACCAACACATGCACGTGTGAGATAGCAGTAACTTTGAAAGAAGACCGTCTGTCGTCTTCCATACATTTTTTATAAAATTGTAATTTATTTGATGTCGCTTTTTACGTAAGTATCCCCTATATTTCTTACTCTTTTGTTGTTTCAGATGCTGATGCTGAAAATGAGACTGGTAACATTTTTCAAGATCCGAGAGCTGTTCCGAGAACGGAAAGTGCCAACAGTACTGCGAAGAGACGTATCCTATGGAAGACAGTACCAGCTACTTGTAGCGAAATAGTTACACCTGTTTGGAATAATTCCTTGCCAGAAGCAGATGGTGTAAAAGCTCCCATAGATTATTTTCGCAGCTTTTTTGACGCCTCACTTTTAGAGCATATAGTTGAACAGAGAAATACATTTTCTGTCCAGAAGAACGTAAATAAGCCACTACGACTTACAAAAGACGAACTCGAGCAGTTTCTGGGCGCAGTTTTATGTATGTCAATTTATCGTCTCCCTCGCACCCATATGTACTGGGCAATGTCGAGTCGACTGCCCCATGTTGTTGATGTTATGTCACGTGATTTGTAGAAAGACATCAAGAGAAATCTGCATTTCAACGATAATGACAAAAAGCTGAACACTGAAGATCCAAACAGGGATAGACTGTGCAAAATACGTCCAGTAATTAATTCACTGCTTCCAAAATTTCAAGCCATACCTCAAACGCAGATGATGTGTGTTGATGAGCAGATGGTTCCAGTCACGGGGTAGTGTGCACTAAAGCAATATTTGCCCAAGAAGCCCAATAAATGGGGATATAAAATATTTATTTTATGTGGCACTTTTTGAGATTTATACAGGGAAAATTATGCCAGTGACAGGTTGTCCAGATACAGGTGCATCTGGAAATATTGTGCTACACCTAGCACAAGTTATTGAAGATGGCCAGAATAATCTATTGTTTTTTGACAACTGGTTTTCGTCTACCAATCTGCTTGTTGCATTGATGAAAAGGGGGATTTATTCATTGGGAACTTTCCGCTCAAACCATCTTCCAGGTTGTACGTTTCAAACCGATAGCAACCTCAAGAAACAAGGGAGGTGGTCTTTCGAAGAAAAGGAAGCTACGATTGAAGGTGTAGAGATCAGAGCAGTAAAATGGTTGACAACAGAGGTGTAATTCTTGCCAGTACATTTGTATCTGCTCATCCGGTGAGCACAATACAAAAGATGGGACCGAAAAGAAAAAGCACACACTCAAGTATCATGCCCGAGCATTGTTACAGTTTACAATACATTCATGGGAGGGGTGGATTTACTTGACGCTTTAATTTCCTATTATACGATTTTCGTATAGTCGAGGAAATATTACCATAGATTGTTTTTCCACCTAGTTGATCTTGTGATAGTGAATTCGTGGTTGCTGTATCGAAGGGATTGTGATGCTTTGGAAATTCCCCGTCGCAAACAAAACGATCTTCTGAAATTCAGAGATGCTCTCTGCAAGCAAGGAAAAAACATGACTCGAAAAAAGAGAGGTAGGCCCTCACTAAGTATGGAAACGGAAATTCAACGTAAAAAGCGTCGGGTTCCAACGAAACCAGTCCCTGATAAATCTACCCGTACCGATGGAGTAGGTCATTGGCCTTGTGTAACAGGAAGGCAAAGATGCAAAAGACCCAGCTGTAAAGGGCAGACAGTCATTATGTGTGCGAAATGCAAACTTCACCTTTGCCTAAACAAAAATTCCAACTGTTTTAGGCAATTTCATTAGTAAAGAAATGTTGATCCTCTGCATTAGATTTATAAGTAACCATAATTGTAATTCAAACGTATGTTCATTTTTTTTCATTAAATCTTAAGAGAACAATAAAAAATTTCCCTCACTGAAGAGTTGTAAGCGTTTTATTTCTCAAATGCCTGTTGTCGCAAATTTTACACGTACCTAATTATACCAACTATATATAACATTTCTTATATTTGATGTTATAAATGATCTAAGACCCCAATATTGAGCACAATATATGATTTTTGATTTTTATCCTGCAATAGAAATTAATTCAGGCATTAAGCGGTTAATGCTGATCAAGTGTCCATATCCTAAGTTACGTAGTTATAGCTTTAAATTTGAGTTAACATCAACATATTGTTGAAAATCAATTTTTTGCGTCCCCTATTTTACCCCCTTATTGGTTGAATTTAACAAAAATGCCGAAACACGTTTCTTTCAAATTCGAACCCTGGATTAAAATCCGAAATTTTGTTGTTCTAGCTTCAAAATTGCCTAAATAGCAACGTATTTTCAAAAAACGTTTTATCCACTATTTCACCTCCTTACGGACGGAATATCGAAAAATCGCTTCTTCAATAACGCCTACAGAGTGAGATCAACACCGTCTACAATTTCCAGTTTCTATCTTCAGTGGTTTGGGCTGGGCGATGATGAGTCAAGTCAGTCAGTCAGTCAGTCTATCAATCACTCAGTCGGGACATACAGATATGTCACTAATGTACTATGGAGGTTAATACGTGTGAAATGCAAACTGCAGTAAATTCTAGGGTCTAGGTCATAAGTAAAAACAGTAAGGAATATAGGTCATACGTAAACGATAGGAATTGCGATTTAAAATTCTAGTGCTGCCATCTAGCGACGCTTGTTGGTACTACGTACACAGTAGCGCCTGCACTGTTTACTCCGTGGTTGAAATTACAGTTTATTTTTATATGACATATTTCCGTTATTTGGTATTAAATTTCTCAATCTTTCCCTATTTCATCTCATTTAATCTTCTTTTCAACGTGATTAAAAGGTAAAATTTTTATCTGTTACTGTATCATATAAACCGAAATCGGAATACAATAATTTCATACACTCCTAGGTATGACTTCGGTACAGTAATGCAAAAGCATAGAAGAAACTTGATGTGAACATTTGAAGGTTTTAAATCGTATGTTCGTATCTATCGAACACGGACTTTCTGTAGCAAAGCCGAGTATATTAAATGAGAAAAGTGATAGCTGCCGCTAATAGTAAGCCTCACTGTATGAAATACTGGGATGTAATTGCAACTGTGTTTTCCATTTTTCTACATCTCTTATAATCATATTAAACGTAATTTCTTCTAACGAAGGATTCGCGGACATATAACATACTTCCAGAAACATGTTTTTCCCTTCGAGTGTTAGCCTTGCAGTAATTTGATGCAGTAGTTCTGTTATAGTTGCAGATATTTTGCTTATCAAAGGATCATATCTTATAGTGATATCAGACAGGTCACGTATGCACTGTTTTAAACAAAATATACAGTGTTTCATAGTGATGCCCTTCTTTTCTTTTACATGCACTCGCAGGGCCTATGAAATTAGATCTGAGCGAAGCAATAGCCCGGTAACTTCAAAATTTCCCGCGTATCGTTTGCAGATACGCAGCGCGATTCATTTGTCAGTTGCGTGTTCGAACAGTTCGATACTGTATCGAGTTCTCTGCTGTATCGGGAAATCTCGGGCATGTTCGAACGCGAGTATCGTTTGGCACATGACGTTAGCGGCGGAAAAATACCAACCGGAAATGCTTGTAATTTGGCAGTCAGAAGTATAGTATCTGTGGCTTCAAGATCTTTGAATAGGCTACGCAACACAAAATGACAGCTTAGAATGTAAACAAAGCAGACGACCATGCTATTTTGGTTAACACTCGGTTAGTGTTTATCTCAGTCTGTTGATTACTTGCGAAATAGCTTGTTATTTCTTTACTTAATGCTTAGTTTTCTGTACTCTCAGAGAGAAAATTAACTGTTTCACAGACAGTACGGATCTTTCAGTGACTATTCAACTACTTTTTTTAAAAAATAAATATTCAACAGTAACGTTCTTTAAATCATGTATTCAGCTACAATCTATGTTGTACACAGAGCCTGCTGGCTTCTGTCTCGGAGTTTTCTGTCCACATTTGTTTGATTTTGTGACTGACAATTCGCTACCACTAATTCAAACTGAGATTGGCTAGCACTGTTAAAGTTTCAAACTTCATTGCTCTTGGAAGGTGAAACTTGGTCAATGTCAGCACCTCATATTGGGCAAAACGTGTGACAAACCTCAAACTTCGACAGAAAATCTCGAGACAGATGCCAGCGGACAATATGTCAACGAATGGTCATAAAAGCTTAAAATCTACAGAAGATAAGAATTTGGGACACGTCTTTACAACAGCTTTATTTCCCATCTTTTCATTGCCAATACCAATAGATTGTTTGGAAACTACCTTGTACCCACAATAAAACATTTTAATGCACACTGTGTTGCAGTTTTGTCCCCCTAAAACATCCAAACAATAACAACCACAGCTGCACACTGTGTCATTAGTTAATTTAGGGCCCCTTTTCTGCAGATGGAGAAGAAGCTGCTTATAAAATATTTGTATTACCACATTACTGAGACAAACCTGAGTCAGGCTAGCAACGTTTTCTTTATTAATGATCCCACCAATGAATAAAGTCTACTGACAAGTCTCAAATACATAAATATTTATCCTTTTTTTTTTTTACTACTTTGTTAAGTGATGTTACCCATCCGAAAAGATGATTACATTTACAATGGTTTGTTCTCTAGACAGTATTTCCCTAAACACACAGTCGGAAATCGTCACATATTCGGAAATTACTATTGAAATAACTGTTTCGTTCTTGATTGTTTAATCAGTTGTAAATGTAAATAAAAGACAGAAACGTATAACTAACTTTTAGTACTTTCTGAGATGTTCAATTAAAATGAAAAGATGAAATAAAAAATTTTTGAGGCGAGGTAATCCGCACCAATAAATACACAAATATTCGAATTACGAATCTACAACACTATCCATTACACTACTGTGACAGACGATAAAAAAAGAAAACTTTAAAAGTACATATACGTAAACTTGAGTAGTTACGGTATTAATTTGTTACAAACTACTATTCATTTGTAAGGTAAGCGTTTTCGTGATTACTCTTAAAGGCATCGTAATGGCATACTGCAACTGTAAACGTCACCGTTTCTGAATAAGCTGAAAATAAAATGGCGTCTTTCACACCTAGCCAAAGATTCTACCCGTGCTATGTATAGTCTCTGGTCAAAAACGGAAGTGGTATTTTTCCGCCGCTAACGTATACTTCGTTTGGCCAGTCGTGGCTACTGCAGCAACATGTCGGATGTATCTGCGGGCCATCTCGCATGGCGGGACCTGTCATCCGACGGTATTGTAGTGTCGTGCGTCTGCCGCCCGTGGCAGTTTTAATAGGAGTCGTATGCTGGATCCACCTACGGCTAATGCGGCCAACTTCTTCAAACTCAAAGCGGGACACGTCGAGGATGTGGAGGAGGCCGAAGATCACGTGACTCATTGTGCCAGTTATTCTGAAACTAGGAAAGAAATTTAGGCGAGCAGAGTAGGCCCACTTATTTACTTTTAAAGTAACATACAGTATCTAACATGAGTGACTTTTTATCGTAACTGTCAATCTTTATTTACAGTTCATAAATATGTCATGCTACTATTTTGAATTTTAGAGTCTTACAATTTTTATATATACTTTCTCCGTTACGTTTTTCCTATCATCTGCGTTGTTTGTACTACTTTTATTTGTTCCAGCTCTTAGGGCATCGTGCTCCACACATTTTGATACGTAGCTTACTCCGCCCAAAGAATTATGTTTTGCATTAAACTCGAATTGCATTGGATAAAAACTACTTTTTAAAACCATTTGAACTACTTTAATTATAGAAGTTGTTTCGATGAAGTGCAGAGTTTAATTGTGCCTTAGTAAATGCAATGCTCACTCTCTTTTCGTTGTTGCATATTCATATTTCACCGCCTGTTTATTCCTGCAGGAAGTAAGATGAATGCTGATATTGTATTTGCATGTAAGATTTTTAATACGTGTATACAGACTGTGATGATATTACCACAGTCTAACATACACAGTCGCAACAGTCACTGCTGTAAACGTTGTTACTAGAGTTGTGGCGATTCGTGAATGAGTCGTTCATTTGAACGAATACAAATAAAGAATCGAGAGAATCGAATCGTGTGCCGGACGAATCGCGATTCAAAAGAATCGTCTGTGTCGCAGCGATTCCAAGTCCCAACGATTCATGATTCGAAGGCGACTGCCGAATCGTGCCGAGTGATTACGAACACCAGAGTAGTCAACAGGGGGACGAATCGTCGTTCAAAAGAATCGTCTGTCTCGTGACGATTCCAAAATCCAACGATTCATGATTCGAAGGAAACTGGCGAATCGTGTCGAATGATTACGAAAGCCAGAAAGTAGTCAAGGAGCAGGAGGACGCATGTGAACAAAGGGGCCACAGAAAGAAGATCGTGTGCCATAAACTATTATTCACGAAGATGACAAACGAAACGTAGCGAAATACGATTATCAAGAAATTAAAGAGTAATGAAAAATTACGTACCTCTTATGCATTCCAGATGTAGTGCAACAGACTCACGTCGTTTATACAGTTTACATCTAATATATATAAACGAGCAATTCCTCAACATTTACAATTTTTTTTATGGTAAAAGCTCGTTTTACAAAAATATTCCTTTTATATAAAAACGTGATTTTAAACGTTTTTTTAAACGCCATCTCGATTTTTTCCCTCTCTTTATATTTCCATGTTTATCTTTCCTGAAAGAAACCGATTTTACACAAAGACACATTTTTTTAATGTAAAAACGCTAATTTCTTGCTTCTCGAATAAAATTTAGTATTCAGGGACGGATTTTGATATTTAAAGTTTATTTATAGAGGCTTGTTTCCTTAAACTACGTGATTTTACGTAATAAGTATACAATAAAGAATCGTAGGAATCGTCTCCCGTTGCGGACGAATCGTCCTTCAAAAGAATCGTCTGTCTTGTGACGATTCATGAATCGAAGGCAAGTGCCGAATCGTACCGAATCCTGCCGAATAATTACGAACGCCGGAGAGCAGTCGAGAGGGCGTTTGCGTCTGAATAAAAGAAGATCGCGAGCGTTCAACTATTATTGAGTACTGATGGAAGAAATGAAATACAGCGATTACACGCATTAAAATCAAGTAATCAACGTATAATGAATAAATAGGTACCTTTTCCATTTGTTCCAGATGCAATGCAACAAACACGTTCTTTATACAGTTGACATGTAAGATATATTCAAATTAGCAATTCTTGTACATATATATTTCGCGTATCTCGGAAGCGACTCTAACGATATGGATTAAATTTTGTGTTAAAGTTTTTTGCGTTCACCTTCAATACATGTATTTTTCGTAAAACGCAAATGGGTTACTATCACACAATTTTTTTAGGTTAGATATGTTTTTCTTGATTAATCTCGGAACCGACTCTAAAGATTTGGAATATATTTTGTATTAAAATTGTTTTGTTTTTTTAGTTCATCTTCATACTTAACATTTTTCGTAAAACGCAAATAGGCTATCATCATAGATATGTTTTTCTTGGTTAAATTTTATTTACCGTCCTGGTGGCCTCGCATGATCAGCGTTGCCAGTGACGTGGCATTAACCAATCGCGTGACAACGTAAATGTTTTGTTATGAAATCTTCGTTTTACGAGGACAATTACATGCAAGATCCTGCCAACCATTATTTATGTACTGTAAGTCTGGTATGAAACACTAAAGTCATTCTACGCGGATTTCTAATAATATTAACGTCGTGGCAAAGGTTTTCTACCCTGTTATTGACGTTGCCAACATAACCACGCGAAACCGCTGGGATGGTTGATAAAATTTTACTTTTTTTCTGTGATCTCCGGTATGTCGGAATGTGCAGTAACCAAGGGTATTAAAATTTAAATTTAGTTACCTTTTTTCTTTTCAAGTATATTTCAATAAGTATCTGCTCCCATAAAAAACACGATTTTACAAAAAGAAAGAGTAGGCCTACACAATGTAAAAATTTAGAATACGGATTACTTGCATAATTTATCAAAGTTTCTTGTCTTTACACAGTTCACAGCAAGTACCGTATTGTCGCAATTCTGTTTATATAGTTCAAACATTTAGAATACAGAATCAGTTCGTGAAAAGGTTCTACACACGCGCACACAGTTTATAAATTATAGTTCAAAAACATTATCTTTCTTAATTTGCTCGATGTTAGACGTCGTCGTAAGTCTGTGAGAGTATTTCCAGCTCTTGAAAAAACACGCTCACATGGAACTGAACTTCCCACAACATACAAGCGTCTTAACATGAGCTGGTACAGTCTTGGGTAGTATATTTTGTGTTCTTGCCACCATCGGAAAGGGTCTGCCTTTCTTCCTAAAGGCTGAATTTCAATATACTTGTCGAACTGTATTATTGTAGAAGCCATGGGTGTAACAGACTGATTCGTACAGCGTTGAACACTTGAATCAAACTCCTCCCAAAATGAATCTTCCTCTGTGTCTCCTGATTGTTGCTGTTCTTCAATTTGTTTTGGATCATCATCGTTGGATGTTCTTAAAACCGCAGCTTTTTGTATTAGTGATTGTTTTGCTCTGTTGTAAGACTTTTCAGACAGAAATGCTTGCTTTTTAAATCTTGGATCAAGCAAAGTAGCTTCGGCCAGTACAGCTCTATCCTCAATATCTCTGAATCGTCTTTCCAGTTCGCCCTTGATTTTCGCAATAACGGACAATACTTCTATAGGTTTGTCGGCAACTTCGTATTTCTCAAAATGTTTTTTCAAGCACCGAGAAAATAGAATAAGTTTTGATATTGTTACTTGTTTCTCCGAGCTTACATCCTCAGTGATATGAAAAAAAGGCTTTAAAATTTTGCACATTTCTTCGAGTACATCGAAGTTTTCCTTTGAAATTGTTAACGCAGGATTAATTATTGCTAAAGTTGCAACAATAGCTTCCCTGCTCTTCACTACACTTTCAAACATTGTCAGGGTTGAGTTCCACCTCGTTTGAACCTCTTGTTTGAGAGTCTGCTCTGGAAGACCCATTTGTTTTTGCACTTCCTTTAATTTCGAAAGTGCCTGGGGACTTCGTTTGAAATATTCCACTGCTGTTTTTACTTTTATTTGGAGCTCTTTTATTTCAGCTATTGCATTTTGCACTATCAGATTTAGTGTATGTGCGAAACATGGAATACTGTGCCACTGTAAATATCTTGCAGCTGAAATCATATTAGCGGCATTGTCCGTCACAATTGCAACAATTTTATTGTCAATTTCCCACTCTTGACAAACCCGCCTTATTTCATGGGAGATATTTTCGGCCGTATGTTTTTCATTGAACGCGAAACAATCAAGAAGCGCACTGCATGATTTAGGGGTTTCATCCAAATAGTGCACAGTTATTGCAACATAGTTTTCGCTTGCAGCCGACGTCCAACTGTCTGTAGTAATACAGCACGCTACAGCTCGAGACAAGTTTGCTTTCACTTTGTCTTTCACACTATTGTATGTCGAATCCAACAGGGCGTTAGCGAGAGTCTTTCTCGAAGGTAATACATAATTTGGATTTAGATTATGTACCAGTTCTCTAAATTCCGGCTGTTCAACTATTCTGAATGGGTGAAACTGTTTTACAATTAATTTCAGAACAATCCCGTCCAAAATTTTTTGCTTCGACACTGGTAGGGGTCTGGTAACGAAATCACTAATTGTGGTTTGTCCAGTTCTCTGTTTTTTGGTTGGTGGCTGCGTCGGTTCTTTGGTTGACGTCGAGGGTACAGAATAAGATGTTGAGGGCACTACGGCAGACGTTGAAAATAACGGTGTTCTCTCTTCAGCAACACTATCCACTTCGTCTTCAGTAATTAGTTGAGGACCTTCTGGTATGAGAAGAGCAGTCGGATGTTTTGTTTTTATGTGTCTTGCTAAATTGGATGTCGTTCCAGCCTTGAAAGAATAAATACTAGAACATATTTCGCACTTGGCACGACCAGGGTTAATTTCTAGAAAATATTTCCAGATAACACTTTTCTTTCGCTTATCACGATCCATTTTACACACAAACTCTTAACAATGTAAAACGCACAGATACACAGAAGACAATACACTTCTGAAGACAAAAAATCTGTCGACGTCCCCATTTGCTGCTCTTTTCAGAAGAGCCAACAAAGGAAGAAAAATAATGAACATGTTCTCTCACTCAAAGTTAAGGCAATCATTTTCTTTTTCAGCGGATTGTAGTATGTTTGCAATAGATTTCAAAGATCTGCAACACTTTTAAAATCATGTATAATGCATTTGATCCAATCCTAAGGAATAATTTCGACTGTTAGAAAATGAGTAAAGTTGTACACCCTGCCACACATCGTGACGTGCTCGGAGGCTTTTACCGGACATGTCCAGCTTTTCGGTTCCGAATAACTGCAAACATTTTGATGTATGTTTTTTCACGAGATTCGTTAGCAATGCTTTGACCGTTGGGCAAATCTTTCGTTTATAGTTGAGGTTAAGATATGTTAACTTGAGATACTGTAGAATGTCTAGTAGCACTGTCCCGTTCACACTCGTACACAAAAGGTTTTAACTTAATCATTTTTAAGTTTCAGATTTTGTATGTAATCGTCTTTATAAGTGTTGATTCATATAGAATTTTAGTGACGTAATGTCGCTGTATACAATCAATTCCTACTATTTAGAAGTATGTCGTCTTCTCGTGTAAACAGCAGTGGCAGCCAAAATAGGTAGAGGGGGGACGGTAAGACTAATTTAGTGATAAATTGGATAGTAATTTTAAGTAGACACCCCATGATATTTCGTATTAGTTTTGCTGTTCATATTAAGAGTATAATTCGCGCTGAAGCCCCTTTTACTTTACTGAGATGGAGCTGTCTTATTATTGACACTAAATCATATAACTATTTTTTCTGTTAATTTATTATATCAGTGGGATCAGCCCCCCCCCCTTTATATACGCCCCTGCTTCAAGATGACATTGAAACATATTGCTATCAAATTTTTGTAATATTTTATATTTATGGTAGGTCTCTGTGAAGTTCAGACCTCAACTAGTAATCAGCCAAAGCCATTCCATGTAACTCTGTTCTCTCCAATTTTCTGTGAAATGATCAGTTGAAAAAGAGAAATCTTCATGTTCGCTTTCCTGTTGATATAGTGAAGAAAAATTACGACTGTATATGTGCAGCATGTGCTAAATGCCATGAAAATTATTGTTTTCCGTGTTTTTATTATGCCTATCACCTTGGCAAGTGTGATACCATGTCGGCAATGTAAAACAGCGAAAAAATCCGAATAAAGGGTTTCTGATTTTACCCTATCGCTCCAAAAACGTATTTTGCGACATTTTTAATTAATTTTGTACATTGAAATCATCGTTATTATTAACCTTTTATAAAATATAGAAAATTAAGAATAAACATTTGTGTATTATTCATTGAAAGAAATAATGATTACATTGTGTTAATACATGCAATATAACATACAATTAAATGGTTGAAGTATTTGAACAGAACGGAAAAAAAAAAAGATTCCGACAGGATTCGAACCACGAGACGTATGTTATGATTGTTGACAATCTACAACGCTACCTTTTTTTTTTTTTTTTTTTTTTTTTTTTTTGCTCTATGGGTAGTCCTGTTCGTTGCGGACGCTGATCATGTTTGTTCGTAGTTGTTCGTTGTGTTCTTGGCTCAGCTTTTTTTATTGCAGAGGGCGTTCAGCCCTCTGACCGGGCGCGCTGAGCCACGGCGCCCGGCGTACCAAATCAGCTACGTCAATAATTACAATCACTCATCCTGTAATAGGTTTTTATGTGTACATGCACTATTTGTATTTAAACTTCAAAGTCTGTTATCTTGAGAATTTTTGAGAGCTGCATCGTATTACTTTGCCTGATTACTATTTTAAATACCACAAACATTAAAGACCAGAAAGAAGCGTGAACGAATCTTAAATCGATTCACAGGATCAGATTCTAACCTCCTTGACATTTAGAGAAATGCCATCTATGAGTAAGATGTAGAACGATTTGGCTTTCTTTAGGAATCGTGTCATTGCAGACGAGAAAGAATCGTGAACGAATCGTAGGAATCGATTCGTAATGTGAGATTGAATCGCAAGAATCGATTCCCGAAAAAGAATCGTATTGCCCAACTCTAGTTGTTACCAACTGACAGTTGCTGCGACACTAGCGCTCCTAGCGGTGGACAAGCCGCCGAAGGAGTGATGTTTCTTTGTAATCATTTTTGAACGTAATTAACGAAATAATTACTATAATTTTTGTGTTAAAAGCATTATTAAAATATCGAGAGACAAACGTAATACGGAAATTAATATAAAAAGTCTAATTTAACCCATTTCTTCCCAAAAATAGAAATTGTTAAAAAGTGTTATATTTAGTCATCAGGTTCTCTTTAAAATAATTGAAATAACATTAAAAAATATTACAAACTAGCTGTAAGTGTTGTAATTTGCACCACCCATAATATTGCGCTGTTTACAAGTAAAAAATAGAATAAATTAGTTTCTGCGATCACATTCTTCTATTTGTTCAAACTGTGCAACATTGTCTATTATATGATAACTCTGACTTACATTGATGGTATAACTCATGAAATATTGAAAACCACTCTGTGTGAAGCTGAACTTCACATTTCTTGTCTGTAGATCGTCGGACGTTTGTAAATATTGCATCTTTATACGAAGTGTTAAGGTAAATGTGAAACTTTAACACATATACAGAGATCTCGTGAATGCCTTTTAACACATGTGTGGTGAGTTTTGTATAGTAAGTCCATTTCGACTGCATTTTGTAAGGCTAAATTTTGTGTCGCGTGTACGCAACACTGGCAAGAAATGGGTTAAATGATTCAATGGTTAAAGAAAAACTTCGTAATGAACCAACAATTACGAATATGTTTATATTTGTAGCTTATTCCGCTGAAAGTAAGTTGCATATAAACATAATGGTATAATAAATTTCTATTACGGTCTGTTCTTACTATGACAGGCATTTTTTTACGTGTATCAATTCGTTATGGAGTCTAATGATTCTAACATTTTTACACGTCACTCGTCTTTCTTATACGTGCATATTCTTTTAAGTGTAATTACTTTAGCTTTAAAAAACCAATGTTTTGATGATTCTTGCCGTTTGTGGTTCAGATGTAACAACAATATTGTGGAATTGGATTCTTCTTTGTTGGAAAACAGTTTGGTTGCTTTTATCGTTATATTACCACGTCTGTAGCGTTTTTCGTTCAGTTAGAGCTGTGATGTTAAATACGGTATTTATCGCAGTCTATATACGTTTCCTACGCTCCACCCTCACAGATTTTACTGGAATTGTAATGAAGAATACTTAACGTTCCTGCGTAGAAATTGACGTTTCTCTGCTAAATGACATGTATCCTGGTGTTTCCTAGGCATTCTTATTTTTAATAGAAAATGAAATTATTCAATTAAAGCCTGTATGTTACTGGGTAATTGTAAATTAACTGTCCTGTAAAGTACTGTGTCGTATCTTGTCAGGGATCTTACGAAACCTAAGAAAGACAAATGCGGAGCTATTTTTAAATTTTTACCTATTGATAAGACACTATATATAAGTTCCCTAATGTAAAAAGTATGCTGAAGACAATCTAAACGATACTATTCGCACTAATCAACTATCGTATTCAGAAACGTAGGTTTCCGGCCGCTTGGAGCGCTGCTGTCGCAGCGTATAACCACAGTCTAGACTGTGGTATAACAAAAATCTGTGGGAGTGTCGTGACGATATATGTTGGGTGATTCTGTTTACACTTCGGTTAAATCAGACGTGACGTCATTATGACGTCTCCACGCTATCGACGTCCAGAAGAGCGCCGCATCGACTTTTGCGATCGTTCGAGACGCTGGTTTTGGTTGGGACAACATGCTTAATTCGACATTCTTTAAGAACTGCATACTTTTTTCCTTCGTAATTTAGTGACAAAACTAGGCCTTACTTAATATTGGTATCATGTTTTGGAAAGCACTGACGGAAATTTCAGTAAATGTAAATTGAAAATTATGTCAGAAATAACGCAGACCGAGCCTTAGAGAACGACAACTTCACACATTTTCAAAGAAAAGAACTAGCATGTTGCAGCAACTTGGCGGTTGATGAGTACCCAGTTTTACGAAATGTTTTACCTGATGTTCGCAGAGCCTCTGCAACAAATGACTGTATTAATATCCAGCTCATTTGATTTATAGTTTCGTCGAAAACATACATGTACCTACGACGACTATATGTTGTTTTTGTATGTCACATATTTTGACATGTCCAAGTACACATTGTCGCTTCATAGCCTGATAACCGTATTTTGTCCTCTTAGTTTAACGTAGACTCCGTACTACAATGCAACTCGGTAGCATTTTTCGCTTAGAGAAAAAGTTTCCATTAGTTTTAAACACAACCTTCACAAATGGGCCACGATGACAACATCAGATTTGGCTGAATAACGTTTCAGAGCTCACAGTGTAAGTCCTTTTTCGGAAAGTTTATAGCTTCTTACTTTAAAAAAAAAAAAGAGCAAAGTTATAGCTCCAGTCGTCTTCGATAGTGTGGATACGTCATAATGACGTCACGTCTGATTTTACCGAAGTGTAAATAGAAACACCCATAAATGTTCGACTGTGATATTACATCATGTTTGCCATCTTCAGCACCGAAAAATATTCCATTACACTTATTGAAACGTATCGTACTTAAGAAGGCTCAGAAAATATGCCAGAAACAGAATATTTTAATTAGTCATTCTGTCACCAAATGCAGTACCAGCTTAAAACAAAAACAACTTCTACTGCTAGCGAATTTGTCATTGTGGAATAGTCAGATGATGAGTATCACAGTCTAACATATTTCACGACACTCACTGCTGTAAAAGTTGTTACCAACTGACAATTGCTGCGACACTAGCGCTTATAGCGGTGGGTAAGCTGCCGAAGTAGTTATGTTTGTTTATAATCGCTTTTGTACGTAATTAAGGAATACTTACTATAATTTTTGCTTTACAAGTATTATTAAAATATCGAGAGACAAACATAATACGGAAATTAATATAAGAACAGCCTCATTTAAATGATTCATTGTAATAATGTATTTAATATGAATATTAAATAATAACAACTGCAGGATCAGAAGTGACGTCTGTTTCTTTCGGAACAGATGCCACATGTATATATAATAAAGAACAACTCTGTCATGAACAAATATTTATGAATATGTGTATATTTGCAACTTATTCCGCAGAAAGTAAGGTGCATATAAACATAATGGTATAATAAATATCTATTATTGTCTTTTCTTACTATGACAGCCAGTTTTTGACATGTATCAATTCGGTACGGAGTCTAATGATTCTCACATTCTTATACGTCACTCGTCTTTCTTATACGTGCATATTCTTTTAAGTGTATTTACTTTAGCTTTAAAAAACCAATGTTTTGATGATTCTTGCCGTTTGTGGTTCAGATGTAACAACAATATTGTGGAATTGGGTTCTTCTTTGTTGGAAAACAGTTTGGTTGCATTTATCGTTATATTACCACGTCTGTAACGTATTTCGTTCAGCTACAGCTGTGGTGTTAAATACGGTATTTATTGCAGTCTATATACGTTTCATACGCCCCACCCTCACAGATTTTACTGGAATTGTAATGAAGAATACTTAACGTTCCTGCGTAGAAATTGACGTTTCTCTGCTAAAGGGCATGTATCCTGGTGTTTCCTAGGCATTCTTATTTTTAATAGAAAATGAAATTATTCATTTAAAGCCTGTATGTTACTGGGTAATTGTAAATTAACTGTCCTGTAAAGTACTGTGTCGTATCTTGTCAGGGATCTTACGAAACCTAAGAAACACAAATGCGGAGCTATTTTTAAATTTTTACGTATTGATAAGACACTATATATAAGTTCCCTAATGTAAAAAGTATTCTGAAGATAATCTAAACGATACTATTCGCACTAATCAACTATCGTATTCAGAAACGTAGCTTGCCGACCGCTTGGAGCGCTGCTTTCGCAGCTTATAACAAAAATCTGTGGGAGTGTCGTGACTGTATATGTTCGACTGTGATATTAAATCATGTTTGCCACCTTCTGCACCGAAAAATATTTCATTACACTTATTGAAACGTATCGTACTTAAGAAGGCTCAGAAAATATGCCAGAAACAGAATATTTTAATTAGTCATCCCGTCACCGAATGCAGTACCAGCTTAAAACAAGAACATCTTCCACTGCTAGCCAATATGTCATTGTGGAATAGTCATATGATGAGTATCTTCTTTCTTTTGTTTTCAATGTAAGATGAGTGTCATTTATTCGTAGATGATGTATTGTGAAGTTGACTTGCAAGCATTATGACATAACGTGCCGTTCACAAAATAGTTTCGGCTCCTGCTCTAAGACCGACAATTATAAAAGTACTAAAATGCGGGATGCTTACCAACTTGCGGGACATTTCCAGTAATTATCGCAATGCGGGACAACGGATCTAAATGCGGGACTGTCCCGCAGAATTGGGGACGGTTGGCCGCCTTACCTATGGCTATGGCTGGTGATCAGACTCTGCCCGTGGATAGAGAGTGACTGCTCGTACCCTACACAGAGTTGCCAGGTTTTTCCAGTGCTCTGTCGCCAAATTTTAAACAAAAAGTAGCCAAAATATCGCCATTTTTTCATCAATAAAATGCCAAAATATAACCATCTTTTCATCAGTAAAAATAGACAAATATCGCAACCTTTAATCTGTTAACATTATTATGCTGTATTAATTATGGCAAGTTACTCGACAATAATAATCCTGAAAGTCAGGGAGTAAGCTGGTTACTCAGTAAAAAGTAACACAAACTGTGGTACTCTCACATTCGCAGACAGACTGGACTTTCCAAGGAAACTCGTACTTCACAGAAACATTTAACTGAGTCCATCCAAGAACTGAACCCAGACACACCACCAATGAGGCCAGTTAAAATATTGTCACATTGTAAAATTAACAGAGAGACTCCGGAAATTCAGTTACATTTAACTGTCACATTTATTAATTTCATAACTTACAAAAATTACAACACAAAACTGTTGAAGAATCATTCTATCAAACTTATACAAGGGATGTTCTCATGCATAGTTTCGATTACCAATCACTTTAATCTTCTCAAAAACAAATATTTACAGATGTTAAATAGAGTTATTAAATCTTTTAAACATTTCTTTAATACACACAAAATCATTAGAACATTTTGAGGTGAGGTAATTTATAATAATGCACTAAGCAATCCATACTTTGATGTGAGATGGACTTTAATTCGTAATAATGCGTCATGACACACTGATAAATCAGCTATCAGAACAGCAGGGAAATCACCGTGAGTTCTCCATCGACATTTATACTATGCAAACCATTGTTATGCAAACCATTGTTACGAATTTCTGTTGTGTTGAACGCGGAAAAAAATTACTTTTTAAATGCCTCCTTGCGTGCTGTAATTTATATAATCTTATCCTCATGTTCTCAGCAGGAGCCATGCATACGGTGTTGTAGTATACTTCGAGATATCATTTAAAGTGTGTTCTCAAACCATCGTAAGTTGGGTACGTGAGGTAGTTTACGTCTATCTTCAAGAGTCTGTAAGCTGAGTTTGTTTACATCTCTGTGACACTCTCCCACACATCCATGATACTTGAAAACATTTGTGCTAACTTGTGTTGGTTGAGTACATTTCTCCAGCGTTCTACCTAAGTTTAGCCGGTATTATTGACGTAATGTCTAAAGAGTGATTGCTTTACATTCGTTGTATTTGAAGTAAAATAAAATAGCCATTAAATCGCCAACCAATTCCTTTAATAGCCAAATTTAATCGCCAGTCGCCAAACTGCTAGAATGGCTACTATTATAAGAAAAAGATAGGCAAGAATGCGAAAAATCGCCACACCTGGCAACCCTGACCCTACACAGTATCACGCTGGCGCACTGCGGCCTGATCGTTGGCCATTCGACAGTCTAACATAACCAGTTCAGTAATAGCTGCATCTTCACCGCGTCGGAACCTACTAATGTAAGTTGCCCTGTTTTCACATCTTTCCAAGCATTTTCCTCTCTAGAATTATTTCCGTTGGTAGCAGTGTTGCCAATTTGGTGTTTTTAGCGCTAGATCTGGTGTTGAAGTTTGTCTGGTGCCAGAAATTTTCATTTAGTGCCATAGCGAAATACTGGTGTTATTTCAAAAAATCCAGTGCCAAATCTGGTGCCTAACGGATTTTTCTATGAAATTTTCTCCTATGACTAATAAGTTAATCCTGAAATCCATTTAATAATTTTAATAAAGGCAAAGTACAGACTTACACGTGTCTAGGTCAACACTCGAGCAGGCGTAAACGCAAGCATGTGGCACTCAGTCAAGCGTACTTGGTCAGAATCCTTTGTTTTCTTCCCCGCTCCCAGGGGATATCCCAGTTTCATATGAAGGCCGTTTCTTATACGCAAGCCCAACCACGGCCAGTATTGTAAATCTACCTCAAAGTGATGGTCGCTGTTTGATGCTGTATATACAGTATATAGTGAATAAGTGATAGAGCTGTATATTATTTTTAGCGCAGTTACTATTGTTTGTATTTAGGAGTTCTACATTAACAACAATGGGGAAGACACAGTACTCACAGTGCTTCAGAAGTGAGTTCCTCAGTAATAATAATTACAAACAGTGGCTTATGAGAGTGGAGGGAAATACAGGCGGTGTTTTTCTAAATACTGTTACGTTCGAAAGCAGTAATCAAGACCCAAAAAACTATTACGAGACTTAATGCTATTAATAAAGTCACTCTGCACAAAAACTGCAATTCCAGGTTATCGGATGAATGTGGCTAAATCCTAGATTGACAACCATTTAGAAATTGAAATTTCAACATCTGGTCTTCCTTCAGAAGATATTAAAGTAATTACAGATGTGTCCATTTAATTTTGGAGCTTATCAAACAGCTTCACCAGTGGCTTCCAGAAAATTCAAGAATCCTGAAAACATGACTCTCTTTTCACCTCTGGAATGCCTAAAGCCGATCAAACCATCTATAGTTGAAACAACACAGCTCTTTGTACAGGACCAAGGTGTTATTACAGGGGTACACAGTGAATGGAAACGTTTGCATCTCATTAAATGGGTTGAAGTACAAGATAAAGTGACATCATATAGAGATGTAGTTGGAGCAAACCCCTTTGCAAACATTGTAAACATAGCTATTTGTGTACTTTCGCTCCCACACTCTAATGCAGACTTGGAGTGTTCAGCCAAGTTCAGTTAGTGAAAACGAAACATAGAAATCGAATTAGTGTTCATCGCATTCCATTTTATGTGTGCGATTTGGACTAAAAACAGAGATGAAATCCTGTCACAGCTATAAACGTCCGTACTTCACCTTCCTACTCTCAAAATGTAGTAGCCGCAGTTGGCTACTCAAGGAAGAAGATTTTTAACGAAAGAAAAGCAAAAAAGAAAAATCCATGTTTATATATATTGTTGTTTTTCTAGTGGTTTTGATCATAGGCACCTGGTGCTTTTCTGGTGTTTTAAAGTGTAGGGTTTAGCGCTTTTTCATTTTAAGATTTGGCAACACTGGTAGTATGTCCTGTGTCGGCATTGTTCCGAGTGTTGTGTTGCTGCGTGCCGTAATATTTGAGGTTCTGTTTATGTCTATTTAGCTTTGCTAAGTGTAACCAGTACAGCAGTCAGAGTAACAAAAAGATGTATATCCATATGTATCCGTTACTAAAAGAAACAGTACTCGTTACAAACGTATTGTTACTCGTTACCAGTGCCACCCAGAAATACGGCCGCTACACTGTCTTTGAAGTAGTGAAAATTTTTTAACTGTTACTGTTCATAATACTTTAACATTTCAATTTGCCTCGTAGATCCTGTATGCTTGCATTCTGAGGCAATTATACTACTACGGAAAAGATCAGTACAGTCCATTTCCCTCGTGATTGAAATACAATTGTCATACAAATTGATCAAAATTAGCGAAACCCACCCTCGACCACTTTTTAATTCCTGTTCCCACGTGTTTCGTAGAGGCTTGGGAAGTCAGAATCGATCTATTTCGTGACGAATGCCAGAGTGACTGATCATAGTAGTAGTATTGTATTTGTTTTGTATTATGTGACATTAACAATTTAGATGATACCGTCATGAATGAAAATGTGTAGATAATTACTTCTGAGTACTTTTTTACAAAACTTTCTTATAGTAAACAAAACCAAAAACAAAATTGACTATTAAACTGAAACCTTTACAGGAAAAAATACAATAAAACGTATGTTTGCAAAAAACGAACGTCAGATCATCAAGGATTAATCTGCAAATACGAGCCCAGAAATATAATCCAAAATGTTTAAAAACAATAATAACCGTCTAATGTCGTAGAGCTACGCAATATGCACTTAATGTCTATATAAATTACTCATAATAAATCAGTATAATAATGGAAAGTGTAAGAAAATCAGGTGATGCTGAAGGAATTAGATTAGGTAACGAAACATTAAAGGAGGTAGATGAGTTTTGTTACTTGGGCAGTAAAATAACAAATGATGGTCGCAGTACAGATGATATAAAATGCAGAATGGCAATGGGTAGAAAGGCGTTTTTGAAAAAGAGAAATTTGTTAACATCGAATATTGATTTAAGCCTAAGGAAGTCCTTTCTGAAGGCATTTGTATGGAGTGTTGCCTTGTATGGGAGTGAAACATGGACGATAAGCAGTGTGGACAGAAAGAGGATAGAGGCTTTTGAAATGTGGTGCTACAGAAGAATGCTGAAGATTAGGTGGGTGGATCGCGTAACTAATGAGGAGGTACTGAACCGAATTGGGGAGAAAAGAAATTTCTGGCATACCTTGACTAAAAGAAGGGATAGATTGGTAGGACACATTCTTAGACATCAAGGAATTGTGAATTTAGCGTTGGAGGGAAGTGTGTGGGGTAAAAATCGCAGAGGGAGACCAAGAGACGCGTATAGTAAGCAGATTCAAGTGGATGTGGGTTGTCGTTCTTATGAGGAGATGAAAAGGCTTGCTCAGGATAGAGTAGGGTGGAGAGCTGCATCAAACCAGTCTCTGGACTGAAGACCACAACAACAACAACAATAATGGAAAGTCCAGGTTGGAATTAATAACATAGTAAGGACAGTTTACAACTCACCGCAAAGACGTAGCGACGAGCTGCGACAGGCACATACAAAAGACACACACAGTACAACACATTCAGCTATCGGCCATGGCCTCTTCAGAAAATAGAACACTCACACAATCACACAGGCACACAACACAGTCACTAAACCATCACCTCCGACTTCGAGTGCGGTAGTCGGAGGTGCTGGTTGTATCACTGTGTTGTGTGCCTGTGTGATTGTGTGAGCTTTCTATTTTCTGAAGAGGCCATGGCCGATAGATGAATGTGTTGCATGTGTGTGTCTTTTGTATGTGCCTGTCGCAGCTCGTCGCCACGTCTTTGCGGTGAGTTGTAAACTGTCCTTACTATATTATCATAATCAGTGTATATGAATTCTCCGTATTGGTTTTCGTTACAGAGTTCATATCGATACGGTAGATGCGAATACAGTAACGAAATGTACTCATGAGTAATGATTCGGTACTTCGTATCAGCCAAAGTATTCGTATTCAGTACCGAATACATACTATTTGCTACAGCTCTAGCAACTAGTGAGTGTATCTTCTGCTTAGTAGCCGCTAGTGTGCCAGCCTACTGAATTTCTTCCGGTGACAGAAGGACCGGTGTCAGTGGTTGTGGTTGTTGTTATTGCTGCGTGCCATAGATAGCTAGCATTCACGATGAGTTGTTTCCACAGGACCAGATTAAAGAAGGGAAAACGCTTCCCTGTGAAAAATTAATTACCCAAAAGAAAGACGGACAGGTTTTATGAAATAAAGACGACTGAACGTCGGAAGTGCCGAAAAATCGAAAACAGAGTTGAAATTACATCCCTGTATCTCATAAAGTAAGGTTTACTACCAACAGCAGCTATCACTTTTTTCATTTAATATACTTAGCTTTGCTACAGAAAAGTCCGTGTTTCATACATACGACCAAACGATTTAAAACCTTCAAATGTTCTGATGACGTTTGTTCTATACCATTGCATTACTGTACCAATGTCATACCTAGTATTGTATAGAAATCATTGTATTCTGCGATTGTTGCTCAGGACAGGACAAGAACTACACCGTGTTTCATTTGTAATTTCTTGGTGCACCCTAAAGGAAGGTTTTACCGTATAACTTTTCCAGTGAAGCGTCTTTCCCATCTTGAATGTGACAAAAGTGTGGGCGTAGTAAATGCAAAGATAATACGCAAAATGCCAAATGACTGGCGTCAAGTAATTGAAATACCAGAACACTTCCAGAACCTTTTGTTGTAGTGGGCTGTAAGCAAGCCTTTTTCCTTCAGTGGGGGCAATTTCTGCGTAAAGGTTGCTTAAAGAACTATTTCATAATCCCTCGAGACGCTGAATGATTAACTGGCCTACCAGAAACGGTCATACTTCGGTGCATATGATACCTACGAGGTTATTTATGATCCTTAACATGATGAACCAAAAGAGAAGACCCTACCTTCACAAATTACCTACAACTTCTTGGCATCCATAAATCAAAATATGACGATCTGCTAATTTTGAATCAGTTTTGTTATCCAGAAGCTCAATAATATTTGTTCATTATCTGTCGGCGAAACCAATGATGAATATGAGTGAGGTAGTGCTTCGTAATTTTACATTTTTCCTGTTTGTATGCCAGTATTAATAGCACTGTATGCATTATTAAAAAATAATTACGAAAAAACAATCACTATAAAAGAGCCCTAACTATGGGTTCTAAGATTTAAAAATAATTCAGATATTGTAAGGTGTTTGACGATAATTTTAAAATTCTGTGTTTCATTGCATTATTTTTCTTCGTGCTCTTCCTGGATTATTGCAACTAGGCCTATTATTAGGTCAAGATGAAATATTACTTCACGGAATATATCCTTTGTGTCAAGTGCTTAGATCGATTTTACCTTGTAAATTTTGTGTATTGTTGTATTGCTATGATTTTCCATTGTTGTGCTGCAGTATTGTACGTGGTTATTACCATGATATAACAAATAACGTAGACAACAATTTGAAGGGGGAAAATTTACGACTGAAATCTAATGACAGACGTCGAAATTTGAAATTTAATTTTCTCTGTCTTCCAAATAGATCGTTATTCCCTTGTGTCTTTCAGATGCCTGCAGTCTGACAGGACTATGTGGGGTAGCCTTTACTAGTCGCTTTTTTCTACATCACTGTATTTAGAGTACTGTCCCTTGTAATAAGCGTATGTAACTGCTGCAGTCAGAATCTTTAGTGAACATATGAATACGTATGTCGAATTCAGTTTCGTTTTACTTCTATAAATAAAATACCTTCCGTCAACGCGAATAATGTCAGTAAAGCAATGGGCACTGTTATTTGTTCAATTTATATTACAGAGTTTTCATCAGGTCAATTTATTACAAAGAAAGGTCACAAATAGCCTACTTTATCTTCAGTAATGCCGACAGATTATCCTGTCAAATGTACTTAAACTTTGCTTCCTCTCTCTATATACATATTAAATGAGTAAAAAAAAGTAATGCAATGATGGCTTTAGAAATGTTTTGGAAGCGACTACATGTGCAGTTTATATGGACTCTTCTACAATATCGTACAGTTAATTTCATTCTTCCACTCTTACTCACTTCGACAGTAGCAACTGTTCCTGAAATTCCTCTCAGAACATATTTATCCTTGCTTTGTACTTCTATATACAGAATTCCAGTTCGAGGTTTATGTCGTATCGATTTGCGAGTACAAACTGCCACATGCATCAAGTTACGGACACTAACAATTTTCAAAACGCAGAATGTCTCGGTTCAGAAGTAGAGTTACAAGACAGAAAAGTTTTCAAATAGATTGTTCGTTAATTAATATGGTGACAGTTTTGTAATTGGGGCGTTTTAGAAATAATCACAATTATTGAAATAACAAGCGTACCGTACTTGTTTAAACAAACACCCCGTTTACATGGGCTCCCAAAACCGGATTTCGTAAACCGATTTCCCAATTCCGCTTTTGGTTGGTCATGTAAACACTCCAAAATCGATTCTGGAAATCCGCTTCTCTAAAGTGGTTTTCCAGTTCCACAATCGATTTTCGTGCCCATGTAAACGCAATCGTTTTTGAAGCGTTCTTGGCTTGTCAGATTGTGTAGATGGGCAATCTGCTCCTGAACTGATTCATAGAGCTAGATCCTTCTAAGGAGTGAGTGATGGATGAATCCAAAAAAAAAGAGTGGTAGTTCATCTGATCCGAAAAGTCCCTCTGGTGACAGCAATGAGCTGCATAAGCACTCCTTGCCACATTCTTCAGAAGTTTCCTAAACCCCTTGCCACATGCTTCAGAAGTTTCCTACGCTAAAAAATAAATGTGCTATAGACCATGTGCAAGTGTAAAACGCAAAAAATGAGCGCCTAAACACGTGCAGTGCCTTCGCGCTGCGAGTCGAGAATCGGTGAGTCGCGCAAGCAGCATGATTCAGTGAGCGCGCGGCTCCCGACTACCGCTGACTCGCTGCTCCGCACGACTCCGGCGATCGAGGCGATCCGACCGCCAACTGAGTCGGTGAGTTAGCTGGTTCACCGGTTCACCTCTCCCCACCACTCTCCCGACTCCGCTCGCTTGCTTGCGGAGCCGCCCGTGCGGTGCGCTGCTCATTATTCCCCCCACTCCTCTGGCGAACCGCATGCCGCATGGTGCGGAACAAAGCGACTCCGCGCATTTCTCTGTTCTCTCGACTCCTGTGTTCTGATAAAGCTTGCAGCTCACTTACAGAAACGATCATCTGAAGCAACAGAAACCGTCATATTCCTATTTCGAATAGTACTCAAGACGAAACGTATTTATTTAATATTACATGTTTCTTCTGAATAACAGGAAATCTGCAGTCGGTAGCAAAAACGCGTTACAGTACAAAATTAAACTATATAAAATTTCTGTGAAAAAGATCCTACTCCATTTTTCTCGAACAATTGTAGTTTCCATGAAGGGAGCAAGAGTGACAAAGTCTTGTGCAATGTGCATGCTGTTGCTTAAATTTTGTAAGCCCATATCACGCAGTTTCCTGACTTGATAGACGAGTGTCCTGTAACAAATTATGCGTCTTTTATGCATCTACATTATTTTGGCACGTTGAAAACAATCACTATATAATCGAATAACAAAGAAAACATCAATGTGCATTACTGTTTTCTGTATCTGAAACCATTCAGTTTCAGCATTGTGTCCATCTGAAATTTTTGCTGCTGGCGTCAAATCTTTGACAGTAATAAACTTGTTTTCGAAGAGAGAAAGAACACTAGGATATCAAACGAGATGTCTATTTTCTAAGTAAAATATCTTGCTATAATGTTTCATTACGAATTTAATGTGTTTGGTACAGTAGGATGTGTGTGTTTGCAATTAAAGATAAACTATATTGGGAAGCACTTAAAAAATAATTCGCATTGCTCTGTATAGAGAATATATAAAACTTTGCACAAATAACAGGTGAAAGGGTTGTAGTTACAGGAACTAAAAATATAAGGTGGAACGGAAATCTTACCAGCATCTGCAAAACTTAGAATATAGGAGCCCAGAACGCTACCTCTGTACTACGACGACTGTAAGAGTATCACCGCAGTTATTTACCTAATTATTTCTTTAGCTAACTCTCTTCGAACTTAATCAGTTGTTGATGGTTTGTACTCACAAAAGAAAAACTCATTGACGACATAGTCGAAAGTATCTGTACTCGTCGTATTTTCGAAGAATTTGGCTGGAGATTTTCACAGTCTTTTTTTCGAACTTGAAGTTACGAATGAAATAGTCCACGAACATTCCTCGCTTTGTAAAATTAATGGACATTACTCTTTTGACGCCTTATTTTCCAAATTAGATAAAACTTTATTGCTTACTCTGGAGCTATCATTATTTTACTGTTTATGGGTGCCAGGCTTTAGTTTTTAGATAACAAACGATGGGTTATAGCGGCCATCTTGTAGCGACAATCTGTCGCGCTCACGTAAGACACTCGGCCGTGTCGCCGAATGTTGCTGCTTGTAGCTGCCGTGTCGCAGCGCTGAATATCGCGCGCTGTCGCTCGCGTTTGTCCCTCACGTAGGACACGGCCTTATTGCGCACGGCTATTCCGCTGCGGCAGTTGCCACGTTTTGCACGGAACTCTCGCGATATATCACGTTTCATTCAACTCTCTTAAACTACTCACTGTATAAATACGGAACTAGTATTTTTATTCTGCAAAATATTGTATTTTTAATGAAAGTTTAAAAATATAAAAATATATTTTTTTCTTTTTCCAATTATTTCACCTGCAAAAATATTTAAATTCTGTTATAACATGTTTAATTTGTAATGTAGGTGTAACTAACAAATTTTAATTCTCTAAACTACTGACTTACAATAAAATTATTACTCTTCTTTTTTCTTTCACAATATGGCCAAATCAGATAAAAGTATAGTGACAAAAAAGCAATGTGACATCGTTTTACGTTTTTTATCAGTTGGTGAGTCGGTGAACCATGAAAAAGAACTAGTTCATCCCAGTGAATGACTATTTGTGATCTGATCTCTGAAAAGATCGGTTTTGCCCATCTCTAATATTTTCTAATGTGAAATAAAAGTATAAATATTAGAGTGAACATATATCTGTGTATTTAAATAAAGAAAAATAGCGATTGTGCAGACTAAATAAGGAACTGAATCAGCTGTTTTCCAGCCGCCATTTTAAGTGAGCTACCAAATTCGATTCAGGCTATGCCATGTAAACGCGACAGCGAAAAAGGGTTTACGAAAATCGGTTTTCGTCTCCCGGAAGATGTGTTGCATGTAAACGTAGTGAGTAAGTCTCCTGAATGATTTCGGCTTTTGAAATGTTACGGAATGTGTATTCTGTGAGCTACGTGAGTAAGAGCCGATATTTGTTGTGAGAATTAAGCAGTTACATCAAATAAAAATAAATAATTACTTAATACTTTTATCACCACAGAGATACATTGTAGCTGCGGCGTCATATACCTTTGTAGGAACCGCACGTAACATCTCCCATGTGGTCTAGTGGCTAGGATAGCTGGCTTTCACCCAGCAGGCCCGGGTTCGATTCCCGGCATGGGAAATTATTTTTACTTTTTTAAATTGTCTTCAATTAGAAAGTTATACGGAAAATATGTTTGCTGAATATTAAATCCGTGGCCACTTGCGTAAATAAGTGCACAATGATACGCTGTCTCGCCTCAGCGGTTACGGGTAGCAGTCGCGTGTCGTATGTGTGTGTGTGTGTGTGTGTGTGTGTGTGTGTGTGTGTGTGTGTGTGTGTCGTTTTATTTCCCGTTACATGATGAGTGCGCTATGCAGTGAAAAGTGTATTATCATTGTTAATGTGATTGTGATTCCGTGTACCTAGTATAACGAATCGCAAAACTTAAATAACTATCAATTTAGCTGGGATCAAAATTTAATGCTACACTCAAACTGCACATTTCGTAACAAGCCTACTTCGTAAGAAATGGAGGCTTGTCTGGTTTTGTAATACCAGTAATAATATTATAAATATTACATTGCTTTTCTATTATTACACTACCCATTGTGAGCTCATTTCGAAATTTATTTATCTTCAGACTTTTTGTAAATACATAATAGGCTGCAACTATAATTCTAGAAGTTATGTATACAGTCGTTTGGTACCGAATTATATAAAATAAATATAAATGTTTGTAGAACTTATGGGACTTAACTACGGGGTCATCAGTCCCTAAGCTTACAAACTACTTATAAACTACCAAAGACTAAGGACGGCACAAATATCCATGCCCGAGGGGGGATTCGAACCCCCGACCGTTGTGGCCGTGCAGACCGTGACTGAAGCGCCTCAACCCCCTCGGCCACCGCGGCCGGCACCGAATTATAATTTACATGTAATGTTGTTGTTGTTGTTGTTGCCACTGCTGCCATTGGTAGATTTGGTATTTGAAGTTCAACGAAAGAGAATTGGCCAACTTTAATAGAGTAAAAACGTTTTTATGTAAATTATAATTTGCCGAATACGGAACTGCCCTGTTTCTTTAATGTATTACTTTTCCTAGAATCGCATCGTATCATTTTTCACTCGAGTTTGTTGGCTGTATTCGCTGAAAATGGAATTTAACACAATTTCATTTTCATCTTCAGGTTAGCATAAATATCTACGGAGTGAGCATAGCCTATTGCCCATGTTCTCATCTGTCTGGGACAGTTCTGCTTGGCTGCGGATTATGATATTAGCGAATTTCCAATATTAAACGTATTTGCCTTGTTTTAATCAGGTTTGATACGATGGAAAATTAGTAACTATGGTACAGTATTGTTGCTGCCATGGATGCAGGGAAATGTATATGTAAGTTACGTACAACTTCGGTAAATGCCTACTTCTAAATGTCGTGTTGATACGAGGCACTTTAAATGTTGAAAAACTTCGAAGGTGTTATACTGTAGAACTAATTTTTATGTTTCTACGAGAAAAGTGGTAGATAGCAGTAACTTCTAACAGATTAGTTTCCTCAGTAACGTGCAGGTTCTCGAGCCTTTGTTAGATACTTACCAGTAAATGTCCTTGCACGAAAACAACAAAATGATAAGCAAAAAAAGGAATATAGTAGTGCAACGTGGTCATTTGCTGTAAGGATTAGCGACTTCAAATTTTTATTTCAATTTTTCCTTGGCTATGAGGCTAATGCAGTATCTTTGTAACGTAATTAGAATAGACATTCGTATAACAACTGTAGGAAATGAAAATATTGTTGGTTGTCATTTGTTAATCCCCTCATCGGAAAAAAAGTAAACGGAAAGTTCGGCTATGGCAATGAAACATAATTCTCTCGTTTTTAGTTCCTTTTGTCCTGTTATATTATAATATTATAGTGTAGGTATTTCACTTATCTGTCTATGCAACTGATTTAATAAAATATGCTATTGCCATATGCATTTCGCCTTTATTTGGAAGGCATCATCAGTGGTCTGTAATGGCTCAATGAGCACCAGATGTAAAGCTATATCCATGAAATATTGTAAGTACAACATCCAGATATAATACTATACCAAAATAACGCATCAGAACTGTTCATAACCCAAAAATACTGAGAAATGTAAATATAAAATATTGTAAAAAATAATCATGTATGTATTACAAGCCACTGATGATGCCTTCCAAATAAAGGCGATATGCATATGGCAATAGCATATTTTATTAAATCAGTTGCATAGACAGATAAGTGAAATATCTACACTATAATATTATAATTCTCTCGATTTTTGTATGTTTAAACCAACTTCGTTCAATGTCTATAATTTTTAGGATGTCTATTGACATAGATGCATAGTTTTACAATACTTCTGAAGGCTATATCCTCATAATAACGAATTAATAACGGTCGAAATAAGCTTAGCGCTATAGGCCTAAGAGCTGCAGCGCGATGTCCCAAAATCACGTGACTTAAGCGCAGGAGTTGCGAACAGAATTCTCGTTCTGCGCATCTGAATGCTCACTCGATAGATATATATACTTGATGGAGTAGTTATCATCATCAATGCTGCCAGGAAGGACTACATCATTCAGTTATGTCCTTGTTAACACTATGAAAACTAGTGAAATCATGTCAATAACCATTTCTTTATGTCGTCTCTCTCTCTGTTCGTTTCAGACAGTTTAAAATAATTGTTCTCGATTACATTTAGCTTTCGATTTTATTATACTCGAAAGTTTCTCTTGCGATCTTCTGCGTAAGAGCCTCTTTTTTCCACATAACTTATAATTTTCTTTTTAACGCATCGACATCGTGCTTTCTAGATTCTGTAGTCATTATGTACCTTTATTATCATTATTATTTTAAAAACTGCTCTTTTTCACTTTCTGGTATGTTTTCTGAACTTTAATACTTCAATAATTGTCCCGGACTGGTTCATTACTACTGTTTGTTCGTATTCAACCTATAAAGAGAAATGTATGACACTGACTGCTTCAGTTATCACATGTAAACCCACCAATAATGGTCGTGGGTAGCTGTATTTGGCAGGGTTAAAATGTTGAATTGTTTCCAAACCTAAGCGACCAAACTGGTGACGTCATCGGTCTGTGGTCTTAAAAACTACTTTAACTTATACTAGCTATTGAAGATATCATAAAAATTGCCAAATACCCGCTTGAAATCTGGGAAGCCAATATGGAATTACGGAAATGTAAGAGGAGAGGACGCCTTCCACCTATAATACAACTGAACAGATGCGTGGGAGAACTGTCAGAAATTATTACCTCGTAAGTGATCCCTGAAAAGCACAAAACAGGATTCAACTTAGCAAGAAAAGACTGGATTAAGTTCAGTCGCATATGAAGTGACGCCACAAGATCCAAGGTCATGCTTTATAAATGGGAACTCGTGAAGAGACCAAGTTGTAACTGTTGAGACCTTGGACCTCACCATAAATGTGCCCAAAAGATAATATAGTGGATCACCAGAGGACTTCATAGAAGCCACACCTCACATTATAGATTAAAGACCTGGACATTGATGTGTAGTCAACAACTACCGTATTTTATCGCGTAATTCCCCCCTTTTTTTTCTCGAAAACTTTTCTGGAAAACACTAGGGAGGGAATTATGCGAGTGTGTTGTGGTCTTCAGTCCGGAGACTGGTTTGATGCAGCTCTCCACAATACCCTATCCTGAGCAACCCTCTTCATCTCCACATAAGAGCGACAACCTACATCTGAATCTGCTTACTGTATCCACCTCTTGGTCTTCCCCTGCGATTTTTTCCCCATACACTTCCCTCCAACGCTAAATTCAAAATTTCTTGATGTCTAAGAATGTGTCCTACCAATCTATCCCTTCTTTAGTCAAGGTATGCCAGAAATTCCTTTTCTCCCCAATTCTGTTCAGTACCTCCTCATTAGTTACACGATCCACCCACCTAATCTAACGAGAATTATGCGAGTAGTTATTCAGAAAGGAAGAAAAACTATGTATTAGGCAGGTAAAAGATACCGGTATACGGCAATTTGTGAAAAAATGGTACCAACAGTGCGGTTAAATTAGTTGCGACTTTTGACATGTCGGAGCGCATAGTTTCCAGCGTATGCTTAACGCGCCGGCAATATCTAACGCCACGCTGGCGCCTGGAAACATTCTTTGTCGGCAGGACACAACAATGCAGGATAGAGAGCGCAGAGGGCCACCGCGCGACACTGCGTGCTACTGTTTACACACGCTTTGGCAACAGCTGTGCCTCACAACTCGAGCCGGTGGAGGCGGGAGTGGAAAACGCCGGCTCACTATTGCTGTTACCTGGGCAACGGCGTCCCCAACCCGACAAGCCAAACGTCAGAAGTCCAACTAATGTTAAACTTACTGTACCGGTATTTATTTTCTTAACACAATTTATTTTCAATTACCGTAACACAAAAGAACTGGATTACCGGCAATGTCACGGCTTCATTATGCCTACAATCAAGAGCAGCAAAGCATTGTTTCATTGTTTACCGTATTTTCTCTCTCTGTTCTGCTACCTCACTTTCGTAACTATCATCACTATTTTCAGGATCAGATAACGCGTCATCTTCATTTTCACTACCGGTATTCCACAACATGTCGTCCTCGGATCCGTCGATGGCACAAGAAATTCCAGTTATCTTTAAACTCTTCTTCACAATATCGACACCAATTTTCTCCCATGCACGTATTATCCACTCGCACATCGTCGGTACTGATGGCTTCCTTATTTTGCCTCCTGGAGTCAGCTGATAAGATCCCACCGCCATCTATTGTGAATACAAGCGCCGTAGGTGTTCTTTGAAAGGTTTGTTCACACTGACGTCTAAAGGTTGAAGAATGGACGTTAAACCTCCAGGAATGATAACAGGTTGGGACTTCATTCGTTTCATTTTCTCCTTTACAGCTTCCACAAGGTGACCCCGGAAACTGTCTAGGACAAGAAGGGACTTCTTTTGTAATAATACCCCTGGTCGTCTTCCCCAGACTTTCTCCAGCCAATCCACCATCAATTCTGCTGTCATCCAGCCCTTTTCTTGAACTCGTAAGTGAATTCCATGACGGATAGTCTCCTTTGGTAATGTCTTCCTCTTAAAGATGTCATATGGTGGAAGTTTACTGCCGTCTGCTATAACGCACAACATCACTGTGCATCTTAGTTTCTCTGCTCCAGTCGTCTTCATAAGGACACTTTTTGAGCTAGTTGGAGCAATGGTTGTGTTCCGTGGCATATAAAAAAGCACTGGCGTTTGGTCAGCGTTACCAATCTGGGAGAGCAAATTGTCATATTGCTGTCGCACTTGTATTACATAACGATGGAATTCGATTACCTTATCTGTGTAGTCTCGAGGTAATCGCTGGCACAAAGATGTTCTCCTTCGTAGACTGAGATTCTGCCGTCTCATAAAACGAATTACCCAACCAATGCTTCCTTTAAAGTCCTATCTGTCAATGTTTAGCATGGCAGCTATCTCGCGAGCTTTGTTCTGAATCATTTCATAAGAGACAGCACAACCATCATTCCGAAGTTCATTGACATAAGCAATTATCCCTGTTAGGCCCACGGAAAGATCTGGAGCTTGCCTTTGCAGCCACGAGTTTATCTTTTTGTCTCCGCCAATACCGTATTGAATTAGGATCGACGGAGAAATGCCTTCCTGCAGCTTTTACTCCGTTTCTATCGGCGTAAGATAACACATTTAGTTTAAATTTTGCCGTGTAGTTTGAATATTTCGCCATTATGACGACTTGTAGCAAACTGACCTAGAAATATGTCTGCGGCGGTATGTTGTGACAATGGAAATATTCGTTCGTGGCAGTACCGCTGCATCCATTGTTGTCCATTGTCAAGTTATTTGAAGGCCGCTCCTGTTAGAACGAACCAGGAGAGGAAATTATGCGCGATATTAATAAAATACTTTTTTTAATTATAAAAAATCGTAGGGGAGGGGAATATGCGAGGGGGGAACTTATTCGATAAAATACGGTAGTCTCGCACGATACATGCCTGTGTTTGTTCGTCAATATTACATTGTTCACTTATACGTATTAAACATTGTGCTCTTGTTCATCAATTTATTGATATTTGTATGTGTATTCTTGTTCATTGTTATATTTATGTGTTGTTACTATATGCCATACGATAAAAATATGTATAAATAAACTGTGATTTCTTTTGATATGCGCATGAATAATCTGCCTCGATTTCCAGTTCAACAGCAGTCCGCATCACGTACATCAAGAAAGGTTTATTGCCATTAATGTGTCATTTGATGGCTGTACGGGATCCGAGACAGCCGCACATCTTATTCATAAGCGGCTTAAGTGTGTGTCAGTTTGTCGCCGTTAGAACTGCGCATGCGTAGAGCTGTTGTCGAGTTCCATCAGCAGCTATGCGCATGCGCCGTTTGGCAGAGAGAGAGAGAGAGAGAGAGAGAGAGAGAGAGGGGGGGGGGAGCGTTTTGTCTGAGATCCCGCCCATAAAAAGTCGTGGTTCTATTAAGCGAATTATCAATCACCCATATATATTATAAACGTTTTTCCGTGAAGTAACTGCGAGAGAGTAATGCTCTGTGCTAGAGTTGACTGATATTCATCGTTGTCAGACAGACATTGGTGTTAGAATCAATTTTTAAAAATATTTTTTGACTGATACTATTACTATGAGTGACGGAAATATGTTACAAACGGACAAAGAACAGACACCTTTATACATACGTTCTTAATCACAATTCATAATATCTAGAACAGCAGTCAATTCTGTTGACGGCCGGGCTTTTACTAGTATCCTTTTAGGCGTCCATCAAGCAGTTAACAGCACCTATTTTGAGGGAACAGTAGCAAGGTAAACCACCTACTTATACACGTGTAGTGTCTATTTGTAATATTCATTCAAATGAAATGCGACCGTGATAAAATATTGCACATTTGAGCTTCAAATCAAGAGGAAGATCACTGTCCACATTAGATTCCCTGCGGTGCATGGCGGAGGGTTACGTTACAGTAGATTTCATTTGACCAATCACCTTGAAAGTTGGCACATCCACGTATGTTTTCACGGAGATTTTTATATTCCGCAAGCTACCGTAGAGAGCATGGCAGAGGTTGCCTTGGAGTAAACCTCGACACCGTTCCACCGATTAGCACGGAAGTTTGTTATTATTAGTAATTTTTCATAGACATAGGGAGAACAGACCGAGAAAGCGGGGGAGGGAATAGACGGACGATTAGACACAGAGGGGCGAAGAAGATGAGCCGATAGAGGGTGAGTTAGATATCAAGGAAGGGAGACGGACTGACATAATTTTGGTACCAGGGAAGCGCCGGAGCGCCGGGTTCTCAGTTAATATAGTATAAAACAAATATAATATCGAAATTAGGTTTTTTTATCGATAATGGAAATACGGGTGGTAGACAGGTTTTTTTTTTTTTTTTTTTTTTTTTTTTTTTTTTTTTTTTTTTTTTTTTTTTTTTTTAATAAGAATCTGCAAGAATATGAGGTGCTCAATTTTTTGTTTTCTTTCTTTTTACACTGTAGAACAAAAAAATTATGCATCCGTTTAATATCGTGTAGGGCCCTCCCGAGTACGCAAAAGTGCCGCAACACGAGGTGGCATGGACTCGACTAATGTCTGAAGTAGGACTGGAGGGAAGTGCGACCATGCATCATGTAGGCCTGTCCATAAATCCGTAAGAGCACGAGGGTGTGGAGCTCTCTTCCGAATAGCACTTTGCAAAACATTCAAGATACGGCCAATAACGTTTATTTCTGGGGAGTGTGATGTCCAGCGAAGGTTCTTGATTCACAGTGTTCCTGGAGCCACTCTTTAGCAGTTCCGGACTTGTGGGGAGTCGCATTATCCTGCTGGAATTGTCCAACTCCATCGGAATGCATAATGGACATGAATAGAGGCATGTGATCAGCCAGGATGCGTACGTACCTGACAGGGTCGTATCTAGACTATCAGGGCTACTGCAGTATATCACTGCAACCGCAGGCGCCCGCCACACCCCTTACTATTACAGAGAGCTATTACCAACTTGAACAAACCCCTACTGACATTCAGGGTCTACGGATTCATGAGGTGTCTCCATTTCCGTACACGTCCATTCCTTGGATACAATTGGAAAAGACTCCTCAGACCAGGTAAAATGTTTCCAGTATCTACAGTTGAATGTCGGTATTGATGAGCACAGCTTTGAGTCATAGAGTCAGCGAGGGTAAACATGTGGACCTTCGGCTCCGAAAGCCAGTATCGATGATTTTTCGTTGAATAATCCGGTCGCTGGCCCGCATCAATTTGCGGACAGTTGCAGTATAACAGTTGCAGACAATTATACTTGCAGTTTCGTTTGAAATCATTTTCATACCAGTAAAGTGTTTCACAGATTTGATTTCTTATCATAACTGACAAGGCCAGAGACAGGGAATAAAAACTTTGCGGCCTGCTGACGACATAGTAATTCTGTCAGAAACAGCAAAAGACCTGGAGGAGCAATTAAACAGAATGGACAATTTCTTGAAAGGAAGGTATAAGATGAACATTAACAAGAATAAAACAAAGTTAATGGAATGTAGTGTCAGAAATTCAGGCGATACTGAAGGAATTAGATTAGGTAATGAGACGATAAAAGTAGTAGATGAGTTTTGTTATTTGGGTAGCAAGATAACTTTTGATGGGCGAAGAAAAGAAGATATAAAATTCAGAATGTCTAGTGGAAGAAAAGCGTTTCTGAAGAAGCGAAATTCGTTGACATCAAATATTAGTTTAAATGTTAGGAGGTCTTTAACGAAAGTATTTGTCTGGAGTGTAGCATTGTATGGGAGTGAAACGTGGACGATAAGGAGTTCAGACAAAAAGAAGCATTCGAAATGTGGTGCTACAGACGAATGATGAAGAATTGATGGGAAGATTACCTAACTAATGATGAGGTGCTCAACAGAATTGGGGAGAAAAGGAGTTTCTGGCATATTCTAAGAGAAGGGATAGGTTGGTGCGACACATTTTGAGACATCAAGGAATCGTCAACGTATCATTAGAAGGAAGTGTGAGGGGTAAAAATCATAGAGGGAGACAGAGGGACGAATACAGTAAGCAGATTCAAAAGGATTTAGGCTGCTGAACTGAGTACATCTATACCCTGTACAAGCTACGAAAAAAAAGAGGACTCAAAGAAATGCCACATTCATACTTTGTTTTACACTGTCATTGTGTAACCTACTGTTGTGTTTCTGCGTTAAGACAATGTGCAGCACGAACCATTGTTTAATGCGTATTGTGTGTAATATACAGAATTATCTGTCGAATTTTCATGAAATGTTTGTACAGGTAAATTTACAGGGCGACATTGGTATTGTTCTGAGAGACAAAGACAGTTTTACAGGAGAGGAATCGGTCCCCTTGACAATGATTTTTATGAAAATCAGCTCCCCAGTTAATATTAGATTTATATAGAAAACTTTCCACCCGTTATTGTTGCAGCTATAAGTGATCTAACGCCTGCGCCAGATACCTGTTGTGTGTATATAGGCGGTGTCGCTGCAGCGCCGTCCTCTGAGTGTTTACATATGTCTGTGTTTGCATACGCATACCTTTACCAGTTTCTTTGGCTCTTCCAGTGCTACCATCTCTAAAAAATCTTTTATGCTAAATCTACGTATAGAAAATGATAAAAAAAATGTGGAAAATTCTGTGAAAAAAATGACAAAACAATTAGCTTAGCTAGCAAAATACCAACCATAAAAGGAATAATTATTAATAACAATCCGCCCTTATACTTTATTATAATAAATAAACAAATGAACGAAAGTATTTATCCGCCCATGAATACTAATAGTGAACTCTAATCAGTAATACAGCAGGATCATCAATTAAAAAGAACACCATTGCAGACGGCAGCAACTGTGGGACATTTCGTATTTCGATATGTTCACTACCTAGTGTGCAACTTACTATTATCCTGTGTTGACTACATCATCTGCTATGTTGCTGATGTGTGCTACCAGTATTCGTGTCTTTTTGCGCCATTTGCACCGCGATATTTTTGGAAAATTGGTAATGATACGTTTGCTGGTCCATCACAATGGCTACCTTTTACTCCATTTCAGGTACGGAAGGGGGTTATCAGGAGCTCGTAGAAGCTATGAAGGTAGGATCCTGTTGCTTGAATTACACCAATGTTCCTCTCCCTCCCTCCCCCCTCCACACTATTCCGTCCGCTCCTTTCAGCTTCTTCTTAACAAATGCAAATTTCCAGTTGGGAAATAATCTGCTATGTGGGTTTCTTGTGGGTGTCTACTTGTATGTTAAGTTTTGGCGCTATCCAAAGAATGACGTACGATGGTCAAGAAGTATCACATTATGACCTAATATCGCATGTCGATAAAGCAATGTGGTGCCATGGTGGAAACTAAAATTCTGCTGATGATGCAAATTTGTTTTTAAACAAAAAATATCCTACCATTATTTACCAGAAAAATGTTAAAAATTATACTATATGCTAAATTCAAATTTTTCTTGCTAAACCACTTGGGAACCTGCTAAATTTAGCCATAAAATGCGAAGTTGGCAGCACTGGGCTCTTCAGTGTATATATACGCCCCTGCCCATCGCGTTCGTCAGTCACAGTTCTGCTGAACAGCGACGAGTGTGCACATGTTATTTATTACAGTTGTCTGCAGTATACGCCAACTTTGTTTTGTTTAGCGCTTCGCGGTGGTATAGGGCGCTTATTAGGTGAGGTACTCTGGAATAGTACCGCTAGTAGGCACCACTACTAGCCACTGGACTGCTACGGATGACGACATGGCTCACGTCACGGACTTCGGCATGGACAGCACTACAAAGGACCTACATCAACAGCAACAACAACAAGGTGACACCAACAAACAAGGCGTTAAAGCCTTGACGCTACCAGACACGAAACTTAAACATCGGGAAGAAAAACTGGCCGAACGTAGCAGACGTCGGAAACAGGCACTAGACGGAAATAGAAGAATTAAACAGAAATATTTGCACGACTCCGACGATGAGTACGACGACACACTAACATCAGACTTCAACGAAGACACCTTGACCAATACGGGAGGAGACACCATGGAGTGCCAAACTGCTGATGGCGTCAGAGACGAGGAGACAAGTCAAAAGTAAGAAGTCGTCGCGGCGCCGGACAACGAAGAAGGTTACAACAACAGCGTCACAACCCCTGCAAACGTCAAACAAGTTCGACGTTTTAGCAGGACCATCCAATCAGGACACACCACCAGCAGCTGACATACCGTCAACGACACCACAACAGAGACAACCTGAGATACCACCAATAGTCATCTACGACAGCACAAACCACGTTAAACTGTGCCGAGAACTAAAGGACCAGATTGCTGGCGGGCTCAGGGCAGCGTATACGGGAGATGGCGTCAAGTTTTCCGTAGACACCATGGATGACTACAACAAACTTTTGGCCTATTGTAAAAATAGAGAAATACCATTTCATACATACCAGGACAGCAGCACCAGAGATTTAAAAGTGGTAGTAAAAGAGCTACCACCTACGGTCACTGAGGAAGAGGTCAAGCTTGACTTAGAAGATCAAGGTTTCACTATTAGACAGGTACATCAATACAAAAGGAAGAAGCAAGGGAAGTTATACCCAGTACCTGTATATGCAGTTACTCTACCTCAGAATGACAAGACGGACGAAATATATGGAGTGAAGTACGTACTATCGACAAAGGTGCGAGTCGAGGATTATCGCTCGCGGAACGAGCCAACACAATGTAAAAAAGGCCAGAGATGGACGCATACCACCAACTATTGCTGGTTGCCGGCTCGTTGTGTTAAATGTGGGGATATGCACCCCAGCAAGGAGTGCACGCTTACACAGACCTCGGACCCTAAGTGTGCAAATTGCAACGGACAACATGCAGCTTCATGGAAAGGGTGCCCAGAATATCAAAAGACTTTGAAGAGGTTCCGCGCTCCAATTATGACACCTGGCAAACAACGAAAGGAAACACCGAAGAACGACACAACCGTCAAGATGGTTGTGGCAGACACCGCAGGAACAGCATCACCAACTCAGACAATTCAACGGGAACAGGATACAATACACCGACTACACGAAGAGCAGACTTACGCATCTGCTCTACAAGGACGCAGAAGAGACACCAGCCGAACCAGGGCGCCAAGGGACAGAGACGCAGATGCGGCGCTTACAGAAGTCACCACGGTCTTGAAGTTCCTCAGTAGCCAGAATTTTCTTACTAAGCTTATCACAGCTGGCAGGAGAATGCTGGCAGCTAAGGACAAACTATCAAAAATTGTGATACTGGTTGAAACGTTAGCATTACTGGAAGCAGCCGAGTAACACCATGGAGGTCAATACGACAGATCTGAGACTATGTATCTGGAACGCCACTGGGGTTCGGAACAAGAAAAACGAATTACAGGATTTCATCTTCAGGCACAAGATTGACATTGTGATGTTATCTGAAACCCACTTACGACCGCACCAAACCTTCAAATTACGAAATATGGTGGGATACCGCACGGACAGACCAGCTAGAGGTGGCGGAACTGCAATTTTCTTCCGTCGATCGATCACCCACAGACCTATCGATCTACCCCAACTTCAAGAACTAGAAGCAACGGCAGTCTCAATCCGGACATAACTTGGAGAGATCACTCTAGTAGCTACGTATCTTCGTCCTCGAGCGCGGCTGGTTCCACAAGACCTGGAAAACATCCTTGCGCCTCATGGGAAAACATTTATCGCAGGAGATTGGAATGCAAAACATCCCACTTGGAATTCCCGAGTAACAAATCCAAGAGGCACCCAACTCCATCAGCTGGAACAAGAACTGGAGCTTGAAGTGTGGGGACCAACCGAACCCACACACACACCAAATCTACCGAACCAACGGCCGGACGTATTAGACATCGCTATCACTCAAGGACTCGGGATCGACCCCCGGCTGATTACGGTCAAACCATGACCCGGTCCTTGCAGTACTGCCACGGACGGGTACCATACGCCGGCGCAGGACATATCAGGAGAATAACTGGACACAATTTAAAAGATACTTAAATAACAACATAGACCCAACTATGGCAATACAAACACCACAGCAGATAGACTCCGCCGTAGACGTCTTAACGAAGAAGGTCCGCAAAGCCCATAACTTGTCTCTACTTACGATTTCGGAAGAGGCGCACTGCATGGAAACATTACCACCGCTGCTAGAAGAACTTCGGCATCAGAAGAACAGGTACAGGAAACTCTGGCAACACACAAGAAATCCAATGTACCGCAGACAATCCCACCGACTTCAGCGACAACTACGTAGACGACTACAGGAATGGAAAATAGAGAGGTGGGAGGATAAAATGTCAAACTTCCTGCTCCAGACGAAAGATGAGTGGCGACTGGTGAAGAACATCAGGGAAGATCCCACGCCAAAAAGACCGTTGCAAACTCCACAGGGGTTAACGGAAGACCCATTAACCAAAGCTGAAACATTCGTCACCACCTACGAACAACAAACAACCCTGCTACAAGAACAACTAAACCCTGCCCAACGGGAGCATGAGGCCACTACAGTGCAGATAGTCAATCAGTTCATCACGTCAGAAGATCAATCACTTCCAAGACTGGCAACACCTAGCGAAGTGCGGAGTATCATCAGCAAATTACATCCCAATAAGACACCAGGAGCGGACAAAATCAGCAACCAACACCTCAAAAACCTTCCGAGGAAACCACTGGTACTGTTGACTAGAATATTCAACGGTTGCATGCTGACAAGATACTTTCCTGTGCCATGGAAGCTAGCTAAGGTAGTGCCAATACCCAAACCGAGGAAAGACACGACGCAACCAGCCAACCATCGCCCCATCAGCCTTCTCAGTGGTATGGGGAAGACCTTTGAGAGGGTAATACAAAAGCGGATACTGGAACCACTAGTAGAGGACGGAACTATAAGAGCGGAACAATACGGTTTCCAGAGAAAACTGTCGGCGGAACTCCAATTACTACGTTTGGCAGAGCAATATTACCAGGAACATGAACGTAACCAAAGCAACGGCCGCCGTATTTTTGGATATAGAGAAAGCTTACGACAAGGTGTGGAGGGAACTCCTCCTTCGGAAATTAAACGAGCAAACGCACATACAGGATTGTTACATCAAGCTTATCGCGAGTTATCTTCAAGACAGGACTATGATGGTGACGGTGGAGTGGAAGACATCATCAACCAGACCCGTAGCAGCTGGGCTACCACAAGGTTCGGTGTTATCGCCGGTCCTGTTTAATATATACGCTAACGACATTCCAACGGTGGAAGGAGTGCAAATTGCACAATTCGCCGATGACACGGCTTTTATAACCAGCGGAAGGCATGTTCAAGCTAACATAACACGGCTCCAACGACAACTAGACAGAACTGCTGAATGGTGTAGGCTGAACAAAGTACAACTCAATGCAGCAAAAACCACGGCGATCTATTTCTCCAGGAAACGACCACAGATGCCAACTAACTTACGACTTCACGGACAGGTCATCCCATGGGGATCGGCGGTCACTTACCTGGGAGTTACCCTTGATAAGCACTTTTTTCTCCACAAATATATTGATAACTTGCGACCTAAGGTCTATGCAATGGCCAAAAACTTAATGTCATTCTTTCTCAGCGCAGAGTTGAATACCAGCACCAAACTGCGACTATACAAAGCAACAGTGCTATCCAAAATGTTATATGGCAGCTCAGTCTGGGGCCTAGCTAGTGCGACCCAAATCTCAAGACTGCAAGTTATCCAAAATAAGACGTTACGATGGATCCTCAGGGCTGGCTGTTACACGAGAAACGTGGACATCCACCAGGAACTCCATATGGACACTCTCATGGAGGCAATTAAGAAGAGAACGACAAAGATACACAAGAAAATAGATCAACTTAGGGCAACAGTACATAACATCCAAACCTTAGGAATGACAGCTCCACGCCCGTGGCATAGGTACAAGGTGCCACGATCGTTAGTTACCTGAATAAAACGTGTTAGTAAGAAGATGTGGTAACGTAATTTACATTGTAACCTTCATGTGAATTACTCGACAGTGGAACTACGTACTAAAATCAAGTGGGGTACCTTACGGACCGACATACTGGCCCTTAGAAGCCTACCCCCAAAGTTTATTGTAAAATAAAGTTATCATTCACCCACATACCTATGTAATCCCAGGAAGTGTAAGTTGCCAGTTGGCGATGGGACTTCATCTACTACGTTCAACTGAAAAAAAAAAAAAAAAAAAAAAAAAAAAAAAAAAAAAAAAAAAGCGTTCGTGGACCACTGTACGTTCACTGGTTGGTGGTGCAGTGCCATTGTATAGTTACGGTTTAATAAACGAGAATACTTGTTTAAATCTCAGTTACTGACTTGCACCAGTGAAATTAAAAAAATAATTGCTTCGAGGTGGCGGCCGAAATTAATCGCTACTTAGGATCACACGAGACTGTTGGACGCGGCGCGATCATGGGCGATAGTCAGCTGAAGCTGCTGTCGGGTCCGGTGGCCTTGGGGTAAAGTGCTGGACTGGTAACCGAGGGTTGCGGGATCGATATCCGGTCGGGCCTCGCATTTCTTGTCTGTACTTTAACCCATCCTTGACCTTTCAACGGAGTCGCCAGAAACGACACGTGGTTCGGATTCCATGTTAAGCTATAGGTCCCCTTTCCGCGGTTGGATAACTGGGGTAGACTAGCGACACGTAAGTCGCCGAAATGACGTCCAATTGAAAGACTTGCACGAGGCCAATGACCCACACGAAATTAAATTATTATTATTAGCTGAAGCTGGTCAGACGCTGCCAACAGCGGCCTTGGGCAGACAGGGCGCTGCCGCAGAGCGCTAGCATGCTGCCGCGTTCCCCAGAAAAATGCGCACGTGTGCAGAGGCCCAAGGTCTCGCGGGAAGCTGTCAGCGCTTCCTGGTTGTCGCTGCCAACACGTGCGCTTGCATCCGCTCTGTGCTGTTGTCATGCGTAGAGGTTGTGGGCCGAATGTGGCACGAAAGGAGTAGTAGTAGTAGTAGTAGGAGAAAGTCAGAGGTTTAGACTTATCGATGCTGTTATCTTTACAGGGAGAACAGGGTCCCAATATGAGTGGCTCGAAGACTACTTAAGGAATAGAACCCAGTACTTTGTCCTCGATGGCGAGTGTTCATCAGAGACTTAGGGTATCGTCAGGGATGCACCAGAGAAGTGTGATAAGACCGCTATTATTTTCTGTTTACGTAAATTATCTGACTGAGTGAAAATCTGCGGCTGTTTGTTGATGATGCTGTGATGCACAAGAGGGTGACGACACTGAATGGCTGTAGTAGATGTAGAATGAATTGGACCGAATTTCTAGATTTCATATTCACAGAATATCAACTGCGAATGGGCGAAGCTGAAAATGTGTACCCAGTCGGGATTCGAACCCGGGTCTCCTGCTTTCTAGGCAGTTGCGCGGCCCCTTTTTTTTTCTATGGATTGGTCGATTTCTTGTGGTCGCTGATCGTGATTGTTCGTTGTAGTTCGACGAGTGGTTGGCTCAGCTTTTTTATTACAGGGGACGTTTAGCCCCCTGACCGGGCGCGCTGAACCACGGCGCCCGGTAGCCCTACACCACTGGGGACACAGTGATCACCGCACCTGCAAGGACTAACGAAGCACGCCTCCCATCAGATACAAATTTCCAACTTTACCCTGCCCACAGTACTCAAACTCGTAGTCACTATGTACTAATTCCCGTAAGAGTAAGGGCTCCAAACCTCCGTAAGAGTAAGGGCTCCAAACCTGTCCACCCCCCTCCACTAACGACAGGATAATTGCCTGTCACTGACAATATATATATGGCAATAAGTACATAGTGACTACGAGTTTGGGTTCTGTGGGCAGGGTAAAGCTGGAAATTTGTGTCTGACTGGAGGCGTGGTTCGGTAGTTCTTTCAGCGCAACTGCCTAGAAAGCAGGAGACCTGGGTTCGAATCCCGGCTGGGTACACATTTTCAGCTTTGCCCATTCAAAGTTGAAGTCATATATTCTGTGAATTTGAAAACAATAACAACTGCAGGATCAGAAGTGACGTCTGTTCTTTCGGAATAGACGCCACATGTACACATAAATTTCTAGATGGTGTGACGAATGGCAATTAGCACTAAATATAAAAAAATGTAAGTTGAAGCAGATTAGCAGGAGAAACAATCCAGTATGTTCGAATACAGCATGAGTACCGTGCTGCTTGTCAATCGCGTTAATTACATGTCTAGGCGTAATGCTGCACAGCGATATGTGTTAGAACAAGTAAATAAAGACAGTCGTGGGGAAAACGAATGGTTGACTTCGCTTTATTGGGAGAATTTTGGGAAGGTATGATTCGTGTGTAAAGGAGACCGCATGTAAAACGCTTATATGATCCTGTATTACTCAAGTGTTTTGGATCCCCACCACATCGGTTTAAAGGATATAATCCCATGAACAACAGACATTGCCGAGGTGGGGTGGGTTGTGTGCCTCAACGATACAGATAGCCGTACCGTAGGTGCAACCACAGCGGAGGGGTATCTGTGGAGAGGCCAGACAAACGTGTAGTTCCTGAAGAGGGGCAGCAGCCTTTTCAGTAGTTACAGGGGCAACAGTCTGGATGATTGACTGACCTGGCCTTGTAGCATCAGCTAATGTGGCTTTGCCACACAGCTACTGCGGACGGCCGAAATCAAAGGAAAAATACAGCCGTTACTTTTCCCAAGGACATGCAGCTCTACTGTTTAATATATGACGGCATCCTATCGGGTAAAATATTCCGGAGGTAAAATAGCCCCCCAATCGGATCTCCGGGCGGGGACTACTCAGGAGGATGTGATCATCAGGAAAGACAACACTGGCATTCTAAGGATCGGAGCGTGGACTGTTAGATTCCTTAATCAGGTAGGGAAGCTAGAAAATTTAAAATGAGAAATGGATAGGTTGAAGTTAGAAATAGTGGGGATTAGTGAAGTTCGGTGGAAAGAGGAATAGGATTTCTGGTCAGGTGAGTACAGGATTATAAATACTACATCAGTTGGGGGTATTGCAGGAGTAAATCTCATAATGAATAATAACATGGAAATGCGGGTAAACTACTATGAGCAACGCAGTGATCGCATGTCGTAGTCAAGATAGATAAGAAGCCAACACCGACCACAGTAGTACAGGTTTATATGCCAACTAGCTCTGCCTATGATGACGAGATCGAAGAAATATATGAGGAGCTAAAGGAAATTATTCAGACCACTGAACCATGTGGCGTACTATAATATACTCTCGAAGGTACATTCAGTGGTATATGTGCACGCTGTCTGTAAAATGTCTCGCGAATACAAAACGTTGTGTATAAGTAATCAGTTCTAACCTCAAGCGTAATGGCGTAGTTTTACTGCATGAGCAGCGTTAAGTTTGTTGAAAGTTGCTAAGTGCTCTCATTGAAACTCGTTATCACGCGTCACATGATACGGAAGATTTTTTGCGACTCTCATTCCTTATATCTCATGAACTATGTGTCGTAGGTGATTCTCGTCCCGCAGGTATTGTTGCACGATGGTAAAGAATATGTGTGCCAAGTTTGAATTAAACCAAGCCTTTAGTTTAGGAGGATATGCAGAACATTGTCACATGATATGGCTTTTTTAATCGCTTTTCATTGTTTATACGACATATCTCCTAAATTATATGTCGTTGGCTGTTCTTACACCACGGCAATTGCTTCCTTGCCGTAACAGATATTTGTACCCTGTTACATTGAAATCAGCCCGGCAGTTGCGGATGAGGTACGAACACATACATTTTTATTATATTTATAGGTTTTTGGATTTTGTCTGTACAGAGCTTATCAGTTCTTTCGCCCTATCGCAGTTCCTTTTCTCAGACTGATAGGAAGATAACTTGGCGCAGCTGTACTTTTTGTCTAGCATCCACGAGAGATCAGTATTTTGTAGCGTCGTCTATACTGACGTGGGTGCTTAGCACATAGAAGTCTGAAAATTAAATCAGAAGCTAACGCAAGACCTTGGGAATGAGCGCATCACTGTCTAGGAATGACTTCACAGCTGGTAAAAGGTGGAAGTCCCCGAGCGCGAGGTCGGGAGAGTGAGATGGGTAAGCAAAGGTATCCCAGCCCGCTCACTTGCTTGTCGCTGGACAACTGCGCGGTGAAACTGTTCAAATGTTTCTTAATCTAATGGACTTAACTGCTGCCGCGCGGGAGTAGTCGAGTGGGCTGGAACGACACGTTTCGGATCGTTCGGTCTCCCGCATCGGAGGTTCGAATCCTCCCTCGGGCATGGAACTTTGTGTTATCTTTAGTATAAATTAGTTCATAAGTAGTTTGTAACTTTAGGGACTGATGGCCCCGCAGTTAAGTCCCTTAAGCTTTACAATTTGAACATTTTTGAACTTAACTGCTGCGGTTATGTCCCTAAGTCTTACAAACTACTTACACAAACTTATCGTAAGAATTATTAAAAAATTAAAAAATACTCAGTCTCTGTTGCAGTATTTTATTCTCCAATAACGCGTTTCGCGTTGTTAGCGCATCGTCAGACTGGAAAAACAGAAAGGTTTTGTTACAGTCCGTGTACCTGGCGGGCAGCGAATCTAATGTGGCTAAGGTGAGTAAATTTGAAAATTCAGACTTACTTGGGCGGAGATGGAGCCACAGAACTATCTATTGCCGTGAAGGAGGTATCTTAACAATTTGTGTTATTGGGCGCCTGCAAAGAGGTAAACGTACAAAGTACGTAAGGGTTCAGAATGAAACTTTCACTCTGCAGCGGAGTGTGCGCTGATTAAGGGTTATTTGAACTAGAATAACTAGGGACTAAAGGGGTGTGGTATGGAAATTAATGGAACGCTTTTATATGATAAAACTCACCATAGCAGCAGAGGAGTCGCTGTCGCGGCAGGTCCACGTTTACAACAGGTAGTATTCTTACTACTACAGGGACAGTGGCTTCAGTTTAGATAAATCATGGAATCCGGCACTTTCTTTAATAAATTTACAAAGACGCCGCCACAGCACAGATACATAGATTTCTCCGCAGTGACTGTTACATATTTGTAACAACAAAGAGTATAAATGTCATTTACGCTCAAAATCGGAACATATTTGCTAAAACGACCAAAGATATGTGGCAAGTAACAAAAGTCATTGTTGTGCCCATAAGATTGGGTTAAAAAAATTGCTTGCAGTCGGTCTCAAACCCACTAACTTCAACAGCGCTGCCCGATGCTGCTAACCACACGGGTATTCTTGCTAGGTTGGTTTTTTTTTCCATGTTCATATATATTGGTGGCTTTTATATTTGATGCTTTATTTTGTAGTTATAAGATATTTTGCCAAATATGAAGAGTTTTTGATGAATCTTCAATGCGCCGAACACAAATATGAAGAGCGATGTTGCCTTCATGGAGGATTTGCGCATGAGGAACGGGACGTGCGCATTGGCTTCATTGTCTTGCTTCGAGACCATTCACTGGACTCGCATTCGAAAGGATGGTGGTTGAAATCCACCTCCGGCCATCCTGATTTAGGTTTTCCGTGATTTCCCTTATTCACTCCAGGCAAATGCCGGGTTGGTTTCTTTCAAAAAGGGCACGGCCGATTTCCTTCCATATCCTTACCCAAACATTCCGAGCGTAAGCTCCGTGTCTAATGACCACGCTTTCGATGGGACAAATTCCAAGCTTCCTTCCTTTTCCTTAGAGAGCATTCGTGCGTAACCGCCAGGGCTCGATTAGCGAGTAGCTGGCGTCTCTACCAGCTCCAACGCTAATGTTAAAAGCAGCGTTTCCCCTCGCCCCTCCCTGCCTCCAGGGGGTTCGGAAGAGAATTTGAACCTCAGCCGCGCGTGGGCATTGCAACGCTGCGGCCACTGTTCGCCTATATTAAGCGGCCGCGCTACTAATCGTATACCTGCTCTCTCTGCGACGTAAAACGTTTCTCATGCGATAAAAATACTTTGAATGCGCATATAAAATGAACCGATAGAAGAACGAAACGAAGAATATTAGTTTAAAAACACATTTACTTATTTACTTTTTTCACGACGAGCTTCTTTCTTCGGGTTCATTATACCAGTAAAGACATAGGACGCGCCGCCACCGAGGAGGAGGTTGTGGGTATTCAGAAAGGGTGAAACACTATGTCAGTGTAATTCTGTACTCTTCGAATACATGTGTTTTTCAAAGTATCAAATGATACTTTCAATAAAGAAATGTTGCGGCGGATTAGCCGTGCGTACTGGAGTGCCGTGTTGGGGTGCGCGCGGCTGTTCGCCGTCGGAGTTTCGAGTCCCCCCTCGGGCATGGGTGTTTGTGTTGTCCTTAAGTTAGTTTACCTTAGTTTAAGTAGTTTGTAAGCTACGTATAATAACCCAGCATCTACATCTACATGGGATACTCTGCAAATTACATTAAAGTGCCTGGCAGAGGGTTCATCGAACCACCGTTATACTATTTATCTCCCATTCCATTCTCGAATAGCGCGCGGGAAGAAAGAACACCTGGATCTCTCCGTTCGAGCTCTGATTTTCCGTATTTTATTCTGATGACCATTTCTACCTATGTAAGTGGGAGTCAATATATTTTCGCATTCGGAGGAGAATTTGGCGATTGGAGTTTCGTGTCGGCCGCGGTAGCCGAGGGGACTGAGGCGCTTTAGTCACGGTCTGCACGGCCACTACGGTCGGGGGTTCGAATCCCCCCTCCGGCATGGATATTTGTGTCGTCCTTAGAATAAGGTAGTTGATAAGTAGTTTGTAAGTTTAGGGACTGATGACCCCGTAGTTAACTCCCATAAGCTTAACAAACATTTGAACATTTTTTGGAGTTTCGTAAGTAGCCCACGCCGCAGCGATAAGCGTCGTTGTTGTAATAATTCCCATCCCAGATCCTGTATTATTTCCGTAACGCTGTCTCCCCTGTATCGCGACAATACGAAACGAGCTGCCCTTCTTTGGGCTCTTTCGATGTCCTCCGTGAAACCCACCTGATAAGGATCCCACACTGGGCAGCAATACTCCAAAAAAGGACGGACAAGCGTAGTGTATGCAGTTTCTTTAGTAGTTCTATTGCATCTTTTAATGGTTCTGCCAATAATACGCAGTCTCTGGTTCGCCTTTCCCACGACATTATCTACGTGTTCTTTCCAATTTAAGTCTGAAGTAATAGTAATTCCTAGGTATTTTGTGGAGTTTATGGCCTTCACTTATGATTGATTATCTTGTAAACAAAAGTTTAACGGATTTCTTTTCCTACTCATGTGGACTACTTCACACTTCTCATTATTTAGAGTCAATTGCCAATTTTTACACCATAGTTATATCTTATTCAGATCGTTCTGCAGTTGGTTTTGATCTTCAGATGATTTTACTAAACGGTGAATGACGGCGTCATCCGCAAACAACCCAAGAGAGCTACTTAGATTTTCCCCTATATCGTTTATGTAAATAAGGAGCAGCACTACCCTGTGGAACGCCCGATATCACCTGAGTTTTATTCGATGCCTTACCATCGATTACTACGAACTGTGTTCTCTCTGACTGGAAATCCCCTATCCAATCGCAAATTTCGGGCGATATACCAAAACCACGCAATTTGATTAAAAGCTGTTTGTGAGGTACGGTTGAGGTACAGTTATTCCGATAGATTTACGAACATTTTAATAAAGAAAACTCGTGAAATAACTGCTTTGCAATCGGTAGAAACACAATCTGTTCTGGGGAAACATTCAGGACAGCGCGTAGCGTTGGGAAAGCAGTGCAGTGCGACAGTGTGGGAACAGGAGGTCGCGGTTGGCAAGGCCACGTGCGCGTTGGCACTGGCGCCAGCGTCACTGGCGCCGCGGTGAAAGCGCAGGTGGCGGGCCTTGTAACGGCGCTGCGCCCGGAAGTCCGCGTTCGAGCCCCGGCACGCACGCGCTGGCGCCAAGGCCGCGGGGGCTGCTGGCACGCCACGCGTCTGCGGGTGACGTCACCGCCTAGGCTGCCTGCCGCGACAGGTGCGCCGTCAAATAGGGAGCCGTAAATCTCGCCTGACGTTTACAACGTGCGGATAATCCGGCCGCCGTTATTTACGACCCGGGGGACAGTATGATGCACGGCGGCGCTACTTAAGGTTCCTCGTATGGCACGCTGTACCCGGTGCCTCCAACTAAATAGCTCACCTCTTTTCCTACCTGTATACACACTCGTTACAGGAACGGCGTATACAGGGTGTTACAAAAAGGTACGGCCAGACTTTCAGGAAACATTCCTCACACACAAAGAAAGAAAATATGTTATGTGGACATGTGTCCGTAAACACTTAATTTCCATGTTAGAGCTCATTTTAGTACTTCTCTTTAAACGGAAATTGAAATAATTCGTGCAGACAATTGTCAAAATACCCAATTGTTTCGTTAGTATGTACTGTACTTCCTCGATTCGCGTCACCAACACAGATTTTCTGTGAACGTTTGGGCAGGAATTGTTGGTGATGTCTTGATTGGGCCTCATGTTCTGCCACCTACGCTCACTGGAACATGGAGCATGATTTCATACGGGATACTCTACCTGTGCTGCTAGAACATGTACCTTTACAAGCAGTGGCGCCTCGTACAAAATTTGACCAGTGTGCTACAATATTACAAAAATAAACATGAGCGGCGGTGGGGTAGCCGAGTGGTCTAATGCGTCTCGCTGCGGAGCGCACGATTGCTCGCCGTGGAGGTTCAAGTCCTCCCTGGGGCATGGGTGTGTGTGTTGTCCTTAGGTTAGTTTACCTAGGTTTAAGTAATTTGTAAGCTACGGACTGATGACTACGCAGTTTGGTCCTATAGATTTACAAACAAAATAAACAGGAAACAAAATATACTGAAATAAAAAGTCAACCTTTGTATGATTGCCTTTAATGAAATATCAATTAATACCGTATTGACAGTAAGACCTTCAGGGGGATCTATAACAGCGCTGCCAACTGCATGTATTCACTGCAGGTAGTAAATATAACGTTTAAAAATATTAATTTTATTTACAGAAATTATAAATTTAGAATCGGAGGTATTTGAATACGAGCCTCACACACGTAGGTTTGAAAGACAACGCGCAAGACGCCTGAGCCAGCGCGCTATATGACTCTGTATGCCGCAGTATTCGTCATATACTATTCTTCCGCAGCCGTTACACGCAGCGCCAAGAGAAATATTGATCGGGTGCTGTAGTCGGTCTCAGCACACGCGAGCCGCCAGGCCTGACGTCACGTTTGCGCATGCGCAGTAACGAACAGATTGCGCCGCCTCTCTGCGCACGTACCAGTGCGGCTGAATCCCACTTCAGCACACGGAACTGGTTTCCTGCTATCGCGGCGAGAGAGCTCCAAAATGCGTTTCCACCTATATTACTAGCATTCTAATACTCATTGGAAGGAAACTGGCATAATTTTATTGTGATATCTGGCTCGTATTCCAAAGAGAAATGGCATAATTTTAATAATATATTTACAGTGTGCTGCAGCACATTAGCACATTATCACCAGCCGCCACTGTTTACAAGTACGACACAAAATGTGGTTCATGCACGATGGAGCCCCTGTACACTGCAGTCGACGTGTTCGTACGCTTCTCAACAGCAGATGCGGTGACCGATGGATTGGTAGAGGCGGACCAATTCCATGGCCTCCACGCTCTCCTGACCTCAAACCTCTTGACTTTCATTTATGGGGGCATTTGAAAGCTCTTGTCTACGCAACCCCGGTACCAAATGTACGGACTCTTCGTGCTCGTATTGTGGGCGACTGTGATACAATACGCCATTCTACAGGGCTGCATCAGCGCTTCAGGGATTCCATGCGACGGAGGGTGGATGCATGTATCCTCGCTAACGGAGGACATTTTGAACATTTCCTGTAACAAAGTGTTTGAAGACACGCTGGTACGTTCTGTTGCTGTGTGTTTCCATTCCATTATGATGTGATTTGAACAGAAGTAATAAAATGAGCTCTAACATGGAAATTAAGCGTTTCCGGACACATGTCCACATAATATATTTTCTTTCTTTGAGTGTGAGGAATGTTTCCTGAAAGTTTGGCCGTACCTTTTTGTAACACCCTGTATTTCAGAAGACATGAATGGTTACTAAGAACATTTCACGAACAAAGGAAGAAAGCTTTGTCGACGACGACGTCTTCCGACGCTGAGAATATGCGTGGATTGGAAAACGGAACTGGTCGTAATAGGAGATACTTTTAGAATGCATCATGACACACACAAAAATATTTTTTTCGGGAAAAGCAAAAAACGTCTACCGCAAGAAGTATTTGATTAATTTTTACAAATTTTACACCAAATACTCAGGTAGGGGTGTTGATCGAAAAGCGTTATGTACGAGGAAATTTCTTTTCTTACTTTCAAGATATCGATACTTTAGCAGTGGACAAAATGCGGTTTGTTGACTTCTATTGATGTGTGCTGATCCAGTGGCGGCGCGTTCTATGTGTGCACTGGTTCAGTGAAACACCGGAAAAAAGCTCATCGTGAAAAAAAAAAAAGTAAATGAATAAATAAAGGAAAAACTGTTTTAAACTATCATTCTTCGTTGCGTTCTTCTATCAGATAATTTCATATGAACATTCAAAGTATTGTTATCGCATGAGAAACGCTTTACGTCGCGGAGACAGCACGTAAACGAGTCGTAGTGAGTCGTAGTGCGGTCGCCTAATATACGTGGCAGTGGCCGCAGCGTTACAATGAGCATGCGCGGCTGAGGATCAAGTTCTCTTCTGAACCCCCTGGAGGCAGCATACGGGCGTTCCCGCGGCAGGAAGGGGCGAGGGGAAACGCCGCTTTTAACATTGGCGTTGGAGCTGGTAGAGACACCAGCTCCTGGCTACTCGAGCTCTAGCGGTTCCGCACAAATGGTCCAGAAGCAAGACAATGGAGCAAATGCGCACCTCACCTTGCGCATGCGCTAAACCTTCATGAAAGCAACCGCCATTCATATTTATTTTGGCGCATTAAAGATCCATCATTTGGGAATATATTTTATACCTATAAATTAAAGACGCACCAACTGTAAAAGCCTGCAGAAGATACGATCATGAATGGTAATGAAGGCACTACTCTCCACCTAGCAAGACTAGCCGTGAGGTTAGCGGAAATGCTCTGGGTTGTCGAAGGTAGGGAGTTCTAGACCGACAGCAAGAAATTTTTTTTTAACCCATGCTACTTTTTAACAGATACGGGAACAACAATGACTATTGTATTGCTACTTACCACGTACCTTTGGACGTTATAGGAAATGTGTCGCGATTTTGAGGGTGAATGAGATTTATACTGTTCGCTGTAACAAATATTTAACTGTTTGAAAAGATGTGGGGGAGAGCAGCCTTTGTGCATGCATAAGGTTAGGAGGGGGTGCTGCTTGCAGTGTCACGTGACCTGAAGGTAGCTTGTCTGTTCATTGTAAGATTCATTTTGTTACAGTCACTTAACAGTGTAATCAGTTACTTACTGTGTAGTCTCCATGTACATTTTCATATATTCTTGGTGATTATTATGAAAGATAGCGTCTTTTAGAAACAAATTGCTCAGCTTTAAGTTCGGAACAAAAGTGTGAAATAAAAAAGCTTGGACGTTGCCGCTGCAGCTCGAGTTGAAGCAAGCGCAAACGAGCCGAGGTAAGACATTCTGCAGTTCTTTTAATGTAAATATATTTAGAAGGGGAGCGGGCAAACAGGGAAATCTCTTTGGACGACTAGCGGGGGCGGCCGAAACATCGACGCGCCGAGCGCGGGGGGGGGGGGGGGGGGGGGAAGGCGCCACTATCAAGATCTGACACTCAAAAAAGTGAACCCCCAGTCATCTGGAGCACCAGCCGCACTGGCTGATTCTGAAATAATCCACTGTCATTAGTTTTCGTTGACACAGAACTGGTGAAAATCCGTTGTATCTTTTTTATTTACTTATTTATTTTCAAAATACAATTCTTAGCATACAGTGAAACGTTTGAACACCAGAAGACAGTCTCCTCTTAAAAAACTATCACTAATAGTTTCTGGCACAGTAAGTTCGTTATATGGAAAGTTGATAGCCTCGGTGAAAAACTGAAGTATTCCATTTTCTCTGGCGTTTTTTTTTTTTTTCCAAATCTGAAGCTTCGTACTTTTCACACATCTTTTTCTCCTCTCTTGTCTCTTTGTCATCAGTCATGACACTTTGTTCTTTTTTTTTATTTTGTTGAAGCTGTATCCACGTTTATCTAACAGCAAAAAAATTTTTGAAGAATCATCTGAATAGCAGATGATATGCGTTTTTCTTTTCACATCATTTACTCTTTTGCCTACCATACATTTCTTAAAATGGATCATTTTCACATTTCTGGTCCCATCGACAGACGTGAAAATTTTACTTTGTTCCTTGTAATTAAATATTTCCCAACTTTTCCCTAAAATCCTTCTTTCACCCACTTCTGCATAAATATCCTGGTACAGTAAGTGTCCCTACAGGGTGCTCAGTTCTTTTGTGAGTACGTGCGTGGCGAGCATCAGCTCCGAGCTAATGCAGTTTTCCTTCCTTCTTTACTTCCCAGACCGCATTTCCTTTCCGCCTCTCCTACTTTCCTGTCCTCCTAACTTCTCCTCCCCACCGGGGGACTGATAACCCTAGCAATTTAATCCCCCTATCCCAACCAAATAACCCAACCCAACAGTACGTATTTGGATTCAATATTTCATAAATTTTGAGAAAGTTGTTTTCCTACTCGTCCAAATACTGTGAGCAGGTAACAATGAATCTCCTCGAACTGGAAAGCAGAGAAGAACATCAGTCACACGCACTGGAGATTCTTTGAGCAACCAGAAAGGAATTGCGCTCATTTTTGTTTTGGCCTGCACAGCCATCCAACGATGATCTGAGAAATGCGACAGGTGTGTCAGTGCTGGAGTCCTTTAAGAAATCGTTGATGACTGAGGTTTTGTACCTGTAATACTTGTTACGCAAATCGAGTACAGATGTACGGACTATAGTCGGCGTTACCTATGAAGGCGGCCCAGTTTTCAGCCGTCTGAGCATCCCCCTCCATTACCGCAATGACAGCCAATAAAATAATCATTCTTTACGCGCATGGCTGGCCTCGAATTACGCAATGTTTGTCCTGTAAGCACAACTGTATCTCGGCCGTAGCTCTTCCCCTCCACGCTTACCCTATCGCTCCGCCTCTATGCGCGGAAGTGCCTTAGTACATGACGTCAGCTATAGTACTATTCACAGCAGTTCATTTTCTCTCCAACAGTCACGCATGAACTCGCTATAATTCTCTTCATATGCATACAACAAAGTTTTTATGTGTGACCTCTGTAAATCCAACAGTCATAATGGAAATTTTTTGTACACAAAAATGCCGTAATGTTCCATACGAATACTAATTTGGCATTTAAATGATTGCACGTTAGTCCAGCAGCCTTATATTGCAGGCCACATAGCTTAATAAAACAATATAAACTGTTAGACATAATGGAGTATGAGTCAATCATACTAGAGGACAAAATGCTATTTGCTGCATTTCCCACTTTTCAACACTCTTTTTGAAAGTGTTAAAATGCGCTTTGATACAATGTAATTGTAAGGCTGTATATAGGGGACACAGAAACCATAAGATTTCATGTCAAAGTCAGTTTTGTCCACCAGAGGACATGCGTTTTGAAAAGTTGCTCTTCCTATCATGGATGTACCCTGGATCAGAGCCAGGGGGGCACATCATATTACCCTCGAGTACCAGTGACAACAGACGTCTTTTCTTAATAAATACAATAGAAAACTAGTGGAAAACTCATTTAATAAATTACTATGAAACATCTGTTCCGAAGGGACAGACATTTTCGATGGCACCACAGCTGTATATATGACATTAAATAATCACTTATTTCTGCCGAAAATGTCTGCATTATTAAAGACGTTCTATTATTTTGTGACAAATGAAAATTTGTGCCGGACCGGGACTCGAACCCGGGTCTCCCGCTTATCGCGAGCGGTCTCCTTAACCATTCGGGATATGGGCAATTGTGACAAATGGAAGTTTGGGTCTGGCCGGGGAGCGTGTTCGTGTGGTTAAGGCGACCGCTCGCGATAAGCGGGAGACCCGGGTTCGAGTCCCGGTCCGGCACAAATATTCATTTGTCACAAAATAATAGAACGTCTTTAAGAATGCAGCCATTGTCGGCAGAATTCGCAAATGGCGAAGAAATAAGTGATAATTTAATAAACTTTTTAAACACTTGCATTACAACACATTTCAATTTAGTAATAATCTTCTGGAATTTGTTGCAGATTTCTCAATTACTGATGAAATAGATCTTGGGTGAACAACCTGGTGTGTGTGTGTGTGTGTGTGTGTGTGTGTGTGTGTGTGTGTGTGTGTGTGCATAGGACACACTATTTCGGCAATCGACGATGTTGCCAACATCAGGTGTGCTAGTGTGTTGGTACATCAGCACGCCTGATGATAGCAACATGGTCGATTGCCGAAACAGTGTGTCCTATGCACACACACACACACACACACACACACACACACACACACACACCAAGCTGTTCACCCGGGATCTGTTTCATCATGAAATACGCGTGGGGAAATTGAAGAACCTTCTCAATTACTGTCTTTTCTAACATCTCGCAGTTTTCCTTGACGTAATTTCGGTGCACGCTCATCAGACACAAACCCGTGAGCCTTTCTTCTCCCATAGTGCTTCTAAGCCACGTCTTCACTCTTCGAAGAGTACTGAAGGATCTTTCCACTGTCGCTGTTGCGCATGGAATAGTGCTCAAAAAGCTTAGAGATTTTCTCATACTAGAGAAGAATATATTCGCCTCATTAAACAGGTCAATTGCTTCTATATCCCTCAATTCAGCCTCATTCTTTTCCCTCCATAAATTGTACTACAGGTCCGGTTCTACAGTAATATCATCCAAATCATAAAATTTTTTAAACAATTCTGCATTTCTATGAAACTCGGATATACTATTTTTTTTTCTCATATTCAAAGGATGTAGCTTATTTAGAGCCAAAGCTGGAGTATTTTCTGTTGAAAAACGAATATTTAAAAAAGCATGAGTGATTCGATATATGGCATTATCAGTGAACGTCGCCAGTATTCTGTGTAATTTTCCGATGGCAGAGTGCTTTTGAATTTTTGCTTACAAACAAAACGTGGATCAGTAATTTCTATTTCTAGTTCGTTTGCATTTCCTTGTGCTTTTCCAAGTAATTCGCTGGTTATCCTGTCAGTTTCTTTTCGGCCATTACTAAGAGCATCAACGATTCTTGTGACGTGTTCCGTCACGCTAATTTATATACGTATATTGCAGAGCATTAGCTACTGGTTCCAAAACTGCCGAATATTTGTCTATTGCTTGTAAAGTTAAGTTGATGGCAGAAATTAAATGATAAGCAGCTTTTCATCGTTGCATAATTTTCCTCTGTAGACAATTTTTCTAGAGCTCTCACAACCTCTGGGCAATGAGAAAATAGTCTGATGGATATGTATTTCTCAGACCATTGGAGGGAAGTGAGTGGGGGAAATATCGCAGAGAGAGACGCATATAGTAAGCAGATTCAAATGGGTGTGGGTTTCCGTACTTTTGAGGAGATGAAGTGGCTTGCTGAGGATTGAGTAGGGTGGAGAGCTGCATCAAACCAGTCTTCGGAATGAAGACAACAACAACATTGTTAGTATAAACACAGATATACGTCCTTGCTGTCAGCCTTTCAAGAAAATTCTCACCGAATTCGTTTCAAACAATTTAACCATAAATATTTACCGCCGGAGAAGGCTCCTCCAATGAGGGTTACTGTATGGTAAACAGTATTTGGAGGAAAGGAAAAACCAGAGATCGGTATAAATTTGGGAATATTACAAATGTGCATTTGTCTACAATTCGCCGTAATATTTATATTGACGACATTCTCAAGCAATGCATAAGTAAATGAATGGAATTACTCGTTCTTGATGGTTTAATTGAGATTGCTGATAGCAAAAACATTTTGACAAGAGTTGCTCATTTTTTATTCGAAGAAAACAAAAGCTATGACTTCAAGGATGAACAGCCAATTACCATAAAAACAATAAATGATCAGAAAACAGAAAAGGTAAACTCGTTGATTTAGTAGGAATACCACCTAATTCATAATACGAGGGTGATCTGAAAAGTTCTCGGAACGGAATAGAAAAAACTACTTACATCACTGAAACTTTGTTTTCCATGTTGTCTCCTTGTAGATTAATGGACTTGGACCACCTCGAAAATGAGATTCCTCCAGGTCTGAAAAACAGTTGTCAACTCCAGCTATCAGTTCTTCGTTTGAAGTGAACCTTCGTCCAGCAAGAAAAATTTTCAGCTTTGGGAAGAGATGCAAATCTGATGGTGCCATAATAACCACATAAGGTGACTAAGGTGGGTGTGGCAACAGTTCAAACCTTTGTTCAAAGAAGTTTCGGGCGTGCAGCCGCATAAAGTTTACTTCTTCTAATATTTCGGCTGAGAAACGTTCAACCATCTTCAAAGAGAGTCGAAGACTGACGCTCCAGCACACGCTTCGTGCTTATAAACGCGCGGGCCGCGCTACTGCGCATGCGGCCACAGATACAACAAGGCGCCAAAAACGTTACTCGGCGGCAAGGAAGTACACGTGTGTGTAAATTATGTCTGTGGCTGCATGGTCGATTACTGCGGAGAAATCTATGTATTATGATCTGTGCTGTGGCGGCGACTTTGTAAATTTAATAAAGAAAGTGCCGGATTCCATGATTTATCTAAACTGAAGCCACTGTCTCTGTTAATTAAATTCGTCCCCAAGCGAATTTCTATTGCTTCTTTCACTACTGAGTCCCAGAAAGATGAAGTGGAAGCTAAAATTTTGACGTTTTCGTACGTCATGGAGTGTCCAGTATCAATTCAGTGCTCTGCCACTGCCGATTTATTTGGTTGTAAAAGACGGGTATATCTGTGGTGTTCCGTGCATCTTTCCTGGTCTGTACGTGTCGTCTGTCCTATGTACGAAAGGCCACATTCACATGGGATCTTGTAAACCCCGGCCTTCCGGAGCTCCAAATCATCCTTGATAGAACCCAAACGTGCTGCTGTCTTTGGTGGGGGTCGAAAAATCGTGTTTGTTCATAATCCGTCCGATTTTCGACGACAGGCTCCCAACATATGGCAGAAAAGCCATAGATTTAAACTTCTTGCATCATCTTCTGTATTCTTTGCGGCCCGCGCGTTTATAAGCAAGAAGCGCGTGCTGGATCGTCAGTCTTCGACTCTCTCTGAAGATGGCTGAACGTTTCTCAGCCGAAATATTGGAAGAAGTAAACTTTATGAACAGTCATTGCGCCGCGAAAACATGAAGATGCGCAGTTCATACCTTTGTTCTCTTAATCGTGCCATGGCGACAGCACATGTGTGCGGGTGAGCATCGTCTTAATGGGAGATGATTTTCTTCCTTGTAAAAACTGGCCTTTGTTTCGTGTTTCTTTTGTTGCAGTTTGTCCAGGAGGTTAGCTTAGTATAGTCCAGTATGTGACTTTACGGAAGTAATGCCAGTAGAGTTGCGCAATTGGGTGATTCTATTTACACTTCGGTAAAATCAGACGTGACGTCATTATGACGTATCCACACTATCGAAGACGACTGGAGCCATGATCGACTTATGTGGTCGTTCTAGACGCAAAACTGCGGTTGCAATTGTAGCAGACGAATTAAAGGAGTAGCTGATAATATCTTAAATTGCTATATTCATTACAGTTTCGGAAACTATTACTTTGCTTTCTTTTTTTAGGAAGCTATAAACTTTCCGAAAAAGGACCTACACTGCGAGCTCTGAAACGTTATTCAGCCAAATCTGATGTTGTCATCGTGGCCCATTTGTGAAGGTTGTGTTTAAAAGTAATGGAAACTTTTCTCTAAGCGAAAAATGCTACCGAGTTGCATTGTAGTACGGAGTCTACAAAGAGGACAAAATAAGGTTACCAGGCTATGGAGCGAAAATGTGTACTTGGACATGTCAAAATATGCGACATACAAAAACAACATATAGTCGCCGTAGTTATATGTATGTTTTCGCCGAAACTATAAATCAAATGAGCTGGATATAATACAGTCATTTGTTACAGAGGCTCTGCGAACATCAGGTAACACATTTCGTAAAACAGGGTACTCATCTACCGCCAAGCTGCTGTAACATGCTAGTTCAGACAATCAACGGCTGTTTGTATTGTTCGCGCCCAAAACCAGCGTCTCGAACGATCGCAAAAGTCGATGCGCCGCTCTTCTGCACGTCGATAGTGTGGATACGTCATAATGACGTCACGTCTGAGTTTACCGAAGTGTAAATAGAATCACCCCTTGCGCAATTAGTGTAAGTAACGGTACTGTTTGGAAAGATGAAGGATTAGCCGGTAGAGGACCGCAGAGAGCGGTTGGACCAGCTGCCAAACAGCTCAGATAGATCGGGTTGAACCGAGCAGCCAGTCGGTGGAAATCTGGGAGAGGTCCATGCTTTGTACTCAAAACTAATGAGGGCTGTCAGGCGAGAGTTTCTTAAGGTTGCGTCTGGAGGTCACTGTGAGTTACACACTCCAGTAATTCCAAATAAAATAATCTACAAAATTATTTACCATTAACATTTAACATATCTACAATGCCAGAATAATTATGTACATCTCATGATCCTAAAAATAGTTTCAGTATCTCAAAATTACAAATGTTTACTAAATCAAAATATAGAAAAATCAAGCTTAAAATAACCAACTTTTGAATTCGTCATGCAATTTCAACAAACTATAGTTTAGATCAGAGGTGCACAACTCAAATTTAGTAACAGGCCAAACCGAAACCGTAATTTAAAAGGCGGGCCATAGTAAAATTATTGTTCAATTGTGTTAAAAATACTCTTCAAAATTAATAAAAAGCAATCACAATTATTCCGATTATTAATTTCTAGTAATAATACTGCGCCAATCTTCCTTCCACACATAGAAGGTGCTCCGTCGGTGCAAATCGCCATAATATTGCCAAAAGTAATTTTGTTCGTGACACATTCTTTCACTTCGTTATAAATGTCTCCACCTGTTGTTCGCCCTTTCATGGGACACAGTCCTGCCAGTTCTGTGATATTGAAATTGTCATCAACAACACAGATAAAAATTAAAAGTTGTGAAGTGTCGTATAAGTCAGTACTGATGGCAGTGGCTGAAGATTAATACTTGAATTCTTCAGATTTCTTTTTTAATTTGTCTTGAAGATTGGTAGAGTTATCATGCATTCTTCTTCATCAACATGGACAAGGGTATGCTCTCAAAAGTTTGTTTCTTTTCTGGACACAGCTCTGATATGGAGATCATCGTGCACTTTTTCAAGAAATCACCTTCTGTGAAAGGTCTCCCAGCAGCAGCAGTTTATTTTGTAATTATGAAGTTAATTTTTGTAGCCACTTCACTCACTGTTTTTGTTTTCTTGAAAAACGGCCGGCCGCGGTGGCCGCGGGGACTGAGGCGCTTCAGTTACGGTCCGCACGGCCACTACGGTCGGGGGTTCGAATCCCCCCTCGGGCATGGATATTTGTGCCGTCCTTAGTCTTAGTTAGTTCATAAGTAGTTTGTAAGTTTAGGAACTGATGACCCCGTAGTTAAGTCCCATAGACTATACAAACATTTGGACATTTTCTTGAAAAATTGCTGTTGACTAGATAAAGATTTTTAGCAAATTTGACGCATTGATTTTCTTTTCGTTTTCGTCCAACTTCTCCAAATCAACAAGTTTTGACTCAAAATGGTATCGAATATTACATTCTTTTTCAACTGCGACTGATTCGTGGCAAACCAAACAAAGAACTTTACTGTTGTACTTATTCGTCCACTCCGTATTAAACACTCTGTGTTCAGACACAATTTTTCGCTTGCTGTTGTTGTCACCCATTCTTTTTCGCTACCTTGAAGAAAATATTAAGAATTAAAACTCGTAGTTCGAGCATTCGTCAGAAGTTCATATAATATGAGGCGATTTAACCGCAGGACACAGCCGGTAGTACAGTGGCTTGGCAGTTTTTCCTCTTTCAACAATCTTGAAGTACTGCAAACACTTCTACACGTCGGTTCAACGAGCGAGTTACATGCAGTGCTTGCTTGTGTGTGTGTCTTTGTCTGGGACCAGCTGTCGATGAAGCAGCTTCCCCCACCTAAAGTTACGGATGGCGGTTATCGCTGAAACAACCGGTTTTCGGTTATACCGGTTCTTTTCATCTCCAGTTTAACTGCACTGTAAAAACTGCTCAAGATAACCGGTTTTTTAAATAACCGGTTTTCGGTTTTTTATTGCTATTATTTCCTGTAGAGTTCGGCTGAAACCGAAACTTACGAAATTTACGTAAATTTACGTTATACGACAAATCACTAGTCTTTCAATATTTTGCAAGATTCCCTCCCAATATTGCGCCTTTTTGACTGTGTGTAAGACTAGTCCCGAGTCCGTAGAAGACGATATACGAAGTATACAGATTTACTGGCCTAGTATTTCCATCCAGCAGTTGCGAATATTGAGCCAACCACTCCTTAAGTTGGACTTGTGAGCCAGCGCATACGAATTTCTCGTTATATGCACAATATACATAAGTTACAGTCAGTAAATGAACTTCTGTCAGGACTACAGAAGAATTTCGAAAAATAAAGTCAGTTCCGACTAACAGTACGATTGCTGTCGGTGTAAATTTACGGAAATTGAACAAGAAAAGCTGTGTACCACATGATCAAAGAATGTTCATCGGTCCCTAGTCTTACAAACTGCTTAATCGAACTTAAACTAACTTACTCTAAGAACAACATACACACCCATGACCGAGGGAGGACGGAGGACTCGAACCTCCGATTGGAGCAGCCGCGCAGTCCGTGACATGGAGACTCAGACCGCTTGGAAAATTTGCTTGGGATTTTCACAAGTAACTTGAGCATAGCTTGGGGGGGGGGAGGGGGGCAACATGCAACAAATTTAATTTGCTCAGAACCGAAAAATAAATATTATAATACTTCTCCTTTAGTTTTAACTTTGAAGTGGCGTAAATAAAACTGTAAGTACTTACAGTTTTCCTGCTGGGCAGCTTATACATGGGAACTACAACTTTGGTGGAATGAGAAAACCCCTCTTTCTCCACAAGAGTGAGGCAAGTTGTCTTTGCAAACCATAAAAACCAATGCATTGGTAAGCTCAGCGTCACGTTTACCACCCTCTACAAAGAAGTTTGTATATATTACACATTACATACTGTTACTATCTTCAGATATTTACGTTTGAAACATTTGGTTAAAGTTTGTCTATAATTTTTGTTCTTATCGTATTGACAAAATTATGACTTACTGTGATAGGTAGAAGTTCTTTCATGATTTTCGAACAGGGTGATATGCCTTAATGAAGGGGAATGAGTAGGAGATCTGGATCGAATTGGAGGTGAGGCTGTAGTGGAAATCGGTGTCGTCGTTTCCAACTAAGATGACGAAGGTGAAGGTGACGGGCATGGCAATGGCGAGAGCGTACGGTCTCAAGGTCCTACATCGTCACATTCAGTTGTTATCAGTTTTTCTCCCTGAAGCAGCCACAAAATTAAGGACTCGGTTATTATTCCAAGCTTATAGTACATCACTTACATAATAGGTATATGAATCAAATTTACCTTCTCTTCCAAGGAACATCATATTTGTAGTATCTCCACCCGTTTCAGCTTTTTAAAACAAATGGAGCATTGTAATTCACTGCTCCCGTACTTCGTAAAGTACTTTCACTCTCGGTATGGTGCCATTGAAGACACAAGCGATGTCTGACGACGACAGCAAAGAACTGCCGCATGACCAGACGGAGGCAAGTCTCGTACACTGCCGGTGCACGCGCGTCGTCTAATAGGCCACGCCACACGGCAACAGGTGCATCGATGCCTCAATAGCTGCACCAGTTCCTAAGTTCTTATGCCACGCCTTGAGCGTTTCTGACTGCCGGGATTGTTCTTAAACTATCACTGATCGCTTTTCTTAGTTTCTGCGATGACCTAATATTACACAGCAGTGGAAATTTTAGGAATAGCCCTAAATATTAGTAGTTTTAAATTTTTAAAATTATTTACAAAAAACACATTTTGAACCACTACCACTACCGGTTTTTTACCCGGTTCTTGGAAATTATTAAAAAAACCGGTTATTTAAAACTAAAATACCGGTATCGGTTTTAACCGGTAGGTTTTTCCCATCCCTACCTAAAGTCATCACCTGTACGCCACTTGACAGGTACGCATACCACCTGTTTGTAGTAGATCGCATTGGCAGCAGTGTTGCCAACCATAGGGACATGTCCCTACACATAGGGACTTTTGACTCTTTTTTTTTTCCAAACTGTAGAGACGAATTTGCAAAACGTAGGGACTTTTAGGTGTTCCTTTTTTCCGCGAGCTATTAGAGAACGGAACTGTAGAGAAATATCATAAAGTGACTTCCAGAGTAGACATATAGATGTTCAAATGTTTGTAAATCTATCGGACCAAACTTGGTGGTCATCAGTCCGTAGCTTACAAACTACTTAAACCTAGGTAAACTAACCTAAGGACAAAGACACACACCCATGCCCCAGGGAGGACTCGAACCTCCACGGCGACATGTAAATGGAGCAGAATCCCCCAGTGTACTATGGAAATCGGCATGATTTTCTGTCATACCTTTCTTTACGATGTAATTAATCACTGCTGGAATCTCGATTTTTTTAGTTGTTCTGTGCTCAGACCAACCAATGAGCTGTGTGTCTTTCGGGAGGAATTTATCGATTGACAAAGTTGTACCATGTTTTGTGGAAAGGGCTGATTGAAATGTCTTCTAAGCCGGCTGCAGTGGCCGAGCGGTTTGTGGCGCGCCAATCACAGTCTGCACAACCGCTACGGTCGGGGGTTCGAATCCCCCCTCGGGCATGGATGTTTGTGTCGTCTTGTTAGTTCATAAGTAGTTTGTAAGTTTAGTGACTGATGACCCCGCGGTACAGTCCCTTAAGATTAACAAACATTTGAACATTTTGTCTTCTGCCTGGGGCCACAGGAGAGCGAAGTGTGCTGACTATTTGCATATACCATATCCATAATAATGTTATATAAAAGACATGCAAAAAAAGGCTTTGTTTAGGTTGGGAATCGTGTGCTCATTTCAAGACTCATTTTCAAAATGAAGATGTTTCCAGTTATGACTTTCTGTGTTCTACATGTTTTGACAGAATATAAACTGAAAAAGATGAAATTTCCTATGGTGCAGATCAAGCACATTTTGCATATGTAGAGGATGAATTTCATTCCTTAAATCAGTCAGCTACAGAAGTGGGTGTTAGAAACCATGGTCACTGAAGTCGAGTCACAAGCTCTATGCATCAAGAAATTGGACAAGTACATCAAAGCAAAACTGACATCTAACTGCAACATAGAAATTCCATCTTCAGAAGAATGTGAACCAAAGGAGTCTCACATCTTGCCAGGAATTTTTCACAAATATCAATTGAACTGCTGAATATTGTGCATCCTATAGTGAAAATGTGCAATTTTCAACTATTATTCCAGAAACATTTTCATAGAAATCAATTTTGAATTTCATTTCATCAGTATCAAAATCAAGAAACGTTAGGTCCTTAAAAGGCGTCTTTGGAAGACCAGATCCCTATTATAGTCATCCTGTAGGAGCAGCACATGTTCATACTATGCTGCAGTTATTTTATCTAGAAATTGGACTAAAAGTTTTGAAACTGAAGAGGTACATACATGACTCGCAGTATTAAAGGAACATTTGCCACTTATAAGAACAACAATATAATTTCACACATTGGAAGATCAAAATTTTATGCACTGCGATTTAAGTGAGGATGATGAGAAAATAAAGTAAGTTGATACTAATATTGGAGAACTTTTATTGGTAAATACACATGAAAATGTAAAGAAATGAATAGTGAAATATCAAATTTTTTATGGGCACTAAGGTCTCTTTTAGGTGGCAAGCATACCACACACCAACACGTTTCATTTAGTTTCCCTAAATCAAAAGAAATTTTGCCTTAAGAACATGATAGATTTGAAACCACATATGGTTAAAGTGACACAAATAATAAAGATAAATGTGATGGAAAAAATAGTTGTAGAGTGTATGTGAGCTTCTCATAAATTATGGGATGTAAACTAGTTAAGAGACATTATATTAAATTTCCATTAAAAAATTTAGGTTTCTGTATGATGGGACAACTGTGATAACAGGTTGGGACAAATAGTTGATAAATCAGACAATTATTTTTGTTTGTTATGACGTTGTTGAGTAACTTTCAAAAGGGACAATTATAATTATACATGCAATAGCAACGGGAAAGAATCAGTTAATTGGAAAGGTGAATAAGTATATAACTAGTATGACTGGCAGTCATGTAGATATGTGAAAAAGTGGATTAGTTGAAATGATACTAAAATTTGAATGACGGTGAAGAACGGATGATAAATATGCTTAACAAACTTATATACGGTTAATATGAATTTTTAAATTGTTTACTGCAACTGATACTGCGTTTTGTGTTAAATTTGAAATGTAGAAGATAATCAGTGAATTGAAGTATATACTTATTTAATGTAAGATTTTGGTACATATTGTGTGCATTACTAAGAGAAAAGGGATATATTTATTATTTAATGTCAACAAAGATGAACAGTAATTGTGAAAAAATACGAATTTATTATATACAGATAGCTGAAAGCATCTCATGCAAAAAAATTGGGGGGGGGGGGGGGGTTCATGTGAACATATAGACTTTAGGGATAGGTAATTATTATTTTTTTCCTTTCCTTTGTATACTGCTTTCGTTTTCTTCTTTACTCAGATTAAGTACAACACTAATGTATTTGAATAATATGATGTAACTCTGTTTGCTAATAAAGTAAGTGTAAATGTAATTAATTACTTTATTATCAATGTGGTGACCGAGCGGTCTGCGACGTGCCAGTCACAATCTGCACGGCCACTACGGTCGGGGGTTCGAATCCCCCCTCGGGCAGGGACATTTGTGCCGTCCTTAGTATTAGTTAGTTCATAAGTAGTTTGTAAGTTTAGGGACTGATGACCCCGTAGTTAAGTCCCATAACTATACAAACACCTTCTTTCTTTTTTTATCAATGTGTAAATATGTATTGTTTATTCCTTTTCTGCGTTGATTCTAAGTAAAATATATTTTATGATAGGACATATGATATGAAAATCTAGTGTGTGAATTAGAGGCATGAAATCAACGATATTGATAGTGACAGTCGAGTAGCGATGGACAGAGAGAGAGAGAGAGAGAGAGAGAGAGAGAGAGAGAGAGAGAGAGAGAGAGAGAGCGCGAAAAGCGATGTGTTGTGTATGGTGTGAAGGTGTGTATTGTATATTGAGCGGGTACGTTTAGCGGGACGGTGTAATGGATCTGAACTTCCGACAATTTCTGTAATTGCTTGTCCGATAGATGAAGTTCCGAAAGGTCGCTATAAACAGAAATATTTGACAGCGTGTTACTGAAATGTCAGTGTCGTACTCGAAACCGACTATGCTTTTCACGATTGGGCGATGTAAGCCTTACCACTGTATTCGTGAAGTAATTTCGTCTTTCATCACTTTGTGTGAGTGGACTATTATTCTTAGTGGTCGTCATAAACACATATCTCCGATGGTCGGTGTGTTCTTACGTGTACTATATGTTACCCGACATTAACGATGCTTTTGCTAGTGAACAATGTAAACATGTCTACTGTGGGATTAAAATTAATTTTGCTGTAAAATTATGAACTTATAAGGCTGTGTGGTTCATTGAAGTTAAATGAACTGCTGGATGTTTATGGCCGTAGTTCTTGCGGTGAAATGTAGTGCTGCTGCTGTGAATTACGCACAAGAACATTTACTTTGTATTTGAATTTGCAGTCACGTAATTGTTCACAGACTGACTGAGTCATCTTGGTCGCAAGTGTCACGGATAGTGCCCCTTGAACTTATATATTTGTTTGATGAGGAGGAAGCATCATTTGTACAATACACCGTTGAAATGGGACGAGCAGAGATGCAATAAATTCGCCTTGGACATCAATACTCGCAGCCACCACGTCCTGTTGCCGTCACGACATCACATCGCCGCATATATTCAGCATACATCAGATAATCTGCAAGGTTGCGCTCTCTCACTCTCTCCAACGACTCTTTGTTCAGCAGGATAATATCGTAGAATCATTCTTTCTTCATTGTCGAACTATGCTTATCTTTTTTGCGGATAAAATTATTTAACTATTCAAGTTCACATTGGAGCTATTTGTTTCCTTCCAATGTTTTTTCTACCTCTTTTTCTTAGTTCAGTAAATCGGTTTCTAGCTTTCATTGTAGGTGTTGTTAGACCTCCACTGCAGATGTTTTTTGTGCCTTTTGGAGGAAAGTGTTATGACAAAGTGCGAGATACATTTTTCTCATTGTGAATAAGCAAATCATGCTGGATAATACAGTCTATAATCTGGTTAGGTACCACTGGGGAGCGTTTTTCTCTGCATTTCCCACATGCCAGTATGTAAATACCGGCTAGTGCCCATCCACCTTAGTTATACAACTCACAAACATTTGAAAATAATGGGAAGGGAAAGTTTACACTCCTTCACATGTATAACACTATATACAGACTGTTGGGGTAGACATATTTCCTACAGAGGCAAGTAAGTGTTGGCAGAAAGGATATCCACCACACTTCAACAATGCCAAATCCGAAATAACCACACCCACTGTACAGGACAAAAACGAAAGACAAAGAAGACAATGTTAAACATAGACACTGCACATCCATTTCAATTTAATGCTTTACTACACTGCCTCAAATGTATTAAACAGTATTAGAGTTTTCCAATTCCCTCAAGATTAATTGTTGAAACAGTGGAGTACATGAAATGATTATATTTACTGATCAGTAGCTCAAGAGATACTGAGGTATGAGGTGTCGATTGACACTAAAACACCCATATTAGTACATGTTGTAGCCTCCAGGGGCGGTAATACAAGTGCATCCATTCTACCATACAGCTGGGTAATATTGTGTTGGAATACATTATTCTACACTTGCTCGATCTGTTCGTGTAGTTATGCTAGAGTTGTAAGTTGACAAGTTACACATGTCAGCTGTCGTCTCATCATATCTCATACATACTCAATTGCTGACACGTCTGAAGATTTTGCTAGCCAGAGAAGTTGCTGCACATACTGCAGAGCACGTTGAGTTTGACAGTGTGTTGGAACAATACATCACCTTCCTTTTGCAAAAGTGGCAAAGAATGGGTCTTTCAGCGTTCTGCACCAAGGATAAAAGAAAGTTCTAGCAACGCCCCCACACCATAAGACGTGGGGTGAGGCCAGTGTGTCTTCGACAAATGTATGCTCTGCCAGGTCTGCCTCTTACGCGCGAACGACCTTCACTTGCACGCAGGCAGAACGTGCTTTCATCACTGAAGACCATGACCCGCCATTCCAAGCGATCCTCTGGCGGTAGCAGTCTACGTGTTAGAATGTTCACGTTACCGTCGCAGAACTAAAGCAGCACAGTCAACCTACATGACAGTTCTCTGAAAGGAAAATCCCTCCAATCAGACGACGAAAATTTCTTCCCTTTCGAACTCACTCACTATAGTTAGAGGTCTACGCGGATAAGAAAAGTGTTATCCGCATCCGCACCACATCCGCAAGGCCCATATCCGCAACCGAATCCGCGGTACTTTATCTGCATCCGCTAGTTCGTTATCCGCATTCGCGTATATTAAAGTTTTGAATGGGTAATAGTAATATATAGCAATATTTAAAACCATGGTATGTAATGATATAATTATTGTTAGTGTCATTTCTGTGACAACTACTTTTGACTTCTTGAATCAGGGTAACTGTTCTATACCTACTCCAAAACAGGTTATTCCAAACAGGAAAACATTGGCGCTCGAGACACACACAACAGCGCTTTGGAGCCCGTGTGGTTGGAGCACTACGTCAGTAGCTGTTTAATACAGGCATCTTCTTAAATTTCACTGGTTACAACTGATCGGCATAGATCTATTGTGCCGGCCGCGGTGGCCGCGGGGACTGAGGCGCTTCAGTCACGGTCTGCACGGCCACTACGGTCGAGGGTTCGACTTCCCCCTGGGGCATGGATATTTGTGTCGTCCTAGTTCGTAAGTAGTTCATAAGTAGTTTGTAAGTTTAGGGACTGATGACCCCGTAGTTAAGTCCCATAGACTATACAAACATTTGAACATTTTAGATCTATTGTTTTGTAATCTGCATCCGTGTTCAATTATGAGGCACTTTTGATTGTTAAAACTAGAAGAGCTAGTAATTATTGGTTATAAATGAGATACATCAAGACTGCATATCTATCCAGTATTGATGTAACCAAGTAATACATACATTTATTGTTGCCATTAATTGTATTTTATTATTGATGATTATTATTTTCTAATTTGTATTTTCATTTTAAAATTTAATAAAGCTGCGACAACAAACATGACTGCCGATTCCACATAGCAAATGGTCCACCTCCACATGGTGGGACATGAGCAAAGGCACACTGGTCCATGATAATAAAAAAAATTGTGTTGGTATTGTATAATTAGACAAGACTGATCAAATATTAAATGAAATTTATACGATTATGCCTGGACCAGTGTGACGGCTAAGAGACCAACTGTGGCGAATCCGCCCTGCTATATTACATACAGACAGTGGGTCTAAATGCATGCAGCAGTGAAAAAAAAAGTGCCAAACTTGGTAGCCTTGATGTCCAGAGTAGGGGATGCATTATTTCCATGTGACACAGCACCACCATGAAGTTCTAACTATGGCTACCATCTGATTCATAGTCTCACACACACCTGTCGCAGTGCACTTGTTGACGTGCCAACATGAGCTGGGACAAAAGAAGCAGTACATTATTGGTGAGCTCTATTATCAAAACAACAGTAACTCTACAGGTGAATTTCCAGAATATCGCTGTCTGAAAGGATTACGGAAGGCTTTTCTTTCTTCATCTACCTTATGGAGCATGGTGAAGTTAGAACCAACTTCAACTGGTCGTCATAACGGGAAAATGACGACGACTGGTTGCACCACAGGTGATAGATGCAATCGCTTCTTGTGGGTCACTGAATGGAAGACGCTTCGAACCATTCTCAAATTGTTCAAGACCGTATCAAAAATATGTTCAAATGTTTGTTAAGCTTATGGGACTTAACTACGGGGTCGTCAGTCCCTAAACTTACAAACTACTTATGAACTACTTACGAACTAGGACGGCACAAATATCCATGCCCGAGGGGGGATTCGAACCCCCGACCTTAGTGGCCGTGCTGACCGTGACTGGAGCGCCTCAGTCACCTCGGCCACCGCGGCCGGCAAGACCCGTATCGTCAGCAGCTTGCACCACATGATGTACAAGGACATGTCGACTTCACTTTCTCGCAAGAATTGAATTTTATTACGTCTGGCCCTGGACCATTCTCTAGATAGACTAATTTTCTCTGACGGGTGAGGTGAACACACAGAACTGATCAGTGTGGGGAAACTTCACCTGCAGTCCCTGTGCATGACGTTCCTCTTTATGATGTGTGTGTCACCTCATTGGCCCTTTCTTTTTTTAATAGGTTGTCGCTAAAGGACCGAAGACGTGCAGTGTGACTGGTGCGTGTTACTGCAACATGCTTCACCAGCAAGTCATACCCTCCCTACAGGAGAGAGACGCATTGACTTAACAGTTTTCATGCATTATGGGGCCCCACCGACAGTCACTCGTGAGGTTCAACTGATTCTCTGAAACATATTTGGAAACTATGTAATTATCAGCCGATCTTTTCCAAATGCTTGGACAGCACGATCATCTTATCTCACTCCCTGTGATTTGTGTTTGTGGGCCTACGCTAGGGACAGGGTTTTCCAGGGGAACATCACACATGTAGGATATGAAGCACAGCATATCAAGAGAAGTAGCAAGCGTATCTACTACTTTGAAGAATGGAATCCTGCACTTTCTTCTGGACACCATATTAACTCCCCTTTTGCAGTGGTAATGGTACCGGTAAGTAATAGTATGATGTATAGTAGTTGCGCAATACGCGTGTTTCATTCGTATCGGTTATGTATTATTACTCTTCTCCATCTCCTTGTCTTTAATGCTGCCATGTTTGGTACTCGAATGGTAATTACTTTCCGTGTTATACGTATTAACGCAGAGGACGATTAATTTTAACCCCCTGGTATATTATGTGAAAAGATCCAGGATATATTGTGGCAGTAGGGAGAGTCCGGATTTGTGTTAATTGGTTTTATTGCTTCTCAAATATACACCGTCAGGATTTGGCATTGTTAGTTCTAAAGGCCCGTCTCCTGCGTCGGTGAGGACGGCGGTGTGGTCTTCGACTTGGTGCCGGCGATGCTACCTTCAAAGGTCGATGGCGCAGCCACGCCGCTCCGCCCGCTCGTTGATCGCTGGTCGTCTCCTGTCGATGTCTCGCTGCTGGTTGAGCGGTGATGAAGCCCTTTCAGTTCTGCTGCTGTGCCCAGGGAGAGTGTCCTCCGGTCAGGAACTTGTCCCCATCTCGTCGCTCGATGTTGCTGCCGGTGGCTGGCGAGATGACTGGGGCCCCTCACTGCGACATGACGTCACACTGATCTCTCTAGTGGCCGTTGTCCGAACTCGGGAGATGAACCGCGAACTGCTGGCGACGACCTCCGAGCTGCAACTGCTAGATGCTTACTCGCTGCAATACTGGTGCTCTCTGAACTGGGCTGTGAACTGCGAACTGTCGACTACTCTTAAACACATGCTGTTTATTTCACTCGGCCGTTTTGCCCCAAAAGTGCCATTTCAAGTCACGCACAACTTCGACACACGCCTGGTGTATTGGTCCGGTCGTTATACACTTGCGGTTACTGCTGTGTTTGCAGTTCTGGTCGGCTGCGGCCCAAGAGTCACCTATTTCATACACAAAGTTGTTGCGGTATTGGAATGCCACTCTTGCCTCAATCACTGGCTCTGAACCGGCGCATCAGTGCCTGCTTTTGACACACAGCGACTATTTCGTTCATTTACCTAAAATTTCTACAAAATACTCTAGCGGTGCTACATATCACTTAACATTGGAGTAATGCAGAGGCGGTTGGAGATGGTCGGTAAATTCCAGATGTTCAAATGTTTGTAAATCTATGGCGTAGGTCATCAGTCCCTAGGCTTACAAACTACTTAAACTAACTTGTGCTAAGGACAACTCAAACACCCATGCTCGAGGGAGGACTCGAACCTCCGAGCAACTCCACGCTACGGAGCGAGGCGCCTTAGAATGCTCGGCCACTCCACCGCGGCAATAAATTCTGTCTTATTTCCAAATCATATTGCCATAGCGGTAATAGAGTTGATTTGTTCAGCTCAAGGAGACGTGTATGAGAGGCGTGAAGGAGTTTCTGGAGCAGGATGTTCTTCTTTCGGCGGCTGCAGATTGTGCCTCCTGGAAGCACTTGGGGCGGGCGCACTTGTTGCTCGCGGCGGCCTCGGCTGCGGGGCAGAATCGGCGCTGGCTTGCGTCCAGGCGAAACTGAGCCCTCGCTGGCAGGCGCTCAGGTGGCGGCAGACCTCTTGTTAGCCGCGCAGATATAAAAAGAATTCCAAGCGCCCTGCTCCAAGGCCCCCAGCCGGCGCATTAAGGCCAGGGATTCCGTTATAGCTGAAAACGTCTACTCTCTTCGGGACACTTTTAATGTGTGCCTTACTGTGCTTGCTGTACCAGGTTAAAATCCCTCTTTCCCTTTCCATTTAGGAATTGAGCTCGGGATTAACGACATTGTTGGTTAACATCCATGTCATCTCGAATCTATCCAATTTTTCCAGAATGATATTTCACTCTGATACGAAACTTTTTGGCAGATTAAAACCGTGTGTAGTTCCGAGATTCAAACCTGGGACTTTGCCTTTAGAGACCAAATGCTCTATCGGTTGAGCTATCTTGGCACGCAAAGTTCGGAAAGTAGGTGGCGAGGTACTGGGCGAAGTACAGTCGTGAGGATGGGCCGTGAATCGTTCCAGGACAGCTCAGTCGGTAAAGCTCTTGCCCGCGAAAAACAAAGTCATAGGTTTGAATCCCTTTCCAGCAGACACTTGTAATCTGCCCGGAAGTTTATCTCCAGTTTTATCTTCAAGGCAGAGACGGCTGGTGCTTCAGATGACTGGGAGTTCACTCCTTTGAGTGCCGGATCTTGGTAGTGCCTCCCCCCTCCGCTCGGCGTCCAAACAGGCAATTAGGCGCACCTTTGCGAGTGGCGCCGGGGAAAGCGCCCCGATTTGCCCCCCCTTTCTTTATTTATATCTCTATATATAAAAGTAAGTGTCCCGATTGATTGACTGACTGACTCATCATCGACCAGCCCAAACCACTAAAGATAGAAACTTGAAATTTGTGGAGGGTGTTGATATTACTCTGTAGGCATCATTTAAGAAGCAATTTTTCGATATTCCGTCCGTAAGGGGGTGAAATGGGGATGAAACGTTTTTTTGAAAATACGTAGCTATTTAGGCAATTTTGAAGCTAGAAGTACAAAATTTCGGATTTTAATTCAGGGTTCGAATTTAAAAGACACGTGATTCGGCATTTTTTGAAATTCGACAAATAAGGGAGTAAAATAGGTGAATCAAAAATTTTATTTTCAAAAATATGTTCCTGTTAACTCAAATTTTAAGCTACGAAACCTCGGATATGGAATCTAGGTCAGGATTAAAAATCCATGATTTTTAGTATTTTTGGAAATTCAACAAGTAAGAGGGTTAAATAGAGGATCAAAAATTCTTTTTGAAAACACGTTGGTATTGATACAATTTTGAAGCTAGAGCTGCAAAAATTGATATTTGTATAGACGTTAAAAATACGTATTTCGGTATTTTTGGAAATTCAACCCCCAACGGGGTGAAATTAGAGAGGGGGTGTTTTTAGAAAATATGTTGCTGTTTAGGCAATTTCGAAGTTAGAACTACAAATTATCGGATTTGGATTCGGGGTTCAAATTTAAAAGACACGTGTTTCGGTATATTTGGAAATTCGACCAATAAGGGGGTGAAATACGAGATGCAAAAATATGGTGCTGTTAACTCAAATATCAAGCTATAACTACGAAACTTAAGATATGGATTCTTCATCAAGATTAAAAAGAAATAACTGGTGCAGACCAACCAGCCTACGCTTGCGAAGCAGCGGGGGTTCATCTAGTTTTCATTAAAAGATAAGCAGAATGTTTTATCTCGGCTAGTTTGCGCTTGCTTCAACTCGAGCTCAGGCATCGGCCTACCAAGCTTCTTTATTTCACACTTTCGTTCCTAGCTTAAACCTGCGTAATTTGTTTCTAAAAGATACTGAACGTTGTTCATTTTTATTCGATGAACACCATAATATATGAATATGCACATGAAGACTAAAACACAGTAAGTAACTGATTACACTGTTAACCCTCTCATTCCCAGTGTTGTTCGTGGACAACAATGTATTAAAAGTTTATTTATACCGTACTTTGTGCATCAATCCATAAAGTTGTATTTTTGTTCAAGAGCATGCTTCTAGTACATCTTGTCGCTTGGTACGGCGTGTAGCCACTTCTGAGGCATTAATCTGTCCATATAGGAGGTTGTGTTGCGTTGCCCTCTGTACGTGGCTGAGAGGGTGAGCATGAGTTGTGGTTCATGTTATTTTATTCCAGCAGTAAATTGTCGTCTTTGGTGCTGTGGCGAAGATTGTGCTAGCATTATTGATCTGACAGTGTTAACTATCAACAAAATAACGTCCAAGTAATAAAATACGTCGATACAAACGTCTTTGTTGTGCATGAGATACATGACATAAAAAATAAATAGTTCGACCAAAAATTTTGACACACACATTTTGATGTTTACTGCACTGTATTAGTACACAAAATACTGAATTTTAATTTTTCCAAAGCTGCTTTCATAGTGTGGGTCTGAAAGGGTTAAGTGGCTGTAGCAAAATGAATCTGTTACGATGAAGAGAGAAGCTACCTTCGGGTCACGTGACACTATAAGCTGCTCTCCCCTACATATTTTCAAACAGTAAAATATTTGTTACAACGAAGAATATAAATGTTATTTACCCTCAAAATCGCGTAACATCTACTACAACGTCAAGATATGCGGCAAGTAACAATGCAAAAGTCATTGTTGTCCCCGAATCTGTGAAAAAGAAGCTTGGGTTTAAAAAAAAAAAATTGCTTGTAGTCGGTCTCGATCTCACTACCTGTGACGACTAAACGCAAGGCAAGGTGCGCGGTAGCTGCATTGTCTTTTCTTCGGGACCATTCGTGCGTAACCGCCAGAGCACGATTAGGGCAGGAGCTTTGTGCCTCCACGAGCTCCACCGCCAATGTTAAAAGCGGCGTTTCCCCTCGCCCCTCCCTACCGTGTGAGCGCCTATATGCTGCCTCCAGGGGGTTCAGAAGAGAATTTGAACCTCAGCCGCGCATGCGCATTGCACTGCTGCGGCCACTGCCGCCTGTATTAAGCGGCCGCACTACGACTAGTATACGTGCTGTCCCCGCGACGTAGAACGTTTCTCATGTGATAAAAATACTTTGAATGTGCGTATAAAATGATCTGATAGAAGAATGAAACGAAGAATGTGATAGTTTTAAAACACTTTTTATTTATCTATTAATTTTTTTCACGACGAGCTTTTTTTCCGGAGTTCACTCAACACATAGGACGCGCCGCCACTGCTTCAAGGTCATTTCGTTATACAGAGTGTTACAAAAAGGTACGGCCAAACTTTCGGGAAACATTCCTCACACACAAAGAAAGAAAATATGTTTTGTGGACATGTGTCCGGAAACGCTTAATTTCCATGTTAGAGCTCATTTTAGTACGGATGAGGCTTCATTCCAACGTGATCAAATTGTAAATTTTCACAATCAACATGTGTGGGCTGACGAGAATCCGCACGCAATAGTGCAATCACGTCATCAACACAGATTTTCTGTCAATATTTGGGCAGGAATTGTCTTAATTGGGCCTCATGTTAAAATGTTTGTGTAGCTTATGGGACTTAACTACGGGCTCATCAGTCCCTAAACTTACAAACTACTTATGAACTAGCTAAGACTAAGGACGGCACAAATATCCATGCCCGAGGGGGGTTTCGAACCCCCGACCGTAGTGGCCGTGCAGACCAGGACTGGCGCGCCTCAGTCCCCTCGGCCACCGCGGCCGGCGGCCTCAACTTATTCCAACTACGCTCACTGGAGCACGTTATTATGATTTCATACGGGATACTCCACCTATGCTGCTAGAACATGTGCCTTTACAAGTAAGACACATGGGGTTCACGCACGATAGAGCTCCTGCACATTTCAGTCGACGTGTTCGCACACTTCAAAAAAACAGATTCGGTGACCGATGGATTGGTAGAGGCAGACCAATTCCATGGCCTCCACGCTCTCCTGACCTCAACCCTCTTGACTTTCATTTGTGGGGGCAATTGTAAGCTCTTGTCTACGCAACCCCAGTACCAAATGTAGAGACTCTTCGTGCTCGTATTGTGGCAGGTGCTTCTATAGGGGGTGCTGATTGTGGACGGCTGTGATAAAATACGCTATTCTCCAGGGCTGCATCAGCGCATCAGGGATACCATGCGACGGAGGGTGGATGCATGTATCTTCGCTAACGGAGGACATTTTGAACATTTCCTGTAACAAAGTGTTTGAAGGAATATATTGGTTGACCCTCTTACGCTATGGGAATTTTGAGAGTAGAGCACACTGTAATGCATCTGTATTCAGCAATCCACATTAAAATGTAAATTTCTCAACGTGTCTTTATACTCTGTATCTCTGGAGATACTATTATCACTGAGCGCAGATATTGTAGCGAGCAGGAGAGTCTCTCTGTAGCAGTTAACATGAGGAGTCTGGAGCAGTCGGTATGTGGAGTCTGTTTATGGCACGTATGCTGTGAGCCAATCTGTTTATTAAGCTTTTGGGCCAGGAAGAACATGGAGATAAATATGCGCCAGCGAAAGAAAGCATAAATAATTTTGTAATGGAAGGTTAGGTATCAAATAAAAGCGTGCTTTGACTCCATTTTGTCATTGTTAATTTTCCTTATGAATTACTGAAACGAACTCTTAATGTCAGTATTTGATTTCTTTTGTAAGTGTAAAAATTTTGCTTAAAAGTCAATATAGGACCCTTTGCTAAAATTAAAGATGTGTCAGTCTACATCATTCAATTCACGTTGTTAGTTTCCATTTTCTTCTGCACATTTTTTATTTAAATCCGATTTTGGGTCAGCATACTTTCCTTTGGGCCACACTGCACTTTCCATACAGTAATTATTTATGTATGATTTTTGCCTGCTGCCGTTGCCTTTGCTGCTATTGTTCCTGTGCTGCTGTAATTCTTGCGAGAGAATTGAATGCGTTGTCCAACTTGGAGGTAAATGCAAGAACAGGGCCATAAATTCGAAAAAAAAAAAACAACAACAGAGAAACCATTTTCACGTTCTGCTACTTCTGCGCATAAAAGCCTTACCATATATTCGACTAATTAAATGCAGTAGTTTTAAATTTCAAAAGAGTTGTCAGATTACATTGTAAAATATATTCCTTCTTAGTTCAATTTTTATTCAGCCTATTTAAAACTGATACCTTTCATGTGATAATTTTTATTCACCCAACTTAAAACAGATACCTTTCACTACTTAGACTAACTTAACATTAACAAGGGGCACCTTTCACCTCGGAAGTTCCTAACCATGCATGGAATAACAGTAACCACAAACAGGGCAGTGGTGTGCGTCATTTACATGCAAAACGTTGCACCGTACCTCAAGCAACATTTTAACAGACAGAAACAAAGCAACAAGACATCAATACCATGGGAAGGAAATATGAAATTTAATGGTGTCAGTGTATCATTACATATCCAATCAGCAGCGCCAAAAACTCTCTGCTTAAAATACATATACAGCAGTACCACTCACCTATATTAGTGCCTATATTAGTCCTCAAAGTGTAGATACGGGATTTCGATGAAGTGGTTAAAACAGAGTGGGAAGAGAACAACGTGCACACGTAACTAAAGACACGTTACACATTCCAAATCACTTTCGCTTTTACGCTGTACAATAAAGCCACACTAATTACAAAATGTTCAAATGTTTGTAAAGGTATGGGACCTAACTGCAGTGGTTATCAGTCCCTAAACTTACATACTACTTTAACTTATCCTAAGAGCAACACAAACATCCATGCCCGAGGGAGGACTCTAACCTCCGACGTAGAACGTCCCCGCGCACAGTAGCAGGGCGCCTCAGTGTGCACGGCTATTCCGCCACGGCACACTAACTACATTTTCAAATGATGATGATGTTGGTATGTCAATGTATACCCAGGATTTAGCTAAGCATATTGCAACATAGGCTTATACATAGGTGCTGAAAATTGTCTGTAGATCACAGAGTGAAGTTTCGCGATGAAGTAACGATGATTTACCTTCATTTTTGGTTTGGCAGCTTATAGTCTTCCAAAACCAGTAATACTTCTGATACAGAAATATATCTCCGAAAGAGTCTACACCAAGGAGTTGGCAATATTTTGTTGTTTTCGGTGGCAAGATCTTCAGTGTAACATCTTTGTTAGGAAAACTTGCATCTAGAAGGGGACGATCTGTAACTGGAGTAGTGCAACTATACTATTCCACCATCTAGTGGCACTAGCAGAAAAGAGGGCGTTTTGTATGGAAATGCACACCACTGTTTTGTTTATAATTGCTTGTTATTATAAGCATGTTTTCTTCGTGGTCAAACGTGTCCCTTGGGTAAGGACGACACACACACACACACACACACACACACACACACACACACACACACACACCACACGCCCCATGGAGGACTCAAACCTCCGACGGCTAGCGACCGCGCATTCTGCAGCTAGGTGTCATAGAAGGCTCGGCCAATCCAACGCGACTGTAAGTCAATCCCCTGAGAAGATCTAGCCAATTTCCGAAAAAGACTTTTATTTAACGCAAAGAAAGGAAACATATATCGAAAAATAATTTATATTTTTAATTTTTCCATTAAGTCCTTTTTTTATTTACTGTGGGCTATAATTTCAGTAAATAGCAAGTTTAGAAACTTTCATATATAACGCCTAGGCGACTGATTGCAGTAATTTCTGAAACCTATTTCAATAAACAGTCGCAGGTTCCAACACAATGGATAAAAGTTTAATCGTTATTTTGTATGTATGTCGAAACCTAATAAAGCAATCGATAATTACATAAAAAGCACTTGATAGTGCGTTTTCAGCCCTATAACTTTCTGATGTAACACTTTTCGACCGGAACTATAGTTCCTTACTTAACAATTCATGGTTTTTTTTTTCTTTCAAAATTTGAGAATGTTTTTGGCCATGTTCGTCATCTTGGATCGAGTTTCATGAAGTAGAAACACTATTTCAAGTTTAATTTCCTGTTCGCTCATATTTTTTGTGCCATTTTGTCAAAAACTAGCATTTTGAGCCTGTAGTTGTGTATGAATACAGTATGATTCATACAGTAAAGAAAACAGCAACCAACCACATTCGATTATGCTTTTTATTTGCTAAATAGCGCCGTTACCGGTTTCAAACTTTCCAGTTCATCGTCAGACGGCTGTTCACGTCCGCATACATTGTTTTTGCTGTTTAAATTTCGCTTATGTACATAATTTTGCCTTATGGCGAGAATTCCTTGTTATGTGGTGCCCTACAACACGTGAAGATCACTGAAATGGCTTACTTGAGCGTAAATATGACTAATGATACTGACAAATGTTGTATACAAACTTTTACGATAGAACTTTTGTTGCTATTCATTTACTCATGTCGAAAAGTCGACTTCATTACCATGTACTGTTGATTACTGCAGTTGTTGAAGCAATGAGCACTTTGTGTATCACTTCTTTCTCTTATGTGGAACGACATGACGTAATTAACCACAGACACACACACACACACACACACAAACAAAAAGATTTTTGCCACATAGAATACAAAGATGGTGATATTTGCATAATACCGCTACCGAAGATGTTTTTTATCAAACATATGTACATTGAATTGACATTGAACTATTTTACAAAGGAGAGACATAATATATCTTATATAGAACAAACGTTACACATGTGTATTATACATTCAGTGACATAGGGTATAAATTAAGTAGAGAGCTGTATTTACAGTTTTTTAAACAATTTTGCTTAGTGGCATATTACAGGCTGTCGCATACATAGGGTAACGCGAGGAGTGATAAATAAGTGTACATATTTGCATGTTTCCATAGTGTGTATCAGTGGCGACGCGTCATATGTGTTTATTGGTTCAGTGAACCCCTGGAAAAAAGCTCATTATGAAAAAAGTAAACAAATAAAATAAAAAGTGTTTTTAAACTATTCGTTTCGTTCTACTATCACATCATTTTAGATGAGCTCATCAGAAACGTTTTACATCGTAGTGACAGCACGTATACGAGTCGTAGCATGGCCTCTTAATATAGGCGGAAGTGGCCGCAGCGTTGCAATGCGCATGTGCGGCCGAGCGTCAAATTCTCTTCTGAACCCCCAGGAGGACGCTCCCGCGGCAAGGAGGGGCGAGGTGAATCGCCGCTTTTAACATTGGCGTCGGAGCTGGTAGTGACACCAGTTCCTGGCTACTCGAGCTCTGGCAGTTACGCAGTTCACAGTAAAGGCTATGGAGCTACTGCGTACCTCGCCTTGAAATATCTGTCCATATTCTGTTTTGGAGCATTGAAGATTCATTGAAAACACGTCATATTTGGTAAAACACGAGGAATATTTCAAACCTAAGGTCCGGTTAAAACAAAAGCATCCCTTCCCTATGTCTCTATTTTTCTACATAATCTCCATACATATTTAAGACATTTGTCATATCGTTCAACAAGCTTTTGAATGCCTAAGTTCGTAGTAGTCGGTCGCCTGCGAAGATAACCACTCTTTAACAGACACAGTTCTGTACAACATTGTTCTACTCACATACGGGAAACACATTTTTAAAACTGAAATAGTGAATCGCCGATCGTCGCGAATTTTGTCGTCAACTGCGTGAACTGACTCGTCTGAAATCCCGGATGGTCGGCCGGAGTATGGTGCACCGTGCACATTTCCCCGTCCTTCATTAAATGTTCGCACACACTTGCACACTTTACTGTCACTCATTATGTTAGAACCGTACACTTCGGTAATCTGCCGATGGGTTTCTGCCGCTGAAATGCTTCTTGCAGACAAAGCCCGTGTCACTGCCCTTACTTCACAATTGGCGGACTGATTGATTGTCTTAAACATTGTGAACTGTCACTATCAACAGCACACAGCAGCAGTAACAACGATACTGGTGGCGTTTTATAACCACACCATAAAGCCCCGTTTACACCGAAGCAAACACGAGCGTACATAGGCGAATGCGCATTCGCCAGGAATTCGCCTGTGCGCGCACGTGTTGGCTTGTACTTGCGAATAAGCGTTTACACCGAAGCGAACGGAAAACAGCATACGCAGTTTGCCGCATAGGCTAGCGCCGAAGCGGAGAGGACGCGAACTTCCTTTGATGGTTCGCCCTGAAACCGACACCCAGCGGATCACAAGCGAGCACCTGCGAATGCGAGCAGAGCGTGACCGAACAGCGCGCGCATAGCGTTTACACCAGGGCGAATGTTCGTTCGCTGCTGCTCGTTTGCTTGTGTTCGCTTCGGTGTAAACGGGGCTTAACGCGCAAGGTATGCCAGGAGTCGGCGCATTGCGTGTTTTGTCCTTGGCGCCGTTTTGAACTATTTACGGCGAATCGGACCCTACTTTTAGAATAACCCTCGTATATCTGTAAATTAAAGACGCATCAACTGTAAAAGCCTCAAGAAGATACGATATGAATAATTAATGAAGGCATTACTCTCGACCTGGCAAGAATAACCGACTGGTTCGCGGCATCACTCTGTGCTATCGAAGGTAGGGGGTTCGAGACCGGCTGTAAGCATTTTTTAACCCAATCTTCTTTTTAACAGATACGGGAACAACAATGACTTTTGTATTGTTACTTGTTACATATACTTTGGAAATTTTAGAAAATGAGTCGCGATTTTAAGGGTAAATGGCAATTTATACTCTTCGCTGTAACAAATATTTAACTTTTTGAAAAGATGTGGAGCAGAGCAGCGTTTGCACATGCGTAAGGTTAGGAGGGGGTGCTGCTTACAGTCACGTGACTCGAAAGTAGCTTGTCTCTTCATCGTAACAGATTCATTTTGTTAGTCACTTAACAGTGTAGTGTAGTGTTTCAGTGTTTATGTGCATATTCATATGTCCTTGGTGTTTATTATCAAAGAAAAAAGAGCATCGTTCAGTATCTTTTAGAAACAAATTACTCAGCTTTAAGTTTGGAGAAAAGTGTGAAATAAAGAAGCTTGGTAGGTCGACGCCTCAGCTCAAAGCAAGTGGAAACAATCCGAGGTAAGACATTCTGCAGACCTTTTAACGATAATATATCTAAAGGGTGGAGAGAGGCAACCGGGGCGCTTTCCCCTGGCTCCACTCGCAGAGGTGCGCCAAAATGTCTGGATGTCGAGAGGGGGGGGGGAGTGAACCCCAGTCCTCTGCTGAAGTACCAAGTGGCACTGGCCTGCTATCAGTTGTGTGCATGGCAAATGCAGATTCCGATGGGTTTCCCAGGCGTGTAGCACCTAATCTAATATATAAAGCAGAGTGTCCGTATGTTTGTACGTGTTGCATACAAATCTACAGTTTTATTCCAATCTTTATGAAATTTTGTACACGTAAGCTTCAATCCAAGAGGACGGTCGCCGTAAGTGTAAGAATCACATACGATATATAGTTCACGCGATATGACGTCATAAACAATGAGATGCGCGAAAAACTGCTGCATTTTGCGACAATGCTGCTCATTTTCTCCTAAACCATTGGACCGATTTCAACCAAATTTGGTACACACGTTCCTTACCGTGAGGTAACAATTGCTGCATGGTTAAGAATCACATACGACACATGGTTCAGAAGATATGACATAATAAATAATAGGAATCGGAAAAAACGGCCACATAATGTGGGGAGACTTTATAAATACGCTATATAAGAATGATAGTACTTAGCGACTTGCAACAAACTTTAAACATAATTTAAAACCTGTATTAAATTATTTCTCGCTGATAACTATAGCAAAATGATGAAAGGGAAAAAAAAAAGTCTCGCCGGCCGCGGTGGCTGAGGCGCTCCAGTCACGGTCTGCAGGGCCACTACGGTCGGGGGTTCGAATCCCCCTCGGGCATGGATATTTGTGCCGTCTTTAGTATATGGTAGTTAATAAGTAGTTTGTAAGTTTAGGGACTGATGACCCCGTAGTTAAGTCCCATAAGCTTAACAAACATTTTTTTAAATAAAAAAAAGTTTATCGCTTACTACTTTTCTGCTGTTTATGGGGTAAAACTACGGCATTCGGTATGACGTTTCAATTTATAATTTGTACAACACAAATTGTAGCCGCAGGAAATTTTACAGACGGTATACACACATATAGTTGAATGTAAGTTCTAAATTGTATCACAGTACGACACGTAGTTCATGAGATATGAGCACATAAATATTAACGTTCCGCTGTTCATGGACTAAAACTACGGCATTCGGTATGACGTTACAATTTACAATTTCTACACTAGAAATTGTAGCCGCAGGAAATTTTGCAGACGCTGTACATGCATATAGCTGAGTGTACCTTCTAAACTGTATCATAGTAGGACACGTAGTTCGTGAGATATGAGCACATAAACAGTGATGTTCATCTAAAACCACCCCATCACGCACCAAGTTTTAATGTACACTGCAACCCCCGATATCCGACCCTCACGGGACCGGGCCGTGGCCGGAACGGCCGAAAGGTCGGATATACCGAGGAGCAATAAAACACGTTTTTTTGGGTCAAAACAGCCGTATACTGCACTAAATTATAAGTATTGTACAAAATACACAGTCAATACACACAGTGCTGCTTAATCGTAATTACTGTATTCAATAAAAAGTTATTTTAAAGTACATATTCTAATAAAAAGTAAGAGATTTTATAAAATGGAAACGTTTAACTTTATATTAATTAACGAAAACATTAAAAATACAGTACTGTACTGTTTAATCAAAAAGGCAAACAATTACATACAGTGTGTACAGTACCTCATTTGAAGAAGTCCTTAATACTCTTTTGCTTCAATTTACCCTATCTTGATTTCGCTGAAAAATTACTCCATTTCTTTGCCCACAACACGTCCATAGGGGTGGCTCTCGGGTTCTGCTCCAAATATTTTAACACAAGGTCAAATGCATCTTTAGCCTCTGAATGCGTCACACCAATATCATGATCAACTTCTTCTTCAGCATGCTGTCTTCATTTGTTGCGCTTTGAACTACAGAAAAAATTTCGTCATCATTGAGTTCTTCATTTGTAGACACTGCCATGTCAGGTTCGGCCAGCCATTTCTCCACAAAATTTTCCGATTTCTTAAAGCATCTTCCGTTTCAACTGTCAAAGAATAACTTTCAAGGTCTTCACGGTTTTTTCTCCAGTCTTTTACAGTTGTCACGCCGACCCCTAGCTCTGCGGCTAATTTGACTAGTGACTCACCACGGTCCAAACGTTGAAGCACTTCAAGTTTTTCTTGAAGGGAAACGCACACACGCTTACGTTTTTGAGAAGCCATAGTGAACTTTCAGTAATCGCACAACACAGTTTATCACCAAAGATACAGTAATCAGGAAAACAAAAAACGATGAAGTAGAGCAACGTTCACGTCGACAATCAGAACACAACTGGCAGTTTAACAGAGAAACAATGCACAGCACTGTTGAGTCAGTTTGACTCGTCGCCGGCAGAAGACAGTCGGGCACATGGTCGGATATCCCGAGGAGTCGGATATGAGGGGTTGTACTGTATTACTTCTTTAGTACTAATTGTATTCCCAAGAGATTTTACAGACACAGCCCTTATAAAAATGAATATATACCTGAAAAATGACAGGAATAAATAAATAAATACCCGGGCAATGCCGGGTTTTCGGCTAGTGTTCTCTAAAATAACATCAGTTTCTTCAAATTGTTTGTTTTCAGGTAATAATTTTTGGGCCGCCACAGAACGCTTTGACTGCCGCGCTACCCTCGCGGCAGGTGTCGCCGGCAGGCAGAGCAGTAGATCCGCCCCGCCTCGCCTCGCCAGCTGTCGCTCGCGCCCTAGTTCCCACGGCCGCCGCCGCCGCCAGCGCCTGCCAAGCCTGCGCTGCCAAAACACTCCGCGCAGCTTTCACGCCGCGCCGTCTCCGCAGGCTTCCAACTCTCCGGCGCTCCACTTCCCACAGGCTGCCTGCCGCTGCCGTACAAAAAGAAAAACACACCATTATTTTCGGCACTTGCACATCGTGCAACCGAGCTTCTCGCAAAAATGCCTCTAACTCTCCTACCTTGCACCACTGCTCGCAATTTTTTTTTCTCTTCCCTCTTCACACCAGCTAAGCACATTCACATTATACCTTTTAACGAGCAATACTTGTCTACTATTTTCATTAATACTGTTTCAGTCGGTTTTTACTATTTAATTAGCACTCCGCGTTTTAGCAGCGTGCTATCATCATCAGTGGCATTATACAGTTATTCACGTGTGTGTGTGGTTCACTATGTGTGTCAGACAGGTTATGGATCGAACAATAGACCTAAACAGGAGAATAATTGTTACAGAATGTACATTATGTGTTTAAGATGATTAGTAATTACAGTATTTTGTTTACAGATACTATAGTAATAATAATAATTTCGTGTGGCTCATTGGCCTGGTGCAAGTCTCTCAATTGGACGCCGCTTCGGCGACTTGCGTGTCCCTAGCCTACCCCAGTTATCCAACGGGGGAAAGGGGACCTGCAGCTTAACGGGGAATCCGAACCACGTGTCGTTTCTGGCGACTCCTCACATCGTTGAGAGGTGAAGGATGGGTTAAAGTGCAGACTGAAAAAATCCGTGGTCCGACGTGGTTTTGAACCCGCGACCCTTCTGTTTCCAGTCGAGTATTTTACCCCAAGACCACCGGGCCCGACTTTACTGAATTGCTGTTCGTTAGTCTCGCAAAAACTCGAGAACGACTGAACCGATTTGGCTCATTTTAGTCTTGAAATATTCCTGTAAGTCCAGGTAAGGTTTAAACAGTGATAAAATATGGAAAAGTTGCCCAGAAAAACAGGAAAATCGGGAAAAACTGATACAGCTTTTTCCAGGGAGCTATCAATACCGTTCCTCCAGTTGCGATAAAATGTTGTGCATTTAATGTTGAAAGCAAGAAGAAGATTCGCAGCAAATAAAAATTTGGAAAAGTCGGCCGGAAAGTAGTAAAATTTAGGAAAAACCGAAAGCGATTGTTTTCTAGGAATAAAAATCAATTGCCACGTGGTTGTAAGAGCATCACTTGAGTACGGCTTCACAGAACAAGGTTTGTATGAAGTACATTTTTTGGAAAATCTAACGGAAAATAGCAAAATTTGAGAAAAACTAGAAGTGCGTTTTTCAATGTGTTTTTGATTGAATTCAGCACTACAATTGATTATTCGCACGGAAGTTACTCGTAAAATTTGAAAAATTCGCGATTAACTGAAAGAACTTATTTCAATGGGATATCAATATCATTCGTCTGATTGCGACAAATTTTGCATATTTGACGTTCAAAGCAAGAGTAACGTTCTTATGAAATAAAAATTTGGAAAAGTATCCCCGAAAATTGGAACATTCAGAAATAACAGAAAGAGATTTTTTTCTGTAAAATATCAGTACCATTCATCTGATTACGATAAAGTTTTTCCATATTTTATCACCCTTTAAACCTTCCCTGAACTTCTACGTATGAGACATGTGTGCGAGATTTGCCCACTCTTTCCGCCAACTATCGAACCGATACTTATGCTATCTGATGATGACTTTATAAAGCTACTGGATTTTTACATTGATATGGTTTATTTTAAGAGGTAAGTCATATGAAGTTCACCGGGTCATCTAGTAAGCTTATAAGAATCTTTGGAAAGAATGATACACATATCTGTGAAAATGGTTATATTTAAGAATCTTTCGCAAAAAAAAAATGATACACATATCTGAGAAAATGGTTGTATAGGTGTTATTGTGCTTTGTGTGCCAAATATGAAAATTACCAACCAAATGTAAGTAATCACTAATCATCATAAACACATAATTTGCCGTGCTAATTAAATATTAGTAAAAAGTGACTGATACAGTATTAATTATTTCAAAACAATATCATACAATACACTCGCAGACCTTAAGAAATATCCATATAACATGGATAAATTTAAATTCTTGTATACATATATATTTTAGCTGTCTAGGAAACGGTTCTATCGATTTAGATAAAGTTTTGTATTTACACTGTTCTTTTTATATTTGGAGTTCATCTACATAGCTGAACATTTCGTAGAAACACAATTTTCCAAATATGTCAAAAAATTAATTTCGTATTTTTCGGATTCATATGTAGTAAGATCGAAAGCTGTGGATGTTTTATCAGCAGGTAACAACTAATATATTTTCTAACAAAACACCATCTTGGTGGAAAAAAAAACCTACGGAGGGAAGCTTGGTCATCCTCGTTTTTCACATCCTATATTTCGTGTAACTCGGAAACTGTTCTAACGATTTGCATCGATTTTTTCATGTAGATTTGGTTTTTATTATTTAATTTACCTGTATAGACGACATTTATGAACAGGATTTTCCAAATAAATGTATGTTATACAGTTTTATTTTGTATACCTCTGATACCACTCTATTTTGCATTAAACTTTTGTATCACGTTTTGCTTTTTTACAATAAATGTTGCCTACAGTTTTCTTCAGCTACACTAACGAACTGAAACAGTTTCTGCATTTGTAGCCAACCTGTGCACTTCCAAAAATCTTGGAAATTTTTGACAAAACATATACTGTGACCTAGGTACATTTGACGGCAAAAAAAGTGGATCACCTCTGAATTCCAATGTGGAGGCCGCACCTGACGCTATGCAACCAACATGGCGTAGCTGTGTCACAGGTCGTCAAATCATTCCACAGAACAGTTATTTAGTGATGGGATAACCGACTGTTTTTAACAACCGATTGGTCAAACAGTTGTTTTTTCGTTCAGTCGGTTTTTTCAGTCGAATGAAACAACCGGATGATAATAGTCTCTGTGGCCGTATGAATGTTTTCATTCACTGGCGGGGATTGAATGGTTTCAGTCGATGCAAAACAATCGAACGAAACCAGTTTCTGTCGGTTACAGCCCTTATATGAATGTTTTCGGCTTTGAGTGGTTTCACTCGATGCGATACAACCGAGTGGAAGTGGAATAAGTCTCTATCGGTTTCTGACGTTATATGGATGTTTTCTTTCATTCACCGAGTTTGTGTCATTTTATTAGCATACTTCTTCAGCCTTTTCGGATATACATGAACCGTGATTCAGCATGAAACTTTCGTAGAGACAAATCTTATAAATATAGCAGTGTGTCCGTGCGCGTGTTTCTATTGGATGCAAATCTACAGTTTTGTTCCAATCTTGATGAAATTTTGCACACTTGACCTTCAAAGCAAAAGGAAAGTCACTGTTTACATCAAACTTCATTCGGTGCATGGTAGAGGGTACTTTACTTACTGACTTCGACAAAAACTACCGTTTGCTCTGATCTTGATGAAATTTTACACACTTCATTTTCAAAAGAAGACGGAAGTGACTGTGTACAATAAATTTTGTATGGTGCATGGCGGAGAGTACTTTACTCAGTAAATTCGACAAAAACCACAGTTTATCTCCGATCTTGGTGAAATTTTGCACATTTGACATTCAAAGCAAGAGAAAATTCATTATCTGCATCAACTTTCGCTTGGTGCATGGCGGTGGGTATTTTACATACTGACTTAGACAAAGACCTCAATTTGGCTGCGATCTTGATGAAATTTTGCACACTTGACCTTTAAAACAAGGCGAAGGTAAATGTGTACAATAAATTTCGTAGTGCATGGCGGAGGGTACTTTGCCTACTGACTTTGACAAATTCCGTTTGTATTTGAATTCTAATGATTTTTTTCACTCTTCACCTTATAAAAAAGAGAATGGTCTTTGTCTACATCTACTTCCGTTCGATGCATAAACGCCAATATAGAGTTTTATTCAGATCTTGATGAAATTTTGCACACTTGACTTCCAAAACAAGTGGCAGTTCACTGCTCATCTAAGATTTTGTACATCTACATCTACATGGGATACTCTGCAAATCACATTTAAGTGCCTGGCAGAGGGTTCATAGAACCACAATTATACTATTTATCTCCCATTCCATTCTCGAATAGCGCGCGGGAAGAAAGAACACCTGAATCTCTCTGTTCGAGCTCTGATTTCTCTTATTTTATTCTGATGATCATTTCTACCTATGTAAGTGGGAGGCAACAATATATTTTCGCATTCGGAGGAGAATGTTGGCGATTTGAGTTTCGCAAGTAGCCCACGCCGCAGCGATAAGCGCCGTTGTTGTAATGATTCCCATCCGAGATCCTGGATCATTTCCGTAACGCTGTCTCCCCTGTATCGTGACAATACGAAACGAGCTGCCCTTCTTTGGACTCTTTCGATGTCCTCCGTCAAATCAACCTGATAAGGATCCCACACTGGGCTGCAATACTCCAAAAATGGACGGACAAGCGCAGTGTATGCAGTTTCTTTAGTAGTTATGTTGCATCTTTTAAGGGTTCTGCCAATAAAACGCAGTCTCTGGTTCGCCTTTCCCACGATATTATCTACGTGTTCTTTCCAGTTTAAGTCTGAAGTAATAGTAATTCCTAGGTATTTTGTGGAGTTTACGGCCTTCACATTTGATTGATTTATGTTGTAAACAAAGTTTAACGGATTTCTTTTCGTACTCATGTGGACGACTTCACACTTCTCATTATTTAGAGTCAATTGCCAATTTTTACACCATACTGATATCTTATTCAGATCGTTCTGCAGTTGGTTTTGATCTTCAGATGATTTTACTAGACGGTAAATGACGGCGTCATCTGCAAACAACCTAAGAGAGCTACTTAGATTTTCCCCTAAATCGTTTATGTAAATAAGGAATAGCAGAGGACCAATAACACTACCCTGTGGAACGCCCGATATCACCTCTGTTTTAGTCGATGCCTTACCATCGATTACTACGAACTGTGCCCTCTCTGACAAGAAATCCCCTATCCAATTGCAAATTTGGGGCGATATACCATAACCACGCAATTTGATTAAAAGCCGTTTGTGAGGTACGGTGTCAAAAGCTTTCTGGAAATCAAGAAATACGGAATCGATTTGCGAACCTTTGTCGATAGCACCCATCACTTCGTGTGAATAAAGAGCTAGTTGTGTTTCTCATGAACGATATTTTCTAAATCCGTGTTGACCTTGGGTCAATAGATCGTTCTGTTCGAGATAATTCATAATATTTGAATACAGGATATGTTCCAAAACCCTGCTGCAAATTGACGTCAATGAAATAGGCCTGTAGTTTAGTGGGTTACTCCTACTGCCTTTCTTGAATATAGGTGTGACCTGTGCAACTTTCCAATCTTTTGGTACAGATCCTTCTATGAGAGAGCGGTTGTATATGACTGTTAAGTAAGGAGCTATCGCTTCAGCATAATCAGATAGAAATCTAATGGGTATACAGTCCGGACCAGAAGACTTGTTCTTGTTAAGTGATTTTAGTTGCTGCACTACTCCGATGATATCTACTTCTATGTTACTCATTACGGCATCTGTTCGTAATTCGAAATCTGGAATATTGGTTTCGTCTTCTTTGGTGAATGAGTTTCTAAAAGCTAAGTTTAGTAACTCTGCTTTAGTAGCGCTGTCATCGGCAGTATCGCCATTACTATCACGTAGTGAAGGTATTGTTTGTGACTTGTCCCGAGTATATTTAACATATGACCAAAATCTCTTTGGGTTTTCAGTCAAATTACGAGAAAGAGTTTCGTTGTGATAAATATTGTAGGCATCTCGCATTGAAATCCTCGCTAAATTTCGAGCTTCTGAGTACGATCGCAAATCCTGGGGATTTCCTGTTCGTTTAAATTTAGTATGCCTTTTCCTTTGCTTTTGCAACAGTGTCCTGACCTGTTTTGTGTACCAAGGGGGATCGCCTCCTTCTTTTATTAATTTATTAGGTATAAAACTTTCAATTGCTGTCGATACCACATCTTTGAATTTGAGCCACATCTGGTCTACACCTACGTTTAGTGTTAGAAACGAGTGGAAGCTGTCTTTCAAGAAGCAATGTATTTTGTTTCTATCTGCTTTCCTGAACAAATATACTTTGCGCTTATTTTTGGTAACTTTGGGACTTTCGATATTCAATTTCGCTACGACAGCTCTGTGTTCACTAATACCAGTATCCGTTTTGATGCTCGTTATGAGCTCAGGATTATTTGTTGTTAAGAGATCAAGTGTGTTTTCACATCCTTTTACAATTCTAGTTGGCTCATGAACTAATTGTTCGAAGTAATACTCAGAGAATGCGTTGAGTACAATTTCGGACGATGTTTTATGCCTACCTGATGATTTGAAAATATAATTTCGCCAACAGATCGATGGTAAATTAAAATCACCACCTACTATTATCGTGTGAGTCGGATACGATTTTGTAATTAGACTCAGGTTTTCTTTGAACCTTTCTGCTATTGTATCGTCAGAGTCGGGAGGCCGGTAAAATGAACCGATTATTAACTTCTTACGATTTTCGGGTACAACCTCTACCCATAATAGCTCGCACGAACTATCAACTTCAACTTCGCTACATGAAATACTACTTTTGACAGCGACAAACACGCCCCCACCTATTTTGTTTAATCTATCCTTTCTGAACACCAATAGATCTTTTGAAAATACTTCTTCTGAACTTATTTCCGGCTTGAGCCAACTTTCGCTGCCTATAATGATGTGTGTTTCGGTGCTTTCTATTAACGCTTGCAGTTCTGGAACTTTCCCGACACAGCTACGACAATTTACAACTGTTATGCCGATAGTTTCCGGATCTACATTTCTCCTGTGATCCACCTGAACCCTTTGAGATTGCCCATTTTCTATTTCCCCGAAGCTCTTTATCCTAAAAAACCGCCCAGTCCACGCCACACAGCCCCCGCTACCCGTGTAGCCGCTTCCTGCGTATAGTGGACTCCTGACCTATTCAGCGGAACCCGGAAACCCACCACCCGATGGCGCAAGTCAAGGAATCTGCAGCCTACACGGTCGCAGAACCGTCTGAGCCTCTGATTCAGACCCTCCACTCGGCTCTGTACCAGAGGTCCACAGTCGGTCCTGTCAACTATGCTGCAGATGGTGAGCTCTGCTTTCATCTTGCAAGCAAGACTGGCATGTACGGTACATGGCGGAGGGATGGAGTAAACCTCCACACTGTTTCACCGATAAACTTTTTCATAGACAAGGGAAGAGTCGATGGCATGAAAAAGCTGAGGAGGAAATAAGATCAGACGCGGAAATTGAAGGTGGAGGGAGATGGACCGAGATAGGGGAAGGAACAGACAGGGAAAACAAAAATGTTCAAATTTTTGTTAAGCTTAAGGGACTTAAGTGCGAGTTTATCAGTCCCTAAACTTACAAACTACTTATGAACTATCTTATACTAAAGACGGCACAAACATCCATGCCCGAGGGGGGATTCGAACCCCCGACCGTAGTCGCTGTGCAGACTGTGACTGGCGAGCGGCAGACCGCTCGGCCACTGCGGCCGGCAAAGAGAGAGGGAAGATGATGACATACAGAAACGAAGGGTTAATAAACACCTAGTTTTCTGCTAGGAAAGTATTTATTGAAAAAAAAGTGTGAATGAAAAGTATATTTCTAAAAATATACTATTTTAAATATGTATTTATTTATTTACTTACGCACGAATTATCGTACTTGTGACTATAATTTCATTTTTGGTTGGTTTATTATCTGGTGCTGCACTGTAAATTTGCGGTTTTATAAATTAACATTTACTTTTTATCACGTTTATATTAGGTTTGTGTTCACCAATAATTTTGCACTTGACTTTAAACTTCCTGATAAGCTACAGACGTAAAACTATCAGTCCAGTTCTGACCATGAAGTATTATCTCGCTTTCGTCTCGGTGTGTGGCGGAGGATACTTCGTTTTCTGCGGTACAAATTTTGCAGTTAATTTGAAACCAACTTCCTGGTGAGCTAGAGACTTGAAACTTTCTGCTTCATTCAGAAATGGATTACAAGGAAAAAGTAGCTTGTTTTCATGTCAGGTGTGAGACGGAGGGTACTTTATTGTTGATGCAAGTTTTGAAACTTCCAAAGGAGCTTTCAAAATAGTTCACAAATCTATGATAATGCCATAGTAGCTTACTTTCGTGTCTGATGTGTGACGGAGGGTACTCATTTATCTGTTCATTACAAATTTTCTAATTAATTACAGACCAACTTCATGACTAGTAAGAGACATGAAACTTTCAGCATTATTCAGAAATGGAAGACAATGTAACAGTAGTTTCCTTTCGTTCTGCTGTGCGGTGGATAGTACTGAGTGTACCACTGTTGTTTCTCTGTTTCACTATTCCATAAGTGAATGTTCACAATTAAGAAAGATTCTTGCAGACCTTGATTCTCCCTAATTTTTACATTCGCGCCCTGTGCGCAAGATATACGAAGGAAAGTCAAGTGATTATAAATAGATTCTTAAATAATAATAATTAAATGAGTGACGCCCCAGAGCTAATTCCTTCTTAAAGGTTATTAAAAACTGAGGCAAGCACGTTTAGACGCTGTCCTGTACACATACAGGATATTCCAAAACAATTTTCTTTTTGATCACTTATATTGGAGATATGGGGATAGGTATAAAGGCTAGGTTAGTGGCATGATGTTCATACACATGTAAATCTGTATATTTTCTTATTATTATTTTCCCTTGTCAGTTATTTGCTTGCCACCTCTCAGCAGTTGGTACATTGTCTGGAATAGTTGTGCGCAGCAAAAGCACACGTTAATGACGAAGTACAAGGCGGACATGGCACTGGAACGTCGGTTAGATATCTTGTGTGCTACGTATTACACAAATTTAAGGTAACCCTACCCCCTCTTAGTCGCGATTTTTCTAGCTCTGTCTCGAAATTTTTCCAAAGTAATTCGTGCTTCCAGTTAGTCCTTCATTTAATAATTATGAAATGAGTAATCTGAAATTATATATTCATTTCACCTGTATCAGTATGCTGATACTGAAAGACAATTTTAGAGAGTGAGTGAAGTATGAAGTAGCGATAAAACAAAAGTAGCGTCAACTAAAGAAATATCTGTGACAAGAGTGAATAATGATGAAACTTAAGATGAGTGTTTTCATATACTGTTGACGAATACAGATACGCTGAAAAAAATTTACAGCGCTGATAAATGTTGTATATCTTCTCGCACTCCAAATTAGAAGGAATTAATAAAAATACTTTAAATTTTTTTGTACAAAATACTCTGACAAAAGCTTTTTTATTACAATATCTAATGTTTTAGTGATTTTCGAATTTGGATCTAGCAAATATACTCAAAGTTAACATAGTGAACTCTGTCCTACTAGAACCTTAGATATGAACAATAAGCCGCAAACCGCACGTTTCTACCTGTTCCCACTTATGCACACAGTATGCGACATTAAACTTGTAGAGATCATTTTGGAACACCCCGTAGTTTCCACGCTTCTTGTTTGAGACAGTAAGAAAGCGACAACAATCGGCGATGGCACGCCCCGCGACGCCGCCAGACACTGTTGTGTGGAGTTTGGCGCGCGCCTGCTGGCGCTGTCAGCAGTGAAAACGCGAGCGAGGCAGCACCCCCTCTCGTGTCCCCGCTCCCCGCGGTACTTCGTTGTCATCGGCCACTTATCTTCTACAGATTGTGGGTGTCTGCGAAAGTAATCTGATCGGGCCCAGATGATCGGCGTTTTTTATGTCTGGAGGGGGCAATTAAAGTGATCGCAGGCCTGCTCCAGCGATATGACATTTAATTAGTTACTCGTTGATAGCACCTCGAACAATTTAACCTACAACAAAATATGAATCACTGTTACTGTATATAATAAAACGAAAAGTTACTTCATTCAGTACATAATTAAATGAACATTTTAACTTTCGTATAACCCTTTTCCATGGCGGTATAATGTAGCACTGCTGTAGTTATCTGAAAGTGCATGCCAGTTTCATTCATACAAATAAATGGATAGCTCTGTAAGCTAAAACACTAATGAGTCGCTTCAGTTGAAATAATGATTACATGGTTCAACCGACAGAAAAACTTACTGCCTGTTACATTTAAAAAGAAAGAATGAATAATTCAGTCAATGTACAAAACTGCAAAAGTGTCGCATGTTTTCATTCGCTTGTTCCCACAGACTACTTTCATTCGAAAAAAAAAAAAAATAAATAAATAAATAAATAAATAAAATAAACGAATATCAATCCAACATACAAGTAAAACTACAACCGACAGATTTCACTCAAAAGAAGGAATGAGTAGTCCAACCGACTACGTCGAGTTTTTCATTCGTTTGATCCCACCTACTGGTTTTACTCAAAAGAACGAATGAATAGTCCAATCGACTGAATCGGTTGTTTCATTCGGTTGGTCCCACCGACTGGTTTCACTCAGAAGAATGAATGAATAATTCAACCCATACGAGAAACTACAACCGAATGATCGATTTTTTTCCAACAACCGAATGAATCGATTGTTTTCATTCGATTGTTCCCGTCACTACAATTATTAGCTACGCACAATAGGTACTAAGTAAGTCTCCTATTTCTCCTTATGGCATTCAGGCAAGGTGCAATACTTTCGTACAACAAATATTAGAATATACGTAGTTAGAGATGAGACAGTAACACTTGTAAATTAAATGTCGTTGTAATAAGTGAAAAGTCAGATACGTTATCACCCTTATTAAATGACGTGATATGTTTTTGTTCGCGATCTGAATCTGAACGCACTGTTAAGGAAAAAACAGTTGTGTGCCTGATCGAGATGCGTTTGCAGGCCACGCACTTTTTCGTGGCCCCTCTCTGATCGGCAGAAATCAGCTGAGTTCGTGTGTCTACGGAATGTTTATTCTCTCTACCAACCTTACCTCGTAACAGCATTGTACACAGTAGACCTCGTCAATGTATTGTTGATTTGTGCATGGTTTCGATTATTGTCTTCCACTTTATTAAAATAAACAAGTCCACATACCCTGACGACTTCTTTTAGAAAAAAGTGGTATGAAGAATGTTAATTCTGATTGTTATTCAGTTACAACAATAAAAAGAGGCAGAAAGCGTTGCTACAACCGCTTAATAAGCTCCTTTAAAATATTAATATTTCGTAGATATACGTTCCAGTTTTCTAGTACTCAAACATTAAAGTGATCCTTAATTTCGTGTTTCATTTCTGACGTCTTAACCCCTTGCATGTTGTTTCTTTTAAAACCTGTAATCTACACGCCGTAAGCTGGCGGCACTTGTTCTAACAGACAATTCGCTACAAGCTGAATGCAAGCTTCAGCTCCCAACATTCTCCGCTCAGGGGCCACGTTTAAGTGCATGATCTCTAGGCATACATAGACGTAAAACACTGACGTTTTCACTAGTATCGGTTTCCAAGACCGATATCTGAACCCAGAAATAAATGATAGCACTGCGCCAGGAATTTCATGAAGCTCATATTGTTGCTGAGAGGTAACCGCTGAAGATATGTAACAGTGCAATTTACAGACGTCATACATCATAAAGTTGTGGAATAGAATGCAGTATATTGATGATTTGTTAACTAAGCACAATCAGAAGTCAGATGTTAAATATGTTCACAAATAGCGTTATACTAGTACCTGAAACGACGATACAATTAATTTTTTTTCGGCAGGGACTCGAACCCGGCACCATTTGCTATTGTATGATAGGAAGGAATACTGATGATATAGTTATTGTTTCTTCCGGGGACTCCAACCCACACATACCGTCACTCTTGACCTTACACGATGAGTCGTCAACTATCACATTGTCGTTCACTACTAGTTAGGATCACACCGTTCGTAGAGACGTGGAGGGGTTTGGTATTTTGCGGAATCTTTGTTTAACTTAAAAGAGCATGGACATGTGCAATGTTTATTCGAAACAAGGCAAAGTCCTGCGTTCTTTACTTGGCGTTACTGGAGCTGCAAATGGTATTTTTGTGGCCGTTAAAAACTGTTATCCCCAGCGGGAATCTGATCCATGCCTTAGCCATTACAAGTTAACCTCACCCCGGCCTCCAGCGAATTACAGATGTGTTACTTATTAGACGGCACGAGCAGTCAAAGAGCTCAAAGGTGTCTGGCTAGGTAAGACATTCTTGGCCGCACGGAAAGGCCACGTAGTCTGAGGCGCCTTATCGCGGATTTTTCATGATATTATACTACGTTTTGGTATTCTACATTACGATTTGGTATGGCATTTTTCTATAAGCTTATTTAACTATGAGCTCATTTTAATCAAGATTGTTGGGTAGCTGTTGCCACGATAGCTTGAATATTACGCATATTTAATGTTATGAGGAGCGACGATTATGCATTAGAAAAAGGATTCTGAAATTGGGAAAGTAATTTCGTTTTGACGTCTATTATTCACCACGTTCAGGAACACAAACAGACTTCGATAAAGGTTTCTGTGACTTACTAGTATGGTCAATGACAAGGTATCCGATAACTGGCAAGTTTGTCGAGCAGTTATTCTTCACGGTGTGGTTGCCTTCAATAGTCATATTGAGGTTAAAAAAAAAACAGCAATGTGGATTCTGATACAATGTCGCATCGAAAATGCGATTACACGCGAAGCATAATATCCAACTGGGATGGATGGGGGAGAACTTCAGTGTCTACCATTTCAAAGGTTGGATACTGGGATTTGTCGGAATAAATGTCCATTTCAATGGATATATCAGTGCTTGCACGCTAAGGTTCAGTTGTCCATTATATCCACGTGCTTTTTGAGAGTCAGCGGCAGAGAAATAACAACAGTGATTTCTTTTTAAAAAAAGGCTGCCAAGCACAAAATTGTGAAAAGAAGCACGTAGATGCAGATAAATATGTGAAGGGAGGGGTAGCAGGAGGGAGGGCGGGATCTAGGAATGAACAGGAGTGCAGAACTGGAAAATAAAAGAGTGAAGTGCAAAGTCCTCCTTACTTATACATGTATCACAGTTTGTTTTAGGGTCGAGAGAAAAGGAACGAATGTTTTACAGAACGAAGGATGGATTATCGGAGATATAAAAGAACACTGCTTCATAGAGAGGACCAATGGACAGTAAAGGAAGTAGACATTAAAAGAGACAGTATTGTTTTAACGGAAACCGCTAATTTTTTTACAGCGTTTTGGGGGAATAGACCAAAAGGGCAACTGACATCATAATGTAAGGGAGGTGTGTATATATATATATATATATATATATATATATATATATATATATATATATATATATGTTTGTGTGTGTGTGTGTGTGTGTGTGAGAGAGAGAGAGAGAGAGAGAGAGAATGGAGGAGAAATTAACAACAAATAAATGCAAGACAAATAGTGTGCATATTTTGTGAAGGACGGAGGGTGTATTAATGTATGCAGGGGAGGAGAGAGACCTATTTTAAATAACAGAAATTATTTAACAGCGTCTATCTAAACTGATTACTCTTTATGCATGGAGGCTGGGTATAAATGAAGTAAAATTAGAATATTGAGTGAAATGAGAAGAATTGAATTAAAATTTTAGCCACAGACAGGAATCGAACCCAGACTTCCATACTTACTTTAGTTCCATACTGTTCCTTTCACTCAATGTTTTTCACATATTGACAAGGAATACTGTATCTAGGTATATGAATTTATAATAAAAATAGGATAATAAAGGAACTGTATATTTTTAAAAAACTTCATTATAAAGGTAGCTCAAAGGGAAAAAAACTCTATTTTATTTCAGTTGCCAAGAGATTTTCCATAGTCTCTTGCTTACGAAATATGACAACAGATACGAGATTAAAGAAGAAAAATACATTTTAAGGACTAATAATTTATTCAGAATCCCTCATTATTGTTTCTTCCGTAATGCATCTCAGCATATAACCTATAACGCAATCGCGCCTGCTTCTCTTTAGTAACAGTGACGACTCTATCTTGAGTTGGTTACTTGCAGTGAGACAGCCTGATTTGTATTTCTGCTTTCCACTCTTACTATGATGCCAGGAAGTAAACATTCTGAATTTACGTCAGAGCCCCACTTTGCGCCGTGCTGCGGGCTGTTGGCCACCACCGCAACCGCCCGCTGGCTGGTTTCCGCCAAGCCTCGCCTCAGCACCAGTTGTGGTTGACCGGCAATGGCTAATACACGACCTGGTCGCAAAGCCAGGCTCAACCCTTGAAGTATCACAAGTTTCTGCTAACCTACACTTCATACAAATACTTAATGAAGTTAAAGGATTGAATTATGATAAACGTAGCTACCACATAATGCTTCACCTAGGTAGCAATCATACGACACAGGAAACTATCTTTCTTTTCAGCGCTCTGCATTAGATCTAGATGTAAGAAAATATGTATGCAACCTAGAAAACTATGCATGTTGTAAAATTAAACAGTTCTAGTATCAGCAACACAAATGTATATATGTAGTATATCATTGACGTTTTGTGCACTTATAAAGTGTTCTCAATGTATTTTGTTCCATTCCACGATGGTGGGGGTGGCAGCTTGTGTAGCAACAGTGTTGAATAATTAAATAAATCTCATTCTCTGTTGCAATATTTTTTTTTAATTCTCCAATTACGCGTTTCGCGCTGTAAGCGCATCGTCAGACTGGAAAAAGACAAATGTTTTGTTATAGTCCCTGTACCCTGTCTTTTTCCAGTCTGACGATGTGCTAACAGTGCGAAACGCGTAATTGGAGAATAAAAAAATATTGCAACAGAGACTAAGATTTATTTATTTGTTCTCAATGTCTCTGAAATAATAAGTGCTACACATCGGAAATTACCTTCTACTGGGGTCCTTCATTTACACAATTGTTCTGTTATTCACATTGAAGTGTTTCGTCATGGGTTCATAGAATCGCTTCAGTTTCTTGTCTGTTCCACGCTTATACGAAGCTCGAAATAATATTAATAATAGTGCATACAATTGCCAAATAGCATACATACTATTCTTTCAACTTTTTCAACGTCCTCCCTCTATCTCGTCGGGTAATAATCGCACACTGCTCAGCAATACTGCATAACATGTGGAGCAATTGTAGGGTTGGTAGAGTTCTTAAGAGACGCTTAAATCTTCTAATGGTTGTGTCAATCACAGACCCTTTGTTTCACCTTCGCCGTAACATGTGTTATTCACAGTTAGCATTCTTTCTAATTGCACCCCCAAGAACTTCGTTATATGTGTAACGTTCAAATTTGTTTTGCTTATCGATATCTAGAATACTGACGAAACTCTTTGAGTAATATATACATGTGGCGTCTATTCCGAAAGAGCAGACGTCACTTCTGATCCTGCAGTTGTTATTGTTTTCATATTCACAGAATACATGACTTCAACTGCTAATGGGCAAAGCTGAAAATGTGAACCCAGCTGGGATTCGAACCGGGTTTCCGGCTTTCTAGGCAGTTGCGCTGACCCCTACACCACTGGGGACACAGTGATCACCGCACCTGTAAGTACTACCTAACCACGCCTTCCGTCAGACACTCATGTTCAGAGCCACTATAGCTGTGAAAGAGCTGCATAAAACACACGTGAAAATGTCACGATGTATTTATGTAAACAAATACACTAAAAGGGAAAAAAGCTCTTGAAATGCTTTGTGATAAGTATAAAAATACATAATTGGTGCGAAAGAACAGACGTCACTTCTGATCCTGCAGTTGTTACTCTTCCAAATTCACAGAATATATGACATCAACTGCGAATGGAAAATGTGTACCCAGCCAGGATTCGAACTTGGGTCACCCGCTTTCTAGGTAGTTGCGCTGGCCACTACACCACTGGGGACACGTTGACCACTGCACTTGCAAGGAGTACCTGAGCACGCCTTCGGTCAGACAATAATTCCCAGCTCTACCTTGCCCACAGTACTCAAACTCGTAGTTTCAGAAACTAATTCCCGTAGAAATAAGAGCCCCGAACTTGCCCACCCGCCCTGTTCCGAAAGAACAGACGTCACTTCTGATCCTGCAGTTTTTATTCTTTCATATTCACAGAATGTGACAACAACTGCTTAGGTAGTCCTTGCAGGTGCGGTGATCGTTGTGTCCCCAGTGGTGTAGTGGTCAGCGTGCATAGTTACCCTCGTTTTACAAAGATTTTAATTTGGTATTTTTGTTTACTACTACGGTATATGATTTGCCAGCGAATAACGCTGACTATTATGGGCATTGCTAATAGAAGTAAATGGTTCATGCTCTGACCGAATGCTGTGACAGCTGATTGCCGGGTTTCTTTATTTATATATAAATTAATCAAAGACCTCAAACAGAAAAATTTGTTATAAACTAGATTGCGCAACGGATAACACGACCCCAGGTATTTAGTCAATTGTCACAACCTTCGATACAGAGTTGAGGTAAACTATGACAACCTGCATCTTAATCACTCGTCTGATATTAGTTACTTTGTTTAATTTATGTTATTAGGATTTCAGCTTTCTCTGTTAAATTTAGCCGGCCGCGGTGGCCGAGCGTTCTGCGGCGCGTCAGTCACCGTCTGCACGGCCACTACGGTTGGGGGTTCGAATCCCCCCTGGGGCATGGATATTTATGCCGTCCTTAGTATTAGCTAGTTCATAAGTAGTTTGTAAGTTTAGGGACTGATGACCCCGTAGTTAAGTCCCATAAGCTCTACAAACAATTTTTTGTTAAATTTAAACGGGCGGAGGAAAATCTCCTCATAATAAAGTCCGACTAATTCAGGACAAGATTTTTTTGTTTTTTTATTTTCTGATAGTATGCAAACAAAACAATACCCTTAGTCAAATTAAATTTACAAACAAATGGATTGTGAACATCCGTTGCAGAGTAGACAAACATTTTGAGCCACAGGCTCTAAGATTAATTAACTAATAGACTTGCTGGTCTCCTAAATATATAAATTTTCAACATGTTTCACGCCACACTGCACGGAATACGAGAGATAAAAATGATTTTTTGGATTAGTAAGGATATCCCTCTTCACAGACGCACTCGCTCATCAACCACTTTTACACTGCATGCACTAACCACTCCAATTTTAGCTAGCAAAGGAAATAAAAAAATGGTTCAGCAAAGAGGGTGGCCTTTATTAAATTGCTGATTTTAATGCAAGACATGAGACACCCAACGGTATCTACCGCTCAAATCTTACAGAATCCCAAAAACTCAAACACACACCCCATATAAAAAGTATTATAAAACAATTCTACACATGGGGCGTAGTCACACAACGAGCATAACTGGCGCTCCTTCCTTATCATACTGAACCACGCAACAAGATTTACGGTGGGAAGCACATGGCTCCGCGATTTCCACAAAATTAAGTACCCTCCAGAAAAGAAAAACAAATATTATTCGAAATTTCATCTGTTACTAGAACTACTCTGTACGATAAGACACCAGCTACCGAGCGAGGTGGCGCAGTGGTAACACACTGGACTCGCATTCGAAAGGATGGAGGTTCAAATACACCTCCGGCCATCCAGATTTAGATTTTCCGTGATTTCCCTAAATCACTCCAGGCAAATGCCGGGATGGTTCCTTTGAAAGGGCACGTCCGATTTCCTTCCACATCCTTCCCCAAGCACTCCGAGCCTAAGCTCCATCTCTAATGACCACGCTGTCGACGGGACGTTAAACCCTACGCTGGCTTGCTTGCCTACCCCACTATGCTCAATTACAACCAGGCCCACCTCGTGACCTCCGCTTCTCATTCTGCCTTTGGTCGGATTACAAAATCAATGAAATACCGAGCAACCCGCGGTAAAAAAATGAGATGTTGCTTGTTCCCGTGGCTGCTATCGACCACTGAAGGTGCATTCTTGCTTTGAAATTGCCAGGCTATGGGCGTATTATTATTCTATTAACAGGATTATATTATGAATGAAATCAGGGAGCATTTAAATGAGCTAATTAGGGTTATAGTTAATTATAACAGTTGGTTTGCAACCAAAAAGTATTGAAATATCGATTAACCTTAATTAAAAATAAGAAGTGAACTATTTTGCAAGATACTATTAAGAGCTTAGCTGAAGTACTGAAGTAACACAACGTGGAAAGCGTACTTTCGCTGTTATCTGCTCATTGGACTGATGGAAGAAGTCGATTACTGTCACGGACTGTGGAATCACTCTTATGGTAACAGTTGCCTAATTGGAGTTTCATAAATAAGTAAAAAGGAAAAAGACTTGCTGAAAAAGGTGAAATCATCCGGAAAAAATGGTTTACCAACTACTTGTGCCGCAAAAAGTTAAATGTAACTGTGTTCTAAATAACAAGTAATCTTATTAAATAATTTTTTAACTTCATTTCTACACCTCCATGACAGAGTGTCCCCACAAGGTCCCCACTAGATGTGAAAACCCTACGTGGATATACACTGGTCAGAATATTTAGGGGATCAGTTAAGATATCTAGGTTCTGAAGCAGTGGCATAACTATGGGGGGGGGATGAGGGGATAGACCCCCCCCCCTCCCAGAACCCGAAAAAAAAATGAAAGAAAGAAAAATAAATCGTATAACAGCAATTTGGTAAAGGTAAATATTTGAAACTTGGGGTGTTTTACTACAATCTTTCATTGGAAGGGAGTGAATTAGTTTCTTCAACGGGAGTGGTAGATGGTAGTCTGTCTGGAAACTGACTACAATTTTGCTCGGCAAGCAGATCTACCCCCCCCCCCCCCCCAAAGCCAAGTCCTAGTTACGACACTGTTCTGAAGTGTTGTCAGTGGCAGAATGAACTAAAATGGATCGACGTCTTTCTGTCGGTTCTACGGAGTGGAGACTACGGCAACCGAGATAGTGGTGATAACAGAAAGTTGCTGCAGAGGCGGTGGTGTTGGCTTGTGTTTGGTAGAGTAAACACAATCGAATTACACAAGCAGTTGGGTTCAGATAGTGTAGTGAGCAGGTAGTGCAATGGAACAACAATATGACTTACCTAAAGCTATGGCATGGAGAGCCTTAGGAAGGTTCGAAGCGGGACAGACACAGTGAGGGGTGGTTGCAGCTATTAGAGTGTCTCGAAGTGTAATTTCCAGTACTGGACGCGATATCAGACGACAGGAAGCGTTAATAGAAGGCAAGGCCACTGGTAACATCAGCAAGAGATAATCGTTAGCTCTGGTTAACGGCCTGTACAGACAGTGGTGGGCTGAGTACAACTCAAGACGGGGGGGGGGGGGGGGGGCTAATGGGGCTCAACCCCCCCCCCCCGGCACCTCCCAATGATGTTATAATTTTCTTCTTTTTTATTGTTTTCATTTATTATTATTATTATTTTCATCAGGTCGGCACCGGAAGTTTGAAGTAGTACACTTGGAATAAATAACAACGTAACTATAATTTGCTAAGCACAAGTGAACGTGACAATGGGTCGCCAACGTGATGCCGTCACCGAGAACGTGTGCTGCTGTTACCGTGAGCGGTTTTAATGCCACCGCGACCAGCTTTAATGATGCCGCTATTGATACTGCTGTGCTGAAGTTACGAGCCGATTGTTCACACGCGGCTACCCGCTGCTTAGCAGGCCAGCAGCGCCACTGATGGAATCTTATGAACATCATTAGTGTTGTTTTAGTTCAATTATTACACATAGTCTCAAGTTAATTAAACTGTAAAGATCTTTCTCTTTGGCTAGAAACACAAAAGCTGCTTAATTATTTTATGAGTTGATTATATACACTCCATTTCCACCACGTTACTCCGAAGCCACTTTGAAATTAATGCGATCCTAATCATTTTATTTCTTATGCAATTGTTTTGTAGTACAATTCGTTAAATTACAAAAAGTAAAAAATTAAGTAATAGATTAACATATTCAATAGGCTTTATTTTTTAAACCCCCCCCCCCCCCTCCGCAGAACCAAATTCTCTCTGCCCACTGGCTGCAACACACTCTCAAGGCAGTAACAGTGTGCGCAATATCAACACAAACAGTCCAAAATTGCCTTCGAAAAAGTGGCCTCTACCACGAAGGCCTATGGTATGTGTCACATAAAAGTAGGCCACTGCACATAATAAAAGCTTAATTCTGGTAGGTGGTACCGAGATAAGAGTTTATTGTTGTAGAAAGGATTAATTTTAGCAGTAAAATTAGCAATACGTCCGTGTGAACAACCGGCTACTCCCTGCTACAAAACCTTATTCCCTGGCCCAAATTGAGAACTGACTTGGTTCAAATTATATATGGAAGACGACAGACGGGTCGTCTTTCACACATTAAAACGACGACACCGTTTACCCCGCAGAAACTGGGCGGAGGATCATTAGGATTGGAGTCTTAATGGATAGCACCGAATTCTGTTTACAGATGAGTCAAGACTGTGTTCAGCCAGACTATCGTCGTTTCCTCATCTCGAGAGAACGTGGAACTTGGAACAATCCTGCTTATGTGCAGCAAATATCATGGTGGTGGACGAATGGTGTGGGCAGGAGTCAGTATTGGCGGACGTTCAGACTTCTACGTAGTTCAGAATTGCGCTTCGACTGCTCAGTGTGATTATACATAGCCGCGGCGGATTAGCCGTGCGCATTGGGGCGCCGTGCTGCGGTGCGCGCGGCCGTTCGCCGTCGGGGATTCGAGTGCCCCCTTGGGCATGGGTGTTTGAATTGTTATTAGGTTAGTTTACCTTAGTTTAAGTAGTTTCTAAGCTACAGACTGATGACCCAGCAGTTAAATCCGATAGATTTACAAATATTTTGGCTTTTTTATGATACATACGGTAGGAGGCGAGGTATATGAAGAGGAGACGGAATATTTCTAGAAAATATACTTCATTTTTATCCAGCACATGAGAAGAAAAAAATATCGATGGTAGATTAATTACACAACTAGCATTAAAGAACTCTGGTATGACAAAAGGAGATAATAATACTTTCGTATGTTTTGTAATAAATGTGCAAAGACAGTCTTCCACAGTCTGTGAAATCAGTTGGACATATTGTGTAGAAAAGAATGTAAAAGATCTTTAGCTTGCCCGCTAAAAGCAAAGGTCCCAGGTTCGAGTCCCGGTTTCGGCACCCAATTTTAATCTGCCAGGAAATTTCATATCAGCGCACACTCCGCTGCAAAGTGAAAAGGTCATTCTGGAAACATCCCCTAGGCTGTGGCTAAGCCATGTCTCCACCATATCCTTTCTTCCAGGAGTGCTAGTCTTGCATGGTTCGCAGGAGAGCTTCTGTGAACGCCGGCCGCGGTGGCCGAGGGGATTGAGGCGCTTCAGTCACGGTCTGCACGGCCACTACGGTCGGGGCATGGATATTTGTGCCGTCCTTAGAATTAGTTAGTTCATAAGTAGTTTGTAAGTTTAGGGACTAATGACCCCGTAGTTAAGTCCCATAAGTTATACAAACATTTGAACATTTTGAGCTTCTGTGAAGTTTGGAAAGTAGGAGGCGACGTAGTGGCGGAAGTAAAGTTGTGGGGCGGCATCGTGAGTCGTGTGGGAATAGCTCAGTCGGTAGAGCGCTTGCCTACGAAAGGCAAAGGTCCCAGGTTCGAGTCCCGGTTCCGGCACGCAATTTTAATTTGCCACGAGGTTTCATATCAGCGCACACTCCGCTGCAGAGTGAAAAGTTTCATTCTAAAAGATCTTTATTTTGTGAAGTTCAGTTGTATTTAAACTTTATTTAAAGTTTTATTACTACAAGAGGTAAAAAGTAGATCATTCGACCTCTTGTTGTGTACTAGGCTGGTGTCATAGGAGATGGGTTCCCACTGGCGGACGATAACGCTAGGCTGCCCAGAGCTGCACTTGTGGACAACATGCTTGTAGCTGAGGGAATTGAATGGAGTGGCCAGCTTTTTCACTGGACTAATTAGCGTAAATGAAACTTGTTATTCCTAACATTAGTCTCTTACTTCCTAGCAAATGAGAGATTTTCGCATTATATTTTTGACAGCTGGTACAATTTTTAACGCCATAAATGCACGATGGTATTTCGAATGTGCTGCTACATTCATTCAAAACAATTGTTTCGTATGTTCTTACGACCCAGCCGCTTCGAGGCGCTGCAGTTAGGGCTGGGAAAATGATACTCGCGTTCGAACATGCTCGGGATTTCCCGATATAGCAGAGAACTCGATACGGTATCAAACTGTTCGAACACTCAGATAATAAATGACTCGCGCTGCGTATCTCCAAACGACACGCGGGATATGTTGGAGTTACGGAGCTATCGCTTTACTTGGAACTAATTTCATAGGAAGTGCATGTAAAAAAAAAATCAACATTATGAAAAACTGTATATTTAAAAAAAAAAAAAAAAAAAAAAAAAAAAAAAAAACCAGTGCGTACGTGACCTGTCGGGTATCACTGCAAGATATGATTCATTGATAAAAAAAAAATCTGCTACTATAACAGAATTAATGCATCACATTACTGACGGCTAAATAGTAAAGAGAAAAATGTGAATCCTTCATAAGTAGAAATTACATTTAATGTGATTATAAGACATAGGTTGCAAATGACCATTCCATTCGCTGTTCATAAGGTACAGTAACAGATAAAAATGTTACCACCTTTCAATCGCCTTGAAAACGGGATTAAAAGAGATGAAATAGGAAAAACATTAGAAATTTAATACCCAATAACGGAAATAAGTCATATAAAAATAAACTATAATTGCGACCTCGGAATAAACGGTGCACGAGCTGCTGTGTACGTAGTATCAAAAGGCGTCGCTAGATCGCAGCACTAGAATGTTAAATCGCGATTGCTATCGTTTACTTATAGCCTATATTCGTTACTGTTTTTACTTATGCCCTGCACCCTAGAAGCTACAATAGTCGGAATTTCACACTTATTAGTCCCCATGGTACATTAATGACACCCTGTCCTCGTTATAAATCGTATACTGCACAACACAGAAAAGATTTACGAATATCATCGTAGAGATAGTACCTCCTGACATTGCTAGATAGCGTCGTGATCGAATGTTCGAACATATCCCGAACTGGGACGTAAATTGTTCGAACAGTTCGAGTCATATTCAAACCCAACTCTAGCTGCAGTTGCTAAGTTGCACAAAACAACTGGGAGTTTCGCGACTCTTTCTGTTAAGACTGGTTGTCGGAAGAGAAGGCAGACCTGCAGTCCTCGCGTGAGTGCACTTCCGCTTAGCCGTCTGCGCATGCGCCGTGGCAGCGCGTCTGGTTTACGGCGTGCGGCGCGCGCAGGCGGCTATTTTCCGCGTTGCCACGGCAACCACGTGTTATTTTGGGCAGTATTGATCGCGCCCGGGGCAACGCCAGGCCGACAACTGCCGAGCGAGCGCGCGAAATCCACGCAGCGCGGCCCGTATCGATTTCGCGAGCTGAGGCGCAGATCGCGTCGCAGGCAGCCGTTAATCTCTCCTTCACCGGCGCGCGGGCGCCACTTCCAGCCCAGAGGCGACGGCGACGCAGCGCTGTTCCGCGAATTTATTTCCTCTGCAGTCGCTGTTCGACGCTTCTTCTTGTTTTGTTCTGGGGCTTGTGGGAGCCACATTCTGGTGTAACATGAACAACAAAAGAGACAGCCAGTTTTGTTATCACTTCCTGGAAAATGAAAAGAGAACACCATGAATTCGTCGACTCAGCGGATGGAAATTCTATTGAGATATTCTTGAGGATGTATGTAACACACGATCATAGAGCCATACCCACTTGAGTACAGGCACCAGAGCGTGTGTAATGTCGAAGCTAGTACTGTGTGTACACACCTGCAGCAATGCAAGTTCCAGTTTTCCCATACAGACGATCGTAGAGGTACCGAATGAAGTCTTTCGGAATGACTTCCATGCAATTTTCAAAATGTTCAAATGTTTGTTAAGCTTCAGGGACTCCGGGGTCATCAGTCCGTAAACTTACAAACTATTAACTACCTTAATGAAACTTTCACTCTGCAGCGGAGTGTGCGCTGATATGAAACTTCCTGGCAGATTAAAATTGTGTGCCGGAACCGGGACTCGAACCTGGGACCTTTATTAACTACCTTATAGTACAGACGACCAAAACATCCATGCCCGAGCGGGGATTCGAACCCCCGACCGTAGCGGCCGTGCAGACTGTGACTGGTGCGCTGCAGACCGTTCGGTTACTGCGGCCGGTTGCAATTTTCACCTGGTGCCTCAGGTGTGTCAAATTTCGTGGCGGTTGTACAGACCTCTCAAGATGACGTTTCATATGACCCCAAACATGCTCAATGGTGGACAGATCTGGTGATCGTGGTGGCCATGGTAGTTGACGCACGTTTGGTGGTACGGGATACAAGTGCATTGTCCTGTCGGAAGAGGATACTGCCTTGTTGGTGCATTCAAAAATGTTCAAATGTTTGTATAGTCTATGGGACTTAACTACGGGGTCATCAGTCCCTAAACTTACAAACTACTTATGAACTACTTACGAACTAGGACGGCACAAATATCCATGCCCGAGGGGGGATTCGAACCCCCGACCGTAGTGGCCGTGCAGACCGAGACTGGAGCGCCTTAGTCCCCTCGGCCACCGCGGCCAGCTTGTTGGTGCATTAACGGATTGAATGATGGTTTCAATGTACGGCTCAATGTTCCCTCCACGGTCAGCAGAGGAGAACGGCCAATGTAGGGTATGGCTCCTCACACCATGATGATAGGTGTCAGCCCAATGTGCCTCTGTCATATACACTCCAGATTTTGGTGCTCCCCTGCACGACGCCACACACGCGTACGATCATCATTGGCACCAAGGCAGAAGTGACTCTCATAACTGAAGACGACACGTCTCTGTTCGTCCTTCCATAAGCGCCTATGGAGATTCTCCTGGAGGCGGGGTTGGGGCGCGAGCGGTAAACGCTCTAGCGGTACGCATGATCGTGCACCATGATGTCGTGAGTCATGCCCTACAATGGCCTCTCTCCACTGGTGAACGTCGAGAGAACATTAAACAGTGCACGGTACATTGAAACCATCATTCAACCCGTCTTGATACCGTTCATGCACCAACAAGGCGATATGCCTTTCCGACGGGGCAATGCACGTCCACATGTTTTCCGTATCAACAAATGTGCTCTTCAAGGTGTACGCCAACTATCTTAGCCAGAACTATCCCCAATCTCTCTTCCCATTGAGTATGTTTGGCACCAGATCAAACGTTATCTTGAAGTCTGCAAGACGGATGAGGAGGAAGGAAGCTTGGACAGTGTGGTCATTAGAGATGGAGCTTACGCTCGGAGTGTTTGGTTAAGGATGTGGAAGGAAATCGTCTGTTCCCTTTCACAGGAACCTTCCCGGCATTTGTTCAAAAATGTTCAAATGTTTGTAGAGTCTATGGGACTTAACTACGGGGTCATCAGTCCCTAAACTTACAAACTACTTATGAACTACTTACAACTAAGGACGGCACAAATATCCATGCCTGAGGGGGGATTCGAACCCCCGACCGTAGTGGCCGTGCGGACTGTGACTGGAGCGCCTCAATCCCCTCGGCCACCGCGGCCGGCCCGGCATTTGTCTTGAGTGATTTAGGGAAATCACGGAAAACCTAAATCTGGCTGTCCGGATGTGGATTTGAACCACCATCCTTCCGAATGCGAGTCCAGTGTGTTACCACTGTGCAACTTCATTCGGTAGTCTGCAAGACGGGCACAAAGTCTGGCCCAACTGAAGCTCCAGGAAGAAACTGCATAGTAGGCCATTATGCAAGACTACATTCGTCACTTCTACGTTCATCTCCATGGGAGAACTACTACTTGCATTGTTGCAACAGGGAGGTATGCACGGTACTCGCGAGAGCGCATGCTCTGGTGTCTGTACTCTCGTGTGTATGACTGTTTGTGTGATCGTAATACATGCTAACGAATGTGGCAATAAAATTTCACTCTGCTGGGTCGAAGAATTCGTGGTGTTCGTTTTTCATTTTCCAGGAGTTTAATTCATGTTTGAGTTAATAAAAATGATAAAACAGCCAAACCATCATTCTCAGCATCATATGATCTCAACTAAGAGAACTTCACCGCGCTGGAGTAGCTATGTGTTCTAATGCATCATGTTATGGACTGGACAGCCGCTCCCGCCGGAGGTTCGAGTCCTTCCTTGGGCATATGTGTGTGTGTGTGTGTGTGTGTGTGTGTGTGTGTGTGTGTGTGTGTGTGTGTGTGTTTGTTTGTTTGTTTGTTGTCCTTAGTGTAAGTTACTTTAAGTAGTTTGTGAGTGTAGGGGCTGATGACCATAGCAGTTTGGTCCAATAGGTTTACTAACAAGTTAAATTTATGTGACTTTCCATTTATTGAACTAGTTAAATTACTTTTTTCTTCACTTGTTAAATAGACAGTTTTGTTTCCATTTTCTAGTTAATAAAATTATTTCTATTCGCATTTGATGTAATACATTCCTCTGTTAACATTTTTTATCTTCTTTGTACTAATATCTGTGTAATTAGCATCTTATTTTACCTGTCATATTCAGTTGTCACCTGAAAATGGCATAAGCAGTTTAAAGTCGTATAGTAAACTCTTTCCTACAAAGTCTTCGAGAGCCCAGCATGAACAGATTGGCCGCCGTATCATCCTCCTCTCGAAGGCGTCACCTAATGCGGTGTTTTCATGGAGACTTAGTGGAAGAAGAATGTCTGCATGCAGCAGGAGAAACAGAGACATCCTGGTCCAAGGCGACACACATGATTGAATTTGGTGGAGTGTGCCGTCTAAGAAATGCAGTGATTTCCCCACAAAAGTGGTGGATAGTTGTTGGACTTTGGCTTGGGGTGCCTTATGAGGCTGAGATTCTGTTATGTGGTGGACATTAAACGAGTTGTTGACTTGGGCAACCGTTTGTTGCCAACTGCAGAGCTTTGGTAACATTAGGAGGCATCCATTAATTTTGTGAGACAATTTGGATATTTTTCCGACCCCCCCCCCCCCGTCTCCTTGGTGAGATATCTTGAGATCAAGGCATCTATAATAACCATCACACAGAAATTCAAAAGTGCATCAGGATCCATTCCAAGTACTATGATAGCTGGGAGGTGAAAAAACTTGGACTTCATGGTCGAACAGCTGCCCATATGTCACACATCACACAGGTCAATGCCAAATGACGCCTCACTTGATGTAAGGAGCGTGGACATCGGACGATTGATCAGTGGAAAAACGTTGTCTAGAGTGACGAATCACGGTAAGCAATTTGGCGATCCAATGGCACACGACAATAGCATCCATGTAATGCAACCACCTGCACTTAGTCCTGACTTGAATCCTATAGAACATCTTTGCGATGTTTTGGAACGCCCATTTCGTGCCAGGCCTCACCGACCTACATCGATACCTTTCCTCAGTGTAGCACTCCGCGAAGAACGGGCTGCCATTCCCCTTCCACCATTTGATTGAACGTATGCCTGTGAGAGTGGAAGCTGTCATCAAGGATATTGGTGAGCCAACACCATATTGAAATTCAGCGTTACCAATGGAGAGCGCCACGAACTTATGTCATTTTCAACCAGGTGTCCGGATACTTCTGAACACATAGTATTAATTAATGAATTTCCATTCCATAATGACACTGATGCAAAGTTAGTTCTTTCTGCTGATGATACAAGTGTAGCAATGAAGTACTAACTGATGAATTGGTAAACAATGTTTTTCAGAAAATTATTTTTTTGTGATAAGAATAATGTTGTACTATGTATGCAATTATGTTCACAGCTCATCTAAACCATTGTATGACTCTGAACAACACACCAGGATTCTTTAGATTAATCATATAAAGGGTACTATTGAAAGGTAGCTATGTAAGGTTGAAGTCTGCGATTCATATCTTTGCTCTGCGGGGAGCATCTTTGGTCGGTGCGCGTTCCCGCGTTTGAGCAGCAGCAGTGTAGTGGTGGTTGATGTCCGGACTCGGAAGTGTGAGCTGGGAGAGTATTGCAGGCAGTCTAAGAATGAAGTTGCATATCGCAGCATGAACTTGGCACATTTCTTAATGAATGTTTATATGTATAAAGATGTTAAGAAAGTAATTGAATCTGATATGTACCCTGACAGTATGAAGATTAGAGGTAAGAAGCATTATGCTGCTATTATTGTCCGCATTGCGTAGATATGATCCATGTTTGTACTGCAGGAATTTTTGTATGCTCTTTTTGAGAGTTCAGAAAGTGAAGGAACTAAAGTTTGGTGTAAAGCATTCCCTTGTAACTACCTTACAGTTTTGTACGACATTGTTTAGAGTCTTGAAGTTTGGTGTAAAGCATTCCCTTGTAACTATGTTACAGTTTTTGTACAACATTGTTTAGAGTCTTGTTCAATAAAGGGGATATCAACATAAATGCATTTTATATCTACTTCAAGTTATCCATATACCCATAAAACTCCATTAATTGTTTTTCTACAAACATGGATGAAATTTATTTTTATTCTAGCAAGTGAATTCGCATAGCACCTTCGCGAATTCAATAGTAAGTTTTTTGTCTCTTAGTAGCGGCAGCATGCTTGTGGCAGTAGGGTTGAGAGCAGTAGAACATGCTGTTTCCTTGCGCACAGGTAGGCCAGAAAGACATACAGTGTAATCCCTTGACTATTGTAATAATTTTTTTGTGTTTATATTATTGGGTGATTGTTACTTTAATGGCATGAGTGTAGTAGTGATGAGCAGAAGTGTTGTGTCAATTAATCAGTGGTTTGTCTAATACTTTCAGTGTGAAAGGGAATGGTATTAGCGGAGTAATCGTGTATGTAATACTATTAAAAGTCAAACTGAAAAAGTCTGTACAGACTACACTGTTGTTGTTGTTGTTGTTATGGTCTTCAGTCCGGAGACTGGTTTGATGCAGCTCTCCACCCTACTCTATCCTGAGCAAGCCTTTTCATCTTCTCATAAAAACGACAACCCACATCCTCTTGAATCTGCTTACTATACGCGTCTCTTGGTCCCCCTCTGCGATTTTTATCCCACACACTTCCCTCCAATGCTAAATTTACGATTCCTCGATGTCTAAGAATGTGTCCTACCAAGCGATCCCTTCTTTTAGTCAGGGTATGCCAAAAATTCCTTTTCTCACCAATTCTGTTAAGTACCTCTTCATTAGTTATGCGATCTACCCACCTATCTTCAGCATTCTTCTGTAGCACCACATTTCAAAAGCCTCTATCCTCTTCCTGTCCGCACTGCTTATTGTCCATGTTTCACTCCCGTACAAGGCAACACTCCACACAAATGCCTTCAGAAAAGACTTCCTTACACTTACATTAATATTCGATGTTAGCAAATTTCTCTTTTTCAAAAATGCTTATACACCAACCCACGCATTTTCCGATGTTCAAATGTTTGTAATTCTTATGGGAGCAAACTACGTTGTTCATCAGTCCCTAGACTTACAAACTACTTAAATCAAGTTAAAATAACCTAAGGAGAACACATACATCCATGCCCGTTGGGGGATCTCTCCCCACAATGGTTCAGCAACTCCCCAGAGACATCTCGATCAAGTAAACCCTTCATGCTGTTATCCAGCTGCCATGCCCACATCTGCATTACCACTTGTGAAAGTAAAACAATTGTTGCACAGTGGATTCGTGTAATACTATCAACGTACCGAAAGTGTGGGATATTTAGCTATCAAAGTGTCGAATGTTTGCCTAATTCGTTAAAAGAGCAAAGAGTCGGTCACTTTTTTGTGTGAAATTTATCACTGTAATGTTTTCTGTGTTCCTTGTCTTACTGTCTTCATTCTTAGACTACATAGGTTAAGTTTCCCATATTCTACGCATGCTTATTTTGAGATGTATTACAATTCACATTCTCTTTTTATTGTTTATTATTGATGTAAAGCCTGCACAGTTATTTAAGTGGTCACAGCAATTATTAATTTATATTCTCTTAGTCACATGTTTATGAGATAAATATCACAAATCTTGTTTTGAGGCTTAACTTTTCTTTCTTATCATTATGATTTAGTCGTTTGTATGAATGTGTAACTTTCGTGGTTAATATGAATTCATTCACGATACAAACAGCCAGTTATTGATCAAAGAGATACCAAATTCGATACATAATAATTTATTTTCGTTCATTAGTTGACCACTGTTTTTACAAATACCTGGTATGACACACTCCTTTCTTTAAATTATAATACTGAGGGTTCAGCACATTTTCATACTGTGTACTCCCTAATTGATCCATGATATTCTCATTTGTATATTTCACTGTTTGAAGTTTTTGTCGAAAAACAGTGTTATTGGCATGATAGAAATGATACAGCTATACACCATGTCCCTTACATATTTTCTGCTGACAGAATTTTCGCATGTATGTGAGTGTCTGTGAGAACTTTGATGCTCATTGGAAAAATTTGTACTCACTATAAAATATCTGGCCTTTCAATTAATTAGCATGCTCAATCAGTTTGGCTAGGAAGACGAAAGTTATTGAGTTTCAATAACTAATTGGCAAGTGCCCTTATCTGAAGAGATGAACATACAATTGGCTTCAAGATCAGTGTGAATGTTTGCTGTAATTTTGTGTTAGATTAATTGGGTCATCCTTAGCTATATGAACCTGACTGTTATATTAGCAGATTCCAGGTGGATTTTAAGTGGCAATATCCAGCCTCAATCTACAACCAATGTGTTTATATATGTGTTCGTTTCCCTGAGGATTGGTTAAGCTATTAGGTTTGGTTGGCAAAGACACACCACTACTTTCCCATATTCCAGTTCCACTCACATATGTTGTATAAATGTTGCTCATACATACCATACTGTTTTGATTATGCATAACATTCTGCATTCAACAATTCACATGAAGCTGGAGGGTTGTAGAGTGTGATGAATCTCCCAGGCCGCCTCACTTCTTTTTCTTGTACTTCGATCGTGTACTAGAGTTCAGGGAGACTGTCTACAAGTCACCAGCTTCAAATGTGAAGCTGACATTGCTTGGGGCACTGAGAGTCGTAACTCCTAGTATTATTGCTGGTCTGTAATATTTTTTCTGCAAGCTTGTTTAGGCTGAGAGGATGTTAGGTGTTTCTATTGGTATGCCGACACTGGTGTTTGGGAGCAGTGACATCTATTGTGGGAAGGAGAGCTGTGTGGCTTCGTTAGGCACTGGGGAGCTAGGCTAAGGACTGCTTTCTCTAGAACCAGAGAACTATGATGGCCAAAGAGAGGTTGTCCGGCTTGTGCTGTGGTCTGAGGCATGTGAAAATAAGGAAATTGTCGTTAAAATGGCTACTAGCAAACACACCAAGATGGGGTCAGTGTAATCAGGGGCCAAGAGGAAAAAGGCGAATTTATATTTTATGGACTCTACAGAACATGTATCTGCAAACCAGAGCTTTCTGTCAGAAATTGTAGAAGTGGATGATGTGTGAATTCTGTGCCTGAACTGGAAACAGGCGACTCTCTCACAACATGTTGATTCCACTGGTGGGAATTTTAAACATCATTGTCACTAGTCCTGATGTTTTTTTACTAAAAGTTGTAATTAGTTTTGTTTTACTGAGTGCTTGTTCATTTCAGAAGAATTGTGGTGTGTCTTCGATTTTTCATGGGAAATTCTCCAATTGCACAGAATTTTATTCAAATCTGATGAAGAGAGAGAATGCGCGCACAAGGAGAGTAATTTTGAATGGTATTTAAAAACACACAGATATTCTTATTTGTTAGAAACTTTTTTGGAGTGTTTTACATGGAGACTCAGTGTGAAGAAGCATGTGTGCATTGCAGCAACAGAGACATCCTGGAACAAGGCGCCACACGTGACTGGATCTGGTGCAGTGTGCCGCCTAAGACGATGCACTGATTTTCCCACAAGGCTTCGTTGTAGACAGTTGTTGGACTTTGGCACGAGGTGCATTAAGAGGCTGAGAGTCTGTTGACTTGAGCAACCATTGTTGGAAACTGCAGAGTTTGTGGTGACATTAGGAGGCGTCCATTAATTTTGTGAGACTACTTGGATATTTCGTTGACCCCTGTCTCCTTGGGGAGATGTCTTGAGATCTGGGTCAAACCTTCCCCCTCCTCTCCCACCCAAATCCCACTTGAGATTTTTCAAAATGCTAGTTTTTAGTGTAAATACTTTAATATTTGTATGACTGGATTTATTTAAAATGAGTGAGTTGCTTCACCATTTTTATGTAATAGAATCACAGGGATGAAATTGAGCAATAAAGTACTTGCATATGAGGAACTTCCAAATATTCATTCTAATCCAGCCGATGGGGATACAAGAATGGTCTCAAGAATGACAACTGGTAACAACATGTCCATGTTATTGGCATTAAAAATTATAATCACCTTCAACCTAGCTCTGATTTAGCCACTCGAAACCGTTGCCGCTTGCTCTCAGAAGCTCAGTAGTCTACTTCGACATGTGGAAATACGTATTTAAGGGTCGCACTTTGTGCTTTGTTGCAAGCTGGGGCACTGTGCACCGCATGCCGGCTTTCGCAGCTCTGGTGATGGACGAGAAGTAGAGACGGTGTCTACTGCATTCTCTCTTTTCCCCCACACCACATACACTTGGCTATAGAGGTGATGGAGGATGCTGATGAAGTCGTGCAAAGTTTGAATCGGTATGACTTTCCGTCATCCTCTTCAGGATTAGGGACCGTTGGGCGCTCATCAACCTGAGTGCACGGATTGATTGGTGCCGTCAGAGTTTCAGGTGGAAGAAGGAATAGCAGGCCATAGTCTTCAACGACGAAAGTAGATTCCGCCTGCAGGCAAGTGATAGTCATTTGTGCTTACGTTGTAGTCCTGTCGAGTGGTGTTTCGTAGAGTGCATTCGTCCAAGATGCACTGGTCTCACCCAAAGCATTGCGGTATGGGATGCACTAAGCTATGACTCTCGTTCACCTTTAGTGAGGAAGAAACATTGACCAGCGCTTGATACATGCAGAATGTTGTAGGACCTCTTCTTTTGAGATTCTTGCTGTAGGAAAGTGATGTGTTGTTCCAGCAGGATAATACTCACCCACACACTTTGCGCAAAATTCACGTGTTTTGCAGGACATGCAGCAACTTTCCTAATCTCTGGATTTCTCTGTAATTGAGCCTGTGTGGGATACGATGCGACGACAACTGACCCTGTGACTCGTCAGTCCACAACTTTTGTAGAACTACGTGAAGAGATCAAGCAGGCGTGAATTAATGTAAACCAAGACAGTATTCGCATTTGTGCGATCAAAAGTATGTCAGAACAAACACCTAAATTGTAACCCCTGCACGCTGCGCCACATACTAGTATGGGTGTATCACGTTTCACCATGGATCGATCCCTGGTAGAGGAGAACGGGCAAGATGAATAATTCCCATTTCTAGGTATAGCATTGTATGCCTATAGCTAGCGCTCCACACGACTAGGAAGTAAAATAAAGTGCACTGACTCTGCTGTTGGATCGTTCCTTGCTATACTCTGATCGAGAATTCTTTGTGACGCGCTGTAATATTCTACGTCTCTGAATTAAGACTTAGCAGACTAACAGTCGTCATGGCGCCTTCGAACGCGCGGCATTCCCGCTCGGCTTGGAATCTCCCACAGGTAGTATGCTGCCCTTTGAGACATAGACAGCGATCATTCCAATACTTTGGCTCGAGAATTGCGGATCATATAACCAACACAAAATGGATCAGGTGTAAGGCATCAGTGGAATTTTAAATAGACTAAGGACCAATTGTATAAGGCATTCAGATCAAGCTTAACCCGAAAATCTGCGTTGTATAAACGTTAATCTCAGATTATGTCACCACGAACTCGGATCCTATTTGAGTGACGAATTTTCCGGTTCAAAGCCTGATTCAACTGTGATCGTCAGTTTACAGTGTAGTGATATTACGAAACATCAGTTTTATTCTAAGCAGATACAAACTGAAATAATTAAAAATATTGTTACAAGTTCAAAAAAGGTACGTAAAGAATGTGACATCATTGCCACACTGCTAGTGCTCGACTTACGTTTGCTTGATCTGTAGGTTAAAAGAAAGTTACCAGCTATGAACGTAATGACTTATTTCGTAACAAAGGAGACGATTCGTATTTTATGTGATTAGTTTAGAGGTATTATATAAACATTTAATTGCAGAGAAATACTTGCAATGAAAAGTTATGTGAATTTTTGACAACAGTCAATAAGGATTCAACATATGTTATACATATGCGGTCTCAACTTGAGTACGAGTAATTGTAAATTCGTATTTAATTTATAACTACCGAACACATCTTGCTACAAATGCATTAATGAATAATACATAAACAAGCTTCTGCTGATGCATTATTACAGCGTTAGATAATGCAATGTCGTGAGACAGCTCGGTGGTTGAACTGTAGACCCAGGTGCTAAAGGTTGTGTGTTCAGAACTATTGACATAGTGAAAATTTATCTCCTCGTGGTCTCTACTCCATTCGTCACAAAAGATGATTACAACAGCACTACAATAACATACCAATGCATTCCTTAACATAGCATCCGTTTTCAGAGCATTCTAGGCTACTATTGGGAAAATTCTGTTTGCAACAACCGTACGTGATGTGAATTACACTGTTACCTTTCGTTTATCTTACAGATGTCTGACTATTCCGACGGTTCTACTGAGGTCGATGATGAGATACGAGATCCTCGCGTGTTTCTTGAAAGGGCTAACCCTTTCTTGGAATTAAATCATGACTCATTTAAGTTGAGGTTCCATTTTGGACAAAAATACTGTGCCGCAGTTAGTGCTACGACTGAGAGATGACCTGCTGAAACGAACAAAAAGGAATAAGCCACTGACTCCAATGTGCATGCTGCTTTTGACATTACGATTTTATGCTACAGGAAGTTTTCAGACGGTAGTTGGCGATCTGTTTAAAGTAGATGTATCAACACCGTGCTGACTTGTCCACAAAGTTTCGACCTGCCTTGCCTCCCTGGAAAAAGAAATTATGAAAATGCCTACAGAAGATGACTTGAGGAAAACCCAACGTGATTTTTATGAAATAGCGACTTTTCCTGGTGTTATAGATTGTACCCATATCCGCATCAAATCGCCTGGTGGCGATAATGCTGAAATATTCAGAAATCGTCACGGATGGGTTTCGTTGAATGTGCAAGCTATATCAGACGCAAAGATATGAAGTTTATATATTGTTGCTAGACGGCCTGGGTCTGCCCACGACAGCAACATTTTCTCAAACTCACGCATACATGCTAATATGGAAACAGAACAAATTCCAGTACGCATTCGTCTGGGTGACAGTGGCTATATGTATTGTGGGTATTTGTTGACACCGGTGCTCCGCGAAGAAACAGCCCACAAGAAAACCAGAGCAGCAACTGAAAGAATGTTTGGAGTGGTAAAAAGACGGTTTCCTTGTTTGTTTAGGACTCAGGGTTAAAGTAAATCGTGCAGCAGTTACTGTAGTTGCAGCGTTTGTCTTAAACAATACAGCTGTTAATGCAACGGACGAGGAGCTTGAAGTAGAAAACAATGTATTTGTTGGAAGAAGACTGTATGAAGAAATTCCAGTACCTGCTGAAAATGAAGCAAACAGGGGTCAAAATGCAGTGAGAGCGGCTTTTATACGAAATTGAAATAAATTTATAGTGTATCAGCTTCAAAGCTTGATTGTCTTTTCCTTTTTTTCAGTTCAAGTTCTTTAATTTCTTTTTCCAGTTTTAATGTTTCCACTCTAGCTTCATGTCCTGCAAGAGTGCATTCCATTTTTAATTTATGCTCACGTTAGAGACATTCTAATCTTCTTTTATAGAACTGAGTTTTCACCTGGAGAAGATTTTCTGTTTTTTTGTTCTTTCGATTGTGTACCGATTAATATCTGTGGTCGAAGTGCAGTAGTAGTGTCGCTAGCCGATTTTAGCTGTGTTGCCAAGCATCTTCCGTGCTGACTAAGATCAACACTGAACCAGTGTCTGATCTAGGTATAGCGTTATACATTATCGCGGAGCCCTGAACGAAGTTCAATTTCTGAACTAACGTCAGATTTGATCTCGGTCCCTACTATAGTATAAGTTTCCAAACCTGTAACTTCTAATTCGTTTTGTACCGCCGTTCACACGTGATTCTGGCGTACGACAAACTTCCTAAACCCAAGAAATCAGTGAAATTAAAATTTTCAATTTCAGAGACTTTTCCGCTCTTGGATAGATTTCTACAGGCATTGTTAAGAGCTTGAATTCCCATACAGACGCAGTCTAAGATTTTCTGTTTGGTCGGTGGCGCTGTGTGTCTGTTGTTGACTTGTAGCCAGAACTTATCAAGTTGTGATGGTCCAGTTATGTTCTGTTTGTTGTGGTTTTCATTCAGAAGACTGATTAGATACAGCTCTTTATGCTACTCTGTCCTGTGCAAACGTCTTTCTTCTTCGAATTATAACGGCAATACACATCCATTTAAACCTGTTCCTATACTTGTCTCGTATTCTCCTTCTACGATTTTTACGTCACACACTATTCCTTGACGTCTCAGAACGTATTCTATCAATCGATCCCATATGTTAGTCAAGTTATGCCACAAGTGTCATTTCTCCACAATTATGTCCAGTAACGCCTCTACCCGTCTATTCTTCACTATTCGTCTGAAGCACTCAAAAGCTTCTATCCTCTTCTTGTCTGAACAGTCCATCGTACCCGTTTCATTCCCGTACAAGGCTACACTCCAGCCAAGCCTTCACAAAAGACTTCCCGACACTTAAATGAATTACTATAGTCGACATAATCTACTTATGAGAGTAAGCGACTGTAATAATATTTCATACAATTTGTCAGCAAACAGTTGAGGCTGGTGTTTGTTCAAATTATATGTTTCAGTCCTTTTAGATCATCTTCAGAATCTAAAACAAGATTTTCCAATCACTCTCATAGTAGTTTCCCCTTGCCCCTACCCCACCTCCCCGAATATATAAACATTTTGAACGCACTCATTTAACACAGCACTTGCAACACAGACGAGACGGTTTGCGGAAGCAACTAGAATGTAAAGCTCTTCACTTACATACAACTCTCCGATGAGCGAGGCAGTTCGAATCCTCCCTCGGGCATGGATGTTTGTCTTTAGTATATGTTAGTTTGTAAGTAGTTGTAATTTTAGGGACTGATGACCCCGCACTTAAGTCCCATAAGCTTAACAAACATTTAAACGTACAACTATGTTAAATGTAAAGTTTATTATTCGTTACAGAATAAAATTTTTGTGATAATGTCAGGTAGGACATATTTAGTTTTTATCTTATTTTAGATTCTGAAGATTGTAGAAAAGGACAGAACATGTCAGTGGAACAAACACCATCCGTAACTGCTAGCTGACAATAAAACTTAACAGATTGTTTTAAACTCAAATTAATTCTTTTCTTCAGAAACGTTTTTCTTCCCATACTCATTCTACATTGTCTTCTTCTCTACTCCGGGCATTACAAGTTAGTTTACTGCCCAAATTACAAACTATTAAACCTTGTTACTATTTTGCCAACGTCGCTTTTTTTATCTATCAAAAATACAGGTTTCGACTCATCTTGGAGTCATCATCAGATCTATAAAAGGAGAAGATCAACGTACCTACCACTCACTATCGATGAATAGTAAAAATCATAGCTTATACGTTTTCTTTTTGATACCTACATACCTGTGGAACTGTGTTGAATGTGCCGAGCGGTCTGAAGCGCCACGTTGCGGATCGCGCGGCCTCCCGAGACGGAGACTCGAATCCTCCCTCGGGCGTGGATATTTGTGTTGTCTTTTGCATAAGTTAGTTCATAAGTTTAGGAACTGATGACCCCGTATTTAAGTCTCATAAGCTTTAGAAACAGTTGAGTTGCGTTGAATCTAATCATACCAGTAACATGTAGCTCTGCCTCCACGGCGTTCTGCGTGATTGTCAAATACATAAAATTGCATAGTCATATAATAAAAATCAACCATGGCCCCCCACAACATACGCGGCCGTCGACATGCGACTCACGCCACATAAACTTAATTGCGCGGGCTCACGTCAAACCTAAGAAAAGCATTTTCCATACAGAGCGATAGATGGCGCTCATGGTTGGTGATGTCACTAGCACATCATCTACTGCAACAGTATCTGACTGTGGCGGGGGTACTGCTAACGTCACAAGAACTTATCAAAAATACTAAAAGAGTTATTATTCACCATCTCCAGCTGATCGTTGAGAACATTTTTCTGATGATATTTTAGATATTTATAAATCTGAATATTCTTAGGATGAATTTGCTTTTTTGGTATGATCTGCCTTGAGCAAATACAATTGTGTTTGTTCAAGGCAGATTATACGAAAAAAGCAAATTTATTTGTAAGCAAACACGGACATTCAAGAGCTATTCATACCTCAAGATTCTTAGGATGTTTAATTTCTTTCTTTTGGGAGCTTTATGTAGGATCTTCATATTTCCGAATGTCTTGGATTTTTTTTTTTCTTTTTCTTTCCTCGTAAGTGCTCACCAAGTGTATTTTTATTGTGGTTAGCTGTATGATCTTATAGTAAAAAACGGCCTTCCCGTTTGCCCAACATAAAATCCTTCGCAGATCACACCAGCAACATGTATAAATTGTTTACAAAACTATTACTTTTTTGTCGTCTCCTCTTGTTTCGTAATCTAATTCCGCCAGCAACACTTGATTTAAATCGGCTACAGTCCATTAACCTTGTTTTACTTTTTTTAATGTTCTTATTACCCCCTTCTTTCGATACACTGTCCTTTCCATTTCAATGCTCTTAAAGGTTCTTTGCTACCTCTGACAGAATTACAATGTCATCGGCAAACCGCAAGGTTTTTATTTCTGCTCGCTGAACTTCAGTTCCCTCCCAGAATTTCTCTTTACTTTCCTCCACAGCTTGCTTTAGTGTAGATACTGAATAACATCACAGAAAAGCTATACAACCTTCTCTTACTCCCTTCCCAAACACTGCGAACCTTTCCATTTCCTTAGAGTCTTATACCTATTCTCTGGTTTCTGTACAATTTACACATAACCTTTCGCTACATATATTTTAGCTCCGCTACCAACAGAATTTTGGTATTACACACTATGTTGCCATAAGCTATCAACTTATGTCTTTGACTGAAACAAAAGGTATTACTGTTACCAGTCACTACCCACAACGCGTTTCGAGGGTTTAAACCCCCATCATCAGGTGGAATGACATTAATCTGTGTACAAATAGATTAGGTTGACCTGTTACACTCTCTACAAGAAAAAAATACAAAACACTACATCAGAATGCAACTTTGTACAATTGTTCAACTGAAGTTAAATGTAAACAATTAAAATATCATATCTCCAGTGGCCACAGGTCCCTTGCATTGCCTTATCCTCACTTACATGTAACAAATCACAGCCTCCATCTTTGTTTATTTCTAACAGAAGCAGAGAACTTACGCTAAAGACGTAATGCACCAAAGATAGACTCTAACAATATGCTTTAAATGATAATAAACTGAAGATAAGTATACAATGCGCACTATATATATAAATTTGGGATTAATATAGACTCTAACATTTTATACAGTGATTGTCATTCACTCAGTAAGAGCTTTAAAAATATATACATTAAATAATGTGTAGACAGATGATGATTATGCTTTAAATGATTATAATCTGATGACAAATATACATTGTACATTATATATATATATATATTGGCTGACAAGGGTTGTGGTTGTGTATGATTGGATGTGGTTTTTTTATGCAAAATAGGCTGCTGTCGGATACAGAAATTATAATGTAGAATATGTTGTCATTTTTGTCACTTAAGATGGATTCAGGATGTTTGCTTTGGTGTATGTAGAGCTGAAGTGTCTCAAGGATATACAGTTTTCCACCTTTCGACTGGATGTGTAGAGTGCTGAGATTTTTAATGCTGGTATCATGTTTTGTTTTATATAGATGATTTACTACTGCTGATTTATGGTATTTTTTGTTTTTTAGTGCTGCCATGTGCTCCTTGAAACGGATCTCAAATGATCTACCTGTCTGGCCTATGTAGCAACAGTCACAATCCAAACATTCAATTTTGTATACACCCGTATAAAATGTACTAGGTTTCTGGTGTTGCTGTTGTGAGGGTGCATTTGTCTGGTGTGAAATGTTGCCTAGGAATGTGATTGTGAAGATCTTGTCCGTTTGTATTTTTTGATGTGTGTGTTTTTTCATTATTAAGTTTTTCAGCGTGTCTATTATGAAACTATTGTAGCCATTTTCAATAGCTATTTGTTTTATTATAACTATTTTTTGTTTCAATTTGTCTTCAGAAAGAGGTAACTGGACTGCTCTATTTATCATGTATCGGAATGCAGCCATCTTGCGTGCTATTGGGTGGCAAGAGGAGCTATAGATGGTGGTATGTGTTGCAGTGGATTTACAATAAGTTTCAAATTGGTGTCTGTTGTCTTTTATTGTGATGGTCAGTTCTCAATCAAAGCTCTTTATATTCATACAGCTGCTGTTCTTGTCTCCAAACATCTTTTTCATTTTCCTGCAGGCGGTATCTATCATTCCCTGTTATACATTCTTCTGTTGTTGTTGTTATGGTCTTCAGTCCGGAGACTGGTTTGATGCAGCTCTCCACCCTACTCTATCCTGAGCAAGCCTTTTCATCTCCTCATAAGAACGGCAACCCACATCTATTTGAATCTGCTTACTATACGCGTCTCTTGGTCTCCCTCTGCAATTTTTACCCCACACACTTCCCTACAGTGCTAAATTTACAATTCCCCGATGTCTAAGAATGTGTCCTACCAAGCGATCCCTTCTTTTAGTCAGGGTATGCCAAAAATTCCTTTTCTCACCAATTCTGTTCAGTACCTCTTCATTAGTTATGCGATCTACCCACCTAATCTTCAGCATTCTTCTATAGCACCACATTTCAAAAGCCTCTATTCTCTTCCTGTCCGCACTGCTTATCGTCCATGTTTCACTCCCGTACAAGGCAACACTCCACACAAATGCCTTCAGAAAAGACTTCCTTACACTTAAATTAATATTCGATGTTAGCAAATATCTCTTTTTCAAAAATGCTTTTCTTCGCATTGCCATTCTGCATTTTGTATCCTCTGTACTACGACCATCGCATGTTATTTTACTACCCAAGTAGAAAAACTCATCTACCACCTTCATTGTTTCGTTACCTAATCTAATTCCTTCAGCATTGCCTGATTTTCTAAGACCGCATTCCATTATTTTTGTTTTTCTCTTGTTAATCTTCATTTTATACGCTCCTTCAACACACTGCCCATTCCATTCAACTGCTCTTCCAGGTCCTTTGCTGTCTCTGATAGAATTACAATGTCATCAGCAAAACGCAATGTTTTTATTTCTTTCCCCTGAACTTTAATCCCTATTCCAAATTTTTCCTTGCTTTCCTTCACCGCCTGCTCGATGTACAAATTGAATATCGGAGAAAGGCTACAACCCTGTCTTACTCCCTTCCCAACTGATACTTCCCTTTCATGCCCTTCGAGTCTAATAACTGCGGTCTGACTTTTGTACAAGTTGTAAATAACTCTCCTTTCCCTAAATTTTACCCCTGCTGACTTCAGAATTTGAAAGAGTGTATTCCAGTCAACATTGTCAAAAGCTTTCTCCAAATCTACAAAAGCTAAAAATGTAGGTTTTCCTTTCCTTAATCTATCTTCTAAGATAAGACGTAAAGTGAGTATTGCCTCCCTGGTTCCTACGTTCCTCCTGAATCCAAACTGATCTTCCCCAAGGTCAGCTTCTACCAGCTTTTTCATTCTCCTGTAGATAATTCGTGTTAAAATTTTGCAACCATGACTTATCAAACTAATGGTTCTGTAATTTTCACACCTGTCTGCGCCTGATTTCTTTGGAATGGGGATTATTACATTTTTCTTAAAGTCTGAGGGTATTTTTCCTGTCTCATACATCCTACACACCAGTTCAAATAGTCTTGTCATGGCTGGCTTTCCCAGAGACTTTAATAGCTCTGCGGGTATGTCATCTACTCCTGGGGCCTTGTTCCGACCTAGGTCTTTCAAGGCTCTGTCAAATTCATCTCTCAGTATAGTATCTCCTATTTCATCTTGATCTACTTCCTCTTCCCTTCCTACAACATCGTCTCTAAGTTCATTTCCTTTGTAGAGCTGCTCTATGTACTCTTTCTATGGACCTGTATTAGTCCTTTAGCTCAGTACTGTTACTGAACTACATTTTGCCTCCTTCAGTTGTATAACGCGTTATTTAGCGTATTACTAACAATTTTGATGACTTTGTAGTTTTCCTTTACTTGCTTGTGTTATGTGAGAACTCGTTTCTTTTGCCGTTGTGTTTCCTTGCTGTTCACACGTATTTGCTATAGTATGATATTTTGCCACCATTTCACGTGTTTTTATGGCTGTGTTGTGTCGATTTCTTTAATTTCTTTTGGTCTGGGTGGGGGAGTAAGGTGGGGAGGCGAAAAAGATTGATAATCATATTTTATCCAGGGTATTTTTAGTCACTATTAAACGCGGTTGTTAAAAAATGATAAAATATTCGTAAATCTATAGGACTCAACTGATTGGTTATTAGTCCCTTAATCTAAGGTAAAGTAAACTAAGGACAACATAAACACCCATGCCCGAGGGGGGACTCGAACCCCCGACGGCGGACGGCCGCACGCACCGCAACACGGCACTCCAGTACGCGCGGCTAATCCGCTGCGGCAAAAGCTGTGGTTCACACAAACATTATGAAATCGGCATTGGTAAATCTTATTCTGAGCAATAATGCTAGAGATAGGGAAACATCATATCAGGGGAATTAGTAATGTAATCGACAGTGTAAGAAATGTCAGTCCAGGCTTAGGCTATATGGCCTGTTCTGCCTCCACCATCGCAACCTGCACCTTCACACACTCCTTCATACACAGTACACTCTTTACAACAGTGCTTTCGTTGGATCGCCTTTTTAGTTAATGCCCATTCCTCCAGTTCTTTCCTTATTTTTTCATTTCTATTTTTCTTTCCCTTGTGCAACACTTCACTGATCAAACGAGATACATTTATTATGTTTCAAGATGCCTCATTTCTTTTCCTACTAGTATCTGTCGGCTCCATACAGTACCGTTTGTCGCGCTTCATGACTGTATAAAATTTTATTTCGGTTTCTTTTTTTCGTCTTGCCCTCCAATGTTCGTCTTATCGTGCGACGAATATGTTGATAGATATCAGTTTCCTTATTTATGTCTTACTCTGTTTAAAAAGTTATGTCGTACTGGAAATGGAACATCTATTATTACTTTGGTAATGATGACTATTTTGATTCTTATGGCGTGCTTCCCTAAAAAGATAAGGTTTTTTTGTATATGTAAAGTCAGGTTATAAGACAAACTTATGCTATTTAATCGATGTACTGCTGCTTGACACAGTACTTCACAAACAGTTTTAATCAAATTGCATTTGTATGGAATATCAGCTCAGATATGCAGCTGGATTCTATCAGAGAGAAGCTGGTTGTTGTTGTTTGTTAAGCTTAATGGGCCTAAACTGGGGGTCATCAGTCCCTAAACTTACAAACTACTTATGAACTACCAACTACCTTATACTAAAGACGACACAAACATCCATGCCCAAGGGGGGATTCGAACTCCCGACCGTAGCAGCCGTGCAGACTGTGACTGGCGCGCCGCAAACCGCTAGGCCACTGCGGTCGGCTAAAGGAGTTGGGGGTGGGAATCATTACAACAACGGGATCTTTCATTGACAAGGGAAGTACTTACGAAATTTCGATCCGCAACTTTCTCCTCTGAATGCAGAAAAACGGAGAAATTTAGATATTCTTCTTACCTCGCGCTGTTCGGGAATGGAATGGTGGAGAAGTAGTTTCCGAGAGGTTCAATGAACCCTCTGCCAGGCAGGTAAGTGTTATTTGCTGAGTACCCATGCAAATGCAGTTTGTCCAGGTGATCTAGTCGTCGGAAAAAAAGCATCTAGAAATATATCTATAAACATGCGTTCCACTCACAAGTAAGACTATGAAAGTGCCCCTCGCCAAATGCAGTACACATCGAATGTGTTGTAACCTAGGTTATTAAATAACGAAACACGTATATTTTGAACGTGTCCATAAGGCCGTTGAAGTGGTGGAATCCCTCCTGAAGAAAATGCGGTTCGTAACAGTAGAAGATACAAGAAATATAATAAAACAAAATTTCCATGGTTGCTATTGAACTTTACAGCTGTGAAATCACATCTTTAAACATTTTTATGTATTTCCCCTCACTTCACAGTTTTTGAAACGGTAAAAGTTTTACGTGTAGTAAAACTGACAGTTTGTTTAACAACAAATTCGACCATATGTGGTAGTTACATTCCCAAGACGCAGTAGTCAGGTGTAAGTTGGACGTTCCCATTATACCGCTGCCTCTCTGCGCTCTATCAACACGACTTTCGAGGCGTCACACCTGGCCGTGCCTAGGTCACAGCGAGAGGCCGCGGCCGCCGGCTGACTGGCTGGCCGCTGGGTACGCCCACCGCCTCGTAGCGGCCGGCCAGCCAGTCAGCTTGCGTTCGCGGCCTCTCGGCGTGATGTAGGCTCGCCCATTTGTGAGGCCTAATATCGTAAGCGGTGCTGGCTCTATCCGCCGTATGACGCATTTCATACGTGGCGATGGTATTGTTTGCAATTTCGCAGAGCAACCGAAAAAGACGGACTTCTTGAGGACTGCATTGAAACAATAAAATCCCACTATCTGTGGAGCCCAGGAATGACGAATGTGAAGAAGTCTCATGTTTTGAAATAGACCAGTGTTTTTCAACCCTTTCGAATATGCGAGCCCCTTCCAAATAAACATATTCTGGCGACCCCCTATCCTTCACTATAACAAAACTATGTTATCTGAAAAGAAACAATTTTGATATACTTTTTTTTCAACTGTTGGACGCAGTTTCTTGTGTATTTTTCGGAATGGAACACATCGATTTTTACATGATTCCCGACAGAAAAATATATTCAGCCTAACGAGTGTTTTGTATTTCAGGCTAGATTTTATGCCGCAGCGAAGTGGCCGAGCACCGAGAGAATCAATGCTCCGATGCGCGAGGCCGTTCCCCGTCGGGGGTTTGAATCCCCCCTCGGTCATGGATGTTTGTAAGTTTAGGGACTGGTGACCCCGCAGTTAAGTTCCATAAGCTTTACAAACATTTGAACTTCTTTTTTTCGATTGGTTACTGAAAACAGTTTTCAGAGTTGCGCTTATTCATCAATAACATATTGTATTGTAAAACAATTTATGGTCCATTCAGTTCATATTACATAAAGAACTCGGTAATTTTAATATCGAATAAATTTCACATGGACATACGTTCGGGTTGAAAAACACAGCTGTAGACTAAGAAGGGGGATACCTCGAAATCACGTTGTATTATATTCTTTCACCCTTGCCCTCTCATTCTGTAGCCTCCAAATCTCGAAAGCTACTTTTTTTACACTGTCGCGTGCCTCTCGTCCTGGGGGGCCTCCAATCCTTTCATCATGTACACGTACTGAAACCTGTGGTGGATCAGTATAAAAATATCAACACGTTATCTTGCATTGTGCATCAGTTTCCATTTCTTTATTTTTGTAAACAGGGTGGCACCGGAAATTTGAAATAGTACACATGTAATAAATCACAACGAAACTATAATTTGCCAAGCACAAGTGAAACTGACAGTGGGTCGCTAACGTGATGCCGCCGATGAGAACGTGTGCTGCTGCTACTGTGAGCGGTTTTAATGCCGCCGCGACTAGCTTTGATGCTGCCGCTATTGTTACTGCTATGCTGAAGTTACGAGCCGATTGTTCATAGGCGGCGATCCGCTGCTTAGCAGATCAGCGGCGCCACCGAGTGGAGTCTTATGAACAACAATAGTTATTTTAGTTCAATTTTGACACATAGTCTTATGTTAATTAAACGTTAAAGACTTTTCTCTTTAGCAAGTAAAATAGAAGCTGCTTAGTTTTTTTCCCATACTGATCGTTACATCCAGTAGTCTGGCAGCAGCTTAGCCGCTGCTCTTAATTATTTTACGAGCCGATTATATACACTCCATTTCCACCACGTTGCTCCTCTTCCACTTCAAATTAATGGGAGCCTATCCATTTTATTTCCTGTGCAATTATTTCCATAGTATATTTAGTTAAATTGTGAAAGGTGTAAAAATAAATCATAGATTAATAAATTCAATAGGCTTTATTAAAATTACCCCCTCCCCCTCCAGAACCAAATCCTAGCTGCGCCACTGAGTGAATTAATTTTGCTCCTAAAATCAGTACAGTTGTAACTTAAGAGAATTACGGCATAAACATAATTTCTTTATTGACAAAAAATCAAATCTAAGAGCGTTAATAATAACTGCTCAAATAAAAAAGGAATGTCTTTAATTTCATTGTTGTGGCCTCCAGCTATAAGTGCTTTTGGACAAGCTCATTTTGACATTACTGTAGTATAGTGTAGAGTTGGGCAACACGATTCATTTTCAGGAATCGATTCTTCCGATTCAATGCTACATTGTGAATCGATTCCTACGATTCGTTCACAATTCATTTATGATTCTTTATAGTCTACAATGTCACGATTCTTACTTTCTACATCTTGCTCATACATGGCATTGGAATCTAACCTTGTGAATATTTTGCTACGATTCGTTCACGATTCTTCCTGGTCTGCGATGGCACGAATCTTACAGAATGCCAAAAAGGAGACAATATAAAAATCGGATTTTTAAATATTTATGGCGCGTAAAGTTCAGACTTTACCAGCCAAAGCCATTCGATTCAAAACTAAAAAATTCTGGAGAAAATAGTCTTTGAAGTTTTGCAAGCAGATATAAATACATATTACGGTACCTATTATTTCTGCTGTCACCTAGCTCATTTGGTAGCGTTGTAGATTGTCAAAACCGTGAATATAGGTCACGCAGTTCGAATCTTGCTGCAATCTTATAATTTTTTTTGTTCTGTGGGAATACTTCAGCCATTTAAATACAAATCCCATTAAATGCATGATAATTAACACGTATCTAATAGTTATAAAATACTGATTATGTAAAATCACTTAGTTTCAGGAAACTCGACTATACAGATAAACTAAAAATCAAAATCTATCTTTAAATACCAAATTTTATTCGAGATAAAAAAAGCGATTTTATATAAAACGTTTTTCTAAGGAAAGATAACATAAAAAACGTAAATAGTAAAAAAGATTTTACGAGATGTTAAAAAACCTTTAAAATCGCGTTTTTATTTAAAAAGAATGTTTTTGTAAGATTGAGTTTTTACAAAAACTACAACTACGTAGATGAACTCAAAAAGCAAAAACCTCTCTAAATACAAATCATAATCCAAATCCTTAGAACCGATTCTGGGATACGCCAAATATGAATGTGCAAGAATTGCTCGTTTAAATATATTATGGTACGGTACATGTAAATTGTGTAAACGACGTGTGTGTTGCAGTTCATTTGCAACGAATAAGAAGTACGTAATTTTTGATCATACTTTGATTTCTTGCAGTTAATCGTGTGTATCAGCAGCTGTGTATTTCGCTACGTTTCGTTTCTGTCATCTATAATTCGTGAATAATAATTTACGGCCCACGATCTTCGTTCCGTGCTTCCTTTGTTCATACGCGTCCTCCTCCTTGACTGCTTTCTGGCTTTCGTAATCATTCGGCACGAGTCGCCAATTGCCTTCGAATCATGAATCGTTGAATCTTGGAATCGTCACAAGACAGACGATTCTTTTGAACGACGATTCGTTGCCCCTCTTGACTGCTCTCCGGCGTTCGTAATCGTTCGGCACGATTCGGCATGACCCGGCAGTCGCCTTTGATGCATGAATGGTTATAACTTGGAATCGTCAAGAGACAGACGATTCTTTTGAAAGACGATTCGTCCGGATCACGATTCGATTCTTACGATTCTTTATTTGTATTCGTACAAATGAACGACTCATTCACGAATCGCCACAACTCTAGTATAGTGCATATCGCATTACTTCCGAACTTCAGTCCCCACATTTTTGTAAGATACAAATCAATAACTCCTATTTGAGGAAGGCCTCAAGGACTAATACTCCAATTTCGCCCTCAATATCGCATCCGTTATTCTTTCTTCTGTGTTCATATGCGGCAAAGAGTTTTGAGACACTTTCACTTAAGTTCCTAAGACGATCTTCTGCAAGACGTTTTGGAAAATTTTCTGGTGAAGTTGCCAAGTTTTTAATGTCATTCTGCTCCAAGCCAGGTAACGTTTCTGCAAAAGATGCTACTTGGTGTGCGAATTCTATTTCTGTTGTTCATTTACCTGATACGTATCTTTCCATTCTTTGTGATTTCCAAAAAGTATTTGCACCATCATCTACTGCACGTTCCATGTGCAACATCAATACCAGCATCAGGGATGAGATTTGTTTGATTTTGTAACTATTGTCTTCACGTCTGAATTAAGTCATCAAATGACACGAAGAGAACAATTCCCTTAATTCATGTCTCCTTGGTGTCCACTATAATATATAAATACTGCCACATTACCTCGAATTTTTTTTTTCTAAACATCACTGTCATTGCTGCTGGTTCCATTTACAACAATTTAAATAATTTCGTGTGGCTCATTGGCTTGGTGCAAGTCTTTCAATTGGACGCGACTTCGGCGACTTGCGTGTCCCTAGCCTACCCCAGTTACACAACCGAGGAAAGGGGACCTACAGCTTAACGTGGAATCCGACCTTAAATTATATCTTAGCAATAAAAAGTTAATAATCACTTCTCAGATACAGATATTCATCTCTCTCAATGTTCTTGGTTCAAGGACTTTATCCATAAGCGAAACGAACTACAAGGGTTATTATTAACAGTTGCATATCGTGTAAAGTAAACGCACACTCGTAAAGTGCCGCGTGTTTGAAAATAAATAGCCAAATATTTGCTTCATTCTTCATTGTCATATCAGGCTCCACACGTCTTTTCTGACGACTCGTCTCGTCATAGAGTGGTGTAGGCTAGAATAAAATTAAAGTTTAGAAATAAAAATACTTTTCTCCGCCAGGTATGGGACTTAGTTTCTCTCACATGCGAGATGAGCCCTTTACCGCGAGACCATACCATCAGCTACAAGCAAATAAAAATTGCAAAGGTTGGAAAAGTAAACAGTTGCAACGTTGTAGATTTATTTACAAACAGTTTCGAGCAATTATTGCCCTTGATATTCAGTGTGGTTACAAAATGCTCTGTTTAAACCTATAAGGCACAATTTATATACCTGAATAAGGACGATATTTGCTCGAAACCGGTTGTAAATAAATGTACAACCTTGCAACTGGTGGCTGTTTACTTTTCCTACCTAACTTAACACAAATGTAGCAATGGATACAACATTTAAAAATTACAAATACTAGTCCGCCAAGCATTCTGAACGTTTGAAATCTGACCCGCGATTCCAGACACGGGACTTTTTCAGTCAGGGTATTCTGACTTATTTTGTGATGCTTCTGGCACTTTATTACCACAATGCTTACTGAAAAAGAAACTTTTGAACTGTTATTAGACGAAAATCTCTCAGACACAGAATCTTTGAGCGATTTTCAACCCACGACACGACAAGAAAATTCACCTTCTGATCAAAGTGGCTCACGGAAAAGAGGAAACTGTTATTCATGTGGTCCTAAAACTGACAGCAAACAATCACAAAAATGCGACAGCTGCTTTAAATGCATCTGTAAACGACATGCAGAATAAAAGCGATGTGTAACAAGTGCCATTCATAGTTCAGGTTCTGATATACAGATAACATTTGAGCACTTTCATGTGTCGTTGTAATTATTTTTGCTTCTGGTTGGTGGCGTAAAGAGTCTCTAGTTATGTTAATAGGAAGTTATGAGAAACCCCATAGTATATGTAGTTTTTTTTTTAATCCAAGCTATTTTTAATCATATAGCATACCTGAGTAAGGTATTACAAATGTTCCTTGAATGTGAGACCTACGACTTAAAAGTTAAAGAAATAGCTCAATGTAAATTTTTTCCTCAGTACAAGTTGATTTGTATTTCAAATAAAACTTATTTCAAAACTTTCAGTGTTCATTCATATGTTAATTATACCTTTTATAGGAATTACGTCGATTTTTTTATTCAAGGGTCCATATGGACCCGCGATGACAGTTATTTTCGTCAAAATAACGATTCCTGTTAAGGGTTAAACACCCTTATACTTTTCAGCATCAATTTAGTCCTTTTTTCCACATAAGTTTCGATAGACTGAGTTTTCTATCTTTCGAAGTAGTCACGGTCACCTCGAACTATCTCACCTTTCCTGGACTTTTTTATGTTTTTGTTTTTGTTTTTTTCTTCCATTACAAGCTAAATCCTAACTGTGATGATACTGCCGGCCCTCTCATCTCAATGTTATTGTACGAACCGTCTGCGTCGGATCCGGAATCGTGTGGTTCAATAGTGATACATGTTGCGTGTGAAGTTAAAAACGAAATAGCCAGCCTAGGAATCAGTGTAGGACAGTGTCTCGGTGATACTGTGATTAAAACAAGTGATAGATTTCATTAATTAAAAGATTCTTATAAGACGTTTCCAGAAAGTTCTATAAATAATAGTTCTGTCGTTGTATGTTATTTCAATAAATAGACGGACGAATGGTAAAAACCTTTTGTATCTACATAAAGACATTAAAATAAATAGCATTTTATACATTTTAGGCTCATAAACAAGTTGTGTTGACCAGCTAATTGTGTTAATTAATGTAATAGTCGAGATTTAAAATATTGAATTCTTTGTATATTTTGACTGACGTGAGATTTTGTGTATATTTTGTGAATGGCCATGAGATTGGTGGATAGTTCAATATATGTTAGGAACAGGTATGATGTACTCATTAACTAATTAATTGACATTTAACATTGTCGTTTGTTGTAAAACAGAAAGTACCGCTATTTTGTCTTAAAATATATGTGCCATGTAAAATTATTGTATGTATAGCTTTCATTTTATATTGTGATTATTTTTGTGTACATGAAATGTTTTCTTTGAGTGTTTGTTAATTGTAAATTAGTGTATTCAATTGTTATGAACAATGCATAATGTAAGGTCATTATTGTCGATGTTATATATTTGCCTCACCGCTTTGCGTGGGGGGAGTTCGTGTTTTGGCTTTTCTAAAGTGCACTGGAAGCTATGTCAGTCTGTGTTTTGAAATGGAAGTACTACCGTTCTGATACATTGTGTATGTTTTGAAACTGTAATGTTTTGGTGGAGAAGCAGTTTGATTTCAAATTGAGGAAGAAGTGAAAAATTGTACATATCGAGTATTTATTTCTACCACGACGCCCCAGGAGAATAATGTTGCAGCGAGCAGAACCCCCATACATGGTAATGTTGAAAAGCTAAGTATTATGTTTGAAAGTGGTAGAATTAACTGTAATTACTTAAATAGCATGTAAACGTTTCATAACTAAATACAAAATTCAAAGTTTCTTTGTATGCTATAAGTAACTTAGACTTTTGATGATGAGTGAGTGACTTTCTCCTATTAATATTTCTTAAACTATCATGTATAGAATAATATCGCTAATTATAGCACTTACAGGAGATACTCTTCGTCACCAAAACTTTGGGTTTATGGCTGTATCCACAACGTAGATACAGAGGAGGAGAAGGCTTCGAGACGAAAATGCTACGGTTGTGCACTCGACTTGGCGGTGGCACTTCCGTGTCCCTAGGGAACAAAGTTCATATTAAACACCTGTATTCTTTTCAGCATCAACTTACTCATTTTCTCCACATACGTTTCGATACACCGAGTTTTCTATCTTTCGAAGTGGTCACGGTACATCGAACTATCGAACCTTTTATGTACCTCTTTTTATGTGGTTATACTTCATTCTTATGTGATTATCTTTAGTTATATAATAGACTTTAGATATTCATTATGACATGTAAAATGCCTCAGATTTTGTAGGCTTTATGTAAAAAACTTCTCAGGGGTTTTGATGTAAGAATTCTTAACAAGTGTGCACGGCAAATACGTGTAGGTGGGTTATATTTAGCCATTGCAGAATATCGAGCTTTGATACTAATGAAGTTAACATTAGGTAGATGTAAACCGCCCAGATTTTCAATCTCGAAAGTGCTATGCAAATCAACTGTATGTGGACACGGAAGAATCCCTCAGAGCACTGACTGCACTTACCGTTTAAGGTGGAAGACAAACCTGCCCAATGGGTGTCTTCCGCTATACCACGAGAGCATTATGTATACTTCGACAGTGTAGCAGACAAGTAGATACTCTTTCGTTTTGGATAAATACGTTAGAAAACAGAATAGATATTTACGAATGTTTGAATTTTTCCTTCCATTATAGGCTAAACGCCATCTAAATACGAAATCTGAGGTTTGTATGTCTGCTAGAAGTACCTTCGAATTTTTATGATGATTGGTGAGTGAGTGAGTGGGTGACAGAAGTAGCGATTTTAGACTACCAACATTTAGTAAACTGTAAGGCGTAGAATAGTATAATTTAGAAATATAGCTATTTATAGTAGATACTCTTAGTAGATATAGGCTTCTCTCTTTATCCATAACGACGATACATGGGTTCGAAAGTTCCGTGAACGGCTTCGAGTTAAGACTGATACTGTCGTGCGCACTTGACTTGGCTGAGATTAATATTCGATATTTACAAATTTCTGTTTTTCGGGAATACTTTTCTTCCCGTTGTCATTCTTTTGTATCACCTGTACTGCAGCCATCGTACGTTATTTTACTGCCCTAGTAACAAAACTCATCTACACCTTTAGTGTCTCGTTACCTTATCTAATTCCTTCCATATACAGTAGAACAGTGTAAATGTGCAAGTTTATAACAGTTAATACTTTCAAGTTGATAAACAATGGCTTACAGTGGGCAATTTTTTCAGAGTTTGTAATAATTCTAATGTGTGGTTCCCATTTATAATACCTAATAACTTAACACTACCTAGTCTTCTACTGGTAAATTTCTTAAACTAAGTAGGATGTAGAAACTAGTATCTGTACGGTAATGTTTTCTTAAGTAGAAAACTGTAGATGTCTGCCAAATGAGGTATCTGTCATACGAAAATAAAATTTGACATAGACACAAGTCTCAGAGTACCTACTTCGATTCATTGTCAGTCTTTCCAATTACGGTACCTCATTAACAGTTAAATTATGCAAGGGGATTTACACGGCGAAAATAGTACTTTCAGAGTTATGGAATTAGAAATTCGCATTTTCAGAACGCGAGTGACGGAAATTACGAAAAAGTTTTTTCGCCTTCGGAGCTACAGTTTACGAGATTTGAACAATTTAATTCTCCAGTGAGAAGGATTAGCGTTTATTTACAGATTTATGTATAAAACACTATGAGTAGTCTCCCAGGAAAGTGTTTAATGTTTTCATATACGTGGCGCAGAGTCTAACAAGCCGCTCGGCATATCAGACCCCTAGTTAGAGCTCCTAAATACCCAAGCTGAATCGTCCGCCATGTTTTCCCCAACATGGTTGGAGTTGCGCTGCACTAACAGCATAGAGGCGCATTCCCTGCCATCTTTCACAATCGATTTCGCAAAAACTAATTGGTAGAAATATTTAATTTTTCCGCTACTTAAAATCTTTATGTGTCAGCATTGTGACGAAATGGTCGTCATTGCGTTAATAGCCATAGTTAATAAGATATTGGCTTCGAAATAAGAGACTGCGCTACATTAGGAAAAGTTTGCAGTAAAAAATAGAGGTTGCTATGATATTCCGTTTGGTGCTTGTTGCACTATTATGTTAATGCGAATGAAACTTTCCTAATGGGTTCAATTTTATTTTCGACTTAGGAGGAGATCTTTACCTTTCAGTCATACCACTAAACTTTATTTTATTTAACGCACTCATTTCCGATGACGATAAGGCCAGTATGAATCATTGCGTATCTGATACACGGTTAGAGGTATCAAAATGATATTTTGACAAATGATAACATGCAAAGAGGGGAGTATTTTGCCACATGGTTACTACGCAAAACTTCATTAATTGTCGCGTTATTCAAGGAAATACATGTAGAATGAAAAACAGTAAAGTTAGTGATTTATAATTCGATTTGCAGATATTCTTTCGTTACTTACAAATGTTTCTTTCTTTGCTTCTTGTCCATTGTGTTTCAGAGATACTACTCACTTTCCAAAACCTAATAGGAGTTACATTTCCTTCAGTTTAAAGCCTAGCAGTAACAGAACGGAAGTTACTAGATCTAATGAGGATTTTATGTGAGAATACTTGAAAATGACAGATAGCAAGAATCTCTTCGCTAGCTAACGAAATGACTTGTTCTCGTTTCTTCACATAATAAAGCAGTCTCTATTGAGATATTTAGAATATTCTTTTAATATAACTGAAAATTGAAATTGCATATTACATAGAGACACTTTTATAGTGTGCAACTATTAAATTTAATAGGTTAAAAGAAGTCAATACCTGTATCTTCAAGTATGGATGTTATGCAGTAACAACATGTGCCTAATTAAAAAATGTTCAAATGTTTGTAAATCTTATTGGACTTAACTACGGGGTCATCAGTCCCTAAACTTTCAATCTACTTATGAACTACTTACGAACTAGGACGGCACAAATATCCATGCCCGAGGGGGGATTCGAACCCCGACCGTAGTGGCCGTGCAGGACCCCCGACCGTAGTGGCCGTGCAGACCGTGACTGAAGCGCCTCAGTCCCCTCGGCCACCGCGGCCGGCTGTGCCTAATTATTAGGAGCTCTAATACTGAAAACGTGTTACTACTACACGGGCGGGCGGATCCCAGTGCGTCATATTTAACTGACATTATCTCAAGTTTACGTTTCTCACAGAGTTTCTGTTTGGAGAGGATGAAAATATGATGTATTTTCAACATTTCATTCGCTTAATGTGTTCACCTAACTTCAACAGAAATAAAGTTCCTCGCATGTCGAAAATTCCGTGCATGGTCGTAAACTATCAGTATATGCTGTTTATAAATTATTGCCATAAATAAAACTAAAATGAAAATGTAGTATGGTTCTTAACCATACTCTGCCATAAAGATTCCCTCTAAATTTACTATAAAATCCCCTTAAATCGGAAGAAATAAGAAATCCCCCTAAAAAAGCAACCGGGGGGGGGGGCTGGCGGCGCTAAAAGCTGCAGCCTTACTACTTTTCGTCAAAAAAAAAAAAAAAAAAAAAAAAAAAAAAAAAAAAAAAAAAAAAAAAAATCCCATTCTTGATTTAGAGACTTCTCTCTCTCTCTCTCTCTCTCTCTCTCTCGCGTCATCTCTTTCACATACCGAAAGATAGCTCATAATAAGAAATAATTACAATCTTACCTTTCAGAAAAAGTTTCGTTTCCCAGATCTTCGTATACTTTTGTACATACTTTACTTTTGGTAGCCATTTTGAGTAATAAAACAATGCATTTACATCACAACTTGAGCTGCTCATTAAAGTAAACATAATGATGGATCACCAACACAACATAATGATCGCTTATGCACTAAACTGCCGATCATAGCACGTGAATTAGCAGCAAATTCAGAGCAGTGTCTTCGGGAAATACCAGTCCATTACTACTAGAGAGAGAAAAAAAAATCTGGTGTTGTTGAGCGACGGGATGAGGGCGGAGAGATGGAAAATATGCGCCGCCTCCGTGCGCTGTAAGTAAACAGTGCCGGCAACATGAACTGAAGAAACAATGAAGACAGCGCGACAGAAGAGCGACAGTATAGTCATCACAGGCTGACGGTACGCTGCACGGTTGGCAATGAACGTCTGCAATCACTATGGCAACAAGTCTTCCAATTGCTACACGCATATTTAATGCAAAAAGAAGGGGGGGGGGAAGTTCTCTTCTTTCCCCTAAAAATCCCCCCGACACTTCTCTTTTCCTCCTAAGAATCCCCCAAACATTTCGTTCCCCCTAAACTATCCACTGAAAAAAATTTTCTCCCTATATCTGGAGAGAAAACCCCCACGTTGGCAATGCTGGTCACATTCCTCGCCGCAGTTTACGCAAGACGAACGCTTTCTTTTATCAGATCTAAGGCCGGTATTACACTATCAAATTATTGGACAAAGAATTGGACGAAAAAATTGGATTAAATATTGGTCATATTTTTTGACAAAGAAATCGGATGAAACGCAAAAGGGGGTATTACACTATCATCCAATATTTTGTCAAATTTGCTTCAAAATGGCGGTGTAATGCTCAGCTGTTGTTTGTACTACAGTTGTGTTGTGTCTGCATTTAGAAGAGGAGGAGGGAAAAAAGAAAAGGAAACGTACTTGGATGAAACCGTGGGTGTCAGAGCGAGATAAATAAAAATTTTTACGGGACCGGGAGGATTTTCTTTTTTTATGCCGTCGGCAGAACAGCCAGGCCGTTCACTGATAATTATTTTGTCGCTGTTCATCCTTCACAGTTTGCAATAGAGTAATGAATAGGCTGACACAAACAGTGTATACGAATAATACGAAAAAGATTGTTAAGTTGATAAAGCAAGTTTTATTAAATAACGTTTTAAATGGAAAGTGTGGGCACTGACAAAGAGGATAATCTAAATTGTTTATGACGTTATTAACAATGTAATGGGGGAAACATTGCTGATGAAGTAAATAGGCCCCTAAAAAAATTAGCTGACGTATTTATACGTACATCGATTCGCTTGCAAACAGATGTCGATGTTTTGAAAGTTATTTCATTTCCCAGCACTTAGCACACCAAGTTACCAAAATCATACATTCTAAAATCTGCTTCAGCCGTAAATAAGATTTAGGGGTATTACTTCTTCAATTCCAATAGTATATAATGACTTTTTTACATCACGGATTGTAACTGTAACTCAACCTCACTTTCGCCGCAGGGTATTGGGCTACGCAAATTGATGTGACGGACAGTGTGAATTGGACTTGTCGCCTGTTATACAACGCCCCTTCGGTTTGTTCTTTTTTTTTTTTTTTTTTTTTTTTTTTTTTTTTTTTTTTTTTTTTTTTCTAGAAAACACTACACAAACATTCCACTACTAGCCATGTTTACGAATACGAATGTTATGTCCAAGTAATGTCAGATATTTAACCTCCAAATAAAACAGCTGTAGTGGCAAGAAAGCAGTATACTACTAGCGCTCCAAGCGGTCACATTTCTCACTACAGGAAACAGAAGACGAGCGATTTCTTTGATCAAATCTAGGCCGAGGCCTTAGATTACGAAAGACAACTTAGATAAAAGTTGCATATCTCAGTGTCCAGTTTTCTTTGACAAAGATTTTTTTGTCAAAGAAAATTTGATAGTATAATATCGGCTTTACGCAGTGAGAATTTGTCAAAACGTATTTTGAGTAAATAACTGGAATGGTATTAATCGTTAGCGTGTGGCAGTTTGATGGTGCAGCTAGCTGTGTGTGGCGGGGGCCAGTGGCCAGAGAAGCAGCGTTAGTGGCAGCTGTGCGCACGCGCGGCTTGGCGGGAAAGCTCCCGCGCGGTCGTCGACCCCGGCCCACCACGTGGACGCGCCACGAGCCACGCGCCACGCGCCGCGGCCACCCGAGTTCCTTGACTCCTGCGCCTTTGTGCCGACTGCCGACTGCCGCGGCCCTGTCAACACCGCCGCTCCTCCACAATGCCCAGCTCCTCTCGCACATTGTAGCGCCGCGCCGGCCCCCTGACGGAATTCCGCTTGCAGTCGATCACACCAACTTTTTATCAGTTAGGGTAACTTCCTACCTTCATTTCAAATGTGTGATGTACCATCTACAGTGAATCATAGTGTTGAAAGTCGGTGTATTATCATCTCTAGGCTTTCTAGTTCGTATTTAAATCATCTTGGCACCTGTCTACAAGATATTTTGATTCTTATCTGCATGGTGCAAAAATTGGCAGTTCACCCTTAACCCTTGATCACAAAGCCCAGTGGCGGACTAAGGCTGTCGGAGGCCCGGGGCGGCGGCAAAACAAAATGAGGCCTCTCCATCCACTTGTAAATACATGTATTACTGTAAAACAGTAACTTTTGCGTTGTGGTGGCTCTCCCAGGACGAGAGGTATGGGCCAGAGATTCAGAGGCCCCAGAACGAGAGGCGAATAATGACGTGTTTTTGTTAATTATTCAGTGCGCCATTGCTTTGAAATGACAACGTGTAAGTTACAATAAGAAAATCATCAAATATGCAACGCAAGATGGTGTGTGCCAGAGAGAGTTCTGGGCGAGGAATGACACGAGACATCTGCAAACGGCTGGTTTTCGTTAATTCAATGGATGGTGCCAAAACTCCGTTACTTTTGCAAATATCTCTAAAACGATACGACATATGAAAAAAAAAACACACACATAAGGGAACAATTTTCTCCTCTACAAATTCGATTATTCAATTTTTTTTTCGAGTCAGATGAGCGGTTTATTTACGATTAAAATTATATTACAAACGGCTTTTCTTGGTATTACTAACGTATTTCTTGTCCGAAATATTTCAAAAAGCGAGGTTCTGGTCTCTGCTAGCCAACAATTATGTCTGTAAAATTTGGTGCCGATCGGTTGAACGGTTCGACCTAAAAAGTGCGAACACGTTACAGCCAGACAGACATCGTCAAATCGCGGTTAATTTTGCAAATATCTCTGCAACGATGCAAGATATGAAAAAGACATGATAGAGCGAAGTTGTAGAGAATTTTCCCCTCTACCAATTAGGTAATTCAATTATCGTGTCAGATGAACGGTTCGTTTGCAATTACAATTATATTACAAACGTCCTTTTTTGGTGTTACTACCCTATTTCTTGTCCGAAAAATTTGAAAAACGGAGGTTCTGGTTTCTGGCAGCCTACAATTATATCTGTAAAATTTGGTGCTGATCGCTTGAACGGTTCGTCTTAAAAACAGGGAACACGTTACGGACAGACAGACAGACATCCCAAAATCGCCGTTATTTTTGCAAATATCTGTGAAACGATACGAGATATGAAAAAACGTAAGAGAGCAAAGTTGTAGAGAATTTTCTCCTCTAAAAATTCGGTTATTCAATTTTCGTTTCAGATGAATGGTTAAGCGGTTATTTTCATTTAAATTTCGAACTGTCAAAAGACGATCGCGGACCGCAGCCCTCGCCCCCCCCCCCCCTTTTCGACCGCCACTGACAGAGCCTCGTCATTTTGACGATGCACGATTGGTAACATTGTTTTCTCTGCTGGGTTTTTCGCGCCACACAGCTGTAATTCATTGTAGTTTCCTAACATTCTCAGTGCTGGTTATTGAGTATATATCGTTGAAATTCGTTCGTTTGTTTCAACAGCATTGAACGCTACGTCGTAAAATTTACGAGGATGTGTGTTTACGTACTTAAAATTACATAACGTAACAGGAACAACAGGAAGCCTTTCAAACAATGCTATTGCTTCTGTACGTATTTGCGACAGTATAACGTGCATAATATGCGCCAGCAAGTATCAGAATTTTTATTTTATATGATTTTAGATGGTGTAGATGTTGTGGACGAGATGTGTAACACTACTCATGTAGTCGTAAAATCAGAAGATGGTCACTATGTGTTTTATGGCACGGTAAACATTGGATGTATGAATGGTTGGCTTATCCACACCCACAATAATCAGCAACAGACTGCCACCAGGTTGCCAAGGAAAGACTGGGTGAAGAACTTACTAAACCCTGGATGACGAAAAGGCTGGAAACTCCTAGTATACAAACACACCTTCGAGTAGCTATACGAAATCTTCTAACTGAAGAGTGACCATTACAAAAGCAGTAATAACCTAGAACTGCAAAAGAACTCTTTGTCACATCTGCCCATCTAGAAAAAGAAGAATAATAGTCACCTATAGCAGAGAGTTTACTGCAAAAAACTGTTGTAAATGAACTAGTTACATCTGTGAAAATGAAAGAAAATTCTTAAAGAGGTGTTTTTATTTTGGATTGTACCATTTTCATTGTAATTTCAATTTATTGTAGTATTTTTATCTGAATATAATAAAGAGTAGTCAAATTTACCAGGCTTTGCCTTTATGTACTATAAGAATAGGCTTTGTGATCTAGGGTTAATAATAAGTGTGAAGTCATCCATATGACCACTAAAAGAAATGCGTTAAACGTCGGTTACACGATAAATGAGTCAAACCTACAGGTCGTCAATACCTAGGAGTAACAATTACGAACAACTTAAATTGTGAAGTACACAGAAAATGTTGTAGGGAAGGCGAACCAAAGAGTACGTTTCATTGGCAGAACACTTAGAAGTTGAAACAGTTCTGCTAAAGAAACTGCCTACACCACACTTGTGTGTCCTGTTTTGGAGTACTGCTGAGCATTGTGGGAACTACATCAAGTGAGACTGAAAGACGATTTAGAGAAAATTCAGAGACAGGCAGCTCGTTTTGTATTATCCCGATATAGGGGAGAGATTATCACGGAAATGATGCACGAAATTTTCGCCTGACTTTGAAAAAACATTAAAAAAAGAACTACTTAAACTTTACCCATGATAATGTTATTTTTCTATTCTCTGCGCAAAACTGATCTTTAAACCCAGAGTTGAAAATGTGAAGTACCTTAGCTGCTGAGAAATGAAAGCGCAAACTTGACCAAAACTTCCTCAGGCACACGCGCGACGCGTGACACCCTTCCACAAAAGCAGCCCTGGAGCCTCGACCACTTTAGATATCGGCCTAAAATTTTGTATAACATCCTTTAACAACATACTGGTAAAATTAAAAAAAAAAATGAAGATGGTCGAGCTTCAACATTAAAAAACAAAAAAAAACAAAAAAAGGGTGATTTGACGTGGAATAACCCAGTACCCCTCTCACTACCTTCGTAACACAGGTCAAGTAATCATTCCAGTCATACATTATGATTTCTACCAAACTCTGTCCGAGGTTTTTTCCAGTTTGAAATCACTTCCACAGAGTAAAAGTAAAGACAATATTACGTAAACAGGAGGGTTAATGTGATCGGGTTGACACTGCCTACAATTAAACACATGAAATGTGGATTGACACTAGGAAAGCAATAGAGGCTCACTTACATCATAAACAGCGCGCCGGCCGCGGTGGCCGAGGAGACTGAGGCGCTTCAGTCACGGTCTGCACGGCTACTACGGTCGGGGGTTCGAATCCCCCCTCGGGCATGGATATTTGTGCCGTCCTTAGTCTTAGTTAGTTCATAAGTAGTTTGTAAGTTTAGGGACTGATGACCCCGTAGTTGAGTCCCATAGACTTTACAAACATTTGAACACATAAACAGCGCTACAGATTGTAACAGCAGGGCTCGCGCGGATGACTAGTGTCCTCCGATCTACAATAATGGAAAGGTACTGAAAATGACACGAACTCATTGAAGCCCAGTCAGACAAAATAGGGTGCAAAATTCACGTGGGAGACGAGAGTCATATGCACAAGCAACGGAGGGTTAATCTGTAGACAATCGCAAAAAAAAAAAGAGAGAGAGAGATAGCCATATAGGCGAAGTACGAAACTAAGTAGGGTTTATTGAAAAAGTTGCCAAATGTGTATCTCCAATCGGTAACCGCCTACGTATTATACACTTTTACTTCAAAGAGAAGAAAAAAATTGTATGTCCGCTGGTCTTTAGGTGAAGTAATAAAAGGATTATAATATCCCATTTGTCTTATATACAAGGGTTGTTTTTTCCTTTCTTTGAACGTACCTTATAGATGAATTTGCTAAATCATCGACCACGTGACCTTCTCCGTTCATCCACCAAAAGTCATCTTGCTACAGAAATTACTGTTACCCGTACAAATACCAATTGCTGCTCTTTAGTTTCGCAAAAACTCGGAAATGGCGTGGCCGATTTGAATAATTTTTTTTCCTGCGGTTAAATAAAGGTGTAGTTTAGAATTAACATTGTAAACTCAAAGGAATAGCGAAAAAGTTGAAAAACTCGAATGAGCCAGAGATGACTGTGGTGTATTTAAGCTCGTTGGTGCCCAGTGAGCTCAAGAATAATCTGGAGTTATTATTGTGTATTAGACTAAGCTATTTTGACATTTATTTCACGATTATTTATAGCTCTCTAAATTTTACTAATGTTTGGAACGCAAAAATTACAGAAACTATTTGTTTAATTACTTAGAAAAGTCATTGTTGTTGTTATGGTCATCAGTCCGGAGACTGGTTTGATGCAGCTCTCCACCCTACTCTATCCTGAGCAAGCCTTTTCATCTCCTCATAAGAACGGCAACCCACATCCACTTGAATCTGCTTACTATACGCGTCTCTTGGTCTCCCTCTGCGATTTTTACCCCACACACTTCCCTCCAATGCTAAATTTACGATTCCCCGATGTCTAAGAATGTGTCCTACCAAGCGATCCCTTCTTTTAGTCAGGGTATGCCAAAAAATCATTTTCTCACCAATTCTGTTCAGTACCTCTTCATTAGTTATGCGATCTACTCACCTAATCTTCGGCATTCTTCTGTAGCACCACATTTCAAAAGCCTCTATTCTTTTCCTGTCCGCATTGCTTACCGTCCATGTTTCACTCCCGTACAAGGCAACACTCCACTCAAATGCCTTCAGAAAAGACTTCCTTACCCTTAAATTAATATTCAATGTTTTCAAAAATGCTTTTCTTCCCGTTGCCATTCTGCATTTTATATCCTCTGTACTGCGACCATCGCATGTTATTTTACTACCCAAGTAGCAAAACTCATCTACCACCTTCATTGTTTCGTTACCTAATCTAATTCCTTCAGCATCGCCTGATTTTCTAAGACCGCATTCCATTATTTTTGTTTTGCTCTTGTTAATGTTCATTTTATACGCTCTCTTCAACACGCTGTCCATTCCATTCAACTGCTCTTCCAGGTCCTTTGCTGTCTCTGACAGAATTATAATGTCATCAGCAAAACGCAATGTTTTTATTTCTTCACCCTGAACTTTAATCCCTATTCCAAATTTTTCCTCGCTTTCCTTCACCGCCTGCTCGATGTACAAATTGAATAACATCAGAGAAAGGCTACAACCGTGTCTTACTCCCTTCCCAACTGATGCTTCCCTTTCATGCCCTTCGAGTCTAATAACTGCGGTCTGGCTTTTGTACAAGTTGTAAATAACTCTCCTTTCCCTGTATTTTACCCATACTGACTTCAGAATTTGAAATAGTGTATTCCAGTCAACATTGTCAAACGCTTTCACCTAATCTACAAAAGCTAAAAATGTAGGTTTCCCTTTCCTTAATCTATCTTCTAAGATAAGACGTAAAGTGAGTATTGCCTCCCGGGTTTCTACGTTCCTCCTGAATCCAAACTGATCTTCTCCGAGGTCAGCTTCTACCAGCTTTTCCATTCTCCTGTAGATAATTCGTGTTAAAATTTTGCAACCATGACTTATCAAACTGATGGTTCTGTAATTTTCACAACTGTCTGCGCCTGATTTCTTTGGAATGGGGATTATTACATTTTTCTTAAAGTCTGAGGGCATTTCGCCTGTCTCATACATCCTACTCACCAGCTCAAATAGTCTTGTAATGGCTGGCTCTCCCAGAGACTTTAGTAGCTCTGAGGGTATGTCATCTACTCCTGGGGCCTTGTTCCGACCTAGGTCTTTCAAGGCTCTGTCAAATTCATCTCTCAGTGTAGTATCTCCTATTTCATCTTGGTCTACTTCCTCTTCCCTTCCTACAACATCGTCTCTAAGTTCATTTCCTTTGTAGAGCTGCTTATGTATTCTTTCCATATTCATTTCATTCTGAAATTTCTAATCGTTTCTATTAGTTGCTTACGTAGAAAATATCGTATACAACTGGCACTATCTGTTCTGAAAATTTCAATACTATTTACAAAATATTCTAGACATGTAATTAAACGTACTCCTGCATCGAAACAGAAGAAAACGACACGAGTTGTGTAAAACGTATAATTGACTTATAATGTGATTCAGAACTAGTGTTTCTCCCACGTTGCATTTAATGAATAAATTACACTTTTGTAGACAACTAAATAAAGTGTAATAACGACAGTTTCGAACCGTATGATATAAGCATGATTTTCCACACAGAATGCATATCTGACCCGTAAGTTCAAACGAAAATCAGGCAAATATAAAACTGAACATTAGAAATACCGTCTATAGCAGTGCAATTTATTCATTAAATGAAACGTGATAACACTAGTTCTGAAGAAAAATATAACTCACAGATGGTTCTGAACTCTTATTTCATTTCCTATGACTGCCCTGCGACTATAAGCGAGACAAACTTCATTATGAATTTATTAAACCATTCAGTTGTTCATAACTTATTTTCAGTGGACGCAAGTTTCTAAAAAACAGCACGACCTATACGCACAGAGTTGCCAACATAACTATAATAACATTCTTCGAAAGTGAAACGCCAAAATATTTATTTAATGTCGACCGATCATCTTATTAAAAATGAATATTAAATAACACGTGCAACATAGCACTTGGTCTAAATATAAAAATTAAGACATCACAGATTGCAGGATCTTGTATAGTCCCCCGAAACCGGCCATCATACAATAAATGAGTATTTCGAGATCTTAGCGTTTGAGTATTTCGAGATCTTAGCGTTTCGCTTTTGGAGAACATCAATCTATCAGATCGCCTCGAAAACCTACGATGTCAGTTAATGTCAGTAACTATAATAGACCGTCACCATTTTCACAGATCCAAACCACTACAGTTGTATATCCAGTGTTAATAAATGAGCTCACTGTGTGTGCCTGTATGACTGTATGAATGAGAGTTCAAATGTTTCAAAACCTGTTGGACTAAACTGCTATGGTCATCAGTCTCTAGACTTACAAACTACTTAAACAAATTTACAATGAGGACAACATGCACACACACACACACACACACACACACACACACACATATATATATATATATATATATATATATATATATATATATATATATATATATGTGTGTGTGTGTGTGTGTGTGTGTGTGTGTGTGTGTGCGTGTTGCTGCGTAGCGCAATATGTATATATATATATATATATATATATATATATATATATATATATATATGCCCCAGAGAGGACTCGAACCTCCGACAGCGAACAACCGCGCGCTACGCAGCAAGACGCCTTAGAACGCTTGGTCACACCACCGCGGAGATGAATGAGAGTTTGTGTCTCTTTCTGAAGAATGATGTGGCCGAAAGCTTCCTGTTTTGTGTGTCTGAGTGTCTTTTTTATGTGCCTGGCGTAGCTCGACGAACGCCTTTACGGTGAGCTGCAAACTAGCCTCATTTACATTAATTATGTTGTTAAAAAGGGACATTTCACTTCGTAATTTGATAATGTCTAGTTAGTAATTAGGAAGAACTCTGAAGTTAATTGTTTGAATTTTAACTATTATAGAAGCTAAATTGATATACTCCTTAAAAATCTAGTACCAAATAAAAGGCAATGAGAAATTATTATAATTTATAAAATTGATTTCCCCTGAGAACAACTCCCAAATCCCGACATTCTGAAGTTATTTCATTGTATTTTGAGTCCTCCCATCTGGCAACTATAACGTCCCCTGGTGAAATAGCAATACAGACGCGTTATTGAACATCAGTCAGATGCGAGTGTTACGAGTAGGCCTAATGATGTCAGAGATGACTGTTTTAACTAAGTACAGTAATAATCAATATAACTAAGAACTTACAACATTATGATAATGTTATCTTAGGCCTTTGTTTAATAATATAAAAGGCATTGTGTAATCTTTACTCGCCCTTGTCTGGTGTAAGCCATTGGATTGAGAGGAGGAAAGGAAGGAAACATTTTAAATTTCTAGAATCGCCACTAGATTGTTTTTCAAACACTTACAATTTTAAGGTCTGTTACATTCATTATGTCAAATACAACTACTAATTATCGTGTTCTTCATGCAGACGCCAGCCGTCATTTCGCGGCCAAATCATACTAATTATTTATTATTATTATTTAATAGTTCAGGCAGAGGAGTTTCAAAAGTTTAGGACATTAGCCATTTAAGGGAGTACGAACTTGGATGGAGTTTGAATTAATTTTCAAAACACTGATTTACGTAAGTACACAGACCAAACTGAAAGTAGCCAACCTACGACTTTTTGTGTGAATATTCAAATTCTGCACTTACTTAATTCTTGAGGAGAAATATTATGCGTTATATTATGCCGTCCAGTTTATCTTGTGTATGCAACTGTCGAAGAACTGATAAAAGCATTTTCATATACGAAGAAAATTTCAGTATTAATACTGACATACCTGTTGGTGCAAGGTTGGCATCACTACATATCAAAAATTTATACACAAATATTGCCTTCCCTGATACCATTAATATTATTAGAGATAATTTACTATACCATAAGTACACAGATGAAGTAACTGAGTTTATTAACCTATTAGAAAATACGCGCCGGCCGCGGTGGCCGAGGGGACTGAGGCGCTCGAAACGGCGGTCCTACACGGCCACTACGGTCGGGGGTTCGAATCCCCTCTCGGGCATGGATATTTGTGCCGTCCTTAGTGTTAGCGAGTTCATAAGTAGTTTGTAAGTTTAGGGACTGATGACCCCGTAGTTAAGTCCCATAAGCTCTACAAACATTTGAACATTTGATTTGAGAAAATACGCTCAGTTTCAATTATTTTACATTTAATGACATAGTATATCATCAGGGGTACGGCCTAGCCATGGGTAATTCTTTAGCAGGTACTGTGGCTAATATCTACATCAATTTCATCGAAATACATAAAAATAACTCAAGAATTGCTAACAAAATCATCTACTAAAAATGGTTTGTTGATGACGCATTAATTCTATACAGTGGGCTCAAAGAAGAATTGGATGCTGTTGCTCACTTCCTATCCAATATTAACCCAAAATTAATTTGACAATCGAGCATGAAAATAATAAAAGCTTAAATTTTCTCGATTTGACTATTTTCAACTGTAACGGCAAGCATTGTTTTACAATTTATAGAAAGCCGCCGCGGTTGGTAGCTGAGCGGTCTAAGGCGCCTCGCTGCGGAGCGCGCGGTTGCTCGTCGGCGGAGGTTCGAGTCCTCCCTGGGGCATGTGTGTGTGTGTGTGTGTGTGTGTGTGTGTGTGTGTGTGTTGTCCTTGAGTTAGTTTACATTAGTTTAAGTAGTTTGTAAGCTACGGACTGATGACCACGCTGTTTGGTCCGATAGATTTACAAACAAACAGAAAACCAACTGCATCTGCTGTGATGATTAAGGCATAATCTTGCCACCCATTCTGTACAAGAATGCATTTTTCAGCTCTATTATCCACAGACTGTTAAAATTGCCCCTTGAACCTACCTCTGTACAGAAGGAAATTGCCTCAGCTAACCATTTTAGCACTGATGTAGTCGACAACTTATTTCATAGATTACAAAAGTCTAATAAGACCCCCATAGCCGTCAATGAAAAACTTACATGAAAATTGTTTATGACAGAATAAATAAGGTAACTAAAAATACTGACGTAACTATTACGTTCACTACCAACAATCTGGTACAAACTAAATTGAGGCACACGATTGGTACATGCAGTATTAGATTATTGAATTCAGGGATATATAGAATCTCATGCCAAGACTATGATAAACAGTACATTGGACATACAGGAAGAAATTTTTCTGTGCGATTTAAGGAACATACAACAGACGCTTCAAGTAGTAAATCACTATTTCGTCAACATTTGACAAAGAACAAACATGCAGAAGGTTCTATTGACAACAGTTTCATGATTCTGCATAACGCACCTAAGGGATCACTGCTGAATACACTCGAACAGATGAAAATTTATACACATTTTAAAAACAAACCACTATCTTTGCTGAATGAGCAACTGGATTTTAGATAAATATATATTTTTCAACTTTTTGACGACCTCTTGTGACTGTTCCTTGAATGCCTCCTCCATCTTCTAATGATCCTGAGAAATACATGTAAAGAATAGCATTCTTGTACACACTTCTGTAACTAAAGTTATACCCATGGCTCAGCTGAATGAACATTCTATCTTGCGTTTTAACATTTGTTTAATCGGCAATTTTATTATTTAAGTAATGATTTATATTTTTGACAAGCAGTTCTCAATAACAGTTACCTATTTTGTTGCGTTACATAAACTAACACATATTATATTAATACAAATGTATTCCTTTGACGACTCATGTCGCCTGTGAAGTAGAATGGCATCTTCAAGTTCATTTTATAATTATTCAAAGACTGTCATCTCTACGCGCAATTGTTACGAGTGACGGTGCCAATATCTCGGTCCGATAACTAAATTGTAGCAGTTACGATCGAGACTGTGTTCTTAAATATATGATAATTTAATTACTCACGATTAATATAATTCTCAGACTGCGAAAAGCCGGTGAAAACTATTGTAAACTCTTTGATTTAGTTTTTCAGTGTAAAGTTTCGTCAGTATATCTTATATATATATATATATATATATATATATATATATATATATATATATATATATATATATATATTGATATTGCTGTTCGTTAGTCTCGCTAAAACTCGAGAACGGCAGAACCGATTTGGCTAATTTTAGTCTTGAAATATTCGTGTAAGTCCAGGGAAGGTTTAAACGGTGATAAAATATGGAAAAGTTGTCCGGAAAAGAGGAAAATCTGGAAAAACTGAAACAGATTTTTTCAGTGAGCTATCAGCACTGTTTGTCCAAATGCGATAACATTTTGTACCTTTCATGTTGAAAGGAAGAGGAAGGTTCCCATGAAATAAAAATTTGGAGACGTCGCCCGGAGAGTAGGAAAATTTAGGAAAAACCGAAAGCGATTTTTTTTCTATGAATAAAAATTAATTGCCACATGGTCGTAAGAGTATCATTTGAGTACGGTTTGACATAACAAAGTTTGCATGAAATAATTTATTGAAAAATCTACCGGAAAATTGGAAAATTTGAAAAAAAAACTGAAAGTGCGCTTTTCAATGTGTTTTTGACTAAAACTGACTATTCGCGCGACGGAGAGTGGTAACTTCTTTTTTTTTCAGTATGGTCTTGGAAAAGTTTTCAGGAAAAAAAATTAGGATCAGTTAAAAAGAAAAGTCGCAAATTTCGAACCAAGGTCCTTTTTCAATGTGTTTCTAAATGTACTCAACACTGTAAGCTGAGAACCGGTAATCCGATTGCTACAACATTTTAATCATTTGATATTCAACGAAAGATGAACGTTCTTATGTACTAAAAATATGGGAAAGTGACCCGGAAAATTTGAAAATGTTCAAATGTTTGTAGAGCTTATGGGACTTAACTACGGGGTCATCAGTCCCTAAACTTACAAACTACTTATGAACTAGCTAATACTAAGGACGGCACAAATATCCGTGCCTGAGGGGGGATTCGGACCCCCGGCCTTAGTGGCCGTGCAGACCGTGACTGGCGCGCCGCACTCCTCGGCCACCCACCGCGGCCTGCGAAAATATCATTCGTCTGATTGCTATAAAATTTTGCATATTTCACGTTCAAAGCAACAGTAACGTTCCTCTGAAATAAAAATTTGGAAAAGTTGCCCGAAAATTTGAAAATTCTGAAAAAATAGAAAGAGATATTTCTCTGATATATCAATACCATTCATCAGATTGCGATAAAATTTTGCACATTCGACGTTCAAAGCGAGAGGAAGGTTTGAGAGAGGTAAAAGTTTGGAATTATTGGCCAGAAAACAGGAACATTTATTATGACGATGATGGTGACATTGTTGAGTTTTACTTAGATTTTAATAACAGTAGTTGTTTCACTCGATTATTTTTTTCTTTAGTCCTATTAATTCGTATTATTCGGCTCAAATTGTGACTGCATTTGATGCAAAACTTGAAGGTATCAGCGGTTATTGTTAAACATTCGTCGCATCTTAAAATTTTTTTGTGCAACTAGGACAGGTACTTCTGTTGTTCTGCCGTTCTATCCATGATTTGCAGAAGGAACAATGTATTTTTAAAAGTTAATTATAACTTCTGAAAAATAGTTAAGAAGTCAAATAGTAAATAGCTTTTCCAGAGAGTAATTATTGTTCGACATTTCGCTTCATATACTTCAAATCAAAAAATATTTTGAATAACACACTTTCCAAAGTTTCTTATCCGGTATTTCAACGCTAAAGCTATCTCCACGCCAGATTTCATCACAATAGATTCAGTGGTTTATGTAATGATATATAGCCAAATCGGTTCAGTCATTCTTGAGTTTTAGCGAGACTAACGAACAGCAATTCATTTTTATATTTGACATTTCTTACACGGGTTCAGATCGTGTAAAGAGAACTTTACTCTTTCGAAGTATATTGCTGAAAACACCCAACACAACAACCAAGTCATTATTTTACAGGTTTTAAATCTAAATTTTCCTCCCAATTTTTCCATATTTTCTCACCGTTTCCCTGAACTTCCACGATTGTGACACAAACATTATCCTGGACACGTGTGCGTATTTTACCCACTCTTTCCGCCCACTTTCGAGTCGATACTTAGACTATCTGATGATGCCTTTATAAAGCTACTGAGTTTAAAATACGTATGATTAAAATTTATATGGTTTATATTAAGAGGTAAGTGATACGAAGTTCACCCGGTCATCTAGTTACGTAATAGTTAACGATAAAGCACATCTTTAAATATTTATTTAAATAATTTCTTTCACTTATACACCCAATCAGAACGCAGTTAACATCAGTTCAATTACAGTACATCATACTGGCACTCGATTACAGGTTATAGATGACACAGGCAGCTGGGTAAAAGAATGTTTGGAAGAAAAATTAGAGCAAATAAAAAATTTCAATACTACGGTGATGTACCAAAATATTACAAATAAAAAATTACAATGAAATCAATGAATTGAAGAAAATTTCTAATCAGCCACTTTGATTGAGATGAATGATTGGCCTTATCGGTATTCGAACCCACAACCTTCTACACTATTGCGCTGCAATACTTCTCCGTTATTCGTGGTTACTCAATGAATTTTGCTACCCAGTTGCAACGATGAACAGCAGCAGAGCTTCCTGGGTGTCGATTAGTGTCGCCAAGAGGTCGCGAGACTATTCAATTCACAGCAAAAGCAAAACTACTGGAAAATAAAAAGCACATTTATCTTCGCTTAGTGTGTATTGTGTTTACCTTTTTTTTTTTTTTTTTTTTTTTTTTTTTAATCTCTCAATTTACAGTACTAAAAAGATGTCTCGTGAAACTGTATGTAGTAGAAAGCTACAGCCTTCAGGAAGTTCAGTTTCGCGTCATGTCGCACGAATTCATCTATTGTGAATCCACCTCTGTGACTATAATAGTTGTTTACGTCGCTCTAACCCGCGGCTTGTACGAAAGGGTTCAATAGGACTTGGTTCGTGCTGTGCATGAAACGTGTATTTCATAGGTTTTATCACGTGTTTATTGGCTTAGGTGTGGCTATCATGAGTGATGAAACACGTAACACAAAGAGCGAAAGCTGGACAATGAAACACAAACTAACTTGACATTTTTTGTGGCAGTTCGGCAATGGCGGACGCTTCGAGAGTGATTGTAAGCGCCCTGACTGGAGGAAAGCAGCTCCAAAGTGTGATGTGTTAACTATCAAGTCATTTTAATCGGACAATAGTGAACTGATTCTGGATATCCCTGTTCTGAAATTCTCTAATAGCATGTCTAATTGCGATTTTCTACATGTAGTAAGTACAAGCAACTGGTCCGAGCACTGCGAAAATAAATTCATACATGGAAGAGTCGATAACAATTATAACTCGATTGGCGATTACCCTCCGTATTTAACCAATGGCGATTCCTATAGAAGTTTAATGTGCCGTTTTCAAGTTTAGTGTTCATCATGGCAACAGAGTACAACGCCTATGTAGGACTCAAGGATTTCACTAAGGTAAATAAGAATGGATTTTTATTTGTATTTTATTTTTATGAGCCAGCACGCACCAACTCCAGGTATGCAGGTAAAACTCGTGGTGACCAACGCAGATCATGTGGACGAAGGACCACCTTCGTCTTCACACTTCCTATTCAATTTTTTTCAGTCGCGTTTAGCACAGATTCAAGACTTCTAAATTTTTCGCTGTCATCACGCATGAAGCCCAACAGCTTGCGAACTGTTTTTTTCCCCTTTTGAATCTTTGTACACATTAGTTTCAACGTCATCTGCTTGTAGATGAATCCCGTTTATAAAATTTGTTGTTCCGGCGATTGTTCCCTTCTCTATTGCTGTACACAACAAACTCAGGACAACAAACAACTACAGAACTATGCTGAAAGTACAAGCGCAAACTTTTGAAAAATAACTGGTCATTAAACTTTAGAGTTGTCGATGAGAGAATTATGAAACAAAAGTGACAGCAAGAGACATAGACCAAAGATAACATAGACTGCGCATGTCCCACAGACATATATGTCTGTGGCGTGTCCCTATCTCTGCTGTGTTTGAAACCAACACCTAAAATTGCCTCGAGTAACGTGACCGAGTTCCGGTCATTATGAGCAACAGTTTTTCTCATTTACAGCTGATATCAAGCGTTGATTTTAACAATAAAACGATTTCTCGTATTCCTATTACACATCTAGTAGTATTGGTAACGTAATTTCATCATATTGTTAATATTAATGCAGTGATTGTCATGTTTACATGTGCCCAGGTGAAAAGTACCATATTGTCAGTTATTTTTAGAAGCAACAGAATTACAATCCTAGGTGTTTGTGTTACGCCATGAATCGTTTACTTTTTGTAACTTATGAATGTGATTATCGACGGGAAAATATTTTAAGCTGTTCTTGAGCAAGTTTATAGGTCAGCAAGTAAGTCATTTCTGCTGAAAATCTGCTTTCAATAAAGTTATGCGAAACTAAACATTCATAAAGACTGTTTATTTTCCACATGAAGTCACTTCTTGGCTAGTGCATCGATGATGTTTCCTCACTACTCTATTATTTAATGTAAACAGCCAATACTTTGGTTATTTTACATGTTGGCATCACGGTATGTGCCAAAAGTCTTAAAATATAAACAGTTGTATTTTGTTAAAATCGGACATTATGGATGCAAAAATACATGTCTTATAAAATCACAAAGAAATATTTACATATATTGTTGAGGAATCGTAAGGAAGCTGATGCTCCGTTCAAATTGATAATTGATCTTCTACTCCATTGTAAAATGCAGATTAAAAGACTCAAAGTACAACGACAACAATGTATTTCTGTTGCTTGTAAAAAGAATGCTGATACATTTCATATAGGCGCATGTAAAAACTGTAGCTATTGCATTAACTCTAGCAATTGCGGAGAACTAACGCCAATTTTACATCTAGAGATGTAATAAGAATATGCTAATACGTTTCATTGTTCAAATATACGCTTAATTTCCACTACAAAGAATAAGAACTGCAACTCTCAGCTATATTTCGTATTAATCGTAATGATGAAACCGGTATACTGCCCCGACTCACGTGACTTAGATGTTGGTTTCAGTGTAATGACATCACGCGCAGTCTATATTATCTATGGTCTATGGCAAGAGGGCACCACACAAAGACATGCACAGACACAGATATTGCCTTCAAATGCGAATTACTCTACACACTACAACACCGCCAACCACTCTGCAAAATGTCAGCAACTGCTTGCAACATCAGCAATACTGTCCAGCCATACAGCAAAATTGCTGTATACAGCAACCACGTTTCAGCAATGTTGACGGCCAAGCCTTTTGTGACCAACCATTGTAGTAAAATGTGGCACACCCGTTGTTGCTATGATCTTCAGTCTGAAGACTGGTTTGATACAACTCTCTGTGCTACTCTCCTACGCAAGCCTCTTTATTTATGAATGATTACAGTAACCTATATCATTATATAAATAAGCTAACACGAAAATTGTGGTACAGTTTACTAATATATGAAAAGGCCAATGAAAGTTACATAATTCAAAAGATTGTTTGTCGTAGATTTCACCAATATAAATATTATGTGTGCATTTAGCCATTAAAAGTGGTAAAAGAAAGTAGAAATTTTCCTATCTACTGCTTGGATCAAGTTCTACATTCGCCAACAATCAGCTCACTGATTGGCTATTCGCCTCGACCATAGACGCTGTAGTGCAGCGCATCTGCAGTATTAAAATAAGCCGAAACATGGAATGCTCCCAACTCACTTTCTTGTGCCGTTCAAATGCTTCATTTTCGCAGTGGTTAAGAGTGGTTAAAGGACCTGGATGTTTTCATATGAATGCCGATATAAATGATGATGCGCCGGGCATCTAGGGTTGCTCAGGTGGAACTACAAAGTCGAGAATGCCGATATAAATGATGATGCGCAGGGAGAGGCACGTAGCGGTGCACGGGTGGAACTACGAAGTCGACATGTTGTCAGCTCTGGAATTCTGAATATCGCAGTATCGAAATAACATTATTTCTTGGCGTTGTATAAATATACGAACACCGAAATTGTAGTTCCCTTTCAAATATTAGGCTAATGAAAGTTATATAATTCGAAAATGGCATGAGAAGTATACACTTCCGTTTTTATTTGTTGTTATTGTGTCAGGCATTTTCCTTAACACGTAAAAGAAACCGTTTCATACCTCCCAGTGTCGGTTAAATTTTACCAAATATCCCTGCGGCCTCCTATGATAATGTTGGCAACAGATGCTGAATAGTGAGAATCCTGTGAGTCTTCATTTTAGCCAATCGCTTGACAACGCTGATGTTTTATCATGGAATCTTCGCTTTACGAGGGCAATTATTTTTACTGAGCGGACGAGGGTACATACAAGAACCTGTCAACCATAAAGCATGAACAGCATTGTTTACTTCATGGTCTGTACGATACACTAATCGAGTCATACAAAAAAAAAAAAAAAAAAAAAAAAAAAAAAAAAAAAAAAAAAAAAAAAATGTGATTCGAACAAAGGGGGAAAGATTTTCTATCGTGTTGTTGATGTTGCCAACATAATCACGCGAGGCCGCCGACATGATACGTAAAATTTTACCCCCAGTGACCATTGTAAACACAATTGGTCGATTATCGACCACAGGCAATACTAGTCCTTATAAATCTTCTTACATACTCATCTCTGGATATCTGTCTGCAATTTTTGCTTCCCACACTTCCCTCCAATACTAAATTGGTGATCCGTTGGTGCCTTAGATGTGTCTTAATAACCAACCCCTTGTTTTAGCCACGTTATATCACAAACTTTATATTCTCCCCGTTTCTACTCAGTGTTCAAATGTTTGTATAGTCTATGGGACTTAACTACGGTGTCATCAGTCCCTAAACTTACAAACTACTTATGAACTACTTACGAACTAGGACGGCACAAATATCCATGCCCGAGGGGGGATTCGAACCCCCGACCGCAGTGGCCGTGCAGACCGTGACTGGACCGCCTCAGTCTCCTCGGCCACCGCGGCCGGCTCTACTCAGTGCCGTACCTCATTAGTTACGCCATCTACCATCATGTTCGGTATTCTCACGTGGAGCCACGTTCCAAAAACTTCTATTCTCTTCCTGTTTGAATTACCATTCATGTTTCACGCGCCTGCATGCCTACACTCCCGAGAGAGGCTTTCAGAAAAGCCTTCCTGAAACAAATTTAAATTCTAAGTTAACAAATCTCTCTCCATAGGAAACGACTTCTTGCCAACTGTCATTTTACATTATACGTGTTAAGGTTTTTTATATTGTATTCCTTGGATGGCTACGACGGAGAATATCATAAAGGACGAGAAGAACGGTGCAGTTCACTTTAGGGCAGTTAGCTGAGAGCGATGACAAGTATCATTCTGTCGGTTTTTATGTTCCTGCGGAAGATCACGTATGCAGTTCATATTACGACATTGAATCAGAAATAAACTTGAATGATACTTTCAATACTTGAGGGAATGAAGGTGGAATTCTAAATAAGGGAAATGGTGACACCGAAATGACATACGTTATAATGGCCGGCCGCGGTGGCCGAGCGTTCTGCGGCGCGTCAGTCACAGTCTGCTCGGCCACTACGGTCGGGGGGTTCGAATCCCCCCTCGGGCATGGATATTTGTGTCGTCCTTAGTATTAGCTAGTTCATAAGTAGTTTGTAAGTGTATGGACTGATGGCCCCGTACGCAAGTCCCATAAGCTCTACAAACATTAGAAGACGTTATCATGGCAAAATGAATCACTTCTATTTCCAGAGCGTCTAGACACCATACAAAAAGTATAATACAACAATCATGCGTTCTTGGCGTCGCCTGCGTGTGTATTGATGCCTTTCTTATGTCAGTCCCTCTCTCCATTTGTATTTTGCCTCTCTGACCATAGATTTCTATCCTAGTCTCGTTTTCATGCAGTTTATTCCTTATGACGCCATACGTCAGGAACTGTGTGTCGTACTATAAGTTTGAAGGCACATTGAGTGGCATATGGGCATACTGTCTGCAAAACATGTCGCTAACATATTCATGATGGAGTGGTTTTTCATGAACCTATTTTTTTATGATCTCATATCTATGAACTATGTATCGCCGCGCGGGAATAGCCGAGCGCTCGAAGACGCCTTGATGTGAAGTGCCCCCAGTCGGAGGTTCGAGTTCTCCCTCGGGCATGGGTGTGTGTGTGTGTGTGTGTGTGTGTGTGTGTTTTGTCCTTATCGTAAGTTAGTTTAAGTAGTTTGTAACTCGAGGGACTGATCCCACTGCAGTTTGGTCCCATAGCTACAAACATTTTGAACATTATAACTTTGTAATATTGCGCTTTCGCGCGCGCGCGCGCGCGCGCGCGCGCGCGCGCGCGCGCGCGCGTGTGTGTGTGTGTGTGCGTGTGTTTGTCCTTAGGTTAGTTTACCTTAGTTTAAGGAGTTTGTAAGCTACGAGCTGATGACCACGCAGTTTGGTCCGATAGATTTACAATCATTTGAACATTTTTGAAGTTTTAGTGGTGACTCTCACATTTGATGATAGGAACAAAGGAAGACACAAACGCTATGTATAACATTTTCATTCTTATTTGTAAATATCAGAACTTATATTCCATTGGGGATCATGTATGTGTTGATGAGAATCTAATACTATTTTGAAGCCGATGCCTATTCAAAATACAAAATCATTCAGAAAACATGTCGGTTTTGGATCGTTGATAAATTTTTGTTTGTCTGTTGCCGAAATTGTTTTTTATAGTTGGTATATTCACAAACACACCGAGCAAGCAATGAAGGAAAGCAAGGAGAAATTTTAAGGATTAAAGTTGAGGACGAAGAAATCAAAACTTTGCGGCGTGTCGATGACATTGTGATTCTGTCAGAGACAGCAAAGGACCTGGAAGAGAAATTAAACGGCGTGGACTGTGTCTTGGAAGCAGGTTATAAGATGAACATTAACTAGAGCAAAACAAGGGTAATGGAATGTTGTGTAAGAAAATCAGACGATTCCGAGGTTACGAGACAATAAAAGTGGTAGATGAATTTTGTTATTTGGGCTGTAAAATAACATCCGATGGTCGCAGTAAAGATGATATAAAATGCAGAACGGCAATGGATACAAAAGCGTTTCTGAAAATGAGAAATTTGTTAACATCAAATATTGATTTAAGACTTAGGAAGTATTTTCTGAAGGCTTTTATGCGCAGTGTTGCATTGTACGGTAGTGAAACATTGATGATAAATAGTTCAGACAGGAAGAGGATAGAAGCTTTTGAAATATGATTCTGCAGACGAATATGAAAATTAGGAGGATAGATCGCATAACTAATAAGGAGGTAATGAATATAATTGGGACGAAGAGGAATTTCTGACATAACTTATCTAAAAGAAGGGATCGATGGTAGGAATGATCCTTAGACATCAAGGAATCGTGGATGTAGCATTGTAATGAAGTGTGTGAGGAATTATAGTAAGCAGGTTCAAATAGATGTGGGTGGCCGTTGTTATGAGGAGATGAAGAGACTTGCTCAGGATAGAGTAGGGTGGAGCGGTGCATGAAACCAGTTTCCGGACGGAAGACCACAACAACATTCACAAACATTCCGATTGTCCGGCATCGTGAGTCGTGTCGGGATAGCACAGTCGGTAGTGCGCTTGCCCGCGAAAGGCAAAGGTCTCAGGTTCGAGTCCCGGTTCCGGCACACAATTTTAATCTGCCAGGAAGTTTCATTCCGATTGTCGATTTACTATGAATTTCTTCAGGCATAATTACCGTCGTTGGAGGATCAGAAAAATCCTTGCATAATTCAAGGATTGGTGTGGCTTTTGGGCGGGAGGCATAATTGTCCCTTATTTATTTGAAGACTGGGCAGAGCAAGGTGAGACAGTTACTGGAAACCAACGCCGTACGATGATGAAAGAGGTTTTGTGGCCTCATTTCAATGGAGCAGTCATTCAGGCTTTGTGGTTCCTGCAAGATGGTGCCAACTGTCATGCCATTCCGCCTAATGCTTAACAACAATGACTTTTTTCTTTTGGGTACTCTTAAATTATTTGTGTACGTCCATAAACCCTGTTCCATCCGAGGCTTAAAGGAGGAAATTGGAAGATTTTGTCGGCGAAATCCAAGTCAGTCAGGCATACCGAATTTCACGGTCCGAGTTCTTGTATGCTTGCGCGGTATATGAGGTCAGATGCCCGACGTTGTTCACCATATCTGAAATCGAAAGTGTGACGAACATATTTAAGAATTTTGTTTTTCAAAAACTTAACTTCATATTTTATGTAACTAAATAGGCACGCCTTTTGAATGACCTTTTATTTGTGCCAAAGAAACTTGCTTAATATGGCGTAAAGATCATGTGCCACAAAGATGCAAATCCATCCTGTTTATGATATAGACATAAAATGCAGAAATCTTAGTGTCTCATACGGATGTTATCGTTAGTCCCAATATTTCACATGTTACCAACGAAGGATTATGTCTCTACTTCAGCCATCATACATTACTATACAGCCGAAGAAGGAATCTCCAGTAGGCCTACTACTTCTTTCGCCTATCTTCCTATTTTCATTCCCTCAGTATTACCTCATTTCATTCGAAAACATACATTACCTTAACTTTGATTTTTTTTAATGCTAATCGATATTCTCCTTTCAAGACACTGTCCATTCTGGTCAGCTGTTCTAACAAGTCATTTGTGATTCCTGAGGGATTTACAGTGTCATCAACAAACTTCACATTTTTTGTTTCTTCTGCCTGAACTTTAATATCCTTACCAAATTTATCCTTGCTTTCCTTCACAGCTTCTTTTGTGGTTCTCTGCTGCCTTCACCTCTTTGACTTCGATTGTATTACGTTCCCGTGTTGCAATCGGTTGTTAATAATGCTCCCTGTGAAACTCACAAAAACCTAAGGTTCTTTCAACTTACCCAGGTCCAATCTTCTTAATTTCCTAATTCTTTTCAAATTTTTATTTCAGTATGCTGTATTGTTCATAACCAATAATTTATAGTTAGAATTTGGTGGAAATGTATTTTATTTTAAAATCGGATTCCAAAATCTGCCTGATTATGTGATGCTCTGTGCAGAAGACGACCAGGTGGGTCTTTTATTCAATTCTCCCAGTCCATATTCACCAACTGTTTTCCCTTATCTTCGTCTTTCCACTATCGGAATCCAGTTTCCCTTTCTAATTTCATTCCTCTCCCCCATCTGCACAATTCCGTTATCAGTTATTACATCATACAGCGTTTCAATATTTTTATCATCTATGGACATAAATTGACGTATTTACTGTGGTAGGCGTTTGCTTTGTAACTTTCATTACTATCGCAATACATTCACAATGCTGTTCATAGTAGCTTAACCACACCCCTATTTTCATATTCATTGTTAGTTCTACTTCTGCATTACCCCCATTTGATTTTGAATTTATAGCCCTGTACTCACATGACCAGAAGTCCCATTCATCCTAACAATAAACTTCAGTAATCCCCACTATATCTAATTTCAATTTATCCATTTCGTCTTTTGAATTTATCTACTGCCTAACCGATTAAAGGGATCTAATCCCATGTTACGATCCATAAAATACCAATTTTATTTTCCCTGTTGATATATCCTTTTGGGTAGTCTTATGTGATTTTCTGGTTGGATGAATATTTCACCCTATTTACGCCTGATTTCTTTGGAATGGGGATTATTACATTTTTCTTAAAGTCTGAGGGTATTTCGCCTGTCTCATACATCTTACACACCAGGTAAATAGTTGTGTCATGGCTGGCTCTCCCAGAGACTTTAGTAGCTCTGAGGGAATGTCATCTACTCCCGGGGCCTTGTTCCGACCTAGGTCTTTCAGGGCTCTATCAAATTCATCTCTCAGTATGGTATCTCCTATTTCATCTTGATCTACTTCCTCTTCCCTTCCTACAACATTGTCTCTAAGTTCATTTCCTTTGTAGAGCTCCTCTATGTACTCTTTCCACCTTTCTGCTTTCCCTTCTTTGCTGAGAACAGGTTTTCCATCTGAGTTCTTGATATTTGTAGAACTGTTTTTCTTGCCCCCGAATGTCTCTTTTATTTTCCTGTAGGCAGTATCTACTTTTCCCCTTCTTATACATTCTTCTACAGATTTGCATTTTGCTTCTAGCCACTGCTGCTTAGCCATTTTGCACTTTCTGTCAGTCTCATGTCTTAGTCGTCTGTACTCGATTTTGCCTGTTTCATTTACTGCATTTTTATATTTTCTCCTTTCATCGATTAAATTTAGTATGCCCTGTGATATAGAAGGATTTTTGTAGGTCTTGCCTTTTTACCTATTTTTTCCTCTGCTGCCTTCACTATTTCATCTCTCAATGCTACCCATTCCTCTTTGTTTTATTTACCCCTGTTTCTGTCAATTGTTGCCTAAATCTCCCTCTGAAATTCTCCAGAACATCACGTTCCTTCAATTTATCTAGGTCCCATCTCCTTATTTTCCTACCTTTCTGCGTTTTTTTCAATTTCAGCCTACAGTTCATGACCAATAAGTTATGGTCAGAGTCTATATCGGCTCCTGGGTATGCCTTACAGTTTAATACTTGTTTCCGGAATCCATGTTTTACCATTATAAAATCTATCTGATACCTTCCGGTGTCTCCTGGTCTCTTCCAAGTATACAACCTTCTTTTGTGATTCTTAAACCAGGTGTTTGTTATGATTAAATCATGTTCCGTGCAAAATTCTACCAGGCGACTTCCTCTTTCATATCTTCTGTCCAGTCCACATTCACCTATTATTTTTCCTTCTCTTCCTTTTCCTACTTCCGAATTTCAGTCTCCCATCACAATTAAGTTTTCCTCTCCCTTAATTGTCTGAATAATATCCTTTAACTCGTCATACATTTCTTCAATCTCCTCATCATCAGGTGAGCTAGTTGACATATAAACCTGTACTACTGTTGTCGGTGTTGGCTTCGTATCTATCTTGACAATGATAATGCGATCACTCTGCTGCTTATAGTAATTTACTCGCATTCCTATTTTCTTATTCATTATCAGTCCTACTCATGTGATACCCCCAACTGATTTTGTATTTATAATCTTGTACTCACCTGACCAGAATTCCTGTTCATCCTGCCACCGAACTTCACTAATCCCCACTATATCTAACTTCAACCTATCCATATCCCTTTTTAAATTTTCTAATTTTTCTACCCGATTAAGGGATCTAACATTCCACGCTCCGATCCGTAGAATGCCAGTACTGTCTTTCCTGATGACAACATCCTCCAGAGTTGTCCCCGCCCGGAGATCCCAATGGAGGACTATATTACCTCTGGAATATTTTACTCGAGAGGATGCCATCATCGTATTTTCATACAGTAGAGCTGCATGTCCTCGGTAAAAGTAACGGCTGTAGTTTCCCCTTGCTTTCAGCCGTTCGCAGTAGCTGTGTGGCAAAGCCACATTAGCTGATGTTACAAGGCCCGCTCTGTCGATAGTGCGTATTCCTTTTTCGACGTTTGACTGATAAAAATATAAATCAGTGTCACTACACGGTAGCTGGGTAGTGTCTTATTTTATTTAGTCCCTTCGGAGTTTCGAGTCCACCATCGAGCATGGGTGTGTGTGCTGTTCCTTAGCATAAGTTTGAGTAGTATTTTATCGTTTAGGTGATAGGGGGGTCCGGACCCCCAAGACCCCCTTCCCCCCCGTTTGAGGGAAAGAAAATTAGTGAATCTTTCGACGGGTTAACCACTAAATTGTACACGGAGTACAAATATCTGTGGGGCGAGCATTGCGTTCTGTGCATCTTCTCAACATTAAGCTACAATTACCACGTGATATTGAGGCAAATCCTCTCTTTCCACACATTTATTTGCTCTTACGATTGGTTTGAACCCCCCCCCCCCCCCCAAAAAAAACAACTTTTCGCAGAGCAGCCACATAACATAAAATAATCTTACATCTTATGAAATAGGTTGTATGTGTGTGTGTTTGTGTATGTTCCACATTTCCTCCTAAACTACTGGACCGATTTCAACCAAACTTGGTACACATGATCCTTACTATCAGCCAACAATCGCTGTCGGGCTAAGAAGCATCTACGACACATACTTAAGGAGATATCAGGTCATAAACAATGACAGTCGTGAAAAACGGCCGCATCATGTGATAACATTCTACATCTGCTCCTAAACTAATGGAAATATTTCAACCAAATTTGATACACATATTCCTTGTGTGAGATAACAATTGCTGTAGGAGTACGAACCACATACGGCATATAGTTCAGGAGATATAACATCATGAAGAATAAGAGTTGCAAGGAACTGCCACATAATGCGATGAGGCTATATGAGAATGAGAGTACTTAGCGAATTGCAACAAACTTTAAACATAATTTCAAACCTTTATTAAACTATTTCTCGCTGACAACCATAGCAAAATGATGAAAGGAAAAAAGTTTCTCTCTTACTACTTTTCCGCTGTCCATGGAGCAAACCTATGGCATTCGGAATGACGTTACAATTTATAATTGCTACACTACAAGTTGTACTCGCAAGAAATTTTGCAGACGGTATACGTACTTAACGCTGAATGTACCTTCGAATTTGTATCACAGTACGACACGTAGTTCATAAGATATGAGGACGTAAAGACTTAACGTTCATGGAAAACCGCCCCGTCAAGCATCACGTTTTAATCTATTACTTCTTTGCTAGTAACCATATTCGCAACAGATTTTACCAACATACATCGCTTATACAAATCAATATATTCCTGCAAAATAATACAATTGTACAACACATCAGCACGAATAATAAATCCGTAAATGTAGGCCTGTCGGTGTTCGCTTCAATCACTGCACGAATTTTCATGCGGTTTTCACAGGGAACATATGCGAAGATACGTTCATGATCTAGGCATGATTTCATTAAAACAAAACCACGAAAAAAAAGAGAGAGATATCGTACACTACTGGCCATTAAAATTGCTACACCATGAAGATGACGTGCTACAGACGCGAAATTTAACCGACAAGAAGAAGATGCTGTGATTTGCAAATGATTAGCAAAAATGTTCAAATGTTTGTAGAACTTATGGGACTTGACTACGGGGTCATCAGTCCCTAAGCTTACAAACTACTTATGAACTACCTAAGACTAAGGACGGCACAAATATCCATGCCCGAGGGGGGATTCGAACCCCCGACCGTAGTGGCCGTGCAGACCGTGACTGGAGCGCCTCAGTCCCCTCGGCCACCGCGGCCGACAAATGATTAGCTTTTCAGAGCTGGCGCCGGTAGCGACACCTACATCGTGCTGACAGGAGGAAAGTTTCCAACCGATTTCTCATACACAAACAGCAGCTGACCGGCGCTGCCTGGCGAAACGTTGTTGTGATACCTCGTGTAAGGAGGAGAAATGCATACCATCACGTCTCCGACTTTGATAAAGGTCGGATTGTAGCCTATCACGATTGCGATTTACCGTATCGCGACATTGCTGCTCGCGTTGGTCGCGATCCAATGACTGTTAGCAGAATATGGAATCGTTGAGTTAATGAGCGCAATACGGAACACCGTAATGGATCCCAGCGGCCTCGTATCACTAGCAGTCGTGATGACAGGCACCTTATCTGCATGGCTGTAACGGATCGTGCAGCCACGTCTCGATCCCTGACTCAACAGATGGGGACACTTGCAAGACAACAACCATGTACACGAACAGTTCGACGACGTTTGCAGCAGCATGGACTATCAGTTCGGAGACCATGGCTATTGTTACCCTTGACGCTGCATCACAGACAGGAGCGCCTGCGATGGTGTATGCAACGACGAACCTGGTTACACGTTATATATATGAATCCAGGTTCTGTTTACAGCATCATGATGGTCGCATCCGTGTTTGGCGACATCGCGATGAACGCACATTGGAAGCGTGTATTCGTCATCGTCATACTGGCGTATCACCCGGCGTGATGGTATGGGGTGCCATTGGTTACACGTTAGGTCACCTCTTGTTCGCATCGATGGCATTTTGAACAGTGTCCGTTACATTTCAGATGTGTTACGACCGGTGGCTCTACCCTTCATTTGATCCCTGCGAAATCCTACATTTCAGCAGGATAATGCACGACCGCATGTTGCAGATCCTGTTCGGGCCTTTCTGCTGCCCTGACCAGCACATTCTCCAGATTTCTCACCAATAGAAAACGTCTGGTCAATGGTGGCCGAGCAATTGGTTCGTCACAATAAGCCAGTAAGGCGTATCAAGGCCGTTATTACGGCCAGAGGTGGTTGTTCTGGGTACTGATTTCTCATGATCTATGCACCCAAATTGCGTGAAAATGTAATCACTTGTCAGTTCTAGTATAATATATTTGTCCAGTAAATACCCGTTTATCATCTGCATTTCTACTTGGTGCAGCAATTTTAATGGCCAGTAGTGTAATTTAAAGTGTTTCCAGTGACTGCAGTGTCTGTCTGTCCCTCTGTTAGAAACCACTTATCTCCCAAAATTACATCACGAATTCACATGGGGTTTTCACAGGTAACTTCAGCCTACTTAGTTTCATAAAAATCGGATCACTGTAAAAAACAATGTCACAATTTAACGTTTTTTGACAACAACCGTCATGTCTGTCTTTCTCTTTCATCATGTTAATCTCCAAAACTAATATTAGAATTTTCAGGAGTTTTCCACAGGTAACGTCAGGGTGTCGTGCGGTTACATAAACGCTTCATTTCACAAAATCGGATCAGAAAAAGTAAGATATCACAATTTAAACTTTTTTTCTAATAGCAATCTCATGTAATTTCCAAAAGTATTACACGAACATTCCTGGGGCTTCACACGTAATTTTAGAATAGCTTGAAGCATAACGTAGGCTTCTTTTCATCAAACTCGAATCAGGAAAAGAAAAGATATCGTACTTCGAAGTTTTATGTGCACACTATGCTTATAAGCATGGTGTAGTACGGCAAATATCTAAAAGTAATAAACGAACATTCATGGGGTATCACAGATAAATTGATAATAGCCTGGGGCAATATATAGGCACCATTTCATCAAAATCAAATCAGGAAAATAAAAGATATCGTAATTTGAAGTTTTAGGTGTATTTCATGCTAGGAAAGAACCAATAGACGCATTGTTACTTTCATAGTGTACCAGAAAACTAACATAGCATTCAACGCAGTGAATAGAAAACTGATACAATTACATACTGATATCATAGTCTAACATATATGTACAAATGCTATGGAAGTTTTAAGTCTCACGCTTGGTGCGACAATAGTGCTTTCAGCGGAAAGAGAGCCAACCATAAGAATAATAATTGTTTTCAGTTATGTTTCTACTTCATTAATGAAATATTTAATACTTATTATATTTCAGTTTTCCATGCCTCAGTACATTTTCAAGAGATATGAATGATTATGAAATAGCCTAAATGTTTAAAATGGCGAATATCACTGATGAATGTTGTAACACGTTTCGCAAACATGTTTCTATTTCATTAATAAAATACTTATTACTTACTGTATGTATTATATTTCAGCTTTACATGCCTCAGTACATTATAAAAGTTATGAACGATCATGAAATAAATGTTTAGAATGGCGAATATCACTGATGTATGATGTAAGCTACATCATATTCATGAAGAAATGCCTATTTGTAACACGTTTCGCAAACATATTTAATTAAAATCAACATCATCATTAGAGACTGATTATGCCTTTCAGCGTTCAGTCCTGGAGCATAGTACCTCTAATAAAATTTCTCCATGATCCCCTATTCAATGCTAACATTGATGCCTCGTCTGACGTTATGCCTTTTACTTCAAAATCATTCTGCACCGAATCTAAGTACTTTCTTCTTGGTCTACCTCGACTCCTCTTACCCTCCGCTGCCGAGCTCATGAGTCTTTTAGGTAACCTTGCTTCTCCCATGCGTGTAACATGATCCCACCATCTCAGTCTGTTCGCTCTAACTGCTTCATCTATGGTGTTCATTCCACGTTTTTCTTTGATTTCCTGGCTAGCTGAAAATGAGGAAAAGGGGGGAAAGTAATAAAGTAGAAGAAGAATGGGTAGCTCTGAGAGATAGGGTAGTGAAGGCAGCAGATGATTATATAGGCAGAAGGACAAGGCCTAATAGAAATCCCTAGATAACACAGGATATAGTGAACTTAATTGATGAGAGGAGGAAATATAAAAATTCAGCAAGTGAAGCAGGAAAAAGAGAGTACAGACGTCTGAAAAATGAGTTTGACAGCAAGTGCAAACTGGCTAAACAGGAGTGGCTACAAAACAAATGCAGATCCGTAGAAGAATGCATAACTAGGGGAAAGATAGATACCGCCTACAGGAAAATAAAAGAGATATTTGGAGACAAGAAAAGCAGCTGTATGAATATCAAGAACTCAGACGGAAAACCAGTACTAAGCAAAGAGGGGAAAAGCTGCACTGTGGAAGGAATATATAGAGGGCCTATACAAAGGAAATAAACTTGAAGGCAGTATTCTAGAAAGGGAAGACGAAGTGGAGGAAGATGAGATAGGAGATATGGTACTGCGAGACGAATTTGACAGAGCGCTGAAGGACTTGAGTAGAAACAAGGCCCCTGGAGTAGATATATTCCGTCTGAACTGCTGATTTCGTTAGGAGAGCCAGTCATGAAAAAATGTTCAACCTGGTATGCAAGATGTATGAGACAGGGGAAATACCCTCCGACTTTAAGAAGAATATCGTAATTCCAATTCCAAAGAAAGCAAGTGGAGACAAGTGTGAAAATTACAGAACTATCAGTTTAATAAGTCATGGGTGCAAAATACTAACACGAATTATTTACAGACGAATGGAAAACTTGTGGAACCTGAAATTGGGGAAGATCAGTTTGGATTTAGAAAACACGTAGGAACACGGGAGGCAATACTCACATTACGACTTATCTTTGAAGATAGGCTAAGGAAGGGCAAACCTACGTTTTTGGCGTTTGTAGATTTGGAGAAAGCTTTGTCGACTGAAATACACTCTTCCAAACTCTGAAGGTAACAGGGGTAAAATATAGGGAGCGAAGAGTTATAGTCAACCTATACAAAAACCAGACAGAGTTTATTAGAGTCGAAGGGCAAGTACGGGACGCAGAAGTTGGGAAGGGAGTGAGACAGGGTTGTAGCCTTTCCCCAATGTTGTTCAATCTGTACACTGAGCAAGCAGTGAAGTAATGGAAGGAGAAATTTGGAGAGGGCATTAAAGTGCAGGGAGAAGAAATAAAACGTTTGCGGTTTGCCGATGACATAGTAATTTTGTCAGAGACTGCAAAGCTTCTGGAAGAGCAAATGAATGGAATGGACAGTGTCTTGAAAGGAAGATATAAGATGAACATTAACAAGAGTAAAACGAATGTAATGTCAGAAAATCAGGCGATGCTGAAGGAATTAGATTAGGTAACGAAACAATAAAAGTAGAAGATGAATTTTGTTATTTGGGTAGCAAGATAACTTCTGATGGCCGAAGTAAAGAAGATATAAAATGTAGAATGACCATGGGAAGAAAAGCGTTTCCAAAGAAGCGAAACTTGTTAACATCCAATATTAATTTAAATGTTAGGAAGTCCTTTATGAAAGCATTTGCCTGGAGTGTAGCATTGTATGGCAGTGAAACGTGGACGATAAGGAGTTCAGAAAAAAGGTTATAGAAGCTTCTGAAATGTGGTGCTACAGACTAATGATGAAGATTAGATGGGTAGATCAAGTGACTAATGAGGAGGTGCTTAACCGAATTGGGGAGAAAAGGAGTTTCTGGCATATCCTGACTAAGAGAAGGGATAGATTAGTAGGACACATTCTGAGACATCAAGGAATTGTCAATTTAGCATTAGAAGGAAGTGTGTGGGCAATGGCGTAGCTATCATATGGTTAGGCGGGGCAGTGCCCCAGGGCCCCCCGAGATCAAGGGGCCCCTCGGCAAAGCAAAGTTCGGAAAAAGTTACAATAGAGCTTCGTTTATTTATTTATTTATTTTTTACCTTCCCACCCTACCGTCCATTAATTCCCCCTCCCGTCAGCTACCCACAGTAGCCGCACTGGGCCACAGGGTGACGGAACATTGCTTCTAGTGGGGCCTGCTGACAGGCCAAGCTGACAGTCGCTGAGTACAACAGTCGGCACACTCCAGTCGGCAGAAGTAGCGGCAGCATCAAAGCTGTCCACAGCAACAGCTGCGCCTTCCAAGTGTTGCGGCGTGCCGCTCAGCGCAATGAGAAGGATCGCGCGCCTCCAAATACTGTATAAATACATTTACTGTGCAGTGCTTCTTATTGACAAGTAGAAGTGTACAGTTCGATTATACGAATAATCGGTTTTCCGAACATCCATATCCCCCAATTACACTTCGGATAATCGACGTTCTACTGTATATAATATTTTAGCTAAATGAAGGATTTTCGACTTTTAACATTTTGAACACTGCCAATAAACTTCAAACGCATGAAGTGAAATCCGAAAATTATTCCCATCTCAGAATATAAACATAAAAAGGTATTGTTTGTTCGCTAAGACGTGCACTCTGTCACCTGCTGAATTACTAGCAGTGTGTGACATACTGTTCATGGTTTGATTCGCGGCAGGGAGCCATATTTTCGTGGTTGAGTAAAACATCATTGTTAATTTTCACTAGCTCCTGCCTGCGATTTCATTCACATAGTGTGGAGCAACTTCGAAAACTATTCTATGGTAGTCTTATCTGTAGATTATGTCCTACCCAGGTCCAACTCTGTCCCTATCCAAATTTTCATCCAAATTCACCCAGTTATTTCTGCTTAAAAGCATAATTAACTTTCACAGTTATAATTATATTAGAGAGTAGGATTAAATATTATCTGCTGCGTGACACAACAGTAATTTACTTAAGAGTAGGTTTACCTTACTATGTCTTCCAGTAAGCGGTAAGGACCTGATGAAGTAGTATTGCATCTGTATAGTTCATAGGCGCCGATTACGGGTATGCTAGGTCGCTCAAGCATACCCCAAAATTTGATTGGGTATGCTCGGCATACCCCACTGAAAATTCTGGTATTTTTTCTTTACGTTATATTTCTTGGATGTAATTAAATTCGACTCTCTCATTCCATTGATGGGCGGTTGGCTTTTGTAATACACCGCTGTAAAACGATTATCTAAAACAAACAGGTAATTGAATTCTTAGGCATTAAAATTCATGTTGACAATGCGTTGTGAACCTATTCGTATCGACAGACATGGTACGACAGCAGAAATGGTTATGGACCATTTTCGTAATACTGTATAGAAAATAAATCTGCACAAGAAAGAAGGCAGGAAGACCATTCGATGTTAGTTTTTGCGATAATGAACACAGTATTCATAATACGAGCACATCATTATCTGATATGCATATCTCAGAAGACGAAAACTCTGAAAATGATTTCTGTAGTTACTACAACGGGAAAACAGGTACAAATGGTTGCAAAAGCCGCCCAGTAGTTCTGAAACGTGAAATTGAAATGAATGGCTGTTAATTCCTTTACTGTATGTTAAAAAATTACTTTTCTCCTTTCAGGATTAAAATGGTCTTAAATTAACACCAGATGAATCAAAAAAGAAGAAATACTACTAAAATAAAATTATTACTTTACCTTTGTACCTGGAATTGGAAAAATATAATAAAGATTTTGTTTTTAGAAATACCTCTCAGGGGAGGGGGGGGGCTGCAGGCCGGCAACCACCTCCTCTATTGGAAACGCCACTGAGCATACCCCAAGATTTTCAAAAGTCGGCGCCTGTGGTATAGTTTTAGTTTAGAGAAGGCCCCAACGTCATGTTTGCCCCGGGGCCCTTGGTGTAGTAGCTACGCCACTGTGTGTGGGGTAAAAACCGTAGAGGGAGACCGAGGGACGAATACAGTAATCAGACTCAAAAGGATGTAGATTGCCGAACATATTCTCAGATGAAGAGACTTTCACAGGACAGGGTAGCGTGGAGAGCTGCACCAAACCAGTCTCCGGACTGAGGAACACAACAACAACAACAACAACAGTATCATCAAAGAACCCCCTGAAAACACGTGTGTCATCAACTGTCTTCCTGAATTCCTGGTCTGTTATTATATAGTCAAAGATCTGGTTCCCCTTCCTTCCCAAGTGTAGTGGTGAATATCCTTATGCTTCAAGAAGGAGTTTGTGATAACTAAGCCCATACTGGAAGAGAAATGCAAGAGCTGTTTTCCGTTCCTGTTGGCTTCCAAACTTACCCGTAACCTTTTGTTCGATTTCCTATCCTGGCGTTGAAATCACCCCCAATTAGGGGATCAGGTGAGACCATACACAATTTAAGTATGTTGCTTACTCACCATAGAGACGTCCAAGTAGCCATAGAAAGGCACAAGTAATAGAATATAACAACAGAGCTTTTCGCCGTTAATGTATTCATTGGTTTCACACACACACACACACACACACACACACACAGACAGACACGATCATAGTCACCAGCCGCTGTGGCCACTCGCGGTACCCAGCACAGCTGACGTGAGAGCAACCAGTGGTGGGGGTGAGGAAGTGGCAAGGAGAGAGAAGCAGGAGGGGAGGGGGGAGAATATGCCAATGCAGTCTGACGGACAGTGCGGAAGGAAGGAAAGGGACTGAAATGTGTCGTGGGATCATAGACGAAGGATATAGTGAGGGCAGGAACTAGCAAAGGGGTAGGCCTGGAGATTGCGGGAGCGTAGGGTATATTGTAGGGAGAGTTCCCACTTGAGCAATTACAAAAAGCTGGTGTTTGTGGGGAGGATCCTTATGGCACAGGCTGTGTTCAGTCATTGAAGTAAGCCACATTAAACAGCACTGCATGTTCTGCAACATGATGGTCTAGCTGTCTCCTGGCCACAGTTTGATGATGACCATTCATTCAGATAGACAGCTTGCCCACATAGAAAACTGCACAGTGGTTGCAACTCAGTTTGTAGATAACATGACTGTTTTCACAGGTTGCTCTGCCTTTTATGAGATAGGAAACGCCTGTGACAGGAATTGAGTAGGTGATGATGGGACAGTGGATGGGGCAAGTTTTGCATCTAGGTCTATTGTGATGTATGATCCATGGAGAATGGGGTTGGGAGCAGGAATGGACAAGAAAATTACGTAGGTTTGGTGGGTGGCAGAATACCACTAGAGGGGGAGGGGAGGATATTGGGTAGGGTATTTCTCATTTCAGTGTAGGATGAAAGGTAGTCAAAACCCTTGCGGAGAATGTGGTTTAACTACTCAGTCCTGAGTGATACTTGGTCACAAGCAGGGTGCTCCTTTGTGGCTGGACGGTGGGTGTGGGGGAGCTGGTGGGTGACTGGACAGGCAGGGCCCGTGAGATCTGTTTCTGGTTTGTTATTGCGATCAGTGAAGGCCTCAGTGAGGCGTTTGTCATATTTGGAGAGGGACTGCTTCTCACTGCAGATGTGAGGACCACGGGTGGCTAGACTGTATGGAAGGGACTTTTTGATGTGGAATGTGTGCAGTTGTCAAATTGGAGGTATTTTTGATGGTTGGTAGGTTTGATGGGGATGGAGGTACTGATAAGGCCATCTTTGAGGAATAGGTGAACGTTGTGAAAGGTGGATCACTGGGTTGAGTAGGACCAGTTGAAGTGAATGGAGGAGAAGGTATTGAGGTTTTGAAGGAATATGGATAGTGACTCCTCACCTTCCTCTAGATGGGCCATGAACAGGTTGGCATAAGAGGGTTCCATATGAGTGCCCATGTCTGTACCACAAATTTGTTTGTAGGTGATGATTTCTAAGGAGAAGTAATTGTGGGTGAGGATGTAGTTTGTCAAGTCACCCAGGACTGGAACCGTTAAACCACGTTCTCTGCCAGGATTTCAACTACCTTCATCCTGCCCTGAAATGAGAATTACCCTACTTAATATCTCCCCCTCCCCCCCCCCCCCCGACAGTGGTATTCCGCTAGCTGCCAAACCTATGTAATAACTTTGCCCATCCAGATTTTACTTTATCCGTGATTTCCCTAAATCACTCCAGGCAAATGCCAGGATGGTTCCTTTCAAAAGGGCACGGCCGATTCCCTTCCCCATCCTTACCCAAAACTCCGAGCGTTAGCTCCGTCTCTAATGACCAAGCTGTCGTCGGGACGTTAAACCGTAATCTTCCTTCCTTCCAACTTTGCCCATCCCTACTTTATCCCTGCTCCCAACCCCTTACCCCATGGCTCATATCCTGCAGCAGATCTAGATGCAAAACTTGTCCTATCTACCATCCCACCACCACCACCACCACCTACTCCAGTCCTGTCACTGGCATTTCCAATCCCATAAAAGGCAGGGCAACCAGTGAAAGCAGTCATGTTATTTACAAACTGAGCGGCAAACACTGTGCAAGCTGCCTACCTAAATGAATTGCCGTCATCAAACTGTGGCCAGAAGACAGCTAGACCATCGTGTTACAGAGCATGCAGCGCTGCATAATGTGGCTCACTTTAATGACTGCTACACAGTCTGAGCCACATGGATTCTCCGCACAAACACCATCTTTTATTAATAGCGCAAGTGAGAACTCTCCCTACAATATATCCTACACTCCCGCAATCCACGAGGCCTAAACCCTCGCTAGATCTTGGCACTACGAACCTTCCCCTGCCCTCTCTCTATCCTTACATTTGTCTCCCATCCCACCACTCATTTCAATCCCTTCCCTTCCTTCCACACTGTCCGTCAGACAGCACTGGTGTATTCCCCCACCCTTGCCATTCATCTCCCCTCTCCTCCTGCTTCTCTCTGCTAGCCACTTCCTCACCTCCACCACTGGTTTCTATCGTCTCGGCCGTGCTGGGTGCCGCAGACTGGCCACAGCAGCTGGAGACAGTGGTCATGTATGTGTGATGGTGTATGTATGTTTGTGTCTCTCTAATGTTGTCTTCTATTATTTGTGCCTTTTTGCAGCTCATCGGGCATCTCTGGTAAGCAACCTATCCTCTTCAAAAATATTGTTGAATCCTTTCGGGAATATCTATTGTTTGACACTATACGTATGGCAACGTATTTTATTCAGATATTGGTTACAATTGTAATGTGTGTGTGATACCATGAGGCTATCATAATAGGGAATAAGTCCTTCTTGTTGCCATCTAATATGGTGTGTGATCACCTCAGATGGTCAGTACAGGTGCACACCTGTGTGGGAAGGACAGTATAAGGTCATCAATAAGCTCTTGGTGGATATTTGGCCATTCTACTGTGAGTGCAATATCCAACTCCAACATGGGAGGTGCTGGTTTGATTGCAATGCATCTGACAAGTGCATCTCAGACCTGCAGAATCAGGTTTAAGTCCGGTGAACAAGCTGGCCACTCCATTCGTTCCATTCCCTCATCTTCAAGCATGTTGTCCACCACAGCAGCTTTCTCGGGTCAAGTGTTTTCGTCCACCAGAAGGAACCCATGTCCTATAGAAACCAGCATAGGGTACAACAAAATGCCTAAGGATCTTATCTCTATACCTCTGTGCAGTCGAAGTGCCATTCTGAACATCCACCAACACTGATTCCTTCCCACACCATTTCTCCATCAACAGGATATGGTGATGATTCTTGCACATAGGCTAAATTGTTCAGAGTTCCACATTCTCTCCAGATGAGGGACAATATTGTGGTTGAATACAAAAATCTTGACTCATCTGTGAATGGCCCAGGTGCCATTTGATACGACTCCAATCCTGATGTTCCTTTGCCCAATTTCTGTTTGGGACACTTCAACAGTTACAGCCACCTCCCTCTTCGTTTGTCCTGCTTCCGCCCTACTTATGGCTCGCCATGTCACAGCTTTGGGTAAGTCACATTCTTGTTGCATTGCACTATCTGCTCACTAAACTATATGAATCCAACTGCTTGTGTAATTAGTTTGGTAGAGGAAACATTAGGCAATACCAACCTCCTCTGCAACAACTTTCTGTTATTAACATTATTTTGATGGTGGGATGGTAGATACGGCAGGTTATGCATCTAGATCTGCTGCAGGATACGAGCCATGGGGTAAGGGGTTGGGAGCAGGGATAAAGTAGGGATGGGCAAAGTTATTACGTAGGTTAGGCAGGTAGTGGAATACCACTGTAAGGGATGGGGGGGGGGAGGATATTGGGTAGGGTAATTATCATTTCAGGGCAGGGTGAAGGAAGTTGAAACCCTGGCAGAGAACGTGGTTTAACTACTCCAGTCTTGGGTGACTTGACAAACTACATCCTCCCCCGCAATTACTTCTCCTTTGAAATCATCACCTACAAACAAATTTGCGGTACAGCCATGGGCACTCATATGGCACCCTCTTATGCCAACCTGTTCATGGCCCATCTCGATGAAGGTGAGGAGTCACTATCCATATTCCTTCAAAACCTCAACACCTTATCCTCCATTCACTTCAACTGGTTCTACTCAACCCAATGAGCAACCTTCCACGACATTCGACTATTCTACAAAGATGGCCTTATCAGTATCTCCATCCACATCAAACCTACCAACCATCAACAATACCTCCATTTTGACAATTGCAACCATTCCACATCAAAAAGTACCTTCCATACAATGTAGCCACCCGTGGTCGTTGCATCTGCAGTGAGAAGCAGTCCCTCTCCAAATATGGCAGACACCTCACTGATCGCAATAACAATCCAGAAACATATTTCATGGGCCCTGCCTGTCCAGTCACCCACCAGCTCCCCCACACCCACCGTCCAGTCACAAAGGAGCACCCTGCTTGTGAACCAGTATTACTCAGGACTGAAGTAGTTAAACCACATTCTCCACAAGGGTTTGACTACCTTTCATCCAACACTGAAATGAGAAATACCCTACCCAATATCCTCCCTCCCCCCTCTAGGGGTATTCTGCCACCCGCCAAACCTACGTAATATTCTTGTCCATCCCTGCTCCCAACCTCTTACTCCATGGCTAATACATCACAATAGACCTGGATGCAAAACTTGTCCTATCCACTATCCCATCATCACCTACTCCACTCCTGTCACAGGCATTTTCTACCACATAAAAGGCAGAGCAACCTGTAAAAACAGTCATGTTATCTACAAACTGAGTTGCAACCACTGTGCAGTTTTCTAAGTTGGCAAGCTGTCTATCTGAATGAATGGTCATCATCAAACTGTGGCCAGGAGACAGCTAGATCACCATGTTGCAGAACATGCAGTGCTGTTTAATGTGGCTTACTTCAATGACTGAACACAGCCTGTGCCATAAGGATCCTCCCCACAAACACCAGCTTTTTGTAATTGCTCAAGTGGGAACTCTCCCTACAATATACCCTACGCTCCCGCAATCTCCAGGCCTACCCCTTTGCTAGTTCCTGCCCTCACTATATCCTTACATTTGTCTATGATCCCACCACACATTTCAGTCCCTTTCCTTCCTTCCACACTGTCCGTCAGACAGCATTGGCATATTCTCCCACCCTTGCTGTGCATCTGCCCTTCCCCTCCTGCTTCTCTCTCCTTGGTAAGATGGCTATCCTGTTGAAGAGGATCATGGAGTTCAAGGGAACTGTAATACGAGCTACAGTTAACTGCAAATGCTTGATCTCTTTTTTAAAGAATAAAAAAGGCTTGAGTTTTGTGGGGGTGGAGAATGGTTGTACAATGGTCAAAAAATTACGGGATCAGTTTGAGACATCTAGGTTCTGAAGTATTGTCATCAGCAGAATGAACTAAAATTGTTTAACACCAAGGCTTCCTTCCCCTTTTTCTCAAGAATCAACCAGCAGTTCCAAACCTCAGTTTTGTGTGTGTGGTTTTATTTATGCGTTTGTCAACCAAACGGTGCCTTTTCGCCTGGTAAGTCAAACTTTCCTTTTTTATTATTTGTATGAATAGATGACAGCAAAATTTCATATTGATTTTTCTTTGACACATATAACACCAATGTCAAATTGTTTCTAAATCTGAAGAAGGATGAGTGTACTTGTCACTTTTTGTGAGGCAAGAATTCTAAAGGAATTGCTCTTTTGTTTTTGTGCAGTGTTGCAATTAATATAAGTTTACATTCTGTGAAGTCTTATAGTGAGACTGTAGCTTGTGAACCAGTTATAAAGAGTAATATTTCTTCCTGTTACCTTCACTGGCTCAACAAGTCTGAACACAACATTGTCAGCTGAATTACTTACTTGGAAGAAACTTGCAAGTTGTTGTCCCAAATATACTTCCAAATATTTTACGTAATTTGTTTTGGAATCTGCCAAGTTAAAGATTTTGATCTCGAAATTCTGGAGTTTTGATGGAATCTTCATTGTGAAAGAACAACGCCCCCAAAATGATGGCAGCATTTCATCCACTGTAAGGTATTCAATTGTTGTGGGATACTTTATTCAGTTTTTTGTAAAACCCCGTATAAAGAAGCCATCTTACACTGTTTTTATGTTCCTCTCGTGTGAGGCTGCTAAATGACAAAATATGTATTCTCCTTGTGAATGTGGTGAGAGCAGTTTTGATTTTTATGTCTATTTCTGAAGCAGAAAATGTTTTCTGTCACCTATTAATGTATTCAACAATATTGTAAGGATAGTTTACAACTCACCACAAAGATGTATGAGGGACTGCAGCAAGCACATAGAAAAAGACACTCATACATACAATACTTAAGCTATCAATCATTTGACTTACTCAAAAAAGAAGAGCATTCACACAGCCACACTTCATTGTAACACAGCTGTCATCTCTGGCTGCCACACTCCAAATATATTGAAAATATTCTTTATATAATGTTGATTCCTAATTGGTTTGCATTCTCTTTTCTATTATTTGCATCACTACCGTCCGTTCATAATTTTTGTCATTGCCAGGTTTCACCACAATTTGTCAGATTTGGATAAATAAAAGTAGATTTTGGTAGTCATTACATTTTTATTCCATTGTCTGAAGGCATTAGATTGCAGATTGCTCCCAACTCATTCTGTAAATTAGGGCCTGTGCCTTAATAATCTACTTCAAAGATCTCCAGCTGCTGATGAAAAAATAAAATTGTCATTCCTGCAATTATGACAATATTTTGCACACTTCAAAACAAGAGTGGTATTCGTACATTGCATGGCAGTAGGTACCTTACATGAGACTTGGATGTTTTACTGATCACCTTGAAATATCTTAAGTTAAATTAACATACAAGAAAGGGTGAAGGTGAACAACGAGGGTGGAAAGGACCAGATTGGCAGAGCAGGGGAAATAATGACAAGAGGTAGAGGGCTGGATGGGTGGCTGGAAGGGGGAAAGGAGGATGAGGAGGAGTTTAGTTCTCTGTGGGTTTATCTCTCACTCAAAAGTTTAGTTTTCGTAATATATGGAATTTCGGCAAAGTCAGATTTGCTATTAAAGTATAATGCACTTCATGGTAACAATATGTATGAATTTTAGATCAGGGTTAGGTGCCAGGAGATAGTGTTAAAATTCTGCCTCCCAACGTTAGTATGGACAAGACAGATCTGTAACAGTAATTTTGTCAAGAATAACTGATATTGAGATTATTAAAATTATTTTAGGAGAAATCGGTATTGGTATGAACTGTAAGCTGAAGCGAAGATATTCTGCAAGAAATCTATAATTGTGAGGAATTGAATTTCCAAACTGTGAATCATTCTACATGGGTCTTTTCAAGTGTAATAACTGTGAACTGAGCTTTACAAAGATATATAGAAAATGATCTATAAAAAGTGTCTTTACAAATTTATTTTGTTGTTAGAAACCTTGACAGCCTCTATGGAATAGTTTTGAAAAGTGACTATAAATAATACCTTTGACTCTTAAATAAATTGTATGTGTGGAACGAATAAATTATTACGTACGGGCCAAAAAGACCCAAAGTAAAATTTTAAATGCAAGGACAATATCATCATAAACTGTGAGATAGATTCTTTTCTGCAACTGGCTCTAATTTAAATTAACTAACCGAGAAAAGATAAAAGTTTCAAGTGTTGTACATCAAGTATCAAACCCCTGAGGAAAAGAAATTTAATGATCGATCTTTGCAAAAGTTTAAGTTACAAAGGCAGGCTTTAATTTTATTCTAGCCTGTGTAGTTTCTCATGCTAAATAGTAGACAGCAATTTGTTACATAAAAGAAAATAATAATAATCAGGAGTACCATCCTACCATTCCAACAAACAACCAAACTAAAATTCAGAACCCATTTATTCTATACAGATTAAAGAACTAACTGCAGAAGAACCCATTTAAACATGGATGGATGGTTTGATTTTGAAAGGGACTAAACGACAAAGGTTGTCAGTCCCTTGTTCGAAGTGTAAAGAATACAGAGATGATTGCTAAAAAGGCGTATAACACTATGTGATAAAAAGCACCAAGCAAAGGCATTAACACGCCAAGGAATAAAAGCAGCAAGGAAAGAACACCGAGAAAGGAGAGAGAAAATTAAAAACGATACCTGAGGATCTGGGCTAGGTGATCACAATAAGAAAAGTAGAACATCCAGCCACTCTGACACAATAAAACCACCTACCTAAAAGTGTTGGGTAAGCGGAGGATAGATATATACTGAAAACTCAATAAAATTCAGATGGAATTATATAATCCACTTGCAGGGATAAAATTTAAAACTCTATCAACCATAGAGGCATCGTCTGCTGATACCAATCTCTGGGCGTCAGGAAGGTTAAAACCCCGCCTCTGGGCAGTGAGGCGAGTGCATTCCAATAAAATGTGAGCAACTGATACAGCGGCACTAAGGTGGGCCCTCGCGACGGAGAAGGTGACCGTGTGTCAGCCAAGTAAGGCCAATACGCAGCCAACTAGAGGGCAACAGCGTCCCTGCGAGGGGCCTGTACAAGGGACTTCCACACGTTCATTGTCTCCTTTATAACCCGTAACTTATTGGGGATCTGGAGGGTACGCCATTCTCTATCCCACAAACAACAGGCTCGACTTCGCAGCATTGAATGTAGGTCAGGAGAGGGTATACCGACTGCCAGAGATGCTTTAGTGGTGGCGTCTGTGGCTAACCTGTCTGCCAGTTCATTTCCCCCAATCCCGATGTGCCCCGGAGTTCAGTTACATAGTATCTCCCCAGTTTATGTACATGTGATGAAGTATATGTTTGCAATTTGTTGGTATGTATTTCATGGCATTTTCACAAGATAGAACAAATGCACTTTTCAGAGAAAGTGCTCTTACCTTTGAACATCTCTGATTATTAACACATTCGCTGCGGCCACCAGTACGGGCCAGTAACGCTCTAGGTGGATGCCTGTAAGTGCACATGTGCTGAGAGCTGAAATCATACCCCTGTGAAACCTGTAAGTTCAAGTTGTGCACATACGTAATATTGACAGCAAATATAACTTCTACGGAAAAGGTGGTGCTAGATATAGAAATACGGTACAAGTACACTTTAGTTGCATGCCGATGATGTGATAAATGGTGCATGCTGTCTGACGCTTATAAGCATCATATGGATTTATTGCAAACAATTCTAACAACATCTCTGATTTATTGATTTTATTGCAAACAATGCACAACACAGACGACTAAAGACGAAAACACACAACTGCAGACAGGAAAATGTTGTGTGTTATTTCATTGGTGGCTTGTACTAACACAAATGCAGCCAAACAAGCTAAACCGAGTTCTCAGCTAGTGAATGCGCCGCTTATAAGCGTTACCCGCAATGGCTTGTCGATCACGGAAGCACTTATAAGCATCAGCCGCAGTGAATGTATTAAGAACATAGTTGTGGTCTATTAACAACAGTGTGCGAAAACCATTTAGTAAGCAAGATTTTTGGGGGCGGTGGAATAAAAAAAAAAAAAAAAAATAATAATAAAAAACCGCCAGTGGTGGGCTTCGAACCACCACCACAACATGTTCGTACGTCACAAACAACTGCGCCGGCTACTACGCTATGGCAAACAGCTACAAGAGTAATCTGTAATTCTCATATCATTGATTGCAGGTGTTAACTGCTAACATGTTTTTCTTTTCTTCCCCCCCCCCCCCCCCCTTTGATTTTTGATTACTTTTCCATTGTACTAAGAATGGCACTTTTAGATCATTTTCAGTGCACCACTGCTTTCAAATGTCAACGTTTGAGATATTATAAGAAAAATCATCAAATACAGTAAGCAAGATGACAGTTTAGAGCAGAGTTTTGAACAAAGGATTTAACATTGCTGATTTCCGAACGACAAACATACGCCGTGTTCCTTCCAGCTGCAGTTGTAAGCAGTACAGGCAAAGAAAGTAAACTGAAACACTACCAAAGCAAGACAGCTAATAATGTTTTAACAGAATAAGATAGTGAAAATGTGGGAGAGATTAATAGTTTAAAGAGGTAAGAATTTAAAAAGAAAGTGTATGTCTGTCAAAGCTGAACTCAAATATCAAATTTTGCTGTTGTTACAATACTGTCAGAGAGAATATTACTTATTGGGTGCATAGATAGTATCACAATAGTAGAGTCGTAATCTTATTTTCCACAATTTATTATTATTTTTGTCCAAAAAGTTTGTAAAACTATATAAAACCAAAGTGGACCTTAAGACACAAGTGTGATGTTTTTACATCTAACTCCTATGAGCACATTCTAAACAAAATCACGGAGTCACAATGCTTACATTTTCATGGAATTAATTTATATTTCTTAACAGGTTCCTCACGTCCAAGATTAACCATCATTTTTTCCCCTAACAAACTTCTCCTATGTTCACAAAATATGTATTTTACATGCATTGCAATAACTTTCATGACACATATCTCAGGCTCATCTACATGTTCTGTGTGAAGTAGTTTTGAAGTTACTACTTCTTTGAATTCAGCAATGGATCTTTTCTCACTGTTGTTGTTGAGTGCTCACCATCTCATTAGTTTAACTCTAGAATGGTTGGGGCAAAAGAGAAAATCAAATTAAATAAATAGATAAATAAATAAAATAAAAATAATAGCACAAACGGACGGGCTGGATCTGACAGACTAACAGTTTATTTATGTTCTACAATGAATTAAAAATAATCTTTTAACATAAGTACCAAAAATACTTCTTTTTACAGTTTATTAGTATTTTAATGCACCAACATTTCTTTAAAAATTTAATTGTATTCCACTAAAAATCTGAAAATATTCTGTATTTACAAATATTCTTGAACAATTAGATCAATTTTTCATAATTCATATTCTTGTGTGTTATGAATTTATGATCATCATCACACATTATTACACCATATTACACATTGAGTCCATAGTACGATGAAATAAAAAAAATGATTGTTCCTCTTTACAATATCCAGTACTGCTCTATTTTCTGCACAGTCTTCACACATTACATAGTGTAACAGGTACAGCCACTTTCCACAACTTTTGTGGTCTTTGCATTTGTGACCTTCTGGAGTAACCACCTTCTGAATGGTAACTCCTGACAGCCATGCTGTGAGCTGTCTAACATTCCATGGCAGATTCTTCTGATTAGCTACTGCACCACGTGTTGTATTATTAGTTCCAAACATAGTATGTTGAGAAATAACTTGTCCAGTGTTTGATTTATACACTACAAATGCATTTATGTGAGTTATGTTCAAAATGGTGTTTCAATCATCAGTGTCTTATTTGCCTTCCAGCATTATATTCTGAACACATGGCATCAACCACAACCATTCCACTCTTTGATGAGTTATAAAAGGTGACGATTTTGGGATTCTTAAAATCACCTCTCTCTCTGTTAATTTCATCATGTGTATGATAATAATAGAGGGAAACATTCCTGTTCGGAAAAATATTTGTAAAAAGTAAAGAAAGTTTGACTTACCAGGCGAAAAGGCACTGGTTCGTTGACACACACACACACACACACACACACACACGGCTTCCTTCCTCTTTTCTGAAGAAGCAACGTAGCAACCAGCAGTTGCAAAAGCTTATTTTTCTGTCTGTGTGCGTGGGGTTTCATTTATGCGTTTGTCAATGAACTGGTGCCTTTTCGCCTGGTAAGTCAAACTTTCTCTTTTTATTATGCATAGATGACAGCAAAATTGCATATTCATTTTTCTTTGACACATATAACACCAATGTCAAATTGTTTCTAAATCTGAAGAAGGATGAGTGTACTTGTCACTTTTCATGAGGCAACAATTCTAAAGGAATTGCTCTTTTGGTTTTGTGGTGTTGCAACTAATGTAAGTTTACATTCTGTGAGAAGTTGTACAGTGAGACTGTAGCTTGTGAACCAGTTATAAAGAGTAATATTCCTTCCTGTTTCCTTCACTGGCTCAAGTCTGAACACAACATTGTCAGCTAAATTACTTACTTGGAAGAAACTTGCAAGTTGTTGTCCCAAATATACTTCCAAATAATTTATGTAATATGTTTTGGCATTTGCCAAGATAAAGATTTTGATCTCGAACTTCTGGAGTTTTGATGGAATGTACATTGTGAAAGAACAACGCCCCCAAAATGATGGTAGCATTTCATCCACTGTAAGGTATTCAGTTGTCATGGGATACTTTATTCAGTTTTTTGTAAAACCCCAAATAAAGAAGCCAACTTACACTGCTTTTATGTTCCTCTCGTGTGAATGTTATCTAACCTAACATCTCAAAAGAAAATGAAACCTCAGTGACGTACTTAAGAGTGAAGATTTCTGTCCCCGTATCACAAGTGTCCCAAAATTTTTCCATATTCATTTTTCGTCCATGAGCACCTCAAATACACAAAAAAATACCTTTAAATTAACCTTTTCCAGTTTCCTTGCAGTATTTGCTGTTTTTATAAAGTGGTTTTACATTATCTGTGTAAATATTTGTACTCTGTTATCAAATCAAGCAAATTGTCATCAATAAACAGATTCCATGACGCAAGAATGGTGTTGGCATTTCTGGCTTGCCTACTGACACCAGACAAATGCATAATTATATTGTGAGACCTGGTACAGACATTTTGGTTGGAACATTTTTTCTGCCATTTCTCTTGACAAAGAGCAAGATGTTGATTCACTGGAAGAGGAACCAGAACCAACCATACTAGTTGATACATCATCTGGACAAGTGTTACCGAGTGTCCTCACTTTTCTCACAGGCATAGTGACACACTTCATTGTCCACATGTTCATCACTCATTTCACACACTGGTGTGATCACTATCAGGAAGGTAATCAGGATCTATATCCAAATTGTCACTATCACTTTCCAATAACAGTTTTTCTATTATTCCTGGCATAGTGGACACTGCCAAGTCATTTACAGTCACTTCTATTGTTCAGTCAGTATAACAATAAATCTAGGCAAGCAAATAAAAGCTAACATAAGCGAACGAGCTGGGTCTTTCAGATCCCCAAGAAGTTTCTTCCCATGCCAACAATCAACTAGTGAACATGGAGGAATAATAAAAGTAGTCGCCTCTAGCAATGTTAACTGAATGCTACCGTAAGTAGCTCACTCGTAAGTAGTGTACTCTTGCGGATATTTATAAAATAAATATTCACCTGGGTCTCACCCAGCCTGTCCGTTCTAGGTTTAACTCCCGTAGCATTTCAAACCCTGTGTTTGACAGTATGATTTCATCTGGTCAAAAAGAGTTCTAAAACAACTGATTATAGTCAATCATCACTGCTGGTTTTCTCTCAGTGCCCCTCTCGGTTTCAGTCCTCCACCATGAACAGCGAGTGAATGTTCTGCACATCTTGTTTATTGTTCCATTTCAGTATTACACAATCTGTGTTACTTTGTGTTAGTCCTTCCTCAGCTTTGTCTGTACAACATATAGAAGACAAAGTGCTAACGACATGAGTTGAATGTTCAAGAAGTAGTTGAGTTAGATGGACTCTTAGGTATAAACAGCATGTGTATAAAAATTCCTTCCTCATTCAGTAAACCACTCCCAAGACACATAAGAGAAGTTGAAAGAGAAACACCCAACTTTGTATCCTTCCCTTTAGAAAAAATTATTGAAATTTTATACTGTATTTGTGACTTGTTCTGTATGCACTGTCCTTGGAATGACAAGGGTTTCATCAACACAAACTTACCTGACAATTTCACTATGAAATCCCTCCAGTAATTTCTCAATAAGTGGTTCAAAACGATTTTGCGACTGTTTTACATTTTCTGATAGAGCAAATGTTTAGACCAATAAAATGGAAACTGTGGCTTTTAACTCTGAGACATCCATAAAAAAGAAAACCCCCACATCTTGCATCTAAATTTTTCTTGTTTTTGCCAGTTACGGGCCCCCAGACAATCTCATCAAGAGGTTTTTGTAAGGTAGGCATCTTCATTTTCATAACTTCCTGATCTTGTACTTATTTGATTGGAATTAAACAAATGCTTCATCTGTAATACTTACATTGTTGGAGTTGTTTTTGACTTTTTTACAGCTCTGTAGTCTGGCTTATTGAGTCAATGTGGATATGAAACCTACCTTCCTAACTTTACAGGTGATGGTGCAGTAAAAGTCCGATAATCCGGCGAAAAAATGTAGGCTATCCAAACAATGAAAGGAACCTCTGTACAGTAAAGTAACAGCCGAGATCTGTTGAAGGTCTGAATGCTTCTGATTCCAATAATGGCATCTGCGTCATTGATGACCGTTTGCGTAACATTCTTGCGACTGGCCAAGCACCGGATCGCCTCATTGAACAGTCGGTCGGTAACGTCAGTTTAACTGCAGCAGTAGTGGCTGCATAAAAGGAAAAACAAGTCCCCTTGGCTCCAGCTACCAGACCGTCAGGCGTTCCAAACTATTTGATACCGGACTTCTACTGCATATCAACTTGAGAACTTTCATTTTCACTTGCAGACTCATCCGGTAAAACATTTGAGAAATACTAATTGATGACATAGTATCTTTGTCACTTATGTCCATTACTTCATCTAAAAGCTACCCATATGCTTTTTTCACATTCATAACTCCAGTGAGAATTTCTTGCTTCTCAGTACAGTTTGGTAATAGCACAAACAACAACAAATAACGACTGTGGTAACAATGTAGGAAAGCAATAAAGTAACTGTAAACAAATAATGTTATGATAAAGACCAACATGAAGGATGGAAGTAAGGAAGCAAGCTTAGGGTTTAACAGCCTGTAGACATCATGGTCATTAGAGACAAGAGTTCAGTCAGATTGTTAGGCTAAGGATGGGGAAGGAAATTGGTCATGCCCTTTCAAAGGAACCATCCTGGCAGTTGCCTGGAGTGATTTAAGGAAACCATGGAAAACCAAAATCTGGATTGCCGGAAGTAATCCCGAAGTACGTTAACACTGCGCTCCCTCCCTCAATAGACTGACAGGAGAACCAACCCAAAATTATTAAGCATACAGCAAATGACACCCTGACATACTCTGGTGTCACAACCCCACACAAAAAGATCACAATATGATGTACTAAAATGAAATATTTTCAAGAAAATGAGAAAAACTTATGGCCTCAGGGGGCCATACCAAGTACACCACGGTAGCCAATGTGTTAAAACTTTGTTACCTTTATTCTGAAAAGTTTTCAGCTTTATAAATAATACTAGTTGTAGTAGTAGTAATAAAATAATAATATAGGAAGGACAGTTTACAATTCACTGCAAAGATATGGCGATGAGCTGTGACAGGCACATACAAAAAAGACACACACACACACACACACACACACACACACACACACACACACACACACTTTCAGCTATTGGCCATGGCCCTCTTCAGAAAATAGAACTCACGGAATCACACAGGCACACAACACAGTCATACAACTATTAACTCCAGCTGCTGCACTTACAGCATGATTTGAAGTGCAGCAGCTGGAGGTGATGGTTGTATGACTGTTGTGTGCCTGTGTGATTGCATGAGTGTTCTATTTTCTGAAGAGGGCCATGGCCGATAGTTGAAAGTGTTGTATGTGTTTGTCTTTTGTATGTGCCTGTCGCAGCTCGTTACCACATCTTTGCGGTGAGTTGTAAACTGTCCTTACTATATTATTAATTACAACCTGGACTTTCCATAATAATAAAAGTAACCCACAGGAGGCAGGTCTGGAAGGTATGTAGGATTAGGCAGCATAGTGATTTAATTTTTTGTGCACTACGCAAATAAACAGGGATGTAGAAGAACGTGAAGGTGCATCATCATGCCATAATCTGTGTCCCACATTTCAGTCTGTTTGATTCTAACATTTTCTCACAAGAGTTCATGTTCCGATAGTACTGTCGACTAACCATCTGCCCCTAAAGCATGGATTCATGCTTAACTAATCCTTCAAAACAAATATCAGCATGGCTTTGACATTTGACATGACAAGCTTTCGTGAAGAATGATCCTTGGTCTTAACATCATAACTGCAGACATACATCTCATCACCAGTCATAATTCTTTTAAGGAACATCACATTCTCATTTTAGCTACACAAGAGTTCTTCACAGATAGCAAAGGTCATGACTCTCAAACTGTGGGATGAACTTTGTGACAACATGATGCATTCTGAGGCGCTGCATCAGGATTTCGTGAACTGAGTCAACTAATGAGTTACAGTCTTCTGCAATCTCTTATACATTCAGTCTTCCATTGACACACAATTTTGTTGATGTTTCTGACATTAGAATTGTTCGTTGATGTCTAAGGAAGACATGAATGTCTTTTTTACCTTCATCCTGGCCATTTTCTTAAAACTACTTGAACCATTTCAAGGAAGATTTAATGCAGTCATCTTGCTCCTCTAACTCTGCCATCACAAAATTTGCAAACTGTGTGACACAATGTTGCTCTTAATAAGCACTAAACAGTGACAGACATACACAATGAAACTTCCATTAGTTACACATTCAACATGTGCGCACAGGGAAGTCTACTACATTTCACACTAACACCCCAGTGGTGTGAAATTACTAATGTTCCACAACTTTTTGAACAGACTACTTATGTTTTATAAATAGAGGCACCTGTTAGTTGTGAAAACATTTGCCTCATTTTGTCATTTTTAAAAAGCTATTTCAGTAGTCTGAAGAGTAGTTCAGAAGAGTGCTCCCACAGGCAAACTATGCGAACTAGTTCGCAGATCCTTCGCCTCTTAGTTCGTCCACTCCTTTTCCGAAGACTGACTGGGAACAGGGAGAGGACGTGATAGCACGCAGAATCGCGTGATTCCCTTCTGCCAGTTACCTTCATTTCAAGCTGAGATGCAGCTCACCTGTAGTTTCATAGTTCACTGCCACATGAAATCATTTTAAAAATATAGTACTACGAGTATTTTGTATGCAAAGAAGTATTTGATGTCAAATTGCCCAAAAATACGGGTAATAGCACACGCTTTAGCAACACTGATTCATTATATAAAAAAAGAGCTCTTTTAGTAGAAGTAGCAAAAGCTAACAAGAGCAGGCTACCTGGGAGCAGCAGGCTACCTGGGAGCAGCAGGCTACCTGGGAGCAGCAGGCTACCTGGGAGCAGCAGGCTACCTGGGAGCAGCAGACGATTATGCCAAACGTATCTTGCTTAATAGTTCGTTGGATTCTTTTCCGAAGACAGACAGGCAATAGCGAGAGGGTGCGTAGCAGAATTAAATATCACGTTTGCCTTCTGCCGATGAGTCATTTCAAGGTGAACATCTGCCTGCTAGAATACATAGTTCAGTGCTACAAAATTTCTGTTTTGATGTGTTCTGCACTCTGCAATATCTGACTAATAACTTTCAGAATGCCAAGATATAGAGATAACTCTAAACTTAAATGCGAGAAATTATCCAGAAACTGTTTCTTTTGGTTTGTGTGATACCGTTAACGGCACAAGCAGCAAGCGCATGAAGCAGCTAGGTGGGGGAACTTCCCACTCCACCTGCACGCACAGACAACACCGCTCAGCCGTCACTGGGAGCGGATGAACTAAAAGAGCGAACTAATTTGCGGCAGAGCCGCAAACTAAAGTGAGCGCTCCCGATCACAAACTATTATCCGCAAGTCTATTTTTCAGTACTTTTCTGCAATTTTTATTTTGTCTCTAATTTCACTACATTTTATTTTTAGTTTTCACTAATGTTCAGTTGTTTCAGCTTATTACTCTATGTTTTGCAATGTTTAATATCGGAATAATAAATAAAGCACAAAGTGCAGACAGTGCATTCAAATATAGTGCATAAAGTAATATTATTAAAAAATATTGTTGGACATCTGATTGGCAACATAGTAAATGTGTTGATTGCAGGTCACCAGAACAGACTCTGGCCATTGTAAATAGTGTTACCAACTTCAACATATCATCCAAAGACCTCATGCCATAAACATTACAAAATCCTGACTTGTGACAGTTTGGTTAGCTTGAGCTAATGACTACTTATATACTTCAAAATTCTTGTTGCGTGACAGTCGGTATAAGTTTTTGGAGCAGGATGGTGGGTTTTAAGCAAGCACGATGGACTTATTTTGCAAACCAGCAACAACTTTCAAACTAGGAAAATTGCCCCACAAGTGTAGTTGGCATGTGTGTTCATCTACGGTCTCAGTTTGCAAGAGAACGAAGATGAAGTTATTGATGAAACAAATTGTACATTGTCTTTACCGCTCATTTTGCCAATGCACTGATGTCAGTGAGCCTAAACTATCTTTGGACACCTCCCATCAGAGTTTTCTCCGTGTTATTTTATTGCTATAATGTTATGACAGCATGTCCTTTGTCTGCCATCCAATTCACACATGGCAATATTTGCATGCACAGAAGTATCTTTCTAGTTTAGTCAAACATGTAAAATCCTTTTGCTAATTTTTTTTGTCACAAAAATTCACTCCCATATTAATAAACTTCTTCACAATAACAAAACACCAGACTAATTGTACCGGGAGATACGCAATAATTTCTGACAAGCAATACGCGCCATTTGTATGTATATATAAGTGTGGGGCAGTTCTGAATGTTGCACAGAAATGAAGTTTGTTTTAATACCGATACACAAGTATATTGAAATTATGTTGAATTAATTTTCATTATTTGGGATTACATTTCCATCAACTAAAAATGAATGTCCACTGTTAAATTTAAATGATGTGATTCAACATAATTTGATTGATAATTTTGCGATTTTGCATGAAGGTAAATAGTTTTGAGTTTTCAGTAAGAATAGTAAAATTTCAACAAAATATTGCGACTTCACACTTTGCAAAAAACCAGGTGTGTGTGTATTCAAATTACATGAATGTGTGTTTGTTTCATCCCTATATGTATCCTATGATTTTTTAAATTAAGTAACATTCTACCACATATCCTCTAAGCGCACACACAAAAGGCTACTTGGTTTTGATCATACACCTAAAAGTAGTGGTTATTAATTTTATTCTGGAAACAGCACAACAAAATCAATACACAAAGTAATAAATAATTAGGTGAGATATACAAAAGCATTTATTACATTTTTATTTATTTAAACGGGGAAATTTCAACGTATTCTACAATGTGCAAAGAAGAGCCAAAGAAAGGAAGAAAGAAAACAATAATACAAGGAGAGGCCTAATTTTATTTTTAGGAAAATAGCTCATGGTTTCATAAATCTCTGAGAGCAGCAAAAAAACAGCAGATACACCAAAGAGACACTGCTGTCCTTTTAGAGATAGATCTCGATAACACACAGAAAATTGTCCTTCACAGGTACTTTTGTTCTATAAAATTAAACAACTCATCACTTCTTAAAAATGAACTTCATATGGCTCCTCCTTGTGTCTTCTGTGTCATTTTACTTCACAACAGGCATAGGAAATATCACATAACATTTATAACATATCACAATCACTGAAAACGGAACATACAGACACTTAAAAATATTGTGCATGCTATCCCTGTAGACACACGGTGTCAACAGTCTCAGTCACACAGCACAGTCCAAATACTTTTTAATGTTCAACACAACGGAAATACATCTTAAAGCAACACAACTGATCTCTGCAAGCAACAACTGGATGCAGCAGATAATACTTCTGGGAATGCAGAAGTTCATTTTCAACCCAGAAAAATACCTAGGGACATCCACCAATCACAGCAACAAATCATAAATGTGATGCCCCATTTCGCATATTTAACATTGATGGTAACATGTTCATGTGGCACGTTTATCAAGGAGAGGCTATGAAATGGTGGTGCCTTAAAGTGAAATCAGGGCCAAGAACTAATGCAGACACAGCTTCATGACATAAATAGATTGGGATACTACCGCCTATCGTATTGGCGGCTAATGTACTGATTGGTACAGGCTAAAGAAGGGAAGAATCTCAGTACAAATAGTGCACCTATTTGACGTCAGTTATGTGGTCAGGCTTATCACCTCGTTGGTAGCGCTCCCACATCTTCTGGAACAGTTTTTCCATACCCTGAGCATATTGTAAACAGTCAAACAATGGGCTCTCAGTTCGTGCTCGCCATACTTTCGCACGGGTAGCTTTTAAACTGCAACAAAAGCCAAAAGCAACAGTGTTAACTTCTAATGGAAAAAAAAGTATAAACAGAAAAAAGTCATTAAGGTCATTAAGTCTCTCTACCATCCAACCTCAGTATTTAGGAGGTACACTTATACAACATTTTTACTTTTCTCTAGCAAAAATATTTCTTTTTTCACAATACAATACAGACAGATGTGATGTGTACATATTGAAGTATGCATCCATTCTAATATGTAGAGTATGACTTTATGGCCCACACACAGCTTACTTCTTCAAATTCTAAATTTGTTATAACTAGACTACTAAAAGTATTTCTTAAAAATATGCTTAGTATTTTTTTTTCCATAAAACATACATTAGTACACAATATATCAAGTTCTCAGCCAAATATTGTAATTTTGTGTGTCTTTCCATCATAAAAAATCAGTACTGTCCACAACTATGTTATTGAATTTCCCAAGCCTATTCTAACATATATTAATTTACTTACTATTCTCTGTCTGTACCAAGACGAACAGCAATGTCTTGGTATTCTTGGCGTGTGCTCGCCACAAGCTCTGGACATCCCAATGTAGCCAACTGTGAAGCAGCAACTCTTGACGCTAGTGTTTCACCTGCACACACATATTACCTATTAGTATCCATCCAAAAGGAGTGGGGATGAGTACAAAAACCATTTGTCATAATGATTTTTTTTTATACAATTTTCACAAACTGTTGACATGTCATGTTTCGTAAATAAAGATGATATCCCAGCTTTGATGTAAGAGGGACAACGAACTTCATTAATCATGGGATTTGGAACACTAAGAAGGGCAACATGAATGGCAACCAGTTTTTGCCACTCACATGAGAGCATTTGGGGCTTGTTAAGAAACATGACCCTTAAAAAGAGCTATAACCTCTTACATATCACTCCGGTGAAGTCAGGACTATTTATTATGCTCTGTACGTGAATGAATGGAAAATACCCTCTGCCATGCACTTGACAATGGTTTTCCAAGAATGGCTGCAGAAGTAAATTAACAGTGTCAATGAGCTCTTGACAGTTTTCACAAAGTAAGGCTGGGAAAAATAACTGACTTTCCTTAGGTGTCAAAGACAGATTTACCACACATGCCTACAGTAGGAAACTTATCGTTGTATCTTCTCTCTCTTCCCAAACACAAAATAAGCTATCTGCAATATTTGGATTCTGTAGTTTTGGTCTGTACCTTATTCGTAAACAATTCTGCTGTTGAGGCATTTACTGATATCTTCACAAACTAATTTGAGAAGAAAAAATCAATTTATTATCAGATGCCATGAAAACACAGAGTTTCAACACATTTAATGTAATAACACTGGACATCTGTAACTGTGGTTGGGTGTTAGACTTGTGGCATAGGGATGGAATAGAATGAGGTGGAGGTTGGGTGGGCGACAGATCACTACTGTTACAGGGCCGGAAAAATCTTGGGTACAATATTATTTCAGGGCATTATGATAAAGCCCTGATAAAGGATGTGATTCAACTGTACCAGTTTGGGGTGGTGTTAGTTGACAAAGTGGGTCTCTCTCTCTCTCTCTCTCTCACACACACAAATCAATCCTCCTGAACTCCAGTGATCAGCCAACATATCAATGCCCCACTTGTTACGAAACAATACCTCAAGACTTTTATTATCCATCATTGCACTCTAAACACAATCTACCGAAAATCCTTCTGACCCCTGATGAAGTCATGTCCTATTGCTCACCTAACCGACACAACGTCCTCGTCCTTCACTCAAGCTTTTAGTCCTTTTCTCTGCCACTCCTAACCTCTTACTACAGAGATCTTATCACTGTGGAAGACCCAATTCAAGCCCTACCCAATTCATTCTCCTAGCGTTTTCCTGTTCCAGTACCGCCACTTGATTATCCCACCCATAAGAGACCAGACCACTTGTGACAGCAGCCTTCTGATTATCAACTCTGCACATCCTTTTACATTAGTATGATTACTAATCAGCTATCTATCAGAATCAACTGCCACTGCTAAACCGTGGCCAAGAACAGGATGGAGCACACCATGTAGCCGAGTACAGAGATTCCAACTTTTGAATATGGCAAATAGTAATGCGACGTAATATGTATGAGCAGTGAGGAAGGTGGGGGGGGGGGGGGCAGTTGTTTGAAGGGTTCCAAGGAGCAAAAGTGAATACAAAATGATCAAAATTGTGAAGCCAGTTTTGTAAGATTGCAGATGACATATGGTCACCATATTACTACATCGTTCTGATGTGTACATCAGGAATATGTGTGGGTGGGGGGAGGTGAAGCAAAACTAATTGTTTTTTCCTCAGAACCGAACATATTAGATTTGGTGATTTCCAGAGATATATAGAAGAATCATTAAAACTTGCACACAACCACAAGATAACGTAAAATCATAAATCATAACTGACAGAAACAAAGCAGGTTAAGATATTTCGGTGAGTGTGCAGTTTATGAAAGGTACAAGTCAAGTGACATGACGCCTTTTCATCGGCTGCTGCTGGATTCCAAAATGGCGCGCCTTTGTGGATTCCTCCTGTATGCCGTATTGCGCAGTTTTCGAGTTCGTAGAAGTTACTGTAAATACCAGTGATTTCCACAAGAACATGCTCGAAGATGATGCTGCTCAGAACTACTTTATTTTTGTCTATGACATCACATGATCGAAATCAAAGGGAAACGAGTTTTGCCGACGGAAAACAAATGACCGTTTTGTTATTTAAACCTGAAAATCAGAATCCAAACCACTACAATCGTAAACTCTTAATTTTAAACAATTTTCATAACAATTACAATAAAATCGTAATGGTTGGAACCTCTGCGAGTATGGCTGATTTACAACCCTGGCCATCTGACTCCTTTTCTTCTCCAGCAGCTCTTTTGAACTGTTTGATAGGAGTTAATGTACAACTTATTTTGTGGTCTGCCAACCGTTCTGACCTAAAAGTAATCAAAAGTCCCAGTAACAATTCCTCCACCCTTCCTCCAATTCTACACCACCTCCCAGCTCTCTTCTCTAGTATCCCCTTTTTGCTCCCTCCCCTTTCACTGCACTACAAGCTTCATCTCTCATTCCCATCAATTACCTGCACCCTCCCCTGAGCAGCATGGAACATTACATATGCACCTTTGCTCAGCATCCTTCCCTTTTCCCCTCAATCACTTACTGTTTAAGTACCAGTTGAGTCACAGCAGCTCAAGACGACACACACATGCGCGAGTACCAGTGTGAATGTATACTCCATTTGTGTACATCTACATGGATACTCTGCAAGGCACAATGAAGTGCATGGCAAAGGGTTCATTGAACCACTTTTATGATATTTCTCTGTAGCTCCATTCTCTAATAGCTAAATCTTTGTTTTCGATTTGATTTCTCTTATTTTATTATGATGATCATGTCTGCCTACATAGGAGGGTGAAAACAAAATATGTTCACATTTGGAAGAGAAAGTTAGTGAAAGAAATTTCACAAATAGATCTCACCACAACAAATAATGCCTTTCTTTTGATTATTTCCACCCAACCTATGCATAATTTTCGTGACACACTCCCCCCCCCCCCCTCCCCCATATTGCAAAAATCATACACTATCATCTCTGAGTCACACCTGGTGTGTATCCCACAATACACAGCAATACTTTTTGAAATAATTTATACTGCAGCAGTCACTTTTTATTAATATTTTTATTAGCATGACATTTCGGCAGCAAGCTGCTATCAGCAGATGCATTTTACAGTTACAGGTTCATCATTGTTTTGTTATGTTTTGTGTTGTGTTGTGTTGTGGGTGCCAGTGAGGTTATGGTTCGACATTTCAACCTGTTCAGGAAGAATCAGCTATTTTAGTATTATATTTTGTGATTATAGCTTCTGAATTATTGCAGTGTTGCATTTACTTACACTTTTGTTGATAATCTTGTTATCTGGCACAAACAACACAAGAACAGTTGTGTATACACCACATGTAGACATTTTATATTAGATGTTTACAATGTACAAATATCCTTAAAAGCTAAGATTACCTACTTACATCAATATTTACAGTGAATATAATATAAATGTGCATATGTAGATAGCATATGTTGAAACAGATGTTGCTGCATTATAAAGAATTATTCAATCAAAGTTTCATTAAAATGTAAAATTAATAATGTAAAATACATTCAACACTGGAATTTTTTTTAAAAGAAATTGGTATTGTTGCTTTCCAGTTTGTCGTTTATAGCAGAAGGTCTCCATGTATTTTTTCATGGATGAAGATTTCTAATTCTTCATAGAGGTCCATTATTTGCTTGTTGTCCGTTTTATGCAGTATATGAAGATAACTCTTAATATTCTGGACCTGTGTTCTTTATATGGGTAGCTACTGCTGATTTATTAAAGTTATTGGTGTGGTAGGCATTTGTGTGTTCATTGTATCTTGTTTTGATTTCTCTTTCTGTTTGGCCTACATACAGGGCATTGCATGTGTTGCCTATCTTTTGTAGATGCCCGAGTATTGTAAAGGCTATGTTGAGGTTGTGTGGCCTTAAAATGTTCGCTATTTTGTAGGATAGTTTGCCAATGAAGAGGGATGCATTCTGTGGGTTTATTTTTTTATTTCTGTGGGGGGATTGGTTTATTTTTGATTTTGCTTTTTTGTGCAATGTTGTCAACCAGTGTGTCATTATACCAATTTGCTGCAGCTATTTGTTTGATTATATTGAATTCTTCAATTTTTGCATTGTTGTGTTGTTGGCTCTGTCAACAAATGCTCTGTATGCACCATACTTTTGTATTGTCAGATGGCAGGATGAGTTGTGTGTGGTGAAATCTGCTGTCGTTAGTTTTCTGTAGACTTTGAAGGTATGTGCGTTGTTTACTTTACTAATAGTTAGGTCTAGAAAGTTGATGCTGCCACTGTTTTCATGTTCCAATGTGAATTTTATATTTTGGTCCTGGTTGTTTAGTGTATTGAGGATATTGTTGATATCATTGGCACCATCTATTAAGAGCAGGGTATTGTCCACATACCATTTGTAATAAATCATTTTATCCATGGAATTGGATTTCATGGCAAGAATGTTTTGCTCTAGGTGGTTGATATGTATGTTGGCAATGGTAACTGTTATACGTGAGCCCATTGCAAGACCTATATGTTGCTTGTAAATTCCATTGTTGAAAATGAGGTAGTTGTGGTTAAGCACTAGTTCCAGAATATCTATTTGTTAACAGAGCCGACAACACGCCAATGGAGAACAAATCAAAATTTGAAGAATATCATCAAACAAAATAGCTACATCAAATGTATATTATGACACACTGGTTGACAACCTTGCACGAAACAGCAAAACCAAAAATAAACCAATCCCCATACAGAAATCAAAAAATAAACCAACAGCATGCGTCGCCTTCATTGGCAAACTATCCTACAAAATAGCAAACATTTTCAGACCACACAACATCAACACAGCCTTCAAAACACACAATAAATTACAACACTCACTGAGACACAATGTAAACATACTAACAGATAAACACACACGCTCAGGCATCTAAAACATAGTATGCAACACCTACAATGCCCTGTAGGCCAAACAGGGAGAGTATTCAAACTAGATACAATGAACACACAAATGACTACCACACCAATAACTTTAATATATCAGAAGTATCTACCCATATAAAGAACACAGGACATCCATTCCAGAATGTTAAGAGTGATCTTCATATACTGCATAAAACGGACAAGGAGCAAATAATGGACCTCTATGAAGAATTAGAAATCTTCATCCATGAAAAAAATACATGGAGACCTTCTGCTATAAACGACAAACTGGAAAGCAACAATTTCTTTAAAAATTTCTCCAGTGTTGAATGTATTTTACATTATTAATTTTACATTTTAATGAAACTTTGAATATTTCTTTATAATGTAGCAACATCTGTTTCAACACATGCTATCTACATATGCACATTTATATTATATTCACTGTAAATATTGATGTAAGTAGGTAATCTTAGTTTTTAAGGATCTTTGTACATTGTAAATATCTAATGTAAAATGTCTACATGTGGTGTATACACAACTGTTCTTGTGTTGTGTGTCCGCCAGATAACAAGATTATCAACAAAACTGTAAGTAAATATAACACTGCAATAATCCAGAAGGTATAATCACGAAACATAATACTAAAATAGCTGTATCTTCCTGAACAGGTTAAAACGTGCAACCATAACCTCACTGGCACCCACAACACAAAACATAACTAAACAATAATAAACAAACATGTAACTTTAATATGCACCTGCTGCCGAAACGCGTCATACTAATAAAAATACTAGTAAAAAGTGACCGCTGCAGTATAAATTATATCAAAAGTTTATAATACAGTTGCAGCACTCAAAACAATCCACATAACACAGATAAATTTAAGCACAGCAATACTCCAAAATAGGATGCACAAGTGTAGTGTAGGCAGCCTCTTTAGTAGAACAGTTGCATTTTCTAAGTGTTCTGCCAATGAAACTGTCTTTGGTTCACCTTTCCTACAATATTTTTGATGTGTTCTTTTCAATTTAAGTTGTTCGTAATTGTTACTCTTAAGTATTAGTTAAATTTACTGCCTGTAGGTTTGATTTATCGTCTAACAGAAGTTCAAAGGATTTCTTTTAGTGCTCATATGGATGACCTCACACTTATTAAGTGTCAATTGCTCATTTTTGCACCATGCAAATATCTAAATATTTTTTTATAAAAAAAAATAGATGAAGATTACTCACCAGGCGAAGGAGCACAGGTGTGATAGTAGCACAAATAGAACACACACACACACACACACACACACACACACACACACACACACACACACACACACACTCACTCACTCACCCACTCACCCACTCACCCACTCACCCACTCACCCACTCACCCACTCACTCACCCACTCACTCACCCACTCACTCACTCACTCACCTCTCTTACACAGACGCAAACACACCCAAATAGTTACTTTTGATCTTCTGGTGACTTTACTAACCGATAAATGACACCATCATTCACGAAAGGTTTAAGAGAACTACTCAGATAGTTTCCTAAACCATTTATGAAAATAAGGAACAGTTGGGGCCCTTTATGTTGGGTTGAAACCTATAATAATCATATTACCATTCCGACCTGGGCTTTCCACTGTTAATAAATTATGTTTCTTTTCTTTCGGGTATCACCTAATACAGTAGTCCATATATACTAGTGAACATAAATCAAGTGCACAACATTACTTTAAAGAACTGTATGTAAATTATGTCTCTGAAGATTGAAGCTGAGAAACTATTTTCTAATTCAGGTAGCCTGCAACTCACGTTTTTTCCACGAGTAGTGTACCATATTCAGCACTGCTATCTGGTGTTAGTTAATCACTGGTAATCAAGACAAAAATGCTGTTATTTAACCTACACCCCAATGAAATGCTTTATGCACATAATTGATCACCTTCGTACAAAACACAGCAAAAGTTTTCATTATTTATTAACAATTACCTTTTATGTGATGACTAGAGTGGTCTAATCAGCAGTCAATAAATTACAGAGAAATATAATTGTGAACTTCTTTAATAAGCTCCAAGTTATAATAAGTTTTGAAATGAGCACTTGAGGTATCTTCGGTGAAAATTGGGTTGTAATGTCTACAGCTATTACATCAATGAATTACAGTACTATTTGATTTTATGAGAACTGTATTGAAACCTTTACATTACTTTCTTCGAACTATTAATTTGGCTTCACATTACCTGGCAATGTAACAACAGGAGTGCCCGTCCAAAGGACATCCATACTTGTCGTATGGCCATTACAAAGAGGAGTATCAAGACAGACATCAGCTAGTTGACCACGTCTCACATGTTCTTCCTTTGCTGCTACATTACTGAATAGAATTCGGCCTGGTGGCAAACCTAACTGTTGGGCTGCAGCCTGTAAATTTGGCTCACCAACAGCAGGAAATCTCAATAACCACAAAACTGAGTTTGGCACATGTTTCAAAATCTGTAAAACAATGCATCCCAATTAGAAGAATAATCATTACAATTGACACTAAGGATTCTATTAGAATACTCATACCAATTACACTTAAAAAGGTCCTTTATATATCATAAATTTTTACACTTTACCCAAAACAGCACCCTGCAGTAACATTAACAACAGTACTGTACCTCAGTTAATAAGTATTTTATCTGGGTTGGTAATGACACGAGGAAGTGCTCACAAATTCTTTAGACCAAGATTTTAAGAATCTTCTAAACATGGTAGTTAGGTCCCCTTTCCATACTATATACTCATTCTGTTAAGACAAATGTTGCTAATCCGAACATATTGGAGGTATTGAACTAATAAGAATACAACCACCTTTTTAAAAACATTAAGTCCCAAGCCTGAGCTCAGCTTGTGTGGCAGTCTTAGCGCAAGCGTACAAAGACCAAGCTCTACTCTTTTCACTCCATTGGCATTGTTTTTGTTGCGTTTTTTAGTTTAATTCATGTCCGACACGCTGTGAACTAATGTCTGCATTGTGTTGCCATCAAGTGGATGTTTCTGAAACTATTTTGGTATTCTCAAGACAGCCTTCTCTTGTTCAAACCTGCTGTTCTGGCTCAAGTCGCTGTAGTTTTGGCAGATTTCTCGTTGTGCTAGCAGTGTGTTTTATGGTAATTATATCCAGGTTTTTGACCAATACTGACATTGAGAAACTTCTAAATGAAATGTTTGAGGATTCTGATTCCAAAGGAGATAGTTTTGAAAGTGAAAACAGTGATTTTGCTTCTGATTCAAACTCAGGTATGAAACCAACACATTTTACTATTATCATTCTAATGATCTACATTATTCTGCTTGAGATATCTGCAGTGAATGCTATATTTTAGTTCTGTTTTCAGACAAAATGACAGGCACAACAGTGCATGGTATACTCAATAACAATAAAGCAGTAATCCAAACATAGTGCAGGCTTTGGAGCTATCATGCAAGAGAAGGCATAATAATGCTGGAATATCTTCAGATGTGGAATTACGTAGGACCACATCAGATAAGCAACCACCTTTACACGAGTTCAAAGAAGAAAGTTCATGTGTGGCAGATATATCCTTTTGGCATATTTTCAATTTTTTACCCTGAATCGGATGATAATACAAATCAAGGCAGAAACGAACAGGTATGCAAAGTCTGTTGCAGTTAAAATGAGAAGAGGAAGCAACATGAAATCCAGAAGCATGCAGAGCACATGGACTGGGATAAAAAGACCTTTCAACTGAGGGAATAAAATTGCCTCTCTCGGCAAGTCGAAGTGACCTATGCCCAAAAGACATTAAAAAGATCAAGGAGGATTTTTTGTTTCAATGTGTAAGGTGCCGCAGTATACTGTAGTTGATTCTACCGTAATGAAGGGATGTCACGAGCCACAGACAATGCAGAATCCAGCTCTCAAAGGGTGAAAGGGCAGTTATAATCTGTATCATTGGTAGACCTGAAGTCCAAATTGCCCCTCTCAGCAGCCGCTCTGGGGCACTGGAAAACAGGATGCTTGGTGGTAACAGTAGGATTAGAGAAATTATACATCATAATCTCAAATTTCTCACTGGCTAGTCTGGTGAGTACCATTCCCCACCACAGCAGCCATTAGACACCTCTCTCCTCTACTGGATTCCTCCTGATGGTCTCCTACAATTTTGAAATGTGTGTGGAACAATTAACTGAATCCAGGAACTCTTCCTGTGATTGCTTTTTGCTTCCACGTATAACAGCTAACATTTGGCCCTAGCCACCCAAAAAGGCTGTGAGGTTGTCTGCAGTCAGACAATACTTGAACCGACTCAGATCCGTCTGCCTGGTCCTCACAGCAGAACAATGTTCTTCATTCCACCAAGGGACAGCCTGCCTTTTCAGTCGCCATTTTTGATTGTGGAATGGATGCATCAGCAGTGTGGTGGATCATTTGGGTGACGATATCCACCAATTCCAAGAACAGATATGGTGTTGTAAAGTGCCCAGTCTGCTCTGCTGAGCACCCATCTCTGGAGTTGCAACAGGATCCATACCATCTGGCTGGTGGATCCAGATTGGAGACTGAACACTTCCGTGAATGTTACTGGCCACTACCCAGTCAATAATATGGAGAAGGGCTGGAGATGGAGGGATGGGGTCCAAACTGCTATCATCATCAGTCCAGTTGTGGGTAGGGGAAAGACTGATGATAGGAAGGGAAAGGTGGGGGCAAGAGAAAGGTGGAGACAAGGGAAAGGAAAAGGGAGGGGGCAAGAGAAAGGAAAAGAGGGGATGGAAAGGAAATGCAGTCCAAGGAGGAAAGAAGCATTAGCTCACAGCCCTGCGTTCGCCATTTATGTAGTTACGAAAGAACCGTAAGCCCCCTGTGAGGCAAATGCTGGAGCGTGAAGATCGATGGTGGACAACAACCCTGTTTCAGTACAGAAGTGTGTGCTTCGACCTGTATTTAGTAATTAGGTATTTGAAGGACAAAAGAAGCCTTTGAATTGCTTTACCACCGGGGCAGATAGGTTCAGAGTTCCAAAGCACACTGTGTACATTAAGAACACCACAGAGAATGAATGGGTGGGAGATCAGTGTTGAAAGGTTGTCAAGAGCCTCTTCATAGAGTGTTTTTCATGGAAGCAGATACAAGCAGAATGCTGTCAGTGAGTAGCGCACATGTACCGACACTGTACTGCCGTTTCTACTCCACACTGGATGGTCTCCTCAGCAACTGACACCCTTTGATAGTGATGAACATGTGACTTCCTCACGGGCTGCAGCCTTACTACAGTTGTCATAGGTGGCCTCTCCCTTACACCCCAAGATGGTGTGCTCAAAGTGCTAGCATTTCAAACAGCACACGGGGTTTGGGACATAGAACCATGCATTCAGTTGAAGGAAAGCTGCCTTAATATTCTCTGGTGTGTTGAATGTGGGAATAAAACATTCGGATATAACTGACTATCCATCCTGACTCTCCATCAAACTTTCATCTCATTTTGCAAGTCTAACCCAATCTTCTTTCACTACTTCTTTGATATGAACCAGATCTCTACCCTTCACATTAAAAGACAATGTATTTAAATTACAGTCAATTAGAAAGATCAGACTAGAAGCATAATGTGGTTCTTTGCTACCTAGTTTTAACTTTTTGTATTCCAAATTTTTCTAAGTTCTCAATTTACAAAAGGAAATGAGTACTGTAAATGGTAAAGATACTTACATAAACCCACATTTGGAGAGTGAGGGGGTCAATTTTGTACAACTGGTTAAAATTACAATAAACAACTGCTTCATCTGGCAAGCCATATTGTTGTCGAGTTGTTATCACAATACTCTGAGGAACTTCTTCTCCTGTTGCAGCTTTATTATTAGTCTGATTTGTAGCTAATCCATTCTGAACAACAACACCATTAACAGATGTTTGAATCTGGCCTGATGCAATCATTGTCTGAAACAATTTTTAAGTGTTATTTCAGTCTGACTATTTTTTTTACTACTGCAAATATGTAAATTTCACTTCAGTCGCTATGAGTGTGTATTGCAACGTACCTCAATTGGTGTGGTAGTTGGTAGTTCAGCTACCTTTAAAGAAATTTCGACAGGCCGTGAAGTATGCTTGCCATCTGAAGAAACTACCTCACGTATTTCTTTCACTGAAGTGTTTTCCATAATTGGTGACAGATCAGTTGCATTTATAACTGCTACATTGTCTGGAACTTCCTTCTTCCCAGTTGACTGGAAAAAAATTCATCAGAAGAATGAAATTATTAATTCAAAACTTAATGCTGTTCCAATGTTTCACATAAATGCCAACAGGTTGTACACAACACATTTTTGGTGAAATTGGATCAATGATGAATAGTGAATTATTATGTATACTACTATTTCAACATAGCCTAAGAAAGTAGCAGACATTTACTAAAATAACACTTACCCTGTCTGTAAGTATGACTCTCTCTTTGAGATGTGGAAACATTTGCTTGTGGTCTCCAATGAAATATGTATGTGGCATGTATGCCAATTTTTCACTGTACTGACTAGCCAACTCAAGAGGTGATGTAACTACATCAGTTATGAGATAATCCATAAATGACGCTCCACTTGTTCCTGGATAACCCAGCCACATTACTTGCACTGGTGCTGGCCGCAGCGCAAATATTTCATTACGAGCACCTTTGGTATAACCATTCATATTCACTAAAATATGTATTCCATCAGAATTTATTCTGTCGGCTGCTTTCCCATTACATGGAATCTGCAAAAACAATGTTTTTCAGACAACCATATACACAAGGGTGATGACTGGTTTGGTAGAATCTGGGTCAATTTTTCAGCGAACCAAAATTACAATTTTCACATCACGTTTTTAGTTATTTTCATCAACTTTCAAAAGTGTGCAAGGTACAATGACAAGAAAATAATTTATAATTTACTGAATCTGAAAACTAATTGAATTAAAAATTGAATGAAATAGCGTGTTCCAACTACGAATGACTTTTTTAAATCAAATAAAATGGTGAATAATTTTATTTGGAACAATATATGCTCTCCTTGGGAAAAAAATGCTATAACTCTTAATACATGATTAGTGTGATCAGGCAGCTTAGTCTTCTAGGCAGTATTACAAGTGTTTCATTTGCTAGTTCTGCGACATCCTTTGTGTTAATATTCAAGACCCACTTAAAAAGCTTGTTGTCTGTCTTTTGTTTTGAACTGCCAGTGAGCATTAATTACATCTCAGTTGCCAGCAACTGCTTGTTAAAGAACAGTGCAGAAGCAATTGCATATTTAGCTTTGTATCTGATACCACAGTTTTATTCTAAGGCTAATAATAATAGTGTGGATAGGGTTTGTGCATGATGCTTGGAGGTGCATAAATAGCTGAAGGCACATTTCACAATGGTCAATCGTCTTCTCACTATTGTCTCGAGGGTTAGCAATAATTGAAATACAGCTTGTCAACACTTCAAGTGCTATTTTCTTCGCCCATGAACTATGTTGTCGAGGTTCCATCTTGTCTATCCAACACAGTGCCATCAGGTGAAGGGTCAATGTGGAAGCTGGTTGCCTGTCCTTGTAAATTCACCTTGCAATTGAACAGTTGGCCACATCTTCATTAGGATGCGAACAGGCACACGAGGAAAAGGGGGGGGGGGGAGGGTTAGTTACTGGGCACCAAAATGTTTGACAGGTTATGTAGCACCTTAGCAAAAAAACATTGAAGGCCAGAAAGCAATCCTATGTAAACTCAATATGCCTCAGATGTGGAGAAGACTTTGCCCATGACAAGCGTGAACGGTGTAATCGTTTGTGAGTTTTTACGACACCAATGACAAAAATATTGTCCCTACTGAGGTCAAAATTTAGGAAGACCGAAGTTATGTGGAAGTATGTAACATGTCTATGAGAAAAATAAATAATATAGTAAGAACCGTTTACAACTCACCGCAAAGACGTGGCGATGAGCTAGGACAGGCACATACAAAAGACACAATCATATAACACTTTCAGCTATCGGCCATGGCCTTCTTCAGAAAATAGAACACTCAGGCACTCACACAGGCACACAACAGTGTCATACAACCATCACCTCCGGCTGCCGCACTTCGAATCATGCTCTGCAGTTAGTAAATCGGGGACAAGAGGGGAGAGGGGATACAAAGGTTACGTCACGCTGGTGGGGGTGGGTTAGATGGAAATAACGAGATGCAGCCTAGGAATGGAGTAGGGAGCCAGGTGAGGGGAGAAAAATTGTTGGATGTTTCTACTAGCCACCTTGTTTCACTGCAAGTTTTAGACTCAGTCAATTATTCGGTAGCACTGAAATCATGCCATATTAGTTGGTTCGAACTTTAACACACTGAGCATAAACTAGGAAGACTAGGGGATTTGATAATGGTACAGACAAGCCATCTTGTAACCTTTTCAAATCCAATTTTGCGACTCACTGAACTTATCGGTTAAAAATTAATAAGGATGTAAAACTTTGTGAGGTTTTGTACTACAATGATGTATATAGGCTGAAATACAGTATTAAAATTTGTAAAAAGGCCGTGATTCGAGTTGGGGACTCCTCATCGTTAGGTAGTGCCACAGACTGTCACTTTATTTTTATGCAGACAACACTAATGAATATAATTACAAAATAGTACTGATTACATAGATCACACCAGAGTGTCAGTTTTACAAAGAAATAATGCAGTGCTCAGGTCAACAGACCAACCAATACAATGACTTAGTTCTGCAGATTAATGTAGGGTAAAATTTTAAGAGGACATACTTCCTCTGTGACTAACAAGAAGTCATGTCTATACCTCTGATCTATACATGAACTAAGAGAGGCACTATTACCACAAATTTTGAAACAATATAAAGTGAAGTACAATAACCTCAAAACCAGAATAGGAGCTGTAGGAGGATATGTCCCCACTAACTGTCAACAGAATTGAATGTTGTCAGTCTACTTCAATTAACGAAGTGTGTGTTCCCATCCATGCATCCATGGCCTTTATGGAGGTTACTCAAGATTAATTTTTGACAGCGAATGTCAGATATGTCAAAACTGTAAGACTACTCCTAAACTCATTGGAAAGTTAAAGCTTTTGCAGTCTCCGATACAATGAAGCTATTGGACAAAGCTATTCTGAAGCAATTTGACTTACATTTCCTGGATATTTTTGTTAATTGGGCTGCAATCCAATATTCTGCTTAAGAATTAACATTTCTACGGCAAATTAACAGCACATAAAACTGCTATTCCTCTTGTGCTACAAACAAATCAGCACAAAGTTTCAAGATAGGCTGCTCTTTACAATACCTGTTCGTAAGGGGTAATCAGAATCATTTCTCTTGTTGACAGTGTTACAAGATGCACGCCAAATGGAAATAGACTGACTGACTGCAATTACTGAAATGCCTACACCAGTTTGCACACTTTCCCAATGATATGAAAGTCAAGGTATTCAAATAAAGACTTTGTTCTAAGAAAAGTAAAATTAATACAACTTACATACAATATTTAAAACTTTTTACATACAACATTACATCACCACAGATTTAAATGACTTAACATCAGAATCAATTGTGTTGACCAGCCAACAGCCACTGGAAATCTCTGCACAGAAATCTCCAACCAGCAGAACAGTGCATGACTCAAATGATGTTCTGTGACTGGTGTACTCTGTGACAGGAAAATCCCTAACAGGCGAAAGCACCTTTTACTTGAGTGACTTATCTTGGTTGACTATTTTAATCGAGTATGTTGACTGCGGCACCCCTAGTGGTTCTGTGTTTAATTTCTTTTAAAGCGATTGTTTTCGTTTATACAACAGCTTCGAAATTTGTGTTCGCACTGTCTTCTGTGCGGCCTTAGCACTGCAGTTGTAGTCATAATACTTCAGTGTGCTGATTTGCATTTTAATCACAACCTTTTATCCAACACAGCCAAAAGGATGAAAATCTTTTGGTATTGGCTACAGTAATGGTAGTAATTGCAGGAAGGCAAAATGAAAGAGTGCAGAGGCGGAAAGAGAAACGTTTAGATGCGATCGTGGTTGCAAAAACGAGAAGAAGGAATGCTCATGAACAAATAGCAACCTGAAGACGCAGATGCATTTAGGAACTTCCTACGAATGAACAAGTTGTGTTTCGACAAGTTGTTCAAACCACTACACTTTAGGGTGGTAAACATCTGCTGCAGAACATCCATTCTTTTCACTCTGGTGAATTTTTTTTAACTCTGTGCTGTAATGTAACCACAGAATACCAAATTTAGTTTTACAATCTTCAGTTGCAACTTTCGGGCAAACTGCTAATACTTTGTTTGCCACTAGTTTGAGCATTTCTTTCTGTGCATTATAGAATTTTTTTTTTTTTTTTTTTTTTTTTTTTTTTTTTTTTTTTTTTTTTTTACCTTTATGATATTTTCAATGAGTATCTGCAGTGACCAAAACACACAAAGGTCACTAATACTACAGGCAGTTAAAATTACCTTATTGTCATATTTGTATGACGATCTGTATTTAGCAGGGCTCTCCGCTTCATAAGCCAAAATAAGAGCCTTAACATGAAACTTCCTGGCAGATTAAAATTGTGTGCCGCAACCGGGACTCGAACCTGGGATAGCACAGTTGGTAGGGTGCTTGCCCGCAAAAAGCAAAGGTCCCAGGTTCGAGTCCCAGTTCTGGCACACAATTTTAATCTGCCAGGAAGTTTCATATCAGCGCACACTCCGCTGCAGAGTGAAAGTTTCATTCAAGAGCCTTAACACTTTCTTTTACCCGCTCCATTTCTACAAACAATAAAAAGTAACCCACAATCAACATGGTCTGTATTATTTCGATGGAAAACATGAAGTAAACATGCCATTGATGTCTCACTAGATTTTTATTCCGTAGTATACTACTTACTATGTGCCAGGTGTCTTCTGCTGGGCAATGCAGCCACTGCTTCTGCACATACGCAGTGTTCACTGCACTCGAAAATTTAGAATTCCACACTCAGCACAATCGAAAGATTACTGACGTCATAGTCACACTCTTGCCGTGATTGCCTCCTGATTTACATGACAGCAGTAAAGCCGTCCACACTTGGCAAGAGAAGTCGATTGTTTAAAAGGGGCTTAAAGTCAAAAGTATACCGATCGGCAATCCATTCAGTTGCATTCTATGGGACTGAATGCTGGTCTTCAACAAAAGAAGTGGACCAAAAACTCTTATTGAAATAAAGATGCTCATGTCGACATCTGGATTTACAATGAAGTTGGTAGGTTTGCAGAGTTGCTCAAATAGTAGACAAGATGAGAGAAAACCGTCTATGTTGGTACACCCACGTTCTTAGAACAGATGATAGTGGTGAAGAATGGTTTCAATTTGAAAATAAATAGGAAACTGCCAGTAGGACGACCAAGTCAATGATGGCTTCATACCTGGCACAAAAACCTGAAGAAATACCAGATAAAGAAATTTAAAATCAATTAGTACCTTCAGTTTACACGTCGTCCTTAAAGATAATGGGAAACTATTTAAAAAATAAAAAGTGCCTTCTTTGGAATTGTTAAAAGTAAATTTAAACTTTGAAGGTAAACTTGCCTTAGTTTTTTTAACTTTATGAATGATTGACATACTGGCTCATACCACCTTGAAAGTGACTCTGAATAGCAGCAGCATACCCCAAACTTTATGTTATACTGGACCGGACACCGTGATACAGCAAAAATCTCTCCAGTCTCACAGCCGAACTAACTACCAGAAACAACATCCTATCTAAGTTATTTGGAAGCACATGGGGACCCCACAGCATCAACTCTATGCACAACCACCTTGCAGATCCCACATCAAGGAAGTAAACACTGTCCTGAATCAGACAGTGGTGTCATCAAAACAACCCCACTGCACTGGCTTGCAGTACCAAGCTGCCACCTTCCTCCAGGTCTATGGCACATGAATAATCTTGTCCAAGAAGCAAATAAAACATTGGCCAATAACTCACTAATAATACATCAAGACAACCAAAGAATCACTTCAACCAGACTGAAATCTAGGCATCTTGCCCTGCTGCTGGCTCAAAAACTGATGAACCAGAACTTTAGCAGTCAACATACTTGAAGAAAGGAGATCACTCCTTGATCCCACACAGAACCGAATCAGATATCTCCCAAAGTATGGGTCCGCTGAATAGAGCGGCTTAAATACATATTCAGCAATTTTTGCAGAGTAGCTCTTGGCGCATTTGGGTATGATGAAATGACCTCACTAAGTTGATTTAACTGGTGACTGGTTTGAAGCAGATTGAAGAATTGTGTAATACTTCAATATGCCACACTTCTCCACCCCCTACCACTTCCCCTGTCCACTGACTCGAGCTACTAATTACAGTCACCTCGAGTTCAGCAAATGATATAACTCAAAGCATTACTTCACATTTGTCTGAACAATCAATATCACTAGAAAACTTAGAAGTAGTAACGTGTGATGGCACTGCAACCAACACCAGATGGAAGAATTGTGTCATTCACCAACAAGACAATCATGTAGTTTGCACATGACAGTGGAGTTTATACCTCTTGCATTTTATTGAGCTTCGTTTCTGCCATATTATCCAAGAAACGGAAGGTCAAACTGCAGGCCAAATCTGTTTGTGGTCGAATAGGACAACAGCTAAATTGCTGTGAAAACTCCTTGTTTTCCACTATGAATCCAGAGATTGTTCAATTCCCCATGGACAATATTATCACCTGTCTTGCCATGGCAGTTTGTTCCCTTTTCCAAGTCTATTATCTTTGCCTGTACTGCTTTATGTAGAATCATGTGACTTGGCAAATTGCCGTTATTTTTGCAAATACCTCTGAAATGGCACGTGTTACGGAAATGCAAATTTTCTCTTCTACAATCTGTTTATTCAATGTTTGTGTCAGATAAAATGGTTAAGCCATTATTTTTATTTAAATTTTGAGCTTTCAAAAAGCGATTACAAAGGATCATTTTTAATGTTACTACTGTAAAAAATGGGCCAAAAATGATTATTGCATATGTACAAGTGACGACACACTATTAAATTCTTCAAAGAATCGTTGCGCATAGCGGGGATAAAGCTGTATATAAAATGTAGAAAATACTTGCTTGAATTCATAATTCAAAGCAGGAACTATGATTTTGCTGTTTTAACAGAAATGATTCAGTTGTAAGGCTGCAAATTACCCGCAGCGAATGTGTTATTTTAAAATGTAGCATTTTTAGCTAAGCATCGGTGTTAACTACATTAATCAGCTGTTACACCATCGTAACCTGCCATTACTGCTTGTGGTAGGCATCACGAACTTAAATGTCACGGTAAGAATTCGCACAACTCACTCCAGTCTTTTATTGTAAAGATTAGCTTCATTGATCACATCAAATTAAAATCATTTATGTGCTTGTGAAGTCTATGTATTACTTCTTTTGTTGTTCACTACCCAGATGTGTTGAAAACACTATCATCTGCTATTGTTGGCTACGGTACATAATGAGACCATTCGATTTCTACTGAAACATCGACTTTCATTGACCTGCCGTTTCCGTGAACATTTACAAAAACGTAGTTGCAATTTTACTATAATTACTATTTCTTTTAAAGACTATACTTTATTGCATTTCCCAAATCAAAGTAAACTCGAGCATGTAATAATTTTTAAAACTAACCATGTCCAAGGGGGATAGAATCAAAATGTTCAAATGTTTGTAGAGCTTATGGGACTTAACTACGGGGTCATTAGTCCCTAAACTTACAAACTACTTATGAACTACCTACAACTAAGGACGGCACAAATATCCATGCCCGAGGGGGGATTCGAACCCCCGACCGCAGCGGCCGTGCAGACCATGACTGAAGCGCCTCAGTCTCCTCGGCCACCGCGACCGGCAATAGAATCTCTATCATAGGCTGCACCATGATTTTGAGGCAAAATTCGAGTGGCCTATATTTGAGTAAATATGGTATTTTCCATTATCTTTAAGTACAATGCGCAAACAGACGATATTAACCAATTTTAATTTTCTTTCTCCCTTATTTCTTCTAATGACAATGGGTAACATTTCCATATTAAAGCACTTTCTAAGATTATTATCCCCCCCCCCTCCCACGCACCTCACTGAAGATGCCTCCACCCTGATCAGGCACAAGACTGTAAGAAGTGGTGACAGTGAGCCAAAACAATGAACCCCGCCAGCAGGTGGGACAAACGTTACAGAAGAAGAAGATGAAGAAGCATTTACAGACTACTGTCAACTTCTATACTTTGCCAACTCAAACTACTTCCACAGGAAATTTAAGTAATTCACTAAAGGTAGCTTTCATTACAAATAAATAGAACAAAAAATGTATTAAAAATAAATTACAAGATTGTAGTGTTAATTTGTGGAGACTATATCTTTCTCTTTGGCCTTGTTTCTTGGGGGCCAGGGGATGTGCAAAAACCACCTAAAAACCACATCCAGGCAGGCCGGCACTCCAATCCGCTTCGTTAATCCGCCCGGTAGATTCGAACCAAGGCCGGTACACCTCCCCATCTTGGAAAGTGGTAAGTTACACCACACAACTAACCGAGCATGTCTTGTGGAGACTATATGAAGGATGCAAATTGTAAATGTCAGAGGAATGAAAGATTACATTACAGCCCCTACAAAATTGAGAAAAAAACTCTCAATATTAATACTCTACTAATAGTTTTGTGAAACACCTGTAACACAAATCTAATAGCAAACTTTACTGAGGTATTCATAAAATTAAATGTAACTTATTTTTGGTGAATAATATCACCACAATGTATTTTTTACTGTAATATATGTGTTTTCTAAGTAATAATCATGATAGGTCCAGAACTTCTTACTGAGGAATTAAAGGGCTTTTTTGAAGCTCATACAACTAAAATTTATTTATGACTATACTAGTGCTGCTTTTACTGCAACAGAAAGCAACTTACACTTTGCCCAGAAACTAATGAACATACACTAAAGCCTCTTTCCTATTTTCCTTTTAGTACAAGAGGGAGCAAATAACATTAAAGAAATAGCTCTTATGGCAGACTACTCCATCATCAACAGAAGGCAGAGCCACAGTTTAAATGCCATTTCCACCAGGTGACAGCTCCTTGTATTCCTCCACATTTATATACCATCTGTCCCTCAAGGTAGTAGAGGGATGGCTTGCACAGATGGACAATCATTACTTACACATTCTTCTGTAAATTTTGATTACCTTTTAATGTATATTATGACCATTCAACATCCCAGAAATACTGGACCCCAATTACTTAACAACAACAACAACAACAAGCTATTCATATCTAGAGACTATATGGCTTATCCAGGTTCATAGTTCAGATATGTCTGCAAATACTAGTTCCGTGAGTAATGGTTTTATCTGTCTGGGTCTACCTGTTTGTCTTCATTCACACACCATCTTTGACAATCTGTTCAACTACCCAAATGGTCAGCCCATAGAGGCTGCTCTTTTATAAATTTCTTTCAGGTACTCTGCTTGCTTTCTCCTTCCTTGTAAATCCCAAACTTTTTATTCAGTGCAATACTCAATTTACATCATGTACATTAATGAAATGTTCAAATCTCTCAGCCATAAGTAAACAAGGATAATTACATGCAAATCAAACAATTTTTAACTGTTTGTCATGTATGACTAGATAGTAGTTTCATGACTGTCAATGTCTTGTCAGCCTAACTTCTTACGTTTAAACATTTCAGATACGTCTACTGCTGTATTTGCAAGCACACCAAGATATACTCCCTGACAATCAGCAATAGTATATTTTTGATTAGTACATTTTGTATTGCTCTATTTGTTATATTTAATGTCTGTTTTGCAAAGGTTTCTGTTGTCTCACAACCTGATGCGCCAGGATGTGATTTGATACTAATGTCTGTAGTTCTTCAAAATCTTTTATTAATAGCATAATTTCATCTGAATATCTGCCTATTGTAATGTATTTTCTGCTCCGAATTCGGATACTGTTATTTCTAGGACAGGATTGGAGAAATGAAATCCCCATTTTTCACTCATCTGTGAACTAAACAGGAACAAAGGTTATAGTTTCATATACAGGGCAATTCACAAATATATACAAATATTTTGATGTGTTATTCTATAAATAAAACTAAAGAAATGGGTTTCTAAAAAAAAAAAATAGGTCTGCAAATCTTTAGTTACGGATAATAGATTTTTGTCTGAATTTTAGCAACCTCTCAAGTCTGTACAATGTTGAAGTGAAGCATGATTTCCATTTATTATAATGTTACTGATCTGGTGAATCTAATAGAACATGTTGCATACATGCATCTCCATTAGTTTTCTAGACATCTCAGATGATATACAAGTAAATTCCAGAGTACATGTGAATTCTTTTACTTTCCATTAATAATGATGGAAAGTGTGAGTGGTCTCAGTCATTTCCTACCCTTGGAACAATTTACTTTTTTGTACTGTTCAGTGAAAGATAACAACAACCACCCATACAGTAACTGTTTGTTGATTATGAAATAGGGATGCCTTTCATAGGTGTGTTCGATAGAGGAATATGCTGATATGGTGTTTGGTTATGGCAAATGTGATAGTGAATCTACCACTGCAGTTAACAAATATTGAGTATGTTATACAATTCTGAATGCACAAACTATTAAGAGTATTTTGCGCGTTACGGGAGAAAGATTCTCTACCTATCGTTCGTAATCAGTACAAGTGCTTGTTACGTCAAGACAATGATGAGGATATTATGGATGCTGTTCAATGTAGCCTGGGTACCAGTCATGTCATGTCATGTCTCTCAAAAATTAGGCATTTCACCATCTAAGGTAGGGTGTACACAAGTACAATAATCCGTATCCTTACCATAAACAAAAAGCATCATTTACATCCTGAAGACCCTGCTCTTCGCCTGGAGTTTTGCAACTGGTAAAATACTAACTGGCAGTTACAAAAATACATTTTATTTACTGATAAGGCACAGTTTACTTTAGATGGTACAAACAATTTACATAACAGGCACGTATGCTCTCAATTGAACTCTCGTGCAAGAGAGAGAATTTCCAGCAGCGATTTAGCATAAATGTGTGGTGTGATATAACCAATCCACACTTTATTGGACTATTCATTTTCCAAAAATGTCTTACTGGCGGGACGTACTTACAATTCCTTTAAGAAGAACTGCCCACTAGGTCCAAGATGGACACACTTTCACATTTCACCAACACACTTACTGGACATTTAAATGAACATTTTCCCCCAGAAATGGATTGGCCATCAAATTGCCTGATTTAACACCAATGGATTTTGTGTATGGAGATGAAACACACAGTTTTATAGATGAAATTAAGAACAATCTTGTGAAATAAACAAACAACAAAATCTCTTCATAAACATGCAATTAAAGGCACAGAAATCTGTGGAGATATTTTCTAACATTTATTATGAATGTATTGCCAACTTCCTTAACAATGAGCTTCTTTTTCCCCAATTTAATGTGAATTTACATGAGCTATGGTATTAATAAAAGCAGATTATCTCACACATTCATACAATTTCAGTTAACTTTATTATCAACATTTTCTATAATTAGATTCTGTACAACTTCTGTAGAATAGTTTGTGAAATTTTCTGCAGTTAAATAATAATAATAATAATAATAATAATAATGATAATAATAATAATAATAATAATAAATAAAAAGCACAAATAAAATGGTAAAGTAGTTAATAAATTACAAATTTTCCCACGTTATTTCTTTGCTTCTCTGCAAAACTACTGCAGATACTTTTCTGGGACGTGTTTTATTAGATTCACCAGATCAATAACAACCAATAACAATAAACGTAAAATGTGCTTTGCTGTAAGCTTTTACAGTTTTTGAATGGCTTCATATTAAAAAGGTTGCTCAATTTCAGTCAAAATGTTACTAAACATTTGCTGACCTATGTTTATGTAGCTGTTTTACATAGTTTTACTTGTAAAACAACTCATTAAAATATTTGCTTAATGATGAAAATTCTCCTCAGAGATGATAAATATTGTTCAAACGAGATAGAATGGCTGGCCAGTACCTACCTATGTTCTGTACCGCCGATAGTAACACAAATGAAGAAACAGAAAAAAGGGGGGGGGGTGACAAAAAGGACAAGCTTTCGGAACAGTTCCTTCATCAGGTGGGAGAGAAGGGAGGAAGAAAGGATTTCTTCTGATTTCTATCTGATTATGCTGAAGCGATAGCTCCTTACTTAACAGTCATATACAACCGCTCTCTCATAGAAGGATCTGTACCAAAAGATTGGAAAGTTGCACAGGTCACACCTATATTCAAGAAAGGCAGTAGGAGTAACCCACTAAACTACAGGCCTATTTCATTGACGTCAATTTGCAGCAGGGTTTTGGAACATATCCTGTATTCAAATATTATGAATTATCTCGAACAGAACGATCTATTGACCCAAGGTCAACACGGATTTAGAAAATATCGTTCATGCGAAACACAACTAGCTCTTTATTCACACGAAGTGATGGGTGCTATCGACAAAGGTTCGCAAATCGATTCCGTATTTCTTGATTTTCAGAAAGCTTTTGACACCGTACCTCACAAACGGCTTTTAATCAAATTGCGTGGTTATGGTACATCGCCCCAAATTTGCGATTGGATAGGGGATTTCTTGTCAGAGAGGACACAGTTCGTGGTAATCGATGGTAAGGCATCGACTAAAACAGAGGTGATATCGGGCGTTCCACAGGGTAGTGTTATTGGTCCTCTGCTATTCCTTATTTATATAAATGATTTAGGGGAAAATCTGAGTGGCTCTCAGGTTGTTTGCAGATGACGCCGTCATTTACCGTCTAGTAAAATCATCTGAAGATCAAAACCAACTGCAGAACGATCTGAATAAGATATCACTATCGTGTAAAAATTGGCAATTGACTAAATAATGGGAAGTGTGAAGTCGTCCACATGAGTACGAAAAGAAATCCATTAAACTTTGTTTACAAGATAAATCAATCAAATGTGAAGGCCGTAAACTCCACAAAATACCTAGGAATTACTATTACTTCAGATCTAAACTGGAAACAACACGTAGATAATATTGTGGGAAAGGCGAACCAGAGACTGCGTTTTATTGTCAGAACCCTTAAAAGATGCAACAGAACTACTAAAGAAACTGCATACACTGCACTTGTCCGTCCATTTTTGGATTATTGCAGCCCAGTGTGGGATCCTTATCAGGTTGGTTTGACGGAGGACATCGAAAGAGTCCAAAGAAAGGCAGCTCGTTTCGTATTGTCACGATACAGGGGAGACAGCGTTACGGAAATGATACATGATCTGGGATGGGAATCATTACAACAACGGCTACTTACGAAACTCCAATCGCCAACATTCTCCTCCGAATGCGAAAATATATTGTTGACTCCCACTTACATAGGTAGAAATGATCATCAGAATAAAATAAGAGAAATCAGAGCTCGAACAGAGAGATTTAGGTGTTCTTTCTTCTCGCGCGCTATTCGAGAATGGAATGGGAGATAAATAGTATAATTGTGGTTCGATGAACCCTCTGCCAGGCACTTTAATGTGATTTGCAGAGTATCCCATGTAGATATAGGTGTAGAAAGGTAATTCACGACCTAGGTCACGAAGATGTCCTTTTTGTCCCCCCTTTTTTTCCTCCTCCTCCTGTTTCTTCATTTGTGTTACTATCGGCAGTACAGCACAAAGGTAAGTACTGGCCAGCCGTTCTATCTCATTTGAACAATTATTAAAATCTTTGCATATCTTGGTGAATCACCCTGTGTATGGCACAGAATTTTAACAACAGGGCAGCTAACTGAAATATAATGTAACATGTCTTCATAACTCCCAAATCTGGGTGTGCAGTGATTACTAATTTTCAAATTCAAACTTTTTTTTCTTTTTTTTATGTTTTCCAAGGTATAATCATTTTTTCCAGGTTCACTATTAGTTAATGTAACATAAAAAATTCAAACTACAAACAATTATTATTCTTTAAGTTTTTCTACATATCTTCAACTGCTTACAAATCAAAAGTGCCAAATATATGAATGCATTTGAAGGAAAGGATTTTTTTATACACGAAGAACCCATGGGTGATCCAAAAGGTTCACAAAGATCCACAATTACATTCCTTAATACATAATTATTGGTATCATTGTATATCCGATAAATATTCAAACAAACACTTAAAAAAATTTAGTTTCTTTAAAAGCATTGTTTTTATATTTAAAATAGTACAGGTATGCTCCTCAACAATTTAGAAAATGTACTCAAGTTCAAGGCCATATTTAGGCTGATTCTGTGCAGCTGCTCCGAGCAGCAAAATTTTGCCATCAAATATTTTTTTTTAAATATTATTTTTTTATGTTTATTGAAATCATCATTATTCAGAGTTTGGATTACAACAGTAAATTTTAAAATTCAGGTTGTTGTGTTGATAGCAGTGGCATATCTAGAGGGTATGTAGTAGTATTTTGTTTCTCCCCCCTTTCTTAGGGATCAGTTTGAATCCCAAATGCCAGGTGGGGGGGGGGGGGCGTCGCATACACTAAATACGGCCCTAATCATATTTTGGGCAAATTCGTTCTATTTAACAATATGTGTCGTCTCAGAATTTCTTCACTTGCCACATTCCCTTCTCACTAACTGAAAACTTTACTGTAATGGATCAATTTGATATGCTACGATATGCTATTCAAATCAATAAACTCATGGCATAAGTGTGAAATATACTGTAAAACCCCACTTTTATGTTCTTGGATTTTCATTCTCCCGCTATTTGTTGGTCCCATCAAATATATTATGTTTACAATGTTAATTCCCCCCCTTTTTGCATTAACATATTTATACTTTTCCCACATTTTACACTTTTTTTATTTTCTTCATGAATATGATTTTAAAAAGACATATTTGACATAAATTGACACTGGCATGATTTTTGCCTTCAAGTATAGTGTTTATAAATGATACACAGTTTTTTGGCATTTTGTGTCTATTCAAAAGTATATTTCGCACTTCGTTGTTTGCAGTACATGACTAGTTGACTCACAAAGCGGTGTCCCATCAGCCATAGTGCCGACGGTGAGCTTTGTTTACATAACCGGTTGCTTTTCATGCTTTGCATGACCCGATTCGAGAATTTATTCTTATTGTGAAATGCAAATATTTATCAATGTAGTTTTTGTCAAGTTTTATGAGCTGTGAGACTGATAGTTTACTTGTGTATATTTTCCTGCACACTGAAGGGGGCACGGTATATTATACCTCAAAAACAAATATAGTGCGAGATGCTGACACTGCAAATTTAACAAAAATACTTCTGTATATATTTGCACTTGAAAACGTGAATAAAATCTTGAATGTCGTGGGAAACATCGAAAAATACAGAAGTACAGAACTTGTGCAGTTTCACTACATAAATAATGAATGCCTGTTACAGGCTTGCTGACAAAGGTCTATTATGATGAACAAAATTACGCCAAAAAATTCTACTTCCTATAAAGTTAGCAGTTACAGTTCCGCCTCGTGTTTAAAATGGTACAAAGTTGGGATAACATTTACTACATAATACATAAACTTCCTTGTGAGTATTTTGATGCCTATAATGAACATATCTCACAAAAACTAAGAAAATACAAGACTGATTCAGTAAGCATATGTTACCATTTAAAACATTTTTCCCCCCGCATTTTACCCCATTTTTATTAAGTACCTTGGAAAGGGTAAAAATGGGGTTTCCGATTTATCGTTTTTCAGGGGATTTTTAAAAAATGGTGTTAAATACGGGAAATAACTTTTTATAGTGCTAAAATTTGCTTATATGATCGCACTTGCATTTTCGTAGTTTCTATGTTATATATAATGTAATAGACATTATAATACTATGCAGGACCAATTTTTATTATGTAACAAACATTATCTGAATTTCAAAGCATAACCATCTGGTAACTTCAAAAGGAACATTTGACAATTTTATTCATCATAATCGATGTTTTCGTGAAGGGCATCTTTGTCATTCATTCTTTAAATAATTAAACACTGCACAAGTTGAGAATGTTTTCATATTTCGTATTCCCCCCCCCCCCCCCACACACATACTTCTGACGACAATTTTTGAGAATTTAATCGCATTGGCAAATGCACATATCTCTTGCACCATACTGTCTTTTTGAGGTTATAATTTACTTTACCCCTTCCGATGTGCAAAAAACCACACATCCGCAAACTATCGTTCACACTGTTTGTGAAACGTCAGGAAAGTAATTACATAAATATTTTCAGTTCACAACGAGAATAAATTCATTCTCGAAACTCATTAGAAAAAACGCGAAAAACTACATTTGCATAAACAGTAGGTGCGAAGGCTGATGGGAGCGATCGTAAATTACAGTCACACCCATCAATCACTGCACCATACGGCAACTTAGCGCGAACTTTAAACAACGAAATGACAACTATGCATTCTAATTCTGGTATCCCGGAACGACATGTTTGAGAGCCCGCCAGACCACATGGACTATGACAGCAGCTGTTAGGCGGCGCGCACAACCTACTAGCGCTGCCATCGCCACTAGAGCGCTGCACGCCGTGGCGCGCCTACCGCGCCGCACTATATAGGGCCGGAGCCACAGCTCGCTCCTCAGTCTTGTGTTGACTGCGCTCCGTTTACTTTCGCTATTCATTGGTTATCTGGCTTCGTACTCTGCTCTGTCACGGTTCCGATTTGACTTTCGTTTGGATCTTTGTTTTTTCAATTAGTTGTTGTTATTGTCGTCTCTGTGGTTTCGTGGAGTGTTTCTCCTAAGCGGCGACGCTTGATCGGTCGGTCGTCACTAGTCGCTCCCAACCCAGTCAGGTTTTCGGTCACAATACTAATAAACAGAAAAAATGTCAAGCAACTTTACTGCTTAATGTTTTAAACACAACTTTAAGGCGAAAATCATACAAGCTTCAATTTATGTGAATTACCTAAGTTTTTAACGTCTTTAACATGGTTTCATAAAACTTAAATAGCGGGGAAAATGTAAATATCTTAACACAAAAGCCAGGGCAAATTAAAATTGTGAACCGACAAAAAAAAAAATTGTGTAAAAGGCGGGAAAACATAATATCCGGGAACGTAAAAGCATGGTTTCACTGTACGTGGAATTTGAAAAAAAAATCTCAAAAATTCATGGTTTTTGAGCAAAGTTTTAGGGCTTTTCCTGGTTTTTCCCCCCAATTTCAAAAATTCCATGGGATGCTTTTAGTCTGGACCGTCCACTTCTGCAGCAAGCTTATTGCAGAAACCACACCCTACCATTGCTGGTGTCTATATGCAGCTGTACTTGGCACCAACATGGTGAGGCTGGAGAATAGACTCAAATAAAATACAACAGATGTCTTTGAAGAGCACGAGACACTGACTTCTAGTCAGGATTACAAACAAAAATGGCATAGAAAACAGAACCTCTGATTCACAAACTCTGGACAATAACCATGCAACACTTAAGAATTTTAACACATTGTGGACATAGCCAGACTAGTTCAGTGGTGGTTAGTGAGGCATACAGTGCCCAAGTGACTCGTGCAACGCAAAAAAATTAGTAGCTGCCATTGCACAACCTGCCCTCTGTTAGTAACCACGTAAAATTTACAAGGAAGGTTCTCTGCATTGTGCTGCTGCATAGTGGAGATTTAACTATTTGTACACTACAAAAGAGCTTTGTATTTCCCACTCTCTGTTGAGTCCTATAGTGCTTTCGTGTGCTATCTGCATTGCTCACACTCATTCTCGATATTGTGAACTTACATAAAAGCAGTGTTTTACATGCCCTAGAAGAGGAAATAAAACGATTCTGATTCAGACGGAGAAGGTGATTATCTGTAAGAATAATGTATACAAGTTTTTTTAGGAATAAACACAATATTTACTGAAATGTGTTGTGCCTCTGCTAATTTTAATATTTTTAATAATATTTTTTGGAATAGATAAATGAGGTTTCATTGTTTCAAATGAGACAGCCAACTCAATTATTTCATTCGTAATTCGTTAAAAACAGCAATCCAGCTGCACCATCCAAGGTCTATCACACCAGTTGTGAATGGGTTAAGAAGAAATATTTTTGGCAACGTAATGAGTTTTCAAATGGGAAACCAACAGTAATAACTGGATTAAGCAATACCCTCAAACAGCCAACCTGATATGAGGTGGCTTCTGGACAAGAGCTCCTCCAAACATTTCTTGTTGAGCCTTCTTCCGAACTAAACTTCAGTTTCCAGACACCTTCTCCATAACGAACTTGGATGTGAATTTGGTTAAGTATGGAGAAAACCTAGCTTCATGTCTAGCTAACGATCACAGTGATCAGTAACAGCTTCTCTGAGATAAAAATTCAGAAAGATTAATGAAAACAGAATTGACAATTAGTAGTACTATCTTGTGAGCATTTTTAAAACTTTTTCACTCCATACCTTAAAATTAAATGAGCCTGGAGGCCATATTTTGTGAGATTTAGAATGAAATAACTGAACTTGCATTCTCCACAATTTGTTAGGAAAACATTTTATTGGCAGAAGTGTTATCAGGTACATTAAACACAGATTTCAATTACTTAAATACTACTAAAAGGAATACCAGAGTTTAAGATCTTGTTAGTAGCAAGATTTAACTCTACATGTTATTGGATAGGGAAAGGAGATCCAAGTCTTTTACCAAGAATCCAGCCTGAAATTAACCTATTTAATGAAAACACGTAAAACCTGTAACAGACTGATAGGCTGGGTAGTGCTTTATAGAATTTATTGTCTATAGTTAGAAAACAATGCTGTAGGCTCTTATAACACGTGTATTTTTTTAGCTGAAATGTTTTTTAAAAACTTCTGCACAATTTTGCCTGAAATTAGATCTCTTAACTATACTAAAATCTGATTTAATATACAAAAAATAGTTCATTTCTAATATTGAACTACATAATTGAACAAAATGATATCCTAGATGATAGAATTCTAAAGCATCACAACACTTCATTGATGGCTCTCATAAAGGATGAGAGTTAGATAAAGAGATTCAGTCATGTATAGAAGTCTGAAGTCATAATGGTCTTGCTCCATATACAAACAGAAAACACTGTATGGTTGAAATTGGCATGCAGTAATCTCCACTATGTCTAGTACAATAGCTTGTGAAATAAATTGCAATTTCATAAATTAACTTTGAATTTTGTGCAATTAAGAAGGAGCAGTATGAAACTTCGTATAGTTTGTTCAACAATGAAAAAGTTATCAAAAGCAACTATAGGAGAATGACAACATGGTCGGTCTTTACTTCTGTAGCTAAGTCACTGTAAAGAACCCCCATTGTTTAAGTGCGGTAGGCAATGCAGTTCTGTGTATACTTCAAACATTCAGTAACAACATTTTGATAACACCTCAGCTAATGTTATCACATGTGACCATTTATACTCCACAGTTTAGAGCTGGCAATATCACTCTTACAGTTGGCGTCACGTAGGAAGGCACCTCAGTTTTCAGCTGTTCTGCACATCTCCCTTCATTACAACGCTGGCAGCCGATAATATTCTCTCTCTGGACACATGACTGGCTGAGTTATGCAATACTTCTCCTGTAGGCATATCTGTTGGGGCTCAGCCGTAGCCCCTCCCCTCAATGCTATCCTGATCGCTCCGCCTCTATGTGCGAAAGCGCCTTCTTAAATCACGCCAACTACAACTGTCAAGGATCTTGTTACACTGATGGGTATATTCCAATTTCTGACTGAGAATGAACTTCGCTACAGCAGATTGTAGGCAATGAAATTCTTATGCTAGTATGATGAAAATACACACAAAAAACAAACAAAAGTGCTCACACACATGACAAAAATACTGTGTGTATCTGATTTCATTCCACTTATACAGTGGCTTTTAGAATTGTTCACGTCTTGCTTTTGTTGTAAATTTTTAAAAATAGAAAAAATTACCTGTGACAGATCAACAAAATGTTCAGCTTCTCTCGCTATTTTTGCTCTGAAGGTTGTTCCATCATCAGGACTCAAAGCATAGCAGTAGACTTCTACTTTAGATTTGTTATGTAATCCAGGAATTGACTGCATTAGATGCGATGTTGGATGGTTACCAAAATCTGAGGAAACGTAACCAATGCGCAGCCTAGCACTTAATTCTTTAGGATACTTGTATGGTGGTTTGTGTAAGACATGAATCTGAAAACAAGAAAAACAGGGAAAAAATTAATTCTTACCATTAGAAATACCGTACGTTTTTCAGCTACAAATTTTAATTCTGCACAAATACATTTCCATGATTTAACCTACCTTTTCGAGACACAGATTGGCATGCCTGGCTGCTATAGCCTTGCGAAATTCATGGGATAATGGATACAACATTGAATGATGAGGATGGACAGATGGTAAACGGTTTTTATCAAGTTGTTCTGCCACAATGCTCACAAGCTTCTTCATGCGTGCCTCATAGTCTGTCCAATCACATACTATTTGCAAACAATGTGCAAGATTACAATATGCATCTGGGAAATCAGGTTTCAGTTTCAGAGCAGTTCGATATGATTGAATCGCTTCTGGTATGTTTCCTGAATCCTGCAGTTAAGAAAAAATGTCATTTATATTAAAATCTGGAAGATATTAACAAAATGATATTCACCACTTCCATTTTTCTTAAAATGTTCCCCAATGTTTAAGTGTTTACTTCACTACAGTTATTAAAATAAATCTAAGTCAACAAGCGACACAAAGGAACAATAAGAACATAATTTAGTATTTGAGGATCATTTTTAGTATTACCTTATGAATTGATGCCAGATTACTATGTGCATCAGCAAATGCTGGATTAATCTGTATGGCTCTTGTGTAGCACTGTAGGGCACCTTGTATATCCTGCATTTCTTTCAGTGTGTTGCCCATGTTACTATAGGCATCAGCGAAGGTAGGCTGAATCCTGTAAAAAGCAGTTATGTTAACAAAAGTTACAAATCATTACTGACTTGCAAATATTTTAATGTCCCACAAAAATAAAAGGAACACTCTTCTTATTAATTATTACCTGATAGCTTCCTTATAATGCATAAGTGCTTCATTGAGTTTCCCTTGCTGTTGCAGAACAGACGCCAAATTTGAATGTGCAGCTGCAAACTCTGGAAACACCTCCAGGGCTTTCAAGTACAGTCTAGTAGCTTCTTCAATATACCCCTGTTCACGCTTGATGTTTGCCAAATTGTTGAGCGAGTCAGCATGTGTGGGGCACAGCCGCAACGCGGTGTTGTAACAGTCCTCTGCTTCCACAACCTACAAATTAAGATAGATTTGCAAGCTAACAGAAGAAGAATTGAAGACCTTTCTTCTTGAGAGTTACTGTTAATATTAAGAATAGATCAATTCAATATGCCAAGTGGAGTGGGGGAGGGGAAAGGTGATAAACACAGAGCAAGAATGGAGGTAGATGTAACTATCTCACTGCTTCTATTTGAGAGAGCATACAGGGACTACACAGACCCTTGCATCTTTCCTGTTCTCCCTTTCCCCAACCTTTCCATCCAAACTCATCACTGCAGGGCATTACTTAGTATTCATTAGCGAACTATCCCAACTGTAATACTGAATCCCAACCTGGAATTCCCATTGTTAAACAGCAGCTATGACAGGAGAAATGTCGTTCCTGAAGAGGGGCAGCAGCCTCTTTAGTAGTTGTAGGTGCAATTAACTGGATGATTGACCTGCCCTTTTAACAGCAATAAAATATATGGAACTGACATACAGGTACTACAGCTGGTGAAATAGAATGAAAGAAGGGCTGTTATTTTTTCCCAATGGCATTAACTACTTCTGTGTGATTAAATGAAGAAGGCATTGTCTACTTTTCACAGATACCTCATTAGGAAAAACTAAAATAATAATTTACTAGTTCATGAGAGATGTTAGATCGGGCAGGTTTAGAAAATTTTACAAGGGAATTGGTAGGTTGATGTTAGACATAGTGGAGATTAGCGAAATTCGGTGGCAAGAGGGGGAGTACTATGCCATAAATGAAGTGTGTGTGATTACACCACTATGGAACAGAAAGGGAATGCATTATTGTAACCAAGTCACAGATGAAATGATGAACATCCACCACAGTAGTTTATATGACAACTATCTCTGCATGTAATAATATTACACAATGTGGTGATAAAAATAATCAGAGTTACAGACAGGAACATTTGATTGTAAGAGGAGACTGGAATTCAGTAACATGAATGATTCTCTAAGTGGACAAGAGAAAATAATTCTAGGTTAAATGTTTTATGCAATGGCATAGTACTTTCCACGTTTAAAATGCACTTCCGGTGTCGACCTCCTTTCAGTGACGTGCATATGTTGGTAATGGTAAGACAATTGATATGAAGTAAGAATGGCTATGTAAGAGTCAGGTGAAAATAGCAAGTGACACTGTTTCTTGATTCCTCTGTTTCATAAACACAGCTCTTGCATATTATTATTATTATTATTATTATTATTATTATTATTATTATTATTATTATTTTGTGATGACACAGACAATGTAATTTATGAGGCAGTAGTTTATCACTTATTTCATTTTGTAAAATGCTTCACTGCTTTTTAATAATATTTCGTAATTTTCAAGGTGGTTGTTACAGTGAAATCCTATAGAACAGCTTTAAATGTGTCATCACATTTAAACTCTTGCTTGTAAAAAAATATTTCACTGTCTTGTTTGAATGTACCACGATTTTAGATCTTGTTGGACACGATCGTAATAACACAGTGATTTACAAACTTCTGATTAACTGTCTATTCCCTGCAATTCTTTTAAGAATTATTATACTTTTTGCCATTGATATTGCATAATTTGTAGTCTATCTATGAATGAACTAAAATAAATAAATATGCTAAACCAACCCTGAAGCTTGGTTTTTCCAATATATTCTACCTTTAAGATATAAAAAACAAATGTTCCATTAAAATTTTTAATAATGGCATCAATGGGTGGTCTTTGGCCCCCAATATTTTTTCAAGTCATGGTGTTCAAAGTGTGTTTTGAATGGGAGTCAAACAGTGCGCGATTTAAGAAATTCATTGCGCATTCTCATTGTCAACAAAATTTATCCTGAATAAAGGGTCATTTATTTTGAAAGAAATGTTTCTCGAATCACTAGTCAATTTTTTTCCAACAATCTGTTATAAATGTACACAGATGGTAAATGGAAAGTATAAGAAGAAGAGTTATGAGACAATAGTTTGGGACTGGAACGAAATAACTGAACACAACTGGATCACACTTCTTACGCCGTTAGCCCATATAGTGCATGTGCACCCTCCACCCACACATTATTTCTCTCAGCCAAAAGGGGGGGGGGAATGACTATCTGACATCTTATGGTTCTCTTTATAAATGACTGCAATGTACAGAGTGGAAGTATTACCCTTGTAAATTTCATATTTGATTTACTGTGGTATTTTAAATATTGAGGGGTAGACAGCAAAATTAAAATAAGTGGGGGATGCAAATCTTGAATCTGGGGGCACAGCAGTGCCTCCACCAAGTCTAGCGCATGGCCGTACCACCCTTTTCTCGAAGCAGTAGACGGCACTTTCGAGCCCCCTGTATCTCAGTTGTGGATAAAGCTAGAAGCCTGAATTTTCAGTTGCCAAGAGTATCTACTATGACTAGCTATATTTTCAAATTATACTATTCTACACCTTATAGTTTACAAAATATTAGCAGTCGAAAATCTCTAATTTTGTCACTCACTGACTCATCGATAATCAAAATTCTAAGGTATTTCTAGCTGACACACAAAAGTCAAATTTTTTATGTAGACAGTGTTTAGCCTGAAATTAAAGAAAAAAATTCAAACATCTGTAAAAATTAATTCTGTTCTAGAAAATATTTTCACTTGATAGAATAGTGTCTGCAAACTTGCAATATTGAGCATTGTGTTACTGGTGGTCTTGTGGTAGCGCGTTAGGTTCAGATCCTGTGTTCGATTCCAGGTGCTGTAACTATTTTTTTTTTACTTTTCATTTTAATGTATTCGTCACCTTTCTACTAAGTGAAGAGTCTTCAGAAATGACATCAGGTATCTGATTAGAGAATGAAGAGAAAGTAATAAGTTATAGCTTACACATACATTCTACCTTGATTACAGTTATAAATGAGAAAACTGTTGCTCGTAATGTCAAAAATTCTGTCACATCACTTGTGGCAAAAACTTCAGACCGGGAGCAAAAATGTTAGATTATGGTTTCAAACAACAGCATGGCAGAGAGAGGAAGACACCATTGACCTGGAAGACGCACAGTCTATTTTATCTATGGTCTGTCCCGTAGAGTGTTGGAGTGCGTATAGTGTTCTGTTTTCTCTAGAAGGTGCTGGTTCTGTTCATGTTATCAACATTAAGCTAGGATTGTCACATGATGATATTTAAATATGTGAAATTGACAACTGAAGTGCCAATTTTCTACAATATTTTTATCAGGAGACCGATGAAACATACATAATTCGAAAGGTGGTTTGCTGTAGATGTGCACAATACAATAATCATTAGTGTGAGTGGTAAAATGGAGTAGATGTTTTCAAAGCTATAGCTCAGATCATGATTTAAAATCTCCAAGTCTAATAAAAAGTGAACGTCAAAAATTGAAGAGCTACCAACAACTGCCCTAGGGATGATCGACATTAGAAAAACATTGGTGGTAACTTCAATGTTGAATTCAAAGAAATCTATGTACGATGAGCATCGAAAGGAAAACGTCCAAGAATATCAGTGTTTTGGGTACCGAAACAAACACTCACAGCAGGACCACAGACACACATTACTAGACTGGCACTACTGAATGCAGTATTATTGGTCTTCCTGTCACTTTAATCAACGTATCAACAATTATTTGTGAAGGGATATAACAGTCATCAGAAATAGGGATAAACTGATAAAATTTTGCCACATTTAGAGTTTTGACGTAAAGGTTAAATTTTACTTATGGCGGTGGCGTAGTGTGCAGATGTTGGCAACGAAATGTTCACTTTATGAGGGATATGTACAAAAACCTGTCAACTACAGAGCGGGAACAGAATTAATTCATTTACTTCATGGTCAACACGAAAGATTATGCCCTTAATTCTACATGACTGGTATCCAAAGTGCCTCATTCATAAGTCGCTGCCAACTTTAGCACATTACGCCACCACTGCCGTAAGTAAAATTCTATTGTGTACTAGACAAACTTCATGTTTTTGTGTAATACTAATTCACTAATCCACAACTTCATAATATGTGGAAGTTCATAAACTGATGTGAAATAGAACACTAACTGGTTGATATTTGTATATTGATCCACCAAAGGTGGCAGTACTATCATGAGTAGTCAGTGTTTGCTTAGCCACTGGCCTACACGCAGCAGACACCGCCTTCATATTTTGTAAGTGAAACCGGCTTCTGATCAGAAGCAACATATAGTATTTTGATTTTTGTCTGTGTTTTTGTTTCAGTTTGTAAATTTATACCGTGTTCTCGTGCACATTAGATTCAAATTCGCATTTTAACAAACAGTGTATTTTCCTTTGAGTGCATCGCAATATTTTTTGTTTTCTCAGCACTGTTATCATGAATAAGGACTGTGACTGCTGTGTGCGGATGCAGTGTGAGCTGGTGACACTTCGCTCCTAGCCTCAGGCTGCGTTAACCTCAGTTGCACAGCTGGAGGCTGCGATTAAGGGGTGCCTTAGTTGGCCGGTAGTGGGGACCAAACACACTACAGTCATCTCCATCGATTGGCCTGCGCCAGCGACATGCCCTGATACTGCTAGCAGTGAGGGTTTTTTTTTTAATTACATAAGCCCTATTTAGGATTTTTTTCATTTGTTGTTAATTCGTTTTTCACAGGGTTAAAAAACACAGAACCTCGCTGGGAACAGCGTGGAAATTAAAATGGACAACAAATTATTTAGCCACCTTGGATCTTTTCCATAATGAAGAAATTCTGCTACCTAACAGATCCATCACAATTAAAACGTTAAAGCTTTCATACCTGTCGGCATAATTTCTCCATACTTAATTACGACATACCTTACCTTAAAATATGTGTTTTGCAAATGCCTTCCAAGCGCCGCTACATTTAAGCTGCCAACTTTCGTAATATTGAAGTATAAATACAAAATCCACCAAATACAGCACATTTGCTTACGATCTTCTGAATTGGAGGCTGCACAACGCTAGCGAATCACAGCACAAAGAAGAGTATCGTCGTCAGCCAATGGTAACCAAATATTACCCTGTGATCTATACGAAACAGTCTCCAATTAATTCTAAATCTTTATTTTATGAGGCCAATAACTGTTACTAACTGGACAAGTGTACATACAAGAACCTGTCAACCATAGAGTAGGTATAGCGAGTTTTATTTATTTTATCAATATTACGAAAGTTGGCAGCTTAAATGTAACGGCGCTTGAAAGGCATTTGCAAAACACGTATTTTAAGGTAAGGTACGTCGTAATTAAGTACGGAGAAATTAGGCCTACACGTATGAAACCTTTACCATTAAAACCCTACAATAGACCTTCATACTATCTGCTGCACCAGACGGGAAGCAAGAATTTTGTTTGGAAGGGGGCTTGACCAAGCTGAACTAAAAACAAGGTACTTCCAAGTGGTGGTGGTGGTGGTGGTGGTGGTGGTGATGTGCTTGAGTCCTTTTAGTGTCCCTTCTCTTGGGATCCGTTACTGCATTGCACACAATTTGATGACTGCTATGTAAGGATCTGGTTTTATACTTTGTGTAATTTTCATTACTTTTTTTACTTCTTCCTCATTAAGTGCAATTTTCTGAACCCCTATCAGATATTAAGATGGCCGGAAATTAAAGTGTTATTAGTTATAACTGAATGTTTAGTTGTTATGATCTGAAGTACTGACAGATGGTCTCTCTCTCTCTCTCTCTCTCTCTCTCTCTGGTTGGAACAACTACAGCAATTAACTTAATCATTTAGTTCCTCCTAAACTGCGCAAGGGAATTAATGGCACACCATTTGATCTAAAAGGTGTGTGAGAGAGAGAGAGAGAGAGAGAGAGAGAGAGAGAGAGAGAGAGAGAGAGAGAGAGAGAGAACTAGCAGCACTTGTCTAACACTTTAGATTTTATTAATCACTAGATGAACAAGCACAAACTGGTACTGAAACCTGAAGGAGACTGATTTACACACTAGCCTTAATACATAAGAATAATACAGTACTATGAAAGACATTTTTGTTTCCACTTGCAAGTTAGCATCCGACACAGACAACATGTAAATAGAAACAGTACTAAGCAAAATTAAAATTATAAGTAATTATTTTTTCATAAATTTGTTGATATTAGGACATACCTGTCCCTTCTCCTTGAGAGCATTTGCCAAGTTACAGTAGGCATCTGGAAAATTAGGCTGTAGCTCAATTGCACGGCGGTATGTGTCAATGGCGAGATCGATAAGCCTACAAAAAAAAAAAAAAAAAGTCTTACCATGTATACAGATCTTATAGTAAGTATAAAAAAATATACAATTATATACTACTTACCCCTGCTCATAATAAACACAAGCCAAATTCCCATGCACAACAGCATTGTTAGGGCTGAGATTAAGGGCACGGAGATAGGCTGCTACCGCTCTGTTGACAAAGAAAAAAATATGTCCAAACATTTTCTTAGGATAAACTATTTTTTAAAATAAAAACAGTTACTGTAATCAATGCTCTTTAGCTTGTTATCCACAAATGATGTGGTTATTGCATGTGAGAACATAGTATTTAAGGTGATTGACTAAACTCCTTTGTCAAGTTCAAGTATGATTTTTTGCTGCCATATACAAATCACTGCCAAGTCATAGGAATTGCCTGTTAAAACTGCAGTAAAAATATATAAATAATACCATGACTTCATGACACACACACACACACACACACACACACACACACACACACACACCATATAAACTGCAGTTTTATAGGACAAATTTTATCTTCGATCCAGGCCTAGATATAGCTGCTCAACTGCTGCAAAGTACAATGAAACACTGGATGGCACACCTGTGAGTATTTTGGAAGATTTTGACTTCTCTGGTGTTTTTTTTTCTGTTTACCCTCTATTCCTTCAGCCCTAAATCAGAATATCAATACAACAAAATGTTTCAGGCATTTCGAAAGATTAAGTTCACAAATCACATTTAATCCATACTATCAATTTCAAATGGTGTAAGACCACCATTACAACCTGTAGTGAACATTTTTCACCAAATTATTTTACAATGAAAGAGATCAATCCAAGAGAGATACAGTAGACAGCAACTTTTTTTGATAAGAAAACTGATTATGTTTACCACACAGAAGCATAAAAACCAATGTCATGATAGTGCATTGCATCCCAGAACTACATACCAATGGCTGTAATTAGCTGCAAAAGTTTCCAAGTGACAAAAGCTGCATATTAATTTGAAAGACAGGTAAGTACTAGAAAGTAGCACACTGTATATCAAGACCCAGTTTTTTATTTTTGTTTTTTTGGTCAAAATTAAAGGAAAAAAGAAAAAAGTTGGAAAAGCATGAAGCTAAGAGCATGCATTGCATTCAAGCAAACTGAATTACTGATCTTGTGTAACATATTTAAAAAAAGGCACAACTAGTGAATGTCTCAGATAATTTGTTTGAACTAATTACAACTTCAGATACAATCTAAAAGTATAAATTACAAAGTAATCCCTGAACAGCTACATATTCTGACAAGTTTTCTATTATATTCCATGCATATTAACCATTCATTAAACTACAGTAGTAACTCAAGCACATTTTACTAATGCGGACCTCTTAAGGCAGCATTTGAGCCACGCAAAACAGCAGGTACCACCATGCTGCCTTGATGGTTGTTCCCAGTCGCCACTTGTTGAACCAGACACTGGTCGGTGGTCCTTGGGTGGCAAGATGGTGATGATTGTATATACAATGATGCACTGATAGTCCATGGTGTGACCAGCATGACTTGTGCATAAAGGCTATTCCTTAATTTTCTTTTGAATTCACCAGCACCTTTTCAAATACAGTTACTGTTAAACTGTAGATTATCTAGTGAACACAGTCTTTTCTTCACAGATGTTTCACTTCTTAGTCCCAAACATGATTCCACAACTTCAAGTATCTTTGTATGTATTAAATCCATGTAAATTTTATTGAACAGCAAACCTGACCAACTGGAAACTCCATATTGTTCATTTTTCTGTTACTGTGAATACTTGTCACTTCACTGAACTATCCCAACACACCTTAAAAATTAATTTCGTCGTGTGGCTTCGTCCCACCGTTATGAGATGTGGAAACATACCTGGTTATGTCCACAATTTATACTTAAAAAATTCAGATCCAATTTACAGTTGGCTTCATCATTAAGAAGACCGACATTCTTTTCTCTGTTAAGAAAGACATTTCACTACAAGGAGCTGTACACAACGTACAGGGAAGTATTGTTTGTAGCAAATCATTCGCATGCTGTCTGCAATAATCCTCTTCTAAGATGTGGCCTACTATAATAAGCCAACTTATACGTGCAGTTTGTTGCTGTTCATACTCGGCCTCCTATGCCATGAAAAATCACTATCAGCAACATCTACAAAAATCCAAAATAAATGTGAAACTTTTACAACTACATTGTTTAAGAGTACTAGTCTGCCCTCAAGAAGAATATTGAAAGTCCACTAATTTCTCTAACTACTTAGTATCTCAAACTACAGTTAAAGAAAATTTAACCTGTTCTTCAGATCTCTAGACTGACAAATAGGTTCTACTAATGGAGATATTTGTGAGTGGTAATGTGCATGGATGTTGTCAGGCAAATAGATTGAAAGATTATGTCAGCACCTTTGGATTAAGTATATTCAGACATTTAAATCTATGCATAGTATTAAGTAACATGTGGTGATATGTGGATTGTGTACATTAGGTTTCATATTTATGATCCCTTTTGTACTGGAAGGTGAAAACTTCACTGAATTCTCATAAGTGTCTTAGAAGGACTGTTGTATCAATGGATAAGCAGAACTAAAAAGACAAAAATAGATTACATCCTAGTATAATTGAACCACCACTAAAGATTTATCATAAATGGTCCTTATCATTGCACTATCTACCTAACAAGAAATTCAAATGGTTGTCAGTACAGTTTTATGGGCACTTGGATGAGGCACAATTCTTAGAGACAGTTAAGTTTGTCCTCCTTCCTTACGTTTGTTGTTTTCACCTCCCCCAATAAACTCACTCTCATAATCAACACTGTTTTAGATAGAAAATGCATGTGTTACATATTAGTTAGCTGTAGCCTATCTCATCAATAATGCAAAGTGTTCTACACTCTAATTGGTGTTGATACACACATATTTCAAGGACCTAATTTTTAATTATCCCTACACTCCTTTACACAACTTAATATTTCGTTAATGTACTCAGATTGATTTCCAAGTCAAATATCAGAAAGAAACTGCCAAATAAAAATCATAACAATTGGTAAAGATGTGATGTGTATAATAGATGAAATCAATAATCTTCAAGCAGAAAGTAAACTAGCTACTTCAGAAAATTCCACATACAATGCAAATTAACGAATTAAAAAATCCAACCTCACGTATCATAAAACCCACATCATTGTTTATTAAAAAGGGACTGAAGTTTACAGCTTCAGCAGACAGAAAATGAACTTTTCCAGCACAATGAATATCCGATGAAAAGAATGATATTCAATTCATAGACTGCAGTTGTCCAGTTCATTAAGTTTTTTCTACACAAAAATAATATGGTACATGACTTTTTTTCCAAATGAGTTTGATAATATTGTGTAACTGTGTCATAAACCAAGATTTAAAAAGGTGATAGTGAGTATTTATTGTCATACACATCTCTCATATATTACTTGCAAGATAGGTAAGGAGAACAATGGCTAATGTCTATGAAGCATTTATTCAATGGTGACAATTACCAGAGAAAGGGAAATTTACCACTTGTTTTAAGCAGGATGTAGATAGTAATCAATTCCATTGAATGTAATAAAGAGAGAACACTCAAATGGCTTAATTACAACAGAAATGTCACAAGCCAATGAGATTAGGAAGCCCATTCAGTTTCAATCTATAGAGGGAAAATTTGCATGGATTTGAAAATGAGACAACCAATCTCTCCCTGAAAACATTCAGAAATATCTGTATTCATATCTACAGGTTGCCCTATATCAATCACTCTCAGTCTTGTCTTGAGAAGCCCAGAAATATATTTGCCATTAAAATAATAATAATAAATAAATGGCTCAAAATTACTGATAAGGTCCCAAGTGGCTAGTCTCTGTATGACAAGACCTAAGATGTGTAGTAATGCTTAGATGAGGATTATAATATTAAACAAAATCCCTACAATTGCATTAAATAATGGCTGGTAAGTCTATATTGATTTATACAATATCTTACTGTTGAATTTATGGATCTTGTAAACTACTTTTCAAATTAATGAACAGGAAATATACTATTTCCAATCTGTAATAGCCCCCACAGAGTTCCTTAATGTCCATCGAAATTACATTATGACAAGTGGCTAATCTTAATGGGAAAGACTGTCATTACTATCTGAAAATCTGTACCAGGACCCCCTGATTGTTTTACAAAGAGATGTTATCAAACTGTTAAACGATTATTTTTCAATAATTGAACATTCTTCACGCCTGATCATTACATAAGATTAACCCCCACCCACCTAAAAGCAAAATAAAAACAGATTAACGTGTTTATTTGTAACGCTGGAAAACAGTTAGCCTGTCATATATGATGCATGTAACAGGTGTCAATGGTAGGTGACAAATACAGTAGTGAACAAGCCTGTCTTTGGAAACTTAGTAAAACTTTAAAATTAGTTTAATGTAGTTTATTTACTGTCTCACTTGGCGAAATATTATACCAGTTTACCAGGAAGATGTGTTGTATGCGGTAGTTAAGATCAAACACTCGGCTTCTTTTTGTGTCTTTACTCCTAGAACGAAACGCACCGTATGTTTCAACGCTTCGATTCAACCGCCAGTACTAACACGAAATCTGGATTGAGGCACTCGATGTGAAGGCAATCTCGCTGGAATTAGTCGCTATATCAGGAACGGCAGATGGGGAAAACCGGTGCACGAATCACGCGACACGATGCGCCCGGTGCCAGTGCTCGGCGGCGACTGAGTGATTGGGCGGGCGGGAGCGGCGGCAGCGCCCGTGACGTCTCCACCAACCCACGTGGGCCACGCCCCCATAGGTCATACCCCTGCCCGGCGTGGGTCATACCGCGGCCGGTACGTGACCCTTTCCTGAAACGCAATTACAACTGCGCCTGCGTACGTACCTACGACTCAGCTACGTTCAATTACGGGGCCTGCACGATTACAAGTTGCTGAACGCCGATGATGATCACAACACTCGGTAACATATATAACACGTACGGAGATCTTTTGCCACTAAGAGCAGCAACGAAACGATCGTAAGAACAAATAAGTTTTGTAAGAAAGTTAGATGAACGAAGATTACGCTGGCTGGAAAAGTGTCTGCATTCTACATCGGTGAAATAAGCATCGAGAAAAAAACACATTGAGATCGTCGACAACACCGTAAAATTCGGAGAATTAAATGGGATGACCTAAAAAAACTGAGGCACTTGCTAGTGATCGCAAGGGTTCCACGGCCAAAACAGTTGCGCGAGCACTTTTGAGGTGCTATAAATAATGCTCTAATGAAACTGCGCTCCTGCGTTATATCGCTTACGAAATATTAAATCTCATGGATGGAAGGAATTGCCAAATAATTCTGACACTGTAAAAAACGCCACCCGACTCATTAATGAGTTTCTCTGTATACAATCACATCGTAATCCCCTCCCATCGTACGGTATCCTCATTGGCGGAAATCAGAACAATATATTCACGTAGATCGTAAACACTCTACTGAAGTCGAGAAACGGGTAACAGGATATCACACACAAAATCTAAACAGTGCACATTATTTGACTTTCACTGCATTAAATTCAACGCAAGCATACATTTCGGACGATCTCGTGCGATCTTCTATGCACAATTTCTGTTAGACTACAATATGCATCAGATTTCACATTTAACAATGAAATGACGATTTGGTAGCGAGGAAGGAGTGCCTCTTGCAAATGTCGTGACCGATGCCCTCACGATCGATCTGTCGTAATCGGCCACCGTCGGAAAATACGTCACAGTCTGACAGGAAGGTTATGGAATGCGGGCACAGCTGCTACTCGTCGTGGCTCGATTTATAACATCTCAGCTGCGTACTTACCACCACGATGCGGAAGGCATGGTAAACTATTCCTGTGGTTGACTAAGCTAGTAATCCGTAAATTACTAAAAACTGCTACTTTACTTTTCAAGAAAGAAGCTTAATGTTCTAAGCTGTTCTCAGAAATACCCATTTACATACAACAGGCACCACAATGAGATTCTAAAATGACATTTCCGTAATAAAGTTATTAGTTAAAGAAATGCGGGATCCAATATTACATGAGTACTGCTCATAAAAAATCTTGTTTCCCGTCCTATGTAAATATAGAGTAGAGTTTTCTTTGAGTGAGGCAATGAGTTAATGACCTAATCGCTTCACTGGCAATCACGTCACATTATTTCAAATGGCGGCATTCACACAGGCCATCGGACGTAATGTTTATTAAGGTTTCTCGGGAACGAATTTTGAGGGTGTCATCTACGGATAGTCGTCTGCGAAAATAAGTTAACCTATTGCCGACACCCGCACTTTAATGCATTTCATGCATCTGTGTCGTCTTTATTTTATCCCTAACAAAGCCAGCAATGCTTCGCAATAGCTAAATATTTAAACAGTCGCTTACCTTATGCCTTGTACACACACACACACACACACACACACACACACACACACAGTGTATTTTGGTTAATTTTGATCCGCGAAGGACTAGGATTACTAACTTTCAGGCGATTCAGATTACATTGCTGTATTCTAATTATAAGCCAACAGCCCTAAATAAGTTTACTGTTAAAAGCAACTGCGATGAATAAAAGAAAACAGCTTATTTTCACAGGATTGCACACCATTTTGAATTTCACAGTAGATTTTAACAGAAAACCTGTACATTCCTGTTAAAAATGCCTATCCTGTGCATCAAGGTGTACTGTGTACAAATTTTAAATTCATGGCTAAAAAATAATTTTAGTTAACACTTTCGTTTTATACGGCATTTATATAGTGTATATTAAAAATATACAACCTATGTCTGAATGGTCAACATAGCGTGGAGTGTCAGATAAGACGTCGAGGAGGATTTTAGTAGCAATGTTACCCAGTTAAAACATGTTCATTTGAGAAACGAGTAAAAATTTAAATATATATTGGAGGCTGGTAACAGTTTCCCACTTTCTAGATTAAATTCACTATTATTTATACGCTGTATACATATTAAAAACAAAAAGGACTGCACTTAATGTTCCTTGTGCTTACCTAGTAAAGAAGTAAATTCAGCAAATACTTTTAGTTATTTTGGTAACATCGTTAAACAAGGCTTGGCTTTATAGATCAGTACAGAATTTACTTTGTTATCATGACAAATTACGCAAGCTCAATGCCGACTTTTCATTCGACGATTTTGCAAAAGAGAAGGCAAAGTGAAAAGATCAACTGTTTGTAAGATTATTCTTTACTGAATGCCTAACACGCTCTATTACCCTATAAAATTGTACGTATAACTTTTCGCCAAGAAGTTAGTGCCACTTACCATAGTTTCATAAAATGTTAGTCAAAAACATATTTTGCTTCATTACTAATTAACTATATCGTTGTTAGTTAATGAATCCAGACACAGTAACTCTTAACTTCACTCACTAATTGGTACTGGTCTACACAAATTTACGTGAAGTGATGGACAATAGGAATACTCCCTGCAGTGCTATGAAGTGTGATGGACCTTTATTGTTCGAATTACTATTATCCGTAAATTTGGAAAATAATTTGGCTTGAAAAATGTGTCCTACTACACGTGCTCAATTCGTAAGGCAGGCCAACGTTCCTTCAGCAAGTCCACCGTCGTTGTGGTAGCCATTTGGCACACTAACAAAATTTGCTAGCCGCAGCTGCTGCCAGTGACGTAACCTTTGGCATGCATCAGTGTTATGTATCTAAAGTGGTGGTACCACAACCTATCAATCCCACTGCACTCAACCAAGATAATAAAAATACAACAAACAGTTGGCCACTAGATTAGAAGGGAATTCTTGAGCAACAAAAATATAAAATCTCACTCCTACACAAACTGGAACGTGTGAAATCCTCCATTTAATATAAACCCTTGATTGCCAAAAACTCTTCACTAATTGTACAAATCGTGAATACTCTGCAATGTTAATGTACATCAAGTCTTCGGTTTCCCACAAATGCATTCACCAGATGCCTCGTGAAAACATACTAAAGCTGAATGTATATTAACACGTCAATGTTATATTTCCTCGAATGATAACAGCAAAAGGGTACGGAATATAAATATGTCAGAAGGTCGGCCGAAGTCCAACGGCTGGAACTGGCAAGTCCACAGGGTCGCCTCTAAACTCGGACGAAATTAGATGCGCCACATCGTACATCAAAGTGTCCGCGAAGTCTGTAGTTGCAAGAGACTCGACACGTGCTCTTGCATTTGCTGCTCCCAGCAAAGTGGGGCTACGTTTCCACTCTTTTTGTGCAAACATAACTGTTGAATGTAAATGCAGAGATAGCCTAAGGACCGAAAAAGTTTCGTTCTAAAATCCGTGTTCAGATACATTCGACATGTAGGGCCCGTCCCAGTGGACTCCCGGAAACAACAGGGAAAATAATCTATTAACTGAACACCAATAGCTCGAAACATCCGTAAAGCAAAAGATTTCTAATAGAGAAAAATCAAATTTAAGCACGCGCGTCATCTACAGGATGATCTAAACATTTACCACATTCCTTAATAGTTTTGAACATAAATTGTAGAAGATTTTCTTCACTCGTCGTCACACTTTTACATACATTCCTCTCAGTAGATTGATAAAGTTCCTTAGATCAGCTGGAATGTCAGTCTTTAAAACCAGTTTTCTAAGACTTTTGCATTATTCTTACCCCAAATTCGGATGTGGTGTGTGGCAAGGTGTCGTTGAGTGACTGTAGAGGGATACAAGGTAAAATGCAAAACATCTTTGGTACGACGAATAGCAGCTAGCTCTTAAATTTAGAAAAGCAATTAATGTTGAATAGTAAAAACAATTTCCTTAATGCAAGTAACCATTAGTAATATGCTACTTGACAATTACGTCGATTAAATGTCTAAGCCTAACATTACAAAGCGATAGCACATGAAACTTCAAGATAACATAGTGCGATCCATTCTGAAGTACTTCTGGAGGGTTTGGAATCTCTCCCGACGTCGAGTATTACGGGAAGGCACCGAAGCAGTTTGGAAACGAGCAGCTAGATTTGTTACCCGTGGATTCGAACAACACGGAAATAACCAGTTAACCTAGAAGCAAGCTACGTTCTTTTTGAGGAATACTATCTGAGAAAGCTAAATTTGAAGAGAAGAAAAATTTAACACCGAAAACATTTTTCGGCAAAGGACTACGAAGATAAGGGCAGACTGATAATTTCTTTCCCGTCGCTCTTAAAAGGAGGGAAACAGAAACTAGGTTTCGGAATACGACCAATCTTATTGAAGCCGTTTCCAAGCTAAGGCTTGGGCCGTTAACTTGGGTGCGCCGTCGGTGCTATCACTCGTTGCACACTTGGTTGATAGCGCAACGCTCATCTGATCTGTAACCATTCTGCCACAATGTTATTTGCAGAAATCCATCTGAGAAAGCTACAATTACACTGACGTGAGCTCTGTGGACCAAAGCACATGGCACTAAACGTTAAGCCGGATGGTGACAATTATAAGCCTGCAGATACAAGTCAGTGTGAACTGGCGTCCCATAATCAAGTCCCAACGTCTTATCGTTACTTTTGAAAACAAATTAAGGAAAGGGTGGCAACCATTCTTCTCCACCTCCATAATGAAACAAATATTCCAGTGGATTGAATTTAGATGCTCCAAATAATCGTATAAATCATCACTGACGGGCGACAGTATCTCAGACTGCGTGACTATTCCAACGCAGTGGTCTAATGCTAAAACTCGTCGTCACTCATGGAGAAAACGACGCAGCTTTGTCAACGCTCGGAAAGGATCTTAATTTTGCACCGACGCTTAAGGGTTTATAAAGTGGATCCCAATGTTATTTTACCTGCGAACAAGGGAAATGTTACTGTTATATTACCCCAGATCACGCAAAAAAGTGAAGTGAATATTCACATCCAATTAGATGTGATAGCTACGCTTGTAAAAAGCACGCCAAGAAACATTGTTAAGGTCCAAAATGAAACTTTCACTCTGCAGCGGAGTGTGCGCTGATATGAAACTTCTTGGCAGATTAAAATTGTGTGCCGGAATCGGGACTCGAACCTGGGACCTTTGTCTTTCGCGGGCAAGCGCACTAACGACTGTGCTATCCCGACATGACTCACGATGCCGCTTCACAACTTTACTTCCACCAGTACCTCGCCTCCTACTTTCCAAACTTTCAAATTGTTAAGGTGTTATCGAAGTGAACACATGTCAGACTAAATTGCTAAAATAGCTAAAGTTATTATAGTGTATGGGACATGTTTCTTTAATATATTTAATAGTTCGTTAAGCATAGGTTTGCTGTAACTTACAAAAATTTTACGACGCGCGTCTGTGGGGTGTTATTCTACGGAATTCGAGGACTGTTGATGGTTAAAGGCCCCTTCTTTCACCCTATATTTCTGGTGTACACAGTATACTTTTACCTTTATTTTCGTCGCTGTTTATTCTGTAAGTTTATGGAGGACCTGATACTCAAGTTTCTCCTCGTTGTCCTGTCTTGTGTAGCTATGTCTCGTTTCTTTTGAAGCTGGTTGTAGTTAATGGAAAAGAACCTATTCGTACAACCAAATGGCAAAAACCACTTTGTCACGTATTGAGTGGTTATGAGTAAAATTTTCAAATACGTTTATCGGAAGACAACTGAGAAGTCCCTACTTCAGTCTCTTTTGTGTCTGCAAGTACCACAGTACTTTTTAAGGTAATGTTGTCAGCTTTGTCTTGTAGATCGTGGTTATTTGATCATCTTCAGGTTTTTATGGAAATCATCGGGCGAACATCTTTTATTAAATTTTTATGCCGAATGCCAACTACCGGTGCATTGTAGGGTTTTCCGTTTCATACAAGTCTCTTCAGCACAAAATAAGTGCATGCCACCCTTTCAGTACTTTATTAATACTTTTATTACATTTGTCATGCAAATAATCTCAATTCCTGCTCTTAGGACGAAACGCGTTATTACTGAACATTAATAAATTACTTTGGAAACAAGATGGATTTTATTTCGAAGTATTACAACAGCGCGTGATTTCTCTTAGATACATTCTTTACCGCCGTGGATGCCCTTGCTGTCTTTTTGAGTAGTGCGCCGTTTCATTAAACACTGAAAACAACTAAACGAACGCGCACAATGTGTGATCGCGGCTTTCACCCTACTTAATGGACTCAGAGAGAGAGAGAGAGAGAGAGAGAGAGAGAGAGAGAGAGAGAGAGAGAGAGAGAGAGAGAGCATACAAACTTGGACAAAATTAATTAGCACTGTCTATAATTAGTGCACCAGCTTGACAACTGTACGTTAAGGCATATTAATTTGACTAACATTTCTTTACGACGTCCACCAATTGTAACTAGTGACGGCGAAGAACATATGGAAGACCGAAATGCTGAAGTATACAACAAATATTAATTCACTATATGAAGATGGAGCTAGAGGAACAGCGCTCGCTCTTGCGTGGATCGAAACATAGTATGGTTTGTAAATTCCTATCAGAAACTCATCCAGCCTACTGCGGTCCAAAATGTTCTCAGAATTACGTTAAGAGAAGCGAGATGGCGGCGATCAATATCTGCAATACGGCGTGACGCCTCTGCCCGAGGAAACTACTTCCTGTCATAACTAATCGTCAGCAACGGTCTTCGATGAATTTAAAAATCTTCATATATAGAGAACGAAATCGGGAATGTATCAAGACTGATTCGCAGAGAAAAATAATCTGCTAAGTGTCTCATTTAATTGCTTCAACTACTACATTTGTCTTATTCAATGTGTTGCTTTAGTTCTTAATTGCCGCTTGTCAAACGCGGAGCAACATTTAGGGATAGCTTGCGAATTACTGCGAGTGTGAACGATTCCAAAAATAAATATCATCGTGGGTTTTTGTCTCTGGTTCGGCGATTTCCTTGCTTACCAATCTCTTTCTTTCAAATGTAACACAAATAGACTTTACACTACCCTAGCAGCCGAAAAAAAAGCTTTTCTAAATGTGCCTCCTATTATCTCAACCCACTCGCAATGTAAATTTAAGACAGAACATTGTATTTTAGGACACCTGTTTGTAAACGTGTTCAAGGCAACGGAAGAGGTTTCAACGGTGAAAAATGTGTATTTTCTCTGCTTGTACCTAACCTGTCTTTTACGACTAGAAAAACAATCTTACCGTAGCGTTGAGGTAACAACAGCTGCATCACTTTTCTTACAGCGCCAAGGGCAAGCAATCTATTTTCTAGATTCTGTTCTGGAGAGTAACATCGTGAGCAATGGTTTAATTATATCGCTCGCTAGGTAACAATAAAAATAAAATTACCGTTCAACCAACACAAGTTTACACTATTTGCGAGAAATGCTTACAATTAATATGAATTATCCGAAAAATACTTCACGCTATTCGCCAAATTGGCGATACTTCTAGTAATTCACTTATCTTACTTGTATTTCTTAGTAATTTACTTATATTACTTCGAGGGATGCCTGGCGCATTGCTGGATAATTATGATAATTAAAATATTTTTACCGTGTTGGTTAGGTGAAATCAGTCCAATAACTACAGTGTCCTCTTTGATACTGGGAAAAATTATCCGATTCAAAGTTATTAAGTGAAGACAAATCCATTAATAGAATCCAACAAGGAATATACTTAAAACCTTTGGAATGTGTTAAAGATATCTGCCACTATAGGTCTAAATTGGTGCAAGGTGTTCCAAAACAAATTTAAGTTAGAAGTTTTTGTGTGTTACTATTTCCACACTATAAATGAAGTAGTTCAGTAACTACAGTTGATACTACCTTATTGTTCAGGGCGTAACAAAATGAATATCGGGGGTTTTACAGCTTTGGCGAATGTGTTAGGATGACCTTACCATTACGAAATATACATCAAATAAACGAGCAACTCTGTTCTACAAGTGTTCAATGCGAGCACCCTTTGTTTCACTACACACGTTGAGTTGAAGTAGAGGTCGTCCCAAACCTTACCCAGTGTATCTGGAGTAATCCTAATCCAGAGGTCGTTTTGGTCAGCTGGTAGCGGAGGTACATACATCCGATCCTTTACAGAACCTTAATGGTAAAAATAACTAGGCGTCATATCTTGGGAACGTGGAGGCCATACGAAACAAGCCGTCATCCGACTCCTTGCGACCAAACCAGCGGTCGGGAAAAACGTTTAACCGGATCTGCCGCCTAGACGATTTTTACCTTCGATGGTTTGTAAATATAGAGTATGTATGCCTCCGGTACCAGTTACCCTGAAAGGCCTACGGCGTGGGATTAAAACTGCATTTGCATCAATTATAGTAAGTACACCAGAAATTGGTAGTATATCTAAAATATGTATTCAAAACAGATCATCTATAAATAAAAATATACTTCCCATTGGCGATATATAGTACGAATGACTGCCGATAACAGTTTCTGCACATTTTGCACTGCCGATCACTGGTACGAAAGGTGCATATTGTAATTATTTTAAACTGAACTGATTGTTTTTATAGAGACTTGCCCGTCTCCACACGAAACCCGATGGATTTATGTGGCATGTCACAGTAAGTTACAATCAATACCGAATAATTTACTGAAGGAATTATCTTGACATTTGATGTGAATCCCCTTAATATGCCGATAACCGGGACACTTGCCCTATTTCAATCACAATGAGCAAGGTTTGGGATGAAATTCGCTATTGACTATGTATGCCTTGCGACGAAGGTTACCCACATTGAACACTTGCAGGTCACAACTGTGTTGCTCAGTTATTTGACGTATAATTTCTAATGTTAAGAACAGCTTAATGAATTATACAAAGCTTTAAAAACCGAGATAAATTTTGATATACCCTGTATATTGTAACTTTCTGGTAGTTTTTTATTGTTCTCACAAGTCATATTTTCACACTTAGGGAAATCAAACAACGCCTTCATCCGTATTTACCACACCATGATGTCTTTTTACATCTGCAGGATACCCAAAGATTCCATCTTCTTAGGATGCAAACGTAATAAAGAGAATTGAAAACCAGTCCAACTATCATTTCGCAAAATGCATTCTGATGATTATTTAGGAGTTCTAACGCAAGACCCTAGGATGAGGGATTCAGTTCCGTGCTGAAAGTACTTTCCACATAGCAACAGATGAAGACAGAGGTTGTAAATAGGTGAAAAATGCTGCTGATGAAACTAAATGTTACCCAATATCCTCCCCCTTTCTTTGTGGGATAAGATTTGGCAACTAACTGCTTTTTAATGATGTTTTGGCGTTTAACTTTCAGTCCCGATTACTGAAGAAAATCTTTATGGGAACACCTCTTTTTTGTTTATAAATACAGCAGCAGTTGTTTCTGTTCTTTACAGTTTCACTTTCAGGAACTGCAATGAATTTTACTCTGAGAGCTGAAAACTTCACTGAGGAAATTGAATACAGCTTTAGTGACCACCTTTCGGCCTATTACATACCAAGGACACAGACAATATCCTATCGTCACATGGAAAAAGTACTGGTTTTTCTTCTTTTCTTTCAAATTCAAAACCGGGCGGCGTAAATTTAGGAAGATATATTGGTGATTAATCAAGTTCCAAACTGAACAATGTTGAAAACAAATATCTGCAAGTAGTACAGCGAACTCAAACACACTTTTGTACAGTCACAGCAGAATTCTTAACAGCTTCTTTAAACCTGATTCCCACTCACAAAGTAAACGAGAAGAGTCTCGTGTTAGTTATCGTTTCCATCACAGTGCATTACAAGAAAATACACGAATCTTGGAAGGGAGTCAAGTTCGGCAGCCGACAATTTGGTTTTTTGCCTCAATATACTACCGTCTTTAGGCTGACATGTGTATTAAATAAATAACGGTAACATTGAAAACATGTGTGTATAATACTTATGCGTTTACATCAAAGTTCTCCATGCTAATGAGAACTACTTATTACTATCCAGGAGCCCTAATTGAATATCTCTCACAAAAAACTTACAACTTTCACAAAAATAATTGCCAGCCTATTCTGTGAATTCACAGTCGTAGCCCCAAGTTCAACTACCTACACTGTACTTAGGCTGCATCGCGCTTGCTTTTCCATTTCCATTATACTTTACCCTAGATACACTAAAATAAATAATACTTAACGGAATCCTCCTCGCTGAGATTTCTTTCTCAAATGATGGTCTCTGTATGTACTCTGAATTTCGTCATAGTACTGCTGTCAGTCTTTGTGTTTAAGAAATTATCTCCTCCTGCAACCAACATAAACGTCTTATTTTTGGCGGCAGCTGAACTCAGTCGATATCACATATTTAAATCATCCTGCACCAAGTGGTTTGCCACGGCTTTCATCGTCATCATCGGCAAAAGTGTTTACTTTTTAATAGCACCAACATTACCTGTTTTAAGTATCACCTGTTACAGAACCGGTTTTGTCAGAAAACAATATCTCAGATTCTATGACTGCCTGATGGTTTTCATGGGCGCTGTGGCGTAGAAAGGGCATTGCAGGTTAGTACGACCATTCTGCCTTAAGCACTTTCACCTTTACCCGCATATGTTGTGGTGTAATAACAGAGGACTGTTTTATTTGTTTTAAACATTAAGACAAACTGAGGAATGTTAACAGAAGCATTACTAGGCCTCTAAACTTCAATTTGACAAGTGTAGCATCCAGTTTGGTGATGTTTTAGAGTGAGTCACCGACGGAATATAACCACACAATTTCCTCTACAGTATGAACAATTTCTTTTCACGCCACAAAAGCTATGCTTAAATTACCCAAGGGCGATTTTGTATATATGAGGAGCTACTTTTCAAAACGCATTATGTCCAAAAAAGTAAATTTTGCAGGAGAAGCGAAAAACGTATACCGCAAAAAATATTCGATTAATTTTTCCGAATTTTACACCACATACTCAGGTAGGACTTTTTTATCAAAATGTGTTTAATACTAGGAAATTGCTTTTTATACTTTAAAGCTATGAGCACTTTAGTGATAGAGAAAGTGCGTTTTGTTGGGTTCTCTTGCACAATCTGCCTTTTTTTTATTTTCTCTTCATCCGTTCTCATCCCACGATTGATTTCCTCTCCAACAGTCACATATTCACTCGCTATAATACTCTCCATCTTAGCACAACAACGATTTTACGCCCGACTTCCTAACAGACAGAATGATAAACATTTATACACGACAATGCCGTAATACTGAAAACTAATATTAACTGATCATTGTTGACCAGTTAAATGGTTTCGCTTTAATCCACGAGTCTTACATTGCAGTCAACATAGCTTAATAAAACAAAGGCAACTGATGGACTTAATGCAGTTTGATTCAATCATACGAGAGGACGAAATGCTATTTTTTGCATCTGATACTTTTCAGCGCTCTTTTTGAAGGTGTTAAAGTGCGTTTTGATACAATCTGATTGCAGGAGTGTGTGGAACGGATAATAAAATACCGGATTCCATATCAAACTCAATTTTGTTCACCAGTGGACATAATGCGTTTTGAAAAGTTGCTCCTCATATTCTGCAATTTCTGATACCGAAAAAAATAAATTGCCATCTCATGTTGGTTTTGTGGATATTACATCTTGTTGCTGCTACTCTTCAAATACTTCTGCAAAATGTACCTACAAAAATTTTAATTTTTCTGCTTCTTACTGTTAGTTCGAGGTGCACAAATGTGTAGGAAATACAGTACACGCACTGGCGAGGGCGAAACAGCGGTGAAAATTGTCGGATTAAAGTGGAAGGCAATACAGCTACGTTTCGTAGTTATTTTGCCTCGCATTTCTGCAAATAGAATGTTCACAATTGTGGCAGCACGGCGGGCCCTCGTGAAGCGGGTCACGCATGCGCAGTACGCCCGCGGAAGGAATCAATACCGGAGCGGCGCCGGCCCGCGGCACACGGCCGCCCACCTCCGGCAAACAAGCCTCTTCAAAGGCCCACGTGGTCACGTCGAGGGGTATACACAAACTCACAGCGCGCGCTCTGTGCCCCGACTCCAACATTTTAAACATTTCTTCTACAAGCGGTCTTCATTACCACTTAAGATTGTGTGTTACAAAGACTCTTACTGTTGTACAACAAGAGTTCAAGATTTCATTCTTTAGCAAGTGTTCAAACCGACTAAAAGTGTGGCCGTTTAACGCTTGAGAGCTGTAAAATTTACACATGATATAAGTACCATAAACATGTCCTTTCAATTTACCTAAAATGATTATATCTTAATCATTTCATTCCATTCCATGATGGTTGTAGTGGCGGCTGGTGCAGCAACAGTGTTGAATAATTAAAAAATGCTGTCTCTGTTGCAGTATTTTATCCTCCAATAACTACTTCAAATAACCCTTACGTACTTTTTTGCAGGCGCCCAATAACACAAATTGTTAAGATACCTCCTACACAGCAATAGATAGTTCTGTGGCTCCATCTCCGCCCAAGTAAGTCTTAATTTTTCAAATTTACTCACCTTAGCAACATTAGATTCGCTGCCCGCCAGGTACACGGACTGTAACAAAACATTTGTCTTTTGCCAATCTGACGATGCGCTAACGGCGCGAAACGCGATATTGGAGAATAAAATACTGCAACAGAGACTGAGCATTTTTAATTATATCTTAATCATTTATTACTTCAGATACACTAACGAAATACATACCACTAATTGGATATAAAGCCCAAAACGGGTCTAGCCATTAATACAGGGCTAGGGAATGATTCATTCGTCTTCAAAGCACTATATTTTCCATATTATTATATATGAAATTATGATTGATGAAAATAACCACAAAATAACTGAGTTGGCATTGTACCCATTAATTCACGTTGAGCAGTGGCCCGACGAAACGGTAACAAAGTAAGTAAACAGATTTTGTTGAAATAAGGAGACACTTTGCCGTCACAAAAGAGCAGCATCACTTCAAAAAGAATTGTGGAAAAGTCGCTGAATGGACAGGACATGTGCGCTGCTATGGACAACGGGGTCATCGGTTCTCTCTATAGTAACTGTATCAGACGCAACCGAAGAGTGGGTAGCGGGCAGTTTCTCTTTGATGTTTGTTCTTCCCATTATTGACGGTTCAGCCTCCAACAAAGCGGGGCTCCCATCATTGAAGCACTGATATTCGTCGATACCGAAGTGACAACTTACACCTTAAGTGGAGTGAAGATGCTCTGGCATCTCATTCCTTACCCAAACGTAGAAAAGTCTAACGCTTTGCCACTTTTTCCTGCACAGGAATCTTAAGAACTGTACCCGTAACTTCCATGTAAGGAGAAAAAATCAGAAAGCCATCACGTTGGTGTGATTACCAATGACAGTTTTGCTACGTTATGTATGAAATGAATTTAACTACAGCTTAAGAGGTCGTGTGACTAGAGGGAACCTTGCAGAATATTTGTAGAACGGAAAAGCGAACTTTGTGACTTTACGCTTCTATTCAGGCATAAATCACGACACCAAACATACAAGATTGTACATTAATGCCACATAAATGATCTTGCCTTGTAAACAGCATAGTATCGTTCAATATTATACAATAAGTAGACTCAGACAGCATCATGACCCTAAGCAGTCGATTCAGTTTTTCAATGTACAATTTAGTGCAAAACCCAACTACCCAATTACTTCCTTTATATTAGTTCTACTGAGCTAATAGCTGAGCTATCTTGATACCTGAAGTCTACCGACAGGTTAAAACATGAACACATCGTCTAGCACGTGACGATCAGTGCCGCATTTTCATCGGATCATTTCCAGAAATGATCTAATCACAATTATAAACCTAAATAAATATTACGCTAATATTTGAATGCATGGCAGATGGTGCATCGAACAGCTTCTATGATGTTTCCGTTCCATTCTCTAATAACGGAAATAGGAATACCTAAATCTTTCTGTTTTTTAAGATTTTATTATTTTTCCTTGTGTAAGTGGGTGGCTAACAGAATGTTAACATTCGGAAGAGAAAGTTGGTGAGAGGAACTTCGCAAATCTCGCCGCAACGAAAACGTCTGTTTCCATGATTTCCACACCAACACCTGCATTATATCTGGGACACACTCCCCTTATATCGCGATAATACAAAACGAGCTGCCCTTCTCTGAACTTTATTTCTTACGTCAGTCCCTTTTGGTGAGGATCCCACAATGAGCAGCAACACTCCAACATAGGACGCTTAAGTGTTGTGTAGGCCGTTTCTTTATTAGAACTGTTGCTCTTCCCTACAATATTTTCTGTATGTTCTTTACAATTTGAGTTGTTGGTTATTTTAACTACTAGGCATTCTGCTCTTATAAACTGTGGCTAACCTGCTTGCTGCATTTTGGCTTTCTGTGCTCAACCAGCCAATTTTTAGAGCGCTTTACCAAAATGAGGTGACCGTTTGGTACGCGTATGAATTCTAAGTGACTGCGTCAATCCAACAACATTTCAAGCGCGATCAAGAAGGGTAGCACAGACATATTATGTAACTAAATGTAATCACCTAAAGTTGTCGATATGAAAATTGACTAGTTTCGTAACGTTCCCCAAAGACTTGGACGTTGGTAAGAGTATCATGCAATGGCACCGCCTTCATGACGTGCATTTCACGGAGATTGCCTGACTCAAATGCAGTGGATCGATCCATTTCGATGTGGAACGACAGGAAGAGTTACTGCGTCACAATGGAAGTGAGATAGGCACGCAATGCAGATGTTGCTTACAAATGCAGCCACGCAATGGCTTGTGCTGCAGTGCAGATTTTTCACAAACAACGAACGTGCTAACAAATTCGTAGCCATAGGTATTACAGGATAAAAGTGAGAGCCAGCACAATGTCATTTAATTTTCATTTATTTAAAATTGGCGACTTGCACTCTATTTTTGTAACAGTAAAAGCGTTATACAAATAATTTTTCCGACAATTCATATCTAGATGGATGCGACACTGAATTGGCATTTTAATTTTCGTAATACAAAAATATTTTTATACGTACCCAATGCAGCTATCTACGGCTACTTTACCACAGAAATACTGTAATAATTCGGTTTGAGGTTTTTTTCTCGTAAGAGACCGTCGAAACTGTAACGATGTATTCGCTACCGTTTTTAATTTTTTTTCCTCTGTTTGAAGTAAAAGTAATGTTCTAGCACTGTAGTAGCTATCACTAGCATTTATTGCATATACAGAATTTTGAGACTTTCGTCCGCTAGTAAAATCCGTGAGAACGAATATTGATGTTCCTCAAGAAATGTCCTTGCTGTATTATGTCTATTTCCCATGATTAATATCTGCAACCTAATCATGGCGGCCATCAGTCATATTTAACAATATAAGACAAGAAAAACCTAACCATGGTTTGGAAGGAAATTTCTACTATGAGAGTCATACGTCTGGTGCATTTCCATGAGATAGAGTGGAGCATGTTTATTGCATCTTTATGGAAGCAAAGATCGATTATACAATGGATCGTATAAAAAACTAGCGAACGCGACAATGCTTCACAGTAGCTAAATATTTAGTTATGGGAACTGGCGATATATATCCTAAAATTCTTACCCCCTCTCTTCCACCCATCCTCCCCTCTCTGTAACCTTTTACGACGTGTGTCTGACCCAACGAGCTCAAATTTCATAGCGTGGCTAACAGATACAGAGCTCAGTGCGGCAACCTATGTAAACTCGGCCGCCATATTGACGGTCAGTTGAAAGGAGTCCGTCTATCTTATGTTGTTCAACGTGAACTGCTGCATTTAGCCTTTATTTTCTGTACATTTTTGCTGCTGACCGGTCTTTTTATTCAAATTTCGTCCAAAAAAACTTCACAACCAAACCCTCCGACAGCAAGTTCGTAAATATGTGATCTTGATATGTTTAATAAACGCTAGTTAAATGTGCACTAGACTTACGAAACCAGTTGTTACAACAGATGCAAATCAAGGACCACGATTTTTCGTAATAATTATTATTCACTGTATTAGTTTCACAGCACGTTTAGTCCACGTAACTGTAATATAATCAACAAAAATATTTTCAAAGCGGCACTTTCGTCGTCTTGCAAACCTCAACTAACTGTTCAACTGTAATTCGAACTGGAACTGTATTACTGACAGGTTCGTTAAATTTCATTATCGCATTTTTAGGAAAATCTCAGTTTCGTCAATTCGAAACTTTGTTAAAGTCAGGGGGCACCGACAGAACTTAATTCAAAAGTTGATCTTTGACATGGAACTGTGAAAATACGTAAAATTCTCTAGTGGATGTGTCATACTTGCTATCAGCCAATACCCCAAACAAGACGGCGGACCCCAATTCAATTTGCCTCAAACATGGCAGACCTATTGCCACTATGAAATTCAAGCTCTTTGATCTTACCATTACCACTAACGCCTCCCCCCCTTTAAGTTCCTGTTGACTATCTCTTTAATCTGAACATTGTTATTACAAGCTAACCCTCAGTTGCCAACAGAAGTCTGTTGAAATAGGTAACTGTTGGGATCACTGGAATGACGTTAAGCTCTTTTCCGAATTGATCTGCAAGGATAGTAGCGTCAGTGACAATCTCAAATAGTATAAATTTTACCATGGTTTATGCTCATTTCTAATGTTAGCTGATTCGGAGAGAAATAAAATGAAACCACAACATTTTTCACAGCAGAGGATAATTTTATTTCTCGTTATACGTTTTAATAACCTGTACAGTGACGTTTTTAAAAATTTATACAGCCAACTGGCTAACTGGACAATGTTACACAGACATATTGATTATTAATTTGAAATTTATGGTCTCATATTGTCTATAGGTATCATTAATTCTGAAGACATCGGATTTAATCCCGTCGAATCCGTGGACAAGTTTATTAAAATACTAGTATTGCAACCGGTTTGCTGATTATTCATTTGCAATGGTACACAATAATTGCTAATTCTCTCTGTACATCTCCTCCTACCTACTTCCGGCCTTCGTTCCTCCTCCACCCATCCCCCTGCAAATCTCTTCCATTCTGATTCAACTATGGCGAAATTCAAAGTACCAATTCCTATGATTTGTTCGAATCTTCCAGTCCATCTCCTCTATCCTCCTCAACGTTCGACTGTTCCTTCCCCCTACCTATGTATACCTCCAACCCCCTGCTAACTTTCATTGGAACTGATCAGTGTCGAAGCTATTTCAAGTTACCCTCCGCCATGCACTATACAGCGATACATGAGCGAAGTTCAATGGTGATCAATAAAATGGAGATAAGTGCATTGATTTTTTTTCTTCAGAATAACTTTTCCAGTATCGTAACGGACAAAAATACCCCTCTTCACAGCCCGAAGGGCGAGTTATAGTGCTGAGTTTTTGATTAACACACTGAAAAAGCATTTTTTTTTCAAAGTTTTCAAAAAAAGAAAAAATTCAAACAATCCTTGGCCTGTGAATTACGAAGACAACAGTTCAGTCAAATTCGTCGAGCCGTTCACAGGTGATGCTCTTTCTTAAATGCTGTAATTTATTTTTATAGAAGATTTCTAAGTTTTAATAGTGCACTGTCCAGAATTTTATGTAAATCAGTCAAGAACTTTCGGTAATATTGTCAAATAACGACTTGTATTTACATAGCATTATAGATATAGATTTCTAAGTCTACATACATACTCCGTAAACAACCGTGAGGTGTGTAGCGGAGAGTACGTTTTACCGTACCACTACTAGTGATTTCCTTTTACCTGCTCCACTCGCAAACAACGATGGAAAAGAGAATGGCTCTATGGCTCCGTACAAACTAATTTCACTTATCTTTGTGTTATTTGCGTGAAATGGTTTTGGAGGAAGCAGAATCTTTCTGCTGTCAAATTCCGGTCCTTTACATTTCCTCAACAGTTTCTCGAAAAGACGTCGATTCACCTCCAGCGATTCACATTTGAGTTCCCGATGCCTCGAACACTCACGCACTGATCGAACCTACCATTGAGAAACCTAACAGCCCGCCTCTGAATCGCTTATAGGTTCCCCACTCTTTCTTGTGTTAATAAACGATTTAGGAGACAATCTGAATAGCTCCCTTAGACTGTTCGCAGATGATGCTGTCGTTTATCGGTTAGTGAAGTCCGCAGAGGATCAAAAGCAATTGCAAACCGATTTAGACAAAATTTCTACATGGTGCTAAAATTGGCAGTTAACAGTAAATAATGTGAAGTGTGAAGTAATACACATGACCACTAAAGAAATCCACTTAACTTCAATCACACGATAAATCAAACCTTACGGTCGTAAATTCTACCAAATACCTACGAGTTACAATTACGAACAACTTAGACTGGAGAGAACATACAGAAAATATTGAGGGGAAGGCGAACTAAAGGTTACGTTTCATTGGCAGAACGCTTCGAAGATGCAACAGCTCCACCAAAGAGACTGCCTACATCACACTTGTGCGTCCTCTCCTGGAGTAATGTTGCCCCTTGTGGGACCCTCATCAGGTGGGACTGACGGAAGACATTGAGAAGGTTCAGAGAAGGGCAGCTCGATTTGTTTTATCTCGTTACAGGGGGGAAAGCGTCACGGAAATGTTGCACGATTTGAGGTGGAAATCATTAAAAGAACGACGTTATTCGTTGCGGTGAGATCTATTTGCGAAATTTCAATCACCGACTTCTGAATGTCAAAATATTTTGCTACCCCCCCCCCCCCCCCCAATATAGGGAGAAATGACCATCCCAATAAAACAAGAAAAACCAGATCGAAAACTGAACGATTTAGGTGTTCTTTCTTCTCGCGCGCTATTAGAGATTGGAATGGTAGAGAAAGGTTATGAAAGTGGTTCACGAACCATCTGCCAGGCACTTAAAAGTGATCTGCAGAGTATCTATGTATATGCCTTCCTTGAAACCGATCTGGTAGGGCTCTGAAAAACTTTAGCAGTTCTCGCGAAAGTGTCGTACAAGCGTTCCATACGCTATCTAGATGTTCTACACCTTTCCAAAATTCTCTCAAACATAAGTCGCTCATCCGCTTTCTCCACGACTGTCTTTAGATGCTTGTTCAACTTCGTATTGCCCTGGAACGTTCTACCTAGGTATTTTAATGGACGCGACTATATCAAGCAAAAATGTTCAAATGTTCGTAAATCTGTGGTCGTCAGTCCCTGGGTTTACAAGTTACTTCAACTACACACGCGCACACGCCCGAGATGGTTCGAACCTCCGGCGCGAGCGGCCCCAAGTCCCTGAAAAGAAGCCTAGAAACGCTCGACTATTTCCGCGCTGCTGCGTCAAGCACCACATTAACTCCAACATAATGGGACTTTTCTGCTCACCTGCTTCAACTTACATTTTTCTACGAAGGGCGTTCAAAACGTTTTGCTCAGTCGTCTCCATTTTCTTTTTTGCAGGAGGAGAATTTTTGTGACCATACTTGGAACATTTTTCTATAAGTCGGTAGATAAAAGTATTTTCTTTTGTTTACAGGTAAGCCGTAAGCACCATGAAGGAGATGTCAGATTGTGACAACAGTCGTTGATGGAGTAGTTCTTCAAGACCGGCGATGACTCTGCCATATCGATTCATAGAAAAGTTGCTCCCTGTTTATGTGAAGCACACAGTGGATCACAGCATTATTCAGCGGTTCTTGCAGAGATTTTGAGAAGTTATTATTATTATTTTTTTTAATATATATTTTTTTTTCTGGACAATCCTCTATGCGGTAGGCCATTGACAGCAGTGAGTAATGCGAATAAGGAGACCATCGATCAAATCATCCAAAATGACGTGAGTACCCTAGTGACTGTACCAGTGATACCACACTACCCAATGACAAACGAGTCATTTCAGCAAGCTGTAGTGTCGTTGCACGTCATTTTGGATGATTTGATCAATTGTCTCATTCACATCACTCACTGCCATCGATGGCCTATCACATCATGGATTATTCAGCAGTGAGAAATCACCTTCAAACCTCTGCAACCACCGCTGAATAATGCTGCAGTCCATTGTATCCTCCCAATAAACAGGGAGCAACTTCCTGTGAATCGATGAGTCAGATTGGTTGCCAGTCTTTAAGAACTACTCCATCACCGACCGTAGTCGCAACCTGACATCTACTTCAGGGTCAATTTTGGCTCACCCGTAAATAAAAGATACTTTTATATACCAGCTTATAGCTAAATGTTCCAAATATGTTCACAAAAATGTCATTCACCTCCTACAAAAAAATAAATTGGAGACGACTGTGCAAAACGTTTTGAACGCCCTTTGTAACTTAGAGCTAGCTGTCATCCATCCCTCACACAAATTAGAAATGATGTCCAAGTCATCCTACATCCTAATAAAGCCATGAAATGACGAGACCTACCCGTACACAACAGCAAACAATCAGACTGTTACGCAATCAAGACAGTCGCATCATGTATGTATATAGACAACAGCGGTCCTATCACTCTGAGGCACTCCTGTTGCTCTTCATCCAGTAGCGAGCAAGATTTCAGGTGAGAACAGGGTAAGCCGAGTTTCACACAAGCTGTGTTTTCTAAAGCCTTGCTGATGCGTCGACAGAAGCTTTCCGTCAAGGATACTGGCTATATTAAAACTGAGAATATATTCCAGAATCCTACAGCAACTTGATGTTAATGACATTGGTCTGTAATTATGCTCCGTTCTTTTATCTTTCTCATAAACGCAAGTCACATGCGCTTTTTGCGCTGGAACCAGTCACGAGAAATGGAAGCTTAATAGAGAGCCGATGCCGTGGAGTACTCTTTGTAAAACCGACGTGGGATTCCATTTGGACCTGTAAATAGGTAACTTTTATTCAGCTCAGCGCTACTACTATGCACCGGGGCACCTCTGTCCTTTATTTCCGAGTTTTTGCAATGATCAAAATATGTTTTATTTGTATGGTCCTATGTTTAAATTTCTTGACTTCAGCATTCCTTTAGCAGTCTTCCATCACCACCCGAGAATGACCGACTGCCTGCCTTCGATTCGCTTATCGGTTTTGCATAGGAGCAGATCTTTCTCGGCAAGTTCTTTTGTTGAGGAATGACGATGGGAGTTACTGTATTCTTTTCGCACCCATCTTATAAACGCGCGAATCTCTACTAGCTATTGCTTGTCCAACACAACGTACAGTTCAATGCCAACAGGCGTATGAATTAACCAGTGTGTCGACTACGACTGAAAATGAACAGAGGTCTGTCAAACATTTTCAATAGAAGGGATGTTGTGACGCACAAACCGAAACAGTATTGGATGAAATTCGTGTTGGAACGGTGACTGTAATGCAAGACCGCCGAATTTTAATTTTGTAAGATTGATGAAACTGTAGGCTTCGACGCAGAGTGCATACTTTCCAGTACAAAGATTCGCGTATAAAATAGCTGTGTGCGAGGTGATTGTCGCGGCCGGGAAATGAATAACACATTTCATTTCAACACAATGTTTAAGCGCCATCCGCGACACTATTGCGGCAATATGTCAATGTTGTTGAAACCTTGATTCATCATTATTCACCAGCATCAACAAGGCGGTTAAAAGAATAGTTTTCAGGGCATTATGAACGTGTTTTGTACGCTACAATTACTACTGGTATCTCCAAAGCACTACAGAAACGTCTACGCGAGGAAGTTCAATAGAAGAAGCTGTACAATTCTCACCTGACCCCTATCGGCGGGGGTGGTGGTCTCCAGACATGCTTCATCACGTAACAAAGTAGAACTGAAAGCTATGGCAGCTCATCTTTGTCTTGGCCGGCGCTCTGCCACTTATGCCAGTGGGCTACATGCCCACGTGAAGTGGTTCTGCATTCGGCTGCACTCGAGTCTGTCAGCTGTTAGCAGCAGGAGACTAAAGACGTCATTCGTAAAGAGTAAATAATGATCTAGTTATTTCAAAACAACCTGTCATTTTAGTGCATGAACAACTAGGCCTGCCTATAATCCAGACTACAGCATTTTTTATTATTCACGTTCGATCAACACGAGCTAAATTATTATAAAACTACAGAAAGTTAATGGACGAAGTAAAACAGAAAAATGGTTGGAAGGAACAGAGGGATACTAAGATCCCTTGCGGCCAATGTACTAAAACCCTGCGAGGTTTAGATCAACCTTGTTGTAATGGTGTTCATCATTCTTCACAGTGAGTTTACTTCGTCAGAGCATGCACTAATCTACTAATCATCATTCCCGGTTTTCACACGTTGCAAGGCCAAGTTTATATTCGAAATCATTCCGTGTGGCGGTAAGCTTACAACAGGCAGAGCACTGCAATGTGCATTGCTCCTACTAGACTTCAGAACCAATACATATTAAGAAACGAAGTTCTCACATCGCGTCTCTGTCCTCCAACTCAAAAATCGTTTAACGAATTTTCATACTGTTTCCACCTATTTACGGTGTGATTCATGAGAAGGGCACATAATTCAATAAGGTGCGTAGCAGTGGTTGAGCGAGGCGAGCAAAAATCCGTGTAATAGACCAATGAATACTCCCAGGAAAAGCTATATATTCTGTGACTTACGAACTTTATCCATATTAAAATGCGTGCTGCTGTTTCGTCATTCAGACTTTAAGAACGATCAAGAGATGACGTGTAATATTGACATCAAATACTGTACACGCCAGTTTTTCGCCGAAGCAACAAAAATGAACAGAGGGAAGTCCTACTATCGTTAGATCGTGAGAGGCATACTTCTCGATGAGTCAGTCGCATACGGAACGTGGCATATATGCTCTGCTACACGTGTGAAGCCGGGGCGGGATGCCAGTATTACGATATAGTGCTTACACAATAAGTATGCAATGTGCGCGTTTACGTGTGGTCTATTCTTAAACAGGTATTATTAAACAGGTAACTATTCGCGCTTATTCCAGAAAGAAATGAATGTATGTACGTTTATTCTAAGTCCACCATAGTAATTCAGTTTTTTGGCCATTTTCAAGTAGATAATACCTGCAAACAACACACGTGGTTAAGCGTACTAGTAACATTAAACTACATGTTGTACAATAGGAAGGAAATATGGATTAAAATAAGCTAAAAATAACTTTCTAAGCAGGGCACTCATCAAGAAACACAAAATATGACGTGAGAAGTGGTCTAATCAGCTTTAGTAACAGCACAATCTGCATATAAAATATAAAATGCTCCGGTTATGTTATGAGCAAGTACCGTGAAAATAAAAAATGCTACATTTCTCTCTCATTTATCGTTATGTGATGGGCAGGTTGGACACACGAATTTAATTTTGTTGTTTACTGCACATGTCACGATCTAACAGCTTACTGGTCGAAAGTTATTGGAATGTGCAGTAATCAAGTTTTTATTTCCTACCTGTCTCAACGATCAAGAAAAGTGTCACATTTATGTTTTACAATGCATTCTAATAGCATACTGTCACATTATTTAGACGGTGTTTGTTACTAAGGGCAACACGAACACTGGAGGCACATCAATCTCATTCATGATTAATGTGCTTACAGTGGTAAAAATTACGTATAGGGCCCCCGTGAAATAAGTTATTTGATTTAGCAATTAGTATGAATTTCGTTACGGTACATACCTTTACGTTTTTTGAGTCCGACGTATGGTTATTGTAAGACTTACTGTAATTAGTTATTAACTACATTCTGTCAAATATCTTGGCAGCAAGATTGAGAATTCGTAACTGCGGCGTAAATAACGATCTTGTTGATTGTACGTAGGCAAACGATAAAAAAAGTTCAACCTGGGAAAAAGCTCGGTTCACATTTCCACTAAACCCATAAAATAGCTTGATTCATAGATTACCACATGACATCACACGGAGCGGGAAGATATTAATAAAAAGAATTCAGATTTTTTTTACCTCTGTTTCCGATAAAAAGGTCTTATCACATCCAATGAACGACACATGTGGGAGTCGTGGAAAAATTGGCGTAAAAAATTATGTTACAATGAAATGGTACTCTTGATTGCACGCAACAAACAAAAAATGATTTACGAAAGATATATTACTGTGGTTACAACTTAAAGTGACTAATTTTAGAAATAAATGTGCTGTTAATTGGAATAGAACTAAGCTTCGAAAGTGAAATTTGCAAGTTTTCTCGGCATTAATTTTCGCCTACTTCAATTTCAGTCCAAACGTAAAAGTGCGTTCGCAAATTGCGACAAATTAATTAATGCTGTTCCAGCTATACAGTTGACAGTATCCTGATGTACCTTGTCTGGTCAATAAATCTGCAAACTTCGTAAAGCACATCCCATAAAAGATGGCATATCATTAAAAAATGTACTTTTGACAATCAGCCAAATGGAAAGTGCCGGCATAGCATCTGAAGCCATAACTTTGCTTCTTACTCTACAATATTCATATTTCAACTTTGCATATTGCCGCGGCGGGGAACTGTACTATTGGATGACTACTGTTGGCTGACTACTGCTGTTACAGTGCCCTGTGCAGTGTAACAAAGGAACATCCTGTTGCGTAACAAGGTGCGTAACCTTTAAGTTCAAGGTACTGTGGCGTATTTGACGGATTTCGTATTTAACCTTCCTTACTACGAATGTTTGGAGGGAAAATGAAACATCGCATTAAAGATATTTCCAAAATACTTTTTAGGACTAAGTATGTTGAGGTAAAGTACCGGGTGATAAAAAAGTCAGTATAAATTTGAAACTTAATAAATCGCGGAATTATGTAGACAGAGAGTTAAAAATTGACAAACATGCATGGAATGACATGGGGTTTTATTAAAAGAAAAGGAAAAAAAAAAAACAAAAAAAAAAAAAAAAACTGGCATTCAAGTGAATCTTCCGATCGGAACTTATATTGCCTCACCATATATCCGGACATGCTTTACAGTGCTGTTCCCAACATTATTCCTCGACTACAGATATTGAGGAATGATGAACATATTGAGCATTTCCTGTAAAGATAATCATCTTTGCTTTGTCTTAATTTGTTATGCTAATTATTGCTTTTCTGATCAGATGAAGCGCCATCTGTCGGACATTTTTTGAACTCTTTATTCTAATAAAACCTAATGTCATTTCAAGCATGTGTGTCAACTTTTACCTCTCTATCTACATTATACCGTGATTTATTGGTTTCAAATTTATGCTTTTTGATCACCCGGTACCTAGAAATGACATTTACATACAGTAAAATTTAACTGCAGACACAGGAATGCCCAATTTAATGTGCTGTGTAAAATAATAAAAAAGAAGAGTATCATAATGCGAACAAATCGATGTTTAATAAGCTCACAGACACGGTCATTGCCCGTTGATTGCCGGTCATTTCACTGCTAGTAAATTTGAGGGAAATATACTACACATTGGTAGATAAAGCGAAAAATCTATCTGCTGTTAATAATGTCGCCGGCCGCGGTGGCCGAGGTGACTGCGGCGCTACAGTCACGGTCAGCACGGCCACTACGGTCGGGGGTTCGAATCCCCCCTCGGGCATGGATATTTGTGCCGTCCTAGTTCGTAAGTAGTTCATTAGTAGTTTGTAAGTTTAGGGACTGATGACCCCGTAGTTAAGTCCCATAAGCTTAACAAACATTTGAACATTTTAATAATGTCAACATTTTACCTGAAAAATAAATTTGATACAAATTCTACAGCTTCCAAAAATGTTAAGTGCGACATAAATCTTCGTTTTAGTTTATTAAAAAATCTCACGGGATGCAAACAGATCTACATCTTACTGCAGTCACAGGAATGTCTAGTTTAAAGTGTGCTGTGTCAACAAGTTTGTTTATAGGTAGTTTAGGATTTCAGCCACCAGGGGTGTTACATGTTTTTTCCGACTGGTTATTCTCGCTCAATCATATTACAACTTAAGCTCCAGACATGCAGCCAATATACGATTCGTATTTTAGAGAATGTCATTAATAACTATTTACTCAAATTATAAAAACCATGCATGGAACTCAAGAAAGCCGCGACGGAGCGCCCAAGCGCATTGAGGCGCTACGCTACGATGCGCGAGGCTGTTCCCCGTCGGGGGGTTCGAATCCCCCTCGGGGGATGCTTTACAAACATTTGAACACTAACACTTTGGAACTCAAAAAAACGTCAAGATATGTGTCGCAAGTAAATTCATAGTAATTGGTAAACGAAATAATGTATTTCGTAGGTGGGGTCCTATACGTAACGTTAGCTTAATCCAGCTTTATGGAATTATTGTAAAACATGCATTTCGTCAGTAATATGTTTAACCTCGCGTATACATTGTTTTGTAGATATTGCCCACTTACTAATTGTCAAAAGTGTGAAATTGCAATAATAAACTGTCATGAAACGCCAATGACGAACAAGAAAACTTAAAATGAAAAGTGCTCACCGTCAGCAAATACAAGTGTAAATTAACGTATAAATGTTTCAAATTATCGTCCTTTCAATGTACATACTGACCGCTTCATGTTACGTCTAATTTCTACACTACCGATATAAAAGTATCAGTGTTTCTTACCATTAGATATTAATACAGCCACCTACATGACATGAAATTGTTGAGTTTGACCTTAAGGTATAGATAGATAAATTCTTAAGTGACGTTCCTGAGAGGGTGTTATTTGGAACACGACAACTGTCAACCGTTACACACGGAGAAAAAAAAAAAAAAAAAAAACGAACGCTGAAATCAACGTATTTTAAACAAGTTATTTGAAATTATAGTACGCACAATAATTTACATGAAATTCAATTAAGTTCTAAGCCACAGCATGCACAATGCCGACAACGACTTTGGGGTATAAGATACAATCACGACGCTAACTGCTGTGAAAATTTTTGGCAACTAGAAGTGGGCAAGCCGCCTAATGAGTAATGTTTGTTTATAATTATTTTTGTACGCAATTGACTAAATAGTTACTATATATTTTTTTCGTTACAAGCATTACGACAACATCAAGAAACATACATAATCGGGAAATTAACGTAAAAAAAGCCGAATTTCACTGATTCAGTGGTATAAATAACTTCGTCATGAACAAATACGAGTAAGTCACATTTGATACTTATTCCGCTGAAAGTAAGTAGAATATAAACGTAAAAGAAAGCAAATTTCAATTACGGTCTGTTCTTATGTTCTTATACGCGCATATGCTGTTGAGTGTAATTACTTTAGCTTAAAAAGCTAATGTTTTGAAGATTCTGCCGTTTCTGTAATTGTGGAATTGGTTTCTTCATTGTTGAGAAAGTTTGATTGCTTCTGTCGTTTTATTCCACGTCTCTTTTTCCTTCACCTACAGCTGTGGTGGTTAATTTAGTTCGTAAAATACTGAAGTTCCACCCTCGCCGATTTTAATGGAATAGTAGCTGGTTGTTTGGGATAGGGGGACCAAACTATTGAGGTTATCGGTCCTCCCGGTGGGTAGGGGAAGGAGTGGGGATAGGGAGGGGCCCCGGGCTCGCCACGCACGTACTCACGAAAAAAAAACCCTGAGCCCCTGGGGGATGGAACTCTAGTAAAGATAGAACATTCCTGAACAGAAAAGCGACGTCTTTCTGCCGAAGCACACGTCTTCTCGTGTTTCCTACCCTTTTATTTTTAATAAAATTAAATTTAGTAAAAACCTGTAGGTTACAAGATAATTGTAAATGAACTGTCTTGTACTGGACTATTTGATAGCTTGGCAGGGATCTTAGGAAACCTAAGAAAGACAAATGTTGAGCTATTATTAAGTTATTCTCTATATTTATAGCACCACATACGTTTCCTAAACTAATAAGTTCGTTAAAATCAACGTACCATTCGGCACTCGTCCAATATAGTATTCACAAATGTAGCTTGCCGTCCGCTAGGAGCGCTGCTGTTGCAGTATATAACAAAATTCAGTGGGAGTGTTGTGACGCTATATTAAGGCTAGTTTACACGACAACACTACGTTTCATGAAACCGCACTACTGACCAGTGCGCATGCGCGGCAGGCGTTCGCGCAACTCGTTGGCGAAACTAAACAGTTTCGGCACCTTCCGACTTTGGCGAAACTGATTGTGCGTGTTTTTAGGTTAGGTGATCGATAACCAATACAGAACAAAACAACATAAGGGGGGGGGAGGAAGAAATAATTCGGTTTTTGAACATATATGCGATGCATAGGTGTTTGTGCCATATTAACGATGAAAATTTCTGGAATAAGTAGCGGCGTGTTAGTGCTCTTGAAGCAATTATTCGCTAATTAAATATTGATGGGTTGACGATTAGTGAATTGCAGACTAAAGTACATTCAATTCCAAATACCTATACAAACGAACTATGGCAATTGTGGATTTGGGAACACGGTACAGGTACTGTAAAGACGAATATCTATTTCACAGGAAAAGTAATGCAATTTGTAATTTCAGTTCTGGTAACAATGCTTCACGCATAACAGTATCTTGTGTCTTTATTGCATTACTAACTCTGTTTAAAAGCAACGAAAACTGCTCTAGTGACATTCTGAGTTGATTAAAATAACTTCTAGGGTCTTCGATCACAATTTCTTTCAGCAAGGTCGCTAAGCAACCGAGCTGACGTCTTTTTTTAATGCAGTCACAAACCCAAACACTTTTTTTTATGTTTCTTTTTTGCAGCGACTTCACACAGAGAAGCAATAGCTCCGCCACAACTTTTACAGCTACCAAAACTTTCATTCTACGGCGACTACGGCACTTACAAAACAACGAAACTGAAGTGTATAGTATTGGCGCCGTGTCTACAGACGTACACGAAACCAGCTGCGCGCAACATGAAACGAGGTCGCAACCTGGTGTCGTCGTGTAGACTAGCCTTTAGACTGTACTGACTTCAAGTCTTGTTAAACATTTGCAGTTAAGACTTTTTCACGACTGCGTGCGAACTGGCCGATTAAAGCGTTAGGTACAATTCAAATGCTGTACCATAGATAACGTTAATGCGGTGCAATGCAACGATAGGTCTGCCGTTCTTGAGAGTAAGCAGCTGGCGCTATTGCGGCACTCGCGGACGATGAATCGGGGGCTAAGGCAAACCAGGCCAGTTAGAGGCGGCTACACGCGCGGCTCTATTTCCAACGCTCGCTACGGTCTGTCCCTTTATTTAGCGCTATAAGCGTCCGCTGCCTGCTGGGACGTTTGCTTGCCAGCGGAGTTTCCGCCACACCGGTGAAAACCGCTTCCTCTATAAAACAGATCAGCGCAAGAAATAACTTTACAAACGTGTGCTAACTGGTGATGTTGGTGTACAGTGTACTCTTAAGAAAAACACGCATGAAAGAATTTCCCGGTTAAAAATACACTTCTCAGACGAAAATATATATATTTTTTTCTGGATGAAAAATTCTTTCGACGCGACGATATAGGCTTGCTTACTTCCGTTAAAAATGTCTTATACACGAGTATATCTTCCCGGGGTTAAAAATGCATTACAATTTCGGCGCTTATTTTTCTGTGACGCAGATGTAGGTAAGGTGCAACAACTAATAGGCAGTTAAGAACGGACTACCAATAAGTCGAGTGCAAATAGCCAGTGAGAATGATATTTTTCACTTTGCGTCGTAAATGCAGCGCGTAAATTTCAATTTCTTCGTTGTGATACGGATATTGTGACTATTAATGAGAAGGTAGTTTTGTAAAATACATTGTTGTTTTGTACGAATATGTTACAATTTTCAAGTACGTTGTTATGCCGGAACCAAATAGAACAGGTTTAATTGCGCTATCTCTTTTACATTCTTGTTTGTCTGAACTATTTCAATTTTTTTTCTCTTTAAGGATTGTTATATTTTTGCCATCGTTACTGCACAGTTTTAATCTATTTATTCAAGAACTAAAACATAATACACTAATCTTTAAGCTGTGTCTTTTAGCGTTTACTATCCTTTACGATATATCAAACATACACGTGCCATTAAAGTGTTTACTAATGGCATAAAAGGCTGTCTACTGAGCTCGAAATTTTTCTATGTAGCTTGCCCGCAGAGTACTGAATGGGAGTCAAGAGGTTCGTGATTATTCATAACACATTCTTAATATAATTTGTCTTGCGTAAAAGGGCATTTGAATCGCGAGTAACACTTCTCAAACCACTATTCCCAATTTTTCCCATGACCTTTTAGAAATGTAAATAGACTAGACCTGACATTCCTAGAGAGTATGTTTGTCACAAAGCAGACACTTGCGAGTGTGCATCACACATTCATCTTTTCAACTTAAGTTTTATTTTGGTTTTATTCTCAAGTTTTTGTATAGCAGTTAAGGGGCTAAAATAATGTTCCTAGCAGTGAAAGTTACAAAAAAATTATAGCTAAATGAAAAAATTCCAGGAATTTAAAAAATTTCCAATATTACCTGAATAAAAAATCTCTGGATGCTCCAGGTTGCCCTGGTCTATATATACCCAGCAATTATTATGAACCCTCGCCATATATATACCAGAGAACATAATTTTAAGCAAAACTATTTTTCCTCTACAATGAAGTCCAATTTGTATTTAACATCTTCAGCTTGCTTCATTGGCATGCATGTAACACTTCTGCTCTGGTTTAATAGGTATTTGCTATTCAAACATCAGATAGTAAAATAGGATGTAATCTGTGGCACTGTAGCCTCAAACTGTCACCAGATCTTTTCATTACATTATGAATGTGCAGATCATTGTTACTTCAAAAATCTGGGAGACTTCTATAATGAATTTCAAAAATTAAATATGGCTGGAGGTCCTTTTAGACACTGTATAGATCAAGTTTCTGAGCAGGAGAAAGGAAAGCCTCCTTTAACATGGAATAATCCATTATTCAATTTAACTTGCTGAATGAAACAGAAAATCTAAATTTGTATAAGATTAAAATAAATATCCAAATTTTATCAAAATTAGCTCATTGGGGAAATGATCCAGATTCTAGTCATTCATGACAGTGTGTCCTCAAAATTAAGATTGAGAATTTATTGCAGTCGAGATACTATCAGATATAATTTTAAATGGCATTTTTAGCTCTTTGCCGAGTGTCTTTAATAGTATTAACAGATAGCAACACTGGCAGTGGAGGCCTTTTATATACAGTGAGTCGGGATACAGAAACATAGCTGCTGCATCTCCATTATGCAGATACAAAGTGCTTTAAGACAATTGGTTTTTCAGCCAAGCTATTCGAAAATGGCAAAGTTCACCCCTATTTAACTTGTGGAGATGTGTATGGGTGAATATAGGTTGAACTGTTGAGCAACTGACCACCCAGATTAATGAAGGGGGCCACCAACAGTGTCTCAAACCATTCAGCAAATGCTGATACTTAAGGGTCTCCATAGCAGGCACCTAATTTGTGCATTCATGGCGAGTGCTATTCCCTAGTCAATGAAGGCTGAAATGTGCACAACAATACAATAACTGAAAATCTACAGAGTGGCAACATGAGCTTCTCAGTTTACAGCTACATATTTTCTTTGCTAGTCTCTTAAGTACTTGGCAGGAGGTTCATCAAACTGCTTTGGTAATAGAATAAACCCTATTTTCTTCCCCCTTGTGTAAATGGGAGTTGAGGCAAAAGTAAACACCATGCCACAATTTCTGCAGGGTCAAAGCACGAGGAGGAACGTTTTGGGGCACATCTTAGGTCGATACTTTTTGTGTGTGTGCCGATCCTTGAAGGACAGAGTCTACACCTACATGCAGTTTATTTTCCCTGACAAGATGGTATCTACCAAAGACAATGCAATATGTCACAGAGCTCTTTGTGCACGTGTGTTATCTGAACAGCTTCTCGTCAAGTTTGCTGTACTCCTCTGGCCACTAAACTCCCCAGCTTTAAGCACAATCAAATCTGTAAGATGACTTAGATCGGGCCAGTCATGCCATGGATCCACATCCCTGTAGCTAGTTTCAAAACTAAATTAACCCGGCGTGAATGAGGTGACAAATTGTTACACCAGCTATGAGGTGGGTATGAGATACTCTAAACTCTAATGACGAATTTTTCATACTAAAATCGTGTATTGAATATTTTTTTCTACTTTGGATATTAATAATACAGTCTATTAAACAAGATGAATAAGTAAAATACTATGTTTGCGAAGTACTGTTCTTTATTTTCTGGGTATCCCCCCCCCCGATATTCATTATCTGCTTATTTGTATGTAGAATTATAGTATTCAACATACTGTTTGTTATAAAAAGACTCCAACATTCAGTCTTGTCTTTTGGCTTTGTTTGCAGCATCTTTTCCACCTGGAGAATTGATAATATTCTCTGAATGAATATGAACACTTTGTCTAGGAATATCCTTTATCCATTTTGTACCATCTTTGGAAGTATAAAAAGTCCCATGTACCCCAGATGACTGACAGAGCCGCTAACACAGAGTTTGGCTCTTCCAAATTATCCAAAATACACTCTTGTTCCAAATCACTTTCTTCGCTTCTTTTAGAAACATTGTCAATTTCTTTTTCACTCTCGGAGTCGCAGGAACTACCGTTTGAACATTTTTCTAAAACTTCTAATAGTTCTTGTGGCCAACATCCATGTTCCTCATACATCTTGAGAAATCTAAATTCTAAAAATAATTCAAGGAATACTATAAATAACTATGTCTCGTAAAATTGCTGACAGCCCAAAAATGTGACACCAACTAGGAGGTCGAGATTGAAGTACCCCAGCCACATTTCCACACGTGTATCTACCTCTGACACTGGCGGAACAATAATCTCAACAATCCATTTTGCCCCCATCTCCCTTACCTCCAGCTACTGTGACAGCAAGATCTGTGTGGCAACAATGACTTTCACTAATCAGCACTTAGAAACACCTCGGGTATCACATACCTGACCTCACTCATGCCTGGTTAACACTTCCTACATGTCTTGCCACAACCTACACTGCAAAAAGTGATTCATCAGACTAAACAGTTGGTCACATTAAGACAATTTGACAATGTTAATTACTACACTGTCCTCATGAAATTACCTTTCACAATTCGGATTGAGTAGTGACTAAATTACAAACACCAAGAAAACAGCTGAAACTGTATTAACCCTTTAACTATCACACAAATTGTGGAAGGAAAAATCACACTCTCATGTTTTATTGCCCACTTTAGGTTTTCCTGTAGTTTTATGACTTTTGCAAACATTTAGGTCAAAAATAACAAAAAATATGGACAATGACGACAACTTACTATTGTGTTAATATCTATACACTCAACATGTAATATTCTCCCTGACTGTGTTTTAACAAACAGCCAAAATTATTTTAACAATAGATTGAGATATCAATAATAGAGGATAGATGATGATGATAATAATAATAGCTGGATACAGTCAGCTGCCAGGCTATCGGATGTCTTCTCTATTTCTGCCTTGACGTGGTAGTTTGTCCTCATTTTCAAGTTTATTTTGCAGCATACAGGGACATCATCTTGCCATATTCACTTGTGAAGCAATTACAAGATGCAGATGGATATTTTAACAACTAATTAAAATGGAATAATCTTTCAAATTAACTTAACACAACATCAAAACGGTAAGGTAACTAAAGTGAAAGACTGATCGTATGGCATTTCTTCCAGCTGACTAGGAGTCACTCCCTCTGCAAGATACTATTAATGTGCAACCCAAACCACTACATCCAACCAGTCTCTCAGATCAAATCCTATGCTCACTAACAACTGGAAGAGCACTCCAAACACTACCTCTTAAGTTATCTAGCCTGCTGATGTCGTATTGTCACCTTGGAGCAGCAATATCCAATCCTCATCCCACCAACAGTGTTCCTCCTCGTGAACCGCTCGCGGCACCGAGACATCACCTGGTTTACCACCTGAGCTTACCACATCCGTTCAAACTCTATACCAACACTTCACAACTTTCAGTGCCAAAACAATCCCAGAAGACTGTGGTTAACATGTACACAAGAAACCACAACCCCACAGAAGTTTCCATTCTATCCTAAGGTCTAACCTTCAACTTTAAACCCTAATTCAAACATGTCTGACTCGTCAAAGACCTACTCTCCTTTTCCTTATCCCTACGATGAAACCACTACATTGCCACCAATCCCTCTAACCAAAGCTGAACTAATCCCATCATGAAAATCTTTTCCCAGTTCATACCACCATCCAATTAAGAGCCATTTCCACTCCCAACGTAACCACTCTCTGGTCAATCTCCAAGAATTTATCCAACTTAGCATCACCATCTTTTCCCCCAAGTCCATTCCTAAAAACTCAAACTTTTTCAGCTAACGAAAAGAGAGCCACCTACAACCTCAAAACAAATCCCCGACAACCATCCTCCCTCCAAATATTCCACCATTGTAATTCTGATTCAGTGACTACCTGGCAGTGACACATTGACTCTTCCACCTAAAAGTCATGCCTGAATGACCCCGTCCCAAAAGCTCAACAAGATCTCCAATCCCTGCCACATGCTCCCCAAAATAAGCAAACCAAATAACCCTAACTGCCCAATTGTGGCTGGTTACTGTGCTCCTACGAAACAAAATTTAGCACTTGCAAGCAGATGGTGAAGAGTGTGTGCGCGCGCTTGCGCCCCACCAGATGTGTGCTCTGGAAGGCCATTCTGTAGCCAACAGTGCAACAATTGATGGCAAGTAAGAATAGCTAATCATGAGTCAGGAGCAGATGCTACTGTTTCATAAATGAAACTCTGGCGTATTTCAGTTTTTTCATGATTACCTAGATGATGTAATTTATGAAATCGTCATTTATCATTTATATTGTTTTGTAAAGAAACTTAACAGATTTGTAAAAATATGTTGCTAGTTGTTAGGCTGGAACCCAAAAGAACACTTTAATCAAGGAGGTTAGAAAAAAAAGTCAAATGGCATCATCTATGCAGAGTACATACGTCAGCTGAAGCCTGTCCACCATCTCTGTCAGTTTTGAAATGCTATTTCTCCATTAAAATTATGCATTAAGTTCACCCTCTTACTGTTACTGCATTGAACTGACACTGCAAAGTATGTACTTTCAAACAATATACTTTCTTGAATAAGCAGTAATAAATATTCATCATCAATATATTTGGAAACTTCATTTTAAATGGCTACTTTGCACTATTTTTTAATACGTTGTATATCACGGCAAAACTGTCTGATGTTTTATTCCTGTTCTAAATGACATAAAACATTAGCTCTTCAAGACGAACACTTCTCCAAAACTTAGCACTATGGCGGAGGCAGGATTCACTTTTTCAGCGTACGGTCGTATTCTAACCTCTTTGACATTAATGGCTTGTCAAGGATATTTCTCAGTTTTCTTCAAATGTCTCATGATTTCCATTTTAGTTGTTATCCATGAACCTAATGAAACAATGATAGCATGATTACAAACACGTAATTATTTACAAAACTTTTTATTGGCTATCTTCACTTTCCATAATTTTTTTAAGGATAATTACACTTTTTGCCACTGTTATTGCATAATTTGTAATCTATTAGCCCTCTAGAAGGCGCAATTTTTGCGGTGACTGAAGGTTTTATCAACTCATTAGAATTGTGATTAATTTATTGCATTTTATTTTTGATAATTGTATTTTTGTGATTTTGGACTAAAAACTACCACCACAGCACCTTTGTGACCTTTAAATTTTTGGTGGTAAATCGATTTCCTAATTGTGAACTTTACACTTTGATGGTAAAAGCATTTCCCATTTTCCTTTTTTAACATGTTGCCATTATACATAATTTTTACTTCATTTTATTTTGAAAATATGAACATTTCATATTTACAAGTAATATTTCTTTCTCTTTCAAACAATCGGCATTTTTTTAAAATTTTCAATGAAACTGATGGAAGCATGGCTCGACACATGGGCTTGTTGCAGCAGCAGCCTATACATATTCTCTTGCCTAAAGCTATTGTTGTATCTAAAACAGGCATATGATTTACTTTTGCAGTGGAGCATGATCTGGTATGGTTTTTTGTTAGAATAGATATTGATGTTCTTTTTTGAGCAGGATTTTAAGCTATCCATCAATTGTTTTGCTAGTCGTAATCTAAAGTTCAATTGATCACCATATCCCTTTTTTATAAAGGCATTTACACCTGCTATGTCTAAAAGGAAGTAGAGAATTTGTTATCACTTGTGAGAATGTTGACCTATTGCATAACACAGAGGTTCCAACTTTTCAATATAAATAGTAATGCGATCTAATATGTATGAGCTTGGAGGGGACGATTAGGAAGGGTCCAAGGGGAATAAGTTAACAAGCAATTGTCAAAATTTTGTAAACAGTTTCTGCATGGTTGCAGATGAGAAATAAGCTGCATGTTGCTATACAGAGTCATCTGATGTGTACAGTAGGACTAGGTGTGGGGGAACAATGTGGAGGGGAACAATGTGTTTTTATGTATATATACTTCTTTGCTTTTTACAAATATCTGCCTGCATTAGTAGAAACAATGCCATAAAAAACTTCAACTACTGAACACAAATTAATGAAACAGGATATAATATGAACATTGTTTTTTATTGCTCCCACACTTCACGATATTTCCTGTTGGGCTGCGGCTACGAGTTGAGTGACATGCCGCATTTTATTGTCTACTGCTGGATTCCACAATGGCGCACTGTTGTGGATGCATCCTGTATGCCGTATTACACAGTTTTCGAGTTCGTAGAAGTTCCTGTCAATACTGGTGATTTCCACAAGAATGTGCCAGATGGTGTTGCTCATTACTATTAATTTTTGCCAATGACCTCAGACGAACAAACTCTTAAGGAACAGAGTTTTGCTGACAGAAAACAAAAACCAATTATTTATTATTTAAACCTAAAAATCTGAATCAAACCATTCCAATTGTAAACTCCTGATTTTAAACAATTACCATTAAATCCTAATGGAGAATGTTACCTGGGGTTCCAACCAAGTTGAGCAAAGTGAACACAGTCGTCCCATTACAGTATTGTACATTGCCACAGCTTTGGGACATGTAATAATGTTGGTATTAACGTCCTTATTCTTTCTTGAGGCAAGTGTGCGATCTCTAGATTGTCTGAAGTTGTCAAAATACATATGGGTTTTTTTGTCCATTTATAGCTTCAATACAACATTTGTATTGAAACAAACTGCCTCCTTTTCAAGATAAATTTGTCTTTCATTACGATTATTGAAAGCAGCCCTTTCCATTTTGCTTTCACAGTGCCTATAGAGGTGATACCATTGTTTAACAGTGGTATTTGATTCACTGTGGTAAAGAAATTGCCAGACACTACCACACTCAATATATTTCAGGTCTTAGGTGAGCCTAATGACTACACACACTCCCAGAGAATTTTCTATAGATTCATCGCTTGATTTTCCTGTGTAAATATCAACTTTTTTGACATAGCCAATCCTTCAATCTGCTAAACAGCACTTCTTGTATCCTAGTTTTGTTGGCTCCAGAGGCATAGTTTGCTTGAGTGATGTCCCTTCCTCGAAACATCATATGCTTTCATCCGCAGCCAATACCTTACCAGCACAGTATGGTTTACAAATTGTGTTGTTCAGGAAAGTTGTATGAGGTCTGACCTTGCAAAGTTTATCCTGGTTTAGATGCCCTCTTGGAGAATTCAGCCTGTTGACATTTATGTAATTGGATTAAAATATATGTCTGGAATGTTTGCATGTCATAGATTTTATGCATAAGGCCGATCTTAAAAAGGTTCTGTACACCATTAGTGTACTACTCTTGATAACTCAATGATACTGATCCAATCCGGGCCTATAACTCACCTACAGGTGAATTTGTCCAGTTATTTTTCGGCTCACTTACAGTCTGAGCAGACTGAATCATTGGGGTACTCCAAAGTTGGTGGTATGAATGCTTTCCAAGGACCACAGAAGACATTGTTGTACATGTATTTCCCGAGGCACTTTCATAAGTAACTTTGGTGATAAGCTTACTTCGCAAGAACACTGGAAAAACAATTGGTGGGATGTATATTTCCCACAGCCCTAAAAGTTATGTCAGGAGCATACGGAAATGGTGACGTATTCTCATGAATGCAGTCAAGGAATAGCATCAGTGGGAAGGGGAGAGAGAGAGAGAGAGAGAGAGAGAGAGAGAGAGAGAGAGAGAGAGAGAGAGAGAGAGAGAGAGAGAGAGAGAGAGATATTAACTTTGAAGCGCCACCTTCTTTTAGCATGTGTTACCCTTTAAGAAACATTAAATGTAAATGTATTGTTACTTTTTTAATGGCTTGTCATCAGAGCACTAAATTTCTTAAGTGCTAGTCCCCAGTTTTGAACGGGAATCATATGATTCACAATTTAAGAAATTTATAGCATATTTCACTATGAATTTAATTCACAATGTGTAAAAGGACATATACTTTGAAAGTAACACTTCTAAGACCACTATTTAAAAATTTTATTCACGACCTGCTAGGAACGTACTCCGATGAGTCATCACACTCATCAAAAGCAGTTTATTGTGTAGTATCATACACTCTTCATTCCAATGACAACACATTCTGCTTTTGGTAGACAATTTTAGGCTATGTTTACAGTATTTTGTTGTAAATCACATGTTTTCTTTACATCTGAAGTTTTATTATCGTTTCATTCTATTGTTTATCTTTTATTATTGCAGTATTATTCTGCAGTAGTGGGCTAAAGTGAAGCCCTTTTCAACCAAAAGTAAAGAATAAATAAATAAATAAATTTAAACAATAAAACATTACTGGAATTCTAAAATATCCTCGGGCATTTCCCAAAACTCTGAGTTGTCCCAATGGGTGTACACCCTGGTTATTATTAAATGAAGTAAATAATTTTTCAATTTACAACTATGCCAAACTCAATGAAGGAATATATCATCTCCTGCAACTGTGCTTCACTTCAACAGTGCCAGCTTTAGAACAAATAAAAATCTACTAATAGTAATCTTTCTTAAAATGACACTCGTCTATTTCAGTCTTTTACACCAAATTTGTTACTTTCATCATAAAAATATCAAAGGCAAAGAAATCTCTAACAGCAGTTACAGGTTAAAAAGAGATCACTTCAGTATTACTTTAACAATGAACAAATCTGGTTTACAATGCCAAAATTGTGTTACATTAATATCTTACTGATTGGACACTCATTAGGCAGCTTAAGTGGCATAGGAAGAGTAACAATTTCTTACTTTCAGGAACACAACTTTGTTCTATTAATTAAGGCTGAAATTGTGGTCTCAGATACATTTCTGGAGCTGATATCTTTGAAGTGTACTCCACCTCCCCCCTTAAAATATAAGATCCAATTGGTGGTATTTCATTTGAGCCCACATTTACAATCCACATTAATCAACAATGTCCTTCTACATAAATAATGTACCAAAGAAGTTCACCCCTGGAAACAATAAAAATTAATCTTCAACAGGAATTTAAAATCTATATACAAAATTGTCATGACAACAGATCAGTAATACCTCCTTTATACATTATATATTTAGAATTTTTTAAAGCTCCTCATGAAAAAAAAAAAAAAAAAATCAATCTTAAAAACTAGAGGTTTACTGATATACCATTATTAAACTATCAAAATACAAATTATCTTTCCCCTTCAACCCCTTAATTCACTATCCTGTTTCACCTTGTGCCTTGTGGTTTAATTTTGTTCAGGATCTTTGTACCCAAGGAGTGAAGATATATAATTCAATTTTACCATATTTGTGATGCAATTGAAACTCCATTTGTGCAAGATGGGATGCAATATGCTGCAACCCTATTCCCAAATTTAGCATTATTGAAGTAGTTCATGCTATGCCATTCTTTACTGATTCATTAGAAGAAAAATTTGTTTCTACTCCATATTATCAATCACATGACAACCTAGTTTTTGGGAAGTGTTGACTAGATTTTCCAAAAAAAACTATGTGTCATTGATGATTCAAAGGATTGTGAGAGGGCTTCATGGTCATGCTTCAGCCCCCTTCGCTGTGATGTCTGGCCGAATCTCAATTATGTCTTCCTTGGTCGATGGACCACACTGGATCTCAACCTATAAGATTTCTGGTTATGGGGCCATATGAAAAGTATCATGTATATAGAACCTATTCCAGATGTGGAGACAAAGCAGCATCATAGTCATGGGGTGTAGTCACCAATATGATTATAGCATTCGCGTCAAAATCAGGAATCGGGTATCATTGAGGCACATGGAAACTATTTTCGACACATACTACAACTGTGGTTGCATGTTACAGCACATATTGGACCATGGAATCTGTAACGAAATATGAGTGAATAAATTATTTCGAAACCTTCGGCATGGTTAATCTGTATCAAATTTTGACCAAACAGATTTGCTGAGTGAGGCGCCTGTTGTATGTTCCTTAAATCACACATGCAGAAGGTTCCATTGACAACAGTTTAATGATTCTTCATAACGCACCATAGCTTTCTTTTTAAAGATACACACACACAACCTTACATCATCCCAAAACCACCCTCCCTACCTAATGGTTCCTACCCATGCAACCGATACCGCTGCAAAACCTGTCCAATGCATCCTCCCACTACCACATACTCCAGCCCCACAACAGGAAAAACCTACCCGATTCAAGGCAGGGCCACATGTGAGACAACACATGTCATATAGCAGCTGACATGTGTCCACTGTTCAGCCTTTTATGTTGGTATGACTACTAACAAATTGGCTGAGCGGATGAATGGGCAAAGACGGACTGTTCGCCTGGGGGACACCCAATATCCTGTGGCAGAACATGCCCTCCAGCATAACTCCAGTGACCTGGGCACATGTTACACCACACGCGCCATTTGGATAGTACCAACAAACACCAGTCCCTCAGAGCTACGGAGGTGGGAACTTGCCCTCCAACATATCCTCTCCTCCCGCCACCCCCCTGGCCTAAATCTACGCTAACCCCTCCCCTTCCTCCATCCTCAGCTCACCTATTCATTATCCGTTCCTTACCTCCCTCTCTCTCCCTCCCTCCCACCCTCTCGCTCTCTCTGTCATTCTCTCTATCTCTCTCCGTGTATGTGTGTGTGTGTGTGTGTGTGTGTGTGTGTGTGTGTGTGTGTGTGTGTCCATCCATACTTCCCTGTTAATGAAAAATGTTTTAGACACCCCCCCTGGCCCTCATACACCCCTCAGCATCATTCATTTCACTCCTCTTCTCTTTACTACTTGATCTTTCCTCTTTGGTTATATTTATCCTCTCTGGCTTGGCTCAGTACATACGTGCAGTATCTCTGACGTCCACACTCCCGAAACACCACCTTCATGACCTAGGTCATGAACCACCTTTCCCTACTGTTCCCATCCTTTCTTCTTCCCTTCTCTCCCACCTTACGAAGGAACCTTGTTCCTAAAGCTTGTCCTTTTTGTCCCCTTTTTTCTGTTTCTTCATTTGTGTTACTATTGGCGGTACAGCACAATGGTAAGTACTGGCCAGCCATTCTATCTCGTTTCAACAATATTTACCATCTCTGAGGAGAATTTTCATCATTAATCGTCTATTGATACATTAACAGACGAGATGTGAAGGTTTTGGTTTGTATTAGTGAAGCAGAGCAAACCATTGTGATATAGTATTTCTCCCTCTATCCTTGTAGCTACCAAGAAAGAAAACACTACCCAACATCTTTAGTTGCTACATTTACTGCCAGACATGGTGGAGAAGCCTGCCAACACTGTTGCTCTGTAGTCCAGCTTTTGCTGGCAAACAACATCAATAGGAACTTTTATCCATCATTCTCACGCTGCCCCTATATTTTATGTGGCATTCACATTTCTTCCTTTGAAGGTACATGTATGTGTATCCTGGGTTGTCACTAAGAGCAAGATGGAAGTACCTTGTATAAAACCTGAATGTGAAACTGGTCCAATAGTGAATGTACCAATCTAGGCAAGGTCAATTGCTGAGAAGCAACTTATAAATCAGTCTGTAAAACAGGAAACACCATGCTCCCATACACTTTTAAGAAAAAGCAAAGAACGTTAAGAGAACAGGCACACGTGAAAATTATGTGGTTCTTATGATGCATCCAAGTAGCAGTAATTCATTTCTTATCTGTAGCAAATTTGGCCTGCAGTTTCATTTTTATTCACATCAATACATATGACCTATCGCCTGAACTGTATATGTTATTCCTCTTCTAGCCCTCAAACGTACAGTGGTTCTTAAGTACTTACCTCAGCCCAGTACCACTGACAGGAACACAAAAAACAAAGATGAACACAGACATAGCAAACTTTTGGGACAAAATACCTTCGTCGGGCATTAGAGAAGAGGCAGGTTAAAGGGAGTAGATGGGGAAGTGGATGTAGGCAATGACTGAAGGGTGTTTGGTAGAGGTGAAAAATGTTCTACGATAAGTACTGTACCATGCAAGCTACAAACTAAAAAGGATAGATCAAGCAGTACAGAGAAGTAAGACGTTTTGTCAAGATCAGAAAGTAACTTTACATTTGTAAGAATTATGAACAGACACTCTTTTTTATCTATACATATAAACTACATTAACTTACCTGGACTGAATATACTACTGTTTACCAGTAACTTTACCACACTAAAACTACTTTATGTATCTCTCCCAAAGAATCTAACCACAAACATACAGCCTTATTTCCCTTGTTATATCCTCCAAAGCACAGAAAATTCTCTCATATCATGAATAAATACAACATTAGAATAACTTACCTGTCAAATATTCTTGCTTCCTTCAGAACATTTCCCAGATTTATGTAAGCATCCAGGAAATTTGGGTCAAGTGCCACGGCTTTCTCAAAGTGGTGTATTGCCAGCCATATCTCTCCTTGAGCATTGAAAACACATCCAAGATTGCTCCATGCCACAGCAAAGTCTGGTCGAGTCTCTATTGCTTTTAAGTAGCAAGCCTGTAATTGGGTAAGGGTATGAGGGAAGATGGGTGGGGGACAGGAAAAAGAACTAATCAGCAAGAAGGTGCTTCGCAGGCAGTTGCAAAGATATGCTGCCGCTCGCGCTAGCAAAGCCTTGCTCCCAAGCAATGCGGACCGCTCCCTTCAAGAGTAATAAGCATACTCGATAGTAAAGGGAGTAATGGTCATCCTATGACAGCATCACCAAGTGTTGTACCAATATCAATAAGACAATGTAACAAAGTGCAGTTAATACTTGGCTCCACTGTAAAGCACAGTACCAGGTAATTAAAAGATTATGTTTAACTATTTGAATAACCTGATACTGCTGAACGCAGCACGCTGCAGCTATAGCTAACATGCCCTGGGAGAAAGTACTACACGTAGTATCTTTAAGAAAAATGTATGCAAGCAAAGAAAAGTTTTAATTACTCTCAACCAGGACATGTTACATTAGTGATAAAGGATAGGTAATGGAAATTGCAGCAATGGATGTAAGGAATAAATAGAATGCCTAATGCGCGCGGGAGACAAGGCTTGAAACACAAAAGTGTTATTTGCTCCGTAACCTAAAACACACAAGATATGAGCAGCAGAAAAATTTTGTTTTAAATTGAAAAGCCAGTCTCCTCCTAGGAGGTTATGCAAATAGATAAGTTAAATAAATAAGCCAGACTTAAAACGATGTCAGATGCAATTCCTTTTTTAAATTTATTTTTAAAAGGAACAAACCAACAAATAATGTTCATCTTTGGAAGAAACAAAATTGTACCTTTTCCTGAACTGAAGGAGTGATGATAACATTTTCATAATAAACTCAAAATTTAGAGCTGTCTCCAAAACATCATTCACAATTTAATGGTTTGGTTTCTAGCATGAATCAGCTACATACTGCAATTAAACAAAAGCACATTCAGCCAATTTCATAAAGACTCGAGAATTTAAAAAAAAATCAAATGTATCACTTTTGATAACGGATAAAAACATAAAAGAAAAGTCCTTTTTCATTTTGAAGTGGGGTTTGTGCACAGTAATTAAATATAACAGCACGCTACTAATTATTTCCTGCAGCATCGCGGGGAGGTAGGAGACTGGCCCAGTGGTCTACTTTACCTGAGGGGCACCAGCCACTAGGACTACATTTATCACTGAGTTGGCACACCAACAAGCCCGCCCACCATCGAGCGCGCAGTCGACGAGATGAACGCCTCCATCTAACAGAGCCATTCCCAGTCGGGGGAAGAAAGAACAAGAAGCATGTCATTAATCAGCGCACAAAGGCACACGTGACAAGCCTGGGCGGCACCAACAACTAAACTGGAGTTCCTATCATTTATTAATCAATAAAAAGGTAACTGACAGGAAAATTAAGAAATTAAGTAAGTATGCATTAAGTTCTGTTTTGTATTGTTTCCCTCATATTTCACCTCCCACATAAATGGATCATAATGAACTTCGATAAATTATGGACTTTTCCTTGTTTGATGTACAGAGCACGAAGGAGCTCTACATACATAAACTATAAAGAGAGATCATTTATGTCGTTGTTTTAAAGAAATTCAAGTTTTCCATTTGTCAATGCCATGGAAAGGCAAAACAGATTTTTATCACTGTATTAACCATTATACATTCAAATGTTACTAGATGAAATGGAGTGATGTAGTACTGCCTCCATCCATTAAAGCTTGCTTTTACATCATAATTAAGCAGAATGGTACTTGCAATAACACTGTATTAGAGATCAAATGTTACCTAAGGGCAAGCCATAAAATGAAGAGCCATACAATTTGCTCTTCATTGAGGTTTTGGTGTTTTATATGTTTAATATTAAACCACGACTACTCTGTAAATGGGTCTAATCTTACAATGTGATAAACAACCTTGAAACAGAATTTTAATCAGCAGTACTACCATGTATTTAAACCTTTATAAATAACTATAAATCAGTTTCATTGATTCTGTAGAGCTTGGTAAAATATGCCGAAAACAAACAACAGACTAATGCTTTGTTCTACTTTTACTTACAGAACTTCCATTTTATGTAATAAGAATCTCCAAAATTACTTTGGCAGTCACTTTGATGAAAAAATTTATTCCTTCACCAGTAAAATCTGCACGAAGATTAACAAATCATTAATGCAACAAGTCAAATTACACATGTTTCTAATACAACTTCCACCAGATTAATCTTTTTTTAATTACAGGAATTTTTGAGCACTAATTGTCTAGTTTTGTGTATGACCTACTCCCACAGTTCCTACAAAGACAAATTTCCACTTACATGTTGGAGTTTATTTACTACTGTGTGTGTGTGTGTGTGTGTGTGTGTGTGTGTGTGTGTGTGTGTTTGGTCATAAATGAGAAAAGCAAACTAAAGTAACAATTACAATGTAACCAATGGTGCCAATTCATATCTACTCTTTACAATTTACTTTGAAAAATTCACTAGTCAAACAGGTATCAACTTAAATCAACTCCATGCAACCAAACAAGGAAAGCTGTATCAGAAACAAATGATTTTAAAGGAACTGAAAACCCCCCTTATCTCCAGCACTTTGGTTCCACTCAGCTTTTATGAATCAATGAGTTTGAATCTCTCAAAGGCTAATTTGCAGCACATGAAAATAATCTCTAAACATTATCGCCTGAAATTGGCTGTAAACCATATGATAAGACATTACGCACACATGCTTAATCTGATACACTGCACAACTCAAGAAAATTGCCTGAAAATATGAAACTTATCAAATGGTTTTGCCAACTTGCAAGTACATGTAAGTTTTTCATCTGGATCCAGATCAGATGATACATACAAATGAAAATTTCAACAACTTTTCCCCTTCTGATATTGCCAAGGAATGGAAAATGGAAGGTCGCAGCTGCGCGAGTTACTCGTTGAGAACTATCTCGCATACAAAGGACTAATTTTAAACAAAGTAACACTTTACGTAACCCTTCTCATGTCACACACGAGTAACTCTGAAATGGAAGCAAAATTATTTCAAGAAATATCAACATACAGTACAAACCACAGTGCTGTTATTTCTTGAAAATTGTGGCGCTGCATTTTGTGAGTCTCCATAGTTGGTACTGGCAAATGCGCTGTCCAGTACCAGTTATGTTTCCAGCCTTTACTTTAGCATGCTAATGAGATATTAGCATGGTAAAGTCACTGGGCAGTAAGCATATGGAAGCAGGAAAGAGGAAGGAATGCAGATGTAGTATCAAATTCACCATTTGTGCTCCAATAACGGCACATCATCTCCAGGACTCATAGCTGGTGAATGTGACAATACAATCAACAGGAAAAAGTTGTTTTCGTCCTTATGTGCACAAAAATGTGGCAATGTCATACAGTTTGTCACGATTTTTTTCGGTTTATGGAACAAATGTAATGGCAACTCCTATAGTTTCTTAACTCTAGATTATCTTTTAGTAAAAATCCAAAACAGAAACAAAAAAACTTAAACCAGAATTATTTTTACATTCAAGACACTTGTATGCATATCCACTCTTTCACCAGGCAAGCCAATAATTTTGTTAATTACTTATAGCAGCCTTTGAAAATTCAAACCATTGTGTTAATGAATAGTGGTAAAGATAGTTTAACAGGATTTTGGCAAGGACAGAGTTCACTCAGCTAGCTAAATTCTACACCAAGTGGGTTTTTCAGCAACAATCATAGAATTCAAAACCTTTAAATTATTAAATAATACAAGAGGAAGTACTGTAATCAGTAATTTCCTCTATAATAGCTTAGCTGAGTGAACTTCGCGTGATAAGGAAAGGAATGGATAGGTCAGGTATAAGAAGAAACCTTACCTTAGCTTCATCAAGTCTTCCCAGTGCTTTCAGCAGATTTCCAAGATCACTCCTCACACAATACAAATCCTGTAACACGAGATAAATATGATCATCTAATACATTGCCCCAATTCTGTTTTTACAAGTACATCACCAAAAAACTGCAACTTTTTTTAAACTTTGCAAACTGTGTTCTTGAAAAGAAGTGCCTATAATAGTTCAAGTTAAGATTTTGTAGCTAAGAAGCAGCATTAATATGTAAAATGAAAATAAAGAAAGTTACTTCAATAACAAACACTTTGCACTCTGTGCTGAGAACAATCTTCATTTGCAAATAATCCTTTTTATCATACCAGTTGATCTGTACAAATCACACTTTCATTTGTAACATTAGAAGGAGGTGATAAAAGAATATAAAATCTAGCTATCACATAAACACAGCAGTCTATTCTGTGAAAAGATTTGCCACTAAAATGCTAACTGGATTTGGTAGGTTGGTTTAATGCATTACCAAGAAGGTATTCTGACTACCCCGGGTTGTTCTTGTCCTTATAATAATTTTCTGTGAAGTGATCAACATTCTTATTGCACGGATATATCGGTAGGATTCTGAAACTACCCGACATGGTATTAAATGTCATTTTTTGTTGTGTTAAAAATAAAGGTGTTGGTAAATATTTATCTCATCACCTTTGTTGAGTTTTATCATAGATCCAATGTTAGCTAAGCTAGATTTCCTAGAGGGCCACCAAGACACCAAAAGTTGGGCAGCACCGAATTTACAAATTTTGACCTTAACACACTGGCCCAATGAACAATTATTATTTGTGTCACCAGAAATTTTGAGCGTTATTTTCGAAGAAAGAAACAAGGAAGCCAAAAGAGTAATTTCCTTGTGGACTGCAGCTCATTCTTCCAACAAAAAGACATTGAGACATAAATGCAACGGAAGTGATTGCAACATTAGCAATTCTTATAGCAGCCAGACTAATTCATGGATATTGTGCAAGTGCATCGCTCTATGGGCAGCTAAGATAGCTTTTTTTGACATGATAGCATAAAAAAGGCTATTTTAGTCCATATTGAAATATATGGCATTTGACAATAGTGACGAGCACAAGCAAGTGAAGAAATTAAAATCAAGCTCAAAAGCCATCAGGGTAGTGTTGAACATACTTGAATCTAACTTGTGCAAGAACGTCTATACACATGAATGTATTACTACTAATGAACAGTAATCAACATACCAAGGAAACTGTCCTTTTAAGGTTTTATATGAAGAGTAAGCCTTCCAAGTATGGCATTAAAATTTGGTTCATGCTAATGAGAAGGCTTCTTTCTTACTATGGCATAAGTTTCCACAGGAATGGTGCACAATGCTCAAGAAGTGGATCAGGGACAAAGACTTGTTTTGGATCTGATGAAAACACTTCTCCATTCTGAACATCATCAGTCATGTGATCGACACATTAAGCAACACTTCAAAATCTTCAGTTTTCTTCTCGTCTGAACTGGCTCTCATCCATGTCTCACTCCCATCTAAAACAGCACTTCCCAACAAATTTGGATTCAAAATCCATCTACTACTTTTGCTGTCTCATTGCTTAACAATTTCAGCAGCAACAGTCGATTTTATTTGACTCCACACTATTACTTTCATTCTGCTTTTGTTAGTATGCTGTTGATCTACCAAAATGCTCACTCTGACTTGTGTCAGCAGCAAGTCTCAAAGTTTTAATACTCTTCATGGAACTTTTATTTCCTTCCCCCAAATTTTTCTTTTGTTTCGTTCACTGCTTACACAATGTGCTGTTTGAATATGCTACAACTCTCCGTCATTCCCTTCTCTAACTCTGTTGCTACTTCCTGCCTGTAGATTCTTCCAAATGCTACGTAGTTTCTGTCCCGGTAGTATACAATCATTCAGTCCCTGCATTTTTATCATGTTATGATCATATTGTCAAATTACTTTTTCAACATTTTCCATATCCTTATCTATTTCTGAGATCCAGACATTCAAACTTATCAGTCTTGACAAAACCCAACTTTGCCCATTTATGCTACATTGGTTGCAAGTATCTGCAACTAACAATACCAAATTGCTAAAATTAAAATGATATATCCTACAAACATTTTTTCTTCAAAAATCTTTATCTGTTACCAATATATATCTGAGAAACTATGATGCTTGAGTAATTACAGTGCAAATTGTACTGACATGTCATTGAGACTGCTTCAAACTTACCATCCAATATGAAAATTCTAATAACAAATAAATATATTTGTGTCTACCTTAAGAATTGATAGCTTTGCTCGAGGTGGGATTTGATATCAGTTACTCAACTATCTGTAAAGCTGTAGGGCCAAACTGCAGTGATCATCAGTCCCTAGACTTAAAAACTACTTTAACTTATACTTTGGCACAACACACACACACACACACACACACACACACACACACACACAGAGAGGAGGATTCCAACCTCCGATGGGGTAAGACGCGCACTAGGTAGCAAGGTGCCTTAGAGTGCACGACCACTTGCGCACATTTATCAGTTATTCATCACAGTTACTGTGCACCATCCAGTTCAGTAATACACTGCAACGAATTGTCTGTGTTTGCAGATATAAAATCATAGCATAGAGTTTTCCTATAATTCATTTTACATAATACATGGCCATGTAAAAAATGTAAAGAACAGTATTTATTTATTTATTTTATTTTATTTGAGAGCAGAAAGATATTTTATTGGGTTCTAGAGATATATGTACACGCATGATTGTGCACAAGGGCAAAATGTTTGAAAATGCCACATGCAAAAATGTTATTTTTGGGCCATTGTTATCTTGGGGAGTGCCAAATAACTCAATGTTATCTGCATGTTGATAAGAAGTTTATGTAAACAATCTGTTTCCCATTTACAAAAAAAATTTTCTATCGCAACACGCTACAAAAATTATTTTTGGGTATCAAAAGTACCAATTCGTATGGATGGTCAAGTCTACAGTTTCTACCGATGACTGTCAAACGTTTTACAACATGTTCTTAAGACAATGATCCTGAGAAAATTTAATACTATCCATTGCCAATATCTACAAATTCATACACGAGTAAAATATTCACGGATTATTCAGTCTGAGACATAACTAGTTTTTACTAGGACAGTGCACATATAGCAAGGTTTTTTGGTTCTTAAGTCACAAAACTTCTAGTTACCACTTACTTACCAATAAAATTTGTAAACATCACAAATTACCGTAAATTTTGTGTGTAATGGAAAATTTTGCAATGTTTACGGGTGTTCGTTACAAAATTCTGTATATTTGCCTGCCATGAAAGATTTTGCACTTTTCACAAGAACACACCTCTCAGATTTGCCTTAACATGGCTCCATAACCAAATGCACTGCATTTAAGATGATAAATGCATTACATACCCATTAAATATCGATGCTAATTGAGGCTGTATTAAAAAACTTCACTGTTTCATTGATGTGTAGGCTATACCCATAACTTATCACCATACACTATGTTAAACAAAAACAAAAAAATACTTACGATGAATGAGCATCCTCCCCCACCCGCAATTTCCTGCTGCGTATTCAAAAACTCCAGCCATGAGTGTAAAAAATGAGCAACAATGTCCCTGCTAATCTGTACAGCTTGTAAAGTTGGGTACATGTGTGTGTGTGTGTGTGTGTGTGTGTGTGTGTGTGTTCCACGTCTCCTCCTAAACTACTGGACTGACTTCAACCATCTTTGTACACATGCTCCTTACTAACAGGCAACAATCACTGTTGGGTTAAGATCACCTACGACACATATATCAGCAAATATGACAGTAACATTTGTTAAAAACAGCTGCATCATATGATGATAATCTACATCTGGTCCTAAACTAATGGACCAATTTCAAACAAATTTGGTACAAATGTTGGGAGTAATTTGCCATGGTGGTAAAAACCACCTATGATGCATAGTTCATACAATATCACATCATAAACAATGACAACTGCCCCTATTTTGCGGTGCATGATAGCATTTTATTTCTCAACCATTTGAGAGAGAGAGAGAGAGAGAGAGAGAGCACTTAGCATGTTGCAATTAACTTTGAACGTAATTTTGAATCTGTACAAAACTTTTTCAGCTTGACAACCCCAACAAAATGATGAAAGGAAAAAAGTTTATCACCTACTACTTTTCCAATGTTCATGATGTTAATTATGGCATTTGGTATGACAAATTATTATTTCTACACAGTAAACTGAATTCAGTGGGCATTTCACAGACAGTACACCATACATAGCACTTAATGTTCCTTCAATATTATATCACAGTTCAACATATAATTAATGATATATGAAGTCATAAACAACACTGTTTATGAAAAACATCATCATGCATGAGGTTTTGATTTATTAAGTCATTAGTACTAACACAATTCATAACATATTTCACAGACATTAGGCACATATACCACTGAATGTGCCTTCAAATTTACATCATAATACGACACATACTTCAGAGATTTGACATCGTAAACAATGAAATTTCTGAATAAATATCAAGCGATATTTTCCACATCTCCTCCTAAAATAATGGACTGATTTCAACTAAACTTGTTACCCTCTCTGGGGGACACCACCTAGACGAAGCACTATCCGTGCGGGTGGAGAGGCTTGAGCATCCATGGGAAGCTGAGGGCTATACTGAAAGTAGAGAACCTACTGCTGGAAAGGCCTCAGCTGATGGATCAGACTAAGAGTGTCCCACAACGTCCAATCTTCCTTATCCTCTCCCAGTCCTTTCCCAACCCAAGGTGTGATGCGATCGGTGCCGAGGGGTACGTGGCAGATGGGTATATGTGTCTCTAACTGAGCCCTAGGGATACCAAGTGACCTCCCTGAGTAAGTAGCCTTGCACCGCGCGTGATTATCGCGGTGTGGACCATACAAATCCCCAAATCTCGTGGGACTAACATGAACACAGAGAAAGAAAGTATTTTAAAAGAATCTGAGGATGGCAATCTAAGACCTCAGATACTCAGACATCGGGATCAGGACCGACTGAGTGCACTCCTACTTCTGAATCAGGGTCTAGACCTGAGCAAGAAATGGGAAGTTGGACCAGATTAGGATTAAGGTCTTGTCTGGGGCTCAGGAGGAGGAAACTTCTCAAGGAACAAAAGCAAAAGGAAGGAAAAGAATGGCTTCCTAAGCACAAGTGAAGGGAATCAAAAGGGATTGAGCCCAAGACCCCCCAAAAACAAACTGCCTCAAGTCGAAGGGGATAAACAGACCCCCTCGACGTCAAAGAAAGGTGGCAAGAGGGTTAGGGAGGAATCTAAGACTCCCTCCTCTCTGGACAAGCGTGATCCTAAAAGGCTGAGGCAGGAAATAGGGAAACAGACCTTTAGTACTGCAGTCTCGGTCTTTAGAATGGCGGTTGTCCAAGAAAGGTATCCACTGGTGAGCATCACCTCGCAGCAGGAGGAGTTCGTGCAGATGGCCCTCTTTGAAGAGATTGGGGGAACACTGGTCCAGGACCCAAATTCAGGAGGGTCTATCTAGATTGCAGTGCCCTCATTTTTGTGGGGGAGCACTCAGCAGAATGGCTTAAGAACAAGGTGCCCATGATATCCCTGTGGGAGGATGCGAAGCTGCTGGTCAAGACAGCAACCCAACTCCTGAAGACAGCGAAGGTATCAATATGGGTACCAAAGATCCTTAAGGATGTCTCTTCAAACACACTGTTCGAGAAAATAAGGGTTCAGAACCCAAAAGTCTCGAGACAGGATTAGAGGGTACCCTTGTGGTGGAGGATGGAGAGAAGTCCCTGAAGGCAATGTGAGAGCAAGGCCTGAAACTGTTTTTAGGGTTCTCGCAGGTCACCGTCACGGTAATCAAATACCTTAAAGGCAATAATGGCAGCAAGATGGGGACTGGAAGTGCTGCAGATAAACCTGCAGCACAGTAATTGGGCCACTGCTGCCATGAGCTGTCGCCTGGGGAGACAGGAGGTGGACGTGGCCCTGATACAAGAACCCTATTTATACAAAGGGGGTGTATCAGGCCTTGGTGGTACTGGAGGTAAGCTGATTTATGCTAGAAATCTAAACAACCCCAGAACATGCATTTATGTTAGAAATGGAATCCCTTTCATACCAATGATGGATTTTTGATCCAGGTACCAAGTGACCATCAGGATGCAGCAACGTGAGGAAGGTATCACAAGGGAAACTGTTCTGGCATCAGTATACCTTCATTACAAAGACAGCTCTCCTCCTCGTTTGGAAGTGAGAAGACTGACGGAAGCCTGCCATCGACAAGGTGACAAACTGTTGGTGGGATGTGATGCCAATGCCCACAATCTATCGTGAGGCAGCAAGGACACGAACAGTAGAGGTGAGCACCTTCTTGAATTTCTCCTATCTAACAACTTGGAGATCCTGAATAGGTTGATGAACCTACATTCAGGAATAGTAGAAGGCAAGAAGTAATTGACATAACTTTTGGTTCCATGATGATGGGCAGTTACGTCAAACAGTGGCATGTGGTCCTGGAGCCATCCTCATCAGATCACATGTATATTAAATTAAAGGTTGTAATGGGAACCAGACAGACCATGGCCTATAGGAATCCCAGGAAAACGGACTGGGAGACATATAGGAAAGACCTTGACTTCAGCCTATCGGAAATTAAAACTTCGATAAGGAATCCAGTAGAGTTTGAGGAAGTAGCAGAGGTCATAACCTCTGCTATAGTGACCTCATACCAGGACAACTGCTCAATCACCAAGAACTGCACAAATAGGAGTGTGCCTTGGTGTAATAATAACCTGGAAATGCAAAGGAAACAGGTACGAAAACTGTTTAACCCTGTGAGGCGTAAAGGACAATGGGCAAAGTATTGTGAGGCCCTTGTCAATTACAACCTTGCCATCAGACAGGCAAAGGAGGCATCCTGGAAGGTATTCTGTGAGGAAGTGGTGGGCACGGCTGCTCAAGCGAGACTTCATAAAATCCTCATTAGAGTACCAACTAATCCAGGAGGAACATTGACGAAGGAGGATGGGGACTATACAAAGACAGCACATGAAACGCTGGAACTGCTCCTCAAGACTCACTTTCCTCAATATACTCTGGAGGATAACTCAGACCAGAATGCGATTCCTGAGAGACAACGGTTCTCAGCAATTCGCAAAGAGGACTGGGATTTGGCCAAGGAGTGTGTCGATTTTAGAAAGGTCCGATGGGTGGTGGGAACATTTCAACTGTTCAAGTCACCTGGCCCCGATGGAATCTTTCCAGCTCTACTGCAACAAGCAGGAGAAAATCTTATTAGATTCCTATGCAGGTTATTCAGGGTTAGCCTTCGGGTCTGGTTGTCCCAAATGTTCTGTGCCTTTTACTCTCCAATTGCAATGCATTTGAAGATTAGCTGTGATGCAGTTTCATCACCGTCATCACAGATCCTACATTAAAGGTCCCCTTCTATTATTCCCATTGTATGTAGGTGTTTTTTGAAATTCCCATGGTCTGTCAGCAATCCAACCATGAGTCTAATCTCTCTCCTGTTCAGGCCCAGGATTGCAGAGCTTCTTTTAAAACATGGCTTTGGCATCATTACCTTGCCATGTTTTTGTTGGTAGACTTTGGTCCAATATTCTATGTGCTGTCTTCTGAGCCAGTTACGTAGCCCCAATTTGATCATTGCCTTGGTGATTGTCAGGACAGGTTCCGGTCCAATAAATGGAATCTCTGCCCCCCCCCCCATCCTGACAAATCTGTCTGCTTGTTCGTTGCCACTGATCCACGAGTGGCCACGGACCCACAATAGGTTTACTCTATTGCTTTCCCCTAGCTCGACCAGAACCCTGTGACATTCTGCAACAATTTTAGACCTTGTTGCAGGAACTGCCAGTGATCTCAGGGCTGTCTGAATAGATATAGATGCTACGGTCTTTGTAGCGCCTGCGCAAATTCTTCTCCACACACGTCCTGATGGCAGTGACTTCGGCCTGGAATACTGAGGCAAGTTTCCCTAGAGAGATGGCTGCACCCCGTATACCCTGGCCCCAATGCCTTGGTCTGATTTTGACCCGTCAGTGAACCAGACAATATCCCCCGTACGGTGTCAATTTTCTCCCACTGCTCCCTACTGCCAATTGTTATATTGAAAGGCTTGTCGAAGCAGTATGGGGTTATAATATAGTCGGATGGCATTTCCCCAACCTTTCCTATATTTACCTCACTATTTTAGTGTGTGATTCTGGATATCCCAAAGAGTTCCAGTTTTTGCCATTTTGAGTCTGTATCTCCAGCCGCTGCCTCCATCTTGACCCAAAGGTTTCTATCACAGCAGTTGGTGTGCTGCTAATTCCGCCTGTTACGGCTTAGCAGGCTAATCTCTGCACCTTACCAAGCTCATTAGCAGCAACTTGCTGTTCTACCTTCTTCCACCACACAACCGCCCCATAGGTGATCCTGGGTCTAATCACCGTTTGTTACTGGTAGGTTCGAACAAAGTGTGTCACGGAAACACTCCGTGAACTCAATTGGGGATCGCTGGAGGAAAGCTGACGTTCTTTTTGTTTTTGTTGAGGAAATTTAGAGGGCCGGAATTTGAAGCTGAATGTAGAACGATCTTCCTGCCGTCTACTTACATGTCGCGTAATGTTCACAAGAATAAGATAAGAGAAATTAGGGCTCGTACGGAGGCATATAGGCATTCTTTTTTTCGATGAGAATGTCTAACGTTCACAGGTTTATTTCGCAAAACAGCTCTGTCAGCTGCAGTAATAGCAGTAGCGTGCCGACTGGAGAGCAACGTCAGCCCCACTTCATGGTGCGGGCAAACACACAGCACTCTAGCCACAACACACACATCCATTGAACCATGGTGCTGCCTATCTAGAAGTCATCTACTACTACTACTACTACTACTACTTTAATACTTTTTCATGTACATGGCAATTGTTTGTTTCTTCTACAAATATACTCTACAGGTTTGCTACTTTCAAATAAAACGAAGAAGAAGCAAACTGCTGATAACACAGTGCTATAAAATCCGAACAGTCCTTTTACATTTCAGGAATATGTTATGCTACTTAACACTCTGTGTACTTATGTCGACAATTTGAAACGTAATACAGAAAAATTGTGCTACGATGATTTGAACCGAGGACCCTTGTAACGACTAACATTCGCTCTATCAAATACCCCACAGGAGTTCAGCGCAGCAGACTCCCACAGATACGCTTTTCCTGTGCTCCGTAGGGCAGGCGTTACATATTATTTCTCATTTGTGCACATTCTCCTGGTCGGCAGCACATAGCATGAAGTATATAGAAGTTTAGGTTGATACTCTATCCATATACAACATTTGTTACTGATCTGAGTGTCTGACATCTGAAGGTTTGGGTGCAAGATAAGAAAGGAATAAATACATGTAGTTCATGAGATATGACGACACAATTGGGCTCATGCAAAACCACCACATCACATGAGGTTTCGATTTATTACATCTTTACATCTAACTATATTTGTGACAAATTTGGAGACAGTATGCATATATACCTCTGAATATACTTCGAAATTATAATAGATGAAATTTTTATTTTTGTTTCTAATATAAGACTGGAAAAATGCATACATACCTGGGTGATAATGTACAATTCGAACCTAGGTTTTCCAACGTGGCACTAGGAAGTTGCAACTACGGAATATTCTCACAGCCACAATAAAGTTTATTCTTCTCCAAATAATAAGCATAATTCCAACACTTTTCAGGCATATAAATTTAAGAAGTAAAACTTAAATATCCGAGGTTTTTCCTGCTTTATAAAGGAAAGTCCTGGGTATAACAATTCCTGGAGCAACAAGTACACCAAGTTTCTATATTACGTTATTATTATTTTGGACTACTGTTTTCATCATCAACAGACTGGTTTGCTTCAGCTCTCCACAATGCATTGTCCTGTGCAAGCTTCTAATCATTTCTGAATAACAACGGTAACCTACATCCTTTTGAGACTGCTCACTTTTCTTGTTTTGCTCTTGTTAATGTTCATTTTATAACCAGGTGTCAAGACAATCTCCATGCCATTTAACTGCTCCTCTAGGTCTTTTTCTCTATCTGACAAATTCAATGTGATCAACAAACCACAAAGTTTTTTTTTTTTAATTTTTTTTTTTATTTCATCCCCACGAACATTAATTCCTTCTCCTGACAGTGATAGAATTAAGTAGCTCTTTGCCATACTTACTGTAGGGCAACCTTCCAATGCCCCCCTCCCTACCATTCCCTATTTCATCACTGCTGAGAGAGATTCGAAGAGCAGCAGCTGGAGATGACAGTTGTATGATTGAAGTGCGAATGTTCTATATCCTGAAGAAGGCCAGGGTCAACAGCTTAAGTGGTCATTTCTGTGACTTGTAAACTGTCATTATATTGCTTAATTCCAACATGGACTTTACAAGTTATGTAATTTTGACACTTGTTTCCTTTGGAATTGGAATTATTACATTTTCCTTGAAGTCTGAGAGTCTTCACCATTTCATATATCTTGAAAATAATGTAGAACCGTTTCTTCATTGGCTCTCCCAATGATATCAGCAGTTCAGACGGAATATCATCTACTCCAGGTGCCTTGTTTCTGATTACGTCTTCCAGTGCTCTGTCAAATTCATCTCTCAGAATAGTATATCCTATTTATCCTCATCTATTTCCTCTTCCCTTCCTACAATATTGTCTTTAAGTTCATTTTGTTTCTTAGAGCTATCCATTCTTCTTCTACCATATTACTTTCTTCCATATCAATTATTGCCTTATGTTTGCTATGAAACACTCTACAAACTCGGGTTCCTTCAATTTATGCAGGTCCATCTCCTCACTTTTCTTCCTTTTTCCTGTTCCTTAAGTTTTAATCTACAGTTCATAACCATTAATTAATTTATGGTTGCAGCCTGTATCTGGCACTGTATATGTCTTGGTTTCAAAATATATGTCTTACCATTATAAAGTCCATTTGGTTCCTTCCAGGTCTTCTGGTCTCTTCCACACATACACAGAGATGCCAAGTTTGTAAATACACTATCCGTAATGGAGCAAGAATTGGGGAGGAAGGGGAGGGGGTGTCCCATGTCCCCTATCCCACAATCTGTGTCAAGAGCTGACAGTAAAAATCTCCATCTTATGCTTAACTGTAAAGTTTAATTGTTTAGACTCGAGAAGGCGGCTACATAACAATAACTATGGCAGAGTGTATGCGACTTTAGAATAAACAATTAGATTGACCTTTACATTCATCAGAGTATGTCCAAACCAGAATAAATAAGTGCGAAAATTAATTTAAGTGCTACTCAATAATTGATTTACACTCGGTAATGACATAACAGCATGAACATTAGGATGCCAAATCACAACCGGACTACAATTTTATACACCCGCAGTACTTACATATCAAGGATCCATTTCAATGTTTGTATATATCATACTATATGTACCAAACTGATGATAAAAGGGTCCGGTACTGTGTTACTTAGAAAGCTACACGGATTCATAAAATGACAACGAAAAACAATATTGTCAAACTACTGAAATAAATCAAGTAGCGAATTCTTTAATTTTAGTACAGGCTCCCGTACGTAAATTTTGCGTAGAAGTCATAGTTACGGACAAATCTTAATACTTGGCATGTCTGTATACATAGTGCTTAAGCCAAGTGTTCATGATGAATACATTGTGCCCTGCACACAACACTACCAGGTGACCTCTTTCATTCCTATTTCCCCAGTCCATGTTGACCTATTTTTCCTACCCTTCCTTCCTAGATCATTAATGATACAAAATGGCTCAAATTTTAACAATGTATTTCTGCAAACATCATTATCTGATTGTTAGATAGCTTTATTCCTTACCAAGATGATTGATTGTGATTATCGAAAGTGCCATATTGCATAGACTTTGCTTACAGTTGACATGTAGAAACACACAAGGCAATTCTCACATTATGATCTACCTTAAGGTTAAGAAAAGACAAACATATGTTTTTCAACTTTTGCAGATTTGGAGGAAGCGTCTGCAAATGTTGACTGGAATACACTCTTTCAAATTCCGAAGGTAAGCAGCGGTAAAATGTATGGGACGTAAAGTTATTAACCAACTTGCACAGAAACCAGACACCAGTTAAGAGTCAAAGGGAATGGAAGGAACAAACTGGTTGGGAAAGAAGTTAAGATAGGGTTGTAGCCTCTCCCCAATACTACTCAATCTGTAAATTGAGCAAGCTGTGAAGGAATGTAAAGAGAAATTTGGACAAGGAATTAAAGTTTGTTGTTGTTGTTGTTGTTGTCTTCAGTCCGCAGACTAGCTTGATGCAGCTCTCCACGCTACTCTGTCTTGTGCAAGTCTCTTCATCTGAGAATACGTTCGGCAACCTACATCCTTTTGTATCTGCTTACTGTATTCCTCCAATGGTCTCTCTCTACGATTTTTTACATTTTTTTTTTTTTTTTTTTTTTTTTGTCTCAGAATGTGTTGTAAGAATATATCCCTTCTCTTAGTCAGGATAGCCAGAGATTCCTTTTCTCCCCGATTCGGTTAAGCACCACCTCATTAGTTACGTGAGCTACCCATCTAATTTTCATTATTTGTCTGTAGCACCACATTTCAAAAGCTATCATATTTTTGTCTGAACTCCTTATCATCCACATTTCACTGCCATACAATGCTACACTCCAGACAAATGCTTTCAGAAAGGACTTTCTAACATTTAAATTAATATTGGATGTTAACATGTTTCGCTTCTTTAGAAACCCTTTTCTTCCCATAGCCGTTCTGCATTTTATATCTTCTTTACTTTGGCCATCACAAGTTATCTTGCTACCCAAATAACAAAATTCATCTACTACTTTTATTGTCTCATTACCTAATCTAATTCCTTCAGCATCACCTGATTTTTTGACATTCCATTCCATTACCTTCGTTTTATTCTTGTTAATGTTCATCTTATATCTTCCTTTCAAGACACTGTCCATTGCATTCAATTGCTCTTCCAGATCCTTTGCGGTCTCTGACAGAATTATTGTGTCATTGGCAAACCGCAATGTTTTTATTTCTTCTCCCTGCACTTTAATGTCCTCTCCATATTTCTCCTTCCATTCATTCACTGCCTGCTCAATGTACAGATTGAACAACATTGGGGAAAGGGTACAACCCTGTCTTACTCCCTTCCCAACCTCTGCGTCCCTTTCTTGCCCTTCAACTCTAATAACTGCTGTCTGGTTTTCGTATAGGTTGGATATAACTCTTCACTTCCTATATTTTACCCCTGCTACCTTCAGAATTTGGAAGAGTGTATTCCAGTCGACATTGTCAAAAGCTTTCTCCAAATCGACAAATGCTAAAAATGTAGGTTTGTCTTTCTGTAGCCTATCTTCTAAGATAAGTCGCAATGTGAGTATTGCTTCCCATGTTACTAAATTTCTCCTGAATCTAAAATGATCTTTCCTGAGGTCGGATTCCAGAAGTTTTTCCTTTCTCTGTAAATAATTTGTGTAAGTATTTAACAACCATCACGTATTAAACTGATAGTTCTGTAATTTTCACACTTGGCTGCACTTGCTTTCTTTGGAATTACAATATTATTCCTGAAGTTTGAGGGTATTTCCCGTCTCATACATCTTGCATCCCAGGTGATACAATTTTTTCATGACTGGCTCTCCTAACAATATCAGCAGTTCAGGAGGAATATCATCTACTCCAGGGGCCTTGTTTCGACTCAAGTCCTTCAGCACTCTGTCAAATTCTTCTCGCAGTATTATATCTCCTATTTCATCTTCCTCCACTTTGTCTTCCATTTCTAGAATACTGCCTTCAGGTTTATTTCCTTTGTATAGGACCTCTATATATTCCTTCCACAGTTCAGCTTGCCTCTCTTTGCTTAGTACTGGTTTTCTGTCCGAGTTCTTAATATTCATACAGCTGCTTTTCTTGTCTCCAAATATCTTATTTTCCTGTAGGCAGTATCTATTCCCCCCCCCCCCCCCCCCCCGAGTTATGCATTCTTCTACGGTTCTGCATTTGTCCTCTAGCCACTCCTGCTTAGCCAGTCTGCAATTCCTGTCAATCTCATTTTTCAGACGTTTGTACTCCTTTTTCCTGTTTCACTTGCTGAACTTTTATATTTACTCCTCTCATCAATTAAGTTCAGTATATGCTATGTTATCCAGGGATTTCTATTAAGCCTTGTTCTTCTGCCTATATGATCCTCTGCTGCCTTCACTACCGTATCTCTCAGAGCTACCCATTCTTCCTCTACTTTATTACTTTCCCCCGATTCGGCCAATCCTTGCCTTATGCTCCCTCTGAAACTCAACCACCTCTGGTTCCTTCAAATTGGCTAGGTTCCATCTCCTACCTTTCTACATTTATGCAGTCTCTTAAGTTTTAATCTGCAGTTCATAACCAGTAAGTTGTGGTCAGAGTCTGCCCCTGGATATGTCTAACAGTTTAGAACCTGGTTTCTAAATCTATTCCTTACCATTATAAAGTCAATCTGGTAGCTTCTAGTATCTCCTGGTCTCTTCCACATATACAGCCTTCTTTCATGATGATTAAATCAAGTATTGGTTATCATTATATTGTACTCTGTGCAAAATTCTACCAAGCGATCTCTTTCATTCTTTTTTCCCAGTCCATATTCACCTACTACATTTCCTTCTTACCTTTCCTACTACCGAGTTCCAGTCTCCCATCACAATCAAGTTTTCGTCTCCCTTAACTTTCTATCTCCTCATAGATTTTTCCGATACCCTCATCATCGGCCGTACTAGTTGGCATATAAACTTCCACTACTGTGGTCGGTGTTGGCTTTGTGGTGGGGTGGCTTGCACGCCTGAACGGTGCAGATAGCCGTACCATAGATGCAACCACAGTGGGGGGTATCTGTGGAGAAGCCAGACAAACGTGTGCTTCCTGAAGAGGGGCAGCAGACTTTTCAGTAGTTACAAGGCCAACAGTCTGGATGATTGACTGAGTTGGCCTTGTAACATCAGCTAACATGGCTTTGCCATACAGTTACTGCGAACGGCTGAAAGCAAGGGAAAACTACAGCCATTACTTTTCCCGATGACATGCAGCTCTACTATATGGAACTATGATGATGGCATCCTCTCAGGTAAAATATTCCAGAGGTAAAAATAGTCCCCCATTCAGATCTTCGGGCGGGGACTACTCAGGAGGATCAAGAAAAACAAAACAGGCAGTCTACGAGTCTGAGCATGGAATGTTCTAACCCTTAATCGCATAGGTAAGCTAGAAAATTTGAAAAGAGAAATGGATAGGTTAAAGTTAGATATGGTAGGGATTAGTGAAGTTCAGTGGCAGGATGAACAGGATTTCTGGTCAGGTGAATACAGGGTTATCAATACAAAATCAGTTGGTGGTAATGCAGGAGTAGGTCTGATAATGAATAAGAAAATAGGAATGTGGGTAAATTATTATGAACAGCATAGTGAACATATTATTGTAGTAAAGATAAGACACTAATCCAATTTAAGTTTAGGGAGAAGAAATAAGAACATTGTCTTTTGCTGGTGACTTAATTCTGTCAGTGACAGCAAATGACCTGAAAGGGCAATTAAACAGAATGGACAGTTTATTGAAAAGAAGGTATAAGATGAACATATTAACAAGAGTAAAACAAGAGTAATGGAATGTAGCTTCAGGCAATGCTGAAGGAATAAGATTATAACACCTGATGGCTGAAACAAGAAGAGACATAAAATGCAGAAGGCTATGGGAAGAAAAGTATTTCTGAAGAAGCAAAATTTGCTGACAACCAATATTTAAATGTTAGGAGGTCCTTTCTGAAAGCATTTGTCTGGAGTGTAGCATTGTATGGGAGTGAAATATGGACAAAAAGGAGTTCAGATAGAAAGTGATATAGGAGTATGTGGAAAATTAGATGAGTAGATCACATAATTAATCACGTGGTGCTCAACTAAATTTGGAAGAAAAATTTCTGGCATACTTTGACTAACAGAAGTGATCCGACTGGTGGAACCGAGAGACTAATAAAGTAAGCACATTCAGAAGAATGTGGTTTGACATTCTTATTCAGAGATGATGAAGCTTGCACAGGACTGTATAGTGTGGACAGCTGCCCAAACCAGTCTAGGGACTGACGACGCGGCCCCTGCTGCCGCCAACAATGACAACATAGTAACTGATAAAATTAAGGTGAAATAGCAAAATTTTATTTAAAATTATTTATTTAAAACTGAGAACACAACACTATTTCATTGCATCCTTAAGATATTTGCTTCGTACTTGGCAGGCAGATCTGTATGGTTTGCCCCTTCTGTCCAAGCAGACTTTGAAATATGTATCTTGTTTTAAGAATATCAAAAATTAACTTGCTTCGGATTCGAGATTCGGCTAATAATTGAACTCTGACACAACCCTAATAATAATAATAATAATAATAATAATAATAATAATAATAATACTTCTGGGCTAGAAAATCCAATAACTAATACTTCCAAGACGATACTTAAATGAAACTTATCTATGGACATCATAGCCACATGTTTCTAGAGGAACATAACAATCAAGATGAAAACCTTGTTATTTAACAACAGGCATGGTGATTATTGGTTTGGAGCATACAGAAAAGGATTTCATTAATAAATTACGCAACTATGTGATAGCTGAAAAAGACATTATTCAATGAAACATGTTTAATGCAACATAACCAAGAAAGAATATAATACACACTGCAAATCATATGCTAGTTCAACTTTAAAGACATAGTTTTGGTCTTCAAAACTTTTTGCAAGAAATCTTGACAAAATAGTTTGTCTTAACAGGGACAAAAACTATTGGCCTTCAGAATAGAAATATGGTACCAAAGATGTATTGGACTTGAATGATTTGAAATATGTTTTATTTTTATTCAGAAGACAGAAAAATTTCATTAGTCTAATATCTTCCAGTGGTCTACAAATTTGACAGAGAACTAAGGACTCAGTGGCACACTGAAGGGGCACAATGGGTTCTTATGGTGCTCCGAGCACAACAGGCAGTGGGCCATCACATGTCTCTAAGACAAACAAGTTTTTGAGATAATTTATTATTCTGATCAATTTCTGGAAAATATTTTTTGAATTAATAATCATTTTGTTTCTTGACTTCTCTGATAAACTAAAAGTAACGTTTGAAGGAGCCATACGAAAAGTCTCTATAAACAAAATGTTCTCTCACCACAAGCTCACTTAATCAGGAAATTTCTCCATTGATTGTCTATCAGGATTTACAGGTTTTGTTTCAAAATGTTACATGTTGGCCTCACTGACCTTTAGTAAACAACAAAGGCAACACCGGTTAATGCAAGCTGTCACCTGTCGGACCACAGATTTTTCAGTCTGCGTTTTGATCTAGACGTCATCTCTCAACAAGGTTATGAGATGCCAGAAATGACACGATTCAGATTCTGCATTAAACTGTATATTCCCTTTCCCCGGTTGGATCACTGGGGTAGGTTAGGGATAAGCAAGTCTTGTAAATGGTGTCCAGTTGAATGACTTGCACCAGGCTACTGTGCAACATGAAAATTATTATTTACTTGAGTCAGATAATGTCTTTTACTTCCATGTCAGGTATTTACCGGTATTTCATCTAAGACTGTTGCTCATAGTTGACATTACCTGAAACCACAGTTGACATTCTTATCTACAATAAATAATTTTGTATATGTTCATTCATGTTACTAACTCTGCAGTCACTTTTACTATTTCTTGAAGACCTATTTCCATTAAGTTTTCATAACAATAGTTATGAAGGTTCAAAGAAGCTAGATGAGCATGGAGCAATCTTGTGTGCATAGGACGAGCTGGGAAGTGGCACTGCTTTTCCATGCAGGACAAAAGACAGATTGCTGTCAAGTCACTTATTTCAGGATATCCAGCGGATCAAATGATGTCCACTAGCATCAGATTACATGAAAAGCTTTTTTCACACCAAATTAGAGACTTTTCCACATAGCACTGACGTACATATGTTAAAGGATACTTTCATTTTAGCACACAAGTGTTTTTTCAGAAAATTTAAAAGTTCATTTAACATGCTTTTAAGCTTATTTGAGGACATGTATTTCAGTATTACACTGTACTGCATTCTATCAATTACAATAACACAGGTATAAATGACTAGAACTTTAAGATGGCCTATAAGTAGTACTAAACTGGTCACAAATATACTAATAAGAATGTGATCATTGACTGATTCACAATTCAAAAGGAGATGTCTAATGTCTTTATTAATTTTGTTTTAATATCTACATCAGTACTCCACAAGCAACATCCCAGTGCGTCACATAGGATACTTTGTGCAATGTTGTCACACCACCACCACCACCACCACCACCACCACCGATTGCCGCCATGTCTCCTTGTGGACTCTAACCTCTGTAATTTTATCCTTGTGATCTTTCTGTGAGATATACGCAGGAGGAAGCAATATATTGATTGACTCCTTGAAAAGCACGTGTTTTTGAAACTTTGATAGTAGCCTGCACCATGATACTGGAATGTCTCTTGCAGCATCTGCCACTGGAGTTTTCTGATCATCTGCCTGTCACTTTCTCGCTTACTAAAGTAGCCTGTAATGAAATGTAGATGTATTTCTCTCCATTGGATAGTCTTATGTCTTCAATCATCCGTACCTGGTACAGATCCAACACAAATTAGCAGTATTCAAGAGTCAGTTGAAGTGTTCTTTAACCTACTTCCTTTGTTGACACACTACACTTCCTGAGGACTTTCCAATGAATCTGTCTGGCATCTGCTTTACCTACAATTGCTTTTATATGTTCGTTCCATTTCAAATCACATCTGATGTCTATTCTCTAATATTTTATTGAAGTAATTGCTTCCAGTTTGTGTCCTATTGTGTAATTTTATAGTATAGGATCTTTCCATGTGAACACAGCACCTTTTAAATGTTAAAGGTCAACCACCCAACTGCCATTCCTTGCACCATGCTTTGACATGCTGCAGATCATCCTGCATTTAGCTACCCTTTTCCAGTTTTGCGACTTCTTGACTGACAGCAAAATGACAATCCTGTATTTATTCCTCTCTCCAGCAATAATTTATTTGTTTCTTAATTTAATCCTTGTTAGAACTTTATTATAATTTGCATATTATTATCTTCATGTATATTTCTTCTTCAGCTTTTTTAATACACTGAGCTGGTAAAAGTGATGGAATACCACCTGAATTCATGTCAGACCTTTAACTGGTGGACTACATCAACGTGACATATACTTAGCAAGTCGTCCGACATCTCCTGCAGGAATATTGAGCGATTATACCTCTACAGTCATTTGCAATTGTAAATGTACAGCAGGATTTCATACACTAACTGACTTCTATATGTCCCATAAATATTTGAAAGGCTACATGTAAGTCAATCTTGGTGGACAAATCATGCACTGGACCTGTCCACAATGTCTTTAGAACAAACAGTAAACAATTGTGGTCAAATGACAAGAGCACTGTCATCTATAAAAATTTCATCACTGTTTGGGACCCTTATGTCCAATAATAGCAGCAAATGGTCTCTTACAAAGCCAAAGATTACCGTCTCCATTCACTTATCAGTTCAACCGAACCAGAGGACTGAGTCCATTAAATGTAAAAACCATAACATTATGGTGTCACCACCAGATTACACAGAGCTGTCTTGAACACTTGGGTCCATAGTTTTGTGGGGGTTTGCATTACACTCAGAGCTCTACAATCAGCTACTTTGAATCTAAATCGGAATTGATTTGAGCAAGCCGCATCTAGGGTCCACATGATATGGTGAACAAGCCCATGAGTAGTGCTATGGGCTATTGTCTTCCTGTTCGCAGAGGACGTCTAGTCAGTAATCTGTTGCTACAGCCTATTAATGCGTTCATTAATACGTTCATTGTACATTACACATCCATTTCATCACACAGTGTCACTTGCCCATTAGCAGAGAAAACTTCATCCATATGCCATTCTTCGCTGTCATAGAATGCAGGCTGTTATCCACTGGGTTGTTCATGGTTCAGTGGTGGGTGGTATGTGGAAAAATATCTCTTACTTTCTCCCCCCCCCCCCCCCCCCAAAATCCCCATTTATGGGATCCATAACACTGCTTGCAGCTTAGAATCAGGTACTAAGCAAATAGAACATCTGAAATGGTGAAAGGAACCATCATAACTAACTTTTGCCATCAAATATCAGCACTTCTAGTCACACTTTCCAGACGAAAAAAATACTGGCACAGTTGGTAAATTACGAGCTGCTTTATCAGGAGGCCTGGACTCTGGCTAGGGTAAGCCTGCGACAGGACTGGAATAGGAAATGCTGAGTGGGTGGACTGGACAGGTCTTGCAGAGGGCTCTTCTAAAGTATTATGATCCCTGTGGCAGTGGATGGGTTTCAAGGTGGCATATGGATGGACTAGGATGCGGAAGTTGAGAGGGTGACAGAACACCACTTTAGGAGGAGTGGGAAGGATCTTGGGCAGGATCTCTATCTATGGGAACGAGGACAGGATGCAGTTTAGTTGTTAAGAGTCCAGAGTAGTAGTGGATGACAAGGAGAGCACTCTTGTGGATGGTTACTCGTGGTAGCAGGAGGATTTGGGGTGTTCGAATATTTCCCCTTATTTCGAATATTTCCCCTTATCTGATGAGCAAAATATTAAGTTTTGAGAAGCTTTCTCTTTTACTAGTTTCCAAAGGGGGTGTACCTTCATCGTCCTTTCTTCCTTGTATGTCAATTTCTCTCTACTGCAATCATGAACACTAGCCATCCCTTCTTGGCATGAAAATTCATATCCATTTTTCACTGTTTCAAATTATTGGAATAAGCCACTCAGAAGAATGCTGAAGATTAGGTGGGTAGATCGCAGAACTGATGAGTAGGTTCTGAAGGGAATTTTTGGCATATCTTGACCAAAAAAAGGGATCAATTGGTAGGACACATTCTCAGACATTGAAGAATCACGAAATTAGATTTTGAGGGAATTGTGTGTGGCAAAAATCGCAAACGGAGACCAAGTGGCACATACAATAAGCGTATTCAAATGGATGTGGGTTGCTGTTCTTATGACAAGATGATGAGGCTTGCTCAAGATAAGAGTAGGAGGGGGACTGTATCAAACCAATCTCCAGATAGAAAACAACAACAAAATGGTTAAACTTTTGCACAAAGAGAAATCTTTCAATACATCATTGTCTTACGATGCAACGCAGCAATGAACCCCCACAGAAATATTTGCCTCTGAGAAAACTTTACGGTATATAACGGTGTTAAACTCTACCGCCTTCTTGACAGATAATTGTTTAGTAATGTATATGAACCTCCCTATTGACGTCTGCAGTCAAGTTTGACACTGACTGTCAGTTCTTCTGTGCCTACTTCGGCCTTGGCGCAAAGTCAAGTTCTGCACCCCCATCGACCACATTCCAGCCACTGAGTTCCTTGGTGAGGGGTGGACAAGGGAGTGGTGGCAGGGGTGTCTCCTATCCTGAGCACAAGAGCAACACTCCGTCACGTATCTTTCACAGTCTTCACTTCCCCTCCGGCTGCCGCACCTCACCAGCATGCTATTCCTCTTACTCCCCAGTCTTCAGCCATCATGACACAAAAATAGCAGAATTTGATTCATATCTACAGTCTTCTGTAGTATTTTAACCCTTTGAATCCCCTAGAAAAACATACACCAACTGCCATTAAGTCTGAATAATTTGAAAAAGCCCTTGACAATTCTTCCTGCAGAAATTTGTAATTTCTTCTTTCAAACAAAACTTTTTGAATGTATAATGCTGCACAGCGTAAGCTTGATGATTTACAAATGTTTAAAACATGTAGGGCAGCTTGGCATCCACGGTGTAACTGAAATGTAGTTCATGTAGTAAAAATGAATTCCTAATTTTGTTATAAACTGCAAGAATAAGCCAATGCCATTTTGTGAGAGGAGGAAATTCATGTCACAGTCAATGCATAACAGCAATGAAAATAATTTTTAAAAACAATTATACATCATTGAACAATAATTGGTGGAGTACGTCCATAGCACAAGCAGTCAGTTTCAGTAGAGTTACGGTAATTTTCTAATAAATCAGATGTCTATTTCCTACATTAAGGAATATTATCAGTCAGTGAAACACCTACAGACAATTTTCCGTAAATACTGTCTGTAGATTGCCAATCCTCCACCAATTAACCATCAGCTTTTTAGCACATAAGTAGGTGTTTGTTATGCGAGATATGTTGTATTTATGAGGACAAATACACACACACACACACACACACACACACACACACACACACACACAAAAGAGAGAGAGAGAGAGAGAGAGAGAGAGAGAGAGAGAGAGAGAGAGAGAGAGAGAGAGAGAGTTGTAAAAACTTATTGTAATTTTTTTTTTGGGGGGGGGGGGAGACGCAAGGGGCTTAATTTCTTAGATCCTGTATTGTTAAAACAGCTGCCGACTGTACATTACTAGTAAGAGAATGGTCCTATCCAATAGCTGAAGTGAAAATTATCCTATGAGTAAATAAGCAACAACTGTAAACACTGAGGTGTAAATTGTGGACACTTTTTTCTCAATAACAATCTTTTCTTTACTTTTGGGTTACCATTAGCATTTATTTTCCAATCACCACTTATTAATATGTACCTATTGAATTATAAAACAACTATCAACATCTTTTTAAAATGTGTCTGTGGCCAGTAATTCTAGAAACAGAAAGTGCTTTCTGATACAATAAGAGTGACAGTTGCATGAGTAAGCAAGAGCAAGTGGTTTCTTCTTCTTCTTCTTCTTCTTCTTATCTCTCTCTCTCTCTCTCTCTCTCATTTTTTCTGTGTTTTAACTATAATACAACATAAAAGACATGCACATGAAAATAGATGTCAATACATAGTGGTTTGTCCTATCAACCAGCCCAATGTAGCTTGATCGATAAGATGTCAACAAATAAACACACAGTATTTAATGAAATTAAGACTACAACAACCTGAAGCTGCCTGTACTTTGAATGCAGATTATTGAAACTACCTTTTTTTGGCATTTCATTGTGTTGTCTTCTGGTTCCTGTGTTAATAATGACAGCATAAACAACTCAAAAGGGAGGATCAGGATAATGGACACTATTTTCATGTTTGCTACATTCAGGTTGATTTTGACATACTTTCTTACATTTGGAACTGTGATCTTTTTTAAGTATACCAATGTTTTTCATTTTACCATCATAATTAACTTGACATCCCCCCCACATACAAAATATTAGTATTTACCTAGTGACAAATGGGATTCATATTTAATTTCAGTTACACTTAACCAATCAGATTTTTGTATCATAATTCACACTATCCTCAGACTATAGTTGCACACTGGCTGTATCTCTCTCTCTCAGCCCTGATCCACACAAATGTGCAGCCCAATAAAATCAATTTCCTGGCTTTTTTCCAATTCTCTGGCACTCATCAGATGTGTAGGTTAATTCTCCTGGTCACAAATGTGTTTCTGGTTCCAATTGTTGACAGCATATTGGTCTACAAAGGAAACTGAGTAGGTCGGTGAGTGTTGTCTAACAACAGCAATGTAAGATTTTGTTGATTTTAAATTATACGGTGTAAGTTTGTGATGATTTTAATGTGGTATTATTTTATCATTAAGTCTAATAAACACAATTATACATCAATCATAACATTTCTTCTGAAATTACAATGTCTACTGTGGAACAAGTAACAACTTTCACTATTGGAGGGTTATAGCTGGCATTATGTAAGAAGGCGTTTCCACACAGAGGCAGAGCAATAGGAGAAGCGAGGAGGGGAAGAGCTAGGGTTGTGCGCCAACAGTTGCGCCTGTGTGAGAAACACTGCGTTATTCCTGGCCAGCCACATGCCTACAGAATGAACATTATTGACTGTCATTGCGATAACGAAGGAGGATGTGCGGAAGGCTGAAAAACTTCCTCAGCACGTGTCAAAAACGCTTGAACAACTAAAGAAGGCAGTTCCAGCACCTCCTTGCGTAATACAGGTGAGTAATAAACTTGACTTTCTAAGTGTTTGTGTTTTGTACGTCAGAAATAACTTGTGCGCCAACCCATATTAAATTTAGTGCGGATGTTGGGCGGCACACTAAACAGGCAACGCAGCTGCCATCAGCGTCAAGTCGCTTGCCGCAAAGGCATTTGCGTTGAGGATTGATCACCCTGTATATCAAAATTGTGTAAGTATTCTAGTTAATAAATAAATAAAAATAAAGAATCTGTCGTGACAGGATTCGAACCACCAACTCTGATTGTAAGGCCTGAACGCTAGCATCGGAGCCACACCGACATGCACTGCAACTCATTTAACGATTGGTACGTACTTACAAAACTTCAAAGTCAATTTTCAAATTTTTGTTTTAGTGTTGGGTTGAATTGCTTTGGCTGAGTGTTATTTGAGTTCTGAACTTCACACACCATGAATATCAAAAAATTCTAAAATCCGACACCCATGTGGTCTCCTTGTCAGAAGCAAAGTGGTAGACACTTTGTCCGAATAGTAAATATTTAGTTTCTTAAACGGGACTTCAGCAATAAGTTATTAAGATGATACTGCTGACATTGACTGCACTAGCAGAAAGTGATACAAAAGGAACGTCTGCAGACAAAAGCAGTGAGAAAGAAAGTAGTCTTGGTGCCTTTTCACAAGAGTGTGAGATATTAAATGAATACTCAACCATCTAAATCAAAGCCGACACAAAGGAGTTAAGATTTCTTCCTACAGATGCTGCCAATACAGATGTGAAGTACAAGTTCATGTATTCCAAGCATTTTTTTTTAAATATGCCATACATTGGGGATATCTTTTTTCATTTCAGGTTAGAGTGACACTGAAAGGCCCTCTTCAGTGTTGGTCTCAGTATTTCCTTAAATTTCTTTACTTCTACATCAGAATTCGTAAGTATGTATTCAGCAGGAAAGGGGTAAATAATTACTTACAAAGGGAGTTTAAAGCAATTATTTGGTTAAATTTAATAAGGTGTGCGATCCAATACCCAAGAATTTGTACTGGCAGTAATGATTCAATCTGTTTGTAATAATCAGCATTATGTCTAATGACATTCTTTCCTTGAGAAAGAATGTTCACCTTGTACATACTAGCTTAGTAAATGAAGTCAAAAGAAAAACTATGGAAAGTACAGTCAATATCAATGCTGTTAGCAATGTTTGTATAAACCTTCCTAGAAATTACAGCTCCTATTCATCACTTAACAAAGGATTTCATTTCAGGAAAATGGAAAACTAATTTCTTAAAAATAAACCTAGGCCTGCAGGTTTTTAAACTTCTTTTTCACTACATCGACTTCAGCTGTTGTAATGAACTTTGAAATGCACCAAGATGCTTCAACAAATCCGGATGGAACACAGCTGAGACTTTATCCTTTTGTTATTCTTCAGCCGTTACGAACCATTCCTTCTTGAAGCTGCTTGTATTTGATAGGTATTTCACCACAATTCCATTTTTGGAGAAGTTAGTTAACATGGGATATCTTAGAAAAGCAACAATTATGACAAACTGAGAAAAAGGGGTTAACTACCATGATCCTTCAGACATATTGTTCGAAGTGATGAGACAATTGTCAACTAACGCAAGGGTCATTGCCCGTCACCGGCATATTATACATATACATTCTCAAAGAACAGACATCATTTCTGATCCTGCAGTTGTTATTCTTTCAACATTCACAGAATACATGACATCAACTGCAAATTGTTATCTTTCTGCAGCACTAAAACTATCGTGTTGTGGTGACATCAGAGAGAGAGAGAGAGAGAGAGAGAGAGAGAGAGAGAGAGAGAGAGAGAGAGAGAGAGAGAGAGAGAGAGAGAGAGAGAGGGGGGGGGGGGGGTTACAGCAATCTTGTCCCTCTGTTGTACACAATTACAATCAGTTAACAGGTGGAGTGGATATGGACTATGACCATCATTATTCATTTCCTTCACTTAGCTACAGTGAACTGCTGGATGGAGTACAGAATGGGCACAACAGTAGGTAAAATTCCATGGATAGATATTACAGATTTGACAAAAGTAAAAGGTCCAAATATTACATCCAAATAGTCGCAATAAAAATCAAATAAACCACACTGTCCAAAATTTCTCCCCCTCCTCTCCCAAAACTCAATTCTTCCTAGATTGCTAGGGTAATATACAAATGGATGATCCAACCACAGGCATCCGCTGAGAAGGTTTCATAGCTGCCTTTTTTTTTTTTTTTTTTTTTTACTATCTAGAATAAGGCTACTTCATTAAAATCATGTGGAATTAAAGCAAGCCCGTTGAAATTCACTTGTGAAATATTGGCTGAAAATAAAGTACATGGATTTACAAGTACAATGCAGTAAGGATTGTATATGGTATTTTCTGATTTATTACCAAAAGCAATTCATTATAAATTCATGAGAGGTAATACTGAGATAGAATGGCTGGCCAGTACTTACCATTGTGCTGTACCGCCGATAGTAACACAAAATGAAAAAACAGAAAAAAAGGGACAAGCTTTCGGAACAGAGTTCCTTCGCTCTCTCTGTCATTCTCTCTATCTCTCTCCGTGTGTGTGTGTGTGTGTGTGTGTGTGTGTGTGTGTGTGTGTGTGTGTGTCCATCCATATTTCCCTGTTTATGAAAAACGTTTTAGACACCCCCCCCCCCCGCCCCTCCTACACCCCTCAGCATCATTAATTTCACTCTCTTCTCTTCTCTTTACTACTTGATCTTTCCTTTTTAGTTATATTTATCCTCTCTGGCTTGGCTCAGTACATACATGCAGTATCTCTGACGCCCACACTTCCGAAACACCACCTTCATGACCTAGGTCGTGAACCACCTTTCCCTTCTATTCCCATCCTTTATTCTTCCCTTCTCTCCCACCTGACGAAGGAACTCTGTTCCGAAAGCTTGTCCCTTTGTCCCTTTTTTTCTGTTTTTTCATTTTGTGTTACTATCGGCGGTACAGCACAATGGTAAGTACTGGCCAGCCATTCTATCTCATTTCAACAATATTTATTATCTCTGAGGAGAATTTTCATCATTAATTGAGAGGTAATACTCTTAGACGAATGGAAAAATTGGTGGAATCCGACCTTGGGAAAGATCAGTTTGGATTTAAGAGAAATGTAGGAACACTCAACAATACACTAGACTTATCTTAGAAGACAGGTTAAGGAAACAGAAACCTACGTTTTTAGCATTAGTGGATCTGGAGAAAGCTTTTGATAATGTTGACTGAAATAGACTCTTTCAAATTCTGAAGGTAGCAGGGCTAAAATATAGGAAGCGAAGAGTTATATTCAACTTGTACAAAAACCAGAAAGCAATTATTAGAGTCTTAGGGCACAAAAGGGTTGCAGCGGTTGGGAAGCGAGTAAGACAGGGCTGTAGCCTTTCCCCAATGCTGTTCAATTTGTATTGAGCAAGCTGTGAAAGAATGTAAGAAGAAATTTGTAGAGGGAATTAAAAGTCCAGAGAGAGGGAATAAAAACCTTGCGGTTTGCTGATGACATAATAATTCTGTCAGAGACAGGAAAGGACCTGGAAAAGCAATTAAATGGAATGCAATTCAATTTCTGAAAGCAATTGTTTTGAGTGTAGCACTGTATGGCAGCGAAGCATGGACAATAAGGAGTTCAGACAAAAATATAATAGAAGCTTTCAAAATGTGGTGCTACAGACGAAGGATGATGATTATATGGGTAGATCACTAACTAATGAGGTGCTCAACAGAATTGGGGAGAAAAGGAGTTTCTGGCATATCCTGACTAAGAGAAGAGAGAGGTTGGAGGAGGACATTCCAACACATCAAGGAAACCAACTTAGCATTAGAAGGAAGTGTGTGGGGTAAAAATCTTAGAGAAAGCTCGAGGTACGAATACAGTAAGCAGATTCAAAAGGATATAGGTTGCTGTTTTGTCTTCTCAGATGAAGATACTTGCACAGGAAAGGGTAGTATGGAGAACTGCATCAAACCAGTATGCCGACTGAAGACAACTACAACAACATTTCTATAAAAACTTTGTAGTCTATGAAGATAGTCAGTTTAAATAAATAAGTGGTAGAATTATTTATGGGATTAGATATATAAAAGTAATGTCTTCTAAAACTCACTTTCACCATTCTTCAGTCCATAAGATATCTTACTTCAAAATATTGAAGACATCTAGTGAACCAGTTTAATAGCTAACACTGCCCACAGATTGGGAACCACTGATCCAGAAGATATATATTTGTGTGTTGCACATTATGCTTTTGGTAGCCAGCACAGTGATTTTCATTTGACAGTTTTATGTGGTTTTTGTAATCAATTATTTAAAATGTGCACAACTTAAAACATATTTATAAGACAGTTATTTAATTAGCCTTACTACTTCTTAGTATCTGATGAAGACAAACCACAACAATGTGTGGGTTTTTTTTTTATTTGAATTAACCCTGCAAACATCAATGTTCTATTTTCAATATATTATTTAACTATGACTTTACATTTGTCTTTATCTGTATTTCTACATTTGATATCTATAGATAACATGGAATGTGACCTCCAATAACTGATTTTTTTTCTTTACTACGATATGACAATATGAAACTGGTGTTTTACTGCAATTGATTCATAGGCATTAATATTAGCATTATATTCTAGTTATTTGTTAGTATGTGACAGTTATCAGTCACACGTAACTGAGATCCGATTATGTAGTTCATGTAATTAAGTGTATAATTCCGCAAAGTCTATATTAATACAGAACACAGCTGTTCTCTCATTTCAGATCTTAATGTATCACTGACTGGTATCACACCTTGAACACTTTTTAGTTTTTGTTAATTGTTCACTATACAGTACCTCTGTATAATATAATCCACTGAATTTTTAAACTGTCCATTACTCTGTTGTTTTCGCTGTCTTCATTGTTGTTTCAACATCTGAAGATGACATAATGAAACACCAAGACTTATCTCAAAGAAGTAGAATTCAAAATAGAAAGGACTCAAGGCATGATATTCTTTATTTCACACTAAACACCCAAAGTCAATCTACCATCTTTCACAAAGATGGACTTACAAAGAAAGACTCACTGTTTAGCAATGTAATGGTTGAACTGGGTCTTCGAGACCCATTAGTTTTGGTTCCACTAAATTTATATGCTTATAGTTGCCGTTTGACCCCAGTGTTCTGCTAGCTTCCTGAAATTTTGGACATAAAGTGTTCACATTGTAAATAAGGTTTTTCATTGTCTGGCTGTCCTTCCGGAAGCATGCTAGACACAGCTCGAACATTTACATTACTAATTTCTGCCAGTGCCACCCCATTTTTATTTGGTTCTATCATTGAGTTACTAATTACTTACTGCGATAGTTTTACATTTGCTCTCAGAACCATAGAAGTTAAATTTTCAGCAATGCATAGATAGATACACTTATTGAATTATGCAATTGATCTGAACATAGTTATGCCTACAAGTGTTGACGAGCTGCAAGTACATTTTGGCCTACTTTACTTAACTGGAACATTACATGGTGGTAAAATGAATATTGAAGACTTTTTGGAATACAGATTGGACCAGAATCGAAATCTTTTGAGCATGTACGTCACTGAAAGGGTTCAGAGTTTTGACTTATTTTATCTGGTTTAACACATCCATACAGGAAAAAAAAAAGTGCAATATAATCTTGCTACCTAGGAACCATTCTTCATGTGTGTCTCAACTGCAAGCGTATTTTGCTTCATCAGAAAATCTTACTTTCGATGAAATACTCATTCCATACAACGCCAGGTACAGGTTCAGGAAGTATATCCCAAATAAACCTGTCTAGTATGGGCTCAAGGTTTTCATTCTGCCGTCTTGTGAAATGCAATTATGTCAAACATTTCCCAGTCTACGCGGGTACACAAAGGACCATACAACGTCCTTAATACACTATGTTTTGCATCTTTTAGATCCAGTAAAAGGTTTTGGAAGCAATCTGGCAATAGAAATTTGTTTAATTCTTAATATTCAAAAGACCAATACAAGAAAAGAACATTAATGTTGCTGATACATAAAAAAACAGCCTGAACTTACATTTGAGTTTTTACCGAAAAAGGCTACAGAAGGATATTCGAGTACTGTATGTTTGGATATCAGGAAAACATCGCATTACTTTCGTACGTATCAAAACAGAACAAATCAGTACTGCTTTTGTCGTAAATGCACATTGATGAAATTCACAGTGACAGAAAGAAATGAACTAAGTGTAATAAAGTATTACAACAATGCCAAGGGTGATGTAAAGGTCATCATTGCTATGCACAGTGAATACACCATTCCCAGAGAGACAAGACAACAGTTTGTCATTTTTTTTTCAGTTGCTGAAAATTGCAGCAGTCAATTGTTACACTGTGTTCAAAGTATACAAATATTTTTCATTTAGAAAGAATACCTAGCAGAACCCCAAGAAAGTCTCTTTTAACACCACATTTGACAATGCACGCTAACCAGCCAAATTTCCAGCACAAAATTTGCATGTTTGCTCCAAACCTCTCCAGCACCCAAGAAAGACAATTAGTTTAATATCTACATCCAGGGAAAAGGGGAAGACCCTGCAACTGCAAGAACAGTAAAACCAAATACTTCTGCAAAGTTAGCAAGTTGTGGTTATACTTGGCACATACAGAAATGGTTCAAAGCACCTATTCTGGTGGTGGGGGGGGGGGGGGGGGGGGGAAGAAAAATGCTGATTTTAGAGGACAATATTCAACACACCATAATATGGACTTTCAATCTATAGAATGAAAATTTAACGTTTCTGCTATTCAAATTTTACAATTTGTATTTCAATCAAATTTAATTATATTTCCAGTATACTTACATTTATTACTATAAAAAAGTATGTTTTTCAGATTTTTTTTACAATAATGTTGTATAATTAAGAAAGTAGAAATAATGTCCATACAGAATTTAGAAGTACCTTAACAAAACAGAAAAATCAATATTTGATGTAAATATATTGTGTCACATTTTATAAGCCCGACCGTTCTTTAACCCTCGGCTGGAAAAGTTATGTAACTTGACATTTGGGGTCTTTCAAGACCACATTTCGTTGTACTGAAGCAGTTTATTCATTGTTGAGTTTTGGTATTTTATCTTTCTTGTAACACCAATTTATGTTACACTCAGTGTTTCCTTTTTAAATTGTATAAATTCATGGAATTTTTTAATTTTTTGAGAGAATAATCAAAAGATGGATTATGCAAAAATATTATTACATTCCTTTTTAAAACAGTAATTTATTTATTTTTCACAATTATCATGTAGTTATATTCTTACATATTAAACATTTTAGAACATTTAATTTTTTTTAATTTTATTATTATTATTATTATTATTATTATTATTATTATTATTTTACTATTCTATATGTATAGTGATTGTAACAAAAATAATTAAAAGTTGAATGCAATGACACTTGTTCCAGCTTTATTGTGCTTGGAAATAATCATGGCATTTTGATCATATTCTAGGCATATCACAATCCGAGAATAATAAAAACTGCATAAAAATTTTCCACAGGTGTTACAACTTTTTTTTACTTTTTGTCTAGGTTTCTCGGACAAAGAGAATACCTCTGTCTTTTGTTGGTTGGTTGGTAATTCACTGGTGCACCGTGTGCTCTCGGCTCAGTCATATCCAAGAGCAAGAACACTTTTTGTTCCCCTCTGAAGGCACATCCTATCAAGCAATTTCCACTTTATTTAAGGATGCACAAGTTGTCCTAGCCAAAACAGGAATTGGCACCTCTTCTGATTTGAAGATAAGCTTTATGGGTGATGATACAACCATTATAATAATCATTGCTGAGATTCCAGCAATATCCATCATATTGTAGAACACCACAAGAGACCAACGCTTGGGTGTTTCGCAGTATGTGTGCTAACAAGTTGATCCATTGTGTCAACACCTTCCTTGTGTTTATTGTAATGCTCTATTAGTTATGGCTTCTTTTTGTAACCAAACCAGTGGTTGAGGATTGAAGAGATGAGACAAGTATAAATGCTGATGATTTTGGTACATATGATACTAGTGAGATGGAATCAGAAAACAAATGAATGTAGGTACTTCTCTCGAACAATGTGATTGCATCTCATTAGGAATTTTAATCTTTTTTTCCCATAGAGTTCCAACATATGTAGTTTTCACTGCCAGAAATTCAGTCACTGGAGGTATGCTACTGAAAAAATTGTTAGCTACAATACTGTGGCCATCACTGAACCATTTTGCAGTCAGATCTTTTATAACTCTGGAACCCTGACTTATTTCTCTTTGTTTACCAAGCTGTTTTCACAAATTAATTCTATCAATCCAGTGGAAAAGCATTTTTAGAATTGCAAACCCACCATATACAACAGTGTTTCTTTACTGTACTGCCAAAATGGATGCTTTCCCCAAAATGCAACAAGTTGTTTGTCAACAGTTTTATTGCTGCGAGACTCCACGTTAACCGACTGCCGGCGTGGTGCAAGGGATAGCGTCACCGATTGCGGTGCCAGTTCAATCCCGTCTATCGGCAAAAGTTTATTTCTTTGAAATTAACATTTCCAGAATGTTCTATACGTTTCTTATGTTCACTTGTAATTTCTACTTGTTTCTTGTGTTAACTATTAATCTAATTTCTGGTACATTCTTTCTGTGTATAAATAGCAGAGCACTCTGCCCGAGAGGCAGTCAGTGCTGCGTGTATGTTGCAGTTTGCAAAAAACCTGCTTTCAGTGTAAGTGCTGTGTTCAGTTGTCAATCCCGCCTTTGAAGTCAAGCCTGCTTCCATTTCAATCCAACATTGTTTGGTGGAGGCGCCGGGTATCCGGAGCAACAGCTGCACGACTGTGGCTCCAATTAGGCAACGTAAAAGCCGTCACTTATACGGACTAGAACCGGAATACATACTTCCGAAAGTCTGTATCATCAGAACCACCATGGACACGAGACCAGCAGTAAGCCAGCTGCACATCAGACACCTGTCGATGTTCTCTGCAGACGCTGGTCAGGACCCCAACAAATGGCTAAAAGGGTTCGACCGAGTCGCCAAGTGCAACAGGTGGGATCATACAATGGGCTTGGCCAATGTTTATTTCTACCTGGACGGAACAGCCCAGCAATGGTTTGAAAACAACGAAGAGAAGCTGAATGACTGGGAAACATTTCAGACAGAACTCAAGATGATGTTTGGAGACTGCCAGCGACAAATCCGCTCGGCGGAAGAAAAACTGAAAAAACCAGGCCCAATGACATGGTGAGCCGACACAGCCATACATAAAGAATGTTTTGGCCCTGCGTTTCAAAGTCAATCCAAATATGTCTGAGGGCGACAAAATCACACACCTGATGTAGGGTATTGCAGAAGACATGTACCAAGCTTTTCTGATAAAAGACGTCATTATGACAGAAGAGTTTATCAAGTGGTGTCAGCGTATTTAAAAGCTGCAACCAAGGAGGGTTGGACGAAATAAGTATGACCGACTCCCCAATGTAGTCCGTATGACGTGGTGGGAGATCAGAATGACTTCGCTTCTATCATACGACAAATTGTGAGAAGAATTACAACAGTTCATGGCAGCCGGGATTTTTAGACCAAGCGAGCATCAGATTATGGCCACGGATGTAAGCCCTGTAGTCACGAGGGAGCCGACGCTGCTGAGAAAGAGGTATTTCAGACATTAACTCCTGTCTGCCCCACCAATCGCACCCACTTTAAGAATGGCGTTGCCCTGCTATGACTTACTCTGCAGCCGCCAAACGGCAGCCCATGAACTGGCCTATGCAACCACAACCACCTCCCCGGCAACAATGATGCCCCGCAGAAGAACAGACGTCTTGAGGACAGAAGAAAACACACCACTGTGGGCACCCTGGACATGTCGTACACTACTGTAGAGAGAGAAGGCGAATATTTGATGATTATTTTGCTGCAAGACGTCAGTCATCAGAGCAGTTGTATCCCAGGCAGTCACCTGCTGACGTGTTCAGTCTACCTATGGGAAGATCCATCGCCATACCCTGGATGAGGTCACTCCCAGACGCGCCACTGCCGTTCACCGTCGTCGTAAAGAGGTATCAGCAGCTACCCTAGCCGCCGTTTGCAGGAAAACTAAGCAAGGCGACCATCTATGGAGGTGATGCCGTCGCAGGTGAAAATCGTCCATGGACGACAGCCACTAAGATGTCAGGAAATGTCAATGACGTAATCGACAGCAAACGTGTCAGGACACTTGTTGATTCAGGAGCTTCTTTCTCTGTATTGTCGGATAATTACCGCCACACACTAAAGAAGACAATGTTCTGTGATACGGGGGCAACTGTGCTGAAGGTTGCGAATGGAAAGTACGCACAGCCAGCAGGAACTTGTGTCTCAAGAATAACCATCAACAATAGAACCCAGCCGTTTGAATTTGTCGTTTTAACAGAGTGTAGTCATAATGTCATCCTCGGATGGGACCTCCTTCAGGGATCCCACGCTATCACTGACTGTGGAAGATCTGAGCTGCAAATTGAGAACCTTTCACCGTCATGACAGACCATCATTCTGTGTGTTGGCTGACTAGCTTGAAGGATCCATCAGGTCGACTAGCAGGATGGGCACTAAGACTCCAAGAGTATGACGTCACAGTGGTATTAAAGAACTGTTGCAAACACAAGGATGTTGACTACCTTTTGAGGAATTCATTATTGGAATACAACAGCATGAATGACATTTCAGCCATCACTGAATTAGGTGATGTTACAGCTGAACAGAGGAAGATACAGCACTATTAAAAACCATGGAGGCCTTGGAGAAACGAGAACTGACCAATAGAGGTTCAACTTATAAATGGGATGTTGTATAAGAGCAACTACGATCCACAGGGCCCCAAATGGTTACTGGTCGTTCCAGCTCATCTCCAGCCAGCCAAGTATTCCCATGATGCTCCAATATCCGGTCATCTGGGATTCGTGAAGACCCTAGACAGAATCAGACACAGGTATTACTGGATAGGTCTCTACTGATCTGTCAAGCACTATGTGAGTCACTATAAAGAGTGCCAGCGACGGAAGCACGTGTCACAATTACCTCCAGCACATCTCGTACCGATTCCACTAGCAGCAGCTCCATTCCACCGAGTTGGGATCAATCTTTTAGAGAGGTTCCCGAAGTCGACGACCGGTAACCGATGGATGATAGTCAGTGCAGACTATCTCACACGCTACGCTGTCACTAAACGTGTTTCGACTGCAGAAGCTCCAGAGATTGCAAAATTCCTTGTAGAAGACATTATTTTGAAGCATGGAGCACCACCTGTGATGATATCTGATCGTGGAAAAGTATTCCAGTCAATACTAGTATCAGAGGTAATGTCACGTTAATCGACTGCCGGCGTGGCGCATGGGATAAGGTCACCGGTTCAATCCCGTCCACTGGCAAAAATTTATTTCTTTGTCATTAACATTTCCAGAATGTTCTGCATGTTTCTTATGTTCACTTGTAATTTCTACTTGTTTCTTATGTTCACTTTTAATTTCTACTTGTTCCTTATGTTAGCTATTCTTCTAATATGTGGTACATTCTGTCTGTGTATAAATAGCAGAGCACTCTGCCCGAGAGGCAGTCAGTGCGGCCTGTACGTTTCAGTTCACAATAAACCTGCTTTCAGTGTAAGTGCTGTGTTCAGTTGTTAACCGTGCCTTCGAAGTCAAGTCTGCTTCCATTTCAACGCGACAGTATCAAATGTGGGAATGTATATGGGAGAAAGATGTGAAATGAAGATTTCCCAAATGTGTCTAAATGCAGCTAACTTATCATGAAGCCTATGTGCAGCTCTTGTATCCTTATTGTCAAATCTGAAAACACGTGATAGCTTGAAACCATTTTAGGAGCATTGTTGCCCTGAAAATAAAGCCTGCCGTGTTCCTTGTTCCACTGTCCACTCAAGTCTGTCTTCCCTGATCTATAGGCTCTAGAAGATACAAGCAAACCAAATGCAGGACTTATTTTTCCCCATTTAATTCCTTCTGTATCTTAGCTGTACACTTGTCTAGTCTTTCTGTTACCATGACAAATTATTTCTGGGGTAATTAGGAGCTTTGCCTAATATAAGTAACCATCAAACACTTCCTGTCTGTAGCTCAACAAGTTGGTAAGCTTCATTGTCAATAAGAATAAGGTCTGCCAACTTCATCGATTTTCTGAGAATACTGAATGAGCTATTAACAGCTAGGATTGTTGAAGACCCCAAGTGCCCACTTCCGTTGACTCTGAATTAAATCACCATAAAATAAAGAAATACACAATTCCAGAACGAAACTTCACCCTGCAGCGGAGTGTGCGCTGATATGAAACTTCCTGGCAGATTAAAACTGTGTGCCGGAACCGGGACTCGAACCTGGGACCTTTGCCTTTCGCGGGCAAGCGCACTACCGACTGTGCTATCCCGACACAACTCATGATGCCGCCTCACAACTTTACTTCCGCCAGTACCTCGTCTCCTACTATCCAAACTTCACAGAAGCTCTCCTGCAAACACGCAAGACTAGCACTCCTGGAAGAAAGGATATGGTGGAGACATGGCTTAGCCACAGCCTAAGGGATGTTTCCAGAATGAAACTTCACTCTGCAGCGGAGTGTGCACTGATATGAAACTTCCTGGCAGATTAAAACTGTGTGCCGAAACCGGGACTCGAACCTGGGACCTTTGCCTTTCGCGGTCCCAGGTTCGAGTCCCGGTTCCGGCACACAGTTTTAATCTGCCAGGAAGTTTCAAATACACAATTAATTATATTTGTGTGTTAATAGTCACTTACACACAACTAAGAGAGATTCAGGGACCATGAATGTTGCAAGTTCAATACGCAATGAAATGCAAAACATAAAAGTGGTATGGGGTCTTGAAAGACCCCACTTGCCCAGCAGAGGGTTTTTTCGCCCCACCACTCTACAGTTTTATAGCTTGTATGAAGTCTGTAGTACTGCACATTTCTATGCTTTGTCACCAAGCAGTTGTCCCAAAAATAACGATCTTTCATTGCTGAACAGTTTTGCTAATCATTTGTACTCTTGGGTTTTAGGCAAGTTAAGGAAAATATCCAGATGCTGCAATACTAGTATATTCAACAATAGTTAAATTAACAATCCATTTCCAGGAATGTGAATCAGTTGCCAAGAAGAAAATTGGGCAACCAGCCATTTGCTGGCACCTTCATTCACTGTGTAAAAATTCACACACACACACACACACACACACACACACACACACACTACTGTGAAATTTTTTTAAACATCTCATACTTTCCATTTTAATAACACAAATTTCCAGTTTATTGCTTTCTGTTATGCCTTTGCCTGTCCTGACCATACACCATATTGTGAAGGCTGGTCCAGTGACCTTATCAATGGCATTCAGTTTCTTGCTGCACTGTTTCAGGGGTCTTACACTTCTCAATTTTCGTAATATTTCAGTGTTCGGGAGGAATTTACTTCCATTGCATAATACCTCAAATACAGGTAAAAGATGAAAAATAAAAAGTTTACAAGGGCATTACTTACTGGATTGTACTGGAGGGCAGTTACATATGCCTGTACTGCCTGCTCCATATCACCTGCAGCCACAAGAGCAGCTGCCAAATTAATGTAACCATCAATGAAGTCTGGTTTAAGGCGAACAGCATGTCTATAGTTTTCCAAAGCTTCTTGCAACTGACCACGCTCTTTGTAAACATTGCCAAGATTGCTGTATGCCTCAGCCAATAATGGGTTCTGTTTAATAGCTAAGGTGCTGAAGTGTGCCGATCTGTAAAAAAGTGAAGACAAAGAGTATACTACAAATTTTATCATAATAATGCTGGTAAAAATCTCTCTCTCTCTCTCTAACAAAGAGGCTATACATAATACTATTACATTCAGTGAGTTTCAGTAAATTAATTCAAACTCCACAAAATTTTGAAAAAATATTCCAAAAGTAGCAAAATCTGAAGCGCAGCTTATGTCTCATCCACTACAAAATATGGTGTATATATTAATATCAAAGTTTAAATTTTGCACGGCTACTGCAATATTTGACAAATTCAATGCAATAACCTAATAATAGCTACCATGTATATATTTTATATGAAGTTCTTTGTCCTTATATTAATACATTTAACAGTCATTCCCTTCTTAGGTAAAATTACTAACTAAACAAGTAAGTACCAACCTACCTAGTGAAAATTACGTGCAGGCCAATACAAAAGGTTTGTATAATGTTATGATTCTGCCGCAGTACACTTTTAAATCTCACCAATCTTATCTAAGAAGTAAAACAATGAGTACATTTTCAATTCTTGTTGACTCCAACTTACAAAGGTAGAAATGATGATCAGAATAAAGTACGAGAAATCAGAGCTCAAATGGAGAGATTCAGGTGATTTTTCTTCCCGCGCGCTATTTGAGAATGGAATGGGAGGTAAATAGTATAATGGTGGTTCAATGAACCCTCTGACAGACACTTAAATGTGAATTGCAGAGTATCCATTGTAGATGTAAAAATTATTAATAAATTAGACTGGCAGATCTGTTTCAAAAAGAAAGTAACCATATGTCTTTAGCTAGTCTTATCACCTTTTCTATCTAGTTAATTTTCTTAAGCTGCATGTGAATTCTTGTCTGTCTGTGTATGCACACACCAAAAAATACAAACTTCCTTTTATCATACAGTGGCTTTTACAGCTGGTATTAACTTTATTAAAACTTCTGAGCTGACAGGTCGAGCTCCTGTAATGTTTCGTCTAAACACATTCATGGAGATGAAGCCTCAAACTGCAACCAGAACCCTAGGAACATAATATACATGCAGTGCAGAGAGCACCTGCTGTCCATCACATGACATCAGCTTTGAAAGCAGTTGATCATTCTGTTTGTGTAAAGTTGACACCTGTACTTTGTCTAATTTAATACTTCCTCTTTTCTGTTCAAATTACTAACAAGGGACACCAATGGCCCCTAACACTCTGAACCACAAGAAACCATGCAACTTAAAATAACAAGCAATCATAAACAGAACAGTGGTGTGTCTCAGTTCCATGCAAAGCTCTGCAGTACTAAATGGTGGCATAGTGTAACTGAACTAACCAGTGCTCCAGTTGCGCGAGTGGTATAACTACAGTAAGTATTTGTATCTTTGAGTGTTTACAAGCATGTTGCTGTGTAAACTGTGTATAGTACAGAGACATCATGAAGATAATTAATCCCACACATGTAGTCCAATTATACCTGGCGTCATATAAGAAGGCGCTTCTGCGCATAGAGGTGGAGCTATACGGTAAGTATGGAGAGGGGGCGCTGCGGGAGAAACATTACGCAACTCGTGGCCAGCCACACGCCTACGAAATGAACATTATTGGCTGTCATTGCGGTAATGGAGGGGGATGCACAGAACGGCTGAAAACTGGCTCGCCTTTGTAGGTGATGCAGACTATAGGGACTAAGGTGTGATACACTGCATAAGGTATTAACATCAAGGCCAAGGATATAGTTTGCAAATATATAATCTAATAATTCAGAAACATAATGGCAACAAATGTTAAGCTGGATAGATTTACAAAATTTGAAGGACAGGAGGAACCAGAAGGTGGTTCTTCAAGCAGTACACATCCTTCATCTCCAGAGCAACAGGAGCAATCAACTCAGTGAGTACAAACCATCGCCACCCAAGCCAGCCATTGATGACATTTATGCGGCCTCTTACAATCATGGCTTCATTTCCTATACAAACTAATGAAGCACTGTAAGTGCATCAGTGTAAATCATATTACATATTAATTCTAAATTGTGTGTTTACAAAATGGAGCAGGTGCTGTTTCAAAGACAAGAGACAGTCACAATTACCAACTATAAAAGAGTATGTAATTATGCAATTTGATCATGCAAGAAGGCATGGATCTGTAGTTAACTATTGGCATCTGCAGATATGTGCACTATAAGAGGCTAAAATGGTTGGCTTGGTCAATTTCAATTCCCTTTAATCGAACATTTCAAGGCTGAGTATGTCATTTCACCCACATATATTACCACATTTATCATATGTAAGAACAAAGACGACGATAACACTAAGCATCTAAAGGCACAACAGTTGGTGGAGGAACTGAACACATTTATAATAGAGGAGCTATGGGGAAAGGTAATGTTTGACAGTGGCCAGCGTCAATTCCAGTATGAAACGTCTTCAGCATCAACAGTCCTACAGAATAGATAAAACTACAGGAACTGTGTTGCAGTCTGTACATAGCCCTACCCAGCTACACAACTGATGTGGCTTTATCAATGGCAAGCAGACTAACAAACGTTTTTTTACATCTGTTGTCATGAGACACAAGGCACTTTCAGTTCAAATGTTTTAAAGAAACTTTAAGCAATCTGTCCACAAAAAAATTGTGTAGGCCAGCAAAAGTGGAAAGATTATTACACAAAACATTGAAAGTTTTCCAACTTTGGTCCGTAGCGAACATTTAACTAGTGAAAAGAGCCTGTTGTGTAATTCCTGGATAGGTCATATGGATCTTACCCTTCCAGATCCAAGTTTTTCAAAGAAAGATGTTACACTGACAACCTTACCACTGAAAACCACAAAATACTTGCCAACCGCTTGACATTTACTCCTTTTGGCAGTATAAACTCTGTATCAGAAGGATTACAATTTTGTAGGACTAGAATGTGCCAAACCACAAATGAAGGTACATGATCGTTATTTCATCAGAAACTTAACTCTGCTATTGACAATCTATTTGCTGCACCTATTGCGTCTGTTGCAATATGCTTGGCAAAAGCCACAGCATGACATTGATATACCAACCATTTGAAAATTAAGTAGTGTGGCATTTGATATTTGACAGTATGAAAGTGATTTGGAATATGAGAATGTGGCTTTAGTGAGGTGTTCACATTGTTCTCCACACTTTGTTTTAACTACTTCATCGAAATTCCGCATCTGCACTTTGAGGACTAATATAAACACTTTCAGGTGTGTGGTACTGCTGTATATGCGTGCTTTCCACTATTATAAGTACTTTTAGCAGAAAGCTTTAGGCACTGCTGATTCAATATGTAACAAAGCATTGACACCATTAAATTACATATGATTTCCTTCCTATGGTTACTTTGTTTCTCTCTTAAATTGTTACTTGAGATACAATGTAACTTTTTCATGGAAATGAGGCACACTGCACACCACTGTCCTGTTTATGATTGCCTAATATTCCAAACATGGTATTGTGCAGTTTCGAGTGTTCACTACCAAAGGTGTCCCTTGTAAGATGCTTATAAATTTAAATAGCATTTCAGATACATGCATATAATGATGCTCACATCATTGAATTTTATTTTACAACTACCATTTTTAATTATTCCTATATCCTTGATGTAAATTTATCTAATGGTATTACCATTTGTTTTCAAAATCACTAAATAAACAAACCCCCATCCACAAGGGATCTGAACAACAGTAGCACCCCTAGCAGAGAAAGAACCAATCGCCATTCTTAGCTATAGTGCTGCTGTTTTAACCCTGTGTTACTAACATCTGGTTTTAATGCTCGTTACTAACTCCAGTCTTTTAGGGGGTTTTGAACTTTTGTTATTAACGCCCATAAATTCGGCAAGTGTGATTCCAAACCAACAATACCCGTATACACTTGTTCATCAATTGTTCTGCAAAACGTCACAGCTCACTGACAATTTGAATGTAGCCGTCATATTGACGGGTGTTACTAAGCTAGGGTTAAGCGCTAGTGTTGCTTCATGATTTGCCTGTTATGGTTGACACTTTCTCTGCTAAGGACACTACTATTGTTCCATTTTCCAACTATACATTACACTAGTATGTTAATATGGATTGAAAAACACTGAGGATTGTATAAGCATGGCATGCATCGTGTTTAATCATATTACATGCAACATCGCAACCAATAAAATATGTACACACAATTTTTTTTGTAGATATAGAACATCAATTCCACATTTGTGAAGCAGGGCAGGTCATTAATAAATAAATAGTGAAACTTCCTTGCACTATAACCTCACATCTCCCAAAATTTCATTTTGGGATCAGATCATACACTGAGTAAAGGCTAACATGCACAGAGAGGAACATGAAATAGCATCCAATATTAACAAGACAGATAGCTTATCGGTCATTCTGTGGATACACACACAGGGTGATCAGGTGACCATTTCAAAATTTCATCATATTTGGTACATGGGTACCTACATGTCTTAATAGAAAAACTACTAAAATGTCACTGTCATATCTGTAACTATTTTTGAGAAAATGGTATTTGAAGGCCGAAACCCATGTATGTGACCGACAGTCTCGCACCTATATCCCCATCTTCAGAGGTCTACTGCTTAGTGATGAGTTTACCTATAGACCAATTTTTTATGCATCACATTTGCAGAGCACTAAGTTGATATCTCTGTATGTCCACTGTGTGTTCATAAACCATTCATTTGATTGCAATGAAACTTTGGTGAACTGTTCACCATACACCCCCCGAAGGTTCCTGACCCAAAAATAAAAGCACGACACATAGCTCAGGAGATATGACGTCATAAATAATGAGAGGCCACCTTGTGAGAATTCACAGATTTGTGTGTCAATTATGGGAAAATGGGAATAGTTATGGACCTGCAACAAAGTTTGCATGTAATTTCAGACGTTTATGAAGTGTTTTGTAACTGAACCCCCCCCCCATCTCCCCCACAAAATGATGAAACGAAAATAAGTCTACTGCTCACAACAGTATCGCTGTAGATGCCGTAAAATTGTCGGATCAGGCATGATCAAATAAAGTTAGCATTACAGATTTGCATGTCACTATTTATTTTTGTCTGCAAGTCTCCCTTAATTCTCTTGCATCCAAAATTAAGCAATCTGTTTTCTTAATCTCTACCTAAATAAAAGTGAAAGGACACTCGCTCACTCAACTAAACATGAAATCTCGAAAACTACTTCACCCATGAAGCTGAAATTTGACAGGAATATAGTTTCTAGGTGGAAAACGCCAGCTAAGAAAGTATTTTGGGTCATTCCATGGAAAATCACAGATATTTTGGTGAATAAGGTGACCATTTCAGAATTTCTTCATATTTGGTGCATAGCAACCTACATGTTTTAATAGAAAAACTACCAACTATCACTGTCCTATCTCCAACCATTGTTGAGAAAATTATGTTTGAAAGGTGTGTACGCACTCGACATTTTGGCACGAAAATCCCCACCTTCAGAGGGCTACTGCTTAGTGATGAGTTGACCTATAGACCTCAATTTTTTTATGCATCACATATGTAGAGCACTAAGTTAATATATGATATAAAAAGTGAGACATCATTTAGATTGTTTCTGAAAAATGTTGAAAAACACACGTTTTTCACACTATGGTTTAAATTCATGATTTAAAAAAAAAAAAAAAAAAAAATCATAAATCTGCCTAGGAAAACAGTAAAGCCCTCAATTTTGGCACTGTAGCACTTCAGTCCTAGTATTAATTATAAAAAATAATTGAAAACATATTGTACTGCATTTAATAGTTCTTACTTTCAGTTAAAGTTGAGTCCATCAGGAAATATGGTCGATTTTGATGAACTTCAAAGTCCTGAATGTGTACGTAGACAGTTGAATCTGAACTTTATTTTTTGCTAAAATGTTTACATATTTAGTAGCAATCTTGGGTGTAAAGAAGAATAGTCTAACTCACTTACTTCGTTGATAAACAATAACATGAAATGCCATACACATGTATCATTGATTTTCAGCACTACTGGGAATTAGAAAATTAAAACCATGGGTATTCCTTGAAACAGTGTTCTTAAACTATGTACGGTTGACCTGAAAGACAGAACTGTATACAAGTGAGAGCTAAAACAGTTATAATAGTTTTTAAATATAGTTAACACACTCATAAATTTAAATATAAGGAAGGAACAAACACAAAACACATGGCACTTGTGGCAGGAAAACTTAGCGACTGCAGTAGTTGTCCAAAGATGTTGCCTGAAACTGTGAAATAGAAGTTTGAACAGAATGAGCATATGGTATTTTTGGCCGGGAGATCCCATACGGGATTGTGCGGTCACTGTAGCGCAAGTCTTTAGTTGACGCCACTTGGGCAACTTGTGTGCCAATGACAATGATGATGGCGACGACAACACTAGACCCCTACCGGGAATCGAAACCGGGACCCCGCGTGGGAGACAGTGGGTCTATGCTGCAGAGTCGGACAAACATAAGGTACTGGAGTTCTATGAAAATGACAAATTTCCAAGACTGTGAAGGAAGGAAAGATTGTGTTTCTGTCAAGGTAGATAATAAAAAGATTCAGAAGAAGAAAAAACTTTTGCTAACCTCAAAGAACCGTATATTGAATTTTACAAGCAGCGTGTAAAAGAGATCGGCTTTTCCAAGTTCTGTGAGTTGAGGCCAAAGTAGAGCATACCTGTTGGTAGCAAGTCTTCATATTTTGTATGTGTGTCAGTACCACCAAAATGTGAAGTTAATGTGGTCCATGGTACCTAAACACAATTGTAATTACAAGATATTGCTGGAAAATTATGTATGGAATGCTAACAATACAAAGTGTGTGTGTGTGTGTGTGTGTGTGTGTGTGTGTGTAACCAATGCCCAGGGACGAATGCTGTGCACAAATTTATTGCACAGAAATTTGAAATATCATGGTTATATCAGTGGATGCATATAAACAGGGCCACCATAGTCACACTTCATCTGTCTGTAAGTGAATTCTGCAAAAATCTAGCCAAGATAGTTGATGATCTGCGGCAGCACCATTACATAGCAAAAGTGCAATCTTTATACTTGCAGTGTTGCAAGGAAAACCTGGCCTATTCTGAAATCTTAGCTATTTTAGACTTTGCTGAAAACTATAGTTTCTTGGTACAAGATGAAGTGTAGGGAATCACCGGGATAATTCTCAGTCAACCATACATCCATGTGCTGCATATCTGATCACCTGCAGCACAATACCGCAGCTGTACAAGTTTTTCTGAGTCATTTTATCAACAAAATCAAACTGCAGCTTGCAGATCAGCAGATTTCGGTGATTGTGCTGTTTTGCAGGGTAAAAATTACAACCACCTCACGAACCTAACCTACCATTAAGAAGATTTTGGTTTTTGCTACGTGCCATGGGAAAAGCACCTGTGATGGTATTGGAGGGATTGTCAAATGCCTAGCTAGAACAGCCAGTTTTCAAAATGTCCAAATGTTTGTTAAGCTTATGGGACTTAACTACGGGGTCATCAGTCCCTAAACTTACAAACTACTTGTGAACTACTTACGAACTAGGACGGCACAAATATCCATGCCCGAGGGGGGAGCGCCTCAGTCTCCTCGGCCACCGCGGCCGGCAGCCAGCCAGTTTTCAGACTACATCTCCATCCAGTTATATCTTGACACCAGAAAACCTGTATACCTGGTCACTCAACAAAACCCAAGGCTTTATGATGTTCTTTGTGTCTTCACAGGAGATCAAGTCATACGAAGATTTTTTGGAAGGCAAAGACTGTTCCAGGAACACAGTCACACCATGCATTTCTAGTCATTGCTACTAACTCCATTCTAACAAAGAAGCTTTCAGTAGATGCGAATGTGACCACTGTTGCTTTGTGAAATCCTGAAAATTCTTCATTTGAACAATTGCAAGGGTGGCAGTATGTGGCTTTCAAATATGATGAAAAATGGTACATACGTCACATTTCCCAGGTATCCCATGAATTTAGAGATGTTTAAATGATCTGTATGTCTCCTGCTGAGTCACAAGCATTAAAATGGTGCCATAGGAAAGGCATAGTTTGGGTCTGCTTCTCCAGTGTTATTTATGCAAGGTCAATGTCCCATCATTACAAAGCCATAGTGGGCAGTTATATAAGCTACATGTTAAGTGTTATGAAAAGATTTTGTCTCTCACCTTTTTGTGTTTTGAGACCAGTATACTAGAAATGCAAGGTTATAGTAAAAATGTGTTTCTTTTTGTATCTTCAAATTTGCTTGTTTGAGTGTTCTTTGCAAAGTATTTGCGTATTGTATGTTGGTATAGGTTACACACATGTTTATTTTTTATGAATTTCATTACATATTGCTTCAATTCTGTATTTTATTTCATGGTCTTGTCATTTTAATATACAGTTATACAGTAAGGATACCCTATATATTGTTGCATTTGTGCACCCAAGGTGATGAAACTTAAATATAACATTTATGAAGTAAATGCTTGATAACTGTTTTCAGCTTTCACTTGTATACAGTTCCGACTGTGAGGATACAGCATTTTAGTTTAGTAACCTCTTTGGTATGTTTTGGTCGAACAGCAGTTATTGTTGGCATGCAGCAATAGCTACTGGGTGACAATGCTTAGGTTTCAAAGTTTCTTGTCTGTTGGACGGTGTGCGGCAGTCTCCCGCTGACCGCAGAGCGAGGCAGTCTCACATTGCCAGCGAGTCCGTAATCCGCGTTTCGCGGTGGCTAAAGTTTTGCCCATCGGTCGTATCGCATATGAGTTTCGGTTGCAGTTGCGTATGGAAACGTTTCTGTGTGGACTTTTAGACATTTATCTAATCAGTGTACTTAAAGAAAGAGTTGTTAACATTTATCGTTCCGTTATAAAAGAAGTTTATTGTTACGGATCAACCTAGTCATTGTCCACGTCCCATACAGTCATACCAATGGAACAATTATTAAATGATCAAGGATTAATTAATCAGCAAGTAGAATATAACGGCACCTTCCCCCATCGAGGATTAGGTGGACGCAGCTGTGTCGTTATAAATGGCGACACGGTGACAAGGACATCGATTCCTTCAACAATCTTTGCATCCGGAGGATGATCGACAGCAACAACTCATGGTGAATGTTAAATATTCAACGGCACCTCGAATTTTAATCAACGTTTGACAGGATTAATACAGTGAACAGTTATTTCATAATTCTTAAAGTGTGCGAGATAGAAACTTCATTTAATAATGGCGGATCAGATAGGAAATAGTAACAAACGACAATGTTAACTTAAATAATCAGGACAATTTTGAAAGTGATACTAACAATATGGTAGAAGTAGTTAATAATAGTTTGGGACAAAATTTAGTAGAAAATGAATTTTCAGATTTGGGTGATAGTAAGCAAACGAGTGAAGTAGGCAGTAACAAAGTAAGTGGAGTATTCGGAACAGACCACGCATAATGATTCAGCTTTTGCAAGTAATAAAATTAATTCGTTCATAATATCATTGTTGACAATATGTGAAGTACGAAATTAATTAAATAATTCGCATCCAGTGGACTTTATTAAACAATTTAAAGTAGCATTATCAAAATATCCACAGGTGTACTGCTGGTCTATAGTGTCCCAACGGACACAATATTTCGGCGATCATACATGTCGCCATCATCAGGTGAACTGACGGACTGAGCTCCTGGAAACGCGCAGGCACGGAGATCCGCACACTAAGGCTGCTTGAAGGGAACTGGGTTCTAGACCGGTAGCGGGCGATTTAAATACCCTCGGCCTGCGGAGCGACCCCTCCGCGGTCCGCGCTGTGCAGTGGAACAAATTGGGCCGCCGTCTGAGATGACGTCGGTGTGAGGGCTCTGTCCGCCGTGGTCGGCACTTCGTTTCGTTTGCTAGATTTACTCTTAATTAACCCAATCGCTGGTTCCCAAGCTTTGCTAATATTAGAGCCACAGTCACGGTTTATGAGGTCATCACTTGTGCGAATTCAAATGGCCTCTCTAACGACGCAGTCCCAGTATCTCGACGTCTGTACCAAAATCCTAGTGCGTTTGTACTCCAGCGCATGATTCTCCGACAAACAATGTTCAGCGACCGCCGACTTGCTCGGATACATCAATCGTGTGTGCCTCTGGTGTTCAACGTATCGATCCTCGACGGTACGCATCGTCTGTCCAATATATGACTTTCCACACTGACACAGAATCTGGTACACGCCGGCCTTCCTCAAACTGATATCATCTTTGGCGCTCCCCACCAGTGCACAAATTTTATTCAGCGGACAAAAAACAGTTCCAACCTGGTGTTTTTTCAAAATGTGGGCGACCTTCCCCGAGAGTGTGCCGGTATATGCAATGAATCTGCCACTCTGAGTACCCATATTTTCTAAATACAATTCTCAGGTGTTCCAATTCCTGGCGTAGACACTCTGCGTCAGAGATAGTGCGCGTCCTATGTACTAGAGTTTTACGTACCCCATTCCCCTGTGAAGGTTGGTGACAGCTGTCTGCGTGTAAATACAGATCAGTGTGCGTTGTCTTCCGATATACACTATGACCCAGGGTGCCATCAGCTCTTCTTTTGACCAAGACGTCAAGGAACGGCAATTTACCCCCCCCCCCCCCCGTTTCAGTCTCCATAGTGAATTTGATGTTGGGGTGTATGGAGTTCAGATGTGTAAGTAAGTCAAGGAGTTTATCCATACCACGTGGACAGATGACGAAAGTGTCATCCACGTAACGGAAAAAGCAAGTAGGTTTCCATTCAGATGATGCCAGGGCTTCCTCCTCTAAATTCTCCATGTACAAATTTGCGACCACAGGGGAGAGTATGCTACCCATGGCGACTCCCTCCGTTTGTTCGTAGTATTCGCCATCGAAAAGAAAATATGTGGAGGTCAAGACATGCATAAAAAGTTCGGTGGTCTTCTCGTCAAATTTCTGACCAATCAAATCTAGTGACTCTCGAAGGGACACCCTCGTAAACAACGAAACGACGTCAAAGCTCACCATGATATCTGACTCATCCAACCTGAAGTTGTTAAGGCATTTAACAAAATCCACGTAATTACGGATGTGATGAGGGCATTTAACCACATAAGGACTTAATATTCCCATAAAGTATTTGGCCAACAAATAGGTAGGTGCTCTGATGTTACTGACAATGGGACGTAACAGCACCCCATCTTTGTGAACCTTAGGGAGTCCATAAAGTCTTGGCGGTACCAGACCTTGAGGTAGCAGTTCCTTGGCGAGACCCTCCGGTAAATCCGCATCCTTGAGAAGTGCCCTTGTCTTGTTTTCCACCTTCTTTGTGGGGTCAACGCTGATCTTCCGGTAGGAATCGTCATTTAGCAAGCTCTGCATCTTTTCAGTGTAGTCCTTATGGGAGACAACAACCGTAGCATTGCCTTTGTCAGCCAGTAAGACAACAATTTCAGGGCGCTCCCTCAGGTCACGAATGGCCGCCCTCTCTTTACTAGTGATGTTCGACTTCATGGGCTTGGATTTCGTCAACGCACAAGTTTCACGACGTATTTCCTGAGCTGATTCAGGCGGAAGTCGAGCTGCAACCTGTTCAACAGCACTAATAATCTCTGCGAATGGTGTGAACTTGGGGGTAGGAGCAAAGCTGAGCCCTTTCTCCAAAACTGAGACCGCATCATCACTCAACTCCATGCCACTCAGATTGATGACAGTCTTGCAAGTAGCATTTTCAAGGATTTACAATGAAGCTGAAAAAAAAAAAAAAAAAAAAAAAAAAAAAAAAAAAAAAAAAAAAAAAAAAGAGACATTTGTGTTCGACACATGACAGGAGGTGCGAGAACATGGGGAAACCATGTGCTCAATCAATATACTACATTTGCTGATTTTGAAAATGCCTTTCTCAATAAGTATTAGTAGCGTGAAAAACAAAGTATTAAAGAGACGACTCTTACGATGAGCAACTATGACCAGAGCAGTGGGTCAATGCGCAACTTTCTTCAAAAGTACTGGGAAAGAAACGGTTACTTAGATAGACCTGTTAGGGAAGACGACTTGATTACCATCTTGATAAAGCATTTACCACTGAGAATTAGGAGACAGTTAGCAATGAAAACCTATGATAATTCTGATGCATTATTCCAAGTGGTCGACCGACTTGAAGAAATTGATAATGAGAAATCACAGGCGAGACCAGGCCAGAATGCAAATCCTAGTCAAAATTCTCACTTAAATGAATCGCCACAGTCTAACAGTAATTCGTATTCGCAATGTAATCAACAAAATGATAATTTAAACTGGCATAATAATCAGAGAAGGAATTGGAGGTCAAATAATGAGGGACACCACGAGGACGCAAACAGGAGAGACGAAGATTCAAATAGGAGAGAACATGATCGTTTGCGGAGGCATAACAATGATGACAGACACTGTCAACGGTTGAGATCTCCGGAAAACAAGGAAGAGTTTCGGATGGGACCCGCTCTGAAACTAATTAACTTCATAATGGGTCAGAGATTCGAGTACAACTCATTTAACATGTAAAGGATGAAATTAAAGCTGAACTGTTGCGTGAAGATGTGCGGGAGATTTTCGATCCAGTAATTGAGTTGTGTGTTAATGATAGAAAAATTATAGCTATTGTGGATTCGGGAAGTGATACTACAGCTATTTCAAAGAAATTGTATGAGCAGCTAAAGAGGTAGAAGAAATTCCTGTTTTTCCAGGTAATAGTGTACACATTATTACTGAAACCGGACAGAGAAGTCGTGCTGTAATGGGACAAGCACTCATAAAATGTAAAACTGCTAACAAATATTTTGATGTGGCAGCATCAGTGCTTCATTCACTGGCCGTAGATTGGATCTTTGATAATGATTGGCTTGCTGAGAAGAGATGTAAGATTGACTGTGGTAAAGGATGTTTAAGTATTTGTCATCATAACGAAGTAATTGAGGTGAATTTTGTCGGACTACTACAGGAAAAGGAAAATGCGTCATCAGGATTGAAGATTAAAGTTATTCGCAATGAAGTCGTGGAGAATTTTGACGAAGATGTAACTGTACCAAATTGTATAGTAGTTGATGAAAATGAAGAAGATCATAGCATCATGTTTGAAGAAAAAATTAATGACCTAGATAATTTGCCGCAATGCTACAAGGAAAAATTGCTTGAAGTTTTGTGGATACATGCCAAAGTATTTTACAGTCAACCCGTATTGAAAGGATGCAAATGTTATATTTAAGTTCGACCGCATGAGCTTGTTAAAAGTAAAGCTTATTCGTTGCCATTAGGAAGAGGGGAAGCTGTGAGTAAAGAAATCAAGTGAATGTTGGACAATGACGTTATTGAGAGGTCAGACAGCGAGCACTGTAACCCGATACACCCAGTAATTAAGAGAAATGAGTCAGTCCGCTTAGTTTTAGATGCGAGGGCAATTAATCTAATTATCTTGCAGCAGAGAGATCAGCCTGAAAGTATTCAAAAAATTCTGCAGAAGGTTGCTGGTACTTGATATCTTAGCAGATTAGATATGACAAGTAGCTATTGGCAATTGGAATTGGATAAAGATAGTAGAAAGTATACAGGCTTTTTGTGTAATCGACAATGCTATCATTTTAAACGGATGCCTTTTGGATTGAACATTTCCTCAGCTGTGTTTGTTAGAGCTTTAGATGAAATTCTTGGAGAACTATTGCAGGACGTCATTGCCTATGTAGATGACATTTTAATTGCCTCACCATCCTGGTAAGACCATACGGAAACACTGGACCAAGTTTTAAATATGTTTGAATCTGGAGGAGTTACACTTAATATCCGAGGAAATTGGAAGCAGTCAGAAACTTTCCGGAACCTATGTGTAAGAAACAACTTCAATCATTCCTTGGTTTCTGTGGATATCATCATCTGTACTTGAAAGGACATTGTTTGTAATCACCTGCACTTTTGTCATTAATGAAGAAAAATGCCGTTTGGAATTGGAGACCTGAGCAAAGGGAAGCGTTTCTCAAAATAAAGAAACAACTTTTGGAAGCTCCGCTACTACATCCGCCACACCTTAAGGAACTGTTCTATCTTGGCACAGATGCAAGTGAATATGGAATTGGAGTGCATTTGTACCAAATTATTAATGAAGATGGACAGGATCATCATCATACTGTTGCTTTTGCAAGTTGTGTATTGACATCATGGGAAAGGAAATACACTGTGACAGAACACGAAGCACTTGCGATTGTTTGGGGATTTGAGCGCTTCCGTCACTTCCTCTTAGAACGTCATACTATTGTGAGAACTGACCATAAGGCTTTATCTTTTCTACTCTGTTGTAAGTTTCTTCACAACCGCTTAACTAGATGGATTCTGGCCCTCCAGGAATATAGTTTTGAGATACAGTACATTCCCAGTGAAGAAAAGTCGTACCTGACACTTTATCGTGATTGACGGGAGATCTGACAGGTGTGCGAATAGAATCACCACACGTGAAAGAAATAAAAATTAACTTCATCCGAGAAGGAGAAGCTACTATCTGCCGTTTTCTAAGTAACATCAAGAATGAATGAGACAATGATGATATTTTGAAGATGATCAAATCAATGTATACAAACGAGGTGCAGAAAAAAATTAGAGAGTACTATTTGCTTCACAATGACGTTCTCTACCGCAGAACGGAGGTTAATTCACATCCTTGGAAACTTTGTATCCCACAACACATGGTCGATGTTTTAATACGATACATTCATCTGAGTTTCACACACTTTGGTCCAAAGAAATGTTTACAGCAACTACAGACAAGTGATTTTTGCCAATATGTCTAGACGAGTGCGGCAAATTATTAAGGCAAGTGATTTATCTCAGCATACCAAAGTGTCCACAACGCAACGTAAAGGACTTGCGTATAACATGTCGCCAAAAGGAGTAGGTGATGTCACTGGAATTGACCTGTAAGGGCTTCTTCCACGATCACAGGGAAATTTTACTCAAATTCTCGTGGTTGTGGAGCTGTTTTCAAAATTTATTCGTTTCTTTCCGTTGAGAAGAGCCAATAGCAAAATAATTGTGAAAAACCTAAAGGAAGACTACTTTCAGAATACGATTCATCCTAAAAGCATTCTCTCCGATAATGGACCTCAATTTCGCTCCAAAGTTTGGAAAACGTTCATTGAAGAGCAACATTCGTCACATTACTACATCCACGTACAGGCTTGCTTCTAATGGTGCTGCAGAAAGTACAATGTAAGAGATTTGCCGTTTATTAAGAGCGTATTGTGGCCACAAACAACAAAATTGTCCAACTTTGAAAAGGTCATGAATAGCCTGGTACACAGTAGTACTAGTCTACCTCCGTGCACTGTTTTGTTCGGAAAGGAACCAGAAAACATATTTGAAGAGGTTATTCAGTTTCCATTGCAAGATGAAATGACAGATCTACATCTACATACATACTCCGCAATTCACCGTAAGATGGAGGAAGACAGAAAATTGTGGCTAAAGAATGAAAGGAAAGATACAACCGATTAGTAAAACCTGCTGTCTACAAAACTGGTGATTATGTATTAGTATGTTCACATTTTAAGTCGTCTGCAGCCAAGGACGAAATCAAGAAGTTTTCACATTACTATCTGGGACCATTTAAGATTAGTAAGATTGTGCATCCAAATTCAGTTGAATTGCAAAAACTTAAATGGCAAAAAATATTTTGGACTACATCATGTAGATAATATTAAATTGTATCATCGTAGGATGGAAGACAGTGATAATAAAACAAATTAGGGGAATGATTATTTGAGGATTAATTTGGACTGGTTGAGTATTTTTTCCGTTGATGCAGGTTAAAGGACAGGTTGAGTTCACTCCCCATGATACTTAGTTGTTTATTTTGTACCGTTTCTTTGCGTGTGAAATATTTATAGATGGATAATATGAAGATGTGAATCAATGATAGAACATATGATCGCGTGTGACAAAACCGCGAGTGTGACGTGATGTAGTGGCGTGTCCTTTATTGTGAAACACGGTACTGTGCACTTTGTTTAATTCTGTTACAAGGAGATGCGGCAGTACTGACGTCCAACACTAAGTGGTGCAGTTGTCACCAGTCAGCTGCTGTAGATCTGCTTTTCTACACAACACAGTGCAAAGGTCGCCAAAGCGCAATTCAGCTATCATGGGCTAAAGTGTGGCACTCACTGCGGGGAGGGGCGCAGGCTGGAGTTGCTAAGCAACACCACCTTCGTGTCACTGCTGACGTCCCGTGTTGTTTATAAACAAAGCCATGTGCAGCGGTGTTATCATAATTTCGTGCAATCCTAGCAGTCAGTGGGGACCGAACCCACAACCTTTGAAAAGAAATTTGGTTTCCATGCAATAAACTGCCAGCATTGGTGATTTGGAAGAAATAGTGCACCTTGCATTGCTGGTCTACTATTGATAGTGGCATACTATCGATAATGTTCAACTCTGACATGAAAATCTAAACAGTATCATAGCTTGTGTGCTCGCAATACTTTAAACTGTACTCTTAGGTTCCACTGATCACAGGTCTCTGCCCAAAACTTCGCACTTTCGGCGCTCAGTTGTGAAAAAGAATAATCTCTCTGTTAACCTATACCTCACTATCAGAGTGAAGTCACAAATCACTTTTAAAAAAATCTTAATCTGTAAATGATAGTTTGCTTACAAGCAGAATATAGATTTTAAATTAAGATTTTGTGTTTAAAAAGTTACCTGTAACTTCACTCTGATAGTGAGGTATAAGTTAACAGAGAGGTTTTTCTTTCGCAAACAAGTTCTGAAGAAGTGAATTTTGGGCTGAGACCTGTGATCCATTGAAACTTAAGACTACACCTTAAATAAATTATTGAGAGTACACAAGCTAAAATGCCATTTGGATTTTCATCAGATCATTATCGCTAGTAAGCCACTATTGACAGCAGACCATCAATGTGAGGGGCAACGATTTTTCAGTTACCGAAAGTTTCCTAGTCATCACATAATGTGTGTTAGATAAATAATATTTAGATGGCAGAGTCCATTAGCCCAGCTCCATACTTCGACTGTTGGGTAGAGAGGGATGAAACAAGCCACAACTCCCCTTCTCAGTGCAGGTATTACAAACTGTGTAGAACGCTTTCACAAAAGCCGAAGTAGCTCACATTGGCTTTAATTTTCTTAGCAAATGAGAAACAGAAGGCATTCTAGTAAGCGCTGTAGGTGACTCCCGAGATGCGTCAGCAACTGCTATATGTAAAACCAATAACAATGTAGAAAACTATGGCTACATCACAGTTGATACAGATCATTTATAGGACATGATTCCACCTGTTGACTTTGACCCATGATGTCAGTGTGTTGTGTTGTAAGTACTTTTTTTAACAAGCTACACTGCAGATGCCTATTGAAATTGAAGAAAGTAATATTTTTTACAAATAGGCCACAATTGCAATATGCAACGCTTCTTCCAAATTACCAGTAATATATTTAATGAGCCCCATGATTTAATTAGAACCACTAATCAATTGAAGCACTGATTATTTGCCGTTGGTTACAATTGAAATACAGGTTTCAGACATGTAGTTGAAGTCATGGGTCAAAGCTGACGGATGGAATCATGTCATAAAATTATGCTGTTGCTACTGTCAGCTAGTAATGTTGGCTGCAGGCTGAAACTTCCAGACTTTTACCAGTTCAAGCAATTCCAGACAAAAATGTTAAAATGTTTGTAAAGCTATGTAACCAAACTGACACGGTCATCAGTCCCTAGTCTCACAAATGACTAACTTAAACTAATCTAAAAAGACACACGCACACACACACACACACACACACACACACACAAGGAAGGGCTAGAACCTCCAGTGGGAGCAGCTGGCATAATTTAAGAACGCCATATAACCCGTCGAGTTTGACCAATGACGTCACATCTTAGTCTCACAAGATACCCTACGTAGATATATCAACTGGAAAAAAAAAAAAAAAAATTATCAACGAATATAAAAATACAGAATAAAATCTCAATACTTATGTACTGTAGATAATAAATGATCTGTGATTATCCTTGTAAATTTCGGATTACCACAACAGAATGTACCCTCCTTAACACGGCTCAGCACAAAAAATACACGCCTTTGGTGCTCACTTGTGGAAAACTAAACAATTTTTTTTTTTTTTTTTTTTTTTTTTTTTTTTTTTTTTTTTATGTTACCTTGTACAACACTTCTCACCAGGCTGCAGTGGTTATATTGGCACCAATGGTAATAGTGGCAACTCAGGTGACCAATAAATGTTTTTTCGTGACAATGTCAATTTAAATGAAAATTATTTTTTCTGAATGGATAAGAGTACATACAAGAACCTGTCAATCATAGAGCAGGTACAGTATTAAATTTACTGTGAATGAAGCGAGCAGCAATAACACTTACTCTATAGCTCATGAAAAATGTTAACGCAATTCTACACTTCATTGTTCACCTGTTGCCACTATAAGAACCGGAGCCCAGCAAGAAGCGTCAGTCATGGTAAAATGTAAACAAAATGTTTTCATTTAAAGCAACACATCAACGCAGCGCGATAGTTTTGAGGTGCGTGCGTGTTTGTAGAAGATGTGAGTGATTATGTGGTGGTTCAGTTAAATACGATTGTTTACAAACAAAACAGATTAATATTTTGTGTTTAAAAAGTGATCTGTAGCTTCTCTAGTGGTTAGGTGTAGGTTAACCGAGAGCTATCTTTCTTTTGTATGCGAGCGCCGTAGGCGCGAATTTTTGGGCCAAGACCTGTGATCAATGGTACATTCTGCTATCTATAATAACTACAGATCATTTGTATCTACAATACATAAGTATTACGATATCCCGATACTGGATTTCCGACACGATGACGTAATGGGTCAAAGCAGACAGGTGGTATCCCAGTCTACAGTTATACCCTATCAAGTTTCTGGCTTCACCAACATTTGGTTCCCAAGCCTATCACCATAGCCAAGTTTTCAAATTTCGTATATTCAGACTGCTGTACAGAAGAAGCATTGCTAACACTGTATAATAGTAGCATGGCCCATTCTATATTTTAGTCTTATGTAATAAAGGCATGCATATTCTAAAATTAATCTGTGCAGCTTTTTGTTTACATACCAGTAATGAAAAATGTTTATATGTCGCATAGTATGTTAAATATGGCTTGAAGATAGGCATTGAGATATGCTACAGATCAGTCTGTCACAAAATCTTTCATTTTCACCAACATAAACAAAACTCTTGTCATCCTCAAAAATAACATAGACCTCACAACACAATACATATCAGTATAGCACACTCAGGGGTGGTGGGAAAGTGTAACTGCCACAATCTAGGCCAGCATTTGGCAAATCTGATTAAGAAAAACCTCAAAAAACTAATCAATATTGCAAAACAAATCTTCAGATCTCAAAATTCGTACATAAACAGCTCGAAATACATAATAAAAATCGTCTGGTTTTATGCTACAATACTTTTACATATCGGCCACTGCAAAGAAATTATGCCCCACAGGTCGATAACAAACTGTCAATTCTATACACGAAAGAGCACCGAGATTAATCGCACACAAAATTTTGTTGTTACACTATATTGCATTAATAAGACAGTATCCCTTACTTATCGAGCCTGCGGCACTGGAAATGGATAGATGACAGGAGCAGCAATACACCTGTGTTGTTCGTCTCCTGTCTCCAAAGTTGCATACAGTGTCTTTCAGCATTTTCATAGTCGCCTGCCTGGTACTCTCGATGCGCCAATTCCAGCAAGCCTTAAAATTAGAGATCAAAATATGAAGTTAGCAAATGGTAGTGTACCTTTGTAGGTATCTGACTACAATGAAACAGGTGCACAAATCAAATATGGTTTTAGATACGTTAAAACTTGGGAGAACTAATAAAAATAAACACGACGGAGGAGAGTAGGCATTAAATGAACCCTCGAGACGATTACTATGTTACAAATACTAAATAACAAAAACTTCAACGGGATACTCTTTCATTACAGCAACAAAACAAAGCAAATGATGATAAAAATTCATGTCATTAAGTACAATAAAACTAAAATGTCCGACATTATTATTCTCCTGTAGTTTGATGTTCATCGTATCTACTGGGTACATTCACAATAGCCTAAAACAACACATCAAATAGAAATTAACATCACTGGTTTAAAGTTACTGATCCGGCTCCATCCAAGAACATTAACAATACTTACTGACAGTCGAGAGCTGCTGTATATCATTCATTTTGAGAATGACATTGGCCCCGGTGATTTGCTGATGCTGGGCTTGCTGCTGCACTTGCTGTGCCTGCATCGAAGCCGCCCACGACTCCAGTTTGAACACGTATAAATTAATATCTATGCACTAATGAGCGGAACCTACAGCAATTACATGTAATTTTTAACAATCCAACCCATTCCACGTTGCCTACCAGCAATCAAGATGGATGCACTTTTTTGGATGATTGGTGACTAAAATAGACAGATGGCGTGCTATAGCGTTCGAGTACATCCTTGATTCCGATTGGCTAAGGAAACAAATGCAGCAGTCCGAGCTGCAAATACGATAAAATGATATACACAGTTATATGTTTGTAATGTAAGCGTAGGAGAATGTAACTAAAGTGAACTTCGGTTCCAGTACTTTCAATCGATGCCTCAAATATGTTAAAACAAAGAAATTTATCGGCAAGTCTATTTTATTATGAATGCGGACTAACTTCACAAAGTACAAAATCCGCCGGACAGATAGCGCGCAGTGTATACCGCAGTAGCGTGTTCTACTCCGCGTTATAAGAATATTAAGACACGCGTTCTACGGACAGTTGAAATTATGTTTCGCTGTAATTAATATAAAATGTTATAAATTATCTTTTGTCAATACAATACTCTCAAGGTAATTTTATAAAAGTTCTGTCTATTTGCCTCGAAAGGTAATTTTAAAAAATAGACTTTGAATTATTGTACCAAGAAAAATATTTTTAACGTTTGAAACTTACAACCTTGATCCGACACAAGAGATGAATATAAGTTACATAATAGCAACTAATATTTCGCGATAAAATAAATATCTGGCATATGGCCACAAATCTTAGGCTTTCTCGTTATTATTCGAAACATGAAACTTCACATTCCGACTAAATAGCTGCTTACAGTCGCGTAAATAAGGATGTAACTAATAGTTAAAATTTAACTATTGGTAGACAAATTATATTTTAATCTATGTATTTCCATATTATTTTGGATTTGGTAATGCGGCTGGTCTAGTTTTAATTTCAGTAATTAATGTATTTACCAACAGCCGTAAAGTATGTTATTTTATTGAACGATCGGTTCGATATCACCATAATATCTTCAGGCTCTATACAGTATCGTTACAAATAAGTGTTGTATTTATAACATCATACTCTACATATGTCATATAAAATACAAAGAACAATAAAACAACAAATTTTACGGCTGTTGGCAAATATTGGAATTAAAATTATATTTTTGGCAGTGGTAGATAAAAGAAAATTGAAGTTTACTTCATATTTAGCGAATTGCAGCCATAACCGATGCAGTAACCGTGTCAATGATGCCAAATACTACGTGTCAATCAAACAAAAAAGTTATTCAGTGCAACAATTTTGTGGCTGTGTGTGTCTTAGACTTTTCAGCAATTTTTAAAACTGGAATCACAAATATTAGGCTGTGGCCGCAAGCACATTTTCAGGAAATAACATATATTTAGCAAAGATGTCATGCTTGATGTTAGAGACAAGTCTGAGAACTTGTCCCGTGAATATAGTGAGCCATAGACAGTTATTTGGAGCACACTATGGAATAATATAGACTCGCTTTTTTTAAAGTCTAGAAGTAAATGACTTACATTGGTTGCCGTTACTGACTTCTCACAAAACACACTGCTATCCATGGGCAACCCTTCCTCTATTTCTCGGAGAGAGGAAAAAATATAGCTTAGACGGGTGATTTTCTTTTAAGAAAATAATTCAAAAATCATTCTTTTAGAAAGAGGATGAAGTTTTTTGTAGGAGCGGAACTATTTTAAGGCTACGGTACTAAACTGTAGGCATTCGTCCTCTGGAATATTAAAATACTTCATACACCAGGTCTTGTCCTCCATCCCCCCCCCCCCTCCCGGGAAAATGTCATGTCATATTTTAGGCCCAGTCTGTCATATCTCAACAAAATCTCAGGTTGCTACCTTCATACGCAATTCGCTGCAATGTTCAGATTTCAAATGTTTGCAGTTGTAAGGGACCAAACTACTCTTGTATCGGTCCCTAGACTTACGAACAACTTAAATAACTTATACTAGGGACAACACAAACACCCATGCCCAAGGGGAGGACTCGAACTTCCGCCGCGAGCGGCAGTGCGATCCGTATAAAGGGCCCTACATACTATGCGATTTATTGGACCAATTCGTTGGTTGCCCGATAAATTTGGCGGTTTTAGGCGCTACCCGACCAACTTTCCTTGTCGGCCGGTTGGTTGTGCCTGACCACCCAATCTCCGATTCCCCCACCACTTCACCCGACAAGTTGTACCTTGTGTAGCGCTTCCCGACCAACCTCCATGCCTGAGGTCGTCTGCACAGCGAACACGCGAAAACAAAAACAGCCCGACAAACTGATACCAGAACAAGGTGGCGCTGAGTGCAGTTGGTCGAAACGTGTGTAGGCTGCTACTAATTGGTTGGTTCGTTGGGCATCTTGTTGGTCTTACGATGAATCGGAGTGTGTGTAGGGGCCTTAAAGTGACGCCCTAGATCGCACGGCAATTCCCGCAATTCGCTCTTAAGGCACAATATTTGGCAATTGCCTTACATCCATTCACCCCAATTGAAAAAAAGACATAATAAAATACTCGTATCATTAATAAGAAACAGAATTGTATAAATTCACAACACAGTAGAAGCCTTCCGTTTAGGTTGTCTATATCACTACTGCTATCTTTAGAAAGGAAGCCAATGCCTTGCATTTTCTTTTGTAGCTAGTGCATGTTAATAATCATATGACTTCATAAATCGCATAACTGAGATTACTTCAATCTTGTTCGGAATGGTTGAGTTGTAAATCTGCAATGATTAATGCCCATTGATGAAACGTTTGCTTTTATTGGAATTACTAAACAGTAAAATGATAGAATTTTGGGCTGTGGTCGGCAAATTGTGCACTTCACATAACATAAAAATGTAACAGACATGGCTTATAATCGTGACCCAAATAAGAATGTGGGGGGATACGAAGTGGAACGCATAGAGACTGTAAAAGACCACTTGGGGGGGGGGGAAAAAAAAAACGGCAAATATGTACCTGTGTAATATTCTCTGACAGAAAATTCAGAATTAGCGCCCTCATACCTTACTTTGCCTTTCTCACCAAAAATTCTGACATGCGTACATATCCACGCTCTTTGAACAAACACACAAACAACATGCCTAATTCTTTCACCTAATCTCTCAAAGGGAAGAAGTTTTCACACGCAGCACCCCCCTTTAACTGCCACTGTCTACTTATCTATCTCTTCCACTGTCTTATTTTTCTCGTGATGGCAGTTTCTCTTGTCAGTTTCTCTCACTGTCTTAGTGTTCATTCCTTTCTCTTCATCTTCCGTAACCTCTCCTGTGCCATTTTCACTCTCTTGGCTTGTAAGAACTAGATCCAGCAACTTTAACATGTGATTGTAGTGTACGGGGAAAGGTGGACACCATTTTTCTTTTCCTGATCTGCCCAAAGCTTATGCTTTGTTTTCATTCATCTACCTTTTTCAGTTCCAAGTTTATTTAGCTTTTCTGTGATTTATCGGACAAATAAAACCACCTACGACGAATGTCATTTAACAAGCGAGAAGCATGAACTTATAACTATCAGGAGACTCTAGCGACAAGTAACACTGGACGAAAAATGATGCCGGAAAAACAAAATGAAGCTCAACGCCGAAAATTTCGCGACACTATACTTCATCAGGAAAAGACCACAACTAGAACACCTGTGACTAAATGCCGAAGAACTACCTTGGAGGACAAATGTCAAATACCATGCTGTGACTCTAGGTACAAAATTACTGTACCACACTCACATCGCGGAGAAGAAGCAAAAAGTGCAGAAAATAGCTAGAGCTTTCTTACCCTTCTTCAGCAGCAAGAACCTAAACATCAAAATAAAACAAACGCTATATAAAAGCACAGTGCTGACATACGAGTGCACCTCAAGGGACAGAACAAAAACAACTTACAGGTTGTTCAGAACAAAGTACTTCGATGGTGCTTAGGAGCAAAAGCTGGGACAAGACTGACCGAGACACAAAAGGCCATGAAGAAGGATACAACAGAAGCAACTATTCAAAAACTTGAAAAAAAAAAAAATTCTACCTAAAGTTACACACAATAAGGGATAACTGTAGGCAATTAACTAACGTCGGAACTTGTTAGCTTAAACGCTGGCACATGAAAGTACCTATGAGTTTAATACAAGTGCCTACAGAGTATGGATATTACAAGCAAATAAAATAAACCACAATATTAATAATGTATTAATATACCTTCAGTCATAAGAGGAATACTTAGACAATAACCGTGGAGTCACAAAAACAAATATAAAAAGAACGACAACACAGTGACATAAAGCTTCAAAACTGCAACAACAGAAAAAGTTAACAATCCCAACATGAGGAAGAGGATAGGTGGATTACAAAGTTCTCCCACAGCACAAAAAACCCTACACAGACAGAAAGACATGAAAAATCGGAAAATTCAATGTGGCAAAAAATAAAAATAAATAAACCTCCGGCGGGAGCAGCCTCAGAGTTTCTGTGAGTGAAGGTGCTTATAATCTGTCGGGTATTCTAGCGCAGCATTAAATAATTTCTACGGCATTTAGATACTGAGAGGAAGTTACATCAGTCTTCACTTGTTCAAATACACTGGGCCAGCTGGAATACTGTACAACTATACTTTATGTTTAGATTTGTTTGAGGCATGACGAAACTTTAAGACTTTTAGAGTACCATACCATCAAGAATGAAGAAGAGAAGCTGTTGGATGAAGACGAAAATTATTCTGCTGCAATGCAGACATTTTGTGAAAGAGAAAAGGAAGAAACCTGTTGCGAAATAACCAACTGAAGAGTGAAAATGCATACGTTTTAAGGGCCATTTTTCTCCTAACATGTTTTCCGTACTGTTTTATTCTCAGTACAGTGTTACGAGGACCGCTACCACAACTAGCTAGCTGCATGATCCTGGAGAGAGACCAAGAGGAAGACCAGGAAAATATGGATGGACAATATAAGGGAGGATTTAATGTAATTACAGGCTAGGGATGCCTGCAGAGAAATCACCAAGAGAGGAGAAGACTGACAAGCCTTGGTCTAGACAGCGCGTTTTTCTCTGGGCCTGATCGCGCAAAGTACAGTACAGTATTCCATGTCCGTAGACATAATTCAGGCGCTAAAGCAAGGACAAAGAGTTTCAAATATCCATTACTAAAATCTATGAGAACCATAACTGGATGCATAAAGACTACCCCACTATATAGGCTTGGTCATATAGCTCCACCCTCCCTGCGAAGACAGGAAGCACTGATGAAGGAATATGCAAAAATAATGCATAATTCCCTGCTTCCTATCCATGAAGACATCCCAACTTTGGAAGGAACACGACTCCGCTCTAGAAACCCCCCCCCCCCTAAGACTGGCCCATCAACTGTCAGCTGCAAACTTCAGCATGTAGACCAAATGGCACGAGAGCTGGACTGATAGTGCCTCACCTGGCAACCGTGAACTGATCACAGAACCCTAAGGGCTTTGAACTTTGAAATAAATTAATACATTTTAAGTAATTACAGTTTATTCTACCGATACTCAGCTTTTTAATATTTCGATGTATGGGGGTTCTGATCGCTGCAACATTATTCTCCTGGGGCGCAGATTGTATCGTACGGTAACATTGAGATGAGGGGGTCAGCAGTATCGTTACAACTTCCACGACAGCTATGGAAAACCCTAAACGGAATCAGAACAAGACATGGACTACGTGCACACAACCTACACACGTGAGGAAAGCTTCCCAGCCGTAGCTGTGACTGTGGGGCACCAAATCAAACAATACAGCACATCGCCAAGGACCGTGAATTAAGAGCCTACCAGGCTAGTAGGGCAGACTTCTTCAACGCCACACCGCCTTGCCTCGAATGGATCGCCAATCAGGACGTCAGGACGTAGACTCGTTGGCCGAGGTGACTGAGGCTCTCCAGTCAGGGTCAGCACGGCCACTACGGTCGGGGGTTCGAATCCCCCCTCGGGCATGGATATTTGTGCCGTCCTAGTTCGTAAGTAGTTCATAAGTAGTTTGTAAGTTTAGGGACTGATGACCCCGTAGTTAAGTCCCATAAGCTTAACAAACATTTGAATTTCGTAGACTCGTGTAACGCATAATATCTGCTGTGATGTTACTTTTTACTGTGTTTATGTATTATATTTTATCTGAAAATGTATCCTTCACTTATGTATTTTAAAACAAATTATAATTTAACGAGTGTAAACCATGTGTGTAGCGCCATACGTTAAATAAATAACAATACTAAATGGTGCATGTATTTGCAATAAACTAAGTTTCCATATGTAGATGCAAAATTTCAAAGATATGAAACGTGGCTTTTTATGAGTACAGTTCTACCGGTTAAAAACGTAACGCATTATTTCTGTACTTGTATTAACTCTATATGTAAAAATAAACTGATGTGCTTTAGTCTCGCTAAAATTCAGAAACGGTTTACCGATTTCAATAAACTTTTTTGTTTTGTTCGTTTTAATACAGGGGTGGTTTATATAAATATATAAGGGAAAGCCCAAAGATACAGCTGAAAAATCGAAATTGGTAATTTTGTATGGGCACCGCCTTTAAGAATTAGATTCGTATTTTATGGGCTCCCATACCGTTCTTCAGACTGCGATAAAATTTTGCACACGTGAGCATCAGAACAAGAGGTTGTTGTTTGTAAACATAATGGACCGAACTGCTATGGTCATCAGTCCCTAGACTTACAAACTAGTGAAACTAACTTACACTAAGGATAACACACACACCCATGCCCTAGTGATGACTCGAATCTCCGGCGGGAACGACCGCTCAGTCCGTAGGATGACGCCTTAGACCATGCGGCCAAACAAAAGGAACGGCACCGTAATCAGCCCACTGCATGGCGGAGGGTATTTTACAACAGACACCGACAGACATCGCCACTTTGAATTAGATACGTACTTTATGCGCTAACATAACGTTCATCCGATTGCGATAAAAGTTTGCCCACTTGAATTTACAAACAAAAGGAAGGGAGGTGTCGATGTAAGATTTCGTAAAGTGCACGGTGGAGGGTACTTCGACACCGGTCTAGAGTTTCATTCCGATCTTGATGAGTTTTTCACAGTTGACCTTCGAAACAACAGAAACATCCCTGTCCGCGTAAGATTTCGCACGATGCATGGCGGAGGCTATCTTAGTCCGGGCATCCAACATCTTTTGGCCGATCACCATGAAATTTGGTGTTCCACTCAGCTTTTTCATCCCAGATATTTCAGGAATTGCAATAGACACTGAAAAAATCGCTTTCACGGTTGACCTTCGAAACAACAGAAACATCCCTGTCCGCGTAAGATTTCGCACGATGCATGGCGGAGGCTACCTTAGTCCGGGCATCCAACATCTTTTGGCCGATCACCATGAAATTTGGTATTCCACTCAGCTTTTTCATCCCAGATATTTCAGGAATTGCAATAGACACTGAAAAAATCGCTTTCACGGTCATGAACGCATGGCAGGGGCTTATGAAAGTAAATACGATGAGACAGTGTAAAACGCAAAGAAATATTATTTTTAACACAAACTTATGTTTTCTAAATGGATACCCCATATTGTTTGTTAAGCAATGAATAGCATGAAAAATCACAGAGACTGGCGTTGGTTGCATCGCAGTGCGTCAATTACATCCGGAGAATTTGCGACGCGAAGTTGACGTTTGTATAAGCCCGCTGCTAGCGCATGTCCCAAGACAACCGTTTCGCCTTAAGGCTAGTTTACACGACACTACGTTTCATGAAACTGCTCTACTGGCCATTGCGCATGCGCGGCAGCAGTACACGCAACTAGTTGGCGACACTAAACAGTTTCGGGGCTTTCCAACTTTTGCGAAAGTGATTGCGCGTGTTTTTAGGTTAGGTTACAACCAATACAGAACAAAACGCAACATAAAGGGGGGAACGGAGAAATAATTAGGTTTTTGAACATAATGCGATGAATAGGTGTTTGTGAGATTTTAAGCAGCGGCGTGTTAGTAATCTTGAAGCAATTATTCGTGAATTAAATATTGATGGATTGATGATTAGTTAATTGCAGACTAAAATACATTCAATTAAAATTACCTATACAAACGAACTATGGCAATTGTGGATTTGGGAACACGGTACAGGTACTGTAGAGACGAATATCTACTTGACAAGAAACGTAATGCAATTTGTAATTTCAGTTCTGGTAACAATGCTTCACGCATAACAGTATCTTGTTTCTTTATTGCATTATTAACTCTGTTTAAAAGGAACGTAAACTGCTCTGGTGACATTCTAAGTTGATTAAAATAGCTTCTAGGGTCTTCAATTACGATTTCTTTCAGCAAGATCGCTAAGCAACAAACCCAAACATGTTTCTTATTCTTTTTATGTTTCGTCTTATGCAGCGACTTCACACAGAGAAGCAATAGCCCCGCCACAACTCTTACAGTTACCAAAACTATCATTGTACGGCGACTACGGCACACACAAACAACGAAACTGAAATGTGTAGTATTGGCGCCGTGTCTACAGACACACACGAAACCAGTTGCGCGCAACTGATTTCATGAAACGAGTGTCGCAACCTAGTGTCGTCATGTAGACTAGCCTTTAGAGTCTCGAGACGCGCTAGCTGCACGTTTATGTGTACAGAGCGAATCACCTAACACTTGCACCGCAAACATTGCGGAAACGGAAAGAGCGATTGATGTGAGCTTTTCACAGAATGGATAGGTAGTCAGAGCCAACAAACAGATTGTAATATTACTTGGAAAGTGTATTTTTATGCAAACATATAGTTTTTTAAATGGAACCTATCTTGCACTGAAATTTTTGACACCAGCTGTGTACAAAGAATTTTGAATGACATTTTTATCACGTTTAGTTTGGCAGCTACAACCGTTCAAAGTTTCGGGGGCGGATGCTGCGACAGCGTAGCTAAGTGGCCGAGTGGATAGCCCCTGGGGCACGGCCCACTGTCTCATGACCACCAGCCAGTCAGCTACGCTGTCGTAGCCTCCGCCCTCAAAATTTTGAATGGTTGTAGCTGCAAAACTAAACGTGATAAAATGTCATTCAAAATACTTTGAACACAGCTGGTGTCAAAAATTCCACTGCATGATAGAAACAACCATTGTTCCATTTGAATAATTGTATGTTTGCATAAAAAAAATACACTTTCTAAGTAATATTACAATCTGTTTGTTGGCTCTGACTACCAATTCATTCTGTGAAAACCGCACATCAATCGCACTTTCCGTTTCTGCAATATTTGCGGTGCAAGTCAGTGGCGTAACTATGGGGGGGGGATGAGGGGGGGATGAACCCCCCCCCCCCAGAACCCGAAAAAAAAGGAAAAGAAATCGTATAACAGCAATCTGGTAAAGGTAAAGATTGAAAACTTGGGGTGTTTTACCATAATCTTTTATTGGATGGTGGATGGGAGTGAATTAGTTTCTTCAGCGGGAGTGGAAGATGGTAGTCTGTAATAACAATAATAATAATAAAGCTGAGCCAAGAACACGTCGAACAACAACAAGCAATCACGATCAGCTACCGAAAAAAAAAAAACCAACAACAGAGTACTTAAGTCCCATAGATTTACAAACATTTGAATAAAAAAGTCAACTTCGCTTCGTAAATTCTCAGGATGTAATTGACACATTGCGATTCAACCAAAGCTATTCTTTTTGTGATGTCTCATACTACTGACTGCGTAAGAAATAATATGGGTTATCCATTAAAGAAACATAAGTTTGCGTTAAAACTAATATTTGTTTGCGTTTTACATTGCCTCATGGTGTTCATTTTCGTAAGCCCCTGCCATACATTCATGACTGTGAACGTCGTTTTTCAATATCTATTGTAATTCAATAGATATCTGGGGTGAAAAATTTGACTGGGACGCCATATATAAGGGAAGTGAGAGATGGAGGGACGGGATGTTCAAATGTTTGTAAATGTATGGGATTTAACTGCTTGGCTATTAGTCCCTAGCTTACAAACTACTTAAAGTGAGTTAAACTAACCTAAGGATAAACACAAAAACCCATGCCCGAGGGAGGGCTCGAACCTCCACAGAGAACGGCCGCGCGCACCGCAGCATGGCGCGTCAGTGCGCACTGCTATTCCGCCGCGGCAGGACGGGATGAGGAGATGGGCAAAGAGGGACTTTGTAGGAGTTAATGGGGTAGCTGAATATCAGCACCATCATCAATTATTAGATGATAAACACGGTCTTGATTGGGCCAAGTGTATTGGGTTAGGTTGTTTGGATGGGATAGGGAGACTAAACTGCTAAGGTTATCAGTCCCCCGGTAGGGAGGGGAAGGAATGAGGATAGGAAAGGGTGGGAGGGGGAAAGGAAATGCAGTCCGGGAAGTAAAGAAGGAAGGAAGACCGCTATTTGCTCGGGGCCCCGTGCTCGCCACGCACGTACTCACGAAAGAACCGTGAGCTCCATGGGGAGAAAGAACCTTGAGCCCCATCGGGAGAAAGAACCGTGAGCCCCATCGGGAGCAAGTATTTTGAGGTATGCAGCGATGGTAGGTAAAGTGAAAGGCACTGCAACAAGGGAAAAAATGTAGAGCCAAATTGTACCAGCAGTCATTGCATCGGGATTCATTCACTTGTGGCGAAGAAAATTCCATCTGACTTAAAAGACGTTCTTCATGAGGTTGTAAAAATCATCAATTTTGTCAAGCCTCGCCCACTCCAATCAACACTTTTTGCATAGACTTGTGATGAAATGCGAAACCAACATCAATCGCTTTTAATGCACACAGAAAGTTCTAGCGAAGTTTCCTGAGCAAAGTCACATTCTGATGTAGTGTTTTATATTTTATCTTGTAGACAGTGCAATAGGTCAAACTAACCTACATGTTCGCAACATAATGTTATTCCACATGATGATGGGGGTTTAAACCCTTGAAACGCGTGTGGGTACAATGAACTAAGTGACTGGTAACAGTAATACTTTGTTTCATTCAAGAACCTAGCTTTTTTAAAGCATTTTTAACTCCCGTCCTTGGGGGGGGGGGCTATTTAAGTCCCTGCATCGCACTTTCTAGCCAGGGAAAGGTTTTTCATATTCTCATTTTCTTTATTACATTTATTATAGGTTTGCTATAGTGCTCTTTCTTCATTTGTTGAATATTCATAAATTCATATTTTGATATATTTTTTACAATTTAAATTTCAACAAATTAAATGATCATGATTTAGGTTTTTTTGGTTCACACAATTTGACAGCTAATTATATAAGTACTGTTAATGTTAGAGAAACTATTTACAATGCATGTATATATTTACATCTGCAAATTTGTTACTTGATATATATAAGAGGTTTTTTGATATTGTAATTTGGGGATCCAAAGGTAGAATTATTTTGCGGAGTATTGGAAGGTTACTCCTTTTGTATATAGTGTGGTGGTTTGAAAATTTAGAAAGAGGGGATCACGCTAAAAGGATGTGTCGGCGCAGTACTTTTTGCTTAGTTGCATGTGGCTCTTTATGATTTCTTGTCACTCATTCTATTGGTCACAACATTGTAACCCTTATTTTCCCTCTGGGGGAGGGGGAAATCGGCCTGCAGTGATAATGGTGTGGCTATTTCGGATGTGGGCGTAGGGCACACTGTGTGTGTGTGTGTGTGTGTGTGTGTGTGTGTGTGTGTGTGCCTATGTCTATGTGCTTGTTTGTCCATATGTTAGTGCTCCCTGTGAGTGTTGAGGTCTAACTGTGTTGGTGTGATTGTGTTGTTTGTCAGGGGTGTCATGGTTAGTGCTAGGTCTGGAAAGGTCTTGGTGATGTTCAAAATAGCATTGACGACTCTCTCCTAATGGTAGTGTTCAAAATAGCGTTGGAGACTCTCTCCTTATAATGCCCTCTAGTTTTAAGGAACTTAATTCGCATGCGCGACTGCCATTATGATAGCTGCCTTATGGGTCAAATAAAGTACGTACGGACTTCATAATCCAAGTGCGCAGCTCATGGCGTTCACAGCTAGCCAGTACCACTCAACTACACTGCTGAGCATCCATCAGCGAGAAGGACGAGAGATTTCATTAGCAAATTTATTTCGGAGATAATACTTTGTACAAAGTTATGAAAATTCATCATAAAGATGGTACAGGGTCAGCAACTAGTAATATTTTGAAAACAATTTATTTTTCCGTCACAGTCGCACTATTTTGGAGTTAGTGACTAGTTTCGGGCTAAATCGTCCATGTTCAAACCGTTGACCTTATTCCAACCGTAATAATACAATGCATGAAGCAAATAACTGATAAAATCTTGTACATTATCCACTGTTAATACATGTCACTGATTACATTAAAATTTAATAACGGTTAAAACAGGTGATGCATCCACAGGCCTCCAACGTGTACAAAGATCATCTGATTGAAAATACTGTATCATGCGAGCTACCGAGCGAGGTGGCGCAATGGAGGACGGCGGTTAACTCTTTCAGTAACACTTGTACAATAGGAACATAATTATCAATGTCTGTGCATTGAAGCAACTGTTACAACTGAAATATCACAGACAATAGAGGAAACATAATATAGGTATTCAGGCTTTCAAGGAATGAGGTGGTCACTAACGCTAACCACCATGACTATTGCTATAAATAATACTAGGATGATTGTGAACGTTATTTATTATACGAATCATCATTACAAACGTACGAAACTAACAAAAACAAATTATTTTTTATGAAAATCTACAAAACATGTTTTACCTTTGCGTAAGCAAAGAGGCACTTTACATGTACTACACTGCCATACAGTACGCACGGGAGATATTTTAGTGCTACAATTGCAGCATCTTCTTGATGTGCTTCTTTCAGGTTGATGGCAACTGGATTCTAGACGAATTTCCTGCGGGACTGTAGGTTTGTGGCGTTTTATAAATGCAGGTCCTGGAGATGAGGCCGCGGAATTACGGCTGCTGTTCACTGAATCCAGCCTGTGTTTGTCTCTGACATATGCTGGTGCCAGTACGCCCCAATATACTTCTCTCCGGAAGTCTTTCAGAATCAGCTTGTCGAGGTCTGGGCGTGAAGAGGACTGCAGTTCTTTATAAATAAAAAAAGCATTGACAACGCAACAATCAAGATAATGAAAGAAAATCCTATGCCACCACTTATGTGGTCGGTAGCATAGCTTCCTTTGAGCTGATCAAATTTGTCGACAAAGTTCACGTTTGCGTTGTAGTCGATGACGGCCTGAGGACAAGACACTTCAGTACTGCTGCCATCACGCTCTCTGCGTTTTACGTTTCCCACATTCGTCGGATCATGGCAGTTTGACAGAATCAATACTGATCTCTTGTCTTTCCATTTCAGCAAACTTACGTTTGTGTCACCAACCTGGTAATCATGTTGATCTCTTTGTAAATGCTTGTCATTTTGTAGCGTTGATAAGAACTTTCTAATTGCGTTCACGGTTCTACAAGCGAAAATCTGGTCCTCAAGTAGTTTCACCTGCAAAGGATAACTATTGAAATAATTGTCAAAATAAACCTTATGATTTTTATTTTTCAAGGTTTCGCAAAACGTCCTGACAACGTTTCCACCTAAGTCCGTTTCAACGTTACTACCCTGTTTGCTTGTGTAAATATAAAAATCTAGACAATAACCTGATTGTGCACACATCATCCACACCTTGTATCCACGTTTCGTCGGCTTTCGTGGCATGTATTGTTTTAGGGAGTTTCTGCCTTTGAATTTGATCATGCTTTCATCGATTGCAACTCTCTCAGATGGCCTGTAGTGTTTTTGAAAATTGCTGTGCAGTATGGCGAGTAGAGGTCTAATTTTATACAGTTTGTCGTAATTAGGGTCAGTAAGTTATTCAAAAGCCAACTGAACCTATTGAAGCTCATGAACTTCGAAACATAGCTCTCATGCAAATCAGGCGCTAAAGACCAATAATCTCGGTAGCTCGACAATTTTTTTATACCCATCACCAAATTCATGGCAATAAAAACATCAAGCTCTTCTGTTGTGGTAGGTGTATATGGCTTTCCGGTTTGAGTAGCGTAAAGGTTAGGTTGGAAACATAAAAGGTCTTGTAAATGCTCAGTCCAAAGAAGGCGAAATAGTAAATGGGGGGGTCACATTCTCCATGCTTAGAATTTGATCTGACACACCCACTCTTTCAGAAAACGCACCAGGCGTATCCATTATATAATCCTTCGTCCATTTTGGAGCAATCATAACCGGCATGTTTGCACGTACATTACTAGACTCTGTAGAATCAGGCATCCGTTGTAACCGGATAGGCAAAGGGAGATCATCATCCGAATCATAACTGTCGTCAGGAGCACTTTGAACTCCACTCAAATCACCTAACACCATCGGATTTGGCTGATTTGCTGCCTCTTGTTCGTCAGAGCTACAAATGCTCTCGTTACCTGAAGGGATGTCTTCAAACAAGTATTGTTCAATCTCGTTCTCTCCTATGCGGCGCGTGCGGCGCGACATACTGTAAAGAATGTGAAAAAAAAAGAAAAACAAATGACGTTAGATCCATAAGCTAACCCGCCACCGTCATGGTGGTTTACAGCAAACCACCACATTCCCTTTGTAACTACTCAGTGAAAACACAAAAGTAACAGTACCTGCATGCCAACACACATATAATAGGTCTATGAGAATACGTTCAATAAAATACATTACAGAAAACATGTTACGTACCCGTTGTATTGATGTTTTTATCGGACACTCGATACAAGGTACGTTAGCGCTATATTCAATGCAACTAGTATGCACTGACACTCTTGCAATGTTCCCGGAATCTGACATTTGTTTTGAAGCAGAGTCCAAAAGGACATACTAATTCAACCGTTTATCGCTAGATGGCGTGGAATAGAAGTACCGTAATCGAAACGAGGTGGTTAGTAACACTAACCACCAAGACTGAAAGAGTTAAAACCTGCCTCCGGCCATCCTGATTTAGGTTCTCCGTGATCAGGCAAATGTCGGGATGGTTCCGTCCAAAGAGAACGGCAGACTTCCTTCCCCTTCCCCGTTAAAAACTATCCGAGCATTTGGTCCGTCTCTGATGACCTCGTTGTCGATGGGATATTAAACCCTAGTCTTCCTTTCCCATGCGAAGTGAGCCAGATGATGTAATCAGTATTGAGTGTTCCACTATGCTGGCTATATCTGCTATTACACGTCTCGGCGTAGAATCGAACTGCTCGGGATGTGTTGTTGGCGTACTCCAGTTCACCCTGCTTCACACATTAACCAAAGTTGACCAGGTGTAGCAGCGGGTAGTGTATTCTGGACCAGTCAGTCCGAAATCATCCACCAGAGGTTTTCGATAGGTGAGAGATCCGTCGAAGAGCAATGTAATCCAATGGGCCGGCCGCAGTGGCCAAGCGGTCTGCGGCGCGCCAGTCACAGTCTGCACGGCCACTACGGTCGGGTGTTCGAATCCCCCCTCGGGCATGGATGTTTGTGTCGTCTTTAGTATAAGGTAGTTAATAAGTAGTTTGTAATTTTAGGGACTGATTACCCCGCAGTTAAGTCCCTTAAGCTTAACAAACATTTAAACAATCCAATGGCCGACAAAGAAGTAATGGATATTATCATCCAGGCTTGGGGGCGCATTTTCTTGTTGCGGCATGACCGTCGGCAACAAGGGATTAGTCGGTAAAAACATTTTCATTGAAACCCCGACTCCACCTCTACCACTTCTACAGCGTCTGACAGTCAAGCTCGTCGAATGGAGTCAAAACGGTCGGTCGGACAACACAGACGAATCACAATGCTGCACCAGCGTAGCGGCCGGTGTTGACAATCTGCACCCACCGTAATATAGTTGAGTTTCGTGTTAGACCAGTAGGACGAAGTGCTTGCTAAGCACGTTGCTTACGAACTGAGAACAGGACAGTGAACGAGCAAAGGATCAATTTAAAGTTTTCTACATCTACATGAGGTTGCAGAGGTCAACTGAGAGTACCTTGGGGCTACATATAAGCTTCATTTAATCAAAATCGCATCAAGAGAAGAAAAGATAACGTAATTTGCAGTTTCTGGTGTACGCTATGCTTGAATTGCAGCGTAGTATAGTGAAGATCTGATAGAGGCGCTGTTAGTTACTTAATATACCAAGTAACTAATAGATAGCGATGTTGTGTTTTTAAATCTCATAACTAAGAAACAAGGGCTACGATTTTCATTACGGCGGCGGTGTAGTGTATTGAACTACATCTACATGGGATACTCTGCGAATCACATTTAAGTGCCTGGCAGAGGGTTCATCGAACCACAATTATACTATTTATCTCCCATTCCATTCTCGAATAGCGCGCGGGAAGAATGAACACCTGAATCTCTCCGCTCGGGCTCTGATTTCTCGTATTTTATTCTGATATCATTTTAACCTATGTAAGTGGGAGTCAACAATATATTTTCGCATTCGGAGGAGAATGTTGGTGATTGTAGTTTCCTAAGTAGCCCACGCCGCAGCGATAAGCGCCGTTGTTGTAATGATTCCCATCCCAGAACCTGTATCATTACCGTAAGGCTGTCTCCCCTGTATCGTGACAATACGAAACGAGCTGCCCTTCTTTGGACTCTTTCGGTGTCCTCCGTCAAGCCCACCCACACTGGGCAGTAATACTCCATAAAAGGACGGACAAGCGTAGTGTATGCAGTTTCTTTAGTAGTTTTGTTGCATCTTTTAAGGGTTCTGCCAATAAAACGCAGTCTCTGGTTCTCCTTTCCCACGACATTATCTACATGTTCTTTCCGATTTAAGCCAGAAGAAATTGTAATTCCTAGGTTTTTTGTGGAGTTTTCGGCCTTCACATTTGATTGATTTATGTTGTAAACAAAGTTTACCGGATTTCTTTTCGTACTCATGTGGACGACTTCACACTTCTCATTATTTACAGTCAGCTGCCAATTTTTACACCATACTGATATCTTATTCAAATCGTTCTGCAGTTGGTTTTGATCTTCTGATGATTTTACTAGACGGTAAATGACGGCGTCATCTGCAAACCTAAGAGTGTTACTTAGATTTTCCCCTAAATCGTTTATGTAAATAAGGAACAGCAGAGGACCAATAACACTACCCTGTGGGACGCCCGATATCACCTCTGTTTTAATCGATGCCATACCATCGATTACTACGAACTGTGTCCTCTCTGAGAGGAAATCCCCTATCCAGACGCAAATTTGGGGCGATATACCGTAAACATGCAATTTGATTAAAAGCCGTTTGTGAGGTACGGTGTCAAAAGCCTTCCGAATGCGGAATCAATTTGCGAACCCTTGTCGATAGCACACATCACTTCGTGTGAGTAAAGAGCTAGTTGTGTTTCGCATGAACGATATTTTCTAAATCCATGTTGTTTTAAGCTTGACAAGAACCTAAAGAAACGCATGCTGTGTAAGAAATGTGTGTACGAGTGGTTCGCCGGTTTTCGAGGAGGCCGGGAAAGTGTTCAAGACAAGGCGAGCGACCGTCTTTTAACTGTGCGCGTGACAGCAGATGAACTACAATTAACCGTGAATACGTGCGACAAATCCTTGTCGAGAAGTTAGGGAATAGGGAAACGTGTTGTCGTCTTGTGCCACATCACTTAATTGAATATCCGAAGCAGGATCTTTTTAGAGGCTTCACTGGATTTTGTCGGAATGGCGGATTTCTTGAACCTTATTGTCACCGAGGATGAAACCTGGTGTCTCTGGTACGTCACTGAAACGAAATAGCAAAACATGGGATGGCGTTCTCAAATATCGCCTGATCGGAAAATGGTCAGAACCGAAAAATCGCGCATCACAGCGATTCTCATCACCTTTTTTCGACAATCAAGGCATTATTCACAAGGAACTTCTACTTGAGGAAACGACGTAGAAAGTTGCAAGGTACGTTGAAATTTTTACCCGTTTCATGCAACGTCTATGCAGGGTACGACACCAGTACGCACAACAAGGTTTCTGGTTTTGTTTACGACAACGCTCGTCGACACACAGCCAATATCGTGAAACGGTTCCTGAAAAAATGGAGGTGGTGCAACATGAATATCCACCACATTTGCCGGACCTCAATCCTCGACTCGGACTCTCTTTGAGAGGAAAGAGATTTGACGATATTCCTGACATCCAACGAAATGTAACGAGGCTTTTGAACACCATCGCAAAGGAACACTTCGTGGAAAGTTTCCAGGACATGGTTCGCAAAGCGAAGCGGTGCGTAATTATAGCAGGTGACTGTTTGTACGAACAGAAAGGTAACTGTAGTTTCTAGTTCATCTACGTTAATGTTACAGGACTACTGACCCAACTTTATTGTTAGATTAAAGTCTGGATCCGCTGTGCTCAGAGACTGTTGAGGTGTTGCCTTAAGCACCGCCAGACCAGTCCTACACCAGGTGTGGCATTATGGTTTTGGGTGGTATTGAATTCTAGTCCTGCACCTTCCCAGAGCGCAATTTCGATAAACTAACCAGAGTTACACATGTGTTGGAACCTGATGTCCTAACATGGCTGCGGAGCTTGCACCAATATGATACACGATCACACGTGGCACTAAATGTTCCAAGACTTTTTCGTTGCTCATCGGATAGTATTGCCTGCTTGGCTTCCCTGTTCTACCGATCTATCTTCTATTCGAATCTCCTATCGATGAGTGCGAAACGACTGGCCCAGAATACACCACCCGCTGCTGACCAGATCAGCATCGCCAAACTGTGAAAGCACCGTGGTCAAATCAAATGTTCAACCACTTGTAAACCAAAGTGAAGTGGTCATCAGTCCCTGGACTTACTAAATACTTTAACTTACACTGAGGACAACACACAACCATGTCCGAGGAAGGACTCGAACCTCCGTCGGGAACGACCGTCCAGTCCGTAGCATGATGCCACGTCCACGCGGCTACTTATGCGCAACACAGCAAGGTCAGTTGTGCTCCAGTAACGTACCCAGAGCCTCTCCGATTCAATCCCGTGACGTGGAGCAGCAGTTCTAGCTATCAATGGTGGCGACACTACTGATTTAATCATTTTCATCACTTCACATGGAGCTATATTTTCAATAATGGGATCTTTGCACAACGTGTTATCTCCCAAATGAATATGGGTATGATATGTCTGTTCATATTGGACGCCAACAGTGTATAACGTTACGTTGTTGCCAGTCGGTGGTAGCACACTGCAGAAGCAGGAGTTTATTCCCGCTTGTTTGGCATAAACCACATTATATGGTAGAACACACTTCACATCTACAAATTCACACAATATGTAGTATATATGTTATAATGGCACAAAAATATTTTGTGGGTTTCTGCATGAATTACAGTAGTATATCTATCAAGTTTTGGGTTTTATCATAAACCTTTAGTACTCCTCAGTTCATTTCCGTTTTCTCCGGCTTTCTCTGTGATTCTCGATAGCCTGGCTTAATTGAAGCGACTCAGCGATGCACGGCAACGGGGTTCGAAACCATTTGATATCAGAGCGCAGCAGCATTTACTGGATCTCGGCGTGCTTCCGATAAACATACAACGTCAGGGTTGGTGCAGAGTGCCACCCTAGTTTTAGTGAAGCCCAACCTAATTTTAGGCTTGACCGAGTGTGACAAACCGTTCACTTCAGATTATGCAATTAAGAACAAATTCATTGGCATTTTAAATAGCCATCATGCCTTTAACGTCATATATACTGATGAGTTCAAACAGAGGTATATTGTTGGGTGTTCCGTGTCTTCGTTACCCGAATCCTCAGATTTCGTCTGCCTAGCCAGTTCACGGTATATGACGCCATTTTGAAAGCAGAGGAGCAGATGAAATGCGATATTGGCTCTAACTTCCTGCTTTGCTCTGATCGCTCAGTGCTCTGCAGACCATTCAGGATATATACCCAGCAGATAGGACCGTCCAGAACATCCAAGATGTCCTCCTGCAGGGTAACTGGCCACGTGGGTATTCGTGAGAACGAGTTGGCCTATTCCGCGGCCTGTCATTGCTCCGAAGCTCTGCCATGCACCTCTGGGACCAAGATTGGTGGGACGCGATGGATAATAAGTTGCGGTCAATAAAAGGCACAGTTAGGCCCCGGCGAACAGCCTTACAGCCTATCAGATGTGATGAACTCTGCTTAGCAAGACTTCGAACAGGATCCTGCCCCCTGACGCATAGGTTCCTTCTTAGTGGCGACGATCCCCTTTCTTGTGATGCTTGTGGTGTGCTGATTACCGTTCAGCACATTTTAACTATTTGTGTTTCCTATGATACTACGAGGGAACAAGCTGGTTTGTTGGCCGGCCTCCGCTTCATTTAGGTGATGATGAGACGACAGTGGCACGTGTTGTAAGATTTTGTGTTTTGTCCAACCTCCTACCAAGACCTTAGGTCGAAAGTACTGAACTATAGCTAGAGAACGATATGATCATTCGGTTCATCCCTCTATGTTTAGCCCACCGTATTTTTAGGCTTGTCCCCTATCTGTCTGTCTTGACTAGTTTTATTCTTGGTGCCACTGAGCCTTTCATTATTTTACATATGACGTAGGAGGCAGAGGGTACGTATTATCTCTTCCCTTGTCTGTCTGCTGTGGGATTTAGTAATATTGGTGTCCACTATACCTAGTACAGGCGCTGATGACCACGATGCCCTAAAGCTCCAACAACAACAACTATAGTACTCCTAACATTCCATAAATGTGTGAACATTCAACGTATATACTACGAGATCAAAAGTATCCAGACACCGCAAAAAATGTTTTTCATATTAGGTGCATTGTGCTGCCACCTATTGCCACGTACTACATATCAGCGACCTCAGAAGTTATTAGACACCATGAGAGAGCACAATGGGACTCCCTGTAGAACTCACGCTCTTGGAATGTGGTCAGCTGATTGGGTGTCACTTTTGTCAGAAGTCAGAACGCGAGATTTCTACAGTCCTAAACATCCCTAGGTCCACAGTTTCTGATGTGATCGGAAAGTGGAAACGTGAAGGGTCACGTACAGCACAAAAGCGTACAGGCCAACCTCGTCTGTTGACTGACAGAGACCGCCGGCAGTTGAAGGTCGTACAGTGGCAGGCATCTATACAGACCATCACACAGGAATTCCAAACCGCATCAGGATCCACTCTAAGTAGAGCTCGAGCAAGAAGTCGTAGCCCCTGCTTTCTCGACTTGCGCGCTGGGCGACTCTATTCAATTGTTTAGGAGGGGCGGCCGTCTCAGTTGCAAGATTGTTCCTGGTCGGGAAGCGCAGTTGACAGCCGGCTTGCAAACTAAGCGTACGGCTCCGCAGGCAACGTGCATTTGAGCCGGCTGTCCCTCCAAGACAAAGGATTGGACTCACCCTGCGAACAACTCGAGAATGCGTTTCTGCGCATGGGCCAGGACTTCTTGTACGAGCTCTACTATGACAGGCGGCAGGTGGGACAACTTGGATTTCACGGTCGAGCTGCTGCCCATAAGCCATACATCAGGCAGGTCAATGCCAAAGGACGCCTCACATGATGTAAGGAGCGTAAACATTGGACGATTGGAAAAACGTTTTGTGGAGTGACAAATCACAGTACACAATGTGGTGACCCGATGGCTGGGTGTGGGTATGGCGAATGCCTGGCGAACGCCATCTGCCAGTGTGTGATGTTATGGTGTGGTCGTGTTTTTCATGGAGAGGCCTTGCACCCCCTGTTGTTTTGCGTGGCACTATCACAGCACAGGCCTCCACTGATGTTTTAAGCACTTCTTGCTTCCTACTATTGAAGAGTAATTCGGGGATGGCGATTGAATCTTTCAATATGATCGAGCACCTGTTCATAATGCACGACCTGTGGCGGAGTGGTGACACGACAATAATATTCCTATAATGGACTGGCCTGCACAGAGTCCTGACTTGAATCCTATAGACCAACTTTGGGATGTTTAGGAACGTTGACTACGTGCCACGCATCACCAAGCTACATCGATACCTCCTCAGTGCAAAACTCCATGATGAATGGGCTGCCATTCTTCAAGAAACCTTCCAGTACCTGAATGAACATATGCCTGCGGAAGTGGAAGCTGTCATCGTGGCTAAGGGTGGGCTAACACCATACTGAATTCCAGCATTACAGATGGAGATCGCCACGCACTAGTTCGTCATTTTCAGCCAAGTGTCCGGATAGATTTTCTCATGAAGTGTATATTCAAGAAGCACAACTGCTATGAAGTTCTGGAATGTGTTGGCCTAGTGTGTTGTGGTTATATCTGTGTTGTCTGTCTTCCAGGAGGAAGATCTTACAGGGCCTCCTTGACACTCTAGGCGTTTCATTGTGTTTCCTTTGCTTCTTATTCCGAGGGCAGTAAAGACGGCATATCCACCAAACGTCCATCAGAGAAACGGAGCGCCCTATTTCACCCTCTCCTGATGGAGGAACCACTGCCGGAGTGAGCCCGCACGGCGTGCGTACTCACCTTGGCCTAGCAAGCAGGAGCTGAGTCGGTGGCTGGTCGTCTGACGGCCGTGAGACCCGCGCCGCCGGCTGTCTGGCTGACGGGAAACGTGGCCACGGTGACGAGCGTCAGCGACGCGGACGACGCCCAAGCTGCCACGCTCCCGGAAATGGCGGACGACCACCAACTGGACCAGCACTACGACCAATGGACACGGCACGTCGATATCGGACTGACAACTTGCAAAGAGAAAGAGGGCGCCCGCTGCAATATTGTTACAACGCAGGTCAAGTTAACATTAACAAGAGTAAAGCGAGGGTAATGGAATGCAATGTCAGAAAAATCAGGCGATGCTGAATGAATTAGACTAGGTAATGAGACAATACAAGTAGTAGATGAATTTTGTTATTTGGGTAGCAAGATAACTTCTGATAGCCGAAGTAAAGAAGACATAAAATGCCGAATGGCTATGGGAAGAAAAGAGTTTCTAAAGAAACGAAACTTGTTAACATCCAATATTAATTTAAATGTTAGAAAGTCCTTTCTGAAAGCATTTGTCTGGAGTGTAGCATTGTATGGCAGTGAAACGTGGACGATAAGGATGATAGAAGCTTTTGAAATGTGGTGCTACAGACGAATGATGAAAATTAGATGGGTAGATCACGTAACTAATGAGGAGCTGCTTAACCGAATCGGGGAGAAAAGGAGTTTCTGGCATAGCTGGACTAAGAGAAGGGATAGATTGGTTGGACACATTCTGAGACATCAGGAAATAGTCAATTAGCATTAGAAGGAAGTGTGTGGGCTAAAAATCTTAGAGGGAGACTGAGAGACGAATATAGAAAGCAGATTCAAAAGGATGTAGGTTTCCAAACGTATTCTCAGATGAAGAGACTTGCACAGGACAGGGTAGCGTGGAGAGCTGCATCAAACCAGTCTGCGGACTGAAGACCACAACAACACAGGTCAAGCTTGCAAGCCAATTTTAACTTACTTCGTAATCTCTACGAGTTTGCCGCCGAATTATAAAATCCAACTGATTCAATATTTCGGGACTGTGCGTCATCTTGAGGAACGGCGCTGCTGCTGAGTGCCGTTGAATAGTGATAAGAACACTGAACTATATCGCATGGCTGGGAAAAACCTGTTTATTTTAAAAAAAAAAATTTTATCCTGTCCAGTAAGTTAAATTGGGTTTTTATGGGTGTCATTGGTTTATTGGGTTCCTTTCGTACTATTAAATTCTTATGACGAAGTCCGGGCGACTTGATTGAGGATACGTGGGAGTGGAAGTTGGACAGTTAGGCTAATCCTTGAAGTGTGATTTTTTATGTCATTTTATTTTCAATTGGTACATTCATTACAGTTTTAAAAGACATTGTTCCTTTTGTCTCTTTGAAAGTGAGACTCTGCCAACTTCATACTTGTTATTTATATGTGTATTATAAAAAGTAACAACAAATTTTCGAAACTATCTTAGTATGTTAAAGCAACTCATCTGTGATTCGGTCACAATTCAATTAGTATCGTTGAAACACTTATTTATCTGGAAGTCCTGTATCCATTCGCAACTTTGTTTTCATTTTTTTCTCTGTAAGTTAATTCTAAGAACGGAAGGAGGCAAGGCACTGTAATTCTTTGTGGTGGCATATTACACTATCATATTTTCTTTGACAAAGATATTTGATGTGGCGCTCAAATTTCTGACAATGATTAATTACTGTGCCCTGCAGTTGCATGAACTGTAACTGCAATGGCTGTACACTTGAAAGAGGAGCAGAAAAAAGGGGAAAGGTAACGTACTGGGTTGCATCGAGAGTGGAGTGCAATTGCTCTGTCAATTAGAAGTGCTAATTCAGACTATTTTACTGGCACTATGTTTCCTCAGGCAGTTATTACACAGCTCCATCCAAACTAGTAGTGGAACATAAAGGAAATGAAAACAGCAAAAATAAAAAATAAAAATAGAGCAAAGGAAATTAACCAATAGGATTTATTACTTTTGTAAAAAGTCTTATTTGTTGTCCTGCTAGCACTGGTTACATTGAGAGATTGTTCTTTATCTATGGAGTTGTGTGGTCGCAAATGAGAAAAAGTTTAGAAGGCAAAAAGCAGAGAAATTCGGAATATTACACAAGTTTCTGTGTTCTTTAAAAACAGACTAAATTGTACTTTATTGTAAGCACGAATCTCAAAGTGAAAGATTACTTTTTTCTTTACTGTGTCAACTTTACTGGGTAAATTTTATTATATAGCAAGAATTGTTGTTTCCTTCTAAGTTTTATTAAGTGTAATTAAATTTTTGTAAGTGTGTGTATAGTTGGGATTTATTGGGTTTTTAATTTTTTTAACCACACGTTTCTTTGGATTGGATAAAATTACAACTACCCGGTCATCGTCTTATATAGGCGCGTATCACGGCGCGTGTACCATAGTTCCGCCTCCTACACTTTAAAGATTTTTAAACAATTTTAACATTGTGAGTGTTTTACACCAACTTCCACCAACTTGCTCGACTACGTCAAAAATGATTTGGGACTTAGGAAACCGGGTGTTTAAAAAATTTGGCATCTGTGTGGCGTACAGTGGCCATTCGATTCACACCGACCAAGGGAGATGTGTTCAACATTGCCGACCTACGAGGCTACTGATGCCTGAAAAATCGGCGGTAGCAGAACAATTATTTAGTCGAGGGACATAAAATGGAATTTCACGAGATTCGCGTAGTTGCACCATTTCCCGTTTTGGAATAGTGTTTATAAGGAGCTATTGGTTGGCAGACAATCTGGTAAATAAGGACAAGGGTTTTTTTTTTCTTGGGAAGACACTGAAACCGCTACTATCTCGTACGAAAAAAAACACGATTTTCTGTGATGTCGCCAGCGCCAGTGTTCCATGAAACCTGTTTAGTGCGATACATCGTTGTCGTCAGTGTTCTTCTAGGGGCGGCCACGTCTGGAGCCAAAACTCTGGTCGCGCAAGACACCTGCATTAAGACGATGAACTGCAGCGTTAGCATCTTCCACCACCCACTCCACCCCTGCGGGGCCGCTCAGCGCTGCGATTTTAATAGTGCATCTTCTACATCTACATCTACATCGATACTCTGCAAATCACATTTAAGTGCCTGGCAGAGGGTTCATTAACCACCTTCATAACTTTTCTCTACCGTTCCATTCTCTAATAGCGCGCGGGAAGAAAGAACACCTAAATCGTTCCGTTTTCGATCTGATTTCTCTTATTTTATTGGGATGGTCATGTCTCCCTAAGTAGGTGGGTGCTAGCAAAATATTTTCACATTCAGAACTAAAAGTCGGTGATTGAAACTTCGCAAACAGATCACGCCGCAATGAATAACGTCTGTCTTTTAATGATTTCCACCCCAATTCGTGCAACATTTCCGTGACGCTTTCCCCCCCCCCCCCCCCGTAACGTGATAAAACAAAACGAGCTGCCCTTCTCTGAACCTTCTCAATATCTTCCGTCAGTCCCACCTGGTAAGGGTCCCACAAGGGGCAACAGTACTCCAAGAGAGGACGCACAAGTGTGATGTAGGCAGTCTCTTTGGTGGAGCTGGTGCATCGTCTAAGCGTTCTGCCAATGAAACGTAACCTTTGGTTCGCCTTCCCCACAATATTTTCTATGTGTTCTCTCCAGTCGAAGTTGTTCGTAATTGTAACTCCTAGGTATTTGGTAGAATTTACGACCTTAAGGTTTGACTGATTTATCGCGTAATTGAAGTTCAGCGGATTTCTTTTAGTGGTCTTCTGTGATGCGAAGTGCTCCGTCGATGCAGTGCTGTTTTGTTGTGCAGCAACCGCCACAGCCAGCAGAACAAGTGTTGCCAGTACGTTTTAATAATGTCTCCATCTCTGTGTTCGTGATCTGGGTCAGCGCGAACCTTCATGTTTTTCACCCATTGTGGTAGTTCTAAACAGACTACGTCTGTTTATCCAGGCTGTATGCTGTTGTTTTATTCTCCACAATTTCCGCCTTGTAAAAATTTTTAATTCTTTATTTCAACCTTTATGCCCACCTCATTGTTGCACCTTTTAAATTGAAAATACGCTCGGCTGAACAGTGACGTAGAAGGCCGCTGCCAACCTGCTCCGAAGGAGCTTTAAAAAACAATATTAATTTCGTGTGGCTCATTGGCCTGGTGCAAGTCTTTCAATTGGACGCCACTTCGGCGACTTGCGTGTCCCTAGCCTACCCCAGTTATCCAATCGGGGAAAGCGGACTTACAGCTTAACGTGGAAACCGAACCATGTGTCGTTTCTGGCGGCTCCAGACATCGTTGAGAGGTGAAGAGCCGGCCGCGGTGGCCGAGGGGACTGAGGCGCGCCAGTCACGGTCTGCACGGCCACTACATTCGGGGGTTCGAATCCCCCCTCGGGCATGAATATTTGTGCCGTCCTTAGTATTAGCTAGTTCATAAGTAGTTTGTAAGTTTACGGACTGTTGACCCCGTAGTTAAGCCCCATAAGCAAAAAACTGTTAGCATCAGTACTCATCGGGCAACAACGGGGTTTCCCGAAAATGCTGTAAAGCTGTATCACCGAAATATTGAATCAGTTTTATTATACGATCCGGCAGCAAACCCAAAGAATTATTACGCCGGGCAAGCCTTCGAAGGCATTGTTTTTAGACAGCGAGAAACGGAAACGAGATGCTGATAACGTGCACGATAATTTGGAGGTGCAACGCCAGTTGATGAAAATGCTTACCAGAGACCTCACTTGATGCGGATGTTTCAGTAGTGATGTGCAGGGCGAACAGTCAACACAAGCCGGTATTCAAGGTGGATCAAACCGAGGTATACCAAGTACACGTAGCACGATGGTCGCCAACTATGGAGATGACACCGCCATTCTTGCGTAGGACTGGAAGCCAGCGAACATTAATTCACGCTTACAGGCTGCACTAAGTGCTACTGAGCCTTGGTTGGAAAAGTAGGATATTAAAGTATACGACGAACAACAAGGGGGGAGAAGGGGGAAGCACAGCCCAGCGTCCTCCACATATCTGCTCAAAAAAAAGTTCGTAGAGTCTATGGGACTTAACTACGGGGTTATCAGTCCCTAAACTTACAAACTACTTATGAACTAGCTTATCCTAAGGACGGCACAAATATCCATGCCCGAGGGGGGATTCGAGCCCCCGACCGTAGTGGCCGTGCAGACCGTGAATGGAGCGCCTCAGTCCCCTCGGCCACCGCGGCCGGCATATCTGCTCTTGCCCTGTGTTTCTCTCCTGCAGAATACGCTGGTTCTGTTGGGAGGAACTCTGCACTTACAAAGAAAGTTGATGTGGCACTTCATGAGAAAGGGCGCATAGCAACAGGATGCCCAATAGCAACTCCTGTCGCCAAGATTTTCCCACTCGTCGGAATAGCACCGCCAGATGTACGGAGATAGGTAGCAGCGACGGTTGAAAAGAAACAGCAAAGAACAGACCCAAGGCATCCTATGTTTGGAATCGAGGGTCCATTACCACGGCTAAACCATAGGAAAAGCTTCCTTGTCACAACATGCACTGCAACTTCAGCAGAAACACGCTATGGAGAACCAGATCTCCAAGGGGATTGTGGACAGCAGAGGAGAAGCTACCAGCAGGAGGCCAGCTCCCTTACGGGACCATAAGACCCTCAACAGGCTCAGAATCGGAGTGACGATATTTAAAGCCATCATGAAGACGCGGGATATCAGAGGCGATGAACTCTGTGGTGTGAAACAGGACTTCTTGGTTTGCAGGAACCTTAGCGCACCTTGTGACAAACATGTTCGCTGCATTGATTAACTGTAGTCGTTGTGGCTACGTTTAGAAACCGTGTCTGTGTGAAACAATAAATATTCGTATTTCTGATACCAGTCACTTTATTTATTAGTGTTTAATCTAACGTAGCACAACGCATTAAGAGCATGTTTCGTTATCAGGCGCTTTTTATACATACTGAAGTGCTTATGTTACCTATAATTTACTTAAGTCCACTTGTTATTATTGGTGGTTTGGGGTAGTGGGAGGGGGGGGGGGGCATTGGATGCCCATAAACTAAGATGTAGTGCTGTCTTCCGACCAATAACAACAAATGGACTTTACAAATGAAGACTCCATTAGCATCAGTGTGCACCACGATCATAAAATGTTAAATACCCAAAGAAAATTCAGCATTATTGGTCGTAAATTTGTTTTCTTTATTATTACAGATCGATTTCGGCTACTGAATAGTCATCTTCAGTGCAGCTTGCACTATCGACTAGAAACATTACTGATCTTACAAATCCAGCCACAAAGCGTAGCTACAAGCCAATACAGTAGGTGTTATAAGAGTAGTGATTTAATGTTTAATGTATGTTCAGCCTTCTCAGTTGTGAGAGTAAATTCACATGCTAAAATTAATTATATTAGTTACTCTCAGCATTTTAAATAGTACTGTGTATTTAATTACAGATATACATATGGAGCTCCTTACACAGGAGCACTATCAATGTGAAGAAACTTGCTTGACTATTTTCCTTGATTGGAACAATCTGACTTCTAGGTAATTTTAAATTTTTTACTCTTAGGCAGTTTTATAAGTATATATAAAAAATGGGAGGTATTTTTTTAAAATATGACTGTGCATTACCAGTTAAATAATAGAAAGAAAGATAGTACACAATTTATTTTATTTTTAGGTTGAATTGGACTGACAATCTCTCTCTAGCACAGGCTTCTGTTAAAACAGCTGCTGGCTAAAATGATACATATAAGATCATATGTTATAACACTCTTCTGACCATTTCCAAAATTGTAATGGATCTTTCTTTTTGTCTTTACTTTCTACTTTTATAAAACATTTCTTTACTGCCGCGGCGGATTAGCCGCGCGTACTGGAGCGCCGTGTTGCGGTGCGCGCGGCCGTCCGCCGTCGGGGGTTCGAATCCCCCTCTCGGGCATGGATGTTTGTGTCGTCTTTAGTATAAGAGAGTTCAAAAGTAGTTTGTAAGTTTACGGTATGATGACCCCGTAGTTAAGTCCCTTAAGATTTACAAACATTTGAACGTTTTTTTCTTTACTGTGGAACACTTGAAATTGATGCCATAGTGCATCGAAACTGGTTGTGCATTACATATGAAGTATTAAAAAATTTCCTTTTTCAACAAGCAACTGTGGCTTAGAATACACTTATATTCCAGTTGTACTCCTAACTAACATTATGTCAAATTATATTAATTTCAAAAGAATTTACTTTAGCTGTCAGTAGGCATTGAATTAAATCACTGAGGAATGTTTGTGCCGAGCCGGGATACAACCTGTGACCATAAAGTTCGATGAAAAGTCTTTTAACGCCGCGGCGGAGTGACCGAGCGCATTGAGGCGCTATGCTCAGATGCGGTAGGCGGCTCCTTGTCGGGGGTTCGAATCTTCCCTCGGCCATGGATGTCTGTGCTGTCTAAGCTAGATTAAGTTAGTTTAGTTTGTAAGCTTAGGGACTGATGGTCCCGCAGTTAAGTCCCATATTTTTACTCCTGCAAAATTCACGTAGATGAACTATGAATTACAGTTACCTTACTGTATTTCGAAATAGTCACTTACCGTAACTATGTACCGATGAGCTCTGCAATACATCTCCTGGAAACTTTATAAGACGTCTTTCTTTGGGATGATGTTCAAAAGCTTCGTTACATTTCGTTCGATGGCAGGAATATCATCAAATCATGATTTTGCTTTACCTCCGAAAGAGACCTCATTGACGTAATAACCACACAACTGCGCTCTACAGAGATATTTCTGATGCTCACGTGCATCACTACACTAGAAAAATATGTGACGAGTTCACCCTACAAGAGAAGAATGCTTGATACCCGGAGTTACTCTGGTAGACGAAAACATTGAAAAGTGTAAAGTTTATAACTCCATCTCCGTTCCTGCTTACAATAAAGCAGGTTGAATAGGATTACTGCTGCCACGAATTTTACACCGAGACCAAATTAGGTGACTCTTTGGTTTAAACATTCCATTCGTATTCGGTAGGAGCACGGTTCAAATCCTCGTACTTATTCAAATTTTCCTGCATCGCTTCAGCCCAATAGTAAAACAATCCTTTCGAAAGGCCAAGTTTGCGATCAACATTTAATGGTCGATGGGACGATAATTCTTAATCATCTGCGATCCTGTTTGCGCCGGAATACTATGAATACCTCCGTAAGAAAAGTGACATTACCTTCGTAAGGAGCTCATACGTATCGTTACCTTTGGTCGGATGCCCGTTGCAAGATCGAACACTGTCCACCACATGAGCAGTTCGTCGTTGTAGTAGTAACAACCTAATGATACGAATCAGTCTCCAAACTTGCTACATAATGAAATTAAAACGACATTGAAAATATGTTGTAAGATAACTCTTTTATTTAGTCTTGGGTGATATAATATTATGAAATGTGTTTCATGATTGATGACGACAATTGATTATAAATTAGTTATGACATTATCTTTGTGATTACACTTGGAGCTCATCAACGACACTTCTTATCTCAAGTACTTCAATCAAAGATTACAACAAGGAACTTTAATTCGAGTTAATACCGGTGAAACCTCGTGACGACCTGATACACGGTAAATCGAGCAGAGATAAAAAGTCATAGCTTTGTCGTGCACTCTTCTTCATCTAAAAGAAGTAGAGACTCTGGGCTCTTTCTTCTATAGGTACCCTTAATTAACATGGGCTGTCCGCTAGGCCAATTGTAGCTATTACAACAGCCAATGACTAAAGTTATGTATCACTCTGCTACATAACAGCCGCGGTGGAGTAGCCGAGCGGTCTAAAGCGTCTCGCTGCGGAGCGCGCGGTTGCTCGCCGTGGAGGTTCGAGACCTCCATGGGGCATGGGTGTGTGTGTGTGTGTGTGTGTGTGTGTGTGTGTGTGTGTTGTCCTTAGGTTAGTTTACCTAGGTTTAAGTAGTTTGTAAGCTACGGACTGATGACCACGCAGTTTGGTCCGATAGTTTTACAAACATTTGAACATTTTGCTACATAACATACGTTTTTATTACGTCCCTGCTGTTACTAATGAATAGTTTCGTTATTTGTGCGATGGTCATTTTCCGGATGTCCTCGTACAAAATACCACAACATGACGCAGTTCTCAATAATACAGAGGCCTCTATAGTTCCATGCCGTTGCTCGGCAACAGTATGAGAAGATGTGACTGGTTACTAGCAGGAATGCGTATTCCTCCGTGAACAAAATCTTAGAAGTACACCCAGAAACGATAGAAGACAGATGGTAAGGAATGTGTCGCCAATTCGTGATGCCCAAAATTCAGCCGGAAACTGCATTGCATCTTCGTGCGAATGCATAGTCTACGTTCGTGCAGGTATGTATAGTTAATGAATTTGGACGGTTTACGGGCCGTGTTGAATGTCCGTCTAGTCTAAGGCGTCAAGCTACGGAGTGGGCGGCAGTTCCCGATGGAGGTTCGAGTCCTCCCTTGGGCATGGTTGTGTCTGTTGTCCTTGGTGTAAGTTAGTTTAAGTAGTTTGCATAGCAGTTTTGTCCATTAGGTTTACAAACATTTGACCTTCTTACGGCTCCCAGTTATATTCAGGGTAATCTGATTTTGTAACTCACTCAACTGCACTGTTTATCAAATTCTGCGTTAAGCAGTTACTGTCAAAAAACCCGGCGTCATCCGGGTACTTATTTGTTCATCTCCTTCCATTTGTGATTTCCCTAAATCACTCCAGGCAAATGCCGGGATGGTTCCTTTCAAAGGGCACGGCCGGTTTCCCTCCCTCATCCTAACCCAAAATCCAACCGTAAGCTTCGTCTCTAATGACCACGCTGTCGATGGGACGTTAAACCGTAAGCTTCCTTCCTTACTTCTCCTTCCCTTTCTCTCTCTCTCTGCCCGCCTTCACTTTCCTTCTCTCTCTCTGTCCATCATCCTCCACTTCCCCCCCTCCTTCTCTGTTCATTTCCTCATCTCTCCCCCCCCCCTCTTTTCATCCTCTCCAACATCTCTCTCTGCATATCTCGAATTTCCCCTTCATCTGTCAATTAGCACCTCGTCTCTCTGTTGAACTCCTCCTGCACCTCCTTAGTCCATTGCCCCATCCGCGAACAATTATATAACTTTCAACTTTGATGCCGATCAGTTTAAGTGGTGTCCAAGTTTATTGCAAGATAGTCTCCACCATCCACCGTATGAAATCTTAGGTCCCTTTCTCTGTCCATTTTCTCCTCCCCTTCCTCTGTCCATCTCCTTTCACCTGTCTGTCACAATCTCCCCTCCCTCATTCTCCTCCTCTTCCCTCTCTCATTCTCTCCTCTCCCCTCCCTCTGTCCGCCTCCTCGCTCCCCTTTCTGTTCGTCTCTTTCTCCACCTGCTCCTCTCCCTCCTATATATGAAAACATACATATATGCGCCAGTTTCATGGTTTTTGGTCAAACGGCTGAGGCTTGGCGTATTATATCTCTTATATCGGAAGCCAGCTAGTGGATACACGTTGCACGGTGTCAAAAAGTCGCAAGGTACCTTCCGCCATGCTAAATTCACTGGCTTGTCTATATATATAAAAATGAATTGCTGTTCGTTAGTCTCACTAAAACGCGAGAACGGCTGACCCGATTTGGCTAATTTTAGTCTTGAAATATTCGTCTAAGTCCAGGGAATGTTTAAGTGGTGATGAAATATGGAAAAGTTGTCCGGAAAAGAGGAAAATCGGGAAAAACTGAAACAGCTTTTTCCAGTGAGCTATCAACACCGTTCGTTCAATTGCGATAAAATTTTGTACATTTTACGTTGCAAGCAAGAGGAAGGTTCGCATCAAATAAAAATTTGGAAAAGTCGCCTGGAAAGTGGGAAAATTTAGGAAAAACCGAAAGCGATATTTTTCTACGAATAAAAATCAATTCTACGGCTTGACAGGACAAGGTTTGTATGAAATAAATTTTTTTTGGAAAAAATCTACAGGAAAATTGGAAAATTTGAGAAAAACTGAAAGTGTGTTTTTCAATTTGTTTTTGGTTGAATTCAGCACTTTAACTGACTATTCGCACGACGAAGAGGGGTAATTCTTTTTTTTGTTTTGTTCATTATGGTCTTGGAAAAGTTTTCAGTAAAGAAAAATAGGGAGAGTTAAAAAGAAAAGTCGCAAAATTCGAACCAAGTTCCTTTTTCAATGTGTTTCTAAATGTACTCAACACTATAATTGGAGAACCGTTCATCCGATTGCGATAAAATTTTGATCTTTTGGCGTCGTAATTTTTCCATATTTTATCACCGTTTAAATCTTCCCTGCACTTCCACGAATGTGACCCTTTCCCCCCATATGGAGCCGATACTTAGACTATCTGATGATGCCTTTATAAAGCTACTGGGTCTAAAGTACATATGATTTAAATTAATATGGTTTATATTAAGAGGTAAGTGATACGGAGTTCACCGGGTCATGTAGTATGTTATAAAAATCTCCTCCACGAAATCAAAATTTATTGTTGACTTTCATGGTGAGGAGTCAAACAATTTGGATGTTTGGTGTAACGTGCCCTCCGCCATGCACCTGCGCAGGCTTACGAAAGGTAGGCCATGTATTAATTTCATTCAAATCCGATCAGCTCTTTTTAAACGTATTAACCAATTGTGTGGTACCCTCCGCCACGCACCGTACGGTGGCTTACGAAAGGTTGTCCATGTATCAGGGTATAAGCTACCTCTGTCTCCGAATTGCATTCTTATCCGTCCAGCTATTTAAGCGTGAAGGCGTAAAAAATGAAGTAACTAATTGTAAAGCATCATTCGCCATGAACCATACGAAGTTAATTTTAGTATGCCTATAACCTTCACGCGAGTGCAAGTAATGAGTTACAAGGTTTTAACGCCATCTGATGTACGGTATACCCGTGATTATGGTGATACGATAGCTCAACCATATATAACCGCTCGCTCAAAGAAGGATCTGTACCAAACGACTGGAAAGTTGCACAGGTCACACCCATATTCAAGAAAGGCAGTAGGAGTAACCCACTGAAATACAGGCCTATTTCATTAACGCCAATTTGCAGCAGGGTTTTGGAACATAGCCTGTATTCAAATACTATGAATTACCTCGAAAAGAATGATCTATTTACCCAAGGTCAACACGGATTTAGAAATTATCGTTCATGCGAAACACAACTAGCTCTTTACTGATGAGTGCTATCGACAAGGGTTAACAAATTGATTCTGTATTTCTAGATTTCCAGAAGGCTTTTGATACTGTACTTCGCAAACGGCTTTTAATCAAATTGCGTGGTTATGGAATATCGCCCCAGATTTGTGACTGAATAGGGGATTTCCTGTCAGAAAGGACACAGTTTGTAGTAATCGATGTTAAGGCATAGACTAAAACGGAGGTGATATCGGGCGTTCCACAGGGTAGTGTTATTGGTCTCTGCTGTTCTTTATCTACATAAACGATTTAGGAGAAAATCTGAACAGCTCTCTTAGGCTGTTTGCAGATGACGCCGTCATTTATCATCTAGTAAACTCATCTGAAGATCAGAGCCAACTGCAGAATGATCTAAATAATATATCAGTATGGTGTAAAAATTGGCAATTGACTCTAAATAATGAGAAGTGTGAAGTCGTCCACATGAGTACGAAAATAAATCCGTTAAACTTTGTTTACAAGATAGATCAAACGAACGTGAAAGCCGTAAACTCCACAAAATACCTAGGAATTACTATTACATCAGACTTAAACTGGAAAGAACACGTATATAATGTCGTAGGAAAGGCGAACCAGAGACTGCATTTTATTGGCAGAACGCTTAAAAGATGCAACAGAACTATAAAAGAAACTGCATACACTACGTTTGTCCGTCAATTTTTGGATTATTGCTGCCCAGCGTGGGATCCTTACCAGGTGGGTTTGACGGAGGACATCGAAAGAGTCGAAAGAAGGGCAGCTCGTTTTCTATTGTCACGATACAGAGGAGATAGCGTCACGGAAATGATACAGAATCTGGGATGGGAATCATTACAACAACGGCGCTTATCGCTGCGGCGTGGTCTACTTACGAAACTCCAATCACCAACATTCTCTTCCGAATTCGAAAATATATTGACGACTCCCACTTACATAGGTAGAAATGATCATCAGAATAAAATACGAGAAATTAGAGCTCGAGCGGAGGGATTCAGATGTTCTTTCCTCCCGCGCGCTATTCGAGAATGAAATAGGAGATGAATAGTATAAGGGTGGTTCGACGAACCCTCTGCCAGGCACTTCAATGTGATTTGCAGAGTATCCCATGTAGATGTAGATCAATACACTACACCGCCGCCGTAATGAAAATCGTAGCCTTTGTTTCAGTGTATTACAGCTTAGTTATGAGATTTAAAAACGCAACATCGCTATCTATTAGTTACTTGGTGTATTAAGTAACTAACAGCGCCTCTATCGGATCTTCACTATACTACGCTGCAATTCAAGCATAGCGTACACCAGAAACTACAAATTACGATATCTTTTCTTCTCTTGATGCGATTTTGATTAAATGAAGCTTATATGTAGCCCCAAGGTACTCTCAGTTGACCTCTGCAACCTCATGAAAGTTCGTATAGCACTCTTGGAGATTTGCTGCACTACACCATACGTAAAAGTTCAAATTACGATATCTTTCTTTCCTCTGATCCGAATTTGATGAAATGAATCCTATATTACGCTCCAAACTATTCTTAATTTATCTGTGGAAACTAATGAAAGTTCGTGCAGTGCTTATGAAGATTATCCTCAACGAATAGATATACACGATGGCTTTTAAACAAATGATTAAATCTTGATAGCTTTATTTTCTGTGATCCGATTTGAATTATTGAAGCCTTTATGTAACCGCACGGTATGCTCAAGTTACGTGCGAAAACTCCATGAAAATTCGCCAGGTAGTTTTGGAGATAAACGTGTTCAAAGAGACAGACAGACATGACGGTCATAATAAAAAATTTCAAACTACGATATTCTTTTTTCGTGATCCGACTTTTATGAAACGAAATCTATACGTCGTCCAAAGGTACGCTCAAGTTACCTGTGGAAACCCCATGCAAATTCGTGAAGTAGTTTTGGAGATAAGAGGTTTTTAATAGTTGAACAAACAGATAGGACGGTTACTGAAGACACTTAAAATTACTATATCTTTTTTCGTGATCAGATTTCGATAAAATTATGCCTATATGTTGACCCAAACTTTTCTTATGTTTCCTGTGAAAACCTCGTGAAGATTCGTTCAGTAGTTTTCAAGATTGAAGGCAACAGCGACAGGCCTACATATTTATTATTAGTATAGATAAATGAAATTTATCTTTGAAATTTATATATATATATATATAAGACCAACAGCTCAGTTCGTGTGATGAAATATTTAAAGACACTTACTTTGCCTCAGAAAGGTGCCCACTATCCAGCAATATACATATTCAATAACATGCCAGAAGCCATAAAAATTTAACTCACAATGAAGTTAAGTTTGAAAAGATTCTGAAGGAGTTTTTGGTGGCCAACTCCTTATAGTCCACTGATGAATTTTTTGGCAGAAGTGATTGATGTATGTGTGTTATTGTATAAGATATTCACAAACGTGAATATTTTGTTCAATCTGACTCTAGCAATCATCTAATGCAGTAAATAAATCATTGTAAATAAGTGCTGCAAAAAGAATTTAAAAATTTAAAAAGTCTAGAATTATCATATGCGCCTAGTATATTCATTATTTAGAATGTAGTAACGAGTTTTATGACCTTTAAAATGTAAATATTGTTAAGATTTTTTTGACCGATTCCACATCCACTATGGCAATTATAACTGGGATCTGTGAAAGGTACATGAACATATCTGATCTCGAGTTTGCTTTTATTCTAGGAGGCGATCCAATTATGATATTGTAGAAATATATAAAAAAGCCAAGATCGCTGATCATCAATTTTTATTAGAGACGACCAATTTCGCTGAACTATGTTTCCTTTTTTTTTTTTTTAATTCTAACCATATTTCCAAATCCAAATTTTCGCATTTATAGCACCAAAATAGTATTAGTAGCACCCTCAAACGATTTTCCCTTATTACACCAGCTTAATGGTTGAATTTCCACAAATATCTAAACACGTGTTTTTAAAATTACAATAAAAAATCTAAATCTGAAGTTTTGTATTTCTTGCTTCAAAATTTCCTTAATTGCAACGTATTTTCAAAACCCCTTCATCCCCTATTTCACCCCCTTAGGGATGAGAATATCGAAAAATCGCTGATGCCTACAGTGTAAGCCAAGCAACTACAAATTTCAAGTTTCTATCGTCTGCAGATTCACTTTTCAACGCCTTTTTCTTTTAGAAACGGATCGAGAACGCGAAATTTCTTTCTTACGCTTTGGCATCGTTCTTTGTAGTTTTACTTTTCAAACTGCAATATGCACTTATTTTTCTTTATTCATACCAAGGTGTTTGTATTCTAATTTCCTTGATTCGTACCCTTATTGCAGAAAAACAACTTAAGAATGTGCATTACGTTTCGTTGTATGTAACTTCTTTGCTATTATAGTGTCAAAAACATCGCTGGTCTTCAGTCCGAATTTTACATAAGCTGACAACTTTCAACCACTATTTCTTCCGCCCTATTATAGCTATCGACACGGAACTGCTATGATGTACAACGGGAGACTTTGTAATACAAAACAGAGAGATCGTTCGTCTCCATTGTGTAGTTTTTGCTGAAGAGCAAAATATTGACGACCACACGTAGAAGTCGGTAACTTTCAACTTCTCTTCCATTCCCTTATCCTTATCAACCCACTACCACCATAGTGCTCAATGGGAGACTGATACCTACTACCACATACAAACACTATTCGTTTGCGATGTGTAGTTTTCGATGCAGAGTTAAATATATGCACAAACAAACACACCCACACACACACACACACACACACACACACACACACACACACACACATATATATATATATATATATATATATATATAAACATTACACATTAAAAAGCACATATTTCTTTTATTTCTACGAATCAAACGCAACTCTCTGATTTGTTTCGTTGTTATTGTAAGGTGAAAAGGCGGATGGTTTTTCCCTCTCAAAAACGCAGCATCACGCCAGTAGAACTTGTGCCTTCTCCCGCTGCTATACAGATTTCCAACTGAACCGTGGCTTTGCACTGCTACAGGAAAGCGGAGAGTATCGTAAGAATCACTATTTTTCCATCGGCTCTCACGCCAATGTTTACGATTCACAATCTGTGAGTCGCGCGTTCGTGTAAACACCGTTGTGCCGAGGTCTCTGCTGGTACATCAGAGAGCATGAGCCTGATGCCAGTGTATTGCGAAACAGCGCTATCGCTATCGCAGACGGACGCAGTAGAGATAAGCGCCAAGGAGGTGCGGTTTTGCGCCCTCCGTAGGCAAACAGTCGTAACGGTATATGACCTTTTTTTCTGAAGATGCGCCCGCTTTTCTGAACATTCCGGTAGATGCTCCGCAGATTTTTCCGTTGGACAGAATTCTACCGTCACAGTACTTCCTTGATGCTCAGTACCCCATCATAAGTATCCGGAAAGCACTATGTTGTGCGGGATCGGTCAGAGGATATCACAAGAGGGAGAGATACTAGTATGAAACGAAGAACGAAGATTAGGTTTTAATGTCCCGTTGACATCGTGGTCGTTAGTTGTCACGCTCACGCTCAAATACTGTTTGTCAAGGATGGGGAACGAAATCGGCCGCACCTTTGGAATTCCACCCGGCATTCGCCTGGAGTGATTTAGGGAAATTATGGAAAGCTAAAACAGAATAGCCGGAGGCGGGTTTGAACCGCCGACCTCCCGAAAGCGATTCCAGTATATTATCACTTCGCCTCCTCGCTCGGAAGTATAAAAGTATCGTGCTGTTAGTACAATAGCAATAACACCACAAAGCGTCGCCCAAGGAGAATGAGTACCTAGGTGCCGACAACGTTTGTTCTCTGTTTGTTGTTTGTTTTGGCCCCATTGCGGCAGTCTTTTAATCTTCCAACTACCCTATCCTTAGTGCTAGGGGACGATGCCTCCATGGCTGAGTCCGTGATACGTTTTATCCGTGCAGCCGGTTTTTACAAATCTATTTAATGTAGGGTGATTTCTCCTGACTTTTAACCGTATTTTAATGTTTTATGTCTTCTGACTAACAGACATTCGTGTCTGCTGTGACATTCGTGACTGGCCCGTCCATTATTATCTCAGTGACCAGCCAGCCACAGATTCTCATTTCAAATTTTAGCATGATTGACTAAATTGTTTTGTTTTATTTTTTATATCTGTGCTGTTGGTTTCTCTATTTGTGTTGTTTGTGAATTGTCATCGGTGACATGTACTCCTCTTGAGTATCCATATGGTTGTCTCCAATTAAATGGATATTCTTTGTTAGGAACAGGGGACTGATGACCCAGTAGTTTGGTCCCCTTTAAATAACAACAACAACAATCTCTGTTACGATCATTACATCAACTTCGCTGCATGGAGTAAATTTACTATTTAAAATGCCAAAACGTAAACGTGTTGTCCTTACCATACAAACAATTATTATAGACAATAAAAAGTATGAAAAATAAAACTTTAAAACTTGGTTAAAGAATAGACAAACTCAAGTAAATATTTACGGCAAAGGAAACAAACACAATTTCTGTATTTCGTAGGTATCACATATTATATATGAGAAAAATATTAATACTAAAGTCAGTCGTTCAGGCCGTTCTATCCGGCCGATTTCCGTCGATTTTGCTCTATTAAATTACGGGAATACTGCAGGATGTCCGTAGCTTGCTGGTACAATATTTCGGTGCAGTGTCTTCTGGCCATCTTCAGGTAATTCCCGTAATTTAATAGAGCAATCAGTACGCCGGGAAAGCTATAAGCTTCACTCCTTCGTTTTTGTTTCAAACGAAAGGTATTCATCGACATATTTGTCATCAATTATCAGAATGCACTTAATTTTCGCCTTCTTTTATTTATACTCAAACGCAATGTCGATCCACTCTTGCTGTAAATATTTTAAACGGTTTGTTTTACAATATCTTCGGTTTTAATTAAGATATAAAGTTCCTTTTTTCCTTACCTACAAACGCTCAGCGGAACTCTTTCATTTGCGCTTTTAAACAGTTGCATTTATTGATTCTCAAGAAAGCTGCGAGTACACATCAAACTCGATTCCATTTCTTCCCCATAATTTTATTGTCAATCCACTAATGGTGCGGAGTATTTGCGCGTGCTATCTAGTTAATTAGTAAAACTCTTTAGTCACCCTGGGAAATTTCTGCTATCACGAAAATTCGAAGCCACCCATTGAAGGAGTATCTGCGGATCCGGCCAATGAGAACTCGGTAGCTGTCAGCCAATGAGATGCTGCGTGATTTTTAACCGGAGATTCGAGCGCTACGCGCCCTCTCGAAAAAAATAAAACTTCTTTTTTAACCTATACCTAATCTAACTTCCACTTTAAAAAAAATGATATGTAGCGTAGCCTTACGAAGGTTAGGTGTAAGTTAAATAGGAAGTTTTTGTTTAGTACGTGAGGGCGCGTGGCGCCCGAATCTCTGGTTAAGAAACACAAAGCATCTCATTGGCTGACAGCTAGCGAGTTCTCATTGGGCGGAGCCAGGGATACTTCTTGACTGGGGTGGCTTCGAATTTTCGTTCTGCTGTCAATGACCAAAGATTCACATTCTTTCTACTTAGGCTCTATCATTTATATGCTAGAACTGGAGTATATTTTATTTATCGATAATATAAAGGCAAGTCAGAGATCGAAACGGGGAGATTTAGGTGTCATTTCGCCCACGTGCTACTCGAGAATGGAACGGTAGGTACATAGTCTAAAAGTGATTTTGTTCAAATGTTCAAATTTTTGTATAGCTTATGGGATTCAACTACGGGGTCATCAGTCCCCAAACTTACAAACTACTTACGAACTAACTAATCGCCGGCCGCGGTGGCCGAGGGGACTAAGGCGCTCCAGTCACGGTCTGCGCGGCCGCTACGGTCGAGGGTTCGAATCCCCCCTCGGGCATGGATATTTGTGCCGTCATAGTTCGTAAGTAGTTCATAAGTAGTTTGTAACTTTAGGGACTGATGACCCCGTAGTTAAGTCCCATAGACTATACAAACCTTTTTTTGAACTAACTAATCCTAAGGACGGCACAAATATAGATGCCCGAGGGGGGATTCGAAGCCCCGACCATAGGGCCCGTGCAGACCGTGACTGGAGCGCCTAAGTCCCCTCGGCCACCGCGGCCGACAAAGTGATTTTTATGAATCCTCTACCACCCACTTAAGTGTGATTTAAACATTCATAATGCAGGCGTAGGTGTAGATTATTATGAAATTTGAAAGCACTGTTCTGATCAATGTAATTCACCAAACTCGTCAGGCAAAACTTACAACTACCGATAACGGAAGCAGTAACAGCTGTAGAAAAGCGAGAACTGTATCTACGTTGACACGGAATGAAAAATCGAGACAAGTTTTGTGCCGTGTAGCTGCAGAACACCTGGGACAGACTCTCGCACGCCCGCTAGCGTGCTGACACTGGCCGAGTTTTGTGAGTCAACCATTGCTGAGAATTTTCCAGTGCGTCAGCTGACCGCGGAGGTCTGAGTTTTTCGGAATAAATGGATCAAAAACACTCCACCGGCTCGACTGCTAAGTTGCCGCTTTCACATCAACAGCAAGGACTTTCAGAGTTTATCTTGAGATACCTTGTTCCCGTGCATTGAACCTTACGTCAGACCATGAACTATCGGTATAATTGTCGCTTCTCCGAAGTGTAGAGGTTAAGCTTGGACAACAAAAAGGACCTAAATATCGAACAAGTAATAGCGAACATTAAATGTTGGAAATGAGACTAAAATTCAGCGTGTAAAGAAATCAGTGACAATATTGTTAGTGATATTGCTATCGTCTGTGACGGTGAGGATAAATTTCAGCTGCGGCGGTAAGCCGAACGAGCTAAGGCATCTTGCTGGGTGAGCGTGGCCATGCGCCGTCGGAGGTTCGAGTGCTCTCTCGGGCATGTGTGCGTTGTTCTTAGAATAAGATAGTTTGGCAGTCCTGAATTAAATCTGAATGCAAATGACATTATAAGTAAAAAAAAAAAAAAAACTTTACGGGAAGATGCTACAATAAGTGCAAAACATGTTCAGGTAATGAAATAAGCCGGCCGCGGAGACTGAGGCGCTCCAGTCACGGTCTGCACGGCCACTAAGGTCGGGGGTTCGACTCCCCCCTCGGGCATGGATATTTGTGCCGTCCTTAGTATAAAGTAGTTCGTAAGTAGTTTGTAAGTTTAGGGACTGATGACCCCATAGTTAAGTCCCATAAGCTTAACAAACATTTGAACATTTTAATGAAATAAAACAAGGTTGTAAGATAGAAAAATGTCTGTAAATCTATCGGATCAAACTGCGTGGTCATCAGTCCGTAGCTTACAAACTACTTAAACCTAGGTAAACTAACCTAAGGACAATACACACAACCATGCTCCAGGGAGGACTCGAACCTCCACGGCGAGCAACCGCGCGCTCCGCAGCGAGACGCTTTAGACCGCTCGGCTACTCCACCCGGGCTGTAAGTTATCAAATAAGGCTTGTGATCCTACTTTTACCATGATTTTGCTTCCTTTGTGAATGTTCTCAATTGATAAACGGGCAAATTAAAGGACATCGGGCTAAAGTAGTTTTCAGATCAATTATGTGGTTCCAAATATGTGATTGAAAAACAGAAATAATAAAAAAAGTAATATTTTCAAATTTCGTACTGAACTTAGAACAAGGAAGGGCACATCCGGGGTTTTGACTTTACGCATAAAAATAGTTCCTACCTATTTAATTTGTTTTTATATTGTATAGTAGAAAATGATAAGTCCAATATCAATTAAAATTAGCTTAAGGAAAATGTATTAAATTAGTGTAAGTAAATCATAAACTATTATTTTTCTGTAATGTAAAAGCGCTGTACGCAAACCAGTGGGAAAGGCCGGCGGAAGGGGACAAGTGAATGGAACGGTGTGAGGGAGAGAGGACGTGGGGAGACGGGAACATGCAACGGTTTTTTGAGATGCGTTAGAGAATAGAAAATAGTTTTGTGTAATTACTGATTATCCGTAAGTAGACGCTTAAGAAAGTATTACATATAATTGAGACTAAAAGACCAAGTGTTGTGACATTTATTATTGTCGTAGTAGGCCTGTTAATTAGTGTTCCTAGTTAATGAATAAGAAAATAGGAATGCGGGTAAACTACTATGAGCAGCACAGTGATCGCGTTATCATTGTCAAGATAGATACGAAGCCAACACCGACAACAGTAGTACAGGTTTATATGCAAACTAGCTCTGCCAATGATGAGGAGATCGAAGAAATATATGAGGAGCTAGAGGAAATTATTCAGACAGTTAAGGGAGAGGAAAACTTAATTGTGATGGGAGACTGGAATTCGGTAGTAGGAAAAGGAAGAGAAGGAAAAATAGTAGGTGAATATGGACTGGGCAGGAGGAATGAAAGAGGAAGTCGCCCGGTAGAATTTTGCACGGAACATGATTTAATCGTAACAAACACGTGGTTTAAGAATCACAAAAGAAGGTTGTATACGTGGAAGAGACCAGGAGACACAGGAAGGTATGCCGGCCGCGGTGGCCGAGGTGACTGAGGCGCTCCAGTCACGGTCAGCACGGCCACTGCGGTCGGGGGTTCGAATCCCCCCTCGGGCATGGATATTTGCGCCGTCCTAGTTCGTAAGTAGTTCATAAGTAGTTTGTAAGTTTAGGGACTGATGACCCCGTAGTTAAGTCCCATAAGCTTAACAAACATTTGAACATTTTGAACAGGAAGGTATCAGATTTTATAATGGTAAGACATAGATTCCGGAACCAGGTCCTAAACTGCAAGACATACCCAGGGCAGATATAGACTCTGACCATAACTTGTTATTCATGAACTGTAGGCTGAAACTGAAAAAACTGCAGAAAGGTAGGAAAATAAGGAGATGGGATTTAGATAAATTGAAGGAAAATGAAGTTCTGGAGAATTTCAGAGGGAGATTTAGGCAACAATTGACAGAAACAGGGGGAAATAAAACAGTAGAAGAGGAATGGGTAGCATTGAGAGACGAAATAGTGAAGGCAGCAGAGGACAAAATAGGTAGAAAGGCAAGACCTACAAAAATCCTTGGATATCACAGGAAATACTAAATTTAATAGATGAAAGGAGAAAATATAAAAATGCTGTAAATGAAACAGGCAAAATGGAGTACAGACGACTAAAAAATGAGATTGACAGGAAGTGCAAAATGGCTAAGCAGGAGTGGCTAGAAGCCAAATGCAAATCTGTAGAAGAATGTATAAGAAGGGGAAAAGTAGATGCCGCCTACAGGAAAATAAAGGAGACGTTTGGGGACAGGAAGGGCAGCTCTACGAATATCAAAAACTCGGATGGGAAACCAGTTCTCAGCAAAGAAGGGAAAGCTGAAAGGTGGAAAGATTACATAGAGCAGCTCTACAAAGGAAATGAACTTAGAGACGATGTTGTAGGAAAGGAAGAGGAAGTAGATGAAGATGAAATAGGAGATACTATGCTGAGAGATGAATTTGACAGAGCCTTGAAAGACCTAGGTCGGAACAAGGCTCCAGGAGTATATGACATACCCGCAGAGCTATTAAAGTCTCTGGGAAAGCCAGCCATGACAAGACTATTTGAACTGGTGTGTAGGATGTATGAGACAGGCAAAATACCCTCAGACTTTAAGAAAAATGTAATAATCCCCATTCCAAAGAAATCAGGCGCAGACAGGTGTGAAAATTACAGAACCATCAGTTTGATAAGTCATGGTTGCAAAATTTTAACACGAATTATCTACAGGAGAATGGAAAAGCTGGTAGAAGCTGACATCGGGGAAGATCAGTTTGGATTCAGGAGGAACATAGCAACCCGGGAGGCAATACTCACTTTACGTCTTATCTTAGAAGATAGATTAAGGAAAGGCAAACCTACATTTTTAGCTTTTGTAGATTTGGAGAAAGCTTTTGACAATGTTGACTGGAATACACTCTTTCAAATTCTGAAGTCAGCAGGGGTAAAATATATTGAAAGGAGAGTTATTTACAACTTGTATAAAAGCCAGACCGCAGTTATTAGACTCGAAGGGCATGAAAGGGAAGCATCAGTTGGGAAGGGACTAAGACAGGGTTGTAGCCTTTCTCCGATGTTATTCAATTTGTACATCGAGCAAGCGGTGAAGGAAAGCAAGGAAAAATTTGGAATAGGGATTAAAGGTCAGGGGGAAGAAATAAAAAACATTGCGTTTTGCTGATGATATTGTAATTCTATCAGAGACAGCAAAGGACCTGGAAGAGCAGTTGAATGGAATGGACAGTGTGTTGAAGAGAGCGTACAAAATGAACATTAACAAGAGCAAAACAAAAATAATGGAATGCGGTCTTAGAAAATCAGGCGATGATGAAGGAATTAGATTAGGTAACGAAACAATGAAGGTGGTAGATGAGCTTCGTTACTTGGGTAGTAAAATAACATGCGATGGTCGTAGTACAGAGGATACAAAATGCAGAATGGCAATGGGAAGAAAAGCATTTTTGAAAAAGAGAAATTTGCTAACATCGAATATTAATTTAAGTGTAAGGAAGTCTTTTCTGACGGAATTTGTGTGGAGTGTTGCCTTGTATGGGAGTGAAACATGGACGATAAGCAGTGCGGACAGGAAGAGAATAGAGGCTTTTGAAATGTGGTGCTATAGAAGAATGCTAAAGATTAGGTGTGTAGATCGCATAACTAATGAAGAGGTACTGAATAGAATTGGTGAGAAAAGGAATTTTTGGCATACCCTGACTAAAAGAAGGGATCGCTTGGTAGGACACATTCTTAGACATCGGGGAATCGTAAATTTAGCCTTGGAGGGAAGTGTTTGGGGTAAAAATCGCAGAGGGAGACCAAGATAGGCGTTTAGTAAGCAGATTCAAATAGATGTGGGTTGCCGTTCTTATGAGGAGATGAAAAGGCTTGCTCAGGATAGAGTAGGGTGGAGAGCTGCATCAAACAAGTCTCCGGACTGAAGACCATAACAACAACAGTTACCGTGTGTTTCTAGAAAAGTGATACCGAAAGCAAGAAGAAGATAATCGAGGTAAGAATCTGCTTAGTTATAAGGTGTCTTGCATAAGGCGGATTCTGCATAAATCTATCAGAAGAATTATTACACGACCTGCTGAATGGAATGAACAATATAATCAGTAGATACATTGCATTCAGAGTAAACCGAAGAAAGACGAAAGAAATGAGCTGTAGTAGGAAAGATATAGAAGATAACTTAGTGCCAAAATTGAAAACCACGAATTAGAATTAGTGAAAGAAATCGGCTATCTTGAAAGCAAAATAACACATGACGGACGAGGGAAGGAGTACATAAAAAAGCAAGACTGGAACAGGCAAGGAGAGGATTCATGGCAAAGAGAAAACAACTGGCATCAAATATTGCCCTTTATTTGCGGAAGAAAGTTCTGAGAATGTACCGTTGGAACACAGTATTGTATATTAGTGAATTAAGGACTGTAGAAAAGCGAACAGAAGAAAATCTAAGATGTGGTGCTGTAGGAGGATGTAGAAAGTTAGGACAGATAAGATGACGAATGAGAAGGTTGTGTGTAGAATCGGCGAAGAAAGGAACTTACGGAAAATGTTAACAACACAAAGGGACTCTATGTATTAAAACATCTGGTAATTACTTCAATAGTTACTAGATGTTGAGGAGGGTTAAAACTGAAACAAGAGAAAGATTCCAATTTATCGAATCTTAATTGAAACATAGGGTGCAAGTGCTACTCGGTGGTAAAGAGATTTGCACAAGAATGGAGTGGGGTAAGGCGAGAGATAGAGAGAAGTGCGGGGCGGAGGACGATTGCGTATCAAGCTATAAACAAATGTATAAAAATGAATGTTTGTATGTTTGTTCATACTTTATGCGCTGCCGTTCATCCTATTACGATGAAACTGTCAACATAGTGCTTGCATTTTCGCGGAGGTTATAGGCATGATTATGTCACTGTTTGACACACGGTTCAACAGATATGACGTCATGAACACTGAAATGAATTAAAAACTGCCGCATTATGAATGTTTAAATTTATTACTTTTTTCTTACTGAATGTATTCGGAAGCCGGCCGCGGTGGCCGAGGGGACTGAGGTGCTTCAGTCACGGTCTGCACGGCCACTACGGTCGGGGGTTCGAATCCCCCCCTCTGGCATGGATATTTATGCCGTCCTAGTTCGTAAGTAGTTTGTAAGTTTAGGGACTCATGACCCCGTAGTTAAGTCCCATAAGATTTACAAACATTTGAACATTTTTGTATTCGGAAATTACCTTCCAAACAGAATCTATAGATGCCAATGAATGGACCTACAAAATTATTTCATTGTACAACTTATATTTTATGAGATGACATCATAAACACTAGCCGCGGTGGAGTAGCCGAGCGGTCTAAAGCACCTCGCTGCGGAGCGCGCGGTTGCTCGCCGTGGAGGTTCGAGTCCTCCCTGGGACATGGGTGTGAGTGTTTGTCTTTAGGTTAGTTTACCTAGGTTTAAGTAGTTTGTAAGCTACGGACTGATGACCGCGCAGTTTGGTACGATAGATTTACAGACATTTGAACACTGAGGCGCCTGCGAAATTGCCGCATCATGGGTTGTATGTATTTTATGCTTTTCCGTGCCGTTCATACGACTGCGAAGAAACTTTGCACACTTGATCTTTAAAACAAGACGAAAATCATTGTCTAACAAGGAAGGTACTTGGACTCGAACAAACACATATGTACCAAAATCGTATGAGAGATAATGTAAAGATCCCTTATTGCAGTAGTGATACTCCCAGATCTGCAGAACTCTGCAGTCGTCCGTTAGAGGCCTCTGCGTGTGCCATGCCGCATTGCACTTTGACCTGTCGGTTCGCCAGTAGGGACGGTGCAGTGTGCCTCCGAAGTTGCGTTTTCTGATGTTATTTGTGTGGTGAAGCGTCAGATGTGGCGGCGATTGCTAATCAATCCTGCTAATGTATTGCGATTAGTTGAGATTACGAAGAGCCCTTCTTCGTGAAGATGATATTAGTGTAGAAGATGAATCATTTGCATGCTTTCTCGTATCTGTTATGGTACAGAAATATTATCATAAGTTAGATACTGTTGTTACAAACTCATAATAATGAAAATAGGGATGATAATGACGAACAACTCATTGGAAGCGGTAGTGCTACGGTAAGTGCGGGAAGAGGCGATGGAAGCAGTGGCAGTGAATACCAACAGTCTTTCGGCAAGAAGTTAAAGTTGCAACTATCATCACGGCTTTTGATGACAATTCGCTAGAGAACATGTACGATGATTATCACATAAGATATAGTTAAGATATCTGCATTACGTATGGCGTCTACAATTACAGCTACAGTGCTATCTAGAGCATGGTTTCAGAGCTTTGCACAAAAACGACACCCACCAGCACATTGAGGTGTACGTAGAGATCCTGTAACCAAACGTTCATACAGATATGTTTGTTCGAGCCCATGTACTTCCCTTGTAAGTAAAATTTTATATGGCGCATATTAGAGGACCCTTTACCTATAAAATTTTACAAAATTTACAGTTTTATTTTGATCTCGATGACATTTTGTACTCTTAACGTTCCAAACCAGAACAACATCGCCGCCTTCCAAAAATTTCATACGGCGCATGGCGGAGGGCACCTTGTAATAAACTTAGACGCCACTCCACTGATCACAATGAACGCTAAGAGAGTTACATAATTTTCCACAGGTGATGGAGGTGGAGGAGAAGTTCCACAAAGAGACGAGAAGGAGATGGCAGAGGAAGGGGAAGTTGGAGATGTGTAGAGAGAGGAGTAGGAGGAGATTAACAAGAGAGGGAGGAATGATGAGGAGATGAACCGAGAAAGAGAGGAGAAAGCAGGAAATGGTCACCGAGTGAGGGAAAGAGAAAAAGGAAAGAGAGATGTACCAAATTAAGACTGGAATAAATTGGTACCCGGGCAACAATAAGGTCACTTATTCGTGTACAATATTCGAGAGAGGTAGAACAGATGGTAGGACATAAAAATGGAGAAGTGTCCACTTCCTGTTACCAGTATTTCACTTAACAGTATGACTGAGAACAACGTGTGCACATAGTTGTTACGCGAAAAAACTACCTAAGAAAGTCCTGTCCCAGTTGTTTCTGTATTCGTACCGAGAAGCCAGTCTTTTTCACCCCGTTTACATGGGCTCCCGAAACCGGATTTCCTAAACTGATTTCCAGTCCCGCTTTTGGTTGGCCATGTAAACACTCCAAAATCGACCCTGGAAATCCACTTCTGTTAGGCGGTTTTCCAGTTCCATAATCGATTTTCGTGCCCATGTAATCGCGACCGTTTTTGAAGCGTTCTTGGCTTGTCAGATTCTGTTTTCCTGTTAAGAATTTTCTGCACATATGGAAAGAGTGGTATTTTCTAATGTGAATTAAAAGTATAAATATTAAAGTGAACATAAATCTGTGTATTTAAATAAAGAAATATGGCGACTGTGCGGACTAAATCAGGAACTGAATCAGCTGTTTTACAGCCGCCGTATTAAGTGGGCTAGGAAATCAGATTCAGGCTATGCCATGTAAACACGACAGCGAAAACGGTTTACGAAAATTGGTTTTCGTCTTCCGGAAGATGTGTTGCATGTAAACGTTGTGTTTGTTCCGTTTTTCTTAGTGGAGCGACGTTCTCCTTCAGTCTTGCCTTATTCAAATGCCTGTGATCTGCTGATTCTACTTATGGATTCACGAACAGTGTTTGGCTTGATATTAACGGCAGGCAGAGTATGCCTGCTGAATGGCACTTTTCCTATCTCAAATGTGTTATGTTGGTAGTCAGAGCGCGAACCTGTAAAAGCAGTTAAAATATCCTGTGTGAAAGGTTTTCGTGCTACATTAAATCCGATAGTTATCTAATAAATCTGGAAACCGGCACGCGTACAAATTTAAACCATTTCTAGGGGAGAGGGGGGGGGGGGGGGAGATGAGTGGTGTGATCCCTCGCTGCCTTGTTGCATCTCCGCCTGTTATAATCTCATCCACGGAGCCCCAGTCAACGAGGCAGTACCGCTCTGGAGGAACGATTGCTCGCCTCGAGATGTGTCCATACGTATGCGACACCCGATCGTCGGACCGTGACAAGCACGTAGGAATGCCCGCCACGTAGCTCGCGTGCAAACTGCGGCCTGGATCGCATTCCCGAGGTGCCTTGCGGGATAGCGCCGTTACCCCAGCAGGCGTGCCCACTGATCGATCGCTCAACAGCCTAATCAATACCTAAATAGAAATGTTGGTGGCGTGACGCCCAACTGAATATCTGTATCAACATAAATACTCGGCAGCTCACGTTGACGTGCATGCCACAGGGTTCAACGAAGCGCTACCGTTTCGTGGTCTTCTTCTGTATACAGGGTGTTGCAAAAAGGTACGGCCAAACTTTCAGGAAACATTCCTCATACACAAAGAAAGAAAATACGTTACGTGGACATGTGTCCGGAAACGCTTAATTTCCATGTTAGAGCTCATTTTATTACTTCTCTTCAAATCACATTAATCATGGAATGGAAACACACAGCAACAAAATATACCGGCGTGACTTCAAACACTTTGTTACAGGAAATGTTCAAAATGTCCTCCTTTAGCGAGGATACATACATCCACCCTCCATCGCATGGAATCCCTGATGCGCTGATGCAGCCCTGGAGGATGGCGTATTGTATCACAGCCGTCCACAATACGAGCACAAGAGTCTCTACATTTGGTACCGGGGCTGCGTAGACAAGAGCTTTCAAATGCCCTTATAAATGAAAGTCAAAGAGGGCTGACGTCAGAAGAGCGTGGAGGCCATGGAATTGGTCCGCCTCCACCAAACCATCGTTCACCGAATCTGTAGTCGAGAAGCGTACGAACACGACTGAAATGTGCAGTGGCTCCATCGTGCATGAACCACATGTTGTGTCGTACTTGTAAAGGCACATGTTGCAGCAGCACAGGTAGAGTATCCCGTATGAAATCATGATAACGTGCTCCAGTGAGCGTAGGTGGAAGAACATGAGGCCAATCAATACATCACCAACCATTCCTGCTCAAACGTTCACGTGTTGATGACGTGACTGCACAATTGCGTGCGGATTCTCGTCAGCCCACACATGTTGATTGTGAAAATTTACAATTTGATCACGTTGGAACGAAGCCTCATCCGTAAATACTAAAATGATCTCTAACATGGAAATTAAGAGTTTCCAGACACATGTCCACATAACATATTTTCTTTCTTTGTGTGTGAGGAATGTTTCCTGAAAGTTTGGACGTACCTTTTTGCAAGACCCTGTATATAAAGCATTGCCCGTGTGTTTGTTTGTGTGTATCTATTGCATAAAAATCTACAGTTTTGTTCCAGTCGTTACGAAATTTGGCACACGTAAGCTTCAATGCAAGACGTCAATCGCCGTAGGTGCAAGGATCACGTACAACACATTGTTCACGAGATATGACGTCTTAAACAATGCGATGTCAGAAAAACTGCTGCATCAAACGAGAATTTCCAAATTTCCTCCTAAACCACTGGACCGATATGAACCAATTTCGGTACACATATCTCTTAGTGCTCGATAACAATGCTGTCGGGGTAAGAAACACACACGATACGTGGTTCAGGAGATATAACATCATAAACAATAGGAGTTGCAAAAAACTGCCACATAATGCGACGAGACTTTATTCACACACTGTATGAGAATGAAAGTACTTAGCGACGTGCAACCACCTTTAAACATAATTTCGGATACTCTGCAAATCACATTTGAGTGCCTGGTAGAGGGTTCATCGAACCACAATTATACCATTTATCTCCAGTTCCATTCTCGAATAGCGCGCGGGAAGAAAGAACGCCTGAATCTCTCCGTTCGAGCTCTGATTTCTCGTATTTTATTCTGATGATCTTTTCTACCGATGTAAGTGGCAGTCAACAATATAATTTATCATTCGGAGGAGAATGTTGGCGATTGGAGTTTCGTAAATAGCCCATGCCGCATGGATAACCGCCGTTGTTGTAATGATTCCCATCCCAGATCCTGTATCATTTGCGTAATATTGTCTCCCTTGCATCGTGACAATACGAAACGAGCTGCCCTTCTTTGGACTCTTTTCATGTCCTCCGTCAAACCCACCTGATAAGGACCTCATACTGGGCAGCAATACTCCAAAAAAGGATGGACAAGCGTAGTATATGCAGTCTCTTTAGTAGTTCTGTTGCATCTTATAAGCTTTCTGCCTATAAAACGCAGTCTCTGGTACGCCTTTCCCACGACATTATCTATGTGTTCTTTCCAGTTTAAGTCTGAAGTAATTCCTAGGTATTTAGTGGAATTTACGGCCTTCACTTTTGATTGATTTATCTTGTAAATAAAGTTTAACGGATTTCTTTTCGTACTCATGTGGACGACTTCACACTTCTCATTATTTAGAATTAATTGCCAATTTTTACACCACAGCGATATCTTATATAGATCGTTCTGCAATTGGTTTTGACCTTCAGATGATTTTACTATTCGGCAAATGATGGCGTCATCTGAAAACAAACTGAAAGAGCTACTTAGATTTTTTTTCCCAAATCGTTTATGTAAATAAGGAAGAGCAGAGGACCAATAACACTACCCTGTGGAACACCCGATATCACCCCGTTTTTAGTCGATGCCTTACCATCGATTACTACAAACTGAGTCCTCTCTGACAGGAAATATCCTATCGAGTCACAAATCTGGGGCGATATTCCATAACCACGCAATTTGATTAAAAGTCGTTTGTGAGGTACGGTGTCAAGAGCCTTCTGGAAATCAAGAAATACGGGATAAATTTGAGAACCCTTGTCGATAGCACTAAATCACTTCCTGTGAGTAAAGAGCTAGTTGTGTTTCGCATGAACGATGTTTTCTAAAGCAGTGTTGATCTTGGGTCAGTACATAATTCTTTTCGAGATAATTCATAATATTTGAATACAGGATATGTTCCAAAACTCTGCTGTAAATTGACGTCAATGAAATAGGCCTGTAGTTTAGTGGATTACTCCTCTTGAATATAGGTGTGACCTGTGCAACTTTCCAATCTTTTGGTACATATCCTTCTTTGAGAGAGCGGTTGTATATGGCTGTTAAGTAAGGAGTTATCGCTTCAGCATAATCAGATACAAATCTAATGGGTATACAGTCCGGACCAGAAGACTTGTTCTCGTTAAGTGATTTTATTTGCTTCTCTACTCTGAGGATATCTACTTCAACGTTACTCATTCTGGCCTTTGTTTGTAATTCTGGAATATTGGTTTTGTCTTCTTTGGTGAATGAGTTTCTAATTGCTATGTTCAGTAACTCTGCTTTAGTAGCGCTATCATCGGCAGGATTGCCATTACTTTCACGTAGTGGGGGTATTGTTACTGTTTGCCCCTAGAATGTTTAACATATGACCAAATTCTGTTTGGGTTTTCAGTCAAATTTCGAGAGAGAGAGTTTCGTTGTGAAAAGTATTGTAGGCATCTCGTATTGAATTCCTCGCTAAATTTCGATCTTCTATGTAGGATCGCCAATCCTGGGGATTTTGTGTTCGTTTAAACTTAGCGTGCCCTTTCCATTGCTTGCAACAGTGTCCTGACCTGTTTTGTGTACCAAGGGGAATCACCTCCTTCTTTTATTAATTTATTTGGTATAAAACTGTCAATTACTGTCGATACCACTTCTTTGAATTTGAGCCACATCTGGTCTACACTTACGTTTAGTGTTAGGAACTAGTGGAAACTGTCTTTCAAGATGTAATGTATTTCTATCTGCTTTCCTGAACAAATATAATTTTCGTCTATTTTTGGTAACTTTGGGACTTTCGATATTCAATCTCTCTACGGCAGCTGTGTGTTCATTAATACCTGTATCAGTTTTGATGCTCTTTATGAGCTCAGGATAATTTGTTGCTAAGAGATCAAGTATGTTTTGACATCCATTTATAATTCTATTTGGCTCACGAACTAATTGTTCTAAGTAATTCTCAGAGAATGCGTTGAGTATTAAACCTTTTCTCGCTGACAACCATATGAAAATAATAAAAGTTTCTCACTAACTATGGAGCAAAATTTATGGCATTCGGTATGACGTTACAATTTATAATTTCTACTTTACAAATTGTAGTCTCAAGAAATTTTACAGATAGCATACACATATTGAAACGACACATAAAAAAATAACTTAAGATATATTTTATACCGGAGCGTTTTTCTCTGTCTCGTACATCTCTGAACTCTAATAATCAGTATTCCCTTGTTTTTCTGGACATGAGAGAAAGAACAGCGTTTCATTTTATATGTCTGTTCCTATTTTCCGAACTGTTTAGACGTATCTGTGTCGGCTCCTTTTATCCATGATTTATCTTTGTGAGTATAGTGTGATCATTTGTAAAATAAACCGTAAAAATTATACCAAAATTTAATATAATGAGCATTTTTCATTTCAGTTTGCGCAATTGACAACTAGCGAAGTAATTCTGCCCGGTTAAGTTGTGCAGTGATGAATCAGGTTTTGGTAGCACTGCATGGTCCCATTACTTTCGTGGGAGCCTGATTTGATTTTAGTACAAAAAGTCTTGAAGTGACTGGTGGATCTGGATGGCTTACTGTAGCGATTGTTCGCACAAGAGATGCTAAAAACGGTTTCCTTGAATCTTTCCCCGAGAGGGATATCATTGCATTTCGAACATGGAGTATTGCAAAGGTGTCTAGTAAAGCTGGTACTTCGTATTTTGTAGGTGATAAACCATTTTGTTTAAGGACCAGGAATAGGCTACGTGTATCAGGCGACGATGAAGTACATGTTTGGGTCAAGGTGTCTGGCCATTTAAAGAAAAATTTAATGTTCAGGGGGATATTTTGTTGTATTATCATAATTAAATAAAGTATATCCTTACCTTCTTTCCCTTTTTTATAAAAACACATTGATCTGGCGAAAAGCCGAGAAGCGATTCTTCTTGGTGCTGTAGCTCTCAGAGGCACTCTGGGATGCACTCTGTGTGAGGCTGACGAATATTCGTGCAGTGATTGTTGCTAAATTTATTAACTTTCAAAACAAATTCATTCCCATTCAAAATTAATGAGCATTTTAGAGCCTACAATCGCGTTTTTTCTTTGTCATGTGGAATATCCGAAGTCCGATAATTCTCAGTTTGAGATTTTCTCCGTAACTTACGACTGGACACTGAACTAAAATTTAGCGCACGATCAGCTGCACGAAACAGGTCGCATAACCAGTCCAAAACCATTTTATGACAGTCAATTTACCTTAGTAAATATGCATTTTATTACAGCTACAACTCCAGAATGAGCTGATCTGTTAAAGGATTGATAGTAAGGTAAACTCCGTCCCTTTTTATAGTGTAACTGCCGCCAACATCTACTCAAAATAGCTTTCAAAAAAATTTAAAATATGCAAACTAATTCTACCATTTATTTAGTAATTCCTATCAGTGAAATAATTTTGTACGAAATTTTAACTAACTTTGATCCCGATCCAGACTTGAAAAACTTCTACGAAATTAAATAAGAATAAAAAGATGAACTTTGCATTAATTACAATCCCTATGGCAGTTCCAATATAAATACAGCTGAATGTAATTTCGAAATTGTATCACAGTACGACACGTAGTTAAATGTTTAAATGTTTGTAGAGCTTATGGGACTTAACTACGGGATCATCAGTCCATAAACTTACAAACCACTTATGAACTAGCTTATGCTAAAGACGACATAAACATCCATGCCCGAGGGGGGATTCGAACCCCCGACCGTAGCGGCCATGCAGACTGTGATTGGCGCGCCGCAGACCGCTCGGCCACTGCGGCCGGCGGCCTGTTGATGTGACTGATTTGTCGTGTAAATGACGTTTACGGATTTCCTTCAGTGATCATATGGATGACTTCAAAGTTTTCATTATTTAGGCTCAACTGCTAATTTTTACACCATGCAAATATCTAAATCTTTTGCAGTTGCTTTTAATCTTCTGGCTACTTTACTAACCAATAAATGACAGGAGTAAAACGAAGCTAATGGAATGGAATGGAATGTCAGAAAATCAGGCGATGCTGAAGGAATTAGATTAGATAATGAGACAATAAAAGTAGTAGATGAATTTTGTTATTTGGGTAGCAAGGGCTATAATTTTACGGCAAGTTGAAACCCCACATTTCTCTGAATGAAACTTAAACTTTCAAAATATTTCTCTGGAGGCGTAATTCTCACCCGCCAGTCATCTGTAGAATTTCTAATTTTTCCAAATGAACGACTGGAAGTGTTTCACTTTCAGAATTCAAAGACAAAGCTTACATTTAGTACGTTTTGTTGATTACATTCCAAGAAAAAATATCTTTCTTCTTAGCGAGCAGCAAAACTGACATTTCTTTCGCACAACTGGAAACTTATGAATGCTCCACGTTCAAAAGAGAACATGAAATCAACAAGAAAGCAAGCAGAAGGCAAGACAGAGGAAGCAGGAGGAGGAGGAAAAGAAGAAGAAGAAGAATGTCCTTGAGACTGAAAAAGATAAAATCAACTATAATGATCATGATGACTTTTTTGGAGTTGGAAATGTAGGAGATGAAGATTTAATGAACATTGACAGTGGTAGTTACTAGTGGACTTAAAACAAAAACACTGAATATGAAAAGTTGCTGTATTAAACATTTTGCCTGTTTGTAGTTTTGCCTTTTATAACATTTTGCATACTCGATATTTTTCTGCACTTTCTGTTCAATTATAATATTTTTTCGATACACACGTGTTTGTGTTAGTTTTAAGAACACGATTACCACATTGACCTATTAATTTGAGTGATTTCTTTTTTAAAATTATAAATTCCCAAGAAATTTATTTAATTAAATTTTTTTCTTAAAATATATTTCAGTTTTTGTATTTGGTTTAACTATATAATTACTGTATTATTATATAATTACACATTATTTCAGTTTTATTGAGCTATCTGGCTAATTAATCATAAATTCCTGGGAATTTATGAATTTTGGGAATATTTCCGGCAATATTCCCTGGGAATCTGGGAATATTTCCTTGCCGGCCGCGGTGGCCGAGGGGACTGAGGCGCAGCAGTCACGGTCTGCACGGCCACTACGGTCGGGGGTTCGAATCCTCCCTTGGGCATGGATATTTGTGCCGTCCTAGTTCCTAAGTAGTTCATAAGTAGTTTGTAAGTTTAGGGACTGATGACCCTGTAGTTAAGTCCCTTAAGCTGTACAAAAATTTGAACATTTTTTGAATATTTCCTCGATTTTAAATTCCCGGAAATATCACAACAGTACTCCAACATAATTTGAAATTGTAAAGATGGTTTTTTATTGAAAGACATATAGCTTGGTTGATGCCATAACAGTAAAGTCAAAAGCTACGATTAACAAGGAAGCTTTCTCGGCTGCAGGTGGACGACATGACAGAATGTCTGCAAAGCGTCAGGAATTAATCGTAGCGACTGATTTGGCACTAGAGCCATGTATCAGCTCCATAACTCCAAACATCGACGTTAGTTGTGGGTTTGATTGTGGCAGGTCGATTATGAATGTAGATAGAACTCACAATGGACTACCGATCGGTAGGTGAGCTATCTGCCACCTTATCTTGACAAGTGATTGCGGACACGTATTGATTCGGCGAGAGGTCGAAACCATCCATCATCCGCCAAGTGTGAGCTAAAGCGCAGCCTTCAGACGGTGTGGCTGAACATCCGTATGTGTATTCACACACCTGCTGATGTTCCTGCTTTAAGCTGTGACGCTGAATATGTGTGTCATGTCGAGATTTCATTTCACAAGGAAACAATGTCGTGCTACCTAGATCTCGACGGGTGTCTTCCACATTATAAAATACGTAGCGTCGAGTACCAAGCTGCACCGCCCAGCGTACGCTTCATAGAGCACGATTATGTTGATTTCGTTTTGTTATTTGCTGTTCACATTCGTTCTCCCTGTGCAAATGATAAGCTGGAAGACACTTAAGCCGGACGTCTGCGCTTTGTATATTTCAGGAGTTCTAACATTAATTTTGTATCTGATACTACATTCTTCACATTATTCCAGGTTTTGAATGAAGGGCCGCGGTGGAGTGGCCGAGCGGTCTAAAGCGCCTCGCTGCGGAGCGCGCGGTTACTCGCCGTGGAGGTTCGAGTCCTCCCTGGGGCATGGGTGTGTGTGTTGTCCTTAGGTTAGTTTACCTAGGTTTAAGTAGTTTGTAAGCTACGGACTGATAACCACGCAGTTTGGTCCGATACATTTACAAACATTTAATTTTTTTAATTAAGGTCATATTTATGATTCCCGTCCCCCTCTTGATTTGTTGGAATTAATTTTTCTGGAACGTTATGAGCGAGCCAAAATTATTTACTGTTTGTATATTGTTCAAGGAGCCGTTCCAGAGAGACTACTTCCATCGGTACAATATTAGCAATGTACCGCGAGTAACTGAAAACCATCGACACACAGTAATGACTCATTTAGAAATTGGTTAGCTCCAACACAACACAGACGAATCACAAGTGTCTCAAAACTGGCTACCATTCTACAAATACAGTTTCGGCAGGTGAGGTTAATGGAGAAGGCACCAGGTCAGTTTCTTTTTTATTGAAATAGACCGTGTGTCAATTTGCCCAAGCTTAGTACTAACAAACCGGTTCCCTTACTCGACACTTCTAACTGCAAATACTACCCAAATACAATCTAGATCATACAATAAATTACCCCCTTCTATTCACTTATTCCATTACCTTTATTATACTTCCATTTGCCCTTCCAAACATTTTTAATTCTTATAATCACAGCTACTACATTTACCTGCTGAATCTGGCACACAACTCCAAATATTGATAGTCTTTTTACTTTAATATGCAAATAATTGTTGTAATTTGTTATATTATCATTATGTAACTTTCACATATTTCGATAGCTTAATATCACATCTTCACTGAAACAATTCCTCCTGTTTTGGACCTATATCAAACATTAACAACTGTCATCCACATATGTAAGGATGGTGTACAAGCTCTTAGTTTTTCTGTTTTGCAAGTTGGTATTCTAGTTGTTATGTGTTTTAGGTTGGACTCTGGATAACGTTACGGATTTGGTGGAAGAGCAACGCAACGGTGTAGTGTTCTACGAATTGCTTCCCCAAGGTGTAACCATCAATACTGAAATTAACTGCCAACAACTGAGACGTTTTTCAGATGCAATCCAAGAAGAACAACGAGGAAGACTGTGTGAAGTGATCTACTCCACGATAACCCGTGTCCGCTTTCTGCTAGACTGATAATAAACAGTACACAGTAGTGTTAGGAAGTCATTGCTCAACCATCTTATTCACTGATATTGGACCCTCAGATACGCTTTCTGTCGATTAACAGTGAAGAAACCCCCTCTCCCTATGAAAATGCACGCCGAACGTGGCTCGATGGGTTCTTCGCACGAAAACCACGCCTTTTCTACAGTCGCGGAATCTAAAAATTATCCCAGAATTGGTAGATTGTTGTAAGTAGTGAAGGAGACTATATTATTGATGACTAAAATCACTGTTATTCTAGCAGTGATGTTTATTAAACTTACGGAAAAACGACACGAACCTACTGAATCAATATACGAGTAACACACTGGTCAAAACATTTAGGGGATCAGTTTAGATCCGTGGCGGAGTGGCCGAGCGCATTAAGGTGCTATGCTCCGATGTGCGAGGCCGTTCTCCGTCGGCGATTCGAATCATCCCTCGGATATGGATATTTTGTGTTGTCTTTAGTATAGTTTAGTTTCTAAGTAGTTTGTAAGTTTAGGGACTGATGACCCCGCAGTTAAGTCCCATAAGCTTAACAAACTTTTGAACATTTGATTTCGATTAGTTTAGATACCTAAGTTCTGAAGTGTTGTCAGTGGCGGAATGAACTAAAATGGTTCGACGTCTTTCTGTAGGTTCTACGGAGTGGAGACAACACTACGGCAACCGAGATAGTGGTGATAACAGAAAGTTGCTGCAGAGGCGGTTCGTGTTGTGTTGTACTCTACCAAACCAATTACACAAGCAGTTGGATTCAGATACTGTAGTGAGCAGGTAGTGTAATGCAACTACAATGTGACTTACCCTAAGCTATAGCACGAACAGCCATAGGAAGGTTCGAAGCGGAAGAAACATAGAGGGTGGTGGCTGCAGCTAGCTGTTGGAGTGTCCCAAAGCGTAATTTCCATGACCTGGTCGCGTTTTCAGCCAACAGGAACCGTTAAAAAGACGTGAAGGCCAAGGTCGTCTACGGATAACACCAGCCAGAGATGACCGTTATCTCCGGTTAAGAGCCAGGAGGCTGAATGCAAATCAGTACCCTCCAGGCAACAACAGGAACTGTCCGAAAGGGCCTTCGGAATGAGGTCTCTATGTATGTAGGGCTATGGTGCGTGTCCCATTGAAACTACGACACCGTTTAGCCCGCAGAAACTGGGCGGAGGAACACGAGGATTGGAGTCGTAACGAATGGTGCCGGGTTCTGTTCACAGATAAGTCAAGATTTTCTGTTCGGCCGGACAATCGTCGTTCCCTTATGTGGACACAACGCGGAACCTGAAACAATCCTGCTTACTTGCAGGAAACATCACCATGTCATGGTGGTCGACGAATTGTGAGGACAAGAGTCAGTATTGGCGGACGTACGGACCTCTGTGTCGTTCAGAATGGCGCTTTCGCTGCTCAGAGATGTAGAGACGAGATCCTTCGAGCCGGCCGCGGTGGCCGAGGGGACTGAGGCGCTACAGTCACGGTCTGCACGGCCACTACGGTCGGGGGTTCGAATCCCCCCTCGGGCATGAATATTTGTGCCGTCCTTAGTCTTAGCTAGTTCATAAGTAGTTTGTAAGCTTAGGGACTGATAACCCCGTAGTTAAGTCCCATAAGTTCTACAAACATTTGATCATTTTTGAGATCCTTCGACCTTTTGTTAAGCCCTACGCTGGTGCCTAAAGGAGGTGGGTTCCTTCTGGTGAACGATAACGCTCGTCCCCACAGAGCTGCACTGGTGGACAACATGCTTGAAGCTGAGGGAACTGAACGAATGCAGCAGCCAGCTTGTTCGCCGGAGTTCAACCGCATTGAACATGTCTGGGATGCTATTGGCAGACCCACTGCTGCCATACCAGCACCTCCCACAACGGTTTCAGAATTGGATATTGCACTTCATGGAAGAATGGCCAAATATTCCTCAAGATCTGACTGATAACACCATACTGTCCGTGCTACGCAGATGTGCAACTGTACTGGCCGTCTGAAGTGATCACACAGGATATTAATAGGGCAACGAGAATGACTTTTTCAGTCTTATGGTAGCCTCATGGTGCCTCGTACTAAGTAAACGACACATAAACCTCAAGTAAAGAGTGGGTATAGCAAGACACGGTACTGTATCAGACACAAATTACAATTGTAACCAATATCTGAATATGTTTCTAGCCGAAAAACGCTTGTAGTGTGTATTTCCATGATTTGTACTTAATTGTAAGTCGTTTAATGATGATAGAAATCACATTTTAATTTCTGATAAATTATTTTGGGCTTATACTGGTTTAAATGTTTATAGTTAAGACACAAATTGATCCTTGGAATTTCTTTCACATAGGAGGAGGTGCTGCGTCGATTATCAATAAATGTTCGAATGTTGCTAAACCTATTGGACCAAACTGCTATGGTCATCAGTTTCCTAGACGTACAAACTACTTTGACTTGCACTAGGGACAACAGACACATACACACACACACACACACACACACACATTTCCCAGGGAGGACTCGAGCTCCCGGCGGAAGCGGCTGTCCAGTCCGTAGCATGACGCATTAGACCACGTGGCTCATCCCGCATAGCCAGCGACCAACACAAACTGCGCAGGACAGGTCTACCAAAGACAAGGCCTGAGCTGTGTTTTATTAAGTTACTGAACACACCGGAAAAGTAATACACTTGCTGAGCGGACTCTCTGCATAAATGGTGTATTGTAGAGTCTTCAAGATGTGACTGTGGAGCCTCGAAACAGACGATCAGGCACGTTAGGGAAGAGTGCCCTCTGCGAGGCTTCCAAAGGACCTAGAGTGGCTGAACTGCAGCGCTGACCTGGGTTAGAAACTTAGATAATAAAACTTGGATAGTTGTACTTGTTGTGTATATATTATGACCTTGAATATGTAAAAGTAGTATGTGTCTTATGTTAACAATGCATCTTGTTGTTGTTGTGGTGGTGGTCTTCAGTCCGCAGACTGGTTTGATGCAGCTCTCCACGATACCCTGTCCTGTGCAAGTCTCTTCATCTGAGAATACGTTCGGCAACCTACATCCTTTTGAATCTGCTTACTATATTCGTCTCTCGGTCTCCCTCTACGATTTTTCCCCCATACGCTTCCTTCTAATGCTAAGTTGACAATTCCTTGATGTCTCAGAATGTGTCCAACCAATCTATCCCTTCTCTTAGTCAGGATATGCCAGAAACTCCTTTTCTCCCCGATTCGGTTGAGCACCTCCTAATTAGTTACGTGAGCTACCCATCTAATTTTCATGCAGTAGCACCACATTTCCAAAGCTTCTATCATCTTTTTATCTGAACTTCTTATCATCCACGTTTCACTCCTATACAATACTACACTCCAGACAAATGGTTTCAGAAAGGACTTTCTAACATTTAAATTAATATTGGTTGTTAACATGTTTCGCTTCTTTAGAAACGCTTTTCTTCCCATAGACATTCTGCATTTTATATCTTCTTTACTTCGGCCATCAGAAGTTATCTTGCTACCCAAATAACAAAATTCATCCACTATTTTTATTGTCTCATTACCTAATCTAACTCCTTCAGCATCGCCTGATTTTCTAACTTTGCATTCCATTACATTCGTTTTACTCTTGTTAATGTTCATCTTATATATTGCTTTCAAGACACTGTCCATTCCATTCAATTGCTCTTCCATATCTTTTGCGATCTCTGACAGAATTACTATGTCATCAGCAAACCGCAATGTTTTTATTTCTTCTCCCTGCACTTTAATGCCCTCTCCATCCATTCCTTCACTGCCTGCTCAATGTACAGATTGAACAACATTGGGGAAAGGGTACAACCCTGTCTTACTCCCTTCCCAACCTCTGCATCCCTTTCTTGCCCTTCAACTCTAATAACTGCTGTCTGGTTTTCGTATAGATTGGATATAACTCTTCACTTCCTATATTTTACCCCTGCTACCTTCAGAATTTGGAAGAGTGTATTCCAGTCGACATTGTCAAAAGCTTTCTCCAAATCGACAAACGCTAAAAACGTAGGTTTGCCTTTCCTTAGCCTATCTTCTAAGATGAGTCGTAATGTGAGTATTGCCTCCCGTGTTCCTACATTTATCCTAAATCCAAACTGATCTTCCCCGAGGTCGGATTCCACAAGTTTTTACATTCGTCTGTAAATAATTCGTGTTAGTATTTTGTAACTAAGCCATACGAAAAATAAATAAATATAGATAATGTCAACCATCAAACCAGATAAAGGCCGCGTGGTTGAAATCAGGTGAAGTAGTACAGTTGAGGGCTCACAGACTTCCACAAATTATCAGTATGGCAGCTTTTGCAGTTATATTGTCGTGGAACACGTGTATGAGGATCGCTATTTGACAAGCTGAATCGAGACTCGTAGCGGAAGGATGACATTGGCAGTTGTTAGGGCAATGTCTACTTCTAATTACCGTGATGGTTTCGTAACTCGTCAGTTGTTTACAGCCCACTCGTCGTCTGCGGCAAGTCGTGATGAAACTGTCTCAAGGGCTCTGCAACCGCCATTTACGCCTCAACTCGCGCAGCTGGGGAAATTAGCAGACACAGATATCTAGGATGATGACTAACGCCACCTCGTACGCTGTAAACGATATATTCGTGGTCTCGGTCGTATAAGGTTTTGCATTTTTCACAGGTGGTAATTAGATTTCAGTAATTATGACGCTTAGTGTCTAGAAATATTTACTGACACAGTTACGCACTACTCATATCAATGCAGAAATGTACGAATGTCGATGTGAACGTAAATATCCGTGGGTTCTTTTAAATGCGGAGTACTTTATACACTGTTGGGAGACAATTGCAACACCCTCAAGGGTCTTGTTCAGTGGCACAGACTGATTGTAGTGTTAGTGATTCATTTATTATTCTCATCGGCGATCAGATGACACTCAAGAGGATTGTGTGTCACTCTGCAGCCTGTAACTTTGACGAGTTTAGAGTATTTGCAACAATTATATACACTGCTGGCCATTAAAATTGCTATAGCAAGAAGAAATGCAGATGATACACGGGTATTCATTGGACAAATATACTAGAACTGCCATGTGAGTACATTTTCACGCGATTTGGGTGCATAGATCCTGAGATATCAGTACCCAGAACAACCACCTCTGGCCGTAATAACGGCCTTGATACGCCTGGGGATTGAGTCAAACAGAGCTTGGATGGCATGTACAGGTACAGATGCCCATGCAGCTTCAACACGATACCAGAGTTCATCAAGAGTAGTGACTGGCGTATTGTGACAAGCCAGTTTTCGGCCACCATTGACCAGACGTTTTAAATTGGTGAAAGATCTGGAGAATGTGCGGACCAGGGCAGCAGTCGAACATTTTCCGTATCCAGAAAGGCTCGTACGGAACCTGCGACATGCGGTCGTGCATTAACCTGCTGAAATGTAGGGTTTCGCAGGGATCGGATGAAGAGTAGAGCCACGAGTCGTAACACATCTGAAATGTAACGGCCAGTGTTCAAAGTGCCGTCGATGCGAACAAGAGGTGACCGAGACGCTTAACCAATGGCACTCTATACCATCACGCCGGGTGATACGCCAGTATGGCGATGACGAATACACGCTTCTAATGGGCGTTCACCGCGATGTTACTAAACACGGATGCGACCATCATGATGCTGTAAACAGAACTTGGATTCATACGAAAAAATGACGTTTTGCCATTCTTGCAACCAGGTTCGTCGTTGCTTACACCATCGCAGGTGCTCCTGCCTGTGATGCAGTGTCACGGGTAACAACAGCCATGGTCTCCAATCTGATAGTTCATCACGACTGCTAGTGATACAAGGCCGTTGGGATCCAGCACGGCTTTCCGTATTGCCCTCATGAACCCACCGATTCCATATCCTGCTAACAGCCATTGGATCGCGTCCAACGCGAACAGCAATGTCGCGATACGATAAACCGCAATCGTGATAGGCTACAATCTGACCTTAACCAAAGTCGGAAACGTGATGGTACGCATTTCTCCTCCTTACACGAAGCATCACAACAACGTTTCGCCAGGCAACGTTGGTTTGGACAACTACTGTTTGTGTATGAGAAATCGGTTGGAAAGCTTCCCCATGTCAGCATGTTGTAGGTGTCCGCCATCGGCGCCAACCTTGTGTGAATTCTCTGAAAAGCAAATCATTTGCATATCACAGCATCTTCTTCCTGTCCGTTAAATTTAGCGTCTGTAGCACATCATCTTCGTGGCGTAGCAATTTTAATGGCCAAGAGTGCAGTTCAGTTGAACCAAGTTCAGTCATTTGATTGCGGTCTAACAGTGAGCGTACAGGAAGCTTGACATTTGGCGAAGTTGGAACGTTTCCGTACCTCGACGTTCTTTGATTAATCTCACGGAAAAAAATTTGACGTCGCAGATTTATCCGTGATGGGGAAAGGTTTGAATTTTCACCGACACCCAAGTGCACCGACGCCCAAGCATTTACCCGTCGTTGATTTTAATCGGTTGTAGTGAACTGGCTGTTCTACCTCATGATACTGCAGAGGAGGCTAGAAGGAAAGCTTGTCGAGTGTTGACAAGGCACATTTATCTGTGAGTACTGTAACAGAAACCGAAGCGGCTGTCTTACGTTCTTTTAGGCTGCGTTTATAGCTTACGATTGGTCCGTTGTGGGGGAACCACAGCGATTTTGCAGAAGATCCGCACGTCGCTTGAAAAGCAAGCGGTTCAGACTAAAGCCCTGAATATAAAAAGCAGCTACAACGTTTTATGTGTGGATTGCCGACAATCGCGTCTTAACATTGGCCAGTTGCACGACACGTGGTAAACGGCAGCCATTCCTGAGCCAACCTAGTCATTACGTATACTGCAGAAATGTACCGATTTAAGGTTTATTGCTTTATACGAAGGTCCTGTGCCATAAAAGTTCGTTTAATATTACCTAAAGCTCTTAACCCTATCATTCCCACATTATGAATTCAGCTTTGGAAAATTCAGCGTTTTTTGTATTAATACAGTGCACTAAAGATTGACATATGTTTTTTAAAATTTTTGATCGAACTATTGGTTTTCACGTTATGGATTTCATGCGTTACACAGACGTTTGTATCGCGGTATTTTATTATTTGGGACGTTATTCTGTTGAAAGTTGACACTGTCAGATCAATAATGCTAGCATAATCTTCGCCACAGCACCAAAGAAGAGAAAATTCACCTCTGAAATAAAATAACATGAACCACAGTCATGCTCACACTCACAGCCACAAACAGACGAAAACGTAACACAACCTCCAAGACGGATAAATTAATGCCTCAGAAGTAGCTACACGCCGTACAATTTATCAACAACAAACTACAGCTGAGCTGCTTGAAATGACGGCAACTGGCAGAAGGGAATCACGCGATTCGGCGCGCTCTCGCGTCCTCTCGCTGTTACCCGTCAGTTTTTCGGAAAAGGAGCGGATCAACTAAGAGGCGAGGGATCTGCGAACTAGTTCCGAACTAGTTAGTTCGCGAACTACACAAGACTATTTCGTAGCAGCATTATCGGCATGGCCGACAAAAATGTTCAAATGTTTGTACAGTCTATGGGACTTAACTACGGGGTCATCAGTCCCTAAACTTACAAACTACTTATGAACTACTTACAACTAAGGACGGCACAAATATCCATGCCCGAGGGGGGATTCGAACCCCCGACCGTAGGGGCCGTGCAGACAGTGACTGGAGCGCCTCAGTCTCCTCGGCCACCGCGGCCGGCCATGGCCGACAAAAAAAAAATTAAAATACAGGAGAAGGAGTACGATCATGAGAAATGCAAAATAAAAATAATAATTATTTTTTTCATTTCATTCTTTTTATTGATTTATTAGTAATAAATAATGTGAAAGTTAACATAATCGTAATCTGCGAACTAGTTCCGAACTAGTTAGTTCGCGAACTACACAACACTATTTCGTAGCAGCATTATCGGCATGGCCGACAAAAATGTTCAAATGTTTGTACAGTCTATGGGACTTAACTACGGGGTCATCAGTCCCTAAACTTACAAACTACTTACAACTAAGGACGGCACAAATATCCATGCCCGAGGGGGGATTCGAACCCCCGACCGTAGGGGCCGTGCAGACAGTGACTGGAGCGCCTCAGTCTCCTCGGCCACCGCGGCGGGCCATGGCCGACAAAAATTAAAATACAGGAGAAGGAGTACGATCATGAGAAATGCAAAATAAAAATATTTTTTTCATTTCATTCTTTTTATTGATTTATTAGTAATAAATAATGTGAAAGTTAACATAATCGTAATCTGTACCTTACATTCCGATCTTTCACTGACACCTAGTGATCCGTAGGGCTTATTCTAACGCATTTTATTTGAAGATAACAATATATTATCGTTAAAAAATGTTTCACGGCATTTATAAGGAAGCTGTTGAATATTCGTTTGAACAAAAAAATTATTATGATTTCATTCCTGTTAGGAAGCAAATATGGCGAACTTGCTGTAGCAGACGGATTACAAATTCCATCGTGTTGACTGCTTATAGGTATCTGTGTATCTAGCATTCCTTGACTCCATGCTGTGTTTCAGGATATATTCAGGACATAGTTTTACCATTGCGATATCATTTGCTCTTCCTCTATACAGGGCTTTAGTTCAGCTGCAGTACCCAACAGGAGCCTGTTTCTGCCTGGTGGGGTGCACAGTAGTGCCACCTGTTTTGCAGTCAGAGAGAGCTGCCTTCTGTGATGGAGCCTTCCGCGGTGTTCTACGTTTACCTTGTTGCAAATGCGAAAAAACGAAAACAAGGAGATGGAAAGTCCACCATATAAACGGCTCGATAAACACTGATGGTGCGCTCAGAAATCCGTAGAGAAAGTTGAGCGAGGGTGATGATAATTTCTTTAATTTCCGTCGGATATCGACCAAATCCTTCGATGGGCAGTTGCTGAAAATTCGCAGTTGTATGTCAATGAATCAAGAGGTACACTCCTGGCCATTAAAATTGCTACACCACGAAGATGACGTGCTACAGACGCGAAATTTAACAAAGAAGATGGTGTAATATGCAAAATGGTTAGCTTTTCAGAGCATTCACACAAGGTTGGCGCCCGTGGTGACACCTACGACGTGCTCACATAAGGAAAGTTTCCACCCTATTTGTCATACACAAACAGCAGTTGACCGGCGTTGCCTGGTGATACGTTATTGTGATGCGTCGTGTAAGGAGGACAAATGTGTACCATCACGTTTCCGACTTTGATAAAGGTCAGATTGTAGCCTACCGCGATTGTGGTTTAAGGTATCGCGACATTGCGACGTGCTGGATCCCAACGGCTCGTACACTAGCAGACGAGATGACAGGCATCTTATCCGCATGGCTGCAACGGATCGTGCAGGCACGTCTAGATTCCTGAGATGGGGACGCTTGCAAGACAACAACCATCTGCACGAACAGTTCGACGACCTTTACAGCAGCATGTACTACCAGGTCGGAGACCATGGCTGCGGTTACTCTTGACGCTGCATCAGAGATAGGAGCGCCTGCGAAGGTGTACACAATGACGAACCTGGGTGCACGAATGGCAAATCGTCATTTTTCGGATGAATCCAGGTTCTGTTTACAGCATCCGTGTTTGGCGACATCGCGGCGAACGCACATTGGAAGCGTGTATTCGTCATCGCCATACTGGCGTATCACCCGGTGTGATGGTACGGGGTGACATTGGTTACACGTCTCGGTCACCTCTTGTTTGTATCGACGGCACTTTGAACAGTGACCGTTACATCTCAGATGTGTTACGACCCGTGGCTCTACCCTTCATTCGATCCCTGCGAAACCCGACATTTTAGCAGGATAGTGCATGGCCGCATGTTGCAGGTCCAGTACGGGCCTTTCTAGATACGGAAAATCTGTACCTGCTGCCCTAGCCAGCACATTCTCCAGATCTCTCACCAACTGAAAACGTCTGGTCAATGTTGGCCGAGCAACCGTCTCGTCACAATACAACAGTCACTATTATTGATGAACTGTGGTATCGTGTTGAAGCTGTACCTGTACACGTCATCCAAGCTCTGTGTTACTCAGTGCCCAGCCGTATCACGCCTTTATTATGGCCAGAGGTGGTTGTTCTGGGTACTGATTTCTCAGAATCTATGCGTCCAAATTCCGTGAAAATGTAATCACATATCAGTTCTAGTATGATATATTTGTCCAATGAATACCCGTTTATCATCTGCAATTCTTCTTGGTATAGTAATCTTAATGTTATTTACTTCCGTTTCTTGCTAATTACTTTATCATGTTATTGAGAACAATAGCAAGATTAAAACAAAAGGCAAGCCATCTAGTTGTGAATGACATAACCGTCAGATACTGATAATAATACAGAAACTTGTGGTTTGTACAATTGCGTTATTTGTTTCCCATCCCTGGAATCTACATCTATACCAGCAGAGACTATCTGTGGATCCGCTATTTCCCCTTCCCTGTTCCATTAGCAAATCGCGCATAGGAAGTACGAGTATCGATACACTTCCCCGTCAGTTGTAATTCATCTGATATCCTAGCGGAGGTCATTTCCAGATACGTACGTGCGAGGAAGTAACTTGTTGTGAAGCTCTTCCTTGAACTAACGCTCTCTGTATTAAAATTTTGATTTTTCTCAAAAAATTTCGATGCAGTTTCCGATTATCATCTGCATTTCTTCTTGGTGTAGCAATGTTAATGGTCAGTAGTGTATTTCAAAAATGTTGAGAAATATTTGCAAACTGCTATGATCATCAGTCGCTACAGTTACAAACTACTTAAACTGATTTACTGTAAGCACAGCACACACACACACACACACACACACACACACACACACACACACACACACACACATGCCCGAAGGAGGACTCTAACCTCCGGTGGGATCGGCCGCCCAGTCCGTAGCATGATGGCTTAAACCACGCGGTCATTCCGCGCGGCCACGAAGTATTTCAGGGTCTGTGCTTTACTACACGGAAGATGATGTCTTCAACTGTTTGGAAAAACAGTATTGTTCAGACTAGGGGTCTCAACTTCCGCCCGCGAAGGCATTACATGCCTTCTGCAGGGTGTAAACTGTTTTTCTTCTGACATTCTGAATAAACTAGTCAGGGTTTTATATGTAAACCTGCAATGAGTGCCAGAATTACAAATGATCATATGCACCGAAATTGTAAGAATATGTGTAATTAAGATAAAATCTCCATATTTCGCGACAATTTTAAAAATGGCTGTTTTCGTCTTAATCAATTGGTATGAACGCAACCAGCAGATTGGGAGACTCGGCGACCAGGCCGGCCGCGGTGGCCGAGGGGACTGCGGCGCGCCAGTCACGGTCTGCACGTCCACTACGGTCGGGGTTTCGAATCTCCTCTCGGGCATTGATATTTGTGCCGTCCTTAGTAGTAGCTAGTTCATAAGTAGTTTGTAAGTTTAGGGACTGATGACCCCGTAGTCAAGGCCCATAAGCTATACAAATATTTCGGCGACCAGGATGTCGGGTAGCGTAGCAGCCGACTCTGCTACTGAAGTATCCCCGCCTCAATGACTCCATTTAACTACACACGCTGCGTCTCTTGGTCGCACAGTATCTCAGCTGCTCGGAAACTTGAGTACCCCGATGTGAATAATGCCTAAAGACGTCGGCACACTGAGCGTGTGTCTGAACGTGTGTGTCAACATGCCGAGTCCAGTGTGCGGATGAACGCTAGAAGACGGCGCGCTACTTCAACATACGAGACGTGTGTCTCAACGAGCTACACGCGACCGCAGCGCGCTCCAAGCGACAGTTGTCAGAGGCATCAGGTTCTGGAATCACACCGTTTAACAAATCAAAAGAGTGGAATTCCTGCTTTACGCTTGCGCGTATGTTCGTTATGTTCTGTGATATAGGGCTGCATACGTAACAGACAAAAAAAAAAAAAAAAAATCTATGAACATACGGCTACCCTGTTCATAAAACGAATCCAACAAACTCACTCCTCAGAGGATGTGCACTTATGTTTACATAGCATGGAATATTATGCAGTATACTTCTATGACATTTATAGGGAAGTCTTTATGTCTACAAGAAAACCTGAAAATAAGAAGAAAAAATATTCGTTTATGAGGAGCCTTGAACCAGCGCCGTGGTACCTCTTCTGATACGACATCCCTACCTACGCTACGCTACATATCTGTGTGTCAGAAACGAAGGTATTGGACGTGTTGGATACACTATTGGTAGATATGTCGGTTGCTGACATGTAATTACAACATATGATGTAAAGAACAATTCGTGTTGATAGATCTTCAGTCTTCCATGCCTTGAAACAGCAGATTATTGTAATGCGGAAATTGTTTAACCATATATAAGACGTTTCCATTCATCTATTCCAACAAATAGTACCTGTAATGACCGGTTTTCGAGAGATTCTCAGTTTACTCAGTTACTTTTACTTGCTTTGAAATGTCATACATTCATAAGACGTAAGTTATATACGTAAAATCCATGAAATACAACGGCCAATATGGCGTCTTCATCTCTCTTCCAAAAGACCTGCCCCCCTCCCAGGATAGCCACGTGGTGTGACGTCGGTAGCGTTCTCCCACCTTATTGGTGATGGTTCAGGCGCACGTTGAGAATATGTGGCATGCTTGACACTGCCCGACACGTATGGTTCATACGTTGTGACGACAGAAACTCGCCACGTTGGCCACACTTGTTTCAGATACACGCTCCGTGCCGATGGCTTAAGGATCACGTATAACACGTAGTTCAAGGAGGCACGACATATAAACTATGAAATGCGCGAAAAAAATGCTGCATCACGAGATAATGTTACACATATCGTTCTAAACCAGTGGACACATTTCAACTTAATCTGCTGCACACATTCCTTACCGCGAAAATGTTCAAATGTTTGTAAATCTATCGGACCAAACAGCGTGGTCATCAGTCCGTAGCTTACAAACTACTTAAACTAAGGTAAACTAACCTAAGGACAACACACACAGCCATGCCCCAGGGAGGACTCGAACCTCCGACCGCGAGCAACCGCGCGCTCCGCAGCGAGGCGCCTTAGACTGCTCGGCTACTTCACCGCGGCAGGGACCAATTGCTTTAGGGGTAAGAACCACCTACGACGTATAGTCCAGGAGATATGAAGTCATAAACTATTATGAACAAGATAAAAAAGTTGTAAACCGCATAGTCACGCTAAAGGTTTCTTTGTAATGTATATATGAAAAAGGAAAGCAATCAACAATCCGAAGATTGGTTTGAACACCACAGTGCTTTACTAGGCATGGTCCTGTTTGGAGGTGGTATGCCGTTTCCTTCCTCCGACCTTCGAACTGACTTACCCAGTCAGTTATAGGGGGACCTACAGTTTAGCGTGGGTTCCGAACCACGGTGCTACTCGTTATTTTTCACATCAGCAACACTGTCAGAGGTGAGAGAAGTGTGAAGTGACAGATAAAAATCGTAGGACCTGGCGGGGATCGAACCCATGTCCTTCGGATTTTTAGTTTGGCATTCTACCACTTTGGTACGAAGCCACACGTGTAATGTATATAAATCTAAATTTTTATTCCGATCTTGATGAAACTTTACGGACTTGATTTTCGAAACAAGGGCAACATCACTGTCAAATGTTCAAATGTTTTGAAATCTATCGGACCAAACTGCGTGGTCATCAGTCAGTAGCTTACAAACTACTTAAACCTAGGACAAACACACACACCCATGCCCCAGGGAGGAGTCGAACCTCCACGGCGAGCAACCGCGCGCTGCGCAGCGAGACGCTTTAGACCGCTCGGCTACTCCACCGCGGCTGTCAGGTTTCGTAAGATGCACGGCGGAGTGTACCATAAACAGACGTCGACGCCAATCTACAGTTATTTCGATATTGATGTAATTTTGCGCCCTATAACTTCCAAACAAGATGAAAATTTTAAGGTACAAGTCGAAGAATATCTTCGTAATATTTCGTAGGCAGAGAGTGGAGAGATGAATTGAGAGAGGCGGAGGGGGAGATGAACTCCGTAGCTCAGTGGTTGTTCGCCGTAGTGTAGTGGGCAGCGCGTTGGATTGTAAAACACATGGTCTGCAGTTCGGAACCCACAACTACCAAAAATTTTGCCGGGCGCCGTGGCTCAGCGCGCCCGGTCTTAGGGGCTGAATGTCCCCTGTAATAAAAAAGCTGAGCCAACAACTCGTCGAACTACAACGAACAGTCACGATCAGTGAAGAAGAGAACATCTATTTAAAAAAAAAAAAAAAAAAAAAAAAAAAAAAAAAAAAAAAAAAAAAAAAAAAAAAAAAAAAAGAGAGTGAGAGAGAGAGTGGCAGCGTCGCTGACTACCACGCAGGAGGCCCGGGTTCGATTCCCGGCAGGGGACTGGGTGTTGTGTGTTGTCCTAATCATCATCATCACATCATCATTGGCACGTAAGTCGCCCACGCGGCGTCAAATAGAAAGACTTAGACTCAGGCGGCCGAACAATCCCGTCAGGGATCTCCCGGCCAAGAAAGCTATACGCTCATTTCCATTTCAGGGGAACGAGGTCATGGGCAGGCAAAGGAGGGAAGATGAAGTGGATTTAACAGTCGGTTCCAAATAAATAAATACCCGGGCAACGCCGGGTCTTCAGCTAGTTTCCTAATATGCTGCGATTTTCGAGAATGTGAGTAGGCGGGAGAACAGCTCAGATTGGCGCGAGGTGGAATAAACCACAGCGAAAACGATTTGCACACCAAACGTCACGGGCGGAAACGAAGTCCTGTATCTGAGAGGAATGCATCCGCCCTGAAAGCCTACTGGCAGCAACCAGTGTGGTAAAGCAGCAAGTTATGTGGTGCGTACAGCACATCACAGCACCCGCAGCGCGCAGTAAACACGACCCACGCCGGCCCAGGCGACCTACCCCACGTGCGGAGGGCTGCTCCCTCCCCGCGCGTGGAATCAATAACGCGGCACCGAGCCCAGTAGGACAGGGGGAGGGGGCGCCACCCAGGGGAGGCTAGCTGCCCAACTGCGCACTCGGAAACTGCCACGTGGACCAAAAGGTACGACACTCCCTGGCCCAGCTCCGCAACCTGTTCGGCAGGTAGAACAGCCGGGGGTCTCACGTGGTGACAAAAAGTCAAGGGCCAGCCATATGCGCAGTTACAGGTAGCGCTAGTACAGGGTGTATATGCGGACAAGATCAAAATTCCAGGGTTTTTCTTGGATTTACCGGTTTACGCTACTCTTTTACCGGGGCATTTTCCGGCTGGAAAACAGTTTTTCCCGGTCGAGATACAGTTTTTCCACAGTCTAATATAATACAGTCGTGACACTCATTGCTGGCCGGCCGCGGTGACCGAGGGGACTGAGGCGCTTCAGTCACGGTCTGCACGGCCACTACGGTCGGGGGTTCGAATCCCCCCTCTGGCATGGATATTTGTGCCGTCCTAGTTCGTAAGTAGTTCATAAGTAGTTTGTAAGTTTAGGGACTGATGACCCCGTAGTTAAGTCCCATAAGCTTTACAAACATTTGAACATTTGAACTTAACTACGCGGTCATCAGTCCCTAAACTTACAAACTACTTATGATCTAGCTAATACTAAGGACGGCATAAATATCCATGCCCGAGGGGGGATTCGAACCCCGACCGTAGCGGCCTTGCAGACCATGACAGAAGCGCCGGCCACCGCGGCCAGCAAAACGAATGTCATAAAATACAGCAAGCAAGATAGCGTATGCCAGAGAGTTATAGGCGAGGAATGTCACGTGACATCGCCTTACGTAAAATCAAGTCACGCTGTCAAACCTCCGTTATTTTCGCAAATATCTCTGCAACGTTGCGAGTTAAAAAGACATAAGAGAGCAAAGTTGTAAGGAATATTCTTCTCTACAAATTCGGTTGTGTAATTATCGTGTGAGATGAACGACTTATTCGCAATTAAAATTACATTGCAAATGGTGTTTTTAGTGTTATTAACGTATTTTTTATCCGAAAAATTTGAAAATGGGTGGTTCAGATCTCTGGCGGCCAACTATTATGTGTGTAAAAATTTGATGCCGATCGGTTGAACGTTTCGACCTAAAAAATGGGAACACTCAGAAACGATGTAAGATATGAAAAAAAAAGAGAGCAAAGTTGTAGAGAATTAGTTCCTCTACAAATTGGTTTATTCATTTATCGTGTCATATGAATGGTTAAGCAATTATTATCATTTAAATTTCGAGCTGTCAAAAGACGATCGCAAAGGCCCACCTTTAGGTTACGGTAGTGCACAGAAGAAAAGGCCTCAAAAATCTGTTAAGACAAATTCTTTAGTTTTAGAATAATTGTTTAAAATGTGACAGTTTTTACATTCACAATTCTTTGTAAATATTTATTAAAACGTGACAGGGTTTTACATTCGCATTTTGCGACGACTACGGCACTCACAAAACAACGAAACTGTAGAGTATAGTTTTGGTGCCGTGTCTACAGACACACGAAACCAATTGCGTGCAACTCATTTCATGCTACTAGTGCCGCAACCTGGTGTCGTCGTGTAGACTAGCCTTTATACAGCAGGTGTACTCGACAATCACTTGTACGTCAAATATAAGAGAGCATCATTAGAAATCTGATAGTGACTGGAAACAGAAGCCGTTCGTGTTTCATTCACTGTCAAATTAATATCGTAATTGTAGAGCTAAACCTTAGGGACAGGTAAATTATTGTTTTTAAGTTCAAAAAATAAAATTCTTTTGTTTCAAGCTAATATATTTTTAAAAAATCACAAACAGAACCTCGGCTTGATAAGGCCATTATCAGCTACTGTTTTGAGTAGCGCCCACAAGCAGTGACAACAGTACAAGAAAGCAAACCTCGATAGCAACAAATGCTGGCAACGCACAAATAGTTTGTTCAGGCCATTACGCAGCAAATCGCGTTCTCATCACTTGTGTCCTTGGTGCGCGCGTAACAGAGGTTGCCTGAAGACCGCCTAATTTGCCGATTACTGAATCGTAAGAAACAATTCTCTATGGAACAAAAAAAGAAATATTTTTTATTTTATTTTATTTTGCTTACTTTCTATTTGCTTTCCGTCCTTAAATATGAACTTCTTGAATCAAAAAAAAAATAACGGAAGAAACTATTAAAGCAAAAGTAATCAGTTACGAAGAAACATATTCCATACGTACATATTGTCCAGTCATCAACAGCATACAGATAGTGTTGTAGAGAAGTGCGCACACTGGTAACCATCTCGCCGTAAATGTTTCAAAAAATGTTCAAATGTTGTAAATCTAAGGGAATTAACCGCTGCGGCTATCAGTCCCGAGGCATAGAAACTACTTAAACTAACTTATGCTAAGGGCAACTCTCTCTCTCTCTCTCTCTCTCTCTCTCTCTCTCTCTCACACACACACACACACATATATATATATATATATATATATATATATATATATATATATATATATATATATACCACACGCCCGAGGGAGGACTCTAACCTCCGACGGCGCGCAACCTCGAGCTCCGAAGCAAGGCGCATTGGACCGCTCGGCCACTCCACCGCAGCCGTAAATGTTTCTCTCATTAACTTCACTGCTAAGTGACGATTCACTCCTAAACAACACCAGCAGCTCCCCAAACTAACATTTATGTGTAATCCATTACTCAATTCTAGTACTTTACAGAAAGCAGTGAGACTTACAGTTTTAAAATGATCCTTCACTCCCGTCGCAGGTTCGAGTCCTCCCTCGGGCATGGGTGTGTGTTTTGCCCTAGCATAAATTAATTTAAGAAGTTTGTAAATCTAGGGATCGATGATCTCAACAGTTTCGTACCTTAGATTTACGAACATTTTTAATATTAACTCAACTGAGAGGTTAAATTATTTTTCAAAAGAGATAACTGGCTGGCCAGTACTTACCTTTGTGCTGTACCGCCGATAGTGATACAAATGAAGAAAAAAAGGGCAAAAAAGGACAAGCTTTCGGAACACAGTTCCTTCTTTAAGTGGGAGAGAAGGGCAGAAAAAAGGGTGGGAACGGAAGGGGAAGGTATCTCTGACTTCCACACTTCTCTTCACTTTTCTCCCACCTGAAGAAGGAACTGTGTTCCGAAAGTTTGTTCTTTTTCGTCCTATTTTTTTTTTCTTCATTTGTGTCACTATCGGCGGTACAGCTCAAAGGTAAGTACTGTCCAGCCAATCTACCTCTTTTGAAAAATAATATATCATCTCTTAGGAGAATTTCCATTATCAATCAAATTGAGAGGTTAAAATAGTTATATTTAGTTGACATCACATTCTTAACAGTGACAATCTCTGTAACTGCTGCTGAGATGTTACACATACAAGGAAATTTGTCTGTCATAATTTTAAGGCGGTTAATGTGTTCCTGACCTTTTGTCAGTGGGACACATTGTTGCAGATCGCACCATAATGATGTTCTTTGGTATAAAAAGTGGAACGCGTTTGTCAATAATTAATAAAAATATTAATTAAGCAGTTACTTTCGGAGGGTTGTCTTAGTGATGCCGTTGTACACATGGTTTAGTACACGAAGGAACATCACTGGATTTCCATCCATGTCACACAAACACGCACGAACCTTTACTCTCCATACATGGTTCAGCGCTAAACGTCTTCCAATGTAAATGGTAAATGTCAAGGTACAAAATACAAGAAACTTGAAAGTCACGTCGAAACGTCATCTTGCTAGAATTAAAACTACGTATGTACCCAATGCCAGCTTCCAGTAAGATGCACGTTCACAATTTGCGATAACAGTTTATGAACTTTTTTAAAACTCTATTTCGCAGGCAATTTAAAATACCATCAGAACAGCGGCGTCGCATGGACTAGGAACAGTCTCCTGAAAGACCAGTCACTTCCCCTCAAAACAGGGAAACTTCCACTGCTGCAGCTGCCGAACACGTGATTTCATATGGAGGCATCACCGGGCCGAAAAACAAGGGAAATATTCCTCGTGAAAAACAGCCCGAGTCCTGGAAAACCAGTGAACAACAGAGAAGGTACCCAACACACACGTACGTTTAGAAACCATCAAAAGATCCGCAGTGCTATACACTTATATACACAAAATTAGAGATGATTAATTGATGGGACTGATACTGCCATTCCAAACTCTCATGTAATTGCATTGTATCGTGCGAGTAGTTAACAGGGAGACACGTGAATAAGGATTTATTGCGAAGCTTGCAAACAAAGCTATAAAAAAAGCAGACATTTCTTCCAGTATAATAACTTATGAACATAGCTGGGCAACGTTATTCAAAAACTTAACTTTGCCAATCGTTAATTCGTTACTAAAAAGTTAACTTCGATAAAACGTTACTTTGCAGACTTATCGGAAATTGAAGTTCATCATTAACTCGTAATAGTAAAGTTTATGTTCACAGAATACTGAAAATGAGCAAGTGAATAAAGTGTATTAGCGTTGCTTAATTAAAATGTTTTGGTTAGTGGCCTTCAGGCAGGACATCGAAGATGTCAGTTATAATTATTTTGTTATCAATTTTAAATCAAGCTAGAATCAAACTACAGGAGAATCTGATAGTATCAACACTACATGCATATTTTCCTTCATGAACATCAACATGTTAAAGTTTCCATCTCAGAATGATGTTCATTTAGGAGACAAATAATCTTTTCCCCCCAGAAAATAATCGTTCGATTGCAGTACACTAGCATAAAGGGGCATTATTTAAAATAAGTAAATGAAATTAACGTAATCACTTAAATACGGTCACGGATGTTCATCAGTTTTAGAGCTAGACAACAATTCTTTGATTTGTTTCCACGGTCAATCTACTAACAAACAGTACCACAAACTGTATAGCTGGTGAAACAGGCAAACCAGGTGAACTGAACATGAGCGTAACTGGAGATTACAAAAGTAAGAAGCTATCATTGCAGACCGTATACTGAAGGAAGGATACAGAGATCAAGTCCACACAGAAAAGCTACATATAGCCAATAAAGGTAGAAAACCAAACCTGTTAGAAGCAATGAAAATAAACAACCACCTATCTAAAAATACCCATTTGAAACCTAAATTGTCAATTAATGTGGAGCACATCTCCACTGTTAAGCTTCACATGATGCAGTTCTACCAGGTAACTACCACAGACCTTATCAACAATCAGATTTTTATTTTCATATGTATACTACAGGCCATATTAACGATCAAATACTGCTACGCAAATTGATACAGTCGCTTTTCCTACCTCGTGTACCCTGCAATTAGCGTTAAAAACAATATAAAAACTGTAATACTGTGATACAATGTAATTTAATTATATACACTGCGTTTGAAAGTAATTCAATACTTACATTTTATCACAATATAAAAAATTTTGATGCACAGGAAAAGTAACGAGTGTTCATTTTGACAGTTCTAAACACAGGTCACGAGTCCACAAAAATTTACCGTTGCTTGTAAAACAGTACTGTTAAGTATTTTAAGTACTTAATGTGTTTCATTTTTTCTTTCGTAAATCAAATGTAAAATTTTTTATAAGATACATTTATTGCATGGCATATGTGACGTGAAACGAATTTTACATAGTCTCAACTAATGCCATAACCAAAGACTCAGTGTGTATCTTTGTTTATAATGTTTGGTAACCAAGAATTAGCGTTTCATGTCGACGCTAGTCAGCTCTTTCCTGAATACAGCATAATAAGCCGAAAACCAGTTAGAAATAAATAAAAAATAGTAGAACAAAAACAGTTAAGTTGTTTTCAAACTTTAATATGGAATTGTTCAACCAACAAGTGACGGAAGAATTCATACATAACAAAATAGTACTACAGTAACAGTTAACGCGGACTCAGTAAACAATCAACAACAAACGGTCAACTCCCGTTTATTCTCGTTCTCTCGATTCATCGTCACACCATACCAGTGTTGCCAGATGTCAGAGAGAGAAAATACCTACAGTCACACAAAAATGTACCTACGTTTTCCCTACTTTCTGCCTACCACCTCATTAATGTCCCTACATCAGGCTCGTAGCCAGAATTTGGGTCTGGGAGGTGCTGAATCCAGAAGTCTGGCCAGCAGAGGTTAACCAGTTGATTAATGTGACATGTTACAATTTTGAAAAACTTTAAAATAAATATTTGGCATCATGCTTCACTTGCTAGATGTTTTTCCAGTGAGTGATCGTTACTGATGGAGTCAAGTGTAGATTATGCCGCGAATTACAAGTGCTCTGTAACAAGAAGATTACTGATTTATCGACGGACTAGGGTACATCAAGGACCTGGCAACCATAGAGAGGAACAGCATTAATTAGTTTCCCCAAATATGTCGCTAATTCCGAGTGCACTGTTACACGAGGACTTATTGACCGCACAAGGATACATCGAGACACTATCAACCATAGATTAGGAACAGTAGTAATTATTTAGATGACAGCACAAAAAAGGAAGTCCGTCACTCCACATGATTCGATTTTCAAAGAGTAATGCTATGTTGACAACGAATATTTAGCGCTTTGTTCATTATAACGTTGGCTGTCGCAAATGTTTTAGCGTTTTCTTGTCAGCATCTTCTCATTTACAAGTACTTACTAGTATATCGTCCTGTCGTAAATAAATAACAGTCTAGTCAAGGTAATAAAACGTGTTTCGTTCATGGAAACAATGACTTTTTCTTGTGCTGACATTTTCTAACACCATTTCCAAACCGACTCTCCATTCCACTGACATACATTGAAATCATCATAATTCGCATCAATTTTAATGTGTCTGAAACTAGATTTTCAAACTAATATTGTTGAACAGAAAAGAACTATGCTGCCTAAAATATCATTGGATACTTAAAACTTTGTCACAACTGGTCAGCTTCATTCCCGCGTGCTGACAACTGTTCTTTTGCCAACATTTCCCGCTAGGCCTGTGTCGGCGATTGTAAAATTTTACCAAAGTACCTACGCGTTGGGGGCTTTTAGATGAAAATTCCCTACATGATTTTAATGCTTAAAAGTACCTACGTGTAGGGAAAATTCCCTACGTCTGGCAACACTGCACCATACTGACCTATATGACAAGCACTTGTCACAACGTAATCTTCGTTGGGTGTGCGGCGTTATTCTAAATAATTAACAATTAATGGACTCAAAGGCAGTGAACTGAAATTAAACAGTTCGTTAACTTATTTTAAATCGAATTAAAAGTTAATCCATTAGTCGAAAAGTTAGTTTCGTTAATTAAAGATTATGAGGATAACGGTGTTGTACCCAGCTATGACTTTGATCAGAATTTGAGACGAAACTTTGACATCTTTACATCTACGTCTGCGTGCTTTAATGATATTGTGGGTGTGTCGAAGTGGTCACATAACGCACTTACCTGGAAACACAGCTGTGGATGATCCCATTCAGCAAGCCGGACGGCGCACAAAACTAGCCGTAATGTAACTCATCGAGATCACGTTTCGCTTGCTTCGCGTGGGGTTCTTTGGGAGAGATTTGGCGCAGGGCCAACGGCGGAGCGTAACATTAGTCGCAGAGATAGAACGTGGGTCAGCCTGCTGCTCTACTGTCCTCTATTTGCTCTTGGATTTATCACGGAAAAGATCGCGGGTTTGTTTGAGAAACGACTGCAGTAATAGTTACGTCATAAGTAATCTTTCGAGCTTTCCATTCTGATTTACAGTGGAGTCATTGCCGCTTATCCAACCAAATGAAAACTTCCATTTGGGTTTAACAATGTTTTGGTGTCCACGCTAGTCGTCATAGGCGATACGAGAAGTACCACATAGATTTTAATCTAGATGACGAAATGTACTTTCGCCGCTACACTTGGAGTTGCCAGATGACCAAGATTCGTTTGGGTTCTCCCAAAATTTCATACGAAGTCCGGACTGCAAAGAAATACACAGTCTGCCGACAAAATGCTCTTACAAGTGAAATATATAATAACAATGTCAATTAATCACTCAATTTTATTCACTGCATTGACGAACGGAACAAACATCTTCCACGAGACAAGGACATATGGAATCACAAATTTTGGACATATTTTTTAAAAAATGCGAAGAAAACAAACACAAAAAAAATATTATTTTGAAACTTCCTGGCAGATTAAAATTGTGTGCCGGAACCGGGACTCGAACCTGGGACCTTTGCCTTTCGCGGGCAAGCGCACTACCGATTGTGCTATCCCGACACGACTCACGATGCCGCCTCACAACTTTACTCCCGCCAGTACCTCGCCTCCTACTTTCCAAACTTCACAGAAGCTCTCCTGCGAACCATGCAAGACAAGCACTCCTGGAAGAAAGGATATGGTGGAGACATGGCTTAGCCACAGCCTAAGGGATGTTTCCAGAATGAAACTTTCACTCTGCAGCGGAGTGTGCGCTGATATGAAACTTCCTGGCAGATTAAAATTGTGTGCCAGAACCGGGACTCGAACCTGGGACCTTTGCCTTTCGCGGGCAAGCGAACTACCGACTGTGTTGTCCCGACACGACTCACGATGCCGCCTCACAGCTTTACTTCCGCCAGTAGTAAATATTCATATCAGCGCACATTCCGCTGCAGAGTGAAAGTTTCATTCTGGAAATATTATTTTGTTTTTAAAGAAAAGCCATCTCGGTTTGCAAAGTGTTTATTAATGCTTAGTAATGTCGCGTTTCGCCCTAACAGCAGTACACCATCAAATTATCTGCCTGACAAATGTAACACAAGAATTAATATATAGTTAAAGCAGTGATAAGGGAACATATACTCATTTCGTGCTTAAGAGACACGCATAAGACGGAAGAAACCTTGCAAGACACTCTTCGTGATGTGAAACTGTATCGTTGGCTTGAAACGTTAATAAAATGTCCGGAGGTATGGTTGTATTTCGTTAGTGTAGTACCCATGGAGGTAAAAAGAGGCGAGGGGACATGACGTCACAAACGTGAAGCTGGCTAAACCTAACGCCTCCTTTATAGTTTCTTCAAAACATTAGGTTTTCTGCTGAAACGCTATGTAAAATTGTCGAAGATTTGCAATTGATAATGTGTGTGTGAGCTGTTTAAGGGAATCGCTTTCCATTCGGGCTTGTAAGTCTTTTGAACAAACAAATATGGCTACCGTGCGGCTTCAAACAGCAGTACAGCAGACGCCCATAGTGACAACCCCTCTCCTTGTACCTCTATGGTAGTAGCCCATTTTCCTTTTTTCCAACTTTTATCTTTACAAATGTATAAAATTTCCAAACCCTTAAATGCATAGTGTTGCATATCTGCAACATTGTAATATTGTTTTATCTATGTCTAGTGGGAATTTTGTGAGCTAACACGTGTTTAACAGATGCAGTACAGTTTGTAGAAAGTGTGATGTTTTTTGTGTCGAGGTTGGCTGCAGTGTAAACTTCTATTAACATCTTTGCTTGTGTTTGGAAAAAAGCGGCAGATATTGCAGATTTTGATATTTTGTTTTCCATATAAAGAGCCAGTTTTGGAAGAAGAAAAAAAATCACACCAAATAAGACTGGTATGGAAAACCATAATAAGCAAAAAAATTTGTTTATACTATCCAACATTGAAAATTACATAACAAGTTTATGTATGTTGCATAATTTTTTTTTTTTGAAAATTAACAACATAGGATTTTTTAAACTATTTTCCCTATGTTTGTTAACTTATAAAACACGAAAATAATATACTTTTTTTAATTAAAAAAATCATGCATTTAAGGGTTAAGGTAATGAAAAGATTATTCATCGATGTCAGTTTTATAAAAGATAATACCGAAAAAAATGAAGTTGTTACTTTGTTAATGATCCATATGTTTAATATTTTTGATGTTGTTTCGGTTTGAGAAATCGCAAGAAGGAAGATTATTTAGCCAATGTCTCCGCCTTTGTCTTTCGTAGCGTCTAGACGCCATGTAAATCTAATGCCTGTATCCGTATTTTATAAAAGTGAATAATAATTTCAGTAATGCAACTTGATATATGACTTTCATTTACAGCTTCTGATAAGTAATGTTTTCTTTAATTAATTTTTCTCCACAGCTTTTGTGCAAAATAGTGCGGGTAGGTATGGCGCACGGAGCAGCCAGGCGGCTTCACGTCTCTCTGTTAAATTGTTACAATTCCCGTACCCTTTTATTGGCGAAACTGCAGAATCTTACAGTTTTTTCCGATGCTCCATTTCTCATGCCATAGGCTGCAAGTTTCTAATATTCGTTTACTAGATCCGTGCCCCGGCTAAAAGTTGAACACAACCACACCAAGCCGAACTATAACAATACCTTTGACTTTGTTCCGCTTTGTAACTTAAAACCATAACAACAATCTCATTGAAAATTTAATAAAGGGAAGAAATTTCAGCTTTCAAAATTAATTCTCACTACAAAGCCCATAAAACATTTAATGTACTTTTTAATTAAGGGGTTACAGTAGTTTTTATAAAACCGTAAAAATGATCAAATAACAAGATTCAGATAAGAAAACAGACGCAGTATTGATGTTAAAAGGACAGAGCTGAAATGAAATTAACTGTAAAAGGCCGGCCGCGGTGGCCGAGCCGACTGCGGCGCGTCAGTCACAGTCTGCACGGCCACTACGGTCGGGGGTTCGAATCCCCCCTCGGGCATGGATATTTGTGCCGTCTTTAGTAGTAGCTAGTTCATAAGTAATTTGTAAGTTTAGGGACTGATGACCCCGTAGTTAGTCCCATAATCTCTACAAACATTTGATTTTACTGATAAAGTGCGGTGCTACTTCTAGACACAAAATAAGTCCATGTGCATGATTTGAAATCACTAGTAGTGAGAAGCGCTATGTATTGCTCCTTCCATGTGTATGGTCTAACTAAGGGGGTATGGGCAGCAGAGGTGGACTAAGAGGGGGGGCGGAGGGGGTGCACCGCCCTGGCCTCTCGTCGTAGGGGGCCTCCAAATTCCTCAAAAGCACTTTTTTTTTTTTTTTTTTTTAGCGCCCCTGGACTCTCGTTTTGGAGTGGCCTCCAAATCTCGGAAGCTATTTTTCATAGATTGTCCCATTCGTCTCGTCCTGAGGGGGCCTCAAAATCTCCAAGGTTCTTTTTTATAGTAATACATGTATTTTCAAGTGGCCGGGGGGGGGTCTCATTTTGTTCTGCCGCCGCCCCGTGACTCCGACAGCCTTAGTCCGCCACTGATGGGTAGGTAGTGACATGGAAAACCGGTACAGAGTGTAGGAGGACCGCTAAGCGCTAGTTAGTTGAATAGGCAATGTAACGAGAAGACACTAATTACCTGAACACCAAAATAAGAGTATGACATATACCAGAAGGTCACACAGTTTGTGTTTATAAGCACTTGTAGAGAGCCGGCCGCGGTGGCCGAGGGGACTAAGGCGCTCCAGTCACGGTCTGCACGGCCACTACGGTCGGGGTTTCGAATCCCCTCTCGGGCATGGATATTTGTGCCGTCCTAGTTTGTAAGTAGTTCATAAGTAGTTTGTAAGTTTAGGGACTGATGACCCCGTAGTTAAGTCCCATAGACTATACAAACATTTGAACATTTTTTGACTTGTAGAGAGTCATCATAATATCTAAAAATGTTCGATCTTTGGTTGCCAAATGATCATTTACAATGTGTGAGTGACCAAAATGAGTATTTCAAAATCTTCCAGTAAATTTAAATTTCGACCTTTCTACGCTATACTGACAATTTTCAAATTGTCATAGATAGGCCGCCGTTTGACAATGACCTTATTGTGTTCAGAAAAAGGGGAATGTTTTTTTGAGCCGGCACTTTTTTTTGCAATGGGATTCTCGGCAAAACGCACTTTAAAAGTCCGAACTGTCTGCCCTATACATTCAATTCGACATTCGGGACAATGTAATTTATACACTGCAGAAGATAGACAGATGTGCTGCATACTCGCTCTACCGAAGGCAATTTGTACATTTGTGCAACGAAAAAGCCTAACCAAGGTGGTGTAAATGCAAGATATCTGGACTCGTCTCCCATCGAGCAAGTGTGTGGTATGATGGGTCGACAACCGACACGTGTGACTCGTCGTACCACGACTGTTGCAGAACTATGACAACACGTCCAGCAGGAATGGGATGTGAAGCCCAAGACAGTGTTCGCAATCTGTATGATCGAATGGACGCCAGAAACAACACCGGCATTGTAAAAAATGATCAAATATTTGTAAATCTATCGGACTCAACTGCTGTGTTATTAGTCCGTAATTTAAAAACTACTTAAACTAAGGTAAACTAACGTAAGGACAACACAAACACCCATTCCCGAGAGGGGGACTCGAATCCCCTCACGGCGAACGAGCGCGCGCACCCGCAGCACGGCGCCCAATGCGCACGGCTAATCCGCCGCGGCTGGGCATTGTCGCCCCCGGAGGCTACGCGGGTGCTATAATGGGTGTTTCATCATGGATCAACACCCGGTCGCCGCGGTGGTATGGCAAAGCGCATTAAAGCCCCTTGCAACGGAGAGCGCGGTTGCAGCCCGTAGGAGGCTCGAGTCATCCCTGGGGCATGTGTGTGTGTGTGTGTGTGTGTGTGTGTGTTAGTTTAAGTAGTTTGTAAGTCTAGGGACTGATAACCACAGAAGTAAAGCTCCGCTTAGCCAACCAGTTGTGTTAAAATGGGTTTAATTCATTAATGTAACATACATTGTTGCGGTAGGCAGCATCTTGTGATTATAAAAGCATTGAGGAAACAAAGCGAGTCACTGGGGAACCAACATAGCGAGGTTCAACTTCTGAGGAAGACAATATTAATTTTATCGGAATCTAGAAAAGGTTTTAATTATACCTATTTTAACGCAACTACCTGGCTGCTATTTATTTTAAAACAATAATAAATTTACACTACTGAGCATTAGTATTGCTACACCAAGAAGAAAAGCAGATGATAACGTCTATTATACTAGAACTGAAATGTGATTACATTTTCACGCTATTTGGGTGCATACATTCTGAGAAATCAGTATCCAGAACAACCACCTCTGGGCTTAATAACGGCCTTGATACGTCAGGACATTGAGTCAAACAGAGCTTGGATGGCGTGTACAGGTACAGATGCCCATGCAGCTTCAACACAATACCATAGTTCATCAAGAGTAGTGACTGGCGTATTGTGATGGGCCAGTTGCTCGGCCACCTTTGACCAGACGTTTTCAATTGGTGAGAGATCTGGAGAATGTGCTTGCCAGGGCAGAAATCGAACATTTTTCGCATCCAGAAAGGCCCGTACAGGACCTGCAACATGCGGTCGTGCATTATCCTGCTGAAATGTAAGGTGCGCTAATGACCGTAGAAGTTGTGCGCCATAAAACCACAAAAAAAAAAAAAAAAAAAAAAAAAAAAAAAAAAAAAAAAAATGAAATGTAAGGTTTCACAGGGGTCGAATGAAGTGTAGAGCCATGGGTCGTAACACATATGAAATGTAACGGTCACTGTTCTAAGTGCCGTCAATGGGAAAAGAAGATGAGCGAGACTTGTAACCAATGGCCCCCATACTATCACGCCGGGTGATACCCAAGTATGGCGACGACGAATACACGCTTCCAATGTGCGTTCACAGCGATGACGCCGAACTCGGATGCGACCATCATGATGCTGTAAAAAGAACCTGGATTCATCCGAAAAAAAAAAAAAAAAAGAAAATGACGTTTTGCCATTCGTGCACCCATGTTAGCCGTTGCGTACAACATCGCAGGCGCTCCTGCCTATGATGCAGAGTCAAGGGTAACCGCAGCCATGGTCTCCGAACTGATAGTCCATGCTGCTGCAAACGTCGTCGAACTGTCCGTGCAGATGGCTGTTGTCTTGCAAACGTCCACATCTGTTGAATCAGGGATCGAGACGGGCTGCACGATCCGTTACAGTCGTGCGGCGGATAAGAGGCCTGTCATCTCGACTACTAGGCCGTTGGGATCTAGCACGGCGTTCCGTATCCTGAATCCACCGATTCCATATTCTGCTTTCAGTCATTGGATCGCGACCAACGCGAGCAGCAATGTCGCGATACGATAAACTCCAATCGCGATAGGCTACAATCCGACCTTTATCAAAGTCGGAAACGTGATGGTACGCATTTCTCTTCTTTACAAGAAGCATCACAACAATGTTTCACCAGGTAACGGAGGTCAACAGCTGTTTGTGTGTGAGAAATCGGTTGGAAACTTTTCTCATGTCAGCACGTTGTAGATGTCGCCACCGGCGCCAACCTTGTGCGAATGCTCTGAAAAGCTAATCATTTGCATATCACAGCATCTTCTTCCTGTCACTTAAATTTCGCGTCTGTAGCACGTCATCATCGTGGTGTAGAAATTTTAATGGCCAGCAGTGTAATTAATAATAATCTCATCCTGCACTCCATATGCAACGTGTCGACAATAAATCCTGTATTACGGAAGACTCTATGAAAGTGTCCAAATGTTTGTAAACCTATTGGACCAAACTGCTATGGTCATCAGTGCCTAGACTTACAAACTACTTAAACTAACTTACTTAATTCCGCGCAGCTAAGAGGGGTGTAATAATTTTTACTCTCGGCAGTGTATTGAAACTTTTAATTTTCTAAATTTAACATAACATTACTACTGCAATATATACAAACTAGCTTAAACCCGCGGCTCCACTCGCGTGTTGGTTGATTATGATAGATAAGCTATCTTTCAGTAGTGTGCTATGAGGCTGGTTTTGAACACACTGAAAAATATTCCTATCAGATTGCAGAAGTCTATGCACTTACCGTTTATCAGGAAAGTAAAATATGTTAATATAACTTTTCATTAAGATTTTAATGTGTTTGGTACACTGGGATACGCGTGTTTGCAATTAAAGATAAACTATATTGGTAAAAACTTGAAAAACAAGTTGTGGTGTTTGTAAAGAAAATATAAAACTTAGCACAAATAACAGGTGAAAGGAATTAAAATATAAGATACAAAGAAAATCGAACTGACAACAGCAACACTTACATATTAGCAACACACGATATTATCGCTGTGCTAAGCTAGCTGCTACGTTATCGATCAGAATTTATATTGTGTAGCAATAAGACTCATTTCGTACTCATTCAGTTTTTGATGGTTTGTAGTAAAAAAAGAGAGAGAGAGAGAGAGAGAGAGAGAGAGAGAGAGAGAGAGAGAGAGAGAGAGAAAATACCAACCTGGGAAGTATCTGTACTCTCGTCGTTGTACTTTCGAAAAATTTGGCTGTTGATCTTCATAGTCTATTTTCGCATTTGAAGTTATTAGTGAAACAGTCCACGAACATTCCTCGTTTTTTTTTTTTTTTTTTTTTTTTTTTTTTTAATCGTGCCTCGTAGAGTCCATGCATGCATTCATGCAAGTGGTCATCCATTTCTTGATTGAATGAGGTTGCTACACGATGGGCTTACCACAAAAAAGTAATTGTAGGTTCTTTTTTGCGGGAATGACCGTACGGTCTAAGGCGTAATGCTACGGATTACTCGTTGCCCTCCGTCTGATTTACGAGTCCTCCATGTGTGTGGGTGTGTGTGTCTCCTTAGGTCAAGCGATTCGTATGTGTAGGGACCGATGACCTCAGCAAGTTTGGTCCATTAGGTTTACAAATATTTGAAAACATTGAACTTAAAAATGAAGTGATTCGTTGGGTTTTCTTTGTCGACAAGTTGGAAGACGTATTACTTTGTAAAATTCAATTTCCCATACGATAGAATATCATACAACTTTTGATTGATGTGTTATGCAAAACATTTTTTAATGTGTGCAGTAATAAATGAACACATGCGTTCTATTTTTTCTGAGTCTACAGACATTGCGATAATTAATATTACAGTAGGAACTTCTATTACTAAATGTAATTTTTCAAGCGTAATATTTTGGGAAAAGATCAGACAAATAGATAAGAAACGTTATGACGGTGAAGCACCCGAGTTTCATTCTCGTAACTTTTGCATATTTAAGAAATGTACGAAATAGATTCTAAGAAGCACTATTCAGTGGCTTAATTTATTTAGATTAAAATGAAAGCTTACTGTGAAATTATCATATGAACACCGCTAACAATGCAAGGTTTTCAAATGTTTGTAAATCTATCGGCCCAAACTGCGTGGTCATCAGTCCGTAGGTAACAAACTATTTAAACTAAGGTAAACTACCCTAAGGACAACACACACACACACACACACACACACACACACACACACCCATGCCCTAGGGAGGACTCGAACCTTCGACGGCGAGCAACCGCGCGCTCTGTAGGAGGCGCCTTAGACCGCTCGGCTACTTCACCACGGCACGAGGTTTTAACGGACAACTCAAGATGTTCGAATACTAAGTATAATAAATCAACCTCCAGAGACATATTTTATCTCGATGTACGAGGCGCGTCCAGAAAGTAAGTTCCGTTTGGTAATAAAATTAAATTGTACACAGATACAGAAGAAATTTTTATTGCACAAAATTCTACTACTCTTAAACTACTTTTCCACATAACTGCCAAAATTTTGCAGGCATTTGTCATAGCGTGGTACCAGGTTTTGTATACCTTCTTCGTAGAAATCTGCCGCCTGTGTCTTCAACCAGTTGGAAACAGTCTCTTTCAGCTCGTCGTCATTGGTGAAGTGATGACCGCCAAGGAAAGACTTGAGATGTAAGAACAGATGAAAGTCGCTAGGAGCGAGGTCAGGGCTGTACGGAGGATGGTCAAACACGTCCCAGCCAAATCCCTGTAGGAGGTTTTTCGTCACATTTGCAGTGTGTGATCGTGAAATTTGGGGGAAGTCCATAGCGAGAGCACTAATTGTAAACCTACGATTTTCCTGGATCTTGTCATCGATCGCGTGAACCAGTGCTTCTGTAACCAAAGGTGGACGCCCACTTCGTTCTTCATCGTGCACATCACTACGCCCGCCATTGTACTGTCGGACACATCTTCTCACCATCGAATCACTCATCGCATTTGGTCCGTAAACATCGCAAATTTGCCGATCAATTTCACTTGGTTTCACTTTCCTTGCATTCAGAAACCGAATCACCGACCTGATTTCACAGGCGGCGGGATTTTCAATCAACGCCGACATTTCAAACAAGCACAACAAAGCGTACGTAACTGACAGCGATCTCCAAATGGCGCACGTTCTTCTCCTTGATACACATCGCCTACAGCGCATGTGCGGAACTGCAATCGCAGCGCTGCAGCGGAGATAAATTGAAACGGAACTTACTTTCTGGACGCGCCTCGTATATCAACGATATTAGATTGAAGGAGAGGCACTGAATTAATAGTTGTGGCAGGGCCGGGATTCTACCTGGGAACGAACGTTAATAAGAACGAACTTGCTTTGAACCTCAGGCACGGATGATTTCATTAACCAATAATAATTCAATGTTCAAATTTTAATTCAATGCCTCTCCTTCAATTTAATATCTTAAGTACACGTAGTTATAAAAGTATCGGCATAATCTAAAAGTCTGATATGTACTACAATACATTGTTGTTGTTGTGGTCTTCAGTCCGCTGACTGGTTGATGCAGCTCTCCACGTTACCCTTTGGTGTGCAAGCCTCTTCATCCGAGAATACGTACGGCAATCTACCTCCTTTTGAATCTGCTTACTGTATTCGTCCCGCGGTTTCCCTCTACGATTTTTACCCCACACACTTCCTTCTAATACTAAGTTGACTATTCCTTGTGTCTCAGAATGTGTCCCACAACCTATCCCTTCTTTTAGTCGTGATATGCCAGAAACTCCTTTTCTCTCCAATTCTGTTGAGCACCTCCACATTAGATACGTGGTCTACGCATCTAATCTTCATCATTCGTCTGTAATACCACATTTCGAGAGATTCTATCATCTGTTTGTCTCAACTCCTTGTCGTCCATGTTTCACTCCGACACAATGCTACACTCCAGACAAATGCTTTCAGAAAGGACTTCCTAAAATTTAAATTAATATCGGATGTTAACAAGTTCCGCTTCTTCAGAAACGCTTTTCTTCTCAAAGCCATTCTGCATTTTATATCTTCTTTGTTTCGGCTATCAGAAGTTATCTTGCTATCGAAACCAATCTTGTGGATCACAGACAAAGCCGAAGTGGGGTGGCTTGCATGCCTCAATGATACAGGTAGCCGTACCGTAGGTGCAAACACAGCGGATTGGTATCTGTGGAGAGGCCAGACAAACGTGTAGTTCCTGAAGAGGGGCAGCAGCCTTTTCAGTAGTTACAGGGGCAACAGTCTGGATGATTGGCTGAGCTGGCCTTGTAACATCAGCTAACATGGCTTTGCCATGCAGTTACTGCGAACGGCTGAAAGCAAGGGGAAACTACAGTCGTTACTTTTCCAGAGGACATGCAGCTCTACTAAATACATTACAGACATGTAATTTGCAGTTTCTGTTAGCATACTTAATGTCAAATAGATATGTGATTAAAATTTACTGCTCGATAAATATAAAAGACGGCGCTCTTTCAAAGTGGTAATTATGTTTGAAATTAAGCGATCCAGTTTTTAAATTTTTATTATCATTTTTATTGACCCGATGCCTATTACTTGACAGAGTTGCTGGGAATAACGCTGGCGAATGAAACTTACTGGTAGGTTAGAACTGCATCTTGAAGCGAGAATCGAACTAGGCACTTGTTTTGTGGGCCTGTGCTATGCCTAGCACAGCTTACCCGTCCTCACGGCTTTATGCTGACCAGTACCCCGCATCCTGCTTTCCTTAGCCTGCCAGGAAGTTTCGAATCAGCGCACTCTCTGCTGCGGAATGGAATCAATGGAATATTACTAGGCTTCTAGGAATCTATCGAGGAAAAACACCGAGAGAAGTGCAGCTGCGGCAGCACTCAATGGTGAGTACATGCTTCCTATTCTGTGGCAACGCTTCCGCAAGCTTCGCAGTAGAACTGATGCTTATCAGTTAGCAGCTCCGGACTCTAAGCAGTGCGACTCTTTTCACAGCGGCAGCGACGTGTGACAAGCGGGACAGTCAAACACAAGAGCAGTGTTTACGCTCGTCGGTCCTGCTAATCTGCAGTGTGAAGTTACACTGTGGAAGGTCAGCCGATTCGGCTCAAATGTGGCAGGTCGCTTGCGTACAACCTAAAACGAAGGACTTGAAGATATTTCGGCTCAACACCTCTCGAGCGTGTTTTTGAAAAAAAAAAAATCACCTCTAACGGCTGTGACGAGCAATCGATTCAAATTTGACGGTTTCGATAGGTGATTATAAACTGAGTATTTTTCATCATGTCCGCATAGTTTTCCAGAAATCAAGGAAATTAATAATAAATTCTACAAAGCTTCGATATTCATTTAGGTACGATCTTTATATAGCCAGCCGCGGTGGCCGAGGGGATTGAGGCGCTCCAGTCACGGTCTGCACGGCCACTACGGTCGGGGGTTCGAATCCCCCCTCGGGCATGCATATTTGTGCCGTCCTTAGTATAAGGTAGTTGATAAGTAGTTTGTAAGTGTAGGGTCTGATGACCCCGTAGTTAAGTCCCACAAGCTTAACAAACATTTGAACATTTTTTATCTTTATATCCCTACTAAATCGAACAGAATATACATATCGCGCACTTTTACGTGACCCCTGAGCGGAGAATGTTGGGAGCGGAAACTTGCATTCGGCTCGTATCGCATTGGCTGTTGCGACAGGCCCCGCCTCTTTCTCCCAGTGCAGCCACCTAATACCGTGTAAAATGTTCAAATGTTTGTAAAGCTATCGGACCAAACTGCGTCGTCATCAGTCCGTACCTTGCAAACTACTTAAACTAATGTAAACTAACCTAAGGACAAACACACACACACACACACACACACACACACACATGCACTGCGTCATCAGTCCGTAGCTTACAAACTACTTAAACCTTGGTAAACTAACGTAAGGACAACACACACACCCATGTCCCAGGGAGGACTCGAATCTCCGAGGGCGAGCAACCGCGAGCTCCGCAACGAGGCGCCTCAGACCACTCGGCTACTCCACCACGGCAATACCGTAGGCTTACAGCTTACAGCTTTTTAACCCTTTCTTTTCCAGTGTTGTTCGTCAACTACATAAAAAAAGCTGATTTATACCGTATTTTGTGTATCAGTCCTTAAAGTCGCATTATTGTTGATGAACAACAAGCTTCTAGTACGACATTTTGCCGCTTGGTACGACGTCTAGCCACTTCTGATGCATTAATTTATCCGTCTAGGAAGTTAAGTTGCGTTGTCGTCTGTATGTGGCTATGAGTGTGAGGGTGAGTGTGGTGCATGCTTTTTATTTCAGCAGTGAATTGTCTTGTGTTCGGTGCTGTGACGAAGATTATGCTAGCATTATTGATCTGACAGTGATAACTATCGCCGGCCGCGGTGGCCGAGGGGACTGAGGCGCTTCAGTCACGGTCTGCACGGCCACTACGATCGGGGGTTCGAATCCCCCCTCGGGCATGGATATTTGTGCCATCCTAGTTTGTAAGTAGTTCATAAGTAGTTTGTAAGTTTAGGGACTGATGACCCCGTAGTTAAGTCCCATAGACTATACAAACATTTGAACATTTTTGAATATAATTTATTTCTTTGGTGCTTCTTTCAACAGTTTCAATAACCCTTTTGATACAAAAATTAAAAAAAAAAAAATTGAGAAACAGAACAGCCTTTTAGAACGCCTTATTCAACCCTTTTTCTAGTGCCATGGACATCTATTTCTATACTGTAGTTTTTGTGTGGATTGAGAATCAATCTTTCATCCCTTCGGTATTTTCCAATTTTATTCGCATCTCACACCAGCATCTACAACTATTGAATCTACTTACATACAGTGCAATCCACCGTATGGTAAATGTCGGAAGGTACCTCGTACCACTACTAGCCACTTCCTTTTCTGTTTCACTCCCAAACACAGCGAGAGAAATACGAATGCCTGTCTGTCTCTGTACGGGCCCTAATTTTTCTTATATTATCTTTGCGGACTTCACGCTAAATGTATGTTCACGGCGTACAATCGCTCGGCACGCAGCTTCAAATTCCAGTCCTCTAAATTTCATCAATAATCCAGAATGAATCTTTCACTCTGCAGCGGAGTGTGCGCTGATATGAAACTTGCTGGTAGATTAAAATTGTGTGCCGGAACCGGGACTCGAACCTGGGACCTTTGGCTTCGCGGGCAAGCGCACTACCGACTGTGCTATCCCGACACGACTCACGATGCCGCCTCACAACTTCACTTCTGCCAGTACCTCGCCTCCTACTTTCCAAACTTCACAGAAGCTCTCCTGCGAACCATGCAAGACTAGCACTCCTGGAAGAAAGGATATGGTGGAGACATGGCTTAGCCACAGCCTAAGGGATGTTTCCAGAATGAATCTTTCACTCTGCAGCGGAGTGTGCGCTGATATGAAACTTCCTGGCAGATTAAAATTGTGTGCCGGAACCGGGACTCGAACCTGGGACCTTTGCCTTTTGCGGGCAAGCGCACTACCGACTGTGCTATCCCGACACGACTCACGATGCCGCTTCACAACTTCACTTCTGCCAGTACTCTAACCATAAAAATAACGCAAAGAAACAGATCAAATATTTCAACAATAAACATTTTAGTACATAAATGGCATATGGTTGCAGATGTCAAACTGTAAACGAAGACCTACACCGGTGACGTAGGAAAACTAACTAGTCCAACATGTAAAACAACTAATATATTATGAAATATTTGAATATATTTCTAGTTAGCAAGATGAACTTGAAATAATCTGTAAAAACTAAAAATTATTTCTGTTGTTCAATTTAAAGCCACAAAAAGACCCATTAAAGATGCTACAACTGTAGCGAAACATGTATCGGCATCCAAAAACAAAAAAGGGAGATTCTTAGTCAGAAGCAAATGAATATTGATAAAGCAAACACAGACCAAAAAATGGCTTCAACAACAAGATGATTGTTCAGTGGAGCATTCTCTATTTACAGTTCGATTTTTGCAAGCTCTTACGGACACGAAGCGATACTTTATCATCCCCACATAATTATAACAACAGATTTACTATCAAAATCAGTCAGGTTTTACTAAGAGTACTCTGCGGCATTGGTCCCTCACGGAGAGTTGATCCGTCACAAAGGTCCAAGCAGGCGCAAGTAACTCACGTGTATAAGAAAGGCAAAAGAGCGGAACCACAAAATTGCCGACCTATATCACGAATATCATTTTGCTGTAAAATTCTTGAGTATATTCTCATTTCTAATATAGTACGTTTCCTTGTGACGGAAAAGCTTCTGTCAATGCATCAGAACGGCTTTAGGAAGCATCTAGCGTGCAAAATTCACCTTGCCCTTTGTTCTCTTGACATCGTCTGAGCTACGGATTAAGGGCAACAGTCAAACTGCAAATTCCTCGATTTTAGAAGGGCTTTTGACACGGCACCGCACTGCAGACTGCTGAAAGAAGTAAGCGCATATGAAATAGTTACCCAAATATGTGAGAGGCACAAAGACTACTTGAGTAATAGAAACCCAGTCCGTTGTCCTCGATGGCGAATGTCCATCAGAGAGTAGAATATCACCAGGAGTGCCCCAAGGAAGTGTGATAGGGCCTTTATTATTTTCCATCAATATAAATGAACTGACGGACAGAGTGAGTTCCAATCTGCGGATGTTTCCTGGTGATGCTGCTATGTACACGAAGGTGTCGTCATAGAATGACTGTAGTAGGATACAGGTTGATTTGGACCAAATTTCTGGTTGGTGTGAGGAATGGCAGCAGCTAGCTCTTAATGTAGAAAAATGTAAGGTGATGCAGATGAGTAGGAGAAACAATCCCGCAATGTTCGAATACAGCATTAGAAGTGAGCTGCATGACAGAGTCGCGTCATTTAAATACCTAGGCGTAATGCTCCACAGTGACATGAAATGGAGCGATCATATAAGGACAATCGTGGGATGGCGGATATTCGACTTCGGTTTATTGAGAGAATTTTGGGGAGATGTGATTCGTCTGTAAAGGTTAAAGCATATAAAACGCTTATACGGCCCTGTCTTCAGTATTGCTCAAGTGTTTAGGGTCCTCACCAGATTGGTTTAAAGGAAGCCACAGAAGCCATACAGAGGCGGGCGGCTAGGTTTGTTACTGGTAGGTCCAATCAGTGCGCGAGTGTTACTGAAATTCTTCGGAAACTGAAAGTCGCTGGAGAAAAGCGACGTTCTTTTCGAGAAACACTGCTGAAGAAATATAGAGGGACGGAATTTGAAGCGGACTATAGAACGACTCTACGACGCCAACCTACATTTCGCGTAAAGACCACAAAGATACGATCAGAGAGATTAGCGCTCGTACAGAGGCATATAGACATTCTTTTTTCCTCGTTCTATTTGGGAGTGGAATAGGTAAGGAAACGCTTAGTAGTGGTACAGTGTACCCTCCACCACGCATCTTTGGTTGGATAGCGGAGTATGTATGTAGATGTAGAATCCTGGAAAGGAAGACATAGAAGCAGTTCATAGGTGAGCAGCTAGATACGTCACTGGTAGGTTCGACCAACGCGCGAGTATCGTGGAAATGCTCCGGGAACTCAAATGGGGATCGCCGGAGGGAAGACGACTTCTTTTCGAGAAATTCTGTTGAGGAAATTTAGAGGGCCGAAATTTGAAGCTGAGTGAAGAACGATCTTCCTGCCGCTCACTTACATTTCGCGTAATGAAACAAGATAAGAGAAATTAGGGCTCGTACGGAGACACATCGGCATCCTTCTTTTCTCCGTTCCATTCGGGAGTGGAATAGGGAAGGAAATGCCTAGTAGTGTCACAGTGTACCCTCCGCCACGCGTCTTACGGTGAATTGCGGAGTATGTACGTAGATGTAGATGATGCTCTTTCGTTAGATTAACAACCTTAATCTTGTAACCTAGTTCATACAATGGTTGTTAATTTCTCTTGTTCTTCTTAGTGATCGTAACCGTCTGATGAAGATGTAGCAACATCTTCGGTTTCTTCAAACAGGCTTCCTCCGTTGTTGGTCGACAATTGGTTCGTCTTCTTTTTTCTCCGCTAACATTTCAAAAGAGTTCAGAAGTATTCCTTCTGCAAGTTACACATTACTGTGTTGTTATCACAAAATGATTCGAAGCGATGCGATTGTTATGAATAAAGAACTGATAACTATACAAGATTGGTGTTTTTTTTTTTAAATTCATGGTTCTGCAACCATTTTAAAGTTATTCGGCTTCACAGTCAAGTTAACTTCTTCTTGCTGGCTAAGTATGAAACACATCACCACATTTACTTGTAAAATAGGATATTTCGGAGTGTTGTTAAGTAACTGCCTCAGGATTTAACGTACGAAAGTTGTTTTCTCTGGGTTTCCAAATGATGTTCCCTTTCTCCTTCCACGGACCAATAGTATGGATTAAAAAAAAAAAAATCAAATGTTTGTAGAGCTTGTGGGAATTAACTACGGAGTCATCAGTCCCGAAACTAACAAACTACTTATGAACTACCTAATACTAAGGACGGCACAAATATCCATACCGAGGGAAGACTCGAACCCCCGACCGCAGTGGCCGTGCAGACTGTGTTGTCGCGCTCGGCTACCGCGGCCGGCAGTTTGGGTTCAAAGTGGGTTACGAGATACCGGCAAAACAGGCTCTTGCTGAGTTGGAACGTGCTACCTGGAAGACCATTAATAATCGGAAGCTACTTCGAAATTTTTTGAGAAAAATCAGATTTTTAATACAGAGAGCGTTCGTTCAAGGAAGAGTTGTATACGACGCGTTACTTCGTCGCACGTACGTATCTGGAAATGACCTCCGCTAGGATATCAGATGGATTACAACTGACGGGGAAGTGTATCGATACTCGTACTTCCTATGCGCGATTTGCTAATGGAACAGGGAAGGGGAAATAGCGGATCCACAGATAGTCTCTGCTGGTATAGATGTAGATTCCAGGGATAGCCAACAAATTACGCAATTGTACAAACCACAAGTTTCCGTATTATTATCAGTATCTGACGGTTATGTCATTCACAACTAGATGGCTTGCCTTTTGTTTCAATCTTGCGATTGTTCTCAATAACATTATAAAGTAATAAGCAACAAACGGAAGTAAACAACATTCGACGGCAAATATACACTACTGGCTATTAAAATTGCTACACCAAGAAGAACTGCAGATGATAAACGGGTATTCATTGGACAAATATATTATACTAGAACTGACATGCGATTACATTTTCACAGCTATTTGGGTGCATAGATACTGAGAAATCAGGACCCAGAACAACCAACTCTGGCCGTACTAAAGGCCTTTATACGCCTGGGCATTGAGTCAAACAGAGCTTGGATGGCGAGTACAGGTACAGATGTCCATGCAGTTTAACACGATACCACAGTTCATCAAGAGTAGTGACTGGCGTATTGTGAGGAGCCAGTTGCTCGGCCACCATTGACCAGACGTTTTCAATTGGAGAGAGATCTGGAGAATGTGCTGACCAGGGCAGCAGTCGAACATTTTCCGTATCCAGAAAGACGCGTACAGGACCTGCAACATGCAGTCGTGCATTATCCTGCTGAAATGTAGGGTTTCGCAGGGATCGAATGAAGGGAAAAAGCCAGGGTCGTAACACATCTGAAATGTAACGGACACTGTTCAAAGTGCCGCCGATGCGAACAAGAGGTAACCGATGGCAGCCCATACCATCACACAGGATGATACGCCAGTATGGCGATGACGAATACACGCTTCCAATATGCGTTCACCGCCATGTCGCCAAACACGGATGCGACCATCATGATGCTCTAAACAGAACCTGGATTCATTCGAAAAAATGACTTTTGCCATTTGTACACCCAAGTTCGTCGTTGCGTAAACCTTCGCAGGCGCTCCTGTCTGTGATGCAGCGTCAACGGTAACCGCAGCCATGGTCTCCGAGCTGATAGTCCATGCTGCTGCAAACGTCGTCGAACTGTTGGTGCAGATGGTTGTTGTCTTGCAAACGTCCCTATCTGTTGACTCAGGGATCGAGACATAGCTGCACAATCCTTTACAGCCATGCCTGTCATCACGACTGCTAGTGATGCGAGGCCTTTGGGATCCATCACGGCGTTCCGTATTGCCCTCCTGAACCCACCGACTCCATATGCTGCTAACAGTCATTGGATCGCGACCAACGCGTGCAGTAAAGTCGCGATACGATAAACCGCAATGGAAATAGGCTACACGGGCCTTTAACAAGGTCTGAACCATGATGGTGCGAATTTCTCCTCCTTACACGAGGCATCATAACACTGTTTCACACCAGGTAACGCCGGTCAGTTGCTGTTTCTGTTTGAGAAATCGGTTGGAAACTTTCCTCGTGTCAGCACGTTGTTGGTGTCACCACCGGCGCCAACCTTCTGTGGATGCTCTGAAAAGCTAATCATTTGCATGTCACTGCTTCTTCTTCCTGTCGGTTAAATTTCGCTTCTGGTGCACGTCATCTTAGTGGTGTAGCAATTTTTATGACTAGAAGTGTAATTTGTTCGTAGACGTTAGTATTTTGTTCTAACAATCTTGCGACTGCTGTCAATGAAATTTGATTTATCTCTATGGTGAGTAATCGAAAATCAGTTCAGACACATGTGAAATCAACAAAATGGTTGGATCCGAACCCTAACCGGGAACCCATGCTGTACTGTGTGTTCAGATCTTAGACCATAAGTACTGATAGACGAAGTACACAAAAGAGCGGCTATATGCTTGGTGCGGATAAAACATAGAAGCATGTGACTCTTTTTAAACTTAAGTCGGGTATTTAGTAGTTTCCTACAAATGTCACTATCTTAATGTTACTCCACTCATAAAGAGTTCTGTATAATAGTAAGCACAGCTAAACACCACAATTATCTTCGCAATAGTCGTTATAGCTGTCGTGATGTTAGTGCCGTTGAAATTTCATACCCAGTTCACCAGTACCTATGATGGAAAACCAGTAATATGCAAAGAAGGGCCGGCCGAGGAGACTGAGGCGCTCCAGTCACGGACGGCACGGCCACTACGGTCGGGGGTTCGAATCCCCCCTCGGGCATGGATATTTGTGCCGTCCTAGTTCGTAAGTAGTTCATAAGTAGTTTGTAAGTTTAGGGACTTATGACCCCGTAGTTAAGTCCCATAAACTATACAAACATTTGAAACATTTTTTTTTTTTTTTTTTTTTTTTTTTTTTTTTTTTTTTTTTTTTTTTTTTGCAAAGAAGGAAGAGTTGAAAGGTGGAAGAAGTATATAGAGGGCCTATGTAAAGGAAATAAACTTCAAGGCAGTATTCTAGAAATGGAAAACGAAATAGAGGAAGATGAGATAGGAGATACGATACTGTGATAAGAATTTGACAGAGCACTGAAAGATTTGAATCGAAACAAGGCCCCTGGAGAGGATGATTTTCCGTCTGAACTGCTGATATCATTAGGAGAGCTAGTCATGAAAAAAATTGTTCCATCTGGTATGCAAGATGAATAAGACAGGGGAAATACCCTCCGATTTCATGGAGAATGTAGTAATTCCAATTCCATAGAAAGCAAGTGCAGACAATTTTGAAAAGTACAGAACTATCAGTTTAATAAAAATTGGTTGCAAAATACTCACACGAATTATTTAGAGACGAATGGTGGAATGCGACTTTGGGCAAGAGCAGGTTGGATTTAGGAGATATGTAGCAACAGGCGAGGCAATATTCACGTTACGACTTGTCGTAGAAGATAGGTTATAGAAAGGCAAACCTGCGTTTCAGCATTTGTAGATATGAAGAAAGCTTTTGACATTATTAACTGGAATACACTCTTCCGAATTCTGAAGGTAGCAGTGGTAAAATGTAGGGAGCGAAGAGTTATATACAACTTGTACAAAAACTAGATAGCAGTTATTATAGTTGTAGGGCATGAAGGGGACGCAGTGTTTGGGAAGGGAGTAATATAAGGTTGTATTCTTCCCGCAGTGTTATTCAATCTCTACATTGAACCAAGCTATGAAGGAATGCAAGGATCACTCCAATATTTAAGAAAAGCAATATGAGTGACCCGCAAAATAACAGGCCTATGTCATTGACATCAGTTTGCAGCGGGATTTTAGAACATAAACTTTCCTCAGATATTATGAACTGCTTTGAAGAGAACAATGGCTTGACTCATAGTCAACACGGATTGAGAAAATATCGTTCTTTACACACATGGTGTGATGAGTGTGCCGGCCGCGGTGGCCGAGGGGATTGAGGCGCTCCAGTCACGATCCGCACGGCCACTACGGTCGGGGGTTCGAATCCCCCCTCGGGCATGGATATTTGTGCCGTCCTTAGTTGTAAGTAGATCATAAGTAGTTTGTAAGTTTAGGGACTGATGACCCCGTAGTTAAGTCCCTTAGACTCTACAAACATTTGAACATTTTTTTTGTGATGAGTGCTATCGAGAAAGGATGTCAAATAGATTTCGTGTTTCTAGAATACCTGAAGGCTTTTGCCACAACCTGACAAGGGTCTTCTAATCTAATTGAGTGCTTTTGGAATATCGCCACTGTTGTGCAACTGGATTCCTGATTTCCTGTCAGAACTGACGGTAAGTCATCGAGTAGAATAGAACAGAAGTGATATCTTGCGTTCCCCAGGGAAGTGTTATATGGCCCTACCTGTTCGTTATTTTTATGACCGATTTAGGAGACAAAGTGAGTAGATCTCTTAAACTGTTCGCGGGTGATGTTGTCACTTATCAGTCAGTAAAGTGAGCAGAAGATCGAAAGCAACTGCAAATGGATCTAGATAAGATATCTGCATGGTGCAAAAATTGGCAGTCGACTCTTAATAATGAATAGTGTGAAATCATCCATATGAGCCGCGCGGGAGTAGCCGAGCGATCTGGAGCGCATGTTAACGATCGCGCGGCCTTCCGCGTCGGGGATTCGAATCCCCCCTCGGGCATGGATGTGTGTGTTGTCCTTAGGTTAGTTTAACTTAGTTTAAGTAGTTTGTAAGACTAGGTACTGATGACCAACGTAGTTTGGTCCCAAAGGATTTCAAACATTTGAACTTTTTGAATATCCATAGGAGCACAAAAAGAAATCCGCTTACACCATAAATCAGTCAAAGCTGCAGGCCATAACTTGAATTAATTACCTAGGAGTATTAATTACGAACAACTGAAATTGGGAAGAAGACACAGGAAGGGAAGGCGAAGCAAAGGCTTCGTTCATTGGCAAATCGCTTAGAAGAAGTAACAGTTCTAAGCCATCTTGGAAGCTCTCAAGTACTGCCTTACGGTTCCGGAAGAGCATATTGTCATCTTCTCGAACTCTAAATCTGCGGTCATACTTCTTAAATATTTTCGTCGAGCCTACGAGATAATGGCACACATAAACCACCAAGAAAGGAATGGACGCAGTGTTTCCATGTGTTGGATTAAAGCACACAACAACGTTCAGGGGAACGAGATCGCTGACACACTTGCCAAGGAAGCGGTTACCACTGGTACGGAAGAATATACTCAGGTTCCAGCGAAAGATCTTTTCCCAGTTTATAGAAGGAAAATTCGAACTGAATGGGACAAAGAATGGCAAGCTTCCCAGTCAACTAAAGAGAAATACTATGCAGAAATAACACCTGTGCTACCAACCAGGCCTTGGTACAAGGGCAGAGGTGTTCTCGGAAGCTGGCAGTCACCATAGCGAGGCTGAAGTTCAACCACTGTCGAACTGCGCAGCACCTACATCGCATCGGCATAGTGAAATCTCCACTTTGTGACTGCGGCGAAGCAGAATACACAAATCACTATTATTTTTTTTTTTAATGCATGAACAGGTGGGAGCTCACATCAAAGTTGTTAAGTTATGTTGTGAGAAGGAAATACCAGTTACCAATATCTGTATCAACATTATTGGCAACCAAGGACTTTGGAGTGTATAAAGAACTTATCGCCTTTTTAACGGCGGCGAAGAAAGAGTTATGAACTGTTATGTAAAAGATAAAACTATATTTAGTCACTATATGCTATTTCAAATTGCTCTTGTCTTTGTATCATATCTTTAATGTTTGTTATGTTACATCAAATTGATCTTTCTGTTTTTGTTTTCTGTCACATCTTTGATGTTTGTTTGGTTGCTTTTGCTAACTTGCTTACATAACTGTACCTGAGGATTTCCTTCTTATCATTACTTATGTGGATGGCTGTAAGTGGACTACTCAAAGGCCAATAAAAAAAATACTGCCTACACTGGTGCACCCAATTTTGGAATATTGTTGCGGATTGTGGAATCGCCACGAAATGGGACTGAAGAATGACACACAAAAAGTTAAGACAAGGGCAGCTCGTTTTGTATGATCGCGATATAAGGGAGGGAGTATCACAGAAATGATGCACGAGTTGGAGTGGGAATCATAAAAAGAAAGGTGTTATTCGTTGTAGTGAGATTTATTTGCGAAATTTCTTTCACCAACTTGCTCCTCGGAATTGGAACATATTTTGTTAGTAGCAACCTACATAAGGGAGACATGATCATAATAATAATATAAGAGATATCAGATCAGAAACTGAAAGAGTTGGGGGATTCTTCCCTACGAGCGCTGTTAGATAATGGAAAGCTAGATAAATATATAAAAACGGTTCGATGAACCCTCTGCGTGCACTTCAGTGTAAGTTGCAGAGTATGTATGTAGATGCAGGAAGGAGGAAGGAAGCTTAGGGTTTAACGTCCCGCCGACTCCTTGGTCATTAGAGACGGAGCTAACACTCGGATTTTTGGCTAAGGATGGGGAAGGAAATCGGCTGTGTCCTTTGAAAGGAACCATCCCGGCATTTGCCTGGAGCGATTTAGGAAAATCACGGAAAACCTAAATCTGGATGGCCGGAGGTGGATTTGAACCACCATCCTCCCGAATGCGAGTCCAGTGTGTTAATGTAGATGCAGATGTGCCTAATGACGTTGTGTAGCATCCGTTTCCAGTGTCGACTCCTGTACCTCATTGGCCTGCATGACCCTGCAGACTGAGGCTTGCCCGTCAAGTCATGTGTTGAACCTGTTGTTGAACTAAGCCGTCATATAGTTGCAGCCTTGCCCTTCTGTCACCATTGTCGTTCCATCTCAGATGTCGCCGGTCACGGTCATAAAAGGTGGCCGGAGGGCCGGCAGTCGGTCTGTTGTGGACTGTGACAGCCTCATTCAACATTCACGATACACCATGGACACTGTTGAACGCGTGAAGCTGCACAGTCTTTAATGTTTATGTAGCTTGTTTTTGTAACATATATTTTTGTGAATATCGACCATGAAAATTCCTTTATCTCAGGGGCTTCATTTAACGGTGACACAACATACTTGATACTGTTTATTCCCGGTTAGTTCTGTTAAACTGAAGCCTGTTACAATAAAAGTCTATATCACACTATGTAACTGATACTGCCTTTGGGATCCTTTTTACCTCCAAGATATCTTACTTCTTCGACATATACGGTTCATTCAAGCATCAGAGACTACATTATTTTCGAAAAAAAAACTCTGTTCACAATTATTACACTTGAAAAAACATACGTATGAACAGGCCGTATTTAAGGTATGTGACGCCCCTGTGCAGTAATTCATTTTACTCCCCTCCCCTTCCTGGCATATGGGACTGAAATTTAATTCTTAAATTTTTTTTTTTTTTAAAGGCACCCCTGTGGATATTCTACTGCTATCAACACAACAACCTGAATTTTATGGTTTATTGCTGTAATCGAAACTCTGAATAATGATGATTCTATTAACATTAATACGGTAATTGAAAAAAATTTCGATGGCGAAATTTTGCCGCCCCCAAATTTTGCCGCCCTGTACAACAGCACATGTTACACTTACCTAAATACGGCCCTGCGTGTGATAACAGTTCGGCAGTTCAATTTCTCACATTTATTGATTTTCTTCTAACAAAACGTCTGCTTTTGTTTACAGTTCGTATCTATACTGATTTCACCTAAAACGATGTCCTTAATTCCTATATCAACTATATATCTGACAAAGTTCATATTTAAATCGGAAGGCAGACTTTGACGCTATCTCTTACAGCCTATCCCCGATATAAACTTCATAGACATATTCTTATGACGAAGAGCGCTAAATTCAGAAACGAGATCTGACTTTACAGAAAACTAAATTTACTGAACCTAACGATGATTCCCAGAGAACTAAACGCAAAGAGAGCTGAACTCACAGAGGCTGAGGAATCCAACTGCGGGTACTATTTATATTAATTTTCAGACAAAAGATTGGTGTTATTGGAGGTGTTTTGACCGTCTTTCTCTGTGCTTTTTTTAAAATTACTCTGATTAAAAATATTGTAACTTATTTAATTTCAAATTACCGAAAATAGACTAATTCAGCCTCGAAAAATAACAAAAAATATTTACAAATGACTAAAATGTTGCAATCCTAATGCTACGATCGCAATATAGTGTTATAAGAGAACAGTGTAATAGCTACACTGGTAAATAACAAGAGAGAACATTTTAATATTGATGATTCCGGTTTTGAATTCGGAAAAGGTGAAATAAAACTGTTAGAAATCACGACTAGAATGCGAGTTACTGTAAAGTAACATCAACGGAAATCACTGGTGTGAGCAAGTAACAGGTTAGCGCATCGGTAGAAGCCTGCGAGAGGCTGGTGGGAAACCGGACGCAGGGAGACACGCACGCACGCACAGCACACAGGCCGCTAGAGGGGCGATGGCGCGGCGGTTGCGCCACATAGCCGTGACCGGCTCAAAGCCTGCCGGCTGTTCACAGCAGCGCCTCAGCGTCCGCGGCAGCGTGGGACAAACGCCAAGAGCTGGCCGACGTCCGCTGCAGCTTCCGGTGGATCACGCTCTTGTTGGCGGTCGCGACCGACACCTCTGTTTACACTGCGAACGCCAGCAGCGTCATATGGATAGTTCGTTTTTGAACGCCACATATACAGACAGCCCGTTAGGCATACCTCTGATAAGACACAAGTGACTTGCTTCGACGGCCGCGGTGGCCGAGGGGACTGAGGCGCTCCAGTCACGGTCTGCACGGCCACTACGATCGGGGGTTCGAATCCCCCTTCGGGCATGGATATTTGTGCCGTCCCAGTTCGTAAGTAGTTCATAAGTAGTTTGTAAGTTTAGGGACTGATGACCCCGTAGTTAAGTCCCATAAGTTCTACAAACATTTGATTTTGACTTGCTTCCTTCTTAATAACAGAGAACCGATTAGATTAGATCAATACTTTTTCTATAGATCACAAATACGAGATTGGTGTCTATAAATGCACTCAAATAGTATAAGGCATATATATTTTTATTTATTTACTTATTTATACATACTAGCTTAATTCCCGTCGGCCGCGGTGGCCGAGGGGACTGAGGCGCTTCAGTCACGGTCTGCTCGGCCACTACGGTCGGGGGTTCGAATCTCCCCTCGGGCATGGATATTTGTGCCGTCCTCAGTAGTAGCTAGTTCATAAGTAGTTTGTAAGTTTAGGGACTGATGACCCCGTAGTTAAGTCCCATAAGCTTTACAAACATTTGAACATTTTTAAGCTTAATTCCCGCTGCTTCGCACGCGTAGACTGGATGGTCTACATTGGTTGTTTCTACATCTAAATATAAATTTACATATAATAGAATGTAGGCTTTCACGGCCGGCGTCTTCATTAAGTAAAACTTCCGGTCTAAGTTGCCGTGGTCCATCAATAAAACTTCTTACTTCCGACGTTTCGTTGCCTACTGCGGGCAACATCTTCAAGGATGAGTCGACGACTGCCTACTGGGAGCTGGAGCTCTCCATTCGAGAAGAAAAAGGTCCGAAAACGAGCCACAACAACAACTGTCGACCGGAAAAGTTTTTCTTCCTCTCATCCACAAAATTACGGACCGTAATGGGAAACTTTTGGCCAGATTTCAAGTGCAGACCGTCTTTAGACCTACCAAGAAAATTAGCGAATACTTACGATCGGTGAAAGACGCACGACATCCCTAGCAACACCTGGGGTGTATAAAATTTCCTGTAGCTGTGGCATGGTGTATGTAGCAACAGCAAAAAGGAGTGTTAATACTCGCATATTGGAACATTAAAGGAATTGTCGTCTGGGTCACATTGACAAGTCAGCTGTGGCAGAGCATGTTTTTACACGTGTTGACCATGAAATAAAATTTAGTAAAACGAGCGTGCTAGCCAGGACGCCGCATTATTACACACGCACGTATAGAGAAGCTATAGAAATACAGAAACACCACAATAATTTTAACAGGAAAGAAGAATGTTTGAAATTAGATAAGATTTGGTGGTCAACTTTGAACCAAAGATATGACAATCGAGAGAGATGACGTTGGTCAAAGATAGCTTCATAGTCGGCAGCACGTGACAAGTGGTGGCGCCATCTATGCCCTCCATATAAGCAGGACCTCCAGCGCCTTGTAGGCAGTCGTCGATTCAGCCTTGAAGATGTTGCCCGCAGTAGGCAACGAAACGTCGGGAGTAAGAAGTTTTACTGATGGACCACGGCAACTTAGTCCAGAAATTTTAATTAATAAATTTACATAGATTTAGCTTCAATAATACTTTCCTAATCAAGTCTTTTGATACAACTTGCCACCTCCTGTTGCACCATTGATGGCAGAATTCAAAATATCCCGAAACTTTTTTTAATTCTAACCATGGTTTAACTCTCAACCGACTTAGAACAAGATACGGAAGATCTCACTCTTTTAATGGGGACTGCTGTCTTCGTCAGTGTGTGACTCCTATGCACTAAAAGAGACTATCCACAGCAGATGGGAAGAATGCAAAGCAAGAGCTCGTCTGTAATAAGATGTAACTAAACAAAATGTATGCAATGTAATATTGAGAAATGTACTCGAATGTCATACCGTAAGTAAATCAAATCATGTGAACCGTCAGTTACTGTGCTGTTTCATTGTTGTTTGTTTTTACCAGGAACATTTTGACAGTCTACTGATGTGTGTCTTACTGATGTAAATCACGCCACGACTTTCCAGTCTTGTGGAGGCCCACGTCTTTGTTTTGTTTCCCCTAAGAAAACATTGTTCCTAATAACTGATGCCTCTAAGCATCTGTATTCTGCATAGAAACTGTGGAAGGCAGGAAAGAAAAATCAGATTTTAGCGTTCCGTCGACGGCGAGTTCATTCTCGAAATGAGCAAGAGCTCGGATTAGGAGAAGAAAGAAAATCGCCCTTGCCATTTTCATTCTAAATTTGTAATCAATGTTACTACTGAAGTCACGTTTATGAACTTCAAAATGTTTAATAAAATACGATTGCAATATACAGTCAATAATGCCTATTTTCTTAAGAAAAGCCTCCAAAAGTTGCAGTTTAAAAAACTATTAGGATTAAAAATGATATAATTATATAAAACAAATATTAAACAGATATTTTTTATAAAATGAAATCACTTATGATCCAAAGATATTCATTCTTAATGCGCCATTGTCCAGAGAAAGTTCGTAATGGGTTTGTACCACAGGTTTATATGGCCTAGTCCTGAGGAAGTTTCATTTATTTCTCATTTAAAAGTCCTGCTGCCTTTTTGTATAAAGCAAGGCGTGCATTTGTAACTTTACATCTTAATACATTTACATTCTTTGAATATTTGAAATAGATGGAAATGAGGAAAATATATATATATATATATATATATATATATATATATATATATATAGTATTTGTTGCTAACCATTAGAAATAACAATATATATAACTTATAGTTGGTGTCGGTGTGTTTTCATTTTAGATTTTAAGAAACAATTTATGCCATTGTAGACAAACGGCCGTACTTGGCGGTGAGTAACTTGGTATTATTACATCAAGCTTCTGTCCGCCAGACACTGTGTTTATTGTTAGTTGACCGTGTTTTCGTTGTTACTACTGTCTCTATACAATATGCAGGTCCTTTCACTGCTTGCAGAATTGTGTGTCTGGCACTGTTATACCACTGTTTGCAAGTTTCACTATTAACTAGCTGTTTGTTAAATGAGTTAACTGCATTTCAATTTATGGTATCACACGACATTAGTGCGTAATCACCAACCACACCTATTCTTAATTTAGATTGTCTTCTTCGTCCTTATTCTCTACGCCGCTGTTTTCCTCGTCGCTGTCTAATGAAGCCTAGTTTTTTTCATGCACCGTGGGATCTCTATAGACTTGCCGTCTATACGGCCTTGTCCTTAGGAATTCTTCATGTGCGGCTTTGGATATGCTGTCGGTTAGTTTCTTGAGTTCCGTCCACTGTTCGGTGTTTCATAACATCTGTGTATTTTCTATCTATATAAATGATCTAATGGAAAGAGTAAGTTGTAATTTGCGGCTGTTTGCTGATGGTGCTGTGGTGTATGGCAGGGTGTCGTCTTTAACTGACTGTAATAGCATACAGGATGACTTAGACAAAATTTCTAGTTGGTGCGAAGAATGGCAGCTAGCTCTCAATGTAGAAAAATGTAAGGTGATCAATCCCATAATATTCGAATACAGCATTAGTAGTGAGCTTCTTGATGCTGTCGCGTCGTTCAAATATCTAGGCGTAACATTGCAGAGCGATATGAAATGGAACGAACATGTAAGGACAGTTGTGAGTAAGGCGGACAGCCGACTTCGGTTTATTGGGAGAATTTTGGGAAGATGTACTTCACCTGTAAAGGAGACCGCTTATAAAACGCTTGTACGACCACGTCCTGAGGGTTGCTCCAGTGTTTGGGACCCGCAGCAGATCATTTTAAAGGAAGACATAGAGGCGGTTCAGAGGCGAGCAGCTAGGTTTGTTACTGGTTCGACCAATGCGCGAGTGTCACGGAAATACTCCGTCAACTCGATTGGAGATCGCTGGAGGAAAGACGACGTTCTTTTCGTGAATTTCTGTTGATGAAATTTAGAGGGCCGGAATTTGAAGCTGAGTGTAGTACGATCTTGCTGCCACCTACTTATATTTCGCGTGGTGATCACAAAGACAAGATAAGAGAAATTAGGGCTCGTACGGAGGCATATAGATATTCTTTTTCTCCTCGTTCTATTTGGAAATAGAATAGGAAAGGAAATGCCTAGTAGTGGTAAAGTGTACCCTCCGCCATGCACCTTACGGTGAATTGCGGAGTATGTATGTAGAAAAAAATGTTTGTAGAGTCTATGGGACTTAACTACGGGGTCATCAGTCCCTAAACTTACAAACTACTTATGAACTACTTACAACTAAGGACGGCACAAATATCCATGCCCGAGGGGGGATTCGAACCCCCGACCGTAGTGGCCGTGCAGACCGTGACTGGAGCGCCTCAGTCTCCTCGGCCACCGCGGCCGGCTATGTATGTAGATGTAGATGTAGATGTATTGTCCGCAGAGACAGACGATGTGTTCTGGGAAGCCAACTTCCAGACCGCATCTGCATGTTTGTATATCGTCCATCCTCAAGCGAAATAAATACGCAGCAGGGTATGAGTCGTGGCCTGTCACAAAGTGAACCATACCGCGGCTGTGTTCGATATTCTTCATATGCAGCCTTTCCCTAATGTTTGGTAGTAAACTACCCTTGTCGCTAGCCTCCCATTCACTCTGCCACGTGTTTAGACGCCAGGCCTTTAGTTGGCGTGATGTCGTTATGATCTGTCCTGTGATTTCGTGTGCTTTGTCTAGTCTCTCCATCCTAAGCCAGTACATCGCAGCTCTATGTTATATTGTTATGTCGATTGGGCACAGATTCCCAGTAGGATACATAGTGATTCTACAGGTGTGGTGTTGAATGCACCTGAGAGTCTGATCAGGACACTTCTCTGTCCTCAAATGTTCAAATGTTTGTATAGTCTATGGGACTTAACTACGGGGTCATCAATCCCTAAACTTACAAACTACTTATGAACTAACTAAGACTAAGGACGGCACAAATTTCCATGCCCGAGGGGGGATTCGAACCCCCGACCGTAGAGGCAGTGCAGACCGTGACTGTAGCGCCTCAGTCCCCGCGGCCACCGCGGCCGGTTCTAGGTCCTCGTCTGACTAATGATACATTAGTAACCAGACGTAATCTATGTGTCCATGAACTTTTTCGTCTGTGTGTAGTACAATACAGTGTGTTACGATTGTTCGATTGATGTTTGAGTCGTTTATTTTAACCGAGGGATTTCTTTACAGGGACACTTTCACCAGTGTGTAAGTTGTTTTGCTTTTGGCTGTCTCGAGTTTGTTGTGGAGACACCAGTGTGTAATTGCATGTAGTATATCACATGCCCTCCTTTCTAGCTAGGCCCTGTTCTTCGCGGAGACTACGACTAGTAGGCCGTCGCCCGTCGGCATAGGGGACCACTGTCTGCCGCGATGTCGCCATCCAGCAATTGCTGGAGTGATTCGATCGCAAGGTCCCAGAAATGGGGCCACAGATCGAACCTTGTGGACAACCCTTTGTGATTCTTTTAATTACTTTTTGCTCATGCGCCCGCCATTCCACTACCCTGTCCCTGCAGTAGTCGAGTAAACTGCTGTACACAGCCTCGGGTACCTGCAGTTGTCTCAACCTCTTGAACATTGAGAGCCATCAAAGATTGTCAAAGGCGCCGGCAATGTCTATCGAAGTTGCCATCACATATTTGTCATCGGAACTGCTGGCGATTTGAAGGGCCTGGTTAACTGCATAATCGATGCTTTTTCCATGTCTAAATCCGAATTGTTGATTTTTGCCGTGCAGGTATCTGTGTGCTTGAAGCAGTTTGGACAATTGCTTTTCTTGTAATTTTGCCAAATTGTTGATGAGACTAATAGGTCTGTATGATTTTGGGTCCGAGGGATACCTGTCGGATGATTTTTCTTATGATGACTGCTTTGGTAGTTTTCCTCACCAGAGGCAACCTAACCCAGCCGCAGGGCATCGTTAAATAGTACTGTGAGAAACGGCGTGATCTGTGGAGCTATTTGTTTTAAAACCTCAGGGTTAGTTTTGTCAGGTCCGGGTGACTTCTTGTTTTTCACTTCAGATATGGCTAATGCGACGTCCTCTTGAGCGAAAGAACACGTGACATTGGTGGTAATGTAAGGAGTATTCGTTTATTCTCTTAGTTGTGTTTGTTCTAGTGTGCCTGTGTGTATGTTGTCGTCGGGTAGTAATCTTTTCAGTAAGAATTCCACTGTTTGTCTCCAGCCCTTTGTCCTATAGCCATTGTCTTGTTTTAGTGTTCCTTTTCTATAATTAATTTATAATGCTCTCACCATATGTTCTGTTGCGTGCGCGTTGCTAAGAATCTCTGCCAGTGTGGTTTGGGTGTGTTTATCAGTGCTTGCTTGTATTCGTTTTTGGCTTGCCTCTATGCTTGCAGTCATATTTGTCTGTCCCTGTCTATTCTAGATTTTTGATAGAGTTTTCTTTTTCGTCTTATGTCTCGTTTTAATTTCGTAAGTTTTTCTCATTTCGTGTTACATGTTGTAGGTATAGATGTGTCTTATGCCTTTTGTATTATGTCACTGAATTGGTGTGCATTAAAAGCGATACTCCCTTGTGTGTTTTTGATGTTGCATTGGTGAATTACTGTTCGCAGTTTGTGCGTTTGCTTTGTGGATTTGCGGTGGTTTAATTTTTGTCGTGTTGCTGTTGTGCTGTTTATTGATGGTGAATATGATGGCGTTGTGGTCCCTAGAGTTTATACGGTCGTGTACAGTCCAGTATTTTATGTGATTTGTTTGCTGTGAAGGCGTCAGTGTAGCTGGTCGATCCGTCGTGTCCAATGTATTTCGGTATATGTCTTTCTTTATTTACAATATCAAGGTGGCATTCGTGTAGGATGTTGTTTACGTATTTGCCTCACTGGACGCCTCAATTCCTTTAAAAAGTAATGCCCATTGAGAAGGTGGCGAGGTTGTCATTCCTTTAAAGACTTATCACTAACATACCATCGGCCACTAAAATCGTAATGTTCTTTTAAAAAAAAACACAATTCTGTATAATAAAATATGTCCCTTATTGACAATATCAATTTTTGCCAAAACATCTAAAAATACGAAAAGCTTCTACTTTTACACCTTCCATAAACTCTGCCTACTTACATTTCGCGTAAAGATCACAAAGACAAGATAAGAGAAATTAGGGCTCGTGCGGAGGCATATAGGCATTCTTTTTTTCCTCGTTCCATTTGGGAGTGGAATAGGAAGGGAAACGCCTAGTAGTGGTACAGAGTACCCTCCGCCACGCACCTTACGCTGAATTGCGGAGTATGTATGTAGATGTAGAACCGTTTATTTAGTAGAATTATGCAAGGAGCTATTTTTGTTCACAATTTAATGTAAATTATTTTTGTGTCTGGAACTTCTCACGCTATACCGTATAGCTTTCTTAATATTTAAGAACAACTGATAAAAACTACTAATTTACCAACTTCTCCTCCAGTCCCAAACCCCGACGCTTAAAATGGTGTAACTTCTTACCAAACAGTATGTGAATTGTACAGAACAGCTTGGAGTAGGGGGGAAACTTTTACTTTGGACCTTGCGGTTTGGGTCCAACTGTACTCTACTATAAGAGTCCCGGACATGTGCATTCACACAGAAGAAAGGATCATTGACCGCCTTGGTCTTATACGAGGACTGGAACTTAAATAATAGCAACTATTTAGTCACAAACGATACAAAAGCGTTACATGTTTACGCCTGTTACTGTCCTTCTAAGTAGTCACCAGCGCTGTGTAGAACCCGTTGCCAGTGATGTGGAAGGGGTAGCATACCGTTAGCAGAGCCTGTTCTGTTGATGGCGCGAATGGAGCGGTCTATTGCCTGTCGAATCTCTGTAACATTTCGGAAGCGAATGCTACGAAGTGGTTCCTTCATCTCCGGAATCAAATCAAACCCATAAGGGCTTAAGTCCGGGGCGTATGGCGGATGGTACAGTACTGTCCAGTCCCATCGACCGAACAGAGCAGTGCAAAATGATGGGTGGGTTGCGCAGAAAGTGTTGTAGCTTCTTTCTCAAAGCTGGTCGCAGGTGATGCTCCAAAAACGAACAGTAATACTGTGCAATGACGGTCTCCGTTGTTTCTGTTTCGAAAACATTGTGTCACCGTTACATGAGGCAGCTCGCGCACAAGTGACTGTGATTCCCTCGATTGTGCGCACGCCGATGACGTGGGACGGGCGAGTCCATTGGTTTGGAGTAAGGTAGGTACGTCAACAACGTGTGCTATTAGCAACAATATTAGATTCCATTGCATAGTGTCTACACAGAGCTGATGCCACAATTTAAGTTCCAACCCTTGTATATATATGATGATAAATTTTAACAGGTTAACGAACTGAACAATTTGATGTAGCGAACCTGAGATCGGAGCGGCTAGCTTAAGGAGATAACACGAATACAATCACATTACTTTGTAATTTTTATTTACAACAGGCACTGACACAATGAAATTACCATTTGCACTGAATCTTATAAAATATGCTGAAACTGACGTCTATCAACAGCAATGCGAGCATGACATCGGCGAACATTATTCTGACGCAGCCTGACAAATATCTCTGGTGTGGTTCGAATCATATCGCAAGCAACTATAATTCTGGCAATCAATTCCATCTCCGTATGCACTGGGGTCTTATGCAAAAGTGACTTCAGATACCCCCATTGTAAACAGTCAAGGGGCTACAGGTCTGGTACAGCGAGCACAGAATAACATAGAGAGGCTATACCGCCTACATCAGCGTACAGGCAGTGAAGCACGGATGGGTGAAGAAACACAGTTGGGCCGATGAATGCGTAGAGCTTCAAATGGCGCTCGCCTCAATTACATTGTCGTTTGAACCCCTTAGGATAGGAAAAAAATTACCAAATTATTCACGCAGACAGGTGAATACTGAAGGAATGCAACTGTGTTCTTAGCAAGTACAATACGTATTGTGTTTGTATAAAAATATTAATTGAAACTATTACTTTTATATGAAACAAGAATTGTGATATGAAAAAGTCAGTCGCCTGCCACTTTTTTTGTTTTGTGGTCAGGAAATTTTCGTCAGCGAGAAAGTTGTAGGTAATGAAATGAACTTTTCTTTTTATTCAAACAACTTTTTTATAGCTTCCCTGGTTTTCTCACAAATTTGGATAGAATAGAGCGGCGGAACCTTTCAAATTCATCTCGTTACTTTCACCGAGATTCCCGACCAGCGAGCACAGATTCTGCTGTCCACTCACACCTTGTACTTTGTGATCAATTTTGATAAACTTTTTAAATTTGGGATACAATTTTCGGTATTAAATAATTATGATTTAATACCTTTATTTTTTTTATTACTAACTAGCTGAGCCGGCTTTGCACAGATAATCTTTAAACTGCAGAACGTATCGTGATGCGGTTTGTTTCAATTTCTTCGCTATAATCCAGGGTTCAGCGCAGGCTATATTAAATGCCAATAAGAAAATGAGAAATAATTGAAATAAGAATAATGAAAGTGGTTCACCACTTACGCACTTAAGTGACCTTTGTAGCGTCTGCGCCGGCCGCGGTGGCCGAGGGGACTGAGGCGCTCCAGTCACGGTCAGCACGGCCACTACGGTCGGGGGTTCGAATCCCCCCTCGGGCATGGATATTTGTGCCGTCCTAGTTCGTAAGTAGTTCATAAGTAGTTTGTAAGTTTAGGGACTGATGACCCCGTAGTTAAGTCCCATAAGCTTAACAAACATTTGAACATTTTTTTGTAGCGTCTGCGCTTTAGAAGACAAAAATAAAAATGTGATTCACTCGTAAAAGACACATGCATTCACGTATTTTTTGTTTTAGATGTTTGTGAGTTCTGCAAGTATATACTATTTTATGTACACTGACGTAGCTCTTATAGTTTAGGCTCCAGAGCTGACTAAAGTGCAGAAGCGGTAAACGGTGCTACGTTATGATTCTTGTTTTAGTTTTTTTCACATAATCGTATTGACATTAAATATAGCCAAAGATTATCCCAGGATTCTAAAGAAGAAATTAAAAGAAACCTCATAACGATACGTTCAGTACTCCTAGAGTTATAAAAGGTTAAAGGAACCGACAGAAGAAAAATGTGCTTCTATTTTATATAATAGTATGATTTACTATCCATTACTGAAATTTGTAATTATTTATGGTAAAAATAGATTGTCAAAAAAGGAACTCCTTAAAATATATGAGAAAGGAATTAACAGACAGCGAACTCAATAAACTACCATGTGACCGCAGCTGTGGCCGGATGGCGCTCGGCCGCCATATTGGTTGCGTGTCGCACTCTCTGTCGGCTTCATTTCACTGTCATTGTAAGGCCTATCTATATTATTCTGTGTTCGCTGGTCTGGTGACCTTGCCGGCCAGCGGTCAGAAAATGCAGTTTTGAGATGGCTGCGGATATCCACACTAAAGTGAGGAGGTACACCATCAAGTTGTATTTCCATTCTCTGACAACAGCCAGCACCTAGAAGACAAGGCCTTACATCTGGCCGTGCCTACGTCACACCGAGAGGTCGGGAATGCAAGCTGACTGTCCGGTCGCTACGAGTCGGTGGGCGTGCCTCAGCGGCCAGCCAGTCAGCTGGCGGCCGCGGCCTCTCGGTGTGACGTAGGCACGGCCAGATGTAAGGCCTTGTCTTCTAGGAGGTGTTGCAACAGCCAAGGATGCATTCTCCAACAACTATCAAGTAGAACTCTTTCGAAGAATCTCAGGTGCACGTGGCCATTCAGACCGCCAACTATAAGATATGGTTTTGTTTCCTTGCAGGAAATAAATTATGTAGATGTTAATAAAAAAAACAGAGTTCATGTAATCCTGTCAGTTATAAATAATCTGTCGCGGAAGATTACCCGCGCCTAGTGGAGCGCCGTGTTGCGGTGCGCGCGGCCGTCCACCGACGGGGGTTCGAATCCCCCCTCGGGCATGGATGTTTGTGTCGTCTTTAGTATAAGCTAGTTCATAACTAGTTTGTAACTTTAGGGACTGATGACCCCGTAGTTACATCCCTTAAGCTTTAAAAACATTTGAACATTTGATAAATAATCTGGAAAACAGTGTTGCGAGACAAAAGTGGCAGACAAGTTTAGTTTCACATCTCCTTAAGCTGGCTACTACGAGCCCAGGTTCTTTACCTCAAATTGTTGAGTGTGGCAGTCTCTAAGTCTTATTAAATTTTTGCGCGCTGTTAAGGAATATATCCCGGCTCGGCACAAACCTTCCCCAGTGATTTAATTCAATGCCCACTGGCAACTAAAGTATATTCCTTTGCATCTTGATTGGTAATAGCTGTAGGATCAAAAAATGATGGCTTTTGTTTAAGACATAGACACCACATATATGTATACAAGAAAAAATAATATTGTCTAATATTCTCATACGTGAAATTTCAGAATACGTGAAGAGTCAGCCTGTATATTATTTACTCACGGTTCAAGTTGGAATCCGGCAACTCTGTGTATCGTTCCCTGTTTGTGGCAGTTGTATGGCAAACTGCAACAGAGGAAGCATTAATATCGGGATATTCCTACATGCAGATGTCGTTTTTAATGATATCTGGAAATTATATAAACATAGAATACTGTTAAATATACGTCGTACGTATGTTGCTATCTATCTGTGTCCCTTTATATCTTATTACTTAAATATCCAGTCGCAGGTCGTCAAAAGTCTAAGCTTATTGTTTTTACCTGTTTACATTCTTCGCACAGCTAAAACACGTTGGGAGCTACGTCGTTAACCAGCTCGACCATTGGGCAAAAGGGTGGACCTGTGAGCACAGAATAATCTGTGCTCGCTGGGGTGGACACGAACTCCGCAACTCAGATGAGGCGCGATAGGCCTCACTAATCCCCGCACACGAATTCCGCAACTTTCCCTTTGGGAAGACGCGCACATACCTGGAACTCCCTGCCTAAAAGGCGCGACAAGAAGGGACGGTAAAACGTTTGCTGTGAATGTGCTGTTTGGAAATATACTGCCCAAAGCATAATTGACTACGTCAAATTGCTGTGGTGCACAACTGTACATAAAATAAATTAAAAAGAAACTACAAAAGAAGCCAGCTAGACTTGCGCTTAATAGTTCGCGATCGGGAGCGCTCACTTTAGTTCGCGGCTCTACCACGAACTAGTTCCCCCTTTTAGTTCGTCCACTCCCAGTCACAGCTGAGCGGCGTGGTCTGCGCTTGCAGGTGGAGGGGGAAGTTCCCCCACCTAGCTGCTTCATGTGCTTGCTGCTTGAGCCGCTAACGATATCACGCAAACCAAAAGAAACAGTTTGTGGATAATTTCTCGAGTTTAAGTTTAGACTTATCTCTATATCTTGGCATTATGGAATTTATTAGTCAGATATTGCAGAGTGCAGAACACATCAAAACAGAAATTTTGCACGGTCTGCACAGCCCCTAAGGTCGGGGGTTCGAATCCCCCCTCGGGCATGGATATTTGTGCCGTCCTTAGTATTAGTTAGTTCATAAGTAGTTTGTAAGTTTAGGGACTGATGACTCCGTAGTTAAGTCCCATAAGCTCTACAAATATTTGAACATTTGAACAGAAATTTTGTAGCACTGAACTATGTAATCCAGGCAGACGCACATCTCGAAATGACTCATCAGCAGAAGTTCTGCTACGTGCCGTCTCGCTATTGCCCGTCGGTCTTCGAAAAAGAGTCAAACGAACTATGAAGCGAGATACGTTTGGCATAATCGTCAGCATCTCCTAGTTCGTCCGCTGCTCCTAGTTCGTCACTGCTCCTTGATCGTCCGCTCCTTCTAGTTCGTCCGCTCTTTTTGGCTTTTGCTACAGCTACTAAAAGAGCTCTTTTTTTGTGACAGCTTTTATATATAATGAATCATTGTTGCCAAAGCGTGTGCTACTACCCGTATTTTTGGGCAATTTGACATCAAATACTTAGGCAAATAAATCAGTTATTTACACGAATGGGTGATACAATGGTATTCAACTACTTTGCATATAGAGTACTCGTAGTACTTTATTTTTAAAATAGATTCCTTGTGGCAGTGAATTATGAAACTACAGCTGAACTGCATCTCAGCTCGAATTGAAGGTAACTGACAGAAGGGAACACGCGATTCTGCGCGCTCTCGCGTCCTCTCGCTGTTCCCCGTCAGTCTTCGGAAAAGGAGCGGACCAACTAGGAGGCGAGGGATCTGCGAACTAGTTGGCGTAGTTCGCCTGTGGGAGCGCTCTTCCGAACTAGTTCGTTCTCGAACTACACAAGACTAAGCCAGAGCATTTACTGTTCTTTTATGGTTTATCAATAATAAACATTTTTGTATTTTTACTATTACCCAGCACTGAAAATCGAATAGACAAAAATGGTATTTGTAGGCAAATGAGAAAAACAAACATATGTTCTCGCAGATTGTTTTGAGTACTACATCAGTTACACGTAGCTCTTTCGGTTAGGACAGTGTATTGCAAAAACGCCCATTGCCAGAAAACGTTTTCCCGTCTTTATTCAGTTTTACCACCTCTGCTTGTTTTGTTTCTTAGCTAAAGTAACGATATATGTACTGAAATCTGACCAGGGAAAATATGTACTAATAACAAAAGAAATGCGTGAATTGTATAACTCTTTGTCGTGTTACAAATGCAGGAACAGAGAGACAGAGAGTACGAGATACAGTGGCTTTTGTAATGTGTAAGGATTTCATTTTTGAAAGACGTGCATTTTGAATTTGCTGGTCGATATTGATTACTCCAGACTGAAATCATAATTTAATCACACGCACGCTCAAAACACGGGTTTACATATAATACAAGTAATAAAAATTGTTTACAAGTTTAAGCTAATTCTTAAAAATAGATTATATTAATAGATAATTTCATTATGTACACAAGTTCTGTTTCTAAACATTTAGCTTATATCATTCGATAGACTGCGTTATTAGAACCTTAATTGCTTTCCCTCTCTTCTCATTTTCAGTCATATAATAACAGTAGCACAGCAGTGGAGTACCGGATCATACTCATGCAATAAAAGTGTCCTATTTTGAAAACCTCTGGCAAAATTTTATGAAGTGTTGTCTGTAGACTTTACAGGTGTACTTGTACCATTTTTTATTCTGCTGTAGGCCTTAAAGACCATGAATGCAATAAATGACGATGATAATGATATATATACACACAGAGGCTGTCTGGAGAGCAGTCGTACATAATTGAGGAGGTGATATAGGCGAATTACAATAAAAATACCAAGTAACATGTGTACAATTTTTATTGAGTACAGAGATACAGCTGCTGATATACAAACTTGGAGCAAATGTAAATGAAGTCATTTTCACTGATTTCTGCGTCGGTTCTTGGAAGTACATCATACTGACTTCATAGTATAATTTTGTGTGTGTTCTACAAGTTCGCTTCCCCTTAGTTAACCGGTTTTGAGCTTACAAGGTCATCTTCACACTTTAAAGTAAGTCGAAAACCGGTTATTTAAATAAAAGTCAATATGATGATCTACCAAGAAGCGATGAAAGAATCAGTCAAAATAGCCCAATTTGCATTTGCTTTACGTTTGCTTGGGTTACATACTAAGAGCTGTATTCTGTACCCAATAAAAATTGTTAACATGTTATATGGCTTTTGTATTGTAATTCGTCTTTATTACCATCTTCTAAAATATTTACTATTATCTACTGAAACATGCTGCAGGTGACATGTTTGTTTCCAGTGAGCATTATTTGAAGCTTTATCTCAGTGAAAGGTCTATGTATAGACAGACTTTCTTAGACACCTGAGCTTGTTCATCATATACATAGGCGCCTCAAACCGCGAGGCCTGGAAGTGTTTAATCGCCTTTCATAACGAGGACGTTTACACATATGAGAGACGTAGTTTCACAACAAATGCTCGAAAACAATACAGTTTCACAGTGTCAGTCTAAAACACAAATAAATGTTTTAATGAATGAAACTTTCACTTTGCAGCGGAGTGTGCGCTGCAAAGGTCCCAGGTTCGAGTCCCGGTTCCGGCACACAATTTTAATCTGCCAGGAAGTTTCAAATGTTTTAATAATTATAATAATCACAATATATCTGGCAGTCTCGAAAAGTGTACTCGGCGATTCATTTGCTCTAAGCTGATAACAAACGAAGTAGACACATGAGGCAGACGACCCGACAAACGCGTACCGTGGAAATGCTTCTTTATAGTTCGACGGTGTATCGCAAGGAGCGCTGCAGCTGACAACAATCTTCTTGTGCGTGTCGCACGTCTCGTATAGAAAGGGCTTCATGGCCCCCACATTCGATTGCGGGCCCTGGACCCAGAATCAAAGACGGGCCCTCCCCCCTGTCTTTTTTTACTGTTGTGTGCAGTAGTTTGTTGCAAGCTTATATCTTAATCATGCGCTTTTTAGAATATACTTTAACTTGGTATAACAAGGTATAATTTCATACGGTAAGCTTCATTTATAAAATTATGTTACTTGAAACTGAAACTTTACTTACAATGGCCGCAGCAAGCCTGTAGTCAAAATTTACTTTCGGGGGGGGGGAGGGGGGGGGGAATCAGCCAGTTATGACGTATATTCTAAATTGTGAAGCTTTACAACATAAGTTGAACTATAGGCGCAGTTGTATTTTAATAGAGACAGTATTAACTTTTATTCAGTACAAATATCGAAGGAGCAACTTCAGCATACTTTTGGATTACTTTATTAGGAATTAGGTGAACATTGAGGCTTTTCGGGGGGTATTCAACCCCTTCATCTCCATTCCTCCTACCGGCTACTGCCCTGGGCCACAGTAAGCCCTAGTTTAGCTTGAAGGAAGACTTAGTACTTCCGGCAGACGCTGCGTAAGGTAAGGGGGAATTATTGTACACACGTGAAAATCTCATCTTCACAGGACGTTGGCGAAAAGGAAACAAAAACCCATCATTGCATTACACCGAAAGCTGATCCATCAATTCCTTTTCAAGCCACGCCAGAAGTGACGTCAAACAGCTGCACCACCAGCATGACTTGAGAACAAATCCCTAAGCGGTATGAACAACAGACTAAAAAGGGGAACGGAGCTAATTATATCATGTTTTCATAGCTGCTGTCTGGCCTAACTGGCATTTGTTACTAGAAGGATCGCATGCAAGCTACTACGTATAAGAATCTCTGGGACCAAATTGGACCCATGCAGTTTTATTGGTTATACGACTAGATTGTGAAAGATAATTCAGTGTAACCTTCATATGTACTTTTCTTGATTTTTTACGATGGAAGGTCGAGATTGGAATGCTGATAATATGATAGCTAGCAACTCACCATAAAGATAATCGTTTAGCTGCCAACAAACTCATGCAACTTGTAATTTTCGGCCATGAACTTCGTCAGAAAAAATCCTACTCATCACACAATCTGTCACTCGAGCATAACTCATCCATACATGACCGCCATCTCCAACTGCCTTACCGCAATCAGGGCTCGAATGTATGACATTGTTGTCGCATATTGAAAAAACAAGGAGACAACAGTTGGTTTTATTTCATTCATATTATTACAAGGAAACATGCCGAAAATACAGAGAAACGCCATGAGGGGCCAAATTGACATTCATTGTAATAATCTTAATATTTAGGAATCTATTTGAAGTAGAACACTCTAAAACATGGTGCACAATAGTTTGGTCACCTTAGTTAATACACACATACAATACCGACCAATGGCAATAACTAAGAGCATCAATCGAAGTAATCGTTTAAGATAAGCGGTTTATCATAAATATCAAATACAATTGCTTGTAGAATCTTCTAAAATTTCGTTGTTGAAACATATTCAACATGTTTTTCTCTAGTTTGTTTTTAATTTCAGTAACCAAAAAAAAAAAGAATCAAAATCAAATGTTTGTAAATCTATCGGATCAAACTGCGTGGTCATTAGTCCGTAGCTTACAAACTACTTAAACCTAGGTAAACTAACCGAAGGACAAACACACACACCCATGCCCCAGGGAGGACTCGAACCTCCACGGCGAGCAACCTCGCGCTCCGCAGCGAGGCGCTTTAGACCGCTCGGCTACTCCACCGCGGAAAATTGAATCATTTGAACGAACATGTAGTAGATTGATAATAAGTTGCGTTAATGGCGGCCGTCTGTCGTTTGAGCGAGGTCACTAGTATGATCGCCCTAGAATTGACGCGTGATAATCGTAGCAATAAAGAAATAGGGCCAGTCCTAAATTCTGTACTAGTGGGTTCACTGCGCATACGCGAGCTAGTAGCTGTCGTCTGCAGCGACGGCTGCGATCAGTCTACTATTTTGATTCCTACTTACGTGTATTTTGACTTTTGTCAAAGTTTATGGTCGTTTCATCGCCGTAAGGAACTTTCTGAGCAAGTGACTACGTTGTACTTTTCGTAAATATTTTATGGAAGTTTTTAAACTTTTGTAAGTTTCGTAATTATTTAATGATGCGCTGAAGTCAAATCACGACGACTCTTGTTGTAGTGCCGGCCGCGGTGGCCGAGGAGACTGAGGCGCTACAGCCACGGTCTGCACGGCCACTACGGTCGGGGGTTCGAATCCCCCCTCGGGCATGGATATTTGTGCCGTCCTAGTTCGTAAGTAGATCATAAGTAGTTTGTAAGCTTAGGGACTGATGACCCCGTAGTTAAGTCCCATAACCTTTACAAACATTTGAACATCTTGTTGTAGTTATGGAATACAACAAACCTGCTATTATACTTTTAATAAAGGCGTATAGTGAAAAGAAAGCCTTTTTTTATGTTGGGAATAGTCTGTACCATAATGTGGTAGGTATTTTTTTTTTTTTTTTTTTTTTTTTTTTTTTTTTGCTCATAGTTACAGAAGCTAGTAAATATTCTTTAATAAAGGATGTAGTTATAAAGGATGTAGGTTTCTTTACGTTGATACAGAATGCTAGAAAGGAAAAAAAAAGATATAATTCCGGAATTCTGCTGGCTCCTCCGGCATTAATTCTCACATTACCATGCTGAAATCTCGCTGTTTTCTTCTTCTCTTTTCTGAAACCACGGTCGCATCCAACACCTAGTTATTCTTCGGCGTTGTATCCGCCTTCTTGCAACGAAAGCCAATGCGAACGCAGCCGTCGCTATGGCTAAGTTTACGGGTATTCAACTGACTTCCAGAAAATGTGCTAATGGTGTACAACACCGCAAAACAATAACAAACGAGACTCGAGACATATTCGCTAGTAGCGTCTACTCTGTTTATCGTCTTAACAAACTGCCGCCAAGATCTTGCGTGAGTTTATAGTTCGGTACTAGTACGCTAGGAGCGCTTCAGTAGACAATAGTCTATCTTATTCATCGTTTAAAACGGGCTTATCCCTTTCATTCCCAGTATTGTTCCTCAACAACAACGTGTTAAAAGCTGATTTATACCGTATTTTGTGCATCAGTCCTTAAAGTCGCCTTGTTGTTGATGCACAATATATTTCTAATACAACATTTTGCCGCTTGGTACGGTGTGTAGCCACTTCTGAGGCATTAATCTCTTGGAGGTTGTGTTAGCTTGCCTTCTGTACGTGGCTGTGAGTGTGATCGTGGTACATGTTATTTTATTTCAGCAGCGAATTGTGTTGTCTTTGGTGTTGTGGCGAAGATTATGCTAGCATGATTGATCGGACAGTGTCAACTATCAACAAAGTAACGTCCCAAGTAATAGAATACCTCGATACAAACGTCTTTGTTGTGCATGTAATACATGACATAAAAAAAACAATAGTTCTATCGAAAATTTTCAAACACGTATTTTTGTTGCAACAAATTATGTATTGTGGACATTCGCAGCTGTAGACTTGAGTCATAATGATGGAAACCGCTTCAGCTGTATGGTATTCTTTTATTAACCAACTAGATTCGTGGCATTAGAGCCACATTAGTAGCAGAGCGGTCTAAAGCGTCTCGTTGCGGAGCGCGCGGTTGCTCGCCGTGGAGGTTCGAGTCCTCCCTGGGGCATGGGTGTGTGTGTTTGTCCTTAGGTTAGTTTACCTAGGTTTAAGTAGTTTGTAAGCTACGGACTGATGACCGCGCAGTTTGGTCCGATAGATTTAAAAAGAAAAAAGCCACATCATCAGGGTGATAAGTAGCTATCAGCTCTGTCACGCGCACCATATAGTTGACGACGGTCGGCCCCAGCGCAACGCCACCGGACCAGAGAAAGTTGGACCGTCTAGTCCACTGAGAGACAAAAAATGAAATAACTTATAACGCTGATGATGTGGCTCTAATGCCACGAAACTAGTTGGTTAATAAAAGAATACCATACAGCTGAAGCGGTTTTCATCATTATGACATATTTGTATATTTAGCGCACTCTGTTAATACAGAAAACACTGAATTTTAATTTTTCCAAATCTGAATTCATAATGTGGGAATGAAAGGGTTAAGAGTTGCGGAGTTAATGCGAGCCGGCGCTATGAGGGTTGCTTGCCCCATCCGCGTCTACGTCAGTGTCAGATGCCTCGTCCGGTGTAGGGACGGATGTAGTGCGAGTAGTCGACGATGTGAGAATGGCTCGTTTAGAAAGGGGCTTCAGTGCGGAGAGATGCGCGCTGGCGCACGGCGTCGCTCCGGTGGGAGAGCGCGCGGCGACCGGCGAGTCGACCGTGCAGAGTGCAGAGAGCAGAGAGCGCGCTGCGAATCTTATGCGGGAATGCGACTCGGTGGCTCTTCTCCGCTTTCCGGCGGACAAAGCGAGGCCGGGCAGCTGCCGGCCTCCTGTTACTCGCCCGGTACAGTCGCCGCGAGCGCTGCTGCAACAACGCCCAGCTGCCGGTGCCGCCGCCACTCGTCTGCTTCCCGAGTCTCTGTTGTTGTTGTTCTTTTCAAGCTGCCACTTCTCACTAGCCAACCGGCCTTATTTATACCTGCCGGGAGCACATCACTTTCTTGTTGTTCTTTTCGCGCTTCATCTTCTCACTAGCGGTTGCTCCGCGCCTTGAGCATCATTAACAGGCGCCAGTAATTTAATTGGCGCTTCGTAATACACGTAACGCAACACACTGAGGTCACAGTCACGAGATACCACCTGATACCCTGTCTGGCGTCATTTTGCGCGACCAAGTGCAGCAACTATAGGTAGCACTGATCATGTGCGCTTACATTCCAATAGTGGCGGATTAAAGCCCTTCCTATACGAGACGTGCAACACGCACAAGAAAGTCGTCAGATGCAACGCTGCTTGCGATAGAACGTCGAACTACAAAGAAGCGTCCAAACGGTACGCATTTGTCGAATCGTCTGCTTCACGTGTTTTCTTGGTTTGTTGTCAAAAAATGTTCAAATGTTTGTTAAGCTTAAGGGACGTAACTACGGGGTCATCAGTCCCTAAACTTACAAACTACTTATGAACTACCTACAACTAAGGACGGCACAAATATCCATGCCCGAGGGGGGATTCGAACCCCCGACTGCAGTGGCCGTGCAGACCGTGACTGAAGCGCCTCAATCCCCTCGGCCACCGCGGCCGGCTTTTTGTCAAATTACAGCAAATGAATCGCCGAGTGAACAACACTTTTCGAAACTGTAAGATATATTGTGATTATTGTGATGATTAAAACATTTTTATTGTAGACTGCCACTGTGAAACTATTTTTTTTTTTTTTTTTTTCGTGCAGATCTTGCGTAACTACGTCGCTCACATGTGTTAATGTCCTCATTATAAAATGCGACTACATACTTCCAGCCTCTGCGGTTTGAGGCACTTGTGTATATGATGAACAAGCTCAGTTGTCTATACATAGACCTTTAACTGTGATAAAGCTTCAGATAATGCTCACCAAAAACAAATATTTCATCTGTTAACTACAGAATGTTTCAGGAAAAATATCAATTATTTTAGAACATGGTAATAAAGGCGATCTCCCGTTAAAATTTCATATAACGTGTGTCCAGTTTTTATTGGGTACAGACCTACAGCTCTTGGTATGTACAACAAATTTAAAGCACATGCAAATTTGGATATTTCGACTGATTCTTTCGTCGGTTCTTGGTAGATCACCATATTGATTTTTATATAAACAACCGGTTTTCGGACGTACTTTAAAGTCTGAATATATCCTAGTAAGCCGAAAACCGGGTAACTAAGTGGAAATGAACGTGTAGAACATACACAAAATTCTACTTTGAAGTCAGTGTGATGCTGTACTTCCAAGAACCGACGGATAAATCAGTGAAAATGTCTTCATTTACATTTGCTCTAAGTTTGTTTGGTTTTCATATTAAAAGCTACATCTCTGTATTCAATAAAAATTGTACACATGATATATGAAAATTTTAATGCAATTTCTCTATTGTAGCACCTCCTAAAAAACTTACGACTGAGTCGAAAAACTACGTTCCTCTGAGCAGGAGGCAAGTATACATTCTAAAACAAATTCGCGACTTGGCTTCGTTTGTCTGCTGGGTTCCCCATTCGGTCGTCTGCGCATGCACAAGCACTTTCATACGCGTGAGAATAAGATGCATCCTATTCCGTCTACTAGCGACCGTATGCTTGCGTCTTGTGCAAGTGGACGCGTCTACACTGTACCTGGCTGGCGTGACAGGTGCATCGTGGGTAATCTCGTAAGCTCTCACTTCCCGCGAAGAAACGGCTTAAGGCACAGAGTAACATATATATTTGTCTGTACTTAAGGCTCTCTGAGGCCCGAGGCGGCGACAAAACAAAATGAGGCCCCCTTTCAACTTGGAAATCCGTATATTACTATAAAAATGTAACTAAAAAAATAAAGCACTTTAGAGGTATTTGGAGCCCCCCCCCCCCCCAAGACGAGACGCCCGGGGCGGACCGCTACCTCTGCCCCTCCCCCCGTTAGTCCATTGTATCCCAAGCAAAAAAATATTTCCCAGAGATACCACCTGTTGCAGGCAAAGATCAGCACAGAACTACAGCGTGCCTGCCAGCGAGCTACAATTTCATACACCCCGTTTACATGGGCTCCCAAAACCGGATTTCGTAAACCGATTTCCCAATTCCGCTTTTGGTTGGTCATGTAAACACACCAAAATCGATTCTGGAAATCCACTTCTCTAAAGCGGTTTTCCAGTTCCACAATCGATTTTCTTGCCCATGTAAACGCAACCGTTTTTGAAGCGTTCTTGGCTTGTCAGATTGTGTTTTTTTGGTAAGAATTTTCGGCACATATGGACAGAGTGATATTTTCTAATGTGAAATAAAAGTATTAATATTAGAGTGACCATGAATCTGTGTATTTAAGTAAAGAAAAATAGCGATTATGCTGACTAAATCGGGGACTGAATCAGCTGTTTTTCAGCCGCCATCTTAAGTGGATTAGGAAATCCGATTCAGGCTGTGCCATGTAAACACGATAGCGAAAAACGGTTTACGAAATTCGGTTTTCGTCTTCCGGAAGATGTGTTACATGTAAACGTGGTGATAGAGTGGCTGACACACGAGTTACAGCGCTCTTTGCGGCAACCTGTGTAAACTCGTCCGCCATATTGGCGGTGGTCAGTACACTTGACAAGAGTCTGTCCATCGTATGTTATTGTTGAAAGTGAAGTGCTGTATTTAGTATATATTGTATGTAGTGTACATTTTCTGTACAATCTTTGCTTCTGCAATATGTCTAAAGTGTGTTCAGCATTTAAATACACAAATCGAAGTGTTAAAATGACCAATATTTCGAGCAAGAACACCAGTTGTTTTGCCTCTTTTGGTTTCTGTCTGCCTATACACAAACAGAACTCCTAGCTAATGACACATAGCTTCCCCAAGAGTGAAGCTTCAGATGGCCTATCTGGCAATGCCTTTGAAGTACACACCACAAAAAAGGCTCAGTTTTGTGCCTAGCGTCTGTGTGTTTCTTCTTCTGTTGATGCTGCAGTTGATGAAAGAGTGTCTCATCTATTGAATAATAAAATAAAATAGACACTTTTGAGTGTCTACACCTTCTTTAAAATATTTTCATTTGTTGTTGACAATACTTGATCAAGCATGGTTAACATATAATCACTGCAAAGTGCGGAAGCAATATTAACAGCCGGAATTTTTCACTTGTTAAATGTCTGTGTTCTGTGTAGCAAATATTTACGTATATCAGCGCGGCAACAGCGTAAGTTATTAACGACATGTTATTTCTGTGTAGAATTCTTTTATGGCAGCTGACCTAGGCGCATTTTTGATTGCTGTATTCTGTTGTTACTTCCGTCTTTGTACTCAAATTTCGTCAACCAAACTTCACAACCAAACCCTTTAACAGCAGTTTTACGAGTATGTGGACTTAATACGTTTAATAAGCACCGGATAAATGTGTCTTAGACTCTATGAAAGCAGTTGTTGCAACACATTAACAAGCGATGCAAATCCGTGATCATGATTGTTCGTCATAACAATTACTGTTCACTGTGTAAGTTTTGTAGCACTTTTAGACTATGAACTTGCATTATAATTAACACACAAATATTTTCAAAGCGACACTTTCGTTGTTGAATCAAACCTCAGCTAACTGTTATACTTCGAACTGGATATGTATTACTGACAGATTCCTGATATTTCATTGCCGCATTTTAAGAAAATACACTATCTGGCTCATCAATTCGCAGCTTTGATAAAGTCTAGACACGTCATGCACACCTGTACTCAATGGTCAATCTTCATTTAAAACGTAAAACTGTGTAAATATGTATAATTGTCTAATGTGTGTGGCATACCAGCCCGGTACCCCAAATAACATGGCGGACGGCAGTTCAATTTGCCTCAAACATGGCGGACCTACGGACCTATCGCCACTGTACGAAATTCAAGCTCTTTGGTGCCTGCACGTTAAGATGTTTCCCACATATTTTCGCATTTTCCGCCATGTTTAAATTTGCCATTCGACTTTACAACAATTATTACATAAATTGTTTGCTTATCTCGTGATTTGAAATTGAATAAGCGATGTTCTATACTAATCGGGAAGCGTAATCGAAACGTTTTTTCCTCTTTTTTTTTCTTGTAATACTCCATAGCAGCCATATTTGAATTTGGCAAGAAAAGAAATATGAACATCTATGGCTGGCCGCTGAGACAGCTGAAGTTCAACATCCAAAGAGTATAGAGATCACCGAGTAGTGCCTACCAAGGAGGTTCCTTGGTGCCTACGGATGTAGAGATGCCAGCAGCCGACACTGTTCTGAGTATTCTGTATACACTTTCAAAAGAAATTAGAGTTATCCTATTAGGATTTTAAGCAACCACACACTCTGTAATCGTGACATATCCAAAAATAAAACACCAAATATTGGTGATAAGTAACGAAACATAGGTGTAAGCACGCTCCCGGAAATCGCCACATATTCGAAACTTATCAGCAAAATATTGGGGAGAAGCAAGAATATCAGCCTAACCATACCCTCGGAAATAACGAGATATTCGGAAATAAACAGCCAAATCTTTCTGACTAGTGAATAGTGTAAATGTCATTGATAATATTTTCATTTGCTAGCAATTTAAACGTTTTCCATAGGTTTGTCTTTAAGCATATCCTCGGAAATCGCAACATATTTTGAACAAAGGTCAAATATTTGTGAGAACGAAGAAGTGTCATTGCTGGTCGTATAACTTGCAGCGTCATTTTCTTTCTCCGTTTTTCGGTCACCACGAAATCACAAAATCGACGTTATTAATTCCTGAGACAACACTCTCTTACAAGTAACATTGAGTAAAACTACTATTATATGAATTTACCAAATTTAAGATCGAAAAATATATTTACATGAGATGAGTTTGGTAGTTCACACTAACCTCTACGCTTTGACAACTTCACATTGGGACCGCTTTATTTTTTTTTTCACTGTTTACATGACTGTATCCACATATATTTACAATAAATTGAGCCAAAGATGATTTTGTAATTCATATTTAATGCGCTGTTACCCTGAATCGGTTTACTGCGAGTTATGAAACTAAAACTATGAGGTATGTGGCTATCCAGATGGCGTCTGTGACCTGGAAGGAACAACTGAGTGTTGTTTTGACGTCACTTTCCAGATCGTCGCCCATTGGATAATGTCATAGCGCAATTCATTGGAGGGAAAGAAATTTTTGTTTGGGATATAAGAACTCCAGCACCGACCCAACAAGTAACTGAAGTTCACTGCAAGAATAGTACCCTGCCTAATGTTACTTAAACATCTGTAATCTATAGATTCACCGATAATCTGTGAACCATCGGTTATCAGGTTTAATTATCGATACTCACATCGTCCATGATGTAACTATTCTTTAATCGGAGCGTGAAAATTGTCTGATTCTATTACCAACATCGCTTGTGGAGCGCAGAGGCAAAAGCCACGCGGAATGGCCGCACGGTCTATGAATATGTTTAAACAAATTTAAGAAGAAACTTCCTGGCAGATTAAAATTGTGTGCCGGAACCGGGACTTGGACCTGGGACCTTTGCCGAGGTACTGGCGGAAGTAAAGTTGTGAGGCGGCATCGTGCGTCGTGTCGGGATAGCTCAGTCGGTATAGCGCTTGCCCGCAAAAGGCAAAGGTCCCAGGTTCAAGTCCCGGTTCCGGCACACAATTTTAATATTTGTCAGGAAGATTTCATATCAGCGCACACTACGCTGCAGAGTGAAGTTTCATTCTGGAAACATCCCTTCGGCTGTGGCTAAGCCATGTCTCCACCATATCCTTTCTTCCAGAAGTGCTAGTCTTGCATGGTTCGCAGGAGAGCTTCTGTGAAGTTTGGAAAGTTGGAGACGAGGTACTGGTGGAAGTAAAGTTGTGGGGCGGCATCGTGAGTCGTGTCGGGATAGCTCAGTCGGTAGAGCGCTCGCCCGCGAAAGGCAAAGGTCTCAGGTTCGAATCCCGGTTCCGGCACACAATTTTAATCTGCCAGGAAGTTTCATATCAGCGCACACTCCGCTGCAGAGTGAAAGATTCATTCTGCAATATTTAAGAAGTTGTCGCCTTAGCCAGTCTAGAATGTTTACATCGTTTGTTGTTAATAGGTTATTCGCTAAGGGGGAGGGAAGCGAGAGGGAATTTGCTTGTTTGTCTTCCAATGACGAAAATTCACGGTTGTGCGCATTTCGCACCGATCAGAAGCTTAAGGTTATACTCGTAGATAACATGGATTCGTGAATACGCATGTTACAGATAATCGTCTTCAGATATTCGAACATTATACTTATAGCAAGAAGGAAAAATGTACAGACAGCTGTCGTAATAAAACGCAGTTAGAAAACGAAAAAGTAACAGTTTAAATATTTGTTAGGCGTTTGTGCTTGTATTTCGCAATACATATTTAAATAAAAAATAATTATTATCAGAGATATGGAGCTGAAGGAGAGGCAATGAATTAAAATTTGTGCCATGAGCGGGATTCGAACCCGGGAGATTCTGCTTACTATCGTTATTAATTAAACATACCAACTACTGTCTTCTTCTGGGTCTGAGTTCTCGTTGTACTTCCAAGTTGTTCCAATAGTATATTTTAATAAAAGTTATATGGTGATTCGAAAAGACGACATCGACGCAATCTTAACGCTAGTGTGTCACTTCCGCCTTTGTACAAGCACAGATACAGTATATATTTTATCAGGCTTGATTCTATGGTAGAATTTGTGCTCCACGACTGTATTTGACTTGTGGAAATTTTTTCATCAGTCAGTCGTAAAAAAAATATATTTATTTATTCGCAAATCTAGATTTGGACTACTGTGTGGTCATTATCAATGTTTAAAAACAATTAAAATACTTAAACCATCTCGACGAACGCAACCTCCAACATGGAGGTCGAGATGGTTTAAGTATTTTAATTGTTTTTAAACATTGATACTGACCACTCAGTAGTCGAAATCTAGATTTGCGAATAAATAAACACTTTTTTTTTTTTTTTTTGCGACTGATTGCTGAAAAAATTTCCACCTGTATATATTTCACTTGCCTGCAATCCATTAGACCCCACCCCAAACCCAAAAAAAGATAAAATCTGTGGAGATTTTTATTTATATGATGACTGCACATAATCATTAAAATATGCAGCTGTATTTATACGCTGTCTACTTTCAGAATATTGCAATACATATTCATAAGTAATCATAAAAACCGGTGTCGTGTTTTTAATGGGACACACACCATAGGCCTCCGTGCGTAGAGGCCACACTGACGAAGGCGATTTCGCACTGTCTGCGTTGATACTGCGCATCCTGTTGCCGTCTGGAGGGAGCGTTGCAGCTGAGTTGCATTCAGCCTCCTGTCTCGACGGGCTGGTAACCGGAAATAATGGTCATCTCTTGCTGATGATATCAGTGGACGATCTTGACCTTGCCTTCTTTTAACGGTTTCTCTTCTTCTTCTTTTCCTCCAGCGTTAGTCCTGCGCAGTTGCGGGTTCCGCTAAATGGGTCTCCATTTCGCTCTGTCTAGGTCTGCATCTGGATGTATGACCACGCTTTTGAAGTCTTTCTGTAGCGTATCAGCCCAGCGCTGCTGAGGTCGTCCTTTGGGTCTTCTGCCGACAACTTCAAGTGTGTAATCTGCCTTGGCAACAGGGTCATCAACATCCCGCAGAATATGCCCAAACCATCGAAGACAGCTCTCGCGCATCTTGTCTTGGATCGGTGCAACACCATACTTTCTCCTGATGCTGTCATTGGGAATGTGATCTAATCTAGTGAGGCCTTCTGTCCACTTTAGCATCTTCGTTTTCATTAACTTAGTCGGCGTTCTGTCTGAACTGTAGTCGGTCAGCACTCACAACCATACACGGCAACTGGTCGGATGACAGTACGATATATTTTTTATTTTAAATTATCTTTCATCCTGCGGTCGCAAGTGACTCCGATTGTTGTATGCCACTTCATCCAAGCTGCCCGAGTTCTGCTGTTGACCTCTTCGGTGGATCGGCCAGTAACAGTGATAGTGGAACGAAGGTACTTAAACTTACAAGATTCATATCTTCACCATTACTCGTAATGGTTCCCATTTCATGTCTGTCTGATGTCATGTACTCCGTTTTCTCCAAGTTGCGACAACCGAACACTCCATTCTTGTGTTTGGCTCTGCAGATCGAGCTTGCTTTCTGCTGCCAGGTTCGCGTCATCAGCATAAAGTAGAGTGCATGGTAGTGTCCGGTGCAGGTTAACTGTCACAGTGTCCATTACGAGAATGAACAGAAGCGGTGGTAATGTAGAACCTTGGTGAACGCCGACTGTGACGGGGAAGTCCTTGGACAGTCCTGAAGTTGTACGGACAGTCCTTGGCTGTGCATAAAGTAACAGTTAATAAGCTGTTCTGGCACCTCGTGCTGTCGAAGTGATAAGCAGACGATTACGTGTGACACCCAGGAATGCTAGATGTAGCGGCTTGGATTTCTTTCTCGTGATGTTTCTCGATTAAAAGCCTTGCAGCAATTGTGCCGCAATTCTTCACAAGTCCAGCTTGGTTTCTGGAAATTGTGCGATCTCAAGGATTGGTCCAGAACTATGCGACACTCCAATGGCTGCAGCCACCTCTCTCTATGTCTGTCCCAGTTCCAAACTTCCGATGGCTCTCCATCCCATAGATTAGGGTAAGTCAAATTGTAGTTGCATTGCACTGTCTGCTCACTACGCTATCTGAACCCAACTCCTTGTGTAATACGTCTGGTAGAGTAAACACAAAACACGAACCCCCTCTGCAGCAGCTTTCTATTATTACCACTATGTCGGTTGTTGTTGTGTCCACTCCGTAGAACCGACAAAAAGACGTCGAGTCATTGTAGTTAATTCTGCAGATGACAATACTTCAGAACCTCGATATCTCAACTGATCCCCTAATTGTTTTGATCTGTGTATACTGTGCTCATTTGATGCCGATCAAAGTTTGTAGTGCCAATGGCGCGATCAGCGGGCTTGAAAAGGACGAAGCGATTGCTATAGCGTTAATGGATGTGCTCACTTTGAGGATGGTTGGGCGGTACGCAGCAGAAATATTAAAAGAAGCAAAATTTATGCGGCTGCACGCCCGAAACTTTATGGATTTTCATACTGTTCACGCGCCTGTCCAACTACGGGAAATGAAATTCAGAGGTACTTTATGCCCTGGTATTGACGTGTGCCCTGTATAGAATACCGCCAGCTGCGAGGCGTTGTCGCGATGCAGCGTCATATATTCACTGTTACATTCAGCTAATATGATATATGATTATGCATAGCTGATATTACAACGGCTGGTGCATTGAGGATGATCACTCTATGATCGAAATCAATCTGCAAAAACATTAATAAAAAACGACCAATGCTGCATACTATAGTTATTGTATTAAAAATATTGTGGCGAACCCCTTTCCCGAAATGCAAAACAACTATGTGTGTGATTTCTAACGCAACAAATTTAATTGGCTTTTCTTGATACAACTTTGTTATAAGAAGAAAGAGGACAGTATTATATATTACAGGATTAATCATTTTTATTTATTTTCCGGAATGTAACACATTATACTAATTTCGGATTAACTAAAAAAATGTTCAAATGTTTGTAAATCTATGGGACTTAACTACCTTGGTTATTAATCCCCAGGCTTACAAACTAATTAATGAAAGTTAAACTAACATAAGTACATCACACACGGAGGACTCGAACCTCCGAGGGCGAGCAACGGCGCGCTCCGGAGCAAGGCGCCTTAGACCGCTCGGATACTGAACCGCGGCCTAGATTCAATCTGACAGAAAAATATTTGTAGTATAACGAGTGTTGCGCATTGCAGGCAAGACGTAGAATCGAATTGTCCTCGCTAAGCAAGATGCTATTCCAGAGTCAATTTGTAAATAAGTAGACCTTTCTCCTTATAAATTCTCAAAATCACTGACTACATCTTGTTAATTTAACTATCGTTGGGTTTCTGAAGACAGTTTTCTGGATTTTCATTTGTTAATCGTTAAGAAGGTGTATTTATTATTATAAACAACAAATTCCGCTACGTAATTTTCATTTAAATTATGTTTTAATTTTCTAAGGCCTATGATTTGTTTTACGAAACCCCAGCTTTCAAACGTGGACTGGGATCATTCTTTTATGATGCAGCCTCATTCTCTCGTGCCAGCGACTCCCTGAACAACACTTTACGACCCTTGGATGTCACGACCCATAGGTCGAGAAACTCTGTTCTAGAGAATCCTTGCATTTTTCTGGTACTCTGGCGCTCCTCATATGTGAACAGTGTAAACCTCGGTCGTGGATCAGTTTCGAGCTGAAGTGTCTAAAAGTGTATATGATTCTTTGTCGGCTTGTAGATAGTCACGCTACCTTCAATAACACCGTCCTTTCCCACGTATTATTGATGAGTGGATGGTTTTTTCTTTTTTTAAATCCTTGAGGTAGTGCTTAGTTATTCTGCGTATCCATGTCGACTTAAAACATCCAAAAAGAGCAAACTGTAATTTTCGTGAAATTTCGTGGAATACCTCTGGTATTGCTAATCTCTAGTAGTTGTAAGATTGTGAGATTGCGGTGTTTTTGGAAGTAGTAACGCACCACACAAGTGTATAAAAAGCTGTCATATATTCCTACAAAAGGCACTGTTGGCGAAAACAAGAAGAAAATGTTCTATTATGATTTGTTTTGAAATCAATAACAGTTCAGATATGGTACGTTTTCCTGTGATGAATAACATTTTCGTTGGTGGGAGTGAGTTTGACAGGAGATCGCATAGTAAATTACCACAGTAGAAACATGTGAGCCGATGCAAATTCTCAAGCTGTCAGAGGCGAGGCTTCACGATCGCTTCATTACCAATGAATGGGCAGAAATTGTGTGACGGACCTGTAGCCCTATAAACTTGACTCAAAAAGCTAACTGGTGCTGTGTATTATCAGCGGTGTTGGAGTACGTAATCCTTGGACAAAGCCCACAACTGTGCTGTATGCATGACAGTGCACAAATCTATTTTCTACGAATCATGAGACAGCAATATCACCGCAACGTTTCATGAGCTATATACCGGTTGAGGATACCTGTAATACGGCCTACGTTTTGGAATTCTGGCTAAGGAGACATTTAAAAGCAATGATGTACGCCTAATCCATCGCCAATATGCACACGATACAGGACCGTATAAGGAATTTATGTGGCTCTACCCGCATAGAGCCGACTTAAGACTGCGTGATTCACAATGAAGAAGAGCTGACACATATGCCGGGATGCATGGTAACTACTGTATAGGCTGCATTGTACATAGTGCCTGTTTTTACGAAAGCGTCACGCAGATGCTACAAATGAAACATTCCGTACCACGATGCAGGATATTGTCAATGTTTCTCGAGAGCGTTCGTTCTTCGAAGAGCCATCCAACATATTGTTTTCCTCTTTGTATATCTCACGAACAGGCCCAGAGGATAAAAATTGAAAAAAAAAAAAAAAAAAAAAAAAAAAAAAAAAAAAAAAAAAAAAAAAAGCTTCAAATGTTTGTATAGCTTATGGGACTTAACTACGGGCTCATCAGTCCCTAAACTTACAAACTACTTACGAACTAGCTAACACTAAGAACGGCACAAATATCCATGCCCGAGGGGGCATGGCCGTGCAGAGCGTGACTGGAGCGCCTCAGTCCCCTCGGCCACCGCGGCCGGCAGTGAAATTGAAGCCCACATGGAGTTGTCTACGATGACAATTGTTATTCACGCGAACCCATCGCGACTGATTAGATTAATACTTGTTCCATAGCTCATAAATACGACATTTCGCCATGATGTGGAACATGTCAGTTTAAAAAACGGTATCTATACATGACACACAATATTTTTGGAATTTCTCTTTTTTTATTTTTTTTTATTTTTTAGCGAAATTACTAAGTTTGATCTAAAACTTCATCTAATGCGTAGAAGGAGTTTCCATTCAGAAATTCTTTAAATTTCTTTTTAAATACTAGTTGGCTATCTGTCAAACTTTTGATGCTACTTGGTAAGTGACCAAAGACTTTTGTGGCAGTATTATTCACCCCTTTCTGTGCTAAAGTTAAATTTAACCTTGAATAGTGTTCTAGCTATTACTTTTGAATTGGGTCGGACTGTTACTAACAAATTTCATAAGTGAATATATATATTGTGAAGCTACTGTGAAGATCCCCAGACCCTTAAATAAATGTCTGTGGGATGATTTTGGGTGTGCTCCAGCACTTTGTGACGATACTGCTGGCCCTCTCATCTTAATGTCATCGTACGATACCGTCTGCCTGGCCCTCTCACCTCAATGTTATCGTACGATACCGTCTGCGTCGGACCCGGAATCGTGTGGTTCAATAGTGATACATGTTGAGTGTGAAGTTAGTTAAAAACGAAACAGCCAGACTAGGAATCAGTGTAGGACAGTGTCTTGGTGATACTGTGATTAAAACAAGTGAACAGATTTCATTGATTAAGAGATTTGTAAAAGACGTTTTCAGACAGTTCTATAAACAATACTTTTGTCATTGTACATTATTTCAATAAATAGACAGACGAAGGGTAAAAGTTTTGTAAAACATAATGTAAATGAAAATAAATAGCATTGTATATATGTTAGGCTCATAAACAAGTTGCGTTGATCAGCTAATTGTGTTAATTAATGTAATAGTCGAAATTTCAATATTGAATTCTTTGTATATATTGACTGACTTGAGATTTTGAGTATATTTTCAGATTTGCGATGATATTTGATAGTTCATTATATGTTAGGAAGATGTATGATGTACTCATTAACAAATTAATTGACATTTATTATTATTCTTTGTTGTGAAACTGCGATTAAGACTTAAAAAGATAAGCGATCTAAAATTATTGTATGTATAGTTTTCATATTATATTGTGATTATTTTTGTGTACATGAAATGTTTTCTTTGTGTGTTCATTAATTGTAAATTAGTATATTCACTTGTTATGAACAAAGCATAATGTAAGGTCATTATTGCCGATGTTATATATTTGCCTCATCGCCTTGCGTGAGGAGGTTGGAGTTTTGGCGATCGTTATGTGCCTTGAAATCTATGTCAGTCTGTGTTGTTGTGGTGCATTGTATACATTTTGAAGTTGTAATGTTTTGGTGGAGAAGCAGTTTGATTGCAAATTAAAGAAGAAGTGAAACGTTGTATATATGAGTATTTATTTCTACCACGACGCCCTAGGTGACTAACTTTGCAGCGAGCAGAACCCCCATACATCGTAATGTTGAAAAGCTAAGTATCTTGTTTGGAAGTGGTAGAATGAACTGTAATTACTTAAGAATCTACTAAAACATTATAACTTATTTCTGATTACACGCTTTTGTACAATGAATACTTCTTTACTCAATGTTGCTAATACAGCAGGTTTACATAACGCACGAACAATCACTCTTTTTTTTCGGTGTCACCATGGTCAACGCCCGTTTCGACGTGAATACATCGGTTACCACCGAAGTCAAGTACGGTAGGGCGGGGCCAGTACTTGGATGAGTGACCGTCCTGGTACACCCTATGTTGTGGACAGTTTGCCCTCTGCCTTTACGGGAACAGAAGAGGTGGTAGCGCTAACTCCGTGATCGCCAGACACTGCGTCTATGCCTTGGATTAAACCGAAAAACTCTCCGCAGTGGTTCATTAAGCAAGAGAATGCGACACCGTTAATGGTGATTTGAACATTGGATAGATATGCAAAGTTCGGCAGTCCGTTGGTGGTCTTCTAGAGATGTGTACAATTTGTCGGCACCATTTTTGACCTTCTTCCTTCTCTCGCCATCTCCAGCACGAACACGACACTGCGGTACACACACACACACACACACACACATACACACACACTCACTCATTACAGTCATCCGTATTTAACAGATACAATTACGCACCCAACTCTCATACTTAGCGCCGGCCGCAGTGGTGCGAAAATTGGCAATTAACACTAAATAATGAAAAGTGAGAATTAATACACACGACCACTAAAAGAAATTCGCTGAACTTCAGTTACACGATAAATCAGTCAAACCTTAAGGTCGTAAATTCTAACAAATGCCTAGGCGTAACAATTACGAACAACGTAGACTGGAGACAACACATAGAGGCCGGCCGCAGTGGCCGAGCAGTCTGCAGCGCGCCAGTCACAGTCTGCACGGCCGCTACGGTCACGGATCCGAATCCCCCCTCGGGCATGGATGTTTGTGTCGTCTTTAGTATAAGGTACTTCATAAGTAGTTTGTAAGTTCAGGGACTGACCCGCAGTCAAGTCCCTTAAACTTAACAAACATTTGAACATCTCATACTTCGCGAAGGAAAGATGCCTGCGGGCGCGAAGTATAGAAAAACTCAATTACACAGCCGAATCTGTCCTTCGGCGTTTCTCAGCCGTTCATGCCATAGGAGTTTGCTCTACTACTGCCGTTGTATAATGTGATCCACATGAACCGAACTCCAAACGGCATAGCGTCCAACGCTTTGCCTTGTGCAAGATGTAATGCGGCTAGATCAAAAGTAGTTTCCGCGGCACACTCACAGAGCATCGTTACACAACTGGAAATTTCCGCTCACGTTGTTGTCAACACTGAAGTAATTCTGTCGGTTTACTAGTTTGTCGCTATCTGGTTCCTTGTGACAGGGTTTTGTAGAACGTATCCGAGGTACACCGCCAAAATTATGCTCGCGTCAAATATCGTATACGCCATTATTAATACAGTTATTTTGTACAACACAGCCAGTGCTTCAGGTACACTTGGACCTACAACTACCATACACAGACTTCTTATCTGCGGTCAAGGAATACGCCAAACAACAATGGCAACAGATGTGGAACGTTCCCAAGAAACGAAAGGCGCTTCCTACGCTGTGCTGCAACCTCGGATTTCTACGCAGCCGTGGTTTATGAAGGCTCATCTGGACCGATCCGCGATTGCTACCATTATTCGTCTTCGCTTCAATCACGCCTCTTATCCAAAACACCTTCATCGGATCAACGTCTACGATTCGGCGGCATGTGAGTGTGATCCTGAAACGGAAGCTGATGTCAACCACATCCTGTTCAGGTGCCCCAAATTTGACCGAGAACGTTTGAACTTCCTGCAGACATTGGTGAAGATGGGATATTCCCGTTCCCCAGTCAGCTTCTTCCTTTTTGTGTACAAAAGACATTCATGTATATAAAATTATAATTAAGTTTATTAAGATCACTGTACACAATCTATAAGCATCAAGTGTGTTGGTAATATAAGGTTTTGCTTGTGAATATGTGAAAATGTTACAACAGTATTTAAATTGTAATGTAATGCAGTTTTCGCTTTGTTTCCACTTTTCATTTTGCAAAATGTACTTCTGTTTTGTCTGTTTATTTAAATATATGTACATTTCCACTGTGTGTTGTAGTTGGCCACATTGAGTTAACACTCAGAAGGCCAAATAAAAAAATAATAATAAAAAAAGTACATTATTCTAAATAAATGACACTAAAAAGAATTACCAAACTGTATACAGTGACAATTATCTGTGATGTATATACTGTGCTGCAATTCGTAATCAGTGCCACAATTGTTTCTCCTCGAATCAAAACGTCGATAGACGCGGGATTCCGGTACTTGTGCAGATCACCAGAAAGTGCAACTTACATATTTGTAGATAACACGAGAAATAATATCGCCGACATCGCATTCATAAAACTTATTTATTTGTACTACAAATAATAGGTTTTACACACCTATTGTCATTGTAATATTTTGTAAACGTCAGGGGTCGTGTGTGAGATAATACGTGTCATCTGAAAATTAGCCGCGCGGGATGGCTGCGCGGTCTGAGGCACCATGTCATGGATTGCGCGTCCGCTCCCACCGGAGGGTCGAGTCCGCCCTCTGGATTGGCCAAACCGTAGTTGAACAGCCAGCATGTACGGCATGTGATTGTCCATCGATTCAGGACAAGGTGCAGCGTTTCATCACACAGTGCCAGGCTTCGCCGAACAGGAACGTCACCCTGTCACTACAGACGCAGTGGGGACGTCGCTTGGAAATATCGTTGACGGAAGAGCGAAATGGGACTTGAACTTTACCAGTCTGTAATTTCTCCAACGCCCAAAGATAAGGTTTAATAAATCTCACTAGTTATAAACGGGAAGGGATTATTTCCGTTAAAGATTGACTACGCTGCATTGCCAACAGTTTCCAGAATACTCACAGGACAGCATACCACTGAACCACTGAATTGGCCTCTTTGGAAGTTTGAAGGATCAAGTAGTTTACCGAGACCGTCGTAGAATATAGTCAGGTGTTAACTCGTACACTGTGGTGCCGACTTCAAACTAGATGTTAGAGGCTTTTTTTTTTTTAACCATCTGAAAACCCCGCGTTGCCCGTGTACTTACTTATTCCAGTCCGAAGTTTATCTCTCCCTTTTTCTCTCTCTGACACCTTCTCTTTCCTTTGACCATCTCTTCCTCTCGCGTCTCTCTCTCTCTCTCTCGGTCCATCTCCTCATTTGCCCTCTCTTTTTATTTCCTCCTACCCCTCTTCCGCCCATCTCCACCTTACCCTTTCTACGCCAGTCACCTCCTCGTCTCTTTGTAGCATTCCTCCTCAGTCCATTGTCTCCTGCATCTGTGAAAAATTAGATCACTGTATTAACTTTCATGACCATCAGTGAATGGTGTCTAAATGTATTGCAACGTACCCTTCACCACGCACAGTATTAAATCTTTGGTAGACGGTGGTGTTCCTCTTCTTCTGGAGGTTAACTGTTCAAAATTTCATCGAGATCGAAAAAAAAAACCGTAGATTTTGTCAAAGTTCATAGCTAAAATACCCTCTGCCATGGATCACACAAAATTTTATGTGGGCCTTGACTTTCCTCTTCTTTTGAAGATCGAGTATTCAGACATGCATTGCAGTCAGACGGCAGCGCACAAAATTACGAACAAACGTAACGGGGCAGTTTCCGCACGCATCTCAGAAGAGACACCTGTGACCTCCAAGGCTAGGAGCCGCACGAAGCCATGCTTGGAGAAACAGAAAATCATAAACAGGGCAGTGGTGTGCGTCATTTCCGTGCAAAACATTGCATTGTACCTCAAGTAACATTTTAACAGACAGAAACAAAGCAACAAGATATCAATACCATAGGAAGGGAATTATATGTAATTTAATGGCGTCAGTGTATCATTACACATTCAGTCAGCAGCTCCAAAAACTCTCTGCTGATACTACTTATAATAGCGCAAAACACACATATACAGCAGCACCACACACCTGAAAGTGCTTATATTAGTCCTCAAAATACAGATATCGGATTTCGATGAAGTGGTTAAAGTGGGAGAGAACTATGTGCACAGCTTAATAAAGCCACGTTATCACGTTCCAAATCATTTTCGCATTCAGTTAGTCCAAAATCAAAAGTCACACTAATTACATTCACAAATTTATTTATTTATTTATGCATTTATTTCACCTGACAATATTAGGGCCTTCAGGCCCTCTCTTACTCCTAACCAGGCTTACTGAAGGTGAACAATTTATTTAGTACTTTATAGACAGACAATGTATAATACAAATGTTAAAGTAAAAATAATTACAGATTATTAATGGAATATAATTGTAACAATAATGCTTAGATAATTTATATGAATCAAAAACTATAATAATAACAGTAATAGTGCCGCTAATAATGATAATGACTTTGCAAAGTACAGTAAGCATATTTCATATTGTGAACATCAGCCCTATTACAATTTAGGAATTGCCTCGTGATGTTCTTACAGATTGTGAGTTATTTACATCAAGCAGAGACATAAGACGATAGACTGTGGCTGCGGTAGAGAAGCAGAGCGGTCTAAAGCGTCTCGCTGCGGAGCGCGCGGTTGCTCGCCGTGGAGGTTCGAATCCTCCCTGGAGCATGGGTGTGTGTGTTGTCCTTAGGTTAGTTAACCTTAGTTTAAGTAGTTTGTAACCTACGGACTGATGACCACGCAGCTTGGTCCGATAGAATTACAGACATTTGAACATTTGATTTGATAGAATGTGCTGAGAGGGAGATATAGAAGAGGTAGATTGGTTAGAGGAAGAGAAATAGAATAGTAAGATTCAAAGCTATGATGGAGAGAAAGAACTGAGAGCATAGTAACAATGGAGGCTATGCCGTCGTTAATATGTGAATTTAGAGTTTCCTCTTGAATGTCGAGTGGTTTAGTGTAAGACATAGATCACAAGGCAGTGTGTTCCATAGTCGGATGGCTGAGATGGAGAACGACACGGAGAAATATTTAGTATTGTGTGAGCGTACAGCCAAGATGCTAGACGTATCCGATCTGGTATTGCGGTTGTGGAATTTTGATAGCTGTTTAATGTGAGAAGACAAGTATTGGGTGCACTGGTGGCTGAGAAATCGATGAAGTAAGCACAGAGTTTGAAAATCGCTCCACTTATGCGGGCGCATCCAACCTAGCTTGGTGTATGAAGGACTGATATGATCGTACAACCGTATATTGCACACGTACCTAAAGCAAGGATTCATCACTAGCTCGAGGCGTCTGGAATTTTCACTATTTATGCCGTGTTGACCTACATCACAATAGTAAATATTTGGCAAGCAAGTCGGCCACTATGGTCGGGGGTTCGAATATCCCATCGGGCATGAATATTTGTGCCGTCCTTAGTTGTAGCTATTTTCGTAAGTAGTTTGTAAGTTTAGGGACTGATGACACCGTAGTTAAGTCCCATAAGCTATACAAACATTTGAACATTTGAAACATTTGAGACATTTGAGCAAGACAAGTGTTTGGACTAATTTTTGTTTAACTTGGGTAGGAAATAGTTTTCTAAATTTTTGGATTGAATAGAGGGATGATAGCGATTTCCTGCACGCTATAACTGTTTGTTCTTCCCAGTTCATACAAGATTATACCAAGGTCTTTCATTAGTTTTTGATATGGTACAAATGATGTACTGCTTCAAGAGACACATCCTGGTTAAGGTTCATCTTTTCCTTCAAATTCCGTATGTCTATCCAGCGTAACATTCCGTATTTCTGTGTCGTCGCCATTACATTTCTGAATTACTATATTATATAATATGTCCACTCCCATGAACCACAGACATTGCCGAGGTGGGGTGGCTTGCGTGCTTCAACGATACAGATAGCCGTACCGTAGGTGCAACCACAGCGGAGGGGTATCTGTGGAGAGGCCAGACAAACGTGTGGTTCCTGAAGAGGGGCAGCAGCCTTTTCAGTAGTTACAGGGGCAACAGTCTGGATGATTGACTGAGCTGGCCTTGTAACATCAGCTAATGTGGCTTTGCCACACAGCTACTGCGAACGGCTGAAAGCAAGGGGAAACTACAGCCGTTATTTTTCCCGAGGACATGCAGCTCTACTGTATGAACATATGATGATGGCATCCTCTCGGGTAAAATATTCCGGAGGTAAAATAGTCCCCCATTCGGATCTCCGGGCGGGGACTACTCAGGAGGATGTGATCATCAGGAAAGACAATACTGGCATTCTACGGGTCGGAGCGTGGAATGTTAGATCCCTTAATCGAGTAGAAAAATTAGAAAATTTAAAAAGGGAAATGGATAGGTTGAAGTTAGATATAGTGGGTATTAGTGAAGTTCGGTGGCAGGATGAACAGGATTTCTGGTCAGGTGAGTACAGGATTATAAATACAAAATCAGTTGGGGGTATCGCAGGAGTAGGATTGATAATGAATAAGAAAATAGGAATGCGGGTAAACTACTATGAGCAGCACAACGATCGCATTATCATTGTCAAGATAGATACGAAGCCAACACCGACAACAGTAGTACTGGTTTATATGCCAACTAGCTCTGCCGATGATGAGGAGATCGAAGAAATATATGAGGAGCTAAAGGAAATTATTCAGACAATTAAGGGAGAGGAAAACTTAATTGTTATGGGAGACTGGAATTCGGTAGTAGGACAAGGAAGGGAAGGGAAGATAGTGGGTGAATATGGTCTGGGCAAAAGGAATGAAAGAGGAAGCCGCCTGGTAGAATTTTGCACGGAACATAATTTAGTTATAACAAACACCTGGTTTAAGAATCACAAAAGAAGGTTGTATACGTGGAAGAGACCAGGAGACACCGGGAGATACCAGATAGATTTTATAATGGTAAGACATAGATTTCGGAACCAGGTTTTGAAGTGTAGGACATACCCAGGGGCAGACATAGACTCTGACCATAACTTGTTGGTTATGAACTGTAGGCTGAAACTGAAGAAACTACAGAAAGGTAGGAAAGTAAGGAGATGGGACCTAGATAAATTGAAGGACCCCGAAGTTCTTAAGAATTTCAGAGGGAGCTTCAGGCAACAATTGACAGAAACAGGGGAAAATAAAACAGTAGAGGAGGAATGGGTAAAATTGAGAGATGAAATAGTGAAGGCAGCAGAGGACAAAATAGGTAGGAAGGCAAGACCTACAAAGAATCCTTGGATATCACAGGAGATACTAAATTTAATCGATGAAAGGAGAAAGTATAAAAATGCAGTAAATGAAACAGGCAAAATGGAGTACAGACGACTAAGAAATGAGATTGACAGGAAGTGCAAAATGGCTAAGCAGGAATGGCTAGAAGGCAAATGCAAGGATGTAGAAGAATGTATAAATAGGGGAAAAATAGATACAGCCTACCGGAAAATAAAAGAAACATTTGGCGATAAGAGAAACATCTCTATGAATATCAAGGACACTGATGGAAATCCAGTTCTCAGCAAAGAAGGGAAAGCTGAAAGGTGGAAAGAGTATATAGAAGGGCTCTACAAAGGACAAGAACTTCGAGACACTATTGTAGGAAGGGAAGAGGATGTAGATGATGATGAAATAGGAGATACTATACTGAAAGATGAATTTGACAGAGCACTGAAAGATCTAAGTCGAAACAAGGCCCCTGGAGTAGATGATATCCCGTCAGAGCTACTGAAGTCTCTGGGAGAACCAGCCATGACAAAATTGTTTCATATTGTGTGTAAGATGTATGAGACAGGTGAAGTACCCTCAGACTTTAAGAAAAATGTTATAATCTCCATTCCGAAGAAAGCAGGTGCAGACAGGTGTGAAAACTACAGAACCATCAGTTTAATAAGTCATGGTTGCAAAATATTAACACGAATTATATACAGAAGGATGGAAAAGCTGGTAGAAGCCGATCTCGGGGAAGATCAGTTTGGGTTCAGGAGAAATGTAGGAACACGGGAGGCAATACTCACTTTACGGCTTATCCTAGAAGATAGATTAAGAAAAGGCAAACCAACATTTCTAGCTTTTGTAGATTTGGAGAAGGCTTTTGACAATGTTGATTGGAATAAACTCTTTAAAGTTCTGAAGCAAGCAGGAGTAAAATATAGGGAGCGTAAGGTTATTTACAACTTGTACAAAAATCAGACAGCGGTTGTTAGAGTTGAAGGGCATGAAAGGGATGCAGTGGTTGGAAAGGGAGTAAGACAGGGTTGTAGCCTTTCCCCAATGTTGTTCAATTTGTACATTGAGCAAGCTATAAAGGAAAGCAAGGAGAAATTTGGAGAAGGAATTAAAGTTCAGGGTGAAGAATTAAAAACATTGCGTTTTGCCGACGACATAGTAATTCTGTCAGATACAGCAAAGGACCTGGAAGAGCAATTGAACGGAATGGACAGTGTGCTGAAAAGTGCATATAAGATGAATATTAACAAGAGCAAAACTAGGGTAATGGAGTGCAGTCTAAGAAAATCAGGTGATGCTGAAGGAATTAGATTAGGTAACGAAACAATGAAGGAGGTAGATGAGTTTTGTTACTTGGGCAGTAAAATAACAAATGATGGTCGCAGTACAGATGATATAAAATGCAGAATGGCAATGGGTAGAAAGGCGTTTTTGAAAAAGAGAAATTTGTTAACATCGAATATTGATTTAAGCCTAAGGAAGTCCTTTCTGAAGGCATTTGTATGGAGTGTTGTCTTGTATGGGAGTGAAACATGGACGATAAGCAGTGTTGATAGAAAGAGGATAGAGGCTTTTGAAATGTGGTGCTACAGAAGAATGCTGAAGATTAGGTGGGTGGATCACGTAACTAATGAGGAGGTACTGAACCGAATTGGCATACCTTGACTAAAAGAAGGGATAGATTGGTAGGACACATTCTTAGACATCAAGGAATTGTGAATTTAGCGTTGGAGGGAAGTGTGTGGGGTAAAAATCGCAGAGGGAGACCAAGAGACGCGTATATTAAGCAGATTCAAATGGATGTGGGTTGTCGTTCTTATGAGGAGATGAAAAGGCTTGCTCAGGATAGAGTAGGGTGGAGAGCTGCATCAAACCAGTCTCTGGACTGAAGACCACAACAACAACATATAATATGTCTGCGAACTCCATATCTTCGGCCCCTATGTCACTTCCATATTAAGCACGTCGCAACCACATGCGACGGATTCATGATATCAGTGCACTGTACACAGCTTACACAGTAGCTCGCTAGCGAACACTCCAAGAGACAAATACGCACTGCAGCTATACCACTCACGCATCTGGAGTACTGGTTCGTGCACCTACGCTATGCCGCCGTCTTGTGGTGCTAGCAGACCTGTGCGACGTTTTGAATGGAAATGACGCACACCACATTTTTTATGATTACTTTTATTGTAAGCATTGTTTCGTGTGGTTCCGAGCGTTCGAGGTCAAAGATGTACCTGTCCGTCATACATCAGTGTATCGTACACTGATATAATTATGCCTATAAACTTCGCGAAAATGCAATCAATATGTTGACAAGTTTCATCGCAATCCCATGGAGGGTACGGCAACGGATAAAATACAAACAAACCTACAAACATTCGTTTTATATATTAGAATTATCGGTTTCGGAAACTTGTGAAGGTTAACACAGTGCCCTTCAATCTTGTTCAGACTGAACACATTGGGATAGTAACGTGTTGTTGTTGTTGTTGTGGTCTTCAGTCCAGCGAATGGTTTGATGCAGTTCTCCACCCTACGCTATCCTTAGCAAGCCTCTTCATCTCCTCATAAGAACGACAACCCACGTCCATCTGTACCTGCTTACTACATCGTCTCTTGGTCTCCCTCTGCGATTGTTCCCCCACAAACTTCCATCCAATGCTAAATTTACGATTCCTCGATGTCTAAGAATGTGTCCTACCAAGCGGTCCCTTCTTTTAGTCATGGTATGACAGAAATTCCTTTCTTCTCCAATTCTGTCCAGTACCTCTCACAATACCACTATTTTATTAGCTTCTCCGCCTTTTAATTAGTGGTATTGTGACAATACCATACACAATTTTGTAATTATATGAAACAGATTTCTGAAAATAAATTTACATATAAACATTAGTGGTCTCTTTTGTTACTTTGTGTGAAACAATTGCTGATTTTGAGGAAAATTTAATTTGATGTGTAGCAAACGGTTAGGAAAAGATTTCCTTACACTTAAATTAATATTCGATATTAGCTAATTTCCCTTTTTTAAAAAAGCTTTTCTACACATTGCCATTCTGAATTTTGTATCCTCTGTATTACGACCATCATAAGTTATTTTACTGCCCAAGTAACAAAACTCATCTACCACTTTTATTGTTTCGTTAACTAATCTAATTCCTTCAGCATCGCCTGATTTCCTAAGACTGCATTCCATTACCCTTGTTTTTCTCTTGTTAATGTTAATCTTATACGCTCTTTTCAACCTAATGTTCATTCCGCTCAATTTCTGTTCCAGGTCTTTTGCTGTCTCTGACAGAATTACAATGTCAGCAAAACGCATTTTTTTTTCACCCTGAACTTTAATTCCTTCTCCAAATTTCTCTTTGCTTTCCTTCAAAGCATGCTCAATGTACAAACTGAATAACATTGGAGAAAGGCTAAAACTTTGTCTTACACCCTTCCCAACCTCTGCGTCCCTTTCATGCCTTTCAACTCTAATAACAGTTGTTTAATTAATGTACAAATTTGTTAATAACCTTCCTGTTTCTACATTTTACCCCCGATGACATCAGAATCTGGAAGAGTGTATTCAAATCAAGATTGTCAAAAGCTTTCTCCAAATTTACAAAAGCTAGAAATGTAGGTTTGCCTTTCCTTAATCTGTCTTCGAAGATAAGTCATAAGGTGAGTGTTGCCTCCGTGTTCCTACGTTCCTCCTCACTCCGAACTGATCTTCCCCAAGGGTGCATGTATCAGTCTTTCCATCCTTCTGTACACAATTATTCGTGTTAAAATTTTGCAACTATGACTTATTACATTCGAATTAGAAATATTTAAAAATTTCTACTTTCAGGGCATTGAAATAAATCCAATGGCAAAGATGAGAATCTGTGCTGGACCGGGATTCGAACCCGGATTTCCCGCTTTGGGCCAGCGGTCGCCTTAACCAAGCAGGCTATCCAGGCACGCTTCCCTTACAACACAAATTCTCATCTTGTAGCTTACTTCGATTGTAGTGCCCCCTGCCCATTTGATTCCACTTGCTCGCAGCCTATACTGGATTCCCGCAAGGGATCGAGCGTATTAGTGGTCAACTGCCTTTTGGGACCAGGGAGCACAGAATAACATAGAGAGGCCTTACAATGACAGTGAAATGAAGCCGCCAGAGAGCGCGACACTCAACCAACATGGCGGCCGAGCGCCAGCCGGCCACAGCTGCGAGCACAGGGTAGTTCATTGAGTCCGCTGTCTTCGCTGTCTGTTAATTCCTTTCTCATATATTTTAAGGAGTTCCTTTTTCGACAGTCTATTTTTGCCATAACTAATTACAAATTTGAGCTAGGGATAAAAAATCATACTATTATATAAAATAGAAGCACATTTTTTCTCTGTCTGTTCCTTTAACTCGAGTAACTCGAGGAGTACCGAACGTATCGTCACCCGGTTTCTTTTAATTCTATCTTTAGACTCCTGGGATAATATTATGCTCTATTTAATGTCAATACGATTATATGAAAAAAAAAAAACTAAAATGAGAATCATAACGTAGAATCGTTTACCGCTTATGCACTTTAGTCAGCCCTGGAGCCTAAACTTATAAGAGCTAGGTCAGTGTACATAGTATAAACTTGCAGAACTCACAAACATTAACAAAAAAAATCATTTTTTGGCTTCAGACTACAGATATAGTGATTATGGGAGATCTGTAAAAGATATGATCTCGCGGTCTTTTTTTTTATCGTCATGAGTTCTATAATTAAGTCATAATTATTGGATACCGAAAATTGTATCCAAAATTACAAATGTTTATCAATATTGGTTACAAAGTACAAGGTGAGTGGGCAACAGAATCTGTGCTCGCTGGTGGCCAAGCTCGCTGAAAGTAGCGAGTAGAATTTGAAAAGTTCCACCGTTCTATTGTATCCAAATTTGTGAGAAAACCGGGGAAAGCAGTAAAAACGTTGTTTAAATAAAAAGAAAAGTTCATTTCATTATCTATAACTGACCGCAAAACAAAAAAAAGTGGCAGGCGACTAACTTTTTCATGTCACAATTCTTATTTCATATAAAAGTAATCGTCTCAATGAATATTTTTATACAAACACAATATGTATTGTACTTGCTAAGAACACTGTTGCATTCCTTCAGTATTCACTTGTCTACGTGAAAAATTTGGTAATTTTTTTTCCTTTCCTAAGGGGTTCAAATGACAATGTAATTATGGGGAGCGCCACTTGAAGAATGACGCATTTATCGGCCCAACTCCGTTTCTACACCCAACCAAGATGGCTGTCGGGCTTCACTACACATAAGCTGGTGTAGGTAGTATAGCCTCTCTATGTTATTCTGTGCTCGCTGGTTGGGGCATTTCTTTATGACATGTCCGAAAAGAATATACACAATATAAATAATTGTCTTACTTATTAAACTGATGGTTCTATAATTTTCACACCTGTTTGCGCCTATGTCTGAAAAAGAGCATTAAGTCCTCGAAACTGGCAAATAAAAGGAAAAAAAAAAGTAAGTGGTTGCTGCTATTTTAAAAATTTTGTCCAATAGTTGCTGCAATGGGCAAAACACGAAAGATGTAGTTTATTGCATTGTGTTCGTATTGTTTTGTCACCCGCTCTATAAAAATCCATACAGCGCCCGGAACTATCGCTAGTAGACCTATATGAGCACTGAAACCGAGGCGACCTGAGTTGAAATTTGGTGCAAGCAGAGCTGTGAAGTAGCGCAGCGATGCAGAGCTCGGCGCGTCAGGTGTCAGGCACGTGTGTGAACACGCGTCCACCTGCCGCAGTCAGCTGTCAGCTGTTTGCGGTCGCCAGGGCCGCAGTCAGCGCGGGAGACCACACGCATACGCCAAGTAGGCCGGCGAAGCGCCGCTCTCACCGAACACTGACGCAGCCACCTTACCTACGCAAACGTCACAAAGCTTGTCTACGTTACTTAGGCCGGTATTACACTATCAAATTATTGGACAAAGAATTGGACGAAAAACTTGGATGAAATATTGGTCATATTTTTTGACAAAGAAATTGGATGAAACGCAAAAGGGGGTATTACAATATCATCCAATATTTTGTCAAATTTGCTGTGTAATGCTCAGCTATTGTTTATACTACAGTTGCGTTGTGTCTGCATTTAGAACAGAAGGACGGAAAAAAGAAAAGGAAACGCACTTGGATGAAACCGTGGGTGTCAGAGCGAGATAAATAAAATTTGTTACGGGACCGGGAGGATTTTTCTTTTTTATTCCGTCGGCAGAACAGCCAGGCCGTTCACTGCTAATTATTTTGTCGCTCTTCATCCTTCACAGTTTGCAATAGAGTAACAAAAAGGCTGACTCAAACAGTGTATACGAATAAGATTGTTAAGTTGATAAAGCAAGTTTCATTAAATAAAGTTTTAAATGGAAAATGTGAGCATTGACAAAGAGGATAATCTAAATTGTTTATGACGTTATTAACAATGTAAGGGGGGAAACATTGCTGATAAAGTAAATAGGCTCTATTTATTGCCTTACAAAAATTGGCTGACGTATTTATATGTTCATAGATTCGCTTGCAAACAGATGTCGATGTTTTGAAAGTTGCTTCATTTCCCAGAACTTAGCACACCACATTACCAAAATCATACATTCTAAAATCTGCTTCGGCTGTATTAAGATTTAGGGGTATTACTTAAATTCCGATAGTATATAATGACTTTTTTACACTACGGATTGTAATCCGACCTCACTTTTGCCGCAGAGTATTGGGCTACTCGAATTGACGTGACGGACAGTGTGAATTGGCCTTGTCACCTGTTATACAACGCCCCATCTGAATTTTAAAATTTTGTTATTGCTAGAAAACACTACACAAACATTCCACTACTAGCCATGTTTACGAATACGAACGATATGTCCAAGTAATGTCAGATATCTAACCTCCAAATAAAACAGCTGTAGTGGTAAGAAAGCTGTATACTACTAGCGCTCCAAGCGGTCACATTTCTCGCTGCAGGAAACAGAAGACGAGCGATTTCTTTGATCAAATCCAGGCCGAGACCGAGATTGGATTAAATATTGGACGATGTTCGCATTACACTACGTTCAAGTTTTCATTGTCCAATTCTTTGACAAATAATTTGATAGTGTAATACCGGCCTTAGACAACGTCTGAACTAAAGCGACGTTTTTATCTTTTCGCGGTGATTTAAACACTAGGTTTTGAAGTTGAGCTAATGCGTACCGTCAGAAGGGGTGAAGTCGATCACAAAATTCAGTTTTTCTGTTGTTTTCGACGGAACCTCTGGAAGAATTCGTATCAAAAATATTACGTATAATCCTTAGAATTTCGACATTATATCTAATGTTGAATATAGGAATTGTGCTTTTGAGATTCTTTTAATTTAAAGGTTCATCGGCTTCACCACACCCAATGGGGTGAAGCCGTCACTCATTTTTTGAAGACCTATAACGGCTTCACCCAGAGAATGGGGTGAAACCGATCGTCTTTTACATTGAAATATCTCCCAAGGTATGGTAGGCTATGTTAATATGAAGTTTTAAAATAGTAGAGGGTCTTTCTCAGGGACCAAACATCTATTAAAATTAACAAATAGACCATTGTATGGTTAGAACATTGTATTTTCCTTTAAAAAAAAATAACCTCTGTACACAAAAGTACCTTGCATCATAAAGAATTTTCACTCAATGTTTGAAATGTCAAAATCTGCGAAACTGTAGTATCCACGACCAATGCCCTTAGGTTTAATTTCTGTTACAATTTGTGTGAAGGGAGTTTTTTGTACATCAGGAACATCTGGAAATACACTTCATCAATGCATGAACTAAACGTTCTTCATCTAATGAACTAAGAACAGGCTGTCAACCATATTCATATCTACGTTTGCCCTTCACCCACTCATTTAACGTTGTATAGGGCACACCGTAACACTCAGATGCTTTACGAATACTCAACTTCCCTTTCACTTCCTGAACGGCATTTTCCAGAGATACTGGATTGTAGTTCCTTTTTCCCTCTCTTCCCACCTTCTTCACGTATGTTCGCGGTATGATCGACTTCACCCTACAAAATACAATTCAATTTTTAGATCACTACTCGTCCATACAACAAACTTCTGCTTTTGCAAATACATAAATCAAATGACAATGAGTTCACTTACCAACTAACAGTCCGAAAACAGCAGAATTATATCACTATAAGGTCGTATTGTGACAGGTTTAGTCTTGCTTCATTTACAGGCCACCAAAATGAATTTCTTTGTATCCCACAATCCCGCTGAACGGATACTCAGAGGGAAAATTCTACAGGTAAACATTACTCTGCAAGTCATTGGCTTCCAACAAGTATGTGTAGCGTGAAGTTCCCGGATGTACCGCCAGGCGGAAGTAGTGTAAATTATAATGCTGTATTGCCGGTCGACTTCCCCCCACCTGATCGAATTCACCCCTTCTGACGGTACTAGCGTAATTTAACACACAAATTGTAGACTCGTGTTATAAGTTTCATATGCCCACGTTTAAAGCAGGCTGCGTTTTTCGTAAGAACACTCGAATGAATACGGACGCTCGTTAGCAACAACAAACAGCCATCTCTGCATACAGAAGCACTTTTTTTAGCGTGCATACTATTTTAGAAAAAGACGAAGCTGATTCAAACTACAGACAGATTAATAAATACAGTAACACCGCTAAAGATATTTCTCATTACCATTAAGTTGACGTCGACACCATAAATGGGGCGTACTTTTATCACGTTAGTGCTATTTCTTAAGATTATTTTATCTTAGTAATTGTTTACAAGCCGTTTATTGTAGTAATATGGCGACGGCTGCTTCAATGATACCAATGATACAGCTTAGGGCACTGCCAGCATGGAGGTAAAAAAGAGAGGAGACGACGTGACATCACAAACTTGAAGCTGACTGAAACCTAGCTCCGCTCTTAGAGTTTGTTCAAAACACAAGTTTTCAGCTGAGCTGCTGTGTAGAGTTGTCGAAGATTTGCAACTTATAATGCCTCTGTGCTTTGTTTGTGGTTGTAGCACAGGTTTTCACAGTACTAATAAGTTGAAAACAATCACGTTCCATTCAGGCCTGTTAGTCTTTTGAAGAAACAAACATGACTGCCGGCCGGTTTCAAACAGAAGTACAGCAGACGCCCTTGATGACATCTCCCCTCGTTTTACCTCCATCATTGCCAGTCTAATTAATGTGTGTCTGTGTGAGACACGAGCCCCAGCGGTACCAAAGATCTTGTTCAAAAATGTTTGTTAAGCTTATGGGACTTAACTACGGGGTCATCAGTCCCTAAACTTACAAACTACTTAGTAACTTATACATCCATCCCCGACGGACAATTCGAACGCCCGATTGGGAGCGGCTTCCAGCATCGGAGCGGAGGGGGCCCGAATGGACTGCGCAGTCCGAGGTAGAAATTCGTCCTACTGCGCATGACGTCACCGCCGAAGCACCTGGCGGCAGTTGTAGCTTTAGCCCTGCCGTAGCTTGTTGTTTACTGTGTATTAGCGGGAACGTTTCGTTTATTCGCGTGTTTCACGACAGAAAATTCGATGCCTCTAATTCAGTTTAATATGTTAATGATTCGTTTGACATTTTAAATTATTGCAGAAACGTTGACAAAAAGGCATTAGCAATTGCCAATGGAACAAACGAGCAGCTCCAAAAATTAATTCTCAACAAAATGTATTTGTGCTGTGAAACAATGCAGATTCGAAACCGAAAGCAGCTGTTACCATTTCACAAAGGACTCTTTACTGTCAAATAATTCTTTATTTTGCCTTCATTCTGAACTTTTGTCACTAGGCATAAAAGTAGATATTAACAGGACGGCTGAACCAGGACTGTCTTGATAATTTGTTTTCACAGATTAGAGGTCTTGGCGATTTCTGTTAGCATCCTCTTCCTAAAGAAGTAAAACATTGGCTGCGTTTGTTGCTTCTGTGACAGAATGCCCAAACATTCCAGTGTCTAATACTTTATCTGTGAGACAGGAAGAAGACTCCCGACAATTTCTGTCATCTAGTCTGCTGTGTGGAATTATGCCGGATATGTCTGAAGCAATGGCCATGTCAGATGAAGCAGAGAGACGGGGAATAAGTTTTAGTCGTCAGGCTGCTACACTGTCTTCTGTGCCGGCCGCGGTGGCCGAGGGGACTGCAACGATCCAGTCACGGTCTGCACGGCCACTACGGTCGGAGGTTTGAATCCACCCTCGAGCATGGATATTTGTGCCGTCCTTAGTTGTAGCTAGTTCATAAGTAGTTTGTAAGTTTAGGGACTGATGACCCCGTAGTTAAGTCCCATAAGCTATACAAACATTTGAACCGTCTTCTGTGACAGACGGTAAATGCCCATCTGAAGGATTAAGATACCTGGCACGCTACATTACACGCCGTGCTGCGAAATATGTCACGTCACTGGGGGTGTCGTCTAATGAATTACTTTGTCTCTTCCAAAACACCTCGCATAGTATGGGTTGATAGAATTTCTATCACGAGGAGGTATGTTAGTGCTGTCTGACGAGTGGATGCGACGATTTCAGAGTTTGAGCTGCTGTTCAACGAGATTAACGGAAGTGAGATACTTTCAAAAGAAAAATATATTTTAAGAGATTAGCCGACGTAATTTCGCAGAAATATCCTCACTTGGCGCCGGAGGTCATAAAAATATTCTTACGAACCCGAATTTTCATTCGATTGCGCTACCTCAACATGAAGCTGAAGAAAGAGAAAACAGCGGCATCACAGGGGCGAAAATCACGCCAGTGCCCTTCTTCGGCTAACGGAAAGATTTAACGAGCAATAAGCAAAGCGTAAACGGTAAACTTTAGTGTGTTTAGTGTTGCTCTACGTGACGGCGCAGCGCCGCTTCGCGCCCCTCGCTGGCAGTGCTGCTTCGCCACTGACGTCATTTCAACGGCCAATAGCAGGTCGTTTCGCTTCGGGCCCAACCTTTTATAAAATAACCTTACATGGGAGCATAGCGCCTCAATGGGCTCGGGCCACACCGAGGCGGCCCAAAGACCATCTAAATGTAACGGGCCAATTCGAACATGGGGTGCGCGCCATTGTGGTAGTAGGCGAGTACGCCACATTTCGAATTAATTATCTGTTGGTGCATACCCACAGTATTTGTCAGTCATAGACATGCTACCTACATATTCCTGTATACATAACAAAAAAGGTGAAGAGTTTTGTAACATTTAACTGTACGAATATATCTGGGAGTGGATAGCTTCATTGCTTTCACAGGTTTAAGTGAATATATTAGACTAAGTCATATCACTTACATTTTCAAAAGAGACACATCACTGAGTTTACATACTTTCTTTTAAAATTACCTAGCTCTTAATTCCCACATTATAGTGCACATGAAAGTGAATCATTGATTGGGTCGGGAGTAAGACAGAGTTGTAGCCTTTCTCTAATGTTATTCAGTTTGTACATTGAACAAGCAGTGAAGGAAAGCAAGGAGAAATTTAGAGATGGGATTAAGGTTCAGGGTTAAAAAAAAAAAAAAAAAAAAAAAAAAAAAAAAAAAAATATGTTTAAATGTTTGTAAATCTATCGGACCAAACTGTGTGGTCATCAGTCCGTTGCTTACAAACTTCTTAAACCTAGATAAACTAACCTAAGGACAAACACACACACACACCCATGCCCCAGGGAGGACTCGAACCTCCACGGCGAGCAACCGCGCGCTCCGCAGCGAGACACTTTAGACCGCTCGGCTACTCCACCGCGGCAAAATTAAAAAGGTCCCGTTTTGCTGATAACTTTGTAATTCTGTCAGAAACATCAAAGAACCTGGTACAGTAATTGGACGGAGCAGGCAATGTGTTGAAAGGAGTGTATAGCATGAACATTTAAAAAAAAGTAAGGGTAATGGAAGGGTAATGAAAGGCGGTCATTGTAGTGGTAAACTATGCGCCACTCGTTATAATTTATAACACACATTCCTTTAAGCTATGTCGCAGACATAGTACTCCATTTGAGTATGTACTTATAATATAGCAACTTAATTTACGAACTAACAGTTATCAGACGCCCTATAACGATTTTTGACAAACCACAAGCAATTTGTTTGCTCACAAGTAACTGCAGCTTATTTTGTTAGCCTGAGCACGAATTTTAGCATTTTAATGTTTAGTACCCCAAAATTTTGAAGTGAAACGTATTAAGCAGCACGTTTAGAACCTCATGTAGCCCTACATAAAATTTGACCATATCGCGATTTAACGTAATGTGTGAAAGAAGGGACGCATCGAACTTTCTTTTACGTCCTTTTGTTTCTTATAATTACTCTTTCACGTAACAGTTCAAACCAGCTGAATTCCGATTGGCTGCTTGCATCTGCTCCGTCACTGGTTGCCAAATTGTCAGCCATTCTCATCTGTTGCCAACATCAACATGCCATGCCGCCTACATGTAAAATTTAACCAGCTAGTTACTGGGTAAAATGAGCTTGCACAGACGATGAATCTTAAAATTCGTCAACAACTGCGACTATGCATACTTGGAGAGTCATTATTAACATTTTTATATACGAGGCGCGTTCAGAAAGTAAGTTCCACCTGGTAATAAAATGAAATTGTACACGGATATAGAAAAAACTTTTATTGCACAAAATTATACAACTCTTAAACTACTTTTCCACATAACTGCCGAAATTTTGCAGGCATTTGTCACAGCGTGGCACTAGGTTTTGTATACCTTCTTCATAGAAATCTGCCGCCTGTGTCTTCAACCAGTTGGAAACAGTTTCTTTCAGCTTGTCGTCATTGGTGAAGTGATGACCGCCAAGGAAAGACTTGAGATGTAAGAACAGATCTTATCATCAATCGCGTGAACCAGTTCTTCTGTAACCAAAGGTGGACGCCCATTTCGTTCTTCATCGTGCACATCACTACGCCCGCCATTGAACTGTCGGACCCATCTTCTCACCATCGAATCACTCATCGCAATTGGTCCGTAAACATCGCAAATTTGCAGATAAATTTCACTTGGTTTCACTTTCCTCGCATTCAGAAACCGAATCACCGACCTGATTTCACAGGCGGCGAGATGTTCAATCACCGCCGACATTTCAAACAAGCACAACAGCGCATGAGCGGAACTGCAATCGCATAGCTGCAGCGGAGATAAATTGAAACGGAACTTACTTTCTGGACGCGCCTCGTATTATGTATTTTGTAATGAAATGTACAGAATCAAACTGCACATTAGTATGGAACTTTTTTTTCATTTATAAGAATCTCTCACAATCAAAACGTCGAAAATTACATCACCGTAGCAATTATTAGTAGGTTTTCCTCCTACTGTCTATCCATTAATGAATGATAGCGGCGCCTCTATATACGGTTTGCAGTATACAGTACTTCATTCCCACTTGGTATCCTTGTCCACTAATATATTCTTTTTCACCTTTCCCCCTGTCCTTAGACGTTGTCTTCCACTATCAACTTCAGAGGAATATATTTGTAAGACATATCTTAGTTACGCAGTTTATCTGAAGTATTGTTAGCATATTTAGCTGTTTTTGTATCTCTCGCAGTACGGTACTTCGATGTTGGTTATTCGTGCTGTCCGCTTTATTTCAATCCTCCACGCGGGAGTGACCGAGCGCTCTAAAACGCCTTGCTGTTGAGTGCACGACTGCGCCCCGTCAGAGATTCGAGTCCTCCCTCGGACAATCGTGTGTGTGTCCTGCTTAGATTAGTTTAAATTAGTTCAAGTAGTTTGTAAGTCTAGGGACTGATGAGCAAGTAGTTTAGTCCCATAGAATTACAAACATTTGAAACATTTCTTCTCAGACCTCTAGACACGCCATATCCCGCCCCCTGTTAGATACACAATAATAATTAAAAAAAAGTGCCATGCAGGCGATAGAATCTTATTTAAATTAATTTTCATTGAATGCGCTAATATGCGCACAAATGAAACAGCAAGAACTTGCCCAATGAAGTAACGTTTTCTTAAAAATAAACAACATATCCACGTAAAAACAAGAATCTGCTGCTTTTATTTTGATTGTAAGCCAGATATATACATTTGACGGATTACATCATGCAACTGAAGGTGGCTACAAAACTAAAGCTGTGCTGTAGTGACGAATATAAAGTAAAGGGAATATTTTAGTTCATGTAAAGACATCGGGTGGGACAGATTACTGGCATTCACAATTTTTTTGTTTATTTTGGCAGTGAGCCCCATAGAAACCCAAGTATTAAGTTGATATAGAATTCTGTCCCAGTAACAACCGAATCAATATTTCTAATAGTAAAATATAAAATTTACCTCCGGTTTGCTGATATAAGACAACTAAGTAAGACATTTTTGTAACAGTTTTATTGGCTCAGCTTTAACTAATTTACCATACAGAACAGTTGTTCAAAGTGGCAGCCACCATCTTCTGTGCAAGCATGACATCGTTGCGTCCTGTTAGTTTGTATAACTCTGGTATTACAGCAATCTCACATGCAGTCGTGAAATTCTCTCCAATATCGACGAGATAAGCCTTTTTCCATGGACTCGTTGCTGCGCAGGAATGGCAGTAGGGTTTTAGGCATCATGTCAGGGACTGCGTGGCCTCTTTCGCCGGAGATTCAAGCCCGCTTTAGGGCCTCAGCGTAAGTAAGTTAAGCCTTCGTTTACATTTAAGTTAAGGCAGTTTGTAAGTCCAAAAAAATGGTTGTAATTGTAAGAGACCAAACTATTCTGGTCATAACTTATACCAAGGACAACACACACACACACACACACACACACACACACACAAACACACACATACACATACATACCAGAGGAAGGACTCGAACCTCCGACGCGAGCAGCCGTACGATCCCTAACGTGTTGCCCCAGACGCAAGACCGTTCCAGCTGTGCTTTCTTAGTCTAGGCACCGATGACGACAGTAGTTTGGTTGGTCTCATAGATAAACAAATATCTGAACATTTGAACCATAAACTCATAACTAAACAAAATGAAACAGCATCAGGCGATCGAGCCGGTCACGACGCAAGGCTGTTCTTACACAACATTCACGCAATGTCTGGTAGCCCTACAAGAGTTGGCAATTAAGATGCACAAAGCTTACCGTACTGAGGTTCCATCATAACGGAAACAAGAAGGTGCGCGAAAAGCAAGTGTGTTTATTTCCCAACAACCTAGGAACATGTCTTTCGTCAGAGAGTGTGAGCTCGCATCGTTGAACGGTAAGACGCAATATAGCTCTTGTTTGCCTGTTTTCAATGCACCTGCCAACAAGTTTACTACAACTCTTAGTCATTGGTTATAGGCAATGATTTGACTGGTACAGTAAGTAAGGATTTAGTGATTGCTTATGATAAATTGTCGTCGCATCGGAATAACGAGGCTTTAAGAACGCTGTCAAGCACTGTTAGGACTTTACAGATTAACCTACCTTATTACACAACAGATCAGGCTTCCAAGTATTCTAAAACCTTAACTCGGCAATAAAACCACTTTCTACAGTCCGTATCGAAACTTCCATAAAACAAGAGCAATGAGACGGTGAAACGTGGCGCTGCAGACTCACATGACTACCAACTTTTCCACTTAATATGACAAGTAAGTGGCAGTGACTTCACAATAACGGCTAATTTGCACTGTCAGTCAAGTCACGTCACGTTGCGTCAGGTCAAAACATTCCACAGTGCATTTCAAATGGCGGCACGTCACGTCAAGGTTTCACGGAGAGAAAGTTTTGACCGAACGGTCGGCAGCTAACATCGGAAGATTACCCTATTTTTACCACATTTACTCATGTTAAAGTTGGGAATAATGGGGAACTGTATCTTCTTAATCTGTATTTTATATCATGCTTTGTTTTAGTAGCAAAATGCAGATCTTCCAATACGAACTGATTGTTTGTTATAATGAGCGTTCTTCCAAAAATGAGATCAGCTATCGGAAAGCGAAAAATGGTTTAGGTTTTACCATATAGTTACAGAACGGGACTGGTGCTTACACTGAATATAGGCCGCGCGGAATGGTGCGTGTGTTGTCCTCGGTGTAAGTCAGTTGAAATAGTAAGTCTAGGGATGATGACCATAGCAGTTTGGTCCAATAAGTTTACAAACATTTGAACACTAAATATAATTGAGAACGTAAATTAGTGAAGCTTTTATCATTGCACAAAATTTTCTGAGCAAAAGTGAGCTCTAGTAAAGAAGTAAAATACAGTTACGTAGTTATTAGTTATACCATGCGGTAAAAAGTAGTGGGTAAGGCAAACATTCTCTATTTATGTCGTTATAAATATTGTTTGATGTTTTTGTATGTATAAATTTTCACTTGCCAATACATGTCGATATTCTGAGTGTTGTTTCATTGATCGGCACCACACGAAGCTAATTAAGATCAATTATTATGAAGTTTGCTTTAGCCATTAATTAATCAGTTTTGATGCTATAGTAAGACTTTTTATATTTTGACTGATTCTTCACTCACTTCTTGGTAGAACATAATCGAATAAAAAAACACAATTTTGTGTGTGTTTTACAAGTATATTTTTGTTTACTTATCCGGTTTTCGGCTTATTAGGCCATCTTCAGATTATTGACTGCTGTGTCAAAGAGGTTACAATGTTTAGATACAGTATGTCATCTCTTCCCACACTGTATCTAAACATTAATAACCTCTTTGACACGGCAGCCAATACTCTCTGAAGATGGCCTAATAAGCCGAAAACCGGTTAAGTCAACACCGCCTAGAAGACAAGGCGTGACAACTGGCCGTGCTTACGTCACACCGAGAGGCGGGGGCTGCCAGCTGACTGGCTGGCCGCTGGGGCACGCCCACCGCCTCGTAGCGACCAGCCAGTCAGCTTGCGTCCGCCGCCTCTCGGTGTGACGTAGGCACGGCCAGTTGTCAGGCCTTGTCTTCTAGGCGGATGGTATCTCATAACCCATGAAAGATCGGCATAGGGCTCAGTGAAATAAAGTAGTGGAAAGTGAGTACCGCACATACCCTGACGTGATGGGACCACAGTCTAACATACACAGTTGCAATACTCACTGCTGTGACAGTTGTTACCAACTGACAGTTGCAACGACACTAGCGCTCCTAGCGGTGTGCAAGGCGCCGTAAGAGTAATGTTTGTTTATAATTACTTTTCTACGGATTAATCAAATAGTTTCTGTATTTTTTGCGTTCCAAGAAAATGTAAAAGCAGCCGAATTTCACTAATTCTGTGAAATAAACTACTTATTCATGAGACAATATTTTTGAATATATGTGTATTTGCAGCTTAGTCTGCTGAAAGTAACAGAATATAAACATACGAAAACCCAAGGTCCTGTTACTATCTCTTTTCACATGATACGCACTTTCCTTGAGGTGAACAATTCTGTATGATTGGAAAATTTTTAAACTTACTCGTCTTTCGCTTAACCACGTATACTTTTGAGTACAATTGCTTTTGCTTATAAAAGGAATGTCTTGAGGAATATCGCCATTTGTGGTTCAGATGTAGCAACAATTGTGGATTGGTTTCTGCTTTGTGGAGGAACTGGTTGTTTTTCAATGTTTTATTGTCACGTTTATGAGGTTTCTCCTTTGATGCAACTGTGGTGGCTGATCTGGCACATTAAATAATGTAGGTATTGCATTCCATATACGTTTCTTACGTACAACATTTACTGATTTGGGGTCAACTAAGACGGCCACGCTGGCTTCAATTTTGTGACGTCACGTCATCTCCCCTCTTTTGTAGCTCCATGACTGTGACGGTACTTTCTATACTCTACGACCGTGACGTCACGGTCAGTGTAAATTGACCTTAACAGGTTGCTTCACAAGATACGTTGCATTGCCAACACTACACTTCGCGAGGTCCTGAAATGGCTCCCAAGTCTGTATTTATTTTATTTTCGTGCGCTTATATTACCCGCAACGTGTATTTTTTCCGATATTAGCCAGGGACCCTTTCCTCAATATGATCCTGTCCACGGGTACTTGTTTTGAAGACTGCTTGCTTGGCGAAAAGAACAAATTCACTGAAAGTACCTCAAGGTCAATTTGAAATAGTCCGAGACAGTAACTGAGCTGAAAGACACTGACGTCTTTGATACAATGTAGCATATTACCATAGTCTAACATACCAGACGTGACACTCGCTGTGGTAAAATCTGTTACCGCCTGACAGCTAAGACGACACTAACGCTCCAAGCTGAGAGCAAGGAAGCCGCTTGTTAACGTCATATATAAGGCACGAATACCACTTTATTCTCGCACCCTTCTCTTCGTAATTCACGATACGACTGTTTTATTTTAGATACAGAGGTTTTAGTCTCATATCACACGAAACGGATGATACATAAATAAACAGTAATTGAACTAAAACAGATGAATGAAACGATGGAAGCTAGAACCTACTCATGCAGAAACATATTTCCGAATATTTTTGCAGCCATTGAAACAGAAGTAATGTAAGCCTAAGAAGCGTACCGTGTAGTTCCAAAGTAAACACGTACGACGCACAATTTCTTTTCATTACATTTTGTGCTTTAGTTTTTAGGACAACTGTTAGCAAAACTACGACTTTCGTCTTTCTTATTGTTCTGTATCGGATGAAATGCTTCCAACTAATAGTTGAAATACGTAGAAGACTTTTTGATAGTTCAAAGAGTACGAACTATCCTTAGGTTTACGCGCATATTTACGAAAAAAAGGAAGAGTAAGACTACTGACGCCCAGATTTGAGTTTGGTGTTAATATTTTCTAGAAATATTGCGTATTTGTCTATTTCCCTAGATGGTTTTCACCTTAATTTCCAAACTTTCAATTTTTTACTAAAATACTGATTTTCGGAGTTTTGTAGCATATTCTTCAGAATGTTACTTTATATCTTAGGCTATTTTTCTGTACCTTTGGATATCCCGAGTGCTGTACATAGTTGCCTATATACACTATGCGTCATTTTCTACCACTAAAAAGGTCAAACAATCACCATTATATATAAACATATGCAATTTTCAGGTGAATTGTAACGGAAACTTTTCAGCATAATGATTGTTACATACCTGTCAGTGTCCTAAGGAAGTTTTAAAACAGACAAACGTATTTTTCTGGTTGTTGCTATTTTTTATTGCGCTACAAGCGTTCCCCGTTCCGGAAAGCATCACGAAAACGAATATAAGCTACGAGTAACCCGACGTACAACGCACGAAATACCGCCAACCCAGTAGTGTCCCCTGCTGGCCGCTTGGTGCGCTGCTGTAGCGGTGGGTATCAAAAATTCGCTCGAGTGTCGTGACTGGTATGTCAGGCTGTGATATTACCATGTCTTAGCGCTGAAGCACTGCCACTATAAAGCCCTTTTGAAAGATGACACAGTGAAAAATTATATATACACGAGTGGGTATAAAAAATAAAATTAAAGCAAACCAAAATAAAATTACCGCGAGGAATGGCCCTGTGGTTTAAGGCGTCATGCTGGTGACTGTGCCGCCGTTCCTGCCGAAAGTTCGAATCGGTCCTCGGGCATGGGTGTGCATGTTTTGTCCTTAGTGTAAAAGTAGTTTGTAAGTCTTGTGACCGATTATCATAGCGCAGTTTGACCTAACAGGTTTACAAATATTTGAACATTCGAAACAACATTATCGTGGGTGTAGTTTGAATAGCACGCATATCTGCCGCTGGGCGTGTATTGCGCAACTCGTTGCCACTTCAGAACCGCCTCTGTTGTCGACCTGGCTCGCTCTGTTCATCTGCAGTCATTGTTTTTTCTATCGCAGTTTTGTTCTTGTTTCGTTTTTTATTATGACAAGCTTTCTACTATTTTACTGTTGAAAACAACTTGCCAAGATGCGGAAACTCAAGTGGAGGAGGACGTTTAGGGTTTTACGTCCCGTCGACAGCTTGGTCATTAGAGACGGAGCTCATGCTCGGAATTTTGGGTGAGGATGGGGAAGGAAATCGGCCGTGTCCTTTGAAAGAAACCATCCCGGCATTTACCTGGAGAGATTTAGGGAAATAACGGAAAACCTAAATCAGGATGGCCGGAGGTGGATTTGAACCACCATCCTCCCAAATGCGAGTCCAGTGCGTTACCACTGCGCCACCTCGCTCGGGGAAACTCAAGAGTGCGGGTCATTTACACGATTTAAAAATGGATACGTGTCGATTGATGACAAACCTCGTTCTGGATGTCCATCAGTCACCCGAAGCGACGAAAACACGGTAATATTCCGAGATCTTGCGCTCACAGACTATCAAGAGACGACTGATCAACTGTCAGAGATTAGTGGATTTCTTGGAGCTGGTTCAGATATTTTAAGTAGTTCTTTCACCACGACAACGGACAGGGTACCAATTTTTGAACTATATGACACAAATCGTAAATTTGTTACAAACAACAGTGTGCACACGCACACTTTATTCAAGATGTAAATCTTCTTCTTCCTCTCTGGCCATGTTCCCGCACATGTAGGGTCGGCTTTGTTAAATCCGGATTTACAGGGTGACCGGATGACCTTCCTGTCCTCACTACATGCCCTCCCCCCAGGAGGAAATGTGTACCCCAAATGTCTGCATATAGTGTGTATGTGAAAAAGTGTAGCCGCCCGCGGTGGCCGAGGGGACTGAGGCTCTTCAGTCACGGTCTGCACGGCCACTGCGGTCGGGGGTTCGAATCCCCCCTCGGGCATGGATATTTGTGCCGTCCTTAGCCTTAGTTAGTTCATAAGTAGTTTGTAAGTTTAGGAACTGATAACCCCGTAGTTAAGTCCCATAGACTTTACAAACATTTGAACATTTGATTTGTAAAAGTGTAAAGTGTTAATGAATGTTTGCGAATCGTGTAACTGAGGTGGGACTTGGAGACCAGCCCGTTATTTACCCAGGGGGATGTGTAAAACCGCCTAAAAACCACATCCACGCTGGCCGGCACTCCGACCCCCTCCGTTAATCCGCCGGGCGGATTCGAACCGGGGCCGGTACGCCTCCCCGTCTCGGAAAGCGGAACGTTGGACCACACGGCTAACCGAGCGGGTCTTATTTAACATGAAAATGTCACTACAGATATTCGGATTTATGTTATGACATGTTCGATGTGGCGAAGACGAATAGCGAAATTCTGCATGATCCGCTGAAGTATCGAAATATCAATGCTGTCGATGATCTCCCGATTTCTGGTTTCAGCTCAATAACGGGTTTGGTGTCATTGCTGTACACTTGTTGACTATAGACCCACAAAAAGCAGTGGCATATGTTCAGATGGGGAGGCCCATGCTAGTGGCCACTGGCTACTCTTCAGCCAGAATGCTATCCCCAAAGTGCTCTCGCAGGACATCAGGACATCAAACACTTCGATAGTGTCAAGCACCATCTTGTATGAACCACGTCTTGTCGAAATCAGGGTCACTTTGCATAAATGGGATGAAATCATCGTCCAAAACCTTCGCGTACCGTTCGCTAGTCACCGTGCCACCAAACAATATCGCGCCGATTGTTCCGTGACTGGACACTGCATATCACCACAGACAAAAATATGTTACTCTGTGATATCACACAGTGACCCATTGAGAGTGAAGAGATTTCCCGGTCGCGAAATACGAATTCTCCGTCCCCAAATGCTTCAATTTTGCTTATTGGCGAACAGATCCAATAGAAAGCGGGATTTGTCGCTAAACCAAAGCACTTTGACACAAGCATCAGAATACTAATTCCTACCATGCTCCACAGCCACCCGCGCTCTTTGAACGTCCTAACGCAAACCGTTCTGATGTTATGACGATTTTATTTCATATAGTTCAATAACTGTCACTCTTTATATCATGGTAGACTCACAGTTCGAAAGATATGACGTCATACTCACTGAGATGTGTGAAAAACTAGCTTTTGCCTGAAATGGAACGCAAATTCTCCTATATTTATCCAGTGTTCGCAGTATACGATAATGAGAGTGTTGCACTTAAAAACTTTCAACAAACTTTAAATGTAATTTCAAAACATTTCTAATCTTTTTCTCGATCTGATGCGATACATCGAACCAACTAGTATGCAACGCAATTTTGCAGGTAAATTCGGTGTAATGCTACAGGTGTGTACTATAGGAGTTGTATAACCTACGTACACTTAAAGTCAAATGTTGAGAACATTAATTCATTTGTGATGTAAGCTCACACATTATGACCTTCGAAAACACACAAAGAGCTATCAAATCGGTAGCATACTCTGTGACTTGCAGTTATGCCAACAACTCTTCGTCGTACTCAAGGAGGTTAAATTTTAAATCTTTGGTCGTTATCAAGGAGTAACCTCCTTGGTTGCCAGCTATTTCGCATCTCTGGTCGATGTTTACGTCTGCTATGACTGCAGACGACATGCAAAGCGGACGCTACTGTATCAACGAAGCCTTTTCTTGCATGAAAACTCTTTTCTATAAGGGTTTCATTCTTTTTTAACTGTATAACTACTGATATCCCTCGAATAAGACAATAATCGAATTTCGCCGGATGTTTCGCAGGATTAATATTGAAATGCAGGATTTTTCTGACCTCAACGCGGGTCGCAGGGTAAGACCTAAAAAAGCAGGAGTATCCTGTGAAAATCAGGACATCTGGTCACCCTAATGGTTCCGCTTGTCCACGCAGTGTAGAAACGGAAATGTTGTTTCGTAAACACTTTGAAAATACATAGCTTTCAAGTAATAGTTCCTATTTTTTTCGGTTACCTCCGGGTACTGTCCAGGTTGTCAGCTGCGGGTTACCTGGTGCGTTCAACGTCGTCCATATGGTGTTGGCGAGGAACTCGTCCAGTCCCGTGCAGACAATTGTCTCCATGGCGCGAACGGCTCCCCCAACTACGAGCGGCGCAGTGTCGTTCCGCGGACGGAATACAGTGTTCGCGATGCGGGATCAGATTTAGAAACTGTGTGGCCACGGGACGCGGCGATACTGAGGGTATACGGCGAGGTGGCGGCGAGTATGCGCGGGCTCCGTGGCGAAGGGCGGGCGCTGGCTGCCAGCTGTGCGCCCCTGCGGGGCCGCGTGGAAAATCCCCACAGGGCGCGGGCAGCCGCCCTGCGCCCTGGCTCTTTCCACTGCAGCCTAGCCTCCCCGTGCCGTGCGAGGCGTTCACGCGCGCTCCTATCACCGCTTGGCGGCGCGTGGGCGTAAAGGGACCCCCACACGTTCAATACTTACTGACAATAATATTGTCAACTAGCTTAAACCCGCGGCTCCGTTCGCGTGTTGGTTGATTATGATAGATAACCCATCTTTCAGTAGTGTGCTATGAGACTGGTTTTGAAGGATGAAATGAAATACAATACCTTCATTAGAAACAAACATTTTTAATCAACATTCAAATAAAAAATAAAATTATGTGAAGTACTTATTTACAATAAATACATACATTATTCCTTACAGACTGTGTTGCAATATCTCAAAACATATGTCACTTTCCACTGCTTTCACCTCTGGCAGTGTTGCTCATGTGAAAAATACCGAGCAGCACCGTGGTTCGGAACCCCCGTTAAACTGTAGGCCCCCTATAAATGGCTGGGTAAGTCAGTTCGAAGGTCGGAGAAAGGCAACGGCATACCACCTCCAAACAGGACCATGCCTAGTAAAGCACCGTGGTGTTCAAACCAATCTTCGGATTGTTGACTGCTTTTTTTTTTATTATTATTATTATTTTTTTTTTTTTTTTTTTTTTTTTTATTTTGGCGAGAGTAATGTCCAAATTTATTTTAATTTCATTTTAGGGCATTCTGGTAAACTACGTTATTTGCAGTATTGTACTTGATGTAAAGCGCGAAATCGATTTTTTTAAAGAGATGTATTAAAAGAAATTTCTTTTTTACTGCTTTATTTATTTATTCTTATATTTCCTTATTCGTATGCTTATCCTTATAAAGAAAGAGCTGAAGACATTGTAGCCCGCATAGAGGAAAGATATTGTCTCTGGCATCACGTTTCGCTGTACTTAACCTCCTTGCTATAGAGTCGCAAACGTCATCGCTGGCCTTCAGTCCGATTTTCTTTTATAATTTGACAACTTTCAACCACCTTATCTTCCACCCCCTTATAATTATCGGCATGGAGCTGCTATGGTGTACAACGGGAGACTTCGGACAACAATTACACACAGACCAATCGTTTGCGTTCTGTAGTTTTCGCTGCAAAGAGAAATATTAACACACACACGCAGAATTTTATATACACCAGTAACTTTCCATCCCAATATACTCCACCCTTTTATCATTATCAACCCTCAAGCAACAATGCAACCAACAAAACCATTTTCAAAGAATAAATATAATTTTCAAAGAGTAATTATTGTTTCGCATTTCGCTTTATATTCTTCAAATTACTAAATATCTATCAGACCGCTGTAAAACCATGCCTAAAACGTTCCTGGGTATAAATTAGTAACTGTACGAATATTTAAGTCTCTGCGTCTTGTCATTCGGACGTAACAAGCGTACACCGAACAGACATTCATATATATATATATATATATATATATATATATATATATATATATAGCTATTCAATTGCCATAAAACCGTGCCTAAAGCCTTCTCCGGGTAGTCATTAGTAACTGTACAAATTTTTAGCTCTTTATGTCTTGTGGTTCAGACGTGATTAAAGTACACCGAACAGACATTCACATTTATTGATATAGATAGATAATAGACTGTCAAACCTTCATGTCAATATGTCGATGCCCGAAGCATACAATAATTACCACTTCCTAGAACCCGAAAAAGTTCTGGTGCTATGTAAAATCGATTAGCGAGTCAAAGCCCACTATCCAATCACCCGTTAATCATTCCGGGGCAATAGTAGAAGAAAGCAAACGGAAAGCTGAAGTTCTAAATTTAACTTTAAGAAATCTTTCACGCAGGAAGACCGCACAAATGTACCGTCATTTGATCAGCGTACTAATTCCGAAATGGAGGGCATAGTAATAGGTATTTCTGGTGTAGAGAAGCATGAGACAGCTAAATTCGAAAAAGTCTTCTCGTTCGGATGGAATACCAGTTCGGTTTTACAAAAACTATTCTGCGGCATTGGCCCCCTACTTAGCTTGCATTTATCGCTAATCTTTAATTCAGTGCAAAGTTCTTAGTGATTGGGAAAAAAAAGCACAGGTGACTCCCGTTTATAAGAAAGGAAAGAGAACTGACCCACACAATTACAGGCCAATATCGTTGACATCAGTTTCCTGTAGAATTTTGGAGCATATTCGCAATTCGAATAAATTTCCATGAGACGGAAAAGATTCTTTCTATGAACCAGCACGGGGTTAGAAAACATCGGTCATGTGAAACTCGGCTTGCTCTTTTCTCACATGACATCTTGCGAGCCATGGATGAAGGGCAACAGACGGATTGTGTTTTTCTCGATTTCAAAAAGGCATTTGACGCGGTGTTGCACTGGAGACTGCTAAAGAAGATACGAGCATATGGAATACGTTCACAGATATGTGACTGGCTGGAAAACATCCTAAGTAATAGAACGCAGTACGTTCTTCTCGACGGCGAGTGTTCATCAGAAACGAGTGTATCGTCAGGCGTGCCCCAGGGGAATGTGATAGGACCGCTATTATTTTCTATCTATATAAATGATCTGATGGACAGAGTAACTTGTGATTTGCGGCTGTTTGCTGATGATGCGGTGGTGTATGGGAGGGTGTCGTCTTTAACTGACTGTAATAGCATACAGGATGACTTATACAAAATTTCTAGTTGGTGCGCAGAATGGCAGCAAGCTCTCAATGTAGAAAAATGCAAGGTGATGCGCACGAGTAAGAAAAACAATCCCATAATGTTCGAACACAGCATTAGTAGTGAACTTCTTGATACAGTCGCATCGTTCAAATATCTGGGCGTAAGATTGCAGAGCGATATTAAATGGAACGAACATGCAGTTGTGAGTAAGGCGACAGTCGACTTCGGTTTATTGGGAGAATTTTGGGAAGATGTACTTTATCTGTATAGGAGACCGCTTATAAAACGCTTATACGACCACGTCTTGAGTATTGCTCAACTGTTTGGGACCCGCAGCAGATCAGTTTCAAGGAAGACATAGAAGCAATTCAGAGGCGAGCAGCTAGGTAGGTTCAACCAATGCGCGAATGTCACGGAAATGCTCCGGCAACTCAAATGGGGATCGCTGGAGGAAAGGCGACGTTCTTTTCGTGAATTTCTATTGAGGAAATTTAGAGGGCCGGACTTTGAAGCTGAGTGTAGTACGATCTTGCTGCCGCCTACTTACATTTCGCGTAGTGATCACAAAGACAATATAAGCGAAATTAGGGCTCGTACGGAGGCATATAGGCAGTCATTTTTTTCCTCGTCCTGTTTGGGAGTGGAATAGGAAAGGAAATGGCTAGTAGTGGTACACTGTACCCTCCGCCTTGCACCTTACGGTGGATTGCGGAGTATGTATGTAGATGTACTGTATTTATTCGGCTATAGTACCCTCCTTTTTTCCCACTTTTTTTTACTTCTGAAATTAGAAAGGGTGCTATAGGCGGAAACTTTGTAACTTCAATAGTGCGTCCGGTTGTTTCAGGAAGGGATAAATTTTTTAATTGTTTTATCATACTTCATATGAAATGCCTATTTTATTAAGGCAATTATGTTATAAATATATACGTACACACAACTAAAGTCTTATTCAATATGTCACAGTTTCCATCGCAAAAGTCGGCCTTTGTACTGCTCTTCTTACGTGGCATTTCATGGCTAGAAGAAGCAAGTGCTGCTACTTGAAATACGAAATCTAGTATTTTACGAGCTGCTGCGCGGACACCACTATTCATTAAGTTAACACTGTCGTTGCGTCCGCGCTCACAGTCGCATTACTCGTCTAGTTGCAGCTTCTAAGCGTGTAAACTTTTGTTTTGTGTGGTCAGTTATCGATCTTATATTCAATGTGAGAAGGAGCAGGGAAAGTGCTAAACTGACAGAGGAACAGTGTTCAAAACGACAGTGATTTTCTGTGTAGTGAGGACGAGGCATACCACGGAGATTGTCATTCAGAGGTTGCAGAAGAATTGCAATGTGATGATAGCGTGGAAGTTCTCGAGCGTTACCGACCCGCACTCGCAAGTTACCGGGCCGTACTGGAGAGTTCGCGCCTGTACCGAAAGTGTTAAACGATACCGTAAAGCAAATTATCCAAAAATAATAAAAAAAAGTTCAAATGTTTGTTAATCTATGGGACTCAACTGTTTGATTATTAGTCCCTAGCATACAAACTACAATACTGGCCATTAAAATTGCTACACCAAAAAGAAATGCAGATGATAAACGCGTATTCATCGGACAAATATATTATACTGGAACTGACATGTGATTACATTTTCACGCAATTTGAGTGCATAGATCCTGAGAAATCAGTACCCATAACAACCACCACAGGCGATAATAATGGCCTTGATACGCCCGGGGATTAACAGAGCTTGGATACCGCTATTCATCAAGGGTAGTGACTGGCGTATTGGGACGAGCCAGTTGCTCGGCCACCATTGACCACGTTTTCAATTAGTGAGAGATCTGGAGAATGTGCTGGCCAGGGCAGGTCTAACATTTTCCGTATCCAGAAAGGCCCGTACAGGACCTGCAACATGCGGTCGTGCATTAACCTGCTGAAATGTAGGGTTTCGAAGGGATCGAATGAAGGGTAGAGCCACGGTTCGTAACACATCTGAAATGTAACGGCCATTGTTCAAAGTGCCGTCGATGCCAACAAGAGCTGACAGAGACGTGTTACCAATGGCACCCCATACTATCACGCCGGGTGATAGTCCAGTATGGCGATGACGAATACACGCTTCCAATGTGCGTTCACCGCGATGTCGCCAAACACGGATGCGATCATCATGATGCTGTAAACAGAAGCTGGATTCATCCGAAAAAATGACTTTTTGCCATTCGTGCCCTCAGGTTCGTCGTTGTGATGCTGCGTCAAGGGTAAACGCAGCCTTCGTTTCCGGGCTGATAGTCCATGCTGTTGCAAATGACGTTGAACTGTTCGTGTAGATGGTTGTCTTGCAAACGTCCCCATCTGTTAACTCAGGGATCGAGACGTGGCTGCACGATCCGTTACAGCCATGCGGATAAGATGCCTGTCATCTCGACTGCTAGTGATATGAGGCCGTTGGGTTCCAGCACGGCGTTCCGTATTTCCCTCTTGAACCCACCGATTCAATATTCTGCTAACAGTCATTGGATCGCGACCAACGCGAGCAGCAATGTCGCGATACGATAAACCGCACTTGCGATAGGCTACAATCGGACCTTTATCAAGGTCGGAAACGTATGGTGCGAATTTCTCCTCCTTACACGAGGCATCACAACAACGTTTCACCAGGCAACGCCTGTCAACTGTTGTTTGTGTATGAGAAATCTGTTGGAAACTTTCCTCAAGTCAGACGTTGTAGGTGTCTCCACCGGCGCCAACCTTGTGTGAATGATCTGAAAAGATAATCATTTGCATATCACAGCATCTTCTTCCTGTCGGTTAAATTTCGCGTCTGCATCATCTTCGAGGTGTAGCAATTTTAATGGCCATGAGTGTACTTAAACTAAGGTAAACTAATCTAAGGACAACACATACACCCATGCCCGAGGGGGACTCGAACCCCCGACGGCGAAAGACCGCGCGCACCGCAGAGCGGCAATTCTCCAGTTTCCGGTACTCATTTTCGTATGTTGCTCACAGTGTAAATCTAAATTCTTTATTAATTGCAGGAAAATGCAAGTGTAGCGATACTGAACGAAGTGGTGGGGTAGGCGTAGTCAGCTATTGTTACCGTTATGTCGTTGAAATGGCTTTTGTTTCAGGAGCCAGCGGCAGGGATAGTTGCCCAATTATGCGTAAATTAACTAACAACTTCACAAATTTTCGAGATTTTTTTTTTTTTTTAAATTTCGTATTTTGACCCAAAAGTTAAGGGATGTGGGCGTGGGTAGTATAGGCGGTGGGGTATTATAGCCGAGTAAATACGGTATTGTAATTATTTTCAGTTGGCGATACGATTTCGTGAAGGCAATAACTTACAGCGACAATATTATACGAAATATTGTATGTACTGTAAACAACGTGAAATTTATTTGCCAGCATCGAAATGTTAAACATATAAACATCAACCTCTTGCGTCTCTAAAAGTTTATTCAGGCTAACATATTGCATTCATTTACCACACAATCTTTACTTTAGTTGTCCTATTGTCTCTCTCAATAGACGACGTTAGTTTTCGAACGTACCCAGTCGCGTGAGCAGAAACGGTGTTGAATGTACGCTATACGTAGCAAGCACACAGCAGTCGTATCTCTGCTGTGGCTAGCGTCAGTACAGCGTAGTTACTGGGTATCCGTAATCACCGACATGCAAAATGGAACGTAAAGCAAGGGAGACAACAACAAAAAATGTTCAAATGTTTGTAGAGCTTAAGGGACTTAACTACGGGGTCATCAGTCCCTAATCTTACAAACTACTTATGAACTAGCTTACACTAAGGACGGCACAAATATCCATGCCCTAGGGGGGATTCGAACCCCCGACCGTAAGGGGAGACAACGCGGGAACACAGAAATACTGTAATCAATAAGTACAAATAAAACAAATTTCTTACCGAAATAGCGAGGGCACTCAACATAAGCTGAACTACAGTGTTCTGCATCATTCATCGCTTCAAACTTGCGCTCCTTCTAAACTCACTTCCACAGACAGGAGACAAGTTTTGAAAATGGCGAAACTGAATCCATGAATTACTGCATCTGAGATTAGAGGAGGCCTTGAACAATATTCTGTCACTGTGGTTCACTCAAGAACTGTTGAACGGGTTTAAAATAGCGTTGGGTACAACGCGCATGATCCGAAGAAGAAGCCATACGTCAATCTACTGAATCAGAGAAAGCATATATAATTTGCTAATGATTATGTGATGAAACCGGTAGAATTCTGGGACCATGTTCTTTGGTCGAACGAGATCAAATTGTCCGCCCTCGTAGCTCAGAAGCCAGCGCCGCTGAATACCACGCACGGGGCCCGGGATCGATTCCCGGCAGGGGACTGGACGGTGTGAATCAGAGGAAGACAACTTCAGGCGGTGTGACGTGTGAGCAGGAAAAGCATGCCAGGCAATCCGTGTGACGTACAGCGAGAGCTTAAAAGAGGTGTGTGTGTTTTTATTTGAATGATAAAGGTAGTGTGTGTTTGACGTAACAAGCGTGTCACTGTTTGTGTTAAGTGACCGCGTCGGCTAAAATTCACAAATAAATTTTCTGTTCTGGTTTAGGTTACAAAATAACTTGACTAAGCAATGACACTTAGTACCTTCAAATCAAAAATGTTCAAATGTTTGTTAAGCTTATGGGACTTAACTACGGGGTCATCAGTCCCTAAACTTACAAACTACTTATGAACCAACTAAGACTAAGGACGGCACAAATATCCATACCAGAGGGGGGATTCGAACGCCCGACCGTAGTGGCAGACCGTGACTGGAGCGCCTCCGTCCCCTCGGCCACCGCGGCCGGCAACAGACAGACTTACTCGATAGTTCCACAACTACTACTCATCGACTCAACTCTACCATAATAACACAACGACTGCTCTCCATGACAGTCACGCATCAACTCCCCTCCACGAAAGTCACACAACAACTCTTTAAACGCAACAACTGCGAGTGCAAGACACATTCTAAAGATTAAACAAAGTCTTTGGTTTACAGCAAAGATATGAAAATAAGTACAGTATGTTATGTCGATTAATGAAATGATACATAATATTACATAAATTTGTTTTCTGCAGAATTATAGCTTAGGTTTGTATAACAAAGCATGCTCAAGGCTGTATGACAGGCAGAAATTAGGTGAAAATTATATTGCGTTTCAAGCTGTATTCAATGTTGCCTAGATAAACGGATCCGTGGGTACGAATCTGGAGGACTCAGTCAGCGTTAGTGCTCTTGACAATCATAACATGGCGAGTACAAACCGATTTTTCTTTCTGTGTGGGATAATCAGATTCTTTTCTTGGAATGCGGTGAAGGTCCGAGGTGTTTGGAGTGTAACAGCGAAGTACCAAGTATAAAAAGAGTACTTAACAGCGTCATTATTCCCCGCGCTGGGCAAATGAGGTGGGAAATATGAAGGAGAAGAACTCTGAATTAAAGAAACGTGCTGATGACACTGCGCATTTTTCGAAGCTACCACAGGTGCATGCTCCTGATCTTACTTTCTCTGTAACATATGTGGAAATTCTGGAAGCTCTTCGTCACCAGTTCGAATCCAGGTTTGAAAATGTGGAAGTATTGTCTACTATGTTTCAGCTAGTTGCAGCGCCGTTTTCAGTGTATGTTAACAATGTTCCTACCAGGTTTCAAATGGAACTGTTAAATTTACAGTGTGACAATTTATTGAATGACAAATATAAATACAATGAAGGCTTGGCGAATTTTTAAAAGAATGTTCCTCAAAACAGATCGAAAAACTAACCAAAGAAAACGTAAACGAAAAATGTCGGGAAAAAAGATTTGAGTAGAAACAAGGCCCCTGGAATAGATGACATCCCGTCTGAACTGCTGATATCGTTAGGAGAGCCAGTCTTGAAGAAATTGTTCCACCTAGTACGCAAGATATATGAGACAGGGGAAATACCCTCCGACTTCAAGAAGAATACAGTAATTCCAATTCCAAAGAAAGAAAGTGCAGACAGATGTAAAAATTACAGAACTATCAGTTTAATAATTCATGGTTGCAAAATACTGGCACGAATAATTTGCAGACGAATAGAAAAACTGGTGGAATCCGACCTTGGGGAAGATCAGTTTGGATTTAGGAGAAATATTGGAACACGGGAGGCAATACTCACATTACGACTTATCTTAGAAGATAGGCTAAGGGAAGGCAAACCTATGTATTTAGCATTTGTAGATTTGGAGAAAGCTTTTGACAATGTCGACTGGAATACACTGTTTCAAATTCTGAAGGTATCAGGGGTAAAATATAGGGAGCGAAGAGTTATACTCGATTTATACAAAAACCAAACAGTGGTTATTAGAGTCAAAGGGCATGAAAGGGACGCAGAGGTTGGGAAGGGAGTAAGACAGGTTTGTGTAGCCTTTCGCCATTGTTGTTCAATCTGTACATTGAGCAAGCAATGAAGGAATGCAAGGAGAAATTTGGAGAGATAATTAAAGTTCAGGGAGAAGAAATAAAAACTTTGCGGTTTGCCGATGACATAGTAATTCTGTCAGAGACCGCAAAGAATCTGGAAGAGCAATTGAATGGAATGGACAATGTCTTGAAAAGAGGTTATAAGATGAACATCAACAAGAGCAAAACAAGGATAATGGAATGTAGCGTCAGAAAATCAAGCGATGCTGAAGGAATTAAATTAGGTAATGAGGCAATAAAAGTAGTAGACGAGTTTTGTTACTTGGGTAGCAAGATAACTTCTGATGGCCGAAGTAAACAAGATATAAAATTCAGAATGGCTATGGGAAGAAAAGCGTTTCTGAAGAAGCGAAACTTGTTGACATCCAATATTAGTTTAAATATTAGGAAGTCCTTTCTGAAGGCATTTGTCTGGATTGTAGCATTGTATGGGAGTGAATCGTGGACAATAAGGAGTTCAGACAAAAAGATGATAGAAGCTTTTGAAATGTGGTTCTACAGACGAATGATGAAAATTAGATGGGTAGATCACGTAACTTTGAGTAGGTGCTCAACAGAATTTGGGAGAAAAGGAATTTCTGGCGTATTCTGACTAAGAGAAGGGATAGGTTGGTGGGTAACATCCTGAGACATCAAGGAATCGTCAACTTGGCATTAGAAGGAAGTGTGTAGGGTAAAAATCGTAGAGGGAGACCGAGGGCCGAATATAGCAAGCATATTCAAAAGGATGTAGGTTGCCGAACGTATTTTCAGGTGAAGGGACTTGCACAAGACAGGGCAGCGTGGAAAGCTGCGCCAAACCAGTCTGCGTACTGAAGACGACAACAACAACAACAACAATTGTACTTTATAGCTTTGTTCTAAATTGTAGAGAAAACTTCATTATTTTCCATTCTCTTCACTTTCTAACAGCGCTATTCTCACATTAAATATATCTACATTATAATTTCCTAGTGGTATACAGACGATATACATTGTGTGTAATCTGTGTCTATTGTTTAATTAAAACTGTGTTTTAATATTAGGATATCGTAGACCTCACTGTATTCTTCACACCAGTTCTGTTCCCTGTCTTTCCTAAATTGCTGCATTTCACACGCTGCATTCTATTTCTCCGCGGCAGCAGTACAGAGCGAGGCCTACGAGAAAGACAGGCCCCAGCGCACTCGTCATGCCACGCAAGCGAGGTAGTTCCGAGTAGAGATGGGCAATCTGCTCCTGAATTGATTCAAAGAGCCAGATCCTTCTAAGGAGTGAGTGATGGATGAATCCAAAAAAAAGAGTGGTAGTTCATCTGATCCGAAAAGTCCCTCTGGTGACAGCAATGAGCTGCATAAGATCCCCTTGCCACAATCTTCAGAAGTTTCCTAAACCCCTTGCCACATGCTTTAGAAGTTTCCTAAGCTACAAAAAACATGTGCTATAGACCATGTGCAAGTATAAAACGCAAAAAATGAGCGCCTAAACACGTGCAGCGCCTTCCCCCAGCAAGTCGAGAATCGGTGAGTCGCGCAAGCTCCGCGGTTCAGTGAGCGCGCGGCTCCCGACTACCGCTAGCTCGCTGCTCCGCACGACTCCGGCGATCGAGGCGATCCTACCGCCAACTGAGTCGGTGAGTTAGCTGGTTCACCGGTTCACCTCTCCCCACCACTCTCCCGACTCCGCTCGCTTGCGGAGCCGCCCATGTGGCGCGCTGCTCATTATTCCCCCCCACTCCTCTGGCGAACCGCATGGTGCCGAACAAAGCGACTCCGCGCATTTCTCTGTTCTCATGACTCCTGTGTTCTGATAAAGCTTGCAGATCACTTACAGAAACGATAATCTGGAGCAACAGAAACCGTCATATTCCTATTTCGAGCAGTACTCGAGATGAAACGTATTTATTTAATGTTACATGTTTTTTCTTAATAACATGAAATCTGCAGTCGGTAGCAAAAACGCGTTACAGTACAAAATTAAACTATATAAAATTTCTACGAAGAAGATCCTACTCCATTTTTCTCGAACACTTGTAGTTTGCATGAAGGGAGCAATAGAGACAAGGTCTTGTGCAATGTGCATTCTGTTGCTTAAATTTTGTAAGCCCATATCACACAGTTTCCTGACTTGATAAACGAGTGTCCTGTAACAAATTATGCGTCTTTCATGCATCTACATTATTTTGGCATGTTGAAAACAATGACTATATAATCGAATAACAAAGAAAACAACAATGTGCATTAATGTTATCTGTATCTGAAACCATTCAGTTTTGGGAATGTGTCCATTTGAAATTTTTGCTGCTGGCATCAAATCTTTGACAGTAACAACAAACTTCTTTTCGAAAAGAGAGAGAACACTAGGATGTCAAACGAAATGTCTATAATTACGTTTCTGAGTAAAATATCTTGCTGTAATGTTTGGTACAGTAGGATGTGTGTGTTTGCAATTAAAGATAAACTATATTGAGAAGCACTTAAAAAAACAATTCGCATTGCTCTGTATAGAGAATATATAAAACTTTGCACAAATTACAGGTGAAAGGGTTGTAGTTACAGGAACTAAAAATAGAAGGTGGAATGGAAATCTTACCAGCAACTGCAAAACTTAGAATATAGGAGCCCAGAACGCTACCCCTGTACTACGCCGACTGTAAGAGCATCAGCGCAGTTATTTACCTAATTATTTCTTTAGCTAAGACTCTCTTCAAACTTAATCAATTGTAGATGGTTTTTACTCACAAAAGAAAAACTCGTTGACGACATAGTCGAAAGTATCTGTACTCGTCGTCGTATTTTCTAAGAATTTGGCTGGAGATTTTCAGTCTTTTTTTTCGTACTTGAAGTTAGGAATGAAATAGTCCACGAACATTCCTCGCTTTGTAAATTTAATGGACATTACTCTTTTGACGCCTTATTTTCGAAATTAAATAAAACTTTATTGCTTACTGTGGAGCTATCATTATTTTACTGTTTATGGGTGCCAGACTTTAGTTTTTAGTTAACAAGTGATGGGTTCTAGCGGCCATCTTGTAGCGAGCATCTGTCGCGCTCACGTAAGACACCCAGCCGTGACGCCGAATGTCGCTGCTTGTAACTGCCGTGTCGCGTCGCTGAATATCGCGCGCTGTCGCTCGCCTTTGTTGCTCACATAGCACGCGGCATTAGTGCGCATGGGTATTTTCCTGCGGCAGTTGCCACGTCCTACATGGACCTCTCGCGCTATCACGTTTCATTCTACTCGCTTAAACTCGCAGACTACTCACTGTATAAATATGGAACTAGTATCATTTTATTCTGCAAAATATTCTATTTTTTGAATGAAAGTATACGAATATAAAAATAATATATTTTTTTTTTCTTTTTCCAATTATTTCACCTTCAAAAATATTTAAAGTCTGTTATAACATTTTTAAATTTTAATGTAGGTGTATCTACAAATTTTAATTCTCGAAACTACTAAGGACTTACAATAAAATTATTACTCTTCTTTCTTCTTTCACAATATGGCTAAATCAGATAAAGGTATAGTGACAAAAAAGTAATGTGACATCGTTTTACGTTTTATATCAGTTGGTGAGTCGGTGAACGATGAAAAAGAACTAGTTCATCCCAGTGAATGACTATTTCTGATCCGATCTCTGAAAAGATCGGTTTTGCCCATCTCTAGTTCCGAGCCGGCGCGACCGCTAGCTCAGTGGCTGCCCGCTATGAGGCAGTGGGCAGTGCCCCAGCAGCCGGCCAATCGGCTAGCGATCGCGCCGGCTCGGAACTACTTTGCTTAAGTTGCAAGACGACTGCGCTGGAGCAACACCACCTAGAAGACAAGGCCTTACAACAGACCGTGCCTACGTCACACTTAGAGGCCCCGGCCGCCATCTGACTGTAGGCTGCGCGGCGGTAGGCGTGCCCCAGCCAACAGCCAGTGAGGTGGCGGCCGGGGCCTCTAAGTGTGACGTAGGCACGGTCTGTTGTAAGGCCTTGTCTTCTAGGTGGTGTTGGCTGGAGCCTGTCCTTCTCGTAGGCCTCGGTACAGAGCGCATGACGTCACACGGTCAACTCTCCTTCCTTGTGAGCAAGCAGAGCGGCCTGGGTTGACGTCACACCGGCGCTGCCTCTCGTCCCCTGGTGTGTTTTGTCCTCATCATAATTTTATAATCATCGACATACAAGTCGCCGAAGTGGTGTCAAGTAAAAAGACTTGCGCTAGGCGGCCGAACAATCCCACGCGGATCTCCCGGCCAAGTATGCCATACGATCATTTCATTTCATTTTATTTTGCCTATACAACAGCGATGGACGTCTTACAGTGTGGAGGCTTCCAAATACAGAATGGGATCCTAAGAACGTATGTAGCTACAGTAGTGTGATGGTGTGGGGCTGTATAGCTTCAACTGGAGTTGGAAACTGGTGGACAGGTTTGAATACAAGAGTATTCTTGAAAACAATCTTAAGAAGAGTGCACAGCGGCTGGAATTAGGAATTGTTTATTTCTTCCGGCAAGATAATTAAAGTATACTGGTGAAATTGCGAGGCTTTGTATTGTCTACAACATTCCTCAGATGCTTAAAGGCTAGTCTACACGACGACACCAGGTTGCGACACTCGTTGTGTGAAATGAATTGCGCGCAACTCGTTTCGTGTATGTTTGTAGATACAGCGCCAATACTCCAGTTTCATTGTTTTGTGAGTGCCGTTGAATGAAAATTTTGGTAGCTGTAAGAATTGTGTCGGAGCTATTGCTTCTTTGTGTGAAGTCACTGCATAAGACTAAACATAAAAAGAATAAGAAACGTGTTTGGATTCGTGACTGGGTTAAAAAAAAAAAAAGACGTCAGCTCGGTTGCTCAGAGACCTTACTGAAAGAAATTGTGATTCAAGACCCTAGAAGTTATTTTAATCAACTTAGAATGTCACCAGAACAGTTCACGTTCCTTTTAAACAGAGTTAGTAATGCAATAAAGAAACAAGATACTGTTATGCGTGAAGCATCGTTACCAGAACTGAAATTACAAATTGCATTACGTTTCTTGTCAAGTAGATATTGCAATAGGTCGTTTGTATAGGTATTTCGAATTGAATGTATTTTAGTCTGCAATTCACTAATTGTCAACCCATCAATATTTAATTCAGGAATAATTGCTTCAAGAACACTAACACGCCGCTGCTTATTCCTCAAATTTTCATCGTTAAAATCGCATCAACACCTATGCATCGCATATATGTTCAAAAATCGAATTATTTCTTCCATTCCCCCCTTTATGTTGTATTTCGTTCTGTATTGGTTATAACCTAACGTAAAGACACGCGCAATTAGTTTCGCCAAAGTTGGACGGTGCCGAAACTGTTTAGTTTCGCCAACGAGGTGCGCGAATTTCTGCAACGCATGCGCAGTGGCCAGTAGCACAGTTTCATGAAACGTAGTGTCGTCGTGTAAACTAGCCTTAAGACAGCGCCTCAATCACCAAATTTATATCCTATTGAGAACATCTGGAAGGAACTTCAGGAGCGTGTGAGAAAACATTAGAGCAGAAGAAAAGGTCATCTGAGGGAGCTTCTTCAAACGGAGTGGAAAATTATGGACTCCGCACTCACCAAACATCATATACAGACAATATCCTGCGGCAGTAATTCAAAGAAAAGGGATGATAACTAAATACTAGCTGTTCTCTGTTCTGAATATTTATGTCCAGTTGTAAACTATTTACTTCATGTCTTGTAGTGGAAATACATTGTCTCGCTTTTCATACGTTTGTATTTTTAATTGAAGACTGAAGTTTATTTTGAACCAGTTGTATTTATGTACACTTTCTTTGAATAGCTATAAAATGATATAATTCAGAAATATGTTTACGTTCGAATACATACGTCGGTCTCTGTATGTCGGACCGCGAGATAATCGTATACCTTTGGCTAGCAATAAATAAATAAATAAATAAATAAAAATAATAAATTAATTAAAAATAGAGACAACTAAGAACTGCGAAAAGGGAAAAGAGTTCGTGAGTGGTTAACGAAAAGGAATGATTTTTCTCTTGCAAACTTGCTGACGGAAATCCGAACCACTGACCCAAAAGTTTCTTAAATTATTTTCGAATTAGCAAAAATCGAAAAATGAGGCATAGTTACGAAACCCGTAATTCCAGGCGATAAAGGATTAAGTGTAACTTTACAGTTTTTGGCCACAGGAAGGTCATTTGAATGTTTAAAGTTCAGTGCAGTTGCGTCCGCTAACACGATTAGTAATATTGTCATTGAAACTTACGAAGCACTTAACATAATTAATTTTCATGTAACTAGATTCCATTTTTGTGTGCCAGCCCACCACAGAATTATAATGAAATAACAGGTTTTCGCTTGGTAGGCTATGTGAGATGTTTCTTTTATTTAACTTCAAAACATATCGATTTCGTCCCTATGATGGGACATCATCAGTGCAGAATTGCAAGTCATGATGACCCATGTGCTCTGCTTAAAAACATTTAAAGGTCTTGCCGGTACAAGTCACAACAATAAAATCGATTTTATTGTTGTGACTTGTACCGGCAAGACCTTTAAATGTTTTTAAGCAGAGCACATGGGTCATCATGACTTGCAATTCTGCACTGATGATGTCCCATCATAGGGACGAAATCGATATGTTTTGAAGTTAAATAAAAGAAACATCTCACATAGCCTACCAAGCGAAAACCTGTTATTTCATTATAATTAATTTTCCTACCGAATACTGCAGCTGATACATTTAAAGTAACTGCTTATAACCATTAACCTTCTATCCATGTAATCAACTGATCTCTGGGTTTAGAGAAATGGATTGCTCCTAAAACATTCGTTAAACTTGACCATTAATTATCTGTTCGTTTCGTGCCCGATACAGATTCACTCAAAGGATATCGAAATAGAAACGGCAAATATAAACACTAAAAAACAGTAATAATACAATGTAAGCTTTCACGGCTGGCTCTGACTTCACTTAAAATTTCCGAGCTCATAGGCCGTGGTCGAATTGTAAATCTTTCCCCTAACGTTTCATCTTCGGCTGCGGAAGACATCCTCAGAGGAAAGTGGCGAACTGCGATAAGAACTTGAAGGAACACCCATATATAGGCGATCTAGAGGGCGTCAAGAGCCATCGCGTGATGTCCAATACGAGATTAAAAAAAAAAAGTACTTTTCTGAAATATGAATGTTTTGTATTACATGAAAAACTAAGGGACTCGTTGTTTTCTATTTCCTTTAGCGGCGGTAAAACAAATTTAAGGGGTGAAACAGTCCCTCCAAATGGGGGATAAAAAATAACTTACAGAAGCGATTTAATGATTATTCTTTTGAGAGTATCTTTTGATAAAAGACGAAAATCGGCCTAAGTGTATTGGAAAGGGAGCAAAATTTAGGGGTCCAAATACACCAAACGAGACTAATTTTTTTGCTATAAAATTAGTTTTGATTTAATCGAAGTAGAATCTATAAAAATCCCAAAAGGGAGGCTAATTAAAAACGGGTATATACATCTGAGGGGTAAACAACCCTCGTTTGATACTGCCCATGAAAGAACTTGTGAATCTACGAGGCGCGTGCAGAAAGTAAGTTCCGTTTGGTAATAAAATGAAATTGAACGCAGATACAGAGGAAATTTTTATTGCACAAAATTCTACAAGTCTTAAACTACTTTTCCACATAACTGCCGAAATTTTGCAGGCATTTGTCATAGCGTGGCACCAGGTTTTGTATACCTTCTTCATAGAAATCTGCCGCCTGTGTCTTCAACCAGTTTCTTTCAGCTCGTCGTCATTGGTGAAGTGATGACCCGCCAAGAAAAGACTTGAGATGTCCTGGATCTTGTCATCAATTGCGTGAACCAGTTCTTCTGTAACCAAAGGTGGACGCCCACTTCGTCTTCATCGTGCACATCACTACGCCCGCCATTGAACTGTCGGACCCATCTTCTCACCATCGAATCACTCATCGCATTTGGTCCGTGAACATCGCAAATTTGCCGATAAATTTCACTTGGTTTCACTTTCCTCGCATTCAGAAACCGAATCGCCGACCTGTTTCACAGGCGGTGGGATTTTCAATCAACGCCGACATTTCTAACAAGCACAACAAAGCGTACGTAACTGACAGCGATCTCCAAATGGCGCACGTTCTTCTCCTTGACACACATGGTCTATAGCACATGTGCGGAACTGCAGTCGCAGCGCTGCAGCGGAGATAAATTGAAACGGAACTTACTTTCTGGACGCGCCTCGTATATTTCTGAATCTTTAATATAGTAGTATTATAGTCACTGGATCCGAATCTGAAAAGAGATGATCAAAATTCAATATGGCTAATCCAGCATAGCGGACGAAAGTCCTAGGGGATCATGGACTTGACCCAAAACAATACTCCTCATCAAACCATTACTTACTGATTAAATTTATTTGTAAAATAGGCTAACTAAGCATTTCGAGTTTAAGACTGGTGTGCAACAAAGTGACCAATTGTTACCACTGCTCTTCAACTTTGATGAAGTCGTTAGCGAATGAGACAGAACTAAAATTCAGAACTGCTACAAACCCACTCAATTTGGCCTTAGAATACTTGAATAATGCTGAAACTGACAGTAACGCAACATGCGACTTAAAAAAAACTGTAAAGCTCCACTTTTGAAATATTCAATATACATATATAAAAATAGATCGTGGGACGCGTCTCCGTATATTTAACTTGATAGCCAAAATTATTCACTGCAGACCAATGGCGGCTATGCATGAGAGTAGCCTTTAGGTTCGTGGTGTGCACTATGGTGTTTTGGTCAAGGTGTGTGGCGGTGGGTGAGTGTGGTGAACAAAAATCCGTAAAATGTGGAACAATACGAAGATCAACAGGTGCTCAAAGATAAAAGGACTCAAAGATAAAAGGACTCAAAGATAAAACACTGAGAAACACAGACATACATTAACTGAGCATTAACTACACTGGCAATACACCAATGATCTCAATAGAAATACTGGAAAAGACAAATGTTGTGCTTAAGATCAAAATGATGTCAAATGGATTAACAGTTCCGTGTCGATTGCTATATGAGGGTGGATGATATAGTAGTTGAAAGTCGTCGGCACTTCAGACCAGCGATGACTTTTGACACTATGATAGCAAAGAGATTATATACAGCGAAACGTAAAGCACATTCTGCAATTGTTTTTCTGCAGCAAGCGTATTAATAAAGAAAAATAAGTGCATATTGCAGTTTGAAAAGTAAAACTACCAAGAAAGATGCCAAAGCGTAAGAAAGATATTTCGCGTTCTCGAACCGTTTCTAAAAGTCAGAAAACGGCGCTGAAAAGTGAATCTACAGACGATAGAAACTTGAAATTTGTAGATGTTGCTTATATTACACTTAGGCATCAGCGATTTATCGATATTCCCATCCCCAAGGGGGTGAAAAAGGGGATGAACGGTTTTTTGAAAATACGTTGCTATTCAGGCAATTTTGAAGAAGAAATACAAAACTTCCGATTTAGATTTCTGATTGGAATTTTAAAAACATGTTTTTCGATATTTTTGAAAATTCAACCATTAAGCGGGTGTAATAAGGGAAAATCTTTTAAGGGTGCTGCTAAGACTATTTTGATGCTAGAAATGTGAAAATTTGGGTTTGGAACCATGGCTACGATTTAAAAAAAATGCGTTTCGGGGTGTTTTGAAGCCGGCCGCGGTGGCCGAGGTGACTGAGGCGCTCCAGCCACGGTCAGCACGGCCCCTACGGTCGGGGGTTTGTAGCGTAAGTGACCCGTTTTCCCGACAAAATAAATACGGGACGCATATTGTCCCGCTGTTTCCTAACCATCCAACATGTTTTGGAATAACGTGTTTTTAATTAATGTATAGTAAACAACATGGAAAAGAAATGTGTGCATAATCAAACAATAAAGAAAATAGTATGTAACTCATAGTGAATGAGGCGCGATGTTTTAAGTACTGTGGTTAGTATTATGTAGTGCTTTCACACGTGTGCAGCTTTTCCAACATTGGTAAGTACAATTTGGTTACTCCATGCCAAATTGTACAGTATTACCAAGAACGCCCACATAGTTGGTCTAATGAGCACCCTCAACCGAAAAAAAAAAAAAAATAAAATAAAATAAAATTAAAAAAATAAAATAAAAAACAGCTCAAGTGGACAAAGGACTTTCATTCAGACTCTTACAATTTTAACACCTAATTTTTAACTGTGTGAAAGTTGCTTAAATATGTATTATTTATTTTTATTTATTATTGTTATTGTTGTTGTGGTCTTCAGTCCGCAAACTGGTTTGATGCAGCTCTCCACGCTACCCTGTCCTGTGCAAGTCTCTTCATCTGAGAATATGTTCGGCAACCTACATCGTTTTGAATCTGATTACTGTATTCGTCTCTCGGGCTCCCTCTACTATTTCCACCCGACACGATTGTTTCTAAAGATAAGTTGACGAATCCTTGATGTCTCAGAATTTTGTCCACTAACCTCTCACTTCTCTTAATCACGATATGCGAAAAGCTTCTTTTCTCCCAAATTCTGTTGAGCACCTCCTCATTATGTGGTATACCCATCTAATCTTTCTCATTCGTCTGTAGCACCGCATTTCGAAATCTTCTATCATCTTGCATGTCCTCGTGAAAATTAACGGCTGTAGTTTCCCCTTGTTTGCAGCTGTTCGCAGTAACTGCAAGGCAAAGCCATGTTAGCTGATGTTACAAGGCCAGCTCAGTCAATCATCCAGACTGTTGCCCCTGTAACTACTCAAAATGCTGCTGCCCCTCTTCAGGAACCACACGTTTGTTTGGCCTTTCCATAAATACCCCTACGCTTTGGTTGCACCTACGGTATGGCTATTGAGGCACGCAAGCTACACCACCTCAGCAACATCCGTCGTTCATAAGGGTGGTTGTTATTATTATTATTTTCAATTTGAAAGACAACACCGTCGCTGATGAGCGCAGAAAAATGGTGTAGCCGGCCGTGGTGGCCGAGAAGACTGAGGCGCTCCAGTCACGGTCTGCACGGCCACTACGGTCGGGGGTTCGAATCCCCCCTTGGGCATGGATATTTGTGTCGTAAGTAGTTCATAAGTATTTTGTAAGTTTAGGGACTGATGACCCCGTAGTTAAGTCCCATAAGCTTAACAAACATTTGAATTTTTTTGTTTTGTTTTTTGTTTTTTTTTTGTTTTTTGTTTTTTTGTTTTTTTGTTTTGAGTTCTGTCAACAATGGTGCAATAGGGAGTAGCAAGTTGTATCAAAATACGTGATTAGGAAAGAATTTCTAAAGCCAAATCTACGAAAATTAATATTTGGAAGTAGAAAAAATCAATGTAAACCATCCAGTCTACGCGTGCGAAGCAGGAGGAATATAGCTAGTAGTGAATAAAAGTGAATAAAACACGTTAAACTTTTTTTTTTAAATCCTTAAAATCGCTTCACTTTTCTTTAAGTTATCGTAGTTTTCCCATTTTTGAGAGACTGTATCACTCCTTAAGTAACGCTTCTAATGACCACGCTGTCGACTGGACGTTAAACCCTAAGCTTGCTTCATTCCTTCCTTCCTTGAAACTCCTTAAACATGTCTTATTGCCGCTGAAAAATACGTGTCTCTTAGTTTTTCATGTGTTATATCCAAATTTCAGAAAAATCGGAGAGTGACACTTCCTTAGGTTTACTTGTGAATATGGGTTTGCACCGTGGTACCGGTAGAGCGTGTACCCGTCCGGAGACAAGGCCACGGCCGCCTCGTTACCACACTGTCGCCAAGAGAGCGTGAGCCCCGCACTTAACGCCCAAACCCGAGTTTGTCAACGGAGTCGCTCGGCAGATTAGCTGTGCTCACCAAGTGGAAAGGACGTCTAAGGATCGTGGGTTCGCTTACTGGCATGAGCACGGGGCAGGAATGTAAAACAGTGCGTGCGGCCCTCTTCCTGTGGCATCGAAACCTTTTCTGAATAATGAACAAGGTGATGCATATTCACATCCCTATCCGGCCCTATTGATCTACGTTTCCATGTCGTTTCTAAATCACTTGAAGTGAATGCCGGGATAAAATAGTAAATATCACATCCGATTCCCTCTCTCATTCTTGTGTACTGTGATTATCTGATACGAGCGTAATGATCTAAACCAGGAGTAAGGAACCACAAATCCTTCGCGATCTACAATTTCATACCACCGTATCAGAGTGATGTAACTGCTACATTTTCCATTTTTTAATACTGTAAAAGTAATATTTCTATCCAAAATCTTTTACATCTTCATTATTTGGACAAACAATATATATATAAATTTCATAATGTTTTACAGTGTGTCTCGATATCACACTGACAGAGTGCCAAGCTGTGAATCCCGAAGGTCGTGGATTCGATCCCCTCTATGTCATACGGCTTTTTAACTTTTCACGTCTTTCACCGCTGGTGGTTGATGTGCAAAATGTCGAATAGCAGCGGGGCTCGGAATCCACGTTAAACTGTAGGTCCCCCTACAACTGACTGGGTAATTGAACAAGCTGTGAAGGATTACAAAGATAAATTTGAAGAAGGAATTAAAGTTCAGGGAGAAGAAGTAAAAACGTTGCGGTTTGCTGACGACAGATACAGCAAAGGACTTGTAAGAGCAACTAAACCCGGAATGGCAGTGTATTGAAAGAAAGTTGTAAGTTAAACATTAACAAGAGTAAAACAAGGGTAATGGAATGTAGTGTCAGAGAGTCAGGGGATGCTGAAGGAATTAGGTTACGTAATGAGACAGTACACGTAGTAGATGAGTTTTTTTCCACCCCCGTGAAACACAGACATTGCCGAGGTGGGGTGGCTTGCGTGCCTCAACCGTAGGTGCAACCACAGCGGATGGGTGTCTGTGGAGAGGCCAGACAAACGTGTGGTTCCTGAAGAGGGGCAGCAGCCTTTTCAGTAGTTACAGGGGCAACAGTCTGGATGATTGACTGAGATGGCCTTGTAACATCAGCTAATGTGGCTTCGAACGGCTGAAAGCAAGGGAAAACTACAGCAGTTACTTTTCCCGAGGACATGCAGCTCTGCTGTACGAACATATGACGGTGGCATCCTCTCGGGTAAAATATTCCGGAAGTAAAATAGTCTCCCATTCGGATCTCCGGGCAGGGACTACTCAGGAGGATGTCGTCATAAGGAAAGACAACGCTGGCATTTCACGGATCGGGGAGTGGAATGTTAAGATCCCTTAATCGGGTATGGAGATTAGAAAATTTAAAAAGAGAAATGGATAAGATAGAGATTGGGAGTTAGTGAAGTTCGGTGGAAAGAAGAACAGGATTTCTGCTCAGGAATCAAGGAATCGTCAATTTAGCATTGGAGGGAAGTGTTTGGGGTAAAAACCGCAGAGGGCGAGCAAGAAATGAATACAGTAAGCAGATTCAAACGGGTGTAGGTGACCGTTCTTTTGAGGAGATGAAGAGGCTTGCTCTGGATAGAGTAAGGTGGAGAGTTGCATCAAACCAGTCTCCGGAGTGAAGAAAACAACAACAACAAGGTGAGTTTTGTTATTTGGGTAGCAAAATAACTTCTGACGGCCGAAGTAAAGAAGATACAAAATGCAGAATGGCTATGGGAAGAAAAGCGTTTCTGAAGAATGGGAATTTCTTGATATCCAATACTACTTTAAACGTTGGTAAGTCCTTTCTGAAAGCATTTGTTTGCGAGTGAAACATGGACGATAAGGAGTTTTCAGAGAAAAAGTGGTCAGAAGCATTTGAAATGTGGTGCTATAGACGAATGATGGATAATGTGGGTTGCACGCAACAGGATAGCGTGGAGAGCTGCATCAAACCAGTTTGCGGACAGTAGAACACAGCAACAACGACAACGACAAATGTTGTCTTAAATTTAAAGGTGAAACTTAAGCAATTGTTCCGTTAACAATGACCTTGATTTTGCCTTGTAACTAGTTATACTTGGTCCAATTCAGGAGTCAATGTGTTCATCAGTCAATCTTGTTCTGTTTTTATTTTTAATAAAATTCATATCTGAAAACAATGATTCGCATAGGTAAGTAGGAGCAAACGAGGCCTAAGTGCAACATTAACTGACAAGATTTTTCTTTTCAGGAATTAGAGGCCAACAGTTCTTGGAGTCTGCAATCCGTTTAAGATTAATGACATTTTTTCGAATTCAAGAACTTCCCTACCTACATCAAGAACATTTTGAATGGAAGCAGATATATTGAATAGTTCAGGTTAGTCCATGCGCAAGATATAAACTGTGTTACCACAGAAATCTTTCGAAAATCTGAAAACCGAGTATTGCAATCATCCCTCAAAGTAGATATCATGTTTGCATACATTCACTGTCATAAGGAATGTCAAATTCTTCTACTTGGGTCTTCAGAGTTGGAGAGTGACTTAACTCATCTCCGCGGTGGAGTAGCCGAGCGGTCTAAAGCACCTCGCTGCAGAGCGCGCGGTTGCTCGCCGTGGAGGTTCGAGTCCTCCCTGGGGCATGGCTGTGTGTGTTTGTCCGTAGGTTAGTTTACCTAGGTTTAAGTAGTTTGTAAGCTACGGTCTGATGACCACGCAGTTTGGTCCGATAGATTTACGAACGAAAACGAACACTTAACTCACCTCTCTTAAGTTCAGGCAGGAATCCCGTAAACACATTTTTTTTTTTTTCAGTTAAACAATTTACTTCAGATATCATTTCAGCAATATCTTTATCCTTACCATGAAATCCAAATTTACCTCATTAAGTTTCGCTGTTCTTAGTGTTAAAAAAGCAAAAGTAATATGCCAAAGAGGATCTTCAATATAATCTGACAGACTATTTATTATCTTCTATATCCTGCAGGAACAGTTCCAGTTCCTTTGCTAACTCAACTGCTATGAAAACAATTGTCAGTTTTATCCAACAATTTCTTTACGGAGAGTCAAACCGAATTTTGTTGATTATCTTCAGTTTCCATGGTTACGTTCAATATTTAAAAAATTTTCGCTCAGTGACTGATGGTGTAAAATACAGTGATAAGTTAAAAACTGTGAAATTCTTTCTCAGAGGGCTAAAGCAAATCAGTTTTAGAACCTCTTAATGTTGGGGCTCCATACTTGGTAGTGCAAAAAACTTGGGGATTGTACTTTCTCCGACAACATGAATTGTTGCACCACTCCTGTGATTCCTAAATAGTACTGGTGCGATTTAGAAATCTTTAACGGTGTTATTTAGGCATTTAATAAATGGGCTCTAACAAGCTGAAAATAAGAAAACCAATTTCATTTTTGAGCATGGAAGTCGTGTATTTTTGCCCTTGTTCTACACAGATTTCCATGGCTGGCAGACAATATGGGAAGTGATCTCCAGAAAATATGAAACGTTCATTGATGGAATTTAAAGAAGGGAAGTAAAACTAATCGAATGTTGCCGAAAATATGAAATACCAAAGACAACGTTTCTGAAGCATATTCGGGGGGCAGTTGTAATTCGGATAAGACTGGTTTTGTTCCATTTGCGAGGAAAGTGTGATGAAAGGATATGGTGAAAAGTACAATCGGCAGAAAATTGGCTCATGAAACTTGTGCTTGTGTTTCAAAACAAGAAGTGATCTTTCAGTGTGAGTTTTGTGCATAAGCTAAACAATGGACCTGAACAATGATAAATGTACTGTTATGTTTTCAGCAAGGCAGCATTCTGATTATTTTTACGGTTTTGCTGTGTACCATATTCATGGAATTAGGTAATTAATTACTGTAACGTACATCTTTATTCTGAAAAACAAATGTTGAACTAAAAACCACATAATGGTAGGAATGACTGAGATTTTTTCACCCTGTGGTGCAATTTAGGAAACTAGCAGCAAAATGGCACTATTTGCAATGCTTTAGAAAAACGTCAAAATTAATATATTACGGTAAACGTTTATTTTAAAGTTGTTTTATACCCAAGACACACACAAAATCATTTTTATTTATTTATTTAACTGAAATACAACATTTTACGGCTTCTACTGCAATTTTTAAGAAAAATGGAGGGGTTTAGGCTACTTTACCTTTCAGTATTGTTTTTTGCTGAATTGATCACTAGGTCTACATTCTAGTCTCCGGAAAAGTAATGTAGGTAAGGGGCGGTAACTGGCATAAAGGTACGGAACTCCTGCACGCATAGTTAAAGATTCGCCGTTGTGCTACGCATGTAGCCCGCTCTGTCACGATAAAGTTGGAACACATCTGCTTTCACAGCAGCGTTGTGTAACAGGGGGACTGGATCGAGTACACAATCCACATTATCGACAGCTGGGCTGGTATTATTCCCGACAGCCGCTGTATAAGTAAACAGCCGCCAGCGATTGTTTGGACAGGTAATATATTATTCCTCATCCTACCTCCCGTACCTACCAAATGACAATTAAATATGCAAGCCGGTATTAGACTGCCCACACGACGTAGGTGTATCGTGTAATCGAACCGATCTGTATATGACGTACTGACAACAGGAGCTACGAAAACAGCTAATTCAAAGGGAATACGCGCAACGTCAAAGAGAAACGGAATGTAGTCGAATAAAAAAACAAAAATAAAGTGAGAAATGCTTGGTTTCTTTCAGGCTTATTGACAAATCCTACAATGAATGCAATAACTAAAACTGGTTCAGATTATTTTCTCAAAAATATTGGTTTCGTGCCTGAGCTAAGATGAAGTCGCTGGAATAAATTTTGGCTGAGTTTTTCCAAATGTAATCACCGAGTTCGTCAGTTCCAGCTATGGACTTGGTTTCGTATCTTTTAAACAGATTCACACAAGTATACACTCGATATTGACTTTCGCCAAATACAACTAATTTTATTTTCAGAGTTCGACAATGAGGAAAAGAACACATTAAAATCTTTATTTATTTATTGCTATTATTATTGTGAACTTAAGTAAAAACAAAATATCTGCGTAATGTACTCAAATATAATAGTCGTCATTAGGCGAATCAACCACCAACTGAATGCCCACTGTGGGACCCTCACGAGGTGGTACTGACGGAGGACATTGAGAAGGTTCAGAGAAGGGCAGCTCGTTTTATCATGTTAAAGGGGGAAAGCGCCACGGAAATGTAGCACGATTTGAAGTGGTAATCATTAAAAGACCGACGTTATTCGTTGCGGCGAGATCTATTTGGGAAATTTGTGAATGTGAAAATATTTTGCTAGCACCCAACTACATAGGTAGACATGACCATCACAATAAAATAAGAGAAATCAGATCGAAAACTGAATGATTTAGATGTTCTTCCTTCTCGCGCGCAATTAGAGAATGGGACGGTAGAGAAACGTAATGAAAGTGGTTAATGAACCCTCTGCCAGGCACTTAAAAGTTATTTGCAGGGTATCTATGTAGATGTAGAATTCATTGTCATACTGAATCAGAGAATAAACTCGAAATGCTGCCGCGGTTTTCTGTAGTTATTGCACTGTATGTACACGGTCTGTGCGTTAAGGCAGAAACTGGCTAATCAAAACATGTCAAAAAACATATAAGAATATAATATTCCATCCCACTAAGCTCGCATTTAAATCCAGATATTCTACATTCAAAAAATTATAAGTTTTTATTCATTCTGGAGTCCTGTAACGTCGTCAAAAATATATAATTATATACAAACCGAGGCTGGGCTCCTGAAGACAGTTAATTGTGTCTCGATACCTCATGGTCTGTGCTCCCTGATGCGGGAATACAGTATTCAGGCTGCGAGCGTTACAGAGCAAATAGACTGTGGTAGTAGGAAAGAAACAGCGTTGCGAATGGAGATTTGGGTGTGGCGGGAGACGTGCAGGAAAGAGTCCTGTGCAGTCGGGTTGGGCACTGTGTCCTCGGTGGCGGAGTGGTCAAATGTTTGTAAGTCTTATGGGACTTAACTACGGGGTCATCAGTCCCTAAACTTACAAACTACTTATGAACTACTCACGAACTAGGACGGCACAAATATCCATGCCCGAGGGGGGATTCGAACCCCCGACCGTCGTGGCCGTGCAGACCGTGACTGGAGCGCCTCAGTCTCCTCGGCCACCGCGGCCGGCTTGTAAACACTGATAACGGACATCGTTGCTATGTACCAATAATAACTCTGTCACTTTTTTATAACAATGAACAAAGTAACGAGTAGCAAAAACATGTTTCCACGAAAGAGGTTCATTTGTGGGAAGTTCGCGGAACAATACTGAACATCACAAATGGTAATAACTCATCAATCACTAAGTACAATAGTGTACTGATTTTTCATGTGAGACACTTAACACAGTAATCGATAGAACGAAAATAATATAATTTGACACATTAACTAGAGCTGATCCGAGAGACTGAATTTTTTGTATTCAGGGCTAGTTGAAAGGTGTGGAAGCGGGAACCACTTTTTTATAATTATTTTTTAAATGGAGACTATGATGTTTATTTCAGCCGATGGAGTAAGTGTGGCAAAATCTTGGGAAACGTCTTTGGTATCTGTGAAAAGTTCCGGAGAAAGTCCCACTCCTATAGAGGAAATAGCCTTGAAGTAAAAGACACTCAACTCCAATGGAAAATACCTAACGGGAGGTTCAAGGTCGGATTCCTGGAGTCAGTGGCATTACGGCTGAGACAAAAAAAGGAAAGGGCCCTGCAGACAAGGAAAGTGGCAGCGCAACCCCCACACCCTTGCTGTAAGGCAGTCGATCACAATAGGGCAGGGGTGGCGAACCAAGGCACGCGTGCCGTTACTGCCACGTGACCAGACAGTGTAAGCACGGCATCAGTTATTTTAAGAAATTACCTGTCTAACTGAAGTGCTGATTTGTTAGCCTACATCTGAACACGTAATACCAAACTTCATCGTCAGTGGGACATAAGTTGCCAGCCGCGGTGGTCGAGGGGACTGAGGCGCTTCAGTCACGGTCCGCACGGCCACTACGGTCGGGGGTTCGAATCTTCCCTCGGGCATGGATATTTGTGCCGTCCTAGTTCGTAAGTAGTTCATAAGTAGTTTGTAAGTTTATGGACCGATGACCCCGTAGTTAAGTCCCATAAGCTTTACAAACATTTGAACATTTGATTTGGGACATCAGTTCCGCTGTAATGTCGGCTGTTCCACGCGATGGACAGATTTATTTAAGAAAACTGCTCCAATCACTTTTTATTGAAATGATATTTATTCCATGAACTGGCTTTCAAACTTTTTCAGGTTCATCATCAGATGGATCACGTTACAAATTTGTTCCTCCAAAATTTTGATAACTTGCTAATGTAAAGAAACTAATTCACAAAAAGCCTCTTCCTCCCCCCCCCCTCCCCTTTCCCATCCCAGCCCCCCAAATAAAACCCCCCTTCCACTCATGACAACTCTTCATATGCTTTCTGATAAGGTAAAAATCACTACTAAAGAACAAATACATAATTGTTTTACCCAGATCTAAATACCGACCCCTTCTATCTAATATATAAAGCAGTGTGTCCGTATATTTGTACGTGTTGCATATAAATCTACAGTTTTGTTCCAATCTTTATGAAATTTTGTACACGTAAACTTCAATCCATGATAACGGTCGCCTTAAGTGTAAGAATCACGTACGATACATAGTTCACGAGATATGACGTCATAAACAATGAGATGCGCATAAAACTGCTGCACTTAGCGACAATTCTGCTCATTTTCTCCTAAACCACTGGACCAATTTCAACCAAATTTGGTACACACATTCCTTACCGTGTGGTACAATTGCTTCTGGGTTAAGAATCATATACGACACTTGATTCAGAAGATATGACGTCCTAAGCAATAGGATTTGCAAGAAACTGCCACATAATGCGGCGAGACTTAATAAATACGCTATACGAGAATCAGAGTAATTAGCGACTTGCAACAAACTATGTACATAATTTCAAACTTTTATTAAACTTTCTCTCGCTGACAACCATAGCAAAATGATGAAAGGAAAAAAGTTTCTCGCTTACTACTTTTCCGCTGTTTATTCAGTAATACTACGGGATTCGGTACGACGTAACAATTTATAATTTGTATACTACAAATTGTAGCCGAAGAAAATTTTACAGGCAGTATACACGCATATAGTTGAGCGTACCTTCTAAGTTGTATCACAGTACGACAGGTAGTTTATGAGATATGAGCACATAAAGAGTAACGTTGGTGGAAAACCACCCCATCACGAACCAAGTTTTAATCTATTACTTCTTTCCTAGTAATTGTATTCTCAAGAGATTTTACAGACATACAGTCTTTATACAAATAAATGTATATCTGAAAATGGCAGGAATAAATAAATAAATACCCGGGCAACGCACAACACAATAAACAGAACCTAGTCTATATTAATATTCTGGAATACCACTAGTGTATGAATAAATATAGCAATAATACGAATTTTATTCTTGTACTTTAACTCATTGTATACATACATATTAAGTAAAAAAACTATGCAAACAATGCAGACAGTATTTATTATTCACTTTTGCAGTTTAATATTGACAAAATTGTTTGCTAAATGATCGATTGTATCATACTCAAAACAAACTTACCTGTACAAAGAGTGTTATATCTTCGAATTAAGACGTTCGTAAATAACAACAGCTGTAAAAGCACATGTTGGACACTGGTAAAGTGTTGTTTATAGTGCAGTGTAGAACCCAACAGAAAAAGCTGATGTGTTACTGTGACTTAAACAAAAGAAGACGCAAGAAATGGAAATTAACCACAAAAATCCGGCCATACAGTCGCAGTAAGTAAATCAGCAAATTTCACAGAATCTTACAAATACAAAACACGACCTAAACAACGTGCAATTCGACTTTTTAAAATATATTTCCTTCTTGCCACCATCCAGAGCCAGCATCCAAAATGATGCTTAAAATGTTATTGTAACATGATACCTCTGATTATGAACCTGAAAAGGTTTCAAAACCGGTTCATGGAATAAATATCATTTCGAGAAAATGTGACTGGAGCAGTTTTCTTAAATCATATTGAAAATAAGTCACGGGTTCTGAAACATCCGTAATGGATAATCTAAAAATAGATTTCTTTGATATGTTAGACCACACAGGAGTGGGCCGGTGAGAGCTCTGGAGCGGAGGGATCGCGAAACGAACAGTAGTTCCGACGAGATGGATCCTTGTTGCTGGCCGCGGTGGCCGAGGGGACTGAGGCGCTTCAGTCACGGTCTGCACGGCCACTACGGTCGGGGGTTCGAATCCCCCCTCGGGTATGGATATTTGTGCCGTCCTTAGTTGTAGGTAGTTCATAAGTAGTTTGTAAGTTTAGGGACTGATGACCCCGTAGTTAAGTCCCTTAAGCTTAACAAACATTTGAACATTTTTTTGATCCTTGTTACGGAGGATGCGTGGCGCTGTATTATTCCAGTAAGAATTTCAAAAGAAAATAGTCAGCACATTTGAACATGAAATTGTGTACAGCGCTAAGTAAATCAGGCTGATGGATATGATGCGGGGAGTTCGCAGTGCACGAGTTTATCGCGAGTAAGTTACCGGCTCTGACGATTGCACCGCAGCAGCCAACGCACTGACGTGACAGTACCGAGCTTGCGTGGTCTGCGATTCGTTACGCAGGACACTACACGTTAAGCGAGTCAACTGTTCACATTTTGTGCTACTAGCCACACGAAAGACGTGCTAAACGTCGAGATTCTCGTTGAGTGCGGTATTACATGGCTCAAAACAAATATTTGTGAGAAATTTTATACGCAAGTAAGTAGTTCCTATCGAGATTTACTTACATTTCTGATTACTTTTCTTTTGTTACAGAAGAAAAAGGTATATGGTCGGCTTGTAAGTGCAACGTAAGAAAAATATGGCTTAATTATAAGTTATCATAAATTCATATATAGAGTGTTCCATTTATCTTGACCACCTAAAATATCTCTGGAACAACAGCTATTGTAAAACGACTTTCACCGGTATCAATGTGAGACGGGGCTCATGAATGTAAATATTTTGAAACATTCTAAATCTAAAGCATATGTACTTTTTAACACAAACTTATGTGTTTTTAAATGCACGCCGTATATTATTTGATCCGCGATGTATAGCATGACAAATCACATAATCACATAAACAATGGCGTTGATTGTATCGCAATAGGCTAATTTCATCCCGAGATATTGCGAAGCGAAGTCAACATTGATATGCGCGAAACGCATGGCAACCACACGTCCTGAGGCAACACCGCCCAGAATGCCTGAGGCGAGAACCCATACTGCTCCAGACGTGCTCTATAGCCGCTCGTTTCGCGAGCGACAAATTCGCTTCGCAAAATCTCGGGATGTAATTGGCGTATTGCGGTGCAATCAAAGAAGATTTAGAAGTTTGTGTGAAGAAGTGAAGTACATATGCATCGTTTTAGAATGTTTCGAAATATTTACATTCGTGACCCCCTGACTTACACTGATACAGGTGAAAGTCGTTTTGCGATAGCTGTAGTTGTTCCAGAGATGTCTATCTGTCTCTCTTTGGCCCTCTTCCCGCACATGCAGGGTCGGCACTGTGTTAAACGCGGATTTGGCATGAGTTTATATTTACAGGGTGGCCGATTGCCCTTCCTGGCGCCACCCCATACCCTCCAAAATTCAAAATGTTCAAATGTTCGTTAAGCTTATGGGACTTAACTACGGGGTCATCAGTCCCTAAACTTACAAACTACTTATGAACTACTTACGAGCTAGGACGGCACAAATATCCATGCCCGACGGAGGATTCGAACCCCCGACCGTAGTGGCCGTGCAGACCGTGACTGGAGCGCCTCAGTCCCCGCGACCACCGCGGCCGGCCCATACCCCCCCCCCCCCCAGGAGGAAATGTGTACCCCAAGTGTCTGCTAATATATATATATATATATATATATATATATATATATATATATATATATATATATGAAGGTGTAAAGTGTTACGCAATGTTTGCGAATCGTGTAACTGAGGCGGGACTTGGGGACCAGCCCGGTATTCACCTAGGGGAATGTGGAAAACCGCCTAAAAACACATCCAGGCTGGCCGGCACTCCGACCCCCTTCGTTAATCCGTCGGGCGGATTCGAACCGGGGCCGATACGCCTCCCCGCCTCGGAAAGCGGTGCGTTAGCCAAATTATTATTATTATTATTATTATTATTATTTTGCTCCATGGTTAGTTCTGTTCGTTGCGGTTGCTGATCGAGTTTGTTCGTTCTTTTTCAATCTGTTCTAGGCTCAGCTTTTCTATTACAGGGGGCGTTGAGCCATCTGACCGGGCGCGCTGAGCCACGGCGCCCAGCGAACACACGGCTAACCGAGCGGGTGGTGGTTGTTCGAGGGATATTTTGGGTATATACAGGGTGTTCAGACCACCCGTTCACCTCTTATGAACTCTTGGGAGTCTTATGAACTGTGAAATGCAATACCGACTAGTAGTAAGTACCGTATACTAATCCGGATTGAATGGTGGCATTATCAAGTTCCGATTCACACCGGAAGTGGCCCGGAAAGACGTTTTCTAAATAGTCATTCTTCAATTACAAATCTCTTTTGAAATGAAAGGTTTTCCTGAGAAGTAACACGAAAAGATAAAGCACAGTAGTGGCAGGGACATGATCGAAGTTGTTCCTACTGTAAGGATGTGTCCAATAAATGGCCTTCAACTTAATTTGATTCACACCAGCTTACAAGCGCAAGGATGGGTTTATGTGTCCGTACACTACTTAGAATCCGCGTGGGCCCATATCACCGCATGGTCGATTGCCTTCCGTTTCAAGGTACTATTGCATACACTGTATGCACCTTCATAATATATTACATTATTAGATATATGTAATTTATTTGGCTTTAGTACCTAAACATATCAGGGGTCATCACACTAAAGATGGCATTTTGGAGTGGAGAATGATTTAGGAAAACAAAAATCAATTTCAATTTTCGTCTTAGAATTGAAATCAATAAGATAAAGTATGCCAATCCATTAAAAAAAATCCATTCTTCCGGTCAGAGTCTCCCATTTCTGGTTGGAATCGGAAGTTGCGAATGGCACCAGTCGATCCGGCGTCGTACACTTCTCGGTTTCAGACATAACATGCATTGTTAGACAAAATGACAATCCCTGCTACAGGAGAACCATAGCTCTTCGAAAACTGAAAACCATGAATTTCAATACCGCACCGCCAGTACAACATGAGTAAGTCTGGGACGGAATAGAGATTGTGGCGTGCAGTGTGTAAGTGAAAGTAACCGAACACGCAGAGGCATTAATTATTAGCGGAGAGGGTCGTGCATCATTTAACTGAGTTGAAATCAACGAGGGAACCTGAAACATCGATGAGACGCTAGACACCGCCCTACGACGGCCTGCAAACGTCTGTCGACCCGCTCTCCTGACGTCGGACCAAACGGTGCTTGTACGGCTTGTTCCCTACCATAGAGGTCTAAGGCAATGGAACAGTCAACAAAAACCTTTTAACTTATATAACTCCACATGAAATTATTATAAATGAAAGACACTGCAAATTATTCCACGGAACCTGACATGTATAAGTAATAGTTGCAAAATACTAACTCGAATTATTTGTAGACGAATGGAAAAACTGATAGAATTCGACCTCGAGGAAAATCATTTTGGATTTAGGAGTAATGTACGAACATGCGAGGCAATACTCATATTACGACTTATCTTAGAAGATGGGCAAACCTACATTGAGCCTTTGTAGACAGAGACAGCTTTTGATAATGTCGACTGGAATACACTGTTTCAAATTCTGAAGGTAGCAGGAGTAAAAATATAGGGCACGAAAAGTTACGTACAATGTTTACAAAATCCAGACAACAATTATAAGAGTTTAAAGGCTTGAAAGGGACACAGTGCTTGGAAAGGGAGTAATCAGGGTTGTAGCCCTTCGCCAATTTTATTCATCTGCACTTTGGGGGAGTTGTGACGGACTGCAAGGAGAAATTTGGAGAAGGATTTAAAGTTCAGGGTGAAGAAATAAAATCTTTGCGATGTGTTGATCAATGACATTGTGATTTTGTTAGGGGCAGCAAAGGACCTGGAAGAGCAATTGAACGGAATGGACAGCGTCGTGAAAGGAGGTTACAAAATGAACATTAACGAGAGCAAAACAAGGGTAATGGAATGCAGTGCAAGAAAATCAGACGATAGTGATGGAATTTGATTAGGTGACGAGACTATAAAAGTAGCATTTGGATAGCAAAACAACTGCTCAACTGCTAATGGTCGAAGTAAAGAAGATATAAAATGCAGAATGGCCATGGAAAAAGAAAGCATTTCTGAAGTAGCGATATTTGATGATATCCAAAATTAATTTAACTTCTAGGAATTCCTTTTTGAAGGCATTTGTGTTGACTGTAGCATTTTACGGGAGTTAAACGTGGACGTTAAGGAGTTCGGTCAAAAAGATGATAGCAGCTTTTGAAATATGGTGCTTAAGACGACGTTTCTGGCATATCTTGACTAAGAGAAGGGATCGATTGGTGGGACACATTCTGAGACATCAAGGAATTGTCAGTTCAGCACTGAAGGGAAGTGTGTGGGGAAAAAATCGCGGAGGGAGAGCAAGAGACGAATACAGTAAGCAGATTCGAAAGGATGTAGGTTACCGTTCTTATTCAGAGATGAAGAGGCTTGCACAGGGTAGACTAGGGTGGACAGCTGCTTCAAACCAGTCTCCGGGTAGACGACAACAACAAAAGTAACCTGAGATGCCCGACAGAATAGTCGCCGCAATTCTTAATTGTAATTTACCGTGACGAGGAATGGTGCTCCTTTCAATGCATATGCACACGAGGACCTAACTCCTAGTGAGAAGCAGGGTCAGCTGCGAGACATTGAGTACAATGTTCAAAATAGGAAACCCCTATATGGGAATTTGGATCAAACCGGGAACGTCCTTGAGTAGTCAGTGCAGGTGTCTAACGCCCGTGTGCCTGGGCGGAGCATGGTCTTAGCAAACAGGAGACCCGGGTTCGACTCCCAGCCCACCGCATAGTTTTTCCTAAGTCCACGTTGTTTAATTACAACATCTGCCAGCAACTGAGCCGATATACTGCAACTAAATGTTTGTTAGGAATATTTTCACAGTGATACGATTCCACATTGTACAGTAACTTTTAATATAACTATTTCACTGTATTATTAAGAGTTGTTCTAATATTCGATATGTTATGCGACAGTTCTATGGGCATGGGACGGCAACCATATTAATCTAGATTTTGACTGGAGTTTTTTTAGTCCCAGTTGGTCATAGGTGTTGTAATCGTCCAACGCAGACATTTGAATATTTGCTCCGGGGTTGGGTATTGAACCTCAGACCTCCTTGTCACTTATGTGAGGACTATCCATTTCGTATCCCGGACGACCCAAACTCTCATATGTCCTCCCTGAACACATATACTTGTCAAAACAATTAGGGGATCAGTTTAGATTTATAGGTTTTGAAGCATTGTCATCTGCAGAATGAACTAAAATGGTTCGACATCTTTCTGTCGGTTCTACGGAGTGGAGACAACAACATTACGGCAACCAAAATAGTGCTGGTGTTGTGTTTACAAAACGAATTACAAGAGCATTTGTGGTTCAGATTTGGGCAATGTTAAATAACAGCATGCAAAAATTTAACAGGGCATAGCGACTGATCCACTGAACAAATCCAGGCAGGGAACACGGGCACGGAGAAGCCGGCTTAAGGAGCCATGAAAGTAAACTTTTGTATCACAATACTGTTTTCCAGTTTATAACTGACACGTTTAGACGCACTGTATTGTTTACTTACATCTACATGCCATTTCCTACATGTTTTCTACCTGGTAGTGTGAATGGCCACCTGTTCTTGAGGTTGTTGCAAAGAGTTCTTCCTACGTAAGTTGTTGGAGAACGTACCCTTGGCTGTTCGTGAGAGGATGTGAATACAACACGATGCTGCACCGCCACAGTTCAGAGTGGATGTCCGCAACCATCTCAATGCTGTATTACCTTTTCGATGGATTGCAATTGGTGGTCCTATTCTATGGCCCCGATGTCACCTGACTGAATTCCCTTGATTGTTTCCTGTGAGGATATATAAAGTCACTCGTGTATAGGACCCCAGTGGATACGGAGATGGAAACAGTTCCCAGAAACCCGGCCGCGGTGGCCGAGGGGAGTAAGGCGCGCCAGTCACGGTCTGCACGGCCGCTACGGTCGGGGGTTCGAATTCCCCCTCGGGCATGGATATTTGTGCCGTCCTTAGTATTAGCTAGTTCATAAGTAGTTTGTAAAGTTTAGGGAGCCGGCCGCGGTGGCCGAGGGGACTAAGGCGCTCCAGTCACGGTTTTCACGGCCACTACGGTCGGGGGTTCGAATCCCCCCTCGGGCATGGATATTTGTGCCGTCCTAGTTCGTAAGTAGTTCATAAGTAGTTTGTAAGTTTAGGGACTGATGACCCCGTAGTTAAGTCCCATAGACTATACAAACATTTTTTGAAGTTTAGGGATTGATGACCCCGTAGTTAAGTCCCATAAGCTACACAAACATTTGAAACATTTAGTTCCCAGAATTGCAGCTGCTATTGTTGTGATTCGAAACGCAACAGGGATGTTTGTCAGGGTGGGTCAGAATATTATTCGCCAATGTCACGCTTGGTTTGAGGTTGATGGCCGTCAGTTTCGGCACATTTTGAAATATACAGTGAAAATTCTAAGTTCCCTGTGTCAATGATGGTATTTGCAGCCGCGGCAGGAGAGTCGTGCGCACTAAGGCGCCCAGCTGTGGTGGCATATAGCGCTATATGCCGTTCGCCGTCGGGGGTTCGATTCCTCCCTCGGCATGGGTGTCTTTGATGTCCTACATAAATTACTTTAAGTTAGTGCAAATAGTTTGTAAGCCTAGGGACTGATGACCAACGTAGTTAAGTCCCTTAGTTTTACAAACATTTGAATATTTTGCGATTTGCAATTACCTTTAACTAATGTAAATAAAAAAATACAAAGTAGTGTCATTGTGTTCCTATTATCTCCTTATGATGACTTCTCCGACCCTAGGTTCTGTACCTCAAATTATTCAGTGAAGCATCGTCTTAAGTCCCGTTAAATTTTTGCACGCTCCTCCGAAAACACCCAGTATATTTCGAAATAATTCATGGAAAATGTTTACATGGTCATACCGTCAAATTTAATTAACATAATGTGTTTTGTGTGCCAAATAATGGGTTAATATTATAATACTTTACTGATGAGCATATGAATGTATTCCTTTACTGTTGGTGTCAATGAAAATAAAGTCGCTTCACCTGCTAATGGTTGAGTGATTTGTTGTCCTGTTTACAATGCAGTATCATGTGACAGTGAACGACGAACTAGTTTCCATGTGATCTACTACGCGTAACAGTGACGATGAGTGTACAGTAGGGTGACCAGATTTCCAAAATCAAAACATAGGAAACACATGGATACCAAAGATTATGATAGAAACAAATGTCGTCTTTTCTGTCGCGTCATCTACAGTACATGGCTTATACCTTAAAGCTTATACAAGTGGCAACTATTTATTCACAACCGACACAAAAGCGTTACATGTTTGCACCTGTTATTGCCCTTCAAAGTAGTCACCATCGTTGTGTAGAACCCATTGCCAGCGCTGTGGAAAGCGTAGTATACCATTACCAGAGCCTGTTCTGGCGATGGTGACAATAGAGCGGTCTACTGCATGCCGAATCTCTGGAACAGTTCTGAACCGAATGCCACGAAGTGGTTCCTTTATCTTCGGAATCAAATCAAAGTCACAAGGACTTACTTCCGGAGAGTATGTTGGATGCTACAGTACTTCCCAGTCTCATCTACCGAACAGAGCAGCCACAGCTTGCGCTATATGCGCCCGCGCATTGACGTGCAAAATGATGTGTGGGTTGTGCAGAAAGTGTTGCCGCTTCTTTCGCTAAGCACGTCGCCGATGATGCCCAAAAAAGTAACATACTACTGTGCATTTACGTTAGGATAACACCAAAACAGTCGTACATAGTGAGCCATTATATTAGACCGGTCGCTCACAAGCGACTGTTTTCCTGGATTACGCGGACGCTGGTGACGTGGGCCGAGCGGGTCCATTTGATTGGAGGTAAGGTAGGTATGTCTACAACGTGTGGTATCAGCGACAATAGTAGATTCCAAATTCAAATGTTCAAATGTTTGTAAATCTATCGGACCAAACTACGTGGTCATCAGTCCGTAGCTTACAAACTACTTAAACCTAGGTAAACTAACCTAAGGACAAACATACACATACATGCCCCAGAGAGGACTCGAACCTCCACGACGAGCAATCGCGCGTCCGCAGCGATACGCTTTAGACCGCTCGGCTACTCCACCGCGGCGTAGATTCCATTGTATAGCGTCTCCACAGCAGTGTTACCACTATTTAAGATCCAGCCCTCGTACAATATGACGGCTCTGGCGTCACTCATTAACGCAAACATACACAGGTAGTATTGTAAGAATCGAACCCATTGTTTCTCTCTTCCCACCCCCTCCAAAGTTAACGTATCTTATTTCGTGGATCTCTCTTTTAAATTTGTTTTTCCTGAAAGCACTTCTCGTTTAGTAGTCTAGTGTATATTGTAAGCACAAGTGCAAGATTTTTAGTATGAAACAATTACCAAAACACTAAAAGTATTTAATTTCCGAAAGAACATGAAACCAACGGGGAAAGTACAGAAATTACGGGTTTTTGGGTGGAGACAAACTAAATATACAACCCAATAACGTAGACTTACCAAATTCATACAAAAATTAACCAAACACACTCGCACAACAAAAAGATAAATTAATTGAATTAGTAATTGAATAAGTTTTTTATTGTTTTATATTCGTCGCATGTATACAAGTAGGAAAGAAATTTATTATTACTTATTTCTTTCTCAATCATACAGGAGTTCGGTATTTTCACATAGTTTTTCATCAAGTATTCTGAAAATGAGCTTTTGTCATAATTATTTTGCTCAGTGTCTGCAGAAGGTTGCAATGTTTGTAAAGCTAAGGAACTAAATTTTTTAGGTCATCGGTCCCTAGACTTACAAACTAATTGAATTAACTTACGCTAAGGACCACACACACACACACACACACACACACACACACATATATATATATATATATATATATATATATATATATATATATATATATATATATATATGCGCCAGAGGGAGGACTCGAACCTCCGGCGGGAAAAGCCGCCCAGTCCGTAGCTTGACTCCTTACATCACGCAGCGATTCGTGCGCGGCCACAGTTTGAACACTAAATCTATACTTTTCGTCAGTCCATAAACTACTTGTGATGGAGAATACTCTTTCTGGAGCTCCATTGATGCCAGATAGAGCTAACGCATGTATAGTAATGAGCTGCAAATTTTTTCACCGGATGTCTTCAGATGCAAGTATGTAGCAAATGAGAGACCACTTTTTACCACCTCTCTTCGAAGTTCTCAGTTAATGGTTTTACTGTTCAATATATTTTTCACACGGTTCACTTCCTGAAAAAGCTAATCTTCACATATTTCTTTCAAAATATTTTCTGCAGACTTACCTCAACGAACTATCAAAGAAGATTATAGTTGAGTTGAACCCAATTAAACGGTTTCATCACTTGAAAAGGGTAATCTAGTTTCTCGATATCAATTACCTTGTCGTAGAATAAACTTGAAAAGTCCAAGAAATAAGACTTTTTCAGCACGCCTTCTTCTTGTACCATACTTAATAATTTATTATTCTCGAGTCAGAAACATAAACATTTACAAAAGCCATACGCATTAATAAATATAAAGATACAAATTTTATTTATATTACTTTTGTCCGATACCTTTCAATCTCCGAGAGTTTGGAGTGGTTTGCAGGAGATCATTCTTCGAGGAGGATGTAGGGCCTAAAGGGCACTTACGTGTGTGGCTTGTATTTGTCCATGTCAACAATGACAGGACGTGTCTTCTGTTATGAAACGCCGTCTCTTCAGGTTGTCTCTGGATCGTCCAGTTCTTGATCGTAATCAGTTCAAAGATTTCCACGCCAGCCAGTTTCCATTATGTGCATATAGTACTTCTCCGCTTTCTGGCATCCATCCGCAGAGGTGAAACGTCGACTTCTTACATAACTCTTGCCTTGCCTTCTCCTTGTTGGCAGCCACTACTGCCTTTGGTGACCACTTACAGTACAGCATAACGGATGGGGTAGGTTTTAATAGTGATGGGAACAATCGAATGAAAACAATCGATTCATTCGGTTGTTGGGAAAAAATCGATCATTCGGTTGTAGTTTCTCGTATCGGTTGAATTATTCATTCGTTCTTCTGAGTGAAACCAGTCGGTGGGATCAACCGAATGAAACAACCGATTCAGTCGGTTGGACTATTCATTCGTTCTTCTGAGTGAAACCAGTCGGTGGGACCAACCGAATGAAACAACCGATTCAGTCGGTTGGACTTTTCATTCGTTCTTTTGAGTTAAACCAGTCGGTGGTATCAACCGAATGAAAAAATCGACGCAGTCGGTTGGACCACTCATTCCTTTTCTTTTGAGTTAAATCAGTCGATGGGGCCAACCGAATGAAAAAATTTACACATTACGTTGGCCTTTTCATTAGTTCTTTTGAGTGAAACCAGTCAGTGGGAGCAACCGAATGAGTCAGTCGGTCGTAGTTTTACTTTATTTTTTTTCGAATGAAAGTAGTCTGTGGGAACAACCGAATGAAAACATGCGACACTTTTGCAGTTTTGTACATTGACTAAATTATCATTCTTTCTTTTAAAGTGAAAAGAGGCAGTACGTTTTTCGCGGGGAGCGGGGACTCGAGAGGGGGTGCTGCCTCGCTTGCGTTTTCACTGCTGACAGCGCCAGCAGGCGCGCGCCAAACTCCACACAACAGTGTCTGGCGGCGTCGCAGGGCGTCCCATCGCCGATTGTTGTCGGTTACTTACTGTCTCAATAAAGAAGCGTCGAAACTACAGGGTGTTCCAAAATGATCGCTGCAAGTTTAATCTCGCATACTGTATCTCCGAAGTGGGAACAGGTAGAAACGTGCGGTTTGCGGCTTATTGTTCATACATATCTAAGGTACTAGTAGGACAGAGTTAAGTATTTTAACTTAGAGCATATTTGCTAGATCCAAATTCGAAGATCACTAAAACATTAGATATTGTAAAAAAAAGTTTATTAAAGTATTTTGTATAAAAATGTTTCTTATAAAAATATTTTTGTTAATTCCATCTAATTTGAAGGAGTACGAGAAGACATACAACATTTATCAGTGCTGTAAATTTCCTTCAGCGCGTCTGTATTCGTCAACGGGGTATGAAAACATTAATCTCAAGTTTCATAATTATTCACTCTTGTCACAGATATTTCTGTGGTTATCGGTGAAACGGTGTGCAGGTTTATTCCATCCCTCGCCATGTACCATACAAAATCTTAGATGCCACTTGTTTTGAAAGTCAAGTGTGCTAAATTTCATCAGGATCGGAAAAAACTCTATATTGGCGTCGAAATCTGGAATACCTTCTCTCATGCATCGAACTTAAGTAGATGTAGACGGTGACCATTCTCTTTCTTTGAAGGTGAAGAGTGAAATATATCATTAAAATTCGAATACAAACGGAATTTGTTGAAGTTAGTAGGTAAAGCACCCTCCGCCATGCACCTACGAAATTTATTGTACACAGATACCTTCGCCTTGTTTTAAAGGTCTAGTGTGCGAAATTTCATCAAGATCGCAGCCAAATTGTGGTTTTTGTCGAAGTTAGTATGTAAAGTACCCTCCGCCATGCACCGAATTAAATTTGATGCAGGGAGTGACGTTTCTCTTGCTTTGAAGGTCAAGTGTGCAAAATTTCATCAAGATTGGAACAAAACTGCAGATTTGCATGCGATAGAAACAGACACACGGACACACTGCTATATTCTTAAAATTTGTCTTTAAGAATGTTTCATGCTGAATCACGGTTCATTTATACCCGAAAAGGCTGAAAGAGTATGCAAATAAAGTCACACAAAGTCGATGAATTAATAAAAACATCCATATAACTGCAGAAACCGACAAAGACTTTTTTCCAGTCGGTTGTATCGCATCAAGTGAAACCACTCAATGCCGAGAACATTCAATAAAGGACAGAGACTTGTTTCATTCGGTGCTCCCGCATCGACTGAAACCACTCAAACCCAGTGAATGAGTGAAAACATTCATATAGCGGCTGCAACCGACAGAGACTGGTTTCATTCGATTGTTTCGCATCGACTGAAACCACTCAAACCCCACCAGTGAGTGAAAACATTCATACAGCCACAGAGACTATTTTCATTCGGTTGTTTCATTCGACTGAAAAAACCGACTGAACGAAAAAACAACCGATTGACCAATCGGTTGTTAAAAACAGTCGGTTGTCCCATCACTAGGTTTTAAGCAACCTATGGTCAAGCAGCAGGTTTCGTCGAGAGCAGTGTCTACTTGTCTGGCATCAGATGACCTGTACCAGACTAGGGAAGCATATTAGCCAGTAGAAAGGCACAGTACCAGACCTAGTCCACGGTAGTTTGCGAATCCGGTTGTTTCGAGTGGAGATTTTCATTTTGGTGTTCTTGCAGTGGGCCGGCCGCGATGGCCGAGGTGACTGAGGCGCTCCAGTCACGGTCAGCACGGCCACTACGGTCGGGGGTTCGAATCTCCCCTCGGGCATGGATATTTGTGTCGTCCTAGTTCGTAAGTAGTTCATAAGTAGTTTGTAAGTTTAGGGACTGATGACCCCGTAGTTAAGTCCCATAAGCTTAACAAACATTTGAACATTTCTTGCAGTGGGTTTTGAATGTCAGAATTATATCGAGAGTGACTCGCAAGTATTTAGGGATATGCTAATGCTGCAGTTGGATGCCTGAACAATCTATATATATCTCACGATTAGCTTCCCTGTTCCTCAAGTGGAAGGCACACACCTGTGTCTTCGAAGGATGTGGTCTGAGTAGGTTCCGACTGTAGTAACTTGACAGTGGTCTGAGTGCAGTTGTCAGATTTCTTTCCACTGTTTGAAAGCATAATCTCTACGTAGCAAGGGTTAAGTCATCTGCATATAATAATTTCCTCGTGCCCGGGGTCAATCGCTGGTCGTTAGTATAAATGTTGAAGAGTAGTGGAGCCAAGGCGATTTCCTGAGGTACACCATTTTTCTGCGCTCATCAGCGACGGTGTTGTCTTTGAAATTGAAAATAATAATAATAACAACCACCATTATAAACGACGGATGTTGCTGAGGTGGTGTAGCTTGCGTGCATCAGATAGCCGTACCGTAGGTGCAACCACAGCGTAGGGGTATTTGTGGAAGGGCCAAATAAACGTGTGATTCCTGAAGAGGGGCAGCAGCCTTTTCAGTAGTTACAGGGGCAACAGTCTGGATGATTGACTGAGCTGGTCTTGTAACATCAGCTAACATGGTTTTGCCTTCCAGTTACTGCGAACAGCTGCAAACAAGGGGAAGCTACAGTCGTTAATTTTTACGAGGACATGCATGATGATAGAAGATTTCGAAATGTGGTGCTACAGACGAATGAGAAAGATTAGAGGGGTAGACCACATAACTAATGAGGAGGTGCTCAACAGAATTTGGGAGAAAAGAAGCTTTTGGCATATCGTCATTAAGAGAAGTGAGAGGTTAGTGGGAAAAATTCTGAGACATCAAGGATTCGTCAACTTAGCTTTAGAAAGAATCGTGTGAGGTGGAAATAGTAGAGGGAGCCCGAGAGACGAATACAGTAAGCAGATTCAAAAGGATGCAGGTTGCCGAACATATTATCAGATGAAGAGACTTGCACAGGACAGGGTAGCGTGCAGAGCTGCATCAAACCAGTTTGCGGACTGAAGACCACAACAACAATAACAATAATATATAAAAATAACTAAATGCGGTTTCGGAGGAGGGTACTCATTAGGCCAACTATGTGGGCGTTCTTGGTCATACTGTTCAATTTGGCATGGAGTAACCAAATAGTACTTAACAATGTTGGAAAAGCTGCACACGTATGAAAGCACTACATAATACCAACCACAGTACTTAAAACATCGCGCCTCATTCACTATGAGTTAAATACTATTTTCTTTATTGTTTGATTATGCCCACATTTCTTTTCCATGTTGTTTACTATACATTAATTAAAAACACGTTATTCCAAAACATGTAGGATGGTTAGAAAACAGCGGGACAATATGAGTCCCGTATTTATTTTGTCGGGAAAACGGGTCACTTACGCTACAAAAGGGACGATCCGTTAACTCGTAAATGCATGACTTTTTATTTGATTCTATAAAAACTACCCCAATTTATGTGTACTAGGTATATAGTGTGAAAAATATTGAAAAAAATTCCATAAAGTTTTTATGCACTGCTAGCAACAAAATAGCTGGTCAGCTATATAGTGCTTCCATGATGTACCCGATGCAGTAAATGTCACTATTATGCCTCTCATCTTTCCAGAAGGTTACTCATAATGCAACAGTAGTATCTGATTACTTTTACATGCCAAAGGAGTAATATTGTAGTTGTTGTGGTCATCAGTCCGGAGAGTGGTTTGGTGCATCTCACGACCCTACTATATCCTGAGCAAGCCTCTTCGTCTCCTCATAAAAACAGCAACCTACATCCATTTGAATTTGCTTACTATAATCATCTCTTGGTCTCCCTGTCCCACAGACTACCCTCCAACGGAAAAATCACAATTCCTTGATGTCTAAGAATGTGTCCTTTCAATCGATGCCGGCCGCGGTGGCCGAGGAGACTGAGGCGCTCCAGTCACGGTCAGCACGGCCACTACGGTCGGGGGTTCGAATCCCCCCTCGGGCATGGATATTTGTGCCGTCCTAGTTCGTAAGTAGTTCATAAGTAGTTTGTAAGTTTAGGGACTGATGACCCCGTAGTTAGGTCCCATAAGCTATACAAACGTTTGGACGTTTTTTTCAATCGATCCCTTCTTTTAGACAAGGTATGCCAGAAATTCCTTTTCTCCCCAATTCTGTTCAGTTCCTCCTCATTAGTTACGCGATCCACCCACCTAATCTTCAGCATTCTTCTGTAACACCACATTTGAAAAGCCTGTATCCTCTTCCTGTCCGCACTGTTTATCGTCCATGTTTCACTTCCTTACAAGGCAACACTCCACACAAATGCCTTCAGGAAGGACTTCCTTACACTTAAATTAATATTCGATGTTAGCAAATTTCTCTTTTTCAAAAATTCCTTTCTTCCCATTGCCATTCTTCAATTTATATCCTCTGTACTGCGACCATCAAATGTTAATTTACTGCCCAAGTAACAAAAGACATTTACCACCTTTATTGATTCTTTGCCTAATTTAATTCCTTCAGCGTCGCTTGATTTTCTAAGAGTGCATTCCATTACCCTTGTTTTTCTCTTGTTAATGTTCATCTTATATGCTCCTTTCAACACACTCTCCATTACGTTCGATTGCTCCTCCAGGTCCTTTGCTGTCTCTGATAGAATTACAATGTCATCGGCAAAACGCAAGTTTATATTTCTTCACCCTGAACTTTAATTCCTTCTCCAAATTTCTCCTTGCTTTCCTTTATAGCTTGCTCAATGTACAAATTGAATAACATTGGAGAATGGCTTACTCCCTTTCCAACCACTGCATCCCTTTCATGCCCTTCAACTCTGACAACCGCTGTCTGGTTTTTGTACAAGTTGTAAATAACCTTCCGCTCCCTATATTTTACTCCTGATGATTTCAGAATTTGAAAGAGTGTATTCCAATAAACGTTGTCAAAAGCTTTCTCCAAGTCTACAAAAGCTAGAAATGTAGGTTTGTCTTTCCGTAATCTATCTTCTAAGATAAGCCGTAAAGTGAGGCTTATCTTAGAAGATAGATTAAAAAAAGGCAAACCTACATTTCTAGCTTTTGTAGATTTGGAGGAAGCTTTTGACAATGTTGATTGGAATACACTCTTTCATATTCTGAAAGCAGCAGGAGTAAAATATAGGGAACGGAATGTTATTTAAACATGTTACGCGTCACTCAATGCAGCTAATAGTCGAACTGATTCAGTAGCACTCTGAAATTTATAATTCCTAGTACGAGCTACTAGAACATGTAACATTATGTATTCAAACAGCTACAAATGAATTTGTGGTAAAATGTTGACCAGTTGAGAGAAAATAGAAAAATAAGGTATGTATCTGATCAGCTACACTACGCATTAAAGGATTAAAATAGGGGTACGGGACGTCTGGCCACCCTAGTGTTGTTGTTGTTGTTATGGTCTTCAGTCCGGAGACTGGTTTGATGCAGCTCTCCACCCTACTCTATCCTGAGCAAGCCTTTTCATCTCCTCATAAGAACGGCAACCCACATCCACTTGAATCTGTTTACTATACGCGTCTCTTGGTCTCCCTCTGCGATTTTTACCCCATACACTTCCCTCCAATGCTAAATTTACGACTCCTCGATGTCTAAGAATGTGTCCTACCAAGCGATCCCTTCTTTTAGTCAGGGTATGCCAAAACTTCCTTTTCTCACGAATTCTGTTAAGTACCTCCTCATTAGTTATGCGATCTACCCACCTAATCTTCAGCATTCTTCTGTAGCACCACATTTCAAAAGCCTCTATCCTCTTCCGGTCCGCACAGCTTATCGTCCATGTTTCACTCCCGTAAATTAATATTCGATGTTAGCAAATTTCTCTTTTTCAAAAATGCTTTTCTCCCCATTGCCATTCTGCATTTTATATCCTCTGTACTGCGACCATTGCATGTTATTTTACTACCCAAGTAACAAAACTCATCTACCACCTTCATTGTTTCATTACCTAATCTAATTCCTTCAGCATCACCTGATTTTCTAAGACCGCATTCCATGAGTTTTGTTTTGCTCTTGTTAATGTTCATTTTATACGCTCTCTTCAACACACTGTCCATTCCATTCAACTGCTCTTCAAGGTCCTTTGCTGTCCCTGACAGAATTATAATGTCATCAGCAAAACGCAATGTTTTTATTTCTTCTCCCTGAACTTTAATCCCTATTCCAAATTTTTCCTTGCTTTCCTTCACCGCCTGCTCGATGTACAAATTGAATAACATCGGAGAAAGGCTACAACCCTGTCTTACTCCCTTCCCAACTGATGCTTCCCTTTTATGCCCTTCGAGTCTAATAACACCCTAGTGTAGACACTCAAAACGCGCCGCACTAAGGCTGCATTAAACGCTTCCACCAGGCCTCCGTGAAGTAGCTGTTGACAAGAGTAGCGCCACAGACAAATATACAGACGGGAAACCTCCGTAAGGGCCCAGTCCTACGCTCCGGGGTGCGGGGAGTGAGGGTTTCCAGCAGTTCCGTAAGATGTCCCATGATGGCGCTGCGGTCAGAAGCAGCCCTTTAAACTGGCCAGAGCAGGCGGCAGGTAGCGGCTGTCCCCACTACCACCTCCCCTCCAGCAAGTAGGACACAGCCGTGGCCTCGTGGCAGGCGGCACGAGCTCTCCCCTCACACTCCCCTCCACGCTACCCTCTGACGCGCGAGAGGCAGCCTAAGCCAGCGAACCGCCTGACACCTGCTAGCATCTTACGGAACTACGAGGGGAGCGTAGGAGAGTGGTTTAGGGTGGCTTGCTTCTCTCCATGTAACACATCTTCCGGAAGACGAAAACCGATTTTCGTAAACCGTTTTTCGCTGTCGTGTTTACATGGCACAGCCTGAATCGGATTTCCTAATCCACTTAAGATGGCGGCTGAAAAACAGTTGATTCAGTCCCTGATTGAGTCAGCATAATCGCTATTCTTCGTTACTTAAATACACTGATTAAAGCTCACTCTAATATTAATACTTTTATTTCACATTAGAAAATATCACTCTGTCAATATGTGCCGAAAATTCTTACCAAAAAACACAATCTGACAAGCCAAGAACGCTTCATAAACGGTTGCGTTTACATGGGCACGAAAATCGATTGTGGAACTGGAACACCGCTTTAGAGAAGTGGATTTCCAGAATCGATTTTGGAGTATTTACATGACCAACCAAAAGCGGAATTGGTAAATCGGTTTACGAAATCCGGTTTTGGGAGCCCATGTAAACGGGGTGATATACAGACACCCCGTTTACATGGGCTCCCAAAACCGGATTTCGTAAACCGATTTACCAATTCCGCTTTTGGTTGGTCATGTAAATACTCCAAAATCGATTCTGGAAATCCGCTTCTCTAAAGCGGTTTTCCAGTTCCACAATCGATTTTCGTGCCCATGTAAACGCAACCGTTTTTGAAGTGTTCTTGGCTTGTCAGATTGTGAAGACTTGTTACGAATTTTCGACACATATTGAAAGATTGATATTTTCTAATGTGAAATAAAAGTATAAATATTAGAGTGAACATGAATTTGTGTATTTAAATAAAGGAAAATAGAGATTGTGCTGACTAAATCACGAACTGAATCAGCTGTTTTGCCGCCGCCATATTTAAGTGGGCTAGAAAATCCGATTCAGGCTAAGCCAAGTAAACACGACAGCGAAAAACGGTTTACGAAAATCGGATTTCGTCTTCCGGAAGATGTGTTCCATGTAAACGTAGTGTATGTTACTCTGTGGTAGCGCACAGCAGACACACAGCAGGGCCTTATCGCCTGCCGTCGCCAGGCTGTTAGCAGACACGGCTGTTACTCCCACGCGCCGTTGGCAGCCGGTGCGTGGGTTAAGAGCTCGCGTACGGGGACGCCGTTGAGACATCGGTGAATAGGAGGCGCAAGGTCGTCTGCGAGGCCGGCACTGAGTCAGCGCTCCTCTCCTCTGCCAAACACCGGCGCTGGCCGCTGCACGCCCACCTCACCTCCAACGACGAGTGCTGCCGGCAACAGCAGCCATTAAACTCCAAAGTACACCGCGATATCGCTGAGGTGTCAAGGCTGTTCTCAACAACTAAGGAGCTCATACTAGGCATGTTCCAATTGGTTGTACACCATCGCCCTCTCAGATCTCTGAACGACCTACACTGTCAGTTATGGGGGAGCTACAGTTCAACGTGCGCTGCCAACTATGGTTCTTCTCTGCATTACAATAACAAGTACAGCTTGACAATATGTAAAGCAGTCAACAATCCGAAGATTGGTTTGAACACCACAGTGCTTTACTAGGCATGGTCCTGTTTGGAGGTGGTATGTCGTTGCCTTCCTCCGACCTTCGAACTGACTTACCCAGCCAGTTATAAGGGGGACCTACAGTTTAACGTGGGTTCCGAACCACGGTGCTACTCGGTATTTTTCACATGAGCAATACTGCCAGAGGTGAAAGAAGTGGAAAGTGACAGATAAAAATCCTAGGACCTGGCGGGGATCGTACCTTTGGATTTATAGTCTAGCACACTACCACTGAGCAACCGAGGCGCTCACACACACACACACACACACACAAGTCAGTATAAATTTGAAAACATAACAAATCACGGAATAATGTAGATAGGGAGGTAAAAATTGACACACATGCTTCGAATGACATGGAGTTTTATTAGAAAAAAAAGTTTATAAAATGTCCGACAGATGGCGATTCATCTGATCAGAAAAGCAATAATTAGCATAACCAATTAAGACAAAGCAAATATGATGTTCTTTACAGGACATGCTCAATATGTTCACCATCATTCCTCAACAATAGCTGAAGTCGAGGAATAATGTTGTGAACAGCACTGTAAAGCGTGTCGGGAGTTATGGTGAGGCATTGTCGTCGGGTGTTGTTTTTCAGCATCCATAGAGATGTCGGTCGATCACGATACACTTGTGATTTCAGGTAATCCCAAAGCCAATAATCGCACGGACTGAGGTCTGGGGACCTGGGAGGCCAAGAATGACGAAAGTGGCGGCTGAGCACACGATCATCACCAAACAACACGTGCAAGAGATCTTTCACGCGTCTAGCAATATGGGGTGGAGCCTCATCCTGCATAAAAATCGTACGTTCCAGCAAGTGTTTATCAGCCAGGCTGGGCATGATGCGATTCTGTAACATATCGGCGTACCTCTCACCCGTCACGGTAGCAGTTACAAAACAGAGTCACGCAGTTCCTCGAAGAAAAAAAGACCCGATAGCGGTAGATGTGGTTGTAATAAAAACCCCTGTTATTCCAAGCATGTGTGTCAATTTTTTACCTCTCTGTCTGCATTGTTCCGTGATTTATTAAGTTTTCAAATTTATACTGACTTTTTGTTCACCCGGTATATATAACGAGGAGGATTGGGCATTCAGCCCTGGACCTTTATATCCGTATTGTGTCACTGAACCCCTGATCTAAATACTGACATGCTAAAATACTATAATAGGTTCACTCATTCGCCACAACAACTTGACAGATGATTGTTGCAGTGTCTGTGTGGTTATCAGTTACATTTCTTCGAACGGTTAATAAAGCCACCGGCAGCACGGCATGTCTTGCCGCATTTCCCACAATTACACACTCCTGGCCATTAAAATTGCTACACCACGACGATGACGTGCTACAAACACGAAATTTAACCGACAGGAAGAAGATGCTGTCATATGCAAATGATTAGCTCTTCACAGCATTCACACAAGATTGACGCCAGTGGCGATACCTACAACGTGCTGACATGAGGAAAGTTTTCAACCGATTTCTCATACACAAACAGCAATTGACCGGCGTCGCTCGGTGAAACGTTGTTGTGATGCCTCGTGTAAGGACAGAAATGCGTACCATCACGTTTCCGACTTTTATAAACGTCGGATGGATTGTAAACTATCGCGATTTTGGTTTATCGTATCGCGACATTGCTGCTCGCATTGGTCGCGATCCAATCACTGTTAGCAGAATATGAAACCAGTCATTTCAGGAGGGCTATACGGAACGCTGTGGTGGATCCCAACGGCCTCGTATCACTAGCAGTCGAGATGACAGGCATCTAATCTGCATGGCTGTAACGGATCGTGCAGCCACGTCTCGATCCCTGAGTCAACAACCATCTGCCCGAACAGTTCGACGACGTTTGCAGCAGCATGGACTCTCAGCTCGGTGACCATGGCTGCGGTTACCTTGACGCGGCATCACAGACAGGAGCGCCTGCGATGGAGTACGCAACGACGAAACTGGGAGCTCGAATGACAAAACGTTATTTTTTGGGATGAATCCAGGTTCTGTTTACAGCATCATGATGGTCGCATCCATGTCTGGTGACATCGCGGTGAACACACACTGGAAGCGTGTATTCGTCATCGCCATACCGGCGTATCACCCGACGTGATGGTATGGGGTGCCATTAGTTATACGTCTCGGTCACCTCTTGTTCGTATCGACGACAGTTTGAACAGTGGCCGATACATATCAGATGTGTTACGACCCGTGGCTTTACCCTCCAATCGATCCCTGCGAAACATTACATTTCAGCAGGACAATACACGACCGCATATTGCAGGTACTGTAAGGGCCTTTCTGAATACGGTAAATTCTCGACTGCTGGCCTGGCCAGCACATTCTCCAGATCTCTCAGCAACTGAAAAGTCTGGTCAATGGTGGCCGAGCAACTGGCTCGTCACAATACGCCAGTCACTACTCTCGATGAACTGTGGTATCGTGTTGAAGCTGCATGGACATCTGTATCTGTACACACCATCCAAGTTCTGTTTCACTCAATGCCCAGGCGTATCAAGGCCGTTATTACGGCCAAAGGTGGTTGTTCTTGGTACTGATTTCTCAGGATCTATGCACCCAAATTGCGTGAAAATTTAATCACATCTAGTGTAATATATTTGTCCAATGAATACCCGTTTATCATCTGCTTTTCTCTTGGTGTATCAATTTCAATGGCCAGTAGTGTATATCCGCGAACTGCGTATCCTGGGCCCGATGTTATTTCCATTTTCAGCACGTCGCAGATTGGTTTCTAATATTTGGACAACATGCGTAACATTAAATCTCTTCATGATATCACTGCACTATATACAGTTTACACAGTAACTCGCTTGCGAACACTAAATGTTTGTTCAAATGTTTGTATAGTCTATGGGACTTAACTACGGGGTCATCAGTCCCTAAACTTACAAACTACTTATGAACTAACTAAGACTAAGGACGGCACAAATATCCATGCCCGAGGGGGGATTCGAACCCCCGACCGTAGTGGCCGTGCAGACCGTGACTGAAGCGCCTCAGTCCACTCGGCCACCGCGGCCGGCTTGCGAACACACCGAGAGACAAATACGTACTGCAGGTATACCACTCACGCAACTGCACTGCTGGTTAGTGTAACTACACTATGCCACCATCTAGTGGCACTATCAGACAAGTGCGGTATTTTGTATGGTAATGACGCACACCACTGTTTTGGTTACGACTGCTTGTTGTTCTAGCCATGATTTCGTGCTGTTTGGAGCCATCGAGGTCACAGGTGTCCCCTCTCAGTGAAAAGATTTACCACACACTACAATGAAATCGGTTTCTACTGGCATTTCTCCACCTTGGCTTGTAGAACATTCTCGTGAGTAATGCAAAAAATTCATATCGAAGTGAAGCAAAATCTTATTCGTGGAAACATAACATATTAGAGATAAGTTGTCACTGACGTTCTTGCAACATAAACTGATTATGTGAAATAAACAATAATGTTTGAAAAAGTTGCTACATCATTTAAGATGATACATAGACTCGAATTCGAAGGACGAGAAGAGCGGTGTACCAGCAGAAAGTGATTCAGAATGTGAAGAGGTGATTCACATGCAGGTCAAGCAATGCTCTCTCTCCGGCCGTGGCGTACTTCACTCCGACTGAATGAAATAACTTTGATCCGCCTTCAAGTAGGGCAAAGTCCATTAACTCATGACTTCATGCTCCAGCCGCAACCCCCTCTCTCCAAGTCTGCAATGCCCGCGAAGAAGATAACACTTTACACGACATGTTATCTAAGTGAATTTTATATTCTGACTAGAGAGCAGGAGAAATTTCCTGTTTTATCCAAAGACGAGAAGAGGGACATGAGCACTTCTACACAGGAGATTTAACTGTAACGTTGCTACTAAATGGCTTACTGTACCAGCATATATATATATATATATATATATATATATATATATATATATATATATATATATATATAGTGTGTGTGTGTGTGTGTGTGTGTGTGTCTGTGTGTGTGTGCGTGAATGTGTGTTCGGTGTACCTTTATCACGTCTGAACCACAAGACATAAAGAGCTAAATGTTTTTACAGTTACTAATGTCTATCCGGGGAAGGCTTTAGGCACGGTTTTATGGCGATCAGATAGCTATTTATCTATATATATTAATGTGAATGTCTGTTCGCTGCACGCTTATCAAGTCTGAACGACAAGAAGCATAAATATTTGTAATGTTACTAATTTATACCTGAGGAAGATTTTAGGCACGGTTATATAGCGATCTGATAAATATTTAGTAATTTGAAGATTGTAATGCGAAATTCGGAACTTTAATTACTCTTTGAAAATTATATTTACTCCTTGAAAATGGTTTTATTGGTTGCATTGTTGCTTGAGGGTTGATAATGATAAAAGGGTGGAGTATATTGGGATGGAAAGTTATCTGTGTATATAAAATTCTACGTGTGTGTGTTAATATTTCCCTCTGCAGCGAAAACTACAGAACGCAAACGAATGGTCTGTGTAATTGTTGTCCGAAGTCTCCCGTTGAACACCATAGCAGATCCATATCGATAGCTATAAGTGGGTGGAAGATATGGTGGTTGAAAGTCGTCAAAATATTAAAAAATTAGTACTGAAGGCCAGCGATGACGTTTGCGACTCTATAGCAAGGATGTTACATACAGCGAAACGTGATGCCACAGACCATATCTTTGGTCTATGCGTGCTACAATGTCTTCAGCTCTTTCTCTGTAAGGAAAAGCATACGAATAAGGAAATATAAGAATAAATAAATAGCACACTACTGAAAGTCAGCTTATCGATCATAATCAACCAACACGCGAGCGGAGCCGCGAGTTTAAGCTTATATATATATATATATATATATATATATATATATATATATATATATATATATTCGACGAGATCATTCAACTCAAATTCAAACAGGAGTTCTTACTGGCATTGGTTTGTTGGTTGGATGGTTTTGTATGTTTCAGAGTTGATTGTTCATAATTTTATGGTCCAACTGTCCAGTGATCAGCCAAACGAACTAATTTTCTATACTATTTTACACAATTTCACTGAATCTCTTTCTGTTATAAGTTTTTACTGTAATTAAATTGCACACTTATAGAATATCGTGTCGGATATGTGACTGAATTCGTTATTTCTTTTCAGTGAGGAAACGGTTCGTAGTAATTGATGAAAAGTTGTTGTTGTGGTCTTCATTCCGGAGACTTGGTCTCCCTGTGCAATTTTTTCCCTTAAATACTAAACAGAGATATTCCTTGATGTCTCAGAATGGTTTTTTTCTTTTTTTTCTAATCGATCCCTTCTTTTATTCAAGAAATATAATTTTTTTCTTATATTGTGAAATAAAAGCCGCCTTGGTTGCACAATATTTATTAGACCTACTCTTCAGTGACGCGTTTCGCCCTTTAACGGGGCATCATTGGATTACATAGCATTCTCCGTTGTGTGACATCGTTTGTTGGTTTATGGTATCGAAACGTTTTAATTTTTTTTTAATTTTTATTTGATAATTTTACTTATTTAATTTTTTGTATTTTTCGTAACCATTAAAATAAGCGGTGGTACCTGTAGACACCAGATAACCCCATGTTTACAGTTTACAATCACTAGCAGTGGGCGGGAGTGGTGTGCTACCAGCCGACGGGAGTAATAAATACTCTGCAAGCAAGACGAATTTTATTTCAAAATATAATTTCCATTGTTGCTGTAGCACACCATCAATTGGAAATCATTTTATTTGAAATTTGTTTTCTCCGAAATTCTGTTCTGTATCTCCTGATTAGTTACCCGATGTACCCGTCTAAGCTTTACCGCCGGCCGCGGTGGCCGAGGTGACTGAGGCGCTCCAGTCACGGTCAGCACGGCCACTACGGTCGGGGGTTCGAATCCCCCCTCGGGCATGGATATTTGTGCCGTCCTAGTTGGTAAGTAGTTCATAAGTAGTTTGTAAGTTTAGGGACTGATGACTCCGTAGTTAAGTCCCATAAGCTTTACAAACATTTGAACATTTTCTAAGCTTTACCATTCGTCTGTAGCACCACATTTCAAAAGCTTCTATCCTCTTCTTGTCTTATCTATTTATCGTCCATGTTCCACTCCCGTAGAAGGCTACACCCCACCAAATTCCTTCAGAAAAGACTTTCAAACGCTTAAATTACTATTTAATGTTAATAAAAAAATCAAATGTCCAAATGTTTGTAGAGTCTATGGGACTTAACTACGGGGTCATCAGTCCCTAAACTTACAAACTACTTATGAACTACTTACCAACTAGGACGGCACAAATATCCATGCCCGAGGGGGGATTCGAACCCCCGACCGTAGTGGCCGTGCTGACCGTGACTGGAGCGCCTCAGTCACCTCGGCCACCGCGGCCGGCGGTAAAGCTTAGACGGGTACATCGGGTAACTAATCAGGAGATACAGAACAGAATTTCCTTGATGTCTCAGAATGGTTTTTTTCTTTTTTTTCTAATCGATCCCTTCTTTTATTCAAGAAATATAATTTTTTTCTTATATTGTGAAATAAAAGCCGCCTTGGTTGCACAATATTTATTAGACCTACTCTTCAGTGACGCGTTTCGCCCTTTAACGGGGCATCATTGGATTACATAGCATTCTCCGTTGTGTGACATCGTTTGTTGGTTTATGGTATCGAAACGTTTTAATTTTTTTTTTAATTTTTATTTGATAATTTTACTTATTTAATTTTTTGTATTTTTCGTAACCATTAAAATAAGCGGTGGTACCTGTAGACACCAGATAACCCCATGTTTACAGTTTACAATCACTAGCAGTGGGCGGGAGTGGTGTGCTACCAGCCGACGGGAGTAATAAATACTCTGCAAGCAAGACGAATTTTATTTCAAAATATAATTTCCATTGTTGCTGTAGCACACCATCAATTGGAAATCATTTTATTTGAAATTTGTTTTCTCCGAAATTCTGTTCTGTATCTCCTGATTAGTTACCCGATGTACCCGTCTAAGCTTTACCGCCGGCCGCGGTGGCCGAGGTGACTGAGGCGCTCCAGTCACGGTCAGCACGGCCACTACGGTCGGGGGTTCGAATCCCCCCTCGGGCATGGATATTTGTGCCGTCCTAGTTGGTAAGTAGTTCATAAGTAGTTTGTAAGTTTAGGGACTGATGACTCCGTAGTTAAGTCCCATAAGCTTTACAAACATTTGAACATTTTCTAAGCTTTACCATTCGTCTGTAGCACCACATTTCAAAAGCTTCTATCCTCTTCTTGTCTTATCTATTTATCGTCCATGTTCCACTCCCGTAGAAGGCTACACCCCACCAAATTCCTTCAGAAAAGACTTTCAAACGCTTAAATTACTATTTAATGTTAATAAAAAAATCAAATGTCCAAATGTTTGTAGAGTCTATGGGACTTAACTACGGGGTCATCAGTCCCTAAACTTACAAACTACTTATGAACTAGCTAATACTAAGGACGTCACAATTATCCATGCCCGAGGGGGGATTCGAACTCCCGACCGTAGTGGCCGTGCAGACCGTGACTGGAGCGCCTCAGTCTCCTCAGCCACCGCGGCCGGCTAGTATTAATACATTTCTCTTCTGCAGACACGTTTTTCTCGCCATTAACATTCTTCTTATTATAGCATCTGTACTGCTACCATTATAAGTTTCTTTTACTGCCCAAATAATAAAAGTCACCTACCACCTTTATTGTTTCGTTACCTAATCTAATTCTGTCAGCACCACCTGATTTTCTTAGACTACATTCCATTGGGACTGATGACCTAGATGTTTAGTCCCCTCAAAACAGCAACAACATACATTCCATTACCCTTTTTTTGCTCTTATTAATGATCATCTTATACGCTTCTTTCAAGACACTGTCAATTTCGTTGATGTGCTCTTCATGGTTCTTTGCTTCTCTGATAGAATTACACCGGCATCGGCAGACAGCAAAGTTTTTTTTGCTTCCCCTTGAACTTCAATTCATTCTTCAAATTTGATTTCCTTCACTCCTTCGTTGTTATACGGATTGAAGAACATTGGTGAAAGACTACAACCCTGTCTTACTCCCTTGCCAACCAGTACGTCATGCTGGATGGTTTCTGGAAAGAAGTCGACTAAAACAGGAATAATATCTGACATTCCACAGCGAAGTGTGGTAGACGCTTTAGGAGACAACCTGAGCAGCCAGACATTCCGTCTAGTAAAATCATCAAGAGATCGTTAACATTTACGAGCAACTAGAAAGAGGATATGATAATATTGCAGGGAAGGCTAACCATAGACTGCGCTTTGCACTCAGAGAATGCATCAGATCCACTGAATGGGCAGCTTAAGCTACTCTTGTCCAAAAAATGTTCAAATGTTTGTAAATCTATCGGACTCAACTGCGTGGTAATTAGTCCGTAGCTTACAAACTACTTAAACTAAAGTAAACTAACCTAAGGACAACACAAACACCCATGTCCGCTGGGGGATTCGAACCCCCGACGGCGAACGGCCGCGCTCAGCGCAGCACGGCACCCTAGTGCGCTCGGTTAAACCGCTGCAGCTATTCTTGTCCATCCTCTGCAGGAATAACTGCATCGTTACCAGATGGTTTTGTCGGAGGTCATCGAAAAAGTGCAAAGAAGAACAGCTCGTTTTGTTTTATCAAGCAACAGGGGTGAGTGTTACGGATATAGTACGCGAGTTGGGATGGTGGTTATTCAAACAAAGGCGTTTTTGTTGCAAGATCTATTTGATGTCCGAAAGAACAGACACCCTATCAGGAATTGTATATGTGGCCCGTACAGGCAACTGACCATTTCTGTGCGGAATCACGAATACGCTCTATCCGTTGCGGGAATACAGTTAAAAGCTGCGAGCAAGAGGAACTAATGGGCACGGGCACTCTCATCGTAGCGCGCGACATGCTGAGAATTGCGGGAGGACGGGTACATGCCTGGATAGCTTGATTTGTCAAGGCGACCGCTGCCCCGATGCGGAAAATCCGGCCTCGAATCCCGGTCCGGCACAAATGTTGAACTCGGCTTTATAAATCACGCAGCCTCTCAAGGAATTCTGGACTCCAATGTATAAAACACGATACAACCGTTGCGCAACTTGGGAGTGTTCGGGGAAAAAAAAGGAGACGTGCATAACCTCATTTTCGAGCGGAAAATCGTAAGGAAGATCTATGGTCCAGTAAAAGATGGTACCACTGGAAAATGGAGGATCCGGCATAATAGTGACCTGGATGAAATCTACAACGGATCATTTGAAGTCTGATGAGGCACTAAATAGCTTACATGGGCAGGATATGATATTCGAATGGAGAAACACAGTTGACCTTTGAAGTTGATGGATTTTACTCCCTGTGGAAAAAGACCACTAGGAATACCAAAGAAAAGATGGAATCTACGAGGACTCGCTACAGATCGGCATAGAGGGTGATTCGTGGCAGAAGGCAATGAACAGTTCAGGGGAAGAAGAGCCTTGTAGTTCCGCGCGGTCCTCAGGACTTCATCGCATAAAGGAAAAGAAAAGTAAGTAGACATCATTTAACAGTTGTGTATACTTTGTTTGTTTATTGGTAAGTTTCCTTTCAGTCACCTATATCCTCACTGATGATACGATTTCATAGATTTCAACTTATACGGCTGACACTACTGGCACAACGAACTATAACATGTCATCCCATTGTTAAAAAGGGAGAAAGCAGGAAATAATCATAAGTAAAATCTAGGAAATTCATCATAGAGAAGCATCAATTGGCACAGAAATTATAACAACGCATGAATTACAGAAATACGAGCGTCTTTCTTGCTATGTTGAGATCATTGCGTCGTTAATTAGTGACTTATTTCAGATCCGTTTTAGAAATAGACTAGGCTGAACTAAAAGTAACACGTAAGATTCTGAATAATTTGAGTAGTGTCGTTAAGCATTTCGGCTTGGCTAATCCCTCCACGCGACATATATGGACTGTCGGTAAAGAATGGCTTCGTCGTAGACCTGTCTACTGCTTTTATGCCGCTTTCTCGACCTTACTGCCGATGCCACAGTTTATTGATTTTACTGTGCGTTTTTCTTCCGTTCTGTTGCGAAGTGTTTATCCAAAACAGAGCTACCGATGTATGATTTGCAATTAGTCTTACTTCAGTAGGCGTGCATTTCCATAGAGTGTTACTATTTGCGAAGTGGAAAGGAGGCATTATGGCAATCAAAAAAAGTACAGATGTTCGTAAATTTAAGGGACCAAATGCACTGGTCATCAGTCCCTAGACTGAAACTAAACTGAGGACAAAACACACACACACACACACACACAGAGCCGAGGAAGGACTCGAGCCTCCGATGGGGAACGGCCACGCACACCGCAGCAAGGCGCCTTAGCGCGCACGACCACTCCGGTGTGGCTACTGTGTCAGTCCTCGGAATGTTTTCACTCGTGCGACAGAGACTGGAGCGCTCGCCTCGCCCTTTTAATAACGGCAAAGCATGAGCGAAGTGAGGTGCCCTGAGCTTTCTATCCCTCTTCATTTATTGTTAGAATTTTTTAAATATTATTTATTTTCACACAGATAAATGTCCCTTCACTTTTTAATACTAATCCGTCTCTCGTGGAAACAGAAAGGTTTTTAAACTTTATCGACGGGAATGAGAATAGTAGTTTTTGTGTTTGTCGGCAGAAAAATTGTGCTGAATTAGCAAGTGTCGTCATCTCAGAATCTAAAGTGTCAGGTCATGAAACACTGCGGGGTACAATACACTGCGAGGACAATGATCGGTGAAGCTAAACGCTGTTTGAAGTATCGACTGTGTACGTTCTCTGTTGAATCGGTGCACACTGTCTTACAGGCCTTATGTTCCCATTAATGAAATACTATATTTCTTTGCGGAGCAAACTGAGGTTTCAAACAACTGCCTAGACATGTTGCAGTTGCATGCAGTGCCTCAAATTCAATATAAAGGTGGAGATGTCATCTTCCATACTACGTTAGAATTGTTCGGTAGTTTCTGGATACAACAGTTCTCCACCGATGGATAGAAAGGGGTGGATTTAAGGCATGGACACCACGATTATCGGATCTAATACCACTGAGACTTTTCCTTGTGGGGTTATGTGAACGAAGGGATGTGCATTGTTCGTATCAACGACATTGGCCATTTAAAGAAGAGAATAATAGGCGCTATTCACTCTCTGACATCTGATGTTCTTCAGCATGTGTGGAATGAACTACAGTGTTGTTCAGATGTGCGTAAAGCGACAAATGGAAGCCATATGGAACTGCACTGAAGAAGTATGCAAACTTGAAGACTTTTTCTTTCATTTGGTGGATGTTTGACATATCTATCTTGCTTCGTTGCTTCTCTGTGACCAGTGACCAGTTAAAACTACTCCATGCCAGGTGAGAGATTGGACGTGACGTGAGGGGTTTTACGATAGTCACGCGCTTGGTTTTACGATAGTCATGCGGTTGTCGTGAACACTGTGTCCCGATGGCACAATGGTCACGCTGCGGCCAAGCTAAGCAGAAGACCCGGTTTCGAATCCCGGCCCAGCGAAGATTTTCAACTTTCCCCAGTGGTGTAATTCAGTGCCCAATGGAAGCTAATGTCTTTGTTTTTTATTTGATTCTTATTGATTGCAAGAAAAAATGGCGTCTTTCTTTTCGACATGTTCAAAAGAAAGACCACTTATGAGCCTTTAATTATGAAACACCCTGCATAAAGATTTTTTATGAGATGGATGAATATATCAAAAGGCAGTATATCAAATTATGAACAACAAGTTCACTTGACAATGAGACTGAAGAAAGAACATGCAACAATATAAACCATGAGAAAAACCTTCCTGAAACCCCCGTAAAGCATTGCGAACGGAAAGTTTAAATCTGTTATCAGCACAGTCCTGCGCTTTCGCTCAGCACGTCAACAATCTAGAACATAAACTTCGTGTTTTATGTAAGTAAATTAAGGGCTATATTACTAGTCTATTTGGTACTAAATACCGTCTATGTGTTAAAAGCAAAAATTAATAAACAAAAATAGAAGCTAAATTTGCAGGAGCGTATATCCTTAAAATCAACCAAGGTCTGGTGCTGAATCATTATGATGGCAATTAATCTGAACTGTTGTAAGCCGACAAGTTCTGCATTGGAGAATGCGACATGAAGAATTATGTCCGACCACTAGAACAAGGTAGAGCAAAGACGCAACAGTCTTATAGCTACAGGCAAATAAAAAAATAAAAAAACCGAGGATACAGATCTTGTGCAACCTCTCGTAGGACTTTCTTTAGAGGGACAAGAGTAAGTTCTTACCTAGCATCCGGCAGTACACTTTAGCACCTATTCAGTGTTTTTGAAAGGAATGTTCATTTTCGACATATAATTAGTTTTTCATGCAATATTTGAAGCACCTTGACTGTTATATTTAATACATAAAGTGAATGTACTAAAGGCCATTCTTTAATTCAGGTCAATACATACTGAACAAAAATTCACACTGTACAGGACGTTGTCGTTGCTGTGACTTCAGTCCAGAGACTGTTTTCGTGGAGCTCTCCATCCAACTCCATTTTGTGCAAGCCTCTTCATCTCCGAATAAGAACGGCAACCTACATCCATTTGAATTTCTTTACTGTATTCGTCTCTCCCATTGTGATTTTTAATCCCACCCAATTCCCTCCAATGTTAAATTTACGATCCATGACGTCTCAGAATTTCATATAACACTGAGGCAAAGCAATGTGTATCATGGTTTTGCTTGTATTACTTATTATAACTGTACATTTTTGCCCTGAACACACCGTTTAAACTTGAATTGACATGATTATTTCTTGTTCCTTTCTTTCTTCTTCTTTTTCTATTCTCCCCTTGCTCGGTAGCACAGTGGTAGAGTGCCAGACTACAAATCCAAAGGTCGTGGGTTCGATCCCCGCCAGGTCCTGGGATTTTGACGTCGATTTGCAGTAGGATTTTGGAACATATACTTTGTTCGAACATTATTAACTACCCCGTAGAGAACGAACTATTAACCATTAGTCAAAACGGAATCAGAAAGTATCGCTCTTGCGAAACACAGCCTGCCCATTATTCGCATGAAGTGATTAGTGCCATCGACAAGGGATCTCAAATCGATACCATATTTCTGCATTTCCGGAACGTTTTTGACACTGTACGTCAGAAGCGGGTTCTAATGAAATTGCGTGCTTATGGAATATCGCCCCAATTGTGCGACTGGATTCACGATTTCTTATCAGAAAGGACACAGTTCGTAGTAATTGACGGTTAGTCATCGAGTAAAACAGAAGTGATATCTGGCGTTCCTCAGGGAAGCGTTATAGGTCCCCTACTCTTCCTTGTGTTTATAAACGTTTTAGGAGACAATCTGAATAGCTCCCTTAGACTGTTCGCGGATGATGCTGTCGTTAATCGATTAGTGAAGTCAACAGAGAATCAAAAGCGACTGCAAAGTTATTTAGACAAATTTTCTACATGGTGCGAAAATTGGCAATTAACACTAAATAACGAAACGTGTGAAGTAATACACACGACCACTAAAAGAAATTAGCTGAACTTCAGTTACACGATAAATCAGTCAAACCTTAAGGTCGTAAATTCTACCAAATACCTAGGAGTTACAATTACGAACAACTTAGACTGGAGATAACACATAGACGCCGGCCGCAGTGGCCGAGCGGTCTGCGGCGCGCCAGTCACAGTCTGCACGCCCGCTGCGGTCGGGGGTTCGAATCTCCCGTCGGGCATGGATGTTTGTGTCGTCTTTAGTATAAGGTAGATCATAACTAGTTTGTAAGTTTAAGGACTGATGACCCCGTAGTTAAGTCCCTTAAGCTTAACAAACATTTGAATATTTTGAACAACACATAGAAAATATTGTGGAGAAGGCGAACCAACGGGTACGTCTCATTGGCAGAACGCTTCGAAGATGCAACAGCTGCACCAAACAGACTGCCTACATCACACTTGTGCGTCCTCTCCTGCAGTACTGTTGTTGCCCAGTGTGAGACCCTCACCAGGTGGGACTGACGGAGGACATTGAGAAGGTTCAGAGAAGGCCAGCTCGTTTTGTTTTATCGCGTTATAGGGGGGAAAGCGACACGGAAATGTTGCACGATTTGAGGTGGAATCATTAAAAGAACGACGTTATTCGTTGCGGCGAGTTTTATTTGCGAAATTTCAATCACCTATTTTTTACTTCTGAAAGTGAAAATATTCTGCTAGACATGACCAACCCAATAAAATAAGAGAAATTATATCGAAAACGTAACGATTTAGGTGTTCTTTCTTTCCGCGCGCTATTAGAGAATGGAACGGTAGAGAAAGGTTATGAAAGTGATTAATGAACCCTCTGCCAGGCACTTAAATGTGATTAGCAGATTATGTATGTAGATATAGAAAAACTCTTCATTCTTTGACTGTGTTCCTGTTTTCTTATCTCTGTGCGTGTTGAAGTAAGAGCATATGGTCTATCAGACCAATAGTGTGATTGGATTGCAGCATGTCATTCTCAATGGAGAGAAGTCTTCCGAAGTAAGAGTGATGTCAGGTGTGCCACAGGGGAGTGTTGTGGGTCCGTTGCTGTTCACGATATATATAAATGATCTTGCGGATAACATCGGAAGTTCACTGAGGCTTTTTGCGGATGATGCTGTAGTATGTAGAGAGGTTGTAACAATGGAAAATTGTATTGAAATGCAGGAGGATCTGTATCAAATTGCCGCATGGTGCAGGGAATGGCAATTGAATCTCAATGCACACAAGTGTAATGTGCTGCGAATATATAGAAAGAAAGATCCTTTATCATTTAGCTATACTATAGCAGATCAGCAACTGGAAGCAGTTAATTCCATAAACTTTCTGGGAGTAGGCATTAGAAGTGATTCAAAATGGAACGACCATATAAAATCAATTGTCGGTAAAGCACATGCCAGACTTAGATTCATTGGAAGAATCCTAAGGAAATGCAGTCCGAAAACAAAGGAAGTAGGTTACAGTACACTTGTTCGCCCACAGCTTGAATACTGCTCACCGGTGTGGGATCCGTACCAGGTGCGATTGATAAAGGGGGTAGAAAAGATCCAACGGAGAGCAGCGCGCTTCGTTACAGGATCATTTGGTAAGCGTGAAAGCGTTGCGGAGATGATCGCTAAACTCCAGTGGAAGACTCTGCAGGAGAGACGCTCTGTCGTTCGGTACGGGCTTTTGTCGAAGTTTCGAGAACTTACCTTTACTGAGGAGTCTAGGAGTATATTGCTCCCTCCTACATATATCTCGCGAAGAGATCATGAAGATAAAATCAGAGAGATTGGAGCCCACACAGAGGCATACCGACAATCTTTCTTTCCTCGAAGAATATGTGACTGGAATAGGAGGGAGAACCGATAGTGGTACTCAAGGTACCCTCCGCCACACACCATCGGGTGGCTTGCGGAGTATGGATGTGGTGTAGATCCCTATTTTCTTTCTTTCTTTTACTCCAAATTTGAAGCTCATAATTTTGTTTCTTTTTCATTTCTCATTTCCTTATTTATTCCTGAGGACTTCTTCTATCGCTTGAAACCAGTTGGTTTTTAAAACTGAGTTTTCTACTATGTAAAAAAAACCTCTTTGTCAGTCGGTTTGATGTTCATCCTATGTATATGTCCATAGAAAGTTAGCCGACGTTTTCTAATCATGTCTCTTAGTTTGTTTGTCTGTTCGTATAATTCTTTGGTTGGTTTCTTCATCCATATAACATCTCTGAGTACTGATGCAATTTTTTTTCTTCTTCAGGATTTTACAATCTATTTTTTCTGTTTCCAGATGCTTCGATTGTGGTTGTTGCCGACGCGTAGAGTGTTTCTCGTAGTACATTTGATTATAGTGTCTGAGTTTGGCCTGTCTTGGTATGTTTTTGTTAGTATAGTGTGTCCACGTTGGACTCCTTGTTTGATCCTCTTATATCTATATATCCAACTAGGTTTGAATTTTTCCACTCTTTAATATTCCCGTATTTTTTGTGCATGGCTTGTGCATTCTTTTTCTTTGTTTCTATGTACTGGTTTTCTCACATGATATCTGTAGACCTTTTTTTACAGAGACTTCATGTAAGTATTCCAGTGCTTCTTGACGAGTATTGTCAGATCACCTGCAAAGGCTATACATTTGATGATTGTTTTGTTCGCACGTGTTATTCCTAAATGAAACCTTTTTACCTTTTTTTCCCATTGTAAATTTTGTCGAATACTGTGTTGCAAAAGAACGGTGAAAGCCCGTCTCCTTGTCTGACTCCTGAGTGTATCTAAAATGGTTCTGAGATTTCTCCCATGAATTTTATTTTGGACGTGGTGTTTGTGCGCGTTTTGTGAGGGCCCTAGTTTTTCTGACTATTTCATATTTTTCTAGTGAGTCAAAGAGGGCCTGTCTATGGAACTGTACGCCTTAGCTATAATTATTTCTTTTACTTAAACGCTTGCTACCGATCCACGAAATACAGACACCATGTTGATGCACGGGGCAGTCTCTTATCTATCCATCTGGCTGTCCTGCAAGAAACGGCTTAGAAAACCCCCACATCGCCGAAAGTCCTTTCGTCTACCTCCCGCTTCCCCCACACGCACACATTTAAACGAACACAAAATCTCCAGGATTGGCAATCGTACTCAGAAGCTCGAAATTTAGCGAGGATTTCAATGCGAGATGCCTACAATATTTATCACAACGAAACTCTTTCTCGGAATTTGACTGAAATTCAATCAATTCATATTTTGGTCATATGTTAAATATACTCGGGGCAAATCACAAAAAAATACCTTCACTACGTGATAGTAATGGCGATCCTGCCGATGACAGCGCTACTAAAGCAGAGTTACTAAACACAGCTTTTAGAAACTCATTCACCAAAGAAGACGAAACCAATATTCCAGATTTCGAATTACGAACAGATGCCGTAATGAGTAACATAGAAGTAGATATCATCGGAGTAGTGCAGCAACTAAAATCATTTAACAAAAACAAGTCTTCTGGTCCGGATTGTATACCCATTAGATTTCTATCTGATTATGCTGAAGCGATAGCTCCTTACTTAACGCTCATATACAACCGCTCTCTCATAGAAGGATCTGTACCAAAAAATTGGAAAGTTGCCCAGGTCACACCTATATTCAAGAAAGGCAGTAGGAGTAACCCACTAAACTACAGGCCTATTTCACTGACGTCAATTTGCAGCAGGGTTTTGGAACATATCCTGTATTCAAATATTGTGAATTATCTCGAACAGAACGATCTATTGACCCAAGGTCAACACGGATTTAGAAAATATCGTTCATGCGAAATACAACTAGCTCTTTATTCATACGAAGTGATGGGTGCTATCGACAAAAGTTCGCAAATCGATTCCGTATTTCTTGATTTCCAGAAAGCTTTTGATACCGTACCTCACAAACGGCTTTTAATCAAATTGCGTGGTTATGGTACATCGCCCCAAATTTGCGATTGGATAGGGGATTTCTTGTCAGAGGACACAGTTCGTAGTAATCGATGGTAAGGCGTAGACTAAAACAGAGATGATATCGGGCGTTCCACAGGGTAGTGTTATTGGTCCTCTGCTGTTCCTTATTTACATAAACGATTTAGGGGAAAATCTAAGTAGCTCTCTTAGGTTGTTTGCAGATGACGCCGTCATTTACCGTCTAGTAAAATCATCTGAAGATCAAAACCAACTGCAGAACGATCTGAATAAGATATCAGTATGGTGTAAAAATTGGCAATTGACTCTAAATAGTGAGAAGTGTAAAGTCATCCACATCAGTACGAAAAGAAATCCGTTAAACTTTGTTTACAAGATAAATCAATCAAATGTGAAGGCCGTAAACTCCACAAAATACCTAGGAATTACTATTACTTTAGACTTAACTTGGAAAGAACACGTAGATAATTTCGTGGAAAAGGCGAACCAGAGACTGCGTTTTATTGGCAGAACCCTTAAAACATGCAACAGAACTACAAAAGAAACTGCATACACTACGCTCGTCCGTCAATTTTTGGAGTATTGCAGCCCAGTGTGGGATCCTTATCAGGTGGGTTTGACGGAGGACATCGAAAGAGTCCAAAGAAGGGCAGCTCGTTTCGTATTGTCACGGTACAGAAATGATACAGGATCTGGGATGGGAATCATTACAACAACGCCGCTTATCGCTGCGGCGTGGGCTACTTGCGAAACTCCAATCGCCAACATTCTCCTCCGAATGCGAAAATATATTGTTGACTCCCACTTACATAGGTAGAAATGATCATCAGAATAAAATACTAGAAATCAGAGCTCGAACAGAGAGATTCAGGTGTTCATTCTTCCAACGCGCTATTTTAGAATGGAATGGGAGATAAATAGTATAATTGTGGTTCGATGAACCCTCTGCCAGACACTTACATGTGATTTGCAGAGTATCCCATGTAGATGTACATGTACATTGCGTGGGTGTGGGTACGCGGGGATTGACGATTTGCGAGCAGGCGGGGGTAGCGTTTCGTCAGACAGGCCGGAAGCAGTACAAGTGCCGGAAGTAATGCTTATGACACATCCCTAACAGCTGCTTACTGTATGCCGGGCGCATTTTTCTCGGTCACGCTCGCGTCATTCTCCTACTGCTTACGGTGCAATATTCCAGACGACAAATCCCCTGCAGCGAATTGTACGACTCAGAAGACGTCGCTGAAATCCCACTGACTACCAGGAAGCAGCAGGACTGTCATTCTAATTCTGGCGCTTCATTGCGCGACGACATTCTTCTTGTAGTGGTTACTTTTCCTTGAAGAGAAATAGCTCGCCAACCACAACACATTTCCTCTGTCATATGCTCAAGACAGCTATGATAGATACATCACGAGAATACAAACACGAGAATACAGCCATTGCCCATGAGAAAGGTTCTCTGCAGGCTAGCAAGATGCATCTGCTTGTAAAGACTCGTATCCTATCAAAGATATGAAGCAAATTGTAAGTACAAACACCCACTTCTAACAGAGCTTAGCCGGCCGCGGTGGCCGAGGGGATTGAGGCGCTACAGTCACGGTCTGCACGGCCACTACGGTCGGGGGTGCGAATCCCCCCTCGGGCATGGATACTTGTGCCGTCCTAGTTCGTAAGTGGTTCATAAGTAGTTTGTAAGTTTAGGGACTCATGACCCCGTAGTTAAGTCCCATAAACTATACAAACATTTGAACATTTTGAACAGAGCTTATAGTGGCAGAATTTCACTACCCGTTATCTCTGTGCTCCGTAGAACGGCGATTTCTGTATCCCAGATCAAGGAGTTAATTTTCTACGGCAGGGGTCTGTACATCATTAGACCATGAGGGACACGTATCAAGTTTCGAATGTCGTTGGCGACCGGATGACATATTTCGGAATTATCGCAAATTGCGATATCAGCATCACAAAATGGCTTGCATCCCTATTTTAACTGTACGCAATATGGCCACTACGGTATCTCTTATTACTCCGCCAAACAAACTTAAACAACATGCGAATTATTTAACTCCAACAAATACTTCAACACATCGTCTACAAGCGATATCTGCAGAATCCCAACTTTCATTCGACCACATTTTTCTCATACAACGAAATCTAATGTTGATCAATACAGGCGCAGTATTCAGTGAGGACTCCTGGTAATTTTTATTGCTGTTTAGTACACTTAGGATGAGGAATGAAATTTGTCTTTTCAAAATTTCGTGCGGTTTTTGGCTCCAACACAGTCTGTTAAATAAATAAAATTTCTTCTAAATATTCGTCACTCCTTACTTCTGTATTTAAATTGTATATGTATCAGCAAAGTAAACTTTTGTAGACTGCGCCAGATACTGACAACACAGTTTGTGCGAAGTCCTTGATATCAGGGTAGTTTTCTTCTGAATGGAACTTATAAATCAGCTCGCACATCAATAATATCCACTTTCAGCGCTGTTCAGAACATCTTTCCCTTCACAGAAAAAGGGGTTATGAAAAATTCTGGTTTCTTTGGAGTGCGCATCACTAAGAAATTCCATTCCAAAAAAGAGTGGAAAATTTGTCCGTATTCACCCTTTATTTAATATCAGTTGGCAAACCCCTAGAAAATATTCTAATAGCATTGTTCTCAAAGAGCTTAATTTTCTGTGTGAAAGCTTTAACATCCATTTCAAGGTCACAAATAATATTGTCCTGCCCTTGAAGTTTTTTATTTGGTTCATTCAAGTGAAAAGCAACGTCTACCAATAAATCTGCTTTAAATAGACATTCTTTGTCCGATGGAACTTGCACAGGATTCTTTTTATCGTTTGGAAGTATTTCGGCTCTGTACTCAAAGAAAATAACTGTAACAAAATTTTACTACAGATTTACCTCCTTACTTCCATGTGGTATGGGAGATGGCTTGACCGTGATTCTGCCTCGCTTAGGAAACACTTGAAGTCACAAAGTTTGAATCCGTAGCTTGGAATAAAATTAACAACAGAAATGTCATGTTCCAACATATAGGACGTATGTATCTACTTTACAAAACGTGATTCCTTATGATGACAGCAGAGTACTAACAATGGCTTGGTAACATCACTGGTAACATAAATTGAATTTATTCTTTAAAAAAAGCTGCGTATCTGACACAAATATTTATGCTTCCATCTTTTTAGCTAAATGTAACTGTACCTCTTTAAATATGTGTAGTACCATGGAAGCAAAGCACATGTGCAGTTCATCAGTAACTTCTAAACGTTCGTGTTACAACATCTAAAAAAACAACAGAACTTAAGCAGTATCAGGGATATCTCTTTCGGGGTTACCAAACACTAAGCAAGCTTAGATGCCTTTTCTTCAAATTGCAAATTGCAAGTACAAACACCCACTTCTAACAGAGCTTAGCCGGCCGCGGTGGCCGAGGGGATTGAGGCGCTACAGTCACGGTCTGCACGGCCACTACGGTCGGGGGTTCGAATCCCCCCTCGGGTCTTCATATCGGCGTGCAGCTGTGTTTGCAGAAAGAGGAACCGTTTTGCATTGCTCTGTTTTGTCAGGAAATAGTTCTGTAGCTGTAATTAATACGCTGCTCCTGATATAATGACTGTCAGAGTATGGCTTAGCTCTTTTGGAGATTTCATGGACAATTCTGAAAAGTATTTAGTAGCGGCTTTATTTTCCTGAATATGTTTAATAAAGATGTTTTGTTTAAAACATAGTCCATTCTTTAATGTTTCAAATTTATGTTCACGTACATTGTCATTGACTTCATCGAAATTTGCGTCATGCTTTTTCTTGATGACGACGAATGTCATTTTCCTCGAACACAGGACTAGCCAAATTACATAACGTACATGTTATTTTGTTGTCATATCCCGCCCCATGTTTGACTGAATACTCGACTCTCAGAATCGACGTTTCCTTTTTAGCTTCAGACACAGGCATACAGTACTAGACTGGCAAACAAGCCTTTGTGACTGAAGCCTGACTCCGCCATCTTGCTTTACCTCACGCCCAAAAGTTGCCGTATGGTACTCAAATGGTAAATGCTTGTAAACCTATTGGACCAAACTGCTATAGTCATCAGTCTCAGATTTACAATGTACTGTAACTTAAACTAACCTATGGATAACACACAGACAGACAGACAGACAGACACACACACACACACACACACACACACACACACACACACACACACACACACACACACACACACACACCAGGGAGGACTCGAACTTCCGACGGTGAGCAACCGCGCACTTCGCAGCAAGGCGCCTTAGAGCGCTCGTCCACTCCACCACGGACGTATGGCACTACCATAATCTTCTGACACGAAATGACGTTGTAAGCTTTACTAGTTGCTTTAAACATGCTTTGGATTTGAGCTAATACGTCCGTAGTAACTGAATTTGTAGAATTGTATTATGAGAGGAACATATAACATATAGGTCTAAACTACAGTTATCGGAAAAACAGAAGAATAAAGATACGCGGATATACACGAGATATAGCACATTTATAACAGTCATACTATTGTTAGAAAAGCGGAAGTTGGTGGAAACTGGTAATAGATTAAAAAATAAAGCAAATTACCCCGACTTATTACAGTATGTGTCAAAGCTTACTCCAGTTTTCTTATGAATACTCGAACGAAACATTACAGCGATATACAACACACGACCTGCCCATTATATCAAAACTGTACAGACAGCGTAGTTACGTCAGTTCATCCATATTTTTACGACTGTTTTCTGTAATTACACACACGGGTGCTCGCACGTTTTTATAGGATAGAAATATGGCGTCGATACTTCGGCGACACCAATCATACTGTATATGGCATTGCCAGTCTAGTAATGTATGTCTGTGGGTTCAGCTGACGTATTAGACAAGTACTCTGAACAAAGAGCGTTTACATATTCCAAAACGCAGAAATCTTGAAATAACAAAAACACTATAACAAAGCAAACAAAATTAACGCAGCAAAACACAGCAAGGAACAAGAAATCACAGTCACCTCAAACTATTGATCGGAGCATCCTTTCTATCACGTCTGAACCACAAGACATAAAGAGCTAAAAATTTGTACAGTTACTAATGTCTACCCGGGGAAGGCTTTAGGCACGGTTTTATGGCGATCGGATAGCTATTTATCTATATATATTAATGTGAATGTCTATCCGGTGTACGCTTATCAAGTCCGAACGACAAGATGCAGAGACTTAAATATTTGTACAGTTACTAATTTGTAGTTGAACAAGGTTTTAGGCACGGTTTTATAGCGATCTGATAGATATTTAGTAATTTGAAGAATATAACGCGAAATGCGGAACAATAATTACTCTTTGAAAATTATATTTACTCTTTGAAAATGGTTTCATTGGTTGCATTGTTGCTTGAGGGTTGATAATGATAAAAGGGTGGAGTATATTGCTATGGAAAGTTATCTGTGTATATAAAATTCTACGTGTGTGTGTGTGTTAACATTTCACTCTGCAGCGAAAACTACACAACGCAAACGAATGGTCTCCCGTTGTACACCATAACAGTTCCATGCCAATAGCTATAAGGGGGTGGAAGATATGGTGGTTGAAAGTCGTCAAATTATTAAAAAAAAATTCGGGCTGAGGGCCAGCGATGGTGTTCGCGACTCTATAGCAAGGAGGTTACATATAGCGAAACGTGTTGTCACAGACCATATCTTTGGTCTATGCGTGCTGCGAAGTCTTCAGCTCTTTCTCTATAAGGATAAGCATACGAAGAATAAATAAATAAAGCAGTAAAAAAAGAAATTTATTTTAATACATACAAATTGCAACACAGCCTGTAAGGAATAATGTACGTATTATTTATTGTAAATTATTAAGCACTTCACATAACTTAATTTTTTTTATTTGAATGTTGATTAAAAATGTTTGTTTCTAAAGAAGATATTGTATTTCATTTCATCCTTCAAAACCAGTCTCATAGCACACTACTGAAAGATAGCTTATCTATCGTAATCAACCAACACGCGAGCGGAGCCGCGGGTTTATGCTAGTAGTTTATAAATCTAGAGCATCGTGACACTGAATTGAAAACACAATTTTGTGTATGTACCACAAGTTAATTATTTAGTTAACTGGTTTTCGGCTTACAAGGCTTTACTCAAACTAACTCAAGAATGTACACAAAATTGTGCTTTTAGTTCAATACGATTAGTTCTATCAAGAACTGACGGAAGAATCAGTGAAATTGTCCTCGTTTGTCTTTCTTTTACGTTTGTTTTAATTACACGCAAAAAACTTTATCTCTGTACGGTATTCAATAAAAATTAAACACATGTTAAATGGCATTTTATTGAAATTCGACTATACTACCAGGTCGTAATATATAAGGCTTCAATTTACGGTTCAGAACATAAGAAGTATTAATAAATTTAAATTTAGTTCCGACTGAGCTGCACTCCTAAAGATGTTCATTCTTCTTCTTCTTTCGTTTGTTCATGTTTGGACCAACCACTTTAACTCGCATTAACTTCGTTTCTTATTGTGTTTGTCCTTTTCCAATATTCTTTCAATCCCATATTTTGCATTCTCCTTCAGTCTTTTATCCATGATAATTGTGTTGTTGGGCTAGTTATATACTCGAAACCGGTAATGACCAGAAGCTTTTATTTCAAAATAATTTATATTATTAAACTATTTTTTTTTTGCATGTTCAAGACGAAACTCTATTCTTTGGACTATATTGATAGAACTGTGCCGGCCGCGGTGGCCGAGAGGACTGAGGCGCTCCAGTCACGGTCTGCACGGCCACTACGGTCGGGGGTTCTAATCCCCCCCTCGGGCATGGATATTTGTGCCGTCCTAGTTCGTAAGTAGTTCATAAGTAGTTTGTAAGTTTAGGAACTGATGACCCCGTAGTTAAGTCCCATAAGCTATACAAACATTTGAACATTTGATAGAACTGTTGACTAAGCCGTGTGTCAGTGACAAAATTAAAGAATTTCAACTGGCAACAGTTCATAAACCATGAGGTATACTATAGATAGCAGGTAACTTGATACTATAGCCAGTATATCTAGAGTAATTTCTAAAACATCGTAACTACAGCGCTGGCAAGCGTCTGGGTCGTATAAAGATACCGCGAAACTACTGTGAATTTGCAGTGCTGCAGCATATCAAAGTATTATCGTATTTCTAAGCTTATGTTGCGCTATAAATTATAGTAGATATCTAAAATAGAAGCCGGAAATCTCTCTGTTTCGATTTGCAAAGTTTGCTGAGAAGTAACAAACAACGTTGCGAATAACAATTGTTGATTTACGGTGGTTAGTTTTGCTTTTAGTTTTCCGTTCACTTCGAAAATTTGGCCATTAACGGGAATAGCAAAAGCTTAACGACTGCTTCATAAAGTAACTGGTGTAAAGGTAAAGCAATCAACAATCCAAAGATTGGTTTGAACACCACAGTGCTTTACTAGGCATGGTCCTGTTAAGAGGTGGTATGCCGTTGCCTTCCTCCGACCTTCGAACTGACTTTCCCAGCCAGTTATAGGGGGACCTACAGTTTAACGTGGGTTCCGAACCACGGTGCTACTCGGTATTTTTCACATGAGCAATACAGCCAGAGGTGAAAGAAGTGTAAAGTGACGGATAAAAACCCCAGGATCTGGCGGGGATCGAACGCGGGACCTTACGACTTGTAGTCTGACTCTCTACCACTGTGCAACCGAGGCGCACTGTGAAAAATAATATCTGAAGGTTCCGATTGCAGTTAACCAACTATTTCGGTACAGTCTACATAGTTTCGTACTTCAGTTTCACAAAAAATATAAGCACATGTACTGACATGTTTTGGCGGTTAGCTATTAGTTTGTAAAAGGTTGACGCATAACCGTAAATAAATTATATGCCCGTTTATAAACTGCTGAGGAATTGTTAACCCTTTCATTCCCAGTGTTGTTCCTCGACAGCAACGGATTAAAAGCTGATTTATATCACATTTTGTGTATCACTCTCTAAAGTCGCATTGTTGTTGATGAACAACATGCTTCTAATACGACATTTTTCCGCTCGTTACGGCGTGCAGCCACTTCTGAGGCATTAATTTATCCGTCTTGAAGGTTGTGTTACGTTGCTGTCTGTATGTGGTATGAGTGTGAGCGTGAGTATGGTTCATGTTATTTTCTCCAGCAGTGACTTGTCTTGTTTTTGGTGCTGTGGCGAAGATTATGCTAGCGTTATTGATTTGCCAGTAATTAACAATCAGCAAAATAATGTCCCAAGTAATAAAATATCTCAATACAAACGTCTCGCATGAAATACATGACATAAAAAAACCAGTTCGATCAAAAGTTAGAAACACATATTTGGATGTTTAGTGCACTGTATTCATATAGGAAACACTGAATTTTAATTTTTCCAAAGCTAAATTCATAATGTGGGACTGAAAGGGTTAATATTAGAATGCCAAATTCTAGAAGAACTGCTGTTTAATACCTGACAAGTTGCTAAAAAATCACGATAGGTGTACTCAAGGACAAGGGGAAAAGTGCGTTTATTAGGAAATGTAGCTCCTAGTCTTCTCGTAAAACGTTTTTGGGCGGTACGATTACGACTGTACTACTGTGAGCCTTATGTATTGCACTGCAGTCACATTCACTTTCTATCACTGACAGAAGTAGTATAACTACTTTAAAGACGTCTTGATATTTGTGCTAGAAAATGCACGTCCACGTTTGGTGAGTAAGAAATATGAAAGTAACTGCATTATATACAGCAACTTTTCAGTTTGTATCATGCCATTCCTCTGTTCCTATTTACTGGCCGCTTGCACCGCTTCAAAAAATGTTCAAATGTTTGTTACGCTTATGGGACTTAACTGCGGGATCATCAGTCTCTAAACTTATAAACTACCTTATACTAAAGACAGCACAAACATGCATGCCCGAGAGGGGATTCGAACCCCCCATGGAGTTTAATGCCTTGCGCATCGGAGCATAGCGCCTCAATGCGCTCGGCTACTCCGCCGCGGCAACATCGCTTCAGCCGCACTTTTTCCCCTATAGTTTCTCTACTGCCTGTGTTAGACTGTGGGCTTACCTATTGGTCACTGAATATTCATGCTTCTAGCTGTATCCACAACTAAGATCAACTAAGATTAAAAAAAAAATTACAAAGAATGGAGTCTAGGGTTTAACGCCCCGTCAAGGACAGCACGGTCATTAGCGACGGAGCTCACGCTCAGCTGTTTACATATGATGGGAAAGGAAATCGACCGTTCCCTTTCAAGAAAACCATCCGCCCATTTGGTTAGACTGATTTAGGAAATGCACGGAAAACCTAAGTCTGGATGGCCGGAGGTGGCTTTCAAACACCGTCCAGCCGAAAGCGAGGCGGGTGTGCGCTCGACTCTGTCGTGTTCCCATATTTCGATATTGTCATCAATATGTTGTTAGGAACTGTGGGTAAAGCGTAGGGGTCCTCAATGAGAGAGACGGGCGGTGGAAAGGGGGGGGGGGGGGAGGGACATCGGCGGGAGCCATCCATGTCACGGCCAGTGGGTAAGGAGCCGGCTGCGTGACCAACGGGGCATGCCAGCAATGAGGACAGGCACGACACGAGGATCACCTTGCAGCTGCCCTGCCCGGGATACGAACCACGGCCGCTTACTTCTGGGCCACGGCCATTACCTGCGTTCCATATTTAGTCACTCCCTCTGAAGTGAGATGGAGAATCGGATTTTGAAGTCTAGTTTAATACCTGAGAAGTTCTAAACTTTTATTTAAACCAAACGCTCCAGTTGTAGACTTTTTCAAACAACCGGTTTGAAATGAATTACGAGTCTGTTTCGAGCGAAGAACCTGTTCATGCCAAAAATAGCGCGGAATTATCATATTCCTAAGCCTAGTATATGTGACATATTGATTAATTATTTAAAGGTTACTTTAATAATAATTAATAATAATTGGTGAAAAAGTACGAGATTTTGTCTTCTGTAGTCTCGCTGACTTGGTGCGAAGAACCAAGTGTAAGGAGTAAGCGGAGTCATTAATAGGGTGCAAGCATTCGATGAATCTGAAAGACTGATTACCAGATACACACATTGGCAAGACTTCGGGATGTCGTCTACGTTTAAAGAAATAATGGTCAACACAGAAATAGATAATCGCGTATAACATTTCGCGTTAAATAGTGTTTGATAAGTGACCGTGTTTGTAGCTTCTTACTGTTCCCGTTCGATAGATCCCTCAGTATTACGACAGACACATAAATATCATTTGAAATGATTTGAGGAAGACTTACTTAGTTATGAATAATATTCATTTTGACTTTTCATACAATGATCCAAACAATTCTTGATTTTTATCTTACTCATCAAAAATTGTAAAATAGCGGCTCTCAACAATAATACGATGAATTATTAAGTCTACGCTTACTCAACCCGAAGTAAGTACGATCTAAGAGTACGATCAACAGTCTAACATGGACGATCTGTCTATAATCTCTCTGTCTCACTACGAAGTAAATGGAATATCGATTACACCATCGATTACACCATCGATTACCAAGCTATTTTGCTTGGGGTCCTTTTCTGTTCTGACGTTAATACTGTGAAACACTTCTGAATAAAACACTGCGCTTAGTTGTAAAAGGAAGGAAAATGACGTTATTTAAATGTACTGTCTTCGGTATCAACGTATTACTTCCTTGAAAATTACTCATAGATGAGCATAAATAGGCTGCACGAATAAAACTACAATAAAATTGGCGACTGGGGCTTCGTTGTCAGTTGAAAAAATAAAAAATAAAAAAATTACGTGATTATCCTGGAAAACGTGTTATTACCTGAGATGAAATCCTGTTAACAAAACTCCCAAATATGTGAGTGGCTCGAAGACTACTTAAGTAATAGAATCCAGTAAGTTGTCCTCGATGGCGAGAATTCATCAGAGACTAGTGTATCTTCAGGGAAGTGTGATAGGACCGCTATTACTTTCGATCTATATAAATCATCTGATGGACAGTGTGAGTTGCAATCTGCAGCTGTTTGCTGAAGATACTGTAGTGTACAGGAGGGTGTCATCATTTAATGACTATGGTAGGATGCAGAATTTGCTCGGACCAAATTTCTAGATGGTGTGAGGAATGGCAACTAGCGCTAAATGTAGGAAAATGTAAAGTGATGCAGATGAATAGGAGAAACAATCGCGTAATGTTCGAATACAGCATTAGTAGTGTGCTGCTTGACAGAGTCGCGTCAATTAAACACCTAGGCGTAACGCTGCACAGAGATATAAACTGGAACGAGAAACACTATTGAAGAAATTTAGAGGTCTCGAATTTGAGGCGAACTGCAGAACGATTCTACTGCCATGATCCTATATTTCACGCAAAGACCACAAAGACGAGATCAGAGAGATTAGGGCTCGTACGGATGCATACAAGCATTCGCTTTTCCCTCGTCCTGTATGGGAGTGAATGAACAGGAGAAAATAACTAATGGTGATATTGAGTACCCTCCGCAGAGGAGTGTGTACTGACATGCATTTTCTTCGCAGATTAAAACTGTGTGCCAAATCGGTATTCGAACCCAGGACTTTTGTCGTCTTATGGACTCTAAAATGGATGGAGCGATTTTGATGAAATTTTTAGAATATCGTCAGATTAGCTCAGCGAGATTTCGCGAAAGGAAAATGCCCTGGGTTGGCATTCCGCTGGGCACACAGTTTTAATTTGCCAGGAAGTTTCAGACACATCGATGGCGAACGCCGCCCTCTGCAACCACCCCCTGCACTAGCAAATTTCATTCATTTCGCTCTCATTAAACCGCGTTTCCGGGGCAACGGGCTCGTTGGTCTAGGGGTAAAAGATAAAAGTAAAGAAGACTACTGGATACATCTTACGATGGAACACGAGAAACTAAAAAAAAAAAAAATAAATAAAAAAAATAAAAAAATAAAAAAAAGAACGAAGAAATACAAAGAAAAATATGCGAATTTTCTAATTAGAACTTTAACATAGATATAGAATGTAGAATGGGTAACAGCCAAAGAAGTATTTTATTTATGTATACTTTTTATTATTAATATTATCATTTTGAAATGTCATTACGCTTCTGTGATCCTTGAACGGTAGTTCTGAGCTACTGCTGACTGGTGCTTCAAAGTCTACCGAGAAGACACAAGAAATTGACAAGGAGATCGAAATACAAAGAAAAATGATACACACGGCATTAACTGCGTAAGCAGATTGTACGAAGTGCTCGGCAAGCAGAAGGAACAGAAGAATGGGAATGACAATAATTATAATTTACTTGGAGAAAACCATTCTGATACTTTTCTTTCATTTCCAAGAAGCCGATCTTAAAAATTACGAAGAAGAGGCTTAAAATTGGTTTCAAATTATTTATTTTTATCGTCTGGCGACGAAGATGTCGCCCAGAACGAGATTGTTTATTTTCTACGAGGTAGTTTTGTTTCATTATGAAGAAGAAGTTGCTCTTCATTCCTCAACGGAAAAAAGGGGGTATGATTCCTGCTTAGGGTGCAGGAGGTCCCGGGTTCAAATTCCAGACGAGCCCTTGCATTTTGTGGCAACGTGTGAACACCGTTCGTCCGTCGGCGGCTGTATCGTGTGATTTCTGCTCGCCACGTCAGCGCAAAAATATGACTAGCAGGTCAGATTTCGGTTTTGTAATTTTGTTGAAATATCTACACACTGATGGGAAGCACGAAAATGATCTAAGACCAAGACAATACCTAATGACGAATTGAGCAATTTGAGAAATGGTTTCCGTCCCGGATCGAACCGGGGACCTTCTGCGTGTTAGGCAGACGTGATAACCGCTACACCACGGAAACCACCGCTGGTAGCTGTCCTTATTACAGACTTGCAGCAATAGCTCTGTTACGACATAAAAACTGCACTACTCTATATAAACGCGCAATTTTTTTGTCTTGAATACACACTTGTAAGTAACATGACAATCTGAAGTAGATGCATGCGTGACATAACTCTCATAAAAAGAGAAAAAAAAGCGTGTTCCCGCCTCGAATCGAACCGGGGACGTTCTGCGTGTGAAGCAGACGTGATAATCGCTACACTACGGAAACGTTGGTGATACCGGCGCTATTCTGTTGCACACACAGACAATTTCCTTTAATGCCAACACAAGTGCGAATCTGAAAGCCTGCGAAATGATCACAGACGTTTCTTCCATACATCGTGCGCGAGCTACCGCCGTTCATCGTTAGCCGTTATTGCAACTAGTATCATCAAAATCAGTCACCTCGATAGTGGTACGCAGCTCTATAATATCCGTAACAAGCGACTATAAACTCTTATTGCTGTTCTTGATTGACTTCTTTTTTATGGAAACTCAGGATTTATTAAAACACGTACACTTTGCAACCAGAAAACGGTTAGCTTTTGCAAACATTTTGACTCAGTGGAAAGCTCCGGCGAGACCGCTTATCAGAAAGAGGAACCGCTTACGAAACAACTGAGTGGCGTGACGTCACGTGAGGCGGCGTGGCCGCGGCCAGGGATGCGCGCACTGCCCGAGCCCGGCCGCATGACGTCACGGCTATGACGCGGTCGTGGGTCCCACATGTGATCCGCGATCCACGTCACACCGGATACGGCCGCGACTTCGGAGCCCGGTCCTTCCCGCGCATGAACTGAGACGACGGAACGTGTCATACTTTACTCGCTACACAGTACCGGGAAACGACCGTTCAACTGAACCCGACATCATTACTGCCATCTTAAAACGCGTGACATAAGGCTGGAAGATTGTGTGTGACAGCACTGAATAGCGGTAACCACCGGTCCCCGCCTCTGCTCGATTTTTTAGTGTGCAAATGAATTTGCGAGATGATGTCAAAAAAGAAATAAGTTACTCCAGTGGTGTAGACAATTTATTCTTCTTGGGAGAGAGCGGGAGCTATAAGATGTTCATTCAGATCCGTATCAAATATTGAAATGTTGTAAAGCTATGGGAACAAACTGCAGGGTCCTCAGTCCCTAAACTTACAGCTTAAACTAACTTATGCTAAGGACAACAAGAAGACTCAGACACACGCACACACTCATGCCCGAGGGAGGACTCGAATCTCCGACGGGGAGCAAACGCGCACTCTGCAGCAAGGCGCCTTCGAGAGCACAGGCACGGCCATTTCCGTATGGCTCACAAGGAAAGTACTTGGACTCGAACAAACACATATGTACCACAATCGTATGAGAGATAATGTAAAGATCCCTTATTGCACTAGTGACACTCCCGCATCTGCAAAACTCTGCAGTCGTCCGTTAGAGGCCTCTGCGTATGCCATGCCACATTGCACTTTGACCTGTCGGTTCGCCAGTAGGGACGGTGCAGTGTGCCTCCGAAGTTGCGTTTTGTGACGTTATTTGTGTGGTAAAGCGTCAGATGGGGCAGCGATTGGTAATCAATCCTGATAATGTATTGCTATTGGTTGAGATGAAGTTACGAAGAACCCTTCTTCGTGAAGATGGTATTAGTGTAGAAGATGAAACATTCGCATGATTTCTCGTATCTGTTATGGTACAGAAATATTAGCGTAAGTTAGATACTGTTGTAACACTAACACATAATTATGGTAATAGGAATGATAATGCAAGTGGTAGTGCTATAGTAAGTGCGGGAAGAGGCGATGGAAGCAGTGGCAGTGAATACCAACAGTCTTCCGAGAAGAAGGTTTTTATTACAATACTCGAGAGAACATGTACGATGATTATTACAGAAGTTATAGTTAAGATATCTGCACTACGTATGGCGTCTACAATTACATCTACAGTACTATCTAGAGCACGATTGCAAAGTTTTGCATAAAAACGATACTCACCAGCACATGTACGTAGAGATCCTGTAAGCAAACGTTCATACAGATATGTTTGTTCGAGCCCACGTACTTTCCTTGTCAGATCAGTATCCCCAGCAGCTGAGCTGATCACGGATAAGGCTCTGGAGAACTGATGTACTACACTTCGGTTTTAACGGCTAATCCACACTGTTACATTTAATTCCCACTCCCATGAACCACAGACATTGCCGAGGTGGGGTGGCTTGCGTGCCTCAACGATACAGATAGCCGTACCGTAGGTGCAACCACAGCGGAGGGGTGTCTGTGGAGAGGCCAGACAAACATGTGGTTCCTGAAGAGGGGCAGCAGCCTTTTCAGTAGTTACAGGGGCAACAGTCTGGATGACTGACTGAGCTGGCCTTGTAACATCAGCTAATGTGGCTTTGCCACACAGCTACTGCGAACGGCTGAAAGCAAGGGGAAACTACAACCGTTACTTTTCCCGAGGACATGCATCTCTACTATATGAAAATACGATGATGGCATCCTCTCGGGTAAAATATTCCGGAGGTAAAATAGTCCCCCATTCGGATCTCCGGGCTGGGACTACTCAGGAGGATGTTGTCATCAGGAAAGACAATACCGGAATTCTACGGATCGGAGCGTGGAATGTTAGATCCCTTAATCGAGTAGGAAAATTAGAAAATTTAAAAAGGGAAATGGATAGGTTGAAGTTAGATATAGTGGGGATTAGTGAAGTTCGGTGGCAGGATGAATAGGATTTCTGGTCAGATGAGTACAGGATTATAAATACAAAATCAATTGGGGGTATCATAGGAGTAGGATTGATAATGAATAAGAAAATAGGAATGCGGGTAAACTACTATGACCAGCACAGTGATTGCATTATCATTGTCAAGATAGATACGCAGCCAACACCGACAACAGTAGTACAGGTTTATATGCCAACTAGCTCTGCCGATGATGAGGAAATCGAAGAAATATATGAGGAGCTGAAGGAAATTATTCAGACAATTAAGGGAGAGGAAAACTTAATTGTTATGGGAGATAGGAATTCGGTTGTAGGACAAGGAAGGGAAGGGAAGATAGTAGGTGAATATGGTCTGGGCAAAAGGAATGAAAGAGGAAGCCGCCTGGTAGAATTTTGCACAGAACATAATTTAGTTATAACAAACACCTGGTCCAAGAATCACAAAAGAAGGTTGTATACGTGGAAGAGACCAGGAGACACCGGGAGATACCAGATATATTTTATAATGGTAAGACATAGATTTCGGAACCAGGTTTTACAGTGTAAGACATACCCAGGGGCAGATATAGACTCTGACCATAACTTGTTGGTTATGAACTGTAGACTGAAACTCAATAAACTTTAAAAAGGTAGGAAAATAAGGAGATGGGACCTGGATAAATTGAAGGAACCTGAGGTTCTTAAGAATTTCAGAGGGAGCTTTAGGCAACAATTGACAGAAACAGGGGAAAATAAAACAGTAGAAGAGGAATGGGTAAAATTGAGAGATGAAATAGTGAAGATAGCAGAGGACAAAATAGGTAGAAAGGCAAGACCTACAAAAAATCCTTGGATAGGAAATACTAAATTTAATTGATGAAAGGAGAAAATATAAAAATGCAGTAAATGAAACAGGCAAAATGGAGTACAGACGACTAGGAAATGAGATTGACAGGAAGTGCAAAATGGCTAAGCAGGAGTGGCTAGAAGGCAAATGCAAGGATGTAGAAGAATGTATAAATAGGGGAAAATAGATACAGCCTACAGGAAAAATAAAAGAAACATTTGGAGATAAGAAAAACAGCTCTATGAATATCAAGGACACTGATGGAAAACCAGTTCTCAGCAAAGAAGGGAAAGCTGAAAGGTGGAAAGAGTGTATAGAGGGGCTCTACAAAGGAAATGAACTTCGAGACAATATTGTAGGAACCGAAGAGGATGTAGATGAAATAGGAGATACTGTACTGAGAGAAGAATTTGACAGAGCCCTGAAAGACCTAAGTCGAAACAAGGCCCCTGGAGTAGATGATATTCCCTCAGAGCTACTGAAGTCTCTGGGAGAACCAGCCATGACAAAATTGTTTCACCTGGTGTGTAAGATGTATGAGACAGGCGAAGTACCCTCAGACTTTAAGAAAAATGTTATAATCCCCATTCCAAGGAAAGCAGGTGCAGACAGGTGTGAAATCTACAGAACCATCAGTTTAATAAATCACGGTTGCAAAATATTAACACGAATTATATACAGAAGGATGGAAAAGCTGGTGGAAGCCGACCTCGGGGAAGATCAGTTTGGGTTCAGGAGAAATGTAGGAACACGGGAAGCAATACTCACTTTACGGCTTATCCTAGAAGATAGATTAAGAAAAGGCAAACCTACATTTCTAGCTTTTGTAGATTTGGAGAAGGCTTTTGACAATATTGATTGGAATAAACTCTTTCAAGTTCTGAAGCAAGCAGGAGTAAAATATAGGGAGCGTAAGGTTATTTACAACTTGTACAAAAACCAGACAGCGGTTGTCAGAGTTAAAGGGCATGAAAGGGATGCAGTGGTTGGAAAGGGAGTAAGACAGGGTTGTAGTCTTTCTCCATTGTTATTCAATTTGTACATTGAGCAAGCCATAAAGGAAAGCAAGGACAAATTTGGTGAAGGAATTAAAGTTCAGGGGGAAGAATTAAAAACATTGCGTTTTGCCGACGACATAGTAATTCTGTCAGATACAGCAAAGGACCTGGAAGAGCTATTGAACGGAATGGACAGTGTGCTGAAAGGAGCATATAAGATGAACATTAACAAGAGCAAAACTAGGGTAATGTAGTGCAGTGTAAGAAAATCAGGTGATGCTGAAGGAATTAGATTGGGAAACGAAGCAATAAAGGAGGTAGATGAGTTTTGTTACTTGGGCAGTAAAATAACAAATGATGGTCGCAGTACAGAGGATATAAAATGCAGAATGGCAATGTGTAGAAAAGCGTTCTTGAAAAAGAGAAATTTGTTAACATCAAATATTGATTTAAGCCTAACGAAGTCCTTTCTGAAGGCATTTGTATGGAGTGTTGCCTTGTATGGGAGTGAGACATGGACGATAAACAGTGCGGATAGGAAGAGGATTGAGGCTTTTGAAATATGGTGCTACAGAAGAATGCTGAAGATTAGGTGGGTGGATCGCGTAACTAATGAGGAGGTACTGAACAGAATTGGGGAGAAAAGAAATTTCTGGCATACCTTGACTAAAAGAAGGGATAGATTGGTAGGACACATTCTTAGACATCAAAAAATTGGTAATTTAGCATTGGAGGGAAGTGTGTGGGGTAAAAATCGCAGAGGGAGACCAAGAGATGGATACAGTAAGCAGATTGAGACAGATGTAGGTTGCCGTTCTTATGTGGAGATGAAGAGGCTTGCTCAGGATAGGGTGTTGTGGAGAGCTGCATCAAACCAGTCTCCGGACTGAAGACCACAACAACAACATTTAATTCATACTGTTTTCCATTACAGAAAGCAAATATATCTAAACTATCGTTCACTTCCTCCTTCATTCCTTGGTTGCACACCTGTTCGAGAAGCACTGGGTGTACGTTCTCATAGTTGAAAAAACCTGTTCCCCGCCTTTTCCTCCGATATTCTCTCAGTTTGCCGAAAAGTGGCAAATCACGCGGTGCAAAACCTTAATTTGCCAATCAGCATCATTCAGATCTGTCAGACATTGGCCAAACTGTTGGCTGGATGGGATCTTGTATATGGTCCGTTGATCACTAGAGTGTCATGGTGAATCTGTAGGCACTTTTGGTGTTCTGTCCATTCTGCAGCGGTGTTGAAGAATCGCACTGTTTCGCACACTACGTTTCCGCAAACAGGGCCCAAGACCCTCGTAAGCAGGTTGTCGTAGCAGGGAGTGGGATCGAAGGATCCCGAGCACGTCTTCAGTACCAGGTAGAAGTCCCCAGAGAAAGACTGCTGCTACGATAGAACGCTCCACAGTGACATGTCCTGCGACACTGTGGTACTTACTGTCAATAGAATAAAAAAATGCTAATACAGGAAGGTTACGCTTTCGGAATCAAAAAGTTGTTACACGGTTTTTAGCTCGATCGAGTGCAACATAATGAATTGCAAAGTATGAAGCCGTCAAGAACCATGCGAGAATAGCTAATGATAAAAATCACAGCAGAAAATAGTTTCTGATCTGAAGAGGAAAGCCACTAAAGATATACCTGAGATGTCAACAACACAACTAATTAACTGAAGGTACAACACCCGGAAGAGATAACCACTGAAGATGTCGAAAGCTTTCTTGAATCCATGTACAAGGCTAGGAGGAAAATTCTACCGAAATTACCCGCAAGTATTCAGGGAAATCCATGTTGTTCTGAAATCGGTAGGTTAGAAAACTGCAAATCGGGCGTGTCTGTTTCTACGTAATGTTTCTGACAAGAACATTATAATATTCTGAGAATCTTAAAAACTTAAAGTCGTTAGTTTGTGTGACACTATACAGGGTGTATCAAAATATGTGGGAAAGCGCTAGGGATTTGACAGAGGAGCGGACAACATGCAGATCATGTCCCGTACACATATGGTTTATTTGCTTTCGTTAGCGTGTTACAGGCACTTGTTGTGTTGTACATAACACAGACCAGTCCACTATGCTGCTTGGTCATGGTTTGTTGGAAGACGTTCCACTGGATTTAATTCAGCGCATACGGTTGCTGCATGATGGAACGCCGCCTCATGTTGCTAGAGGAGTTTTACATGACCCATTCCCAAGGATAGAGCGTCAGGGGCGATGCCGTGGCCCGCTCGATCTCCCGACCACTATCAATTATATCTCCACTTACGGGGTCGTTTGAAAGCCATTGTGTATGCCACACTAAAAGCACTAGATATACGGAGTTGAGCAATCCGCCATTCTGAATCCCAATCTGAAGAGAGTGTTGTATGCTTCGTGTGGTGTAGGGCAGTGCATCAGCAAATATTTTGTGATTTTTATTGTTTCACAGTGTGAAATAGCTGGTTCTGCTGCTCCAAACTGCTCAGATAACAGCAGACACGGTCGCTATAATTTTATCGGATTCCTTCAAACATAGATCGGCATAAAAGGTAGCTTGCACATTCCAAACATCAAGTATGGACCGCAAAACCGAGCAACTATCTGTGTAACGTTAAGAAAAAATGTTTTTTTTTTTTTAACATTTATTTTAGAAATAGTAATGCTCACAGAGAGATAGTAATGAAAATATAGGCCTATACATGTAAGCAATGGTTTAATTTTGTGTTAACGTAACACGGTATACAATATGTTTAAAGTAAGATACTTTTCCTGATGTTATTTAAACTAAGGAGTTATTCTAAGGGCTGTCAATTCTATTTTAAGTGATGCATGAGAGCAGCTGTCTTTACCCAGATAGTGGTTTTTAAATTATATTATTTCGCATTAGTTCAGTGTTTAATTTAAAGCGACTCTCAACACGGGAATATGTAGTCCTAAGCCAGGCTGAGAACAGGATGTCTAAGAAAACAAAAATGGAAAAATTTAACTTCACAAAGAATACGAAAAGGAAAGAAGTCGTACATGAAAGGCATTAAATTCAAAACTTAGCATGCAACATTCGCTTTATTTCAAAGTGCATGCTACCAGAGAGACTTCAATTAGTCGTTTATACGGTATAAAGAAACCAGACGTTCAAAGTTATTAAACACATTCTTAACGTAAAATATTCTCTCAAATATGGTGTGCGCAAAATATGCGAGACATTACAGGGGGAATCCGGAAAGTACAGCATAGCAATTTAACATTATTCCGTAACTGTTTTCGAATGCAACTCTTAGTTACCGTTAACGTTTGTGGACGAACCATTTATAAACCAGATAACACGATAATTTACACGTATTTGAACTGTATGTGATAAATATTTAGAACGGCCACATATGTCTTAATTTGGAATGTAAGTGAATGTTTCATATCTCTTAATACCCATCTAATCAGTAACTTTAAGTTGCTTGCCTGTTATAGGCAAATGTAGGCAAATAAGTTTACTATGCTGTAATATTTTCTGCGTTAGGAAAGTATGTTTAATGGCCTGATGAGCATGTTAAAAAGTGTAAGTATTTCGTAGTCTTTAAATGCGCGCCTTCGACGTGGGATTCAAAATGGCGTATTTTTCTCCTTGTACTGTACATATCTCTAGCCACACCTATTCATAAACTGGAATTGCTGCGTCAGCGCATAGAGCAAGAGTGTCGGCAGATACGGCAGACACCTGGAGTGAGGAAGCGAGTGAGATGGTCAATGCTGCAGCGCGTAGGTGCCTACATTAAAGCTTGTGCTAGCTGCTTCCACACCTTCTGTAGTCAACTGCATGCAGTCAATTATACTGTATCAACACAAACGACCAACCTGCATAGTGAAGTTGTCTGTGATATGTGCGCCACAACGAATGTCTGTAAAACGGTAACGAAAGCAAATACACCGTATGTGTCCAGGAGATAATCTACTTGTTGTCAGGTCTTCTATCGAATCCCAAGAGCCGGCCGCGGTGGTCGAGGGGACTGAGGCGCTCTAGTCACGGTCTGCACGGCCACTACGGTCGGGGGTTCGAATCCTCCCCCACCCCCTTGGGCATGGATATTTGTGCCGTCCTTAGGATTTGCTAGTTCATAAGTAGTTTGTAAGTTTAGGGACTGATGACCCCGTAGTTAATTCCCATAAGCTATACAAACATATGAAACATTTTTTTTGAATCCCAAGAGCTGTATTATATGTTCAGTTACAACCTTTATATGTAGATGTAACTTTTAAATATTGGACAAAAATCTTTTGTCGCCTATTGACGATTCATGGACTTTTTAACGGACTTTATATTTACATAGTTTCTTCCTTAGTTGAATGATAGAAAACATCGTAGGCGAGCTTGTATTTTCAATATTTTTGGTACATGAGAGACTCTGACAACTACCGTATTATGATAGCTAGGTGTGATGTGTGGCAGTGCCGGACTAGAGCGGGGGAGGGGCGGGGGAGGGTCTCGTCTTGGGAGCCCTCCAAATACCTCGAAAGCATTTTTATTGTTTTTTAGCGCCTTTCGCCTCTCGAAAGCTATTTGTAGACTATCCAGTGCCTCACGTCCTGGGGAGGCCTCCAAATCTCAAGAGTTACTTTTTTTATAGTAATACACGCATTTCCAAGTGGAAATACACGTATTACTATAAATAAATGTATTTTGTTTTGCCACCGCCCAGGGCCTCTGACAGCCTTAAGGTCAATTCACACTGTCCGTCACGTCACATCACCGTCCGTCGGAACATTCCACAATGTATTTCTAATGTCGGCATTCACACTGTCCGTCACCGGACCGTCACGTCACGTCAAGCTTTCTCAAGAAGAATGTTTTGACGGAACGGTCGTCCGCTAACATCGTAAGATATCCTATTTTTGTCACGCGATTTTCATGTTGCAGTCTTCGATTACACGGTTTATATTATTATACTTCGATTCAGTGGTAAATTCCAAATGTTTCATGATGAATTAAATATTTTTCTCAATTGAGTGTCCTCCTAAAATCGAGATCGGATATCTGAAACCGAAAAATGGTTTATGTTTAGTAATTTTGTATCAGAAAAGACGGAAGCAAACTATTTATTTGAATAAGATTATAATTTGATGACGCATTTGTCATTAAATAATATTTTAAATGAAAAATTTAGTGCTAATGAAAGACAAATATTCAGTTGTTTACGAGGGTATTAACAATGCCAGCGGGTAAATCGTAATGGATAAAGTAAACAGGCTCTATTTATACTTTTATAAATATTGTTTGATGTGTTTATATCTTTATTTTTTCGCTTGAAAATAGATGTCGATGTTTTGAAACGTTGTTTCAGTTCCCAGAACTTTATCCCACTAAGTTGGCCAAAAACATACATTGTAAAGTTTTCTTTAGTAGTCAATAACATTTAGCGTTGTTCGTTAAATTCCAGTATTTAACTATGACTTTCTACATAACAGATCGCCACCCGTAACCTCACTTTCAATATTTCGCATTGGGACAGGCAAATTGACGTGAGGGACACTGACGGACAGTGTGAATACAACTTGACGTGATGGTGCCATGACGTGACGTTGATGTGACGGACAATGTGAATTAGTCTTTAGTCCTCCACTGATGTGTGGAAAGGTATAAACATAAAAGTTTTAAATTTCATATTCATTTCTGGTGTCGAATGGTACAAACATTGGGAGTTGCACATGACTGCTATTCCACAAATGAAATTGGGAAGTTTATCTCTTATAGATTTGTCTTGCCATTGCTGGATACTGATATGGCTGACTACCGTTCTGTTGGCTTAACGTCAGCGCTGCTTGTGTGTGCAAAACTATAACCGTTATGTGGTTACTTAGTGGATACTTATACAAACGAAACCGTAGTCTCTTCTCTTCCTGTGAGGCTAGAACTAAGTTGCAATAAACAGATAGTCACCAACGCTTGCAAAAGTTTCCAAAGCGAGTGCAATAGTCAGCATTACCCCTCAAGCCCAGATATATACAGATATCTTGAAGTTTTGAAGCAAATTCATTTCGACACCAAAATTACAATCGATTCCTATATAGAAAAAAATCCAGAAGGACAATTTTTGCCCCTGGATTTAAAATTCAAGGAGCAAAAGGTGGAAAACAAAATTATCAAAGTACAATCTGTCAAATTAGTTTCCTATAAAATAAAACCTGAAAGCATAAACTAAAATGAAAAATATTGTTATTTTTTAAATTATGGTCTTACATTGTAAGCTAATCATCTAGTAAATTTGTTGTAAAATGTTTAATCTTTGCGGGTGATACAGCATTGATAACTGAAAACCAGACAGACGCAACTATTATGCTTCATCTGTTACACGAGACTGCTGAAAAAACTGGGCTAATAATATCTTAGAAAAATCCGAGTGTATAGAACACGAACACAATGGAAAATATTTATGAAAACAAAGTATGAAAATATTAAAAGAGTTGATAAATATCTCGGGAATGAGTCTAAGTCAACGGACTAGACAAAACAAAAGAAAGAGTAAATAAGTTAGAATTAGCATTCAAATTAACACAAAGTTACTACAATGAGAAATCAATATCCGTCCAAGCGAAGATTAGACAATATAATTCAGTTATTAAGATACAAGCAACAGATGAGATCAGATTGTGTAACACTGAATAAGAAAACCGAACCAAGAGAACTAGAAAAAAGAGAAAGGAAAATACAAAGCAAAATTCTAGTCCTGAGAAAAACTAAGAAATACGTGAATTAAAAGAAGAAGATGAAGATTTATATAAATTTATAGCAAAAGTCAGAGATACACTGAGTTAAACGACGGCTAGAATTCTATGAACGTTTAAGAAGAATGGAAGCAACATAGAGTACAAAGAAAATTCTTAATTAAGTTAATAAACTGAAGAAAACTGTTGGATGGATAGAATCAGTGAAGACAGATGCAAACAAAATAGGTATTACAGAAGAAATAAGAAGTGATGAAAATTGCTTCAGTTTACTGACAGACAACGTAAGCTATAAAGAAGATATGCAAAAGAGAAAGTGGACGGATGAAGAGAGCCGGGCGGTTGGAGAGAAAATGAAGACGTACTGGGAAGAAAGGAAGAGAAAGAAAGATCATTAGTCTTAAGTTGTATTCTGTCCATAGCCGGCGAAATTCATAAATTAAAAAAATTGAGAACTACAAAAATGTAAATTTGTAAATAATTTTGTAAATTCTTTTGGGCTGGAAGACAACTCGCTTCCTCGTGATGCACCATGGGTAACGCTAAGGAAGTGGGACAACAATCACTAATCCGTATTTCTTTTGATATCAACATGTAGGATAATCATACTTTTCCTTATTCCTTACGGCAAAAGGAAGTATTACAGCTCTTACGAGAAGTATGTATGTTACAGCCTGCTTTGAACGAAGGATTGGGTTGCCACCATGACCGCGGCAGCCTTCGATTCCTGCTTCCACGTTTCCAGCTTGTGCCCATTTCATGACCTAGACTGTGATGTACGGCAGCGGAAATGTGTCCGCAGGATACCGGGAACGTGACCTCTTTTCCAATAATCCGCCGCTCTTGTTCCGCAATGTCCTCGCGTGACTTATGAAATTCCTTGGAACGTCCAACTCGGACAATTTCTTAATTCTGTTGCCTTTGAATCTCTCACGGAACGAGGTGACCCAGTGGCGATACACTGGACTCGCATCCGGTCATCCTGAATTAGGTTTTTCCGCGATTTTCCTAAATCACTCCAGGCAAATGCCGAGATGGTTTATATCAGAGGCCACAGCCGATTGCCTTCCCATGGCGGACAGAAACTATCCGTGTGTATGATCCAATGACCGCGATGCCTTTCTGGAATCCTTCCAAAAGCTTCTCCCCTGATGGACGACAATAAACTCACTGTTGAGCGTACGTAACACACCAATCATCTTTAATGAAAGTCCAGCTCCAGTTACAATTATTGGTGCTTTATTTAAGCCCACACTACCGGTTTCGGCCTCTATGTTAGGCCATTTTCAAGTGTGACAGACGTTATGCCGTAGAGAAAGCAACTGGAACTGGACTTTCATTAAATTTGAACCACAGTTGCGGCAACAGCAACCATCCAGTGATGGAGAAACTAATACACCAATCATCACCGCTTTCTCCCTAAAATATCTTCTTTTATATTATTTGCATAATTATTCTCCTCTTTTTAATCTTTTTCCTTTTCTAAACTTTAAAATTCATCTGGTTGTTGATTTCCCCTTTCAAGATAAAAGTGCAAACTGTCGACGTTGCTGTCAAATACATGTACATCTAAGAAGCAATGACGGAAATACACCTACATCTACATATATAGTCTGCAAATCACATTCAAGTGCCTGGCAGAGGGTTCATTAACCACTTTCATAACTTTTCTCTACCGTTCCATTCTCTTATAGCACGCGGGAAGAAAGAACACCTAAATCGTTCCGTTTTCGATCTGATTTCTCTTATTTTATTGGGATGGTCATGTCTCCCTATGTAGGTGGGTGCTAGCAAAATATTTTCACATTCAGAACTAAAAGTCGGTGATTGAAACTTCGCAAACAGATCACGCCGCAATGAATAACGTCTCTCTTTTAATGATTTCCACCCTAATTCGTGCAACATTTCCGTGGCGCTTTCCCCCCGTTACGTGATACAACAAAACGAGCTGCCCTTCTCTGAACCTTCTCAACGTCTTCCGTCAGTCCCACCTGGTGAGGGTCCCACAAGGGGCAACAGTACTCCAGGAGAGGACGCACAAGTGTGATGTAGGCAGTCTCTTTGGTGGAGCTGGTGCATCTTCGAAGCGTTCTGCCAATGAAACGTAACCTTTGGTTCGCCTTCCCCACAATATTTTCTATGTGTTCTCTCCAGTCAAAGTTGTTCGTAATTGTAACTCCTAGGTATTTGGTAGAATCTACGACCTTAAGGTTTGACTGATTTATCGCGTAATTAAAGTTCAGCGGATTTCTTTTAGTGGTCATGTGTATTACTTCACACTTTTCTTTATTTAGTGTCAATTGTCAATTTTCGCACCATGCAGAAATTATGTCTAAATCGCTTTGCAGTTGCTTTTGATTCTCTGTTGACTTCACTAACCGATAAACGACAGCATCATCCGTGAACAATCTAAGGGAGCTATTAAGATTGTCTCCTAAATCGTTTATAAACACGAGGAAGAGTATGGGACCTATAACGCTTCCCTGTGGAACGCCAGATATCACTCCTGTTTTACTCGATGACTTACCGTCAATTACAACGAACTGTGTTCTTTCTGATAGGAAATCGTGAATCCAACCGCACAATTGGGGTGATATTCCATAAGCACGCAATTTCATACGAAGCCGCTTGTGGGGTACAGTGTCAAAAGCCTTCCTAAAATCCAGAAATATGAAATCGATTTGAGATCCCTTGTCGATGGCACTTAAAACTTCATGTGAATAAAGGGCAAGCTGTGTTTCGCAAGAGCGATACTTTCTGAATCCGTGTTGACTACTGGTTAATAGGTCGTTCTCTTCGAGTTAGTTCATAATATTCGAACAAAGTATATGTTCCAAAATCCTACTGCAAATCGACGTCAAAAGAAAGGTTCGAGATTTTGATAGAAATTCAGGATGAAGGATCTTCAATAATTAAATTAGATAATGAGCTAATGACTTTGATCTCCTCAGCGAGACGGTACAGTTCAAAATAGAAACCCAGTAAACTTTAAAAGTGGGCGCGCAGGAGGGGGAACTCTATGTGGAACAATCTTTGCCATGTTGCATGCCTTGACAGGAAAAGTGGGGGCAGTAGCGCACTATTTACGAGTACATGCCGACAGATAGATAATTATACACTAATATTCAGAGAAAAGCAGAGCACCTTGGAAGACTAGAGATAGGAAGTTCATACTGACAGGTCATCTTCATTAGTATGTTCTGAAGAAGTTATTTGCGTTTCAGTCATCTCGGTTCATCATGTGTTTATTGACCTCTCAGTAGCCTATGACACTGTCAGACACTTGTTGCTGAAGGTATACAATCTTACCAAGGACTACCAAATAACCCGTATGATTAGGAATCTACTGCAGAACCGAAGATATTTTGTGGAATATCAAGAACGAGAAAGCAGATGGAGGCAGCAGGAAAATGGATTTCCACAGGGCAGTGTGTTGGCACCCACTCTGTTCAACATATACACAAACGACGAACCGTTACCAGAAGGAAGACAAAGTTTCATATATGCAGATGACCGTGCAATCACAGCTCAAGGATATAGCTTTGCGAAACAGAAGCTCACTGATGCCTTGAAAGAATAAACTGTCTATTATAGGGATAATCAGCTGAAACCAAATCCATCTAAAACCCATCTGAGAAACAAACAGGCTAGCAGAACTTTACAGTTAGAGTGTGAAGGAAGCCCTCTAGAACACTGCAAGACACCAAAATACCTCGGAGTCACTGTGGACTATGCTCTCACATATAAGGAGCACTGCTTAAAAACAAAACAAAAAATGGCTGCCAGGAACAATGCCCTCAGGAAGCTGATAGGAACAACATGGGGAGCACAGCCAAATACAGCGCGGACTTCCGCATTAGCGTTATGCTACTCTGCAGCTGAGTATGCCTGTCCAGTATGGCGCACATACCAAGAAAGTTGATGTTGACCTGGACGAGGCATGTTGCATCATCACAGGCTATCTAAGACCCACACCCGTGGAAAAATTGCACTGCTTTTCCGGTATAGCTGCCCCAGACATCCGACGGAACACAGCTGCAAAAACTGAAATGAAAAAAGGCAGGCGGTCGCGGTGGCCGAGGGGACTGAGGCGCTTCAGTCACGGTCTGCACGGCCACTACGGTCGGGGGTTCGAATCCCCCCTCGGGCATGGATATTTGTGCCGTCCTAGTTCGTAAGTAGTTCATAAGTAGTTTGTAAGTTTAGGGACTGATGACCCCGTAGTTAAGTCCCAGAAGCTGTACAAAAATTTGAACATTTTTTTTTGAAAAAGGCAATTAACAGCCAAAGCCCACCCACTACATGGCCATCAATCTCCACAGCAAAGACTTCTGTCTAGAATGAGCTTCCTTCATAGCAGAGAAGCACTCGCTGTCACTCCACACCGACATCGGGAGAAGAGATGCCGCGGTGGAGTAGCCGAGCGGTCTAAAGCGTCTCGCTGCGGAGCGCGCTGTTGCTCGCCGTGGAGGTTCGACTCCTCCCTGGGGCATGGGTGTGTGTGTGTGTTTGTCCTTAGGTTAGTTTACCTAGGTTTAAGTAGTTTGTAAGCTACGAACAGATGACCACGCAGTTTGGTCCGATAGATTTACAAACATTTGAAGATTTGAGAAGAGATGGCAGGCCAGATGCCGTCATCTGGAGAAGTGACTGATTCCACAAGAGGCGCTTCCCGCGGGTGACACAGAGAGATGGTCCACACGGAAAGCACTGAACCGCCTGTGTTCCTGTGTTACAAGGTCGAAGAGCAATCCGCAGAGATGGGGCTTCCTGGTAGAGTCTGTCAAGTGACTGTCGAGCTGCCGTGCAAAAATAATCGCATCTGCTACAATGTACATTACTTCCAACCGTGTGTACTATAGAAGACCTCATATTTTTGCTACACAAAATGCACTGGTCGTTGCTAATTTTTGGTCATCCACTGTATAGTTAAAAATTAACTAATGTTTGTATATATAATCTATGTGAATATGTATTTCTTATATTCTGTGAGTAGTTTAACGCATGTAATATAATGTATTTAGTAATGTAATGTAGTAATGTTTGTTAAAATGTTTTTGTTTGCTTCTGACACGATTCATCAACAAGCATGTGTCGTGTTGCCTAGTAAACAAGGGTCGGTCATGGGCCGTAATAACATGTTCCATGTGTATAAGGCGCGAATGGCAGTGTACGAGCTGCATTCACCTGGTTCCCAAGTTCATTCGTGGTGGCTGGCATTGGCTCACCACACAGCACGCGTCGTTTCACCATATCCCATACATTTCGATTGGCGACAAATATTTTGATCTGGCGGGGACCCTGAGACATCAAGAGGGCACATCTTCTCGCAGTGACATGTGGTATTGTATTTTCTTGGTAAAAGATGGCGTCTGGATTTCATGCAGAAATGCATGGATCGTAGGTTGTCATTCACGTTGGTCAAACTGGTCACAGTCTCCTGGATATGGGCCAACTGTGATTTTTGGTTGCACCCAGTATCACCACACACCGTGAGGCCTTGAGTTGGCGCTTTGATTTCTTCTGCGGATGGAGACACTGTGATACCGCTCCCCCTGTCTGCGGTGACACAAAATGCGGCCATTATTTTTCAAAAATATTCGTATGTTCGTAAACTGCTTTGGTCACCAGTCTTATAAAATATTTAAACTAACTTACACTAAGGAAAACACACACACACACACACACACATATATATATATATATATATATATATATATATATATATATCCGAGGGAGAACGCGAACCTCCGGCGGGAGCGATCGCCCAGTCCGTAGCATGATGCCTTAGACCACGCGTCTACTCCCGCGCGCCCTCATTTTTAAACAAACAGAATCTGAATTCTTCCGAAAACACTGCCTGATGCCATTTCTGTCACGAATGACGTCGTTGCCGTCTAGCGTGTTTCTGAACAATAGTGAAAGGTAAACGGAGAAGTGGACCACGCGCTTGGAACCCATGCTATAGTAAATGGCAATGGACTGTCACCCACAATAGTGTACGATGTGGTCCACTGTTACGTCAAGGCCGAAGAGGACTCAGATCTGTCCTGCAATGCCATTCGAATGAGGAGACGATCAGCTCGGTGCGTGGTCTGGGGGGTGGGGGGGTGACCTGACCCATTTCGTCGTGTTCTACTATTTCCGTGAACCATTCAACACTTGTCGACGCTCTCCCGAAAATCTTCACCCCACGCGAGTACAGTTTTCTGGATGCGTTACATTCTCTCATGCCAATAATATGCTCTCATTTGAACTCGCTGATTTCACGGTACGGTTCGTACATACTTCTGCGAGGCATCCGGCACGTTTTCTCAAATCACACTAATCCGTTACCTTCGCTATAGCGAAGACGAAAGTCCCAGATACATATTACCGGTAGGTGGTGTTACACCGCGATATCGATGCTGACCTTGAACCCGCGAGCCGAAATGGTTCATCTCGTAAATTATTTCTGCAGAATGTACTAATTTGCAATGAAATATACCAAAGAATCAAGTGTAGGGCTCAACGAGACCGCAGAAGTGCCGCAACCCGATTTGCCATGGACTCGACTGATGAATTTCCTAGCAAATTAAAATCGTGTGCCGGAAACGGGATTAGAACCTGGGACCTTTGCCTTTCGCGGGCAAGCTCTCTACAGTCTAAGCTATCCCTCCCGGCACGCGGCACGGTCCGTCCTCACAATTTTATTTCCGCCAGTACCTCGTCTCCGACTTTCCAAATTTCACTGAAATTCTCCTGTTGAAATTGCGGATCTAGCACTCCTGGAAGAAAGGATATGGTGTAGACATGGCTTAGCCACAGCCTAAGGGATGTTACGGCACACATTTTCAATGTGCCAGGAAGTTTCATATCAGTGCACACTCCGCTGCAGAGTGAAAGTTTCATTCCGGTCTCGACTAATGTCTGAACTAGTGCTGGAGGGAAATGACACCATGCATCCTGTTGATCTGTGCATAAATCTTTAACAGTACGAGAAGGAGTGGAGATCTTGTGTGATGTCAGATTGTCTTGCTGTAATTTCCCAAGTCCTTCGGAATGCACAGTGGGCTCTAATGGGCCGGCCGCGGTGGCCGAGGGGACTGAGGCGCTCCAGTCACGGTCTGCACGGCCACTACGGTCGGGGGTTCGAATCCCCCGTCGGGCATGGATATTTGTGCCGTCCTTAGTATAAGGTAGTTCATAAGTAGTTTGTAAGTTTAGGGACTGATGACCCCGTAGTTAAGTCCTATAAGCTTAACAAACATTTGAACGTTTCGCTCTAATGGGTGCAGGCGATCAACGAGTACGAACGTGTTACTTCACAGAGTCGAAATTAGACGTTTCAGGAGTCTCAAATCACTCCAGCTGAACACGCCCCACACCATTACAGAGCCCGCACCAATCTGAACAGTCTCCTGTTGACATGCAGGTTCCAAGCAGTCATGGTCTCCATACCCGTTCACGTTCATCCTCTCGATACAATTGGAAACGAGACTCTTCAGACTGGTGCAAGTCTTTAGGTGAAGCGACTTGCGTGACGATGATGATGAAATTATGATGACAACAGAACACAACACCCAGTCCCCGCATGGAGAAAGTTGGCAAGTGGCAATCTACGACGCTGTCCACTGAACTACGGAGGCGCACTTCAGACCAGTGAATACGTTTCCAGTCGTCGACAGTCCAATGTCAGTGTTGACGGGCCCAGGCGAGGAGAAAAGCTTTGTGTCTTGCAGTCAGCAGGGGCTATAGAGTGGGCCTTCGGCTCCGAAAGCCCATACCGATGATGTTTCGATGAATAGTTCGCAAGCCGACACTTGTTGATGGCCCGGCATTCAAATACGCAGCAATTTACAAAAGGGTTGCGTTTCTGTCAAGTTTAACGAATCTCTTCGGTGCTCTTTCGTCCCGTTCTCACAGGATCTTTTTCCGGCCGTAGAAATCTCGGAGATTAGTTGTTTCACCGGATTCCCGATATTCACGGTGCACTCGTGAAATGGTCGTATGGCCAAATCTACACCTCACAGCCATCTCTCGTCCGCCCGCTTAAATCTTGATAACCTGCCACTGTAAAAGCAGTAGCCGATCAATGCCTGCACAAAACCTGCGCAAGACACCTGTTGTCTCTTATACGCGTTGCCTACCGCAACGCCGTCCTACGAGTGTTCACAAATCTTTGCACTTGCATACGCATGCCTACACCAGTTGTTTGGCTCTTCAGAGTACATGTCCTTTGATCTTCCTAACTCTAATATTTCAATGTGCTGTGTTCATTTCTGAACGTAAGAGTATGTGTGACGTCCGGTCTTTCGGAAGGATCAGGCACTCGTATTGAGGTTGAGCAGATGCACTCCATGCCCCAACTCCTGCGGATATCAGCGAAATGCCACGAGTAATGAGAATGATGGGCAGGAGCGCTACGTGAGTAGTGTGTGAACAATTTGATAATGTGGGTCTGACGGGAGGCGTGCTAGCTTAAAGTTAGCTGCCTCCGGAGGGGCTCAGTTAAAAAGGAAAGTAGGAAAATTATAACAAAAAGTGCGGAAATCATAATGCACTCTCTTTCATGGCTGACGATACGATCGACATATTCGGTTTGAGTGGCCAGCATAAATTTGACACATTTGTGTATTTTTTTCATCGAGAAGGTTTTTATCCTCTACAACCAACCGCACGGGGCATGGCGGAGGCCAGTTGGACGATCAACAGATTTCATTGCCGTTTTACCGAACACCGTGAAAACTGACACATGTATCTATGTTTTTAATGAGAGTTTTTACCCTCTGCTCTACAAGCCGATAAATGGCGCATGCAATAGGCTTTGGCGCCGTTTGATCACTCGCCATGAAAGTTGGCAGGAGTGTGTAATTTTTCTTAGATAACTTTGAGGACGAGATAAAGAAGGAGACAGGGGAAGGAGCAGGAGGAGGTAGGCAGTGAAATGGGGAGGGGGAGGGGATGCGAGGAGCAGGCGAAATAAAAAAAGGTGGATATAAAGAAAGGGCGCGAACATATAAACACAGAGAGAAGGGAGAGATCGATAAAGTGTGGGATGTATAGGGAATGAAGTGAAGGTGATGGACAGAGACAGAGGGGTACGAAAAGGAGAGGGGGAAACAGATTACTTTCTATATCCAGTACCCAAATACATTACCAATTGCTAAGCATTGTCAGATAGGTTACTTTAATCTTTATCTATAAATGTGAATGTCTGTTCGGGGTATGTTTATCACGTCTGAACCACAAGACATAAAGAGCTAAAAAATTTTACAGTTACTAATGTCTACCCGGGGTGTGAATGTCTGTTCCGTGTACGCTTATCTTGTCCGAACAAGACGCAGAGACTTAATTATTTGTACACTTACTAATTTATACCTGAGGAAGGTTTCAAGCACGGTTTTATAACGATCTGATAGATATTTAGTAATTTGAAGAATATAACGCGAAATGCGGAACAATAATTACTCTTTGAAAATTATATTCACTCTTTGAAAATGGTTTTATTGGTTGCATTGTTGCTTGAGGGTTGATACTGATAAAAGGGTGGAGTATATTGGGATGGAAAGTTATCGGTGTTTATAAAATTCTACGCGCGTGTGTGTGTGTGTGTTAATATTTCGCTCTGCAGCGAAAACTCTTAAGTCTCCCGTTGTACACCATAGCAGTTCCATGTCGATAGCTATAAAGGGGTGGAAGATTTGGTAGTTGAAGGTCGTCAAATTATAAAAAAAAAATTCGGACTGAAGGCCAGCGATGACGTTTACGACTCTATAGCAAGGAGAATACATACAGTGAAACGCGATGCCACAGACCATATCATTGGTCTATGCGTCCTACAATGTCTTCAGCTCTTTCTGTAAGGATAAGCATACGAATAAGGAAATATAAGAATAAATAAATAAAGCAGTAAAAAAGAAATTTCTTTTAATAGATCTCTTTAAAAAAATCGATTTGACGTTTCCCGCATGATCTATCATAATCAACTAACACGCGAGCGGAGCCGCGGGTTTAAGCTGGTATAAAATAAAAGTCACTTTTTAGCCTTATGTTTTTGTACTACGAAACATCTTAGAAATCAGGCATCCTTTGTGACCGGTTTTGTTATGGTGAGAGTACTTCCTCATTTAACGGCGACCCCCTGAGCAAGATTCTGCAGCCCCCATGAGAGTCGTGACATACAAGTTTGAAAACTCTGTTCTACAGTATCCCGATACTCTTAATTCGTGTCAAGGTAAACAAATGAATATACGACATAAAAGTTTTCTGGGTATGGTACCGCGTCATTATGTATGGCTATTACTTAAATAATCCAACGTTTCGGCCAACGTTACAGTGGCCTTCATCTGGGTAACTGATGAAGGCCACTGTAACGTTGGCCGAAACGTTGGATTATTTAAGTAATAGCCATACATAATGACGCGGTACCATACCCAGAAAACTTTTATGTCATCTGACTCTGGCCGCGGAAGCCTACGTAAATGAATATACGTTATCGAAATTCCTCTGATAGCTATTCTACTAAGAAAAAGTCGCGGCGGAATAGCCGTGCGCACTAAAGCGCATTGCTGTGGTGCGCGCGGCCGTTCGCCATCGGGGGTTCGAGTCCTCCATCGGGCATGGGTGTTTGTGTTGTCGTTAGCATAAGTTACTTTTAAGTTAGTTCAAGTAGTTTGTTCAAAATGTTCAAATGTTTGTAATTCTATTAGACCAAACTGCGTGGTCATCAGTCCGTAGCTTACAAACTACTTAAACCTAGGTAAACTAACCTAAGGACAACACACACACACACCCATGCCCCAGGGAGGACTCGAACCTCCACGGCGAGCAACCGCGCGCTCCGCAGCGAGACGCTTTAGACCGCTCGGCTACTCCACCGCAGCTAAGTAGTTTGGAAGCCTAGGGACTGATGACCAGCGTAGTTAAGTGCCTTAGATTCACAAACATCTGAACATTGTACTGCGATCTGTTGCATCGAATAGTCTTCGACGACTGACGATTCAGTCCGAGTTTCCAATACTTTTCGGCACTACTCTCTAGTAGGTCAGTGAGAGTAATCAAAGAAATGCTTATTCTAACCAGACAAATACCTAAAATAACACCAATACAGCCATCATAGTAGCACTAATTAATATAGAATTCCGTCTTGATAGCTTTTTATTTTCGTATGAAATACGGCGTTAATTCATCATCAACAATCACATTACAAGAATATCGAAACACTGTATACCGTCCGTCATTTCCTTTCCACAAACGGCTATCGTAATTCAACAATTGATGCAGGAAGACAAACTGCATGTGGGCAGGAAAAATCTTTTACAGGTATCAGGAATGGTTATATTATTTAGTTTTTTTCTGTAGTTTAGGAATACGAAATGCATCGGAGGCGACGGAAAGGAGGGCGAACAGAGCGAACTTCGAGAGCGCCGCAGGCAGGGCGAGGTGTGCGTCAGCAAAGGTTATCGCGTTTCGCAGAGGTGTCGGGCAAACAAAGAGAACGATCGCGCCCGTCACTCCGGCACATTCCGCCGCCGCTGGCTTCCCAGAATCAACGGGCAGACGCGAACACGCATTATTCCAGGCGAGAGAGAAACGGCCCAAGTGAGCAGTATCACTCGGAGTTTATAGTTTCGTCTCCTGTGGCTGCCGTGGCCGGAAGACGGAGCAGTAAATCAAAAATCTTTCCACAGTAAAACTGCCGCCGCCTACATTCACGATAATTTATTGCCTCAAGTTGTTTCCAAGGTTCACGTGTTTGGGAGCTCACACTGCAATGCGCCAAGACTGGCCACAATAAGGCCTTACCACAGCGTTTTCACAGTTTTTTTAAAATTTTTTATTTTGTACTTATATAGAGCAGTATCAGCAATTTAATGTACTATGTGTGACCTTCCATTTAGACCTCAAATATGAACAATAAATTTTGGTAGTTCAGTTCAAACCAGCCATCTGCTTATAGATGTTAGCTTTTAGGCCTTGTAAAGTTGTGGTTCTCACTCTTTTTTAGGTCAAGGAAAATTTGATTTCTTTATTCTGAGCAGGGACCACAAGGTTTACAAAAACAAACTGTGTCAGTCAAAAGCCAAGCTTTAATTAAAACTGCCGGCCGCGGTGGCCGAGGGGACTGAGGCGCTCCAGTCACGGTCTGCACGGCCACTACGGTCGGGAGTTCAAATCCCCCCTCGGGCATGGATATTTGTGCCGTCCTTAGGATTAGCTAGTTCATAAGTAGTTTGTAAGTTTATGGACTGATGACCCCGTAGTTAAGTCCCATAAGCTCTACAAACATTTGAACATTTTTGAATTAAAACTTTTAATGTAATCGTTAAACTCAAAAGTAATGTGTATTAACAGTACTATTATAATATAGCACAAAATTAAATTCGGATTGCAGCAATGAGATTTTAGGGCTTTCGCCGTATTTTCAAGTTCAGTACCGCTAGAACTGACACTATAGCTCAACTCTACTCGCGACTTTTAATATATTCCTGGATTTGTTTTTAAGCAAGAAAGCAATGCTATTTTCGGACTGTTATTGAATGGTTTTGCCTTTTTACCATTAAAAATTGCTCAAGGGAGTGGATTCAAAGTGTTCTTACACTTTCTGTCATTTAAGAATTCAATAAGCTTCCACAATACTTACTATTCTGGGAGACAAATGGACATATTTCAAATCGTATAAATGTTATTCACTTCTGACATCATCATTGAAGTTGTCAAGTTATCGTGGACACACAGTACGATTTACTCATCACGTAAGAAGGAATTAATAATTTCAAATGAATAAAAGTGTGAAAATTTATATTGTTCACCGACCTTATTTTAGTTCTTGAGGACCACTTGTGGTCCGCAGATGACAAGTTGGGAACCAGTGTATTTGGTTGACAAATACATGGCGTAAACTTCATACTTGTTACAGTACAAAGTACGGTGTATTTTACTGTTATTAAATCGATAACGCTAGAAAAAACTGCGTTAAAAATCTATTTACTTTCAACGTATAACTATTATCATGCAGGAACTGCGTGGCCGCTCCCGTCGGAGGTTCGAATCCTTCCTCTGACACGCGTGTGTGTTGTTCTCACCGTAAGTTAGTTTAAGCAGACTGTAAGTCGAGGGACCGATGACCACAGTAGTTTGATCCCAGAGAATTACAAACATTTGAACTAACATAAAAAAGTGAGAAATTACAGATTATCTGATTGCGATATTGGAGGTATATGTAATATGGAGAGTTTCAAATAGTTCAATGGTAGAATGTCAGGCGATGAATCCAAAGGTTGCGGGTCCGATCCGTGCCACGTCCTAGGATTTTTTCTATCACTTTCCACTTCTTCCATCTCTGGCAATGTTGCTCATGTGAAAAATACCGAGTAGCACCGTGGTTCGTAATCCAAGTTAAACTGTAGGTCTCCCTCTAACTGGCTAGGTAAGTCAGTTCGAAGGTCGAAGGAAGACAACGGCATACCACCTCCAAACAGGACCATGCCTAGTAAAGCACTGTCGTGTTAAAACCAATCTTCGGATTGTTGACTCCTTTACCTTCGTAGTCACTGTCGCACCTGGAAGAGTTTTTGTTTCTCGAAAAACTGAAGAAATACGAAGTGATGAGCATTCGAACCGACGAGAGTAACTGCCGACATTTGCGATGAGAATGTTTGGCAATGCTTTGTCATTGATAATATGTATCTGAATTGGATATACACCCTAATCTCCCTCTCATCCCCTCACTCTATCCCTCTTCTCCCCCCCCCCCTCCATTTTTCCATTTCCTCCTCCATCGTCTTCCGCATTAGTTGTCTTCCCTCCTCCTCCTCTTGTTCCTGCAACATGCATACCTATTGTTTCTGTACTTCTCCCCTTCTTTGACAGTAACATTTCCTACGTTGTGTATTTATTCGATCTTCCATCAGCAGACCTCCAGCATCCTCCTCTCTCCTCCTCCCTTTCTCTGTCCATCTCCTCCTTCCCCTACTTTCTAAATCTCTGCCTCAATATCTCTATCTCCTCCCCTCCGTTATGAAAAATTTCATATACCTGCCAGCTTTCAAATGTTGCAATGTTTGTAAACCTTTTTGACCAAACTGTTATGGTCATTAGTCCGTAGACTTACAAACCACTTAAACTAACTTACACTAAGGACCACACCCTCCCAACCACCCACCCACCCACCCACCCACCCACACACACACACACACACACACACACCAATGCCCGAAGGAGGACTCGAACCTCCGGCTAGAGTAGCCGTCCAGTCCGTAGCATGATACCTTAGACCTCGCGGTTACTCCCGCCCGCCCTGCCATCTTTCGTAGTGACACGTTATGGAATCCTTCTGCCAGGTACCCTCCCTCACGCACCACGCAGCAATGGGTAAAATTTATCCCTTAAAACATACATATATGTGCCAAGTTTCATGGCGCTGGGGTAAAACGCTATGAAATCAATTGACGTCAATTGAAGTCGATGTCTATTAAACGCACCATACAGCGTATTGCGGTGCATGAAAACATTATCAGTATATATATATATATATATATATATATATATATATATATATATATATATATATATAATTAAAAGACTGTGACAAATTTGATGATTTTCGGTCGACCAAATATCTCGTTCATATCGTCAGCTATAATAGAGAAGGATCAAAAAATTATGATTTTTGCATCATAATCATCCAGTAGAGTTTGCAGCCTGTGGCCGGGTTTGCTTGGAACATAGGCCTCTCCAACGCTCCCTGTCGTCCCACCACTTTCCCTCTTCCACTTTGTCCCATTCCTTCCTTTACTCCTATAATCCATCTATCTCTTGGTGTTCCTCTTGGTCTCTTGCCTTCTACTTCATCTCATGGGTTTTCTTTGGAATACTTTCAATTTCAATCCTTTTGGCATGTCCATACCATTTCAGTCTTGACTGCTCTTGGTCTCGTATAGACGTCCGTCCTTCACTTTCTTCGAATTTTCCGACTTTTCTTTGTAATTTGTCGTTATTTTTTTTTAAATATTTTACAGGGCTAAACTAACAAAAAAATAATAGAAAAGATCCAGGCGTGATTTGCACAACATCATAAAATTATCGAACAACTACCTTGGACCGCAAAATCAGCATGTCTCATTGTAACTGAGCCTTATGGGAAGTTTTAGAACAGAGTATAAGAACCAATTTTTATACTTCGAAAATCGTTGAAGTAATTGGCGTTTGTTCTGGTACCAGAATGGATAACATTCTAATGGAAACTATAAAGACACTTGACGAATCAGTTGAAGAGTTGATGCTCTTCTCAGAGATATAAATAATATTGTATGTCACGTGTTCGTATTATTTTGCCCAAGCTCTGTAGATAGAGGAAATGAGTGACGGAAATAGAGAGAGATAGTTGGAAATGGGTGCTAAATGGAAATGACAGAGCTTATGAGGTCGCGGTGGAGTGGGCGAGAGTTCTAAGGCGCCTTGCTACGGAGCGCGCGGTTGTTCGCCGTCGGAGGTTTGAGTCCTCACGTTTGCTCGCCGTCGGAGGCTCGAGTCCTCCCTCGGGCATGGGTGTGTGTGCGTGTTTGCCCTTAGGTTAGTTTAAGTAGTTTGTAAGCCTAGGAACTGATGGCCATGGCAGTCTGGTCCAATAGGTTTACAAACAGTTGAACTTTTGAGTACCATTCGGAAAAATTGCTGCGGAATGAGTGAGTGTTCCACTTCGGAGGTTCGAGTCCTCCCTCGCTCCATCGAGCTAGGGTGTGTATGTGTGTGTGTGTTGTCCTTAGCACAAGCTAGTATAAGTAGTTTGTAAGCCTAGGGACTGATAACCCCCGCGGTGGAGTAGCCGAGCGGTCTAAAGCGTCTCGCTGCGGAGCGCGCCGTTGCTCGCCGTGGAGGTTCGAGTCCTCCCTGGGGCATGGGTGTGTGTGTTGTCCTTAGGTTAGTTTACCTAGGTTTAAGTAGTTTGTAAGCTACTGACTGATGACCACGCAGTTTGGTCCGATAGAATTACAAACATTTGAACATTTGAACATTTTGACTGATAACCAGAGTAGTTAAGTCCCGTAGATTTACAAACATTTGAACATTTAGGGCTTATGAGGAAAATAATCGTCCTGGAGGCGCAGGAAACAGTTCCTGAATGCTCCCTACAGTACTTGAGGGCCACTGCGCGTGGTTGTTCGGCACTTCCCGAGTGCACATTGCACAAACGTTCACGGCACGCTCTTCTGCGACGTTTGTTCCCAGAAAACGGGCGACCTTACGTGTGTGTTTCCTGCAGAGGAACGCCAGCCAGCTATCTGCAGGATACGGGCCAGATAACTCTTACGGCAATGCACGTGTTGACACTGCAACTGATGTGGCACGTTCCTACGTCTCCGCTTTCTTTCTGTGCGCAGGCTAGGCCCTGGAAGTAATACTTCATTATTGCACATGAAGAGACGGTTGTTCTCTTGGCATCAGGCATTGAAAAACAGGATATAAAGATATTATAAATATGCCCACTTCATTTCACGATACGTTATGAATCGTGAGTGACTACATGACAACGTACACCGATAGCGGTGTCTGCGCCCGTAGGTCAGGCGGCAGCGTCGCTGGCCACTACACAGGAGTCGTGGGTTCGATTCCTGGCAGGGGCTGGTTCAAATATTAGTAAATCTATCGGGCCAAACAGCGTGGTCATTAGTTCGTAGCTTACAAACTACTTAAATTAAGGATAACACACACACACACACACACACACACACACACACACACACACACACACGCCCCAGGGAGGACTCGAACCTCCGACGGCTCCGCATCGAGGCGCCTTAGGCCGCTCAGCTACTCCACCGCCAGGGGACTGGGTGTTGCTGCGAGTTGCCCACATCATTACATTCATCATTATCGACATGGCAGTCACCGAAAAGGCGTTTATCAAAAAGACTTGCGCTAGGCGGCCGAACAATCCCACACGGCATCTCCCGGCCAAAAATGCCATAGGATTATTTCGTTACCGATAGCGGTGTATCGCTACCTGTAGTGAGACACCGATTGCCTGCACACTCCGTCACTTCTACCAGTAATCCGATACAGGTACGTCGCTGAAATGTGTAGACTCGTGTTTTGATCATATTTGTCAAGTCAGGCCGCGGCAGAGTGGCCAAGCGCACTGAGGCACTATGCTGTGATGCACGAGGCTGATCCCCGTCGGGAGTTCGAATCCCCCCTCGGGCATAGATGTTGGTGCTGTCTTCAGTATAAGGCAGTTCTGCAACTTTTACCTGCTCAACACGCCAATTCCGCATGCGATGATCAAACGTCCGGATTAATCCGGACATGTCCTCCTTTTCAGCTCTTTGTCTGGGGCCCGGGCGGATTATTGCATTTTACTCCTTTTCCACAATGTTGAGCGTAATAAAATTACATTTACAATCAGTCCCTATATATTGCTGATTTCTTAAATGCTTTATACATATCATATCAACATTCGACGTAGTCGAGTAGGGGGAGCGATCTGTAAATGTTATATAGACTTCACATAGAAAAACGCCTAGATCGCATATTTTACTTCGTACTTTATAACGAGACTAGTTTCGACAACAAGTTGTCATTTTCAAACGTAAAATGAAAATTATAAATCTGTATAAAAACATTCGACGGCACATGCATCTGGTGTACACAGTACATAAAATATCCCACCCGTGTGCTGGTTACCGGGGTAGCACTGACATGCTTGACATGAGCCACAGTTGTGCTCATGCTCTCGTAGTAGACAGTTGTAATTTGTATGTGTACTGGCTAACATTCCATCCGCCAACTGAAAGGCCGATTTGCTCAAATTGGTTGTTTATGAAGTAAAATATGCGATCTAGGCGTTCTTTCATGTGAAATCTATATTTCTTTATAGATAGACACTACATTCGTCATAAATACGTATGAAGGCAGTGTTACTTGTGGCAGCAGGATAGTCGATTCTCACATGGATCGACCTATAAGCGAGTGCAAAATATCGATTAACTGAAATTTTCGCTCCGTATCTTCAGTTGCAGATTCACTTAGGCTTGGCTTGGCAGAATTAAATATTTTATGTTGGGAATATGTGACTTGTGAGTGTAAATTGCAGCTCTTTGTAAGCAAGTGAGTTCCATAAAATATACGGCAATGCCTAAACGCAAGTGTACAGTCTCAGATGTTCTTTCTTCCAAAATCCTGCCTTCAAGGAAGGGAGAAATGAATTCGAAGAAGTACGTAAACTATGTGGTGTTGGGACTAACGTTCTCAAGGAGATCACACGGGTATCGGATTTTAGAAATTTTTTATATTTATGGTATGTGAAGTTCAGAACACAAATATCAATCAGCCAAAGCTATTCGACGCAACTCACAAAAATTCTCCAGAAAATCGATTTTGAACTTTCGCACGTATACGTGTCAATAGTTAAAAGAATTGCAGCAACTGCGGGTGTAGCTCGCATGGTAAAGTTCTAGCCTTACAACATTAGGAGCTCTGGTTCGAATCCTTAAGTAACATATTTTTTCTCTTTTCGTTGTGTTCGAATATCTATCCAATTTTAATGTCTAATGGTAATTTTTTACGAAACATGCACGTATTTTTGTTTATTCGTAATTTTCTGCATTTTATAAAAGGTTGTTAATAATAATGGTTTCAATAAAAAAAATAAAAATTTTTACAGTATTGCCTTCACTATTAGTTGACGACGGTAGACTTTGATTGCTCAGTTTGTAAAGAGCTACGACACTGTTTTTGGAAAGTCATCTCTATAGAAACTAATGGCTTTCCAAGCAGTACCTACTCAACCATCTCTTAGGTGACGATAGGCGTTCAGCTCGTCTACATACACATAAACAAAAACTGACACAGCGCTTGGAATTAGAGATCCCAAAATGTTTTATATAAACGAATTTGAAAGGAATGAAAAAGTATTTTTATAGCGGGATTCCAACCACCAACTTTGTGGTTGGGAGGCCACGACGCTACCACCTGACGCATACCGACAGATGCTGCAACTGTTTTAATTATTGGTATTATGTGTACTTGCAAAACTTCCAAGTCGGCTTTATCGAGAATTTTTGTGAGTTGCGTCCAAAGGCTTTGGTTGATTTTTATTTAAGTTCCTTAGTTCAGGTACCATAAATATAAAAGAAATTCTAAAATCCGATACCCATGTGGTCTCCTTGTCGGTGTCCAAAAAAGATAAGAAATAGCTCGACAGATTGTTTTACTGAAGTGGTTTTACTTTACGGTTTCTTAGTGATTCAGTTTATTTGCATTCGGAAAGTTGAATTGCAGTTTCCATGCATGCGGCTGCTGCTTGACTTGTAGATGTTGGTAACGGCACGCTGATTGGTGGTAGGTAATGGTTGTTATTTACATTTTGCGGTTCTTAAACAGTTCAGTGTTGTGGACATAATTATTTTTACGAGTAATATTACAAAACTGTTCTTATTTATATTAGTGTACAATGCAAATGTGGAAAGAATATTTTCACTAATTGTCACATTGGACTGAGGACAGCAATACGTTGAGCCTTGAATCTTTTAAAAGTATGTTGAAGGCCCAATACAATGTAAAAGACCTTTTATGTGTATCCTTTTCCCGCTCTTTTGGGTGAATGTATTCAAATTAGAAGTTAAAACGAGAGTGAAGGCTCTCGTATGCGTTTGTAGTTCTCCAAACTGCAGATGACTCTTCTGCCAAAACAGAAGGTGAGAAAGATGCCTTTTACTCGTCAGTATAATTTTCCAGTAGGTAGTCGGCGAAGTATTCATGTAATAGATCTCCTGGCATGATGCTTATTAGATCACAAAGATTTCAGTGCAGATTGAAGATATTTCACTAGTATATGCATTACTGACCGCTCACTTCTATTGTAGGGAGCGTAAAGCAGTGATGTTGATTTATGGGATATGTATTTATGTTTCTTGGTTTTAATATTATTGTTTGGGCATCTGCACCTGGGTACCATTGTAAATAAAATAAAAATACGTTTCAGACGGATCGATTTATTGACTATCGGACGTGTCATCCAGTAAGTCATAGTCACATCTGAATTGGATTTTACCGTATTTACTCGGCTATAGTACCCCAACGCCAATGTATCTCCCCCCAAATTTTGACGTCAAAATAAAAAAAAATATTAAAAATTTCGAAAATTTCGTGAATTTGTTATTTACAAGTTTGGCAGCACTAATTTACGCAAAATTTGGCAATATTGCCTGCCGCTGACTTCTGGAACAATGGTATTTTTACAACATTTTCCCGCATTTAGTGTTGAATTCAGATTTATACTGTGTAAAACATACGAATTGAATAACATATTAGTTTATATATACACGTGCCGTCCATTCCGAAAGAACATACGTCACTTATGATCCTGCATTTGTTATTCTTTCATATTCATACAATATAAGACAGGGACTGATAACCGTAGTCGTTTAGTCCCTTTAAAACCAAACCAACCGACCAATATAAGACATCAACTGCGAATGGGCAAAGCTAAAAAGGTGTACCCAGCCGAGATTCTATGCATATGAAAGAACATATTAGTTTCGTGTGTGTATAAAAATGAAGTTTTAATAAAATAGCCATTTCATATATAGCGTGATAAATGATTAATAAATGTAGCCCATCCTGAACTACCCGAATGCACAATTAAATTTATGAAGTTGGCGCCTACAGTACCCACCCCAATTGCAAAAGAAAAGAAATAGGAAAAATGACGGCTACTACAGCCGAGTAAATACGATGATTTCATTTACTTAAGAGCCCTGTGTCCAGGTTTTCTCGAGGAGAAGGATATTTGAAACTTTTATCTACCTCTTCCTCGTCGCACTTTTTAGGCGGCAAACCCCAGACATACGCGAGTTTACCTCAAAGGATAAATTGCGGAGTTAGTGTCCATTCACCTATTCCAGTCGCGTATGGTTCGCGGGGAAAAAGATTGCAGGGGTGTTGGATCCTCTGATTTTATCCTTGTGGTCATTTCAGGAGTTATACGTAGGAAGAAACAATATACTGGTTGACTCCTCAAGAAATGTATGATCTGGGAACTTAGACAGCCCGTACCACGGTACGGAACGCCTCCGTTGCAGCGTCTGCCCTGGGAGTTCGTTAATCGCCTCTGTGACGATTCGCGCGCTTACTAAATAAGCTCGTAACGAAGCGTGCTGCTCTCCGTTGGATCTTCTGTATGTCTTCTACCAAACCTACCTGGCACGGATCCCACAATTATGAGCAATATTCAAGCGTCGGGCGAACGACTGTTTTGCAACTCACTTCCTTTGTTGACGAACTACACTTCCTGAGCATTCTTCCAAGGAGTCTCAGTATGGTTTCTGCCTTATCCACGATTAATTTTATATGGTTGTTCCATTTCAAAACGCTCCTTGTATTTAATCCCTTTTATTTTATGGAAGTGACTGCTTCCAGTGTTTGTCATGCTATTGAGTAGTTATATAGCAAAGGTCGTTTCTTTCAACATGGGTGCAGCCCTTTCCACTTGTTTATGCTGAGGCTCAATTGGCATTCGCTGTTCCATTCGTCAATACGCTGCACATCATCCCGCATTTCGCTACCGTTTTCCAGTGTTGTGACTTGCGATACGCTACAGCATCGTGCACACTTATCCATTTCGACAACATTAGAGATGTACTGAGTAAAGGAAACGTCTGACTATCATGAAGGCCATGCAAATTCTCGGACTCACTCAGACTGTTCTTCAATGTATTTACTCCGCTTGATACTTGCCCCATTGGCCGTGCGAGATCACATGGCATGTAATTGTTGCTACTTGAGGTAGTGTTGTTCAGCAATAATGTATCTGCATCATGGTTTTTAGTGTTAACGTTTCTTAGTTTAGGGAAAGCATGGGAGGCCTAAATCAATATGATCAGCAACGAATTTCAATCATTTTCTCTCTCTCTCCCTCTATATATAACTGCGGGGTCATCTGTTAGTAAACTTACAAACTACTTATGAACTTCCTTATACTAAAGACGGCACAAACATCCATGCCCGAGGGGGGATTCGAACCCCCGACAGGGAGCGGCCTCGTGCATCGTAGCATAGCGCCTCAATGCGCTCGGCCAATACGCCGCGGCTATATATATATATCCGTCTTTCCGCCTCTCAACACGGGTCCATGTCTTAAATCACCTCACCAGTTACGAAAACAAGAAGAGCTGGAGTGTTAGACGGATAGCACACTGTCAAGATGTCTCTTTTAAAGAAAGAGCAAGTAGTTCAACTAGACGACGATGAAGGTGAATGACCCTCTACCCTGTGACACGGACATTACTAAGGTGAAGTACGGCTACTTAGCACAAGCTAAACTAGGGTGGCTGAACAGGAATGTGACCCCGTGTCTCGTAACTGTGAATTCAGTAGCATTTCGTCTGGTCTGACAAGCTCACACGTTGCCAAAGCTCCCAGTTTTGCTCCAAATGTGATCTAAGACATACGTACCATTTTCGACAACATTCGAGATGATCTGAGTAAAAGCAAGGGCTGACTCTCCTAAGACCATGCAAATACTTTTCTCATTCATCAATGTACTCTCTATCTTCTTGAAAGAATGACAGACAAACGAATTTCATTATTATTAGTGCACTGTGTATGCCCAAGAGAATCTATAGACATTTATATTGAAGAACATTTTGTTTTTTCTAACAACTTCTAAAACAGACCTGTAAATCGTAGACTGAAGGCTTTCACTACAGAATTTTATTTTTCAAGCGTTCAAATGTTTATAAATCGAAGAGACGTAACTACTGCGGTTCTCAGTCCATAGGCTTTACGCCCTAGCAGGGGTAAAATACAGGGAGCAAAGAGTTATATTCAACTTGTACAAAAACCAGACAGCAGTTATTAGAGTCGAAGGACATGAAAGAGTTGCAGTGGTTGGTAAGAGAGTGAGACAGGATTGTAGACTTTCCCCAATGTTGTTAAATTTGTACATTGAGCAAGCTGTGAAGGAAAGAAAGGAAAAAATCGGAGAAGGAAGTAAAGTTCAGGGAGAAGAAATAAAATCCTTGCGGTTTGATGAAGATATGGTAATTCGCTCAGAGATAGCAAAGGACCTGGAAGAGCAAGAGAGTCTTGAAAGGAAGCTATAAGATGAACATTAACAAGAGTAAAAGAAGGGTAATAGAATGTAGTGTCAGGAAATCAGACGATGCTAAAGGAATTACGTTACATAATAAGGCAATAAAAGTAGTAGATGAGTTTTGTTATTTGGGTAACAAGATAACTTCTGATGGCCGACGTAAAAATATATAAAATGCAAATGGCTATGGGAAGAAAAGCGTTTCTGAAGAAGCGAAATTTGTTAACATCAAATATTAATTTAAAGGTTAGGAAGTCCTTTCTGAAAGCATTTGTCCGGAGAGTAGGATTGTATGGGAATGAAACATGGACGATAAGGAGCTCAGCCAAAAAGATGATACAAGCTTTTAAAATATGGTGCTACCGACGAATGAAGAAGATTAGATGGATAGCTTACGTAACTAATGAGGACGTACTCAACAGAATTCGGGAGAAATAAGTTTCAGGCATATCCTGATTAAGAGAAGGGACATGTTGACATTTAGCAGATTCAAAAGGATGTACGTTGCCGTTCTTATTTGGAAATGAAGAGGCTTGCACAGGACAGGGTAACGTGGAGAGCTGCATCAAACCAGTCTGCGGACTGAAGACCACAAGAGGCTTACCAACTACTTAACTAACTTATGCTAAGGACAAGACATACATCAACGCCCGAGGGAGGACGCGCACCTCCGACGGCGAGCAACCGCGCGCCCCGCAGCAAGGCGCCTAGAATGCTCGGCCACTCCACCGCGGCTTTTATTTTTATTGCTTCTAATGGCGTACTATCTTCATTTACATAGGTCGCGTTTTTAACACTTCTCAAGTTGTTACATATTTTAATGGACTTCAGCATTACAACAGAATAACAATACTAAACAAAATGTAATTAAATGATAGCTAAAACAGGAAATATATCTCTATTTGCTAACGTTGACTAGTAGGAGCCAGATCAAGATCAAGATTTATATATAAAAAACAGTCTAAAGTGGAATGGATTATTTATTTAGTCAACTAGTTTCGGTCCCTATTTTGGACCATCTTCAGGACTGTAACTCCATTGATGTTGTGGAGCTGGGCAGGTGCTTCGGAGTCTTCTAAAGCGTCACAAAATCAATGGAGTTACAGTCCTGAAGATGGTCCAAAATAAGGACCGAAACTAGTTGACTAAATAAATAATCCATTGCATTCTAGACTGTTTTCTATATATAAACTAGATGACCTGGTGAACTTCGTATCACTTACCTCTTAATATAAACCCTATTAATTTAAATGATATGTAGTTTAGACCCAGTAGTTTTATAAAGGCATCATCAGATAGTCTAAGTATCGGCTCGATAGTGGGCGGAAAGAGTGGGAAAATCACGCACACATGTTGAGTTTTAGCGAGATTAACGAACAACAATTCATTTTTATCTTTGGCAGTTCAAATTCGGGTTCAGATCGTGTAAAGCGAACATTACTCTTTCAAAGTATATTTCTGAACGCACCCAACACAACAACCAAGTCATTATTTTACATGTTTTAAATCTACATTTTCCTATGTCTTATCACCATTTAAACCTCCTCTTAAGTTCCACGAATGTGACATGAACATTATCCTGGAAATGTGTGCGTGATTTACCTGCTCTTTCCACCCACTATCGAGCCGATACTTAGACTATCTGATGATGCCTTTTTAAAGCTCATGGGTCTAAAATAAACATGATTTAAATTAATATGGTTTATATTAAGAAGTAAGTGATACGAAGTTCAACGGGTCATCTAGTCGACCCAGAAATGTTTCGCAATTCCTAATATGTATGTACTCTTGCTTTGAACGTCAACTGTGCAAACTTTTATCGCAGTCGTACGAATGATATTGATATCCCAAAGAAAAGACCTCTTTCAGTTTTCCACAAATTTTCCTAATTTCTGGCAAACTATTCCAAACTTTTACTTCATTAAAACCTACCTCTCGTAGGTCAAACGAATGTGCAAAATTTTTATCGCAATCAGATGTTTGGTATTGATATTTCATAGAAAAATCTTTCTATTTTTTCTGAATTTTCCAATTTTTCGGGAAACTGTTCAAATTTTTATTTCATAAGAACGTTACTCTTTTTTTGAACGTCTAATATGCAAAATTTAACGCAGTCAGACGGACGATATTGATATCAAATTGAAAAAGAGCTTTCAGTTTCTCGCGAATCTTCAAAATTTCCGGGTAACTTTCCCAAATTTTAGTTCATAAGAACGTTCATCTTTCGTTGAACGTCAAATGATTAAAATTTTATCACAATCGGATGAAAGATTCTCAACTTTTAGTGTTGAGTGCATTTAGAAACACTTTGAAAAAGGAACTTGGTTGGAATTTTGTGACTTTCCTTTTTAACAGTCCCTATCTTTTTTTACTGAAAACTTTCAAAAAAAAAAATTACCCCTCTCCGTCGTGCGTATAGTCAGTTATAGTAGTTATAGTGCTGAAAACCCTATGAAAAATGCACTTTCATTTTTTCTCAAATTTTCCAATGCTCCGGTAGATCTTCAAAACAATTTTTCATACAAACCTTGTCCTGTCAGGCCGTACTCAAGTGATGCTCTTACAACCATGTAGCAACTGATTTTTATTCATAGAAAAAAATCGCTTTCGGTTTTCCTACATTTGACTACTTTCCGGGCGAATTTCCACATTTTTATTTAATGTTAACCTTCCACTTGCTTTCAACGTGAAATGTACAAAATTTTATCGCTATTGGACGAACGGTATCGACAGCTCACTGGAATGAGCTGTTTTAAGTTTTTCCAGATTTTCCTCTTTTCCGGACAACTTTTCCATATTTTATCACCGTTTAAACCTTTCCTGGGCTTACACGAATATTTCAAGACTAAAATTAGCCAAATCGGTTCAACCGATTTCAATTTTTAGAGAGACTAACGAACAGCAATTCATCTGTTTGATAATCCCACAAAGTGAAACAAAAATGTTTCCAAAAATATGCAAGATGATGATGATGTTTGGTGTTTTAGGGTGCTCAACAGCGAGCGTATCAGCGCCCACGCCAGATCATACTAGCTTGTAAAGCAGGGGGCTATTGGCAAAGTGAAACATTTTAATGCATATTACCCGGCAAGGCGGAGAGAGAACGTGGCAGTACCAAGAACTAACTTGGTCACGTGACAAAACTTGTGCGCCAGCATGGAAGAGAAGCGCGCGAGGTGCCTTTGCGGACAGGGCAACGGCTAGAGAGTACCATAATTAAATTCGTTGACGACGAGAAAGAGAAAGAATTTATCATGATTGCGTAGAATGCGACGCAAACGTGTTGCCAAAATGTTAAAGCTGACCAAGAGGATAGTTTGCAAATTTGGAACACGTGAAATATTCCCTGAATTAACAAAAACATTATTTGGCGACATCTGTATTATCATTTGTTGCAGACCAATTTGCAATTTATTATACGTAGTTTCTATCCTGGATAAACCTTGTTGTCCACAATCATTTTCTTGTGATAAACTCACAAAGGAAGGAGTAGGATATTTGGAACCATCTGTAAGGTGGTGGGCAAATCATTAATTGGATACGATAATTAAATTGATGGGGCGAAGGATCATAAAATACAATTAATTGACTAAAAACAAATGACATCTTATTGGTTTCATCTGATAAACATTTAAAAATATAAATTTCAAAGTACATGAAGGGTTTCGAAACCGCAATCTTTTAGTTGTTAGAAATATATCGTAGCTTTTACGAAATCCCAGTATCTAGATATTGTTATTAACTGTAATGTTCTATACTGCAGGATCACGCTAAGTACTTTTATTTGATTACTAGCTATCTCTTTACTAACTCCAATTTCTGGCAATGTCTTTTCTGGTATGGAATACTTCCAGTCATTGTAAGCGTGGGACATATTTGACAACAGCAATTAATTATCGCTTCGTATTTTTTCGATAAACTTGTAGGTCCACATTTAAAAATATTAGCGAAATAGATTCAGGCTTGACATGTTGCACAGTGGTAGAGTGCCAGACAACAAATCCGAGCGTCGCGGGTTCGATCCCCGCCAGGTCATAGGATTTTTATCTGTCACTTTCCACTTCTTTCCCCTCTGGCAGTATTGCTCATGTGAAAAATGCCGAGTAGCACCGTGGTTCGGAACCCTCGTTAAACTGTAGGTCCCCCTATAACTGGCTGGGTAAGTTAGTTCGAAGGTCGGAGGAAGGCAACGGCATACCACCTCCAAACAGGACCATGACTAGTAAAGCACTGTGGTGTTCAAACCAATCTTCGGATTGTTGACTGCTTTACCTTTACCTTGACATGTAACCACGACATCGAACATAGCATTCGAATTTCGAAATAAGATTTTCGTCTTCCACAAATTGTGTGACGACCAAACGTGGTTACAGACGGGAGGCGGGTAATGGGCTAACAGCGCTCCACTTATAACAGTACTGGCGTGTACGCAAGTGTTTCTTCCCCTCCCTGTTTCTGGGGTGTAAACACGACAATGCTGCCACTGTGGCGAGATTACCACTTCGCTTTGCCCAGTATTACTGTCATCATATTAAGTATTTTAGGCCATTTGCTTGTGAATGTGATTATGAATATAAATATGGCCAGGTATAACATCAGAGCACAATCCCGTTGTCTTTCATTTGTTACCGTTTTGTTTGGAAACAGTTTCGGAAAAGCATATGGGATGTTTACGTATCGTGCTCAGACGTTCATCTGTTATTTGCCTCCCTCTGATGTGCGTCTACTCGTCTTCACCGCGAAAGCGTAACTGGACGCTGTGCTGACATGTGGCTGACGTGTGTTCTGCCTCGTGATCGCTGTGATGTTGGTCGCACACGCTCAACTGTTGCCGGGATGTAGGCCCGTGCTCCGTAATACTTCTCAGTTCCTGGCGTTTCGTCAAGAGCTGTACTGGACATCTCGGACGAATCACCGGCAACTAACGCCTCTGAATACACTCCTGGCCATTAAAGTTGCTACACCACGAAGATTACGTGCTACAGACGCGTAATTTAACCGAAAGAAAGAATATGCTGTGATATGCAAATGATTAGATTTTCAGAGCATTCACACAAGGTCGGCGCCGGTGGCGACACCTACAACGTGCTGACATGAGGAAAGTTTCTAACCGATTTCTCATACACAAACAGCAGTTGACCGGCGTTGCCTGGTGAAACGTTGTTGTGATGCCTCGTGTAAGGAGGAGAAATGCATACCATTACGTTTCCGAATTTGATAAAGGTCGGACTATAGCATATCGCGATTGCGGTTTATCGTATCGCGACATTGCTGCTCTCGTTGGTCGCGATCCAATGACTGTTAGCAGAATATGGAATCGGTGGGTTCAGGAGGGCAATACGAAACGCTGTGCTGGATCCCAACGGCCTCGTACACTAGCAGTCGAGATGACAGGCATCTTATCCGCATGGCTGTAACAGATCGTGCAGCCACGTCTGGATCCCTGAGTCAACAGACGGAAACGTTTGAAAGACAACAACCATCTGCACGAACAGTTCGACGACGTTTGCAGCAGCATGGACTATCAGCTCGGAGACCGTGGCTGCGGTTACCCTTGGTGCTGCATCACAGAAAGGAGCGCCTGCGAAGGTGTACGCAACGACGAACCTGGGTGCACGAATGGCAAATCGTCATTTTTCGGATGAATCCAGGTTCTGTTTCTAGCATCATGATGGCCGCATCCGTGTTTGACGACATCGCGGTGAACGCACATTGGAAGCTTGTATTCGTCAACGTCATACTGGCGTATCACCCGGTGTGATGGTATGGGGTGTCATTGGTTACACGTCTCGGTCACCTCTTGTTTGCATCGATGGCACTTTGAACAGTGGCCGTTACATGTTAGATGTGTTACGTCCTAGGCTCTACCCTTCATTCGATCCCTGCGAAACCGTACATTGCAGCAGAATATGCACGACCGCATGTTGCAGGTCCTTTACGGGCCTTTCTGCATACAGAAAATGTTCGACTGCTGCCCTGGCCGGTACAATCTCCAGATCTCTCACCAATTAAAAACGTCTGGTCAATGGTGGCCGAACAACTGGCTCGTCACAATACGCCAGTCACTACTCTTGATGAACTGTGGTATTCTGTTGAAGCTATGCACTCAAATACGTGAAAATGTAATCACATGTCAGTTCTAGTATAATATATTTGTCCAATGAATACCCGTTTATTATCTGCATTTATTCTTATTGTAGCAATTTTAATGGCCAGAAATTACAATAATTACAAATGATTGTTCAGAGGTATGACGCCATCAACATTGAGATAAGCGAGTAACTTGCTCTTGTTGCAGTGAAGTGCACAATACCCATTCATCCAGTAATCATGCCTTTAAAAGTGCTATTTATATGGGAATTAGATTCTTTGTGTCGCACAAGTCTGATGTGCGCGCCACGTTCTTTCGCCGCGCGCCGCCATGCAAGCGCGGCGCGGCGCTCTTACGACGTCGGCCACGAGCGCCGTCTGCTGCAACCCCGCTCGTGGCCAACAGTGAACTGCATCGGTCACTTGGCAATAGGACAGGCACTAGAACAGACTCTTATCAGTAGGCAGGCCTCTACCTAGTTAAACTATGTATCTGCATTAGACCAGACTGAAGCAATGAAACTCATGAAAGTATTGTACTATTTCTTCGAAATATATGTCTTGTACTAATCTAGCCTAGTGTTTCTAGTTTCTGCTGTCCCACTGGCTGGTCACCTCATACTCTGTACCCGCACACGCGTGCATCCTATTTCCCTGTGTCGGTCTCTCTCTACTCGGCCACCGACACCCAGGACAACCGGCGGCAACGAGACACAAAACTTTAAAGCAGTAGTTTCCAACCCATGGCCGCTACCCACAACTGTCAAAAAATGTTTGTAATTCTATCGGACCAAACTGCGTGGTCGTCAGTCCGTAGCTTACAAACTACTTAAACCTAGGTAAGCTACTCTAAAGACAACACACACACCCGTGTCCCAGGGAGGACTCGAACCTCCACGGCGAGCAACCGCGCGCTCCGCAGCGAGACGCTTTAGACCGCTCGGCTACTCCACCGCGGCGACACAACTGTCATATAGGCACTGTGCCAGTCTGTCGCGAAAGCTTGTTGAGGGACGGGGGCGAGAAGTAAATTATCGGCAGCTTCAGGGGTTTGAATCGTCAGTCAAGGTCAGCGAGCAAAATGAAATAACGCCCTATTATAGCATCACGGCACGTACAATAATTTGTTTAAGAAACTTCCTGGCAAATTAAAACTGTGTACCGCACCGGGATTCGAAACTGGGACTTTTGACTTTCGCGGCAAAGCGCCCTACCGACTCAGCTATCCTGGTACGCTTCACGGCTCTTCCTAAAATCTTCACTTCTGCCAGTACCTCGCCTGCTACTTTCCAAAGTCCGCAAAAGTTCACATTCAACGATTAGCACTCCTGAACGAAAGGGCCGCGAAGCATACTAGGATAACTCAGTCGGTTAGAAAGCGCGCCAGCTCACCGCGTTCGGTCAGAGGGTAATAAAATAAATAAATAAATACTGAGCCATATACTTAACGATCAACCCAGAACGAACATGAACAAACGACCGCAGAGCATCGATCTGGAAAAGAAAATACAAAAACACTAAGGAGGGGCTGGTACCGTATCTCTGAAAAATAAATAAAAAATAAAAATATAAAAAAAAATTCCTGAGCCGACGACGCAAAGATAAACACAAATGTTTGTAAAGGTTATAGGACTCAACTGCGGGGTCATCAGTCCCTGAACTTACAAACTACTTATGAACTAGCTTATACTAAAGACATCACAAACATCCATGCCCGAGGGGGGATTCGAACCACCGACGGGGAACGGCCTCACGCGATAAACACAGAACAAAGGAACCAACGTTTGCGGTGGACCAAGGAGGTTAGAATACAGGAAGTCGCTCTTACGTTATAAAAGTGAAGCCTGCCTCCGCCATATTGCTAAGTTTAGGAGAAGTGTTCGTATTGTAGAGCTACTGTTTTATGTCACTTAAAACAGGAATAAAACGTCCGACTGTTTTGCCATGATGTACAACGTGTTGAAAAAAGTGGAAAATAAGCTGCTGAAAATGAAGTTTCCAAATATAGTATGAGTATTTATTATTATTTATTCAAGAAAGTATATTGTTTGAAAGTACATACTTTTTAGTGACTGTCAGTGCAATGCATTAACAGTAAGAGGGTCGACTTAACGCAAAGTTTTAACGGAGATATAGCATTCCAGAACTGACAAAAATGTCGGGCAGACTTCAACTGACGCATGTGTTCGGCATAGATAATGCCATCTTCGTCCTTTTTGGTGAACGAATTTTGGAATGCTGTGTTTAGCACAGTACTCTCACCATTGTTATCGCATAGTGAAAGTATTGGTTGTGTTTTGCCGCTAGTATACTTTACATACGATCGGGATTTCTCAGGAATCTCTACAGGGTTTTGTTGTGGGAACTATTATAAGCTTCTCGCATTGAAGTTCAAACTAAATTTCGAGTTTCTGTAAAAGACTGCCAGTCTTGGGCATTTGCTATCCGTTTAAATTTGGTAGGCTTTTTTCTTTGCTTTTGCAACAGTGATCTAACCTGTTTTGTGTACCACAGCAGGCCACGCCCTTATTTGTTATTTTATTTGGTATGAATCTGTTAATGGTTGTCGATTTTTTATGGCAAATTAAGCTCATGGTTCAGGGTAGTTTCAGGGGTAAGACAAGGCTGTAACCTGTCACCACTGTTGTTCATACTATTCATGGATCATATGCTGAAAACAGTAGACTGGCAGGGCGGGATTAAAATAGGTAAAAACAAAATAAGCAGTCTCGCATATGCGGATGACTTAGTTGTAATGGCCGATTCGATTGAAAGGTTGGAAACTAATATTTCAGAGCTCGATCACAGGTGCAAGGATTATGATATGAAGATCAGCATCTCCAAAAGAAAAGTAATGTCTGTGGGAAAGAGATTCAAACAGATTGAGTGCCAAATAGAAGGAACAAAGTTAGAACAGGTAGACAGTTTCAAGTACCTGGGATGTATTTTCTCACAGGATGGCAACATAGCGAAAGAACTGGAGCCGGCCGCGGTGGCCGAGGTGACTAAGGCGCTCCAGTCACGGTCAGCACGGCCACTACGGTCGGGGGTTCGAATCCCCCCTCGGGCATGGATATTTGTGCCGTCCTAGTTCGTAAGTAGTTCATAAGTAGTTTGTAAGTTTAGGGACTGATGACCCCGTAGTTAAGTCCCATAAGCTTAACAAACATTTGAACATTTGAAAGAACTGGAATCGAGGTGCAGCAAAGCTAACTCAGTGAGTGCTCAGCTAAGATCTACTCTCTTCTGCAAGAAGGAAGTAACTACCAAGACTAAGTTAGCAGTGCACCGCTCTATCTTTCGTCCAACCTTGTTATATGGGATTGAAAGTTGGGTGGATACAGGTTACCTTATTCATAAGATATAGGTTACAGATATGAAAGTAGCAAGAATGATTGCAGGTACCAATAGATGGGAACAATGGCAGGAGTGTGTCCATAACGAGGAAATAAAAGAAAAGCTGGGAATGAACACCATAGATGAAGCAGTTAGAGCGAACAGACTGAGATGTTGGGGTCATGTTACACGCATGGGAGAAGCAAGGTTACCTAAGAGACTCATGAGCTCGTCAGTGGAGGGTAAGAGGAGTCGAGGTAGACGAAGAAGAAAGTACTTAGATTCGGTACAGAATGATTTTGAAGTAAAAGGCATAACATCAGACGAGGCATCAATGTTAGCATTGAATAGGGGAATTTTATTAGAGGTATTATGCTCCAGACTGAACGCTGAAAGGCATAATCAGTCTCTAATGATGATGATGATGATTTTTTTGCAAACCACATGGGATGTACCCTCACATTGTTAGATTTGAAAGACTGGAGATTCTCACTCAGCAAAGCATTAAAGGAATTTTTATCTGCTTTTTTAATAAATAAATTTTTGTTTAATTTTGGTGGATTTGGGAAATGCACTATTCTATCTCGCTACGACAACTGTGTTCACTAATCCTTGAGTCTGTGTTGATGCTCTTTATTAGCTCCAGTTTATTTGACGCTAAGAGGTCAAGCATGTCTTCATAACTATTTACTATTCTAGAGGTTCCAACTTTTGAATGTGGCAAATAGTAATGCGACTTAGGGTGTATGAGCGGATAAAGGAGACAGGTAGGAAGGGGTCAGAGTTCATGATCAAATTCGTTCGGGTTTTATTTGAGGATCCAGCTTTAATATTTTATAAATTAACTATTGCATTAACGTGTTTCCGGCAGCCATCTAGGCCGCCATGTGATACTGGAATATATCTAGAACACACTACACAAAAACATGACAGATTTCGCGGAAGCCTTCAAACAAGGATATGCTTCATTATATTCCTTGTGATATGTTTGCTCGATACGAGTTTTCTTCGCGATGATACATAATCACTTTCGAGAGGATTCGTTTTTTCTTGCAACAAACACTTCATTTTGCGAAATAACGATAAAACGAGACAAAAATTATTGGTTATTATCTCGTAGAACTCTATTATACAAATAAGAAATGTTCATCACACACTTCGGCATAGGACAAAACGAAATCGCTGTATTACCAGATACGATGCAATAAAAACAAAACCAACACAACTTCGACTTCTCAAACGCTGATTAACAAACTAGGATATATTGTGAACGTTGTTTAGTATTGCCCAACACCTGACGATTTTTCCTGTAGTGACAGGCCGCCGTTTCATTCGCTGCTGCCAGATCCCACAATGTCGCGCCTTTTTGGATCCATCCCTTATGGCGTATTACGTAGTTTTCGAGTTCGTAGATGCTACTGTCAATACTGGGAATTTCCACGAAAGCATGTTACAAGGTGTTATTCATAACCAGTTTATTTTTGTCGATGACAGCTCACAAACGATCTCGAAAGGAACATAGTTGTTGCCAACGGAAATGACACCGATTCATTATTTAAACCAGAAAATCGGAATTCTTACCATTACAATTGTAAACTCTTAATTTGAAACTATTTTCGTAACAATTACGATTAAATCTTAATGGTTGGAACTTCTGCTATTCTTGTAGGTTCATGAACTAATTGCTCTAGATAATTTTCGGAAAATACGTTCAGTACAATTTCGGACGATGTTTTATGCTTGCCTCTGGTTTTAAACATGTATTGTTGCCAACATGTCGCAGGTAAGTAAAAGTCGGCACCAATTAAAATTGTATGATTTGGGTACTTTTTGAAATTTGATCCAAGCTTTCTTTGAATATTTCTGCAATCGAATCGTCTGAGTCAGGGGGTCGGTAAAAAGAACCAATTATTAATTTATTCCGGTTGTCAGGTATAACCTCTATCCATACCAAGTCACAGGAACTATCTACTTCGATTTCGCTACAAGATAAACCGCTTGTAACAGCAATAAATACGCCAAATATTTTATTCAATCTGTCTTTTCTGAACACCATTTGCTCTTTGTAAATAGTTCAGCTGAACTTATCTCCGGCTTTAACCATCTTTCAATACCTTTAATGATTTGAGTTTCAGTAATTCCTGGTACTTTCCCCACACAGCTACGACAGTTTACTACTGGTTTTTAGATATGTGTTCGTCCTATCTGTTTGACCTGTACCCTTTGAGACTGAAATTCTTTTCGCGTCTTGCGCATTATAAAAATCTTTTCCATGCAAAAATACATGAATGTCCAAATATTATAGTGATCTGCCAACCATGTCATTTCTATCTTTTGTAGATAGTGCATTCAAACCTATGATCTTTGCAGTTATTTCTAATTTTCCGACCTTCATTTAAATTGCCTCGAATTCTATTTTTTCTGAATACTTTTTGAGGCCCTTAATGAACGAAACCAAAAAATTATTATGCATATCCCTTGTTTGGGTTGTGACTTATTGTCTTGAATTCATAAACTCTAGGACAAAATTGCGGAGCTTTCCCAATTTTTTTTCAGTTGTGAAAGAAAAGGGTGAAACGAAATAAAATAATAAAAATCAGCCAAACCCTTTTCAAGTGATGATATTTCATAAATGCGGCAACCGATTTTTATGTATATAATAACAATAAGATTCGGATTCATTTGATGTCAAAACAGGGGTTAGGCGAGGTGATGGCCAGTCTCCAATGCTTTTTAACTGCGTCCTTGTATAAATTATAAGAATTTGGCGCCAAAGATGAATGGAAACGAACTATAGCCCGTAGCAAATGTGAACCAAATCGATGGAAATCGAGGTAGTCTGCGTGGCTTTTGCCATTCTGTCAAACGACGTAGACACCGCTAGAATTCAAATCGAAGTATTAAAACATATCACTGAACAAACTGGTCTACAAATATCACTTGAGAAAACACGTGCCGTGAGAAACATTTAAAGACGCACCTGGGTGGGTTCATCACGAAAAATGGACTGGACAAGGAAGGGCTTAGGTGACGGATACGCAAACTAGAAACAGCTTACCGAACATCCCGTACGATCTATAACAATTTTTTTTTTTCGAAAGAACTAAGATACGTCACTACGAATCAGTTTTGAAGCCAGTAGTTCTGTATGCATCCGAAACCTTATCCTTAAATGCTGATAAGGACTCCTCGAAGCCGCGGTGGAGAAGCCGAGCGGTCTAAAGCGTCTCGCTGCGGAGCGCGCGGTTGCTCGCCGTGGAGGTTCGAGTCCTCCCTGGGGCATGGGTGTGTGTTTGTCCGTAAGTTAGTTTACCTAGGTTTAAGTAGTTTGTAAGCTACGGACTGATGACCACGCAGTTTGGTCCGATAGATTTACAGACATTTGAACATTTTGAATTTGACTCCTCGAAGAATTGGAGAAGAAAGAGCGCAAAATCATTAGAGGAATTATAGGATTGATGTACAAGAATGGCGCCCATCAAAACAGATTCAACAAGGAAGTCACCAGTAAAATAGAAAAAAAATTATAGACACTATCCGTAAAAGGCGAGCACGATTATATGGTCACCTCAGACTAATTGACGAAAATGGGTTAATCAAAAATATATTTCTCTTTGTTTTATTCAAAACCATGGTTTAAAAACATGAGAGAAAATCTCCAGATGCTACATATCAAATCTGAAGATGTTTTTTACCGAGTTATTTTCCGAAATACGAAAGTGACGAACGGAATAACCCGAGACGAACAACCTAAAAGAGGACACGGTGCCCTATGGACAGAAAAGCGCAAGCACGCCCACTCACTGTGATACGGGAAATCAGGGCTCAGAAAAAAGCCAGGCTCAGTGCTAAGTGCAGAAAGACTTAACGTGGTCCTAAATGACAAATAAATAAATAATAATAACAATATGATTAACGGGTTTTGTTTGATTTGTATACGTCTTATCCAGCTGGTTGTAATACTGCTTATGCTAACGACACCAAGGATAGTTGTTGTGGGAGGAATACAACTTGGTCGAAATACGCTGGAGAGACAGATATCAGAGACTAGCCATGAACTTTACAAGGACACCTCATTATCAGTTTGGCAACAAACCAAATAGAGCGCTGATTACTGATAAGTGAGGAAACGCGTGCAGATAGTAGGAAAGCCAGTACACACCCATATCTCAGAATACAAGCCCGCCAGCTGTACAATGGTATCCGGGTGAAGCGAAAGAAGAACATTTTAAATTTAAAAAATATATGAAATTAACCATTTGGTTGCCAGTGGCTAAAGAACATGTCTCTATGTAAACTGCGTTTCCTGGTAGACGGTGGAAATCCAATTGAACGGATCACGTAAACGTGACCTTGCCATGATGAAGTCAGTCTTTACTTGATCCATGTTTCACGAGAAAGTTTCTTCTTTTCCCAATTTTTGAAAGATATGTGCTCTATCTGACTGTTTAATGTTATTTTATCTAGATTTATGTCTTAGGTTATTTTCAACGGCTATGATTAAAAAGTCATCAGGTCTGGGCGTGACCAGGGACGTTGTTCGAAGACACTGATGTGGTTACATATACAGAGTGTTTCCGTAATAGCGTGAAAAAAATTATCATTACGTAAAGGAAGCTCCACTGAACAATTTGAGGTAGAGGAACTGAGGTCGGAGAAGCAGGCTTAAGGAGATATGGAGGTAAACTTGCCTACTGCTTTGTCTCCTATTATTGTTTTGCAGCTTATTTACAGCCAACGTGGTTTGTTAACAGGTAAATTCTCTATTTGCTGAGAGGAAACAAGGAGGATCAGCGTGATTACTAAGTAGTCACGATGCAGTTCTGAATAGCCACCTGTACTTGAGGTTCTTGCAAAGACTTCTAGCCCAGTTGTTGGAAGATGTGGATACAACAGGATGGTGCACCGCCTCAATTCAGTGTGGATGTCCGCAACCATCTATATGTTTTTTTATCTGGTCCTGGATTGGAAGGGGAGGTCCTGTACTGCGGCCTGCGGGTCTACTGACCTTAATCCATTTGATTATTTCCTAAATTCAAATGTTCAAATGTTTGTATAGCTATGGGTACCAAACTGCGGTGGTCATCAGTCTGTAGACTTACGAGCTAACTTAAACTGACTTATGCTAAGGATACCACACACGCACACACACACACACATGCCCATGGGGGGGAGAGGACTCGACCCTCCAACGGGAAGCAGACGCATACTTCCCAGCAAGAAGCCTTAGAGCACATGACCGTTCCCGCGCGGCGGTTATTTCCCTTAGGGATATCTACAGTCACATGGGTATTAATCTTGCGGATACAGAAATGGAATTTGTTGCCACAATAGTAGCTGCTAGTAATTTTTTTTATAGCTTATGGGACTTAACTACGGGGTCATCAGTCCCTAAACTTACAAACTACTTACAAACTAGCTAACACTAAGGACGGCACAAAGATCCATGCCCGAGGGGGGATTCGAACCCCCGACCGTAGTGGCCGTGCAGACCGTGACTGGAGCGCCTCAGTCCCATCGGCCACCGCGGCCGGCTAGCTGCTAGTAAAATGATTCGAAACATACCAGGGATATTGGTCAGGGTGCGTCAGAATGTTGTTCTCCTATATCATGCTTGCACTGAAGTTGAAGGCCGTCAGCTTTAGCACATTTTTTAGGATGCATTTCAGAGGGTAGATTCATTGTGTCGATGATTGTATTTAATTGTAGTTAAGTGTTGTTGTTGTGGTCTTCAGTCTGGAGATTGGTTTGACGCAGCTCTCCACCCTACTTTATCCTGAGTAAGCCTCTTTATCTCCTCATAATAATGGCAACCCACATCCATCTGAATCTGCTTACTGTATCCATCTCTTGGTCTTCCTCTGCGGTTTTTACCCCGACACTTTCCTCCAATGCTAAGTTTACGATTCCTTGATGTCTAAGAATTTGTCGTACGAATCGAACCCTTGTTTTAGCCAAGGTATGCCAGAAATCCTTTTTTCCCCAATTCTGTTCAGTACCTCTTCATTAGTTACGCGATCTACCCACCTAATCTTCAACATTCGTCTGTAGTACCACATTTCAAAAGCCTCTATCCTCTTCCTGTCCGCACTGTTTATTTTCCATGTCTCACTCCCATACTAGGCAACACTCCACACAAATGCCTTCAGAAAGGACTTCCTTACGCTTAAATTAATATTTGATGTTAAAAAATCTGTCTTTTCCAAAAAATCTTTTCTTGCTATTGCCATTTTGCATTTTACATTCTGTGCACTGCGACCAAGTACCACAACTCATCTACCACCTTTATTGTTTCGATACCTAATCTAATTCATTCAGCACCGCCTGATTTTCTAAGACTGCATTCCATTACCCTAGTTTTGCTCTTGTTAATGTTGATCTTATATGCACCTTTCAGCACACTGTCCATTCCGTTCAACTGCCCTTCGAGGTCCTTTGCTGTCTCTGACAGAATTACAATGCCATCGGCAAATCGCAATGTTTTTATTTCTTCATCCTGAACATTAATTCCTTCGCCAAATTTCTCCTTGCTTTCCTTTATAGCTTGCTCATTGTACAAACTGAATATCATGGGATAAAGGCTACAAGCCTGTCTCACTTCCTTCCCTACTATTGCGTCCGTTTCATGACCTTTGACTCTTAATGACTGCTGTTCGGTTACTGTACAAGTTGTAAATAACTTTTCGTTCCCTATATTTTATCTCTGCTGGCTTCTAGCTAATGTAAATAAAAAGTACACAGCAGTGTTAATCCTCAAGAAGGCTTCTCCGACCGCACGTTCCTTGCCGTAATATAATCATGTGGCGCACTGAAGTGGCAGAGCGCTCTAAGTTGCCTTGCTGCGGAGCGCGCGTTTGCTCGCCGTCGGAAGTTCGAGTCCTTCCTTGGGCATGGGTGTGTGAGTGCGTGGTGTCCTTAGCATTAGTTTAAACAATTTGTGAGTCTAGGGACTGATAACCGCAGCATTTATCTTCCATAGATTTACAAAGATGTGAACATGTAATAATCCTGCATGTTCAGTTGAAATTTTGCACGCTCTTGCGGAGACACTCTGTATAATTTGACGTAGAAGTAGGTGCGAGACTCATTCAGAATACAGATGCAGACTGTTCTCTTGAGAGTTCTTAATTTTATGATACTGTTCCGCTGCAAGTCAGATAAGGTAAAGCAGTCAACAATCCGAAGATTGGTTTGAACACCACAGTGCTTTACTAGGCATGGTCATGTATGGAGGTGGTATGCCGTTGCCTTCCTCCGACCTTTGAACCGACTTACCCACAGTTTAACGTGGGTTCCGAACCACGGTGCTACTCGGTATTTTTCACATGAGCAATACTGCCAGAGGTGAAAGAAGTGGAAAGTGACAGATAAAAATCCCAGGAACTGGCGGGGATCGAACCCGGGACCTTTGGATTTGTAGTCTGGCACTCTACCACTGTGCAACCGAGACGCAAGTCAGATAATGGAGTCAAACACTTCGGCTACGTGAACTAACCATCAAATCGTCAGCTTTTTGCTTTGGCTTTTTCATAGAGGTTCAATTTTTTTTTGTTTGAACTGCTTATCGTTCACGTTTAACCTTCAAAACAATATAAAGAAATTCACTTCTCCAGCAGACTATAATGCGATAAATCTTTGGAGTCGGCTACCTCGCTAAATACTCATAACAGCGACGAAAAAAAAAAAAAAAAAAAAAAAGGCTGCATTTTTCTGTGAGCCGAACAGCACAGAAAGTGGCGAATTGCAGGCGTTTGATGACAACTCGCTTCGCTACTTGGCCTCTTTTCAAATGGTTCTACACGTCGAGTGCAGCAACGACCCGAAGACACGTATAAGTCACAACTGTGATACATTTCGTATCCAGATTTGGCTCCTTCATTATTGTTAGCGTGAAACGAACCAGGATGTTTATTCTGATACAGTCGGTGGCACCAATCCTCCACCACCATGAACAGTGTACTGTGGAGACTGCCGTCTTGCAACGTGAACGTAACCGTGTTCACAGGGCATCACTCAAACGGCTCGGCTTGACGAGCCTGCTAAACCAACCCATTTTAATAACATACACTGGTCGTAAAAGCGGGTGAAACGTTACGGTCAACATGCAGGCAATTTGTAACTGTACGCTGCGTTATGTCCTCAACTGGATATGGCACACCACAAGGAACTTAGAAGCTTTGCGGTTTGCCGAGGGCATTGTACTTTTGGCGGAAACAGCAAAGGACCAGGGACGGCTTTCCAAAAGCTGCTTCACAGAGGAAGATTTAAATGTAGTTCCTTCTCTGAACGATCGCACGATTGACGAAATGGCAGGCATTGAAATGAATGTCAAAGGGATAAAAAAAACTGAAATCGCTCAACAGATGAAAGGTCACTGGACCGGATGGAATACTAATTCGATTATACACGGGGTATGCGCAGTAACTTGCTCCCTTCTAGCAGCAGAGTAGTCAAGGTCTCTAAAGGAGCGATGCGTTTCTAAGGTTTGGATAAAAGCGCAGGTTATTCCCATTTTCACGTAGGTTCGTCGATCAGAAGAGCAAAACCATAGGCTTATATCTCTGACATGGATCAGCTGCAAAATTTTGGAGCACGTTTTATGTTCCAGTGTTATAATATTTCTCCTTTGCAGTAATCAACATGGTTTCCGCTAGCAACGGTTGTGTGAAACCCTGCTCCCACTATCCGTCCGCGAGGTCCAGAGGGCAGGTAGACATCGTGTTTCTTGCTTTCCGCAAAACGTTCGATACCGTTTCGCAACGCCGCCTGACGAACAAAGAGTCAGCATACGGAATATCAGACCAGCTGTGTGACTGGATTGAGGAGTTTCTAGGTAACAGAACGCTGCATTCCATTCTCAACGAAGAGGTCAAGAAAGTGATTCCAGCGTGCCCCAGGGGAGTGTGTTATACAACCATTGTTTTTCAAAGGACACATAAACAACTTCTTAGATAACATCGGAAGTTCAACGAGGCTTTTGCGGATGATACTATGGTTCATGGAGAAGTCGTAGCACTGGAAAAAGGTTGCGAAATACAGAATGATATGCAGTGTATTAGCGCATGAAGCAGGGAATGGCAACTGAGCCTCAACATCAACAAGTGTAAAATGGTGAGTTTACATACAAAGAAAGATCCTCTATTATACAGGGTGAATCACCTAACACTCGCAACGCAAATATTGCGGAAACGGAAAGTGCTATTGATCTGCGATTTTCATAGAATGGATTGGTAGTCAGGGGCTCGTATTTTTAGTCAACAAACAGATTGTAATATTACTTAGAAAGTGTATTTTTATGCAAACATACAGTTTTTTTTTTTTTAAATGAAATAATGCCTGTAGACATTATGAAACAAAAAATAGGTTGCACTAGATTATGAGTAGTGTTTGTTGCAGGATTCTAGTGCAAGTCGTTTACGAGGTATCGTCTTTTGAAACGTTCCCACACCGACACTTGAACAATACCTGTGATAACACACACTAAAGAACAACACAAGTGCATACACTTGTTATGTGGATTCCAACCAGTAACGCGACAAATGACCATCAAAGGTTGTGTTCAAAATGACCGCCGGCAGCAGAAATACACGCTGTCAGTCTGGTATGGAACGACTGCTGCACACGTGCTAGCATTTCAGCGGATATGTCCGAGCAGGCTGCAGTAATACGTCGTTGCATATCATCGGGTGTGGTTGGTACAGTATGTCCTTGTAGACTACATCTTTCAGCTTTCCCTACCGAAAAAAAACTACAGGCGTCAAATCTGGGGAACGGGCGGACCAAGGTAAGGTCCTCTGCGTCAAATCCATCGATTTGGGAACAATTCATGAAGACATCCTTTAGTAATTCTTGCACTATGGGCTGGACTCCCATCATGTTGGTACCATAAGATTCCTCCTAGTCTGCAGAGTAACGTCTTCTAGCATCCGTGGAAGATGGTCTGTTAGAAGGCTGCGATACTTGCGCGCGATCAGTGTTCCTTCTATGAAATACGGGCCTATGAGCTGCTGATTCACTATGTCATACCACACGTTTTCACTGCATGGACGCTGACGGTCCAGCTGTCGAAGCCAAGAGGGATTGTCAGCAGAGACCAATAGTGTGGTTTACTTGGCCATGATTGGTAAATGTGGCTTCATCACTAAACAAGATACATGATACCTGGAGTATCCTGTCGTAAAGCCCATCTACAGAACCTAACACGATTCTCAAAATCGTTTCCATGCAGCTCTTGATGGAGAGAGATGTGCTAGGGATGGAACCTATGTCGATGGAGAATGCGTAGGACACTTGCCTGACTCATGCCACTTCCTCGTGCGATTGCGCGGGAGCTGACATACGAATCAACTGCAGCAGCAGCAAGAACATCAATTTCCCCCTCATCTGTCGTCACTTGTTTCCTTCTGTTACGTTGTCTCGGTGTTACACTACCACTTTCACGTAACTGGTTGAAGAGGTTGATGAATAACTGCCGAGATGGGAGACGTCTACTGGGATATCTTGCCGCATACACTGTACAACGGAATTCTTCCTACACTCTCCATACACCATGCCGGCTTTTTCTGCATTGGTAAAACCCATCGTAAAATCACGACCTACCGCTTGGACTGTTACACGCTGACTAGCGAGCCGCAGTGCACTCAAGGAACACCAAGCATGCTGTACGTAGCAGTTATGCGTGTTGACTGGCACACGTAAATGTCGGTGTGGGAACGTTTCAAAAGACGATAGATCGTAAACGACTTCCACTAGAATCCTGCAACAAACACTACTGATATTCTAGTTCACCCTACTTTTAGTTTCTTAATATCTACAGGCATTGTTCCATTTACAAACTGTATGTTTGTTAAAAAATAGACTTTCTGAGGAATATTACAATCTGTTTTTTGGCTAAAAATTCGATCCTATGACTACCAATCCATTCTGTGAAAACCGCACATCAATCGCACTTCCCGTTTCCGCAATATTTGCGGTGCAATTGTTAGGTGGTTCACCCTCTATAGCTATGCTATAGCAGGACAATCACTGGAAGCAGTTAGTTCAAAAGATGAACGGGAGTAGACAATAGGGGCGATTTGAAATGGATCGACAATTTAAAATTAATCGTGGTTATGGCAGATGCCAGACTGAGATTCATTGGAAGAATTTTCAGCAAGTAAACGTCCGTCGACAAAGGAAATAGGTTACAAAACTATCATTCGGCCAGCGCTTGAGAATAGGGTAGGATTAATAGAAGACATTCAGAATATCCAACGGAGAGCATCACGCTTCGTTCGAGCTCTCTTTGAGAGCGCGAAAGCGTCACGGAAATGATCAGGAAACACCGGTGTCAGACGCTGCAAGAGACGTTCTGTATAGTGATACGGACTTCTGTCAAAGTTCAGAGAGCGTGCGTTTCATGAAGAGTCAACCAATATATTGCTTCCTCCTATATATGTCTCACGAAGTGACCACAAGAATGAGATTAGGGCCCAAACGGAGGCATACATGCGAAGTACCCTCCGCCACATACCGTGAGGTGGCTTGTGGAGTATGGATGTAGATGTAGAATGGACCTGTTTTGAAAAAGGGTATATATGAACATTAACAACAGTAAAACCAGGGTAATGTAATGCAGTATAATAAAAACAGGCAATGCTGTAAGTGTTGGATTAGGAAACGAACTAGTGGATGTTATTTAGGTAGTAGAATGATTTCTGATGGCCAGAGTACAGAAGATATAAAACGCAGAATGGCAATAGGAGAAAAGCATTTCTAGAGAAAAGAAATTTGTTACTATTGAAAGTAGATTAAAGTGTAAGGAAGTTTCTTCTGCAGACTTTTGTCTGTAGTGTAGACTTCTACGGGAATAAAACAAGCTAAGAGAAACAGTTCAGAAAGAAGAGGATAGAAGCTTTTAAAATTTGGTACTACAGGCGAATGCTGAAAATTATGTGGGTAGATCGCGTATTTAATGAAAGATACTGAACTGAAATGGTGTCAAAATTATTTCTTGTATATATTGATTAAAAAATAGGATCGATTAACTGGACCCTCGGACATGGATATTCGTGCCGTCCTTAGTGTTAGCTAGTACATAAGTAGTTTGTAAGTTTAGGGACTGATGACCCCGTTGTTAAGTCCCATAGACTATACAAACATTTGAACATTTGATTAGCTGGACACATTCTTAGACATCAAGGAATCGTCAACTAGTACTGGAGGGAGATGAAGAGACGAGTACGGTAAGTCGTTAAAATGGACGAAACACTTATTCAGAGATGAAGAGGATTGCACAGGATACCGTAATGTTGAGAGCTGCATCAAACCAGTCTTCTGAGTGAAGACCACAACAACAGCTCCTTGCCTACTGAATAAGGTCAAAATATTAGACTACCTGTGTAGTGAAAACTGAAAACGTTTATACTCTGGAGAGGTTGAGGGTTTTTTTTTAATTTTGCGTTGAATAATCCTTATGTTGAATTGATGTTTCATATAAACAAATATATTGATATTAATTAATGCAAGAAGCAACTGAGGATAAGGACAAGAAACATCTAACAATTCTAAAATCAGTTTCACATGTACGTAACTAAATAAATTCACTATCAAAATTTTCTCATGTAGCGCGGGAACAAATTCTTCAAACTGTCCGCGTAATGACTTATTTACAAGATTCATTTCATTTATAACTAGAGCAGCATTCGAAAGTCCTTCTTGAAAGTTGCTCTGCCCACAACAGTAATTTTCTTTTAAGGCCCGAAACAGTGTCGAAAATGTCGTCAGTTAGTTGACGGGTATCTTTTGGACTGTACTTTAATGTTTTTTTGGGATAATATTAGACATGCAAGACCCACAAGGGTCATCATTTTGATTTTGAGAATCGAAACTCCTTCTCGGCCATTTTAATCTAATTTCATTCTACGACGAACGCCAACACTCAGAACAGGAAGTGGAAAAGCCCGTTTTGCTGCGCACCATTTTAGTGAACTAGCAATGCCAGCAGAAAGCTGGAGGGGGAACTGCTATCTAATAGTGCCCGTGTTAGCCCATTTGCCCATGCCCGCTTTAAATAATCCAGAAATACGGCAAAACATGAAATTTCCTCAAAACTACTAGATAGATATTTATTTAGTTTACAGCAGTATTACTGAACTATCATTCTCATATTTTATGCAATATGAAGTCAAGTACCTGAGAAAATTAAAAAAATTTAACAGATCTTGAAAAATTGTCATTTACTCATTAATATGACCGGACTAGATAGCGAAAACCCTACTCTGGAATAAGGTCATTGGAGCCAATCTTGTTTGTTTTTGCTATATTGAATGGGTGGATTCGAATTTCTGTCCGATGATGTGATTATGAATAACCCAGAACTACTGGAAAACACTGTGTTCCCGAGCCATCACGGATCTCTGCTACGCATTCTACACCCCTAATTCGACTGTTTCTTGTTGTCTTACCTACGCGATTAAGGGTTAGAACATTTCACGCTCCGACCCGTAGAATACCTGTTTTGTTTTTCTTGATGACAACATCCTCCTGAGTAGTTCCCGCCCGGAGATCCGAATGGGGGACTATTTTACCCAAGAAGACGCCATCATCATATAGTAGAGCAGCATGTCCTCGGGAGAAGTTACGACTGTAGTTTCCCCTTGCTTTCAGCCGTTCGCAGTAACTGCAAGACAAAGCCATGTTAGCTGATGTTACAAGGCCAGCTCAGTCAATCATCCAGACTGTTGCCCCTGTAACTACTGAAAAGGCTGCTGCCCCTCTTCAGGAACCACACGTTTGTCTGGCCTCTCCACAGATACCCCTCCACTATGGTTGCATCTATGGGACGGCTATCTGCATCGTTGAGGCAATGTCCGTGGTTCATGGGGGTGTATATATAAGTTTTTTTCAGAATATCGTGATATTTATAACCATGTTAATAGCATAGCTGGTATCTTAATTTGGAAGCGCAACAGTACGCCGCAATTACGGTTTAATTTACCTTTCTTAATGTAAACCCCGGGAGATAGAGTAAGCAATTTCAGTTATAATTAATCTTTTGTATGATATTAAAATAATACGTTTTCAATACGTATACTGACATGTATTAGAAATGATAAAAAGTTTAAAGCATGTGTGACTCCAAAATTGGCAGTCTTATTAATTAACTTCATTCAGTAGTAGATTACGAAGGAACTAATCATTTTTCTTTATTTAACAAAAATGTTCAAATCTTTGTAAAGTCTATGGGACTTAACTACGGGGTCATCAGTCCTAAACTTACAAACTACTTATGAACTACTTACGAACTAGGACGGCACAAATATCCATGCCCGAGGGGGGATTCGAACCCCCGACTGTAGTGGCCGTGCAGACAGTGACTGGAGCGCCTCAGTCTGCTCGGCCACCGCGGCCGGCTTTATTTAACATTCTTGTTACTTAGTATTGAATTACAAATAATAAAACTGAAAACTTTCTCTTGACTGTGTCACGAGAAACTTGAAAGGATGTAAGTCGTCTAGCTCACGATGCTAGGGGATCTTTTGTTAAACAGCGTTGCCTTTATGGATACCTAAACGGCAGTTCCAACTATTTCTTTCGTCCGTTTCTAGAAGAAGTGCTTACGAACCACATATGAGAATCACGCTCAGTTTTTAATTATACTGTCGGAAATAAAAATTAGAACACCGTCTCATGCCGTCCTCTCGTGGGACGTGGAAACGCATGTGGAGGAGAATGTGGTGACATCGCAGCACATGGAATACGTTCCAGTACCCTGCGAAGCGTGGAATGAAGGTCCTGGCTTGTTAGATTTCTGCTTCGTGGCGTGGAACGTGGCCAATGAGGAGCGACCTGTTTTTCACGTCACAAGCAGTACTATTGAGCCGCCATATTGCAACGTAAATCCGTATTTCGTGCCTTCTTTCGTTGTAGCGTAAGATCTATGAATATAATAATATTTTTCAAAGCGACAGAAAATTGAGGAACTTTTGAAAACGCGTCATTTTATTTATATATGTTACAATAAATTTCCGAAAATACATTTTCATAGCTTTAAACGTTAACGGATTTAACGTGTGTCATTGTTATAATTTTTATACCGTGAAAGAATATCGTTCCTTTGCTATGGTATAACCCTACTCTATCAAAGGAGCGTCGCTGTGATGCTATGCCATACGTAAATAACATATTGCCACAGGTTTTAGATATGTACTTTATCTAACAACGGGGAGAGTGGAGGAAGTATAGAAATAGCATTGTTGATAGCGTCGTCGGCTGCCGCGATGTGATTACAGTTTGGGACCGGTTTATGTCTGCATACTTCTCAGATATTTTTTTTTCTCAACGTTTGTGGTTCTTTCTTGCTAATTTAAGTATAATATCCGATATTTGTTGCTATTAATTTTTAAGACGAATTACTAGCGTGGTGGTTAGCGTCTCAAGCTGTGGAGGAAAATAGATGTAAATAACAGGTCTGCATCTACACGCTCTCAGATTTTTTAAAGATTTGGTTTAATTACGGTTGTTGTAACGTATTTGTTAATTTAATACAATTGTAATATTTATATTTGAGATGTAACAGGCAAGCTACAGAGCTAAATGTTTACTGCTTCATCACCAAAATAACAAATCAAACAAATTATGTTATTACAACCTCAACTGTTAAATGCCAGTTTGTGATCTCAGAGTATGTGTAATATAAGAAACATGATTTATAGATAAAGAAATGGTTAAGAGAAGATACATACATTGCTAGGAAAATAAACAAATAATATTTCATTATAAAATAGGAAAATAAACAATAGCACATGGCCATGAAACTAAAACCTGCTAACTTTCGGAAAATATAAAGTGAAATAAAATGCTTAGAGATATATTCTATTGTATATTTGAGAAGGAACTGGTCACGAAAACACAAATACCATAAATGTTTCGAATATTAACTTGCCAGCATGGGCAGCGTTGTAGATTACCTAAGCCTATATGAAATATTCCCGTGTTCTTGTATACAGCAGAACAACTAATACTTTATTTCATTATTCTATACATGGTAGGAACATTTGCCCTTCACTATTTTTCAAGATATTAGTATAAAACAATGTATTGTTGTATTTTATAGTTAAGCATAATTCAGATCCGCAACCCAATATATGAAAGCAGGATTATTATGAATCGATGTAAGCTGCTATTATCTTGCCATAACATGGCCAAACTATTGTTTTTTATATCTTTAATAGATAGGCCAGACTATAAAAGGAGGCCACACAAAGATCGAGAAAGGCAGTCTTGTAACAGCTTTCCAAGCCGCCACTATGCCGGTTTGGGCCCCAATGTACATATTGTTGTAATAAACTGTAGGGTAAAAGTGATGAAATTAAACAGCTTTTCAGATACCTCGTGTTTGCTTTGAGTTCTTGCCTCAGTTTTGACGCATACATGAAACAGAGAACATTTTTCTAGCTGCACGCGTTCTGAGCCGGCCGCGGTGGCCGAGGAGACTGAGGCGCTCCAGTCACGGTCTGCACGGCCACTACGGTCGGGGGTTCGAATCCCCCCTCGGGCATGGATATTTGTGCCGTCCTAGTTCGTAAGTAGTTGATAAGTAGTTTGTAAGTTTAGGGACTGATGACCCCGTAGTTAAGTCCCATGGACTATACAAACAAACATTATGTTCTGAATGTATTCGAGGGATTCCCGTAAGCAGGTTATGCAGATGCTGTGTTTTAAGAAGGTAACTGTCCTCAACTTTGATGCTGTGGAGATTTATTAAGACGTGAAGACCACAATGAGTGAGTCGAGGAACAGAACACTGTAAGATGGTAACGTTTCATATTCGAAGTTATTTATTAGAAACAAAAACGAACTCTGTCTACGAGAGAATTTGTTGAGTTTTTCGTGCTAGGACAAAGGAACCAATAAATTTCAAGACAATTTTCCCCGTGCTGTTTTAATTCTGTTGCAGTTCAATACAGTGTTGGAATCAGTGGCGTAGCTATCATAGGGCTAGGCGTAGCTATCATAGGGCTAGGCGGGGCAGTGCCCCGGGGCCCCCGAGATCAAGGGGCCCCTCTGCCTCCGTGAGCAAAGTTCTGAAAAAGTTACAGTAGAGCGTAGTTTTTTTTATTTTATTTATATTTTTTATTTTTACCTTCCCACCCTACCGTCCATCAATTCCCCCTCCCGTCAAACTAAACTTCCCACAGTAGCCGCCCTGGACCTCAGGGTGACGGAACATTGCTTCTAGTGGGGCCTGCTGACAGTCGCTGAGTACAACAGTCGGCACACTCCAGTCGGCAGAAGTAGCTGCAGCATCACAGGTGTCCACAGCAACAGCTGCGCCTTCCAAGTGTTGCGGCGTGCCACTCGGCGCAATGTCAAGGATCGCACGACGCCAAATACTGTATAAATACATTTACTGTACAGTACGTCTTGTTGGCGAGTAGAAGTGTACAGTTCGATTATACGAATAATCGGTTTTCCGAACATCCATGTCCCCCAATTACACTTCGGATAATCGACGTTCTACTGTATATAATATTTTAGCTGAATGAAGGATTTTCGACTTTTAACTGTTTGAACACTATCAACAAACTTCAAACACACGAAATGAAATCCAAAAATTATTCCCATCTCAGAATATAAACATAAAAAGGTATTGATTGTCCGCTAAGACGTGCTGAATTACTAGCAGTGTGTGACAATATACTGTTCATGATTTGATTTGCCATATTTTCGAGGTCGAGTAAAACTTCATTGTCCATTTTTACTAGCGACCTGTCGGGGGGGGGGGGGGGAGGCTGCAGGCCGGCAACCACCTCCCCTATAGGAAACGGCACTGATCATACCCCAAGATTTTCAAAAGTTGGCGCCTGTGCTATAGTTTTAGTTTAGAGAGGGCCCCGATGTCGTTTTTGCCCCGGGGCCCTTGGTGACATAGCTACGCCACTGGACTTGGAATAGTTCAGTTTCACACTGCAAAAATAACATGTCTAGCGCACGGTTACGGAAGCAGATGCAGGAAAGGAAGAACAGTGTTTACGTACGATACTAACAGCAAAAATTATCACAACGAACTGAGACATTGGGCCGCGTTTATGAACAAGTAAAATGTTATCAGGCAGAACATATTATGTCCGAAGGAATGCCATAGTAAGCATTTGAATATGCAGAATCTGTACAACGTGGAGAATAGGAATATAAGAGCAAGACAAGTGGAGCTGGTGCAGATGGTGTATTTCACCGTTGACAATTTTTTTTAATGATTATTTTGCCAAACGTGATTTGGTCGTACATTTCGCTATCATTGTCTAATGCTTTGAGATAAATGTACCGTCTTTCTGTTTCTTATGTGCAAGCATAAGAAAGCTACAGTTCAGATCTTTTTATTTTTTTATTTTGTTTTATTTATTTAATTTTCTTTTCTTTTTTTTCCGATGATCGCAACAGAGATGATGTAATTTTTCGCACATCCATCTTTGTAAAGACAACGATCTACGCGCCAGCCTGCAACTGACGCTGTGGTCGCAAGTCACGATGAGCAGCACGTCATGTTCCGTGGAACGTAACGGGTCATTTCCAGGGTTACCAGACGTCCTCTTTTACCCGGACATCTCCTCTTTTTTGGACCCTAAAAATGGTCCGGCCGGGTTTTTAGGAAAATGGGGAAATGTCCTCTTTTTTGCGTTATGCAACTGTTTCAATCTGAAAATGCGTGAATACAACTCTCTGAAGTGTCATAATCACTAAATCTAGATAATTTGACCGTTTTTCAAACAATGTAATTTTTTTTTCTAGAATTCTCTCTTCTCTACGCCGCCGCTGTTCTGAGGTAAAGCTACTTTAAAACAATTGAAGTTACTGGCGTGACAATTATCGCAGAATAGTAGCTGCGAGGCAGCCAATTAAGTACAAAGGTCTGCAACAATGCAAGATACACCGGCTTCTAAGAATTTCATGTTAGAACAGCTTAACTAGGGTTACCATACGTCCTCTTTTTCCCGGACACGTCCTCTTTTTGAGGCAAGAAAATGTGTCCGGCCCGAATTTATAAAATTCTACAAAATGTCCTTTCTTTCTTTCTCTCTCTCTCTCTCTCTCTCTTTTTTTTTTTTTTTTTTTTTTTTGTTCTGAGAGAGAAAATTTACTTTTGTGGCATTGACGACAACAGATTCGTTCGCATTGCATGTTCAAACTGTTCGCAACTATCACGCGAATACTCAGAGAGAAATTGCAGTTCACAACAATTTCATGGGTCTGAGTTGCAAACGATTCGAAACTTCTGCGAAGGAACCCAATTGTCTATCATTCTGTGTTCTGCATTATGTTCTTTGGCGTTGCTTTTGATATACCTTGTGGTTTAGGTTAAAGCTGTAATTTTGCTTCAAAATAAATTACGAACTTAAATACAACTACGAAATGCCGAAAGGAAAATCAGTGTTGAGATGTGCTCTTGAAGAAATACAAATCATTCAAGGGAGGAAGAAACGAACATGAAATGGAATCCAGAATGAAACTTTCATTCTGCAGCGGAGTGTGCGCTGATATGAAACTTCCTGGCAGATTAAAATTGTGTGCCGGAACCGGGACTCGAACCTGGGACCTTTGCCTTTCGCGGGCAAGCGCTCTACCACTGAGCTACCCCGACACGACTCACGATGCCGCCTCACAACTCTACTTCCGCCAGTACCTCGCCTCCTACTTTCCAAACTTCACAGAAGTTCTCCTGCGAAACTTGCAAGACTAGCACTCCTGGAAGAAAGGATATGGTGGAGACATGGCTTAGCCACAGCCTAGGGGCTGAGACATTACTGGCTGAGACATTACTGGCGGAAGTAGAGTTGTGAGGCGGCATCGTGAGTCGTGTCGGGGTAGCTCAGTGGTAGAGCATTTGCCCGCGAAAGGCAAAGGTCCCAGGTTCGAGTCCCGGTTCTGGCACACAATTTTAATCTGCCAGGAAGTTTCATGAAATGGAATGTTTGATTTGCCCTACTGGAACGTACATATTCGTTGCAAACAAAGGTAAGTCGTAGAAGTATCGTAAGGTTTAATACTGGATCGCAAATATAGGTTCAAAATTGAAAAAGACAAGATCATTCTTGTCTCTGGAGATGATGAATAAACTGTCAAGGTTCGTAATATTTTGTTTTACAATAACCACACAAGGTTACTAATTTAGTTTATAGTAGTTTTACGTGGTTCATTAATGAGGTTGTAAATTACTGTATGTTAACAATAAAGTGTCCTCTTTTTTACATTAGTTGTCCTCTTTTCTGATGACGAACACATGGTAACCCTAGTCATTTCAGAGCGAGCAGTAGCTAGATGGACAGCGCTTCTGCCGTGCGCCGCGTTGGGACAACACTCCCGTGTGAGGACGGCTTTAGAGTTTCCCACTTCAGTCAAAATTTATTGTTGAAACAGAGTACATTGAATGGTTACATTTACAAATCAACAGCTCAAGTAGTACTGAGGTACCAGTAGTTGATCCATTCTGAAAAACCCTTATTAGTACGTGGTGTAGCCAACACGAGCGGCAATGGGGGCGCTGAATCTGGCATTAGATTAGATTAGATTAGTTTTTCGTCCCGTAGATCCATGTTGAGGATATCCTCGTGGATGTGAAACATGCCAAGAGACAAAATTTACAAGTTGAATAATAGATAATACTAATACTATAAATACAGATACATACATTTTTAAGGTTTTTTAGCTGATAATATAATAATACTAATATAGTATGAATACCGATACATGCATCATTTGGTACAATTTAGAAATTCACTAATGGAGTATAATGAGTTGGCCACTGGAAAGTCTTTTAGGTTCCTCTTAAACTGATCTTTATTTGTAGCTACATTTTTTATACTTGATGGTAAATTACTGAAAATGTGTGTTCCTGAGTAGTGGACCCCTTTTTGAACTAAACTAAGTGCTTTTAAGTCCTTGTGTAGATCATTTTTATTCCTTGCATTGTAAGTATGAACTGAGCTGTTTGTTGGGAAAAGGGATATATTATTTATGACAAATTTCATTAAGGAATAAATATACTGACAGGCAGTAGTTAATGTGGTGTCGCACAAGTACAAAGTGCGCGTCACCTACTTTCGCCGCGCGCCGCCATGCACGCACGGCGCGGCGTTCTCATGACGACAGCCACGAGCGCCCTCTGCTGCAACCCCGCTCGTGGCCACCACGGAAAGACACCGGTCACTTCGGACTGAGATAGCAACCAGTTAGGACCTTCGTAATCAGATAGGCGCCAGTGAAGACTTTGCTATCGTACAGGCACTAGGCAGGCCTCTAACGACTTTGTATCAACATTCTGCAGTACTATGTAAAAGTTAAGTATTGTTACATTCTGTGCAATATATATCTCTTACTAATTTACTCTAGTGTTTATAGTTTCTGGCTGCTCTCCTCCGTACCTGCACCAGCGTGCTATTTTTGTTCCTGTGTCGGGCTCATTCCACTCCGCCACCGACACCTACGACGAGGCTGGGACACAAAAGCGGCGACGAAGTTGGGACACAAAAGTTAATATACCCAGTTCTTTGAAGAGGCTTCTACAGGGCGTCCGTGAATTTACTCCACAAATAATACGTATTACACGTTTTTGGACTCTGAAGACTTTTGACTGACTTGAAGAGTTACCCCAAAATATTATACCCTATGACATTAGGGAATGAAAGTAAGCAAAGTATGCAAGCTTTGTTATTTTTATGTCTCCTATGTCAGATAACACTCGTATTGAAAATTCAGGTTTGTTGAGTCGTTTCTGCAGTTCTGTGGTATGCTCCTCCCAACTAAATTTATTGTCAAGCTGTAATCCTATGAATTTAATACTGTCAACCTCTTCTATCTGCTCTTCTTCATACTTAATGCATATGCTGACGGGAAATCTCTTACATTTTCTGAACTGCATGTAGTGAGTCTTTTCAAAGTTTAATGACAATGAGTTGGCTTTAAACCATTTATTAATGTTCATGAAAATATCATTAGCAGGCAGACCTTTCTATAACTATGCTTGACGTACTTTTTATTGCAATACTTGTATTATCTGCAAACAAAACGAACTCTGCTTCTGGTAGCGTAACTGATGAGAGGTCATTAATGTACACAAGAAAAAGCAATGGTCCTAAGATGGATCCTTGTGGGACACCACATGCAATTTCTTCCCAATCCGATGATGACTGTTGGCTTAATTCACTAGTTACTTGCACTGACACCCTTTGTTTCCTGTTAGTGAGGTAAGACTTGAACCATTTTGCAGCACTTCCCGTGACTCCATAGAATTATAATTTAGTTAAAAGGATGTTATGGTTCACACAATCACATGCCTTTGACACATCACAGAAAATAACTGCTGCTTGCAATTTATTATCTAATAAATTAAGTACATTCTCACTGTAAGTGTAAATAGCCTTCTCGATCCATTCGACCGTTGCCAATACTGTGTTGCGAACAGTCGAGCGCAATGGGCCTACTATTTTATCGCTTTACGAAATATTACCAGTCGAAAATCTATAATTTTATTACACACTCACCGATCATCAAAATTAAAACTTACGAAAAACGAAAGAATGGCCAGATAAAGTGTATTACAACAGTATGCACGGTCCGAAGGCTGCTCATCGTGTATACTCCACAAACACCAAAGGCGAACAAGAGTTGTAGCTTATCGCAGTCCACACCATGAGGCCTATCGGTCGGCCCAGTGTTTTTGGACGAATCCACTCCAGGAGACAGCACTTGCCAGGTCTACGTCCGTATGTGAATACGAACATCACTTGCGTGTAGGCAGAATCTGTTTTCATCTCTGAAGACTACGGCCCGCCTTTCCAAGTGATGCTCTGACGGCGCCAGTCGGGCCGCGCATGTTATTTTTGTGGCGTGAGTAGAAGGCGGTCTAGAGACGTCTGTGTCCGTAGTCCCACTGCTGGTAACCCGTTGGCAACAACCCTTCTTATCAGTGCTGTGGTAGCTGTACGACCTACCATTTCTGCCTTTACATTGGGCGGTATAGGCGGACGCCTATGCTACATGTACATCCAGAACTTCGTCTACAGGCGTGAGAATGTTCACGTGCCCACTGAAACCAGCATCGATGCACATCTGGCTGAGCGAAAGATTCGTACCCAAAGACCGGAAAGTTGCACAGGTAACTCCAGTATTTTAAAAAAAGCAGTAGGAGTGATAATCAAAATTACAGCCCTATATCATTAACGTCGGATTGCAGTACGATTTTAGAACGTATACTTTCATCAAACATTAAGAACTATCTCAAAGAGAACGACCTACCGACCGATAGTCAAAACGGATTCAGAAAGTATCGTTCTTGTGAAACACAGCTAGCTTTTCACTCACAAGAAATAATGAGTGCCATCGGCAAGGGATGTCAAATTTATTCCATATTTATTCATTTTCTTAAGGCTTTTGACAATGTACCTAACAAGCGGCTTCTAATCAAAATGCTTGCTTATAGAATATCGCCACAGTTGTGCGATTCGATTCGTGATTTCCTGTTAGAGAGGATACGGTACGTTGTATTTGACGGAAAGTAATCGAGTAAAACAGAAGTGGTACCTGGCGTTCCCCGGGTAATGTTATAGAGCCCTTGCTGCGGTGGAGTAGCCGAGTGGTCTAAAGCGTCTCGCTGCGGAGCGCGCGGTTGCTCGCCGTGGAGGTTCGAGTCCTCCCTGGGGCATGGGTGTGTGTGCTTGTCCGTAGGCTAGTTTACCTAGGTTTAAGTAGTTTGTAAGCTACGGACTGATGACCACGCAATTTGGTCCGATAGATTTACAAACATTTGAACATTTATAGAGCCCTTACTGTTCCTAATCTTTATAAACAAAGTAATCAGAGAATGTGAACAGTTCTCTTAAACTGTATGTATCACATAATTTTTGTAATCACGACCAGCTATATACCCAAAGGCAGATGGTCCATAACAAGGGTAAATAAATAATAATAACATCGTGGGAACCCTACCAAGTGGGACTGATGGATGTTACACAGTTAAGAGAAGCGCAGCTCGATTTGTATTATTGCGATATAGCGGAGAGAGTATCACAGATATGATACGCCTGTTGCAAAATTATAAAAAGAAAGGCGTTATTCGTTGCGGTGAGATTTGCAATTTTTTTCACATACTTTCTGCTCCGAATGGGAACATATTTTGTTAGCAGCCACCTACATAGAGAGGCATGATTATCTTAATAAAATAAGAAAAATCAGATGGAAAAACGGAAAGATTCAGGTGTTAATTTTTCCGCGTGCTATTGGAGAATGGAATGCTAGACAAATATCATAAAAGCATAGAATGTAGGCTTTCACGGCCGGCGTCTTCATTAATTAAAACTTCCGGGCTAAGTTGCCGGTCCATCAATAAAATTTCTTACTCCCGACGTTTCGTTGCCTACTGCGGGCAACATCTTCAAGGGTGAGTCGACGACTGCCTACTAGGCGCTGGAGGCCCTGCTTATGTAGAGTGCATAGATGGCGCCACCACTTGTCACGTGCTGCCGACTATGAAGCTATCTTTGACCAATTACAGGTAACATTTGGCGATCGACTTTGAACCAAAGATATGACAATCCATTACCTGTAATCGAGAGAGATGACGTTGGTCAAAGATAGCTTCATAGTTGGCAGCACGTGACAAGAGGGGCGCCATCTATGCCCTCTATATAAGCAGGACCTCCAGCGCCTAGTAGGCAGCCTCGGCGTAACCCTTGATCGTCGACTGACATGGAGACACCACATCCTTTCCATGCGCTGCAAGGCTCTCTCCCCCCGCCTCCTCAAACTCTATCCACTCCTCAATCCCTCTTTCCGCCTCCCTTCCCATGTCGGCGTCACAGTCTACAAATCCGTCATCCGCCCCATCCTAGTGTACGCCGCCGTCGTCTGGGGTTCTGCAGCAGAAATGCACCTGAAGTCACTACAAACTGTTCAGAACCGTGCCCTCAGACTTGCCCTTCATCTCTTAAGAGATTTTCCTTCCGCACCGCACCATGCACTTGAAGGAGTCCCATGATTTCGGGACTACATTACCCGCACCGCCCACTCCTGTTACGAAAAGGCAGGTCGCTCCCAGAACCGCCTCATCCGAGCGCTGGGGCATAAAATCCAGCGCACGGCCACCACACGTTGGCCGTACCTCCTACTACGGTAGGACGATCCTTCTTCATCCCACCCGTCGAACACCGTGAAGCCAATCAAAAGTGAAGCCCAATCCCCTCACCCCCTGCTCTGGGAGGAAAAGCAAACAACTGCTGCGACATCCATTGACACTCGAGGGTTGCCTTTACCTCCCTCGTTTCTTTCGATCCGAACCTAGTAGGCGGTCGTCGACTCACCCTTGAAGATTTTTCCCGCAGTAGGCAACGAAACGTCGGGAGTAAGACGTTTTATTGATGGACCACAGCAACTTAGCCCGGACGTTTTAATTAATGATCATAACAGCGCTTCGATGAAACCTCCGCCATACACTTAAATGCGATTAATAGCACGTTGGCTGCTGTCTGACCACCGGCGGCCGCAGCAGACGCCTCTGACGTCATTGCGGCAGCCAACGTGTTAACGGAGTATTTATGTAGATGTAGCACGTACAAGTTATGGGGAAAATCTTCGAAAGGGTCATCCCGGCACTCGGAAGGCCACAATATGAACCGTTTCAAACTCAGCTGGGTGCAGGAAGCACGAGTGCGTTTCCCAGACATGGCGCCTGTTCGTTTCACACGTTGATATCACACTGAGCCTTATGGCTGTAAACATTCCCTATTAAAGGGTACACGCAGCCGGCGTTCTAACAAGTACGTCAGTACGTTATCTAATGTGTGGTTGTGAATCCGCCTTGATGCAAAACACTTATTATTTTCATACCGAAAGTAGTTTCGGCGGAAATCCCGTCATCCTCAGTGGGTTTTGTATTTAATTTAAAAGAATGCAGAATGAAATATTCACAAAACTATGAAAAATATTGTAGTATAAAGTATACACTTCTTTTTCGCTGTATCATTGTATAAACATTAATTTCCGTAACCTTTATCGTTAGCCTATTTTACACTCAATACTGTTTTTTGCCTTATTTGTCATCTGCAACAGTATCAGAGGCTGTTATTAGGAAGAGAGACTATTGTGAAACAACCTTATTTCAGTGTGTTTATGCCTCTGCTTTGTTTATGGTTGTTATTGCACTGTGTGATCATATTAAATCGTACTCACGTTCGTTGGTCGGTTCTCTGGGTAGTGTTTTGCATCAAGGCGGACTCACAACCCCACAATTCTGACGCAAACACGGACCAACAGTAGAGATTCAAATCACAATGATTGAGTACGTTATCTGTTGGCGACCGCCGTTGAAGCCATTATTAGTACATCTACTATCCCTCAAGTGGCATCTGCCGTCATGGAGTCAAAATCGCCGTCGCCTTCCAGGAGTACTAATTCTATTCCTGTGGAGTGTATACAGGGTGGTCCATTAATAGTGTTCAAAAATGTTCAAATGTTTGTAGAGCTTATGGGACTTAACTGCGGGGTCATCAGTCCCTAAACTTACAAACCACTTATGAACTAGCTTATATTAAAGACGGCGCAAACATCCATGCCCGCAGCGGCCGTGCAGACTGTGACTGGCATGCCGCAGGCTGCTCGGCCACTGCGGCCGGCTACTGATAGTGACCGGGCAAAATATATCATGAAATAAGCATCAGACGAAGGAAGTAGAAAGAACAAAACTTTTCTAGCTTCAAGGGGGAAAACAGTTGCTGCTATGATTGGCCCGCTAGATGACGCAGCCACAGGTCAAACGGATTTCAACTGCATTTTTTTAAAATATATACCCCTATTTTTATTACGTCTAGTACGTGAATAAATATGAATGTTTTATTTGGAATACTTTTTTCGCTTTGTGATAGATGGCGCTGTAATAGTCACAAACGTATAAGAACGTGGTATCGCGTAACATTTCGCCAGTGCGGACGGTATTTACGTCGTGATACATTACTCGTGTTAAAATAGACCGTTTACTAATTGCAGAAAACGTCGACATGGTATTTATGTATGGTTATTGTGATAAAAATGCCCTACGTGCCTGTGCTATGTATGTTGATCGTTATCTTGGAATACATAATCCAAGTGTCCGGACATTTACTCGGATAGTTACGTTATTTAAAGAGACAGGTGTTTAACCACGACCTGCAACAAATGATGGTGCCTAAGCAACTGTTTTAGCTGAAGTTGCTGCTTAGCCGCACATCAGAGCAGACAAATTCTGCGAGAGTCAGGAATCTCAAAAACGTCGGTGTTGAGAATTCTACATCAACATAAATTTCACCCGTACCATATTTCTATGACCAAGATTTCCATGGTGAAGACTTTGAGCGTCGTGTACAGTTTTGCCACCGGGCACAAAATAAATTACGGGACGATAACAGATTTTTTCACGCGTTCTGTTGAGTGACGAAGCGTCATTCGCAAACAGAGATAAAGTAAACCGGCATAATATGCACTATTGGACAACGGAAAATCCACGATGGCTGCGACAAGTGGAACATCAGCGACCTTGGCGGGTTAATGTATGGTGCGACATTATGGGAGGAAGCATATTGTCCTCTACTTTATCGATGTCAATCTAAACGGTGCAATGTATGCTGATTTCTTACGTAATGTTGTGCCGATTTTACTACAAGATGTTTCACTGCATGACAAAATGGTGATGTACTTTCAACATGATGGATGTCCGGCACATGGCTCACGTGCAGTTGAAGCGTTCTTAAATGGAATATTTAATGACAGGTGGCTTGGTCGTAGAAGCACCATACCATGGCCCGCATGTTCACCGGATCTTACATCCCCGGATTTCTTTTTGTGGGGAAAATTGAAGGATATTTGTTATGGTGATTCACCGACAACGCCTGAAAACATGCGTCAGCGCATTGTCAATGCATGTGAGAACATTATTGAAGGCGAACTACTCGCTGTTGAGAGGAATTTCGTTACGCGTATTGCCCAATTACCTCATTTTGAGCATTTATTGAAGTCATGAGGTAATTACAGGTAATCACGCACCAACAGCATGCGTTCTCATATGTATGATAATTTCACAAAGGTACATGTATCACAATGGAACAACCGAAATAAAATTCAAACGTACCTACGTTCTGTGTTTTAATTTAAAAAAACTACCTGTTAGTCTAAAATTGTGAGCAATATGTTTGTGAATATTACAGCGCCATCTATCACCAAGCGACAAAAGTGTTCCAAATAAAACACGAATATGTAATAAAACTGGGGTTACCTAATTTTTTTTAAAAAAATAGTTGATATCCGTTTGAGCAATGGCAACGCCATCTAGCGGGCCAACCATAGCGCCATCTGTTTTCCCCCTAGCGACACAACAACACAGTGACCAACGGTGCTTTCCAGTCATATGTGCGTACAGGGTGATATATAAAACGATGCTTTATGTATTTTCCTCATTATTTGTATTTTTCGTAATTTATTATGTATTTGTATATTTCGTTTCTGTAATATATTTGCATTGTCCTGCTAATTTCCATATATGTCAAAAATATTGTAAATGTAGTAGACACGCTGGGTTATCAAGGGCTTTGCTATTGTATAGAATCGTCTTTGAGTAGGGAGTTTTATCGCTAGTAGCGCAGAGGCACACAGCGAGAAGGAGTCGTTGTTGAGAAGTAGCGGCGGACAGACAGTGCGCTCAGTGGTGTACGGAAAAAGTACGTGGATTGGCACTAGTGGAGGAGACGGCGAAGAGGCAATATTATTTACTCATACGGCCACAGCTCAAATAATTAATGCATCAAGAGGAATACTGTGGGCCCTAAATTGTAATTAACAAAATGTTCAAATGTTTGTATAGTCTATGGGACTTAACTACGGGGTCATCAGTCCCTAAACTTACAAACTACTTACGAACTACTTACGAACTAGGACGGCACAAATATCCATGCCCGAGGGGGGATTCGAACCCCCGACCGTAGTGGCCGTGAAGACCGTGACTGGAGCGTCTTAGTCCCCTCGGCCACCGCGGCCGGCTGTAATTAACATTCGTCGCCAAGAAGAGCCTGTGTTTTCCAATTGTTAAGTGCCAACAGTCTCCAATCAGCAGCACCACGTCGCACACCAAATTCAGTAAGATCTGTCCAGTTTGTCTTAGCATGTACAGCTAACCAGCGTATTAGTGATGATTGTTGAATAGTCAACACTGTTATTTGTGAAACTGTGTTTAAAAGTCATTACCCATAGTCATTGTCCAGACAGGCTCCTTCCTCATCCATTGTTTTGCCGAGAACATTCACGAAGTTATAGAAAACTAAAAATCAAAGTCATTAATTCGTTCAGAAAAGTATTGCTAAATGTAGCTTATGCCAATGTTGCTGATCAGTAGGTTGCTAAGTGGAATGAAACTGCTAGACTAACTTCCAATTTCAAGAGTAAAATGGAGTAAATGTTTGTATAGTCTATGGGACTTAACTACGGGGTCATCAGTCCCTAAACTTACAAACTACTTATGAACTACTTACGAACTAGGACGGCACAAATATCCATGCCCGAGGGGGGATTCGAACCCCCGACCGTAGTGGCCGTGCAGACCGTGACTGAAGCGCCTTAGTCCCCTCGGCCACCGCGGCCCAATTTCAAGAGATATTTCAATAACAGTGTAAAAGATTGTTTTCCACTGCATGTTTTTTGAGGTAAAGTACTGTAAACTTGCAAGTACTGATTAGTGAGAATAGTAATTGTTTGCAAGTGTTTGAAATGCTAATAATTCCTGGTTAAAGAAAGAGTAAAAGTTAATCAGAAGTTAAATAGTTCTTTTGTAAATATTCAGTGTTATCACGACGAGTCATTAATTAATTGCCGGCCGCGGTGGGCGAGGAGACTGAGGCGCCCCAGTCACGGTCTGTACGGCTACTACGGTCGGGGGTTCGAATGCCCCCTCGGGCATGGATATTTGTGCCGTCCTTAGTATAAGGTAGTTCATAAGTAGTTTGTACGTTTAGGGACTGATGACCCCGTTGTTAAGTCCCATAAGCTTAACAAACATTTGAACATTAATTAATTTTTGAGCTTGCCATTAGTACAGTTAATAGTTCAGTTACAACTTGATTATTGCTGAAGCGCATGGCATACTCGCTGTCGAATAATTTCTGGTACTTATATAAACAATTATTTATTTGAAGCTGTGAATAGTAGTGATGGGAACAATCGAATGAAAACAATCGATTCATTCGGTTGTAGTTTCTCGTATCGGTTGAATTATTCATTCAGTCTTCTGAGTGAAACCTGTCGGTGGGACCAACCGAATGAAACAACCGATTCAGTCGGTTGGACTATTCATTCGTTCTTTTGAGTGAAACCAGTCGGTGGGATCAACCGAATGAAAAAATCGACGCAGTCGGTTGGCCTACTCATTCCTTCTTTTGAGTGAAATCAGTCGGTCGGAGCAACCGAATAAAATCGACACAGTCGGTTGGACCGCTCATTCCTTTCCTTTTGAGTTAAATCAGTCGATGGGACCAACCGAATGAAAAAATTGACACAGTACCTTGGCCTCTTCATTCGTTCTTTTGAATGAAACCAGTCAGTGGGAGCAACCGAATGAAACAGTCAGTCGGTCGTACGAAAGTTGGAATTTTTTTCGAATGAAAGTAGTCTGTGGGAACAACTGAATGAAAACATGCGAAACTTTTGCAGTTTTGTACATTGACTGAATTACTCATACTTTCTTTTCAAGTGAAAACAGGCAGTAAGTTTTGTCATATCGCTGGAGCAGGCCTGCGATCACTTTAATTGTCCACCTCAGACTTCAAAAACGCCGATCATCTGGGCCCGATCAGATTACTTTCGCAGACACCCACAATCTGTAGAAGATAAGTGGCCGATGACCACGAAGTACCGCGGGGAGCGGGGACACGAGAGGGGGTGCTGCCTCGCTGGCGTTTTCACTGCTGACAGCGCCAGCAGGCGCGCGCCAAACTCCACACAACAGTGTCTGGCGGGCGAGGCGTGCCATCGCCGATTGTTGTCGGTTTCTTACTGTCTCAATAAAGAAGCGTGGAAACTACAGGGTGTTCCAAAATGATCTCTACAAATTTAATCTCGCATACTGTATCTCCGAAGTGGGAACAGGTAGAAACGTGAGGTTTGCGGCTTATTACTAAGGTTCTAGTAGGACAGAGTTAAGTATTTTAACTTCGAGCATATTTGCTAGATCCAAATTCCAAGATCACTAAAACATTAATTATTGTAAAAAAAAGCCTCCATTAAAGTATTTTGTATAAAAATATTTCTTATAAAATATTTTTGTTAATTCCATCTAATTTGAAGGACTACGAGAAGACATACAGCATTTATCAGTGCTGTAAATTTTCTTCGGCGTGCCTGTATTCGTCAACAGTATATGAAAACATTCATCTCAAGTTTAATAATTATTCACTCTTGTCACGCCGCGGTGGAGTAGCCGAGCGGTCTAAGACACTTCGCTGCGGAGCGCGATGTTGCTCGCCGTCGGAGGTTCGAGTCCTCCCTGGAGCATTGGTGTTTGTGTGTGTGTGTGTGTGTGTGTGTGTGTGTGTGTGTTTTGTCCTTAGGTTAGTTTACCTTAGTTTAAATAGTTTGTAAGCTACGGACTGATGACCACGCAGTTTGGTCCGATAGATTTACAAACATTTGAATATTTGAACTCTTTTCACAGATATTTCTGTGGTTATCGGTGAAACGGTGTGGAGGTTTATTCCATCCCTCCGCCATGTACCATACAAAATCTTAGATGAACAGTGAACTGCCACTTGTTTTGAAAGTCAAGTGTGCAAAATTTCATCAAGATCGGGATAAAACTCTATATTGCCGTCAAAGTCTGGAATACCTTCTGTCATGCATGGAACTAAAGTAGATGTAGACGGTGACAATTCTTTTTTTTTTTTTTGAAGGTGAAGAGCAACATATATTATTAAAATTCGAATACAAACGGAATTTGTCGTAGTTAGTAGGTAAAGTACCCTTCTCCATGCACCTTCGAAATTTATTGTACACAATTACCTTCGTCTTGTTTTAAAGGTCAAGTGTGCAAAATTTCATCAAGATCGCAGCCAAATTGTCGTTTTTGTCGAATTCAGTACGTAAAGTACCCTCCGCCATGCACCGAATGAAATTTGACTTTCACCTTGCTTTGAAGGTCAAGTGTGTAAAATTTCATCACGATTGGAACAAAACTGTAGATTTGCATGCAATAGAAACACACACACGGACACAGTGCTATATTTATAAGATTTGTCTCTAAGAAAGTTTCATGCTGAATCACGGTTCATGTATACCCGAAAAGACTGAAGGAGTATGCAAATAAAGTCACACAAAGTTGGTGAATTAATAAAAACATCCATATAACTGCAGAAACCGCAGAGCCTTTTTCCAGCCGGTTGTATCGCATCAAAAAATGTTCAAATGTTTGTTAAGCTTATGGGACTTAACTACGGGGTCATCAGTCCCTAAACTTACAAACTACTTATTAACTACCTTATACTAAACACGACACAAATATCCATGCCCGAGGGATATTCGAACCCCCGACCGTAGTGGCCGTGCAGACCGTGACTGAAGCGCCTGTCTCCTCGGCCACCGCGGCCGGCGTATCGCATCAAGTGAAACCACTCAATGCCGAGAACATTCATATAAAGGACAGAGACTTGTTTCATTCGGTGGTCGCTCATCGACTGAAACCACTCAAACCCACCGAATGAGTGAAAACATTCATACAGCGGCTGCAACCGACAGAGACTGGTTTTATTCGATTGTTTCGCATCGACTGGTACCACTCAAACCCCGCCAGTGAGTGAAAACATTCATACGGCGACAAAGACTATTTTCATTCGGTTGTTTCATTTGACTGAAAAAACCGACTGAACGAAAAAACAACCGATTGACCAATCGGTTGTTAAAAACAGTCGGTTGTCCCATCACTAGTGAATAGTAAGTATTAAGGTGAGAGTATTGCATGATCTGCTGCATGTAGCATTTGCTTGGCTATTGGTTACATTTCACTGTCTTATATTCAACCCCTGTGTTAATGAACTATTTCTCAGTAATTAGTATATTGTCAGTGTCGTTTGTACCGGATTTGATGCACATACTGTGATTCACTGACCACCCAAATTTTACGTAAATTTTAACGTTGTTAATTAACTTTGCTATTATTGAGATCCCACCAAATTATTTGCTCGTACAACGAGCTGGCGACCGTAAATCAATAAGTTATTCACTTTTCCAAATTAACCCTGGTGTTCCGTTTGTTCCGGATTTTTTTTTTTTTCATTTAAACATTAATAATTTTATTCCACATTTTACCTTCCACTTTCTTTATTCCTATCGATTGTTGTTGTTTACCAAAGAGGTGCAGCAACGTTCCGGATATAGCCTCCACTACATCATCGGCTTCATTACCGATAGCTTTTCCACCAAATTAAGATAATTAGGCACACGGGTCATTTTTCTAATTATCATATACTAACCGGTGGTGTAGGACGGGTAGGGTTATAGCCTTCGAGCTAGAAAAGTTTTGTTCTTTGTAGTTTTTTTCGTTTTGTGCTTATTTCGTGAGATATTTGGTTCGGTCACTATCAGTGGACCACCCTGTGTATGGATGTAGTCTATTTTGAGTCGATTGTGCGTCATGAACTGTAGTGGTGGTGCACTCAAAAATTGGGGGTGTTGTGGGAAAATATCTTGAAGGCTTCAGTCTCATAGTAACATATACAGAGGCGAAGCCCCCCCCCCCCCCCCTAAACCACTGTCGTACGCTCCCCTCGTAGTTCCGTAAGATGCTAGCAGGTGTCAGGCGGTTCGCTGGCTTAGGGTGCCTCTCGCACGTCAGAGGGTAGCATGGAGGGGAGGCAGAGGAGAGAGCTCGTGCCGCCTGCCAGGAGGCCACGGCTGTGCTTGCCGGCATTTGAGGGGAGGTGGTGCTGGTGGGGACAGCCGCTACCTGCCGCCAGCTCAAAAAGCTGCTTCTGACCGCAGCGCACGATGAGACGTGGCCTGCAAGCTGGATGCGACGTCCTGGGGGCATGGGCCACTAAGTGGCGGTTGAAATTCAACGCCGCGAAAAGCCAGGCAGTCGTCTTCACTAGAAGACGAGTGACTATTGGGCTACCGCCGATCGAAATTCTGGGGGCTCCCATCCCCTGGAGCACGACGGCGAAATACCTAGGGTTTACCCTAGATCAAAGGTTCACCTGGAAACATCACGTCAGTGATGTAAGACAGAAGGCCATTGGGCGATTGCGCGTAATTTACCCGCTGCTTAACCCGCAGTCGTCGCTGCCGCCGCAACATGGGATCACGCTGTACTTGTCACTGGTCCGCCCAGTGATCGAGTACGCATCCCCAGTATTTGGAAACGCAGCAGACCTCCACATCGAGTCGCTGCAGAGGATCCAGAACCGCGCCATGAAGACTGTCCTGCATCTTCCGAAGCGGTACTCCACCGCCCAGCTTCATGACGAGATCGGCATTTTGCCATTCCGGGAGAGGTTCCGCGCCACCGCCAGGAAGTTCTACGAGAAGTCGCAGCAGTCCCAAAACCGGCTCGTCCGGGACCTTGGGACACAACAACACTTCAGGCCAACGACTCGTTGGCCTGACCTGCTACGAGATTAATCTTATAATCTCGTAGCAACTGTGGAAGAAACCACACCGTCACTATCTGACACCCAAAGACCCTTCCTCGTCAGGCCACTAATTGTGTTTCATATGTTTCAGGTAACGCAGGAACAGCAGTAAATGCTTAGCCTGCAACCCATCGGACCAAGGTCGAGGTCCGTCAAGAGAAGCGTGAGCGTGAGCAGCTCCATCATAGGACATCTTACGGAACTGCTGGAAACCCTCCCTCCCCGCACCCCTGAGCGTAGGACCGGGCCCTTACGGAGGTTTCCCGTCTGTATATTTGTGTCTGTGCTTCAGTATTAGGTTGTACACGAGTGACTTTTATGGGTCGTCGTGTGTGAAGCCTGTCGGTGAGGTGCCTTCCTCTTGTTGACCCGCGGCAGTGGTCTGCAGCTTCCCGCAGGAGCCGGCAGCGGCAGCGGCTGTTGCGCCACGCGGCGCTTGGCGCCCTGCTGCGCGCAGTTCCCCCCGCAGACACCGCAAGACTCCCGGCTTCCACTTCCCGGTGTTGCCCCCACTCCTCTCTCGCACGCATACTTCCCGATAACCTCCGCTCTGCGGTCTACCGGCCCGCTGCTGCACACCAAGTGGCACGTCTTGTAGGCCAGTCGCCAGGAATTTTTTGGTCCAAAAAAAATGGAAGGAAGCTGAATTTTTGGTATGTTGTTAGGACATATTAGAGTAGTAATAAACCATGTTTGCAGCTTCGAAATCCTTTAGCTTAACTTTTAAGAGCCAAAAAACCTCGAAATTTTCGGACTTTTTTCTGATTTTGGCTTATACCTCGTGAACGGTGTTTTTTTTTTTTTTTTTTTTTTTTTTTTTTTTTTTTTTTTTTTTTTTTTTTTTTTTGACGAAACGTCAGTTACACATTTATTAATGTAGAACATTTGAACATTTTGATAAGATGTGGACTGCAATAATCTATTTACTTTTTGTGTCAGAAATTATTGTTCAGCTTTTAAAAACAAACTTCTCAGTTGGTAACTATTTCGATTATCTTTTATTCGATAAAATTGAGCTGTGAACGATTTCGTTATGTAAACGCCCGACCTGCGAGCAGTCTAGTAAAAACATGGCGGCCACCGGCCGGTTGGCCACTGTCTCCCTATATAGGCTCCCTACCCTGGGGCACAATGCACTGCGTCTTAGCGGCATATGGGTGTGACGTGGCACTGCCTGCTGTGAGGCCTTGTCTCTAGCAGGTGTTGGATCAGCAAACACCACCTACAAGACAAGGCCTCACAATAGGCCGTGCTACGTCACAGTGACCAGGCCGCGGCTGCCAGCTTACTGGCTGCCCGCAAGGAGGCAGGGGGCATGCCCCAGCGGCCAGCCATTCAGTTGGCGGCTGCGGCATGGTCAGTGTGACGTAGCGCGGCCTGTTGTGAGGCCTTGTCTCTAGCTGGTGTTGGATCAGCACGGTGTAGGAGCGACGGGCAGTAGAACGTACAGCCCGCAGGTAGTGGACAAAAAAATGGCCTTAGGTCCAAAAAAAATTGCAGGAAGCTGAATTTTTGCTATGCTGTTAGGACATATTAGAGTAGTATTAAACCAAGTGTGCAGCTTCTAAATCCTTTAGCTTAACTTTTAAGAGCCAAAAAACCTCGAATTTTTCCGAGTTTTTTTTTCTGATTTTGGCTTATAACTCGTGAACAGTGGTTTTTTGACGAAACGTCACTCACACCTTTATTAATATAGATACAATATTCCATGTCTTGCTCCTACACCGGGCTGATCCAACACCACCTTATAAGACAAGGCCTTAACAACTGGCCGTGCTACGTCACACTGACCAGGCCGCGGCCGCCAGCTGAATGGCTGGCCGCTGGGGCACGCCCCCTGCCTCGTGGTGGCCAGCCATTCAGCTGGCGACCGCGGCCTGGTCAGTATGACGTAGCACGGCCTGTTGTAAGGCCTTGTCTCTAGGTGGTGTTGGCTGATCCCACACCTGCGAGAGACAAGGCCTACAACACTCAGTGCCACGTCACACCAATAGTCCGCGATCGCTAACTGACTGGCTGGCCGCTACGAAGCAGTGCGCTGTGCCCCAACGTAGACAGCCTATATAAGGAGAGAGTGGCCAGTGGTCACCATGTTTTTACCAGGCTGCACGCAGGACGGGCGTTTACATAGCGATATCGTTCACAGCTCCATTTTACCGAATAACAGATAATCGAAATAGTTACCAACTGAGAAGTTTGTTTTTAAAAGCTGAACAATAATGTCTGACATAAAAAGTAAATACATTATTACAGTCGACATCTAGTCAATATGTTCAAATGTTTGTTAAGCTTAAGGGACTTAACTGCGGGGTCATCAGTCCATAAACTTACAAACTACTTATGGACTACCTTACGCTAAAGACGACACAAACATCCAAGCTCGAGGGGGGATTAGAACCCACGATCGTAGCTGACTGTGACGGGCGTGCGCAGACCGCTCGGCCACTGTGGCCGGCTACATCTTATCTAATCGAAATCCTACTCAGCCTATATAAAAAACTAACAATTACAAAGTATAAAGAAGCCACATACTTGTCACTTATCGGCTAGAGAATAGGTACCCAAATATGTTTGTGGCTCCAGGACTATGTGTAGAACCCAGTACAGAGTGTTCATCAGAGACTACACTATCGTCAGCAGTGCCCCAGGGCCTTTAGTATTTTCTATCTGTATATAAATGATCTGATGGATAGAATGAGTTACAATCTTGCGGCTGTTTGTTAATGATGCTTCGGTGTAGAGGCAAGTGTCGACATTGAATGATTGTCGAAGGATGCAGGATGACTTGGATCCAATTTCTAGGTGGTGTCAAAAAATTCAAATGTTTGTAGAGCATATGGGACTTAACTACGGGGTCATCAGTTCCTGAACTTACAAACTATTTATGAACTAGCTAATACTAAGGACGGCACAAATGTCCATGCCCGAGGGGGGATTCGAACCCCCGACTGTAGTGGCCATGCACACCGTGACTGGCGCGCCGCAGACGGCTCGGCCACCGCGATGGTTTCAGAAATGGCAGCTAGCTCTAAATGTAAGATAATGCAGATGAATAGGAGAAACAATTACGTAATGTTGGAATACAGCATTACTAGTGTGTTGCTCGACAGAGTCGCGTCAATCAAATTACCTAGCCATAACGCTGCACAGCGATATGAAATGGAGCGAGCGTATTAAGGACAGTCGTGGGGAAGGCGGATGGTCGACTTCGGTTTATTGTGAGTATGGTGGATGTTCAAGTTGTACGTCAACGCTGCCCCACATACAGCCAATATCGTCAAACAGTTCCTGGCAAAAAGGGGATGTTGCAATTTGAACATTCACCATACTCTCCGGATATCAACCCTCCAGACATCTTCCTATTCCCTCGACACAAAATAGCTTTGAAACGAAACAGATTTGACGATATTCCAGACATCCATTGTGACGAGGCTTTTGAACGCCATCCCAAAGGAAGACTTCGTGCAAAGTTTCCAGGACATGTATGGTAGAGCTCTACGGCACATAGTTATGGAAGGTGACTATTTCGAAGGATAGAAAGGTAACTGTAGTTCATAGTCCATCTGCTTTAACGTTACAGGACTAATCACCAAACGTTATTGTCAGAGGTCCTATCTTTTAGTGTTACCTTTTAACCATGGTGTCTGTGAGCTCCATAGAAAACAAATGGCATTCCTTTTGCAAGGTGGGTGTCTCGAGTCAAAGACTGCGAGAAGCAACATGTTTCTGGAGCGCATTTTTGACATATTGAGATTTAGGAGAGTGAGCCGGGTACTCTATGTGGTGAAATGTCTGCTGTTCAGATATTCTTCCTATACATGAATCCTTTGTCGTATTTTGTTGTATGCCATTACAACCTATCTATATCTATAAATGTGAATGTCTGTTCGGTGTACGTTTATCACTTCTGAACCACAAGACATAAAGAGCTAAATATTTGTACAGTTACTAATGTCTACCCGGGGAAGGCTTTAGGCACTGTTTTATGGCGATCTGATCTATATTTAGTAATTTGAAGTATATAACGCGAAATGCGGAAAAATAATTACACTTTGATAATGGTTTTATTGGTTGCATTGTTGCTTGAGGGTTGATAATGATAAAAGGGTGGAGTATATTGGAAACTTAAGTCTCCCTTTGTACACCATAGCAGTTCCATGCCGATAGCTATTAAGGGGGTAGAGATATGGTGGTTGAAAGTCGTCAAATTATGTTTAAAAAATCGGACTGAAGGCCAGCGATGACGTTTGCGACTCTACAGCAAGGAGGTTACATACAGCGAAACATGATGCCAGAAGACCATATCTTTGGTCTATGCGTGCTACAATGTCTTCAGCTCTTTCTCTGTAAGGATAATCTTACGAATAAGGAAATATAAGAATAAATAAATAGCACACTACTGAAAGATAGCTTATCTATCATAATCAACCAACATGCGAGCGGAGCTGCGGGTTTAAGCTAGTTATAAGTAAAAATCAAATATACCGACTCTATAGGCCTGTACAGGCAGTTTCATGTTGGTCTGTATGTTACCTAAATCACTGATATTACACTTCCGATATCATTTTCGGCTGATTGCTCTATGATAGAGATTTCCATTTTCTTGGTAAAGTGGAACTGTCATAGAAAAAAAAACCGTGTGTGATACAGTAACTTCAGAATTTTAATGCAAAATAACTGTCGATATGTTCACTCCTGAGTGCTTTCGATCACAACCGGGCATCTGGACACTATTACGGCAGCAATGAAGTCATAACCATGACAGACTACGTCGTCTAACTACTTCAAAAGGAATGCAATTTACAGCACGCTATTGAGTCATTTGAATGTACAGGCTATGGGTACAGTCTATACATATCGTATTCTTATGTAACTACAAGCGTGGTGTTACATGTATACTACGTATCTAATAAATATTGAGTGGTTAATATTCATGCAAAACAACAGCTTGTAAGTGGGTGAACCACGGGAGTGGGCAGGTGCCCTCTACCAGTGTGTTAGGTACTGCTTTCGTGGTTACAGCGGAAAACCGCAGTTTGGGGTAACCAGATCGCGTGCTGCTATCGGCTCTGTGGCGGCCACCTGTTGATAACGAGACCTTCTTCCTGGCCGAGCGCCGACTACAGCTGGTTCCTGGTCTCATGCCCATTCTCGATTATACGTGCGCCGTGAGCAACAGCTGAGTTTTTGGTACCGGGTGATCAAAAAGTCAGTACAAATTTGAAAACTTAATAAATCACGGAATAATGTAGATAGAGAGGTAAAAATTGACACACATGCTTGGAATGACATGCGGTTTTATTAGAACCGGAAAATTCATGTAAATGTATTCGTGTAAGGGTATTTAGCTTGTGTGATACATCTTACACGGCGGCCGCGGTGGCCGAGGGGACTGAGGCGCTGCAGTCACGATCTGAACGGCCACTACGGTCGGGGGTTCGAATCCCCCCTCGGGCATGGATATTTGTGCCGTCCTTAGTCCTAGTTAGTTCATAAGTAGTTTGTAAGTTTAAGGACTCATGACCCCGTAGTCAAGTCCCATAAGCTATACAAACATTTGAACATTTTTTGAACATCTTACACAGCAGGTGAAATAGTTTTGTCATGGCTGACGCTACCAGAGACATCGGTAGCTCTGTGTATCACACAATTGTATTGTACAACCGTAAATCTCAAATACGGGAGGTCAGTAATATTGTGTAGTATGAAATACCGCGTGATCAAAAAGTCTGTATAAATTTGAAAACTTAGTAAATCACGGAATAATGTAGATAGAGAGGTAAAAATTGAAACACCTGCTTGGGGTTTTTTTAGGGAAAAAATGTTTAAAAATGTCCGACAGATAGCGCTTCATCTGATTAGGAAATCAATAATTAGCATAACAAATTAAGACAAAGCAAAGATGATGTTCTTTACAGGAAATGATCAATATGTTCACCATCATTCCTCAACAATAACTGTAGTCGATGAATAATATGGACAGCACTGTAAAGCATGTCCGGAGTTATGGTTAGGCAATGGCGTCGTATGTTGGTTTTCAGCGTCCCTAGTGATGGCGGTCGATCACGATCAAGCCCCCACAATCGCGTAAGCAGCCGACTGCGAACAGCGGACAAATTGAAGAGCGCCTCGGCGGCCATTGTAGTGGCAAACTTCCGCGCTAACTTTAAATGTGCGTAAGATTCTTTTGATTAGAGAGAGAGTATTCATTTGAGTTAAGTCGCGAAAACAGTATCTAATTGAAATATATAACTACAAAACAGCTTCAGACTCCTCGAATATACAGCAACTATCGGTTATGTGTAAATTTATTACACATATGGTGTAGAAATTGGCCAACAGCGTTTCCTCTTCCTAACGAAACCGAACTATAACGTGTAGTTTTTTTGCGTGCTAAGTGCAGCATATGAACGGGATTTATCGGCAGACACGATTTTGTGGCACTTTCTCAGTATATTCTGTGTTACAAGTTGCTAATAATAATTTCATAAACAAAAATTCGAACTGCAGTGAGGCAACTAATTTCGTGACCCCAATAGTTATTTTACACGATCATAAAATGAAACTTTTTGAACTTCCTGTCCGCCAGTATTGCCTAAAGTAGCTCCTTTTTAAGAACCACCAGTATTATAAAAGCCTGTTATTTATTTTATTCAATCCTTTGTTGTCTTGACTAACAGTCTGTTAAGAAAGAGTAACTATCTCTGAACACAAATAGTACGGCTACTTGTATACTTGAGTGATATAAATGGGAAGACAGCATTCGATCTTTTTATTCCTTTCTTAAATTGATTTATGCATTTAAACGCTGAGCAGCTCTTCACCATCGTGCTTCATGTATGCTGCAATAGTCCAATAATTCAGACGTGACTATCAATTATCTATATACACTGCAGTAGCTGTTTAATACACGATTTACCTGCTAATAACACTCGTATTTATCTGACGTTTGCCACTACCATGGCGGCCGGGCAAAGGTTTAAATTATCCCGCGACAGCAGCACCGTCAGGAAGTCTAGTTATTTTTACAAGGTCTTTGATCACGATACACTTGCGACTTCAGAAGCCAATAATAGCACGGACTGAGGTCTGGGGACCTGGGAGAGATCTTTCAGGCGTCTAGCAATACTTTTTTTTTCTAATAAACCCCGTGTCATTTCAAGCATGTGTGTCAATTTTTACCTCTCTATCTACATTATTCCGTGATTTATTAAGTTTTCAAATTTATTCTGACTTTTTGATCACCCGGTATATAAAAAGCAAGCGAACTTGGACACAATAAAACCAAGGGACGCTAACCAAATAGAGTGAAAGAGTGCCCAGGGCGACCATTGTCACTGTCAATAAAAGTCTTTGGGCTGATGACCTTATTGTTAAACTATAAAACTGCCCGACGTTTTGGCCACTGTTGCTAGTGGCAGACTGCACATCATTCGGAAGGTCATTTGTAACAGTGGTCGAAATTTTGTGCATTGACATAGCGGTCACAAACACAAGAAGAATTTTATTAAATACCAGTAAAAAGAGACGGATCAAGATGAGAAGGTAGGATTTTATGTTGCACTCAGTGAAGTAGTTATTAGAGTAAAGGGGAAGGACAGTGCATTGCTCATGGGTAATTTCACTGTGAGGATAGTAAATCGAACATAAAGATATTTCTGTTATGCGTAAGTTTGGAGAGAGTATAGAGGCCAACAGTGATGGAAAACACCTTTTGGGTATGTGTGTCAGTATATGATTAGTTATAACAGACTCCTTTTTTAATCACGAGAACATTCACTGGTATACTTGGGAAAGTATAGGAGCTAGATCCTTTCATTAACTATAAAATGAAATGCAAAAGGCAGTCGGGGACATATGTTTTTGCAGAGGATTCTTTGATGACACTGATCATTAATTAATCTTCAGCAAAATTGATTTTGTCAGGCCAAATGTGCAGGGAGTCACGTCGATAAGTAGGAGGATAAGACAAAACTATATGATCACAAGTACATGATCACAGAAAGGATCCAGTTTGTTAAATGTAGTAATTTACAGTCATTGGAAAAGGGGTGGACCAGGTGCAGGACACAATATTAGTGGTGGCTACAGAATGTCTTCGAACAGTGGTGTGTAAAGTCAGGAAGTCCGTAAAAGAAAAGAGAAAGCGTATCAAAAATGGCTCCATACTAGAACTTGGGCAGGCAGAAAAAGTTATGTTGAAGAAAGTAATAAAGCCAAATAGATAATTACAACATCCAAGTAGAAATCATGGGACTACTTTGGAAATAGTTTGGAAACTTTGGGCTAAGTCGCTGGCAAACCTTTCTGGGGTGTAATTAGTAGTATTCGAAAAAAAGGGAAGAGGGAATTGACAAGTGTTTGGTCAAGTCAGGAAAGCTGCTAGTGAATCCGATGGTTGCCTTTGGCAAATGAAGGGAACATTTTAAAGAGTTGCTCATTGTAGGTGAGACGTTCAGTAATGTTTCAGATATTGACGTACAATGGGATAGGAATGATGGCAATAAGACCACATTTGAGAAAGTGGAGAGAATAGTCAATAGATTGTATGACAATAAAGCGACTGGGGTAGATGAAATTAAGTCGGAACTTACCTAATTAAGTGAAATTTCTCCTCCTAAATGGTTACACAGGATAAGTGAATGGCGTGGTTGTCGGGACAGGTTCCGTCTGACTGGACAAAACCAATAATCACTCAAATTTCCAAGCATGTAAACAGAAAAGATTGTAATAACTTCAGATGTATCTCTTTAATTTGCATTGTGCGAGAAATCTTCTCAGGTATTGTTGAAATTTGAGTGCGAGTATTAATTAAGTTGTATGAAATCAGTGGCGCTTTAGACCTTTTACACACTGTCAGATCTAGATCTATAACTAAGCCGCGGTGGAGTAGCCGAGCGGTCTAAGACGCCTCGCTGCGGAGCGCGCGGTTCCTCGCCGACGGAGGCTCGAATACTCTCTGGGCATGGGTGTGTGTGTTGTTCTTAGGTTAGTTTACCTTAGTTTAAGTAGTTTGAAAGCTACGGACTGATGACCACGCGGTTTGGTCCGATAGATTTACACGCATTTGAACATTTCTATAACATACGGCAAATAATGTAGAAGTGCGAGTGGAACAGGGAAACGTGAGTTCTACGAGATTATGGAACAGGTGGCAAACTTCTGCACGCAAATAAAGGTATTTGTGTGCATAATCAAGCAACACTTAGGATTGAGGGTAAGCTGAGGTTCAGGGCATTTTCAGGGATAAGACTAGGCTGTTACCTGTCACCACTGTTGCTCATTCTATTTATGGATTATATGTTGAAAACGACAAACTGGCAGTGTGACGTTAGAATAGGTGAAAACAAAATAACCAACCTTGCATACACGGATGACTTAGTTGCAATAGCACAGTCGATTGAATGGTTGCAAGATAATATTTCAGAGCTAGATCACACATGTAAGCGTTGTGATATGAGGAACTCCAAAACGAAAGTAATGTCTATGGGAAAGAGATTTAAACAGATTGAGTGCCAAATAGAAGGGACAAAGTTAGAACCGGTGGGCAGTTTCAAGTACTTAGGATGTATCCTCACAGGATTGTAACATAGTGAAATAACTGAAATCGAGGTGTAGCAAAGCTAATGTACTCATTTTACAATTACGATTTACTCTCTTCTGCAACAAGGAAGTCAGTACCAAGACTAAGTTAGCAGTGCACCGTTCCAGATTTCGACCAACTTTGTTGTGGGGGAATAGAAAATGGGTGGATACTGGATCTATGTTCACATTCTTGATGAGTCTCAACCCCTCGACCGTATGCTTCGAATTGAGTTCGAGCTGCCACGCAGAGCTCATACCAACAATTGGTAACATTTGATTTCAGAAGCTCTACGAAATAAGTTAAACGTTTTGGTTTAGTGGCAAGGAAATTTTTTGTTCGCAGTTTTATTCGCAGAAGGAAATGTATTACTGAAGGAAAGGAAGTACTGAAACACCGATTTTCTGAAAAATAGTGTATATATATTCGATCCTCAAACAAAGACTAAAAAAAATACTCTTATTTTCTAAGTACACGTTGATGGTGCCTAAAGCTACAGATAGTTGGCAACTTACAATCGTAAATGACATCGGATTTAAGAAAACCTTGTCATAACTTGTCAGATTACATGGCACACTGCAAGAAACACCGATAGGCATGATCTGGAAGAGACCTACCTCGAAAATTGCGACAGATACGTAATTAAAAGAGTCAGCTATTTTTGGGCAAGAAGACTATGAATAACTACTTAACGCTTCAGTCTAAGCTGTCCTCTTAGGTTCCTACCAAACGACACATTCGTAAATATAATCAGGCTGCGAACCTATGCCATATTTCTATGAAATAACGTGATCACGTAACTACTTTTGGTATATTACCAACCTCAACCTACTGCAGCAGCATATACTTTTATTCAGAGTAGGAAGGAAATAAGACGTACAGGGAAACAGTCATTTACAAACCTGAATGTAAAAGTGTGTCGTTTACAGTAGAACAGAATCAGGACTTGTGCATTTTGACTTCTTCGAAATCGTTACACAGTAGAGGAATAGGTCTACAACGGAACTCTGATGATGCAATATCCGGAAGCGAAACATAAGCCTTGCTAGTGGAATGTATCCTGGAACTGTTACTATTGCGATAATGCTGAGTCTGCGTGATTTTCCTGATCGACATTATACACACTAAATTAGCAGTTTTCATCAGGCGCATCGACTAGAGGACATAGATACGGACCGAATTTTTTGGAGCGGTGGGGGCGGGACCAATTATGGCGGATATGACCTTTTGTAGTCCCACTGAAACGATTTCAGTATTGGTGCCGTTTTATCCGGAGGTTTGACTTTCGTGTCCGATGGATGGGAGGAATGTTAATGTATATGTTCCCATCAGCGTCAACGTCATTAGAGGCGGAGTAAGAACTCCGATTTGATGTGTGGTGACACTCTTAATGATAAACTCGAAGCAGCTATCCCATCATTTGCGTGAAGCACTTTCCAGAAAACTAGGATAAACTCGTACAATGCCGCAATCTGATATGATCCGCGTTTATAGTTGTGTCACACCAGGAAAATTCTTAATCCCCCTCGGGCATACCTAACGCAGTCGTTAATTCTCGTAAATACTGATATTCGTATACACTGAATCTCCCTATGGATAGGTCTTTGGTGTACACAGACGTGACACAGTTGTCGGCACAATGCATGGTAATTCAGGTGGAGATACTTTCACAGCTTAAAGTTATCATATACAGGTGGTAGATTTGCGCTTTCTTTCTTCGCTAATTCATTGTAGGCGATTGCAGAGGTTTTCTTCCAATTCGAGATTGCGCTCAATGGCACGCGAAGTTTAGCCTTAACCTATCTCATTAATTTTTTTTTTTTTTTTTTGTTGTTGTTGTAAATCCTCTACACTCTTGTAGCCAGCCACGGTGGAGTGGCCGTGCGTTCCAAGGCGCCTTGCTACGGAGCGCGCCGCTGCTCGCCGTCGGACGTTGAAGTCCTCCCTCGGGAATGGGAGTGTTTCTTGTCCTCAGCATAAGTTATGTTAAGTACTTTGTAAGCCTAGAGACTGATACCCAGAATAGTTATGTTTCATAGATTTACGAACATTTGAAAATCTTGTAGCCAGTGGGAAACACTAATGAACACAAGTTACGAAACTTTGAGTAGCATTAAAATTCTGCCCCTTGTGGGTAATAAATAACGAATCTGTGTGCGATCTGTCTCAGATACTGCAAGAAATTTTCTTCATGACAATAACCGCTTTGAGTTTCACGGTGCAAATCATAAAACGATACTTTGTTTCAGTGTTTTAACTGGTTGCAAAACTCACACTCTGCAAAGGAAGGGAGAAGTACGCGCTTAAATTAGAGCGGAAAATTAATGAGAAAGCGCTAACAGGCTGCGTAAAACTTTTTTTACGAAGTGTTGAGGTTTCAAACCGAGAGTGAACTGTGGGAAAATTGAGTGAGCTATTTATTGCAATTCGTATTCCAGACTTGTATGCGCACAGACAGTTACATGTGGAGGTTACAATCTCGTAAAAAGTTCAGATGAATCTGTAAGTGACTGAACGAAGATAGTGATAATACTTGCTTTATCCGTCGCTCTAAGGATAAATTAATCAAATGTTGTTGTTGTGGTCTCATTCCGCAGACTAGTTTTATGCAACTCTCCACGCTACCCTGTCCTGTGCAAGCCTCTTCATCTGAGAATAAGTTCGGCAACCTACATCCTTTTGAGTCTGCTTACTGTATTCGTCCTTCGGTCTCCCTCTACGATTTTTACCCCACACGCTTCCTTCTAATGCTAAGCTGACAATTCCTTGATGTTTCAGAATGTGTCCTACCAATCTATCCCTTCTCTTCGTCAGGATATGCCAGAAACTCCTTTTCTCCCCAATTCAATTAAGTACCTCCTCATTAGTCATCTAATCCAGGGGCCTTGTTTCGACTAAAATCTTTCAGCACTGCATCAAATTCTTCTCCTATCTCCATCTACTTCGTCTTCCGTTTCTAGAATATTGTTTTCAAGTTTATTTCCTTTTTGTAGGCCATCTATACATTCCTTCACAAATATTGATTCGTAGTTTGCGAAAAATACACACTTTAGCTTCTCCTCGTAAGGAGGGCTGTTATTTCGAAACATAATATTTTTTTCGGATTGGGACTCGAACCCGGATCTCCCGCTTTCCGGGGGTGGTCGCCATACGTTCTCGGCCATCCGAGTACGCTCTCCGGCCAGACCCCCAACTTCCGTATGTCACACTTACCTGCGTCAAACGGATAGAATAAATGATTTCAATCAACTTCTGACGCTGATACCAGCGAACAAGGACATGGGAAATTTCATTACGCATGCTCTGAGATAAAACAGGGAAGTTACCATGACGGAAGCTGTTGCTCATGGAGGACGTTAATTGCCACTTACCCCAAGTTCAATCCGTACACTACAATATTCTTGTGGGAAGGGAAAGGGAGAGAGATGGGAAGGCTGGAGATTCTGGATTAGAAAGTCCTTCAGACTTTCGTGTTCCTTATCACCCTTCTTCTTGGATGTTTCATGCCTTCTCATTCAATTTTTTAAGTATCTGTGGTCGGATGTCTTTAAATCGGACTAACCAAGCCCCCGTTGTGAGTTGCGAGGCTTAATATAGTGGAAGGAAGTTTAGAGTTTAACGTCCTGTCGACAGCTTGGTCATTAGGGACAGGAGCTAACGCTCGGAGTTTTTTTTGGGTAAGGATGGGGAAGGAAATCGACCATACCCTTTGAAAGGAACCATCTCGGCATTTGTCTAGATTGATTTCGGGAAATCACGGAAAACCTAAATCTGGATGGCCGGAGATGGATTTGAACCTCCGTCCTCCCGAATACAAATGCGTTACCACAGCGCCACCTCGCTTGGTGTTAATATCGTCATTGTGTAAATTGTCTTATTTTGTTGTGACTTGGCTGAGGCACTATCTTCTGTCAGCATCTTCTTGTTAATTTGCCCCAATATTCCTCATGTTGATGTAAATTACTTGAAACGTTTGAACTATACAAAGGCATTAGAAAAGAACAGTGTACACCTTTCCACAATGTACTGTCTGAAGTCAATTTCCCCCGCCTAAATATGAAGCTAAAACACATGCTTACCGTAACTTTAAAACACTACGGCAGGATCTGTGGCTAATGTCATCTCATGAAAAAATTATCGTTCAAGATATTATTTCACGAGTTAAGCTCTTGTAATGTCAAATCATGCACTGCTTCCCAAAAGCATGAAATGCAGCTAAAAAAATAGAACTATTAAGGAGTTGCATAAATGAACTGAAATAAATAAAAATTGCTGTAATTCGGTTAAAAAGAGCAGAAGATATATTAAAAATTTTAATTATTCATCTTATGTTAAAATATAATTTGTTAAGAGGATAAATGCAAAGAATAATTTATCTCTAGCTATGGTCTGAGAAAAAGTGTTTCTAGTTTTAATAAGAGTCTTTCTCTTGTTTTGTGATGTTGATGTGCCAAAGTCTTACTTTTGATAGTGCTGTGTTTCAAAATAACCTGTAAGAGAACTTAATGATTTGTATAGTGCTTAATTCAGTATTTAGAAGTTTATATTTATGAAGATAAATACTGAAATGGAAGAGCGCAGTCCAGAGAAGCAACAATACTAATATTCGATGGTGCAAAATCATCATTTTCCAAATATTGATTAAAAATTAGTATATTTTACGGTCTAAATATAGTCGTAAAAATAAACTACAGAGTTAAAAAGACTCAGACACAAATATCCGATGGGATAAAAAGTAGTCTGATATAAGAAACAGTTCATAATCATAATCTCTGAATTTCGCTAAAATAACAAACACGTATCAGCCGCATACAAGCAGTTCAGAATTGAGTCTCATGCTAAGAAAATGAAACCAAACGACATTAAATCATTACTGGTGCTATCAAGTACGGACGAATAAAACAATTATTAACCTATCCAATATTAATCAGAAATATATGTTGCACAGACGCTGTATGTCTTTCTACCGACGTCTTGTGCTTGAATAGTCGCAACATTTCATTCTTTCAGGAGTATGTGCTGTGTGTTTTTTTAAGATCTGTGCAATAAAAAGTTGTTACAACGATATTAGCCGGGAAATTACAGATAAACGAAATCACCATTACCCACATGAAAACTATTTTCACAGCATTTAACAAAATGTTCAAATGTTTGTACAACTTATGGGACTTAACTACGGGGTCATCAGTCCCTAAGCTTACAAACTACTTATGAACTAGCTAAGACTAAAGACGGCACAAATATCCATGCCCGAGGGGGGATTCGAACCCCCGACCGCAGTGGCCGTGCTGACCGTGACTGGAGCGCCTCAGTCACCTCGGCCACCGCGGCCGGCAGCATTTAACAAACATTAAAAAAATAGACAGCACAGTCTGCTAATATAGAATATATTTTAATTTGTAAAGGACTGCAAAATAGCAAAAGTCTGTAGGTCAATCACATTCTCGAATGTCAGCGATCCTATTACGCGCTAAAATAGTCAGCACCTCGGGGTACTGACTACTCGCAGTACGTAAATGCAGTTGTTTGCCGAAGAATACGAGTACACACCTTTCATTGATAAGCTCCGCCTCAGGAAAGCGATAACAGCACAAATAAATGCATCCACTGTGTGTATTTGCTATTCTTACGTATCAGTTACTAAATGCGAGACTGGGGCACTACTCAGAAATTCGTAATACGAGAAATCGAAAACCCATGCCCACGAAATGACACGTCATAGATTGAGTGATGTAACTGCGGGCCAGAGTCGAAGACGACGAAGAAAATCAAGGAAACAGGATTTTTGTCACGTTATTACGGATGAGAGTGTATGTATTATGTAAGTAAAAGTGGCAAAGAACTTGGCAAGACGAAGCCACTTACCAAACTGACGTTGATTCGGTTGCGACGGACGTCGCGAAACTTGTATCCTTTCCTGGAGGAAGCTGTTACACAACTGCTGTAACTCGTCGTTGATATCCTGACTACGACCAATGAAACAGTGTTGACGCCGCGGCTGGTACCGCACATGTTACATTGGGGACAGTTAAAGGGGTCTTGCTGGTAACCGAAGTAGCTTGACGCAGATACTTCATAGACACTCAAGCCGTGTGCTCACGAGAACTCTCCTGTTGAAAATTGGTAGGACGATACTGTCTCGTAATAGAGAAATAGAGTGTTTAGTAAGAGTTGCCTCAGTCGCTACCTGTTGCGACTTAGCTCGTCACATCATGATGCTAGGAGTAACATTGTGTCTAATCCAAAACACTGGAAGACCATAACGTCTCCAAAACACTGATACGACATAAACTCTCCAAAACACTGGAAAGACCAAGGTGGTAAAGAAAGGGAGATGACCTGGTCAGTCGTGGAATGTTATTTCTCCGTTAAAACTTTACGTTAAGTCGACCCTCTAACTGTTAATCCATTGAACTTACAGTGAGTACAAAGTATATACTTTCAAATAATACACTTCGTTGAAATATACTAATAAGTACTCATATATTTTAAAACTTTTCAACGCTAATTCTCATTCTTTTAACATGTTTTCCAACACGGCAAAACCGCGGGACGTTTTATTCCTGTTTTAAGTGACACAAAACATCAGCTCTACAATTCGAACGCCGGCCGCGGTGGCCGAGCGGTCTGTGGCGCGCCAGTCACGTTCTGCACGGCCACTACGGTCGGGGGTTCGAATCCTCCCTCAGGCATGGATATTTCTGCCGTCCTTAGTATTGGCTAGTTCATAAGTAGTTTGTAAGTTTAGGGATTGATGACCCCGTAGTTAAGTCCCATAAGCTCTACAAACATTTGAACATTTTACAATACGAATACTTCTCCAAGACTTAGCAATATGGCGGAGGCAGGTTTACTTTTTCAGAGTAAGGGCGTCTTCCTGTATTCTAACCTCCTTGCGAAAGACAGGATATGTCGTATTTTCTGGCTGTAGCCATTCGAGGTGGCGAAAAACCGCGACACGTCTCTGAATATAGTGAGATACCATAAATCGGTGGTTCATTTTTTCCGGTCACGTCGGCACTTAAACGCGTTCGATCTGTATTGTGGTGTTACCGGAAGCCTTAGGCTACAAGTGTAATTTTTGTTACGGTGGTCCATCCGTTCACAGCATTTTCCACAAGTTTACTGAAAACAACGGATACTCAAAACAGACATTTTAGTTATCAACAATGCATTCTTCTTCACTATTTACTACAGTCCGCCAGCTCTAGGGAATATTTAATTCAAATGTTAAGCTTATGAATCTTAACTGCAGGGTCATCAGTCCCTAAACTTACAATCTACTTATGAGCTAACTTATACTAAAGGCAACACGAACATCCATGCCCGCGGAGGATTCAAACCGCAGCCGGGAAACGGTCTCGCGCATCGGAGGATAGCACAATGCGCTCGGTCACTACGCCGCGGCAATTTTCAAAATGTTCAAATGTTTGTTAAGCTTATGGGACTTAACTACGGGGTCATCAGTCCCTAAACTTACAAACTACTTATGAACTACTTACAAACTAGGACGGCACAAATATCCATGCCCGAGGGGGGATTCGAACCCCCGACCGCAGTGGCCGTGCTGACCGTGACTGGAGCGCCTCAGTCCCCTCGGCCACCGTGGCCGGCCGGCAATTTTCAATTCCATCTACATCTACACGGGATACTCTGCAAATCACATTTAAGTGCCTGTCGGAGGGTTCATCGAACCACCTTTATACTATTTATCTACCATTCCATTCTCGAATAGCGCGCGGGAAGAAAGAACGTCTGAATCTCTCCGTTCGAGCTCTGATTTCTCGTATTTTATTCTGATGATCATGTATACATATGTAGGTGGCAGTCAACAATATATTCTCGCATTCGGAGGAGAATGTTGGCGATTGGAGTTTCGTAAGTGGACCACGCCGCAGCGATAAGCGCCGTTGTTGTAATGATTCCCATCCCAGATCCTGTAATCATTTCCGTAACGCTGTCTCCCCTGAATCGTGACAATACAAAACGGGCGGCCCTTCTTTGGCTTCCGTCAAACTCACCTGATAAGGATCCCACACCAGGCAGCAATACTCCAAATAAAGACGGACAAGCGTCGTGAATGCAGTCTCTTTAAAAGTTCTGTTGCATCTTTTAAGTGTTTTGCCAATAAAACGCAATCTCTGGTTCGGCTTTCCCACGACGTTATCTAGGTGTTCTTTCCAGTTTATTTCTGAAGTAATTGTAATTCCTAGGTATTTTGTGGAATTCACGGCCTTCACTTTTGATTGATTTATCTTGTAAACAAAGTTTAAAAAGATTTCTTTTCGTACTCATGTGGACGACTTCACACTTCTCATTATTTAGAGTCAATTGCCAATTTTTACACCTAACTGATATCTTATTCAGATCGTTCTCTAGTTGGTTTTGATCTTTAGATGACTTTACTAGACGATAAACGACGGCGTCATCTGCAAACAACCTAAAAGAGCTGCTCAGATTTTCTCCCAAATCGTATACGTACATAAGGAACAGCAGAGGACCAATGACACTGTGGAACACCGGATATCACCTCTATTTTAGTCGATGCCTCACCGTAGATTACTACGAACTGTGTCCTTCCTGACAGGAAATCCCCCATCCAGTCACAAATCTGGGGCGATATTCCACAACCACGCAATTTGATTAAAAGCCGTTTGTGAGATACGATGTCAAAAGCCTTCTGGAAGTCTGTAGAAATCACATGGTTCTGGTCGAGACATATTTGGAGCACATTGCCATACAGGAAGGAAGTATGTTGAAGGTCACTGAATATACAAAGGTTGAAAATCTTGGGGCGCAACATGAAATGAAAAATGCGTGTGCTGAATGACTTCTCAAACCATCCCCTGTATAGCCTTTTTTTGACATTGTAGCATAATGTGGGCGGCCATTATCTTGAAGTAGCACCACTTCAGACAGTGATCCTGTTCTTCGACTGCATTTGCAAGAAGTCTTATTTTTTAATGAAGAAGGCTTGCAGCGACAATTACACTTCGAGGAAGAAATTCGTAGCACACCACAGAGTTGCTTTCTGCCAGATGCACCAGATGCATGACATAATCTTTCCTTATGTTGGCATAAAGACACCACATACCATAACCAGCAACGATACAGGATGGGAATAGCCTGTGTGGTGCACGAGGCTATTTATGATGAGCAAACAGAGATTTAGGTTTGGCCACCTGTTGTTTCTGTTGATGATTTTGGCTTACAGCATAACTATACCTTCTCTGTAGCATGCAAATGTTTCACCACAGTTCACCACAGCATCTAAACGATCTTCATGAAATACCGAAAGCCTTAGTGAACGAGGAGAGTCAAAACGATCCTCCTCAAAACGAGAAAAACTTGCCGTGCTATGTCCAATGTAATTATCGCTATACAAATGTTTCAGACTGCGTTCGCAGCAGTCAACCAACTCTAACAAGAATGTATCGGAAATGTTGCGATTTTTGTATTTGGCACGCCATTTTCCAGCTTCTACAGATCCACTCACTATGTGCAAATGACAAAATGACAATGCCTAAACTGCAATAACAACAGTGCACTACATTTTAAGAAATGACGATCGATACATAAAGCCATAGTAATCGGAATACAAACATGCAATACAAAATCCTTACGAACTTATGTACCAATTTAATACATATCCGCCACTGAACTCTGTGCTACCTGAGCGTGCCAGTCTAGACTTTAATGTATAGAAACTAGCAAACCCGGCAACGCTTCGCAGTTGCTAATATGTATGGGATACATACCCTTCTTCTCCCTATGTCTATCCCATCCTCCCTCCTCTATTTCCCCATCGCCTCCTCCCCCTTCCTTTGTCCATCTCCTCCTTCCCCTACCTTCACACCACTTCCTCTTATCCCTCACCATATCCATCTCTTCCTCCCTCCACTCTGCATCTATATATACCCCCTTTTAAAATCCATTTCATTCACCATTCTCTCTCTCCTCCTCTTCTTCTCTCTGATCTTATTTATTGTTATTGCAGTCGGGACCTTGATTGGGAATAGAAGTCAAAATGGATGGTTAAAACAATTGGAAACTGGTTTTAGAGAGACTTACAAGCTGCTCTATCTTTGAGGTTAGTAGCTATAATGGCCGTACTTTTAATGGTTTTATTGTACGAAGAGGTATGATTATAAATGAACAACTTTCCCGTTTATGTTAAAAACGACTGGGAAAGGAAAACAAAATCACACATTTTTATAGAGCAGCTTAGCACTTTTTCTCGCAGCGAGCAGAACAGAAATGCTTTTTATGTTTATAATCTTCTTGAGAGTTTATGAATTGGTACAATAATTGTAGCATAATCATAATATAATGATACAAATTCCATATGAAACAAAACAATAAAGTGAAATACAATAAGTGGAATGGAAATACAACGTTTAGAAAGTCTTTGTGTTGCGTTCATTGTAACGCCTGTTGACCGATATTTTTTTGTCTTTTCGTCCAGAGAGAAAACGAACAGTGCAGATGGTTTACCAACCTCGAACACGCCACGTGCAACTGCCCATGGGGAAAACACGGCGACTCAAGATTTATTCCACAAACTTCCAACGACTGGCCTTGCGCTTTATTAATCGTCGTGAAGGTTCATTATTACTACGCGATTCCACCCGCCTGAAAAGGTACTTCCAGTTTTTTTTTTTTTTTTTTTTTTTCAAATTCTGATATTTTCCGGTAGGTTTTCCAAAAATTTTCTTTCATACAAACCTTGTCCTGAGAATTACTACCAGAAAAAAGAAAAGATTAGTCAAATCTGTGAAGCCATTCTCAAGTGATGCGCTTTCATACATGCAGCAATTCATTTTTATTAATATAGAAGATGAAATGTTGGTAAATATATGGGACTAACCACAGTAGTGAACAGTCCCTAGGCTTGCAAACTACTTAAACTAACTTTTGCTAAGAACAACACAACCCATGCCCGAAAGAGGAGTCGAGCCACCGATGGGAAGTAACCGCGCGCTCCGCAGCAAGGCGCCTTAAAGCGCTCGGCCATTCCACAGCGGCTTCATATTAAGTTTCTTCCCAAACTCAACATGACTGCTATATGATACTATTAGGACGAAAAAGGAAACACGTTTCAATTCCTCTTCCGTAACAGCCTGTTGCGTCGCATTTGCATAAAGTTCGAAACGAAAAGTAAGCAAGCAGTTTTTTGTCACATATAAAACGACGGAAACTAGTTTGCTAAATTAAAACATAGTAGGCGAAGAAAAATCATGAGCAAAACATATGAATGTGCAGGAACGCTGTAATTCTGTGCTCAGAGACCAGAATAGTATATCCAAGTTTGTTTAGAGATAACTGATATACGATTGAATGTAAACATACAAAGTTTCGCCGTCATTCGTCGATATCTTCTAAGAATCAAGCCTTTTTAACATGGAGATGTCTGTGCTTCTGTGGGCCAAAAAAAAAATTGAGTGACTGAAAAACGTGAGCCGGTTTTTGAGTTCCTAGGCGCTTCTATGGGAACTTGTTTGATTTCGTTTGTTCTGTACGCAATTGTCTATGGTTTCGAAAGCTCTAGGAGTGCTGTTTGTATTGTAATGTGTATTTGAAGTGAAGAGGGAAAATCAGTATCATCTGATACTCATCGTTCTCGGAGGGGACATAAATATTGATTTGCGGAGTAGTGATGGAGAATAGTGTATTGGCTTCATGCATGAAACACTCAACCCGGAACTGAACAATGACCACTCAATCTCGACGTCCAGAAACAACACACACATTGACGAAGTTTGAATCGTCACGTCGATCATTTGGATAGAAAGAACTGAATATTATTCATTACATATCTCAAATCTTTATTGAGTAGCACTAATATATTGGCAATAGATACTATGCTATATAAACTGTTTTTTATTTCCTTCTTTTAGGTGAATACATAAATTGTGAGGCCTTTGGGTTCCGGGATCTATTCAGGTGGGTCGGCGATCAGCTCTATAAATCTCTAAGTAGAATACTTTACCGACTGAATAAGATGAGAAAGTGTTTTTAATAAATGTTACTTTTTTCATGACATTTTTCACCCACTGAAGAAAAACAACAATTACGTTCTGTCGCGTTTTTATTTAAAATGCTCATGGTTACCAGCTGATGTTTTGAATTTAAGTGTTTTTTTTTTTTTTTTTTTTTTTTTTTTTTTGAGCTTACAACTTTCTTTACAAAAATTATGGATAACAAATCCGTTTGGAGAGGACAAACGTATGTGTTAAAACCTGGCAACATTTGAGGAAGACTACCTAATAAAAGTACCATTGTAGTCTTATTTGCAAATGTTTCTTTAAAGACTCAAGAGTAACCCCTTTTTTCCGGATTAATATAGAGGGAGGTCATTGAGTACTTGCAAATACAGGTTTGAATGAAGTAATGGGATTCACAACTACTTACTTACACGTGCTGTATTATCTAGATTTAAAAAAAATTGAAGGGAAAATGATTTACGCCTAAAAATAACAAACTTCAGTCGAGATATAGAAAGTATTATTAATGCCAAGACCAAGAGTAATGAATGGCACAAATTTCATTCATAAAATATGAAATAAATTTATTACTCGTCAAAATATGGTTTCTTTTCCATAATAATGTTTCCTTCATCATATTCCAAATTCTTGCTCGCACAGCATTTGCACATATGGTAAAAACTTTACTTGTATATTAAATATAAATTTGTACTACTATTAACTCCTGTGTAGTCGTGTAGTAGGTCGCGAAAATTTGTCCAGAAAAATTCTGTGTCCCATAACAAAAACGACTGGGTATCACTGGTCTAGATAACTAGTTAATTCTTCCTATGACATCTCCATTATCTGAACAACTTACGTCTAGCGAAAATCTGATACAACTGGCCTCAGGTGCATGTCCGTACCTCCTCGTTGTGAACCATCTAAACTAAGCGGAAAAACGATTCCAGAGAGTCAGTAAGAGCAAAGTCGTATGACATGAATGGCTGGGAGACCCCAGAGGGCAGGTTTGCCGCCTAAGTGGAAAGGTTTTCCCTATCTTTCGCGCCCGCGTCGCGACCAAGGACTTTCCACCAACACCTCTCTTGACCCCTCTGCCGTAAGGCAAAGTGATAATTCTCAACGGCGAGTGACGTATTTTTTTAAAACCTTTATTAAACTTTTATATACAGAGAGAACAGTTACGTTGATTTTACAGTTGAGTATCGTTTGATTTCTGTTTCACATTTTATTCATTATATAAAATAAACATTTACATATTTACTTTACTTTTCAGTCTCTTTGTAGCACGACTGTCCCTGGAAGTGTGTGTGTGTGTGAGAGAGAGAGAGAGAGAGAGAGAATACAATTTTTTTTTCCATGTGACACTAGTGTAATTTTTTTTTTTTAGTTTCATTGTTTGTTTAATGCCGTAATTCTGGTACTTTTATAGCGACATTCTTTACATGTGATTTTGCAACATTGTAAAGATTTATAGCAAAATAACAAAACGAAGTTTTGTGTGATGGGTTAATTCGTTACCTGTCAAGGTGACGTTTAACACTTTTGGCCGGCCGCGGTGACCGAGCGTTCTGCGGCGCGCCAATCACGTTCTGCACGGCCAGTACTGTCGGGGGTACGAATCCCCCCTCGTGCATGGATATTTGTGCCGTCCTTAGTATTAGCTAGTTCATAAGTAGTTTGTAAGTCTAGGGACTGATGACCCAGCAGTTAAGTCGCATAAGCTCTACAAATATTTAAACATTTCAATTTTGTTTGAAACTTTAGAGTAATATGGGTCTACTACGTTGATTTGGACTGAAAAATGCAACGGATAGAATGAGGATCACAACAATAACTGGAAACGAAATCAAATTCATTACACACTCATAAACATAAGATAATATATAAAAAACATGAGGAAATTAAAGGAAGACATAATAATAACAAGAAAGGCATAGGCAAAAAGTTACAAAAGACAAATATAATAAAAGTGTCTGGCTTACGAAAAACATGGGCAATCAAAGTGTAACACATAACGAAAAGAATAAATATATAGTGAAAAAATTAATGCTAAACAATATACATAACTCAAATGCATGGGAAATGAAACCAGTCCCTTTTTTAAATTTATTTTCTCTGCACAAGCATTCACTGGGAGTACACTGTTTGTGTGTGCGTAATGACATATTGGGTGTACACAGTCGGGATATGAACCCTTTTTTTATACAGACATACATTCATGTATTCCGTAATAACACTGCAAAGCCAGATATACAACGAGAGACAGACAGATAGGTAGATAGAAGGTGAGAAAGAGGGGACAGTGGGGAGAGGGAGTGAGAGCACAATTAACTTGTGATCAGTTTCAAACAGAACATTAAAACATAATATGAATTACAGTTACATAAAGGGATAAAATTTGTTACTTTGCTCTTAATGAAGAGCTCTCATATTCACTGACTATTCCGTCGGTTCTTGACAGCATATTTGATACATTACGAATGAAATACACAAGATAACTGTGAGATATTCTGCAAATTTATTGGTTTACGAACCGGTTTTCGGCTGTTACGCCATCATCAGGTAAACATTACAAGTTTAAGTTAACTTGCTAGATATATAACTTTCAAAGAAGACTAGTGTTAGTTATAAACCAAAACACTAGTCTTCTTTAAAAGTTATATATCTAGCAATTTAAGATCTTTGTAACTTAAACTTGTAATGTTTACCTAATTATGGCGTAACAGCGGAAAACCGGTCGTGAACCAATACATTTGCAGAATATCTCATAGTTATCTTTTATATTTCATTCGTAATGAAGAGCTCTCAGTTTTATATATTTTGTCACACTTTTTATTCACACGTTTTGCAGGCAAACGCACTGCACTCGCTTGCTTTATTCTTTGCGTGACACTTTGACACTTTAGGAGAGCACAAAAGACACACTTTGATTGGGCTTGTGTCCCCTGTTGGGCTGTGGTGAGGACTGGGAGGGCGTCGGCGGCGTCGGGTTGCGGAGAGCCTCCTCAAAGGCTGCCTCCAGCGAGATGTCCAGCTAATTCTGGAATGTTTCTCGGCACTTTTTGCGCTGTTTGGCCCTTTTATTTTCTTCCCACAGTTCTGTTAAGAATTTTAATTGGTCCTTCTGCTTTTCTGTGATGACCTGACGGAATGTCATTGCTATTAGCCACATAGTGGCTATTCGTTTTGGCCTCGGAAAGGTCCAACAAGCGTCAGCGACGTTTAGTGCCGTGATAAAGATGACTCGTTTGTCTGTCCTCTCGATCAGTTCCAATACTTTTTTTACACGTTTCCCGAGTTACGCCGCTTTGCCCAGGACGGTTACCCATCCAATTACTAGCCACGCCCGACAATGCTTCACTTCCGTGATCTGGTGTGAACCGGTGTAGCCACTCGCCATTTTTTTTTTTTTTTTTTTTTTTTTTTTTTTTTTTTTTTTTTTTTTTTTTGCTCTTTGGATAGTTCTGGTCCTTGCGGATACTGATCGTGTTTGTTCGTTTTGGTTCGACGTGTTCTTGGCTCAGCTTTTTTTTTTTTATTATAGAGAGCGTTCAGCCCTCTAACCGGGCGCGCTGAGTGAGCCACAGCGCCCGGCGTCGACACGGCCGTTGACAGAAAATTGTGTTTGAAGGCTGAAGTTGATCGGCGGAAAGCATTGTCGTAATTACCGTTCGTCGACAGTAACTTGGACGCCAACACGGGGTTCTCCGTTACCGAATGGTTCACTCTTCCGGAAGAAATATACGCCCGATTCTAGGACGCTGGATAATACGCTCATACCCCGTCAGCATTGCGAGACACCGACAAACTCGTGACGTCAGGGAGCGACGAGGCCCGCAGCTTACGCGGAAGTCAGCCGGCGGGCAGGCGACGCTGGCCAGCTTAAAGCCGGGAGGCGGCCGGCGGAGGCAGTAGTGTGCTGCCGGCCATGGGGAACACCATGTCGCCCAGGGAGGTGCACAGCATGCGCGTGCTCATGCTCTCCACGCAACTGGTGAGTCCAGCGTGCGCTCACAGAGTTATATCCTCTACGAATCCACGGTCACTTACTGATGAAGGGTGCGTGTGCAATTCCCCCCCCCCCTAACAAGCTTCATAGATGTCTGCGATCGGGGGTGCTCTTACTTCACTTGAAATTAGGCATTGATACTTTGCTAATATTGCAATTGTGCTACTGTTTACGTCCATCTGTTTCGGTTCACTATGGTACCTTCTTCATGTTTGCTAAGGTTACTTACTACAGCCTTAGAAGTGCTAGAAATCTAACTTGATCATCACCTACGTACAACGAACTGTATGTTACAGTTAAGAGAGAGAAAGAGACGATAGTTTCTGTTAAACGGTAAAACAAATAGGAAAATAATAAAATTCTTAGGTAATGATCTGATAACATCGGTGAATGTAGCGTTCAAAGAAACGAAAAACACCTAAGTGAAATGTTTAAATGTTTGTAGAGCTTATGGGACTTAACTACGGGGTCATCAGTCCCTAAACTTACAAACTACTTATGAACTAGCTACAACTAAGGACGGCACAAATATCCATGCCCGAGGGGGGATTCGAAACCCCGACCGTAGTGGCCGTGAAGGCCGTGACTGAAACGCCGCAGTTCCCTCGGCCACCGCGGCCGGCAAACACCTAAGTGACTAAACACGTCTATCTATGAGATAAATGCGATAGAAAGTCTATTTTGAATTAAAGGCACAAATGTGGAGGAGTTATTTTTACATGATCGCAATTGTGGTTTTGTTTATGACGACCTGTTTCGGTACTATGTACCATTTTCTGGTCTGAAAATTAGTATGTTACGCTTACCGCCAATCAACTTTAGCGCTCCAACACACTTTTCTGTCAACGGCCGTGTCGACGTGGATACACCGGATCACATCAGATCACTGAAGTTAAGCACGGTCGGGCGTGGCTTGTACTTGGGATTGGTAACCGTCCTGGGCAAAGCGGCGTAACTCGGGAAACGTGTAAAAGTAGTTACGAACAGCAGTCACACAATTATAGCGAATTTCATTGTACCTTTTGTAATTCATTTTACATGATCTCGATTTGCGTCGACAGTCAACAGAGTCGTACACTGAAAGTAAATTTTACTGTACATATTATGTTCCTTTTACTTGTGACGTAGCGTTTGGTTTACATACATGGAAATCAAATGAGATTTCTAGCACTTCTAAGGGTGTAGACCAGAAAATGGCACATAGTACCGAAACAGGTCGTCATAAACAAAAGTTCAATTGCGATCTTGTAAGAATAACTCTTCTAGATTTGTGCCTTTAATTCAAAATAGACTTTCTATCGCATTTGTCTCATAGACAGACGTGTTTAGTAACTTACATATTTTTCGTTTCTTTGAATGCTACATACACCGATGTGATCAGATCATTATGTAAGAATTTTATTATTTTCCTATTTGTTCTACTGTTTAACAGAAACTATACTCTCTTTCTCTCTCATTTCTTCCCCCCCCCCCTTGAGAAATGCTTTTTTTATGAATGAAATAAATCGCAATTTGCGATGTTATGGCATCACTGTATTAGGTTTAGATGAAATACCAAACTGTGGCGAATGAAAATTTGTGCCCGGCCGGGATTCGAACCCGGGATCTCCAGAGTACTAGGCAGACGCGTTGACCACTCCGCCACCGAGGACACAGTGACCAGCCCCACTGCAGAGGACTCTTCCCTGCACGTCTCCCGCCACACCCAAACTCCATTCGCCATGCTGTCTCTTTCCTATACCACAGTCTACAGTTTGGTATTCCATCTAAACTTAATACAGTGATGTCATAACAACGCAAATTGCGATTTATTTCATTCATTTGAACGCTGTAATTCGTCTAAAAAATATATATAATTGCTTTTTTTATAGCCGTGTCAACCAATTCCTAAGGCCAGTTTTTTCCCTCAAAGTTTGACCATTGAACGCAACTTTGTTTGGCATGTTTTTTTGCCGTTGCAAAATGGGAATTCTTCTAGAACCTTGCTTGATTCCTATGTAGGACAATTCACTCTTGTACGTTCTGTGTCTTGCCTCCGTTTAACATTCAAAAAGTAGTTTTATCCTTCAGCATGTTGTTAGTCCCCATTACAACACTTCCTTAGTCTGTCTTAAATCTAGATTCCAATATGTTTATTTTATTTGTGTGTGCTTCTTTAACTTTTAGTAATATTCTGAAATATTTGCCTTGGCTAATCTAACTGTACAGAACTTATACTTTCATACTCGTTTTACTAACTTGATTCTAAGGGTTACTAAAATTCTGATGCACATGTTTGGGGAGGCTCCAGATATTCATTCATACATGCAAGTACTCTTCGTCAGGATAACAAAGTGTGTACTGCGTAACTGAGTCTAAAGATAGCCGAGGAAGCATGTAGATTGTAGTTATTTCTCGTCTTGTTTCTTTTCTAGTGGTTAATTGGCTTCTTGCTCATAGTGTTCTTCTTATTTTTATTTCATTGGTAGAAGGATTTTACATGCCTCCATCATTAACAAACTTCCCTTGGAACTGTATTATTTTTTATAAGTAACCGATATAAAGTCCTGGGTAAGACCGGTTAAGATGAGAGTTTTTTTTTTACACATATAAGAGTCTATGATGTAATATTTCCTGAACTACGTGCCGTATAGTGATATATGTCGGTTGCGAATAGAATTTGTAGTTAAAAGTTAATAAATTAAAACGTAATGGCAGCTGCTGAATGTAGTCTGCATGAACAGGGAAAATGTAAACTATAAACTTTTTATCCTTTCATCACTTTCCAGAGGGTGTCACCGAGAAAAAGTTTCGCAAAGGTTTGAAATTTTATGTGAAGTTGTTAAGTGATATTATTTTCGAGTGTTGGATGAATGAAGTTGGAATGTTTCTTTGAAATATTGTTCAAAGACAAACGCGTAGATTGAATTGTGATTTAAACGTAACATAAAATTTTAATTCTTCCAAAGAAGATTATGACAGATTTTTAAATTCGGTCGATAATTATTGAAAATGAAATTTTAGTGGCTTCTGGAAGCCGTAAGGTAGTACATGCAGAACAACGTGCTGGACGTGCGGACTCGCAGGAAAGAAATTAGTGCACCTGCAAAGACGACGTCGACATTAATCTGATGACGGGAAATACCAAACACTAAATGTAGTGATAATGATGTCGTTCGGCAACAGATAGCGCGGTGATTTAGCTGCCAGAGCATCTGTGGGTGGCCTTTAGGAGGGAATGTTTACAGCCATGAGGCTCAGTGTGATGTCAACATGTGAAGCAAACAGGCGCCATGCCACGTAGAGGCACTCGTGCTCTTTACAGCCAATGATCGCGTTTGAAAGGCGTTAAATTATGACATTCCGAGTGGCGGAATGATTTTTCTAAGAATTACCATACAATTAAGGCTATCCCGGCGGGGTGTTGTCATCTTGGAGAATCGGGATTCTGCCGGTTCAAATGTTTGTAGAGTCTATGGGACTTAACTACGGGGTCATCAGTCCCTAAACTTACAAACTACTTATGAACTAATTACAACTAAGGACGGCAGAAATATCTATGCCCGAGGGGGGATTCGAACCCCCGACCGTAGTGGCCGTGCAGACCGTGACTGGAGCGCCTCAGTCCCCTCGGCCACCGCGGCCGGCCCACGTGGTTTTCGCGGTGAAGTGGTGCCCTCAGAGTATCACTTGGATTGGCGAGCCGTGATCCTCAGCAGTGAAAGCAGACTCTGCCTACACGCAAGTGATGTTTGTGTCCACGTCGCCGATAAATCGAGCGCTGTTTCGTACAGAGCGTTCATACAATACGCACTGGCTCCAGCCAGGCCTTATGGTCTGGTGTGAGACATGCTAAAACCCTCTTTAATCTTTGTGAAGAGAACGAAGACAACCGCCCGGCGCGTGCAGAATTTTGTACGACCCGTTCTTTTGCCTTACTTGCAGCAGGAAGGTGATGTGATGTTACAACAAGATAATACTCGAACACGCACTCCACGAGAAAATCATCTACATCTACATAAATACTCTGCAAGTCACATTCAGGTGCATTGCAGAAGATTCATCAAAATGTTCAAATGTTTGTAAAGTCTATGGGACTTAACTATGGGGTTATGAGTCCCTAAACTTACAAACTACTTATGAACTAACTAAGACTAAGGACGGCACAAATATCCATGCCCGAGGGGGGATTCGAACCCCCCGACCGCAGTGGCCGTGCAGACCGTGACTGAAGCGCCTTAGTCCCCTCGGCCACCGCGGCCGGCAAGATTCATCGAACCGCTCTTATGATATTTCTCTACAGTTCTATTCTGTAATAGCTGGCGGGGAAAAGGAACACCTAAATGTTTTAGTTTTCGATGTGATTTCTGTTACTGTGTGCCTCAGATGATCTGCTGCGTGTGCGGCGTGCTGGTGGTGCCTCTGCACGACGAGTGTTGGAAGCGCGCCTCCACGGCCCTGCAGATGGCCGCCTCCTGCGGCTACGGCCTCGTCGCCGTGGGCCGCATGTTCGCGCTGCTCGCCGGGGACCTGCTGCCCGTCGCCATCGTAAGTACACAAAACCAGTCCTCCGCTACAGAGTATTCTCCCGCTCACCTGCATCACCTCACATTTTCCTACATTTAACTCTAGTTGCCATTCCTCACACCACCTAAAAATTTGGTCCACATCATCCTGCATCCTACTACAGTCATGTAATGATGACACCCTTTTGTACACCACAGCTTCATCCGCATACAGCCGCAGACTGCAACTCATTCTATCCGTCAGATCGTTTATATAGATAGAAAATAATAGCGGCCCTATCACACTTCCCTGGGGAACCCTTGATGATACCCTAGTCTCTGATGAATACAACGTACTGGGTTCTATTACTTAAGGTGAGACGTCAGGCCCTATACCGACAATGGTGAATTAAGAAAATTCATGTCCCATTTTCTCAGAAACTACTGAACAGATTTGTCTGAAATTTTCACTGAAAATAAAATGATCTTTGTGCAACTCACTGAACCGAAATCGTTGTAGTATTGTAATTTATAATACACTTATTAATTTAATTGTCATGCAGTAAACTTTTTTGTGAAAAAAGTCATAAATATCTTTATCACAACAGAATTACTGGTGCAATGAACATGACTGCGGTTCCACAGCTGTAATGCAGTGCTGTTTACAATCTGTGAAATTTTCATTAAAGTTTCTCTGATAGTTTCTGAGAAAATAGGGCAAATGTTTGAGAATTTATAGTTTTGAGAAAATGAGACATAAAGTTTTACAAAATGTTTATTCTAGGAAAAAGTTACAGATCTACATCTACTTGGGATACTCTGCAAATCACATTTAAGTGCTTGGCAGAGGGTTCATCGAACCACAATTATACTATTTATCTCCCATTTCATTCTCGAATAGCGCGCGGGAAGAAAGAACACCTGAATCTCTCTGTTCGAGCTCTGATTTCTCTTATTTTATTCTGATGATCTTTTCTACCTATGTAAGTGGGAGTCAACAATATATTTTCGCATTCGGAGGAGAATGTTGGCGATTGGAGTTTCGCAAGTAACCCACGCCTCAGCGATAAGCGCCGTTGGTCCCCAAGAAGTGGTTAGAAGCAGCCTGCACCATAATCAGGGTCCTCATTATCTTTGTGTTCGTTTTCCTGTTTCCTTTTCCTGCTTCTTTACTCTTCAGACATTAGAGAAGCAGCAAAATCTGACTTGGCAATACACAAGCTGTCAAGTTCTCTTAAAATAGTCTCAGTATTCTGTCCGGGAGATATGCCTAACTGTTCTAAAACTTTTAGTCTGGCAGTGTTTCCATATTTCCACTTATCACAGCATCTGGCGCTCCTAGTTGTAAAGTTCAGTAAACAACAAACACATTTTTAGGGATGCTGGTCCACGCGATGTTGTTGGAGGCCTCATTTACATATATATATATATATACACTTCTTCAAACTAAAACTATTTTTTTTTATGATTATGCAAAACTTCTAAGCACATTACCTACAGCACATCTTTCTATTTTTCATGATATTCCAGAAATCAATTTTTCCTTTTTGAACTACAATTTTCACATCGTATTTCCTATGAACAGGCAAATGTGGCTCAATGGGTCACCCTCTACCTTAAGTTTCTACGGTTCATGCGGGAGGGATCCCTAAATACCTTGGTCGCGCCATAACGTCTAGACCGATTTCACAGTTTTTTTTTACGCCATCTTTTTATTTATTTATTTTTTTTAATTAATTTTTTTGTTGTTCTCAGAACATGGGGTGTATGAAATAAAACTGGAATATTTGAGAACAAAAAGTGATCATGCGTTTCTATTGCATAGAAATCTACAATTTTGTTCAGATTTTGACGAAATTTTGCACACTCTACCTTAAAAACAAGAGGAATGTCAATGTCTGTATAAAATGTTGTTTGGTGTATGGAGGAGGGTACTTAATTTACGGAATTTTACAAAATGCATAATTCTGCTCCAATCTTTATGAATTTTTGCACTCATGACCTTCAAAACAAGAGGAAGATCACTGGGTACCTAAATGTTTGTATGGTACAAGACAGAGGGTACCTTGCAGAAAACTTTGCCGAGAGAGGGAAAGGTGGAAACGAACAGAGAGATGGGAGAGAAAGACATGGATGCAGAGAGAGGGGGCGAAGTGGAGGTGGACTACGAGAGTGTAGGATAAATAAACGGCCGGGCAACGTCGGATTTACAGCTAGGTTTTTGGCCCACTTTATGTTACGGTCGTAACACTAAAAATGGGCCTTTGCGATCGTCTTTTGACAGCTCGAAATTTAAATGAAAATAACGGCTTAACTGTTCATCTGACACGAAAATTGTATAACCGAATTTGTAGAGGAGAAAATTCTCTACAACTTTGCTCTCTTATGTTGTTTTTCATATCTCGTAGCGTTTCAGAGATATTTGCAAAAATAACGGCGATTTTGGGATGTCTGTTTGTCTGTCTGTCCGTCTGTCCGTCCGTAACGTGTTCCCTGTTTTGAAGACGAACCGTTCAACCGATCAGCACCAAATTTGGCACACATAATTGTAGGCCGCCAGAGACCTGAACCTCCCTTTTTCAAATTTTTCGGACAAAAAATACGGTAGTAATACCAAAAAAGCCGTTGGTAATATAATTGTAATTGCAAACGAACCGTTCACCTGACACGAAAACTGAATAGCATAATTGGTAGAGGGGAAAATTCTCTACAACTTCGCTCTATTATGTTTCTTTTTTTTTCATATTTTGTATCGTTTGAAATATATTTGCAAAAATAACGGAGATTTGAAACCCTCAATTGAATTAACGAAAACCGGACATTCGGAGATGTTTCGTGACATTCGTCGCCCTGAACTCTCTCTGGCATATGCCATCTTGCGTAGCGTGTTTGATGATTTTCTTATTGTAACTTACACGTTGTCATTTCAAGGCAATGGCGCACTGAAGAATTAACAAATACACATAGTTCTTCTTACGATAATCTAGTGTCAACACATGCCATATTAACAGCAGTTAACAACGGCCATCAATAGTATGAGATTAAAGAACATAACTTTTGATTGATAAACGTAGCGGGAAAAAAAAAAAGAATAGTTACGCATGGATTCTTGGCAACCACGTATACTATACCATAGTTTTTAAGAATAAATCGCTATGTGACTTTTTGCACTACTTGTCAAGTGAGCACCATAAATTACTGAAAACCCCAAAGTACAAAGATATGTTCCAAAAGTTTCTAGTTATTTCACTATCGGCGAGAAACACTCCATGAGTACAATAAATTGACGACACGACATACGAAATATTTTATTTTCATTTGAGAATTATTATTTCCCATGGATTTTAAGTTGGCTGTCATTCTTTTTTGGACTCTGTGTGCCCTTAAGAGGTCGAGAAGTGTGTGATATATTCCACACAGTGATGACGTTTGAAATTATGCGTCGCGATAGAGGGGCAAATCTTTTCTTTATTTACCTTGCTGAAGGAAGCTGAGAATGGCAAATGTCATAAATAAATAATAATCATAAAAGTAGCGTAGTGGGGAAGGCGTTGGACTATGACGCTAAAGGTCAGTGTTTCCGAACCCGCCAATATCTATTTTTTTTTTTCCTAAAAGGGTTTCAGACACCCCTCTTAATCAATTTTTTATTATTTATATTATTACTTTGGTCCAAACTGTTAGCAAAAACTTATAAAACTGCAAATCTAAAGTGGGCCGTAAAACATGTCAGTGCGGTTTTTTTTTTTTTTTAATCAAATTTCAACGCCTATTTGTACGACGCAAAGGGTTGATATTAATATCTTTATGGCTGTATCGGTGCACCTCGGTTGCACAGTGGTGGAGTGCCAGACTACAAATCCAAAGGTCGCGGGTTCGATTCCCGCCAGGTCCTAGGATTTTTATGTCACTGTCCACTTCTTTCACCTTTGGCAGTATTGCTCATGTGAAAAATACCGAGTAGCACCGTGGTTCGGAACCCACGTTAAACTGCAGGTCCCCCTATAACTGGCTGGGTCAGTTCGAAGGTCGGAGGAAGGCAACGGCATACCACCTCCAACCAGAACCATGCCTAGTAAAGCACTGTGGTGTTCAAACCAATCTTCGGATTGTTGACTGCTTTACCTTTTTTAAGTAGAAACAACCAGTGCAGACCATCCAGTCTACGCGTGCGAAGCAGCGGGAATTTAGATAGTTTTCTATAAGGTCAGAAGTCATTTGCTATTGTTGCAAAAACGACCTACGATACATAGTTCATACGATATCACGCCATAAACAATGACAGTTGCCCCATCTTGCACTGCGTGATAGCGTGATTTTATTCGTCAACTATTTGACCAAAAAAAAAAAGTTCAAATGATTGTAAATCTATGAGACTTAACTGCTTGGTTATTAGTCCCTAGGCTTACAAACTATTTAAACTGACCCAAGGACAACGCACACACCTTCATGGCAAACGGCCGCGCGAGCTATTTGACAATGAGAGCAATTAGCGACTTGCAATAAACTTTTAACATAATTTGAAATCTTTACGAAACTTTTCCTCGCTGAGATTCCCAACCAAATGAAATGAAAAAAGCTTATCGCTTCGTACTTTAACGATGTTCATGATGTATATCTGCGGCATTTGGAATGACGTTACAAGTAATTACTTCTACACTGTAAATTGTATTCACGAGGCAATTCACAGACAGTACACAAACATCCCATTGAATGTTCCTTTGATATACTACATCACGACGCAGAGGGTTGACATTAATACATTTATGGCTGTATTGGTGCACCTCGGTTGCACAGTGGTGGAGTGCCAGACTACAAATCCAAAGGTCGCGGGTTCGATTCCCGCCAGGTCCTAGGATTTTATGTCACTGTCCACTTCTTTCACCTTTGGCAGTATTGCTCATGTGAAAAATACCGAGTAGCACCGTAGTTCGGAACCCACGTTAAACTGCAGGTCCCCCTATAACTGGCTGGGTAAGTCAGTTCGAAGGTCGGAGGAAGGCAACGGCATACCACCTCAAACAGAACCATGCCTAGTAAAGCACTGTGGTGTTCAAACCAATCTTCGGATTGTTGACTGCTTTACCTTTTTTTTTTTTTTTTTTTTTTTTTTTTTGCTGTATGAGTAGTGCGACTACAGTGCGATATCGTTGTTGTGCCCTGCAGGAGCGCCTGTACGTGTGCGTGGCAGCGGTGCTGTTCACGGCGTGCAGCGTGGTGTCTCTGGCGGCGGCGGCGGCGGGCGACAGCGCGTGGGGCCCGGCGCAGCCGTGGGAGGCGCGCGAGGTGGCGCGCGCCGCGCTCGCGCTGCTCTGCGCGCTCATCCTGGCCGCCGACGCCGCCACCTGCCACCTGCAGGCGCTGCCCGCGCACCTCGCGGACGTCGAGGCGCCCAGCCTGCACCTGCACCTGCACGACTCGCCGCCGCCATACTCCATCGCCATCGCCGAAGGTGGCAGCGCCGGCGCCGGCGCGCGGCCGCAGTAGCCGCACATCTGCCAGCTGCCGCTCGTCCCCAGAGGCTTTCCACAACCGGCTCATCTGCGACGTGGAACCTTACAACAGGGCGCCATCCGAGAATACGTCCTGCTGCCACAGTCATCACACACTTGCGATCTTCCACCTGATCCGAAAGTCTTCCGCAGTGTCCCTCTCCATTTACCTCGCCACCACAAACAGCTCATTTACAACATGGAACTTCGCAAGAGGGCATCAGCCGAGAATGCTACAGTGCTATCCAAAGCTCCAGATTGTTATGCCCTCATCCTGCGGGGATCTACTGCTAAGTGAAGGTAGGGTACGAACAACGGCCACTGAAGACACCGACTCCATCGGGCGAATCCTCTACTCACCTATCGAGTCCACTGCCGCAGAAACCAACCCAGCCTCTCTACTAGCCAATGTTGACGACCTAGCTCTACTCTTGGATTTTACCTCGGATTTCTCTTTCGACGGATTTGTTTACCTCGCCACCACAACCTGCTGAACCTGAGGAAATACGATTTGGACCATCACGACAAGGCAGCATATGAGAAGACTGCAGTGGTGTCCTGAAAGCCAAAGCACCACACTGTTGGAGCCTCATCCAGCGGAGCATCCAGGGCGCCATCCGAGAATACGTCCTGCTGCCACAGTCATCACACACTCGTGATCTTCCACCTGATCCGAGAGTCTTCCCCACTGTCCCAGTCCATTTACCTCGGCACCACAAACAGCTCATCTACGACGTGGAACTTCGCAATAGGGCATCATCCGAGAATGTTACAGTGCTGTCCAAAGCTCCAGATTGTTGTGCCCCCATCCTGCAGGGATCTACTCCTAAGTGAAGGTATGGATATGAATAACTGCCACTGAAGACGCCGACTCCATCGGGCGAATCCTCTACTCACCTATCGAGTCCACTGCCGCAGAAACCAACCCAGCCTCTCTACTAGCCAATGATGACGACCTAGCTCTACTCTTGGATTTTACCTCGGATTTCTCTTTCGACGGATTTGTTTACCTCGCCACCACAACCCGCTGAAACTGAGGAAGTACAACTTGGAGCATCACGACAAGGCGGCATATGAGAAGACTGTAGTGGTGTCCTGAAAGCCAAAGTACCACACTGTTGGAGCCTCATCCAGCGCAGCAGTTTTATCTACGACAAAGTCGGGGTGGTGATACTATCAACGGCCACTCCAGACACCATCGGGCGAGCCGATCACGCCCACTGCCACGAAAACTACATCAATCTCTCTAGTAGCCACTGTTGACAAAATCACTCTGTTCTTGGATTTCACCTCGGACTTGTTCAATTACTTCTTCATCACAACCCACCAATCCTACAGATATACGATGTGGTACTTCAGAGCACGACAGCATCCGTGAATTGTCAAGTGATATCCTGGAAACCAAAGCTCCAGACTGTATCCTTATCCAAAGGAGACGTTATATCTGCGACCAACAGCTACTGCAGACGCTGACTCCATCAGGCGAACCCTTCACTGGTCTACTGCCATGAAAACCACTTCAATCTAGTAGCCAGTGTTGACAACCTCAATTTGTTCTTGGATCTCACCTCGGATACCTTTTTCAAGGGATTCTCTTACTTCATCACCACAACCTGCTGATCCTATTGATATATGACGTGGTACTTCAAACCAGAACAGTATCTGCGAATACTGTAGTAGTGTCCTGGAAACCAAACCTCCAGATACTCGTATCCTCATGCAGCGGTCAAGTTCTAAAGCCAACAGGGGTGTGGCGATACGACCAACCGCCACTGCAGACGCAGACTCCAACGGCCAAAAACCTCCACTGGTCTATCAAGTCTGCTGCCAAGAAAACCACTCCAGCCTCTCCCTACTAACCAGTGTTGACGACCTCGCTCTGTTCTTGGACCTCAGATTTGTCTTTGGACGGAATTGTTGACGGACTATGCACAGATGACTGAACGTAGTATTTACGTTCTCCACAGGCCTTAATAGTTACGAAATGGAACCCGAGCACCACTTTGTAAAAGCCTCGTTCGGCGCAAGTGACGAACACTGTTCGTACTGTGCAAGATACAAACGCCCGAGTGACCCTCAGGGTCTCTCTGAGAGCATAGGACTCTAACACCACAACCAATAAAATTTAGATATTATATTTATGAACCATTGTATACCCAATGTTTCTCAAAAATGTCTGTTTGTCTAAAGGAAATATAATATGTTTCACATCCATTGTTCCAAAAGTCTACATAGCGAAAGCAACTAACTGCATTATTTTCGAAAACTACCCAAAGAATTGTGTTGAATCCGTGTGAGCAAATTCACGTGTCTGGCCTTCTACCAGCACCTATGCTTATAAAAATTTGGAATAGCTATGTTACAATACAATTTTTCAAAAAATTAAAATTTCAAATCCAGAGACAATTCTAGTCATAATGCTTAATCTTCGATGACCAGCAATGTCAGTACTCCTCACAGAATTGTGCCCTCGTCAAATGTATGATACGACCTGTTCGTTCTTTGTTTTTTGTAGATGAAGGCCATGAATGTACATCTCTTAACCTCCACTCACGAATAGTTTTGTAACACTGATCGCCATATAAGAAATACAGGTAAACTCACTTAGATACCGAACAACATATTACCTATCAGTGGCAACAATAGCTACACCCACCGTCGTGAACTACAAATGACCTAAAGCTTTTGCCGTATCCTGTCATGTAATCATGCCGTTGGGTGCAGTGATGTGAAGAATACTGCAAGTTTACATTCTTCTTCAGGTCATCTTAGTTAGACATTTTAGTACGTAAGACTGCTTAGAGGTCAACTCTATGGTACAAATTTATTTATTTATTTATTTATTCGTTATTGATATGTGTGTGTGTGTGTTTGTAAACGTATGATTTTTGTATGTAATATTACTTTTGCGAAACCAGAAACGTAATACTCAACTAGAGTTACTGACTGATATCAATGTTTGCTAATACTGTGATATATTTATTTGTAGTTTATACTCATAGTATAATTGTAATTTAGAAACACAATAAATATTTTCAAAAAACGTTTGCTGATTTACTGGAGCAATTTCTTTCCACTACACATCACGCATATATTTTTAACATCCCCTACCTTATACATGCTATGAGAGTTTTCAAATAAATGTTACATTTTTCACTTAGTTTCTATCATAACGAATTTTATGATAAACGAATACGTTTGTGCAGAATACGATCGTGTACTGAAGAGGAAGGTGCTTCTTGGTAAATGCGTTCCTTTTTTCTTTTCCTTATCATCAGTATTACAGCTACAGTTGTCTAGCTGTTCTGTCTGGTACTAACCATCTCTACGCTTCCACTATATCCAAAATTCTCAATAAATTCTAGCCCCTCTCTTGACGTATACTCTCTTATCAACTAATGCTTTCAATACCAAGTTAACTGTTCCTAAATGCTTTGAAACCTACGGTCTCCTTTTTCTTTGATAGCTTGTATGGACAAAACATAGCTTAAACATTATTGTACAGAGCAATCTTAGTGGTTACGACAACGTTACTAAAGATGGAAGGAAACAAAATTCAGAAACCTAAATCATGAAACACCTTCACAAGAAACTGATGACCACGGAAGCCAAAGTCTTGTCAGTTAAGAGTGGTGATCAACACAGATCGACATCATGTACATCTACATAATTACCCTGCAAATCGTTTCTAAGAGCATGGCACAGAGCTACTACGTTTGTTTAAAACTTTTAGTGTGTGTAAACAAGTTCAGACCCGCTTTTAGAAAACTTGAGTTGATGTGAAAGTACGATTGAAATGTTTACAAAGATAAAACTGGGAACGATCGATGTTCTGGAAGGACACTAGTATTCTGAATTAAGAATAGTTACTTAGCTCTCTAAAAACATGCAGTATTCTTCACATCACTTCAATGTTAAAGAGATACAGAAGTTTCAATATTTCGAAGCAGAAATTTAGCCTTTAAAACTTTGAACGCAATACATCAACAGAACAGATACCATTAATTGTTGTAATTTCATTCCAGGGGGGATGTTCTTGTAGCTCTTCACTTGCAAAGTCTGTTAAGATACAGTATCTTTAAAACAAACATTAAAAATGAAAAGCCTGTAAATGGCATTACTAAAGACACATAGATTAGACAGGGAGTTGATTATTCTGTAGCTAAAGGTAGTGATGCCGGTTTTTATTCATTTATCGTATGATTTTACAAATACACAACAATATATACAATTAAATGGAAATGTCCAAAGTTGACAACCGGTTCAGAGCACTTGGAGTCACTTGATGAAAGCTCTCCAAGTCACCGCTAAATGTTCGCAGCGGACACTGTTTGACAATGTGTTCTGTGGTTTGTTCCTCCGCTCTGCAGCCACAGTCAGAAGATGGAAGGAAAGCCCGCTTATTCATGGTGTAATCACACCTCCCTTGGCCAGTCCTGACGCGGTTCAGCCTCGACCAGGTGTGGCGTGGTGGGTGGAATCCCTCAATATCCTCTGATGGATGTTGCACCAGGTGGGCGTTGTACGGTGACTGTTCATTCCAGCGTTCTAGCCACTTGGAGGTCACGTCGAAGGACCTGGTACTTTCTGTGTCACACCAGAGTGGTTTCCGTGACTTGAGATGGCATGCTAGGAAATCCTGTAGAGCATCAAACAAGGGAGAGTTCTTGTGAGCCTTGACGTTCTAGATCAATTTTATCTTAACTGCTTTCCTCCTTAGATCTTGCGGAGCAATATTAGCCAGAACAGGTAACCACTGGATGAGCGTAGGTCTGACAGTACCAGTGATAATTCTCATGGCTTCATTAAGTGATGTCGATGAAAAGCTGGGTTTTCTGTATGTCAGCTGGAGGGATAATTCTGCATTTGATATCCGACTCAGGCGAATGGTGTGGAATCAAAAGCAGAAACAACACAATTGGGACACGTGGGGGCAGGAGATCCAATGTTTTGGAGAAGATGATTTTAGAGGTTCATTTAGAAGTTTGGTAGTTTGGATAGTAGCTCACAGTATGAGAATTTGGTGCAGTGAGATGGGAGATACTGGTTAGAAAAAGGTATTTTGGAGGGGAAAAAGAGAAATGGGAGTGGTTCTGGAAGTTGTAACTGGGGCATGTATGTGAAATAAACTGAGGTGACAAAAGTCCTAATATCATGTCGCAACTACTTCTGCCTGGCGAAGTGCAGCATATCGACGAGGCATGGACTTCAGAAGTCGATGGATACAGTCATCACAAACTAGTTAAACTAACTTGCACTAACGACAACAAACACACCCATGTCCGAGGAAGGACTCGATCCTCTGGCGGGAATGGCCGCCCAGTACGTAGCATGACGCCTTAGACCACAGGGCCATCCTTCATGGATGCAGCAATACTGAGCAGTGCTGCCTAATAGCCACCCTCTCATGTGAAAGTGTTGCTGATGTACTGATCTCTTGATTAAGCCCCTTAATGTTCGAGGGTATTCGTGGATGTTCAAATCATGGCTGGCCAAATAATTCCCTGGTATTGTCCAGAATGTTCTTCAAATCAAGCGTGACCAATTGTGGCTCTGTGATAGGGCGCATTGTCATCCATAAAAATACCGTCGTTGTTCGGAAGCAAAACGTTCGTGGATGGTTGCAAATGGTCTCCAAATAGCCGAAGCTGAACGTAACAACTGCCAATCAATAATGGGTTCACTTGGGCCAGAGGAACCAACCCAGTTCAGTACAAACCGGCCACAACATTACGGAGCACCATCAGCTCGCACAATGTCTTGTTGACAACTTGAGTCCATGACGACTTGGCGTCTACACCACACTGGAATCCTGCCATCACATCTTGCCAACAAATGGTGACCCATCTCAGCAGGCCACAGTTTTCCAGTCGTCTAGGGTCTAACCGATATGGAATGGCCACGTGGTCTAATGCGACATACCATACACTGGGCGGCCATTCCCGCCGAGGGTTAGAGTCCTCCTTCGTGCATGGATTTATGTGTGTTGTCCTTGGTGTAAATTAGTTTAAGTAGTTGGTAAGTCTGCGGACTGATGAACATAGCAGTTTGGTCCAATATGTTTACAAACATTTGAACATTAAGTCCAGACTGTCGGCCACTGTGTTGTCTGTGCGAAGAGCTAGTGCGTGAAACTTATTCTCTACACACTCTTGACGCTGTGGTTATAGGAATGTTGAGTTCGCTAACGATTTACGAAATGACATGTCCCATGCATCTAGCTCCAGTTGCCATTCATCTACACCAAGATCTATATATTTACTCAAATTTCAGTACCTGGCAGAGGGTTCATATATTTCACACCGTTCCGTCCTCCTCGCTTTGCGGGAATGGCTGCTCGGTTCTAGGCGCCATGTCAGGGACTACGTGGCCTTTCGACTGAGTCCTTCCTCGGAAATGGGTGTGTATGTGTTATTTAAGCAGTTGATAAGTCTAAGGACTGATAACTACAGTAGTTAGGTTCCATAGGTTTACAAAGATTTGAACATTACGATCCGTCGTCTAATATCGCGCGGGAAAAGAAAATTATCCATTTTCGATCTGATTTCTCGTATTTTATTATGACGATCATGTCTCCCTATGTAAGTATGCACTAAGAAAATACGGTCACATTAGAAGGAAAAAGATGGTGTAAGAAATTTCGGAAATATATCTCCATCCCAATTCGAGAAATCGTTTTCGTGAAACTCTCTCCTCTGTATAGCGATGATACGAAACGCGCTGCTCTTCTCTGAACTTTCACTAAGTCCTCAGTCAGTCCCAGCTATTGAGGATCCCACAGTGTACAGCAGTACTCATAAATAGGACGGGCAGTTGTACTGTCGACAGTAAAATCGTGGCATCTTCTACGTCTTCTGCCAATGAAAAGCAGCTTTAGGTTCGCTTTTTCCAAGATATTTTTTGTGTTCATTCGGATTAAAGTTGTTCGTAATTGTATTTTCTGGGTATTTGGTTGAATTTTCGGCCTGTAGCGTTGACTGGTGTGGCAGGGAAGCACAGTGGTAGAGTGCCAGACTATGAATCGAAAGGTCGCGGGTTCGATCCCCGCCACGTCCTGGGTATTTTATCCGTCATTTTCCACTTCTTTCAGGCCTCGAAATGTTGCCAATCTGAAAAATATCGAGTAGCACCCCGGTTCGGAACCCACGTTAAACTGTAGGTCCCCCTATAACTGGCTGGGTAAGTCAGTTCGAAGGTCGGAGGAAGGCAACGGCATACCACGTCCAAACAGGACCATGCCTAGTAAAACACTGTGGTGTTCAAACCAATTTTCGAACTGTTGACCGCATTACCTTGTTATATATATTTGACTGATTTATCAAGTAATGAAGTTTAATGGATTCGTTTTAGTATTCATATGGACTTCACACTTTTCATTAATTATGCTCAACTGTCAATTTTAACAACATGCAGATATTTAAATCGTTTTTCAGTTGCTTTTGATCTTTTGGTGACTTCAATAACCGTTAAACGACACCGCGAACAGTCTAAGAGAGCTGCTTTTAATGTGTTGTAAATCTTTGATAAAGACAAGGAAATGTCAGGGCTCTATAACACTGCCCTGGGGAACGCCAGATACCAATTTTGTTTTACTCGATGACTTTCCGTCAGTTGCTATGAACTGTATCCTTTCTTTCAGGAAATCACGAATGCATATTATTGCACAACCGAGACGATATTTAAAAAATACGCAAACTGATTAGAACACGCTTGTAAGGTACAGTGTCAAAAGCCTTCCGGAAATCGAGAGAGATGAAATCTACCTGAGATTCCTCGTCGATAGCAAACATCACTTCATGTGAGACAGCTGGGTTTCGCAAGAATGATACTCTGTGAATCCGTGTTGACTATTGGTCAATAGGTCGTTCTCTTCGAGGTAGCTCATAATGTTCGAACAAAATACCACTGCAAATGGACGTCAGTATTATTCCGCAATGAAAGTCTGTTAATTCCCATCGTGCGGCCATAATCATGTGAGAATCGTTTTCATTTGAATCACCTGGAGTACAAATAGAAGCTATACTAATGTCATAGGTTTACAAAGATTTAAACAATTCGTTTCGTCATCTAATAGCACGCTGGAAAAAACATATAGCTTGTGTACGCGATACTACCTCCATTTTTGTCTGCCCACGTCGCAAATTCGTGTCTTTTGTAACCTCATTGTATGAAAGGTAAGGCAGTCAACATTCGTAGGTCGGTTTGGAGACCAGAATGCTTTAAAACTCGTGCCCCTGCAAGGAGGTGGTGGTATGCCGTTGCCTGAGTCCGACATTTCAACAGACTAAGGTATCTTGAATGACAGCAAGCAGTCGCCTTTTATGTAAAATGTTTTTATTGCATTTCTTCCATTACCGGTTTCGATATGCCTAGCATATCATCATAAGATGGTGAACGGTTTTTTATATTGCGACGGTGTGTGGAGGAATTTGTGCATCTGTTACAATTACAAAAAAGAAAACAAGTGAACTATGTGGCGGGCATAACTGACATAATAATATTGACATAGGCCTAAATGTTGCTACTTACAATTTGTGTTATCCATAAACCCATTGTCACAAATGGTAGCATGCACACATTCATTGTGCTGCTATGCACGTCACTCGTATTACAAGGCATAACTGGTGGCGTGCACGTATTTATTGTGCTGCTAAACACTTAATACATGATGCACCATACAGTTTCCACGCACTATACAAATGTAAACAAATCAAAGATATTCGCCAAAGATGTTGCACAGTTACATCACCCTTTGGTTGACACTCGCATTATTTGGTGATTATGTGACAATGGGTTTATGGATAACACAAATTGTAAGTAGCAACATTTAGGCCTAAATCAATATTAGTATGTCAGTTATGCTCGCCACATAGTTCACTTGTTTTGTTTTTGTAATTGTAACAGATGCACAAATTCCTCCATACACCATCTGCAATATCAAAAACCGTTCACCATCTGATGGGATATGCTAGGCATATCGAAACCGGTAATGGGAGAAATGTAATAAAAACATTTTACATAAAGGGCGACTGGTTGCTGTCATTCAAGATACCTTATTTCACCACAGTCGCAGTGTTCCTCATCCATAATGGATAAAAGTTTCAACAGACTTATTCAACCAGGGGCACCTGCAGTTTAAAAGTGGATTCCAAACCACGGTGTAACTCAGCTTTTTCACGTCGCCAGAGGTGAAAGAAGTGTAGTTGGCTGCAAACCGTACAAGCTCGCTTGTGCAAAGCAGTGTAGCTAGTTCAGAGAACAGCTGGTGGGGGTGTGCAGCCTGGCCTCCCGTTCTAGTGTGTAGACAAAGCCAATGCAGTGTGAAGTGCCACTACAGGGATCGGTTCAAGCGTGTAGCGGAAAGATCATGCCCCGATGCACAGCAGAGAATACACCCCGCGTACGTGCTGTGGAGAACACCTCGTTAGCCGTGTTCGTGGTGGAATTCAGTTAGCTGCAAATTCCGTGGTCATTGCAAAAATTCACTCATGCTCCACTTGTATTTTGTTACTTTAGTCACATTTATTACACCCCTTCAAGTAAATGTAAGCGCAAAATATGCTTCAAAAGAGGAAAAATTAATATCACTTAATAATATCAAGAGCTTAATGTACCTATAATTTAAATTAATAGCTATAAGATCACTTTAGCGACTAAACTGCTGTATACTCACATGTTTTACTTGCCGCTTCACTTCAGTTTGGCAGAGTTCCCTACAACGTTTATATCTCATGCACGTGTGATAGTAAATACACATAAGGTGAGGTGGGACTAAGCGAATCATTAAAACTGTTTAGGCCCGAAGGAGAAGCAAATATTTTAAGGATCTGAAAGAGCAGTTGAAAGGAATGGACAGTGTGTTGAAGAGAGCGTATAAAATGAACATTAACAAGAGCAAAACAAAAATAATGGAATGCGGTCTTAGAAAATCAGGCGATGCTGAAGGAATTAGATTAGGTAACGAAACAATGAAGGTGGTAGACGAGTTTTGTTACTTGGCTAGTAAAATAACATGCGATGGTCGCAGTACAGAGGATATAAAATGCAGATTGGCAATGGGAAGAAAAGCATTTCTGAAAAAGAGAAATTTGCTAACATCGAATATTAATTTAAGGGTAAGGAATTGTGAAGGCATATGTGTGGAGTGTTGCCTTGTACGGGAGTGAAACATGGACGATAAGCAGTGCGGACAGGAAGAGAATAGAGGCTTTTGAAATGTGGTGCTACAGAAGATTGCTGAAGATTAGGTGGGTAGATCGCATAACTAATGAAGAGGTACTGAACAGAATTGGAGAGAAAAGGAATTTTTGGCATACCCTGACTAAAAGAAGGGATCGCTTGGTAGGACACATTCTTAGACATCGGGGAATCGTAAATTTAGCATTGGAGGGAAGTGTGTGGGGTAAAAATCGCAGAGTGAGACCAAGAGACGCGTATAGTAAGCAGATTCAAGTGGATGTGTGTTGCCGTTCTTATGAGGAGATGAAAAGGCTTGCTCAGGATAGAGTAGGGTGGAGAGCTGCATCAAACCAGTCTCCAGACTGAAAACCATAACAACAACATTCTGGAATATTGACAATAAACATCGTGAGCGCATGTCATTCAATTAAATAGCAGTTTCGGTGGTTAAATTCTAACATTGTAGGTTTCGGGGCATATCTCTTCATTCAAATGTTCAAATGTTTGTAAATCTATCGGACCAAACTGTGTGGTCATGAGTCCGTAGCTTACAACTTAAACTAAACTAACTTAAGGACAACACACACACCCATGCCCCAGGGAGGACTCGAACCTCCATGGCGAGCAACCGCGCGTTCCGCAGCGAGACGCCTTAGACCGCTCGGCTACTCCACCGCGGCTATCTCTTCATTCATACAAACATCTCTCTTCCTTCCTCCCCCAAATACACTGCCATAAAAAGGAGTCACAATTTTCGATTTGCTGTTCGATACATATTGGCACCAAATCTATAGTCTTTGGGAATGAAACCGTCATGTTCTCAACTGCAGCCAGCCGCAACCTTCAGACAGTTACATTGTATCAGCTCGGTAAACGTGCGTCCAGAGTTTATGAAGCACTTAGCGACGATGGTGATGATTTCGTGTGGCATTTTTGGCCGTTAGACCCCAGCTGGGAACCTTTACGGCCTGCCCGGTGCAAGTCTTTGGGTGCGTTTATGCTGCCACCTCGCTGCTCCCTGCCGACATGGCACGGCGATGATGAATCAAAGCCACAGAGCCTTACCCGCCCATTCAGCGTGCACCATCGCTACTCGCTGCACGCTACGATTTTCGCCAGGCGATGATATCAAACAGGTTTGTGTTTCGCGCTACGACCATCGCCGCCCGGCATGAAACTTGCACTGTGATTGGTTGCTTCAAGATCACTGTAGTAGAGCGGCGTTTGACTGTTGAGCGCGTGGAACTCTCGTGCCCATCGCAAAAAGGAATAAGGATCTGAAGAAGGTGATTATTATATCTGAAAAGGCGATCTGGATAGTTTTTCAGCTGTTGGTCGTACTTGTGAAAGTATCCATAGTTGAGGACGTTTAGCATTCAAATGATGCACTCAATACCTCCTCTTCCTTCCCCTTTCCAATAACAACATTTTTGCAGCGAACAAATCACTGTCACTGTCGTCAGACGATGTGGGGAACAGCTACTACTGTTGTGCACTCTGCTGTAATGTAACCGCAGCGGGAGAATACACTCGGCGAGCAGCGAACAGAGAGTTGCCTGTAGCGTGAGTGCAACAAGGTTGCCGGCGAGCAGCGAGCTGCAAGTGCCAGCAGCGAGTAGCGAGCAGACAGCTGCGAGGTGGCAGCGTAAATGCATCCTGAGGGTAACGCCCCAAGGGCTACTTGCGTGTCGATGATGATGAACTGATGATGAGGGCGACACAACATCCATTCCCCAAGTGTTGAAAATTGGTTTGAACACCACAGTGCTTTACTAGGCATGGTCCTGATTGGAGGTGGTATGCCTTTGCCTTCCTCCGACCTTCGAACTGACTTACCCAGCCAGTTATAGGGGAACCTACAGTTTAACGTGGGTTCCGAACCACGGTGCTACTCGATATTTTCCACATGAGCAATACTGTCAAAGGTGAAAGAAGTGGAAAGTGACAGATAAAAATCCTGGGACCTGGCGGGGATCGAACCTGGGACCTTTGGATTTGTAGTCTGGCACTCTACCACTGTGTAACCGAGGCGCACTCTTGACGGTGATGATATTCTTGGCGCAAGGGGGTCACGTAAAATTCAGATTTCCCGAAGAATTAGGAAAAACAATACACGGTGTAATAAAACCTGTTAGGTGCTTCAGAATTCTTTAAATGTCCTGTATATTCTATTCATTGAGTTGTCTTACAACTAGGTTACATGTGTTTATAGAGACTGCTATAAATAAGCTACACATCTGATCACACACACTCTCTCTCTCTCTCTCTCTCTCTCTCTCTCTCTCTCTCTCTCTCTCTCTCTCTCTCTCTCTCACACACACACACACACACACACACACACAGTACATCGCACCACGCCCCTGCTCATCAAATCAAATTAGTAACTCGTTATAACGGTCACTGGTGGCAACCCCGCAGCAAATTATAGTCAGGTTACTATTCAGTGAATGTCCCCTATTTTAAAACTACGATGATAGCATTTACGAAAGTAAGTAATGTCTGCGAGGTGCCGGAACTCTGTTCTTTGTGCGTTAACATCATAATTAAGCCGTGAGTAAGTGCAGCCTGTCTGACTACATTACGTATAGCGGCGAGTCCGCACACCTTTTGTATTATGTACAGCAGCAGACCTGCGTGAAGGACTACGAGAAATAGTTCTGGAAAAGCTGCAGCACTTGCTGTCACTGAAAAATGGAACTGCTTTTGCTACAGAAATTGGCATTCTTGAAAAAAAAATGCATATCTATCGGTTGAAGTAGTAGAGCATTCCTGGCAATACCGGTTTCAATTTTTACTTTTGGGTGCTCCGGCAATCGCCCTCTAGAGGAATCTTTCGGGCTTACATAAGTTAGTAAAAAACATAAGTTTACAAACGGCACCATGTCTTGGATTACTTACGTCAATTATTTAATACAGAGTTTCGATAAGTACATCCAGATTTCAAGATTAAATATTAATTGTATTTATGACGGTTAATAGTTTTTCTACAATTAACTGTATTTATGACGATTCCACAAAACAAGTTGTGGACAAGTATGTTCAATAATGGCGTGTCACCGAGCTATGTAATAATGGCTTGCCACCGATCTATGTGAAAGCTGTCAGACAGTTTTACAAAGGCTGTGCGGCAACGGTAAACATGAGACATCGGCTATCTCAAGAGAGTGACATGACAAAGGGACTACGCCAGGGATGCACACGCGACCCCTACGTTGTTTGAGATCTACGTAGAGGAGACGCTTAAGTCGTGGAAAAGGAAATGCAGAGGAATGGGTATCCCCATTTTGTCCACTTTATTTTTTTCTGAGACGAAGTGTTAGTAGCTGGGCATGAGGAAAATGCTAATTATATGCTCCGCATATTAGGAAAAAAATAACAAAGAAATGGGGTCGTAAATGTAGGTAAAACAGAATACCTGAAGGTGAAAGAGAATACGGTTAATGACATACAACTCGGTGCTGATATTTTTAAAGAGTGTCATAACTCCAAGTATTTGAGAGTGATATAGTCGGCAAACGGTAGAAATGTGGATTATATCATCATCATCATCATTAGAGACTGATTATTGCCTTTCAGAGTTCAGTCTGGAGCAAAGTACCTCTAATAAAATTCCTCCATGGTCCCCTATTCAATGCTAACATTGATAAAACAATAAAATTGGCCAGAGCAAGCGAGCCATAAAGCAACTAAATGGTGTTCTATGGAATAAAAATATAACGTGAAACTATCACCAAGTACGGCGCAAAGTTGTGGGACGTAACTCAAATGCAAAAAGAACGGCTACTGGCAGTTGAGATGGATTTCTGGAGACGGAGACTTGATCATGTTAGAAATGACAGGATCAGAGAGATCATGAAAGTGGAAAGCAAGATCCTAGACTGTATGCTCTGGTATGGTCATTTGCAACGTATGACAGACACAAGATGACAAAGAAGATTATGGCTAAGGACTCATAATCAACGAAGACCTGCGAGATGTTGCAAAGATGACGTCAGCGAAGCAATGGTGGCAAAAGGTCTCAATAAATGGTACGACCGTAATCGGTGGAAATCGGATTGCGTGAGGCTGAGGCATCCGTAATAACCTCGCCGATATACATATTTATGATGGTAACTTTGTTTCTTTCCTTTTGTTTTTATAGGTCTATCAGGGAACGCACGCAGCGACAACCGTTGGTCCCGGTCCTGAACGGTTGCCACGTTTTCCAGTTCCGACAGTCGCGTGGTTGTTCCCGTGCCACTTGCAGCTCACTTCTCCGTGTCGAACTGTCGTCCGTTTTGATCATTCGCCCATGTTCATTGTGTTTGAGAATCTTTTTGAATTATGCACTACTTGTTCTTCGCGTGTTCTGGTTAGCGCCTATCACCAGCAATTTACATTTTACAGGTATTTTATAATTTGTAACTTTATAAAAATTGCTTTCTTTGTAATACATATTTTTTACAGGCATCAGAAAGGCAAATCTGCTTATTTCTTCGTAACTTTATACAACTACAGAAGGAATTCTCGCGACTGTTTTTTTTTTTTTTTTTTTAATTATTATTCATCCATTTTTAGATTTCGTCTGTTTCTTTTAATATTCAGTTTGTAACGTAACTTTTAAATCACTCCCCTAAAATGTAGTGTAAGAATGTTTAGGTGGCTTTTTTGTGCTACCTACTTGATAGTTTTTTTGTGTAAAAAAAATGAAAAAATAGCGTTGTGGGGGGAAAATATTCCATGTATTATTGAAAGGAGAGAGCGAGTATTAGTTGAGGTCAATTTGGATGAAAATCAGTGTGGGTTTAGGCCTCTTAGAGGCTGTCAGGACCAGATCTTCAGCCTACGGCAGATAATGGATAAGTGCTACGAGTGGAACAGGGGATTGTATCTATGTTTTATAGATATATATAAAAGGCTTATGACTGTGTTCCTAGGAGGAAGTTATTGTCAGGAGTACGGAGTAGGAGGCAAACTTTTGTAGGCAATTCAAGGTCATTACGTAGATTGTCAGGCCACAGTTGGAGTCGACAGTAAATTGAGTTCATGGTTTACAATAGTTTTAGAGGTAAGAGAAGGCTGCAACCTGTCACCACTATAGTTCATACTATTTACGGATATGCTGTAAACAGTAGACAGGCAGGGTGAGATTAAAATAGGTGAAAACAAAATAAGCAGTTTCACATATACGGATGACTTAGTTGTGATGGTAGATTCCATTGAAAGGTTGTAATTAATATGAACTAGATCCGAGGTGTAAGGATTACGTTATGAAGATCAGCACCTCCAAAACGAGAGTAATGTCTGTGGGAAAGAGATTTAAACAAATGGAATGCCAAATAAGAGGAACAATGTTAGAACAGGAAGTCGTTTCAAATACTTAAGATGTATTTTCTCACAGGATGGCAACATAGTGAAAGAACAGGAATCAAGGTGCAGCGAAGATAATGCAGTGAGTCCTCAGCTAAGATCTACTGTCTTCTACAAGAAGGAAATAAGTACCAAGACTAAGTTAGCAGTGCACCGTTCTATCTTTCGACTAACTTTTATAAGGTTGACGTTACAGAGATGAAAGTAGCAAGAATGATTGCAGGTACTAATATATGGGAACAATGACAGGAGGGTGTCCATAATGAGGAAATCAAAGAAAAACTGGGAATGAACACCATAGATGAAGCAGTTAGAGCGAAGAGGCTGAGATGGTGGGATCATGTTACATGCATGAGGGGAAAAAAAGTTACCCGAGAGACATTGGCTCGGCAGCGGGGAGTGTGGGGGGTTAAGAGGAGTCGGGGTAGACCAAGGAGAAAGTGCTTAGATTCAGTGAAGAATGATTTTGAAGTAAAAGGCATAACATCAGACGAGGCATCAATGTTAGCATTGAATAGGGGATTACGGAGGAATTTTACGAGGACTATGCGCCAGACTGAAAGCTGAAAGACATAATCAGTCTGTAATGATGATGATGAGAGTTGTGCGCGATATCAGCTGAGTAGGAAAAGGAATTTCGAAAGATGTAGACTGCAATAAGATGGTGTTTACTTTTTATCTCAGAAATTATTGTTCAGTTTTGATAAACTAACTACTATCTATAAGGAACGGTGAACGAGTAGAAAGGAACGATTCCCAAGAAAGAACCATTATCGGTGAGCTAGCTCCCAAAAATGAACTACTCTTCCCATATCTAAGATATAAAATTTAATGTTTGTTTGTCTCCTTGTTGGTATTTTATGTACGGCAATATCGTACATCCGAATGCGATAAAACTTTGACAACTCACTGCTTGCACTCGCGCGAAGGTTATAGGCAGACTAAAATTAACTTCGTATGGTGCATGGCAGAGAGTGCTTTACAGTTAGTTAATTCGTTTCTTACGCCTTCACGCTGAAATGGCTGGATGGATATGAATGAAATTTGGAGCGTAGGTAGGTTACACCCTGATTAATAAATGAGCTGTCTTTCGTAAGCCATCGTATCGTGCGTGGTGGAGGGTACCTTACAAAGGGTTAATACATTTATTATTACTTTACTACTAAAAGAATTCTCAACATATTTTGGAAACAGTATTTATTTATTCTAATGAATGTACCTCCAAAATTATTTCATTGTACGACTTAAATTGTAGTTTACGACATCTGACGTTAAAAACATTGAAACGCGTGGGGAAACTGCAGCATCATGTAGGATCGTATTTTATGCGCTGCCGTGTCGTTCATCCATCTGCGATGTAACTTTGCACACTTTATCTTTAAAACGATAGGAAACTCACTGTCTAGGTAAAATTTTGTATGGTGCATGGTAGAGGGTACTTTATTTATGAACTTCAACAAGCTCTACAGTTTCATACCGACCTTTATGAAATTTTGCATACTTAGCCTCCAGAACAAGAGGAACCTCACTGTCTACCTAAGACGGTGCCTGGCATAGGGTACCTTGTAATGAACATAACACCACTTCACTGGTCATCATAAAAGTTAACAGAGTTATATAATTTTTCACAGAGGGAGGAGGCAATGAAGAGGTGGAGGAGCAGTTTGATAGAGAGACGAGGAGGTGATTGGCAGAGAAAGGGGAAGTGGAAATGAGCAGAGAGAGGGGTAGGAGAAGATGAACAGAGGAGGGGGAAGGAGGAGATGGATACAGAGAGAAATAGAAGGGGAAAAATGGACAGAGAGAGAGAAAAGAGAAGGAGGGGCGGACTAATTAAAGTCTGGAATAAATTACTAGCCGGGCGACGCCGGGCTTTCTGCTGAGCTACTATATTGTAAAGATGGCGTAGAAAAGGAGTGAGTTCAGTAATGCGTGTGGCTAGCAGAAACGAAATCATCGATTATTGTTCATCGAAAATCTGTGTTTCACTGCGTAAGACAGCACCAGCTGAGAAGTTAAGCAGAACTTCTGTGGTAATGTTTTTAGCATCTGGATCGGTTCAGAAGCGGCTGCAGACCATCCGTTTCGATCGAGACTGTCCAGGCGTTCAAACCGCAAAAAACAGATTGCCGCGGAAATCGATTAGACAAGCTTCGTGGGATGTTCAAGTGCTAAAGAATACAAGTAAAAGATCCCAATTGTTCAGGCATTACAACCAGATCTATCATTTTGCAATGGACATACTAAAACCGCTTGGACGAGGACGATGACGTCTTGAAGATTTTGTATTTTTCCGATGAGGCTCCATTTAGTGTCTGTGCCTGAGTTAACTTTTCTTTCCCTCTTTATTGTATTTTAATGCCCCGAGGGGGCAGGCTGGCCTCAAGCTCGTGCGCTGCTCTTCGGGCCAGTGTACATATGAGTCAGACAGTCGGTAATGGTACTTTAAAACAGGAGAAAATGAATCTTGAGTTTAACAATAAAATAGGAGATCTACATCTACATCTACATAGATACTCTGCAAATCACATTTAAGTGCCTGGCAGAGGGTTCATTAACCACTTTCATAACTTTTCTCTACCGTTCCATTCTCTAATAGCGCGCGGGAAGAAAGAACACCTAAATCGTTCCGTTTCCGATCCGATCGGGATGGTCATGTCTCCCTAAGTAGATGGGTGCTAGCAAAATTTTTTGCACATTAAGAAGTCGGTGATTGAAACTTCGCAAACAGATCAAACCGCAATGAATAACGTCTTTCTTTTAATGATTTCCACCCCAATTCGTGCAACATTTCAGTGACGCTTTTCCTCCCGTAACGTGATAAAACAAAACGAGCTGCCCTTCTCTGAACTTTCTCAATGTCTTCCGTCAGTCCCACCTGGTGAGGGTCCCACAAGGGGCAACAGTACTCCAGGAGAGGACGCACAAGTGTAATGTAGGCAGTCTCTTTGGTGGAGCTGGTGCATCTTCGAAGCGTTCTGCCAATGAAACGTAACGTTTGGTTCACCTTCCCCCAATATTTACAAGACTGTTAAAATTCTAGCATTTCACGAACTTCTTTCCTGAAAATGTTAACAAACGAGTGTTAACGCTGAGAGAATTGTAAATATTGCAGATCTAGAAGGCTGTGAATGATTCGTGTGATTTTCTTAACGTACTACGATGCGCTTTTGTTTTTAGTTTCCTTTGCCGCCAATATTTGATTAAAGAAAGCACACAACTGAAACAATGGCGGATGAACAACATCTGAAGAGAAGTCGTGGAACAAATTTTTCATCTTTGGAGAAAGAATTATTAGTTGAACTAATAACTAAATATATAGACTAAATATATAACTATTATAGAAAATAAGAAGACAGACGTGGCAAACGTAAAAGTTAAAGATGCAACGTGGGGAAAAATTACAAGAGCATTATAATTTTGTTGCGCTCTTGTTCCTGCACGCAGGTAAGGAGTCAATACGTATTTTCTTAGTGGGTATCCACTATCGCCCAGTAGATCTCCTTCATTGATAGCTCCAATCTCATACTGAGCTGCCGGCCGCGGTGGCCGAGGGGACTGAGGCGCTTCAGTCACGGTCTGCACGGCCACTACGGTCGGGGTTCGAATACCCCCTCTGGCATGGATATTTGTGCCGTCCTTAGTTGTAGGTAGTTCATAAGTAGTTTGTAAGTTTAGGGACTGGTGACCCCGTAGTTAAGTCCCTTAAGCTTAACAAACATTTGAACATTTTTGAAAATACTGAGCTCTAATGTGTGAAGCGTTGAAAATTGTACTATCATGTACCGAACCGGCCCAACGTGCAACAATGTTTCTGATTAGGAGGTTACTGTCAGAAATAACCTGAACATTCACAGAAAAATAGTCTTTGCGGTTACGGTACATTTCCGCTCTGTTACCTTCAGGGGATTGTATTTCCACTTGCGTGCAATCTATGCAACCTAAAACTCCAGGAAAATGGAACTTTTCGTAGAAATCTAACACTACACGAGCTCGTTCATCACCCGAAGGAAATGTCACATACCTAGGTCTCAACACTGCAATGGCTAATGACACTCTCGTCACAATTCCGCTTACTGAAGCAACTGATACTCGAATATTGTCTCCAACCATTGACTGAAACGCACCTGTAGTATAAAAACGCAACGTAATTAACACTTGAAGCAAAGCTGAGATCGGCATATTTCTATTAGATCGATATTCCAACCTCTCGTGCAATTCCTCGGTAATCTTCAAATCAACTTGTTTCGACAGACTATACCTCTGAAGAAAATCTTTATCCGATAGTTCGTCGAAATCATTTCTCCTCATAGGCCGTTCTCTATTGCGAATACCATTTAGACGATCCAAATATAGCAAATCTACATCGAAAGCTGTATTTGCACCCGCCATCTTGACAATACTACAATAGTTAACGCCTTAACAACAGAAATATGGACTGTTATTTAAACACGAGTGTTAAGCTAACATAAGTTGATGTAATGCAATGTTTGTTTTAACTGATGCTACATAGACTGACAGCCGTGTTAACTCTCAACATATGTTGGTGAAAACGGCCCTTTATGTTTTTGATGGGATATCATTTCTTTTTGTAGGTAGTCCTTTTCTGTAAATTTTTTTGTACATCAGCCATGGATTTTCTTAAAATCCATCCCCTGTCTCTTTGATTTGGTTTGGTTTCGTTTGGTTTGATGTAACAGTATTTGAGAAGTCCGGAAAGTCGATTATATTGTTATTGTTCAATTCTTTCATCATGTATAGTACTGCCACCTTTGGTGGTCCAATATACAAATATCAACAAGTTAGTGTTGTACTTCCCATCAGCTTGTGAACTTCATAATACACTGAAGTTGCGGATTAGGGAATTAGTATTACACAAATATCATCATGTTTGTCTAGTACCCGACAGAATTTTACTTACGGCAGTGGTAACGTAGTGTGCTGAAGTTGGCAACGACTGATGAATGCGACACTTCTGATACCAGTCACGTCGAATTAGGGGCATAATCTTTCGTGTTGACCGTGAAGTAAATAATTAATTCTGTTCCTGCTCTGTAGTTGACAGGTTTTTGTACGTATCCCTCATAAAGCGAACATTTCGTTGCCAACATCTGCGTACTGCGCCACCGCTGTAAGTAACATTTAGCCTGTAAGCCTAAGTCAAAACTCTAAATGTGGCGAAATTTTATCAGTTTATTCCTATTTCTTAAGACTGTTATGTCCGTACACAAATAATTGTTGATACATTGATTAAAGTGACAGGAAGACCAATAATACTGTTTTCAGTAGTGCTAGTCTAGTAATGTATATCTGTGGTTCTGCCGAGGAGTGTTCGTTTCGGCACCCAGAAACTGATATTCCCGGACGTTTTCCTTTCGGTGCTCATCGTACATCGATTCCTTTGAATTGAACATTGATGTTACCATCTATGTTTTTCTAATATCGATCATTTCTAGGGCAGTTGTTGATAGCACTTCAATTTTTGACGTTCACTTTTTATTAGAGTTGGAGATCTTAAACCGTGATCAGAAGTATAGTTTCGAAAACATCTTCTTCGTTTTACCATTCTTAACGGCTATGTACACACATGATTATTGTATTGTACACATCCATAACAAACCACCTTCGAATGTTTCATTGACCTCCTGATAAAATTATCGTAGAAAATCGGTACTTCAGTTTTCAAGTTTACGTAGGATGGCTTCCTATCTCTGCCGTGTTGTGGTTTGAAACTATGATCTACCGGTTTTGTTCCTGGTCTGCAACAGTTTTCTCACTCATAACTGAAATCAAGAACCTAAGTGTCATTGGTACTGTTTCCATTTGCAGCAATTTAAGCTGTATCTTCTCAGTTACTCTTCATTCTCTAATCAGGTACCTGGTGTCATTTCTGACGACCCTTCACTTAGTAGAAAGGTGACGGCTAGATTAAAATAAAAAGTAAAAAAAGAAGTTACGGCACCAGGAATCTAACAGGCGATCCTAACGTGAAACTAACGCGCTACCACAAGACCACCAGCAACACAACACTCGGAACGGGAAGTTTGCAGTTACTATTCTATTGTTTCCTAAAAAGGAATTAATTTTTACAGATGTTTGAATTTTTCCGTCAATTACAGGCTAAACACTAAATACAACAATTTGACGTTTGTGTGTCTGCCAGAAGTACCTTAGAATTTTGACTCAATACGGGACATTTCGAGGATGTGAAGAAGTAAAATCATGTGACTCATTGCGCCAGTTATTTTGAAACTAGGAAAATTTACGCTAGCAGATAGGCCGACTCATTTACTTTTAAACTAACATCTATGAGTGACATTTTATTCTGAATTTTCAATATTGATTTACAGTTAATAAATATATTCTTATGATGCTATTTTGAATTTTAGAGTCTGACAAATTTGACATATTCTTTTTCCGTTGCGTTTTCCCGATAACCTTCACTCTCTGTACTACTTTTATTTGTTCCAGTTCTTAGGGCATCGCGCTCCACACATTTTCATAAGTACCTTACTCTGCCCAAAGAATTATGTTTTGCAATAATCTCAAATGAAATCTGATAAAAACTACTTCTTAAAACCATTTGAACTACGATATTGTAGAAGTTCTTTCGATGAAGTGCAGAGTTTAATAGTGCCTTACTACATGCAATGCTCACTTTCGTTGTATCATTTTGAATTTCACCGCCTATTTATTTCTGTAGGAAGTAAGATGAATAATAATGTTTTTGCAAGTCAGACTGTAAATACGTTTATACAGACTGTGATAATATTACATCATGTTTTCCAACTTGAGCACAGAAAAATATTCCATTACACTTACTGAATTTAAAAGGCACAGAAAATATGCCAAAAACAGAATTTTTTTAATAAGTCATCCTGTCACCAATGCAGTACCAGCTTTAAAAAAAAAAAAAAAAAAAAAAAAAAAAAAAAAAAAAATCCACTGGTAGCGAGTTTGTCATTGTAAAATAGTCATATGATTTGTATCGTTTTTTTCTTTTGTATTTAATGTAAGAAGACTGTAATTTATTCGTAGATGATGCATTGTGAAGTTGACTTACAAGCAATATGACACAGCGTGCCGTACACAAATAGTTTCGTCTTGTGCTCTTATTGGAATGCGGGACGTTTTTGCCATTTTGCGGGACATTTTCAGTAATTATCCCAATGCAGGACGAGTCCAAATGCGAGACTGCCCCGCAGAATTCGGCACGGTAACCTAAACCATTTATCACTTTTCGATATCCGACCTAGCTTTTGGAAGAACACTCAATGAAGAAAATACCCAAGTCGTCACATTTACAAATTACCGCAAAATAAAGCACAATAATAGATATTAAGAAGAAAGAATTGCATGCTTCCCTATAATCCTTTAACATAGCATGAGTGAGGGGGGAAAGCGTCACGGAAATGTTGCACGAATTGAGGCGGAAATCATTAAAAGAAAGACGTTATTCATTGCGGCGTGATCTGTTTGCGAAGTTTCAATCACCGACTTTTACTTCTGAATGTGAAAATAGTTTGCTACCACCCACCTACTTAGGGAGACATGACCATCCCAATAAAATAAGAGAAATCAGATCGAAAACCGAACGATTTAGGTGTTCTTTCTTCCCGCGCGCTATTAGAGAATGGAACGGTAGAGAAAAGTTATGAAAGTGGTTAATGAATCCTCTGCCAGGCACTTAAATGTGATTTGCAGAGTATCTATGTAGATGTAGATGTTAGCTTCCCATGTTAGCAGATGACCGTTTCGTTAAAAATTTCTTCCCGAGAAATCTAGACGAGAGGTGATATGGCGGTGCGGTAACCGTCACTGTGAATGCCGCCAAAAGAAATGCATTGTGAAATGTTTTGACTGACAGTGTGGATTTGTCGTAAAGAGTTAATTATTTAGGTATCAGGATAAACATTTATGGAACCCTATGTAACAAGTGAGAGTAAAGGAGTTATAGTGAACAGTGATACGTGAAGGAACGACGGGAACTAAGACTAACATGTTATCTCGCGTGAACACGCATTGACGGTATCAGTGGCGGATACAGAATCTTTTTCTGAGGGGGGGGGGGGGGGGTACAAGGCCAAGGAGGGTGAACATGTCTTTCATGTCTTTAAACCTCGAGCGGCAGCGCTGGTGCAAATATGCTACCACTTTTCTTTAAATGCTCACTGTTGTCGCAGTAATGGAGATGCCGTATTCCTCCATTAAGCCTTAACAGTGATGTCATTGAAGGTTCTGAGTTTCTAGTGCACGGCTGTGACCACCCAATAAAAGTTCACTGGTAGTAGATTTGACCGCGCTGCCTGTCACGTAAGTAGATCTGTTTTGTGTTAAGTCTAGTTTTCCTTGCAAATGGATTTGCGGCAGTTTCTAGTAAATATTTATTGTATAAATTTTACCCTACATATTAGAATGCTCAAAAATTTAAATTTATTTAGTACGTAGAAGCTTAATCTCGATAAATTGTCCTCTAGTTTCTCCTGATTAGCCATGCTGCAGTTTCCGTCAATCTCATTTTTAACCCTTTTTAAGCCTTACACAATGCGAAAATGAGTGTTATTCAACTACATAATTTAATCTTCAGGTTTCGTTTATGTATCTAACAGATGAGGAAATAGACGTCTTTCGACAAGTAATGAAGATGTTAGTAGTTTTTTGTCTAGATTCCTCCTAAGATCATGAAAAGAATAGTATTTTTCAAATGTAAACTCTAGTTTCGATGCCGAACAAGATTTCAGATGCAATGAATCTGATATTGAAACGGTACCACTCTGTGGAGTAATACTTCATACGATCAGCACTCCAAAACACTGAAAAAGAAATCATAAAATTCTTCCCTCGTTCAAAAGGAAACGAGAGGGCGTGAGGTTAGAGACGCAAGCTCTCTCATTCATGATAGATAATAATATGATTCATGAGGTAATTACATGTAGCAAGTTCTTCATAACAGATAAAAACTGACACTAATTACTCAAGAGGCAGGAACTACAGGGAAGAAACGAAAGAGGAAACGAGCGTACTGCTGGGTCTATTATACATGATTATCGTCCACTTTCGGAATACTGTTACATTTGTTATATTTATACAACGAATGTAATTGATATATTAATTCAGATATCAACAAATGTGGTATTTCTACCTGCACATTAAACTACTTTTGTCATTACGATCACTTGGTAGCTATATATTAGGTTTGTAACTCGGAATACACAGTGGTAGCAAATCTGCACCGCGCTGCTGCTGAAGTTACAATAATTGGCACTGCTGCCCAACGGTTAAAGGCTATATGTATATTGCGTATTAGAAATAAAATTTATTACAGTAGTTAAGAACTATTAGTTTGGCCAGCCTGAACGCAACCCTAGGAATTCAAGATTTCTTCACATAGTTGAATCCTTTACTTACGTGCTAATAAAACGTACACAATATCTCATTTACCTCCCAAACAATCACAAAAAAATAAACGACTTTTATTTAGTTTTATCGTAAACTAGCTTAAACCCTCGGCTCCGCTCGCGTGTTGGTTGGTTATGATAGATAAGCTATCTTTCAGTAGTGTGCTATGAGACTGAATAGTAAGTAGTGTAGGTCAAATGACACGTAAAAATGCACTCGTTTCGAAGAATCCAATCACGAAATTCAACAATAATGATTGTAATAATATCAAAGATCGATCACTTGATGTAATGCGCGAAACGTCAAATCGATTTCTTTTAAAGAGATATATTAAAAGAAATTTCTTTTTTACTGCTTTATTTATTTATTCTTCTATTTCTTTATTCGTATGCTTATCCTTACAGAGAAAGAGCTGAAGACATTGTAGCACGAATAGATCAAAGATATGGTCTGTGGCATCACGTTTCGCTGTATGTAACCTCCTTGCTATAGAGTTGCAAACGTCATCGCTGGCCTCAGTCCGAATTTTTTTAAAATAATTTGACGACTTTCTACCACCATATCTTCGACCCCCATATAGCTATCGGCATGGAACTGCTATGGTGTACAACGGGAGACTTCTGACAACAATTAGACACAGACCATTTGTTTGCGTTCTGTAGTTTTCGCTGCAGAGCGAAATATTAACACACACACACACGTAGAATTTTATATACACCGATAACTTTCCATCCCAATATACTCCATCCTTTTATCGTTAGAACCCTCAAGCAACAGTGCAACCAATAAAACCATTTTCAAAGAGTAAATATAATTTTCTAAAAGTAATTATTGTTCCGCATTTCGCGTTATATTCTTCAAATTACTAAGTATGTATGATATCGCTATCAGAACCGTGCCTAAAACCTTCATCAGGTATAAATTAGTAACTGTACAAATATTTAAGTATCTGCGTCTTGTTCGGACGTGATAAGCGTACAACGAACAGACATTTACATTAATATATACAGATAAATAGCTAACCGATCGCCATAAAACCGTGCCTAAAGCCATGCCCGGGTAGAAATTAGTAACTGTACAAATTTTTAGCTCATTATGTCTTGTGGTTCAGGCGTGATAAACGTACACCGAACAGACATTCACTTTTATAGATACAGATAGAAGATTATTGACAAAAAAGGAGCACTAAGTAATTAAAAGGAAGCACAGCACAAAAAGTCAGTTTATGTTATGTTAATTAAAGGGATTTTGCCTTTTTAAACTCACAGTTACATGCTGTCTGTAAGTAAAAGTGCATTATTCTTATACTGAGATTGTCACCTTCCCTCTCCCCCCTCTCTCTCCCCTTTTTTCCCCCTCTCCCTCTCATTATTTTTGTCAGGCTGTCTGGGGGTGGGGGGGGCACGTGCCCCTGTGCTCCCCCCCCCCCCTAAATCCGCCCTTGGACGGTATAAAAGAGGGGAGAGTGATATTGTTAGCACACGTGTCAGAAGCGAATTCGCAAGTCTCCACGGAGCTCATAAAAGAAGCAGCTGAGTCGTTGGGCAGATATTAGATCACGTTCGGCGCCTCGTCAAAGGCCGTGTCCCGAGCTGGCCTGCCGGGCAGAGATAGCAGGAGCGGCTGTGTCTGCAGCAGACAACGCGCCCTATCCCCGGGCAACACGTCTGCCGCCATTGTCTCTACACTCTGCTGTATTTGCTTGCAGCGGCGCGGCCGGGCAAGCGGAAGAAACCGACTGTAGAGGCAGCGCGGGCGTCTGAACTAGAGCTCCTAAATACCCAGGCTGCATCGTCCGCCGTGTTTTCCCCAACAGGGGTGGAATTACGCTGCACTAACAGCACAGAGGAGCACGTGCTGCCATCTTTTACAAACGATTTCGTCAAAATTAATTGTTAGAAAAAATTATTTTTTTCGCCACTTAAATCTATATATATTAGCCTTGTGACGAAGTGCGCATCATCTTGTTAATAGTCATAGTTAGTAAGATATTGGCTTCGAAATAAGAGACTGGGTTAGGAAAAGTTTGCAGTACAAAATAGGAGCTGCTATATAGGGTAAGGTGGTGCAAATTCGATATAGGTACAATTCCGATCAACATAAGTTTTCAGTCTCGTAGTCTTGGCAGCATTTGCCTTTGTGTGGCGTTGTAGAGTAGCAGGTTTCTACAGCTCGTCCTGTCTTTTCGAAGAATACAAAACTTTGTGCTACGGAGGTATAAATTTTTTCCTGTTAAGGTTTACGTGGAGCTACTTCGTCGAACGCGCTCTTATAAATTTTCTAGTTTCCACGCGCTTGTAAATTCATTATTGTGCAATGTTTGCTACCGCGTAGTATGCACTGGTGCCCAAAGGAAAAAGTGCTTTTTATGTGGAAAAAGTCAGTGATCAAAATTGTACGAGGAAGTGATCATAATTGTACCTAGTGTGGTACATTTTCTATCGATTTTTCTCAATTCTGTAACATTTTTTTGTGGTCCTACCAACATTTGTAATTGTCTAACATTTATGTTACATATTGCTTAAACATTCAAGAACAAGCGACGTAGTTAAAATTATTTCTTTTCTCAATATATTTGCAGTTACAACAACATTTGTCCGAAATGATCGAAATTGTACCACCTTACCCTATTGTTTGGTGCATGTTACACCATATGTTGCTCCGGATAAAATTTACTTAACGTAAAAAAGTAAAGCAGTCAACAATCCGAAGATTGGTTTGAACACCGCAGTGCTTTACTAGGCATGGTCCTGTTTGGAGGTGGTATGCCGTTGCCTTCCTCCGACCTTCGAACTAGCTTACCCAGCCAGTTATATGGGGACCTACAGTTTAACGTGGGTTTCGAGTACTGAATTTTATTTTCGACTTTCGAGGAGATCTTTAGCTTTCACTCACATTGCTCAAATTTATTTTAAGTAGCGAACACATTTGCGATGGCGATAAGGACAGAATGAAATACAACGTCTTATACACGGTTAGAGGTGTCAAAATGATATTTCGGCAAATGATAACATGCGAAGAGGGGTGTATTTTGCCATATGGTTACTATGCAAAACTTCATTAACCGTTGCGTTATTGAAGGAAATGTAGATTTTTTTAAATGGAAAAGAGTAAAGTTAGGGATTTATTAATCGGTGTAAAGGTATTCCTTCATTAGTCACAAATATTTATTTCTTTGCTTGTTGTCCAACGCGTTTCAAAGCTACTATTCCATTTTCAAAAACTAGTAGGAGTTACATTTCTTCCAGTTTAACGCCTAGCAGTAACGGAACAAAAGTTACTACATCTAATGTGGATTTTATGCAAGAATAGTAGAAAATGACACATACCAAGAATCTCTTTACTACCTAATGAACTGACTTGTTCTCATTTCCTCGGATAATAAAGCACTCTGTATTGAGATATTTAGAATGTCCTTTTTATGTAACTGAAAAATTGAAATTGAATATTACATACACAGACAACACTTTTGTAGTTTGCGACTATTAAATTTAATGGATTAAGAAGTCAGTACCAGTATCTTTAAGTATGGCTGTTATGCAGTAACAACGTGTGCCTAATTATGAGGAGCTCTAATACTGAAGACGAGTTATTACTAGACGGCCATGCGGATCCCAGTGTGTCATATTTAACTGACATTATCTCAAGTTATACATTTCTCACAGATTTACTATTTGGAGAGGATGAAAATTTGATCAGTTTTGAACATTTCATTCGCTTAATGTGTTCACCTATCTTCAACAGAAAAAAAGTTCCCCGCATGTCGAAAATTCCGTAATGTCGTCAGAAAGTGCATGTTCATGAACTGTCAGCATATCCTCTTAATAAACTATTACCTCAAATGAAACTAAAATGAAAATGTAGTGTAGTCCTTCACGAACACATTAATGAAAATTCCACGTTCATACAGTGAGTATTTTCTGAGTGTGAGCGAGTTGAATGAAACGCGAGGTAACGCGTGAGCTCGTCCGGAACGTGGCAACTCCTGCAGCTTGGGGAAAAAATGGCGGATTGTTCAGCTCGGGTTTACAGGAGCCTTAGTCTAAACTCTTAACAGTGCAGTGCTGCCAACCCTAAAAGTCTATTATGCCAAATCTAAGTTTAGAAAATGCCAAAAATGTGCAAAAGTATACAGAAAATGCTGTGAAAAATGACAAAACAATCAATTACCTTAATTAGCAAATAAATTTTCATCGTAAAAGTAATAATTATTAATAAGTATCTCTCATGATACATTATAAATGAGCAAAACTTCATATCCGTCCATGAATTTTGACGGTGACTCTAATTAGTAACGCAGCACCATCATCCATTAATCTTATACACTAAAACAATCTACGAAAATTAAAGTTAGTCGGCCAGACCAAACTACGCGGCCGATTTCCATCATTTTTGCTTTAAAGGAAAGGTATTCATCCCCAAATTTGTCATTAAGTATCAGAATTTACATAACTTTCGCCTTCCCTTTTCTGTACTCAAACGCTATTTCCTTCTGTATATTTTTTATGAGGATGTCCTTGCTGTAAATTAAAGTCAGTCGTTCTGGCCGTTCTATCCGAACGATTTCCTTCATTTTTGCTTTAAACGAAAGAATTAACTTAAGTCTCTCCATCCTTTATTCAAACGCCGTATTCTTCTGTCCTTGCATTGAATATTATAATCGGTTTGTTTTACAATATCTTCGGTTCTAATTAAGGTACGCAGTTCTTCTTGACCTAACAACATTCAGCGGATCAAGCTCTTTCATTTACGCTTTTAAACACTTGCGTTGATTGATTCTGAAGAAAGCTATGCGTGAACATTCAACTTTACTTCCATTTTTCCCCAAATTTTTGTCGTTCCACAAATGGTGCGAAGTATTCGCACAGGTCCTATAATTAGTTACTAATGGAGGAGAGAGAGAGGGAGAGAGAGAGAGAGAGAGAGAGAGAGAGAGAGAGAGAGAGAGAGAGAGAAAGCCGCGGTGGAGTGGCCGAGCGCATTGAGGCGGTATGCTCCGATGTGTCTGGGGTTCGAATCCTCTTTCGGGCATGGATGTTTGTGTTGTCATTAGTATAAGTAAGTTTATAAGTAGTTTATAAGTTTAGGGACTGATGACCCCGAGATTAAGTCCCATATCTTAACAAACATTTGAATATTTAGAAATAAATAAATTGGAGGCGGCAACAACCGGGACATTTCTTGTCGAAGCGGTTTAGAAATGTGCACTGCCCGGTGTGCATCTTACCCTATGTTGACTAAACTATCGTCTGCTATGTTGCTCATCTGTGCTACCAGTACTGTGTCTTTTTTGCGCCATTTTCATCGTTATATATTTTTGAAAAATGGTAATGATACGCAGTGGCGTAACTGTGGGGGGGGGATGAGGGGGATAGAACCCCCCCCCCTCCGAACCCGAAAAGAAAAAAAAATCGTATAACAGCAATCTGGTAAATATTGGAAACTTGGGGTTTTTTACCAAAGCTTTCATTGGATGGGAGTGAATTAGTTTCTTCAGCGGGAGTGGTAGATGGTAGTCTGTCTGGAAACTGACTAAAATTTTGCTCGTCAAGCAGATCTATTCCCCCCCCCCCACCCACTCGAAGCCAAATCCTAGTTACGCCACTGATGATACGGTTGCTGGTACATCACAATTGCTAGCTTCTGCTCCATTCCAGGAAAGGAAGCGGGTTATCAGGAGCTCGTGGAAGCTGTGAACGCAAGACCTCGTTGCTTACGTGCCACGAGTGTTCTCCAACCCGTCCGCTCCCCGGAACCACTTCTCGACAGATGCAAAGTTCCAGTTGGGGAATAATCTCCTTCGTGAGTTTCTTGTGGGTGTCTACTCGGATGTAACGTTTCGGCGCTATCCAAAGGCAAAGAATGTCGTAGGTTGGATGAGGAGTATCGCATTGTGACACTATATCGCAGATCGCAAAAACAGTGGCGTGCCATGGTGGAAACTAAAACGTTCCTGATAACGTCAATTATTTTAACAAACAATTTTCCACCATAACTCACGAGGAAACAATGCTGAAAAATGCTTCATGCTAAATACAAATTTTTCATGCTAATTCATTTGAAAACATGCTAAATTTAGCCACAAAAATGCTAAATTGGCAGCACTATTAAGGTGCCTTCACAGTGGAAACCAACTCCAACAAACAAAAACATGCAACTGTTGATAGTCCTGCAAAACTTTGAGTTCGGCCAACTTATAACTGTAGAAAGTGTTGACAATAGTTTCAGGCTCTTGTAAACTCACATTCAGCGTTTTTATTTTAATAATCGTCACTACAAAAGCATTTAATTCACTGTTTCTGGCGAGTACATTTCTCGAAAAGGAGGAAAAATTAAACAACAAACAGTGAGAGGAAAAGATAAAAAGTGCTCGCACAAATGTACTACACGAGCTACACTGCGAGTGCGTAATCACGAAATTGAGAATGGCCCACCAAACGTTTCTATTTACCCATACATTTGCAATAATTAAATTCGTCATAATAGATGTTTCAGAAAGGCATAAATTTGTGTCGGTGTATAAATAATGAAACACTGATACAGTTAACATGTTTTTTCATCCTTAACATACCGTCTTTAAAGAATTTATTGTAATTAAGAAAAGAAAATAATTTGTTTTATGTCAGGTTTGCATGTACATCATTCTGCCTCAAAACTCTTTTTATAGTTTACTACAGTCTGACAGTTATTTTCTCTTTTTCCGAAGCATATCATACAATAATATCTGTATAAATATCCATAACTTGCGGTTAAATCTCGAAATGCATTGTGCTTAGCACGAAACAATAAGGAGCTAGCTGGTGCAGTGTTTCATTATGGAAATCGTGAATGCCGCTTCTGCCGAAGATCGTCTCATTTATAGTAACAGATTAAAGCTATTCCAGCATACATTAATGCAGATACCACTGGACGCCAAGTGAATGGGGTTAACTCAGGTCTAACTGCCAACTTGTTTACTTTGTTCAGAGTGTTCTCAGTACATTACGGCAGGGGTCTATGGTAACTTAATGTATTTGTGCTGCACAGTGTTTAAGATAGCCTACGCCTAATGCATTCTTGGTTAGTTTATTTTACTCGAAATTTTTATTACCAAACGTTGTGATTATGACAAAGATGACTTTTAGTACTTTATAAACTGTACAATACATTTACTGTTTTATAGTGGGATATTCTCTTAAAATCGCCGCCGTTCCACATTACTTTGTGAGAACGTCCTACACTGAATGGTGTCCCCGTTTGGCAACGCAAATTTTTGTTACATTTGCAGGCGTACTTCTTGTTGCCATATGGCAACATCATGCATATTGTATACATTGGAGTCTGTTCTAAGCATTTAGTTCATCGTTTTCTTTTAGATTACTGCGCAGTCATGAACATAGGAAAAATGCAACAAAGAACGCTCCAGTGGATGTTACTCACTGTTGCGCATTAAACTGTAAAAATAAATAAATAAATAAAACATCATTTTACAGACATGACATCTCATGGGCGTAGAGAACATGTTGGATACAAATATTTTCCTTGAAAGAAAGATTCTGTGCATAATGTTGCCAAATGGCAAAAATAATGACTTTCCCATTGTTAAATGAGTAATATAATTTTTTCAATATTTTTCCCCTGCATTGGTGAACTTTTGTACCATATATGCGCTAAAATAAAAATTCATGCAGTGCAGGGTTAAGCGATAGTGGGATAGCATTATAAAGAGTTCTTGTCATAGTGGTGCTGGATGAACCTTGGTGGAATTCATTTTCCTTCAATGTTACAGCATGTTAACCTCAACAGAGTGTGTCTTGATAACGGAATTTTTATTAGACAGAAAAATCTTTGTTGTACAGACGAAATCTTGAACTAATTTAGCTCATTCCCCTTGAGGAATTAAGATAGTGATTGAAAGCACTGTTAGGCACCGTCGTCGGAATTGGTTATGAAACAATTTGAAAGTGACGTAAAAACATTATTTGAGCAACTGAACGGCGCATGATGAGTACATGTTGGTGAAGACTTTTGATAAATTGGCAGCTTCTCACACACATTAATCCACAGCAGAAAGTATAGGCAGGGTTTTCATCCCCATCAGTATCGGCGTAAAGTTCTTATTGTGCAAGGAATCAGCAGCTTTGTTAATGTGTAGGTCTAGTTTCCAATGATGAGATCACTCCACAGCTTTTGTTTGCTGATGGGTTAACATTTACGTTAGACTGGATCAACATTAGCAGTTTTCGTATAAGCAAGAGTGATGTCACAGACGTCCTGGAGCACATTAAATTTCAGGAACGTTGTTTATTTTCGAGTTGTGCGCTATGAAATACTTCCAATACGTTGGTTTTCTTGCAAGCAATCGTCTTAACATAATAAATTAATACCAAGTGTGTAAAATACTGCTGGTGAACAAAAGAATATGAACGCGGTTCACTGATACAATATTTATTTATTAGTAAAGAGTTGGCCTACCATTGGCTTCGAGGAGAAGCAACTCTTCGAGAAACATATTAGTAAACTTTCTTTATAGTTTCCAACAAAATGTAATCCATTCTTGTTGCATAAGTCCGTCAACTACCTCAAAGATGTTTGGGCTGTTAAGTTTGGTTTTTAGTCTCTGGTGTAAAACTCCCCATGATGGATAAATTATGTTGAAATATGGCAATTTTGCTGTCCAGGTGAGATGTTCCGATAATTTTCTGATGTTCTACAAAGCACAGTTTTTGGTTGTGAATGTGGGCGTATTATCATTTTGGAATATAACAATGATTGTTAACTATGTGTTATCAGTTCGCACAATCAGTTTGCTGTCGATAATGCTGAGTTATTCATTCACACTTACCTGACCAGTTGATACCAAGATATAAATATCCAAAAAATGTTCAAATGTTTGTAAATCTATGGGACTTCCTTGGTTATTAGTCCCTAGACTTTCAAACTACTTAAACCAAATGAAACTAACCTAAGGACAAGATACACACACCCATGCCCGAGGTAGGACTCGAAACTCCAACGGAGAGCAATCTCGCGCTCAGCAGCAAGGCGCCTTAGAGCGCTCTGCTACTCCACCGTGGTATAGATGCCTAAATCACGAGGAATCCTACCTACTGCTTGACTGCAGAAAGCAGAAATACCGTATCGTAAACTTCTTTTGGAGTTTTCGATACATAAAACTCGATTGCCTTTAGGAAGCAAAGAAACGATGTGTCATCAGACCATACCGTATACTTCAAGTTATCAAGTGTCCAATTTTTATTATCGTTCCACCACTTACTTCGCAGTTTTGCGTTGGCCTGCATATTAAGGGTGTAGCAGTCGTAGCCCTTCCATGAACCTCAAGCTCAAGTCGCACTGTTTTCATCGAAACTGTACTACTCAAGTGAGTGTTGATTTTAGCAGTCGCTTTTGCCGTGGTAGTTTATGTTGTCTGGCCTCAATCTTTTTAATACTTGTCTGTCGTTGACACATAACTTCGGGTTTCGCCCACTACTCCTCTTCACCAATGACGGAGTGACTTGGCGCATTGGTAACACACTGGACTCGCAGTCGGGAAGACGGCCGTTCAACCCCGTCTCCGACCATCCTGATTTAGGTTTTCCGTGATTTGCCTAAATCACTCCAGCTCCTATTGTGGCCTTGCTATTCCCCACAACGCCGACGGCCTACACAAGTCGCCGCACCACTCCAAGAAGACGCGATAAATCGCTTCATGGTGCTTTGGCCGCCGGGGACGCCCGCAGTGTCGGTACCTCTTTGCCTGCTTAGCGCGTCGACCAATAGGAAGAAGGGGCTCACCTACATAGGCCGGCGCAGCACACCAACGACAGACAGTTAAGACAGTACGGGAATTCCAGTCAGTACGATGCAGCCCCAGGAATACTACAGTCCCACAAGTTCAACAGAGGAGACCCAGCGATCTTAGCACAAACCAAAACAACATTCTGTAGCCGGGACTCTGATACCTTGCAGAACTTTTTAACAATCCGAGTGCCAATCACGTCAATTGACGGGATACGGAAATTTCTGTAGAATGCCAATCACGTCATTTGACGTGATCTTTGTTTTCGTGCTTTTAAAAACAATCAAGTTTATTGACGGGCTAGATCTACCTTAAATACCTTACTTGGTAAACCTAGTGTCTAAACCAGCCTATAGATCTGTTATTTAGTTTCTAAATCGTCCGACTGGTCGCATTCATTGTATGAAACGGGGCAGGTAGAAAGTGGTGTCCGCTCACTCAGTAGGTAAATCAACGGACATAGCTTCAGGCAAATCATTCTCCCCGAAAGTACTGAGAGGTGACTATGACAGAGGGGTGACACAGCAATATATCGTAGTGACTCTACAGACTGTTTGCGAAGTAGAGATGGTTTTAGTGGGGTCCTTGGCGTCGGAGTTGTATGTGATTTAGATGCTCTGTGTTCAGTTCTGGATTTATTTCAAAGAGCAGACAATTCTTCACGCCAGACTGAAGATAAAGAAACTAAGTGCAGCTGGGGTTACTCCTGCAAGCAGAATGTCCGGCATTCTAAGGGATGGAATGGTTTACATGGCCGGCAGTCAAAGTGTTAATAGATAGGAAGAATTGTACCGACACAAGCACATAAAAGTTCTGTTCATTTGTGATACAAGTATATGTGAACTAATCAATTCTTTTAGTTCCAAACCTATGCCCATATCTTTGCTACTCACTGCCACCTTCCTCCCACGCTACACTGCGAGGTCACAACAATTCCTTACAAAGTGCACGACCGATTTCTTCCGTATTCTCAGCAAACATAACTCGGAGTGTGTGCTCCGTCTCTAATGACAGGCGGTTAAACCCCAATTTTCCTTCCTTCGTCAATGATGCTTTACCTTGGGTACGCTGTCATTAGAGAGGGTGGAACATTACAAGAGTGCAGCAGTTTTCGTTACCGATGCTCGCACTAAATGCACAACATCAAGATTACCTCTCTGGAAGTCTGAGAGATAACGCATTTCGGCGATCATTTGTGTTGACTGTCGCAGAAAAATATGATCATTATACTGCAAGTTAACGTCCAATATTTCGTCCATCAATTGTGCCCTGTGGTCACGTCTCAAGAGTTAACACTGCGCAGTGATGCTAAATTACAATAAGATGCAGTGTACTGCCTGGTACTTATATTATTTTAACCAACCCCTACACATTACCGTTGTTTTTGGAGTGTATTCTATGGGGGAACAAGCTTCTGGACTGTAATAAAATGGGACGCTATCATACTTCTTAACGCCTATGGTACAGTTCCTCACTTGCAATTATCGTGAGCAAGGGATCGCTCGGAACATTGTTTTTAGACGGTCACCAAGGTCATCAAACATTTCTTTATCAAATCATCGTTTATGGGAGTGGTTAAAGACCAAAGTTTACAAGGAAAAGCACGAACAACGTAGGAATCTAAAACTTCACGATGGATTAAAGCTACGACTGAGACAAAGGCTTGTGACAGGTCTCTAATTTCCTATAACCATCGCCAATCCTATTCTCACACTTCTAAAGCGGCTGTATCTCAGAAACTACTGAGGGCAGGTCATCTGATTGTAAAACTGTATCATCATGTGTCACATCGTTGTGTACCTGCTCGTGCATTGTTGACAGTTAAGGATACTCTGACACCCTGGCGACCCATGCTCGCATAATCTTTCGCTTCTGGCGAAAGAGCCGCTACTCGAAATTCTTTCGCGTCCTGCTGTTCCGAATTCTCCGGCATATTAGATCGCTATCAAGTCCGACTGACACCTTCGTGAAAATACAAACGGTACCATTTGCAGCAGATGTCATCCGTTGACATAATTAATACTAGCCAGACGTCTATTCTTTAGATCCGGTTTAGTGTGCAAATAATGGTACACAGGAAACCGCAGCACATAACTTAAATAGGAGTTATCAAAATATAGTGTTTTTTACTCTAAATTACAATACATATTCCTACCGTAACCATCATGTAAAAGACATTAAAGAAGGCGAGGCATCCATGAATCTAACAATTTTCGTCTGTTGTCGAAGAGTTTATGAATTCTTGTTGTCCAGAAACTAGTTTGATAAAGTTCTCCAACCAACTCTATCATGTACTAACCTCTTATCTTCTGATAAAAAAGGTTACTAATGAGGAGGCACTGAACAGAACTGAGGAGAGAATAAATTCCTGGCATACCTTGACGAAAAGAAGGGATCGATTGATAAGACACATTCTGAGACATCAAGGCGTCCTCAATTCAGCATTGACGCGAAGTGTGTGGGGGTAAAAACTTGCAAAGGGAGAACGAAAGACGAATATAGTAAGGAGGTTAAAATGGCAAACAACATCCATTTTAACCTCCTTACTATATTCGTCTTTCGTTCTCCCTTTGCAAGTTTTTACCCCACACACTTCGCGTCAATGCTGAATTGAAGACGCCTTGATGTCTCAGAATGTGTCTTATCAATCGATCCCTTCTTTTCGTCAAGGTATGCCAGGAATTTATTCTCTCCTCAGTTCTGTTCAGTGCCTCCTCATTAGTAACCCAACCTTCCCATCTAACCTTGAGTATTCTCCTGTAGCGCTACATTTCAAGAGCTTCTAACATTCTTTTTTGTGAACTCCATATCGTCCACGTTTCACTTCCGTACAATGCTACATTCCATACAAATACTTTCAGAAATGTGTCCTAACATTTAAATTAATATTCGGTGTTACGAAATTTCTCTTCTTCAGAAACGTTTTTCTCCCCATAGCCATTCTGCATTTTATATCTTCTCTACTTTGGCCACCATGTTTTACTGTTTCGTTTACTAATCTAATTCTCTCAGTATTACTTGATGTAAGTCGTATACATTCCATTACCCCTGTTTTACTCTTGCTAGTGTCCATCTTATGCCCTCCTTTCATGACATTGTCCATTCCGATCAACTGCCCTTCCAGAGCCTTCGCTTTCTCTGACAGGATTACAATGTCACCGGCAAGCTGCAAAGTTTTTTTTTTTTTTTTTTTTTTTTTTTTTCCCTCCCTGAACTATAAGTCGTTCTATTAAGTTCCCCATGCTTTCTTTGACACTTTTCTCAATGTACAGATTGAATAGAATCTGGGAAAGGCTACAAACCTGTCTTACTACTTTCCGAAACACTACGTCATTTTCATGCCTTTCGACTATTATAACTCGTGTCTGATTTTTGTACAATCTGTATGTAACTTTTAGTTCCTTTATTTTATTTTATTTATTTATTTATTTTTCATTATCCTTGCTAGTTTCAAAATTTGAAAGAGTGTGTGTATTTTTGTACAATCTGTATGTAGCTTTTAGTTCATTTTTTATTTTATTTATTTATTTATTTATTATTTTCCTTGCTAGTTTCAAAATTTGAAAGAGTGTGTGTATTTTCTCCAAAATTACAAAAGCTAAAACGTAGGTTTGCCTTTCTTTAACCAGTTTTCTAAGATAATTCGTGAGTATTGACACACGTGTTGCTCTATTTCTCCTAAAATCGAACTGATTCTCCCCAAGGTCGGATCCACTCGTCTGTTTAGCAATACTTTGTCCGTAATGTCGTGTGAGTGACTACACGTATAGCTTCCTTTGCTTTTCCTCTGTTCGATTTCAGTCGACTCTATGCTCTCTACCACGATAATAAGACAGCTACTGTCCTTGATATTTGTCACTGGCCTACGTGCGGGGCCCGATCCCAAGTTGGCGACACAGAAGGTTCTTATGAAACCTATCTTCGCTGTAGATTTCCACTCCTCTTCCTCGTCTGGTCAGGACAATCCCCTAAGGTATTGAGCAAATACGCGCATGCGCCTGCTGGTGTACACAGTCCGCTGTGGTAACAACTAATCATATCGTACAGACAAATAGTAAGCTGTTGGGCTTTCTTACCACATTTGAGGAAACACGTCCATCCGGTTTCACAGTACTATGGTGACATTCCCACAGCATTACTCAAGTATTTACTTTTTCATTACAGCGCATTATCACAGACACATCAGTTAAATTCTCATTTAAGCCTGACAGATGAGAGGAATTTGACACTCGCAGAGAAAATAATGATATAATACATTTTCCTTTTACACTGTTTGTTACCTCTAATTCAAGGTCATTCTTCAACTGAAAAACGATTTTCTGTTTTTTAAATATAGTATCGTTTCCAATATCAAAATTGTTTTTATTCCCAATGGTTTTAATTTACAAGATTCGTTTATTTCAGTGTATGTATGAAACAATTATATTCCTGAATACGAATACAGTACCGAAAGCTTTTACAAGGTGGAAATTACATACTATATGGTGCAAGACAGTGCCGTATAAAAGGGAGAGGGGCACAAGATCCGCCCCCCCCAAAAAAAAAAATATAATATAAGGAAAAGAACTATTATTTTATGATTTAATGTCAACAATAAATAATTCTTGATCTCGATAAGGTAGAAGGGGCTTAAGCGGAAATTATGCTCTGAATATAAGCAGCAAAACTGATACACAATATCATGGGGTGCCTACTTAAAATTACGTAACTTATCTTTACATTAATCTTGCCCCCCCCCCCCCCCATAAAAATGCTATATTCGCCACTGGAAAAGACGAGATTAATTTTTGATTAAGTCAGCAAATAATTCTCTATAAGATGTGGTTTGTATCTATTTGAAACACGAAAAGTGAAATTACATCTAAATAGTAACGTCTTGCTTAAAGGGAAACTTACATACCAAACACTTTTTAGGACATACCAAATACTAAAAAGGAAGTCAGTGCATTAAGTAGAGACTGTCACGCCACTTCCTGAGCCTTTGCCACTTTAACTGTCTTTTTTCTTTATATCGACATTTATGAGCAAACGATGGAAGTGGAAAATGAGAACGTTATTTAAAAATACTGCACGACCCAGCAGAAGATTTTCGTATTTTGAAATCTCGAAATGTATTGCGTTTCGCAGTAATGATGTTCAAATATTTGTAAATCTATGGAACTTAACTACTCTGGTTATCAGTCCCTAGGCCTACAAACTAATTTAACTTAAACTAACTTGAGAACAAACATACGCACGCATGCCTGAGGAAGGACTCCAACCTCCGATGGCGAGCAACTATGCGCTGCGCAGCAAGGTCAGTTATGATTTTACCAATTCTTAATGATAATGTAATAGTCTTCTGACAACAAAAAGACCCTAGGAACATCATTTGCAATAGAGAAAGAAGTTTTCGAAAGTACTTACTTTTTTTTTAGAGATTTTAACAATTTTTTATTATAAATGGATTCTTCCGTCACTTCTTGGTGAACACTTCCATATTTAAGGTTGAAAACAAACAAACTATTTCTGCTCTACTAATTTTTAGTTTATTTACTAACTATTTTCGGCTTATTAGCCCATCATCAGGTAAACTGTTGACAGGCGTTGACAAAGACGCTATTGTTTAGGTTACCAAGGACGGTAAACAAAGATACAACACACATAATACTTGGTCTTTGCATATGTCATTTGTTGGAGTTGTAAACAATTATCTGTTGTCATGTAGAATTATGTTCACGTAATAAGTGGCCTCCTTAACATTTTTACATTGGAATCTGCAAGTGAACTGGGTGAAACACATTACATATCAAATATTAATGAATTAAAAACTATGTTAACATTATTGACACTATAGCATATGTTGAGATCGTCACATTTTTTAATTATATCATAAAGAAGGATGGAATAACCTCATCAAAAAACGCTTGGACCATAATTTGAAGCAGAAAGTGTAGGTTATCTTTATTTTAAAGCACAGTCAAACTACCACAGATGTTTTAAATACCGTACAGCTGAAAAATTGAACAAAATACATTACAGTTACCCTAGAGCTGCACTTGTCTTAAAAGACTACACGGTAAATACAGAATTCGTTCGTTCGAGGCTTTTATTAAGATACTAGCAAACGCGGCAGTGCTTCGTAATAGATAAATATCAATGAAAATCAGATATCCATTCGAATATGATCTTTACGTAACTGGAGTTATTTATCTTCAGACGTTTCTGTATACCTTTGAGCATTACGCATACCGTGGTATAAAGATAACCGAATGTCGCGTTCCACAGACGACTTATATACATTTGCTATAGGCGGTAACCTAACCTACACAAACTTGTTGTTGTTAAAGTCTGCATGACGAGCCCGCTCAAGCATCGTGTTATCTCTGTTTATTTTCACAGGAAATGTCTCGAGTCACTGACTGACTCATTATCGCTCAGCCCAAACCACTGATGATATAAACTTGAAATTTGCAGAGGATGCAGATCTTACACTGTAGGCGTCGTTTAAGAAGCGATTTTTCGCTATTCGATCTCTTAGGAGGTGAAACAGGGAGTGAAAGATTTTCTGAAAATACGTTGCTACTTAGACAATTGTGAAGTTAGAAGTACAAAATTTCGGATTTGGATTCTTGTTTAGAATTTAAGAAACACGTGTTTTGGTATTTTTGTATTTTCAACCTTTAAAGGGATGAAATAGAGGCTTGGTTTTCGTAAATACGTTGCTATTAACGCAATTTTTAAGCTAGAATAGCGAAAATTCGGATTTGGATTCTTTTTTAGAATTTAAAAAAATAGGTTTTTTGGTATTTTCGGGGTGAAAAACTGGATGAGAAAACTCTTTTTGAAAATACGTTACCACTGAGATAATTTTGAGGCTAAAATCTCGAAAACTGGTATTTAGATTCTTAATTGGAATTAAAAAATACTTGTTTCGTTATATTTGGACTTTCACCCATTATATATTAAATAGAGGATGTAGATATGAAGTTCGGTGGCAGGATGAACAGGATTTCTGGTCAGGTGAGTACAGGATTATAAATACAAAATCAGTTGGGCGTATCACGGGAGTAGGAGTGATAATGAATAAGAAAATAGGAATGCGGGTAAACTACTATGAGCAGCACAGTGATCGCGTTATCATTGTCAAGATAGATACGAAGCCAACACCGACAACAGTAGTACAGGTTTATATGCAAACTAGCTCTGCCGATGATGAGGAGATCGAAGAAATATATGAGGAGCTAGAGGAAATTATTCAGACAGTTAAGGGAGAGGAAAACTTAATTGTGATGGGAGACTGGAATTCGGTAGTAGGAAAAGGAAGAGAAGGAAAAATAGTAGGTGAATATGGACTGGGCAGGAGGAATGAAAGAGGAAGTCGCCTGGTAGAATTTTGCACGGAACATGATTTAATCGTAACAAACACGTGGTTTAAGAATCACAAAAGAAGGTTGTATACGTGGAAGAGACCAGGAGACACAGGAAGGTATCAGATAGATTTTATAATGGTAAGACATAGATTCCGGAACCAGGTCCTAAACTGCAAGACATACCCAGGGGCAGATATAGACTGTGACCATAACTTGTTAGTCATGAACTGTAGGCTGAAACTGAAAAAACTGCAGAAAGGTAGGAAAATAAGGAGATGGGATTTAGATAAATTGAAGGAAAATGAAGTTCTGGAAAATTTCAGAGGGAGATTTAGGCAACAATTGACAGAAACAGGGGGAAATAAAACAGTACAAGAGGAATGGGTAGCATTGAGAGACGAAATAGTGAAGGCAGCAGAGGACAAAATAGGTAGGAAGGCAAGACCTACAAAAAATCCTTGGATATCACAGGAAATACTAAATTTAATAGATGAAAGGAGAAAATATAAAAATGCAGTAAATTAAACAGGCAAAATGGAGTACAGACGACTAAAAAATGAGATTGACAGGAAGTGCAAAATGGCTAAGCAGGAGTGGCTAGAAGCCAAATGCAAATCTGTAGAAGAATGTATAAGAAGGGGAAAAGTAGATACCGCCTACAGGAAAATAAAGGAGACGTTTGGGGACAGGAAGGGCAGCTCTACGAATATCAAGAACTCGGATGGGAAACCAGTTCTCAGCAAAGAAGGGAAAGCTGAAAGGTGGAAAGAGTACATAGAGCAGCTCTACAAAGGAAATGAACTTAGAGACGATGTTGTAGGAAGGGAAGAGGAAGTAGATGAAGATGAAATAGGAGATACTATACTGAGAGATGAATTTGACAGAGCCTTGAAAGACCTAGGTCGGAACAAGGCCCCAGGAGTAGATGACATACCCGCAGAGCTATTAAAGTCTCTGGGAAAGCCAGCCATGACAAGACTATTTGAACTAGTGTGTAGGATGTATGAGACAGGCGAAGTACCCTCAGACTTTAAGAAAAATGTTATAATCCCCATTCCAAGGAAAGCAGGTGCAGACAGGTGTGAAAACTACAGAACCATCAGTTTGATAAGTCATGGTTGCAAAATATTAACACGAATTATATACAGAAGGATGGAAAAACTGGTAGAAGCCGACCTCGGGGAAGATCAGTTTGGGTTCAGGAGAAATGTAGGAACTCGGGAGGCAATACTCACTTTACGGCTTATCCTAGAAGATAGATTAAGAAAAGGCAAACCTACATTTCTAGCTTTTGTAGATTTGGAGAAGGCTTTTGACAATGTTGATTGGAATAAACTCTTTCAAGTTCTGAAGCAAGCAGGAGTAAAATATAGGGAGCGTAAGGTTATTTACAACTTGTACAAAAACCAGACAGCGGTTGTCAGAGTTGAAGGGCATGAAAGGGATGCAGTGGTTGGAAAGGGAGTAAGACAGGGTTGTAGTCTTTCTCCATTGTTATTCAATTTGTACATTGAGCAAGCTATAAAGGAAAGCAAGGAGAAATTTGGTGAAGGAATAAAAGTTCAGGGGGAAGAATTCAAAACATTGCGTTTTGCCGACGACATAGTAATTATGTCAGATACAGCAAAGGACCTGGAAGAGCAATTGAATAGAATGGACAGTGTGCTGAAAGGAGCATATAAGATGAACATTAACAAGAGCAAAACTAGGGTAATGGAGTGCAGTCTAAGAAAATCAGGTGATGCTGAAGGAATTAGATTGGGAAACGAAGCAATAAAGGAGGTAGATGAGTTTTGTTACTTGGGCAGTAAAATAACAAATGATGGTCGCAGTACAGAGGATATAAAATGCAGAATGGCAAGGGGTAGAAAAGCGTTCTTGAAAAAGAGAAATTTGTTATCATCTAATATTGATTTAAGCCTAAGGAAGTCCTTTCTGAAGGCTTATCTATGGAGCGTTGCCTTGTATGGGAGTGAGACATGGACGATAAACAGTGCGGACAGGAGGAGGATAGAGGCTTTTGAAATATGGTGCTACAGAAGAATGCTGAAGATTAGGTGGGTGGATCGCGTAACTAATGAGGAAGTACTGAACAGAATTGGGGAGAAAAGAAATTTCTGGCATACCTTGACTAAAAGGAGGGATCGCTTGGTAGGACACATTCTTAGACATCAAGGAATCGTGACTTTAGCATTGGAGGGAAGTGTGTGGGGTAAAAATCGCAGAGGGAGACCAAGAGATGGATACAATAAGCAGATTCAGACAGATGTAGGTTGCCGTTCTTATGTGGAGATGAAGATTCTTGCTCAGGATAGGGTATTGTGGAGAGCTGCATCAAACCAGTCTCCAGACTGAAGACCACAACAACAACAACAGTTCGTAAGTAGTTCATAAGTAGTTTGTAAGTTTAGGGACTGATAACCCCGTAGTTAAGTCCCATAGACTTTACAAACATTTGGACATTTTTTGAAACAAAGACAGGAAGGTGTCGAAGGCTGCAGCATTTGTGAGGAAACATGAGCACTGCTCTGCTATCCCCCCCCCCCCCTAGTTGGCTTGCTTTCTAGCTTTTTTCTATTTCTATTTAGCTTTTTTTGAACGTTGAACTAGCTTATTTCTTCAAGTTCGCGATGGCAACCCTGCTTGGCACTATTCATTTAAGCAGTGGCTCCCGACCTTTAGTAGATTAAGGAGCACTTTGATTTCTTCGTTGTGAGCAGGGAGCGCATAGTTCGAGAAAAATGTAAAAAAATGTAAAAAAAAACATTAACCAAAACTTTTAACATATTCGTTAAACTCAAAAGTAATGTGTATTAACAATACTATTATAACACAACCTTTTCACCAACGTCATTTTAGAACTTTCATTGTATATTCAGATTTAGTATTCCTAAGACTAATACTATTGTTCAAAGCAACACGCTTATCATAACTTACTTTCAGTCGATTCCTGGATTTCTTTTCAAGCAGGAAATCTTTGTTTACGTAAATAAGCGGTGGTGAAAATCGTTAGAGAGCGGTTCGTGATTTTCGGTATGTTATTGTATGATTTTGCCTTTTTACAACGAAAATTACAAGAAGATGAATACAACTGTATTCTTAGTTTCTATCACATTGCAATTCAATAACCGATCACAGATTAAGAGACAAATGAATATATTTCAAATAGTACTGATGTTATCCGCTTCTTCATCACCTGTGATGCTGTCAAGCTATCGTGGACACACAATGCGACTGACTGACGATTTAAGAAGGAATTAATAATTTTAAATAAACAAAAGTCTAAAACTTTATCGCTTTGGCGGACCATATTTTACTTCTTGGGGATACAATCTACTTTATAATTTGGGCGTCCACAGCTGAAATACATTGTTAAGAAATTCTAGAAGGTAACACAGACAATTAAGCCAGGATTCCTTTGCACGAATTATCGTAATCCGCCTTAGTTGTCTTTTATACCTTTATTAGTCGCGACCGGTTTCGCACCGTTGAAGGTGCATCTTCAGGTATCTTCTTTAGTACATGAGGAGGAATGGCTCATTTCGCCGTGCCGGTCTTTTATGGGGGCTTTCCTCAAAGTTCTTACAAGGTAGATAGGTTTAAATGTGACACCATTAAGTGGGCGTCTATATGGTTAAGTCGACAGTTAGTTAAACCAAACTCACTGCCTAAAATGTTTTATTAAATTGAACGTTGGGAGTGTGTTGTATCTCCCCTGAATCTGAAGTAAGAATAGGTTGTACCAATAGATTTGTTGTGTCTTACCTCGTTAAAACACTTAGCAAAGCAGAAGCGTTTTTTAGTCGAAAGTTTGTGTTTTGATGTCTCAAAGCAATACGATTTTAGGGACCATTAGGTGTGCGTTGGACAGAAAATTTCTATTGTCATTAAAACCATAAAAGGTGTTGTAGTGAACAAATGGTATTTAATAAATTGAGAAGTGCAGTAGTCCTGAATAAGTATTGCCATCCTTTAAGATTGTTTAACTATGGAAACTCTCCTTAGTGCTTGTAATGACAGATATGCAACATATCGGTATTAGAAATATGTTTACTAAATCAGTGGCTCTTCTGAATGTTACATTATCATATTTGATTGTATATTTATACAGTAATAAATTATCCGATTACCGTTTTTGTAACATAAAATATTTCCCATTTTCTGATGTATTTTTGTGATTTTTTTTTTAATTTTTGTTGTTCTCAGTTCTCTATTAAAAATTCAATTCGTAACATGTATCACAAAAAACGTATTGCCTTAACTCATCAAAAAGTTATATGAATTTAGTTACTGTCACTACCTACAACAGGTGCACGGGGTGTTGACAACACCGCAGGGCTTATTGTTGACAATCTTCTTGGAACTCAAGCTTCCATTGTTAATTCTATTTGCACATATCTTTCCAGAAAGGCAACAGAGACCATGAAGGTACAATCCAACCCATTACGTTTTAAATTATCAATATGATTGATTGGGGTGTTGTGAACACCCTGTGTGATCACTGAAGGGTTAATAGTGAGGTATGAGATGGTAGACGTTTTGATTTCAGCTGGATAGCGCTACACCTTTGACAATTACAGCAGGATAATCTAAAATGCTGCAGCGGAGGCGCTTGCTTTGCAGAAGAAGTGCGGAGGTATTTACCGTGCCTGGGGCCGTTGGCTGACATGAGGCCTCCGCGTGACAGCGGCGACACCACGAGGTTGGTGACGTTGTACGCCATCGCCGCGCACTCGCAGCCTGAGCCGCAGCCGAACTGAAGCCAGCTGAGCTGACTGTACGTCACCTGTACCATTAGCTACTGTTGCCTACTGTCCCGCCCAACCACTGCACAGTGCTGCCCTCTTTGGCGCTGGGGCGACGGTCAGCAGGCACTAGGCAGCCCCCGACCAAGGGCGCCTAACGGTACACTCGCACCCCGGCACAAACAGAACAGCAGACGCCTCCGTGGACGGTCGCGTCTCGCCAGGCTCGTGATCTGCTCGCCAGTACACTGTAGGCCATGGGTCGGCAACCTGTCGATGGCGCCCTACCGGTAGATCAACAGTGCTAATTTGGTAGATCGCGGGAATACTGAGAGTGCAGAAGAAAACTTGTTGAATAAATTTTTTTCTAGCGGGAAAAAGCGCTTTCGTTAGACGTAAGTTAATTTACCAACAATCACGATTAACTACGAATTTCTGCGCTTATATAGTGTGTGGACGGGATACTTTGTGTCAGACATAGTTTTCCTCTCATATGAAAGATCAATTAAATACGGTGTTCCACAGGGCTCTGTTCTAGGACCATTACTTTTTATCATTTACGTAGATGACTTTGTTGTTAACCGTCGGATAACGCCACGAAGAAACTTTCTGATTGGTTTAACAATAACGGCTTAATTGTTAATAGTGCAAAAATTGTATGTATAAACTTCCACTTAATTCCATCCTCCTCCCAGGAAACTACCCAAGTAAAATTTAATAATGATGAGATTGAAAACGTAATTGAAACAAAATTTCTGGGTATATGGGTTCAACAGAATTTAAAATGGGTTACACATATATACAAATTTCAAACAAACTCTCATCACTGTGTTATTCATTAAGACTATTGAAATCTACAACAAGTAACTAGATTCCATTTTGTGCCAGCCCACCACAGAATTAAAATGAAATAAAAGGTTTCCGCTTGGTAGGCGATGTGAGATATTTCTTTTATTAAACTTCAAAACATATCGATTTCGTCCCTATGATGGGACATCATCAGTGCAGAATTGCAAGAAGACTTGTACCGGCAAGACCTTTTAAATGTTTTTTTTTTTCTTTCTTTCTTTTTTTTTTTTTTTTTTTTTTTTTTTTTTTTTTTTTTTTTTTTTTTTTTTTATGGCATGACTGATAAAAATGTTTTAAGCAGAGCACATAGGTTATCATGACTTGCAATTCTGCACTGATGATGTCCCATCATAGGGACGAAATCGATATGTTTTGAAGTTTAATAAAAGAAACATCTCACATCGCCTACCAATCGGAAACCTTTTATTTCATTACAACAAGTAAATCCACGGTAATGCAAGCGTACCATGCACAGTTCTATTCCGCTTCGCTGTGGAATCATCTTCTGGGGAAATTCACCTCACAGTGCAAATGTATTTAAACTACAAAAAAGAGCGCTAAGAATAATTTGTGGACATAAAAAGATGGAACCATGTAAATGTCATTTCATAAAACTTAATATTCTAAATGTCCCATGCCTATTCATCCAAGAAACAATTTTATTCACCAGGGAATACCTCATAAAAACTGAAAAATTAATAAAAAAACAAGGATATTCACAGTCATAATACCAGAGGACAATCAAATATCCATCAAAACTCTTCAAGGACATCATAATATCAAAAAACTATAATTCATCTTGGTGTTAAATTACACAATAAAATTCCGGATCAAATAAAGCTTGCCCCAGAGTCAGTATTTAAAAAGAAACTAAAGGCATTTCTGACAAAGCACTGCTGCTATTCAATGCAAGAATTCTTAGAAATGAAGAATTGAAAAGGGTCAAATTAAATATATTAACAATTGTTTATGTCCGTATTATTGTATTAAATTTTGAGTGACTATTTGTGTGCTTACTGTGTAAAATTTTCTTGTGACAGTCCATTTTATAGTGATGCATTTCATCAATGAGCAGTTTCTCTATTCTCATTCAAATCCCAAAATTTGAAGTGTTATGGAACTTTGTATATCTGGATTATAAATGACTTGTCATATATCATGTGTACCATATGTGCAATAAATGATCCACAGGATAAATAAATAAACCGTGACCTTGCGTCAAGAAACTAATAGCGTACGTAGTGTAACTACTCCACGCATAAATAATAGCGTATCAAAAAATCACAGAGTATATAATTTTCATTCCGAGTGTGAACACGAAAGAACTGGCAATCCATTTGTTTATTGTGTTATGCTACGATTGCGTTTGTGAAAATCATCGAGAGACATTCAAAAGTGTGCACCCTACGTGTCAATGCAGTTTCTTTTTGACAGTGAAATGAGAACGAAAAAACCACCAAGAAACTTAAAAAATCATTGAAGTAATAGAGAATGATATGCAAACATGATCTCTACTTTGAGGGATTATTTCACCTGTTTTCACATTTTCAAAATAATTCTGCATTAACTCAGTTTTTTTATCTTTCCTTTGGACTAACCCCGAACTGTCGAATATATAGGGTTGCCAGATCTCCGGGCGCCGCCCGGAGTGCCCGGGTTTGGAATGAATTCTCCGGGTCTACGGGGCCAATGACTCTCATCTCCGGGCTTGAATGTAACCTTCATCTTAACTTTTTTTACGACGCTTTTTAAGTACTATGCACATGTAGCGATGATCTACATCGAACTTAACGTAACATAAACTAAGGACGAACACAACATCCATGCCCTACGGGGGCATTCGAACCTCTGGCGGGAGCAGCCTCGCGCACCGTGGCAAGACGCCTCAGTGCGCTCGACCATTCCGGCCGGCTCCTCTCTAGTAATTATGAATAACTTTATATAAATGTCAATTTCTTATTGCAACAAACGCTACTTTTCTATTCTTCCTCTGAAAACTTTTCATTGTTGCGTCGGTAGTAATCGGCTAGCGCATTATTAAGCAAACACTGTTGCGGCAACGTGTCAACTGGCGACGTCTATTATTTGTGTTCGTTCTTTCATTGTTTGTTATCAGTTTACAGGCAATTTTTGGAATACTCGGATCGCTTGTGAACAGACAAGCTTATATTAACTCAGATTAGTGATAATAACAGTGAAATGAAGAGACGATATCTAAGTTCGTTCCGTGAAGAATGGTTGCACGAAGAAAATTATAAAGAGTGGCTACAAAAAGTCGATACTGATGAGTGTATGTGTAAGTGCAGAATATGCAGTATCTCATTTACTGTTAAGTACGACGGAGTGAAAGCTGTGAATAAACATTTACAATCAGAAAGACACAAAGCGATTATTACCACACAAAAGAAGAACCAGTCGCTTCTTAAATCCTTGCTGAAACAATTTTCTGCAGAAGACGACAAAGTCACTGAAACGGAATTAACTTTGACTTACCATGGTGTGAAACACCACCATTCCTACAATTCTCAATATTGTGGTAATAAGCTATATCCTTATGTTTTTAGAGATTCCTCAGTGGCAACGAAAGTAAGATGCGGCCGAACAAAAAGCGAGGCATTAGTAAAAAATGTGCTTCTGCCTTATGCTAAAGAGAAGCTACTAAGCAAATTAAAGCAAAATGTCCCGTTTTCATTAGGCATTTTTTTTTCCTTTTAGAATTCACGTGTAATCCTGATTGGGGGGGGGGGGGGGAGTTGGACGCAGTTGGGGGGGGGGGGGCACGTCTGGTCTCCGGGCCTGCCTCGAGTTCAATCTGGCAACCCTACGAATATATCTTCTTTCATTGAAACTAACTTGGTCAGGGCGGCTCTTGAACTTGAAATAATATTTACGAAATGGTTGGTATCTGAAAAGTTACAGAATCCAAACACTGCTGGTCTCTAATTCCTGAAGAGAAATATCCTGTATTCATTAATGTTGCCCTTATAATAGATGCTTTTTGTGCATCTACGTAGTGTTTCAAATCATTGTTTCCAATATTATGAAATAAATTTTTATGTTTTAAACAAACAGAGACGCTGTAAAAGATTTGTTGTTATATAATATTGCATACAGTATTGAAAAATTATAAATGTCGCAATTTTTGTCTTTTGAAATAACGTAGATCACTTTCATACGATGGTATGAAACAGTAGATCACAAAGTCTTTGTGCTTGCCTACCCCTGCTGTAGGGTAACCAGACGTCCCTTATTTTACGGGACCGTCCCTTCTCCCGACAAAACAATTACGGGACGTATTTTGTACTGTTTTTCGTTAACCGTGCCGTATTTTCGAAATGTTGTGTTTTTAAGTAACTTGTACCAACGATAAAACCGAAAACTTGATATCTGATCTCAGGCAAAGTATAAATAAAAGGACACTTTTTGATTAAAGCAAAGTCTACGAGGAACGATTTATGAAGTTCTTTCTTTGGTACTATGTAATGCTTTCGCATGCCGGGTAGCAGTGCACTGGTCATTGCTGCAGAATATATGATTTTCATCTGTCGTTTTAAACCATAAGAGTCACCAGTTGCGTTGCGTTACTTTTTCACATAAATACCAGAAGGAATCAAAGCATGTTTTCATTTCCGAAATTACAACTACAAAGCGAGAAATTAATACGTTGCTTGTAGTGGCCATTTGAACAGCAGCTGAATAGTATGTATATTCACTGTAGAGGTGTTTTTTTTTTTTTTTTTTTTTTTTTTTTTTTAGGAAAACGCCTTTTGCTACTGCAAATGAAGGTTTTTATTTTTACAATTCACCCATACGCGTTTCGCCTTTTTCACAAGGCATCATCAGTGGGTATCCTGAAATATTTACATGTTCCTGTTTACAGGTATAGGTTAGGATTTTACATATGTACAAAACATTTCGTTTCTGGTTCAAAACAGTTCGTTTTTTGCTACAAAATGGTGTACTTACATTACTCGTTACTGGCAACCAGGTCGAAAAGTTCTACTATTTTCCGAAAAACGTCGCATTTTATGGTAGTAGATGACAGTGGAACTATGAAAATGCGAAGTTTTTCGGAAAATAGTGGACATTTTCGACCTGGTTGCCAGAAAGAGGGATATATGGAGTAGTAAGTGCTGTAAGTGCACCATTTTATAGCAAAAAAACCGTAATGTATTGAATCAGAAACGAAATGTTTTGTACATATGTAAAATCCTAACCTATATGTGTAAACAGAAACCTGAAAAAATTTCAAGAAACGCACTGATGATGCCCTGTGAAAAAGGCGAAACGCGTATGGGTGAATTGTAAAAATAAAAACCTTCATTTGCAGTAGCAAAAGGCGTTTTCTTTGAAAAATACGGCAGTGAAAAAAAAGGCGATAAATTTGTACGTTGATTAGAGGTACTTTTTTGGTCGACAGTGCAGGTCGGTTTGACGTTGTCCAACACACACGGCCTAGTTATTTAGAGAAAAACTTCGTCACTAAGCATTATATCTTTTGTTGCAAAACGTGAGAATGGTGTTATCGTATATGATCAAGTTAGTGTCTTCCTACTGAAGAAGTCTTACGTTTACATGCAACGAAACATAACTTTTCACAATGGAGTGCACTAAGTGATCAATCTTACATTTCTTTCTACTTATTTCATGTCGTGATATCTCCTGCAAAGTTTGCAGCTCATAATTACTATTACACAGTGTTTGTCTGAAGCCATTGCTTTTTGGACTGATTGAAACAACATGTGAAGCTTCTTAAACATGAGTCTTAGTTATACTCTTAACAGATTCGATATTAAACCTCTTAATTTTTATAAAACTATATTTGAAATTATCATACTCGAGAAATGACATTCATTCTTCTGAAAAGTATAGTGCAGAGAGTGAGAAATAAGTAGCCTATGAACATAATAATAGCTTTCAGTCCTAATGAAAGATGTCGTTATATAAAATTGACATACTGCATTTGCATTTGACAACAATTAAATATTTACATCATTAATAATGCAATGTATTTTTACGCTTTTTTAAGTGCGACTCTTAACAACAAGGTATGGTGGTTATTGTAGGTATAGTATAGACCAAAAATTTGATCTGAAATCTATATTACTGATACTGTATTTACGAAACGTTTCAAAAAATGTGGCTTCAGATCAACTTCAAATTTGTGTCCCGTATTTTGAGTTTGGAAATCTGGGCACCCTACAGTAGACGGCTAAGTAAAAGGACCATCAAATGTCTCAAACCTGCCTCTGATGTATGTTGGTGAATAAGTGCTTCATCAATCACCACTACATTTTCGTCTCTGCTCTACATTCCACTATGAAGTACATGACAAACGGTACTTCAAATAATACCACGTATTACGTTTTCTTTCTCTTTCGATCGCTTATACAGCGTGTTTAAACCTCCGTTGCTTGCGCGGATGACACTCGTCATCCGCATGAATTTTCCACTACATTTTGTCTGATTGGTCTGCATCGAGTTGATGTCATTTTTCGGTATCTTTCCATTACTTCCTCGTCTGTTAGCATCAGTCGTCGCTGTCTTTCAGTTACGCAAGTTACAGTGTTTATAAAATATTATTGTGACCTGGAAGACACTGGTCATCCGCGCGAGCACTGCTTTTACAATCACAAGCGAAGTTAGAAGATAATGCATCATTGTTTTTCTAGTCAATCCACATTTCATGTGCTTAAATTTAGGAATGCTGATACTGATCCCAGTTAATCTCCTGTTTACATAATATTGTCTTTACTTTTCTTTTGTGGAAGTGATTTCAAATGGGGAAAAACTTCGGTGTAGTAGAGACCGTAAAGTATGACTGGAATGGTTACCTAAGCTGCGTCATGAATAAAAACGCCATCTAACATGTGTCCATTTTTTATTAAGTACATAGATATAGACAGCTGTCATCAATGCATTTTCAAAACAAACAAAAAATAAATAAAAATAAAAAAAAATTTCAAATGTTTGTAGAGTCTATGGGACTTAACTACGGGGTCATCAGTCCCTAAACTTACAAACTACTTATGAACTACTTACAACTAAGGACGGCACAAATATCCATGCCCGAGGGGGGATTCGAACCCCCGACCGTAGTGGCCGTGCGGACCGTGACTGGAGCGCCTCAGTCCCCTCGGCCACCGCGGCCGGCTCGCATTTCGTCTGAACGTGTAAACGAACAGACAGTGAATGAAGCAGAAGACCTCATTCAGTCGGTAGAAAGTAGTCTAGGGTGACCAGACGTCCCGTATTTTACGGGATCGTCCATTATTTAGAGTAAGTGTCCCGTTTTTGAAGCGTTGTATTTTTAAGTAACGTGTACCATAATAAAACTGAGAAATCAATTTGTGATCTTAGTTCTCAGCCAAAGGAAACAGAAAAGTACACTTTTTTATTAAAGCAAAGTCTACGACGAACGATATATATATATATATATATATATATATATATATATATATATATATATATATATATAGTTCTTTGTTTGGTACTATGTAATGCTTTCCCTGGCGAGCTGTTTGTGCATTGGTTACTGCTTCAGGACATCTCATTCACATATTAAAAATGTTCAAATGTTTGTAAATCTATCGGACCAAACTGCGTGGTCATCAGTCCGTCGCTTACAAACTACTTAAACCTAGGTAAACTAACCTAAGGACAAACACACACCCATGCCCCAGGGAGGACTCGAACCTCCACGGCGAGCAACCGCGCGCTCCGCAGCGAGACGCTTTAGACCGCGCGGCTACTCCACCGCGACCATTCACATATTATGTCGTTTTAAACCATTAAGAATCGCCATTTGCGTCACGTTTTCACGTAAATACCAAAGGGAATGCGTATTTTTAATGACAGAATGAAGGCGAGGTTTCATTTCCGAAATTACAACAGCAAAGCGAGAAATTGCTTCCACGTTGAATAGAAGTACTTTCCCGGTCCACAGTTGAGGTCGGTTTGACGTTGTTTAACAGACACAGCCCTTTAGAGCAAAGCTTCGTCATACAGTATGATGCCTTCTGATACAAAACATGAGAATGGTGTCATCATAAATGATGAAGTAAGTGTCGTGCTGCTCAGGAAGGCTTCATTGCTTTCCATGCAACGAAACACAACTATTGTTGTTGTCTTGAGGGGACTAAACATCTAGGTCATCACTCACAACACAACTATTCTCTGAAGCAATGGTGAACAATAAAATGTACGACAAGCGGAAAAGCGCGAACTTAGAAATAGGGTCTTGGTGAGTACTCTCTCTTTCAACTTATTCCATGTGTGATATCTGCTGCAAAAATTTGTAGCTCATAATTACCTTTACACAGTATCTACCTGACACCGTGGCTTTATGAACTGATGAAAAAGAGAGGTTTAGTACTGAAAGTGTTAAAGATATAATTATAACTAAAACTCATGTTTAGGATACTTCGGGTGTAAATTTTCACAAAACTAAATTTCAAATAAAAAAATAAAAAAAGTTTGTACAGCTATGGGACCAAACTGCAGTGGTCATTAGTCCCTAGACTTACAAACTAACTTACACTAAGGACAACACACACAAACCCATTCCCAGGCGGCATGTCATAGTATCATACTCCTGAATGACATGCATATTCTTATGAAAAATATAGTTGAGAGGGTGAGGAATATGTAACCTGTATATATAATAATAACTGTCAGGCCTAATAAAAGATGACGTTATATAAAACTGGAATATTGTGTTTGCATGTGACAAGAATAAAAATGTACGCTAGTTGTAACACAACGTATTTTGATGCTTTTCCAAGTGCGAGTCTTAACAAAAAGGTACGTAGCTGTAGTATGGACCACATATTTGAACTTAAATCTATTTTAATGATACAGTTTAGCGAAAAGTTTCATAAAATGTGGCTTTATTTCAATTTCTAATTTGTGACCCGTTATTTTGGAAATCTGGTGACCTAACATAATCCTTCAACAGACACATGCAGAATTTCTGCACATATCGGTGTTCCATATACAAGAGTATGGCGGACACTACGTATGCACGGGCTCCATCCGTATCATTTACTGCTCATTCAACACCTTTGAGCAGGAGATGAAGACATACGATTGGAATTGTGTCGTTGGATACTTGGAAATCGTCATGTAATTTCAATTTTAATATTCACTGATGAAACCACTTTCAGTCTTAACGGCATTAATAACACTCTTATTTTGCATCAGATGTCAGAAGAAAACCCACATGCCACTGTGAAGACACGTTTTCAAGAGAGCTTCACCGTACATGCATGACGGGTTTGATATAAAATCGTTTGACTGGTCCTGTTGTGTTATCGCACTGTCTTATAGGATCCCGTTACTTACACTTTTTTTGTAAACGAGGTTCCAGCGTGATTGGTGACAAGAATGAATTTCCATCATGGCGGGGTTCTTGCACATTCTTCTAGTCTTCAGGTGGTGCATCATCTAAAACTAATATTCCCCTGAGGATAGATCGATAGATACGGGCCCGTTTCTTGTCTACCAAGAACCCCGTACCTTACCTCTGGATTTTTGCCTTTGGGGATGGTTGAAAGGCGAATTCTACAAAGAAAAAGTAAATAAAAGATTCGATTTGCTCGTTCAAATCTATACATCATATAAAATAGGCTGTATGTGTGTATGTCGGTATGTATGTACATATACTCCTAAACTACTGGACCGATTTCAACCAAAATCGGTACATATGTTCCTTACTATCAGACAAAATCTCTGTCGGCGTAAGAACCACTTACGACACTTATGTAAGGAGATATGACGTCGTAAACAATGACAGTCCTAAAAAACGGCCGCATCATGAAATAAAATTCTACGTCTGCTCCTAAACTAATGGAACGATTTCAACTAAATTTGATACAAATTTTCTATAAGGTCAGACGTCATTTGCTATTGTTCCAAAAACGACCTACGATACATAGTTCATACGGTATCGCGTCATAAACAATAACTGCACCATCTTGCGGCGCTTGATAGCGTGATTTTATTCGTCAACTATTTGACAAAAAATGTTCAAATGTTTGTAAATCTATGGGACTTAACTGCTTGGTTATTAGTCCCTAGGCTTACAAACTACTTGAACTATGCTAAACTAACCTAAGGACAACGTACACACCCATGCCCGAGGAAGAACTCGAACCTTCATGGCAAACGGCCGCGCGAACTATTTGAGAATGAGAGCAAATTTACCAGAAATGTGAATCTCAGATGGATGTGGCCGAGTTTGGCTTCCGAAATGAGGTTGTGTGCGTGGAGCGCTCTTCTCCTGAGCAGCAGAGATATAAATGTTGTAATGTACGCTTGTTTCGATGACGATAAAATAGCCTTTGACTCTAAGACTTCAAAAGATGGTAGAAATTATCAGATCACTTGTTACTGACCAGAAGAATATACACATGATTAACTCGTTTGTTTGGATTCAGACTGCAGATATTACAACTGTCGGCCGCGGTGGCCGATGAGACTGAGGCGCTCCAGTCACGGTCTGCATGGCCACTACGGTCGGGGGTTCGAATCCCCCCTCGGGCATGGATATTTGTGCCGTCCTTAATATAAGGTAGTTCGTAAGTAGTTTGTAAGTTTAGGGACTGATGACCCCGTAGTTACGTCCCATAAGCTTACCAAACATTTGAACATTTATTACAACTGAACAACATCAGAAACTACAACAGTTAAAAAACGTATTCGATACGGCTCTATACTGTCACATTTACTGTCATTCAGGAAAATACTGGTGGAAGAAAGCAATGGGATCGTTACAAATGATAAGTTAATTAACATCATTAGGTAAGTAATGACACTGCTGTCAAGTGCTCCAACACTTGATGGCCAATTGATGCAGATAGTCAACTGAGCTTATTCTCTAAAAGAACTATTCATGCAGTCTTGTCATGAAAAGAAAATGAGATTGAACAAGTATCGTCCTTGACATGCTTAGTCACTTCAATGCATAAGCACAGTGACATGAAGTAAGAGACGATCTAGATTAGAACAGGCTAGAAGGCAATTTATTAGCATGGAAAACAATTGATGAGATGGGATTTTATTTCGAAATTGAGAATAGAAATGATTCTTTGCTACATTTTCTCAATGTTTGTTTATGGATGGAATGATCGGGTCTCTTGACCAATATGTGAAGAAAATAAATGATGCCTTGGAAAGGAATCTATAACGGCATCTCTCCGTATACCACGGGTGCTGAAACGTTCTAGCTAGCAGGTTTCTCATGGGATTAAAAAAAGGGCTATTGCTCACTATAATGCAAAGGAAAACTCAATATCTACATTCCCGGCCATTAAAATCGCTATACCACGAAGATAACGTGCTACAGACGCGAAATTTAACCGACAGGAAGAAGATGCTGTGATACGCAAATGATTAGCATTTCAGAGCATTGACACAAGGTTGGCGCCGGTGGTGACACCTACAACGTGCTGACAGAAGGAAAGTTTCCAACCGATTTCTCACACACAAACAGCAGTTGACCAGCGTTGCTAGATGAAACGTTGTTGTGATGCGTCGTGTAAGGAGGAGAAATGCGTACCATCACGTTTCCGACTTTGATAAAGTTCGGATTATAGCCTATCGCGATTCGGTTTATCGTTTCGCGACACTGCTGCTCGCGTTGGTCATGATACCATGACTGTTTGTAGAATATGGTATCGGTGGATTCCAATGGCCTCGTATCACTAGCAATCGAGATGACAGGTATTTTATCCGCATGGCTGTAACGGATCGTGCAGCCACGACTCGATCCCTGAGTCAAAACAGATGCTGACGTTTGCAAGACAACAACCATCTGCACGAACAGTTCTACGACTTTTGCAGCAGCATGGACTATCAGCTCGGACACCCGTGGGTGCGGTTACCCTTGACGCTGCATAAAAGACAGGAACGCCTGCGATGGTGTACGGTAACGACGAACCTGGATGCACTAATGGCAAAACGTCATTTTTTCGGATGAATCCAGGTTCTGTTTGCAGCATCATGATGGTCGCATCCGTCGTTGGCGATATCGCGATGAATGCACATTGGAAGCGTGTATTCGTCATCGCCATACTGGCGTATCAACCAGCGTGATGGTATGGCGTGCCATTGGTTACACGTCTCGGTCAGCTCTTGTTCGCATCGAAGGCACTTTGAACAGTGGCCGTTACATTTCAGATGTGTTATCACGCGTGGCTCTACCCTTCATTCGATCCCTGTGAAACCCTACATTTCATCAGGATAATGTACGGGCCTTTCTGAATACGGAAAATGTTCGACTGCTGCCCTGATCAGCACACTCTCCAGATCCCTCACGAATTGAACAACTGGCTCGTCACAATACGGCAGTCACTACTCTTGAACTGTGATATCGTGTTGAAGCTGCATGGACATCTGTACCTGTACACGCCATCCTAGCTCTGTTTAACACAATGCCCTGGCCTATCAAGGCCGTTATTACTGACAGAGGTGATTGTTCTGGGTACTGATTTCTCAGGATCTATGCACCCAAATTGTGTGAAAATGTAATCACATGACAGTTCTAATATAATATATTTGTCCAATGAATACCCGTTTATCTTCTTGGTGTAGCAATTCTAATGGCCAGTAGTGTAGTACACATTTTTAAGACTCAAACCAGCTATTAAAACTCGTCATTGGTAGGACTTTGCAGGGGTAATGGTCCTTTGTGTGAAGGAGATTACGAGGTGGTCCATTTGCCCGTAAGAATATAGTTCCGACGCTGCAATGTCAAGTTCACATGTGCCGACGTGCTACGGCAGACTACGCGGCTACGTGCATCAACGGACTACAGGACTCCGTGGCGCAACGGTAGCGCGTCTGACTCCAGATCAGAAGGTTGCGTGTTCAAATCACGTCGGGGTCAATAAATTTTATCAATTCTGATTTATGTCACAATAAAGCGCAGATTACAGATCTGAAGTAGATTTACAACTGCCATCCTCCGTTGCGAGAAGACGCGTCGAGAAATGTAATGCGCGTTTCGCCGTTGCGAAATTGTGACAACGATTTGACCACGGCGTACAAACTTGTGAGAATTTTCTTCAGTAAATCCAGATCTTCTACTATGAAGTATTCATTTTTTTCGACCAGGCGAAAGAACACCTGGAGAGGAAAGATTTTACGAAGAAGACTTTCACACAGCAGTATTCTAACTGCTTCGTGACCTACGAACGCGTTTATGTCGTCGAGAAATGATCGGCAGAAAATTGCGATCATTGTGCACGGATGCACAGACGAATGGTAACTTTGTTGGAAAATAGCTTCATGTATCTGTCAATGGAAAAAAAAAATCCGTGGATAAAATAGGAGATATTCAATTTCTTTGATGAAAGGAGAAAATATAAAAGCGTAGCAAATGAAACATGTAAAAGAACAAAGAATGTTATATGAAGGGCAAGCACAGCTAAAATATTTATCATAATCAAGGAACTTTCACACAGTTAAAATTTAGGTGTTAAAATAAAAATGAAGTTGTCTGAGTGAAAGGCCGAGTCGTGGAGTCCCGCACAACCGCTTTCACAACTTTATAGTTGCATCTTCAGGTGCAGTTACTGTGCAAAAATGATATTGTTTTAATAAAATGAATATTTAGATTCAAATGTTACGTATTAAAAAAGCAAAAATCCAGACTATTTGTATATCAGAAAATTAAATGGAAATTTTTTGTACGCCAGGAGGCTAGTTATTGCAATAATTATATTTTGTATTACTTAAAATGTTTTGCATATAATTCCTATGGTGGATAACAGGGATTAATGGTCAGATCTCATCGCAAGCAACTTCCCTCAGTTCGTCAAACATGATGAAGCTGGTGAACCCCACTACATTGAAGACAACCAGTAAGTTAATATTTGTATTCTCATTGTACATGAAAAATCTGATTATCCTACATCATTCGTGGTTCTCAGTAATTATTATAATGGTTGTTTTATAGTAGGGCCATCCACCACGTCTTCTAAATGACAAACAAGCCAAACTGATTTTTACCAAACTGATTGCCGAGTTTTAATATTTTACTTAAAATGACACGAATCCGATGGTCAACTGATTTTATGTTTGACGAACTGAGGGAAGTTGCTAACGGTCGGACCTGACCATTAATACCCGTTATCCACCATAGGAATTATATCCAAAACATTGTAAGCAATATAAAAGATAATTATTGCTATAACTAGCCTACTGGCTTCCAAAAATTTCCATTTACGTTCCTGATACACAAATAGCCTGGATTTTTGCTATTTTAATACATAACATTTGAATCTAAATATTCATTTTATTAAAACAATATCATTTTTGTACAGTAACTGCACCTGAAGATGCAACTATAAAGTTGTGAAACCGGTTGTGCGGAACTCCACGACTCTTAATTTAAAAAAATAAATAAATAAATAAAACACAGCTGAAGTGGACCAGCGGCCCTTCACTCAGACAACTTCATTTTTATTTAACACCTACATTTTAACTGTGTGAGAGTTCCTTAATTACGTAAAAGGAAGTACAGGCGGCTAAAAAATGAGGTGACCAGAAGTGCAGATTTGAAAATCAGGAGTGTCTAGAGGACAAATACAAGTCCGCAGAATAATGTATAACTAGGGAAAAGATAAATACTGCCTGCAGGAAAAAAAAAAAAAAAAAAAAAAAAAAAAAAAAAAAAAAAAAAGAGACGTTTGGAGACAAGAAAATTAGGTGCATGATTATGAAGGGCTCAGATGGAAAACAGTACTACGCAACAGAACTAGCAGACGAAATGTTCAATTGTTTGTATAGCTCTAGGACCAAACTGTTATGTTCATCAGTGCCTAGACTAGCAAACTACTCAAGAGAAGCACACAAGCCTCCGGTGACCGTCTAGTCCGTAGCATAACGCCTTAGACCACGCGGTCTATCCGCGCGGAGGAAAGCTGAGAGGGGGGAGGAATATATAGTCTACACATGGGAAATGGGCGAAGATAGAGATGAGATAGGAGATGCGATACTTCGAGAAGAATTTGACAGAGCATTGAAAGATTTGAATCGAAACATGGCCCTTGGAGTGGATAATATTTCCTCTGAACTGAGGATATCGTTGGGAGAGCCAGTCATGTGCAAGATACGTGCGACAGGCGAAATACCCGAGCAATTCAAGAAAAATATAATTATTCTAATTCCAAAGAAAGTGGGTGCAGTCAGGTGTGAAAATTACAGAATTATCAGCTTAATAATTCATGGTTACAAAATACTAACAGAAATTATTTACAGACGAATGGAAACATTGACAGAATTCGACCTTGGAGAGGATCAGTTTGGATTTAGGAGAAATGAAGAAACACGCGACGAAATACTGACATTGTAACTTATTCCAGAAGATAGATTAAGGAAAGGCGAACCTACAGTAAGTTTTTAGATTTTGTAGATTTGGAGAAAGTTTTTGATATAATATTGACTGAAATACACTCTTTTAAGGTAGTGGTATTCAACTTGTGCAAGAGCAGTATAAGATGAGAAGGGAATAAAAGGGACAAAGTTGTGGGTGAAGGACTAAAACAAGGGTACTTCTGTACATTGTTGTATTCTCTGAAGTGCGTGGTTTCATACGTGAGCTCTGCACGTCCCTTATGAGTCTTTTATAGACTCAAACACATCACTTTTGTGCTTCAGCACTTTCACTACGGAATATCCTGAGTGATCATCAAGGTAAGTAGCATAATAATGTACTCCACCCAAACAAATTGCTTATCCATATCTTGGAACAGGGATTTAATAGAATCACCCACATCCTCAAGAAATTTGAAATCAGATTCACAAAGAGTTTTATCTGATTTTATCTGATAGAAACAGCTACCGCCCAGTCACATTTTTGCCATCTTTCTCCTATTTTTCAGGTTTTTTCTTCAAATTAACCCCAAATGCAGCGTTCCACGCTAGAAATATTTCTACTCTGGTACCCTCAAACGTTTTCCTTTCAGTTTCCTCTGTCTCTATTTCTTTTCTCCTTTCAGCCTCTTCTCTAGCATTCCGGACTTTATCCCACCGTGTGTTCAATCATTCGTGAGCTGAAGAAACTAAGGTAAATATAATTACAGTTCCTAAATTGTCTTCTTCCTCCTTCAATATTTGCTGTGTCAGAAAGTCTGTAAGTAGATCTTCGAGGTTATTAGTTTCCGTTACTTAAATTCTGGGGCTTCATATGGATATTTAGCAGTGTAACTAAATTTTAACTAGCATGACATTCCACTTTCAGTGTCTGCTTCATATTCTTCAGACTACACTTATTAAAAATTTGTGATATGCCTCTGTTGTTAAAATTTCAAGTTCACCACAGTAAATGGAATCCAGGGCTTCTATTTCAGTTTGGTTTTCAAAAAAGCTTTTCAACTGAAAATGCTATATATACCTTCACTGATCAATTATTAAATGCTTTGAATAACCGGATATAGCCAGTTGGGATTTTTTTGTGATCTCTCAAAGGCTTTTGATTGTGTAAATCATGGGATTCTTCTAGATAAGCTTAAGTATTGTCGTATGAGTGGGACAGTGCACAAATGGTTTAAATCATACTTAACCGGAAGAGTGCAGACAGTTTAAATAAGCAGTTCACATGATATAGATGAAACAATTAATTCCTCTAACTGGGGAGTTATCAAAAATGGGGCCCCACAAGGTTCGGCCTTGGGTCTCTTGCTGTTCTTAATATATATTAATAACTTGCCATTCTACATTCACAAAGATGCTAAGCTAGTACTTTTTGATGATGATACAAGTATAGCTATCACACCTGACAAACAGGAATTAACTGATGAAATTGTAAATGATATCTTTCAGAAAGTTATTAAGTCGTTCTTTACAAATGGACTCTCATTAAACTTTGATAAAACCCAGTATATACAGTTTCATACAGTAAATGGCATAACACCATTAATAAATTTAGACTTTAACATAAATCTGTAGCTAAGGTAGAATATTCAAAAATTTTAGGTGTTTGCATTGACGAGGTACTGAATTGGAAGAAACATATTGAAGATCTCCTAAAACGTTTGAGTTCAGCTACTAATGCTATCAGAGTCATTGCAAAATTTGGTGATATGCATCTCAGTAAATTAGCTTAACTACGGCTATTTTCATTCATTGCTTTCATATGGGATCATATTTTGGGGCAATGCAACATTGAGTAAAAACGTATTCATTACACAAAAGCCTGTAATCAGAATAATTGCTGGAGCCCACCCAAGAGCATCCTGCAGACATTTATTTAGGGATCTAGGGATCTTCACAATACATATATTCACTCATGAAATTTGTTATTAACAATCCGACCCAATTCAAAAGTTAAGGCAGTGTGCATAGCTACAACACTAGGAGAAAGGATGATATTCACTATTCAAGGTTAAATCTAACTTTAGCTCAGAAAGGGGCTGAATTATGCTGCCACAAAAGTCTTTGCTCATTTACTAAATAGCATCAAAAGTCTGACAGATAGCCAACTAGTATTTAAAAAGAAATTAAAGGAATTTCTGAATGGTAACTCCTTCTACAATGTAGATGAATTTTTAGATAAAGCTTAAAAACATAAATAAAAAATTAAAAAAATTAAAAACAACAAAAAATGTAATAAAAAATCCTTAAAATATTAATTGTCAAGTGTAGACAACATTTACTAGACTGACACGTTCCACATTATTACGAAACGTCATATATATGATCTACGGAACAATTATTAATCTAATCCAATGTAACATACCACTGCTTATTGTAATGCTGGTACAGGACCAGTATGACTACATAAGGCAACGTATGAATGCATAGTTTCGCCCCGAGTGCTACTGATAAAATTCTGCCGCGGTGGAGTAGCCGAGCGGTCTAAAGCATCTTGCCGCGGAGCGCGCGGTTGCTCGCCGTGGAAGTTCGAGTCCTCCGTGGGGCATGGGTGTGTGTGCTTGTCCGTAGGTTAGTTTACCTAGGTTTAAGTAGTTTGTAAGCTACGGACTGATGACCACGCAGTTTGGTCCGATAGATTTACAAACATTTGAACAGTTTTTGATAAAATTATGTCGGGTTTCCAGCCGCGTCGAGTGGTTTGGAATCCACGAGTTTTCGGCCTGGATTTCCTCGGGCACCGTCAACTGCTCACTGTCGAATCATTGCTGCCGTCGGCCTTGTATAGCTAGCTGCGCGACTGCATCGCCATATACGGTAGGAATGTTTTGGTCGCGTGCCTGCCGCGCCCGCTTCAACTGTCCGATGGCCGGGTCCCAAGTTGTGCTTAGCTGCAAGCCGCCTTCTTTATTAAGAGTTTTGTCACATATTTTAATTTCCATCGCATCTTTTATTACTCTATCCCAAAAATTATTTGATCTGGTGATGACTGATGTCTCGTCGAACGCAAATGCGACTTTGTTTTCCGGAGCATGCTCCGCAATTGCTGATTTCTCGGGATAATGAAAACGGAAACATCTTTCGTGTTCAACACAGCGCTGTTCAACAGTACGCATTGTCTGCCCGACGTATCTTTTGTACACCAGTCTTTCTAAGCCCTGCATCGTCTTTCACAGGTCTCATCAGCTGCCGTAATTTTTTTAGGAGGCCTGAAGATCGAATCGAACTTGTGTCTCTTAATGAGCCGGCTAATTTTTCCCGTTACCGAGCCACAAAATGGCAAAACTGCAAGATTCTTTTCTCCTCCTCGGCGGTCTTCTGATTGCGTGTCTTCGGTTGGATAGCTTGCGCAATCTGGTGGTTGCTGTAGCCATTTTTCCTAAATACTTTCCGTAAGTGGCTCAGTTCCTTCTGTAGATGTTCGGTGCAGGGTTTAAGTCACAGTCGCTATTGTCGCATTATGTTACCCGCATTATGCTTTGAAACAGCATTCGTAAAAATGCGACAAAATTCTGCCACAGAAACAAACAGTAGATGATAAAAAACAGAACCTTTCAGGTTCGAACAGCCCATAACAGTATTCCGCAATGGGCTACTGGATCTCAATACTGATTTGTTCTCACACTGTGTATGTTCGTACATTTCAAGAAGTGATTAATAAACTTCTTTTAAGGAAGAAAAGGGAACGAACTCGTAGTCCCAGTGAAATTAACAATGCACACACAAAGGAAATCAGCAAAAACAATATTAATAAACACATCACAGAAATATATGTATTAATTAATTCTGACAGATTTATGAATTTAAATAATCTATTACTGGAATATTTAAGAAGGTGTTGAGCAGTAGATGCAATAAATGAATTTCAAAGAGCAGGTAGAGGTCATTTACGTTAGTAAGATGAGTTAACAATTTCCCCCTTACAGATTTAATTATAGAATACTCCTCCAGTATTACTCTGCACACAGCTGTCAGCAAGCGATGGTTTAGTATCATGAAAAAAAGAAAAAGAAAACAGTGATCACAAATCGTCTTTCTATAGAAAGAGTAATTAGATTTCTAATAATTAAAACTGAAAGCCCATCTCGCAATGACTTTCAATTTGCAAAGGCATTCAGTGTGTGTGAACTATGCATAAAAACCGACGTATTCTAATCTGACATAATGCTATATAAAATAAGCAAATCAATACTCGCAATTTAGTGTAGCGTAGATAACATATGGAAGGTGTGGATCTACACGTGTATAAGTCAGTTTTAAAAAGATGATGCTAATCAAATTTAATTTACTGTTATGTCAATTAAATATATACATATTTCCCTTATAAAACTCCCACTGAAATGGCATTTTATAAAACCTTCGGCTAACACAATGTTGCGCAAAATTTTCATACTTTGTACAAATACAAATTTAGGTTTCTTAATTTGTGCGACATTATTTTATTTTCTAGCTTAAACAGTGGGTCAGTGTCACAGACTGTTTCCGCTCGGTGCACCAAGGTCCCTAAAAGAATCGTTTCTGCGATGGGTGGTGGTGGTGGTGGTGGTTCGTGGGGGATATGTGACAATTGCACCCAGTGACATTTGCAGCCAACCACAAATCTGTGACATTTGCACCCAGTCTGACTGGAAACTACCTGTTTACTACGTCACGACCTACCTGCAGCTAAGCCGCTCCTGTGTCCGCGCCACCCTCACCCCCGGGAGTCCTCGCACACCGGAAACGCTCTATCAACACAGTCTGCCTGCAGTCACAGAGTTATGTTACTCTGTGCTGCAGTCCCAAGGTCCTCGTGCACCTCAGCGAATGACTGCTAACTGTCAGTACGATTATGAATATCGTAGTGTTCGGTTGGTGCAGCTTGTGTGTTTGTTAGCTTATAGGTTCGATATGGAGATATCAACGACCAACAAGGGAAAGTCATGTTGCCACTATGAAGTAACTTCATAAGTGACTTGTTAGACAAGAAAACGTGGAAAAGGTTAATAAACATAAAAATTAAAACAAGTATAAAATTGAAAACGCCTATAAAAATAAAATTAAAAAAACGGATTTTAAACACGTCTACATTTCAATTTACTTCTGCCTTTTAGCCAGTCCACAGGTGGATGGGAGTAGGTTTATTACGAATAGTCGGTAGACAGCACATGGTCTCGCCGATACAGTCACAAATTTTCATTTACGATCAGTTTCAGGACAAGCCAATTATCTGTGAAAACAATACAAAACTTTTTTTTGAGTCATCAGTAAGGATACAATATCGCTCTGAAATACATCGATGTACAGACATCGATGTTTAGACGGACAAACATCGATGTTAACATCGCTGTGAAAACATCTATGTTTGAAAATATCGACGTTTTCATAATTTTCACAAATATTATGGAAAGCGCACTTAAATGATTTTATTTGTCGGTATCATAATAACTGACATTTTGAAACACAAACTAACTGGAGGTAATTACTTGTTTCTTTACACAATCGGACTTCCACATGACGTTGGCGGCGGGGTGTTTGTAATTTGATATTAAAATGTAAAATATGTGCCTCGATATGTTCTTTCTCTAGGCTACGAATACATATCGAAATGGCAGATTTGAATGAAAGTGAAGTTGAGAATGACGTTCCGCAACGTATTGTGCTGATTGAGTTGGGATTTAAATCGATTTGTTGATTACGTGTGAAATAACTTGCACTTTGCTTACGTATTACATGTTTTCTTAGCCGTCGATGTGGAGAAGAATTAAACAAACATTATGCATCTATCATTTATTATTTAATCAGGTATGTACTTTTAAAACGAATAGGACTATTCATCTATGAAGTTTACAAAATCATGTACGTAGCAGAAATGAAGATCTGTGTGTTATAGGTACTTAAAATTTTTGTCTGCTGTCTCGAATTTTTAGGCCGATGTTTGATGTTTTAACTGAAGTTTCGACGGCACGATATCAGTGGTAACACTATCAGTTTCGATTCCACTGCTGTTGGAAGATGAAATTTTGGCAATGCCAGCCGCCCGTGTGAGCGAAATATCTGATTAATTATCGAACGTCGACATAAAAAAAAGGAGACAGACGCCAGCAGGCAGTAAGTCATAAAAGCCTTAATAAATTTGTTGCAGGCAAGGATTTCTGCATTCCCTAGATTCAATAACTTTTACAGTCATTGTTATAATTATTACTGGTACCGTACAAGAAAAACTTTTAATGTGTACCATTTCATTCAATGTTTCAATTAAGCGCTATATTTTAGTCGACCAAAAGCAGCATACAATATCCTCTTATGCACACACATCTATTAGGATGGAAACATATTTGTTTACTAAAGATTTCATCTATGCATAATGTATATTATTATGTCTTAAATGACGCGGCGGATTAGCGGTGTGCACAGAGGCGCCATGCTGCAGTGCGCGCGGCCGTTCGCCATCGGAGGTTCGAGTCCCCCTCCGGCAAGGGTATTTGTGTTGTCCTTAGGTTAGTTTAAGTAGTTTGTAAGCTACGGACTAATGACCAAGCAGATGAGTCTGATAGATTTACAATTTGAACATTTTTTGTGTCTTAAATACAGAAATACTTATCCATGTGAATGTACTTCGTTCTCCGACTCTACCCATCTGAGAAGATAATTATTGGTTCGTTTTGAGGCAGCAATTTATTGTTGTTGTTATGGTCTTCAGTCCGGAGACTGGTTTGATGCAGCTCTCCACCCTACTCTACCCTGAGCAAGCCTTTTCATCTCCTCATAAGAACGGCAACCCACATCCACTTGAATCTGCTTACTATACGCGTCTCTTGGTCTCCCTCTACGATTTTTACCCCACACACTTCCCTCCAATGCTAAATTTACGATTCCCCGATGTCTAAGTATGTGTCCTACCAAGCGATCCCTTCTTTTAGTCAGGGTATGCCAAAAGTCCCCAATTCTGTACAGTACCTCTTCATTAGTTATGCGATCTACCCACCTAATCTTCAGCATTCTTCTGTAGCACCACATTTCAAAAGCCTCTATCCTCTTCCTGTCCGCACAGCTTATCGTCCATGTTTCACTCCGGTACAAGGCAACACTCCACACAAATGCCTTCAGAAAAAACTTCTCTACACTTGAATTAATATTAGATGTTAGCAAATTTCTCTTTTTCAAAAATTCTTTTCTACCCATTGCCATTCTGCATTTTATATCCTCTGTACTGCGACCATCGCATGTTATTTTACTACCCAAGTAACAAAACTCATCTACCACCTTCATTGTTTCGTTACCTAATCTAATTCCTTCAGCGTCGCCTGATTTTCTAAGACCGCATTCCATTATTTTTGTTTTGCTCTTGTTAATGTTCATTTTATACGCTCTCTTCAACACACTGTCCATTCCATTCAACTGCTCTTCCAGGTCCTTTGCTGTCTCTGACAGAATTACAACGTCATCAGCAAAACGCAATGTTTCTATTTCTACCCGCTGAACTTTAATCCCTACTCCAAATTTTTCCTTGCTTTCCTTCACCGCCTGCTCGATGTACAAATTGAATAACATCGGAGAAAGGCTACAACCCTGTCTTACTCCCTTCCCAACTGATGCTTCCCTTTCATGCCCTTCGAGTCTAATAACTGCAGTCTGGCTTTTGTACAAGTTGTAAATAACTCTCCTTCCCCTGTATTTTACCGCTGCTGACTTCAGAATTTGAAAGAGTGTATTCCAGTCAACATTGTCAAAAGCTTTCTCCAAATCTACAAAAGCTAAAAATGTAAAATTTCCTTTCTTTAATCTATCTTCTAAGATAACACGTAAGGTAATATTGCCTCCCGGGTTCCTACATTCCTCCTGAATCCAAACTGATCTTCCCCGAGGTCAGTTTCTACCAGCTTTTCTCCTGTAGATAATTCGTGTTAAAATTTTGCAACCATGACTTATCAAACTGATGGTTCTGTAATTTTCACACCTGTCTGCTCCTGATTTCTTTGGAATGGGGATTATTACATTTTTCTTAAAGTCTGTGGGCATTTCGCCTGTCTCATACATCCTACACACCAGTTCAAATAGTCTTGTCATAGCCGGCTCTCCCAGAGACTTTAGTAGCTCTGAGGGTATGTCATCTACTCCTGGGGCCTTCTTCCGACCTAGGTCTTTCAAGGCTCTGTGAAATTCCTCTCTCAGCATAGTATCTCCTATTTCATCTTGATCTATTTCTTCTTCCTTTCCTACAACATCGTCTATAAGTAAATTTCCTTTGTAGAGCTGCTCTATGTACTCTTTCCACCTTTCAGCTTTCCCTTCTTTGCTGAGAACTGGTTTCCCACCTGAATTCTTGATATTCATAGAGTTGCTTTTCTTGTCCCCAAATGTCTCTTTTATTTTCCTGTAGGCGGTATCTACTTTTCCCCTTGTTATACATTCTTCTACAGATTTGCATTTAGCTTCTAGCCACTCCTGCTTAGCCATTTTGCACTTCCTGTCAATCTCATTTTTTAGTCGTCTGTACTCCACTTTGCCTGTTTCATTTACTGCATTTTTATATTTTCTCCTTTCATCAATTAAATTTAGTATTTGCTGTGATATCCAAGGATTTTTTGTAGGTCTTGCTTTTCTACCTATTTTGTCCTCTGCTGCCTTCACTATTTCATCTCTCAATGCTACCCATTCCTCTTCTACTGTTTTATTTCCCCCTGTTTCTGTCAATTGTTGCCTAAACCTCCCTCTGAAATTCTTAAGAACCTCAGGTTCCTTCAATTTATCCAGGTCCCATCTCCTTATTTTCCTACCTTTCTGCAGTTTTTTCAGTTTCAGCCTACAGTTCATGACTAACAAGTTATGGTCAGAGTCTATATCTGCCCCTGGGTATGTCTTGCAGTTTATAACCTGGTTCCGGAATCTATGTCTTACCATTATAAAATCTATCTGGTATCTTCCGGTGTCTCCTGGTCTCTTCCACGTATACAACCTTCTTTTGTGATTCTTAAACCACGTGTTTGTTACGATTAAATCATGTTCCGTGCAAAATTCTACCAGGCGACTTCCTCTTTCATTCCTTCTGCCGAGTCCATATTCTCCTACTATTTTTGCTTCTCTTCCTTGTCCTACTACCGAATTCCAGTCTGCCATAACAATTAAGTTTTCCTCTCCCTTAACTGTCTGAATAATTTCCTTTAGCTCCTCATATATTTCTTCGATCTCTTTATCATCGGCAGAGCTAGTTGGCATATAAACCTGTACTACTGTTGTCGGTGTTGGCTTCGTATCTATCTTGACAATGATAATGCGATCACTGTGCTGCTCATAGTAGTTTACCGCATTCCTATTTTCTTATTCATTATCAGCCCTACTCCTGTGATACCCCCAATTGATTTTGTATTTATAATCCTGTACTCACCTGACCAGAAATCCTGTTCATCCTGCCACCGAACTTCACTAATCCCCACTATATCTAACTTCAACCTATCCATCTCCCTTTTTAAATTTTCTAATTTTCCTACCCGATTAAGTGCTCTAACATTCCACGCTCCGACCCGTAGAATGCCAGTATTGTCTTTCCTGATGACAACATCCTCCTGAGTAGTCCCCGCCCGGAGATCCGAATGGGGGACTATTTTACCTCCGGAATATTTTACCCGAGAGGATGCCATCATCATATTTCCATACAGTAGAGCTGCATGTCCTCGGGAAAAGTAACGGCTGTAGTTTCCCCTTGCTTTCAGCCGTTCGCAGTAACTGTGTGGCAAAGCCACATTAGCTGATGTTACAAGGCCAGCTCAGTCAATCATCCAGACTGTTGCCCCTGTAACTACTGAAAAGGCTGCTGCCCCTCTTCAGGAACCACACGTTTGTCTGGCCTCTCCACAGATACCCCTCCGCTGTGGTTGCACCTACGGTACGGCTATCTGCATCGTTGAGGCACGCAAGCCACCCCACCTCGGCAATGTCTGTGGTTCATGGGGGTGGAGCAATTTATTATTAACTGTTATTTTGTGCCGCGCGGGAGTAGCCGAGCGGTCTGGAGCGCCACATTACTGATCTTGCGGCCTTTTGCGTCGGGGGTTCAAATCCTCCCTCGGGCATGGACTTTTGTGGTGTCATTAGTATAAGTTACTTCATATTTGTAAGTTTAGGGACTGATGACCCCGCAGTTAAGTCCCTTAAGCTATACAAACATTTGAACATTTGAATTTTCATTTCGGACGTTTGTGAAGCGTTTTGTAACTAAACCCCCCCCCCCCCCCCCCACACACACACAAAATGATGAAACAGAAAGAAGTCTACAGCTCACAACAGAATCGCTGCAGATACCGTAAAACTGCCGCATCAGGCATGACGTTATATCAAATAAAGTTAGCATTACAGATTTGCAAGTTACTATATATTTTTGTCTGCAAGTCTCTCTTAATTCTCTTGCATCCAAAATTAATCAATCTGTTTTTTTACTCCCTATCTATATAAAAGCGGAAGGACACCCACTCACTTACTGACTTTAGACGAAATCTCGAAAACTACATCACCTATGAAGCTGTAATTTGGAAGGAATATAGTTTATAGACAGAAAGTATTTTGTAATAGGTGCTTGGCGGAGCATACTTCTCGTACAGACTCACGAAATTTACAGTTTCATTCCGATGTTCACGAAATTTCGCATGCTTGTCCTTCAAAACAAGAGGAAGGTCACCGTCTACCTAAGTTTCATACGGTGCAGAGGGGAGGGTACTTTGCAGCATAAAAATGGATCCCTAAATACCTTTGTCGCGCCATAACTTGGGAACGGCTCGACCGATTTGACAGATCCTTTTCTTTGTTGTTTTCGTTGTTATCAGAACAAGAGTTGCATGAAATAAAACTGGAACATTTGAGAACAACAAAGTACGTTTTACAATGCGACCCTGCGTTTCTATTGCATAGAAATCTATAGTTTTGTTTCGATAATGATGAAATTTTGCACACTATACCTTAAAAACAAGAAGAATGTCACTGTGTGTATAGAATTTCATTCGGTTCATGGTGAGGGATACTTAACTTACGGAATTTTGTAAAATGCATAGTTTTCCTCCAACCTTTATAAATTTTTGCACACGACCTTTATACCAAGAGGAAGATCACTGGGTACATAAATGTTTGTATGGTACATGACAGAGGGTACCTTACAGAAAACTTTCCCGAGAGAGGGGAAGGTGGAAACGAACAGAATAAGATGGGAAAGAAAGATGTGGATGCAGAGCGAGGAGGGGAAGAGAATGTGGACTACGAGAGCGTAGGATAAATAAACACCCGGACAACGTCGGATTTACAGCTAGTAAATAAATAAAATATTACAGTGTTTTGAACCAACCTTTTAGAATTATGTCAAAAAATGTGTGCTTGTAAATTTTAATTAGTTTCGAAAATGGTTGTACAATGTAAAACGGAAACCGCGGAGTGTATAGAATAAATAACAATATGAAGTAGTTGTTGCTTATAATAATTACACAACAGTTCATATCTTTAGTGGTGCAAGAAAACCGTTAGTGATTTTGGTGAACTATTCGTATATCAGTTACCTACTTCATGTGTCGCACATTTTTCGTTTTAAATGTTGCAAATACTGTGATAACTATCAGACTGACAGGCACTAATTTTCAGGAGGATCTGCGTGTACTGGCAGTGATAATAAAACTATTATGATGCCATCGTCTCTGCTGGACTCACTAGATTTCGTACTGCAGGCGGCAGGCTACACAAAAGAAGCTCACTTCCAACACCCACGGCTAATGAAATTGATTTACTTTCATTTCACACCGCACGCGGATCGTGTGATCGTTTACTCGAGTAGTACAGTCTCCTGGTGGTCAGACAGCTGGATATGCAATTCGCGTATCCCCCGTGTGAATAGGGCCTTAAGTTGCTTGCTTACGTGCGACACTATCACCGATCTCTGTGAATGCAACCGTTATCCCCGGGACGAATTACGAATACTTGGATGCTTCCATTACGGTGTTGCATTTTTAATGGCCAGCAATGTAATTACGGTGCTTTCATTATGAAATTACTCAGATCAGAAAATATTATAAAAACTTAGAGTGTGGCGGTCGTAAAAAAATGAATCATTAACATCATGAGGATCATATCTGGGACCATAAAATCGACCCCACTGCCCTGGCTCTCTATTCTCTGCAATATAGCTCCACCACGTGTCAGACGGCAAGCTGCGTTAGTTCATGAGTGGAATAAAATTTCCAGCAATATGAATTTCCCTCTCTACCAAGACATTACTCCAAACAACCGTCGCCTGAGATCCAGAAGACCACCATGGAGAACAGCTCAAAATCTTATATCCATCCCTTTCGATGCCAAGACCACCTGGAAAAATGGTTGGTCCAATTCTGTCATAGCCAAGAACCATACGGAAATATCACCTGGCAGAAATGAACCTGGTACAGACCTGCCAAGAAGAACACGTGTCACACTCAACAGACTCCGTACGGGCCATGTCAGAAGTGGAGAGATGCTCATCAGATGGGTCATGCGGGATACTCCCCAGTGCGACTGTAGACATCCTGAACAAACGACCCAGCACATCATTCTGGAATGCCCAAAACGTGCATTCACAGGAACTATTGGAGAACTGTATGAAGCCTCCCCTAAAGCCGTCGAGTGGATGGAAAAGCTGGACATATAACTTTAATATAATTTTGTATTTTGGTTTTGTCTGCTTGCTAAACTGTCAATTTGATTTTAAAGTTCATTGTATATATCTATATGTATGAAAGTATGTATGTAAATATTTAAAGCATTTGTACTTGAAAACCACATACGCTAAATAAATACGAAACGTCGTTGAAAGACGGCCGCTGTGTTGTACGAGGCATGCTGAAGCTGCTTACGCAAAACAGTAGCACGAAGAACAACTCCAGTCCGTCCACACGGCAGTCTATTGCTCCTTTATACAGCACCTGCAGGTGGCACCACTGGCGCCCGTGATTCGCGCCTGCGCCAAAATGCTGATCTCGTACGTTTCTCGTCACCGCAAAAGCATCTGGATATTTCACCTTTTTTGGATGCTTCCATTACGGTGTTGCATTTTTAATGGCCAGCAGTGTAATTACCGCGCTTTAATTATGAAACTACGCAGTTCCGAAACTGTTAGAGCGTGCGGTCGTAAAAAATGCATTAAGTGAAACTGCGAAGTATCGGTATTTGCTCAGCTGCAGCGGCGTGCCAAAGTCGTGAATTACTTGTGGGACTGGGACTCGAGTACAGTTTCTTCTCTTTTCGCAACACATTGGACATACTGAAACTTATATGTTTAAATGTAATTAGGTGGTGACTGAAACTAGCGTAAGAGTCAATATTATAATTAATCACCCTGAGATTGACTGATTGCAATGAGTATGGCCCTGTAAAGCGCTTAACTATCCAGGACGGGGACATAAAACTGTCATGAATAATAAAAAAAAAAAAAACAAAGTTGCAAGTTAAGATTATTATCATTATTATTATTATTAGTCGTAAAGCTCCCATGTGGAAGACGCTAAGTAAAGCTGGTTCATTTTCCGTTCTTCTTGGTCTTCTGGTTCTTTTCATTTGCCCACCAGTTTTTCATTGTTTGAGAAAATTTAGTTCTTCTTTCTTCACTCCATTTTGTTCCAGTTCTCGGTGCTTTTGTCTCTGGTTTAACCTCCCACTTTTCAACTTTTATTCTAAAATTGTTCCTTGCAGCTATTTCTTTTTTAGTAATTTTGGCTAATTCCAACTCTTTTTTAACTTTTTGGATCCATTCTCCTCCATTAACGAGAGAATCTACGTATTTTACAATTCTTTTTGTTAATCTGTGTTCATGGAGTCTCATTATGTGGCCATAGAATTTGAGGCGTCTTTTCCTCATGTCTACCTCTATGTTAGAATATTCTTCAATTTTTGATGTTTTCTGTAATCTATATCCATTCTCGGTCCATCTTGGTCCCAAAATTTTTCTAATTATTTTTCTTTCTTCTTTCTTTAGATTTTCTAGATCAGTTTTCCTGTTTAGTGCCAAGGTTTCGCTGGCATATAACATTGATGGTTTAATGACTGTATTGTAATGCCTAATTTTGGCATTTAAAGATAAGCATCTTTTATTATAGAGGTTTTGCACTAATCCTAAACCTTTACGAGCTTTTTGTATTCTTTCTTGTTGTGCAAATTTTTCCGAGATAATTTCTTCAAGATATTTGAAGTGTGTTACTCTGTTGATTTCTCCGTATTTGGTTTGTAATTTGGAAATTTCTAAATTTGTTTTTGTGAACACTGTCTTTTCAAATTATATCTATAGCCCGACTTTTTCTGCACATTCTTTTAGAATTTCTACCTGTTTTATAGCCCTTTCACTAGAATCTGCCATTATTGCGAGATCGTCTGCAAAGGCTAAGTAGGGGATTCTTAGGTTATGTTTTTTGGTTCCTAATGAAATTGGCTTCCAGCACTTTTCTTCTTCAAGTTTCTTCTCCTATTCTTCCATGACTCTACCCAGAACTACATTGAACAACAAAGGCGACAACCCATCACCCTGTCTAACCCCAGTTTTAATTTCAAATGGTTTTGAAAGTTTTCCCATAAATTTCACTTTGGATTTTGTATTTGTTAACGTCTGTTGAATGATTTTTTTGTATTTTACGATCCAATCCTTTTTCCTCAAGAATCCTAAATAGTGTGGGTCTGTGGACTGAGTCATATGCCTTCTTGAAGTCGACAAAGACATACACTGTAGGCTTGCCTCGCATCTTCCTTATCCTTGTGATTAATTTTAGGTTTAAAATTTGCTCTGGGCACGATCTGTTTGGCCTGAAACCAGCTTGGAAATCTGAGATTTTGGGTTCTAGTATTTCTTGTCCTCTTTCAAGAATACAAGCCGATAAAATCTTATATGTGACAGGAAGTAGAGAAATTCCTCTGTAATTATTCACATCATGTTTGTCCCCTTTTTTGTGTAATGGATGTATTAAGGCACACTTCCAATCTTCTGGAATTTCTTCGGTGACCCATATATTTTGAATAATTCCTACTAGCTCCTTTCTTGAATTAGGCCCTAGATTTTTTAGAAATTCAGCTACAATTCCATCCTCCCCAGAGGCTTTGTTATTTTTGAGTTTCTTTATGTGTTTGATAATTTCTTCTTCTGATGGCAGTGAGGAATCTTTTTGTTGTGGAGCTTTGGTGTTGGATATTGGGAGGGTTTCTGTTGGTTCTGGACAGTTTAGAAGTTTTCAAAATATTCGGCTAGTACTTCACAATTTTCTTCATCGCTTAGTGCTAAATTCCCATCTGGTTTTCGGAAGCAAACATTTTGAGGGTTATAACCTTTAATTTATTTAAGATTATTATTATTATTATTATTATTATTATTATTATTATTATTATTACCTTATCAACACGACCATTACAAAAACAGTATCTGATTGCTATGAAAGGAACTTGTAGCCTACAATCTATCATAGAGTAGAAACATTTAAATCAATAAATTTGTACTATCTATTCTAGTATGGAAACTCCAAGTGTATAATTATGTAATTGACTAATTATTTACAGTACAGATCAACGTTTATTTTATTAAATGCCAAAACTGACTAAGTATGGATTCGATTGCGAGCTTAACAATTGCGTGTACAGACACCATCTGATCTGACTTTATTAACTAACTAATTACTGTTGTCAGCAAGTGGTGTAATTAATATCTGTATGAAAAGGTACGTTACACAATAGGCAAGTAATACCGGTAGTTACGTGATAAGCAAGTTGGTTATGATTTCTTCAACTGAATATGAATGACATAACAAAAGTGAAAGCTTCTTGCAGCACATTAATGATGAAATATAAATAAAATTGAAACTTTTGTCTATCTTACGATTTAAAAGTTACTGCCTAATATAACTTGGGATAATACGATCTTTAAACAAAAGGGGGACATAAATCTGTCTTGAATTTAAAAAACAAAGTTGCAAGTTAAGATTATTATTATTGTTACCTTATCAACACGGCCATTACAAGAAATAATACAAAAATCAAAATCAGAATTATTAACAATCCTAACAGCTTACAACAGTACACTCGCAGTCTTAAACAACACCTAACTTCGTCCGTCCACTTCCACTCATTCCATCTCTCTCTGACTCTGTCCTCTCGCTACTCACTGCATAGTTCATGTAATAAAAGTAAAGTCTCTGGTCAAAGGGACAGAACAGTGCTGCCACACTTCAATACATTCGGGAGGACGGTGGTTCAAATCCACCTCCGGCCGTCCACATTTAGGATTTAGGTGATTTTCCTAAATCGCTGCAGGCAAATGACGTGATGGTTTCTTCGCTTCCTTCTTTTCGCGAACGGTTGCTTTAACCGTGTTCGCCAACCGGGGACGCTTGTTGCTTGCTTAATATGGATGACCAGTTTGGGAAAGGTCTCATCACACCAGAAAACAAAATGCGGTCCGAAACAACACCTGCAGGAAGGTAACTGGCTGCCTGAAACATCCTACGCCGGACTACTTATATTCCTTATCGGGTATCGCTCCACCAAATGTTAGAAGATCACTCCTGAACTCGATAGAAAGGAATGCAACCACCTACCTGTGCCCAAGTGGCTTAAATATAGACGAAGCTTCATATACTCAGTAGAACCAACTGTGGCTTCCATATAATTACTATGACAAGAACGATACCTTGCGGCTCTTAGTACAGGTGAAACATTCCCCCAGGAATCCCACCTAGATTGGCAACACTGGAAAATGCTGAAGAGACTTTGTGTGGTGTCGTGAGATGAAAATAACTTATGAAAAAGTGGGAATACACAGACATTTACGAGTGTGACTGTGGTGATGTACAGACGATGGAACACATTATAAAATGCCCTTCAGTATCTAAAGAGTGCAGTCAAAAGGGCCTCCTAAAATACACTGGGACAGCCGAAGCCAACAGCGAATTCTGAACGAGCTAAATATAATTCACTTTTACTATATCTTCTACTTTTATCTATGTATCTTGTATTTTTATCTCTGTATCTGACTACTATGTTTTATGTAAATTATGTATTGGCTGATCTGGCCGCGCGAGAGTAGTCGAGCGGTCTGGATCGCCACGTTGCGGATCACGCGGCCTTCCGCGTCGGAGGTTCGAATCCTCCCTCGGGCATGGTTGTTTGTGTCGTCTTTAGTATGTTAGTTCATAAGTAGTTTGTAATTTGAGGGACTGATGACCCCGCAGTTGAGTCCCATAATCTTTACAAACATTTGAACTGGCTTATCTGAGTTGTTAATGTGTGATGTAGCTCGTACACGGATACATAATAATCGGGGACCTTTCTCGAGCGATCCAAATTCTCGACCTGTGACACACTACTTTTGCACTCATTCTCGAACTTCCATTCTTCCCATTTGATGACAGAAATTGTCTACAGCGTATTTAGGCAAGTACAATTATACGAGCGATGTATGCTCTGTCGGAGATATCCGAAAGAATAGAAACCATTAATACACTAGGGTGTAGCCGCGGTGGAGTAGCCGAGCGGTCGCCGGGCGTCGTGGCTCAGCCCGCCCGGTCAGAGGGCTAAACGCCCTCTGTAATAAAAAAGCTGAGCCAAACATTGAACGAACAAACTGAACAAACGATCACGCGAACCATAGATCTACGGAAAAAAAAAAAAAAAAAAAAAAAAAAAAAAAAAAAAAAAAAAAAACACCTGTCTAAGGCGCCTCGCTGCGGAGCGCGCGGTTGCTCGCCGTCGGAGGTTCGAGTCCTCTCTGGGGCATGGGTGTGTGTACTTGTCCTTAGGTTATTTTAACTTAGTTTAAGTAGTACGTAAGCTACGGACTGATGACCACGCAGTTTGGTCCGATAGATTTACAAAAATCTGAACATTTTTGGAGTTAGTAAATAAGTCGCAAACTGAGTACTGCGCGCTGTATAGGGGTATTTCTCTGCAGCAGTCCTGTGGGTTGCAGCAGTCTATGGAACCAAATGGTTCAAATGTTTGTAAGCTTATGGGACTTAACTACGGGGTCACCAGTCCCTAAACCTACAAACTACTTATGAACTAGTTAAGACTAAGACCGGCACAAATATCCATGCCCGAGGGGGCATTCGAACCCCCGACCGTAGTGGCCGTGCAGACCGTGACTGGCGCGCCGCAGTCCCCTCGGCCACCGCGGCCGGCTCTATGGAACCAAATAGAGTTACAGCTCAAGAGCGTCATTTATAGGATGCAAACGCAGCCACAAAAACTGCAAGCTCCCGGCTTTTAAAACCTTCTGGAACGATGGGACGAGTGCTTTAATTATAGGTGGAGTCAGCTGAAAAGTAAAGCAATTTTCAGACTTGTAAACGCAGTACTGTCGTGTCTACCTCAGTTTGCGACTTATTTACTGACTCACCCTCGTAATTTTCGGTTGTAAAACAAGTTTTTCTTATCTATGTGATGAGGCGTAATTGCAACAGCAGCGGAGAAAACATTACAGCAAATGTCAACAACACTATTCTTCCTGCGTTCCACCATCTGAAATCAGATCAAAAACGGAACGATTTAGGTATTTCTGCATGGTGCGAAAATTGGCAATTGACACTAAATAAAGAAAAGTGTGAAGTAATACATATGACCACTAAAAGAAATCCGCTGAACTTTAATTACGCGATAAATCAGTCAAACCTTAAGGTCGTAGATTCTACCAAATACCTAGGAGTTACAATTACGAACAACTTTGACTGGAGAGAACACATAGAAAATTTTGTGGGGAAGGCGAACCAAAGGTTACGTTTCATCGGCAGAACGCTTCGAAGATGCACCAGCTCCACCAAAGACACTGCCTACATCACACTTGTGCGTCCTCTCCTGGAGTACTGTTGCCCCTTGTGGGACCCTCACCAGGTGGGACTGACGGAAGATATTGAGAAGGTTCAGAGAAGGGCAGCTCGTTTTGTTTTATCACGTTACGGGGGGGAAAGCGTCACGGAAATGTTGCACGAATTGGGTTGGAAATCATTAAAAGAAAGACGTTATTCATTGCGGCGTGATCTGTTTGCGAAGTTTCAATCACCGACTTTTAGTTCTGAATGTGAAAATATTTTGCTAGCACCCACCTACTTAGGGAGACATGACCATCCCAATAAAATAAGAGAAATCAGATCGAAAACGGAACGATTTAGGTGTTCTTTCTTCCCGCGCGCTGTTAGAGAATGGAACGGTAGAGAAAAGTTATGAAAGTGGTTAATGAACCCTCTGCCAGGCACTTAAATGTGATTTGCAGAGTATCTACGTAGATGTAGATGTAAAAGGGAGTAGTATGTTTACAAAGCTGTGATGCACTTGAGAGTAGGGTTGCCAGATTGAACTCCAGGCAGGCCCGGAGACCAGACGTGTACCCCTCCCCCTTGGCCAATGGCTCACCCCCCTCCGCCCAACTGCGACCCCCCCCCCCAACCATTCTTCACGGACCGAAGTTAGATATTGTCTCATCATTTCACTGTTATTACTCATTAATCTGAGTTAATGTAAACTTGTCTGTTCACACACGAACTGAGTATTCCAGAAATTGCCTGTAAACTGATAACAAACAATGAACGGACGAACACAAATAATAGACGTCGCCAGTTGACACGTTGCCGCAACAGTGTTTGCTTAATAATGCGCTAGCCGATTACTACCGACGCAACAATGAAACGTTTTCAGAGGAAGAATAGAAAGTAGCGTTTTGTTGCAATAAGAAATTGACATTTACATAAAGTTATTCGTAATTACTAGAGAGCAGCCGGCCGGGAATGGCGAGCGCACTGAGGCGTCTTGCCACGGTGCGGGAGGCTGCTCCCGCCAGAGGTTAGAATCCCCCCTAGGGCATGGATGTTGTGTTAGTCCTTAGTTTAAGTTACGTTAAGTTCGATGTAGATCGTCGCTACATGAGCATAGTACTTAAAAAGCGTCGTAAAAGAAAAGTTTAGATGAAGGTTACATTCAAGCCCGGAGATGAGAGTCATTGGCCCGTAGACCCGGAGAATTCATTCCAAACCCGGGCACTCCGGGCGGCGCCCGGAGATCTGGCAACCCTACTTGAGATAGGCATTGCTCTGTCGCCAAATTTTAAACAAAACATAGCCAATATATCGCCATCTCCTTATTAATAAAATGCCTAAATATATCCACCTTTTCCTCAGTAAAAACAGTCAAGTATTGCAATTTATAATCAGTTAACATTATTATGCTATGGTATTATGTCGTGTGTTTTGACTACAATAATCCTGAAATTCAGGGAGTAAGTTGGTTACTGAGTAACAAGTAACACAAACTATGGCGCTCTCAAATTCATAGACACCAGACTGGACATTCCAAGAAACCTCGTTCTTAAAGGAAACATTTAATGAGTCCAGCCGGGAACTGATCCCACACACATACCACCAACTGATCAACGAGTCCAGTCGAAATATAGTCATATTTTAAATGTAAGAGAGAGACTCGAGAGATACAGTGGATACTAAATTTAAATACAGGTACATTTAAGTATCATATGTATTAATTTCAGAACTAATAAAATAGTAACATAAAACTATTCAACAAGCATTCTACCAGACTTACACAAGGTAAGTTCTGATGTATAGCTTCGATTACTAATCACTTATATCTTCTTCAAAACTGATATTTACAGGCCATGAGAACTACAGGGAAAGCCGGCCGCGGTGGCCGAGGGGACTGAGGCGCTCCAGTCACGGTCTGCAAGGCCACTACGGTCTGGGGTTCGAATCCCCCCTCGGGCATAGATATTTGTGTCGTCCTTAGTCTTAGTTAGTTCATAAGTAGTTTGTAAATTTACGGACTGATGACCCCGTAATTAAGTCCCATAAGCTATACAAACATTTGAACTACAGGGAAATTACCGAGTGTTCTACATTGACATTTATATCTGCAAACCATTGTTAACTACTGCGAAGTGCGAAGAAAAGGGCTTGTCTCACAGTAGCAGTATTAGGAATTTCTGTTGTGCTGACATGGAGCGCGAAAATATTACAGTTTAAATGCCTCTGTGCATGGTGTAATCCTCGCGATGTTTACGGGGAGCCATACATATGTGGTTGTAGTACATTTCAGGAGTCATCGTTTAAAGCCTATTCTTGAACCTTTGTAAGCAGGCTCCTCGAGGTATTTTACGTCTATGTCTGCAAGTTTAATTTCTTTGCATCTCTATGACATTCTCTCAAAGATACGTGCAGATAATTGTGGCAACTTCTATAGTGTGATTACATTTCCCCAGTATTCTAGCGATGTTCAGTCAGTTTCATTTATGCAATGTCACAAGAGGGATTGCTTTAAATTCGTCTCATTTGAAGTAAAATAAAATAGCCTTTAAGTCACCAACTAATTCTTTTACTAGCCACATTTAATCGCCAGTCGCCATAAAGCTAGAATGGCTATTATTCTAAGAAAAAGATAGCCAAGAATGCGAAAAATCGCCACACCTGGCAACCCTGCAGAGGCGGAGAAACGTGTAAGACAGCATTGTTGGGCTGTTGTAATGAAGACAGCGGAGAGTTTCCGCATGCCGCGGGGGCGGCGTGTTGCGGGGGCGGCGCGGGGTGTTTTAAGAGGTCGCCGCAGGTTGATTAGAGCGAGCACGCCGCGGCGCTGCAGTCGACCACGCCACAATCGATACCGGCGGCACGGGGCGCGCGACTGCCGCCTGGGCACACACCGGCCAGGGAGCGTCCACTAGCGGGGGGCGCGGGCGACAGACCAGGTCACTTAGGCCGCAGTTACACTGTACAACATCTCTGACAGCGATTTTATACAACATCTTTGACGAAGCTACTTCACTGGAGCATGTTACAGTAGCGTAACATTTTTCTTCATACTTGCACGGGAAAGATTTTTTGTTTGTATAGTCTATGGGACTTAACTACGGGGTCATCAGTCCCTAAACTTACAAACTACTTATGAACTACTTACGAACTAGGACGGCACAAATATCCATGCCCGAGGGGGGATTCGAACCCCCGACCGTAGTGGCCGTGCAGACCGTGACTGGAGCGCCTCAGTCCCCTCGGCCACCGCGGTCGGCGGAGAAAGATTCCGAAGTAGTCAGTCGCCTATATTAAGGTAAAGCAGTCAACAATCCGAGGATTGGTTTGAACACCACGGTGCTTTACTAGGCATGGTCCTGTTTGGAGGTGGTCTGCCGTTGCCTTCCTCCGACCTTCGAACTCACTTATCCAGCCAGTTATAGGGGGACCTACAGTTTAACGTGAATTCCGAACCACGGTGCTACTCGGTATTTTTCATATGAGCAACACTGCCAGAGGTGAAAGAAGTGGAAAGGGACAGATAAAAATCCTAGGACCTGGCGGGGATCGAACCCGCGACTTTCTGATTTGTAGTTTGGCACTCTACCACTGTGCAACCGAGGCGCACTCATAATACTTAATATAATGTTCTTCGGGAGAGCATTCATTGAGAAGAATGAAAAAAGGAAACAATTTTTGGTAACACTGAATAGCGAGAGGAAAAGGTGAAAAGTGCTCGCACAAATGTAGGGGAAAGGGTTATATCTTGAGACATTTTTTACATTTTAATTTTTTATACTAGGATTTTTTTGCAAGAAATTTGAAAATTTACCCCATCAAAGGCATCAATGTAATGTTGAACGAACAGCAGTTTAGGCTAGCCCCAATATTTACACAATTACTCACCAATAAACGCTTTTGTGATACTTGTCCCAAGGTACAACCTACCTTGGGACAGTGGTGGTTTTATCATTGGACACGGTGATGTATTCCAATTTCTTAGTTTTATGAATGAAAAAATCGTATTGGAATTATTTAGTAAATGTTTGTTAGGCCACATACAAAAGTTATTTTACGTTAAAACAAGAAATGGTGGGAATAAAATATTAAATGAATGAAACCCACGAAACACCACTAGAGCTGGTAGTTCTTTCACTACATTACTGTGATTAACAATGATGATGTTCTCAACATTAGAGAATACAAGATGGTTCTTTGCTTCCTTAAGAATTTCACAGTTATATCTTCTTTTGTGCTTTCTAAAACTACTCCTGCATAGTAAACATAAGATCTACCACTGATGTCAAATTTTACCAAGACCCAACTAGCTTGAGAACAAGAAAGTGTTACTTTTCTAGATGGAAAGAAGGATGAGAAATCCTCTTCTTCAGATGACAAATCAAAAATGCTACCTCCACAGCTACTGCCAAGCTGGGGAATATCTTCATCAGAAGAACTGTAAGATGAAAACTCCTTTGTCCGTTTAGTGGCTTCTTTCTTTGGATAAAGACTTCATTTTTTTTCCTCTTCAATTCTTTATTTTTCTGGTGTATCAGTGAGAATCATGCATCTTCCAGGTGTCCCAAGGTGCAACCAGAGAAGTGTCCCAAGGTAAAACCAAATACACAATAACAGAAAACAGTATCCTAATCTATGTACACATTTATATCGTTATAACTTATGGTATCAATAGCCTACTCAAACAATGCCCTACAACACTGTATTTAAGAAATATCAATAATGAAGCTTAACTTTAATTTATATCTTCTAAGGATAGCGGCTAAATTTTACTTTCAAACATGAAAACTTGTAAAACTCCTCCTCAGATCTCAAACACCATTCAAATACAACATGGCCTCTATTCCCTCTGAAAATAGTCCAGACAACTTTACCTCATAGTTCTGAAATTTCCACTAGATTGCACTGCCTTTATTAAAAAAGTGTCCCATGGTAAAAACGGCCCAAGGTACAAGCCTATCCCCTACTTCGTGGGCTACACTGCTAGGAGATAATAATAACATACATTGTTTGAGAACGGTTGACCAAACATTTTAATTCGTCCACATATACTTAAATTCATCGTAATCGATGTTTCAGGAAGCTCTAAAGCTGCGCCATGGTGTAAATAATGAAACACTGAAATAAGTTACGTGTGTCATGCTGAACATAATCTTGTTTGACAATTCATAATAAGTAAGATGGGAGAATATTTTTGTAGTTCATGCATGTTATGTTTGCATGTGCATCATTGCGGATTATGCGCTGCGAAAGACATTTTTATAGTTTACTCCAGTCTGAAATTTATTTTGCCTGATTTGCCGAAACCAAATATCCGTTTAATGTTCAGATGTTTGTAGAGTTTATGGGACTTAACTACGGGGTCATCAGTCCCTAAACGTACAAACTACTTATGAACTAGCTTATACTAAAGACGCCACAAACATCCATACCCGAGGGGGGATTCGAACCGCAGACCGCAGCGGCCGTGCAGACCGTGACTGGCACGCCGCAGACCGCTCGGCCACTGTGGCCGACAAAATATCCGTATAAATACCTGAACTTGTCGTTAAATGTCGAAATGCATCCTGCAAAACAAGAAAAAGTATGGAGCTAACTAGTGCAGTGTTTCGTTACGCAAATCATGACTGCCTTTTCCACAGGCAAAATCTATTCCAGCAGGCAGTAAAACACATAATCCTACAGCGTTGGACTACCATTTCACGCATTATTCCAGAAAAAAGTGAATCAAAATGTAAATCACTTGAGGAGGAATCACGAGGTTAGGTTAGAGTACAAATAAAAACATTTATTTCACTTATACATCTCCCTATATCCTTTAGTCCACATAATTTCTTCCATGTCATCATCCACAGTGAGCCACTTTGAATACAACTGAGAGCAGTAGCTTTTTCTTTATACAATTCTGTTTGTTAAGCTTATGGGACTTAACTATGGGGTCATCAGTCCCTAAACTTACAAACTACTTATTTACAACCTTATACTAAGGACGGCACAAATATCCATGCCCGAGGGGGCATTCGAACCCCCGACCGTAGTGGCCGTGCAGACCGTGACTGGAGCGCCTCAGTCCCCTCGGCCATATACAATTCTAACCGTATATTTTAGTAAATGTGCTTTGCATTAAGAAATATTCCGTACACTTCATACTTTGAAACGATCACTGTGGCAGTAACGACACAACAAATACACTTACGAGTCATTATTGCGACACGCAGAAATTGTATCCGTCCAATGAGAACTCGCTATATGTCACTCAATGAGCTACGCCATAATACTGACAAACAGAAAACGAATTTCACTTGTTCTTTCCATTTCAACAGAAGCCATCTTAATTTGCCGTATATCTCGCAGTTTTGGTTTTATAGCTCGCAGTAAGGTATTTTAGGCTAATAGCGCAACAAAAATGAATAACAAAATCGTATCCGTATCAATGTTTTCTAAGTAAATGTGCCGGCCGCGGAGGCCGAGGGGACTGAGGCGCTCCAGTCACGGTCTGCACGGCCACTACGGTCGGGGGTTCGAATCCCCCCTCGGGCATGGATATTTGTGCCGTCCTTAGTCTTAGCTAGTTCATAAGTAGTTTGTAAGCTTAGGGACTGATGACCCCGTAGTTAAGTCCCATAAGCTTTACAAACATTTGAACATCTAAGTAAATGTAAAAAAAAACACGCATTAACAATAAAAAACACACTAAAGTCTACTAGATGTGCCACTGGCGTCTAGGTATCGTAGCGTAATGGTTACCGCTGTAGATTGCCAAGCGAGAGAAACATTATCATTTGTGAAGAAATGTTCGAACCTTTGTATAGCTTACGGGACTTAACTACGGGGTCATCAGTCCCTAAACTTACAAACTACTTATCAAGTACCTTATACTAAAGACGACACAAACATCCATGCCCGAGGGGGGATTCGAACCCCCGACCGTAGTGGCCGTGCGGACCGTGACTGGAGCGCCTCAGTCCCCTCGGCCACCGCGGCCGGCTTATCGTTTGTTACTTATTCATAACATACTGTGGGATTTTCATATTCATATAACAGTAGTACGTTACACAATACTCGGTGTTAATTGTAACAGAATGCTGTGTCAAGAATGGGTGTCATCGATTTGGAAATTTGTGTGTGACTAAAAAATGGAGAATGCAAGTGATAGGACTAGCAATGATATTTCTGGTTTGCCTTCACAAAAATATTTGACCTTTGTTTCAAATATTTTGCTATTTCCGAGAAAATGGTGAGCGACAAACTATGGGAAACGCTTAAAATCGTTGTAGGCCTAAATGAAATAAGTATCAGTGACATTTACACTATTCGCTTGTCAGAAATAATTGGCTGTTTATTTTCTAATATCTAATTTCCGAGAGTATGGTGTGGCCGATATTGCTTGTTTGCCCCCAATAATTTGCTGCTTAGTTTCGAATACGTCGCGATTTTCGATAGTGTGGTTTCATTGATATTCCTTACTTGTCTGTCTACATCTACATCTACATGAAATACTCCGCAACTCACATTTAAGTGCCTTGTCACCAATATGGTTCAAATGTTTGTTAAGCTTATGGGACTTAACTGCCGGGTCACCATTCCCTAAACCTACAAACTACTTAAGAACTAACTTATACTAAAGACAGCACAAACATCCATGCGCGGGGGGGATTCGAACCGCCGACGGAAAACGACGTCGCGCATCGTAGCATAGCGCCTCAATGCGCTCGACCGTTCTGCCACGGCTGTCACCAATATTTGGTAGTCTGAATATGTCACGATTATAGGGTGTGTGGTTAACAATGATCCTAAGAGGATAACTTTAATTTCTTTTGCAAATGTATACAAGCATACTCACAACATCGTCGCCTGCTGGCATTGCTGCATCTGTTTGACAGTATTATGGAGTAGCTCATTGGCTGACAGCTAGCGAGTTCTCATTGGCCGAAGACAATTTCTGCGTGTCAACATAAGGACTCGTAATACACATTGACGTTAATTTCTAGGTTAAAAGGAACCAAAACCAGGAAAGACATATGTATGCAAAGGTGAACTTTTGTAAACGCTGAGCCCTGGCTCTTAACTTTTATCAAATATCTTTTATAAACTAAATCTTTTATAAAAGATGCCGTAGTTCACGGTCGAAGATCTGAACAAAGGACTTTGAAAAACATCTTTGTCAACGATATTTTGCAGCGGCGAAGTGGCCAAGCGCATTGAGGCGCTGTGCTCCGATTCGCGAGGCCTTTCCCCGTCGGAGGTTCGAATCCCCCCTCGGGCATGAATGTTCGTGTCGTCTTTAGTATAAGGTAGTTGATAAGTAGTTTGTAAGTTTAGGGACTGATGAAACTCAGTTAAGTCCCTTAAGCTTCCCAAACATTTCAACATTTGAAAGATCTTTTACAGTGTAATAGAGGCCTTACTCCAAGTCATTCAGCCAAGGAACCACATGCGGGGGCACTTTCTACAGGTCACAGTCGACAATGTCAAACCGACTCACAGGTGCGCTTACTTCGGGGGTAGTGGCGGGTGTCTCGTGAATGGGTCGTTGGCAATGAACGCGTCACTCCTATGAAGTGTCAACTAATCACTCAGTTCCATTGAACTGCTGATATACATCGAATACTTCACAGTTTTTATACGTCATACCGTCAGCACAAAGTATAACCTTACCTGCATTATTACGTTAACAGAATGGGACAAAATCTGTAAAGTATTTAAGTTCTCTCGTAATCTAACAACGGTAAAGTACGGTTCGAACTGAAAATGGTTACTACTTCTGCAATAAACGGACAGAAAGAAATTGATCCTGGGATCTGATTGAAAATAATATTGAAATGAGCGACAAATTGTGGAAAGAATGGCAGATAACGTTATAAACGGGGAGACTGTACCTATTATCTCTAATCGTCGCTCTCGTATTTGGAGTACTGCTGCGCATTGTGGAATCCACACCAGGTGGGACTGACGGACGATTTAGAGAAAGTTCAGAGAAGGGCAGGTCGTTTTGTATTATCGCGATGTAGGAGAGTGAGAGTATCACGGAAATGACACAGAAGTTGGGGTGGAAATCATTAAAAGAAAGGCGTTATTCGTTGCGGAGAGATCTATTTGCGAAATTGATTTCACCAACTTTCTCTTCCGAAGGTGAACGTATTTTGTTAGCATCCACCTACATAGGGAGAAATGATCATCATAATAAAATAAGAGAAATATTAGGAAATGGAACTGTAGAGAAATATCATAGGGGCGGTTCGGTGAATATTCTGCCATGCACTTCAATGTGAGTTGCAGAGCATTTATGTAGATGTGGAAATATGTCAGTCCTGCTTAAAAAAAAGGGCTCTAAAATGGCTTCAAATCTACCCTAGTTGCTGATTGGATTTGCGCCATTGACCGTGTTATACGTGAAATTAAAATCGTAACATCGAAGCGTAACATTAATCACACGTAAATATTTGGACCAATTAAAGTAATAAAAAGATTGTAGGTTCTGTGAAAATATTCCATATGAAAGCAGATTATAAAATGAATTATCAGTTTCAATGGCAATGGCGGTACAAAACCAAACTAACAAAATGGCTTCCAAATCACATCCACACATTAATAAAGAGAGAATTAATGATAAATCTGAAGCATAGAATTAAAATTTGTGATGCGACCTGGAATCGAACCAGGACCTCCATGCTTACTAGGCAGACGTCATACTGATAGACCATCACAACACTTAAAAAAAACCTATGCTTCAGATTTATCATTATTGTCTTTGACATATTCGGGCCGAAAATCCGTCTCAGGGATTGTTTATTTGAATTAAAGAGAGATTTGTTGACGCAGGATGGGGAGGGTGAAGTTAAATGAAAATTAAGGGAAATGGAGGATTTTAAATGTTTTAATATGGTTAAGGCTAGACGTACCGAGGGCGCTGCAGAGTCGGGAAATTTTGAACCTTCTGCTGGACGCCATTGTTGTGGTAAGGTTCTCGCGAGTTAAAGTGCATTAGGGCTTGTACGGACACACGTCGAATATTACATATTTTTGGTGCATATCTATAGTATTCATTTATTACAACTGTGCTATCTACACGTTCCAGTGTATGTGAACAAAAATTGAGAAGAATTGTACGGCGTTATCGGTACGAATCAATTCGGAAAAGGAACGAACAAAGCCGCGATGGAGTGGCCGAGCGCTCTAAGGCGCCTTGCTGAGAAGCGCGCGGTTACTCGCCGGGAAAATATACACGTAGGCCTATTGTTTGACATTGGGTCCACTAACACAATGTACTGTGGGAGACATGAATGCCTCAGTGCCATAGGTGCCTAACCCACAATTCTTAAAAATCACTGCCGCGCTGGAGTAGCCGAGAGGTCCTGCTGCGGAACGCGCGGTCGCTCGCCGTCGGAGGTTCGAGCCCTTCCTGGGCCATGGGTGTGTGTGTTTGTCCTTAGGTTAGTTTACCTTATTTTAAGTAGTTTGTAAGCTAAGAACTGATGACCACGCAGTTTGGTCCGATAGATTTACAAATATTTGAACATTTAAATATCACTGTTTTGTGATACACTGGAGTGGAAATAAACCTCTTAATGCACGCCAAACTTGCCTAAGTGTTTTTCATATTTTGATTGGTTCTGACTTCTGGCGTCATTTTTGGCAGCTACTAGCTGACTATTTACGATAGCGCCATATGTGCCTACTCAACATCAAGACGTCGGTAGAAGGCTGTTCAGAGTTAATACCACTACGGTCGGGGGTTCGAATCCCCCCCTCGGGCACGGATATTTGTGCCGTCCTAGTTCGTAAGTAGTTCATATGTAGTTTGTAAGTTTAGGGACTGATGACCCCGTAGTTAAGTCCCATAGACTATACAAACATTTAAACATTTTTTAGAGTTAATGCTACAAGAAGAATTTTTTAATAACAGTGATTATGATGCAAATTACGTTCCAGATTCTAATGATACTTATTCTTTAGGTAAATATAAAGCTATGTATGACATAATTACGTTATGTGACATCCCTGATAGTTTAGAAAAATGCTTTCAAACTTCTAGTGGTTTAGGCACGTCTGGCGCTATATAAATTTTACGAAGCAGGAGCACAGTTAAACAATAAATAATGTTCTTTGTGATTCTAGAATAATTGGTATCGAATTACTTATTGATCTTATTGTCAATAAAAACAGTAGTTATGAACAGTGGTTAAGTTTACATACTTATGTCTTTTCCAAAGTCATGGCTTCAAGTAATTTGTTGGTAAGGCAAATCTGGTTCTGACTTTCTTACAGATGAAGAAGATGAGCAACATAATCTCGAGATCGCAACTCCAAAGACAAGTAGGAAAAGATCAAGAAAATCGGAAACACACAAAACGTTTGCTGCGGCAGAGTGGCTAAGCGCATAGAGGCGGTACGTTATGACGCGCGAGGCCGCTCCCCGTCGGGGGTTCGAATCCCCTCTCGGGCCGTCTTTAGTATAAGCTAGTTGATAAGCAGTTTCTAAGTTTAGGGACTGTAGACCCCACAGTTAAGTCCCTTAAGCTTAACAAATGTTTGAATTAGAAACAAAAAGTTTATTAGAAAGTGCAAGCGTGAGCATGGTGAAGACTACATATCCGTATTTGATAATAAAAAATAAAAGAAATAAATAAAAAAAATGTGCCTAAGAAGCAATGCTTCTTCTATCCTTGCGGTTGCCAATTGGAGTGTCATACTAATCATACTATGATTTCTATGCAGAGGAGACAGGTAATTTTTGACAGATTTTACATGACCTGGTTTCTAAAAACTGCATTTATAAGTGGACAAATCGAAGTACAAGATGTTAAGCATAGGCATGATAAAATGATGTTTCCCAACGCTGTAAGACAAGAGTTTACCGGCTTCTAGATGAAAATGGTGAAAACAAGATAGTTTGCAAAAAATTCTTTCAGGGAACGCTATCAGCGTGTGATGGCAGTATAACTAATGGAACGCCTGAAAGTGACAGAAGAGGCAAACATGCGCCACACAAAAAAACAAAATCTACAGATGAGGAGCGGGTTAGTAAATTTATTGAGAAGCTTCCTGCATACGAGAGCCAGTATTGTCGCCGAGACAGCTAGCGCAAATATTTATCATCAGATCTGAAAATGACTTTAATGTTTAAGCTCTACAAGAAAGAGTGCAATCTGAAAATTGCTGGGCAGTTTAATTGTACATGTTTCGCCACATTTTCAATACAAGATTCAACCTGCAATTTAAACAACCCAAAAGGACGCCTGCCAGATCTGTGATGAATTTTACAAGAAATTGCATCACGAATGAAACTTTCACTCTGCAGCGGAGTGTGCGCTGATATGAAACTTCCTGGCAGATTAAAATTGTGTGCCGGTACCAGTACTCGAACCTGGGACCTTTGCCTTTCGCGGGCAAGCGCTCTACCGACTGAGCTATCCTGACACGACTCACGATGCCGCCTCACAACTTTACTTCCGCCAGTACCTCGCCTCTTACTTTCGAGTCCCGGTTCCGGCACACAATTTTAATCTGCCAGGAAGTTTCATATCAGCGCACACTCCGCTGCAGTTTCATTCTGGAAATATCCCTTAGGCTGTGTCTAAGCCATGTCTCCACCATATCCTTTCTTCCAGGAGTGCTAGTTTGCAAGTTTCGCAGGAGAGCTTCTATGAAGTTTGGAAAGTAGGAGGCGAGGTACTGGCGGAATTAAAGTTGTGAGGCAGCGTCGTGAGTCGTGTCGGGATAGCTCAGTAGGTAGAGCGCTTGCCCGCGAAAGGCAAAGGTTCCAGGTTCGAGTCCCGGTTCCGGCACACCATTTTAATCTGCCAGGAAGTTTCAATTGCTTCATGCCTTTTATACCATATTAAAAATTTCATGAAATGTATTTTTATAACCACCAGCTATTTATTCAAAACCTTATATATCTACCAGTTTCGGTCAATAGACCATCTTCATGGATAAACTATACAAATAATACAAAATAAACGTAATTAATGTGCACAAACAAAGAGGGGAAATAATCAGCAAAATTACATATAAAGAGATTGAAATGGAGAATCATGTCAGTTTAACATATAGTTAGAATACTTACAAGGTGTTAAAACTGAATGGTAAAATTCATCAAATAAAATACACAAAAAATAAGAACAGACTATGAATAAAAATGGAGGGAGTGCCTTGTGCTACTTGCATGAGTCAGAGACGATGAAACCTATGTTATCGATATTGGTAATAACATTAATGGATGTACAATATCTTTCGATGACCATCTTTGGACACAAGTGTAAACAAAGTTACAAGGTGTAGTCATCAACAAGTTACGGCGAAATTTATGTATACAAAAGTTAACAATAACAAATAAAGTGTGGTGCAGTAAAATACAGCATACAAAACAAAACATAAGAAGTTATTACATCAATATGTCGTGTTATAAATGAGAAAATAGAAAGTGATCATCATCATAAACAGATTATATAAATCAAGATCGAAGATTATACAAAGAACATTGTTCACACAATTGTGCAGATCGAGTCACACATGAAAGAGGTAGAGCAAAACGTCCTAATATGATAATTACATATATAGAGTAGAATGTCAAAGTAGAGTTCTAGTCGCTGTGAAGACAGTAGTGTAATAAATGTAAAGTAGGATTAGTGTAGCATAATTATTAACCGGCAGATATTGTAACTTTGGTACAGAGTACGACAACATATGCTTCTTGATTTATATAGTAAGGCTGCTTGTCACTTACACAAGGATGTTGTTCGAACGATACACATATTTCTTTTTTAAAGCCCTTATTAATATCTTAATTTAAATATTTTTCTACTTGAAGAATTTTGCACAAACTTATCAGATTTTTATTCGTGCATTTTGCAGCATTATTTTATTTTCTAGATTAAACACTGATTTGAATTTACTTACTTTGTTTCACAGATACGTGGAGGATTTATGTAGATGTAACTATCAGGAACTTAAGTCACAAAAGAAGAAGTAGATAAATAAATTAACATTCTTCATTTAAAGTATAGCTGATGTTTCTAACAGTCAAGGTTCACATGATGCTTATTATGGGCTCTTAAATACGTTTCCTCTAAAAAAATTTAGAGCACAGAGTACTTGAACGCCGCAATTTGCGTTCATGCTAACATAATAAGATGCAATTACACCAAATTTATTGTACTGCCTAAAAAAATCATTAAACAGCTACTGAGTGCTGTTTGTACGTATATTATATCACTATCTTGTGGGTACATATTTAAACATGAAGTTTGTGACATAAGTGGAAGGAAGATGTGTTATAACGAAAGGCGCATAGTTTTCCACCACATTGGCCTGCCATTTAAATTGTCCGCTGTTCTCAGTAGGGATTGTGGGACCTTGGGTATTACACTATCAAACTATTGGACAAATCGTAATGACCACTTTTCTCAAGTTTTCCAATCCGGATAAACCGGAAATCGGGATAAATGGGCGCCGGATAAACGAGGTCCTTGTGTAATATCGAAATGTGTTACTAACTGTAGAATCATGTTGTTCAGCAAACACTAATAGAGTGTCGATTATCCGAAGTAATTGGGTAACGTGCGTGTTTTCCGTAAAATCCGTTTATTCGAGTAATCGAACTGTAACCTTTTATTTACTAATAAAAACTAGATATATTTAAAACAACATAAATCTCTTGTATTATTTCCAAAGTCAAGCAAAGTAGGAATATAGGTCGGTAAAGTAAACAGCCACCAGCTGCAAGGTTGCAGATTTATTTACAAGCGATTTCGATCAATTATTGCCCTTGTTGTGCCGTTGCGTTTACATAGAGCATTTTGTAATCACACTGAAGAAACAAAAAACGTAATACATACGCATTTTTCATGTACAGTACACATGTCTAGAATTAAAAATCATTTATTTGGTTCCTTGTAACAAGCCATCCACTTACGAGCAGCAAAGTGGTCCACTTTCTCACAGAACAGAGATCTGAAAATTGTCGCTTTTATCTTGAACTGCAAATCTTCTCAAAGCATGCAAATGCTTCAGAAGCAACCAGTATATTTTCAATTTCATTTTCTGGACCAGTAGTTGATGAAATACCGCCGGCGTGTTTTGAATCTGTATCGTCGAAACTGTTGCATTCTAGAACGTCTTTCTCATTACATTCAGAGCAATTGAGACAATTAGCATATGGAGCATTACGGACATATCCCTCAGATCGTTATTTTCGATTTGACTTTGAGAACTTTCCGCAGTATCCAAATTTTATACTTAACTCTTTTCAAATTCTGGTCATTTACACCATTCAATGCAACTGCGGTTATTTATTACTCATCTTTAACATCGATGACTTCGTGACTTCTTAACAGGCTTCCATTTCCAGCCTCTTCTCTATCCAACCACTGGTTGAAAGTTTCAAGACCTTGATCCATGGGGTGTAATAAGATGAAAGAAACAGCACTTCTTTGAAATCGTCTTTTCCATTAAGGTACCGTACGATCAATGAGTCACTGCATTTTGAAGCAACATTAATGTTAAACGCTTTTGACATTCTTTAAATGATGAGCTTTTACATAGTGTACAAAAACTTCCATTAACTATTCTGTGAAAATCATACTATCCATCTGGTCGATCTTTAATGATGTGTAAATATTAGGCATCACATTTCACAGTCATATCAATGTGTTTGAAAGTACACGTATTTTTTTAATTTATTTATTTTTATTTTTAGCAGTGACGGAACATAGGCCATCGGTGGCTGCCAGCACGATTAACACAATATGAAGCTTGTTTTAGAACCACCTGCTCCTAACTCATGAAAAGCAAAAGATTTTCTTCTCAAAGCTTTCCATTTGAACCCAGTTTAGTATATACTTTAAATGTGTTCAGTCTTTAATTCAAGTAACATGTCATCTAGGTCGTAATTTCTTTTATTTCACTGGTAACCGGTTTCGGTCACTTACATCACCATTATCAGACCACAACTGTAACGATACATTATATATTACTGGAGGGATACATTATTTCTAAATTGAGTATTTAAAACGAGAATATAGTATACCTGTAATGTTGGCCATCAGCTGTTTACAGCTGGAGCTGCCTAAAGGTTTAATGTTGACTGCTGTAGATGTAGGTACAGTCAGCCCTTAAATACTGAAAGCTCCACCCTCTAATTTAAATGTTGGCCAATCACGTTTAAGCTCTAACGGAAGGTATACAACAATGAATTTAAATATGAAAAAAAAAATCATTGTATAGAATGGTTAATCAGGTAGAAAAATGTAAACGGATTTAAAAGTACATTATATATGGTCATATAAAAAACATATGTACCATATGGAAACATAGAAAACCATGTTATGGTTTTGTTATCATTTGAAAAACAGAAATCGGAAGTACCATTTTAACATTGATTATAATCTAAAATATTATTGTAAAACTTATTCCTGATTGGCCAAGATTTAAATTGGACGATGGATCTTACATTATTTAAAGTATGACTGCACCTACTTCTACAGCAGTCAGCATTAAACCTTTAGGTGGCTCCAGTTGTAAACAACCGGTGGCCAACATTACAGGTATACTTTATTCTTATTTTAAATACTCAATTTAGAAATAATTTATCCCTCTAATAATATATTATGTATCATTACAGTTGTGGTCTTATGGTGGTCATGAAAGTGTCCGAAACCGGTTACCAGTGAAATAAAAGAAATTGCGATCTAGATTGCATTGTTACTTGAATTAATAATTGCAAATAAGATCGCTGTATTCCACACTGTTCTCAAAAATAACTCGCTATTTTAATGCTGTTACTTCCATTTTCCTATTGGCGGTGAATTTTCCAACAGGAAAAGGAAAATGTAATTACAGTAATATCCCGTCTGTTGTCAATGTCAACATCCGAACGGTTATTTTCGAAGGCTGCTCGGGTAGTCAATCAGCAAAGGAATACAATGAAAGGTCTGCCTAAACAATATTGGTGTTAACTGATAAACGACTTAAAAATTAACGTTTTTTATACAGATATAAACTTTAGTGTTTAATGTCTAATGATCTGGTAATGTAGTAAGATATTTCTATTAATTTTTTGTTTCACTTACAAAAGTAATGTCTCTGATACAATACTGTTAAACCAACACTCAGTATCTTAAAATGAAATACATCACTACAGCTACAGCACTACCTAGTACCTACACTACCAGTGTAGTGGCACTGTGCATTTACATGGGCCAAACGAAAGACAGCGAATTTTCTGCGTTTAACTGGAAATGGTGAATTTCAAACTATGATCATATTTATTCTGGGCAATTTTAAAAGAACAGGTAAGAGATATACGAAATTCCATTTGCTGACGCATATTGTTCGTTTGTAATTATTTGACTAAATTCACTAAAAGAAGCATTAAAGTATTCGATGTTGAAAAAACATCGATGTTTTTAAGCGATGTATCGAAAAAAATCGATGCATGTTTCCGATGTCTAACATCGAATAAAAACATCGATGTTTGTTTTAAGTGGACACCCCTAACGCGATGACAACTACCGTACGTAGTTGCATCTGGCTTCTTTCCAATATTGTTGCGGCAGGGCAGTTCATTGTTTAATTCAACGAGTTACCGGCTTCGTTCTTTACTCGTTGTTACCTCGCCAACCAATTCGATGGGCATCAAATGAGTGCTTCCGATTTCAGCACTTTCTCCTCGTATTTTGGTTTGAGACAATAAAGTGAAACAGGTGAGTGAATTTTTTCATATTCAAGCTTTAACTGTTGAGTAAGTAACTCCTAATTAACTGCTCTGCTGTTTGCTTATTACTAGACATAAAATAAAACTGGGTTTGTAAGTTTCTTTTTTATCTATAGTTATGTTGCCACTGAACAGAAATTCTTGAATTACTATAAATGACGTAAAGAGCTAAAATTACTTCGCAGTAAGGACAGATTAACCATGTTCCTAAAGCCGGGTTTTTCACTGCAAAATGAATGCGCCCTAACGTATTCAGAATATATGTTTCGGACACACTGAAATGTTACGTAATACTGATAAACGAATCTCCACTGACGGGAAGTATATACTGATATATTACGAACGTGAAAAATTATTTCTATTAGCATAAAGTAAAGTTGCCACGAACGCAGTTGTAAATTTATTTATGTTTGATTAGAAGTTTCAAACCAGTATCAACAGTCGTGCCATGTATCTGCATGGCCATGCCAGTTGTACAATGGAGAATAAAAGAAAAACATCGAAAAAGTTGAAAATTTATAATCAGGCTGCCCCAAAGGCGTAAGCACAGATTGTCCGATAAACGCAACGTTGCTCCTCTGCATGCACAGCTGACTGCAGTTTGTTTTCAAGCAGAGTATTAGGAGCTTCTAAACGAACTGTAGTCAGTTGTGCATGCAGATGAGCGATGTTGCGTTTATTAGGCAATCTGTGCTTACGCCTTTGGGACAGCCTGATTATAAATTTTCTACTTTTTCGATGTTTGGCTTTTATTCTCCATTGTACAAGTACTGACCATGCAGATACGTGCCACTACTGTTGATTCTAGTTAGAAATGTTTCATGACGAGATCTGAAGATAGTAATTGTGTTTACCGAAATTGGTAATCAAAAATAAATAAATTTACAATTGCGATCGTGGTAACTTGTGTTTATAAATTAGTATAGATCGCACCTACATGCAATGAAGGAATTATTTCTATACCTTAGTTACTCTCGTCTACAAAAATATGTAACCGAAAGTGCAACAACCGAAGAGTAGCAACAGTAGCTGTAAACGTCGGTGAAAGCATGAGGTTCTTAAAGTAAGATACACACATGAGTACAACCTTAATTATTATTATTATTATTATTATTTTCTTTCTTTTTTGCTGGGTGCGTGTCGGTGGTTGTGGGGGAAAACTATTGCTATGGAAAATTATATCCAATTCTAACACTTGTTTGCGTTAGTATGGCGTTTTTCTTGATTACGACTTTATTAAGAACTCAGTAATCTTTAAAAAGTATGCTGTTAGGTGAATGAATAACTTTTTGCCGATTCTGGGTAATATTTTAGAAACAAGAAACTGAGTTTAGCAAAAATCAAATAAGAGAAGTTCTCACCTGCACCAGCAATGGTTCTACTCTTGAAGATACTGCTGTAGCTGTCATGAGGTCATCAGCTATGCTTACAGTAATATTTCTATTTGGAGAAATATTATATTTGTAAGAGTTTTCCCTGTTTTCAGTGGGAAACGTAAAAAAAAGTTAGTGCTATAACCTTAGCTTGTTTTTCATTTTCGTTCCATTCTTGTGCTTATCTTTTTCTAGACCAATGTTCTAGCTCGCAACATTAAGCGGCTCCTGCACAGTCAATAATATTGTGCAATATTATTGTCGTCCTCTCCTAGACTAATCAATAATATTGTGGTGTGACATGTTGGACGATAAAGACGCTGCTGCTGTTATTATTGCTTTACTTTGTTGCAAGCATACGAAGATAACACGCGTGGTACAAGAAAAACAACCAGCAACAACATAGCACGATAATCTGTCAAAGATTATCACAGGCGGCACAATATTTACAGGCAGCGCAATATATTTCAAAAGTTTTCATGTTCTCAATATTATTGCGCTTCTTCTCAATCGCACCCCTAGACTGTCAATATTATTGCGCAGCCGGGAAATATTGTCAATATTATTGACCGTGTAGGGGCCGCTTAAGAGTCTTAACATCTAGCGTTGTAGCAAACCATGAGTAACGAATACTTTGGCTTATTAGAAGTACTGAATCGTTACTCAAAAATACATTTCGATATTCGCATCTACCGGAACAATACGATCGCTGTAACGAAAACCAATACGGAGAATGCATATATTCTGTGATAAGAGTAATTTCTATAGACAGCTGTGAGGAATTTTAAGTGCATATTGCGTAGTTCTACCATTTTCATTGGTTATTTTTGTTTTGAAACAAAGGTTAATCCTCGATGATATGACGTCCGCTTTTAATACAAACATACGTTTTATTGTATTTTTTAACTGCAAAGGTTTCAGTTTAATGGTTAATGATTTGTTTTTGATCTTGTCTACAATAAAATTTTTTTGTAAAAAGTGCCCAAACGTTATTATCTACAAATTTTCAATCATGAAGGTGTTATCTTAATTGTTAATGTCAGATAATGCAGTAGTAATGCAGTAGTCCAGTGCCAGCTGCCACCAGTGCCACATCGTAAACAGCGCTAAGTATCTTAATTTACTTTGTGTGAATTTTAATTTGCCAGTCTAGTTCATTTTCGTTAGTACTTCTGGTTTAAGAGGTTTACTCTCGCATACTTGGCAGATTTCGTTTGTACTACAGTTTTAATAGTTTATTCCATCGTATTTGATAAATACCGTTGTGTTTAGTCTTCGTCTTTGACTGGTGTATTTCAAAACAAGTTCAAAAATGTTCAAATGTTTGTTAAGCTTATGGGACTTAACTACGGGGTCATCAGTCCCTAAACTTACAAACTACTTATGAACTACCTTATACTAAAGACGGCACAAATATCCATGCCCGAGGGGGGATTCGAACCCCCGACCGTAGTGGCCATGCAGACCGTGACTGAAGCGCCTCAGTCTCCTCGGCCACCGCGGCCGGCTCAAAACAAGTCAAAAGCCGTTACTAAAGCTCGTTATCAGTCAGTCCAGTGCCAGTACCAGTGCCACATCGTAACCAGCGCTAAGCTTATATTCCCGCGCGTTTGATAACGGTGTATTCCACAGATATTCTTGTTTATTTTGAAAACTGCCGGACTCAGTTTTGTTGATTTGTCAGTGTAGTTACCACTGACCACAGTTCAGTCAGCAGCCAGCCGCCTTTATTAGAGTATAGGCTACTTCAAAGTTGTTTACTTAGTTTTCTACTTTCTGCAGTTAATTGTATCGATAGGATGGATAGGATGTGTGCCTGCTGTGTGCGGACGCAGGAGGAGTTGGCCGCGGTTCGCGAACAGCTGAGCGTGCTGTTGACTACGGTCAGCCGTCTTCAGGCTGCTGTCTCGGGGTGCAGCGATGGTGGGGAGTCTGATGCGTCGAGTGGGACACCTCAGGTGTCTCACGCTTCGCTCTCTGTCCCTGCTATCGAGGCACCTTCGAGCCGCCTTCTCCGCAAGGGGAGTGGCGGGTTGTACAGCGTTCGCGTCGCTCGAGGCGGAAGGCCAATGTGGAGGCTGGACGTCCGTCCGCGCCCGTTCGTCCTGTGAGTGAACGTGTGGCCACTCTTTCAGCAGGGTCCGAGCAGGTGCACGGGGGGAGGGGATTATTAGTTATTGGGAGCTCCAATGTCAGGCGCGTGATGGAGCCCCTTAGGCAGATAGACTCGAGATCCGGAAGGAATTCCAACGTGCACTCGGTGTGCCTGCCGGGGGGCCTCATCTGAGATGTGGAGGCGGCCTTGCCGGCGGCTATCGAGGGTGCGGGGTGCAGTCGACTGCAAGTCGTAGCTCACGTCGGCACCAATGACGCTTGTCGCTTGGGTTCTGAGGACATCCTCAGGTCCTACGAGCGGCTGGCGGAATAGGGTATTTGACTGTTTACTGGAAATCGTTTTAAATTGTTAATTATGTCATATTATGGTCCGAACATGCTTTTTTACCTCGTGGATTTCAGTACTTTTTTAAAATAAAGAAATAAAATTCAAATAATTTGAAAGCCCTCTAAAACGCTACATTTGAGTCTCGTGATGCCTGTGACGTCATACAACACGCTGCTGCTGCTGCTGCTGCTCTCGTAAGATAAACAAATACCTGTATATTGTTTGGGCCGAAACCTCGTGTTTGGACGTTAACGTTTGCGTAATGACCTACAAATATTACTTAGTTCCGCACTGTACCAATACATCTGTCAAGACTCCAGAAAAATTGTTCTTGCTAGTACAAAAAATTAGAAGATACGCAAAAAGTCATTGACACTGGCACGAAAATATCCAAATGAAATAGCGGCTACTTCATGTGTGTATTTCTGTGAGGATCATTTTGATGTAAGTAAACAATATTATTCCAAGTGACATGCCTTTGGCTACGCGAAATGTGCGTTGCCAACCGACGAGCGATATGAAAACACCGCCGACGCAACCCGCTGTCCCTGTTCTAGACTACAGATATATTTTATAACTATACACAAGGCATTTTTGCTGTATATTACAGGTTTTGATGTTTCACTTTGCACCAGTATTGAAGTAGTTAAATAAAATTACTCCCTTGGCTGCTTGCTTGACTGGGTTAAATTTTACTAACTATCCCGGCGGCTTCCTGTGACTATGTTGGCAACAGATGCTGAGTAGCGAGAATCATGAGACGTCGCCATTAGCCAATCGCGTGACAGCGCAAATATTTTGTCGTGAAACCTTTGATTTACGAGGGCAGTTACTTTTACTGACCGGACAAGGGTACATACAAGAAGCATAGAGCAGGAACAGCATTATTTATTTACTTCATGGCCTGTACGATACACTAATCTAAGGTTCGTTCCAGCAGCTGCCAGACTGCTTGACGCGCATGCGCATCACTGAAATTGCGTTCCAGCAGCACCTTCTCCCGCTTCTGGCTACTTGGAGTGTGACTGGTGTTCCAGCAATTGCCGCAAGCAGCCAGACGCTACCCGAAAAAATATTTCTGGCGCGGTCAATTTGCCAATTTGCGCATGCGCAGAAAGGTCTGAAGTAGAGTGGGGGGGGGGGGGGGGGGTAGCCATCACGTGATACGTGAATCTTTGTAGCGTGTTTTTCGGTTATTTCGAAGTCACTGCAATCCTACTTGAGATCAGATATTTCTCGTTTACACTTCTTCTTTATTAGGAAGGAAAGGATTTTAATTACTCCTTTAAACTCACCTTCGCCTGCAGCCAGAAACAGTGCAAAAAGCGTTCCAGCAGTGCAAGTATCAAACAAGGGTTTTTACGTCATAATAGCTGCGCATGCGCAGTAACACCTGTTTCTTAGCGCTTGAAACTAGCGGTCTGGCAGCTGCTGGAACGAACCTCTAGTTATTCTATGTGGTCAGAACATCTGGACAAAGATTTTCTAACATGTTGATGTTGCCAACATAATCACTCAAGGCCGCTTGGATAGAAGATAAAATTTCACCCTTTATTGCATAATATGGTGACTTCAGATTAAGTCTGCTGACATCAACAAATAGGGTACATTTTTCCAATGGCATAAAATATCTCTCGAAATAATTAGCTTTAAAATTTAGGTATGCGTTACTTACAATGCAGTTTTCACGATTCTTATTTCTGGCACATAAAAATTTGGATTGTTTTTAAAGAAAGAAGACACCATAATTGCATCAACTTTAGGGAGGTTTCCGCTGTCAGCCTTCACATAACCATCTTCCATTGTGGCATAAAAACTGTAAACGCGTTTAGATCACGAAAAAACTGAACTTAAAGCTACGAAATGGAGGAAACGCGTACAATAATACAGCTCCGACTTCTAGATGCCGCGCTGTAGATGTTCTATGACGTCACCAGCGCTTCAGCCAATAACGGAGCGTTTTCGATCACGTGATCTAATCGTGAAATTTGATGATTTTTAAGCTTTAATTACGTAAAAATAACAGATGTTTTGTAAGAATTATGAAGGAAAATGCTGTCTGAATGTTATAATCATTCAGAATAACAACAATTCGAACCATATTTTTAACACAGGAAAATACCCTGTTGGTGAAGGCTGCTGCCTTCGCACGCGGGGTGCAAGCAGAGCTGTCGATTTGTAGCATTGTTCCCAGGGTTGATCGGGGTCCTTTGGTTTGGAGCCGAGTGGAGGGTCTGAACCAGAGGCTTCGCCGACTCTATGACAGTCATGGCTGCAGATTTCTGGATCTGCGTTATCGTGTGGGGAATTGTAGGGTGCCCCTAGATAGATCAGGGGTGCACTACACTAAGGAAGCGGCTACTCCGGTAGCAGAGTACTTGTGGAGTGCACATGGGTTTTTTTTAGGCTAGGCGCTAACTCTGATGAACACTCGCCTATCAACATTTAAAGAGCGAATTCAGGCCACGTTAGGCTAAAAAATTCGAATATCAAAATATTAGCCGCGAACTTACAAAGTATTAGCAACAAAGTTCCCGAATTTGCCGCACTGCATGGAAGTTATTGCGCTCAAATAGTTTTAGGCACCGAAAGCTGGCTAAATCATGATGTGGCAAGTTCAGAAATATTTAGCGAGGCGTGGAATGTATATCGGAAAGATAGATAGGATACAACTGGAGGAGGAGTATTCATCGCTGTGGACAAAGATATTGTTTCTCCTGAGATCGATATTGAAAGTATCTGGGCCCGTATAACAGGTCTAAAAGAAGTAAAGTTAATAGTTTGGTGTTTTTACCGGCCCCCCAGTGCTGCTGTAGCAGTTTTAGAATCATTCAAAGAAAGTCTACACCAGGTAGTGCATAGGTATCCGGGCCAAGTAATATTAGTCGGAGGAGACTTCAACCTTAAGAGTATAGATTGGGACCTCGCTAGTTACATTTCAGGCGGTACAGACAAGCAGTCTTGCGATCTACTTTTGGACACATTCTCCGAAAACTGTCTTGAGCAGTTAAACCGGCAACCCACGCGCAATGGAAATGTTCTAGACCTTATAGCCACAAACAGGCCTGACCTTATTAACTATGTCTGTGTAGAGACAGGAATTAGTGATCATGATATCGTCATAGCGTCGATGGTGACCAAAGTTCATAAACCAATCAAGAAGGCTAGGAACTTGTTTTTGTTGGGAAAAGCCGATAAGCAAATGTTACGATCGCACTTAGAAAATGAATGGGCATCGTTTAATTCCGGGACTATGGATGTATAGGAATTGTGGGCTAAATTTAAATGCATTGTTAATAAAGTGTTAGAGAAATATGTGCCAGTAAAGACGATTAAGGATGGTAAAGATCCACCGTGGTATAATAATAATAATGTTAGAAAGCTGCTGAGAAAGCAAAGGCTGTTGCACTCTCGATTCAAAAAAGAACACGGAAATGATGACAGGCAAAAGTTAGTAGAGATTCGTGCGTCTATAAAAAGATCGATGCGCGAAGCATACAATAATTAGCACAGCCATACCTTAGCAAAAGATCTTTCCGAGAAACCGAAAAAATTCTGGTCCTATGTAAAATCGATAAGCGGGTCAAAGCCCACTGTCCAGTAACTCGTTGATCATTCCGGGGCAGTAATAGAAGAAAGCAAACGAAAAGCTGAAGTTCTAAACTTAACCTTTAAGAAATCTTTCACGCAGGAGGACCGCACAAATGTACCATCATTTGATCAACGTACAAATTCCGAAATGGGGGACATAGCAATAGGTATTTCCGGTGTAGAGAAGCAGCTGAGAGAGCTAAATAAGAAAAAGTCTGCTGGTCCGGATGGAATACCAGTTCGGTTTTACAAAGAATATTCTGCGGCGTTGGCCCCCTACTGAGCTTGAATTTATCGTGAATCTTTAATTCAGCGCAAAGTTCCTAGTGATTGGAAAAAAGCGCAGGTGACTCCCGTGTATAAGAAAGGAAAGAGAACTGACCCACACAATTACAGGCCAATATCGTTGACATCAGTTTCATGTAGAATTTTGGATCATATTCTCAGTTCGAATATAGTAAATTTCCTTGAAACGGAAAAGCTTCTTTCCATGAATCAGCACGGGTTTAGGAAACATCGTTCATGTGAAACTCAGCTTGCCCTTTTCTCACATGACATATTGCGAGCCATGGACGAAGGGCAACAGGCGGATTGTGTTTTTCTCGACTTCAAAAAGGCGTTCGACGCGGTGCCACACTGCAGACTGCTAACGAAGATACAAGCTTATGGAATAGATTCACAGATTTGTGACTGGCTGGAAGACTTCCTAAGTAACAGAACGCAGTACGTTGTTCTCGACGGCGAGTGTTCATCAGAGGCGAGTATATCGTCAGGCGTGCTCCAGGGGAGTGTGATAGTACCGCTATTATTTTCTATCTATGTAAATGATCTGATGGACAGAGTAAGTTGTAATTTGCGGCTGTTTGCTGATGATGCTGTGGTGTATGGGAGGGTGTCGTCTGTAACTGACTGTAATAGCATACAGGATGACTTAGACAAAATTTCTAGTTGGTGCGAAGAATGGCAGTTAGCTCTCAACGTAGAAAAATGTAAGGTGATGCGCATGAGTAGAAAAAATAATCCCATAATGTTCGAATACAGCATTAGTAGTGAACTTCTTGATGCTGTAGCGTTGTTCAAATATCTAGGCGTAACATTGCAGTGCGATATGAAATGGAACGAGCACGTAAGGACAGTTGTGAGTAAGGCGGACAGCCGACTTCGGTTTATTGGGAGAATTTCAGGAAGATGTACTTCATCTGTAAAGGAGACTGCGTATAAAACGCTTGTACGACCACGTCTTAAGTATTGCTAAAGTGTTTGGGACCCGCAGCACATCAGTTTAAAGGAAGACATAGAGGCGGTTCAGAGACGAGCAGCTAGGTTTGTTACCGGTAGGTTCGACCAAGGCGCGAGTCACGAAAATGCTCCGGCAACTCAATTGGGGATCGCTGGAAGAAAGACGACGTTCTTTTCGTGAATTTCTGTTAAGTAAATTTAGAGGGTCGGAATTTGAAGCTGAATGTAGTACGATCTTGCTGCCGCCTACTTATATTTCGCGTAAAGATCACAAAGACAAGATAAATTAGGGCTCGTACGGAGGCATATAGGCATTCTTTTTTTCCTCGTTCAATTTGGGAGTGGAATAGGAAAGGAAATGCCTAATAATGGTACAGTGTACCCTCCGCCACGCACCGTATGGTGAATTGCGGAGTATGTATGTAGATGTAGATCAGTCCCGCCGTTCACAAATGTAGTCCTACTATTATGATCGGTCACACTGGCATTCGTCGCGAAATATTCCGACTAATTCTGACATTCCAAATGTGGTACGTAGTACAATCCTCCGTTGCTCGCGCGGATGAAACCCGTCATCCAAGTGATTTTTCCACTTACTGGGCTGCAATGAGTTCCCGCCGTTTTCAGTACTCGGTCATCTCTGACTTTCCGTTGCTCAATTTACACGATTTGATCAAAGAAAGCGTTCGTCTTATGTTACCTGCGGTGAGAAATGTGACCGTCTGAAGCGCTAGCGTCGCAGTACTAGTTTTGACGTACTGTTGCAAAATGTAGGTCCCCCTATAACTGGCTGGGTAAGTCAGTTCGAAGGTCGGAGGAAGGCAACGGCATACCACCTCCAAACAGGACCATGCCTAGTAAAGCACTGTGGTGTTCAAACCAATCTTCGGATTGTTGACTCTCTGAACTGCAAAATATGACCGCGAAATTTGTGTGGTGTGTTGCCGCAACAACAGAATTAATACAGTTGTATGAGGCTGATTATAAAAACCGGCTGCATAGAGCCTAAGCCTACAAGACTATTTCGGGCGTCATTAGCGATTAAGTGAGGTCTGGTTAGACGGCAGACGACGTAAAACAGATAATTTATGGCTTCCACACCATTTATGCAGTGCAGAAGGTAAAAGTGCATAATGGCATTGAGTTTAATTCACAACATATTTTATGAAGACAAATAATATTTACGCGAAATATATGTATATACACATATATAAATATATTTACATACAGTTACACAAAATAAAAATACTGTGAATGCTTTTGTTTACTGCAGATGCGACAGAGTGAAAAGAGTGCACAGGCTCGTTAGCAGCCACAAGTGTATTAGTTCCAGCTATTGAAATTTTTAGAGCAGAGTTACCAGAGTACCACCACAGTCTAACACATACAGTCACGACACTAACTGCTGTAAAAGTTGTTACCAGCTGACAGCTGCTGCGACACTAGCGCTCCTAGCGGTGGGCAAGCTGCCGAAATAGTGACGTTTGTTTATAATCGCTTTTTTACGTAATTAACGAAATACTTACTATAATTCTTACGTTACAAGCATTATTAAAATATCGAGAGACAAACATAATACGGAAATTAATATAAAAACAGCCTCATTTAAATGAGTCAATTGAATTAAGAACAATTGTGTCATGAACAAATACTTACGAATATGTGTATATTTGCAGCTTATTCCGCTAAAAGTAAGTTGCATATAAACACAATGGTATAATAAATTTCTATTATGGTCTGTTCTTGGTATGACAGTTTCTGACTTGTATCAATTCGGTACGGAGTCTAATGATTCTCACATTTTTAAACGTCACCCATCTTTCTTATACGTGCATATTATTTTAAGTGTAATTACTTTAGCTTTAAAAAACCAATGTTTTGATGATTTTTGCCATTTGTGGTTCAGATGTAGCAACAATTATGAAATTGGGTTCTTCTTTGTTGGAAAACATTTTGGTTGCTTTTATCGTTATATTGCCATGTCTATGACATTTTCCCTTCAGCTACTGCTGTGATGGTTGATTTGATATGTTAAATACCGTATTTATTGCATTCTATATACGTTTCCAATGTTCCACTCTCACCGATTGTACTGGAATTGTAATGAAGAATACTTAACGTTCCTGCGTATAAATTGACGTCTCTTTGCTAAAGTGTGTGTTTTCTGGTGTTTCCGAGGCATTTTTATTTTTAATAGAAAATGACATTTCTCATTTAAAGCCTGTATGTTACAGGATGATTGTAAATTAACTGTCCTGTAATATACCGTTTCGTACCTTATCAGGGATCTTATGGAACCTAAGAAAGACAAATGGGGAGCTATTTTTAAATTATTACCTATTTATAAGGCACTAAATACGTTGTAAACAGTATGCTGAAGTCAATCTAAACAATACTATTTGCACTCATCAACTATATTATTCAGAAACGTGGCTTTCCGGCCGCTTGGAGCGCTGCTATCGCAGCGTATAACAAAGATCTGTGGGAGTGTCGTGACTGTATATGTTAAACTGTGGAACCACTTCAAATGGAAGCATCAAAACGTTGCCAGTCTTCCAAACGCCTAGCCATTGGAATTACTGTACCGGTACATGCAATCATAACATATAAATAGATATTTATACTCTATTGCAAGCACCTGCTGAGGTTAATAACAAATATACGTCCGCCATTTTCAATGCACTTTGACAGATTCTTTGTCAAAGAAGATTTGATTGTGTGATGTCCACCTTTCATCACATCAAAGATTCTCTGTCAACAGTGGCGTATCCAGGATCGTGGTATGTGTGGGCTGAGGTCAATCACCGAGCTGACGTGATTTCTAAAATCTCTCTCTGGGAGGCTGCAGCAAGGTCTGGGAGGACGTGGGGGGACACTGCAGCCCAACAGCCCCCCCCCCTCCCTTCATGGATACGCCACTGTTTGTCAAACAATATTGGACAAATATTCTTTGTCAAGGAAAATCTATATCTATAAATCTGAATATCTGTTCGGTGTACGTTTATCACGTCTGAACCACAAGACATAAAGAGCTAAAAAATTGTAGTTACTAATGTCTATCCGGGGAAGGCTTAGGCACGGTTTTATGGCGATCGGATAGCTATTTATCTATATATGTTAATGTGAATGTCTGTTCGGTGTACGCTTATCACGTCCGAACGACAAGACGCAGAGACTTAGATATTTGTACAGTTACTAATTTATACGTGAGGAAGGTTTTAGTGATCTTATAGATATTTAGTAATTTGAAGAATATAACGCGAAATGCGGAACAATAATTACTCTTTGAAACTTATATATATTCTTTGAAAATGGTTTTATTGGTTGCATTGTTGCTTGAGGGTTGATAATGATAAAAGGGGATGGAAAGTTATCGGTGTGTATAAAATTCTACGTGTGTGTGTGTGTGTGTGTGTGTGTGTGTGTGTTTGTGTGTGTGTTAATATTTTGCTCTGCAGCGAAAATTACAGAACGCAAACTAATGGCCTGTGTGTAATTGTTGTCCGAAATCTCCCGTTATACACCATAGCCGATAGCTATAAGGGGGTGGAAGATGTGGTGGTTGAAATTCGTCAAATTATAAAAAAAAAAAAAAAAAAAAAAAAAAAAAAAAAAAAATCGATCTGAAAGCCAGCGCTGACGTTTACGACTCTATAGCAAGGAGGTTACATACAGCGAAACGTGATGCCACAGACCATATCTATGGTCTATGCGTGCTACAATGTCTTCAGCTCTTTCTCTGTAAGGATAAGCATACGAATAAGGAAATATAAGAATAAATAAATAAAGCAGTAAAACAATTCTTTTAATACTTTTTTTTTTTTTTTTTTTTTTTTTTTTTAATCGATTTGACGTTTCGCGCATTACATCAAGTGATCGATCTGTGATATTATTACAATCATTATTGTTGAATTTCGTGATTGGATTCTTCGAAACGAGTGCACTTTTACGTGTGATTTGATCTACACTACTTACTTTCCTGATAAACGGTAAGTGCATAGGCTTCTACAATCTGAGAGGAATATTTTTCAGTTCCGCTTTATCAGCGATATTTCCTCAAAAATGAGTGAAATTAATTACATTAATTTAATTCTTGTTTGAATGTAGATTAAAAATTTTGTTTCTAAAGAAGGTATTGTATTTCATTTCATCCTTCAAAACCAGTCTCATAGCACACTACTGAAAGATAGGTTATCTATCATTATCAACCTACACGTGAGCGGAGCCACGGGTTTAGCTAGTTTGATATATATTGAAGAACCTGGAGGACACCGGTCATTCACGCGAGCGCTGCTGTTACAATCTCAAGCGAGAGCCTGCAGAGCTTTCCTAGTCTCAATACACATTTCATTTGCGTAATTTTAGGCATGCTGAAACTGGTCGCAGTGTATTTCGTATTTACATAATATTCTCTTTATTTTTACTTTGTGGGAGTGATTTCAAAGGGAAAAAAATTCGCACAAAGTTAAAGAGACCATAATGTAGGGTTGGAATGGTTACATGTGCTGCATTGTGAAGATCGTAGCAGTGATACGTCTGACTCAGAGAACAAGGACCGTGTAGGTGAAACCTCTCTCGGTTCAATAGCAGAACGTAAAGATAGAACTAAAAGGAGGAAAAGTAAATATCATTACCATGTTAGAACCAGATCTTGCAATATTATTTATTTTATTTTTATTTTATTTATTTACACTGATTTCTGGACGAGCAAAATATGATTCAATATTACTATATGTTGTATTTGTCTATCTCTGTTTTTATAGTTTTAAATCTGTACTTAATATTTTATCTCTGTATTTGAACACTGTTTTTTGTAAAAGCACTTAATTCTGTACTTTATATTTTTTTATCTCTGTATTTGACTACTGCTTTCTGTAAATCACTTACTTTGTAGTTTAAATTATGTCCTGGCTTCTTTCAGTTACATTTGTGATTTAGTTCGTACACGAATAAATAAATAAATGCAATATTATTATTCATGTACATAGATCCAAAATTGAAGTTCGTATAACAAAGAAATAAATATTTCGGAATAGCTCAGGAATGTAAACACAATACGAATTATCGCAAAATGTAGTAATATTTACGTCAGTGAAGTTCGTGGTAACTTTTGTGGTAGTGGGTGACATGAAACAACTCATAGGTTGTGTACTGCATGAAACAAATGAGCATGTATGGAACATTCCAAACGTAAACTGTTTATCAAATAATGTGCTGTTATCTCCATTTTGCTAGCACTTTTCACCTGAATTACTGTTCATGCTAATTATCTAGGCCTTAAAGAATTTCATGTTGTTTAGATCAGTATACTAGGTTCACTCGTAAAGCAGCTGTAACTTTGCTATCTGGAAATGTTCCCTTATTAAATTCTACCACAAATTTAAAGAATGCACTAATTGTGTATATGTATTAAATGTGTTACATTATGATATAATATCTTAAATACATTCATATACTCTGTTCAAAGTATGGAAATGAACGACGATATTCTGAATGACGCCTGTCATCCGCGCGAGCAACGGCGTCACGAATTACGGCGTGAGTGAAGGGGGGGGGGAGGGTTGAAATGGAGGTCGTGGGTGGGTCTCCCTGACTTTGATGAATTGCATTTAAAACAAGAGGGAAATTGACTGTACTGATCCTTTCCTCAGTACTATAATTGCCTAAATAAGCAGGCATACAATATCTACGTGGCAAATTAAAATGTTAAAGTAGTATTAACAGACAGCAACAGTAAAAAAAATTCACGGTTTCAAAAACAGCGTAGCGGCCATATTTCTAGGTGGCTCTGATAACGAGTAACGATACGTTTGTAAGGAGTACTGTTTCTCATACGGATACACATGTTTTCGTTACTCTCACAGCTCTACTAACACTGCGGTCTGAAATCAAGTGTTGCTGCCACATTGTTTGGATGTCTTTGTTGTTGGGCGCGTCAATGCGTGTCCGTAAACAGTTAATTCCTCATTATTGATTATTCCCAAGGAGATCGGTATTTATATACCAAGAGCAGTTGCGTGTTACTAATCATATTGCATAACAACTCTTTTGTAGCTGAATAGTAGCATATGTTGTTGTTGTTGTTATGGTCTTCAGTCCGGAGACTGGTTTGATGCAGCTCTCCACCCTACTCTATCCTGAGCAAGCCTTTTCATCTCCTCATAAGAACGACAACCCACATCCACTTGAATCTGCTTACTATACGCGTCTCTTGGTCTCCCTCTGCGATTTTTACCCCACACACTTCCCTCCAACGCTAAATTCACAATTCCTTGATGTCTAAGAATGTGTCCTACCAATCTATCCCTTCTTTTAGTCAAGGTATGCCAGAAATTTCTTTTCTCCCCAATTCGGTTCAGTACCTCCTCATTAGTTACGCGATCCACCCACCTAATCTTCAGCATTCTTCTGTAGCACCACATTTCAAAAGCCTCTATCTTCTTTCTGTCCACACTGCTTATCGTCCATGTTTCACTCCCATACAAGGCAACACTCCATACAAATGCCTTCAGAAAGGATATCCTTAGGCTTAAATCAATATTCGATGTTAACATATTTCTCTTTTTCAAAAACTCCTTTCTACCCATTGCCATTCTGCATTTTATATCATCTGTACTGCGACCATCATTTGTTATTTTACTGCCCAAGTAACAAAACTCATCTACCTCCTTTATTGTTTCGTTACCTAATCTAATTCCTTCAGCATCACCTGATTTTCTTACACTGCACTCCATTACCCTAGTTTTACTCTTGTTAATGTTCATCTTATATGCACCTTTCAGCACACTGTCCATTCCGTTCAATTGCTCTTCCAGGTCCTTTGCTGTATCTGACAGACTCACTATGTCGTCGGCAAAACGCAATGTTTTTAATTCTTCACCCTGAACTTTAATTCCTTCTCCAAATTTCTCCTTGCTTTCCTTTATAGCTTGCTCAATGTACAAATTGAACAACATTGGGGAAAGGCTACAACCCTGTCTTACTCCCTTTCCAACCACTGCATCCCTTTCATGCCCTTCAACTCTGACAACCGCTGTCTGGTTTTTGTACAAGTTGTAAATAACCTTACGCTCCCTATATTTTACTCCTGCTTGCTTCAGAACTTGAAAGAGTTTATTCCAATCAACATTGTCAAAAGCCTTCTCCAAATCTACAAAAGCTAGAAATGTAGGTTTGCCTTTTCTTAATCTATCTTCTAGGATAAGCCGTAAAGTGAGTATTGCCTCCCGTGTTCCTACATTTCTCCTGAACCCAAACTGATCTTCCCCGAGGTCGGCTTCTACCAGCTTTTCCATCCTTCTGTATATAATTCGTGTTAATATTTTGCAACCATGACTTATCAAACTGATGGTTCTGTAGTTTTCACACCTGTCTGCACCCGCTTTCTTTGGAATGGGGATTATAACATTTTTCTTAAAGTCTGAGGGTACTTCACCTGTCTCATACATCTTACACACAATTTGAAAAAATTTTGTCATGGCTGGTTCTCCCAGAGACTTCAGTAGCTCTGACGGGATATCATCTACCCCAGGGGCCTTGTTTCGACTTAGGTCTTTCAGTGCTCTGTCAAATTCATCTCTCAGTATAGTATCTCCTATTTCATCATCATCATCTACGTTCTCTTCCCTTCCTACAATAGTGTCTCGAAGTTCATTTCCTTTGTAGAGCCCCTCTATATACTCTTTCCACCTTTCAGCTTTCCCTTCTTTGCTGAGAACTGGTTTTCCATCAGTGTCCTTGATATTCCTAGAGCTGTTTTTCTTATCTCCAAATGTTTCTTTTATTTTTCTGTAGGCTGTATCTATTTTTCCCCTATTTATACATTCTTCTACATCCTTGCATTTGCCTTCTAGCCATTCCTGCTTAGCCATTTTGCACTTCCTGTCAATCTCATTTCTTAGTCGTCTGTACTCCATTTTGCCTGTTTCATTTACTGCATTTTTATACTTTCTCCGTTCATCGATTAAATTTAGTATCTCCTGTGATATCCAAGGATTCTTTGTAGGTCTTGCCTTCCTACCTATTTTGTCCTCTGCTGCCTTCACTATTTCATCTCTCAATTTTACCCATTCCTCCTCAACTGTTTTATTTTCCCCTGTTTCTGTCAATTGTTGCCTGAAGTTCCCTCTGAAATTCTTAAGAACTTCAGGTTCCTTCAATTTATCTAGGTCCCATCGCCTTATTTTCTTACCTTTCTGTAGTTTCTTCAGTTTCAGCCTACAGTTCATAACCAACAAGTTATGGTCAGAGTCTATGTCTGCCCCTGGGTATGTCCTACACTTCAAAACCTGGTTCCGAAATCTATGTCTTACCATTATAAAATCTATCTGGTATCTCCCGGTGTCTCCTGGTCTCTTCCACGTATACAACCTTCTTTTGTGATTCTTAAACCAGGTGTTTGTTATAACTAAATTATGTTCCGTGCAAAATTCTACCAGGCGGCTTCCTCTTTCATTCCTTTTGCCCAGACCATATTCAACCACTATCTTCCCTTCCCTTCCTTGTCCTACTACCGAATTCCAGTCTCCCATAACAATTAAGTTTTCCTCTCCCTTAATTGTCTGAATAATTTCCTTTAGCTCCTCATATATTTCTTCGATCTCCTCATCATCGGCAGAGCTAGTTGGCATATAAACCTGTACTACTGTTGTCGGTGTTGGCTTCGTATCTATCTTGACAATGATAATGCGATCGCTGTGCTGGTCATAGTACCTTACCCGCATTTCTATTTTCTTATTCATTATCAGTCCTACTCCTGTGATACCCCCAACTGATTTTGTATTTATAATCCTGTACTCACCTGACCAGAAATATGATTTCAGTAACATGTGCTAGTTCATATTACTATATTTGAAAATGACGTGTTTCGTTTACCGAAGTTTCCGTCGATCGTTGTCAGAACATAACAATAGTAAATATGAATAACTTCTCTAACGTTCTGCAAAGGCCTATTTATTTGGTTACGAACTGGCTTTCAACCAACCTATCGTTACGTGACAACTGAATGTCGCAAAACAGACTCTTTATATATAAAATTATTTCCTAAGCGACCAAACTGAATGAGTGTATGTGTTGCCCTTAGGTTAGTGTAACTTAGTTTAAGTGGTTTTGGAAGCTAGGGACTAATAACCAAGCAGTTAAGTCCCATAGAGTTACAGACATTTGAACATTTTTTTTCTTTTAATTGCAGCTGACTGCGAATATGCCAACCCAGCTGCAGATCGATCAGTCAGCGAGCTGTTCACAACAGTTACTGCACATTGGGAATGGACAGCTGCCAGTCGATGATAATTTTTGTAATTTAGTAACATCGAAATAAGAACTGATCGAAAAAGTATTTCCTGGTTCATTGAACTCGCTATCCTTGCCGCCAAGAGTAAAGATGTATATCAAGTATATAATGTTATTCAATTCAGCGTTCAGAGCGAGGAAATCACATGTAAGTCGATAGACATCGTTGTGGAAGCAGATGAAGTACTTAATTATCCAGCGGAATTTTTGAACTCAGTTGATTTGCCAGGGATACCACAACACACATTAAACTAAAAATAGATGTGCCAATTTTCATGTTGCGGAATATTAATCAGCCAAAACTCTGCAACGGCAGGAGACTTGCAGTTAAAAAATTGATGAACAATGTAGTGGCAGCAACGTTTTTAACTCAGCCTGTCAAAGGTGAAGATGTTCTCATTCCTCGAATTCCTGTGATCCGGACTGATGTCCCATTTCCATTTAAAAGTGTGCAATTCCCATTTCGACTGGTGTGCGTATTGACAATTAATAAAGCTAAAGGTCAATCTTCAGAATTGTGTAGTTTAGACTTAGATGCCGATGCTTCTCACATGGACAATTGTACGTTCCGTGTGACCATCTTGGCAAACCAGATAGCTTTTATATCTACGCCACAATGGAAAAAAATTGTATAAACACAAGTATTGCAAAATAAACTTCTATCAAAGGTTTGCTTGGTTTTGTTCCTTATTTCTCATCCAGGCAATCACAATGTGTCACTACGAAGCGTGGCTGGGTACATCTATCTCATACCTATATAAATTTTGCGTATCTCGCAAACGACTGTAACGATTTGGAGGAATTATTATATTTACACAGGTTTTTGCCTGCTTACTCCATGTGAATACGCGTCACTAAAGAGAGGAAAAAGACGTAGTTTTCGAAAAGATGTGTGTGTGTGTGTGTGTGTGTGTGTGTGTGTGTGTGTGTATGTGTGTTATACTCGTAAACGGCTGTAACGATTTGAATCAAATTTGTATGTAGATCAGATTTTGCTTGTGTTTCATAAGTAATGGTATTATTCCTGCAAAAGCGCATGATTCATTTAAATAAATATACGCGCATACACTAATTTAATGTATCTCATAAACGGCGCTAACGATTTTCTTTGGTTAGAACAAGGAACCCATGCGTGTGTGTATTAATAGTTACAACAAGGAAATCATACGGTGTGTATATTCGTAGCCAATCTTTGCACATCAACTGACATATCCAAATACTAATATCATTTCAGTTGTACGTATTTTTGGCCTCACATCAATATTCATTACTGCAATTCCTAAGTAGGTAAGATTTCACAATATTCAGCATGATAAAAATCTCCTTCGAATTACCACTGTGTTACAGAAAACAATATTCCCGAGTAACGCTCGGTAACCAAAAGCTTTCTAATAATGTTGGAATTCAAGTAGCCGGCCCTCTAACGATATAGACCTATATCGAATGTGCGCTTCTAAATCCGGCACTACCATCGTAGAATTACTTAGAAATGAAGGTTTAATTTTACCTAAAGGCAGCTGCGGCATTCGGTGCTAATGTAATATTTCATGGGTTTTTAGCCTCATTGTGTGCAACTGAGTTTTCAAAGAGCAGTCAAGAGACTTGCAACATCGGCCGCTGCCGCAAGTGCAATTTTACCGAAATAATTTTAGAAGCACATCAACACGAAAAAAGACATCGATTTTCCATTATAATTATACAAGAAGACCATTGAATCTTACATAATTCAAAAGGCGCATTGCCGTAGATGCCTGCAAAACGAAAATCATGTGTATACGTAGCCATTAAGAGAGGCAAAAGGAAGCAGATGTTTTCATATCTATAGCTCTGATCATGCTTTAAGTTCTCCAACTTGAAGTGGTACCAACTTCCGCCTTGCATACCGGTCAGGTGCTATGGTAAAACTGCGACACTAAAGTAAACTTCGTGGAAACGCATTTTAGGTACGTTAATGGTTAATTTTCATTAAGACCGATCATGATGTTAGCAGTGAAAATCAAAACATCATTGAACAAAACGTTATGGGTGTCGTTATTTCATTTAATTTTATGTAACAGTAACTTTGTGATAGTTTCCAGCAGATAACACATAATTTGAAGAAGTTCCCTAATTTTATTCCTTCATTCTATATAGGTACGATGAGCGAAAGACGATACGGACATCGTGATAGATGGAGGTAGAGATGGAATATGGATGGAAGGAAAGGATTCACAGAGGCCGGGGATTAGACGGAGGATGAAAAGGTAGATACTGGGGAAGCAGGAGATAGACACAGTGGATGGGAAATAGATGGAAAGAATGTAGAAAACAATAGCTTTTTACTAAGGTGAATTATACGTCACATGGTCCAGAGTCGGTAAACTGATCTGTATGCAGGGGCGGGCGGATCCAGGACGGCCTCTTGACGGGGGGGGGGGGGGGGGGGGGGCGGTGAAAGAACTCTCATCGTCAGCTGAACTATGGCTCAGTAGAAAGACTACTCTAGTACCGGCCACTTTTCTTTTACCCCACGTCTAATCAAACAAGAGTATCACATTTTTGAACACTCAAAACAGTGATTAAAAAAAAATGTTATCTGTTGAGGGGGGAGGGGGGGGGGGGGAGAGTGAACGACCATTCGGTCCCCCCTCCCCCTTAAATCCGCCTATGTCTGTATGTTTGTGGAGAAAACGAACGACAAAAAATGTAATCTATCTTATGAGTTTGAAATAATGAGTATCTGCAAAACTATATTTTTTATAACTTTCGTTTCACATAGCCACAGTAGCCCAACCAACGATACTGATTCGATTGAAGTATTCTCTCGGTGATTCTATGTTCACATGAGTTACAGTATTTCCTTTTCTGTTTATTTCATATGAGACTGAGTCACAGCGAATTGTGGCCGGGTTCAGTTAGTAGTAAATATTTTTGGAGGTGGTAGAGTAGACGAATTGCAGTAAAATGGCAAATTACATGTGTCCAATTTTTTTGAGTAGGCTCTACAGCCTACAGCCAATATCGTCAAACAGTTCCTGGAAAAGGAAGGTGCAACTTGAACATCCGCCATACTCGCCGGATCTCAATCCACCAGACTTCTTTCCGTTCCCTCGACTCAAACTCGCTTTGAAAGGAAAGAGATTTGACCATATTCCTCATATCCATTGAAACGTGACGAGGCATTCGAACACCATCCAAAGAAGACTTCGAGCAAAGTTTCCAGGACATGTATCGCAGAGCTCAGCGGTGCACAGTTATGGGAGGTGGCTATTTAGGAGGACAGTAAGGTAACTGTAGTTCATAGTTCATTTCCGTTAATAATAATTTCGTGTGGCTCTCCTTTAATATTAGAGAACTATTCGCCGAAATTTATTGCCAGAGATTGCAAATAAATATACAGAATGGGAAGGGGAGACAAATGGGGAGTTAACTTCTAACTATAAATTGAAAAAAAAAAAAAAAAAAAAAAAAAAAAAAAAAAAAAAAAAACTTCAGCTATATATCAATTAAGAATTTCAATTAAAAAATTTGGACATTTTGAAAAGAGTACTAAAGAATGTTTTGTAATTTGGGGATTTAATGAGGAATAAACTTTAACTTTAAACTGGAAAATGTAAGCGTATAACATTTTAAATAATTAACCATTACAATAAAATAAATTACTCAACAAGACTGCTGAAGCATGATTTCAATAGCTGTTACATCTTAATTTGTAAGCAGAGAATCTTTCGGGGTGCTTAGGTAACACAATAAGTTACAAATAATTAAATGTGGGATGTGATACAGAGATCAGAGTCAGGGACAGAATAAATGTTACTTGTTTTTACAATGATTATTTTACTTCCTTACTTGCAAGAAATGTTACATTAATACTTCTCTTATGTCCATTAGTACGAGTATATTATAACACTTTCTACTTCTTAATATTTCGTGAGTAGAGTCAAAAATAATTACAAACAGTGCTCGAAACAATTGAAGTCATTTAAAACGAGGACCGATGTTATCGTCGTCTCTTGTTGACGCTTGATGATGTCAGGGACGCCGTTTCTATGGTACCATGGCTGCCTACAGTCAGAGATGTTTTAGATTGACATATGTTGCCACGTCAATTCTATTCGATTACTGATGTCCACATGAACACAGCAGACAGTATTTACGTGGTCATCTGCTGGTGTCGGTCTTCTGTGTTCCATGGGGGCATCAATAATCGAATATAATCGACGTGGCAACGAATGTCTACCTAAAACATCTCTGACTGTAAGCAGCCATGGTACCACAGAAACGGCGTTCTGACATAAACCGTCAACAGCAGAGCATTATAACATCGACTCTCGTTTTAAATGATTTTAATTGTTTCGACCACTTTTCGTAATATTGTACAACATTCCCTTTTACATTATTAATGTAAAAATGATTGTACATATTTAACTTTATTCGTTAATTTTTACTTATTATGACTGTAAATTCCTATTGGCTGACGCTGATGTGATGAAGCTACATACCCGCGAATTTTACCTATTTAACCCATGGCAACTCAGCCATCAGCAGCTGTTTATTGACTGTGATGGAACGTCGCTGCTCGTGACCACTAGCAACAGCCAAATGGTAAGGCTGCGGTTTTTATTCTTCATTTGTGAACAGTGATATGTACTTCTGACATTTGTTTGTAACGCAGTATCTTCTGTATTTTATTTACGGTGGATTATCAGGTATTACCTGAAGATGGCAATAGACTGTTGCCGAAACAGGTCATTGTAAAAATAAAATATTGGAATCTTAGACTGTTGAATTGCTTTATCTTAATAATGTAAAAATCTTAAAAACTGCATAAATCATCATATATTAAGTTTTAATTGTTCATTTGCACTCTATCATCTCCAAATATGCAAATAATTACTTAATATTTTATGTAATCAATTAGGAACAAGACCAGAATCAACATGAGTAATTTTCTCATCAATTTTTAAGCTGAATTAAAGCAAGCTGTCTAAATCATACAAAAATACAGTTTGGTTAACATATACTATTTTACTAGTTGCTATTAGTCACTGAACATTACTAAATAACTGTATACACTATATATTGTTCCACAATAATATTTGTTTTGTTGTGAACTAGCTTTCGGCTTCTTAGGCCATCTTCAGAACAACTTAATACTGCAGATTATCCTCATCACACCAGCTGCTGTGCTCGAGTACAAATATTTTACAAAGTTATGTGTCAGTCATAGACCATGTAGCCTTTAAGTATTTTATAACAAACAGAGACGCCCAACCATTATTAAAGTAACAGCTACTATGTATAATTCTGCCACCATTCTTGTTGAAATTGTGTAATGTCTCTCACCCACATTCCATTGCTGTTCCTTCCTTGTGTTACTCACACCTTTCTCGTGAAAACCAACGAATTTTAATACAGTAGAGTCTCGATTATCCGATCTTCGATTATCCGACCTTCCGTGTTATCCGACCCTTTCACCGCGCCGGGACTGTACACAGTAGCCGTGCGCCAGCCAACAGGTCAGTGACTGTACGTGTTTTTTTTTGTTTTGATGCGCGTCATTATCATTCACTTCGTTTTGCCGTCTGCTGCTCCTCTCTTCAATGCTAATGTAGATCTGTAGTAAGAGTGGCCGTGTTGCGCTTTGTTTTTAAAAATTTGTGGTGAGGGCTTTAAAAAAGAAAACGTGGTCGTTTCAGTGTAACGAAAACTTAAAGCTTTAAAAAGAATTGACAATTATGAAACTTTATTAGAAGTGGCGCAAGATTATAACTTCGGGAAAACAATAGTTGGAGACTGGAAAAGGAACCGCGATGAAATTGTTCTCAGAAAATAACCTCGACTGTTTTGAAACGTCGGGAAACCATGAAAAAATGTGATTATGAAAAAGTAAGTAAAGCTTTGTTCCTAAGGTTTACTCAACACAGAGATAAAGGTGTACCCATGACGGGACCTATTTTGCAGGAAAAGCCTTTAAGTTTTGTAACGAAGTAAACGAAGGTGAAACTGATATCTTATCACTTTTCTTTGAGTGCCTTCTGACGTATTTTAACGTTATATTCAGTTCTTGTTCACGTATTCTATGTTCAAATAAATTTTGTAAATTTTGTATGTTTTTTTTAATTATTTTCCGTGTTATCCGACCTTGCCGCAGCCGGTTTAGGTCGGATAATCGTGACTCTACTGTATAGGCTATATATTTCAATATGCTCCTTTATTCCACATTCACATTCTCTAAACTTACGTAACTGTCCCCCACCAACATTTCATTTTTATGTCTTTCTCACTCACCTGCTCCCCTCCTACTTTTGTTCGTATATCTAAGTTAATATACATTTGTACTTACTAGTGCAATCACTAGGCCATATGTTTGTTTCAGCTTATTTGTTAAATATTAATGTATAGTTATGTCTTAGTTACAGTTTTAATTGGTTGGGCGTCTCCGTTTATAAAATACTTAAAGGCTACATAGCCTTGAATGACACATATCTTTGTAAAATCTTTGTACTCGAAACACAGCAGCTGGTGTGATGTCGATAATCTGCAGTATTAAGTTGTCTGAAGATAGCCTAAGAAGCCAAAAGCTAGTTCACAACAAAATAAATATTATTGTGGAAGAAATATATAGTGTACACGGTTATTTAACATGTCTATGTTCCACCAAGAACCGACGGAAGAGTCCATAAATATCACTGAACATTATTCTGTACAGTAAGGATATCAGATTTTAGTTTTCTATAATTCTGGGGAAAAAAATTAAGCAAAGTGTTCTGGTAGACTTCACAAGTAGGGTTGCCAGATTGAACTCGAGGCTGGCCCGGAGACCAGACGTGCCCCCCTCCCCCTTGGCCAGTGACTCACCCCACCCCCCAACTGCGACCAACTCCCCCCCCCCAACCAGAATTACAAGTAAATTCTGAAAAAAAAAACCCTAATCATCTCCTCCCTCCCAGCAAGTATCCCCCTCCCCCCCCCCCCTGGTGGAACATTGCTAGGCGTGGCCTTCAGATGCCGCAGCTGACCGGCCAGGCCGCCAGTTGCTGTGGATCAACAATCGGCACATTTCAGTCTGCGTGGCAGCAGAAGTGGCGGCAGCATCAAAGCTGCTCACATCAACAGCTGCGCCTTCCAAGAGTTGCCGCTTGAGACTCCGCAAACTGGTCACCAAGAAGAGCGCCAAATATCTAATAAACTTTTGTAGCTACTCTTTATAATTTTCTTCCTGCATCCATTCATTACGGAACGAACTTAGATATCGTCTCTTCATTTCACTGTTATTACTCACTAATCTGAGTTAATGTAAGCTTGTCTGTTCATACACGATCCGAATATTCCAAAAATTGTCGGTAAACTGATAACAAACGGTGAAATAACGAACACAAATAATAGACGTCGCCAGTTGACACGTTGCCGCAACAGTTATTCATAATTACTAGAGAGGAGCCGGCCGGGAATGGCCGAGCGCACTGAGGCGTCTTGCCAGGGTGCGCGAGGCTGCTCCCGCCAGAGGTTCGAAAACCCCCCCTAGGGCATGGATGTTGTGTTCGTCCTTAGTTTAAGTTACGTTACGTTCGATGTAGATCGTCGCTATATGAGTATAGTACTTAAAAAGCGTCGTAAAAAAAGTTAAGATAAAGGTTACATTCAAGCCCGGAGTCATTGGCCCGTAGACCCGGAGAATTCATTCCAAACCCGGGCACTCCGGGCGGCGCCTGGAGATCTGGCAACCCTATTCACAAGGTAAGGGTTAAGTAGTTTGTAAATCTAGGGACTGATAACCGCAGCACTTACGTCCCTTGGATTTATAAACATATTTGAAAACAGAGATTGGAATACATCGGAAAGAAATGAGGACGTAGGGTATAAGTGCTACTCTGAAATGAAGAGGTCGTCGTAAGACTAACAGTAAAAGAAGAAAAAACAGAAAAAGGGGGGGGGGGGCACAGGTGGACAAGCAAGGATTTCGACATTGTTGAACTGAATGGCTCTTGTCTCTGAACTAGCGCCCGATGACCTCATTTAAGAACCGATCGATGTCGAAAAGGATGCCAGCATCTAAACATCAATAACTGGCTGCCTCAGAAAATGAATCTTTTTAAGTCCGCTGCAAATATTTGCGGACGGCAAGACTGCCGCCGAATTAACGGGCATAGGTCATTGGGGGAACACTGTGCCGTTGTGTTCTTCATCTACATAGTTACTCTGAAAATCACATTTAAGTGCCTGGCACGCGCGTGACAATGTCTACCTGTCCCCCTACCCCTTGATAAAGCCACAGAAGGAGTGAAAGAGGATAAGCACTGTTTATTGCTCGGATAACGTTCAGTTTTCGTGGAATGCTTTCGAACAGTCCCTGTATACCAGAGAAGAACTGGCAAGGTGCATTTCCATTCAGTGTTGCCAATATAGCCACTTTGTCGCTAGAAATGGCGACTTTTGCTTACGGCTCAGCGACGTGTTATCGCCGATAGCTTTGAAATCTATAATTTGTCAACTTTTTAACTCCCTATATTTTTCGAAAATTAGTGACGTTCGAGTAAGGGGGGAGGGAGGGGAGAGAAAGAAGAAGTGGGAGAATACAATATGTAGCTATCAGGAGTAAAAGCAGAGAAGCACAGTGGGGTGTAGGGTTTTACATCAGGAAAGCAATTCAAGCCAGTATAATTGCAATATGGTATGTAAACGAACGACTCATGTGGATAGATTTGGCAGTCTCCAGCAATAAAATCAGAATTGTTTCAGTATATTCGCCGTGTGAAGGGATGGGTTAAGATGAGATGGACAGATTTTACAATGCATTCAGTGATGTAGTTGTTACAGGACAAGGACAACGTTTTGCTCATGGGCGATTTGATTACCAGGATATGAAATCGCACAAAAGGGTATATTTTTATGGGTAAGTTTGGAGAGGATAAGGAGGGTAACAGGAATGGATTACAGCTCTGTGCCAGTATAGGTTGGGTAACAGGAATGGATTACAGCTCTGTGCCAGTATAGGTTATCAGAAGCCGCAGCGGTGTGGCCGAGCGGATTGAAACGCTATGCTCCGATGCGCGGGGCCGTTCCCCGTCGGGGGTTTGATTCCTCACACGGGCATGGACTTTTGTGTTGTCTTTAGTATAAGTTAGTTTATAAGTTTAGGGACTGATGAACCCGCAGTTAAGTCCCATAAACTTAACAAACACTTAGTTATCCTTTTTTAAGCATGAGAACGTTCACCGGTATAGTTGGGAAGGCAGGGGAACCAGATATTTTATTGACTACATGATAACAGATCTGGGATGAGGGCAGTTAGGGTTTTTGATGACACTGATCATTATTTAATTTGCAGTGAAATTGGTTTTGTGAGGCCAAAACTGCAGAAAGTCAGGTCCATATGTAGAAGGATAATAGTGGAGAAGCTTCAGGACATGGAAATCCTAAACACATATATAACAATGATCTCAGAAAGGTACCAGTTAATTGAATTTAGTAATTTACATTTATTGAAAGAAGAATTGACAAGGCACATGGACACACTACTAGAGGGACTAGAGATTGTCGTGGAACAGTAGTGTGTAGAGGAAGGAAGAAGCAGCCAGCTTGATGCAATGACACTGTCAAGGCACCCTGTAATAGAAAAAAAGAAGGCATTTCAAAAATGGCTCCATACTAGAACTCAGGCAGACAGAGAAAGTTATGTGGAAGAAAGAAACAAAGCCAAACGGATAACTGCAGAAGCCAGGCAGAAGTCGTGGGAAGACTTTGGAAATAAGTTAGAAACTTTGGGTGAAGCCGCAGTAAAACCATTCTGGAGCGTAATTAGCAGTCTTCGAAAGGGAGGGAAGAAGGAATTAACAAGTGTTTTGGACAGGGAAGCTACTAGTGAATCCTGTGGATGATGGAACGTTATAGTTTATTCCTTCTCCTTCTATTCCATCATGTGTTATGCATTATTTATTTATCAATTATTTATTTACTTTCACTTTCTGTGTATTGATTATTTCAATTCGTTGTTATGTCTGTATAATATGTCTTCTGCCAGAATTCGGAAATAGTTTATTTTCTGTAATAATGTATGTATGATGCTGTAAAAAACTTAAATCACTTATTTATTTCGTGAAATAGGCCTATTTTGTGTAAATAATATGATGTTTTGTGCTGGTTCATGTTAGGACAATTTTAGAGTTATGTGTAAAAGGTGGAGTAATGTACTTTGTAACGGAAAGATGGCTGGCGTGAGCGGGAGTATGTTTTGGAAACGGCGTGTTAGCGAGTAGGCACAATAGAAGTGGTCAGAAGTGAGGGATAAGTACAGAGGCGCAGCCAAGGGGGGGGGGGTCTAATGGGACTGAAGCCCCCTGGCACCTCCCAAAGATTTTTTAATTATAGATATATAGATAAAGCAGTCAACAATCCGAAGTTTTGTTTGAACACCACAGTGCTTTACTAGGCATGGTTCTGTTTGGACCTTCGAACTGACTTACCCAGCCACTTATAGTGGGATCTACAGTTTAACGTGGGTTCCGAACCACGGTGCTACTCGGTATTTTTCACATGAGCAATACTGTCAGAGGTGAAAGAAGTGGAAAGTGACAGATAAAAATCCTTGGACCTGGCGGGGATCGAACACGCGACCTTTGGATTTGTAGTCTGGCACTCTACCACTGTAGAGACATATATATATACCGGCACCGAAAAGTAGAAATAGTACACATGTAATAAATCACAAAGTAACTATAATTTTCCAAGCACAAGTTAACGTGACAGTGAGTCGCCAACGTGATGCCGCCACTGAGAACGTGTGCTGCTGTTACTGTGAGCGGTTTTAAAGCCGCCGCGACCAGCTTTGATGCTGCCGCTATTGTTACTGCTGTGCTGAAGCCGATTGCTCATATGCTGCGAGCCGCTGCTTAGCATGTCAGTGCCGCCACAGAGTGGAATCTTATGAAGTCCGCCAAAAACAACAGTGTTACTTTAGTTCTAATTTGACACATAGAGTCTCTTGTTAACCCTCGGGCGGCAGCGCCAATTACTATATCTTCAGCAGCAGCGCGGTGCAGATTTGCTACCACTGTGTATTCCGGGTTACAAATCTAGTATGTAGCTACTAAGTGATCGTATGAAAAAATAGTCCAATGTAAGGTATAAATGTCACATTTGTTAATATCTGAATTAGTATATCAATTACCTTTGGTGTATAAATATAACAAATACAATATTATTCCGAAAGTGGACAATAATCATGTATAATAGACCCAGCAGTACTATCATTTCCTCTTTCCTTACTTCCTGTAGTACCTGTCTCTTGAGTAATTAGTGTCAGCTTTTTTCTGTGACAAGTGGAACTTAGTACACATAATTATCTCATTAATCATATTATCATCTATCATGATGTGACAGCTTGAGTCTCTGACCTCACGCCCCTTGCTTTCCCTTTTGAACCGGGGAAGATTTTTTTTATGGTATTCTTTTTCGGTTTTTTGGAGTGCGGCTTGTATGGCGCTTTACTCCACAGAGTGGTACCGTCTTCAGTATCAGATCCATTGCATCTGAAATCTTGTATAGGATCAGAACTAGGATTTACATTTGAATAATAATATCCTGGTCATGATCTGATGAGGAATCTAGACAAAAATCACTAAGATCCTCATTATTTGTCGAAAGAAGTCTATTTCATCTGTTAGACCCATACCACGTCTACGAGATTAAATTATGTAGTAGAATAACAGTCATTTTCGCATTGTGTAAGGTTTAAAAAGCGTTAAAATAAGATTGACGGAAACTGCAGCATGGCTAATCAGGAGAAACTAGACGACAATTTATCGACAGTTAAACTTCTATTTACGAAATAAATTTATATTTTTGAGCATAATAATATGTAGAGTAAAATTTATACAATAAATATTTACTAGAAACTGCCACAAACCCATTTGCAAGGAAAACGAGACGTAACACTAAACAGTTCAAATCTACTTACATGACCGGCAGCGCGGTGCAAATCTGCTACCAGTGATGCACTCCCTGACAAAACTTTTTTTTAGTGGACACAGCCGTGCACTAGAAACTCAGGACCTTCACTGACATCATTGTTAAGGCTTAATTGAGGAATAGCTGAAGCGGAAATACGGCATCTGCATTATTGCGACAACAGTGAGCATTTAAAGAAAAGTGGTAGCGTATTTGCACCAGCGCTGCCACTCGAGGGTTAATTAAACAGTTATACGATCGGCGAGCTTCTTATATTTCTTATAGCGAATGATAAGAACCCTTTACCATTAATAAATTCAGTAGGCATTATTTTTAAAAAATGAGGCGCCCCCCTCCCACCACCGAGAGCCAGATAAATATAGTCTCGGATGAAAATAGGTGGCCATTCAATTATATATTTTATAAATTGGGCTCTTAATACAAATTTACCTTCGCCAAGAAGAGGATAATTGAGCTCATTGCCACATCAGTCACAGGAAATGCAACTGATAATTCGCTTAGCGACCAAATCTAATTGGCCACCAACGATACTGCAAGTAATATATTTTTATTGTTGTACTACATGCATGAACCAGCAATATTGTTCTGAAGTTTCAATAATGACTTATAAACTGAAAGAAGTATATAGAACACTATTTTTACCACATCATATTTCCAAGCAGGAACCGTTTCCTACTGATAAACCTTCTCAGAAACCCAAGGTATATTATTCTTGTTATAAATATATAATATAAATACAGAAGGATGGAAAAGCTGGTAGAAGCCGACCTCGGGGAAGATCAGTTTGGGTTCAGGAGAAATGTAGGAACACGGGAGGCAATACTCACTTTACGGCTTATCCTACAAGATAGATTAAGAAAAGGCAAACCAACATTTCTAGCTTTTGTAGATTTGGAGAACGCTTTTGACAATGTTGATTGGAATAAACTCTTTCAAGTTCTGAAGCAAGCAGGAGTAAAATATAGGGAGCTTAAGGTTATATACAACTTGTACAAACACCAGACAGCGGTTGTCAGAGTTGAAGGGCATGAAAGGGATGCAGTGGTTGGGAAGGGAGTAAAACAGGGTTGTAGCCTTTCCCCAATGTTGTTCAATTTGTACATTGAGCAAGCTATAAAGGAAAGCAAGGAGAAATTTGGAGAAGGAATTAAAGTTCAGGGTGAAGAATTAAAAACATTGCGTTTTGCCGACGACATAGTAATTCTGTCAGATACAGCAAAGGACCTGGAAGAGCAATTGAACGGAATGGATAGTGTGCTAAAAGGTGCATATAAGATGAACATTAACAAGAGTAAAACTAGGGTAATGGAGTGCATTGTAAGAAAATCAGGTGACGCTGAAGGAATTAGATTAGGTAACGAAACAATAAAGGAGGTAGATGAGTTTTGTTACTTGGGCAGTAAAATAACAAATGATGGTCGCAGTACAGATGATATAAAATGCAGAATGGCAATGGGTAGAAAGGCGTTTTTGAAAAAGAGAAATTTGTTAACATCGAATATTGATTTAAGGCTAAGGAAGTCCTTTCTGAAGGCATTTGTATGGAGTGTTGCCTTGTATGGGAGTGAAACATGGACGATAAGCAGTGTGGACAGAAAGAGGATAGAGGCTTTTGAAATGTGGTGCTACAGAAGAATGCTGAAGATTAGGTGGGTGGATCGCATAACTAATGAGGAGGTTCTGAACCGAATTGAGGAGAAAAGAAATTTCTGGCATACCTTGACTAAAAGAAGGGATAGATTGGTAGGACACATTCTTAGTCATCAAGGAATTGTGAATTTAGCGTTGGAGGGAAGTGTGTGGGGTAAAAATCGCAGAGGGAGACCAAGAGACGCGTATAGTAAGCAGATTCAAGTGGATGTGGGTTGTCGTTCTTATGAGGAGATGAAAAGGCTTGCTCGGGATAGAGTAGGGTGGAGAGCTGCATCAAACCAGTCTCTGGACTGAAGACCACAACAACAACAACAAATATTTGCTAAAAGAGTGACATAAAATCTGAGTACACTAAGGCTAGAACGAAATATAATTATTATGGGTGATAGAATGATAAACCGTTTCAATATTGTTTATACAGTTGAATTAATCAGCACTAAAGTAATTGCAAATAATCAGTTTTCCTGCTGATGGCAATATTAAAGTAACAGATTGTAGTACTACTTGCTTTCATGGGCAAAGTTACAGCTAGTTTAATTTGTTTTACATTACTGTAACCATATTTTAACCCAACAATATTCAGAACAATATGTAGCCCATCATGCATTTTTTATAATATTCTTTAAAACCAAAAGGTTAAAAACTACAGACTTTGTCAGTTTAATCTATTTTAAGGCAAGATATATTAATGATGTGATCAAAGAGAAACCACTTTTGGGGTTTTCAAGTTCATAAATTGATTTGTTAAATTATTTGCCCAGTATAAAGTAAATGTACCACCTATAGTGCATACTGGTATCTCATTTGAATTAAATGAAAGTTCTGTTACTCTACATACAAAACACATTATATTCTGTAGGAGCAAAAGTCTAAAAACATTTGCCTTTGGTATCTGAAGTTAAATGATAGTAACTTTTACGTTACTTTTATTTCTTTACAAAAGTATTCAGATAAAATCAAGATATTAAAGGTTATATAAAATCCTTCCCACTCCCATGAACCACAGACATTAACGAGGTGGGGTGACTTGCGTGCCTCAACGATACAGATAGCCGTACCGTAGGTGCAACCACAGCGGAGGGGTATCTGTGGAGAGGCCAGACAAACGTGTGGTTCCTGAAGAGGGGCAGCAGCCTTTTCAGTAGTTACAGGGGCAACAGTCTGGATGATTGAATGAGCTGGGCTTGTAACATCAGCTAATGTGGCTTTGCCACACAGCTACTGCGAACGGCTGAAAGCAAGGGGAAACTACAGCCGTTACCTTTCCCGAGGACATGCAGCTCTACTGTATGAACATATGATGATGGTATCCTCTCGGGTAAAATATTCCGGAGGTAAAATAGTCCCACATTCGGATCTCCAGGCGGGGACTACTCAGGAGGATGTGATCATCAGGAAAGACAATACTGGTATTCTACGGATCGGAGCGTGGAATGTTAGATCCCTTAATCGAGTAGGAAAATTAGAAAATTTAAAGAGGGAAATGGATAGGTTGAAGTTAGATATAGTGGGGATTAGTGAAGTTCGGTGGCAGGAAGAACAGGATTTCTGGTCAGGTGAGTACAGGATTATAAATACAAAATCAATTGGGGGTATCACAGGAGTAGGATTAATAATGAATAAGAAAATAGGAATGCGGGTAAACTACTATGACCAGCACAGTGATTGCATTATCATCGTCAAGATAGATACGAAGCCAACACCGACAACAGTAGTACAGGTTTATATGCCAACTAGCTCTGCCGATGATGAGGAAATCGAAGAAATATATGAGGAGCTAAAGGAAATTATTCAGACAATTAGGGGAGAGGAAAACTTAATTGTAATGGGAGACTGGAATTCGGTAGTAGGACAAGGAAGGGAAGGGAAGATAGTAGGTGAATATGGTCTGGGCAAAAGGAATGAAAGAGGAAGCCGCCTGGTAGAATTTTGCACAGAACATAATTTAGTTATAACAAACACCTGGTTCAAGAATCACAAAAGAAGGTTGTATACGTGGAAGAGACCAGGAGACACCGGAAGATACCAGATAGATTTTATAATGGTAAGACATAGATTTCGGAACCAGGTTCTACAGTGTAAGACATACCCAGGGGCAGATATAGACTCTGACCATAACTTGTTGGTTATGAGCTGTAGGCTGAAACTAAAGAAACTACAAAAAGGTAGGAAAATAAGGAGATGGGACCTAGATAAATTGAAGGAAACTTGAGGTTCTTAAGAATTTCAGAGGGAACTTTAGGCAACAATTGACAGAAACAGGGGAAAATAAAACAGTAGAGGAGGAATGGGTAAAATTGAGAGATGAAATAGTGAAGGTAGCAGAGGACAAAATAGGTAGGAAGGAAAGGCCTACAAAAAAATCCTTGGACATCACAGGAGATACTATATTTAATCGATGAAAGGAGAAAATATAAAAATGCCGTAAATGAAACAGGCAAAATGGAGTACAGACGACTAAGAAATGAGATTGACAGGAAGTGCAAAATGGCTAAGCAGGAGTGGCTAGAAGGCAAATACAAGGAAGTAGAAGAATGTATAAATAGGGGAAAAATAGATACAGCCTACAGGAAAATAAAAGATAGATTAAGAAAAGGCAAACCTATATTTCTAGCTTTTGTAGATTTGGAGAAGGCTTTTGACAATGTTGATTGGAATAAACTCTTTCAAGTTCTGAAGTAAGTAGGAGTAAAATATAAGGAACGTAAGGTTATTTACAACTTGTACAAAAACCAGACAGCGGTTGTCAGAGTTGAAGGGCATGAAAGGGATGCAGTGGTTGGGAAGGGAGTGAGACAGGGTTGTAGCCTTTTTCCAATGTTATTCAATTTGTACATTGAACAAGCTATAAAGGAAAGCAAGGAGAAATTTGGTGAAGGAATAAAAGTTCAGGGGGAAGAATTAAAAACATTGCGTTTTGCTGACGACATAGTAATTCTGTCAGATACAGCAAAGGATCTGGAAGAGCAATTGAACGGAATGGACAGTGTGCTGAAAGGTGTTTATAAGATGAACATTAACAAGAGCAAAACTAGGGTAATGGAGTGCAGTGTAAGAAAATCAGGTGACGCTGAAGGAATTCGATTGGGAAACGAAGCAATAAAGGAGGTAGATGAGTTTTGTTACTTGGGCAGTAAAATAACAAATGATGGTCGCAGAACAGAGGATATAAAATGCAGAATGGCAATGGGTAGAAAAGCGTTCTTGAAAAAGAGAAATTTGTTAACATCGAATATTGATTCAAACCCAAGGAAGTCCTTTCTGAAGGCATTTGCATGGAGTGTTGCCTTGTATGGGAGTGAGACATGGACGATAAACAGTGCGGACAGGAAGAGGATTGAGGCTTTTGAAATATGGTGCTACAGAAGAATGCTGAAGATTAGGTGGGTGGATCGCGTAACTAATGAGGAGGTACTGAACAGAATTGGGGAGAAAAAAATTTCTGGCATACCTTGACTAAAAGAAGGGATAGATTGGTAGGACACATTCTTAGACATCAAGGAATTGTGAATTTAGCATTGGAGGGAAGTGTATGGGGAAAAAATCGCAGGGGAAGACCAAAAGATTGATACAGTAAGCAGATTCAGACAGATGTAGGTTGTCGTACTTATGTGGAGATGAAGAGGCTTGCTCAGGATAGGGTATGTGAAGAGCTGCATCAAACCAGTCTCCGGACTGAAGACCACCACAACAACAAACTCCTTCATTTGCAGTAATAAAAAACGTTTTCTTAAAAAAAAAAAAAAAAAAAAAAAAAAAAAAAAAAAACCTTTAGTGAAAATAGATAGTGTTCAGCTGCTGCTCAAATGGCCACTACAATCAACATATTAATATGATTTTTGTCCTACACTAGGTAGGCCTATTACTGCTGTTCAAATGAACAGTAATGTTTATACCAGAGTATCTTGACAATGTTTACTTCCATAACAATCTATCTCTGTATACAGGTGTTTTTAACAGTAGTAATACCTAGATACGTAGATTCAGCACTACTGCCTAGCTGTGAGATCGTTACAGACGGAAAAGGTCTGTCTGCCGCCGGCTCTCGCCGCGATAGCACGCTCCCCGCTCTGCAGCCCCCTGGGCTCGCTCTCCTACTTAAATCATCATAATGATTACTTCTGTTGCACCACTGGTGGCTCTCCTCAGGCCGTAATATCAGATATTGTATCCCCTTTTGTGAAATACAACCATTTCGTTACATCGCAACACTCGTGTCCGAGTATGATTTGCTGGTCCTGTCAAACCCCGTCCGGAAAACGCCCACTGCCTTTTCCCTTTCTTGCCAGACCTGTACATATTTTGGTTGTTGAGTACGGGCTTGGCGAACCCGGGGTCCCCGAGCTGGGGACTGATATGCGCCAACAGTCCTCTGTCACCGTAACCTCCGGGTAGGCTTCAACGACCACCACGTGGTGCAGTGGTGGAATGTCGGTTGTCCGGAGACCGGGGATCTTGGCTTTACCGCCTGGGTCGCGAGGTTGGTAAAACCTCTCTAAAAAAAAAAAACCTAAATCCTAAGGTGAGCTTCGCGCCGAGGGGATGCATGGCAGTTGAGACAGAACAGTCGTAAGCGGGCGACCTCTGAGGAATCTGCCGCACCTCAGACGTATAAGGCTTGCCCAGGCATGCGGGGCTGTGCCTGGGTCGGCAATGTTTCCCTAGCTACTCGTGGGACGCCCATGGAGGCATTTCAATCTTTTTCTGATGCTCCCGGAGGATCGGATGGGCCACCGGTGAGCATTCCTTCCCATCCAAACAAGCGAAGTCGTGAGGGCAGCTCTCCTGAGCGTGCTCCTCAAAAACTTAGATCTAGTCAGAGGAACAGGGCACAAACGTGTCAAAATGTTTTTGTTGTAATAAGACGAGTGGAGGGTTCCTTTGCTAAGGTGTCCCCATTCTACATTCAGAAGGAAATTGATGGGATTACGAGTGGTTTGAAGTCCATAAAGAGGCTTCGTAATGGTACGCTGCTGATAGAAACTGCGACCTCTGGTCAAGTACAGAAACTTATTCAAGCGAAATCTCTGGGTGAATATCCAGTTATTGCAGAGCCGCATAAAACCTTAAAGTCTTGTCGCGGGGTTGTATCATGTAAAGATCTCATGAATGAAGATGTCAGTGTTCTCCAACAAGAATGGGCTAGTGAAGGCGTCACGGAAGTGCAAACTGTTATGAAGAGAGTGAATGGAAATCTTGAGAAGACCTCTACCTTCATCTTAACGTTGTATTCACAGGCTCTGCCCAGTCATATTAAGGCTGGATTCTTACGTCTAAAAGTACGTCCCTTTTATCCAAACCCCTTGCGGTGCTTCAAGTGCCAACGGTTTGGTCATACTACGGTTGCGTGCAACGGTCGTGCTACGTTTCGTAAAGATTTCAAATTACGTTCAAAGTTTATTGCAAGTCGCTAAGTGCTTTCATTGTCAAATAGTCGAATAAAATCACGCTATCACTCGCCGCAAGATGGGGGAGTTTTCTTTGTGACGTGATATAGTATGAACTGTGTATCGTAGGTGGTTTTTACAGCCATAGCAAATGCTTCCTGATCTTAAAGAACATTTGTACCAAATTTGGTTGAAATAGGTCCATTAGTTTAAGAGCAGATGTAGAATGTTATCGCATGGTACGGCGGTTTCTCACAACTGTCATTGTTTATGTCGTCATAACGTCCTACGTTCTTTCCCCGACAGCGATTGTTACCTGATAGTAAGGAAAATGTGTACCACGTTTAGTTGAAATTGGTCTAGTAGTTTAGGAAGAGATGTGGAACATACATGCACACATAGCCAGATTTATACATCAGCGTATTTTATAAGATGTATAGATTGCGGGTCATAAGATGTCGGATTGCTCTAATGGAGAGAGGATTGCCTGGTGGATTGTATAGATAGGCTACAGTCATCTTTCTTCTGTTTCTGTCTTCAATTTTAATCACGACCATCTCTACGTCTCTAAGCTGTGCCGGTAGTGAGACCTCTGTAGCTGGAAGTGAATTGTGCACGTAGAGCGCAACGCCGCCCCTATGGTCTCTATTTTTTCGGTAGCAGGTGTACCTTGATGTGTTGCTTCCCCCGCGGGTAGCCATGTGTCGGCCACCTCGGCGATGTGCCTCGAAATTGTGGAGAATTTCAAATACCTAAGAAGTGAAGTAATGCACAATAGCAGGCTGGACATGGAGATCAGCAAGAGGTCCAACAGAGCAGTGCATTGCACATACTGACTTATGCAGCTGAGACCTTGCCAATGACAGAATGTTGAAATGTTTGTATAGCTTATGGGACTTAACTACGGGGTCATCAGTCCCTAAACTTACAAACTACTTATGAACTAGCTTATCCCAGGGACGGCACAAATATCCATGCCCGAGGGGGGATTCGAACCCCCGACCGTAGTGGCCGTGCAGACCGTGACTGGCGCGCCGCAGTACCCATGGCCACCGCGGCGGCTGCCAATGACAAGTAGGGAGGAGCGCAGAATCCAAGCCAGTGAAATGAAATACTAATAAGTATGATGAGGAAAACAAGGAAAGACATAGTGAGAATCGAAGATGTTAGAAAGGACGTAGGAATAGAAAAGTTAAACGAGAGAATTAATACGAATAAATTGAGACGTTTGGACATGCAGAGAGGATGGAAGAGGAAAGAATACCAGAAGGGGTGGTGGACATGCAGTTTGAAAGAAAGAGAACGAGGGGGAGACCCAGGACGAGGTGGGTTGATTTAACAAAGAAGAGTGCAAGAAGAAGAAACCTGGATGGGAACAAAGTGATAGATCAGGAATGGTGGAAGGACAGAGAAAAGTGTAGAAATGTCATAAACGCTACGATGCGGTACGTGCTGATTAAGGGGAACGGATGATGATGTAACACAGTGTTTTTCAACCTGTGGGTCGCGACCCAATCGGAGAGTAGGGCGGGGGGGGGGGGGGGAGGGAGGGTCGCAAAGTCTTGCTCGGCAGATCGGCAGGATGTAGTAGCAGCGTATGTGATGACAAATCTACGTTTCGTGACGTTCACCTATTATGGCAGAAGTGCCACACAGAAGTGACAGGGTTCGTGAAAGTAATCAAATTAACAAGTCATCTGTGGATGGAAAATTGGCTTCGTTGTTACGCGTTTGATGTGGCCCTTAATAAGACATCAAAAGTCTTACAAGATGTACCCATGACACATTTGATTTCAGATGATGGGCCTACCGAAATGCGAAATCACGAAGCCATTTTTCCACCTCAGGACTTCTTAATTAAGCGACTTGTATGACTGTCACTTGTTCAAATATCGTTATGTCAGAAAACAATCATTAACTTAATATTATTTTAATCAGTACAAAACACCTTTTTACTATTGTATTATAGTAGTTCGCAGCAGGTAAGAATTTTCAAAGCAGTATTATTTTTATTCAATTAGTAACAATATCATTTTATTACTGGATCATAGTAATTTACTGCAGGGTAAGGGTTTTCAGTATCCTTTCGAATAAATCCAAAGTTTATGAGCATCCTTGAAATTTTAAGGAGTGAGGAATCAGAGTTGATGATTTCATACTCGCACCTGACAAAAATTACACATTGAGACTTATTATTTATGACAGCAAAACGATACAGCCATGAAGTTTTTTTTTCCAGTTTTGATTCTTTTCTGCTTCTGCAACTTTCACCAGACGTGAATGCTTGCGAAGATCTTAGATACATATAAGAAAGGAGACTAAATAGTTCGCCTTTGGAAACACTGACATACCTTTATTAAATGGCCTGTGATGTCACCGGACATTTTTACTCGGAAATGAGGGTGACAGGTTCAAAAAGGTTGAAAAACCCTGATTTAACCGAATCACACATGATTTATCCAACAAAACGGTGGTCAACCACCCCGCTGAGCGTTCTAAGGCGCCTTGGTGCAGAAAGCGCGATTGCGCGCCGTCAGAAGTTCGAGTCCTCTCTCGGACATGGGTGTATGTGTTGTCCTTTGCGTTAGTTTAAGTTGTTTATAAGCCTAGGGACTGATAACCCCAGTGGTTAAGTCCCATAGACTTTCAAGCTTTTTTTTTCTTTTCTTTTTGTCAACCATCTTCAGCAGAACTAAAACCATGATCGCTTTGTTCACGGCTATTAAAGCTTAACACTGTAAACCCCGACAAAAAATGTTTACTGTGCTAAAAGCAATCTGTAATTTCTCGTTAACATTGATTACCTGAAAAAATCCTCACTCTGGTTAGTGGTCACACGAGCAGTTCATCTTACGAACTAATCAACAGTCCTGCTTGACATTTGATTACAGTTCATTAAAGACAAGCTAATTCCTGTGGAAAAAAAGACAATAGGATGAAAAATAAGAGCGAATAAAAAAGTCAATACTATAAAGAGAAAGACCTAAAAGGGTAATAGATTTAAAAAATTAATTAAACAAATTATTTTAATAAAAATAACGATCACAGAAATTTTGGTTAAGAAATTAAAATAATCACCCACGACATGATACAAACCCAAAATCTTTCAGACGGGAAGCTGATGCTTTACTATTGTTTTCCACACAGCCACATGGTTATTCGAGTCCAAGCGACTACACACACAGTAACAACAATGAATTCTAGTCATCGTAGAGCTCAGTTTCATGTAAATAATACGAAGCCCGTTTAGTGTAAACTGATCTCTGTGAATAATACTTCTATATGTGGCGTTGAATCGTGGATTATGTGAAAGGATCCAGTAGCGTATGCTTAGTGACGAGTATTTCGCTAAGCACTGTTGCCCATATATTGTTTTTTGTTTGGTTGTTATTAAGTGATGAAATGTGAAATTCCCTATGAATCAGGAACATAGCAAATCAAGAAAAAGAACCTGACAAGAAAATGGAAGTGACTTGAGAGTTGTGGAGGCAGTCTGGCCGGGGAATGATTTGGGCGGATTGGAGAAAAGCAGTGAACTGCCAACTAGCAAGTAATTTTAATCGAACTGTAGACTTATCGAAGGGTCAATTTGAACTTTCCGCTAGATGCCATTATGGTGCTAAGAGTCGGGTAAGTTGTAGTGTATTGTGGCTTTTACAGACACATATCGAAAATTATATAACTTTATACATATCAGTATTATATTCGTCAAGCTATGTTCTCTACACTTTCTATTGTATGTGAACAAAAATGGTGATTAATTGTGCAGCGTTTAATTGCACGTTCCACAGATTCGTGATTATATTTAGATTTTTAATATTAGGAACTTTAAGTCATTGTAGGGCCTACTTTCATTTCCATATGGCGAGAGTACTTAGCTGATATTATTGACAGCCATAGCGCGCACGAAGCTCGAAATGTGCTGCTAAATGCATTTCACCTTAAAAATTCAGAGCACCAATACTTGAATGGCGCTAACATTAGCACCCCGTTTACATGGGCTCCCAAAACCGGATTTCGTAAACCGATTTCCCAATTATGCTTTTCGTTGGTCTTGTAAACACTCCAAAATCGATTCTGGAAATCCACTTCTCTAAAGCGGTTTTTTAGTTCCGCAATCTGTTTTCGTGTCCATGTAAATGCAACCGTTTTGAAGCGTTCTTGACTTACGAATTTCCGGCACATATGGACAGTGATATTTTCTAATATGAAATAAAAATATATGTATTAGAATGAGCACGAATCAGTGTATTTAAGTAAAAAATAGCGATTGTGCTGTCTAAATCAAGAACTGAGTCAGCTTTGTTTCAGCCGCCATATCCGCGGCCGAGCGCATTGAGGCGCTATGCTGCAATGCGCGAGGCCATTCCCCGTCGGGGGTTCGAATCCCCCCTCGGGCATGGATGTTTGTGTCGTCTTTAGTATAAGGTAGCTCATATGTAGTTTGTAAGTTTAGGGACTGATGACCCCGCAGTTAAGTCCCTTAAGCTTTACAAACATTTGAACATTTTTTAGCCGCCATATTAAGTGGGCTACCGATTCAGGCTATACCATGTAAACATGACAGCGAAAAACGGTTTACGAAATTCGGTTTTCGTCTTCCGGAAGATAAGTTGCATGTAAATGTAGTGAATAAGTAGGTCGCGGAACTTCAGGTTATAACCTGCTCTTTTCCTGTGTTCCTAGATTGCAAATGAACTTCTACTTACGCGTTCCATATTAGATTAAAACGAAACCGCTAATTTTACAGCACCTAAAACAACCTATTTTGACATTAACGATTATTTACTTTTACATATTGAAGCTTTTAAATCCTAAGAGCCGCTTTCTTCTTCTATTTACAAAAGACTTGCTTCAAAGTCGATATTTGAAAAATAAGAAATAAAATAAAAATTAAGCACTGCCATCGGTCGGTGCCGGCAGAATTAACGCTGCGTAAAACTTAACGTGGACTCAATTTATAGGGTCGCACTGCAAAGAATCCGAGAACGTCTTACGGGCTCTTACATATTGGCTTCTGTAGATGTAACATCTGACAATCTTGACTCGAATATTTCAAAACTGCTTGTTGACACTCCAGAGCGTATTTGATTTGTTCAAAACAACTCGCGTAGGCTGAAAAACGAAGAATCGCCCACTTGGTCAGCACCGACGTAGATGAAAATAAAGTGCTTCCGGCTTTAACCAGTGCCGCGGCACTTATAGCTGGAGAGCTTCATTGCTAAAACAAGTCTACCTTCTGATGCTGCATGTAGCTCGTGTAGCACATGGTATGAGCCATATAGTAGAGCATGTAAAGCTAAGGTTCCCCAACGCAAAATAAATAAATCCCCTCGGTAAGAAACTTGTAGGTAAAGAACCAGTGAATGCAGCATTCCTGTCCAACATGTGCCGAATGTGACGTACGCCGCCGTCACATCCGTTGATGCAGGAGCGTTCATTATCAGTATTATCAGTATGTACATAATCACTAACACAGGAGAGCACCACTACTCTTTTCTAGAAAAACTGCACAATGTTTCAGTAGATACTGTGAAGTGAACTATGGTCCGAACTGTTAAACGGTATATTACATGCACATACGGCTTCTGATTTGCACTGTATTTTTCATACGAAATGTTCAACAATTTCCCGTAACAACTTACGCTCAACGCGTTCTCGTACCGGTTATGTTTTCTTTGTATAAGAACAAAACAGAGCTCCCGCGCGGGAGTAACCGAGCGGTCTGGAGCGCCACGTTGCAGATCGCGAGGTCTCACGCGTCGGAGGTTAGAATCCTCCCTCGGGCATGGATGATTGTGTTGTCTTTGGTATAAGTTAGTTCATAAGTAATTTGTAAGTTTAGGGACTTATGACCCCGCAGTAAAGTCCCATAAGCTTTACAATTTTTTTTTTTTTTTTTTTTTTTTTTTTTTTTTTTTTTTTTTTTTTAACTAAACAGTGCTACAAAATCGAATTTAGTACACCACTAACTAATGCGTGCCCTGTCTGATAAACTTTTGCAAAAGACTATGGAAACAACAGGAGAGCTTTAATGCTAGTTGCTAGCATTGTTGTTCACCGGAGGAACAATTGAAAATGCAGAAAATCGTGTACAATAATGATATTGCTTGAGATCAACAGTGCCCATTGAACCGCTATAGCAACTTACGCCAAGAACAAGGCACACATCAATACCCGAGCGAGGACTCGTACAACCGACGGGAGCGGCCTAGCAATCTATGACATGGCGCCTTAAACCACCCGGCCATTGCATTTTTATCTTGGAAAAACTGTAGAGGTTTTGCGTCACTTTGATTATTAACGTTGTGGGTGTTTGTTGTATCGGCCAGCAGTGCACGTAGACGAATACTAATATGTCCATAAGTCAACACTGCATACTTTATATTATGTTTATTTCTCCTAATTAATACTTTTTAGGACCTATTTTAGATTTTATTTGGCCTAAATGAGGTAGTGAAAGAACCTATTTTAGCCGCCTTCTTTTTACGACCTAAAAATCCGCGATCTAGTAATAAGTTGCCGTTAATTGTGAGCAAACAGTGATGGCAAATTTCTTGTGGTGCGTAGAAACATCATTAACGAAGAACTCGGTGTTGTTAGTTTGTATGTTAAAATAGCGTTAGTTTCCGGAGGTGGCACGGTGTGCATTTATTGAAAATGTTCAAATATTTGTAAAGCTATGGGACAAAACTGCAGAGGTCATCGGTCCATAAACGTACAAACTACTTCAGCTAACTTATGCTAAGAGCAACACACACGCGCGCGCGCGCGCGCCCGAGAGAGAGCTCGGAACTCCGACGGGGAACGGTCGCGCACTCCGCAGCAAGGCGTCTTAGAGCGCACGGCGTGTGTTTGTTCCTTTCTCTTCTTAGTCGATCAACTTCTTCTGTCTAAGACTCTTATACCATATTTCCTATCCATTTGTTTCATTTTCACGCAGCTCTATCCTTATAACGTCATATCTTCTGAACTATGTGTCCTACAGTAATATAATTTCCCATGTTCGTAGAGTGAAATAGCAGGAAAACTGCCTGTGGAATCTGTTGCGAATCAAGTTGGTAATAAAGACATAATAAATTACAACCTTACGCATGATGGGGCGCATTTAATTCGTTTTGACTTAATATCTTCTGAACTACGTGGCGTACTATGATATAATTTAGAAGGTACATTCAGTGGTTTATGCGTATACTGCCGACCGCGGTGGCCGAGGGGACTAAGGCGCTCCAGTCTCGGTCTGCACGGCCACTACGGTCGGGGGTTCGAATCCCCCCTCGAGCATGGATATTTGTGCCGTCCTTGTTTGTAAGTAGTTCATAAGTAGTTTGTAAGTTTAGGGACTAACGACCCCGTAGTTAAGTCCCATAGACTTTACAAACATTTGAACATTTTTGCGTATACTGTCTGTAAAATGTTTTGCGAATGCTATCACTAATGTTGTCGTAATAAATTGAAACTTCTTTCATGATTTTGCTGGGATTGTTAGCAAGAAAAGTTTCGTAAATGTGTGAAATTATGTGTAAAGTTCCTTGCAAGTCGCCAAGTGTTCTCATTCTAAAATAGTGCATAAATAAAGTCTTGTTATTCATGCGTTACATGATGACTCAGTTTTTTTCTGACTTTCATTGTTTATGACGTCATATCTCCTAAAGTAATCTTGCAGGACACGCCGGCGGCGGTGGCCGAGGGGACTGAGGCGCTCCAGTCACTGTCTGCACGGCCACTACGGTCGGGGGTTCGAATCCCCCCTCGGGCATGGATATTTGTGCCGTCCTTACTATTAGTTAGTTCATAAGTAGTTTGTAAGTTTAGGACTGATGACCCCGTAGCTAAGTCCCATAAGCTATACAAACATTTGAATGTAACGATACATAATTAAATTAATATTTTTTCAACGATCAGTCACGCTTCTCGCCATGATTCCCCCTTTCTCGTAATATTTTACCTGTGAAAAGGCTTTTTCGCTCGTATTTCGTTTTTTCCGGTGAGCCGAGAGGACGGAACCGCAATCACTCACTCTCTTGTTTGAGGCTATTAAGCGTGGATGTGTCGACAGACTGCGCTGTGATGTGTGAGTGCTTTTACATTTTATTTTGAAATATACTATCTTTTGATCAAATCCTTCACGGGTTTCCAGCCGGATCATTCTGACATCTGAACACAATATTTCTGCGGTCCAACTGGCCGCCATCATCAGGTGAGGAAGCTAAGTTTCTCTCGCCGTATACTATCTTTTGTTAAGAACAATGTCTCCTCCCTGTTTTCATTTAGTAGTGTCCCGTACGTTCTTAATTATTCATTTTCTTTGAGGTTTCCAGATCCTCGATATTCCGTACAACATGATATTCAGACGTCATCACTTTTGCTTCGCGTATTTATATGATTAAATCCCGTTTATCTACTTTATATCATTATCTTTTTACTCTTAGAACCTGCATCCGTATTAACAGTTTAGCGAAGTCCTATAGTTTTCTCTTTTGTTATCTTGTTTATCAAACTTTAGTACACGGTCCGGCAACAGTGACTTGTGAGGTGAACAGTCTGAACATTAACATATTGCGGAAAGTATCATAAAATTTATCTAAACCTTTCAACAGCTTAACATTTTCAACTGCTGTGATAAAGATTTCCCGAGAGAAGCTTCATGGGTACTTTCCGTAAGTTTTCTCTGTAACGTTATTTTTGTGTGTCCATTCCGCCATTTCATTCTATTCAGTCATTTCGTGTATTAATTTCATCCACTCGTGTTTTAATTATTTCCTCAGATTTTTATCCGATTTTTCTATGATCAAAATTTTAACGTAATTCTTAATCTGTCAATCGCGGAGTGTAACATTGATTCGTACAGGCAACATCACAAAAGTAATGTTACAGGAACATCCTTAAATTTCATATGTGCGAGAGATGACGAATGACTCGACGTTTACCACCATGACATCACGTCAATTCAAACTGTCCGTTATTCGTAGTAAATCAATGACGGGGTTGTGGGGCCTTGTTCCTCCATTACACCTCGTACCTCAGTCCGACACAACAAAAACACTACTGGCCGACTTCGTTTCCAATTACTACAATGACACCACCTTGCGTCTTGTATAAATTACTTACCTCTGCAGGATTCTTTTCGCTGGTTCACACTCTAAACAAGTTGCGGTTTTCTAATACTGCAGTTACGTGTTTTTCTTCTTTTTCATTAGAGGGCGGTTATTGCACACACATACACACACACACACACACACAGACACACACGCCCATTACGTTTCCATATTAAGTTCTCGCATTTTTGTTTCATACATGCTGGATCTTGTGAACTGCACGGTCTTTAAAGATTACAAATGAAGAACTCAACGAACCAAACCACTGACTTATTTTCTTTTGGTTGGGCACCATAAACTTGATAACAGACGTGGACACATCGTCCTCGACTCGAAAAAGACGACAGAGCAAGTTGGTGTAGTGGTTAGTTTACTAGTTTACTATGTGACTTACCGGGTCGTAGATCGTTGATTCTTGATGTTCTTGTTGGTCGTCGCTCTCGGTAGCAGCTGGCTGAAATTTCATGGGGCAAAACTAATCCACTACAATTAACATTGGCAACACATGTAATTGCAGTTCTAGCACACTGGACTCGCATTCGGAAGGATGGTGGTTCAAATGCACCTCCATCCAGATTTAGTTTTTCCGTGATTTCCCTAAATCACTCCAGGCAAATGCCGGGATGGTTCCTTTGAAACTGCACGGCCGATTTCCTTCCACATCCTTACCCAAACATCCGAGCGGAAGCTCCGTCTCTAATGACCACGCTGTCGATGGGACGTTAAACTCCAAGCTTCCTTCCCTCCTTAATTGCAGTTCTTTGACACTTTAACGATTTATTATTAGTGCCCAATCGTCCCCATTTATGGCCACAATTCTCATTAATTACAGTATCTAAAACGCGGTAATAATACAAATTTACAAGGTTCGTGGGTGGAATACAAAAGTTCGAGGTGTACTTCTTAATGTGGCACAAATATTAATAGTCCATTCATAATACCGGTAAAAACGCTTTCCACAGGAATAACACTGACGAACTTTTACATAACTGTTCAAAATTAAAGTTCAAACTGTCGTGAATTGTGCCTCAGATCACGGACGAAACAATCTTTGAACTAGCGTGGATTGTGCCTCCAACAGACGAAACAGTAATCAATTACATGCCATGAATGCATCCTATGTATATCTTTCAAAGTATTTAATTAAGTATATTAAATTAATAATAATGGAAAAGTAAACAATTACATGCAAATGGCTATAGTAAAAGATAGCTTAAATAATACTGATTAAATTAATGTCAAATCTCGGTTCAGTTAATAGTATTTCGTTTACGTATTTAACAAAATAGGTTTATCAACAATACTTTCGTAATTAACGGTAATTATGCAGAAACTAAAGAGAGCAAAATTTTCCTTTTTTTAAGGCTAGGCACTAACTCTGATGAACACTCGCCTGTCAACATTTAAAGAGCGAATTCAGGCCACGTTAGGCTAAAAAATTCGAATATCAAAATATTAGCCGCGAACTTACAAAGTATTAGCAACAAAGTTCCCGAATTTGCCGCACTGCATGGAAGTTATTGCGCTCAAATAGTTTTAGGCACCGAAAGCTGGCTAAATCATGATGTGGCAAGTTCAGAAATATTTAGCGAGGCGTGGAATGTATATCGGAAAGATAGATAGGATACAACTGGAGGAGGAGTGTTCATCGCTGTGGACAAAGATATTGTTTCTCCTGAGATCGAAGTTGAAAGTAACTGTCAAGTTATCTGGGCACGTAAAACAGGTCTAAAAGAAGTAAAGTTAATAGTTGGGTGTTTTTAGCGGAACCCCAGTGCTGCTGTAGCAGTTTCAGAATCATTTAAAGAAAGTCTACACCATGTAGTGCATGGGTATCCGGGCCATGTGATATTAGTCGGGGTGGGGGGGGACCTCTCAGTTCGAATATAGTAAATTTCCTTGAAACGGCAAAGTTTCTTTCTATGAATCAGCACGGGTTTAGGAAACATCGTTCATGTGAAACTCAGCTTGCCCTTTTCTCACATGACATCTTGCGAGCCATGGATGAAGGGCAACAGGTGGATTGTGTTTTTCTCGACTTCAAAAAGGCGTTCGACGCGGTGCCAAACTGCAGACTGCTAACGAAGATACGAGCTTATGGAATAGGTTCACAGATTCGTGACTGGCTGGAAGATTTCCTAAGTAATAGAAAGCAGTACGTTGTTCTAGACGGCAAGTGTTCATCAGAGACGAGTGTATCGTCAGGCGTGCCCCAGGGGAGTGTGATAGGACCGCTATTATTTTCTATCTATATAAATGATCTGATGGACAGAGTAAGTTGTAATTTGCTGCTGTTTGCTGATGATGCTGTGGTGTACTGGAGGGTGTCGTCTTTAACTGACTGTAATAGCATACAGGATGACTTAGACAAAATTTCTAGTTGGTGTGAAGAATGGCAGCTAGCTCTCAATGTAGAAAAATGTAAGGTGATGCGCATGAGTAGGAAAAACAATCCCATAATGTTCGAATACAGAGTTAGTAGTGAGCTTCTTGATGCCGTCGCGTCGTTCAAATATCTAGGCGTAACATTGCAGAGCGATATGAAATGGAACGAACGTGTACGGACAGTCGCGAATAAGGCGGACAGCCGACTTCGGTTTATTGGGAGAATTTTGGGAAGATGTACTGCACCTGTAAAGGAGACCGCGTATAAAACACTTGTACGACCACGTCTTGAGTATTGCTCATGTGTTTGGGACCCACAGCAGATCAGTTTAAAGGAAGACATAGAGGCAGTTCAGAGGCGAGCAGCTAAGTTTGTTACTGGTAGGTTCGACTAATGCGCGAGTGTCACGGAAATGTTCCGGCAACTCAATTGGGGATCGCTGGAGGAAAGACGACGTTCTTTTCGTGAATTTCTGTTGAGAAAATTTAGAGGGCCGCAATTTGAAGCTGGTTGTAGTACGATCTTGCTGCCGCCTACTTACATTTCGCGTGGTGATCACAAAGACAAGATAAGAAAAATTACGGCTCGTACGGAGGCATATAAGCATTCTTTTTTTTCCTCGTTCTATTTGGGAGTGGAATAGCAAAGGAAATGCCTAGTAGTGGTACAGTGTACCCTCCGCCACGCACCTTACGGTGAATTGCGGAGTATGTATGTAGATGTAGAGTAGTATACCTTCGGCTTGAACTAATTAATATTTAGTAATTAAATAAACTTCTCCAACGTCAAATAATAGAAAATGACTTCAGCAGGTTACATTATAAAAAAGAAGAACAAAATATTCACAGAATATATGACATCAACTGCGAATGTGCAAAGCTGAAAATGTGTACCCAGCTGGGATTCGAACCCGGTGGTGTCGTGGTCAGCGCAACTGCCTAGAAAGCGGGAGATCCGGGTACGAATCCCGACTAGGTACACATTTTTATCTTTGCCCATTCGCAGTTGATGCATATATTCTGCGAATCTGAAAGAATAACAACTGCAAGATCAGAAAGTGACGTCTGTTCTTTCGGAATAGACGCCACATATATCTATAGATAAACAAAAGTTTTGGAAAACCAAATGATAATAGACTAATTACATTCATATCTATTATTATGCAACAGCGGTAGCGGGAGGTTCAGTAATGCAAGCAGATGGAAATAAATCCCAACATGCTTAATTGCAACCACACTTGCATTTTGGAAGACGGCGGTTCGTTCAAACCTACCTTCGGCCATTCACATTTGGGTAACTTCTGCAGGCAAGTGCTAGTATGGTTCCTTTCAGAGGTTCAACCGATTTCCTTCTCCATCCTTAACCAACACAATTAGAGCTTGTGGCCCATGTCTAGTGATCACGTTGACAACCGGATGTTACATCCTAACCCTTCTTCCATCGGAAAAAAAATCGTGTGCTATGGATATTTGAGATGGGCTATACAGAAATACTCTAATATTCAAATGTTTGTAAACCTAAGGGGCGAAACTGCTTAGGTCATCAGCACCTAGACTTACAAACTAATTAACTAAAACTAACTTCTAACATCCTTGTCCGAGGGAGGACACGAACCTCCGCTGGGCGCGACCGCGCATTTCGTGACATGGCATCCCAAAACGTGCGGCCATTTCCGCGAGTCACATAAATACTCTTGACACTTGGTTGTTTATTTGACGAGAACGATGTGTTCACGTCTCTTATTGTAGATGTTATTGACAACTGTCTGCGATCTAAACTGACAGTGCAGAATAAAGTAATTTAGGCCCGGTTTGTCAATGTCTCGTTAAGTTCCGGTTAAGATTTTAACTTGTCGTTAGCGGAGAACTGCGTTTGTCAATGTTTCGTTACGAGTTAACCAGACGTAAAAAGACCTCAAACTGGCCGTTAAGTTAACGAGTCGAATTCTGCTCGTTACACGGCTATCAGTTAAGTGAAAATCTGTATGAAAATAGAAGGATTCCAAAGCGCTAAAATACCGTAATATATTCACTTGATAAGACCGATTTATCGAACAAAATAACAGAAACTAGTGTGGAAAGCAGCTTCATTGAAAAATTTTATCGTCATATTTCTCGCCCCATCCATGTCAGTAGCTAGCAGATGAATTTGATATATTGCAGATACGCAAAATAACCTTAAATTATTGTTGCGATATCAAAAGACAAACTTATGGGTAACGACTAATTCATGAGAATCGGTATGATGAAAATTGTTGGAATAAGAGATTTGGTTGACAATGAAGACGATGTCAATATTTTAGATTATCTAGACGTCATTACTCTTCTAAAGCGATCTAGACGTATCATTTTGAATGCTGAGATGATGCAGAATTTGTTACGCTATTTCGTCTTGGAAACGCTACATGAAAAACTCCACGACCATCTCAAGAGTCCAACAGATAGTTACGTATTTTGCAAGTTATCTGTCATAATAGAAAACAGAATACATTATTTACGCCGGCAAAGTTTATTAATTCAGTATTTGGTTAAATTGTACCACGCTTCTCGCCGGGCTGCAGTGGTTATGTTGGCAACTCAGACGACAAATAAATGTTTTTTTCGTGACAACTTCATTTAAAACGAAAATTATTCTTTTCCGAACGGACAAGGGTACATATAAGAATCTGTCAACCAAAGAGCAGATACAGTATTAATTTTGCTGCGAGTATAACGAGCAGCAATAATATTTACTCTGTAGCTCGTGAAAAATATTAACACAATTCTACACTTCATTGTTTAACTGTTGCCAACATAAGCACTGGAGCCCTGCGAGAAGCGTCGTAAAATTTTATCCAGTATTTACTTATGCTTGTTGCGCCTAGTGTGAGGCCTAAAATGTGATTACTTCCTCCGATCTACAGGAACAGCATACTTTTGCCTATGTGCAAGCTTGCACTAAGATACTACACACTTGGCATGTTATCGTAGTAAGCTCTAAGCATTTTTACTGTCCTACATTTTCCGTGGAAAGCACTGAATTCATTTGCCACAGCGCGATCATGTCGCTTTTTTCCTGCTAACCTCTTCCCTGATAGTTAAATAAGGAAAACAGCTGTTTATTCAGACGGCACTTTCATTTGTTTCTATTGCCAACCTAGTCGAAATATATCGTACCTTCTCGTTTTCTCCAGGTTAGCAAACGAGAGGTGCATCTGGCAATCACAAACGCAATGCACTTAACGAGCACATTTAACTGGACGTTAAAGGCATCTTCTCGTTTACTAACGACAAGATTAACGAGAGATGGACGATCGATCTGGCCCTTAATGGTGTTCAAATGTTTGTAAATATAGGGGACTTCCAACTGCTGCGGTTATCAGTGCGAGGGCGTACCAAAGGAATAGATTAAAACCATGTACTTTTTTGAACAACGCGTTTTTCTGGTGCTAGAGAACCACAGGTTAGAAGAGAGTCCTACGGCAACAAGCACGATTTAATGTTCCAAAAGGACCCGCTGCGAAAACCATTCGTATGCTCTTCCCAAAATTTCAACGAACAGGCAGCGTAACTGATGATCTAGTGGGGCATGTTGGCCGCAAGCAAACCGCAGTTACGCCTGAAAATATCCTCACAGTTTCTGGAATTATTCAGCGAAATCCAATATCATCCGTCCGTAGAATTGCATCTGAGACTGGTTTGAAGCGTTCCAACACGCAGAAATTACTGAGAAAGAGCCTACACATGTTTCCATTCAAAATTCAAACGCACCAGGCCATACCCGTACGAGCTGTGCGACCAAGGGTTGCCTTTGCTAATCAGATGCTCACAATTGTTGATAGTGAAGGATTTGATGTTGGCTGCATCTGGTTTACAGATGAAGCACACTTTCACCTGAATGAATACGTGAATAAGCAGAACTGGCGATTTTGGGGTTCCGAAAAGCCATATTGGTGTGAAACGAAACCCCTGTATTCTCCTAAAGTTACTGTGTGGGCTGCGGTATGCAGCAGAGGTATTATTGGCCCTTTTTTCATTCGAGAAACGGTCACTGGTGCACGTTATGTTGCAAGCGTTAGAGAATCAACCAGGTACTGAATGGTTTATGCAAGATGGAGCCCGACCACATCGGACCGAACAAGTGTTTCGCTTTCTTGAGGAATACATCGGGAATCGAGTCATTGCTTTGGAATATCCCAAATTTACTGGTGCAGGCATGGATTGGCCTCTATATTCGCCGGATTTGACTCCCTGTGACTTTTTTTTTTGTGGGGCACAGTGAAAGACATGGTCTACCCGATGCATCCCGCCACGCTGGACGAGCTTGAACCAGCGATCTCTGTGGCATGTGAATCTATTTCGGTTGAGGCATTACGAAATGTGATGGCGAATTTCATTCTTCGTTTGCGCCACCTCTGTAGTGCCAATGGTGAACATTTTGCCGGCCGCGGTGGCCGAGGGGACTGAGGCGCTCCAGTCACGGTCTGCACGGCCACTACGGTCGGGGATTCGAATCCCCCCTCGGGCATGGATATTTGTGCCGTACTTAGTATTAGCTAGTTTGTAAGTTTAGGGACTCATGACCCTGTAGTTAAGTCCGATAAGCTATACAAACATTTGATTTTGAACATTTTGAAAACATTGTGATGTGATTGTTTGCAAAAAGTGTTTTCATACTATTATTTCACTCATGTATGCTGATATGAGGTGTACAGCGTACAGCGCCATCTGTTAGCAGCTTTTGTAACTATTATTTCAAACTGCAGTATAAACTTCTTACAGCTTTCACAATAAACATACCGTTTACTGCATTCCTCTATCGATCTTTGTTTTCGAGATATTTAATTTTGAAGTCAGGGAGCCCTTTCTGGACACCCTGTAACTGGTTGTGTTATTCATCCACGATTTGTTTTGCTTTAATGTATTTATTGTATGCACATATGTGCAAATTATCAAGCGAAAATAACTTTCGCTGTACGTTAGAAACACATGTTTTTCGACAAATTCGAAGGACTATCATCTGGAGGATTTACAACCTGCCGATCCCGACACAGCAGTCTGTAAGATGAAACAGAACTGTTTGCTCTACCAGCCAGTGCCACGGCTGCGCAACAACGCGCCTAACTGGGAACGTGAAGGCCGTCTTGTTTCAGTCGTACATTGTTAACACAAGTTTCCATCAGTCAGTGTGTGAAGCAATTTTGGGACCTTCACAACATTCAAGCAGGAAACACCCTGCGTCTGGCTTAACGTTTTAGACAATTTGCCCTATTTTGTCAGTTATTATTAAAAATGCAGGACACGGTCCATAATGTGTCCATGAATGTAGTCAAGCGTGACTTTTTATAAGTAAACGAAGTTAGCGTTGATTCTCCTACTAGCATGTACATGCATTAAGCAAAAGTACAAAAACAGACCAGAAGAAGGGCACTCAAACGCCCGAAACCGGTCGTTAAAGTTAAAAATAAATAACCACAAGCAACTGGTTGCTGCATTTCATTAATTTATAGTAAACGAAGTGTTTGAAATGTAATAATGGAAATAGTTTCATAATGCGATAAAGATTTTGAGAGAGCGCTACAAATTACAAAGTCTGGTGGCTTCCTAAATAAATTATTGAAGGAACATGTTTATAATTGTAAAACTCATCTTCAGTTCACAATGATATTACAAAAAGTGTTTGACAAAAATGTACACGGATATTAAAAGTTGTTCTGCACAATCCTGACATGTACCGTGGTCGTCCTGTGGAGAAAGAAAAGGAAACAAACTTTATTTAGTTTGATGCGTTCCTGTTCATAAAAAAAATTAAATAACCGTTCACTTTGATCGTGTGAAATGTATGTCCTCTTATATGGTGTTGAGTTTCCTCCATTTCTATGGCTCCTAGATCTTGTTAACCAGCTCAAACGAATAGGGATGGAGGCTTCTGCTTAAATTCTGCTTGGGATCCTGCTCTCTCACTTGTCAAAAAACAGAGGAACAAAACTAATCTGACCTCATCCCTCCAGAACTGATATCTATTATCAATATTCTGACCGGTTTCATCTTTGGTCGTGTCGGCGCTGTGTGCTTGCTTCCTCGGTGTGTGTTGTCTTTCCTGTTTACTCATTGAAAACCGAGGTTTTAAAGATCGCTGCACATTGCGTCCTCACTGCAGTTTCGCCTTGAAAATGGCAGGGTGGTCTCCCGCCGAAATATCGGCCGTCGTCGATTTCGGTACCTGGCAGCATACCCGTAAGTTTGTCGAAGTGGTCATTCGCCAGGAGATATTAAGGAATCACAGTTCTAAGTAAATTACTGTTTGAGTGTATCAATACTGATACTGTGATTACTAATTAGGGACTGTGGAGGTTAGACAAATAAGCCGAAATGTATTAATGTCTCTTTTTTATTTCGTTTAATCTAGCGAAATCTCGAATTTTTGATAAAGTTTGCCGAAATGTATTTCAAAACTGGATTCCGGGACTTTTGAGGGTCCTGAAACAATCTTTCGGGACACAGGGATGAAAACCGGGACAATCCCAGTTTTCGGAGGCTTCTGGTCACCCTGTTTTACACTTATATAGATATCCCCATTTTGCTTCCCTCCCCTCTCCCACCCACTCTACATTCCAAAGCTGCATCTCTTTCCAGCCATCTAGTAACTATGGCCGTGGCGTATGCATCATCCCGTGCCTCCTCCACTCCGTCCCATCAGCACAGCGTTACTCGGAATGCAGCAGATGGAAGTGGCTGTTGTGTGACTATGAAGTATGCCTATGTGATTGTACGAATGACACTGTCTTTTTCCAGTGGTCGAAAGCTAAGTTGCGTGTGAGTGTGTCTTCTTTATGTGCCTGTCGCGGCTCGACGTACTTATTTGCGGTGAGTTGCAAACAATACTCATTATATTGTCGTATTCCAACCTGGACACTCCATTGTCGCCGAGGGGACTGAGGCGCTCCAGTCACGTTCTGCACGGCCACTACGGTCGGGGGTTCGAATCCCCCCCTCGGGCATGGATATTTGTGCCGTCCTAGTTCGTAAGTAGTTTGTAAGTTTTGGGACTGATGACCCCGTAGTTAAGTCCCATAAGCTATACAAACATTTGAACACTCCATTGTCGAATGTAGCTACTGTCATATATGTCCCAACAGTCATTCCATGTATTAAGATCAGAAGACGGTGGAAATGGTCCTTTCTGAACGGCCATTTGTCACGTAAGTTCAGGTTAACACCGCCGTTTGCTTCCAACCCAACGCCGAACGTTACTGATGCAGCGAGTACAGAATAACACAGAGGCCTTATAATGGCAATGAAATAAAGCCGGGCAGAGAGCGGGACACCCAACCAAGATGGCGGCCGCAGAGCATGAATCTTGCTAGTACGGAGCGCCAGCCGGCCACAGCTGTGAGCACACGGTACTTGAGTGTTTTGGTGGCGCCTATAAAGGGACACATCACAAATCTTGGTGCAGTTGACCGTGAAAGTAATTTGTCTCTACTTAGCCGGTAGTGAATTTTATTACTCATTACGTATTTAAGTCCGTTTTTTAATTAATATATCTTGATTTTGTCTTTTTATTGTGTAGTATTAGCGTACTATTGTGTTATTCATGAATTTCTTCATGTCATTTTTCAATAACATTATTACTGCTATACTTGATTGTATTATTCAGTGGTGCACCCAGGATTTGTTTCGGGGGGGGGGGGGGGGGGCTCATTTCTTAAAAATATAGCCGACTGCAGAGGTGCCCCTCACCTTGGCCAGTGACTCATCCCCTTAGTTTACGTCATCACCCCCCCCTTTCCCTGCGCACCTCTGACCTACTGAATCTATTAATGGTAAAGGGTTGTTATCATTCGCTATGAGAAATTTTAGTTCACCAATGTTATAACTGTTTAATTAACATGAGACTATGTGTAAACACTAAACTAACACTATTGTTGTTCGTAGTTTTTGGCGGCCTTAATAAGATTCCACTCGGTGGCGCCGCTGACCTGCTAAGCAGTCGGTCGCCGCATATGAAGAGCCGGCAGCGGTGGCCGAGGGGACTGAGGCGCTCCAGTCACGGTCTGCACGGCCACTACGGTCGGGGATTCGAATCCCCCCTCGGGCATGGATATTTGTGCCGTCCTAGTTCGTAAGTAGTTCATAAGTAGTTTGTAAGCTTAGGGACTGATGACCCCGTAGTTAAGTTCCATAAACTATACAAACATTTGAAACATATGAACAATGGACTCGTAACTTCAGCATAGCAGTAACAATAGCGGCAGCATCAAAGCTGGTCGCGGCGGCAATTTAAAAGCGATCTGGGATGGGAATCATTACAACAATGGCGCGTATCACTGCGGCGTGGGCTACTTGCGAAACTCCAATCGCCAACATTCTCCTCCGAAAGCGAAAATATGTTGTTGACTCCCACTTACATAGGTAGAAATGATCATCAGAATGAAATACGAGAAATCAGAGCCCGAACAGAGAGATTCAGGTGTTCTTTCTTCCCGCGCGCTATTCGAGAATGGAATAGGAGATAAATAGTATAATGGTGGTTCGATGAACCCTCTGCCAGGCACCTAAATGTGATTTGCAGAGTATCCCATGTAGATGTAGATCACGTTGGCGACCCACTGTCACGTTAAATTGCGCTTGGCATATTACAGTTATGCTGTGATTTATTACATGTGTACTATTTCAAATTTCAGCTCCTGCCGGTTTTTTATTTATTTATTTAATCTTTGGGATGTCCTGGGGGGGGGGGGGCTTCAGCCCCATTAGCTAAGGTGGCCAACTTTTTCAAATCCCGACGCGGGACGTTTCGAGGATGTGTATGATACTATGAACACGCAACTCTGTGTCAGGATTTTCTCTAATGCAGGCAAAACTGTTTTACTATATCCCAGGATTCTTTTGTATTGCATTTCTGTGTTCGCAAAAATTTTGATACCTTCTACATGCATTGTGTAAAAGCACGAATAAATCTTCGTAACCATATGTTCGACGTCCACGGGTAACAAATCTGCTGATGTTTGTGTAGAGCTGTGTGCAATATGCGCTGCCCACCCCACCCCAACTCTTTTTCTCCTTCATGAAGTTTGAAGAAAGCTTCGCATTGACATTCACGTTGAACTCCGCCAAAATTTCTATTGGCACTCTCTGCACGAATTACCATGACTTTCTCTTTCCCCCATAAATTTTCCAGTATGTCCGTTGAAGAATGATATAGAATAACTGCAGTTTCACCAGGGAAATTCAGGATATGTAATATTTTTACATTAATTCCACTCTTTGCATGAAAGTACTGCACTAATATTGGATATATTTTGAGGTGTTTGTGATTTGAAATGTATGTAGAGATACTGAGAAATGGAAAGTCTTTTGTTCTGGAGTTCTGTCTGAAGGTTAGCTAAAGAAAAAGAAGCTTTCGCATTCTTTACTACTGCTTCGCACATAGTTTTCCCGCAACGAAACTTCTTTTGAAACACTTTTTGAATCAATTCCATCGATATAAAAGTCTGATAGTGACTTACGTTGTAGAAAGCCAACAAACCTTCGGTTCTTACAGTTCTGCTTGGTCAGCGAAGTTTTCCTGACAGAAATGGCTGCCGTGACTTCACTGTCTGTACGCTATGTAGATGGTATAGCCTCTCTATCATTCTGCGCTCGCTGTACTGATGTCGATACAGTCATCACTGTATACGGCTTTCACTCCTCCGTGAGTTTCTATTGGGAGAACTTCTATTGGGTTAGTAACTTGATTACAGCACATTGCTTCTCACGCACCGACGGGCATTGTTACTCTCTCGAAGGGATAGTAGGGGAGAGCGGGGCATGTTTTCCATCTTTTTACATTTTTATTTTTGTTCTTTTGATTTTTATCAGTTTTGATGTAAGCAGCGGATCATTGTATTACCTACACTTTCATCTGCAGTCTTGTAGAAATATTTTTGAAAATAGCAAATATCCTTCTTGGCAGAAAATGATTTTGTGTGACCATGTTGCGTTGGAAAATTTGCCCCGTATGCGGGGCAAGTTTTCCAGCTTACTTAAAATGTACAGGAGCAAAATTTCCAATTATATTTCAAATGGTAAAACAGAGATAATTATCTTTATTTCACTGAATATAATGAATTTTCAACACATCGCAAAGAAAAAAAAAAGGATAGCAAAAGTTACCATATTAAATAAAAACAAATGCTACTTAAAGGTTTTACAAATACAGACATTGTTTGAATAATACTCATAATTGTCTGAATCGCAATGTATTAAAAAAAGGATAAAAAAGAAAAAAAGAAAAGAAAAACTACGCCAATATCTTGCATTTCGTGCACTGTACCTACTTTTCATTTGCTTTAGACTTGGAGTAAGCCTCAAAGCAAGAAATGCATAAACAATCTTCACCTTATCCATCATCAGTGTAATTTAGACCTTCAATACCTTGGCGAGATTTTGTTTTATTGCCTTTTGCGTTTGAAGATGATGATACAAAAAGTTTCTGGCTGGGATTTTTTTCTCGTTTCTGTTATTTACTTCCTTTGAAAGTTCCCTTTTTGTTTTTAGATAAATTGTTTTCGACTTTCATCTGGTATCAGTCAATATAGCTTCTTTCCTTCCATGTTGTGTGTGCTTCCTAGGTGCCGCCTTCTCAAAATACGTAATTTCTTCTGGTGTTGGCCAAGATTGTGTGGATGTAGACAGAACGCCTTCTTGACATGCAAGAGGAAAAGTATTTGTAGAGCTCAAGAGAACAGCTTCTTCGGAAATACTAGTCTGTGTTGGTCTATTAGGAGTTGATGAATTCGATGGGTTCGAATGGAGGCTGTGATCAGTCTTTTTTTCTGGCAAGTTTGAATCCAGTCCAGGACTGATAGGGCATTCAGAATTTGATAAAGTATAAGCTGGTCTGTCTGTAATGTAGGAAATTTCAACCACTAATTGTTCTGAGTTCTATGTGGAATATTGAAGTCCATGGATGATTTTCTGACACTGCAGCAGCCTCTAATTGTTAATAGAGCAGTATTTATTACTTCAGGAGTGTACGAGCCTCTGTCGGTCTTCTCTGTGTAAGTTCGCACCATTTTAAATCTGTAAAACACATTTTAAATTGAACCATTTAAAAGAGGGCTATTTGGCACAATTGATTACACAATAAGTACATATTTAAAGTAATAATACGAGATGTTGTAGGCTGAGGCACGTTTTCCAACGAGACAACGAGACACGTGCAGGAATATGTGCCCCGTATGCTCTGGGAAAACGTGCCCCGTCGCCATATTCGGAACAATAACACTACGTCCATGATTAACCGTGGAAGCTATTTACGAAACAAATGCCCAGTTTAGTGAAGAAAGAAACCCACTTTTAGTACGTGCAGTGTCAAAATAATAAGTTTAATGCTAGTATGTTTATTTTAAGTTTAAATAAAAACGGGAAAGTTTAGTCACCTTCGCAAAAATGACATAAACAGCCCTGCCGGCAGTGTGACTGCTGGTACAACACTGAAACTTTCGTAAATGAAGCGTGCTTTGTTGCTGCTTTCTACAGTCTCGCCGGTGGTACCATTTAGCGGAATGTTTCGAAACTAAAGCGGGTTGGAAAACTTGTCCCTATGGAAAATGTGCCCCGGTCTCCCCTACTCCGACGACAACTCAGTTATTGCGCCCCCTCCCCCCAAAATCCCTCCCCTTTCTGAAACCATCAACAACGTTACTCTCCGAATAGACCACAGACGGTGAGTGCAAGGCGTCACTACGGCCCAATGGGTTGCTTTCTTTTACACCATACTATGTTTCTCTGGAGTATGCTTCTAATTAATTAGGCAGATAGTGAATGAAATATACGCAAACGAAAAACAGAGGTTAATTTGGATACCACAGGCAGTATCTGTGTTTTCTAAATGCAAATGAAATTGGAGAAATTGGCAAATCCAACCCAGGATCGTAATTTCACTACGAGTGGTAATTTTTTTATTCCTTTCTTTCACCTATTTTTTCTCTGATATTTTCCCCAAAATTGCCGTCGTATAATAGCCGAGCGGCGCCTTGCTGCGGATCGCGCGGTTGTTCCCTTTCGGAGGTTCGAGTCCTCCCAGGTATATGTGTGTGTGCGTGTTTGTTGTCGTTAGGTTAGTTTAAGTAGTTTGTAAACCTTGGGACCGATAACCACAGTAGTTAAGTCCCATAAATTTATACAAATTTCAACGTTTTTGTCCCCAAAATTACAGCCTCGGTTGTTGGTTGTTATTTCGTCCAGATCTGAAGAATACTAAGCCTATTTTTGTTAGTAATTAAATATCCTATTAATGTGATTAACTTTCTTTTCTCGTAGAGCCGCGGGAATTTGCGTGTTGTCTGGAGCGCCACTATATGAATCGCGCGGCTGCTCGCGTCGGAAATTCGAGTCCTCCCTTGGGCATGGATGTGTGTGTTGTCCCTTAGTATAAGCGACACAGACGTTTGGCCCCATAGGATTATAAACATTTCATTTTCTACAAGAACAAGGAATTAAAATTGTTTATTAAACTGTTTTTGATAATTCTATCGAAACTAATTTTTTAAAGCTGAAGAAATAATACAATTTATGGTTTGAAAGCAATATCGAGAGTCAACAGTCACTAGCTCGTCTGTATTCTTGTTATTGTTGGATAGCGTAGTGTGGAAGGTTACTTAACGAAGAAGTGTGTGTTTTCACAGTAACTTGTAGGAACACTACCGGGGCTTTAATTTACCGTCGCCTCGTGAAATAGACAAGTTCGTGAGCTGTATCGAGAAAAATGTGTAATTACTTTAACGCTGGGAGCACAATGAAGTGTGAAGATTAGTGTTTACAAACAGTTAAACACCAGGCGTTGCCCAGGTATTTATTTATTTCTGCCTTCAGTTAGTACTTCTCCTGTCCCATCTCTCTCTGTCCATATACTTTGTTCTAAAAACATGTTATATTTATCGGAGAATATATAAGAAATAAGGCTGTCTTGCATAATGTACAAAATTATAAGTGCAGTATCCAAACAAAGAACGATAGCAATCATAACACAAATGGCATATAAAATTCGTGCGATCTCATATTTAGTGAGTTATATGTTGTACCATTGTAAAACTTTCAAGGTATATATTTATTTGTGTAAGTGTTATGTATCTGTAAAATCTGTTGCGAATAGAATTAGTAGTAAAGAAGTAATAGAATAAAACTTGGTGCGTGATTGTGCTGTTTTCTATGAACGTTACTGTTTTTGTGCTCATATCTCATGAACTACGAGTCGTACTGTGACAGAATTCCTAAGGTACATTCAGCTATATGAGTGTATACTATCTGTAAAATTTCCTGCGTCTACAATTTGTAGTGTAGAAATTATAAATTGTAACGTAATACCGAATGCCATAGTTTTAGTCCATGAACAGCGGAAAAGTAGTACGCGAGAAGCTTTTTTCCTCTCATAATTTTGCTATGGTTGTCAGCGAGAAAAGTTCAATAAGATTTAAAATTATGTTTAAAGTTGGTTGCTAGTCGTTAAGTACTGTCATTCTCATACAATGTGTGAATAAATTCTCGTCGCATTTTGTGGCAGTTTCTTGCAACTATATTGTTTATTATGTTGTATCTCCTCACCCATGAGTCGTATGTAGTTCTTACCCCGACAGCAGTGTTACCTCACGGAAAGGAACATGTGCACCAAATTTGGTCCAGTGGTTTAGAAGGAAATGTGCAACACTGTCGTTTGATGCAGCAGTTTTTCATGCATCTCATCGTTTATGACGTCATATCTCGTAAACAATGTGTTGTACGTGATCCTAACACTTACGGCGACCGTCCTCATGGATTAAAGCTTACGTGTACATAATTTCATACACAGTGATACAACACACACACACACACACACACACACACACACACACACACACACACATACATATATATATATATATATATATATATATATATATATATATATATATATATATATATGTGATTGTTGCTATACGTTTTAATTAGACGTCGCTTTTGTGCTATTAACGTAAATGAACTGGATGTACCTGTGTTCATACAATGATGAATTATTGCACATGATGAACTGTTATTCGCCGCTGCAGAAATTAAAATCCTGCCAAATAATAATGTATGAAACAGTTTTGCCAAATTATTACTGTGTGAAGTTGATCCGAGTGACAAAAAAGAAAACTGTTTAACTAGTATTACAACCTTACAACAAATAGAAATCTGAATATGTTTCCTGCGTTTGATATAGGTGCGAGGTCTGATTATCAACCAGTATTATTTCCTTGAACTTGACTAATATGAATCTAAATGCTTTTTAGAGTTGCCAACAATTAACTTATATGGGATGAAGGCTAGCGATCCCTACAATCAGCTAAGTTGCCGATCATAGCTAACTCACTCTCGCTGCTTAAAAGACAAATTATGTAACAGACTATATATGTCAAATTACTTCCATTGTGGCTGCTTTTCGATAAATAAAGATGACTTGAGCGATAGTGCTCACTGTTGACATTGTTTGGAGTATTATCAGTTGTAGCCTTTTTTCCTTACCTGTTTAGAATTCGTACTGTCCTCTTCTGTATGCTGTAATAATAGGTGCACGTACTTCATATGTTCTTTTGGTAGGAGTCTACTTTTAATGTATGCTACGTTTATTGAGAGACGTTCACATACTTGTAGTTTATTATGGAGTGGTTGTTGCGACCGCCATTACTTTCAGGGTGTCGACGAATGACAGCTAGCAAGTTGTTTGTTTTTTGATAGTGATGATGTTACTAGTTTGTTATGCTGTCGTCCTTTTATTTTACAAACGTGGCAGTCGGCTGCGAGCGTAAATAAATGACGACTATTCACGTACCACTTCACAAGTGGTAAAACCGTCTCCGCCAGAGTCTTTTTCTTTGAGGAACAAATGATTTATTTGTCTTCTTGCATAAGAAGAAGTATGTCTGTTTTTCTCATTTGTTTACGGTCGCGGTTGATTGCCACAATAGTGTCCCAGTAATAGCCAGATGTTAGTTTATTCGTCTTTTACAGTTCATCTAGTGTCGTTTTACACGCTATCCACCAGAATTTGTAGTAATTTTTACTTTGTGAATTTGTTTGCTGGCTTTCAGCAACAAATTTACTTTGGTATTCGGTTTCTGTTGAGTTTTAGATTTTACATTCATATAAAACGACGGTCACACACAGATTGTACAGTCATGAGTCACGGTTCCTTTACACTCCCTATAATTCAGATGTAGCATTCGCGAAGAAACACAATGGAGACTGGAGGTCTCTTCATCCGTCGTTTGACACTTCATATCACCATTTTTGTTTGCCCAGAGAACTGTATTTTCAGAGGTGCAATTAGAATTAATAGATGTGCAGTGTGCATTCTTTATTAAGGAGAAGCTTTGAATGCTGAATGACATCGCAAGTTTTATTATAGTCTTCTATTGAATAGATCATCTCAATTACATATTGGTTTTGCGTATTTACGCGAAAAAATGTTTGCAGCTTTAAAAATCTGCAAACCTTGATCAAAAATGACCGATAGCTACTGAAGATCATTCGTTCTTCGACTGCTCGCCACTAGATGTATTTGTCCAGACGTTCCCGTAATTACAGCTAAACATGGAAAATATACATAATAATATGCATAAACTGAAAATAAAAACGCTTAACTTTGTATATAATATAAATAGTAGAACAGTAGTAGATCCAGCACGCCACTACAGAATCCCTAATACACCCATGTATGACGCACCACGTGTAATGCGTCTGTTTACACTGTGACCACAGTCTATCACAGACAGTCGCGAAACTCTCTAGGATAAAATTTGCAGCTGAAGCGATACTAGCGCTCCAAGCGGCCAGTAGGGAATAACAGTGGAATGGCATGATGCAAACTGAGAAGTTGCCGTTTTTAATGCTGTTACTTTCATATTTCCTGGTCACTGAACGTTCCTGTCAACTTTCTAATACAATTACGAAAACATCATTAAAGTAATATAACTGCTTCTGTTAATGGCAGTCTATAATTTAAGAAACTGTCAATGCAGTATAATTCATACCGTTCGCAACACCCGAGTCATATTAATATCGTCTGAAATCTTTCGAAAGCAGAAATGATTTGCAACCTGATGTGCTGAAGTATATAAAAGGAACTGATTATGATTATGTTCGCATTCTAGATGCTTACTGACATGTTGCACGAGTTTTGTTTCAGTGAATTTCGGACATTGTAATGTTTTGAAAAGTACACACGATTTTCACATTGTAGGGGACTAGATTCTACATCGTTGTTTAAACCATCTTTTCACTTCGTCCTTGCTTCTGTGCCTTTCGTTTACGGTACCTATCATAATTTTTTAGCTATTTGGCAGGTATCAAGCTCAATATCTTCATGAATGTGAGGTGCTAGCATTAACAGCTTATATATGGACATATTTATTTGTTGCTACATATTCACTTTATCAAACTAGTAGGTAACTGACAAAATACGTTAATATACAGGGTTATCATTTTTGTGAAGCTGAGGTACGAACCTAATGCAGTCATTCATACATTACTTTTATTAAGCAGTAATGTTATGGAATAGTGGTCAGGTATTTGCGATTCTCATTAACAGCAGAAGTTAGGGCGTGAATGAATTGTTAAAGATTTACTTCTATGACTAAAAGTACAGCTAACCATAGTAAACGAACACCTCTTATCCATAACATTGCAAATGAGAGATTTCCGAATTATATTTTTTGTCGGTTGCTACAATTTATAGCGTCACAAAAGCTCCTAAATACGAAGTTGTTATGAAAATGTTGCTTCAGTCCAAATACACATTCATTTCTCAATCGCCTCGTGGTGTGATTTTACGACCCGGCCGCTTGGCAGCGCTACAATCGCGAAGTTGCAGAAAATCACTGGGAGTTTCGCGACTCTTCATGTTGGACTCTGCTGTGACGTTCTCGCGCTCCGCCTTGTTAGCCTGTGACGTATGCTTGCTGGTAAGCTGTCTGCAGTGACGTCACATCTTCTCGGTTGCACTGCATTGGGGGAAATAAGCGTTAGACTGACACCCTCTGCGATAACAGATGTTCAGTTTAACCGTTAAGTGGATGTATACAGAAACCAAATGGCTATTTGATGTGTGACTCCGTGGCGCAACGGTAGCGCGTCTGACTCCAGATCAGAAGGTTGCGTGTTCAAATCACGTCGGGGTCAATAAATTTTACCAAATGTCATTTGCGTCACAGTAAAGCGCAGATTACAGATCTACAACTGAGTGAGAATTTTCCTTACCTGTATGTGTTTTTAGAAGTGCGTATTCACAGTTAGTTTTGCTACCTTTATCTTTTTTGCACAGTAGTCTTAAAACAGAACATATACATTGATACAAATTTCATTACTGCGGATCATCGCGGACGCCGGTGACTGAACTATTTTGCGATAAAATTATGCTAGCTGGTGATATACTTTCTCATATCCGCAATAATACTTAGTGGCTAGAAGTTGAAGTAATTTATTTACGTTACGTAATTATTGTTATTGATATTATTACTTAAAAGGTTCTGTTATAACCCAGTTGAGACGGTGCGCTACTACGTTGGCTTCAGTGCGCAGTGCCGTAATGTGGGTAGATATTTCGTTGAGATCTACAAGGGCTAGAGATGGCTACATGCCCTTCTTTTTTGTTTTCCGTATAATTGATTGAATGTCCTCATCATGAATAGTATCACCTACTGTCTTACATCTGAATCCTGCTATCGAAAACTGCCAATAAGTAACGTGGAGTTTCTCATAAAACCGTCCATCCTTTTGTCTGCACGCTTCATGGTTTGACGTGTTTTTGTGCATAAAAATCAAAGATCGGTGTAATGAATACATACACGTTCCTTTAAATATTCTTATAAGTACACAATGCAGCATTTATTAAACTGATAAGTGTAGGTCGTTAACACGTTGTATTCAGGTAAGGTACCCAATTGTATAAAGATGAACTATATGACTAGCCTTAAACAGTTCACAGTGTGTGACTACCTCTTGTAACACTTAATTTGATATTTCAGTGTTGCAGAATTCTTGTCCAAAAAATTTCATAAAAGAATTTCAATTATTACGCCAGTAAGTTGTAACTTAATGAACGTATCGAGAGTATGATAGGTTATACTGTATTAAACTGCTGTCGTGGTCTCCCTTTACGCACTTAGTCAATAGACAGCTAATTACGTTTGACTACAGCAGACGAAAATTTACGTCAGATACACGCGAACCATCAAGAGGTATGGCACAGAGAACGAGTTAAAACGATTTACAAAATTTTATGATCCGTGATTTTTGGTGCAGGTAAGACTTGTAGAAACGGATCTCACTCACTTACCTATGCAGACCTCTGGGTTGTCAAGTTTCATGAAGGTATCTGAAAAATGGAAAAAAGTTGGTTGCAGAACAATGGCATTCGATATCAGATGAATTATTCACAGAAGACGTGGAATAAATCTTCGAAAAAGGATGGAGGAAAAGGAAGGATTGCTATGTGGGAACACGCCAAGAATAACTTGGGGTTTCTTACAGCAGACGAGCTTTAGAATAAATGAAGACATTATTTTATCAAAATGTTCAAATGTTTGTAAAGCTTATGGGACTTAACTACGGGGTCATCAGTCCCTAAACTTACAAACTACTTATGAACTACTTACGAACTAGGACGGCACAAATATCCATGCCCGAGGGGGGGATTCGAACCCCCGACCGTAGTGGCCGTGCAGACCGTGACTGAAGCGCCTCAGTCCCCTCGGCCACCGCGGCCGGCATTATTTTATCCATTACTAGTTTATATGCCCGTTCTTCGCAACGGTTGTTGGAGGCCCTATGTGTATCATGGCTTTTTAGGGTTCCAGACCTCAGTCAGTGAAAACAGAATCCTTGTTGGATCGCTCTGTCAATTAACTCAGTTGTCCTAGCCAAGATGTCAAAGTAAGTAAAAGTCATTGTCTGAAACGATGTATCTTCATAAAGTTTTTTATACAAAAGGTGAAACGTGCCAAAATAAGCAAAGAAATGTCGTTAAGTATTTAATACTCAATGCGAAATCAGTAACACTGTTCAATGTTTGTTGGTATTCGAAGACATAAGATTGCTTAATTCTGTCACAGACGTTCGCTTCCTTGTTGTACTACCTCATACTTATTATGCAGCAGCGGTGTTTATTAGTTCTTTGGTGCACTAGAGCGCCTCTATCGCTTGTTTTCTGTACTACGCAATCCATAATTCAAGCATAACCTACATCTAAAACAATTTCCCTGATTCCACTTTTATGAAACGAAGTTGCTCCATGCAACTCCGTGAAGGAGTTTAGGTGATTAGGTATTTCTAATAGATGAATAGACAGTTACTGAAAACACTTAAGATTGCGATGATCCGTGATCTAATTTTGATGAAATCATGCCTATATGTTGCCCCAAAATAGCTCAATTTCCTGTGAAAACCGCATGAAAATGTGTCGTTTTTCTTTTTTTAAATACGTATGCGAAAAGTGTTAGAATTAGGCATATCTTCATGAATATGATGTAGCTTACATCATACATCAGTTATATCCGCCATTTAAAACATTTATTTCATGATCATTCATATCTCTGGACAATGAGCTGAGGCATGGAAAGCTGAATTATAATAGTACTTCCTTAATGAAGTAGAAAACAATTATTATTCTTACGGTTGGCTCTCTTTCCATTAAATGCGCTATTGTCGCTCCAAGCGTTAGACTTAAACTTCCATAGCAGTTATACATTTACGTTAGACTGTGATATCAGTATGTAAATATATGGATTAAACACGGCAAGGATTGTATCAGTTTTATATTCATTGCGTTAAATCATATTTTGTAGAACATAGCAACCAAGGAAACGATTTCCAGAAATATGGTAAATATGAAAAGTCAAAGAGTAAGTAATATTTTCAAAGGGTAATAATCCGATCGCTGCCCCGAACTTCACACCAACACCCGCAGCGCTATCTATTAGTTCTTTTTTGCATTACGCCGTTATTTCCAAGCATGAAATACACCTAAAACTTCAAATTACGATATCTTTTACGTCCCAGATCTGATTTTGATAAAATGAAGCCTATATATTGGCCCAGGATATTATATATTTATCTTTGATACTCCCATGAACGGTCATTTAGTACTTTTGGAGAATACTCTCTACAAATAGACACATACGATTGCTTTAACAGAAATGTTTAGATTGTGATATCTTACTTTATCTGATCCAATTTTGTGAAGTGAAGCGTTTCCGTAACCACAAAATACCTTCACGTTTCCTGTGAAAAACCCCTGAAAATTCGTCTGTTAGTTTTGGAGATGAAATAGAAAGATAGACATGACGGTTGTCGATGAAAAATGTTAAATTGTGATGTTCTTTACGTGATCAGATTTTTATTAATCTAAGTGTATATGTTGTCCCAAGGTACGCTGAAGTTACCTGTGAAAACCCCATGCGAATTCGTGAAATTTTGGAGAAGTGTTTTCTAGTAGATGAAAGACAGACACGACGGTCTATGAAAATATTTCGTGATTCTTATTTTGATGAAATCATGCCTATCATCTTCGCTCATGTTTCCTGTGAAAACCGCATGAAAATTCGTTCCGTACTTTTGAAGATGGAAGCGAACAGCGACAGGCCTACATTTACAGATTTATTATTAGTATAGATATTTGTACAATTGTAAAATTTTGCAGAAATATATTGATTTATATAAGTGCTGTATGTCTGTAAAATCTGTTGTGAATCCGGTTAGTAGTAAAGAAGTGATAGATTAAAACGTGATGCTTGATGGGGCGGTTTTCCATGAACGTTACTCTTTACGAACTCACATCTCATGAACTACATGTCGTACTGTGATACTATTTCGAAGGTACATTCATCTGTATATGTGTATACTGACTGTAAAATTTCCTTTAGCTACAATTTGTAGTGTAGACATTATAAATTGTAACGTAATACCGAATGGCACAGTTTTACTCCATAAACAGCGGAAAAGTAGTAAGCGAGAAACGTTTTTTCTTTCATCATTTTGCTATGGTTGTCAGCGAGAAAAAGTTTAATAAAGGTTTGAAATTATGTTTAAATTTTGTTGCAAGTCACTAAGTACTCTCATTCTCATATAGTGTATTCATAAAGTTTCTTGCAACTCTTATTGTTTATGATGTTATATCTCCTGAACCATATGTAGTATATGGTTCGTACTCTTACAGCAATTGTTATCTCACATATGGAATATGTGTATCAAATTTGGTTGAAATCGGTCCAGTGGTTTAGAAGGAAATGTGCAGCATTGTCGTTTGACGCAGAAGTTTTTCGCGCACCTCATTGTTTATTACGTCATATATACTTACTTATGTGACTTAGGTGATTCTTACCCCAACAGCGATTGTTGCCTGATAGTAAGGAACACGTGTACCAAATTTGGTTGAAATCGGTCCAGTAGTTTGGGAGGAGGCGTGGGACGTACATAAGTACATACAGCCTATTTTATAAGTAGTAAGATTTTTGGTAAGAGAACACTTCAGCTGTTTTCGTAATAATACTTAGTGAATGAAGAACTTAATGATAGCAAGTCTGAACACGGGCCTTAAAATGAATTATAAAATTACTTATAGTCCACAAATTGTGAAGAAACTTTCATAAATTAACAATACAGTCAAGGGATCAGGTAACATGATTACGTCTTTTAGCTTACTACAACAGCTGGTGGCAATAACTGGATGGGCAGTCAAAGAGCCGCGGAGGAGTGGCCGAGCGCTCTAAGGCGCTTGCTACGGATCACGCGGTTGCTCGCCGTCGGAGGTTCGAGTCCACCCAAGGGCGTAATTGTGCGTGTTGTCCTTAGGTTACTTAAGTTAGTTTATGTAGTTTGTAAGCCTAGAGACTAATAACCTCTGCATTTAAGTCCCATAGATCACATACATTTGAATTTGACAGTCAAATAAACGGTAAGTATGAACCAACAATGGAGTCCCTTTGCTGATCTAAACAGGTTTCTTAAAACTAATCTCCTGGTCTTTTGAAACGAAACACGTACACCCAGAACCGTTAATTTTTTGCTTATAGAAGTGATAACTAAACTCCGTCTGACAGACCTCGAGAGGCCCTCTGGGTACTGACCGGCCGCCGTGTCATCCTCCGCTCGGGGGCGTCAACGGATGCAGTATGGCGGGTATTACACTGTAAAAGATCTTTGACAAATATCTTTTATCAAAGCCCTTTGGTCAAATATTTGTCGGTGTACTAGGTCATCTATTATAAAAGATTTCTTTTATAAAAGATATTTAATAAAAGTTAGCGGAGGAGCCTAGCTTTTATAAATGTTCGCCATTGTGTACATGCGTCTTTCCTTGCTTTGGCGCCTTTTAACCTACAAATTAACGTCAAAAGTGTATTTGTTGCGTCGCTACTGCCACAGTGATTGTTTCAAAGTGTGAAGTGTACGGAATATTTCTTAATACAAAGCACATTTACTAAAATATACTGTTAGAATCTTATAAAGAAAAAGCTACTGCTGTCGGTTGTATTCAAGGTAGCTCACTGTGGATGATGATTGGAAGAAATTATATGAATGAAAGGATATATGGAGACGCATAAGTGAAAGGAATGTTTTTATTTGTACTCGTAATTCCTCCTAAAGTGATTTACATTTTGGTTCACTTATGTCTGGAATAATAGGCCTACGTGAAATCTTAGGCTTACACTGTAGGATTCGTGTATTTTACTGCCTGCTGGTATAGCTGTTGTATGTGGATATAAATGGGACGATCTTCAGCGGAAAAGGCATCAATGATTTGCGTAATGAGATACTGCACTAGTTAGCTGCATATTTTTTCTTGCTTTGCACGATGCTTTCCGACATAGTCCAGGTATTTATCCGGATATTTGATGTTACGGAAAATCAGGCAAAATGAATGTCATACTTCAGTGAACTATAAAAATGTCTTTCGCAGCACATAATCCGCAATGAAGCATAACATGAAAAAACTACGAAAATATTCTCTCTTATTAATTATGACAAAGTGTGTGACGAGGTTATTTTTAGCATGACACAAGTTAAATTATTTTGGTGTTTCATTATTTAGCCATTGGCACAGGTTTAGGGCTTCCAAAACATCGATTATGATGAAGATGTGGGCGAATTAAAATGTTTGCTCACACATTCTTAAACAATTTAGGATATTATGCCCTAGCAGTGTAGATCGTGAATTAAATTTGTACGAGCTCTTTTCGTATTTTCTTCTGGCTATTCACGGTTTTAACTAAAATTGTGTTTCCTTTTCGTTCTTTCCAATGAATGCACTCCCGGCCCACATTATATTAGGTACTATAATACAGACGATTGACTATTTTGGAGTCCTTTCCGAGCACGTATGACGAAATATTTTACGCTAGTGTAATGTGCTCCTGTGAAGTAGTTTCGTCAAAGATCTTGGATGAAATCTTTGACAAAAGTCTTTGTCAAAGATTTTTACAGTGTAATACCGGCCTATGGAGGGGGACGTGGTCAGTGCCACAGAGTATATATACGAGGGTTAGTCAATTATTATCCGCAATTTAGTTATATTTTTGTTAATGTTGGTAGTACTGTCGTTTTACGTTGGTGACGCATGCTTTGTTTATTTGTTGTTATATTTTTGCAATTTTCAAGCTGCTACGTTAGTTTCGTTGTCGCTGCCGTGCTGTTAATCATGGCTGCTCCGCTGTCTATTTGTACCGAAGAAGAGCAACGTTCAGTGGTACGTTTTTTGTGGGCGGAAAGTGTATCAGGGGCCGAAATTCATAAAAGACTTTCAGTACAGTACGGGATCAATGTTTTGCCACAACGAACTGTGTAAGAGTGGATTGCAAAATTCCGAAATGGTCGCACGAGTGTTAAGCACGATGAAGGAGCCGGACGACCGTTTACCGCCACAAATGAAGAAACCATTGAGCCATCACGTGAAATGATTCTCTTAGACAGACGATTAACTGTTGATGAAGTGGCTCATCGTCTTAAAATTAGTCATGGTTCTGCCTACGAAATTATTCACAACAGACTTGGGTTTCGTAAAGTATGTGCAAGATGGGTCCCAAAACAGCTCACACAGTTGCATAAGCAAACGTACCTCGACATCTAAAAAAAAAAAAAAAAAATGGATCGCTATGGTAACGAGGGGGACAACTTCTTAGACAGAATCATTACCGGTGACGAAACATGGATACATCATTACGAGCCGGAGAGTAAACGGCAGCGTATGGAATGGAAACATTCAAATTCGCCGTGCAAAAAAAGTTCAAGACCCAACCGTCCGCAGGAAACCTGATGCTTACGGTTTTTGGGATTCACGAGGTCCTGTACTGGAACATTATCGTGAAAGGGGCACAACAATAAACAGTGTACGTTACAATGAGATGCTACTGACAGGATATTTAAGCCTGCAATTCGAAGCAAACGCCATAAAAGCAACAATCCAAATCACTGAAAAAGAATATCATAAAAATCTTCCCTCGTTCAAAAGGGAACACAAGGGGCGTGAGGTCAGAGACACAAGCTCTCTCATTCATGATAGATGATAATATTATTCATGAGGTAATTACGTGTAAGTTCCACATAACACAGAGAAATTTGACACTATTTACTCAAGAGGCAGGAACTATAGGGAAGTAAAGAAAGAGAAAATGATGGTACTGCTGGCTCTATTATACTTGATTATTGTCCACTTTCGGAATACTGTTACATTTGTTACATTTATACATCGAACGTAATTGATATAGTAATTCAGATATTAACAAATGTGATATTTCTACCTGTACATTACACTATTTTTGTCATTACGATCACTTAGTAGCTATATACTAGGTTTGTAACACGGAATACACAGTGGTAGCAAATCTGAACCGCGCTGCTGCTGAAGTTATAGTAATTGGCGCTGCCGCCGGAGGGTCAAGCATCATAGTGTCCATTTTCTTTTAATTAGTGGCGGTCATCTACTTGCGTCTCCTTTGTTGTGAGCGATCATCCATGAACTGACAATGCTATAGCATTTTCAGTCTCGTATGACTGCTGCTGCAGTAGAGTTCCACTCCTCGTGGACACAGTGAACAATGGCACTGGACGTGCGCTATCCGCCAGGAGCTACGCGCCGCTCAATACGCTGTTCTAAATTTCATCCGGCGCTAGGTACACCCGACCCGCAAGCGAGGGACAGCGCTGCGGCTCGGTTGCGGGGCCTTATTACAGGGTTTTGTTTCTGAAATGGAAGTTATAAGCCGCCACACGAGCTGGAATTCTGCTCAGTGGCCGTGACGCCTGCCGATAAGAAACTCGCGAGCTGAAGGCACTCCGCAGGGAATTACAAAGTACGTTCCGGAAAGACGCTCTATCACGAAGTTTCATCCCTAGTGAAACAAGAAGAACATGCTGTAAACAGTCTACATCAAAAGTTCATACACGGGTGATTTCTTACAATCGTGTTAAATCACACTCGAGTGACGTCGTGTTGCTTACAACATGCGCTTTGAGTGAAAAACACATAAATGAATAAGGTTTAAGAATTTCTGTAGAAACAACAACATTTTGGACAATGAAGTACTTCAGATATCCTAGTAACAGACAATGGACAGTAGTCTTGTGTAGTTCGCGAACGAACTAGTTCTGAAGAGCGCTCCCACAGGCGAACTACGCGAACTAGTTCGCAGACCCCTCGCCTCTTAGTTCGTCCGCTGCTTTTCCGAAGACTGACGGGTAACAGCGAGAAGACGCTAGAGCGCGGAGAATCGCGTGATTCCCTTCTGCCAGTTGCCGTCATTTCGAGCTGAGATGCAGCTCAGCTGTAGTTTTAGTAGCGGTATCAAAAGCCAAAACGAGCGGACGAACTAAAAAGACCGACCTACTTTGCGGCCGAGCTGCGAACTAAAAGGAGAGCTACCGGTCGCGAACTAAAATATGCGCGATAGGTCGCGAACAGAATACCAAGATATAGAGACAACTCTAAACTTAAGCACCAGAAATTATCCACAAACTGTTTTTTTTAGTAAAGGGATATCGTTAGTGTCTCAAGCAGCAAGCGCATGAAGCAGCTAGGTGGGGAAACTTCTCCCTCTACCTGCATGCGCAGACCACGCCGCCCAGCCGTCACTGGGAGCGGACGAACTAAAAGAACGAACTTGTTCGCGGCAGAGCCGCGAACTAAAGTGAGCGCTCCCGATCGCGAACTATTATGCGCAAGTCTAACGGACAGATAAAGAAGGTAATTAAATGTAAGTATAATTCGAGAAATTTTTCGAGACAATGGCTTAGAAAAATTTTCTGTGTAAGAAAGTGTACGTAAAATGGAAAGAGCATGTGGAATAACGAGAAACATTTACAACAAAAGCTCTATGTCTAAAAAAATTGAAAATACAGCATTATAACACAGTAGTAAAACCAGAATGTCTTTACGCAAGTGACTGTTTGGCATTGAATTACAAACAACTACACAAACTTGAAGTCCTAGAAAGAATAATCATGCGAAAAATACTTGGTCCACATAAAAATACAGAGGTATGGAAATTAAGAAATAATGCAGTGCTGCTTATGTCGGATTCTTTCATGTTGACATTTAAATACTGTATTTTAGCCCAAATATCGTTTAGTTTTTATTTCTGACTAAGATGTCCATCATTGTGTATTTTTACGATTAACTAATATAATCCCCACGTTCGTTAGTTTTCTGATGATGCGACATGAAAATAAACATTGAAATTTTCCAACAGGGACTTTTATTAATCCCAAAAAGTAACGAAGAAGATTATCGCATAACTGAAACATTACGGAAGTGAACTTCAACAGGTTAACCAAATGGATTTTTAAACATCTTTGGGACAAGAAGCCAACAATAGCTTGGATGCCAGGAGTTAGGAAACACTGGAAAGAATCAACATAAGTGAAAAAGGTGCAATAGAATGAGAGATTTTTAAGAAGAAACTGTTAAAAATGGAAGGATTCCAAGGCAGTAGGGAGAAGAAGACAGGATGTGAATGGTCTGACGAGAGAAAAATGATATTTAGGGAAAGATGAAAGAATACTGAAGGATAAAGAAAGAAGAACGAAGGAACGAGCAGAGAAATCGGTGCATGGTCCTTTGATGATCCAAACGGAAAAACGAAGAAGAATAAATAAATCATTTAAGCACTTTTTACGTGATTTCCCTAAATCAAAGAGGGCAAAAATGCGGGTTCATAGAATGTGACAAGGCGTATTTCATCGAGTGAACAAGAATATTAACTGTAACCTTCACACTGTCAGCGTAACAATTTTAGAGTTGATTTAAGTACTGTACGTCGTACCTCTGTCTCTCGTTTCTGCTACGAGACTCATCGTTAACCTTTCTTATCTGTTGATTACAAATGATATAATTTATAGTTTTACTAAATTCGTTTGACGGGAGATTTTACTAGACAGTGTCATTTCTAATGCCTGTAAACTCCAAATTTGAATATTTAATGTTAGCAAGCATTTGCTCCACACTTCAAAATTTATGCTCTAAATTTTGCTTCATGCTATCAAGTATTTGCTCGAATCTTAAAGCCAACAATTTTTTTGGTTGAAATGTTGCTTCGTGTCAGCAGACTTACGTTCCGAGTCTTGCTTAATCATTGCAACAATTCGGTTCATAGCTTGTAACACAGACTGAAAAGGTATGTCCTTACTTTACCTATACTTTATATGCTGCCTCCAATCGTCACAGTATCTGCTTCTATTTTAAGTTCCAGCTGGAAAAAATGCAGAATCTGGCTCCCCTTTTAAAATTATCGACTGCTATACCTTCGGTTAGATAAAGATTCGGATATTAAATTATTTTCAATTTTAAGGGCATTGTCTCCATCCTTTACACATACACAAGACAAATAGCTTCAAAAGTATATAAGAAGATCTCAGTGTTTTACCTTAGCCATCCATGTTCCAGTTCAGAATTTGTGGTTCTTCTTTAGAATCCTTGATGACTAACTCGGTCAGAATATGTACAAGTGCGATGCTGTATGCTCACAGCAGCGTACTTTTGTTACACTGCAGTCCCAAAAACTACGCTTTGCTAACCCGAAACTCTTGTGCACAAGGACATTAATACCGCAAGAGTTAAAAGTCCTGATCTCTTAAATTTCCTTAAGCAAAAGTTTATTAATAGAAAGTACTGAATCTCAAATCATTATAGTTACTGAAAGCTGGCTAAAGCCGGAGATAAGTTCAGCGGAAAATTCTACTAAGGAGCAAATGGTGTTCAGAAAGGATAGATTGAATAAAACAGATGGTGTTTATTGCTGTCACAAGCGGATTATCTTGTAGCGTAACTGAAGTAGATAGGCCCTATGAGTTTGTGGGGTAGAGGTTATACCTGACAACAAGAATAAATTAATAAATGGCTCTTTTTACCGACATCCCTCCCCAGACTCAGATGATTCGATTGCAGAAACGTTCAAGAAAGCTTGGACCAAATTTTAAAAACGTTACCCAAGCATACAATTTTAATTGGTGGCTACTTTAACTTACCCTCGATATGTTGGCAAAAATACATGTTTAAAACCGGAGGCAAGCATAAAACATCGTCCGAAATCGTTCTGAACGCATTCTCCGAAAATTATCTCGAGCAATTAGTTCATGAATCCACTATAATAGTAAATGGTAATGAAAATATACTTGGCTTCTCAGCAACAAATAATCCGGAGCTAATAAAGAGCATCAAACAAACACAGGGATTAGTGAACACAGAGTTGTTGTAGCGAAAATGAAGATGGGATTTCCCAAATCGTCCAAAAACAAACGAAAAATATATATCTATTCAAAAAAGCATATAAAAATTCGATTAACGATTTCCTGAGTGAGAATCTCCAGTTTTTCGAAACTGAAAACGTTAGTGTTGATCAGATGTGACATACATTCAAAGACATATCGACAACTATTGAAAATTTGTACCAAACAAATTAACAAAAGAGCGGCCTGACCCGGCGTGGTACACAAAAGAAGTTAGATCACCCTTGCAAAAGCAGAGAAAACAACATGCCAAATTTAAACGGACCCAAAATCCTCAAGACTGGCAGTCTTTTACAGAAACTTGAAATTTAACTCGACTTCAATGCGAAAAACTTATAACCAATTCCACAACGAAACCCTGTCACGTAATGTGGTAGAGAATCGTAAGAAATGTAAAGTATACCAGCGGTAAAACACAATCAATACCTTCACTACGCGATAATAACGTTGATGCTATTGATGACAGTTCTGCTAAAGCAGAATTACTTAACACAGCCTTCCGAAATTCTTTCACGAAAGAAAACGAAGCAAATACTCCAGAATTCTTAACAAGAACAGCTGCCAGCATGCGTAATTGGGAAGTAGATACGCCTGGAATATTAAAGCAACTTAAATCACTTAACAAAAGTCAGTCTTCCGCTCCTGATTGTATACCAATTAGTTTCCTTTCAGAGTATGCTGATGCAATAGCCCCATACCTAACTATAATATACAACCGCTCGCTCAGCGAACGTTCCGTACCCAAAGACTGGAAAGTTGCACAGGTCACTCCAATACTCAAAAAAGGCAATAGGACTGATCCGCAAAATTACAGGCCTATATCAATGACGTCGGTTTGCAACAGGATTTTAGAACGTATACTTTCCTTAAATATTATGAACTAACCTCGAAGAGAACGACCTATTGACCCATAGTCAACATGGATTCAGGAAGTATCATTCTTGTGAATCACAGCTAGCTCTTTACTCATATGATGTGATGAGTGATATAGACAAGGGATGTGAAACAGATTCCGTATTTCTAAATTTCCGGGAGGCTTTCGACACTGTACCTCACAAACGTCTTCTATTCAAACTGCGTGCTTATGGAATACCGCCACAATTGTGCGATTGGATTCGTGATTTCATGTCAGACAGGGCACAGTATGTTATAATTGACGGGAAGTCATCGAGTAGAAGTGAAGTGATATCTGGCGTTCCTCACGGAACTGTTATAGGGCTTCTACTGTTAATTATTTTTATAAACTATTTAGGAGACAATCTGAGTAGCTCTCTTGGGTTGTTCGCGGATGATGCTGTCACTTATCGGTTAGTAAAGTCACCAGAAGATCAGAAGCAACTGCAAGATGATATAGATATCTGCTTGGCGCAAACAATGGCAATTGTCCCTTAATTGTGAGAAGTCAGAACTACAGCCCGTAAATACAACTAAATTCCTACGAGTAACTATTAGAAACATCTTAAATTGGAAAGAACACAGAGAAAATATTGTAAGGAAAGCGAACCAAAGATTACATTTCGTTGGCAGAACAGTTAGAAGATGCAACTACAGAAACTGCATACACTACTCTTGTGCGTCCTATTTTGGAGTATTGCTGCGTATTGTGGGATCCCCACCAAGTGGGACTGACTGACGATTTAGAGAAATTTCAGAGAAGGGCAGCTCGTTTTGTACTATCGCGTCATAGGGGAGAGAGTGTCAGAGAAATGATACACCGAGTAGGGGTGGAAATCTTTGAAAGAAAGGCGTTTTTTGTTGCGGAGAGATCAACTTTCTCTTCCGAATGCGAACATATTTTGGTAACACCAACCTACAAAGGAAGATATGACCATGAAAATAAAATAAGAGAAATCAGATCGAAAACGGAAAGATTTAGGTGTTCCTTTTCCCCGCGAGCTATTAGAGAATTGAACCGTAGAGAAACATCATAAAAGCGGTTCGATGAACCCTCTGCCATGCACTTCAATATGACTTGCAGAGTATTTATGTAGATGTAGATGAATATTTTCAGGCCGCAAGCACCAAAAGTGCGGGAAGTGAGCATTATTATTATTATTATTATTATTACAATATACTCTGTCTTTCTGACGTTTAAAAATAGAAATGTAACAATTCTTACTTGTAGAGGCTTTAATTGCAGCCAGCACGTTGTTTGAATAACAGTATCGTTGTAAATCTTTACCTTGACCATTAACAGCTATTTTATAATATTCGACTGGTCACTACGAACAGAAGACAATTTCAGGTTTCTGATAAAACTCTTAACACAGACTTTCTAGTGATATGATCCAATTTCTCACTCTTCTCCTCTTATTTTGTACAAAATTGAATTATTTATAAGAATTGTATAGAGATTACTGGGGAAGGGTACAGAGATACATTACAATAGTGGCAGTACCAGTGATCTGTATACAACCCGGATAAGTGATCACTAAACGCTGATCTCTGAACCACTTGGATGTTGAACTAAAGCTGTCTTATAGTACCTGCCATAGATGTTCATATTTCGTTCCTTGCCAACAAAATTTGGACGAGGCGGAGGGGAAGTAGTCCCACACGGCATATAACACTGTTTTTCTTCGACATGTTATTCATTTAAACCAAAACCAAGTTCATTCTATCAAAAATGTTCAAATGTTTGTAAATATATCGGACCAAACTGCGTGGTCATCTGTCCGTAGCTTACAAACTACAACACACACACTCATGCCCCAGGGAGGACTCGAACCTCCACGGCGAGCAACCGCGCGCTCCGCAGCGAGACGCTTTAGACCGCCCGGCTACTCCACCGCGGCTTCATTCTATCGATATTTCTATTTTTCGTCTTCGGCACGTTGGTTTTTCATCAGAAATTGTGTTATTGAATCTCGAAACTGAACAATGATACCCCGTTCCAAGATAGTTTAATCAGAACTTAATATTAATTTATTTTTCTTGAATTATCTGTAGATGATTTAGTTCGTTAGCTGTATTTTCAGTAGAGAACTGCTGCTACGTTTTGTACACATGTGATGCGTATAAGCAGAAGTTTTGCTTCATTCGTAAATGAAGACAGACGGACCATTAACATTTGATAATTAACTAAAGTTTTCTCTACTGTACAACGTTTTGGAGACGATAGAAGTAGACCCAAAAAGTTATAAGCATCTGGTAGAAATATTTATAAGTTGAGTAGTATTCCATGAAAGGGCTTAGGCTACTAACGAAAACAGTGTCGACGATTCATAGATGTTTTTACAAATAGACGAAAAGTCGTAGTGATAATGGGCTGCTTTGAATTAAAAGTATTCTATCAAAAGGAAAGTGGTAAAGTGAACACTGGAAAACAAGTATGTTGAATGCGCGTCGTAGAGACTGCGTCACAAATTAAGAAATACGAGATAGAATGTGGGTTAAGGACTCATTGACCCAAGATAAAGCACTAAAATAGCTGAGGGAAGGGCATCTCATGGAACGATCAGATGACAGATGGAGCGAACTTATCTAAGAAATAACGCCGCAGAATCGATAAAACATGAGGAGGAAATAAAAAGAGTAAATAAATGATTTACTAATCTATAAACATCTCTTTGTGGCTACCTTTCCTTAGTCAGCCAACAATGACTGTAACATTCGCCTGTACACATCAATTTGTTCCTCTTTCAGACCACTCTCATCTGAGGCGCTTTGCGTACAGTTCACCCGCTTACAATCGTATCGATATTTTCGTTCTGCAGCAATCTGTGACATATGAATAGAAATATGCAGTTTATAGCCGGCCGCGGTGGCCGAGGAGACTGAGGCGCTTCAGTCACGGTCTGCACAGCCACTACGGTCGGGGGTTCGAATCCCCCCTCGGGCATGGATATTTGTGCCGTCCTAGTTCGTAAGTAGTTCATAAGTAGTTTGTAGGTTTAGGGACTGATGACCCCGTAGTTAAGTCCCATAAGCTTTACAAACAACAACAACATGCAGTTTATAACAACACTTAGGCCCCCAAAAGACAAATAAAGATTCTTTTCATTCTCTCCTTTAGCTGATTCCTTCTATTAATCTCTGACCTGAAGTGTCCTTTCAATTATTCGTTTGCAGCCTGATTGTCGTCTTCAGAGATGACGGAAGAAAATGGAGGAACTGTTAACTAAGCTATCTGAGTGAATTCTGTTTGTTTTCTTCTCACAGACAGTACACATATTCAGGTTTACGTTTATAAAAGATTGCTGCTTTGTGATATAATAGCCGCAAAGTCTCACATGCTCGAGTCAGGCGTCGTGTTCTTTCAATAGTTTCGTGGTATTAATTTTGGCCCACTTTTAGGTTACGGTAGTAACACTAAAAGTGGGCCTTTGCGATCGTTTTTTGACAGCTCGAAATTTAAATAACAATAACGGCTTAACCATTCACCTGACACAAAACTCGAATAACCGAATTTGTAGAGGAGAAAATTCTCTACAACTTTTGCTCCCTTATGTTTTTTTCATGTCTAGTATCGTTTCAGAGCTATTTGTAAAAATAACGGCGATTTTCGTATGTATGTATGTCTGTCTGTCCGTCCGTAACGTGTTCCACGTTTTTAAGACGAACCGATCAACACCAAATTTAACAGACATAATTGTAGGCCGACAGAGACCAGAACCTCCCTTTTTCAAATTTTTCGGACAAAAAAATACGGTATTAATGCCAAAAAAGCCATTTGTAATATAATTGTAAGTTCAAACGAACCGTTCATCTGACACGAAAATTGAATAACCTAATTGGTAGAGAGGAAAATTCTCTACAACTTCGCTCTATTATGTTTGTTTCGTATCTTGCATCGTTGCAGAGATATTTGCAAATGTAACGGCGATTTGACGATGTCTGTCTGGTTGTAATGTGTTCCCACGTTTTAGGTCGAACCGTTCAAGCGATTGGCACCAAATTTTACAGACATAAATGTTGGCTACCAGAGACCAGAACATCGCTTTTTCAAATATTTCCGACAAGAAATACGTTAGTAATATCAAAGAAAGGTCGTTTGTAATGTAATTTTAATTGCATATAAACCGTTCATCTGACGCTAAAATTGAATAACCGAATTTGTCAGCTTTGTTCCCTTATGTTTTTTTCATATATCGCATCGTTTGAGAGATATTTGCAAAAATGAGAGAGTTTTGACGCCCTCCACTGAATTAACGAAAACCACCCGTTCGCAGATGTCACGTGACATTCCTCGCCCAGAACTCTCTTTGGCATAAGCCATCTTGCTTTGCGTATTTGATGATTTTCTTATTTTACACTTTTTCATTCCAAAGCAATGGCGCACTGAAGAATTAACAAAAACACGCCGTTCTTCGTACGATAAATGATGATCTAGTGTCTACAAATGCCATATTACCACCAGTTAATAACGGCCATCAATAGTAGGAGATTACAGGACGACGTTTATAAGTGTTGGACGTAGCGTAGTGGACAATGCGTTGGACTGTAACGCTGAAGGTCTGTGGTTCTAAACTCGCCACTACCTAAAAATTTTTGTTTTCCTAAAAGGGTTTCAGACATACTTGTTAATTAATTTGTTGTTGTTTACATTATTATTTTGGTCCAAAATGTTTGCTAAAACTTATAAAATTACAAATCTAAAGTGGGCCGTAAAACACATCAGTGCGATTTTTTAATTCATAAACTGTTTACGGTCAACTTACGAAAGTAAAGATCTTCTCGGATCGCTGCAACATTTCCAGGAATGCTCAGGGCCATACTACCAAGTATCAAATCCTGATCTGGTAACTTTGACGGTAAAAGCTTATAGGTTACTATTGACCAACAAATATCGACAATATTTTAGGAAATCGATCTCGTAATACTCTATATGCCCTGCGATCTCTCATAATTTATTTTGATCTAGGTGCATATGACGCTTGTCTTTTGTGCGCGATAATGGATAAGATTTCGAAAAGGATATCTCTCTAGTTTTTGCTGTTTTATATTAGGAAAAACAGGCAAATCAATGGAAAATTTCTTAGCAGGTTTCCGTTATTCAGAGTCATTCGGTTGCTTCAGCGAGTTAACTCATTGCTAGAGGTCGCTGGCAACGTTTGATTTAAGAATTCAAAACGTTGAAGAACGAAACGAGACAGTTTATTTTCTAAATGCACTAAAGTACGCGAATAATACAAGTCCGAAAAGGAACGATGAGGATTAATTGAAACGAAGAGTGTCTACCAGCGGTAAGTAATTACGACAGCATTGATTCCCTCACTCTCTCGTGTCTTATAGCAAAGGCCAGCGTTAATACTGAAAACACTCAGCAAAATGGAAACGCGAAAACAAGTACCAGTATGTATCGTGTATCTCTGAATGAGCCTCAGAGCGAGAAATAGTGTCGATCTCCGACAAATTTTTTTGTCGTGCAATCTCATATGAGCTCGTGCTGGGCACGCTACTACGAAAGTAATGCGTAAGCGGAAACATCTCGTACGAAGACGATCTCATGGAGCACACCGCCGTGTCACTAAGGCATAGAAAGATCGCTGAGGGATCACGTGGCCATCAAAACCATATAGCTTCGTCCATAAGACTGGAATAACGTGTCTGAAATCCAGTTGAAAATAACATAACATAAGCGAAATTTGGTTATGAAAATAATAATAATAACAGCATCATTTTCCACTCGGTGCGGGTCCAACATAAAACTACACTACTGCCAATCAAAATTACTACAGCAAGAAGAAATGCAGATGATGGGTATTCATTGGAAAAATATATTATACTAGAACTGACATGTGATTACATTTTCACGCAATTTGGGTGCATACATCCTGAGAAATCAGTACCCAGAACAAACACCTCTGGCCGTAATAACGGCCTTGATTACGCCTGGGCATTGAGTCAGAACTTGGATGGCGTGTACAGGTACAGATGCCCATGCAGCTTCAACTCGATACTACAGTTCATCAAGAGTAGTGACTGGCGTATTGTGACGAATCAGTTGCTCGGCCACCATTCGCCCGACGTTTACAATTGGTGAGCGAACTAGAGAATGTGCTGGCCAGGGCAGCAGTCGAACATTTTCCCTATCCAGAAAGGCCCGTACAGGACCTGCAACATGCGGTTGTGCATTATCCTGCTGAAATGTATTGTTTCCCAGGGATCGAATGAAGGCTAGAGCCACGGGTCGTAACACATCTGAAATGTAACGGCCACTGTTCAGAGTGCCGTCGATGTGAACAAGAGGTGATCGAGACGCGTAACCAGTGGCACGCCATACCATCACGCCGGTTGATACGCCAGTATGGCGATGACGAATACACGTTTCCAGAGTGAGTTCACCGCGATGTCTCCAAACACGGATGCGACCATCATGATGCTGTAAACAGAACCTGGATTCATCCGAAAAATTACGTTCTGCCATTCGTGCTCCCATGTTCGTCGTTGCGTACACCAACGCAGGCGCTGCTGTCTGTGATGCAGCGTCAAGGGTAACCGCAGCCATTGTCTCTGAGCTGATAGTCCATGCTGCTGCAAACGTCGTCGGACTTTTCGTGCAGATGGTTGTTGTCTTGCAAACGTCCCCATCTACTGACTAAGGGTCGAGACGTGGCTGCACGATCCGTTATAGCCCTGCGGATAAGATGCCTGTCATCTCGAGTGCTAGTGGTACGAGGCCGTTGGGATCCAGCACGGCGTTCCGTATTGCCCTCCTGATCCTACCGATTCCCTATTCTGCTAACAGTCATTGGATCGCGACCACCGCGAGCAGCAATGTCGCAATACGATAAACCGCAATCGCGGTAAGCTACAATCCGACCTTTATCAAAGTCGGAAACATGATGGTACGCATTTGTCCTCCTTAAACGAGGCATCACAACAACGTTTCAGCAGGTAACGCCGGTCAACTGCTGTTTGTGTATGAGAAAAATCGGTTGGAAACTTTTCTCATGTCAGCACGTTGTAGGTGTCGCCACCGTCGCCAACCTTGTGTGAATGCTCTGAAAAGCTAATCATTTGCATATCACAGCATCTTCTTCCTGTCGGTTAAATTTCGCGTCCGTAGCACGTCATCTTCGTGGTGTAGCAATTTTAATGGCCAGGAGTGTATAATTTTCATTAAATTATTACTGCTCGCTTAATATATACGTTAAATTTATATGCTAAAAATCTGAAATCTGTTACAGATTAACTGTATACGGCAAATGCCGATGTAATGGCCATCCCCATTTCCAGTTATCAGGGTAGAGTCGAAATATTTTAAATTGGTTTTCTTCACTAAAAGTTGCAGCACTGTAGCAATTGGTTAAATACGACATTCTGTATACGGCGATACAATGACCCGCTCGATTGGATTAATTTAAAGGAATAGAATGGTGGAGTTCATTTTGTGCCCGATTTTTAGACACTTTTAGGATGTGAGTGTTAGAATGTTACTATTGGACGTGAAACGTAGATACAGTGATCACATATACTTGTATCTTACTTATATTAACAATTCATTTTTACATCAATGTCAAAATCGACAACAATGTTTTCTGATTTTCCGTAAATATATTGACATCAGAGTAATCTCTACATGTGTATAATCGTGAATTATAATATTTATTTCGAGAGCGGAGGAATCGGCTGGACGAAAACACGAACAAGAACGAGCTCCCGAAGCTCGTCTGGGAATGCCTGACTCAGCGGCTGGGAATGTTCGGCTACTGCGGAGTGCAGTTAATCTACACCGACCACAACTCCAATGCTGGCCGCTCGTCTTTTACCAGTGCGGAAATATGGCCACGCTTATAGAATGAGTCGTATCATGTTGCTGGGTGCGTTTCCAGAATGACACACCATTTACAGAAGTGTAAGAAGAAACAAATGAAACGGGACTCAAATACAGGGTGAATCACCTAACGCTTGCACCGCAAATATTGCGGAAAAGGAAAGTGCGATTGATGTGCCGTTTTCACAGAATGGATTGGTAGTCAGGGGCTCGTATTTTTAGCCAACAAACAGGTTGTAATATTACTTAGAAAGTGCATTTCTGATGCAAACATACAGTATTTTAAATCGAACAGTGCCTGTAGACATTAAGAAACTAAAAGGAGAGTGCACTAGAATATCAGTAGTGTTTATTGCAGGATTCTAGTGCAAGTCGTTTACCAGATATCGTCTTTTGAAACGTTCCCACACCGACATTTGCGTGTGCCAGTCAACCCGCATAGTTACTAGGTACGATGATGTTATGTTTGATTACAGCGTACTTGTGTGTTCCTTGAGTGCACTGCGACTCGTCAGTTAGCGTGTAACAGTCCAAGCGGTAGGTCGTGACTGTACGATGGGTTTCACCAATGCAGAAAAAGCCGACATGCTCATGGTGTATGGAGAGTGTAGGAAGAATGCCGTTCGTTGTTGTACGGTGTATGCGGCAAGATATCCCAGCGTCACCCATCTCGGCAATTATTCATCAACCTCTTCAACCAGTTACGTGAAAGTAGTAGTGTATGTGGCGAAGGGTACTTCGCAAGTATGTCTCCGTTTGGGCCCTAATCTCATCCTTGTGGTTGCTTCGTGAGACATATATAGGAGGAAGCAATATATTGGTTGACTCTTCATGAAACGTACGATCTCAGAACTTTGAGAGAAGTCCGTACCGCGATGCAGAACGTCTTTTTTACAGCGTCTGCCATCGGAGTTCCCTTATTATCTCCGTGACGCTTTCGCGCTTACTGAATGAGCCCGAACGAAGCGTGCTGCTCTCCGTTGGACCTTCTCTATGTCTTCTATTAACCTTACCCTATTCTCAAGAGCTGGCCGAACGATAGTTTTCTAACCTACTTCCTTTGTCGACTAAAAGTGGGGTGCACTGGAACATCAGTAGTGTTTGTTGCAGGATGCTAGTGCAAGTCGTTTACGAGATATCGTCTTTTGAAAGGTTCCCACACCGCCATTTGCGTGTGCCAGTCAACCCGCATAGTTGCTAGGTACGATGATGTTAAGTTTGCAAACAGCGTTCTTGTGTGATCCTTGAGTGCACTGCGGCTCGCTAGTCAGTTAGCGTGTAACAGTCCAAGCGGTAGGTCGTGAGTGTACGATGGGTTTTGCCAATGCAGGAAAAGCCGACATGATCATGGTATAGGGAAGAATGCCGTTCGTTCTTGTACGGTGTATGCGGCAAGATATCCCAATAGACGTCTCCCATCTCGGCAGTTATTCATCAACCTCTTCGACCAGTTACGTGAAAGTGGTAGTGTAACACCGAGACAACGTAACAGAAGGAAACAAGTGACGACGGACGAGGGGGAAATTGATGTTCTTGCTGCTGTTGCAGTTGATCCGTATGTCAGCTCCCGCGCAATCGCACATCTCTCTCCATCAAGAGCTGCATGGAAACGATTGTAAGAATCGTGTTAGGTTCTGTAGATGGGCTTTACGACAGGATTCTCCAGATGTATCATGTATCTTGTTTAGTGATGAAGCCACATTTACCAATCATGGCCAGGTAAACCGCAGAAAATGCACTATTGGTCTGCTGACAATCCCTCTTGTCTTCGACAGGTGGACCGTCAGCGTCCATGGAGTGTAAACGTGTGGTGGGGGATAGTGAACCAGCAGCTCATAGGCCCGTATTTCATAGATGGAACACTGACCACGCACAAGTATCGTAGCCTTCTAACAGACCATCTTCCACGGATGCTAGAAGACGTTTCTCTGCAGACTAGGAGGAACCTATGGTACCAATATGATGGCTGTCCAGCCCATAGCACAAGAAATACTACAGCATGTTTTAATGAATTGTTTCCAAATAGATGGCTTGGACGCAGAGGACTTGTACCTTGGCCCGCCCGTTCGCCGTATTTGACGCCTGTAGACATTATTCTCTCTCTCTCTCTTTTTTTTTTTTTTTTTTTTTTTTTTTTTTTTTTTTTTTTTTTTTTGGCGGGGGAGAAAGCTGAAAGATGCTGTCTATAAGGACATACTTACCACACCCGATGATATGGAACGACGTATTATTGCAACCTGCTCGGACATATCCGCTGAAATGTTAGCACGTGTGCAGCAGTCGTTTCATACCAGACTGACAGCGTGTATTTATGATGCCGGTGGTCATTTATAACACAACCTTTGACGGTCATTTAACGCGTTACTGGTTGGAATCGACATAACTAGTGTATGTACTTGTGTTGTTCTTTAGCGTCGTTACCACAGGTGATAGACGATACCATTATGACTCTACTATTGTGAAAATATCTTTGCACTCAACAAGTAACATTCTCTCTGACTTTATGTTAACAAACAGCCAAAAGTATTTGTTATTTGAATTTAGCTTTGAGAAACATATTATTTTTTTGAACTTTTACCATTTAAAACTATTATTTTAATATTTCTCCCATATTTACATTATATTTTCCGTTAAAATATTATCACCTGCCTTGTCGTGGTAGTTCTTCCTCTTTCTAAAGTTTGTTTTCTGTGCTTGCACTTGTTTACGTAAAATGAAGTGGCAGGTTCAAATCGCCGTTATTTTAGCAAATATCTCTGAAACGGTACGAGTTATGGAAATAACATAACAGAGCAAATTTGTTGGGGATTTTTTCCTCTACAAATAAGTTTATTTAATTCTCGTCCCAGATGAACGGTTAAGGCGTTATGTGCAGTTAAATTTCCTTCTGGCCATCACAAACGGCAATTGTTTAGTGTCACTAACCTATTTATACCCGAAATATGTTTAAAAGGGAGGTTTTGGTCGTTGGCGGACAACAATTACGTCTGTAAAATTTGGTACCGGTCGATTTAAGAGTGCGACCTGGAAAGTGTAAACACGTTACAGGCAAACAGTGTCAAATCGCCGTTTTTTTAGAACCACACGCACACAAAGACACACACACACACAAAGACATGCCTGAGGGAGGACTCAAACCTCCGACGGCGAACGGCAGAGAAATTTCTGCTCTACAAATTCCAGATGAACGGTTAAGGCGGTTAGTGTCATTTAAATTTCGAGCTGTCAAAAGGCGATCGCAAAAACCCGTTTTTAGTGTTATTATCGTAATCTAAAGAAGGCCAAAAAGTGCCAGATAATGCAAACCGACGAATATCTTAAATCGTGAATCCGGGAATCCACTGAAATGAGTCACAACCATCAAGTATCTAGGACATTCTGTCGACAGAAAATTAAGGCGGAATGACTATTTTAACGTAGACATAGCGAAGGTAACTTCCAGACTGAGATTTATTCGAACAATCCTAATAAAGTGTGGTTACCCTATGAATGCGATGGTTTACAAATAATCGTCTGACCTGTTTTTGAATGTTGCTCTTCAGTCACCTGTCTTGAACTCTTACTGATTTGGATTAACAGAAATATAGAGAAGTCTCAATAATTGGTGTAGCCAGTGCGGAAGCATGACAGAAATGATCAAGAAAGTACATTGGAGGTTGGAATAAAAATTGTAGTGTCCAATATGTGTAAACGTAAATAAGAAAAATGTTACATCTCCCAACATACCTCTCATTTAGTGAGCGCAATAGTTAAATCAAGGAAGTTACACCTGATACAGACGTTTTTCCTTTTAACATAAGCAGGTGGAACAGGAAGAGTAGAAAATGATTGTATTTCACCGCGGAGGTTTTAGGACGCATGTAGCATAAATACTAAACACTGCTTTCCGAAATTCCTTCACCAAAGAAGGCGTAATAAATGCTCCAGAATTCGTATCAAGAATAGCTGACAGCACGCGTAACTTAGAAGCAGATGCCCTTGGAGTAGTAAAGCAACTCAAATCACTTAACATAAACAAGTCTTCCGGTCCAGATTAGTTTCCTTTCAGAGTACGCTGATGCAATAGCTCCATAGCTAGCTATCATAAATAACCGTTCGTTCAACGAAAAATCCATTCCCAGAGACTGGAAAGTTGGACAGGTCACTTCATTATTAAAGAAAGGAATAAGAGTAATCCGCAAAATTACAGACCTTATCACTGACGTCTATTTGTAGCAGGAGTTTGTAACATTACTTTGTTCGAACATTATGAGTTACGTGTAAGAGAATGCTCTGTTGACCCATAATCAACAAGGATTCAAAACTATCGTTTTTATAAAACACAGCTGGTTCTTTACTCAAATTAAGCGATGAGTACTATCGACAACGAATATCAAATCGATTCCATATTTTTTAGATTTCGGGAAGGTTTTTGACACCGTATCTCATAATCGGCTTGTAATCAAATTGCGTGCTTGTTGAATATAGTCTCGATTGTGTTACTGTATTCGTGATGGACTCAGTTCGTAATAACTGACGGAAAGTCAGCGATTAAATTGAAGTAATAACTTTATAAAAGATTTTGAAGAGAATTTGAGCATTCCTGTTAGGCTGTTTGCGGATGATGCTGTCGTTATCGTTTAGTCAAGTCACCAGAAAATCAAAACCAAGTGCAATAGGACAAGAGGTCAGTACGACGCAAGAAATGGCATTTGACCCTAAATAACGAAAAGTGTGAAGTTGTTCTTATGAGAACTAGAAGAAATCCGTTGGACTTCATTTAGTCGGCAAAGTAATCAAATATAGGGACCATACATTCAACTAAATACCTAGGAATTACAATCGCTAACAATTTAAATTGCAAGGAACACAAAGAAAATGCTTGGGAAATGCAGACCAAAGTCTGCGTTTCATTGACAGAAGACTAAAGAGCACGCAACAGTCCCACTAAAGAAACTGCCTACACTACCCTTTTACGTCATAATTGGGATAACTGGTGCGCACTGTGGGATCCTTTCCAGGTGGGATCATAAGTGATCCTAAAAAAAGTTCAGAGATGGGCAGCTCTTTTTAAAATTACCGCGGTACAAGGGAGAGAGAGTCACGGAAATGATGCGCGTTATTCGTCGCGGTGACATCTATTAACGAAATTTCTTTCACCAACTTTCTCTTCCCGTGGGAATATTTAATTAGCACCCGCCTACGTAGTGAGCCACGATCATCAGAATCAAATAAGAGCAATCAGATGTAAAACGTCTAACAGCGGTTCAATTAACCTTTTGCCAAGCACTTAAATGTGAACTGCAGAGTAGAGTTATGTAGATGTAGTTTAAGTGGAAAAGCTGGTAGAAGCTGCCCTCGGGGAAGATCAGTTTGGATTTAGGAGAAATGTAGGAACACTGGAGGCAATACTCACATTATGACTTATCTTAGAAGATAGGCTCCGGAAAGGGAAACCTACGTTTTTAGCGTTTTTCGATTTGGAGAAAGCTTTTGACAATGTCGACTGGAATACACTATTCCAAATTCTGAAGGTAGCAGGGGTAAAATATAGGGAGCGAAGAGTTATATTCAAACTATACAAAATCCAAACAGCCGTTATTAGAGTCGAAGGGCAAGAAAGGGACTCAGAGGTTGGAAAGGGAGTGAGACAGGGTTGTATCCTTTCCCCAATGTTGTTCAATCTGTACATTGAGCAGGCAGTGAAGGAATGGAAGGCGAAATTTGGAGAGGGCATTAAAGTGCAGGGAGAAGAAATAAAAACATTGCGGTTTGCCGATGACATAGTAATTCTGTCAGAGACCGCAAAGGATCTGGAAGAGCAATTGAATGGAATTGACAGTGTCTTGAAAGGAAGATATAAGATGAACATTAACAAGAGTAAAACGAATGTAATGGAATACAATGTCAGAAACCAGGCGATGCTGAAGGAATTAGATTAGGTAATGAAACAATAAAAGTAGTAGATGAATTTTGTTATTTGGGTAGCAAAATAACTTCTGATGGCCGAAGTAAAGAAGATATAAAATGCAGAATCGCTATGGGAAGAAAAGCGTTTCTAAAGAAGCGAAACTTGTTAACATCCAATATTAATTTAAATATTAGGAAGTCCTTTCTGAAAGCATTTGTCTGGAGTGTAGCATTGTATGGGAGTGAAACGTGGACGATAAGGAGTTCAGATAAAAAGATAAGCTTTTGAAATGTGGTGCTACAGACGAATGATGAAAATTAGATGGGTAGATCACGTAACTAATGAGGAGGTGCTTAACCGAATCGGGGAGAAAAGGAGTTCCTGACATATCCTTACTAAGAGAAGGGATAGATTGGTTGGACACATTCTGAGACATCAAGGAATTGTCAACTTAGCATTAGAAGGAAGCGTGTGGGGTAAAAATCGTAGAGGGAGACCGAGCTACGAATATAGTAAGCAGATTTAAAAGGATGTAGGTTGCCGAACGTATTCTCAGATGAAGAGACTTGCACAGGACAGGGTAGCGTGGAGAGCTGCATCAAACCAGTCTGCGGACTGAAGACCACAACAACACAACAGTTTAAGTGGTGTGTAGAATTGCGAATCCAATACTAACAACACGACTGTCAGTGACAGATGCACACATTATTAATCTGGACTGTCACCTGGTAGAAATAGTGTCAAGTAGAGTTACTGTAAAGGTGCATATTAGTGCTGGTGGGTGTAGTGGGACGGATTATTGTCTCCGCTACATATCTCATGTCAGCTCAGTTTGTGCAGGATAACTTGCAAAAAAAATGTTCAAATGTTTGTTAAGCTTATGGGACTTAACTACGGGGTCATCAGTCCCTAAACTTACAAACTACTTATGAACTACTTACAAACTAGGACGGCACAAATATCCATGCCCCAGGGGGGATTCGAACCCCCGACCGTAGTGGCCGTGCAGACCGTGACTGGAGCGCCTCAGTCTCCTCGGCCACCGCGGCCGGCAGGATAACTTCCTTATATTTCTGTTCTTAAATCATTTTTTATGTAAACGTTTAATGTTATATAATTCTTAAAGAAGTTTTTTTTATGTTTCATGTGCTGTGAGGCGATTCAACCTATGAGGGCAACATCTTCGACGCCTATTCCAAGGAGTAAATATCCGGCCACATCAAGTCGCGGTCGATAGCCATGAGGCAAGAAGATGTTGATCTCTGCGGTTGTCGTCGAAAGAGTTGACATTATTATCGAAGTTTTATGTTTAAACAACAAATTTTAAAAGTCAGTTCCCTTTTGTCTGTCAATGACTACATATGTAATGTCAGAGAAAGCAATAAATGTTATCTTGTTTAAACTTGACGAAAGTGTCAGAGTACATCATCTTTGAAGAATTATTTTACGATAAATAATAATTAATGAAACGAGGAGAATATTTAATTTAAATATTCTTCAATCTTAGGGAAGATTTTTTATGAATTTTTATTGGTGGAAAAGTTACGTCAAGAAGACTTCGATAAATGTTTTTTTTAGAACTCTGATTAATCGATCATACACATCGATCGATAATCATTGAAGAATTTTTTTTTTTTTTTTTTTTTTTTTATCTGTGGCTATTGCAACGACCAAAAACTGAAGAATTTCGTTTGACCGTCTTATCTATGAGAGAATTTAGAAATATTGTAACAAGAGTGACTGTTAAAGACTTCTTCCCCCGGCGCAAGAATCTGATTTTGAAATATTGCAACGTATAAAGATTTTACATGAACATTTATTTTATTTTATTTTTATATAAATTTTTATGGGCGAGTGGGCACCTCAAGGATTACGAAGTCTGACACGGTCACATTCAACCCTAATCATACAAAACGAGTGCTTTTGAATATAAGGTTTTAGCACACGTTCCGCCGTACGAAGAGGTCGTTTCGCCGCATGGGGTCAGCGCTCTCGCGTAGCAGGTTAGGAAGACAACGGTGACGTAGCCGACCTGGGATGCGCCGCGTAGTTTGCCACGGCCATAACGAGGCGAGAGCTGGCACGCTATGTGAGCAGGTCCGTTCTCTGTAACGGAAGCACGGCTATGTCCTCCCCCACTCTGCTCGTTCCCTCGCAGGACGCGGCTACGGCCGCGCCGCGCCTCAGAGATTCCTGATCCTGCTGACAAGGTCGACCGCTTCGCTACGTATCCGTCTACAGGGTGCCGCACAAGCTTCTCCGGTATTTCCACACAAGATACCGACGACGACGTATGAGCTTTAAGCGGCAGGCTATACAGCGTCACGAGCAGGAACTAGACTGATGCGGAAATATCGTAGAACGATCCCAGACCAGCTGTTAGTAAGAACCGTGTTGCATAGCAACAAATGACCATTGGCAACATTCCCTTTCTGTGGCAAGCGAGGTGTGGATCATACATCTTTGGTGATCTTGCATACGAAACACGTTCGTGAGCATTTCTATGCAACGTACTCAATAACATCGCCCATCTGTTGGATAGACAGTTTTTGGTAACTTCTCAAAATTCTCGCCAGCTGAGAAACAGCGTGAGAGGTAGCGCAATAGGTGTTGCACTGTATTTTATTTATGAAGAAACAGGTTTTAAATTCCTCAGATTAGAGTTCCTGTCTTTCCCCTAAAACGCGACTTGTATGCTAATTCTCTCGTATAAAAAAGGAAGTTTAGAGTTAACTATGTTTGAATTCATAATTGGATTGTTGTTCATAGCGGCCGTTGATATAATTACTAGGAATAACACAGCGTTCGGTCGCGATAAATGTGTTTAATAATCACAGATCGATTTCGGCTAGGTAACTAGCCATCATCAATGTCATATCGTAGGTATGTTTCGCAAACTGACACTTTTTGATGGCTAGTCATCTAGCCGAAATCGATCAGTGATTAATAAATAAATTTATTGCTATCGAACGCTGTGTTATTCCCAGTAAGATTAGAGTTTATACAGATAGGTAGGTATTCTAATTCACGGCCAAAAAATAGCTATATTGCGATATGCTGATGACATTGCTGACGTAGCTGAGAGTAGACCTTTTAACCCTGCTAAAAAGATTGGATAAAGTTATAGGGGAAGAATATTACTTGAAAATAAACAAGGCAAAAACAAAAGTTCTGGCATGTGACAAAAAGCTGCAGGCTAAAATCAAAGTTCATGTAGGCAGTGAAGTACTTGAACAAGTTGTCACATTTACTTACCTTGGCAGTAGCATCACCAGGGATGGAAGGAGCAAGGTAGAAGTAAGAAGCAGAATTCCATAGCAAACGCTACTTTTAACAAAAACAGAAAAAGAAAGAAAAAACCTCATAACTTCTAAGAGAATCAGTCTTGAAGTCAGAAAAAAAGCCTTTGCAGTCTTATGTTTGGAGTGTGGCATGCTATGGCTATGAAACATGGACTTTGGGAACTGACGAAGAGAAGAAGCTAAATTCTTTTGAAATCTGGTGTTTTCAGCGCATGATCAAAATAAAATAGATTGACAAAGTTAGAAATGAAGCGGTTTGGGAAGGAAAAGAGAAGCTTGTGGAGTCTGATTATCAAAAGAAGAGTACAACTTACAGACCATCTAAAGAAAGAAGGACTGCTGGAAACAATAATAGATGGTTTTGTCGGGGGGGGGGGGGGGGAAGACCAAGAGGAAGATCACGCCTGAGGTACATGGACCAAATCATGAAAGATGTGGGATGCAAGACCTGTGAAGAGTAAAGCGGAAAGACATACAGAATGGATACTTGTTGCCATCATGACTGCTGCAAACCAATCCTTGGACTGACCACTACAGAGGAGGCCTTCGTCGAGTTTCTGGTCACTAAAGACGTATTGCCACTGGATGAGTTACAAAATGGCAAGATAAAGAAAGGACCATGAACTGTTTAACTTATTTGGCAATGTTCCTCTCAAATACAGTAACATCAAAATTGCACACGGTTTTCTGCAGAATAATTCAAGTTTCGTTCTCGAATAGGCAATAGTGCTTGAAAAAAACATTTAAGCCCCCGTTTACAGCGATGTTCCGTTTTCTTTTTCGAAAAGATTCGCAATATGTGAATCTTCAGCATACACCGATGTGGTAGTTTCTTTCGACCTTGTGACACCGTTTTGTTCTTATACAAACAAAACTGCTTACAAACGGCAAATGCCGCCAGAATGAGACTAGAACTCTGGATGGAGGAGACAAGCCTGTGGATTCCGGCTGTGTCCTGGATCTCCCATATAGAAGAATCTTCAGGGTGGTGCTGGCACTGGGATTTTCAAGAGGCACCATGGCAACAAAAGCGTGTCATGAGAACTTCGACTGAAAGGTGAGAGGAAATCGCGACTTCCGGAGTCAGATTACTTGGGTCCAAGCGTGTCAACTAACGCGATGGACGGTTGCGTGGATAAAATCACCTGCCAATTGAATGTTATTTAACAAATGGTGAGTAATGATAACACTGGGAAAAGTCTTCTCGCTATGGATTTAAGAAGTCTCTATCCCCACGTGTGCCTCTGCTCACCATATATCGGTGGACACAGAGCACAGCTTAGGCTGAAGATCACCTGCACTGGATGCTCACAGTAAAAGAATATCCTGGTCTGGTTAATATTAATACACATTTATGTATTACGAACGCAGAGCAAAACGCACAGAATGCCATTCATGGTGAGCGATGGTGGATTCTACGGTGCAGTCAAGTCTGTTGCCAAAATATGAGACGGAAGGTCATTATCTTCCGAAGGAAAACATACTACTTCGTCGCTTCTAAAAAGCGTTAGAATGGTACAGGGAACAATCCACATCCATATGAATGAGCGTTTGATTCCCCCTCCTCTCGTTTGCCGAATTACCCGATCACATTTGCTATTGCGGATATATGGCACGCCATCAAACAGATGCGCGTTACAGTCCGTGAGTTTTCAAGATTTCCGTCGTTTTCATACGTCTCAAGATGCGACTGCAGTAACGATTACATACACAAGGCACGGGATAGTTTCGTATCGCATTCTTTGCCGACTTGGAGTCTTTAATGGGAATTCTGCACTTCTTGTATGAAAGGCGAATAAGGTTTATGTAGTGTGTCTAAACAGAATCAAGAAAATTTTATTATTAAGGTCCTTTGTGCACTGTTAAGCTTGGTAGTAACGAAGATGGAGGGAATCAAAACTATTCTCGTGTGAGGGACTCATAATAATCGAGCGTTCAGTACAATCTAGTACACGTCGTAGACACGTTGACAAGTAATTTATTAATGATTAACCATCATCACGAAGCAGTTCCTATGATATTGTTGTATTCAAGAGCACTAAGCAGTTTATTATTTATTTTAATAACTTAAATCTGTGCAAACTGTAGTTCCACCTGGGTTGTATAAAACAGGATGTAGATAAGGATGAGTTATGGGTCTGTTAGGAATCATCGAGCACTGTAATGACGTTAAGGTGTTGCACTACAAAATTCTGTTCAATCGTAGTACTAATGTGAACCGTTCCCTGGAAGTTTAACAATTAGAACACACACCGTTTGTCAACTGAAAAGCTTCGTAATCTTAGCATCCAGAAGATCAAGAGGTTTTATACGTTATTATAAAATGAATTACAGAACTGTTCGACAGTTTTGTTTCATCAGGTTAGCATCCGAAAATGCGTAAAAAAATGTTCAAATGTTTGTAAATCTTTGGGACTTAATTACTGAGGCTATCAGCCCCTAGTCTCACAAACTACTTAAACTAACCTAAGGACAACACACACACACACACACAAAAGGCCCGTGCGAGGATTGGAACCTCCGACGGGGAGCAACCGCGCGCTCTGCAGCAAGGCGCCTAAGAGCGCTCGACTATTCCACCGCGGCGGAAATGCGTAACTCCTTTTACTTACAAGCCTAGAAACGCAGATACCCTCAAAGAAAGATACTGACCTATGTATACGTGGTGTCTGTTTCTACATGTCCGAAAGGACAGACACCACATATATATAATTAAGGGGAAGAAAGCCATCGAAAATTTTTTCAATGCGGATGCACACATACTGTTACGGGAATCGCCGAAATGGCGCGAGTAATGAGCAGAAGTACTATGATCGCAGAGTGTGGCTAAGTTCAGAATTTGCGTCTGACAGGAATCTTGCTAGTGTAGCCCGCGCGACCCCGTTGATCTCTCTCTATGTCCACCCAATGCCCAGTAAGCAGGTGGACCTGCCTTCGAATTACGGCTAAGAACAAATTTCCAAATTGATTTATTTCAATGCTCGCTGACAGCTACCGTCGTAAATTCCTTAGTGTGTTGGTATACATTAGTGCTATGAAGAACGAGTGGCAGGGTTACGAAGCAATGACTCAAATGCCTATGATCGGTAGAAAGACTTGTCAACAATACTGACCTAACCGCTCTTTCTTTTTACATACGAGACAACTTAAAAGCCAAAGTATACCAATTTAAAAATGTCGAAAGTTTTTGTCTTCACCTATGAATTTATTGCCCGTATTAGGATATTCCTCCGAGAAGATATGAGGACGGACGTTACCGACGTCTCGACCTGTGTATGACACTCAGTAGGGAACACTTTGAGCACAGTCTTAAATGTGTTCTGTATCGTCGCTTACCGTATTTATATATCAAAGGATGAAAGGCAAGATGTTGATATTAAACACAAGGAAAAGATGAAAATAGGTAGATCTGTTTACTGGTTCGTGATTTAGCTTGTGATACGAAATTACGTAAGAAGAAGAAACGAAAAGTGATGTACAGACTTAAGCAGTAAGAATGAATTGCGCAACAGGTATTTTACGTACAATCAGGACGAAAAAAATGACATATTAAGTGTAGCGCTGATCATTAAGATTTCGATATTAGTTTTCGTTTCTTGCTTATTTAGACCACCTTTGTAATTCCTAACTAGCGAGACACCCCGGCTTTTCACGGGTACCACTAGTTACTGTAGCTACATCACTTCTTGTGGACCGCGGTTCTAGCCGCCTTGTCTACATGTGTTTTATATATATATATATATATATATATATATATATATATATATATATATATATAGTAAACACTCTGCAAGTCGCATTGAAGTGCGAACCGCTTTTATGATATTTCTCCAGAGTTCCATTCTCTAATAGACCGCGGGAAAAAGGAACACCTAAATCTTTCCGTTTTCAATCTGATTTCTCTTATTTTATTATGATGATCATGTCTCCCTACGTAGATGGGTGCTAACAAAATATGTTCGCTTTCGGAAGACAAATTTGATAACAGAAATTTCACAAATAATCTCCTAGCAACGAATAACGGCTTTCTTTCAATGACTTTCACTCCAACTCGTGCATCATTTCCGTGACACTCTCTCCTGTATATCGCGATAACACAAAACATGCTGCCCTTCTCTTAACTTTGCATACATCGTTCGTCAGTCTCACTTGGTGGGGATCCTACAGTGCGTAGCAACACACCAAAATAGGACCCACGATTGGTGTTGGCAGTTTCTTTAGTAGAACTGTTGCATCTTCTAAGTGTTCTGCCAGCGAAACGTAGCCTTTGGTTCGCTTTCCCTATAATATTATCTATGTGTTCTTTACGTTGTTCGTAATTGTTAGTCCTAGGTATTTAGTTGAATTTACAGCCTGTAGATTTGACTGCGCTGCCGCTCCTGGTCGGAAGTTTTGATTTCTCCCTCAGGCATGGGTGTTTGTGTTCTACATCTACATAGATACTCTGCAAATCATATTTAAGTGCCTGGCAGAGGGTTCATTAACCACTTTCATAACTTTTCTCTATCGTTCCATTCTCTAATAGTGCGCGGGAAGAAAGAACACCTAAATCGCTCCGTTTTCGATCTGATTTCTCTTATTTTATTGGGATGGTCATATCTCCCTAAGTAGGTGGGTGCTAGCAAAATATTTTCACATTCAAAAGTAAAAGTCGGTGAATGAAACTTCGCAAACAGATCACGCCGCAATGAATAACTTCTTTCTTTTAATGATTTCTACCCCAATTCGTGCAACATTTCCGTGACGCTTTCCCCCACGTAACGTGGTAAAACAAAACGAGCTGCCCTTCTCTGAAGCTTCTCAATATCTGCCGTCAGTCCCACGTGGTGATGGTTCCACAATGGGCAACAGTACTCCAGGAGAGGACGGACAAGTGTGATCTAGGCAGTTTCTTTGGTGGAACTGGTGCATCTTCGAAGCGTTGTCAATGAAACGTAATCTTTGGTTCGCCTTCCCCACAATATTTTCTGTGTGTTCTCTCCAATCTAAGTTGTTCGTAATTGTAACTCCTAGGTGTTTGGTAGAATTTACGACCTTAAGGTTTGACTGATCTATCGCGTAATTGAAGTTCAGCGGATTTCTTTTAGTGGTCACACTTTTCTTTATTTAGTGTCATTGCTAATTTTCGCACCATGTAGAAATTTTGTCTAAATCGCTTTGCAGTTGCTTTTGATCCTCCATTGACTTCACTAACCGATAAACGACAGCATCATCCGCGAACAGTCTAAGGGAGCTATTCAGATTGTCTCCTAAATCGTTTATAAACACAAGGAAGAGTAGGGGACCTACAACGCTTCCCTGGGAAACGCCAGATATCACTTCTGTTTTACTCGATGACTTACCGTCAATTACAACGAACTGTGTCCTTTCTGATAGGAAATCGTGAATCCAATCGCACAATTGGGGAGATATTCCATAAGCACAAATTTCATTAGAAGCCGCTTGCGGGGTGCAGTGTTAAAAGCCTTCCGGAAATCCAGAAATATGGAATCGATCTGATGTCCCTTGTCGATGGCACTTATCACTTCATGTGAATAAAGGGCAAGCCGTCTTTCGCAAGAGTGATACTTTCTGAATCCATGTTGACTATTGGTTAATAGGTCGTTCTCTTCGAGGTAGTTCATAATATTCGAACAAAGTATATGTTCCAAAATCCTACTGCAAATCGACGTCAATGAGATTGGCCTGTAATTTTGGTGATCACTCCTATTGACTTTCTTGAATATTGTAGAAACTCGGGCAACTTTCCAGTCTCTGGGTACGGATCTTTCTGATTAGTATAAATTATTTTAAGTAGTTTGCAAGTCTAGGGACCAATAATCACAGCAGATTGGTAACACAGGATTACAAACACTTGAAAATTTGACTTCTGGTGGATGAACGGAGAAGATCGTGTAACGAACATTCTGCAGATATAGGTATGGGTACAGTGTCTTGCTACACACAACGAAAAAACAGAGAAAAAAAAGAAACAATTGTGTTTTTGACAAAAGGGAAATTATATTTCCTTTGGTAATTCATATAAAGGTCAGTGTTTTTCTATACGGACAAAAAAGGTATAAATGTTTTGGTGTGCCAACTCGAGAACACGCTACATACATATGACCGCATGAAACAATGAATGTTCCAAATTTAAGCCAGTGATAGTCAACGATTAGCCTTGTGCTTAGTTGATGGTAATAATAAAGGCAAAACAGTAGATGGAATATTAATTTAATTAGTTTTCCCTATTCGTATTAGAAAATTTACCAGTACGTTTAGTGACTGAGAAGTATGGAAGCAACAACATTAAGAATAGCGATTTCTGCGTTTGTATCGTGTCATTCTTCTGTTAGTGCAGTGCTGCCGCTTGGAGTACTAGTGGCGCTTTCGTGACTGTTCGTGTTAGACGGTAATACAGTCTAACATACACAGTCGCCACACTGACTGCTGTGAAACTTGTTACCAACTACAGTTGTAGTTCCTAGTGGCGGGCAAGGAGCCGTAAGAATAAGGTTTGTTTATAATTACATTTCTGTGTAATTAACGAAATAGCTTCTGTAATTTTTGCGTATTAGCGAAATATCGAAAGACATAAATAATCGTGAAACAAATGTAAAAACAGACGAATTTCCCTGATTAGGTGATATAAGCAACAACTTATTCATGAGGAAATACTCACTGATATGTGTGTATTCTGCAGGCTTCTGTACTGAAAGGAAGATAATATAATAAACAGAAGAGAAACATTAATTCCTGTTATGGTCTGTTCTTATATGACAGGCACTTACTTTGATGTGTAAAAATTCGATGTAGAATCTAATGATTTGAACATTTTTGCACACCACTCTTATAAAAAGATATATACTTTTGCGTGTAAGATCTTTTGCTTATAAAACGAATGTCTTGAAGATTCTTGCCCTTTGTGCTTCAGATGTACCAACAATTGTGGAATTGTTTTCTGCCTTTTTTGGAAACTTTTTTTTCCTCGTTTGTGAGGATATTCCTAGAGCTACTACAGCGGTGGAAGATCTGGTACATTGAATAATGTAGGTATTGCATTCCATATAATTTCCTTACGATGAGAACTTACTGATTTGACTGGAATTTTAGTGAAGAAACCTTGACGTTTCTGAGGAGACAACACGTCTTTATGCTGAAGGTTGGATTTTTTTGTTGTTTATTACCCATTTTTTGTTTTTAATAGAAAATGAAGTTATTGATTGAAAAGTCGTAGATTTCGAGATAATCTTAAATAAACTGTCCTGCAATATACCGTTTCATACCTTCTAAGGGTGCTTAGGAAAGCTGTTGTTGTTGTTTTTGTTTTCAGTCCACAGGCTGGTTTGATGCAGTTCTCCACGCTACCCTGTCCTGTGCAAGTCTCTTCATCTGAGAATACTTTCGGCAACATACATCCTTTTGAATCTGCTTACTGTTTTCGTCCCCCAGTCTTCCTCTACGATTTTTACCCCACACACTTCCGTCTAATACGAAGTTGACAATTCCTTGATGTCTCAGAATGTGTCAAACAATCTATCCCTTCTCTTAGTCAGGCTATGCCCTAAACGTCTTTTCTCTCCGATTTGGTTAAGCACCTCCTCATTAGTTACGTGATCTACTCATCTAACTTTCAGCATTCGTCTGTAGCACCACATTTCAAAAGCTCTATCATCTTTTTATCTGAACTCCTCATCGTCCACGTTTCACTCCCATACAACGCTACACTCCAGACTAATGCTTTCAGAAAGGACTTCCTAACATTTAAATTAATATTCGATGTCAACAAATTTCGCTTCTTTAGAAAGGCTTTTCTTCCCATAGCCATTCTTCATTTTATATCTGCTCTACTTCAGCCATCGGAAGTTATTTTGCTTCCCAAATAACTAAACTCATCTACTAGTTTTATTGTGTCATTACCTAATCTAATTCCTTCAGCATCGCCTGATTTTCCGACATTACATTCCATTACCCTCGTTTTAATCTTTTTAATGATCATCTTATATTTTCCTTTCAATTCACTGTCCATTACATTCAGTCGCTCTTCCAGTCTCTGACAAAATTACTATGTCATCGGAAACCGCAAAGTTTTTATTTCTCCTCCCCGAACTTTAAATCTCGTAATTGCTCCTTGCATTCCTTCACTGCTTGCTCAATGTACAGATAGAACAACATTGGGGAAAGGCTACAACAATGTCTTACTCCCTTCCCAACCTCTGCATCCCTTTCTTGCTCTTCGAGTCTAATAACCGCTGTTGGTTTTTGTACAAGTTGAATATAGCTCTTCTCTCCCTATATTTTACCCCTGATATCTTCAGAATTTGAAAGAGTGTATTCCAGTTGACATTGTCAAAAGCTTACTCCAAATCTACAAGCGCTAAAAATGTAGGTTTGCCTTTCGTTAGCCTCTCTTCTAAGATAAGTCGTAATGTGATCCCCAACAGAGGGAAATGTGGGCTTATTATCTAGTTACTGTAGGTTTTTATGGCACTTCGTACCTTCCCTGTCGTAAAAAAGTATGTTAATATCAATGTAAACGATATCGTATTCAGAAATGTACCTTGCCAGCGTTGGGGCGCTGCTGTCGTGTTGTATAGCAGAATTCAGTGTGAGTGTCATGTCTGTGTATGTTAGATTGTGACAGTACATTAATAGCGCCACTACGTATGGCTCTTTCTCCGTTAAGAGTGCTACTGTCTTTCGAAGTGTCACACGTAATGTATTACGTATACGGTACGTGAAATTACGTAATAACTAAAAATACGTGATATTAGTATATAAACATGGATTAAACACGATGAGGACTGCATAAGCATGGTATTTATTGTGTTGAATCATAAGAAGATCATAGCAACCAATCAGTGGAGTATCCAGGATCGTGGTCTGGTGGGAGCTAAGGTCAATTCGAGCTGACGTGATTTCTTAAAAAATAAATAAATAAAAAGATCGCCGTGCAGTATTTGCTTCCCCCCCCCTCTCTCTCTTTATGCATGGTCTGGGGGGCTTCGAGGGGGGTCTGGGAAAGGGGGGGGGCTGCAACATGGTTGGAGGGTTCGAGGAGGGGGCTACAGCATGGTCTGGGGGAGTTCGAGGAGGGTCTGGGGCCCGACAGTCCCTCCCCCCCCCCCCCCTAGATACGCCACTGCAACCAATAAAAGCATTTTCTGAAATATGGTAAAGTTGAAAAGTCGAAAAGCAAAAGTAATTATTGTTCCATGTTTCGCGTTATATTCTCAAATCAATAAACACCTTGATCCGAACGCTAGCAAACTTCACAGGATCACCTGAGTGGCTAATCTAAACAATTCCAAAAAATTCCATCAAAATTTCTCTCGCTGTCTTGGGGTCCAAAGGAAACATTCACACACACACACACACACACACACACACACACACACACACACACACCGTGTGTATTGATCCTGTTACATGTATGAGATATGTTTGTACCATTCAAGAAGCAGTCTTTTAGCTAGTGTCGTGCTTGATATCTGTATGGCACACCACACCGCGTTTAATCGAGCTTGGGTTTCGTCCATTTCTTCCGCTTCTTCGCCGTGTCAGAGCTCAGCGACAAATGTTTTAGTGTTGGTCCCTTCGTAATGTAGGCAGACGACTCGGACGCCACACACAACGTTGCCGGCCACATACAGGTCGGCGTCCACGTGTGAGGTGAGGGCAGGCTTGGAAGACGGATCGGCGGGCGCCTACGCCTTCGCATTAGTTGGCTCACCATTTCGGCAGACCGTCCAAGTCTATTTCGGCGGGCTGCCTTCATGGCCGGCCGCTGGCGCCGTGCATCCCGAAATCCGGCAAACTATTTATTGGCCCCGGGAAGTGGCTGCTCAATAGGGGCGATGACTAACGACCAGAAGCCTGCTTTCGCAAGGTTATTATATCTCAGTGATTTAAAAAATCGCACTGACGTGTTTTACGGCCCACTTTAAATTTGCAGTTTCATAATTTTTTGAAAACATTTCGGACAAAAATAATAATGTAAATAATAAAAGCTTATAGTGAAATGATTACGAGTCTACTATTGTGATAATATCTATGCACCCAACATGTAGCCCTTTTAGGAAAAAAATTGCACTGACGTCTTTTTACGGCCACTTTAGATTTGTAGTTTTATAAGTTTTTGCAAACATTTTCGACCAAAATAATAATCTAAATAATAAAAAATTAATAAATAAGAATGTCTGAAACCCTTTTAGGAAAAAAATTAGATAGTATTTTTATTTTATTTATTTATTTGTTGTTATTGTTGTTCTCTTTGTTGCGGACGCTGATCGTTTCTGTTCGTGTTATTTCGACGAGTTCTTCGCTCAGCTTTTTTATTACAGAGAGCGTAGAGCTCTCTGAGCCACGGCGCCCGGCAGTGGTGGATTTCGAACCATTTAAATTCAAATGTTCAAATGTTTGTATAGTCTATGGGACTTAACTACGGGGTCATCAGTCCCTAAACTTACAAACTACTTATGAACTACTTACGAACTAGGACGGCATAAAAATACATGCCCGAGGGGGGGATTCGAACCCCCGACCGTAGTGGCCGTGCAGACCGTCACTGAAGCGCCTCAGTCTCCGCGGCCACCGTCGAACCACTTACCTTCAGCCCCACAGTCCAACGCATTGTCCACTATGCTACAGCTAACCGTTAGAAGTTGTATTCTTTAATTTCATACTATTCATCGTCGTTGTTAACTGATGCTAATATGGCATTTGTAGACACTAGATTATGATATATCGTACGAAAGGACAACGTCTTTTGTTAACTGTTCAGTGCACCATTGCTTTGAAATGACAAAGTGTAAGTTACAATAAGAAAATCATCAAATACGCAACGCAAGATGGCGTATGCCACAGAGTTCTGGGCGAGGAATGTCACGTGACATCTCCGAACGGCTGGTTTTCGTTAATGGAGGGTGTCAAAACTCCGTTATTTTTGCCAATATCTCTCAAACGATACGAGATATGAAAAAAAAAAAAAAAAAAAAAAAAAAAAAAAACATAAGGGAACAAAGTTGTAGAGAATTTTCTCCTCTACAAATTCGTTTATTCAATTTCCGCGTCAGATGAACGGTTTATTTGCAATTCAAATTAAATTACAAACGGCTTTTTTTATTACTAAGGTATTTCTTGTCCGAAACATTTCAAAAAGAAGCGAGGGTCTGGTCTCTGGTAACCAACAATTATGTCTGTAAAATTTGGTGTCGATCGGTTGAACGGTTCGACCTAAAAAGTGGGAACACGTTACAGCCAGACAGACATCGTCAAATCGCCGTTATTTTTGCAAATATCTCTGCAACGATGCAAGATATGAAAAAAAAAAAAAAAAAAAAAAAAAAAAAAAAAAAAAAAAAAAAAAACATAATAGAACTAAGTTGCAGAGAATTTTCCCCTCTACCAATTAGGCTAATCAATTTTCGTGTCAGATGAACGGTTCGTTGGCAATTACAATTATATTACAAACGGCATTTTTTGGTACGGCATTACCGTATTTTGTGTCCGAAAAATTTGGAAAAGGGAGGTTCTGGTCTCTGGCGGCCTACAATTATGTGTGCAAAATTGAGTGGTTCGTCTTAAAAACAGGGAACACGTTACGGACAGACAGACATCCCAAAATGGCTGTTATTTTTGCTAATATCTATGAAACGATACGAGATATGAAAAAACGTAAGAGAGCAAAGTTGCAGAGTATTTTCTTCTCTACAAATTCGGTTATTCAGTTTCCGTGTCAGATGAATGGTTAAGCCGTTTTTTTTTTTTTTTTTTTTCATTTAAATTTCGAGCTGTCAAAAGACGATCGCAAAGGTCCACTTTTAGTGTTACTACCGCAACATAAAGTGGGCCAAAAAGAGAACAACACGTTTTTGGTAGTGGCGGGTCCCGCACCACGGACCATGAGCATCACAATCCAACATGCTGCCTACTACACTACGGTGAACAACTACGAAATGTGCCATTAATTTTCGCACTATTGATGGCAGTTGTTAACTGATGCTAATGTGACATTTTTAGACACTAGATTATCATTTTTCGTACGAAGAACGTCGTGTTTTTGTTAATTCTTCAGTGCGCCGTTGCTTTGAAATAACAATGTGTCAAGTTATAATAAGAAAATCATCAAATACACAACGCAAGATGGCGTATGCCAGAGAGAATTCAGGTCGTGGAATGTCATGTGACATCTGCGAACGGCTGGTTTTCGTAAAATCAATGGCGTGTGTCAAATCTCCGTTATTTTTGCAAATATCTCTGCAACGATGCAAGATATGAAAAAAAAAAAAAAAAACCATAATAGAGCGAAGTTGTAAAGAATTTTCCCCTCTACCAATTAGGTTACTCAATTTTTGTGTCAGATGAACGGTTCGTTTGAAATTACGATTATATTGCAAACGGCTTTTTTTGGTTTTATTGTCGTATTTTTTGTCCGAAAAATTTGAAAAAGGGAGGTTCTGATCTCTGGCGGCCTAAAATTATGTCTGTAAAATTTGGCGCTGATCGGTTGAACCGTTCGTCTTAAAAACAAGGAACACGTTACGGACAGACAGACATACATCACAAAATCGCCGTTATTTTTGCAAAGATCTCTGAAACGATACGAGATTTGGGAAAAAAAAAAAAAAAAAATAAAATAAAATAAAATAAAAAAATTACAGAGCAAAGTTGTAGAGAATTTTCTCGTCTACAAATTCGGTTATTCAATTTTCGTGTCGATGAATGGTTAAGCCATTATTTTCATTTAAATTTCGAGCTGTCAAAAAACGATCGCAAAGGCCCACTTTTAGTGTTACTACCGTAACCTAAATTGTAGTGTTACTACCGTAACCTAAATTGGGCGCCGGCGGCGGTGGCCGAGGGGACTGAGGCGCTTCAGTCACGGTCTGCACGGCTACTACGGTCGGGGGTTCGAATCCCCCCTCGGGCATGGATATTTGTGCCGTCCTAGTTCGTAAGTAGTTCATAAGTAGCTTGTAAGTTTAGGGACTGATGACCCCGTAGTTAAGTCCAATAAGCTTTACAAACATTTTGACTAAATTGGGCCAATATAATCAGCCTTAGTTCCCGGCGTTGCCCGGGTCTGTAAGTCAGTCCAGAGGTCGCAAACAGTGACTCTTTGGTCACTCCAGTGCGGTTCTCTGACGAAACGATTCCCACTACAGCTCTCGGCAAAGTTTACGGCCACGATGAGTTATAGAGGTATGTATGCAACGCTTTGGTTGTTTTTACATTGTACTGATTTTGACGGTAGACAGTGAAAAAGGAAATCCTGTATGGTTAGTTTACATACTGTGTCAACCAAAAACAACTGAAGTGTCTATATTTGTTGGTTCTGTACCACAGACTGCGTATTTTCTCCTAGAAGGGAGATTACATAAATACTTGTTCCATACCTCATGAATTAGAGATTACGCAATGGTGTGGAACGTCTCAGTTTACTAAAATATAACATTGCATGACGTACAAATTATTATTACTTTATTTATCTTTCTAAAATTACTAGTTTGTAAGTAAGAATTCATCTACTGAGTAGGAGGAGTTTGTCTGACATATGATGTTATTTGGTCAGTGACCAACTTTTGTGGTAGCATAATTCACCGGCTTCTGTGCCATAGTTACATTTAACTTTGAATAGTGTAGGTCATCTTTTCACCTAGTGTTGTAGCTGCGCACACTGCTATTACGTTTGAATTCGTTTGCGTTATTAACAACAAATTTCGTAATATATATATATATATATAAAACTTGTGTGTGTGTATGCGTGTGTGTGCGCGCGAAACTACTATGAAGATCCCTAGATTCTTAAATTACTAGTGTCTGCAAAAATTATTCTACATATATTATGTCATATAAAAGCAGTGAATGAAAATAGGCATAGTAAGATAATTTACTGAGATTTTTGCAATAACCCTAATAGCATAACTTGCAGACTCAAACCTTTCAGTAGATTATCACTGTATTGTTGCCAGTGCAATTTCTCACAGTTCAATTTCTCATCACTGCACACACCCAAATTTTTTAAATATTCTATCTTAGCTACACACTTTTTTCACAAACAGTATTTATTAATGGTGTTATGCTATTTACCATATGGAACTGTACATCCTGTGTTTATCAAAATTTAATAAGCATCCGTTTGCAAAGAACCATTTAATAAGTTTTTGGTAGACATTATTTACACTTTTATCAGTAAAGTCTTCACTGTCGAGAGTAATTACTATACTTGTATCCTCAGCAAAAAGAAGTACCTTTTCATCATCCTGAATATAGAATAGCAAATCATCAAACACCAAATGACTCAAGACCGAATGCTGTGGGATCCCATTCTTGTTAGGTAGGAAGGAAGGAATGTTAGTGTTTAACACCTCATCGGGATCGTAGTCATTAGAGGCAGAGCTTACGCTCGGGTTGTTTGGGTAAGGATGGGGGAAGGAAATCGGCCGGGCCCTTTGAAAGAAATCATTCCGGCATTTGCCTGGACTGATTTAGGGAAATCACAGAAAACCTAAATCTGGATGGCCGGAGGTGGATTTGAACCACCATCCTCCCTTAATGCGAGTCCAATGTGCTGCCACTGCGCCACCACGCTCGGTTCTTTCTCTTTTGTGTTTACAAAAGGACATTGGACCCCAAAATTCTTTTTTTATGGTAGACGTTACAGCTCATTTAAATGAGCTAAATCGTAAATTACAATGGAATGGAAAACAATCTTTTCGAAGTAAGAAGACGTATCATTCGAAAATATATTGTCTCTTTTCGCACAGGATTTTGAGAGATAAACCTTAATTCACACCCAAGACTGCTGAAATATTGCAAGGAAATTACTTGGTAATTGACATTTCCTTTTTCAAGAGAACAGTTTTTAATAGAGGGAAGCTTTCCTGCAGAGGTTTCAGGAGTTCAGAAAAAGGAAATAGTCATTTGCTTTTGTTGAAAATCCACTCAATGCTAACATAAAAAAAAAATGATTTATCTCCATTTGATATTGAAACTGGCATGGAAATACAATTGCTAGAGATCAATAACTAGGAATTATGGAGCTCCAAAAGTGAGAGCCTGAAAGTTTATTTGGAACAATAAGAGAAAAAATGTGATCTTAGTTTACGGAACAGATTGATGCTTTAAAAGACATTGAAAAGAAAGACATGGAAATATTTATACATGGAAAAGTACTTCAGACTCATTCCATCAGCTAAAATAACTAACATTTGTTCTTCAGCCCGTTTTCGGCTCCACATAAGCAGTCTTTTTCAAGCGTGAACCTCATAAAAAGGAAACTGAGAAATCACCTTATTGACGAGAACCTTGCATTCCTGCCTGAAGTTAAAGCCAACATACAAACCTTTCAAAGATTTTCAAGGTCACTGTTCACAACAAATATGCCAGTCATACACTGTTTTTTGTAATATATTTGTCAATAAATAGGTTATCATTTAATCTTATGTAGCATACTTGCAAGAAGCCCGAGTCCTGCATGTGCCTATCTCGTGGTTAAAGTTTCGTGGGACGTTGCAACACAGAGCACTCCATTAGGTACTTCCAGATAACTGACGGATGTGACGCATGTCAGTGACTAATCACCGTTGGTGCAGCCCTACTTTATCGGGTCTTTCCGCCTATTTACACCCAGTAAATTTGTTCCTGTTGGAAGATTGTTGCTAGCCTTGTTCAAAGCACTGATCATCTTCAAGAGTTTCTCTTTTCAGAAATTTCCTGACGAGGACACAATATTATATTCAACTGGTAAGGCACCTAAGAGCACCAGTCTTTCATGCACGGTATTAAGCTGTTAAAAGAAATATTTTTGAATCGGCCAAGGTGATAAAAACGTTTGTAGCTGTGCGGCCTATCTAAACTGGTAGAATTATAAAAAGTGTAGTAGCTGCATAATCAAGTAAAATATATGAAGACACACCAATAGACAGCCATATACATGCAACGATTATAGACTATACTGTATTATGTTTCCGCAGTTTCCTAATCATTATATAAATACGTGAACACGAACAGTGCCGATTTTTAATATTAATTATGGAAGGACGTCAATGAAACTTACATGATGTGAAAGGTGCTTTGTCATAGAAGTACGTATATAACCTTTGAGAGCGGTAGAAGGGTGTAGATGCTTCCATATCTGTAACTTTATTTTATCGTCCCTGTCCTCTCCAACTGTTGCAATCAGAGAATATCGAAAATGGAAGTGCTACCAACTTCTGCCCGGGGTACCGAACAGGTGCTTTGGTAGAAATGACAGACGTAAGTAACGAAAGTTCTTCATTCTAAGAGACTTCATTTTTAATTGCCCCATTATTAGTAACACACAGATGCCGAGCAACTACAGTGTCGATGAAGTTGTCAGCAGTGGAAATCAGAACATTTTAGTAACGCATAGCTTTCGGCTTTTAGTATCCTGGATATCCCCCACCGGAGTTCGGCCGCCTACTGCAAGCCTTTTAGCTGACGCCACTTCGGCCACTGGGTGTCGATTATGATGAGGATAAACACACAACTCCCAGTTCCCTGCCAGGAACCGTATAGTTGTGTTCCTTGCGGACGTGGTCTCGTGCTTGTTCAGTTCCATCTCGATCCGTGAGTTGGTTGCTTAGTTCTTTAGAGGGACTTCCGTCCTTATACTGAACGCGCTGAGCTACCGCGCCGGTTCACTATTGAGCTACAGAGGGAACACTGCAGTAACGAAGCCTGTAAATAACATTGTTTTGATGTAGTAATTTTGCTTACTCGCTGGTAATTTTCCACCGTTGCTTCAGATTTGATCTAAGTTACTGATTTTTTATTTCGAATAGCTACGACTAGGTAAATAGGAAATGCAGGAGATGGAGAAAGAGCAGAGGGACAAGGACATAAAAGATAGAAGAAGCAGGAGGGCACAAATTTTCAATAGCCACCACTGATTTATTTCAATGTCCTAACGCAGCCAGATCTGTTACTTTCCATCCACTTTCTTCTTTCTTCCTGTCATTAAAAGGTCAATTGCATAGTGGCTACGAACCGCTATACTTGCCCAGAGGATCGTGCTATGTCTCTGTCTTCTGCTCCCTGTCTACAGTTCTCCGTTGGCCCCAGTTGCAAGCAAGGCTTTTCTTACTTCATAGATCCATCTCTTCCAATGTATTTCCACTACTGTGATGCCCGACGGGATCCAGGCCATTGCAATTTTGGGCCACCTCCATTCCAATTCACTACTGCTCCAATCCATATAAGTCTTTTGCTTCTCATCACTCCAGATATGTTAGGCTTCTTGTATAGCCATTATCTCATAGTGATTTATCTATTTTAACTGATCGTGGACTGGTCCAAATATTCTTCTGAGGACCTTCAAATGTTCAAATGTTTGTATAGCTCATGGGACTTAACTACGGGGTCATCAGTCACTAAACTTACAAACTACTTATGAACTAGCTAATACTAAGGACGGCACAAATATCCATGCCCGAGGGGGGATTCGAACCCCCGACCGCAGTGGCCGTGTAGACCGTGATCTGAGGACCTTACCCTCAAATGTAAGAAGTCGGTTAAGGTCTCGTTTCCGGGTGCTCCATGTTTGGGAAACAGTAATACTAATTTATTATTTAGATGCGCCTTTAAAAAAATCGCTATGGCGTGTTTTACGGTCCACTTTGTTTTGTGTCTTCTGCAAATATCTCAGACAAAAAATAATGTAAATATAAACAGTATAAAAGTAAATGTATAAAAATAATATTTAACAAAATAATAGAAAATTAAATATATAAACAGGATAATATAAATATATATAATAGTTTTATGTACGTTTTTAATTTGACATTACTTATCAGTTTTTTGTCTGAAATATTTGCAATAGGGGACCGAAAAACAGGTCAGTGCGATTTATTACTTTTATAATTTCTTGTACGCTTCAGCCGTTTGGAAGACCTTTTCAAAAATATGCAGTCAGTGTAAAAAGCCATATATTTTGGGCGCGCGTTCGGAAATAACGAAACTAACCTCAATAAGCATGATTTTTATAATTTTTTATTTATTTATGACAAGTTGTTTTTCTCCGACATATTCATCCCTAGATTTCAAACTAGAAGATGACGTTCTAGAACAAGTTGGGAGCGTCTTATATTTGGGGAGCACAGTCCCTAATAATCATATTTATGTTGTTGCTGCTCTTCTTTCTTCCGTGCTTGCTTAAATAAATGGTAAGGATTTTCCGCCGTATGCAAGACACTTAATTTTATTTATTTTTCCCAAACATGTTTCAGCACATTTTTTGCTATTATCAGTGGGGTGGTTTATTTTTTGTTCTTTACATTAGGCTACGTATAAAATCATTAAGTAACCAACTTTTTTACAAACTTGTCATGATTCTTTTCCTTCTCGTTAGATTCTGGTTGTTCCTGCTTCCTTTATAATGTTTTTATTATTTGTTTTCCACGTTTTGTTCGTGGTATACTACGTAATGTATACGACGACCAAAACGTGAAAAAGAAATAATAAACGCATTATAAAAGAAACAGGAACAACCAGAAAGAAGAAACAAGAATCACGACAAGTTTGTACAAAAAAACTATTACCACGACAACAAATAAGTAGGTTACTTAATGATTTTACACGTAGCCTAATGTAAGGAACAAAAATAAACAACCCCACTGATAAAAGCACAAAATGTGCTGAAACATGTTTGGGAAAAATAATTAATGTTAATTGTCTTGCGTACAGTGGAAATTCCTCAACAGTCTCTGATGATAGTAAATGTATTACTGTTATAAAGGGAAGAGTATCCTTAGCAAAGCAAGCTTTCCAAAATAAAAGGAATTTATTTACAGACAACCATATAAGCGTGGAAATTGAAAAAGAAAAACTTGCTGTAACTTTTTGTTTGGGTAGTTTTAACATACGGATCTGAAGCATGGACTCAGAGAAAGGCAGAGTGAAAGAGACTGGAGGCAATGGAAATGTGGATTTGGAGGAGGATCATGAAAACAAGCTGGGTGGGGAGAAAAAGCAATGATCAAATATTAACAGAAGTGAATGAGAGTAGAATGTTACTAAAGTATATAGGAAGAAGAAAAGCTAAAATTATAGGACACATGAGATACAACCGATTCTTAAAGAATATATCTGAAGGACAAGTTTTAGGGAATAGACCAAGATGCAGGCCAAGAGCAACTTATTTTAACAACATCAAAGAAGAAATGGGGCAAAAATCATATGAAGAATTGAAGAGAATGGCAATGGAGAGAGGAACGTGGCTAAATCGACAAGGCATAGCCTTTTGAAAATGATGATGGTAGATGAAATATCAACTTCGAACCATTCTTTCAATCTATATTAACTGACGTACAGCAAAAGAATATAGCGGTAAAATTATATTTTTAGACGTGTGAACCAACTTTCTGAAACAAATTACCGAAAAAATTTAACAAAAGTTATTCAATATTAAATTCTGAGAAAACTTTTACTAATTTTTTTTTAATCCGACAGGGGGAGCTAGAGGGAGGTTCTGGTTGCTGGCGGCCAACAAATGACTGTAAAATTTTCTGCCTAACGGTTGAATGGCGCGATCTAAAAAGTTACAGACACACACACACACACACACACACACACACACACACACACAGTGTCAAAATCGCCGCTATTTTTACAAATATCTTTGATACGCTGCGAGGTAAGGAAGAAACATAACAGATTAAATATGTAAAGAATTTTCTCCCTTACAGATCAGTTTAAACAATTTTTGTCTTATAACAGAAGCACGGTTAAGGCTTAAAATTGAAATTCTTCTGAGCTATTTACCGCGTCATGGTGATTCATTTCCAACGTTTCGGATACGTTACAGGAGCCTTCCTCAGGGAAAACTGACTTGTTTCCTCCTGTGTGTCTTATACAGCCAGTTCGGTCCCCACGGGTGGTTCTGATTGGTTGAAATTTGCTCGCAGGAAGAGAATTATTGGTGCTTCTGATTGGTGTTTCTGATACGTGCAAATACGGAAGGCAGACGTGCTTATTGGTGTTTGCATCGGTGATTCTGAAAGGTGGAAAACAGAAAGGTGTACGCTTGTTGGTGTATGCATGTAATTAGCCAACAGCAGCGAGGACCTACTCAGTAAGGTCCCACGTTCGTTCAATTTCCATAGGGGAACTGTGTCAACCGCTCTTCCATCACAAAGAAATAATATTTCGGTATGTTACCTACATTTGGCTATGCTGCAATAGACAACGGTACCAGTGACGTAATTTTCCATTACAATTTTTTTCTAATTACGTTCCGCAGAGGAGCTATTAACGAAAAGATAGGCATTTCATTCCCAAGTAGCATAGTCCTTATGACTGCATGAGATGACATGATGACGTTACTTAGAAAAAAGGAAAAAGCCAGCCGGCCGCGATGGCCCCTGGGACTAAGGCGCTCCAGTCACGGTCTTCACGGCCACTACGGTCGGGGGTTCGAATCCCCCCTTGGGCATGGATATTTGTGCCGTCCTAGTTCGTAAGAAGTTCATAAGTAGTTTGTAAGTTTAGGGACTGATGACCTCGTAGTTAAGTCCCATAGACTATACAAACATTTGAACATCTTTTTGGAAAAAGTCACACGCAAATCCAAAACAATGTCTGAATTTTTATTAATAATATAATAAGTTTTCGGAAAACACAATTCAGAAAGGGATGCAGGTTTGCTTTAGGTATATGACTTTTTTTTTATCATCATCGTACTACGATTCTTGTGTGTGGCAGGGCTTCCTCACATAGTCTGCAATGATAATTCCGTGTCAATGAGTCGAAACCAACCAAGAGGGACGATTAGTCTCGAAGGATCCGCGTTTCATTAAGTAAATGTTTAATTAGTTTCGTCTCTACGCAGAGAGAAATTCCTTTGTTTTGTATAATGACATTTTTGTCACCAACAGAGGCCAAGAACTTGTGCCTAAACTATGACATCAATGAGGCTTTTTGAAAGATCCGAAGCACTTCTTGAGTTCCAGAATAATATTTCTTACTTATGCAGGTAATGTGGGCACGTTATCCATCGGGAACAAGATTGAAAGTGTGAGGGGTGAAGTGCTTCAAAATCAGCCGCCCAAATTCCATGAACTCCTGATAAACGGTTCCTTATAAACACCTGCTTTAAATGTTAGGCTGTTAGTTAAATAATGTTCTAAAGTTTAATTGAATGACAATTTTTTTCAAGTTTGAAGTAAGTTGTAATTACAAAAAATAAACTGCATCTGGGTATGCCTGGGTCTCCTTTAGGTTCGCGCCCTGGACCCAGGGGTACCCTCAGCCGGATGCCGGACACTTGCCACGCCGGACTTTTGCCACACCTGACCCTTCGCCAGGTAGTCGGATTAGCAGCCCCTCAGGCAAGGGACGCCCTACCCCGTACTCCTGCTGTTTGCTCCCAAACCTTCGTCTACGATATTACTCGATACAGCCAATACGGAAGAGATCTTTTTGTTCGACATCTCGCCGAAATGTACAACTTCTTCTCAATATCCCGAAATCGAAATATTTATAACTTTTGGGAAACGAAAGCAATGCCGTCGGCTATGTCAGTGTGTAATTAGTTCTTCCAACCACAAATATGGATCCATTATCCCTCCGTTTGTACGGTAGCTTTCTTCCACACTTACTGATTGCGATAGAAACAGTCCATCGCCTGCCGCGGTGGAGTAGCCGAGCGGTCTAAAGCACCTCGCTGCGGAGCGCGCGGTTGCTCCCCGTGGAGGTTCGAGTCCTCCCTGGGGCATGTGTGTGTGTGTGTGTGTGTGTGTTTGTCAGTAGGTTTAAGTAGTTTGTAAGCTACGGACTGATGACCACGCAGTTTGGTCCGATAGATTGACAAACATTTGAACATTTTTGAGTCCATCGCCAAGAAAGGACAAGGAAAGGAACGATATAGAGATAATTCGGATGTTCGCTTATCATTCAAGTTTGATCACTGCATTTGTACATATATTAATTGCTACAACTGCGTGAAAAAAGGAGGAAAGAAGAACGATACACTTCATAAATTTACTCTTTTGCGGCGAAATATTAGTTAATAAAGTGAATTGGGACAATGTTGAAATCAATGACAGAAAATACGTTTACAAAATATAGATAGGAGCGTCTATGTTTGACAGATCACCTAAAGTCGACATACAAATTAGAAATAAAGATATAAGGAATATAGAATGCTGTGCTTGTAAAGTACACTGTTGTTCTACATTGTTTAACTGAGTCGCAGAGGAAACACCCTACTTTTTTAATGGGAATGCCATAATTCCTATGATCTGCACTACAAAAGAAAGAAAAAGCACAATGTACTGGCGAAACTGAAGTCGATAGCTCCTGTCAGTGTGAGCAGATGTTATACTCGACTACCGGAATAAATTAATAACTGCCGCGGCGGAGCGGCCAAGCGCATTGAGGCGCTATGCTGCGATGCGCGAGGCCGTTCCCCGTCGGGGATTCGAATCCCCCATCGGGCATGGATGTTTGTGTCGTCTTTAGTATAAGGTATCTCATACGTAGTTTATAAGTTTGACTGATGACCCCGCAGTTAAGTCCCTTAAGCTTAACAAACATTTGAACATTTATCGACCCCGGCACTCTCATGATGCAGCCGCTGAACAGTTCATAGAAAACTTGAGTCTCAACACAAATAAGTACACTACTCGTAGAATTATAGTTGGCGGTGACAAATCTACCATCCGTATGTTCACAAAAATACACCTTCTGACAGGGTAGCAGATACATCTTCCGATATTGTTCTAAATGCTTTTCTTTTATCTTTATTTTGAACAATTAGTTCACGAGCCCATTCACATTGTAAATGGTTTCGAAAACACACTTCAACTCTTAGTCACAAATACTCCTGAGCATCACGACGGATACAGGGATAAGTGAACACAAAGTTGTAGCGAGCTCAAATCCATAACAAAGATATTTACCAAAACTAAACGCTAAATACGTCTATTAAAAAGGAAAAAAAGATAAAAATTCGGTTGACATCTTCCTAGGAGACCTTCTCCATTTTTTCTAAATTAACTATGTAAGTGAAGACCATATGTGGCTTACATTCAAAGAAATAGTATCAACAGCATTGGAGGGATTCCTGCCAAATAAATTAATAAGAGACTGAACTGGTCCCCCATGGTACATAAAACAGAACATTAAGCTTTTGCAGAAAATTTAGACGAATTCAAAATCCCCAAGATTGCCGATGTTTTACTGAAGCTCGAAATTTACCGCGGCCTTCAATGCGACAATTCGTTTAATATTTTTCACACGAAACTCTTTGTAGAAACGTGGCGGAAAATCCAAAGAGATTCTGGTCCTATGTTATCTACAGCAGCGGAAAGACTAAGTGAATGCCTTTATTGCGCGATAGCGATGGTGATGTTACTGAAAACAGTGCCACTAAAGCGGAGTTATTAAATGCAGTTTTCAGAAATTGCCGGCCGCGGTGGCCGAGGAGAATGAGGCGCTCCAGTCACGGTCTGCACGGCCACTACGGTCGGGGGTTCGAATCCCCCCTCGGGCATGGATATTTGTGCCGTCCTAGTTCGTAAGTAGTTCATAAGTAGTTTGTAAGTTTAGGGACTGATGACCCCGTAGTTAAGTCCCATAGACTATACAAACATTTGAACATTTGAATTTTTCAGAAATTCTTTCATCAAATAAGACAAAGTAAATACTCCACAATTCGAAATGATAACTGCTGCAAACATAACATAAAAGTAAATACCCTTGGTGATGCAAAGCAAATCATCCTATCAAATAAGTGATGTTGTAGACGAAATGATAAACTATGTTATCAAAAGTTTCTAATGCATAAGAAAAATACGTCAAATACATTTGTTTATGATATTCTTTTGTAACAATTATTTTTGAATAGTAAGCTCCTTGCCTTGTTTCCATAGATTTTACTGGCCTGATTAAAGATAATCAAAGATAATCAACAACATAGTGAGAAACTTTAATTTTTAAGGACTACAGCTAAATGTACTTCATGAGATCTACGTCTACTGTAAAGTTATTTCTATCCTTGTCTAATTTTGGAGATATGGGACTTATTTCAATTCTATAGCTCCCGAACTTGTCAATCTTAAAGAGCAGATCTGTTTTAGGGTGTGTATTTTAGGTGCAATTCTAAAGTTCAGATTCTTTTTAAAACCTAAAGTGTACCTTATCAGTTTAACAAAAATGATAGAAATATCATAGGAGCTAATTACGGCTCTGAAGTTACAGGAATAATTTTAGAACTCACAATCTTTGACGGTATGGCCATAATATTAGAAGGTAGAAAAAAGTTCTCTTAACGTGTCAAGTGTAGGAGCTTTTACCTAAATAGGAAATTGCAAATTGAAAAGCGGTAGATGTAACCATACGTTCTGGTTGCAGGAGGATCATTAGAGTGATGTTTAATGTATTTGATTCGTTGAGTCAAATTTCACCGCATACTGATTAAACGCTAGTGAACCGAACTATCACCAGCTAACTTCATCATTAAGTTATTTGAGGATACTGAGGTCTGATACACTCTTTTTATTTTTACAATTAATAAAGGTAGCATCGTTGGGTGGTCCTCACAGGTGTTTCTACGTTCAATACGTCTCCGTTCTTCGAAAGCAGCTTTCCCTTGCAATGGTCTTGTTTTCGGAGTAAGAACATCCACACCTTATTATCGCGTAACCATTGTAGTGGGCAAAAGGCGTGCCCTTGGCCGTTGTAATAACTTCCATACTGACGGTCGTACTGCGAAATGCGAAAGCGACCAGTGTGCATATGTCGGGACATCGTCCACGGAGTTCTCGAGCCGGGAGGTGGTGATGGGGGGGGGGGGGAGGAGGAGGAGGAGGAGGAGGAGGAGACAGGGGCAGCCGACCCTTCGGAGCAGGTAGAAGTGTGGCAAGTGTCCGGCGTGTCAAGTGTCCGGACACCACCCTCAGCCCAGTGGTGCAGCCACGTGGGGGAGGGGGAGGGCTAATGGGGCTGAAGGACCCCCTCCCAGCACATCGCAAAGACTTTTTAATTTCATTGTTTTCATTTATTTTTTTTTTTTTTTTTTTTTAAACAGGTCGGCATCGGAAATTTGAATAGTACACATGTAATAAATCACAACGTAACTATAATTTGCCAAACAAAGGTGGACGTGACAGTGGGTCACCAACGTGATGCCGCCACTGAGAACGTGTGCTGCTGCTACTGTGAGCGGTTTTAATGCCGCCGCGACCAGATTTGATGCTGCCGCTATTGTTACTGCTATGCTGAAGCTACGAGCCGATTGTTCATATGCAAGGACCAGGGTTGCCAGGTGTGGCGATTTTTCGCATTATTGGCTATCTTTTTCTTATAATAGTAGCCATCCAAGCAGTATGGCGACTGGCGATTAAATTTGGCTATTAAAGGAATTGGTTGGCGACTTAATGGCTATTGTATTGTACTTCAAATGCAACGAATGTAAAGCAAGCACTCTTTAGACATTACGTCAATGATACCGACTAAACTTTGGTAAGATGCTGGGGAAATGTAATAAAACCTAGACAAGTTAGCACAAATGTTTTCAAGTATCATCGATTCACAGAGATGTAAAGAAACTCAACTTACAGACTCTTGAAGATAGACGTAAACTCATGTACCCTACTTACAATGGTTCAAGAACAGGCTATAAATGCCATCTCGAAGTACACTACACCGTATGTATGGCTCCCACTGAGAACATATTATATAAATCACAGCATGCAAGGAGGCATTTAAAGAGTATTTTTTCCGCGTTCCATACAACACAACAGAAATTCGTAACAACTGCTACTGTGAAGCGAGCCCTTTGCTACGCACTTCACGGTGGTTAACAATGGTTTACAGAGTATAAATGTCGATAGAGAACACACGGTGGTTTCCCAGTAGTTCTCATGGCTGATTTTTCAGTGTGTAACAACGCATTATTACGAATTAAAGTCCATCTCACCTCAAAGTATGAAATGCTTAGTGCATTATTATAAATTACCTCACCTGAAAATATTGTAATGATTTTGTATGTATTAAAGAAATGTTAAAAAGATTCAATAACTCTATTAACATATGTAAATATTTGTTTTTAATAAGATGAAAGTGATTGGTAATCGAACCTATGCATGAGAACATTTCTCGTGTAAGTTTGATAGAATGATTCTTGAACAGTTTTGTTTGTAATCTTTATAAGTTATGAAATTAATAAATGTGATAGTTAAATGTAACTGAATTTCCGAAGTCTCTGTATTATATTTACAATGTGACAATATTTTCACTGCCCTCATTGTCAGTTGCTGGTGTGTCTGGGTTCAGTTCTTGGATGGACTCGGATAAATGTTTCTGTGAAGTATGAGTTTCCTTGGAAAGTTCAGTCTGATGTCTGTGAATGTGAGAGTGCCACAGTTTGTGTTACTCTTTACTCAGTAACCAGCTTACTCCCTGAATTTCATAATTATTATTGTGGAGTAACATGCCATAATTACCACAGCATAATAATGTTAACAGATTAAAGGTTGCGATATTTTACTATTTTCACTGATGAAAAGATATATAAAGTTATATTTTGGCATTTTATTGATGAAAAGATGGCGATATTTTGGCTACTTTTTGTTTAAAATTTGGCGACAGAGCAATAGAAAAACCTGGCAACTCTGGCAAGGACCCGCTTCTTAGCAGGTAAGTGGCGCCACCGAGTGGAATCTTATGAACAGCAATAGTGTTATTTTAGTTCAATTTTTACACATAGTCTCGTGTTAATTAAACTGTAAAGGCCTTTCACTTTGCCTAGTAACAAAGAAGCTGCTTAATTATTTTACGAGCCGATTACATACACCCACCCCATTTCCACCACGTTGCTCCTGTCCCACTTCCAAATTAATGCGAGTCTACTCATTTTATTTCTCGTGCAATTGTTTTCGTAGTATAATTTGTTAAATTATAAAAAGTGGAAGTCAAAGACTGATAAATTCAATAGGCTTTATTTTTTAAAAATTAGCCCTTGCCCCAGAACCAAACGCTGGCTGCGCCACTGCCTCAGCTCTATCCGTGTGTTATTACTACCTTCATTTCCGCAAGACGCCGCGCATTACGAGTAGTAGCACTTGTCTTAAACCTGATTGGCCGAAACATAGTTACATTGTCGGCGCATAAGGCCTGCAAGACACAGTGTGCACCTACTGTAGTTATTAGTGTGCTTCTATCCAGCAGGCAGTTACCACGATTTACGGCAAACTGCTTAGCAATGCTTAAGCCCTATCCATGTGACTGGAAATCAAATGTTCAAATGTTTGTATAGCTTATGGGTCTTAACTGCGAGGTCATCAGTCCCTAAACTTACCAACTACTTATGAACTAGCTAACACTAAGGACGACACAAATATCCATGCCCGAGGGGGGATTCGAACCCCCGACCGTAGTGGTCGTGCAGACGGTGACTGGCGCGCCGCAGTCCCCTCGGCCACCGCGGCCGGCTATGTGAATGGAACTCGTTAGAAATGTTAACGCAGATGCCTGGACTTGATGACTCAGATTGTACTTCTGGATCTGGGCAGTTGCTCTTTCCACTACGCTACCGCACATAGTGGTCACTACTCGTGCACGGACTACCCTAGTCGCCTCCCGTTAGAGACAATTTTTCAGCTTACCCGCACACTACTGACATAGGTGCCCTTGTCTTCTTTACTCTTCACACTTCTTCGTCTCCCGTAACCATAGGACCTCGAAAAATTTAAATTACGTACATCAAATTTTGGCCCTGCTCCGCAAATGAAAACGGTACCTCTTGCCAACGCCGAACTGGTATATCCGTGCGCACTAACGCGCCGGATAAATTCCAGTACTCGATACCACCTGTCAGCTTTGACCAATGACGTCTTAGGTAATGCAGAGATACCCCACTTACAGTGTAAAGCACTTGATCTTTATCCCACAGATGATAGGAAAATTATACAACCCATCCCAGTGCTGCATAAATAAGATGGGTTGGAGGCGTTGTCAGGATGGAAGGCGGAGCGGTGAAGGCTTGTGGGCGCCCTAGGAAAGGATGGCTGATTGGCAAATAAAAGACAGGATACAAGTTAATATTTGGTATATTCTGAAATACGGGATACATGGCGGGACTCGCCCTAGGGTCGGTTGCAATGAATGAATGCCAGTCTAATTTAGCGGATTAGAAAATGGAAAAGGTTACGGTAATGGTTAACATAGTTGGTGGCTGATACCGAACAGCCGCTAGGCGGGAGCGGACGGCATGCGGCCGTTCGCCCCGCACCGAGGCTGAGCCTCTGGAGTGCGTCTGTTCTGTACGAGAACTCAAACTGAAGAGAGCCAAGGAACTGATGCTAACACTTCTCAGTCCTCCAGCAGTAGCACACGTGATCAAACGTGGTTGTCTGCTATTGGCTCCACGGTAGCATGAAAACGTCAGTAGCTTCATCACGGACGCCAGAAGGGTGGCGTAATTTTAGAATCAGCATTCAGTACTGGTTCTGTCCGGCTCTGTCCTGCAAGGTGGACAGGCTTGGTCACGTTGTCAAGGCGTATGTTACAGTGGAAGAACACTTGCAAAACTTAGCTGAATTTTTTAAATAAAATTTTTGAATTTTTTCCTAAACTATTGTAGACTGGCTGGTCATCCTGTACAACAGCATGGCGCAGCAAATCATCGAAATATTCTTGGAATTCAACGAGACTAGTGCGCAGGGTTGCGATGTGAGGGATAAATCCCCCCGCATAGGGATTTTACAACTGGAAAGGAATTGAGGGATTTTATTGTCAAAATCGAGAGAATCTAGCGATTTTTTTTTTTTTTCAGATCACCTATTCTGAATTTTTCCAGTTTATTATTTTATCGTTTAAATGTTACATATTGCTGGGAGAAGCATTAGTAATAAAAATTATTCTAAAGATATAATTGTAACATCGACCACAGTGTCGTCTGAAACTTATAAGGCATTGTGTAGCTAGCACCAAAACTTCATTTTTAATCTCCTCCTCAGCGGCAATTACTAATTGTTGGCGGTAGTAAACAGACAGACCGCAGTTGCAGTCGTTTTATCGTGACTATTATTGACATTATTGTTGTCCCCCCCCCCTCCGATACGCAGTTGCAGAGACAGTCTAGAGAGTGAACAGTTAGTAGTAATTTAGTGTCGTGCAATATGCTTTAGTGCAGTGCGTGACTGCGTGGTGAAATGTGACCAGTGACTAGGTGATTTTGCCTTCTCCAGATGTTTGTGTTGCAAAAAGAACTAACCTGCGGGGAATTAGATAGACACGCTGCAACGCCAACTTACAAGAAAAATGCAATGCAAGCGAAAAATGTCCCTAGCATTAGTTCTCTGTTTACAAAAACGTCAACGGGCGAGCAAAATAGTATAAAACCTGGCTGAACTCAGGATTATCTTTGATATCGTGGAACATAGGAGCTACAATTCAATGGAACATATCGCTGAACTTAATCGTGCCGCTTTTCCGGACTCCTCTATAGCACGAAACGTGCCACTATGAAGAGAGAGAAAGTGAAATGTCTTGTCACTAATGTTAGAAAGAAGGCTGTGGAAGAAAAAATTCCAACGCGTTACGGGGAAAGTACTTCTTAGTACTTGTAGATGAAAGTACTGATATGGGACATGAAATACATTGATCCATTCTCACTAGAGCCATTGGTGATGACTCAGATATAAATATTAATTTGTTAGATTTTGTGAAAATTAAAGATGCAAATGCTGAAAACTTATTTTCCATATTTACGCACTGAATATCTATGAGTAATCCTTGAATAGCATTGTGGGGTACTGCAACGACAATGCAAATGTTATGTTAGGAGAACGCAATTTTTATGTCTCGGCTTGTACAGGATAATGAGGATTTAGTAATTTTCGCATGCATTTGCCATTCCTTGCATCTGATTGCGAGCGCAGCTTCTGAGGTCTTTCCTAAAAAGTCGATTCTCTTTTGCATATGATTTTTTTCATATTTCTCTCGCAGTCCAAGGAGACAAAACATTCTCGAGGATCTCCAGTCATTTATGAAAGCCTCCAAGTTAAAACTGATTAATCCTTCAAAAACAAGATGGTTAGATATGGGAAACTGCGTTTCTATAATTTTAAATCAGTGGTCATTTTTATGCACTTTATTTGCTGAGGGCAAAGTTGAAGACAAAAATTTACTGTAGATATAATATTTTCTTATTTCAACCATCCATTCACCAAAGCTTATTCGTAATTCTTAAATTTTGTCTTACCAACTTTCAATACTTTGAACATGCTTTTTTCACTCTGAAAAAATACTAATTCCTTTACTTTAAAAAGAATGCAATGGGTTTTTAAGATTATTGGGCTCTTAATTTTCTAAAGCCAAATCTGCTTGCAGATGGAGAATTGTTTAAATGCAATGTCAAGTATCCTTTTCATCTTCTGCCTCAGTAAAATTAATATTGGTGCAGGTGCTGAAGAAACTGTTAGCGAATTGAGTCATTCTTCTTCTTCCCATCAAGATATTGAAGCTCTAAGGCTTAGATGTCTACAGTTCTACCAAACAGCCTTTCAGGTTTTTCTTAAGATTGCCATTATAGCAGGATTTTTTCCGTAATTTGGTTTTCTTGGAACCTTTTAATGCTCTAAACTTAAATCCTTCTGTTGTCAGGTCAAACTTTCAAATAAAAGATATTGTCAAAAAGTTCCAGTCTAAAGTGGACCTGGAGGGGATAGTAGACGAATGGAAACGACTACGTGATTACTTTTCTAGTGATGAATAGTTACAGATTCTGAATTTACCAACCGTTGAATTTTGGAGAAACACTGAAGAATGTGTGAATTTCAATTCGGAACTCCAGTTTAAGAATATTGGAAGCCTGACCAGAATTTGCTTGTCATTACCGCATTTCAGTGCTTCAGTAAACGTATTTTTTCCTTAGCCAACAATATAAAAACTAAAAACAGAAACTGATTACATGCACAAACAGTCGCGTCTTTTGTGCGTATAAAGTTAGACATGGGTGTCATGAAAGAAAAAAAAAGTGTTGTGATTATCCTGTTCCTTCAGAAATGCTGTCATTATTTAATGAAAATCTGTACAAGACGTAAGAACATCCCAAAGAAGTAGCATGTCTTCTGGTACAGGAAGAGGGGGAAGGGGACAATGGAGAAGGCAACAACGGTCCACGTTTCCTGCAATGTGAGTACATTATAAGATATTACTGTAGTACTAAATGCTACTGATGTTGATAGATAATAAAGTAACAACTGTATCAATTATCTTAGAAGGCTCAGGTCGTAACACAGGGTATTTAAAACACGCCTGGGGGATATTTTTCTGATAGAACATTGGAACCCTGCTAGTGCGATAGGTAATGCAAAGACACGATACCTTACATACAATATGGCGTGGCTGAACATCGAAATATTCGTCAAATTTGACGGGTCTAGCGAGGGAAAATGAGGGTTTTTGGCGGGACATACTAAAACAAAAAATATGAAACGGAAAACAATCGAAATTCATTAGAAATGCAACGAAAATAGGGGAATTAAAACAAAATAGAAAATTCAATGATATACAAGGAAATTGGTACTGATAACTGGAATTTACCTATTTAGGACAGTTCCAGTTGACGATACCAATTTTTTAAATCTTTCATGCCGAATATATAGATGGTATCGACAATAGAATTAACCTATATAAGTTCATTCCAGTTCCCGATACCAGTTTCTCAATTCAAATAAATAAATAAATTTCCTGTATCTATAACTAAAAATAATCTTGGGTTAATACTAGTTCACGATTCCATTTTTCTCAGTTTCATACAGGAATGTTTGATCGGTATCGACAATTAGAATTAACCTATATAGATCAACTGCTGTAGTCGATACCAAACCATCCTGTGGAAAGGTCAATTTTAGTCCCCACCACAACAGATGATTACGAAAGGTAATTTAGTCAGTCACCAACATTGACAATTACTTGTAACTACTCGTGATAAAGAATACTCAATGCTGGTAATCACATAATATAAATTTATCAGAACTTCTTTTCGTAGGAACTCTAACTTCATATTATTAGAATATATGTGGCAAGTACATATTCCTCACGTACGCCGAGTGACTGTAGAAGTTGATGGTGCTCATTTTATCACCAATTAAAAAAACAACAACCCAGACAAGTGAACACTAATTAAAACATAGTCACATTACATACATGTAGAATATACTACTCCCATGAACCACAGACATTGCCGAGGTGGGGTGGCTTGCGTGCCTCAACGATACAGATAGCCGTACCGTAGGTGCAACCACAGCGGAGGGGTGTCTGTGGAGAGGCCAGACAAACGTGTGGTTCCTGAAGAGGGGCAGCAGCCTTTTCAGTAGTTACAGGGGCAACAGTCTGGATGATTGACTGAGCTGGCCTTGTAACATCAGCTAATGTGGCTTTGCCACACAGCTACTGCGAACGGCTGAAAGCAAGGGGAAACTACAGCCGTTACCTTTCCCGAGGACATGCAGCTCTACTGTATGAACATATGATGATGGCATCCTCTCGGGTAAAATATTCCGGAGGTAAAATAGTCCCCCATTCGGATCTCCGGGCGGGGACTACTCAGGAGGATGTGATCATCAGGAAAGACAATACTGGCATTCTACGGGTCGGAGCGTGGAATGTTAGATCCCTTAATAGAGTAGGAAAATTAGAAAATTTAAAAAGGGAAATGGGTAGGTTGAAGTTAGATATAGTGGGGATTAGTGAAGTTCGGTGGCAGGATGAACAGGATTTCTGGTCAGGTGAGTACAGGATTATAAATACAAAATCAGTTGGGGGTATCACAGGAGTAGGATTGATAATGAATAAGAAAATAGGAATGCGGGTAAACTACTATGACCAGCACAGTGATCGCATTATCATTGTCAAGATTGATACGAAGCCAACACCGACAACAGTAGTACAGGTTTATATGCCAACTAGCTCTGCCGATGATGAGGAAATCGAAGAAATATATGAGGAGCTAAAGGAAATTATTCAGACAATTAAGGGAGAGGAAAACTTAATTGTTATGGGAGACTGGAATTCGGTAGTAGGACAAGGAAGGGAAGGGAAGATAGTAGGTGAATATGGTCTGGGCAAAAGGAATGAAAGAGGAAGCCGCCTGGTAGAATTTTGCACGGAACATAATTTAGTTATAACAAACACCTGGTTCAAGAATCACAAAAGAAGGTTGTATACATGGAAGAGACCAGGAGACACTGGGAGATACCAGATAGATTTTATAATGGTAAGACATAGATTTCGGAACCAGGTTTTACAGTGTAAGACATACCCAGGGGCAGATATAGACTCTGACCATAACTTGTTGGTTATGAACTGTAGGCTGAAACTGAAGAAACTACAAAAAGGTAGGAAAATAAGGAGATGGGACCTGGATAAATTGAAGGAACCTGAGGTTCTTAAGAATTTCAGAGGGAGCTTTAGGCAACAATTGACAGAAACAAGGGAAAATAAAACAGTAGAGGAGGAATGGGTAAAATTGAGAGATGAAATAGTGAAAGTAGCAGAGGACAAAATAGGTAGGAAGACAAGACCTACAAAAAAATCCTTGGATATCACAGGAGATACTAAATTTAATCGATGAAAGGAGAAAATATAAAAATGCAGTAAATGAAACAGGCCAAATGGAGTACAGACGACTAAGAAATGAGATTGACAGGAAGTGCAAAATGGCTAAGCAGGAGTGGCTAGAAGGCAAATGCAAGGATGTAGAAGAATGTATAAATAGGGGAAAAATAGATACAGCCTACAGGAAAATAAAAGAAACATTTGGAGATAAGCAAAACAGCTCTATGAATATCAAGGACACGGATGGAAAACCAGTTCTCAGCAAAGAAGGGAAAGCTGAAAGGTGGAAAGAGTATATAGAGGGGCTCTACAAAGGAAATGAACTTCGAGACAATATTGTAGGAAGGGAAGAGGATGTAGATGAAGATGCAATAAGAGATACTGTACTGAGAGAAGAATTTGACAGAGCCCTGAAAGACCTAAGTCGAAACAAGACCCCTGGAGTAGATGATATTCCCTCAGAGCTACTGAAGTCTCTGGGAGAACCAGCCATGACAAACCTGTTTCACCTGGTGTGTAAGATGTATGAGACAGGTGAAATACCCTCAGACTTTAAGAAAAATATTATAATCCCCATTCCAAAGAAAGCAGGTGCAGACAGGTGTGAAAACTACAGAACCATCAGTTTAATAAGTCATGGTTGCAAAATATTAACACGAATTATATACAGAAGGATGGAAAAACTGGTAGAAGCCGACCTCGGGGAAGATCAGTTTGGGTTCAGGAGAAATGTAGGAACTCGGGAGGCAATACTCACTTTACGGCTTATCCTAGAAGATAGATTAAGAAAAGGCAAACCCACATTTCTAGCTTTTGTAGATTTGGAGAAGGCTTTTGACAATGTTGATTGGAATAAACTCTTTCAAGTTCTGAAGCAAGCAGGAGTAAAATATAGGGAACGTAAGGTTATTTATAACTTGTACAAAAACCAGACAGCGGTTATCAGAGTTGAAGGGCATGAAAGGGATGCAGTGGTTGGAAAGGGAGTAAGACAGGTTTGTAGTCTTTCTCCATTGTTATTCAATTTGTACATTGAACAGGCTGTGAAGGAAAGCAAGGAGAAATTTGGTGAAGGAATAAAAGTTCAGGGGGAAGAATTAAAAACATTGCGTTTTGCCGACGACATAGTAATTCTGTCAGATACAGCAAAGGACCTGGAAGAGCAATTGAACGGAATGGACAGTGTGCTGAAAGGTGCATATAAGATGAACATTAACAAGAGCAGAACTAGGGTAATGGAGTGCAGCTTAAGAAAATCAGGTGATGCTGAAGGAATTAGATTGGGAAACGAAGCAATAAAGGAGGTAGATGAGTTTTGTTACTTGGGCAGTAAAATAACAAATGATGGTCGCAGTACAGAGGATATAAAATGCAGAATGGCAATGGGTAGAAAAGCATTTTTGAAAAAGAGAAATTTGTTAACATCGAATATTGATTTAAGCCTAAGGAAGTCCTTTTTGAAGGCATTCGTGTGGAGTGTTGCCTTGTATGGGAGTGAGACATGGACGATAAACAGTGCGGACAAGAAGAAGATTGAGGCTTTTGAAATATGGTGCTACAGAAGAATGCTGAAGATTAGGTGGGTGGATCGCGTAACTAATGAGGAGGTACTGAACAGAATTGGGGAGAAAAGAAATTTCTGGCATACCTTGACTAAAAGAAGGGATAGATTGGTGGGACACATTCTTAGACATCAAGGAATTGTGAATTTAGCATTAGAGGGAAGTGTGTGGGGTAAAAATCGCAGAGGAAGACCAAGAGATGGATACAGTAAGCAGATTCAGACAGATGTAGGTTGCCGTTCTTATGTGGATATGAAGAGGCTTGCTCAGGATAGGGTATTGTGGAGATCTGCATCAAACCAGTCTCCGGACTGAAGACCACAACAACAACAACATACTACTAATCATCAGAAATACGATATTTCATATTTCCCGCGCACGAATACAGCGTACAAAGATATCTATCGACATACATAAATTTCAATTACTAGTATCAAGAATACTAAACGTCCCCGAATATTACAATTTATTAAAAAAACATAATAATAGTACATACAAAAATATACACTTCGAACCGACGTACAGAAAATTACGTCGCCGTTATAATATTATCTGTACTTCAACTTGAATGTTGGATATATCAAATCAAATCAACATATGACGTCATTGGTCAAGGCCGACGGGTGGTATCGAGTATCCGAATTGACCCAAATTTTCAGATTACCCACACACTATTTACATTGGTGCCATTGCCCTCTTTACTCATTACTCGTCACATTTCTCCAGTTCCCGTAACAATAGGATCTCGAAAAATTTAAATTACCTACATCAAATTTTGGTCTTGCTCCACAACTGAAAATGGTACTTCTTGTCTTGTTACTAAAAGAAACAGTACTCGTTACCTGTGCCACCTAGAAATACGGCCGCTACACCACAGTCTAACATACGCTACACCGTCTTTGAAACAGTGAAAAAATTTTACTGCTGTCGTTAATAATACTTTAACATTTAAAGATACTGTACGACTGCTTTTTGAGGCAATTATACTGCTGAGGAAAGGATCACTACAGTCCATTTCCCTTCTGATTAAAATACAATTGTCACACAAATTGATCAAAATTAGCGAGACCCACCCGCGACCTCAATTTTAAGTACTTTTTCCGCACTTTACTTAGAGTCTTGGAACGTTAGAATCAACTGAAAAATTTCGTGACGAATCTCAATGTGACTGATCATAATAGTAGCACTACATTTGCGACTGTTATGCTGTATTATTTTACATTAACAATTAAGATAATACCGTCATGAATGAAAAAGTGTAGATTATAACTTTTGAGTACTTTTTACAAGACGGTAAAGTTTTACGACCTTACAAAACAGATAATTAACCATTAAACTGAAACCTTTACACAGGTTAAAAACATACAATAAAACGTCTGTTTGCGTTAAAAATGAACGTCAGACCATCGAGGAATAATCTACAAACATGGACCGAGAAGTCTAATCCAAAATGTATAAAAACAAAAATAACCGTCTAAAATTGTAGAGCTACGAAATATGTACTTAAAGATCGCCACAGATGTCTATATGTTTATTTATAATTGACTTCTAGCATAGGAAAATACTTTTTAGCCATAAAAAATTACAATAATGATAAACATACATTTTAGAGCATACATTTATACATTTGTCTGTATTGACTTATGAACTAGACACTTGTTTGTAGTATAAATTAACTGCAGTTCATAAATTAAATGTCCATTTTCCTGTTAAATTTTGTTGTCTTGTCGTGAAATAAATCTGGCTATGACATCATATGCTCTCCTGGTTGTGTCCCCTAAAACTGAAGTAGTGCAAAGCGGCTGGCAGTGATCAAGTCTCAAGAGATCCTTCAAAAATTTGTCTCTTCTTTCCTCGTACCGTCTGCACTGAAACAAGATGTGATTTACATCACCACCCGTTGCTCCATAACATTGACAATACGGTGTCTCCAATAAACCAATTCTGTGTAAATGGGCAGGGAAAGAGTCACGATTGAGATGCATTCTTATAATGGAAACTATAATTTTCCTTGAGTATTTTGATTTTGCAAACCATGGTTGTCTAGGTATTAATGTTTGTATACTAGCATAGTTTCTTCCTCTTTTTTTTTTTTTTTTTTTTTTTTTTTTTTTTTTTTTTTTTTTTTTTTTTTTTTCCCTGCCACAAAAGAATCGCCTGTTGTCTGATTTTTTTGGAAGTACTCTGTATATGGGACTTTAATGTCCAAAGGTATTCCACTACTAATTGCTACTTTTGCTAGTTTATCTGCTTTATCATTGTATAGGACATCAGAATGAGACTTTATCCATACAAATTCGATGATTTGACCTGTGCTCCACTAAGCCAACCGTGTATTTATTAGTTCTTTTGTCCAAATTCCAGCCGGCCGCGGTGGCCGAGGCGTTCCAGTCACGGTCTGCACGGCCACTACGGTCGGGGGTTCGAATCCCCCTTTGGGAATGGATATTTGTGCCGTCCTTGGGATTAGCTAGTTCATAAGTAGTTTGTAAGTTTAGGGCCTGATAACCCCGTAGTTAAGTCCCATAGACTCTACAAACATTTGAACATTTGTCCAAATTCCTGCAACTAACTGATTTCAGAACCTTTGAGCGTCAGTGATTATCACCGCCTTGGGGATTTCTATATGAATTACTCATCTCATAATAAACAGTATCAAAGATATATGCATTCTCTGTATTGGTTTTCGTTACAGAGTTCGTATCAATACGGTAGATGCGAGTAATGAAATGTATTCAAGAGTAACTATTCAGTATTTCGTATCAGCCAAAGTATTCGTTACTCAATACCGAATACATACGGTTTGCTGCAGCTCTATTCCCTACGGTACTTCCATATAATTGTCCAACACCTATATGAGCGAATACGGAAACTTAGAATCATTCGCAACTTTAGTATTCCGACTATCCTGTAAGTAAAAGATTTATAAAATCAGTGGCGGACTAAGGCTGTCGGAGACCCGGGGCGGCGGCAAAACAAAATAAGGCCCCCGTCCACTAGGAAATTCATGTATTACTATAAAAAAATATTTAAAAAGTAACTTTTGAGATTTGGAGGCCCCCCAGGACGAGAGGCACGGGACAGTCTAAAAAAATTAGCTTACGAGGCCACAGAACGAGAAACCAAAAGCGTTCAAAATCAAATTACAATTCACATACCTGCAGTGCGGAATATCTCCATCTTCATTAAATACGTGCGCCTGTCGTGTATATTAAGCGTTCGCAGGAAGTTGCAATCGATTTGACGTTTTCTTTCGGAAACCACTGATTGGTGAAACTCCGATGGTTTAACTTTTGTCGTCTATCGTCGTTCCGTGCATTCTCTGTTTACTGCAGTTTTTTCTGACTCAGGATGAACGAATTCATGACTCCGGATGAACGAATTCGTGCTGCTTCTCGATCGCCTCTCCTCGAACTGATGCTAGGCAACAACGCACCCGTGCAGGAACCTCTGTATTGTTGAGAACTACGTCTCGTCGCAGTATGTTGTTTATTCTGAAAATAATAGGAACCTACCAAGTGGCCGTAACTATTCTCAGACGACGGAAGTAAAGCCCCCGAGAATAATGTGGATCTGGAAACAAAGTAATGGTGACAATCTTAACAAGATAAGTGCCTACGTAATAACATTTATCAGTCCAGAGAAATCTTACAATAATGAAATATTATTTTTGAAATCATTCAGAAGTAAAGCTGTGTGAGTCTCCTTTGCTCAGGTGAACGATCAATCTGTGTTATGGACACCAATGAAAGGACATAGCAGCTCGGGGGGGGGGGGGTTAAGGGGGCACGAGGGGGTTCAAACTCATGCTAAAATTAAAAAAAAAAAAAAGACAATAATTTGTGTAATGAATATGAGAGTTCGACTGAAAACTTTGCCAACAAAATAGGTACCACAGTGCCTGGAAGTTGTTATCGATGCTTAGTACAACTTTGGCTTCTTACTTGTTGTCGGGATACTTTGTATTGAATGTCTTATGGGTGACCTTCGCGAGGCCTAGACAAGCGTCACGCACAACTTTCACCATAGTAAATCTTGCCAATTAAAATTGCTCAGGTAACCACCACCTAACCTTCAGTAACAATGAACAAGTATTGTTGAATTCCAGCCAGAAACACGCTCCACATGCTGTTTAAAGTACCACGCGAAGCTGGCCTAGCGTGTAACGAAATCGTGTCTTATGTTGACTACTTTTACCAACTCTAGTGATCTACTTTTACTACAGTGGGGCGGCGAACTTGTACGTGACACAGACAGATTTTGTTAACGAGTGTGATTAAACGAAAACATATGTATGACATCACAACCGTATTACTTACGTGTATAATTTATACCACAGATGCTGATCTTCTATACCCACGCATGCCTAAAGTGGCGGTATTGTAAAGCAGACGAAATAAATACCGTAATAGGCTGTCAGTGCATAAACTCGTATTAACGTAATCTATAGGCCTAGATATTTAGCTTCGATTCCGTGTCTTTAACGTAATTGTTTTGCAAAATCGTAAGCTTTGTATTAACGTTCTTAGCCATATTTTGCATATGGGGCAATGACACCGTGGTGGAGAATTTAGGCAAAATGAAGTGTAATACAGATGCACACATTTTGTGAAATGGGTACTTGCAGAATGTAGAGAATGTAGTAGTTTTGAAGTGCCAAAAACTATATTTCTGACTTTTGCGGTGTCTTAATCAAGCCTAAATTATAAACTGTATTTTTATTCGAGTTTTACATAGACAAGTACTTGAAGCTTTCTATATGTCTAATACAGAAGAGTGATAAGTACAAATTACAACAGTTGTAACACTTATTTACTTATACTCATTTATCGTGTAGAATTATCGTTGATTTTCAAATTATGGCGTCATTATCCCGGAGCTCAGGGTAATGGTGCTACTGCGCATACCTTCACAATATATTTTTATTTAACGATAAAACTTAACAAGATACATGTTTGAAAAAATTATAATAAATTAGTAATAGCTGGCGAAGCTGTAGTATTACTCTGTACGAAAAAGACAAACTTTTGATAAAGTAAAAAACTGGTTTCCCTTTAGGTGGTTCCATTCCCCTGTTCCCTATATGTTATTTGTCCGAAAGCTTTCGATTTTTTTTTTTACGATTGCTGTCAACTGATGACTTGAGCTAGATGTGGTAGTGCGGAAGGTATTTCCAGTGGTGGATACAGAATTTTTTTCGAGGGGGGGGGGGGGGCAAAAGGCTGAGGAGGGTGAACATGTGAGACTAATTTTAAAACACATACAAGTATTAATATAAAATAAATTTTACTACAGTTATTGTCACATAAAACTGCTATAGGAAACACACAAAATTTGATGTAAGAAGGCTATTACTTTAATAACCGACGTTTCGGCCAACGTTACTTTGGCCTTCATCTGGGTATAATGATAAAAGCTGGTTGTTACTATATTTTATATTTACTGTCAATTAGACATTACGTCGTAATTTTTTTTAGAGGTGGTTTTTGGCGGAAGAATGGAAACTTTATTATGATAGGATGCTGAGGTGGCGGGAGTGGGGGTTAGCCGTTGCCTATTGCTTCTTGCATAGCGAGACATGATTGGTGGTTATCGGCGAATGAGGTGAGAGCTTCCGTTTCTCTCCTGCTGGCCGTGGGCCGCGCGGCGGCAGTTGCTTACTAGGTGACGCACGTCTGTTGTGTTGTCAGTGCGGCCTATTTCGTTTTGATGGCCGGTAGCCAGGAGGGGGCAAGCCTGATCCATCTTCTCTGTTCATGTTATTAGGGTGTTTTAAAATTTCGATGGCTTCCCTTATCTTGCGTTTAACCATTCCTGGTTGCTTGGCGAGTATTCAGGCATCGTTAAATTTTATCTTTTTGCTGCGTATACAAAGCAAGTTTATATATATAAACAAGGTACTGTCATAATATACATTTCTTAGAAATGTCTGCACGATTCCCGTGGTGTAAGTCCTGCTATGAATCTGATCGCCTTTTTTCATCTACAACAAGATACCGGTATCGCAATTCGGAAGATGTACATCAATTCTATAGAGTCAATGATGTGAGCAGTAATCTTCTAGTTCACTGGAAGACGGCCAGCGAAAGATGCCGCAGCTATTTCAAGAAGCTCTCCACAGAAGAATTTTGTCATCCACCAGTACCCACCGACCATGGTGTTGAAGGCTCATAAGAAATATTGTAGGTACTGTAGTTGAAGAGGTCAAGATTGCTCTGAGGAAAATTAAGCCTGGGAAAGCCACCGGCCAATTTGATCTTCCAGCAGAGTTATGGAGTTCCCGTTATTGGAAGGCAGCCGAATAGTTAACTGAACTCTTCAACAAGATCATTGAGGAAGGAAAAACACCAACTGATTGGCAACAAAGTACCACCAAACCTATCTTTAAAGAGAAGATAAATCTCACGGAGTTCACAAACTACCATAGAATTTGGCTTCTCTGCCACGGCATGAAAATCTTTGAGTGTGTTCTGGACCACAGGATCCATGAGACCGCACAGACTTCCAGAAACCAAGCTGGATTTGTGAAGAACTGCAGCACAATTGATGTGATTCATGGTGCAAGAATCTTAGTAGAGAAACATCATGAGAAAGTGAAGCTGCTGCATTTAGCATTCCTGGACCTCTAAGAGGCGTTTGATTGGGTGCCACACAGTCTCATCTGGCTAGCACTGCAACAGCATGACGTGCCAGAGCAACTTATTAACTTGGTACAGTTGCTTTACGCACAGCCAAGAAGTTATGTCCGCACAACTTCAGGACTATCCAAGGACTTCCCCATCACAGTCAGCATCCACTAAGGTTCTGCTCTGTCGCTACTTCTGTTCATTCTCATAATGGACACTGTGACAGTTGACCTGCACCGGCCATTACCATGGACCCTACTTTATGTGGATAATGTGATGCTGGCAGCAGAAAGCAAGCTTGATTTGCAGAGACAAATCCACAAAATGGAGTGATCGGTTGAAGCAACATGGCTTGTGTCTTAACCTGAAGAAAACAGAGTACATGACGTCAGACAGATATGAAATGGGAACCATCACAATTAAAGGTGAACACCTGACTAATGTGAATAAGTTTAAGTACCTTGGTTCCACAATCACTGTTGACGGCCGTCTCACCGAACAGGTCAACTCCAGAACTCAGGCAGCTTGGATGAAGTGGCGAACAACAACCAGATTCACTTGCGACCACAGGATGAAAGATGGCTTAAAATCAAAAATCTACCACACTGTCATCCAACTAGTCACCTTGTACGGCTGCAAGTGCTGGCTGATTACATTTGAGACAGAACACTGCGTAAGTGTAATGGAAAGGAAGATGCTAAAGTGGACAGCAGTGTGCCTCGGTTGCACAGTGGTAGAGTACCAGACTATGAATCAAAAGGTCATGAGTTCAATCGCCACCAGTTCCTGGGATTTTTATCTGTCACTTTCCACTGCTTTCACATCTGGCAGTATTGCTATGTAAAAAAATACTGAGTAGCACTGTGGTTCGGAACCCACATTAAACTGTAGGTCCCCCTATAAATGGCTGGGTAAGTCAGTTCAAAGATCGGAGGAAGGCAACGGCATACCACCTCCAAACAGGACCAAACCTAGTAAAGCACTGTGGTGTTCAAACCAATCTTCAGACTGTTGACTGCTTTACCTTCTTTAAAATGGACAGCAGGTACCACTAGGTTAGATCACGTTTCCAATGACAGCATCAGCAAAAGGTTCGATGTTGCACCAATTCAACATAACATGTGCGAGAGCCGTCTTCAATGGTTTGGGCATGTTCTACAGGCCAGTGATGATTCTATTGCCAAGACAGGTTACACACTTGAAGTTTTCAGCAGAAGACCCAAAGGATGACCTAAGCAATGCTGGGCTGATATGTTGCATAAAGTCCTGAAGAGCATGAACATCCATCCAGATGCAGCCTGAGACAGAGTGAAATGGAGACAACAGACCCAGGTAGTGGAACCCGCAGTTTTGCAGGACAAACGCTGAAGGAAAAGAAGAAGAAAAAGAAATACAATCTTAGCTCCAGGTGAGTTTCCCGTAGCAAAATTCCATTTGTCAGATTGGAATTGAAGAATGCATACAATAGTAAAGTTTTACTCACACTGCCTCTCAGCTTATGCAGCAGAGAAATCACATGTGCAAGTTTGGAGCACAATATATCTGTATGTGTATCCCAGCTAACAATAATATGTAGATAGGGAACAACTCACCACAAAGACAAACATAGAGCCACCGACAGACACAAATAAAAGACACACAAACACATACACAATTCTAAATGTTTGGCCGCGGCCTTCCTCAGACTGAGAACACTCATCCACACAATCACTTGGGCACACTCATCCACACACGTCAGCCATCTCTGGCCGCCCAACACCGTCTAAGACTTTCAGCATAGAAGACACGAATGTTGAGATCCCTACACAACAGTATTGCAGAAGTCATCCATAAATAATCAAAAGCTGTAATTCTCCCAACACAAATGGAACAGAAATAGACTTTGGGGGAGAGGAAGACTGTCATTTCAATAATTTTTAATACACGAAGGAATTTACAACATTAACTATCATTTACCTGTGGTCATTGAATTAAATCAATGGGGAAAGTTGAAAGTTTGTGCCATGTTGGGATTTGAGCCTGGTTCTCCTGCTTAGTAGGCACTTGGTCTGTTCAGTAAGCCATCTAGATACAGTGGTCACCACACCTGCACCTGATAGTTTACAGAGTGTGGCCAGGGAAAAGGAACCACCAATAACAAGAATGGAAGGATTGGGCCAAGACGTTCAATTCAAATGTCAAATAACAATACTGATTTATTTACTTTAAGGAATGACATAGTTTGAAACAATGTGCAGTAACAAGATTCTTTCAGTGAAACAGCTCATTAATTTAAAGCACACAAGAGCCTACTCCTGTCTGAAAATCAAGTTATCGTAAAGAATTTAAAAAATATTAAACCAATTTATCAAATCTGAATACTGATTAATTTACTTTAAGAAATGACATGGTTTGACTACAATGTGCATAACAAGATCCAACCAATACGTAGTAAAACTGGTCATTAATTTAAAGCACACAAGAGCCTATTCCTCAGTCTGAAAATTAAGTTGACATAAAGAATTAAAAAAAATTTTTTTTTCAACCCTTTATCGAATCTGAATACTGATTAAACAAGACACATGGACACAAGCCCAAAACAGTCTCCAGTAATATGATTCTTAACTTTGGTGAAACTGCCCCTTAATTAAAGGCACATAAGGGCATACTCATAAGAAACACACGGGCACAAACCCAACAATTTGCAGTAACATTAGTCCATAAGCAGGAGAGGTTACTTAACAAACAAGAATCTACTGTGCTTTAAAAATTGCAAGACATGGATTTTCACTCGTTTAGTTTTATCAAAAATTACAATGTACTGCCCCACCAGAGAAGCTGGCCTAATTTTCTAAGAGACAACGACTGGGTGTACAAGTGCCTTGAAGATTTAATGTCAATATCAACATCAGTTACACTAAATGAAACAGCAATCACACTTCAGATCTTCCTACGTATCAGGTTGGCACAACATAACAAATCAATTTTGGTAATTAACTTGCATGAGCACAGCGTGATGGTGAGGAAGGCCCACAAACACTGAGGTGACTCCACAAGGAAATTCAGGATGTGGAAAGGAAAGCTTACAGGGCCAGTGCAAGACGAGAACTCCAACCCTAATACACGGAATTTCATGCATTAAAAAAACTTGCCTAATTACAACTATGGTAGGCAACTCACCCCGCAGAAGGAAAGAATTCTGACAAATAACATGCGACCGAATTCCCGGGCAGTTGACGAGGACACAGAAGAGCACAAACCAAGACTCCCCAGTGACACTTAGCAATTTCGTTTAATTCGGATATCACCCCACGCAAGGCAAAGGCCAAACGATCTCTCTTCACACGAAGAAAACAAACAAAAGCACAGTGCAACCGCTGACAACAATAGGAAACCAGGACAAAAACGCAAGACATACAAGAAGACAACCCCTGTGGATGGCTGTCAACCCTGGTAAAGCACACATACAAGAACAAGTTAATATAAACACAATAAACACCAAGGAAAACCACTCATATTTGTGCTGACTTCCCGACTGTCCGGCACACCACCAAAGGTGTACAGACAGATCGACCACAATGTTGGAAAGATCTTGTGAATGCCAAATGCGGGCATGTATTCCGGGAGACCAGATGAACACTTCTACAGAATAACTGTCCATGAACCATGGTGATGATCACCTTAAACTTCCAGTCCACATCCCCCGGGGCACGCTGTTGCGGCCAGAGTCGCTGGCGAAGTCCAGTAAACAGCCCCAGTGGAACGTCACACACTCAGTGCGCCCACAAGTTCCTAAAGCACGCCCCGGCCATCTGATACTCTCAATAACAAACCACCTCAATCCCACCGCTAGTCACTTCCTCTGGCCAGAGAGGGTCGCGACACGAAGAAGGTGCCACTCGTGGAATGGAAAAAGGGTCGATAGAAGGACATACAAAAAGATACGAAAGAAGAAGACGAGCCGGCTTGGCTCAGCTCCATCTACCGTAGCACACCTCCCACCACATGTAAATTGCCAGCTTACCCACTGATGTAGGATTCCTGCCCATCTTACTCTGTACTTGTGGGCTTGTGGCATTTTGTCAGTTCCCAAAAAGAGTTCAAGCATGGTTTGCCCCCACACTAAAGACTGAATCACTAGCCATCTCCACTTTATATTGTGTACATACTAGTGAAATTGGCAAAGTTCATAATTGGTTAAGATGTAAGGGAGTTGTATTACATCCTAGTGTTCTTCTCCCTGCCCCTCTCCCTGCACATCTTTCCTCTCTCTCTCTCTCTCCCTGTCTCTGTCTCCCACCTCCTCCTCCCTCTCTCTCTGCCCATATCTATCTACCCTCCTACAGTAATAAATTTCTTGATGTATCCCATCTTTATGTAATTAGCCATAACATTTCTTCCACTGTGTTATTATTCAAACTTTCCATTTGTTCACCACTTCCTTAAAAAGAAGGAAGGAACTTAAGGGTTTAATGCCCTGTTGACAACGTGGTCATTAGAGACATAGCACAACCTTGGATTGTTTTTTGTTAAGAATGGGGAAGGAAACTTGCAAAGGAACCATTCTGGCATTTGTTATAGCAATTTAGAAAAATCATGGAAAACTTAAATCTGGATAGCTGGAGACAGATTTGAATTGCCATCCACATGAATGGAAGTGCATTGCAGTAACCAATGTGCCATCTCATTGGTTTCTTCCCCTTCTTCCTCTCTCTGTTTACCTACTTCTCGCATCCCCGCCCCTCCTCTGTCTGTTTCAATGTGCCCCTCTATCACTCTCATCAACCCCCTCTCTCTTTTTGTCTCATCCTCTTTCATGTGTCATTCTCCTCCACCCCCTCCCACCTCTTGTGACCTATCACCTCCCCACCTCCTCTGTCAATTTCCTCCTTCCTCTACATCTACATCTGCATGGGATGCTCTGCATATCACTTTTAAGTACCTGGCAGGGTTTCATTGAACAACCTTTGTACTACTTATCTCCCATTCCATTCTTGAATAGAGTGTGGGAAGAAATAACAACTGAATCTCCGAGTTTGAGCTCTGATTTCTCATATTTTCTTCTGATGATCATTTATACCTATGTAAGTGAAAGTCAACAATATATTTTTGCATTCGGAGGAGAATGTTGGCGATTGGAGTTTCGTATGTTGCCCACGCAGCAGCAATAAACGCTGTTGTTGTAATGATTCCCATCCCAGATCCTGAATCATTTCTGTGACGCTGTCTCCCCTGTATTGTGGCAAAACAAAATGAGTTGCCATTCTTTGGACTCTTTTTATGTCTTCCGTCAAACCCACCTGATAAGGATCCCACACTGGGCAGCAGTACTCCAAAAAAGGACAAATAAGTGTAGTGTTTGCAGTTTCTTTAGTACTTCTTTTGCATCTTTTAAGGGTTCTGCCAGTAACACAAATCTCTGGTTCGCCTTTCCCATGACATTATCTACATTTTCTTTCCATTTTAAGGCTGAAGTAATAGTAATTCCTAGGTATTTAGTGGATTTTACGTCCTTCGCTATTTATTGATTTATCTTGTAAACAAAGTTTAACAGATTTCTCCTCATACTCATGTGGACGACTTCAAACTTCTCATTATTTAGTGAGTTCCCAATTTTTACAACATAGTGATATCTTATTTAGATCGTTCTGCAGTTTGTTTTGAACTTCAGATGATTTTACTAGACGGTATATGATGGTGTCATCTGCAAACAACCTAAGAGAGCTGCATAGATTTTCTCCCAAATTGTATATGTATCTCTCTGTCCATCTCCTCCCCTCAGTCGCAGACCATCTCCTCACCCCCATCTATGAGAAATTACAAATACCTGCCAACTTTCATGGTAATCAGTCAAACAGCAGTGATGCCTACTCCAAGGTACCCTCTGCTAAATGCCATAGAATGTCTTGTAGTATATAAAAACCTTCTGCATGAAAAAAATACATGCATGTATCTAAATACCATGGTGCTCTGTCAAATTTGACCCAGAGTACCTTCAGGGCTTATGAGTTTTGCAGTTTGTTTTAAATTTTTTGGCTTTAATTTGTAATTTTCATGGATTTTGTTCTTACTGAAAACTTTTACAAGACCAAGTTGGATAAAGAAGGAGAAGAAAAAGAAGCAAAGAAGCAGCAATGAATTACAGTCTTCTCATAGAAAGCAGGCACCTAACAATTATGAATGCACGCACACACACACACACACACACACACACACACACACACACACACACACAAATAAAAACAAAATCAGGTAAATCGGTTGAGTATGACCTTACCTGTATGTGGTAAATGATTCTTATTTTTATAGACACAATGTAATTTTTGTCTTATGGGCATTATACATGTTATGTGCCTCATGTTTTATCTCTTAATAGTTAGAAGATGCAAGTTGTATCACAGGGGCCAGAGATGCTGGTCATGTGTGCTTCAGTTATGCCAGAGTGATTGTGTGAATGTAGCTGAAAATTTGAGTTATGTGAATATGATGTCCCTGTCTGCAGCTCAGCAGTTGTCTCTAAGGTGAATTGCTACCTATCCTCATATTATTGACATTTCAACCTGGACTTCACATTGTTACAAAGGCTTCAGAGACAGATTGGAGTTTCAAACTTAACAAGCTCTACAAGTTGAATTGTTTGATCTCCAGGGATTGCACCAATGTGTGTTATGTTTCTTTTAGATTGGAAAAGATGATGCTGTTTACTTTGTTTAGCACTGCAACCTTCAACTTCCTCATTTGAAATCCTTCAAATGGGGAAAATAAATGCAGAACTACATTGAGACTAGAGTAGTCACTAGCGCAGAATAAAGCAAACAATGCCAATTCTTCTCTCTTACAGGAGTCCCACATGAAACTGATATGCCTAACTTCAGATTACTTGTGAAAAGGTAGCACTGTCTCAAAATGTGGCTACTCTGCATTTTATTGGAAAGTTGAGTGCATTAGTGTAGTGTTGAGTTTTTACAATGTGTTAAATTATCACTTTAGTAATGAGGAACATTTGTGTCAGAAGTCTGCATTAGAACAGGGATATGATATTGTGGAATTTTACATAAAGTTAGGCTCCATCAATGAACTAAAGAAAAATTTCAACTGAAGTTTCCTTGTAGGAAACTCCCCCCATGACTACACGACCAGCACTTTTGAAGATATGTACAAGAAATGGAAGGCTGTAGGATCTATTCACAATGTGCAGAAGAATAGGCAAAAACAGTGAGAACTCCTGATACAGTACTATAGAAAGAATTTGCATGTACATTATGAGAAGTCCCCACAAGTCAGTAAGGAAATTATCACATCAGGTTGGTGTATCATGTATAATGTATCATTCTGAACTAAAAGCAAAGGCATAGATAATTTACCATACTCTTCTTGCTAGTTGACATTTATTAGATGGTGCTATAGTGTTGCCACATATTCTGTGGCTGCCAATTAGTTATGGGTGACACAAATAGGGTGGGTCAGTTCACAAATGCAATTAACAGACAATGGCAGAAAATATTCAGTTTTAGCACTAAAAGCTAACTGTAATTTCTCATTATCATTGGTTATTTGAAAATATCATCAGATGGGCTTATGGCTGCACAAGCTGCTGCAACAGAAACTGATGAGTAGTGCTGCTTGGCATTCAGTTCCAGCTTAGAGAAAAAACAGGCATACTACTATCAATAGAAGAATAGTAGCTTGAAAAATGAGATGGGAAAAAAGTCAATATGATTATAAAAATGATGTGGCACAGTATTAGAAATAATACATATATATTAACCCAATTATTGGTTAAAAAGTAACAACTGAAGTCATTTTTATTAGATTTAGAAATGAAAGAAATTATTGCCGTCAATGTGATTGGAAGCTTTTTATCTTCAGCATGAGAGGTTATAATCTTAGGTTTTTTTTATGCTGGTGTGGAATGTCAGGAAGAACAAATATCATACATGGAGTTGTAGCCTGCTATAAATACCTACTAAAGGTGTTATCTTGGGCTGCACTAGGCCACAGAAATGATTTAGATACATTGAGTGAAAATTTGTGATGGACCACAGGATTCAGATCCGGGCTTCCTGCTTTGGGGCAGTGCTCACCTTAACCTCATGGCAATCTGAACCATGCCTGCCATCTGCCACATGTTCTCACTATTGACACATCACATAAGTAATGTCCCTACTATCCATACTCTTCTGTGCCTATCGTCCAGATTCCTGCATGAGGTCAAACAATTTTTCCACATTTGTTATGAAGAAATGAGCCCTAAAACCATCTTTTTGGAAAAATAAGTTTATATGTTGGTGTGGTGTCTGCATGGATAGGTGTGGGATTTGGGCATAAGTATCAGTATGGTGCCTGCTCTTTTGGACATGCCAAGAGGTTAAGATAAATTCTGGCCTAAAGGGATAATCCTGGGTGCAAATCTTGGTCTGGTACAAATTTTCATAATCATCACTGAATTACTTTAGTGATCCACTGCAGCCTGAGATAATCATTTCCCTCCTTTCCCTATTCCTTATATTACAAGGTATAAATTAAGCATTGCACTACACTACAACATTGTCTGATTTATCTTCTTATTTTTTATTGTTTTATTTTATTTTTATTTTTTTTCAGACTCACTGTCAAAACTGTAACTTTCAAAAAGTTTGAGTCCTGTAAGTCATTTGAATGTCATGTAATACAAGCCAATTACTGAGATCAAAATTTTGTAGGCATCACTTGCTTGTTCAGTTTGAAGAATATGTTTGGCAATATTATCACAGACAAGTTGCTCGAATTTGCATGCACAACTACCCAATAGGCCAACTTCAATGCTAATTAAATCAGAAATGCTTCTAAATACTTCATTTTCTCATAAAAATAGTTTCTCAGCAAACCCCTCCATGAAACATGCTTACAAGCTTTTCAGACTGTTTCTCACCAGCCTGTAAAATACTCTGAAATTATTTATCAGTTCTTGTCCTCTCTTGTAGTACAGTATTACTGTTTATATTATTTCATTTTTGGAGCAGTATACATTGTTGTTTATTACTTAACTTCTGGTGTTTTTGTATATGTCCGTCTAACACAACCCTGTAACTGCTGTTTAATTCTATGCTAGGACACGTTGTCAGGTGGAATACTGATGCTGTCAATATCTGTGTAAGTGTCTACTTATAAAACTTTCTTGATTGTTAGGTTCAAATTGATGAAACGAATATTATAGAAGGAAACTTTCCTGGTGGGATAGATATGTATAAAAAATAGAAATCTGATAACTTACCCAAAGCACAAGTGTGTTTGTGTGTGTTTTTATTTGTATCTGTCGACGAGCCTGTGCTTTGGGTAAGTTATCCAATTTCTATTTTTATACATATTTATAAAACTTTCTGATAGATTACACTATGTGATGTTTCCAAGTAATATATTAATTGAGCTGAACATGATTTATAGTCTGGTCTCACATATTTACTTCTGCCAGTACCTCATTTCCTCCCTTCCAATCATCACAGAAGTGCTTTGGCCTAACTTGCAGGTTTAGCACTCCAGAAGTAAAAGATTTTATGGTGACATGGCTTAGTCACAGCCTGGAGGGATCATATCCAGAATACAGTATTCAATCTAAGAATTTTCTTAAAGTATTGGTAATTCCTTGTTTCATTAGTTTAATTTACTGGATTTTCTTCATTCCTCCTTACCAAAAGTAAGAGCTCTCAGGTGTTCATACAACCTCTGACAATAAAGTTCGGTGAATAGTCCTGTTACACTAATGTAGATGAACCATGTTCTTTCAAAGCACAGTAAGATAACTGTAGTTCATAGTTCATCTACATTAATGTTACATGAATATTCACCAAACTTAATTGTCAGAGGTTGTATGTTTCATAATATCAAATAACATGATTGTTACAAAAAATCTAGCTTTAGTGGTTTGTCAATGCAGTAATGCAGTAATGAGACAAGTGGAAATAACAACTGCTAACTACTTTCTGTTTGATGATGCACAACTACAATAGACTAAGAATTATGTTACATATCTCATGGAATATATATTTAGATTCAAATTGATGAAACGAAAATTATAGAAGGAAACTTTCCTACTGGGATAAACAAATATAAAAAATAGAAAACAGATGACTTACCTAAAGAACCGGCTTGTCAATAGACACAAATAAAATCACACACAAACACACATACAAGCTTTCGCAACCGTTGGTTGCTTATTCAGGATAAGAGGAAAAAAAGGGGAGGAGAAAGGGAAGGATATGGGTTTTAAGGAAGTGGAAAAGGAGTCATTCCAATCCCAGGAGTGGAAGGACTTACCTTAGGGGAAAAAAGGAAGGTAAACAAATACACACACACTCACACATATCCAAATGCAAACACACCTAGCTATCCTGAAGAAGCGACCAACGGTTACGAGAGCTTTGTGTGTGATTTTATTTGTGTCTATCGACGAGCCGGTCCTTTAGGTAAGTCATCCGTTTTCTGTTTTTTATATTTGAATATATATTTATATGTTGTTGAAAATTTTCATTAGTATTACTTAAAACTCACAACAATCATTTACAATTTTGTAAGTGGTGGATAACAAACTAACTCCTGCAAAATAATACTAAATGCCTTATGTGAAAATATTCTAGAACTTAAAAGACCAGAACCTCAATCAAAAAGAAAATACAATGGCAACAAATAGACTGGAAATATTAGAGAATGTCCGCACTGAAACTGGTAATGGTGACCTTGAAGCAATTGTAGCAATAGTGAGTGTCAAAGTACAACAGATAGTTAAGACAAGTATAAAGTTCTGATATATTCAGGAAACTAGTTCTAATTGATTGAAGCAAATCTTAATGAAAAATATGAAATATGAAGCTTCTTCATGATATACAGTCATTGTAAGGAGGGTTTTTTTTTTTTTTTTTTTTTTTTTTTTTTTTTTTTTTTTTTTTTTTTTGTATCATAAAATGTATTAAGGATAGTTTAGGATTACAGGTAAACATAACCTCGGTGAACACATTTGATTGTCAAGAAGGCAGTAGGCAGTGTGTGTAGCCATAGAGATATCAATGAAATATCTCTTACAAAACACAAAGAAATTCTATTCATTTGTAAATGCTGTTAGTGATATCAGAGTTGGTATCAGGACACTCATGGATGACACAGGAATTGAAATTGACAGCAGCGGAATAAAAAGGTTGACAATCAAATTTTGTACAGAGTTTGTGGACTGTAACATAATGTAGAGCTATCAAAAAAAAAAAAAAAAAAAAAAAAAAACTATGCTCAATACTTGGAGGAAAGGAAATCTACATGATGGGTAACAGCTCCAAAACTATCACCTGATATGCTTGACTTTCATTTGTTCTGGAATCTTAATAACATATTTTTATTGTAAACATCATGAGGCAGAAAGACCACCTTCATTCCAACTACAATAGACTCAGAAAAAACAGTGAGCAACAAGCTTGCCTTCTTGTTACACAAAATCCTGAAAATCTTGGCTCATTGGAGTAAGATAGATGGAACATCCATTGATTTCCAAAAGTATTTGACTAAATACTGTACCTAACTTTATCAAAAGTATAATATAATATGATATTGAGCAAAATTTATGATCTGGTTGAGGATTTCTTGGTAGGACAAAGGTGGCATTTTATCTTAAATGCAGAGTAGTAGATGTTGTGAAAGGAAATTTCAGACATGCCAAATATATCATTAGCAAATGAAAACAATCAAGTAGACTACTTTTTGTGTTGAACTATCACTTATTTCAGTAACTGTTTGAATGGTAAACAAAGCAGCATTTAGTGTTTTTTTTTTCTTCTTTTTAATAAAAGCTTACTATCTGTCTGAACACCTAGAACTTTGAACACACTAGATTTGCATTCGGAAGGAAGGTGGTTCAGATCCACCTCCGGCCATCCAGATTTAGGTTTTCTGTGATTTCCCTAAATCACTTCATGCAAATGCTGGGATGGTTCCTTTCAAAGGGCACAGCCGCTTTCCTTCCCCCCATCCTTCCCCAAACAACCTGTGTGTAAGCTCCGCCTCTAATGATCACGCTGTCGACGGGGCGTTAAACACCAATCTTCCTTCCTTTCTTCCTCAGAAGTTTGAAATGTTCAGTTTCACTTATCATGTGCCCATTCTGTCTAATTGAAATGTCAGTTTTTGTTGAATTGTGTGTTAGAAACTGGTAAAACTCTTACTGAGATTTAGCATCAATTTATTTTGTACAAGCCGTAAAGTTATTTCTTTAACTGTTATATGTTACTACATCAATATTGTCAACAATGTTCTTCACTACCAAACAAGTGTCATCAGGGAACAGAAATATCTTACAATTACCTGTTATACTAGAAACCATATCATTTATATAAATGAAAAATAACAGTGGCCTCAGAACAGAACCTTGGTGCGCCTACCACTTAACTGTGCCCCATTGTGAGTGAATATCACAGCTATTTTCATTACTGCAGAGGACCACCTTCTGATGTCTGTTATTTAGGTAAGAGGTGAACCAATTGTTAGCTCCTCCCATTACTCCCTAATGTTGCAACTACTGCAACGATTTCTCATGAGCAACATAATCCAACACTTTTATTAAGTTAAAGAATATGCCTAGCATACACAGTTTTTATTTACACCATGAAGTGTCATGTAGAGAAAAGAGAATTTAGCATTTTCAGTTGTTAAAACACTTCTGAAACCAAACTGTACATTTCACAACACATTATGGAAACTACAATAATCAGTTAACTTTGAATATACAGCTTTAGGAAAAAGTAATGGCATAAAAATAGGTCTGAAGTTATCTACATTATCCCTTTCTCCCTTTTTTTATTATAAAGAATGTAACAATAAAATGAAAGGCATCTGGGAAGTTGTGAAAAATGATACTAACAACATGCTATTGTGGGAAGTTTGTCAGTGATGGTTAAATCACACAACTTTTACCACTAGTAAACATACATTTTATTCCGAGATGGGTTGTTTCTCCAGTATCTACATATCACTTCATGATGGCGAGATTCACACACCAAAGTATGTACATTAACAAAGATGTCACTTTTTCGTCCGCCAGATATTGATAATGGCCACATAGCCCCCCCCCCCCCCTGCAGTACGGACTACCCCTCAAGCGGAGTGGTGGTCAAAGCTTGGGACACCGGCACCTGGGTGTCGGTATCATGTTGGTGGGTAGTGTGCTGGCGGTGACGGTGACTCATGTGGAAGTCTGTGAAACAAGGTGGGAGCTAAGTGCAGCGGCCGGAGCGTGTGGTGAGCATCGTGTGCGGTGAGGTGGGTGTGGAGTAACGAAGGTACACTTTTCCACTACCACTCATGGAGCCATGCACAGTATGCACTACACTTTCTGGCACAGTGTGATGCCACATGACTTTCACATGGCTCCCACTTTGTTGGACCTAGGCCCTGACACATGCAAGAGCTATGAATTCTGAATCCTTGCATTGCATTGATCGTTGAGAGGCACACATGTCCCTACATCAATGAAGGGGCCCTTAGGTAGCGTTGTGTCCTGATGTGGAGGTGTGTGAAAACCACGACAGGGTTTATGTGTGAAGCTGTCAGAGTGTGTAGAAAAATTGTGAGCACTCGAAGTGGGAGTGTTGGGAGATAAAACACTTGAGGTATCTCGAACAGGAGATATGTGCACTTGTGGGGAAGAGAAACTGGTGAAAAGAGAGAGGAGGAAATGTTGGAAGGTTCTCTCGAGCAAGTAGAGGACTGGCTCGAGTGATGAGCAGGAGGGCTTGAGCTAGAAGAGTGTGGGGAAGGGAGGGAAAGGCGATCCTCACCTACGGGTAGTGTATTTGTGTCCTCGATGTATGCCGGTTTGATCCTATTTGCTGACACTTTAGTGGGGCGGTTGTTGATCAAAATGTCGAAGTTGTTACCTGAGTGTTGCAGTACTTTGTAAGGTCCTGTGTGTGGAGATTGTGCGGAAGCTCATATGGAATCATCTATCAAAAAGACGTGTAGGTGGAATCTGGTAGTTCAGATGGGTTAGGGACAGGTGTTGGAGCCACAAGTTTGCCAGGCAAAACAAGAGGCTGCCCATACAGGAACTCTGTGATGGATCCCTAAAGAACTTCTTTGAAAGTGGCTCTGAGCTCTAACAGAACTAATAGAAGTGCTTCTGTCCACTGCGGGCCGTGGCAACGAAGAGCTGACTTTAGCATACAGTGCCACTTTTCTTCTACCAACCCATTGCTTTGTGGTTGGTAGGACGCAGTATGGATCTTTTTAATGCCAAACAGATGGCAAATGTTTGAGAAAAGTGATGATTCAAATTGTCGTCCCTAGTCTGTGGTGAGTGTAGAGGAGCAACCAAAGCGAGAGATCCATGAATCAAGAAAGGTTTTAGACACAGTTTCTGAGGTAATATTGAGTATTGGCACAGTTTCCACCCAGTGTGTTGTCTGATCAATCATTGACAGTATGTAATGTTGACCTGCTGAGGGTCAATATGTGTTTAAAGTGGCCTTGTGGTACTGGAAAGTCATCGAGCAAAGGGGATGTATGACGGGAGACCTTGTTCTTCTGACAGGTAGTAAAAGTTCTGGCCCACTGCTGGCAATCTCGTCAGACAAACCTTTCTGTAACCAGTCTTGTTGATGCTCAAACCTCAGGGTGAGCTAAAGAATGCAGTGTTAAAAATGTCTCGTTACAATGTTTTCGGGGAGGTTGACTAGTGTGGAGGGGGGTCTGAAGGAGGGTTCTGAAAAGTTTGATACCTTCGTAGAACACTAAGAGTTCATGGTCGAACAATGAGTATTTTTCTTGGGCTTTATTAAGTTCCTTTGAAAAGAATTGAAGAAGTGAGCTCATGTTGTCCACAGTTTGACTTAACACGGCACTTATTTCACTGTCAATGGCATCTGTGGTGATAAAGAGAGTGGCCTCTGGATGTGGATGTGCAATAGTGACAGGACTGGCTACTAGTTTTTTCAGTTTGTCAAACACAGCATCTGTCTGATGTGACCACGGTACGGGACATTTGCCAGTAGTCTTGGGACCTGCAAGTGCTTCAGTGAGAGGCGCCTGGATCTCTGCTACAGTTGGAAAGTGCTTCCTTTAGTATTTGAAGAGGTGAGATCATGTTGGGGTCACCAATGTGGGAAGCTTGTGGGTGATGGTTAAATCACACAACTTTTACCACTAGTAAACATAGACTTTATTCCGAGACAGGTTGTCTCTCCAGCATCTACATATCACTCCATGATTATGGGATTCACGCACAAAAGTATATACATTAACAGAGGTGTCACACTTTCATCGGTCGGATATCGATAGCCACACAATGAACAAAACCTTAGAACTAATTCTACATGCTGAACTGACATCAGAACCACAAAAACAGTAAATGCTTTATTGACTATTTCAGTGAAGTATCTGAGAAAATCATAAAGAAAAAGTGCCATAGAGACAATACTCAGCCCCAATAAATGTGAAAGCAATTCAAACATAAATGTTTCTTCACACAGTTTCAAATACTGAAGTGTTCACAGCTGTGAAAGGACTAAAAAATAAATATTCCAGTGGAGGTGACAACATACCAGACTTAACTGTAAAGAAATGTGGAGATTACATTGTACAATCACTAATTCACATAATAAAGCATCCTTTAGTAATGGAGGCAATATGTATGATATACAATTTGAAATGTAATGAATTATGCTGACAACATTTCAAAAAACTTGAGATTATGATTTTGCCATCTGTATACATTTATTGTGTTATCACATTTTGTTAAGGTATATCTATTAAGCAAAGACAACTCATTAATGTTAAATGAGCACTTTCACAACTGTTAAACAATACAGCAGTCTGACATACATGTGATTCAGTCCAGAAACACCTGCTATCAAAAAAGTGCCCTATGTGAGGGGATATGGATGTATTATAATTATTTTCGAGATGAAATTAAAAGAACAGAAAAGCCAAGAGTCTATGTTTAAGTTTAAAAGAATGGTTTTGGAGCAAAATTATTACACAAAAACTTATTCTTTTGATGTTGTTGTTGTCTTCAGGCCAGAAAGTAGTTTGTTGTAGTTCTTCATCCTACTGAGAAAGCCTCTTCATCTTCTCATAAGAACAGAACCCCCTTCCATTTGAATGTGCTTACTGTATTTGTCTCTTGGTCTCCCTCTGTGATTTTTCACCCCATATATTATCCTTCAATAATAAATTCACAATTCCTTTACGTTTATGAATGTGTCATACCAACTGATCCCTTCTTTAAGTCATGGTATGCCAGAAATTCCTTTTCTTTCCAATTCTGTTCAGTACCTCCTCATTAGTTACACGATCTACCCACCTTGTTATTAATGTTCTTCTGTAGCACCACATTTCAAAAGCCTCTCTCTTCTTTCCTCTGTTTCACTCCCATACAAGGTAACACTCCAGACAAATGTCTTTGTAAAGGACTTCCTTACATGTAAATTAATATTCAATGTTAAGAAATTTCTATTTTTCAGAAATGTTTTTCTTCTCATTGCCGTTCTGCATTTTATATCATTTTATAAGTCATAAGGTGAGTATTGCCTCCCGTGTTCCTACATTTCTCGTAAATTCAAACTGATCTTCCCTGAGGTCGGTTTCTACAAGATTTTCCATTCTTCTGCAAATAATTCATGTTAAAATTTTGCAACCGTGGCTTGTTAAAATGATGGTTCTGTAAGTTCTATATCTGTCTGCACCTGCTTTCTTTGGAAAGGAGTTTACTATTTATTTCTTGAAGTCTGAGGGTATTTGTTAGTCTTGTACATCTTGCTCATAAAGTGAAATAGTTCTGTCATGGCTGGCTCTGCCAGAGCCTTCAGGAGCTCTGAGAGAATGTCGTCTTCCCCAGGGGCCTTGTTTCAATTTAGGTTTTTCAGTGCTCTGTCAAATTCTTCTCTCAGTATACTATCTCCTTTTTCATCTACTTCCTCTTCCTTTTCTACAATATTCTCTTGAAGTTAATTCACTTCATAGAGCTTCTGTATATATTCTTTTCACCTCTAGCTTTCCCTTCTTTGCTCAGAATCAGGTTTCCATCTGAGCTCTTAATACTATTACAGCTACTTTTCTTATCTTCATTTTTTCCCTGTAGGCTGTATCTATTTTTCTCCTATTTTTCATCTACTTCCTCTTCCTTTCCTACAATATTCTCTTGAAGCTAATTCACTTCATAGAGCTTCTGTATATATTCTTTTCACCTCTAGCTTTCCCTTCTTTGCTCAGAACCAGGTTTCCATCTGAGCTCTTAATACTATTACAGCTACTTTTCTTATCTTCATTTTTTCCCTGTAGGCTGTATCTATTTTTCTCCTAGTTATATGTTATTCTACAGGCTTGCATTAGCCTTCTAGTCGCTCCTGCTTAGCATGTTTACACTCCCTGGCAATCACAGTTTTTAGTTCTCTTGACTCCATTTACTGTATTTTTAATTTTTATATCTTCTTCCTTCATCAGTTAAATTCAGTATTTCTAATAATGAAAATTCCAGGTTGCAATTAACAATACAGTAATAGGACAGTTTCAACTCACCACAAAGACATGATGACAAGCCGTGACAGGCACACAAAAAAGACACACACAATTTCAGTCTTCAGTTCATCAGTAAGATATAGTCAGAGTCTATATTTGCCCCTGGATATGTCTTACAGTTTAAAACCTTATAATGATTTTAGTATACAGAAATACTATTATGAAGTTGGCAATACCATCATTAATCGAAGCATTATTATGATATTCCAGAATACCTATTCATTTTATATAAACATTTCATAACACCACTGTCTGGTCATGTTGATTAGATCAATTTCATTATTTGGATCTTATGATAAACTAAATTGGTTAATTTGTTGTGGTGGGTTGTGATATTGTGCAATCATTATTATTTGATGATGAATTTTGGTACAAATATTTCTTGATGTCTTTTGCAATGCACTGACCTGTTTGTGATGCTCTGCTTATCTTAAAACTGTGTTATTGTTATAATCTGGCCATTGTAAAAATTGTAAACAAAAGTCAGAACTGCTCTAATCAATATTTACTTATGTACCTAATTTCTGTTTTGTTTTGTTACAAAAATACTTTTAGTATAATTGTAATAATTTTATATATTTCTTGTTTGCAGAGGATTCATTTATGCTTAACAGATAAGATTTTCAAGACGTTATGTTGTAATAAATTTGTTCCAGAATGTTCTAGAAAATACCGCAATGTATAAATATCCGCAAATTGGCATGCACAGTCAGTCCCCCTTTTTATAGTCTTTCTAGAGTCAATACTGAGTCGATAATCATTGCTTTGTTAAGTCTCAGTTTACAACATGTCTTCATTTGTCAGCCTTTTTCTGTGTGTCTTCCTAAATTTAATAAAAGAAGTTTATACAACAACATGTCAATCATTTGTAGATAGCATAGACATCTAAGAACATGCTGAATCATAAAATGTGAATTTCTTCTATGTCGAATTTTGTGCAGCAACATGGACAGGTGAGCTGTCAACATGGTTGAGAAATATTATATTTCTAAAACATTTTTACAGCTTGCTTTTGAAATCTATGTCTTAACATTATAAAATTCATCTAGAACCTTCTGGTGTCCCCTGGTCTCTTCTACATATGCAGCTGTTCCTTGTGATTCTGAAACCAAGTGTTTGTTATGATTAAACTACATTCTGTGCAAAATTTTATGAGTTGGCTTCCTCTTTCATTCCTTTTCCCCAGTCTATATTCAGCTACTGTTTTTCCTTCCCTTCCTTTTCCAAGTACTGAATTCCAGTCCCCCATCACAATTATGTTTTCTTCGATCTCTTCATCATCAGCAGAGGTAGTTGGTGTATAAACTTGTATTACTGTGGTCAGTGTTAGCTTTGTATTTATCTTGAGTACGATAATGGGATCACTGCTCTGCTCATAGTAGTTTACCCACATTCCTATCTTCTTAGTTGTTATTAGTCCTACTCCTGTGATACCTCCAATTTTATTTCACATTTATTACCCTGTACTCACCTGATCAGAAATCATGTTCATCTTTCCACTAAACTTCATAATAATCCCCACTATATCTAACTTCAGTCTAACCATTTCCTTCTTTAAGTTTTCTAACCTCCCTACTCGATTAAGGGATCTAATGTTCCACATTCTGATTGTGTTGTCCTTCTTGATGACCACATAATCCTGAGTAGTCCCAACCCGTAGATGTGAATGAGGGGACTATTTTACCTCTGGCATATTTTACCTGAGATGATGCCATCATATATTCATACAATAGAGCTGCATGTTCTCGAGAAAAGTAATTACTGTAGTTTCCTCTTGATTTCAAGTGTTCGTAGTAACTATATGGCAAAACCACATTAGCTGGTGTTACAAGGCCAGCTTAGTCAATCATCCAGACTGTTTCCCCTGCAACTACAAAAAAGGCTGCTGCCCCTCTTTAGGAACCACATGTTTGGCCTTTCCACGATACTTCTCTGTTGTGGTTGCAGGCCACCCCACCTCAGCAATGTCTATGGATCATGGGTTGATGAGGGTTAAAATTGCTAACAATTTTATAATAATTGTTCTTTTATACCAGTGCCATAAATAATATGAAGTGCATGTATATGTAATGTACCATACTATATTTTATCATGTTCCATTTGAAGTGGCCATATTGATAAAAATAATTAAACACATCTCAAAAAATACAGAATAATGTGATATCTGTCACTTTAATATGCACAATTTTTCATGTAACTTAAAAATTGTAACATCACTGTGAAAAATTATTTCAGTGGTTGTAGTTTTAAAAGTACAGTAGTTACTACTAATCCAACAAATAAAGTACAATGTAATGTCTGTTATCTTGTTGTAAATATGTACAAATCTCTGGTAGCACAAAAACGGTACAATTTACATGTACAAAACTCTCAACTTGTGAAACATCATGTATACAATTGTACAATGCTATGATTTCTTGCTTCAATACAATACTTGGTGTATGATGTTCGCAGTTGATATAGTGCTATTTAGCACCAACAAGGATGACCTAGAAATGAGACTGGAGAACATGGAGTACATGTGTCTGGGAGGACAAGGAGAAGGATCAATCCAGTGGGATGGGAAATACTTGAAGAAAGTTGATAGCTGTAACTACTTAGGATCAACAGTGTCCAGCAATGGCAATTCTGATATGATAATTTTATTGTCATTAAACTGGGTATGTATATTGCAGCTTATTAATGCTAAATGATTTGTTTGACATAGGACGAGCATCAAGGGAGTGCTTAAAACTGGTATATACTTGAAGTTAGATACAAATTGTACCTTGAAAACCTACTCACAAAGAATTTCGTATGATGGGTAACCACAGCTAAAATATTTACATAAGATTATATGCCCGTGCTACACAACGCTTGTTAAATAGAGACCTGTATATATCATGGTTTTTTGGGTTCCGGACGTAGGTCAGCAAAAACAGAATCCTTGTTGGATCGCTCTGTCAATAAACTGAGTTCTCCTAGCCAAGATGTCAAATTTAAGTAGAAGTTATTGTCGAAAATGATGAATGTCCATAAAGTTTTTCATACAAAAAGTGAAATCAATTTAAGTCCGTACTCCGGAATGATGTAAATTCCTTGTTAGTTTGTGTTCATAAAGTTACAATAAGACAGGTGTGTAATTGTCCGTCTGGCACAAACTTCTGAAAACACTTCTATTGTTGAGATGAGAAATAGTAATCATAATAACAGTGCCATGTATTGGTTCTATGACGTAGTGCTAAACTGTTTCTCTCACAGAAAGTGAATGCTGAAGTATTAGAATGTTGCAGTGTTGCACTGGGGACAATATAGTTATTCTGTATTCAGTGCTCCATATTATCAAAAAGTCGATGAATACTGAAAGTCTAGTAATTCAATCAACAGAGCAGTTCATGTCTGTTTAAATAAGACGTCATGGTGATGTCAATGTGCGATAAAGTATGTCTGGGTAATCATTGAAGGAATGACGTCAGCTGATTGTCTGTATAGAACTTGCCATTAAATATAGTATTTCCAGTGAATTGTCTTGACTGTGTTAGCAGCTTCGGCCACTCTTTCAGCTAGTACACGTCCTCACACCCTTTAGAGATTACTTCGTAAAGCAAGAAGTTAAATTGATCTTGTGTAATAAAACTATATATTCAGAAGTCAGATTATAACTCTAAGTACAATTGTCTCTGCAAAAGAAGTCGTCTTTCTCTATCTTAATGTAGTACGCACCAAAAATAAGAAATTACAAATTTTAATACAATATTGTACCGAACAATTATGAAAGCAGGCAGGTTTCTGATAAGTTTGTTGCTCAGGTGTGTATATTATCTCTAGTGGCAGGCACAGAGCAGAAATATCTCTGGAGTGAACAATCAGACGCACATAACAGATTTTCTGTCCTCAACATTAAGGCGGATATATCACATGATATTGGAAAAAATCTACTAATCGATAACTTCATCTTGGTCCTTATTTGTTCGGTTAAGACGGATGACTATGTGTAAATGACCCTTTTAGTGACACTTCGCTTTAGAAGAATGATTAATTTACTGGCCAGAACAGCATAAATTATGTATTTCATCATGAACATAAAGAATTATTCCCCTTATTCTATGTGACTGATTTTTGAAAAAGCATTCAACGGCCGTTTCCCACATCAGTGCACAACGATGCCACCGTAAGTCAAATTGTAGACCTTCTTGTAGTGCATTACACCATAGTTATAAAACTGAAAAAAGCAATGCCATAATTAGTTATTTGGTGTACCATGTAACTAACGTCGCCTCACTTTGTCCTTTCCTTAACTATGGCGTTTTCGAGGCATTCCTAAACAGAATGCACTCAAAATGTAATGAGGATACACTGAAATCAGAAAGGGAACTACATAAATTCCATTTTCCTTGCAAAGAATTCTTATGTAAATAATTAGAGCATTGATAGATCCAAAGCAATTTCGTTATGTTTAAAATTCAAATGATACCTGCAGAAAGGTATTCCTTTCCATGGCATTGCAAGGTATGCGGGATAAAGGTAGTAAAAACATTATTTTTTTGTACCGTACCTGGGTTAAATTTTATTTGCAGTTGCAGCAGTTTCATATGTTAATGTTGGCAACGAAATATTCGCTTTAGGGGTATCTTTAATTTACTGATCATAACAACATTAATTATTTATATCATTATCAACACTATGAATTATTCCCCTCATTGTATGTGACTGATTTTTTTCAAAAAAGGTTCAACGCCCATTACCAACATCAATAGACTACACCGCTGCTGTAAGGAAAATGGTAGTCCTTGTTACAGTGTATTACATTTTAGTTATGAGAATAAACAACACATTTTTATTGGAGTCGTGGAGACCTGCACTACCAGTTTCACAACTTGAAGTTGCAACTTCAGGTGATTTTTAAAAGTTTTCCATATAATTTTTTGTGGTGGATAACAGGGGTTAATGATGAGGTCCTTTTACCTAAAATAACATGAACCGCATGGTAGACTGTTTTTATGTTTGACGAAAAGAGGGAAGGCGCTTGTGGTAATACTTTTACCTAAAGTGACATGAACCACACCGAAATTTTTTTTTTTTTTATGTTTGGCGAAAAGAGGGAAGGTGCTTGCAAATTTTCAACTTGTCCACACACTGCTAACATAGTGCCCTAGCCCATTATTACTCATTAGTCACAGCATTTTTTCTGATTTCCGTAAGAGTCCAGGCCTAGTGTGCATCTGCACTGAAGAATGAATTGATATCTGTCTTTGCTTTAATATATATGCAGTGTTTCCCACTTAAACTTTCCACCCCAAATATATGGAACAAAAATTAGCTATTGGTAAATGATTTTTGCAAAAAACTTGTATATATATCTAGGGACTTATGAAAGCAAATACTATGAGACATTACAAAATTTCAAATGTAAACATATATTATTTTCATCCAAAACTATTTTTAATGGTCACCCTATATTCTTTCTTATGCTGTCAGTAGCATGAGAATTCACACAAAGGAAGTCATTATGCATTGTTTGCATCCCAATGTGTAAATTACATCCTGAGAAATTGCAAAGCAAACTTGATGCTTGACTATATACAATGTATAGCTACGCATGCCCCAAAATTACAGTGTGAATGTCACATTACCCATAATAATGAGCTATCTGTTCACTCAATTTATTTCAAGCATCAAATCCAGTTTGCAATTTCTCAGTTTGTAACTGACACGTGTGCATGCTGAACTTGAAAAGTGCATCAAATAATAAAAGAATAAGTAACATTTTCATCTATTTGCTGGGGCCAAGCAGTGGATTTCCAGCTTTATGTAAGGATGAGGCATGGTAACTGAATGAATGCCAGAGGACACTAATAAAACAGAATTAAAGTTTACACATTTATTCCATAGCATACAATAATTCTGATGAAAGCGCTAGCTCGACAGAAGCTAGAGCAGTAGCTGGCGTCGCCTTCGGACTCATCTGCTTGCCGTCACGCTGCGACCTCAGTGTTCCAACTGCTGTGAGTCATCTGTCAGTAGTGCCCGTGCCGTGATGTCTGGGAATCGAAGCAGGAACTGTTACTGAGAAGTACTCCATTCCTTCCCCAGTCTATGCAGCTGCTAGTGGATTCATGCATGGACCCCCATGAAGTCGGATGCTGTACTGATACCCAACTCTGGATAGTGGCTGGCCGGATTAGCACCAGAGTGCTAACTTGATGACAGGAACATTGACCTTCGGTAACTTACAACTGAAGACTGCGCCGGCCTCAGGCAGCAACCATATGGTTGTCAGCGGATCACCATATTCCCCAGATGATGCTTAGTGCGAAGTATGGCATTGACCAGACTCCATCTCCCAGGTGCCTCTAGCAGCTACCAGTACATACTGCTATCTGTGACAAAGACTGAGCACAATGATTAAGCCAGTGATTCGCCGACTGCCTCCTGAGCATCGACAATCCCGAAGACTAAGTGACTAATTTTGTTGAAGCTATGACGTATAAAACAATTCAAATGTATTCCATTTGAAAATGCAGTGTTCACTCACTGTCTCTTTACTGCTGACACATCTGCAGTCTTATTCACTCTTGTGACAGAGTTACATGTAATTATGAAATGTTTACTAGCTATCGCACTGTCTGACAGCCGCCTCACTCAGTAGTTCACTGATGTTGCCGACGCAGTGTCTGCTGTCGTCTAATACAATTAAGCTAAATGTACTATAAAAAAAATAAGTATTCCAGTGTGTCGCGGTGGAATAGCTGAATGGTCTAAGGTATCTCACTGCGGAGTGCGAGTCCTCCCTGGGGCATGGGTATGTGTGTGTTATCCTTAGGTTAGTTTACGTTAGTTTAAGTAGTTTGTAAGCTATGGACTGATGACCATGCAGTTTGGTCTGATAGATTTACAAACATTTGAACATTTAGTATTCCAGTGTGTTCAGATATACATAAAAATTTATGTAATGAGTTAAACAATAAAATAAAGACAGTTTATAACTCACTGCAAAGACATGATGACATGCTGTGACAAGCACATAAAAAAGACACACACATACAACACTTAGCTATCAGCCATTGTGTTCTTCAGAAAATAGAATATTCATGCAACACAGTGAAACAACCATTATCTCTGGCTGCCGCATTCTGAATCCAGAGATGACAGTTGTGTGACTGTGTTGTGTGCCTGTATGATTGCTTGAATGTTCAATTTTCTGAACAAAACCATGGCTGATAGTTTAAGTACTGTACGTAAGTGTCTTTTTTATGTGCCTTTCACAGCCTGTCTTTGCAGTGAGCTGTAAAAGGTCCTTATTAAATTGTTTAATACCAACCTGGACTTTCCATTATTACTTATGTAATGAGTATCATACTGCTAAAATTCCATTGATGGCTGTGTGCATTAGTTATCTCCAATACCACATTGTTGGTTTGCGTCAAGTATAATTCAGTATTGTGGTCATTTTACAGTCAGCAATCTCTCAGCATACTCTTAAGTGTGTACTTCAAGTAAACAGATTAAAGGATGTTATTTATAGCTCATCATCTCAAAAAATGTGTAAGTGAGCCTCATTTTCAGATTGTAACCTGAAAACAGCACATCCTAGAAGGGAGTAATGAGATGCATCTTGTTACTCCCATCTAGGCCGTGCTGTAGCCATCCCCACCACCGTGATGCAACCTTCCTAGAAAACAGTATGTCTGCCTAGGTGGTTTTGCGTCTGTGTAAATGTGTGTGTTTGTTTACCTTCCTTTTCTTCCCCCAAGGTAAGTCTTTCCTCTCCCGGGATTGGAATGGCTCCTTACCCCCTCCCTTAAAATCCTCATCATTTCCTTTCCCTCTCCTTCCCTTCTGCCTGAAGAAGCAACTGGGTTGCGAAAGCTTGCGTTTGTGTGTGTGTTTTATTTGTGCTACTATCACCACCTGTGCTCCTTTGCCTGGTGAGTAATCTTCATCCATTTTATATATATATAGTTTTCCTGCTAGGAATTTTTCGTCTATAATATTAGATATATGTATAAAAAAATAGAGATCATGTGTGTAAGTGGTTGTTTTATTTGTGTATCAACGAACCGGTGCCTTTTTCCCTGGTAAGTCCAACTTTTATATATATTGCGATTGGAATGACTCCTTACCCACTCCCTTAAAACCCTCATCCTTTCCTTTTCCCTCTCCTTCCCTGCTCTTTATGAAGAAGCCACCTAAGGTTGAGACCTTAGGTTATTTCTTCAGAAAAAGCAGGGAAGGAGAGGGAAAAGGAAAGGATGAGGGTTTTAAGGGAGTGGGTAAGGAGTCATTCCAATCCCAGGAGAGGAATGACTTACCTTGGGGGGAAAAGGACAGGTAAACAAACACTCACATCCACACACATATACATGCACACACAACAAGGCAGACATATGCAAAATGCAAAGCATAAATATTTTTCCGAACAGGAATGTTTCCCTAATATAAGTCTTCACACTCCCATGAACCACAGACATTGCCGAGGTGGGGTGGCTTGCGTGCCTCAACGATACAGATAGCCGTACCGTAGGTGCAACCACAGCGGAGGGGCATCTGTGGAGAGGCCAGACAAACGTGTGGTTCCTGAAGAGGGGCAGCAGCCTTTTCAGTAGTTACAGAGGCAACAGTCTGGATGATTGAGCTGGCCTTGTAACATCAGCTAATGTGGCTTTGCCACACAGTTACTGCGAACGGCTGAAAGCAAGGGGAAACTACAGCCGTTATTTTTCCCGAGGACATGCAGCTCTACTGTATGAACATATGATGATGGCATCCTCTCGGGTAAAATATTCCGGAGGTAAAATAGTCCCCCATTCGGATCTCCGGGCGGGGACTACTCAGGAGGATGTGATCATCAGGAAAGACAATACTGGCATTCTACGGGTCGGAGCGTGGAATGTTAGATCCCTTAATCGAGTAGGAAAATTAGAAAATTTAAAAAGGGAAATGGATAGGTTGAAGTTAGATATAGTGGGGATTAGTGAAGTTCGGTGGCAGGATGAACAGGATTTCTGGTCAGGTGAGTACAGGATTATAAATACAAAATCAATTGGGGGTATCATAGGAGTAGGATTGATAATGAATAAGAAAATAAGAATACGGGTAAACTACTATGTCCAGCACAGTGATCGCATTATCATTGTCAAGATAGATACGAAGCCAACACCGACAACAGTAGTACAGGTTTATATGCCAACTAGCTCTGCCGATGATGAGGAAATGGAAGAAATATATGAGGAGCTAAAGGAAATTATTCAGACAATTAAGGGAGAGGAAAAATTAATTGTTATGGGAGACTGGAATTCGGTAGTAGGACAAGGAAGGGAAGGGAAGATAGTAGGTGAATATGGTCTGGGCAAAAGGAATGAAAGAGGAAGCCGCCTGGTAGAATTTTGCACCGAACATAATTTAGTTATAACAAACACCTGGTTCAAGAATCACAAAATAAGGTTGTATACGTGGAAGAGACCAGGAGACACTGGAAGATACCAGATAGATTTTATAATGGTAAGACATAGATTTCGGAACCAGGTTCTACAGTGTAAGACATACCCAGGGGCAGATATAAACTCTGACCATAACTTGTTGGTTATGAACTGTAGGCTGAAACTAAAGAAACTACAGAAAGGTAGGAAAATAAGGAGATGGGACCTGGATAAATTGAAGGAACCTGAGGTTCTTAAGAATTTCAGAGGGAGCTTTAGGCAACAATTGACAGAAACAGGGGAAAATAAAACAGTAGAGGAGGAATGGGTAAAATTGAGAGATGAAATAGTGAAGGTAGCAGAGGACAAAATAGGTAGGAAGGAAAGACCTACAAAAAACCCTTGGATATCACAGGAAATACTAAATTTAATCGATGAAAGGAGAAAATATAAAAATGCAGTAAATGAAACAGGCAAAATGGAGTACAGACGACTAAGAAATGAGATTGACAGGAAATGCAAAATGGCTAAGCAGGAGTGGCTAGAAGGCAAATGCAAGGATGTAGAAGAATGTATAAATAGGGGAAAAATAGATACAGCCTACAGGAAAATAAAAGAAACATTTGGAGATAAGAAAAACAGCTCTATAACCAGTTCTCAGCAAGGAAGGGAAAGCTGAAAGGTGGAAAGAGTACATAGAGCACCTCTACAAAGGAAATGAACTTCGAGACAATATTGTAGGAAGGGAAGAAGGTGTAGATGAAGCTGAAATAGGAGATACTGTACTGAGAGAAGAATTTGACATTGCCCTGAAAGACCTAAGTCGAAACAAGGCTCCTGGAGTAGATGATATTCCCTCAGAGCTACTGAAGTCTCTGGGAGAACCAGCCATGACAAAATTGTTTCACCTAGTATGTAAGATGTATGAGACAGGTAAAGTACCCTCAGACTTTAAGAAAAATGTTATAATCCCCATCCCTAAGAAAGCAGGTGCAGACAGGTGTGAAAACTACAGAACCATCAGTTTAATAAGTCATGGTTGCAAAATATTAACGCGAATTATATACAGAAGGATGGAAAAACTGGTAGAAGCCGACCTCGGAGAAGATCAGTTTGGGTTCAGGAGAAATGTAGGAACTCGGGAGGCAATACTCACTTTACGGCTTATCCTAGAAGATAGATTAAGAAAAGGCAAACCTACATTTCTAGCTTTTGTAGATTTGGAGAAGGCTTTTGACAATGTTGATTGGAATAAACTCTTTCAAGTTCTGAAGCAAGCAGGAGTAAAATATAGGGAAAGGAGAGTTATTTACAACTTGTACAAAAGCCAGACCGCAGTTATTAGACTCGAGGGGCATGAAAGGGAAGCATCAGTTGGGAGGGGAGTAAGACAGGGTTGTAGCCTTTCTCCAATGTTGTTCAATTTGTATATTGAGCAAGATATAAAGGAAAGCAAGGAGAAATTTGGTGAAGGAATTAGAGTTCAGGGTGAAGAATTAAAAACATTGCGTTTTGCCGACGACATAGTAATTCTGTCAGATACAGCAGGGGACCTGGAAGAGCAATTGAACGGAATGGACAGTGTCCTGAGAGGTGCATATAAGATGAACATTAACAAGAGCAAAACTAGGGTAATGGAGTGCAGTGTAAGAAAATCAGGTGATGCTGAAGGAATTAGATTGGGAAACGAAGCAATAAAAGAGGTAGACGAGTTTTGTTACTTGGGCAGTAAAATAACAAATGATGGTCGCAGTACAGAGGATATAAAATGCAGAATGGCAATGGGTAGAAAAGCGTTCTTGAAAAAGAGAAATTTGTTAACTGCGAATATTGATTTAAACCTAAGGAAATCCTTTCTGAAGGCATTTGTATGGGGTGTTGCCTTGTATGGGAGTGAGACATGGACGATAAACAGTGCGGACAGGAAGAGGATTGAGGCTTTTGAAATATGGTGCTACAGAAGAATGCTGAAGATTAGGTGGGTGGATCGCGTAACTAATGAGGAGGTACTGAACAGAAATGGGGAGAAAAGGAATTTCTGGCATACCTTGACTAAAAGAAGGGATAGATTGGTAGGACACATTCTTAGACATCAAGGAATTGTGAATTTAGCGTTGGAGGGAAGTGTATGGGGAAAAAATCGCAGGGGAAGACCAAGAGATGGATACAGTAAGCAGATCCAGACAGATGTAAGTTGCCGTTTATATGTGGAGTTGAAGAGGCTTGCTCAGGATAGGGTATTGTGGAGAGCTGCATCAAACCAGTCTCCGGACTGAAGACCACAACAACAACAACAAGTTTATTACTGGATAATGCTGTGAAAATCCCACAATATTTCCTCAGAGCAACTTTCCAACATCTTTAGGTGGTTACACCCTGCTGGTGGTCAAGTATGACTGATGATATCCCCACATCAACACCCCTTTATATAGAACAATCATGTGAAGAGTAACAGTATGAGTATATACAATACATCTTCGGTTCTATTCAACAATTTGTCAGTGGAGGAGAAGGACTTTGCTTCTAGCAATTCTTTCAGGCTCCTTTTAAACTAAACCTTATTTGTAGCTAATTTTTTATGGTTGCTGGTAAATTACAAAAATATGTATTCCTGAGTAGTGGATCGCTTTTTGAACTAAAGTAAGTGCTTTCAGTCCTTATGTAGAATGTTTTTGTTCCTAGTATTGTATGTATGAGCCGAGCTGTTTATTGGAAAAAAGGATACGTTATTTATGCTAAAGTTCATCAAGGAATAAACATACTGAGAGGCAGTAGTTAGTGTACCCAGTTCTTATAAAATGCTTCTATAGGATGTACTTTAATTTACTCACAAATAATATGTACTACACCCTTTTGGACTATCAAAACTTTCGTTTGACTTGAGGAGTTATCCCCAAAATATTATACAAGGGTTGTTTAAAAAAATTAGGCTCCTACATTTTTTTAGACACAAGGAATTTTTTAATCGAAAAACACCTTTGGAAACATTGATGTTTCAGATATTTTTCTACATAGTCCCCATTTAATTCTATACATTTTTGTGTGTCGTGTAATCCACTTCTGTATTCCTGCCTCAAAGAAGTCAGCTGCCAACCCATTGAGAAACTTGGAAACTTTTTCTTGTAACTCCTCGTCCATCAGGAATCATTGACTATGTGCTCCTTCAATTACGGAAACTCATAGGTGCTTAGAGCTGTAAGGGGGCTGGTCAATGACGTCCCAGCCAAATTTGTTGATTAACTCCTTTATTTGTTGTGACACATGCAGATGGGCATTGTCATGATGCAACCTTATGCCTTTGCTGATTTATCCCCTATGACAATTTTTGATTGCCCATCTGAGTTTTTTCATCGTCTTGCAATAACTGCCAAGTTTATGGTGGTACCTCTAGGCATAAACTCAAAGAGCAGTACACCAAACACAGATGCCATGATTTTTCCTACTGACAGCCGCTGCTTAAACTTTTTTGGGGGTGGCGATCTGGTGTGTTTCCATTGGAGTGTTTGTTATTTTGGGAGTGACATAATGGCACCACGATTCATTCCCAATTCCAATGGAATCAATGAAGTCTTCATTATTCTTGTTGAATTGACTCAAGAACTTCTGAGCATTGTCAATGCGCTGCAGTTTGTGGACTTCTGAAAGCATGTGTGGCACCAAGTGCATACACACATTGTGGTAGCCTAGCGTTGCACTCAAAATTCTGTCAATTGAAGGTTCAGAAACCTAAGGAATTTGAGCAGCCAGTTGCTGGATGGTGATTCGCCAATCATTGAGCAGGATTTGCTTGACGTTCACCACAACTTCTTTATTACATAAATAAAGAATAAAATCAGGTAGGTAACTTTGCATTAACACATGACTTCATATTTTCAGCTTAGCTTACAACATTTCTGAAATCTATGTAATTCTGTTGTAGCATCAGTAGGAACTCATTTCTTAAGATAACATACTATGTAAAATCCAGTATTTCTTAATATGTGGTGTGAAACATTGCTTCATATCATTTTGTGAGTCTACATGCAATGTAAATTATGACAACTGCATGAAAAACACTGTAAAATAAGTAGAATGAAAAGTAAGATTTAGTACAGCCTGACACCTCATTGTCAACTTCCTACCCGAGAATATATGCTGTATAACTTAAATCATTATAAAACTTATAACTGTGGTACTGGTAATTTATGTATTTATGACAAATCACAAAACATGGTATTCAAGTTAAGTGGTAAACTGACAAATATTCAATTGGAATATGGACACTATAAGTATAAAATGTTATTCCTCAAATGTTATGTAGACAGGCATAAATTCTGACTCAATTAATATATCAAGTTTTTAATTACAAGAAATTCAGGTTGTAGCCTATATGGTTAATATTTTTATTATGAATTTTTATGTACAGCTATAACAGTGATTGGTATTCTAGTATTTTTGAACTTAGGATTCAAATAGTGATAGTATCCATAAGAGTGACTATTCTTTTTTCATATTATTTGTAATATCAAAAACATACTGCAATTTTAACTACAATGAAGGGTTTAGTATTCAAGTTTATTGTGTAAACTGAAATTTTAAAATTGTAGTTCAAGTACACAGACTAACTATGACATTTGAAATTTTAACAATGGAAAATCCAATTGGGTTGTCAGTAATGGTGGATAGCTAACAACTCAACGTAAAGTGGCTCGCTGAGCTGCTGACAGGCACGGCGGTGATTCCCGCCGCCTACTGTGGCTATGTCTGTGAGTTGTATCTTCCTGGTAGGGTTGAGGCCCCCCCTCACCACTACTGGAAACTTAATGTCTCCCATCTTGACTTCAAGGGGCTTTGTATTGAAGTATGTGGAATAAGTGCCATGACACGTTGGTCCTACAGTGGTGGGTGGGAGTAGCAAAGCCATAGTTATGTCTAGCGGTATGGAGGTACTGTTGGGAGGAAGTGTACTGGTGGAGGCAGACAATGGTCTTCTAGCAACAATGCCTGATTAATGCAACCAAGTCACCAGTTGGCTCTAACGACAATCTACGGATGTCCCTCAATAGAATCAAGTCAAAGATGCTCAGCCCACACCGGCTGTGAGTAAAGGGCCTCTTGGTACACAACCGGTGCCCGAGCCCACTGGCAGTTGAAAAACCCGCCATTTACCACCCTGTGCGGCAGTGGACGTGGGCCTGAATAACCATGTGGAGGGGATAGAAACTGCTGCTGGAGTGTACCTTATGGGGCAGCATGTAATGTTAGCTTGGTCATTTTTGTGAACTATTCCAATCAAATGCCAGAGACACTGATGCAATACGACACCTACTAGCCACAATTCCTGACAACCTCACGGATGCTGATCACAATGAATTGGTCACACCTCTGTTCCTGCTTAATGTCCACAATGCACTTAAAGAGCCCATGTGGAAAGTCCTCAGGTCCGAATGGACTCCCATGCAAATTTTACCTGTCTATCTGCGATGTCCTCAGTGATACACTGATGAGCAATGTGAACAAAGTCCTTAGTGGTGTGACGATCCCCCCTATGTTTCTACAGTGTCGCATTGTGTTACTACCTAAATTACAAGGCTGATGTCGGGCACATTACCTTCACCCTTTCACTCTGCTAAATGCAGTCTACAAGCTGCTGGCTAGATGTGTGGCCAGGAAAATCAGTGCAGTCATCGACAGTGGGCTTAGCCACCCACAGCAGTATTTTCCATGTGGCCATCACATATCATGACATGGTCTGTCATGCTAGGGTACCTGGAGAGGTGGTGAGCATCCTTTCAGTTGACTTTGCCAATGCATTTGATCACATGGGCCATACATACTTGCTCCAAGTCATGAGCCGATTGGGCTTTGGACACCAATTCCTAGAGGTCATCCATAACATCATCACTAGTGTGGAATCTGTTGAGTCAATGGGTATCCGACATGGCCCTTTCCAGTTGGTCGGTATGTTCGTCAAGGGTGCTCATTGTCTATGTTTTTGTTTGGATTGGCCATTATTGTGAGCACTGGGTGTCAGCATCCCATGTGTACAGGTGCATACCATCTCTATGCGATGTGTGGTATACACTGTTCCTGTCTAGGGCCACTGATATAGACATTGGCCACCCTCCAGCTATATGAATGTGCCTTGGGCACTGATATCATTCCAAAGAAAATTCCAGCTGGTTGATGAGGCATTGATGTTCCCCACTGTTAGTATTGTATGGTCAAGGAACAGAAGATCTCGGGCCTCATTGTGACCAAGGATTCCAAGAAAATGCAGCTCCGCATCTGGCGGAGAGTCCTTGGCCTCATTCGCAGACAATGCCAAGAACATGCTGCATGCCGACTTGACTTGTATCAGAGGGTTTTGTTGATCAACAACAACATACTTGCCCAGGTCTGGCATGTAGCTCAGTTGCTAATGATTCTGAAAATGATAGCCCGTTCAGTATCTCAGGTACGTTTTGGTTCTTGTCGTGACATCATATTTTTAAAGTGCGAGCATCCACATGTGTGCTTGACCCCTCTGAGGGCAGACTGGGCCTTGACCATTTTTACACAAAGTGTATGGCCCTCCTTATCAATAAGGTGGCTGTGTTGAGGGAAACTAACCCTCTGGGTCCCACCTCAACAATCTTTGACTCTTACCAGCCACAATTCGAGAGTGCCCCCATACTGATGGTAGGCATCCCATACAAAATGCCGCATGTACGTGACTACTACTCGCATCGTAGTTAAGCCCTCCGAGCTGCATCGGCCCAGTACCATATAGTTCATCTGATATATATATTTTGTTGCACGGACATCCACCAGTCCACAAGCTGGAGGTGCAGTTCCCTGACTTCAACTGGTGGTGGGTGTGGGCCAATATCTCCCAACCGCTGCTCCCATCGGAAATCTGTAGTTTCTGGTACATGTTGGTCTATAATGTGCTACCGGTGAATCAAAGAATGGCTGACATTCACCTTGTTGCCTCCAGAAATAGTTCCCAGTGTCTCGTTTTGGACACAAGAAAACATCAGTTTGAATGCCTCTGGGTATCTGCCATCTAGGAGATTGCCCGAAGAGTGCTGGCCCGTGTCAATGGGATCATCCATAGGAACATGAAGGTGACCTGGTTCACCGTTTCCGCAATGGCACCTTCTCCATGCATCAGATATAATTCGACTGTATGGCTAACTGGCCGCATGTCCTATGCCATCATAGAACTTTGATTGTTGGACAGTGTGGAGCTAATGTCCTACCTCTGGAGCTCCCACCGAAAGCTACATTTATAGGTATGCACCTTTTTTTTTTTTTTTTTTTTTTTTTTTTTTTTTTTAAGCGAGTTATGCAATTGAAGTTCCTTAGATGAGTATCACTTACTGTATTATGGCTGGGACTCTTGCTCTACTGAGGAGTTACTGTTACGTAATACAGTAGAAGTCGTTTTTAATTATAAATTCCCCCCCTCCCCACCCCACCCCCCATACCCCCTTTCCAGCAGTGAAGACCAGGACCTTGGTGTTTTTCTTTGTAATTTGGAGTTTAAATTTGATTGCCCAGTCGTAAGTATTTGGGTGACAACTTTATTTTCTTTCATAGGATCTTCTATTCTGACATGATATCCATTAAGAATGTCATCATGGTCATTGTACTTAAACCCTAGAGTTTTTCCTATGAGAAGAATTTTTGTTTTCCATGCATTATTTTCATTTCAAACTCATTTTGTTCACTTGAATTGGTATTATATTTTGGATACTTTTTCATTTTGGTTGAATAGTCTTTACTTTTGTTTTACTTATGACAGAGTGATTACCTTGCATCAGGAGATCCCATTTTGTTGCCTTGGTTTTGGTGCGAGAAACTAAACTTAGTAATAGTTGTTATTTGTAGATCCCCTGACTCAAATTTTAAAATGTTTCTGCCCAAGCTGGAATTGGTTCTGGGTTCACTGTATAGGAAGTATAAAAATTTAATTGTGTGTGGAGATTTCAACATTAATTGTGAGGTGATAGCTCAAGGAAAAGTCAGTTGTTAGATCTATTTAATTCCTATAACATGATGCAAACAATATTTTTTCCAACGAGAGTGCAAGGAAATAGCAGTTCTACCATTGACAATATTTTTGTTCATTCTTCATTATTAGAGGGGCACTCTATCAGCAGAATAGTAAATGGCCTATCAGACCACGATGCCCAACTTTTAATTCTAAAAAGTATTTGTTCTCAAACAAATGTTAAACATAAATATCAACTACTCAGAAAAGTTAATCCAGTTGCAATTGAGTTCTTTTTAAACCTAATTAAGGAACAAGAATGGCAGGATGTTTATAGTGCTGATAATGCAGATGATAAATATAATGCTTTTCTGAACACATTTATTATGCTGTTTGAAAGTTACTTTCCGCTAGAACGCTCAAAACAGGGTACTTTCAGTAACAGACAGCCAGGGTGGCTGACAAAGGGGATAAGAGTATCATGTAGAACTAAGCGGGAGTTGTATGAAAATGTTAGAAGCAGTCAGAATGAAGATGCAGTAGCTCATTACAAACTGTACTGTAAGGTTCTGAAAAATGTCATTAAGCATGCAAAAAGTATGTGGTACACAAAAAGAATAGCAAACTACCGGGATAAAATTAAAACTATCTGGTCAGTCGTGAAGGAAGTGTCTGGTCAGCAGCAGCAGGTAGAAGATATAACGTCAGTGCGTAGTAGGAATGTTTCTGTTACTGACAAGTTAGATATATGTGCAATATTCAATAATCACTTTCTGAATATAGTAGAGGAACTAAACAAAACTCTAGTTTCTACAGGTAATCATATAACGTCTTTAGAAAATGCTGTTAACTGAAATGATCCTTCATGATACTTCCATAGGTGAGATTGAGTCAATAATTAAATCACTAAAGACTAAGGACTCTTGTGAATATGATGGGGTATCTAGCAGAATTCTAAAGTACTGTTCTCCATATGTTAGCCCAGTACTAAGCCATATTTGTAATTTTTCCTTTCAGAATGGTCAGTTTCCTAAAAGATTGAAGTACTCAGTAGTGAAACCGCTTTATAAAAAAGGAGAAAGGGATAATGTAGACAACTATAGACCTATTTCTATGCCATCGGTTTTTTCCAAAGTTATTGAAAAGGCTGTATATTCAAGATTAATTGATCATTTCAGTTCACATAATTTCCTGTCAATCGTACAGTTTGGTTTTAGAAGTGGTTTAACGATTGAAAACGCTATATTTTCGTTTCTCTGTGAGGCACTTGATGGGTTAAATAAGAGGCTACGGACATTAGGCGTCTTCTTTGATTTAACAAAAGCGTTTGATTGTGTTGATCACAGAATATTGTTGCAGAAGTTGGAACATTATGGAATACGGGGAGTAGCCCACAACTGGTTCACCTCTTACTTTAATAATAGACAACAGAAGGTAATTCTCCGCAGTGTAGAAAATGGCTATGACATGCAATCCCAATGGGCACAATTAAGTATGGGGTGCCCCAGGGGTCTGTTTTGGGACCATTGCTGTTTCTTATTTATATAAATGATATGCCTTCGAGTATAACAGGTGATTGTAAAATATTTTTGTTTGCTGATGATACCAGCTTGGTAGTGAAGGATGTTGCTCGTAATATTGACACAGTATCAAATAATGCAGTTCAAGAGATAAGTTCATGGCTTGTGATTACTATGATAAAGAGGATTGCAATGTTAAAATCAAAGTAACATTAGAGAACTCAAGTGCTAGCTTATGTCCAAAATCAAGAGCAGGTGAAAACTTGGTGGAAAGGAAACCTAATGAAACAGAGTATTATGCAAACAGAAGTTGATCCACACATAGAAAGGTGAAAGTCAAGTAACGTAAAATTCAGTGAAAATGAAGAGGAAGGAAACCAAAAAAGTGAAATACAGGGAAGTCCATACACTAAATCCACTCACAGAAGTGAGAAGAAACAGGTAGCCCAATATGTGGTATATCGGAAAAAAGAGAGATATAATCAAGGGAAGTACACATTTTCTGAACTACCTGTTATTGGGATCACAATAAAGGGTGCAACTGAGAAAGACAGTAAATCAGCAAAGAGTCAAATATTATTTACATTCAGAAATAATAATAATGAGTTTGAATAGGATTGCCCTATGATTTCTAAGTTAATTAAAATGTCATTTTTGGGGTAAATTGTTCTGCTAGAGCCTGTTTCCCCTGTTATGATCACTTTTCCTTTTCATTTTGCCTCTATTCCTACTATCATTATCCCTATCCTCATTTCTATTTCTGTCATTCTACTGTGCATTCCTTCTGTCATCCCTTCTTGGCTGATCACATCTATAACTTATATCATTTTTTCTTCAGTGGTTGATTATTTGGTAACTATTACCATTCCAACCTCTTCCTTCCTCCTCAAACACCACATCCTGTTCTGATAATATTGCCTATCATTACTTCAGAAGCTCTGTGTAACCAATTAACACATCTAAAATTGTTCATTTCTGTCATATGGTCCATAAATTAATCCCCATTGATATCTCCTTGGTAATTTTTTTTTCAAAGCATTAATCTTTGTCATTTCATTGAAGGGACTATCTACATGCATTAACTTTCTTAACTGTTTACCACAAAATTATCTCATACTACATGTTCTTACACTATAACAAGGACCATAAAATAAAAATAAACTAAAAGTAAACCACTTTTTCTTCTTACCTTCTCCGTGTCTGAACAAAAATTATTTGGAAAACATTTTTCAAAATAACTATAACTCATTTCAGTATTTACATTTAAAATTGTCCAGAATTTGAAAGACTGTATCCCTTTCAACACTATCAAAAGCTTTATCCACATCTATAATTGCTATAAGTGTAGGTTTTGCCTTTTCTTAACCAATTTTCAAAGATATGTTTTAGGACAGTATTGCATTTCTCCGAAATACAAGTTGTTTTCCTGGAGGTCAGATTATGATAGTTTTTTCCATTCTTCTGTAAATAATATTTATTAGTGTTTTGAAAAAATTACTTATTAATTCTGTAATATTCACACCTGTCTGTGCCCTTTTTTAGTCTTGAAGTAAGAAGCTATTTTGCTGGCTTCATACTTCTAGCACCATGATAGATTTCATTATGGTTGGCTCTCCCAAAGACATTAACAGCTTTGAGGGAATGATGTCTACTCCAGGGGCTTGTTTCAACTTGTGTCTTTCAGTACTATAACAAATTCCTCTCACTTTAGCAGCAAAAAAACACAAATCATGGAGGCTGCTGTATTCTTGTTAACAACTCAGAATATAAGGAAAGAGATAATAAAATTTTCTAAATGAAATTGCTTGAAATTTACTGTCTTGAACTGTAACAACAGAATCTTGGTATATAGGACTCCAGGTAGTTATGTAACCAAATTATTTTTTGAGAAATTACAATGTGTCTGAGGCAGCAACAACCATCAGCTGGAAAAGTAATTCTTCCGTTCATTCATAACATCACGGATCGCATTGGAAAAGTACTGGCCAAGTTTTGATTGGAGACTATTTTCAGACCTACTAAGAAAATTAGTGAATGCCGTAGATCAACAAAAGATGCTCGTCATCCCCTGGCCACACCAGGAGTATATAAAATTCTATGTAGTTGTGGCAAAGTTTACATGGGAACCACAAAAAGAAGCATTAATACACGTTTGACAGAACATAAAAGAAATTGTCGCTTGGGACAGATCGACAAATCGGCAGTGGCGGAACATGTTTTTACGGAAGGAGATAACGAAATAAAATTTGGTGAGACAAGTGTGTTGGCGAGGATATCACACTATTATACACGTATGTATAGGGAAGCAATTGAAATTCACAAACATCAATACAATTTTAATCATAAAGAAGAAGGATTAAAATTAGACAAGATATGGCGATCGACGTTGCATCAATCACGTGACAATTGATGGCTCGCAATCGAGAGAACAGGCGATAGACAGAGACAGCCACACATCGACACCACGTGACGTGAGGTGATGCCCTCTACGATCTTGTATAAGGGGTGGCCTCAGTCCCCATCAGCCAGTCGTCGACTCAACCTCGGAAGATGTTCTCCGTAGTCGAGAACGAAATGTCAGGGAGAGGAAGTTTTATAGATCGACCACGGCAACTCAGCCCGGAAGTGTTTGCTGATGGAGTATATGTTTCCTGAAAAGACAATTTAATCAAGTGAACATACACTCATTATGTTGTAGATTAAATGAGATAGACTGGTAATTACAACATGAGAGTTCATGTTCCGAAAATTTTGAAAAGTTTTTAAAGAAGTTTTACATGTTCTCAATGAAACACTTCCACCCAATGTCATCAAACAGAAAGTAATAAATAAACTGAACTAAAAATATCTAGTTAAAGAAAGAGACAATCCTGAGTTCATAAACTATGTTAAAACACACATAAATTGTTTAGGAAGTTGGTAAAAGCAGCAAAGGAAATGGCAAACTCCAAATAACGAAAAAGCACAAAAATAAATAGAATAATAATAATAATATTTTTTTGTGTTTGATTGGCCGGGTGCAAGCCTTCAATCGGATGACTCTTTGGTGACTGACATGTCCATAGCCTACCCCAGTTATCCAATCAAGGAAAGGGGACCTATAGTTTAATGTGGAATCCAAACCACATGTCATTTCTGGTGACTCCTCACATCGTTGAGAGGTCAAGGATGGGTTAAAATGCAGACTGAAAAAATCAGAACACACTCACATACACACAAACGCAAGCTTTCGCAACCCAGTTGCTTCTTCAGGCAGAAGGGAAGGAGAGGGAAAAGGAAATGTCCTGAGTTCTCTGGACAGAGCCTCTGCCTCTAGCGGCATCTCTGTCTAACTTCTTAACTTCTTTGGTTTCTATATTATGTCTGCCTAGGTGTGTTTGCGTCTGTGTGAATGTATGGGTGTGTGTGTGTGTGTGTGTGTGTGTGTGTGTGTGTGTGTGTGTGTGTGTGTGTGTGTGTGTATTTGTTCACCTTCCTTTTCTTCCCCCAAGGTAAGTCTTTCCTCTCCTGGGATTGGAATGGCTCCTTACCCCCTTCCTTAAAACCGTCATCATTTCCTTTCCCTCTCCTTCCCTTCTGCCTGAAGAAGCAACTGGGTTGCGAAAGCTTGCGTTTGTGTGTATGTGAGTGTGTTCTATATATATAAATAAAAAATAGAAAAGAGATGACTTACCAAAAGGACCGGCTCGTCGATAGAAACAAATAAAATCACACACAAACACACATACAAGCTTTCGCCACCACAGGCAGCTTCTTCAGGAAAAAGAGTAAAAAAGGGGAGGAAAAAGGGAAGGATATGGGTTTTAAGGAAGTGGAAAAGGAGTCATTCCAATCCCAGGAGTAGAAGGACTTACCTTAGGGGATAAAAAGGAAGGTAAACAAATACACACACACTCAGACATATCGAAATGCAAACACACCTAGACAGACATTTGTAAAAAACTTTTTACAAATGTCTGTCTAGGTGTGTTTGTGTTTGAAACTGACCCAATAAAGAGAAAATTATACAGCACTCTGGTACAGAAATACTATTATTCAGTTGATGAATTCTTAAATGATGATCTGTGTATTTGAACAGATAAACAAACATACAATATATGTACTAAGATTTTGTAATTAGCCTACAATGTATTTATAATGTATTACAGATATAAACCAATGACTCTCCTGCACACTAAATCAACTTGTATGTTATGAGACAATAAAATTCTGATTCTGAATAATTAATGATTAAAATTGAACATTTCTATGAAGTTATCCAGAGTATGTATAATAAGACCAGGTTGGAATTAATAATACAATAATAAGGACAGTTTACTACTGACCACAAAGATGTGGCGACTAGCTGCAACAGGCACAAACAAAAGACACACACATACAACACTTTCAGCTATTGGCCATGGCCTTCTTCAGAAACTAGAACATTCATGCAATCACACAGGCACACAACACAGTCATACAACCATCACCTCCAGCTGCCGCACTTCATATCATGCTCTGTGGCGTGTAAATCGAGGAGGGGTGGGGAGAGGAGAGAGGATAGGAAGGTTGCGTCACGGTGGTGGGGATGGGTACAGCACGGCCTAGATGGAAATAATGAGATACAGCTTAGGAATGGAGTGGGGAGGCAGATGAGGAGAGAAAAATAAAATAAGAAAATAAAATAAATATAGATTTAAATAAAAAATAAATATAAAAATAATAAATAAAAATAAAATGCATGCACACTGCATGTACACACACACACACACACACACACACACACACACACACACACACACACACACACTCCCTCTCTCTCTCTATCTCTCTCTCTCTCTCTCTCCTGCCCCACACACACACACAAGCACACACACAGATACTCAAGCGCACAAGCACATTCACACACCACTCAAAATAGAAGAGGTTTAGGATAGAGAGGTAGGAACTGGGGTATGGAAAAAGGAAAATTATCGTAAGTTGAGGCCTGGATGATTTTGGAATTGGAGAATGTCTTGTAGGGATAATTCCCATCTGTGCAATTAAGAAAACCTGGTGGTTGATGGGAGGATCCGGATGGCCCGGGTTGTGAAGCAGCGATTGAAATCTAACATGTGCTCTGCTGCATACTGTGCCACAAGGTGGTCCACCATGTTTTGGCCACAGTTTGGCAGTGGCCATTCATCCTAATGGACAGCTGGTTAGTGGTCATGCCAATATAGAAGGCTGCACAGTGATTGCAGCACAGTTGGTAAATTACATGGCTGCTTTCACTGGTGGCCCAGCCTCTGATAGGGTAGGATTAGGAAGTACTGGGTGGGTGGATTGGACAGGTCTTGCAGCGGGGTCTTCCACAAGGATATGATCCCTGTGGCAGTGGGCTGGGTTTCAGAGTGGCATAAGGATGAACTAGGATGTTGTCGACGTTGGGTGGGCGACGGAACACCACTTTAGGAGGGGTGGGAAGAATCTTGGGCAGGATGTCTGTCATTTCTGGGCATGAGGATAGAAAATCAAAACCTTGGTGAAGGATGCAATTTAGTTGTTCGAGTCGAGGGTAGTACTGGGTGGCAAGGGGAGCTCTGTTTTGTGGATGGTTACTGGTGTTAGGAGGAGGATTTGGGATGTGTGAGGGTCTCAGCGTATGCTGAGGGTCTCACAAAGGCCTTCACAGACAGAAACTACCCCACAGACCTAGTACGCAAACAGATCTCCTGTGCCATATCCTCAAACGTGTGTGTCATAGCTTGTCGCCACATCTTTGTAGTGAGTTGTAAACTGTTCTTATTACTAGATTATTATTTTCAGAATATGTATGATACTTATATGTAGGAAGGTGTACTGCTGTCATGGTGTTGTGCCTGTACCTGCAAATGTTTTGATACTATTAAATAAATCAATCTGTGGATTATTAATTTTTACCTATATGATATTTATTGTCCAAATTGCACATTGATAAAATAAAAACTGAACTGAATGGAGCTACTCAATTATACTATACTTGTACTTGCACTGAACTGAACTGAACTGAACCACTTGTCCTTCCTGCTGTATGTCTATATTTCCATTAATTATAATAGCTATAATTGTGAATGGTTCAACATGATTCATTTACATACTTATAATTAAATTTGCACATCAGTTCATTTGTTTGGTTACAAAAATAAAAGGCACATAAATTCAAATGAAGTGACAGTGTACAAAATTTTGTATTAATGCGGAATTACATGATTATTAGCACAGTTACAATTACTTTGTGGACCTGATCTAGAATTAACCACAAAATGTAAGTTATGGGATAATTAATACATGTTGATGTATGGAATCAATAACTTGCACTAAAATAGAGCATTTTTTCCATTTTATGTCTGTCTGGATTTTATATTTATTCTAACATTGCTTATAATGAACATTACTACTCTTTTGATTTTGTGTAGAACCTTCCTTTCTAAATAACATACCTGAAATTAAGGTTAATTTAGTTAAATGCAGCTGTTATTGTCATTGTGGTCTTCTGTCTGGAGACTGGTTCGATGTAGCTCTCCACCATACATTAACCTGAGCAAGCCTCTTCATCTCTTCATAAGAAAGAGCAACCCACATCTATTTGAACCTGCTTACTGTACTCATTGTTTGGTCTTCCTTGAGATTTTTACCCTACACAATTCCCTCCAATGCTAAATTCATGATTCCTTGATGTCTAGGAGTGTGTCCTACAATGGATCCATTATTTTATCAAGGTATGCCAGAAATTCTTTTTCTCCCTGATTCTATTCAGTAACAACTTATTAGTTACGCAATCTACCCACCTAATTTTCAGCATTTGTCTGTAACACCACATTTAAAAAGTTTCTTTCCTCTTCCTGTCTGAACTATTTATGATACCTGTGTCACTACTGTACAATGCAACATTCCACACAAATACTTTCATAAAAGACTTCCTTAATTGATATTCAATGTTAACAAAAATGATTTTCTTCTCATTGCCATTCTACATTTTTATCATCTGTGCTGTGACCATTGTATGTTATTTTACTCCTCAAGCAATAAAACTCTTCTACCACCTTCATTGCTTAATTACCTAATCTAATTCTTTCAGCATAGTCTGATTTTCTTACTCTACATTCCATTAACCTCGTTTTGCTCTTTTTAATGTTTATCTTATACACTCCTTTCAAGACACTGTCCATTCCATTCAATTGATCTTCCAGGTACTTTGCTGTCTCTGACAGAATTACATTGTCATCATCAAATGGCAAAATTTTTATTTTGTCACCCTGAATCTTAATTCCTTCTTCAAATTTCTCCCTGCTTTACTTCATAGCTTGCTCATTGTACAAAATGAATAACATTGGGGAAAGGCTACAACTCTGTCTTACTCCCTTCCCAAACAATGCTTCCCAGTAATGTCCTTTAACTCTTATAACAGCTTTCTGTAGAAGTTGTGAATAACTTTCTGTTCCCTGTATTTTACTCTGATTTCAGAATTTGAAAGAGTGTATTCCACTCAATATTGTCAATCTAAATAAAATGAATATCCTGCCCTTCCATAATGATAAAGATTTGTAAATTATTGATGAAGGAGGGGAAGGAAGAATGATAGGAAGGAAAGGATTGACAATGGTTGCATTAGGATATTGAAATTAAACAATGGTGCTGAGTGAAAATGTGAACCGGGCCGGGAATCAAACCCGGGTCTCCCACTTTGGGCCAGTAGTCACCTTAACCACATGGCTACCCGTGCTTGCCTCCCATCCGTCTTGAACTTAGATAAGTCACATGCCATGGCTGTAGTGGCAATATAATAAGATAAATATTTATTGTTGTAGGTTTATTTTATTTATGGTTGTATGAAGGCTCAATTTTTATTTTTGATTATTTTTGTTACATAATTGGGATATGCAAATAAAAACTGAGAAAAGTCTATAGATAGAGTGCACACTGGATACATTGGCCGGTAGAAGTGCAGACAGCTGGACAAGTGTGGGGAGAGCGGTAGTGGTGAGGGTAGCGGTCGGAGCAGTGAGCGAGCACTGGAGGGGAAGTGAAGTGGCCAGTTCACTGGCCGGCAGGCGGAAGTGGACTGACGCTGCTTCCCCTTCTGAACGAAGAAATGAACTAGCCCAGTGCTTTGGATGAAAACTCGTCTGTGCGTATCATCCACCTTATCCTGCACAGACTCTACCATGCAGCATACTACGCAAGATCTCATAATAACACCAATTTTTTTTACTTCAATGCTGTCTACTAAGTAGAGAGGTATTCAATAAATGATGCACCATGGCTGTTATATTATAGTAGGGTGTCCAGTTTATCTGCTCAAGACAGTTTTTGTAAAACATGTTTCCATATATCTTCATGCTACTGAGGGTAAACATTCTTTGAATTACTATAGAACTCTCACAGTGGAAATGAATGGTTAGTAAAAACCTCAACCATTAACTTGATTTCTCCTATACCTGTTATACACATCCACATAACTTCACAGTCACACTCAATTACAACCTCTGTAGGGACAATATTTTTCTCTGCTACAATGAACACACCTCTTTCCAGTTCGTATTAAATGCCTCACTAAATATCTCAGTTCTTCCTCCTCAGGATTCAGCAATATCTCAGTCCTTATTAAGGACAACAAGTTTCCTGCAATTCATTAAACCTAGGAAATCTGTTGTGCATACTTCGAAAATTAATGCTAATATTTTGACAGATTAAGTACCTTTGATTTGGACATGACCTGATTTCCCTTTCTGCATCAGAACTAGTGAGCATTCATCAGAACACTTCAAACTACCCCTTAGCACAAAAAAGAGAATTATAATAAAAATGTGCACTCAAAAAGTACTCTGCTACTGCATAGCTGCTTTCTTTGTGTAGTGCACCCCTAACCTGCTAAGGGGAGTCCTACAATTCTCCAGCTGATAGTGCAGGGCCAGAAATCTACAGCCAAGACAATCAGTGAGTTGACGAAGCTTCTGGTTAAGACCCTCCATTTGACTCCAAACCACTGGAAACTGTTCCAACAGTGGGAACAATTGTGAGTTGTTCTTGCAAACTGTGTGCACTATTCTGATGTTCAGTCCCATTTTCTCTGAAAAAAAGTATCAAATTTAGAGTCCACAAATTTGATGACATTGTGTGTCTGATATTTTTACCAACACTATCTTATGACCAAGTTTTAAACCCAGAGAAAAAAATCCTATATTTCATCATTAGACATGAGGACATAACATAATGTCCTTCTACAATAGTCATCCACAAGTACAAATGAGGGGTGTTCAAGTGTCAGGTATGAAATGACACTGTGGGTATAGAATGACGTCTTTATTCAAAAGTTATCACCAGAGGCCTGAGCGCAACTATCCCACTGTTTAACAAGCTGAAGTATACCCTGTTCTCAGAATTTCTGTGGCTGTGACAAGAACCAGTCCTCTACTGTGCTTCTCTTTGAGATTTTTTTTTACCAGACCTAACAGTTGGAAGTCACAGGATGACATGTCTGGGCTGTAGTGTGGATGTTCAAGCTGTTCCCACTTAAACTAATGTGTGTCAACGTCACGAGTTTTACCAACAATCATTCTTACCACAAAACATTCGCGATAGGAAAAGGAAAACAGAAAATTAGCATTGATACTATACAAAATGTGCCCCCGCCCCACACCAGATGAGGAACAGACTCAACATGTTTTAAGCTATATTGAATATGTCAAGTCTGTAGTCATAGGGAAGATAGTAAATATTCTTTTCTACAACAATTTTTAAATTAAACATTTTTTCGTCCATTACCCAAACAGATGGTATGACTACAACCAAAAAACTGGAAGACTCTGCGACCACCATTTTGATTTGCTAGTATCCGAATTGCGGTGACTCCGCATGCTGCTCCTCAAGTATCCATGACTGAATGACTCAATTTAATTTTGTATGCCACTTCTCTTGGTCGCAGAGTGCATCTGTCACTCGGACACTTGAGTTTCCCCTGTGAATAGGGTCTAATGCATATCTTAATAGTTGGATACAGGAGGGAACCATGTGACCGATGGCACCCACCTCATTGCACCACTACATTTTATGACAGGTACAATGTGCATATGACACCTATGTACTGCTGTGTCACATCACAAAATATACCAAAGCAAATTCAGTCTTTTGAGCAACAAGCAGTGTTCGTGCATACCACACGAGGTCTCTTGTAGCAGAGAGCACTGTCCAGAAAGCCCCAGTGCTGCGTTCATTACTTAGTCAATGCTACAGTTACTTCCGCTGCCAATGCTCACAAGAATAATGTAAATGGTCAACCGAATGAAAACATACACTGGTCAAAACAATTAGGGGATCAGTTAAGAAATCTAGCTTCTGAAGTATTGTCGTTGGCAGAACGAACTAAAATGGGTCAATGTCTTTCTGTTGGTTCAATGCTGTGGAGACAACAACATCATGGCAACTGAGATAGTGGTAATAACCGAAAGTTACTGCAGAGGGGTTGGTGTTTACTGTTTACTTCTATGAGGGGTGTTCAAATTAAAAGGCATGAAACAACACTGTGGGTATAATTGAAGTCTTTATGCAAAAGTAATCACTAGAGGCCTGAGCACAACTATCCCACTGTTTAATAAGCCAGAGGATTCCCTCTTCCCATATTCCTGTGGCTGTAACAAGAGCCCACTTAAACTAGGCTAGTACACTAAGTATGACCCCGGAGACATATGGATGTGCATTATCATGAAACAGAATCACTCCCTCTGTGAGCAACCCAGACCATTTGCTCTTGATGGGTTTGCATAGGCTATGGACTGTCTCATAGTATACGTCACAGTTGACGATTTTTCCGTGCTCGAGGAATTCAATAAGTAGCAGACCTTGGACATCGAAAAACACACATTGAATGTTTTAGGGGGAGGAGACTACACAACGTTCATGTGCCTAAATGTCGAACTATGTTATCTGAAAGTGGCAAATTCAAATTTCAGCCAGTTTGGTTATTAAGACACTAGTAAAAGCCTGGTAGTCAACAGAATTGACTGCTGTTCTAATATTATGAACTGTGATTAAGAATGTCTGTGCGAAGGTGTCTGCTAATTCAAATTGAATTACCCAAGTCAGGCAGTGAGAACACCCCTTTGCTTACTGCCCCACAGGTTTTCCCCCTTCAACTTGCTAAATTGCTCAAAGTTGAGTGCGATGGAGAAAACCACTGACTGTACACTTCTAAAGAGCCACTGCTAGTTAAATAAATAAAGGTGATTTATAGGACCATCGGTATCTCCATTCTGAAGATTCAAATTGATTCTGTAATAAAATTTTGATATGGTCGAGGATACCAAGCCATATATATATATATATATATATATATATATATATATATATATATATATATATATATATATATATATATTTATGATACGAATATTATAGAGGAAAAATTCCTAACAGGAAAAAAATATACGTAAAAAATAGATGAAGAACACTTACCAGGCGAAGGGGCACAGGCAGTAATAGCAACAAATAAACACACAGACACACACACACTCAAAAATGCTAGCTTTCGCAGCCTAGCTGCTTCATCAGGCAGAAGGGAAGGAGAGGGAAAAGGAAATGATGAGGGATTTAAGGAAGGGGGTAAGGAGCCATTCCAATCCCGGGACAGGAAAGACTTACCTTGGGGGAAAAAATGGAAGGTAAATAAATGCACATACACCCACACATTTACACAGACACAAGTACACTTAGGCAGACATACTGTAGAACTGCAGTATGTCTGCCTAAGTGTACTTGTGTCTGTGTAAATGTGTGGGTGTATGTGCATTTATTTACCTTCCATTTTTTCCCCCAAGGTAAGTCTTTCCTGTCCCGGGATTGGAATGGCTCCTTACCCCCTTCCTTAAATCCCTCATCATTTCCTTTTCCCTCTCCTTCCCTTCTGCCTGATGAAGTAGCTAGGCTGCGAAAGCTAGCATTTTTGAGTGTGTGTGTGTCTGTGTGTTTATTTGTTGCTATTACTGCCTGTGCCCCTTCGCCTGGTAAGTGTTCTTCATCTATTTTTTACGTATATATATATATATATATATATATATATATATATATATATATATATATATATATATATAAAATAAAGATTTTTGACTTACCTAAAGTACAGGCTCATCGACAGAAACATAAAAAACACACAAACATTCGAGCTTTCGCCACCACTGGCAGCTTCTTCGGGAAAAAGAGGAAGGAAGGAGAGGAGAAAGGGAAGGATACGGGTTTTAAGGAAGTGGAAAAGGAGCCATTCCAATTCCAGGAGTGGAAGGACTTACCTTAGGGGACAAAAAGGAAGGTAAACAAATACACACAACAAATGTCTGCCTAAGTGTGTTTGGATGTGGATATGTGTGAGTGTGTGTGTATTTGTTTACCTTCCTTTTTGTCCCCTAAGGTAAGTCCTTCTACTCCTGGGATTGGAATGGCTCCTTTTCCACTTCCTTAAAACCCGTATCCTTCCCTTTCTCCTCTCCTTCCTTCCTCTTTTTCCCGAAGAAGCCACCACTGGTGGCAAAAGCTCGATTGTTTGTGTGTTTTTGTGTGTGTCTGGTGTTTCTGTCGACGAGCCTGCACTTTAGGTAAGTCAAAAATCTTTATTTTATACCTATATATATTGACTTCTTTGGCTTCTATAGTATGTCTGCGTAGGTGTGTTTGCGTCTGTGTAAATGTATGAGTGTGTGTGTATTTGTTCACCTTCCTTTTCTTCCCCCAAGGTAAGTCTTTCCTGACCCGGGATTGGAATGGCTCCTTACCCCCTTCCTTAAAACCCTCATCATTTCCTTTTTCCTCTCCTTCCCTTCTGCCTGATGAAGCAGCTAGGCTGTGAAAGCTAGCGTTTGTGTGTGTGTGTGTTTGTGCTATTTATTTGTGCTGCTGTCACACCTGTGCTCCTTCGCCTGGTGAGTAATCTTCGTCTTTGTCCAGTTGTAACATATTTCCGTCACTCATGGTGATAGCACCAGTCAAAATATTTTTAAAAATTGATTTTAACACCAATGTCTATCTAACAGCTATGAGTATTGATCAAATCTAGCACAGAGCATTACTCTTTCACAGTTACTTCATGGAAAAAACGTTTATAATAGCTATCGGCAATCAACTCTAACACACATAAGCTGGAAAACAGTGCATGTGCATACTGCTTATGAAACTCAACAACTACTCTGTACTAGTTTGGTGACAAACTAACACACACTTCAGCTGCTTATGAATAAGATTTCATACCTTTTCATTTGAAGATTCCTATACATGTATTTGGTTGTATCGTGTGATATTTCTCCATGGCGCTACATAAATACATATGCAGGAAGTCAAGCACCTTAGATGCAAATTATACTCCAGCCTTAGAAAATATAAATTTAAACATCCAATGAAGTGCACGTAATTTACACTTGAAAACAGGGTCAGAATCATGATATTCAAATTTATGCCTCCACTCTGTAAAGATAATCCAGTCCTGTGTCAGTTGTGAGATGATGGAAATTACAATACCATGTCTTCCATGTTACTGAAAGTACTAACAGCTAGAACACACTCAGCTGACACACATTAAACATTTTTTGTTTATAAATGACATTTCACTCTGTTCCAGAACAAAGTAGCTTATTCCTATCAAACATCTAACATCTATTTTTGTCAAAAATAAACATTTATAGCTTTATTTCCCACAGCAGAAATTGACAACAATTTAGTGGCTAACCTGGGAACAAAAATAACATTTATGATTGAAGCTGTATCTGGTGAACTGATAATAATATTTTCTTCTGTTAATTTAATAATTCAACTTATCTGCACACTTCACAATTTTTTGTTTGTAATTTTCTAGTACAGAATCTTTAAACTACACCTTTTCTTGATGTATGATGATACTCAGGAATTAATGATACATTTATTTTGGTTGAAAACTGACACACCATATGGACAAAACAATAACTTTTCCACTCCCTTGGAATCCCTCTCTGACATTCCTTGCCTTTGGGGACAGTCAGACTAAAGTGACCACATTTTTAGCAGTTAAAAACTTTTCTTTCTGTTTGTGTTTGAAAGGTTCTTCATTATTTATGCTTTTGACTCTCTTAATTATTTTGTGAATGAAGCACTATAACCTTTTTCAAGCTCAAGGTATTCCTCCATACTTCCATTCAGCATCTTTCCATTGATTTTTTCTAATTTGAAATTTGGATCTGTTTTGCTGGATACTAACCCTTTCAATGAGGCAGAAAACTGCTGGTGAACCTCTCAGTAAGAGCAGTGGCGTAGCTATCATAGGGCTAAGCGGGGCAGTGCCCCGGGGCCCCCTAGCTCCAGGGGCCCCTCGGCCTTCATGAGCGACGATCGAATAAAGTAAAGCGTCGAATTTTTTATTTAATTTTTTTTTTACCCTCCCACCCTATCGTCCATCATATCCCTTTCCCCTTAAACCAAGTTCCCACAGTAACCGCTCTGGGCCACCGGCTGGCGGAACAATGCTTCTAATTGGACCTTCACAAGACGGCACTATGTGGCGCTGCTGACAGGCGAAGCTGCAGTGTGTCCAACAAACGGCACACTTCAGTCGGCAGACTTAGCGGCAGCATCAAAGCTGCTCACAGCAACAGCGGCGTCTTCCAAGTGTTGCGGCATGCAATGCGAAGGATCGCGCTCCTCCAAATACAGTATAAATACATTTACTGTACAATACTTCTTATTGGCGAATAGAAGTGTACAGTTCGAATATCCAAATAAAACGGTTTTCCGAAAATCCATGTCCCCAAATTACTTCGAATAATAGACGTTTTACTGTATATAATATTTTAGTTGAATGAAGGAATTTCGACTTTTAATTTCTCCTTCCGATATTGATCCCAACATGGACAGTTCGCCAATTATGTAAGGGAATTAGAACAGAATATGCATTATTAGAAGGTGAGGTTACGGAAGTATTTAGTTTTATTCTTCTGCAACAGCCGAAAGGTCGTTCAGCAAATAAAACTTATCAAAACGCATCTGAGGTACAGTATGGCTCAAGCTCGACTTGGACATTTGGCACTCATAGCAATCGAAAACAAGGCTGCATCAAGACTAGATTTAACAGACCTTATTGATGATTTTACAAAAACCAAAGTCAGGAAGACATTGTAAAGTAGTTGTTAAAATAAAATTGACTACTTTTTAATTGTGTACGCATATTATTACTATAATGTACTGCAGTCACGAAAACGCTTACCCATAATTACCGATCATAAATCATATATTTGCCAACATCTGCAATCTAACAGTTTGAAGCATTGTATTACTCTAGTACGTATTCTTTCATTCTGACTTTGGTGCGTGAGGAAACGCGAACGAAATCCCCACGACTTGAAAAACGCCACTCATTAAGTTTGCGATACACAGTGAGGCACGAATAATAATTATGAATAATAATTTACTTAGTAGTGTTCAGGTTTGCCTCATTATGTCTTCTAGTGGGCGGTAAGGAGCTGATGATGAAGTAGTTTTGCATCTGTACAGTATTAGTGTAAAGAGGGGCACCAATGTCATTTTTGCCCCGGGGCCCTCGGTGACATAGCTACGCCACTGAGTAAGAGGCAATTAATTGATCAGTAAATGGTTTGCTAAGTTCTACAGTCTGTTGGCTACTTCTGGAATATAAGTTACATAAGTATGACAATATTATTAAAAGGATATTTTGCTGCTCATGTTAAATCACAGACACATGTGGTAAAAAGATTGCTCAGTGTTTAAGTCAAAAGACTTTCTTCCAAAACAGAAGACTTACTTGTACTGTATTCATACAAGCCTAGCTCACACATGTGACCACTGTTTTCGGCTAATGAGTCTGGAAAAAAGGGAAAGAAGAGAAAGAAAAGGGCAGGTGCTGAGTAGAGTGGCAGGACGGTAAAAATAAATAAATAAATTGAGAACAGCACTGGGTTTGGATGGAAAGAATAGTTCAAAAGGAATACAGCATTGGGTTGTTTATGGAGAGGAAAGAAAACAACACACTAAGCAAAACCAAGCAATGGAAAATCAACTGTATAAAAGCAATATAATTGTACAAGATGGTCTCAGCAGGATATGTGACAGTAAGGATAGGTAAATAAATGCTAGCTACGATTCTAAGAAAAATAGCTTTTACTGCCATAAAGAGCATACAATTTGCATTGTCAGAAGGAGCCAGTGCTTTGTAGAAACTTATTGTACCCTAGGGGTTTGGCTCTGCCATTGGAATGACAAGGGGAGAATGAAGAAAGGGAGGAAGAAAGTGTTGGCTGTTCAGCTCCTGCTCTGTCACCTGTTTCTGAAGAGTATCTGTGACCATATATCCTCATTTATGTTGCTGGACATATTCCAATCTTTGTCTTCCCATACAGTTTTTACCCTCCACAGCTCTCTCCAATACCATGGAAGTTATTGCCTGATGTCTTAAAGATGCTCCATCATTATGTATGCTCTTCTTGCCAGTGATATATGCATGTTCTTTTTTTGATGATTCTTTGGAGTTACCTTATCATTAGTTACTTTATCAATCCATGTAATTTCCAACATTATTCTGTAACACCACATCTCAAACACTCCAGTTCTCTTATGTTCTGGTTTTCCAACTGTCCATGATACACTGTCATACAATACTGTGCTCCAAATAAAAATATTCAGAAATTCCACCCTGAAATTAAGGTGCATCATTGCAAGATGACACAGGTGTAAAGAGCCCTAATAGTATCTGCAACTTCGCCTTGTTTCCTTTGGAAACCAAGTTGTTTAGTATTTACCAGAGAAACCGCACTTACAGCCTGTGCCCGCAGCTAGTGAAAATTTGTTGTAGCCACTCAATATGTCTTGATTAACAAATTATTAGTGAATTGAGGGCCAGCTACACTGTGCCTCCAAATGTCTTCAAATTCTTTTGCCACTAAGGCTAACAGACTTCATTTTTTTTTTTTTTTTTTTTTTTTTTTTTTTTTTTTTTTTTTTTTTTTTTAAAGATTCCATCGAGAGTGAAACTTATGTTGAAATAACTCGTCACACTAAAACATTTTTGTAAATTCTTCAGTTACATTTTATTGCGTGTGATTCTACAGAACTTCCAAGTTAACCAATCTCATTAACAGCAATCATAATAATAATTTAAACAAAAGATAATGTACATGGAGTTTATACACAAAAATAGAGGTTACATATTGGTTTATTGTGTGGATTTTCTCTGCCTTCTCCTAGGATCCACTGTGCAGTGACCGACTGCTCATCATATCTGTAACAAAGACAGATTCTCACAGTAGCTACTACAATGCTAGGCCACTAGTATGCAAATTAAAGCCTTGATAAACTTAAGTCAATCATGAAGGAGAATGTAGTTATTTTGTAACACTACAAAGGTCAGTAGAATTCTCTTGAAATGAATGCCCTCTTTGCCTGTGCTTATCTACTTTTTAAAATTCTCCTTGCTTCATCCATATTGGATTATTTTGCTTCCAAGGTACACCTAACAGAATTCCTTAACTTCAGTAGGGGGTGAAAGGCTGCATACCTCTCTTATACCCTTTTTAAATCAAGCACTTTGTTCTTGGTCTTGAAATCTTATTATTTCCTCTTGGTTCTTGTACATGCTAGAGGCATCCATCTTTCCCTATAGCTTATTCATGTTTTCCATAGAATTTCAAACATCTTCCTCCATTTTATACTATCAAAGGATTTTTATTTTAGGCCAACAAATTCTCTGAACCTATCTTAGTTTCTCTTCATTCTTGCTTCCAGTATCAAACACAGCATCAGAACTGCCTCTCTGGTTCTGTGACCTTTCCTAAAAGCAAACTGATCATCACCTAACATATTTTTAGTGTCTTCCATTCTTCTGAATGTTGGAAGCATGAGAAGTTAAGCCTATTTTGTGATAGTTCTCACACTTAATTGATTTGTTATATTCAGAATTGTGTGGATGATATTTCCCCAAAAGTTGGTGGTGTGTCCCCTGTTTCTTACATTCTACAAAGTTCAATAGTTGTTTGGTTGACACTTCTCCTAATGATTGCATAATTTTTGACTGGAATGTTATTTATACCTTGTGCTTTATGTGATTTCAAGACTTCCAGTGGTATTTAAAATTCTGATGCTAATACTGAATCCCATACACCTATAACAACCCAAATTTCTTCCTCTATCACATCAACAAGGATGTCTTCCCTGTTATAGAGGCCATCAATGTACTATGCCTGCTTGCATCTGCCCTATATAATCGTTGAAACCAGTGACCCAACAGTCATCCTTCCTCCTTCTGCAAGAGTGGAGAATATTGTAAAAGAACCATAGAATAATTTAGTGACTCCTTCAGACAGGAGGTGCTGTAGAGGGGTCTGACGGACTAAGGTGAGATCTTTCAAAATTTTGGAGGTGCTGTACAAAGGTTTAGAAATTATATAACATTACACATTAATAATTTTCTCTCTGTAAATGTCTGCCTTATAAACATAGGTTTAGGTTGAATGGCAATGTGCGATATCACAGTATGGCAGCACTGTATCACGGCACTGCAGGGTGGCCACGTTACTGCAGTGGACAGTCCATATGTGGCACTCAGGTTTAAATGGTCAGCAGCCGAATACTCCAGCAGGGTAGGTCTTAAATGAACTCCAAGGAGAATGTTATTACTTGATAATAGTGGTTACAGACAAAATGTGGACATAGTAACAACAATAATAGGAATGGCTAGATTTTTTAAAGATATTTTTTATCTTGCAAGACTAACTGGTTGCTAAAACCTTTTTATTGTAAAGCCCTGGATCAAGTAACTATGGGCATTGCAAGAGAACAAAGATGTTTAATAAAGGATCTTGAACTATAATCTAATTCATGATGATGTTATTGTTGTTGTGGTCCTCAGTCTAGAGACTGATTTGATGCAGCTCTACACCCTACTCTATCCTGAACAAGCCTCTTCATCTCCTCATAAGAATGGCAACTCATAATCTATTTGAATCTGCTTACTGTATTCTTCTCTCGGTCTTTCTTTGTGATTTTTACTCCGCACACTTCCCTCCATTCCTTGACATCTAAGAATGTGTCCTACCAAACAATCCCTTTTTTTAATCAAGGTATGACAGAAATTCGTTTTCTCCCCAGTTTCATTCAGCACCTCCTCATTAGTTGAGCGATCTGCCTACCTAATCCTCTGTAGCACTACATTTCAGAAGCCTCTATCCTAAATCTATCAGAAATATTTATTTTTGTGTCCCAACTTCGTCGCCGCTTTTGTGTCCCAGCCTCGTCGTAGGTGTCGGTGGCCGAGTGGAATGAGACCGACACAGGAACGAAAATAGCACGCTGGTGCAGGTACGGAGGGGAGCAGCCAGAAACTATAAACACTAGAGTAAATTAGAAAGAGATATATATTGCACAGAATGTAACAATACTTAACTTTTACATAGTACTGCAGAATGTTGATACATAGTTGTTAGAGGCCTGCCTAGTGCCTGTACAATAGCAAAGTCTTCACTGGTGCCTATCTAATTACGAAGGTCCTAACTGGTTGCTATCTCCGTCCGAAGTGCCAATGTCGTTCCGCGGTGGCCACGAGCGGAGTTGTCGCAGAGGGCGCTCGTGGCTGTCGTCGTGAGAACGCCGCGCCGTGCGTGCATGGCGGCGCTCGGCGAAAGTAGGTGGCGTGCACTTTGTACTTGTGCGACACCACATTTATCGTCCACAGTTGACTACAGTACAAGGCAACACTCCACACAAATGTCTTCAGAAAAGACTTCTTTACATTTAATTTAATGTTCTGTGTTAACAGATTTCTCTTTTTCAAAAATATTTTTGTTTCCACATTGCACTGTGACCACCATATGTTATTTTACTGCCCAAGTAACGCCCCTCTATTGTTTCATTACCTAATTTAATTCCTTCACCATCACGTGATTTTATTTTAGACTGCATTCCATTACCAATTTTTTGCTCTTATTGATGTTAATCTTATATGCTCCTTTGAAGACACTGTCCATTCCATTCAATTGCTCTTCCAGGTCCTTTGCTGTCTCTGACAGAATTAAAATATCACCAATGTTGTTATTTCTTCAGCCAGAATTTTAATTCCTTCTCCAAATTTCTCCTTATTTTCCTTCACAGCTTGCTCGGTGTACAAAATGAATAACATTGAGGAAAGACTACAACCCGGACTTACCCCTTTGCCACCAGAGCTACCATTCATGCCCTTTGACTCTGATAACTGCTGTTTGGTTTAAGCACAAGTTGTAAATAACTTTCTGTTCCATATACTTTACTTCTTCTGACTTCAGAATTTGAAAGAGTGTATTCCAATCAACATTGTCAAAGCTTTCTCTAAAATCTACAAAAGTTAGAAATGTAGGTTTGCCTTTCCTTAATCTATCTTCTAAGGTGAGTATTGCCTAGTGTGTTCCTACCTTTCTCCTAAATTCTAACTGATCTTCCCCGAGATCATATTCTACCAGATTTTCCATTCTTCTGTAAATAACTCATGTTAAAATTTCACAACCATGACTTATTTATTAAACTGATGGTTCTTTAATTTTCACACCTGTTTGCAGCTGCTTTCATTATGATGGGGATTATTACATTTTTTTTTAAGTCTGGGGGTATTGTACCTGTCTCATACATCTTACACACCAAGTGAAATGGTTTTGTCATGGCTGACCCTACCTTTCTGCAGTTTCTTCAGTTCCAATCAGAAGTTCAAAGCAATAAGGTACCAGGTATGGTCAGAGTCAATATCTGCCCCTGAAAATGTGTTTAAGTTTAAAACCTGCTTCCGAAATCTAGGTCTTACCATTATAAAACCTATTGGGTACCTTCTGGTGTCTCCTGGTCTCTTCCATGTATACAGACATCTTTCATGTTTCTTAAACCAAATGTTAGTTTATGATTAAATTATGTTCTCTGCAACATTCTACCAGGCAGCTTCCTCTTTCATTCCTTTACCCCAGTCCATATTCACTTACTATTTTCCTCCCCTTCCTTTTACTCTACTGAATTCCAGTACCCCATTACAATTAAGATTTCCTTTCCCTTAACTGTCTGAATTATTTCATTCACCTCCTCATACTTATCTTCAGTCTCCTCATCATTGGTATAACTAATTGGCATGTAAACTTGTGTTACTGTGGTTGTTGTTTTCTTCTTATCCACCTTGACTACAATAATGTGTTCACTGTGCTGCTCATAGTAGTTTACTCACATTTCTGTTTTCTTATTCAGTATTAGCCCTGCTCCTGTAATACCCACCACTGATTTTAGAATTACAACTATGCACTCATCTGACTAGAATTCCTCTTCATCTTTCCACTGAACTTCCCAAATCCTTATTATATCTAGAACTTCAACCTGTACATTTCCTTTTTAAATTTTCTAATCTCCCTACTTAATTAAGAGAGCTAATATTCCACACTTCGATCCATTGAATACCAGTGTCTTTCCTGATAATAACATTCTCCTGAGTAGTCCCTGCCCAGATATTACAATGGGGTTTCTTTTACCTCCAGAAAGATGCCATCATCTTATATTCATAAAGTAGAACTGCATGTCCTCAGGAAAAGTAATGACTTTAGTTTCCCCTTGCTTTCAGCCATTCGCAGTAACAAGTGGTAAAGCCATGTTAGCTGATGTTATGAGGACATATCAGTTAATCATCTAGACTGTTGCCTCTGCCACTACTGTAAAGACTGCTGTACCTCTTCAGAAACTGTACATTTATCTGCTGTGGTTGTACCTATGGTACAGCTACTTGCATCAGTGAGGCACACGCCACCCCACCTTGGCAGTGTCTGTTGTTCATGTAAGGTAAGGTAAAGCAGTCAACAATCCGAACATTGGTTTGAACACCACAGTGCCTTACTAGGCATGGTCCTGTTTGGAGGTGGTATGCCGTTGCCTTCCTCTGACCTTCGAACTGACTTACCCAGCCAGTTATAAGGGGACCTACAGTTTAACCTGGGTTCCGAACCACAGTGCTACTCGGTATTTTTCACATGAGCAATACTGCCAGAGGTGAAAGAAGTGGAAAGTGACAGACAAAAATCCCAGGAGCTAGCGGGGATCGAACCCGTGACCCTTGGATTTGTAATCTGACACTCTACCACTGTGCAACCGATGTCAATAAATGATCAAGTGTGTCTATTGGAAAGATTTTTTTTTTTGTTCTGTTGTTCTAGGTGTTCCTTCTGAGAGCAGTGCAACAGTGTGTTCCTGGTGAAGCATGTCATTATCACAGGTGAAACAAAGAGGATTTGGCATTGTACGGGGTTCCAAGAGCAAGGAAGACAACATTGCTAACTGAGAGTGAATAGGTACCCTTTGTAAACAGCTATTGATTTAGGCAGTTCAGAAGGATAGTACAATAGTCCTCATATTGAACAACTTCACCTCATTGATTCTTGTGTAGAAAGGCATGCAGTATTCTGCTGCATCCATTTTAAATAAACTGCCACAAGAATTCAATCGATCCATGTTCAAGTCTAAAATGAAAAATTTTTCATGACTCACTCTTTCCATTTTGTCTAGGAATTCCTGGAAAGAATTAAGCTAATTTATGTATCATTTTGTTTACTGTGTTTACTTGTGTGCATAGTATTTGGAAGTAGTCATATTTGTAAGTTTGAGGGATGCTAATTATCTAATTCCTGTCTAAGCCATGACACAAGAACTGTATGTCCTGTACATTGACTCTGGTCAATACACAAGGAATCTATTTACACCCAACTTAATGATAAATAGCCATAATTTGGTATAGAGTTCTTCCACATAAGTATTATAATTCAAATTTTATACAGTTATCCCCACAATAATATTCCAAAATGAGGTCAGCAAAGGGAATTCTACTTGAATCAAAACAACTGCTAGAGTTTAACAATATTATTTATTTACTAAAGACAGCAAAAGTATTAACAACACTGATTCAACAAGACAGTGATACAGTACTCAGCTGGAACATAGCAAAGATAACAAGGGATGGAATGGAAAGATAAATTACATAGTCTACTCTCCCATTTTGATTCAATACTCAGCTAGAATTGATACACACAGTTTTGACACCGTCGGTCTAGCTACTTTTTACTAAGCTGTCTGGAAATAATGGAGGATAGATAACAACTCAGCGTAAAGAGGTTCGCTGAACTCCTGACAGGCATGAAAAATAGACAATCACATTCACACAACTTAAATTTTTGGTCATGACCTTAATCAGAAAATGAAACACATACATTCACACCATCACTCAGACAACTACACACACACAAGCACCATCTCTGGTCACTTCAGTGCTACAGGAATCTTGACAGTGAGTGAGGTAAGTGTGGGGATGGTTACAATCCATCATGCAATACGGAACTTCCCTATTCCTGCAATTAAGATATTTATGATATTCCATTTGCACCATGATTCTTCATTTCACATTTATTACAGTCAGAGTCACTAATACTTGTTTGGGTGCAGCCAGACACTGTGTCTTTGATGATATTCCATTTGCACCATGATTCTTCATTTCACATTTATTACAGTCAGAGTCACTAATACTTGTTTGGGTGCAGCCAGACACTGTGTCTTTGACAGAAGAGATTTTTACCTCTGGATGGCTCAGATGGCATGGAGGGTTAACCTGCCTGTACCTTGGACATGATCATAGTTACCCTCCTTTAACACAGTTTTATGAAGAAATAAAATTTGATAGAAGCATTGATTCCTGCTTTTTCTGCATTAAATATCCCATTTTCTTTATCATGTAGTGGACCAGCACAATACTAAGTCTGTTTCTTACACAGCTTTGGAAGGTGTGTGCCAAGATGCTTTTTTTTTCATGCTACTGTGACAGCAAGGCACCCAGAATTGATCTGCCATGCATCCAATTTACACAAAGCTTTGGAAATTTTTGTTATGAGTACATTAAAGTCATGAAGGAGTGGAAAAATTTGTTCTGATGACTCTGCATTAATCACACTGCTTCATTTGAGGAACTGTGGGAGACTAACACAACTTGAACACCCACTTATGAATCAGTTCCAGCATGTGCCTCTGCTTCCAATAATGTTGTTGTTGTTGTTGTTGTTGTGGTCTTCAGTGCGGAGACTGGTTTGATGCAGCTCTCCACAATACCCTATCCTGAGCAAGTCTCTTCAACTTCACATAAGAACAACAACCTACATCTGTCTAAATCTGCTTACTGTATCCATCTCTTGGTCTTCCTCTGCAGTTTTTACCCCACACACTTCTCTCCAATGCTAAATTCACAATTCCTTGATGTCGAAGAATGTGTCCTACCAATCGATCCCTTCTTTTAGTCAAGGTATGCCAGAAATTCCTTTTCTCCCCAATTCTGTTCAGTACCTCCTCATTAGTTACGTGATCCACTCACCTAATCTTCAGCATTCTTCTGTAGCACCACATTTCAAAAGCCTCTATCCTGTCCACACTGTTTATCGTGCATGTTTCACTCCCATACAAGGTGACACTCCACACAAATACCTCCAGAAAGGACTTCCACTGCATCCCTTCCATGCCCTTCAACTCTGATAACCGCTGCCTGCTTTTGTACAAGTTGTAAATAACCTTATGCTCCCTATATTTTACTCCTGCTTGCTTCAGAACTTGAAAGAGTTTATTCCAATCAACATTATCAAAAGCCTTCTCCAAATCTACAAAAGCTAGATATGTAGGTTTGCCTTTTCTTAATCTATCTTCTAAGATAAGCCATAAAGTGAGTATTGCCTCCCATGTTCCTAAATTTCTCCTGAACCCAAACTGATCTTCCCTGAGGTTGGCATCTACCAGCTTTTCCATCTTTCATGTTAATATTTTGCAGCCATGACTTATTAAAGTGATGGATCTGTAGTTTTCACACCTGTCAGTGCCTGTTTTCTTTGGAATGGGGATTATAAAATTTTTCTTAAAGTCTGAGGGCACTTCATGTGTCTCATACATTTTACACACCAGATGAAACAGTTTTGTCATGACTCGTTCTCCCAGAGACTTCAGTAGCTCTGGGGGAATGTCATCTATTCCAAGGGCCTTGTTTCGATTTAGGTCTTTCAGTGCTCTGTCAAATTCATCTCTCAGTGTAGTATCTCCTATTTCATCCTCATCTACTGCTTCTTCCCTTCCTACAATATTGCCTCTGATCATTTCCTCTGTAGAGCCTCTCTATATAGTCTTTCCACCTTTCAGCTCTCCCTTCTTTGCCGAGTACTGGTTTTCCATCTGTGTTCTTGATATCCATAAAGCCTTGATATTCATAGAGCTGTTTTTCTTATCTCCAAATATCTCTTTTATTTTCCTGTAGGCTGTATCTATTTTCCCCCTATTTATACATTCTTCTACTTGCATTTGCCTTCTAGCCACTCCTGCTTAGCCATTTTGCACTTCCTGTCAGTCTCATTCCTTAGTCTTCTGTACTCCATTTTGCCTGTTTCATTTACTGCATTTTTATATTTTCTCCTTACATGGATTAAATTTAGTATGTCCTGTGATATCCAAGGATTTTTTGTAGGTCTTGACTTCCTACCTACTTTGTCCTCTGCTGCCTTTACTATTTTATCTCTAAATGCTACCCATTCCTAATCTACTGTTTTATTTCCCCCCGTTTCTGTCCATTGTTGCCTAAAGCTCCCTCTGAATTTCTCAAGAACTTCAGGTTCCTTCGATTTATCCAGGACCCATCTCCTTATTTTCCTACCTTTCTGCAGTCTTTCAGTTTCACTCTACAATTCATGAGCAATAAGTTATGGTCAGAGTTTATATCTGCTCCTGGGTATGTCTTACAGTTTAAAACCTGGTACCGAAATCTATGTCTTACCATTATAAAATCTATCTGGTGTCTCCTGGTCTTTTCCACATATACAACCTTCTTTCATGATTCTTAAACCAGGTGTTTATTATAACTAAATTATGTTCCGTGCAAAATTCTACCAGGCGTCTTCTCCTTTCACTCCTTTTGCCCAGACCATATTCACCTATTATCTTCCCTTCCCTTCCTTGTCCTACTACTGAATTCCAGTCTCCCATAACAATTAAGTTTTCCTCTCCCTTAATTGTTTGAATAATTTCCTTAAGCTCCTTAAACATTTCTTCTTCTTCAATCTCTTCATCATTGGCAGAACTAGTTGGCATATAAACCTGTAGTACTGTGGTCGGTGTTGGCTTCGTATCTATCTTGACTATGATAATGCGATCACTGTGTTGCTCATAGTAGTTTACCTGCATTCCTATTTTCTTATTCATTATTTATTATTCCTGTCACACCCCCAACTGATTTTGAATTTATAATCCTGTACTCACCTGACCAGAAATCCTGTTCATCCTGCCACCGAAGTTCACTAATCCCCACTATATCTAACTTCAGCCTATCCATTTTTCTTTTTAAATGTTCAGCTTCCCTACCCGAATAAGTGATCTAACATTCCACACTCCGATCCATAGAATGCCAGTGTTGTCTTTCCTGATGATCACATCTTTCTGAGTAGTTCCCTCCTGGAGATCCGAATGGGGGACTATTTTACCTCCGGAATATTTTCCCGAGAGGATGCCATCATCATATGTTCATACAGTAGAGCTGCATGTCCTCAGGAAAAGTAACAGCTGTAGTTTCCCCTCGCTTTCAGCCATTCTTATTAACTGTGTGACAAAGCCACATTAGCTGATGTTACAAGGCCAGCTCAGTCAATCATCCAGACTGTTGCCCCTGTAACTACTGAAAAGGCTCCTGTCGCTCTTCAGGAACCACATGTTTGTCTGGCCTCCGCACAGATACCCCTCTGCTGTGTTTGCACCTATGGTACGGTTATCTGTGTTGTTGAGGCACGCAAGCCACCCCACCTCGGTATTGTCTGTTGTTCATGGGAGTGGCTTCCAATAATAATACCTCATTTTGGACTACAGCACTGGCAAGAGGGTTTTTGTTAGGACACTATGCTATGCAAATGAAATATACTTAGTGCTTCCAGTTCTTCACCTGGCCTCTGCTGCAGAGTAGATAACTTACTGTAATAACAACCCGTATTGTTCTTGTAACTTACATGTTTATAATCCCTCTTGCTAAGAACTAGAAGTTCCCTGTGATTTTAAAGTTTCAATAGACTCCATATAAGAGTGAGCATTTCCATTTAGGGGAGGGTGGGGTGAAGAAAAATAGTACAGCACTGAAAAAACATTTTCAATCACAAAAATGTCCCCAATCCAAACCAATAGGGCACCTAAACTGCTTTCACTACTTGTCTCACCACCCTCATTCTGGAGAATCTAAAACGTCAAAATCAGTCCGAGTATCCAGATGTACACAGGGGGCAGGGATTCATTGCTTCTGTGACTCTACACTCTTTGACAAGAACTATTCTGCAAATGTATTATTCAGAATGCATGGATTCCATTATTCACCCCTCTAGTTCTTACACTGTAATCTGACTTCATAGTTGCAGCTCTGATATTGAATTACTCATTCCCTCCTTACCAGCAGCTCTTATGAACTCTGCAGATGAGAGTTGTCCCTGTGACACATTCTATGGTCCCGCAACCATCCTGGTCTCAACCTAAGATAACTTTTCATCCCCACACCCCATGCCTAAAAGTCCCCCCTCCCCCCTCAAGATCCTGTATCTCACTATAATACATGTCTTTCTTCCAATTGTGTGCCACCTATTATTATTACTTGGTATATATATTTCTTTAATATTTAAATATCTCTTTAAATAATTATTTTTTAAAATTTTATAGTACATTATTTATAATTGTTGTTGTCTTACACCCCCTCCCCCTCCCTACATACTCCTCTACATCTCTCCTTTTTTGTTCTCCTGCACCTTGCCTTCACTGCATTCCTTGATCATGCTGCATTTCACATGCCTGCCTATTAGAGCCTTTACAATCAATTTTCCAATGCGGAATATTTCATCACCACCTTTACACACCATCCTTCACCCTCCATTCCCCTTCTCACTCACTGTGTGCTGCTAACACTTCATAGATTTATATATTGGCATGACCACAAACCAGCTGTCCATTAGGATGAATGGCCACTGCCAAACTGTGGTAAAAAAAAAACAAAGTAGATTGATTTCAACAGCTGCTTCACAACTTGGGCCATCTAGATCCTCCCTCCTCTCTCACACCATGAGCTTTTATGAACTACACAGATAGAACTTATCCTTACAGTACGTTCTCTGATCCTGACACTATCCAGGCCTCAACCTATGATAACCGGTTTTTTGTTTGCCTCCCCACACTCAAATCCCCACTGCATTTCTAAGGCGCATATCTTTCTACTCATTTAGTACTTACATGCTGCATAAGGGTGAGCTGTATCCATCCCCAATACCATCTTGCATATTTCCTGTCCCCCCCCCCAATCCCCTTACTTCTCCTCCTATCCCCTCACTGCAGAACGTGGTTAGGAGTGTGGTAGCCAGAGATGACGGTTGTGTGTCTATGAAGTGTGTCTCTTTTTTCTGATGAATGTCTGATAGCTTAAGAGTACTTTTTATTTGCCTTTCACAGCTTGTTGTATGTCTTTGCGGTGAGCTGTAAACTATCCTCATTATATTAATTGCATACATCTACACTGTTCAAAACAATCAGGTGAGATATCATATACAGTATACATATGGTAATTTATTTTATTCACATATTGGTTACAATTGTAATTTGTGTGTGATACAATGCAATATTTCACTGTCTCCTCTTTTTACTTGAGGTTTACCTGGCATTTACTTAGAAAAGGCACATTGGGGCTACTGTAATAGTGAAAGTCATTCTTGTTGTCCTCTAATATGGTGTGTGATGACCTCAAATGGCCAGTATACAGTCACATATCTGTGTGGCATAATCAGTATGAGGTTACCAGTCAGCTCTTGAAGGATATTTAGCCATTCTTCCATGGTGCAATATCCAGATCTGAAACCAGTGTGGGAAGTGCTGGTCAGACTGCAAGGCATCTGCCAAGTGCATACCAGACATGCTCAATTAGGTTCAAGTCCAGTAAACAAGCTGGCCACTCCGTTTGTTCAATTCCCTCAGCTTTAAGCATGTTGTCCACCAGTGCAGCTCTATTGGGATGAGCATTATTGCCCCATCTCCTACGGCACCATGTAGGCCACAACAAAAGGTCAAAGGATATTGTCAGTATACCTCTGAGCCGTCAAAGCATCATTCTGTATGACATAGAAGTCTGTATGTCAACCAATACTGACTCCTGTCCACACTATTCATTCATGACCATAATATGGTGATATTTCCTGCACATAAGCAGGATTGTTCTGGGTTTCACACTCTTTATACCTGAGGAAATGACACTTGTCTGGCTGAACACAAAATCTTGTCTCGTCTGTGACCATAACCCAGCACCATTCGTTAAGACTCCAATCCTGATGTTCCTCTGCCTAGTTTCTGTGAGCTACACAGTGTCATGGGTTTAATGAGAGACACACTATAGACCTCCATTCATAGAGGCCACATTCCCGAAGGAAATTTCAGAGTGTTTGTGTCGATATTGTGTGTCTTGTTGCTGCCTGGAGGCTGTGTTGCAGCTGAGTTGCATTCAGTCTCCTGTCTTGGCAGGCTGTTAACTGGACATATGGTAATCTCTTGCTGATTTACCCATGGATGACCTTGGAATTGCCTTCATTTAATGGTTGTTATTTTCTGAAATCATGTCCAGGTCCTGGAAATTACACTTTGGGACACTCCAATAGCTGCAGCTACCTCCCTCAGTGTCTATCCCACTCTAACCTTCCTATGCCTCTCCATGCCTTAACTTTGGGTAAGTGACATTGTTCCATTGCATTACCTGCTCACTACACTACCTGAACCCAATGTTTATGTAATTCATATGGTAAACACAAGTCAACATCAACCCCCTCTGCAACAACTTTCGGTTATGACCACTATCCTGGTTGCCATGATGCTGTTGTCTCCACTGCGCAGAACCAACAGAAAGGCATCATACCATTTTAGTTCATTCTGTCAATGACAATACTTCTTAACCTAGATATCACAACTGATCCCCTAATTGTTTTGACCAGTGCATATACATAAACTATATTTTCCAAGACACACATTACCTAGTAATAGCCAAATTTATATGAATAAATCATTCTTGGATTGAAAACTAAAGTACACCTGTACTACGTACTATGTCCTTTCCAACAGGAAACAGTGAATCCAGTTACACAACTGTGACAATATTCCAAATGCAAAGAGTTTGATTAGAAGACACTTATGAGGTACAGTGTCAAAAGCGTTTTGAAAATGTAGAAATATGAAATTGATTTGAGATTCTTTGTTGATAGCACTCACCACTTCATTTGAGTAAAGGGCTAGCTGTGTTTCACAAGGATGAATTTGTATTGACTATGGGTCAAAATATGTTCTCTTTGAGGTAGTTCATAATATTTAAGGAAAGTATACGTTCTAAAATCCTGCTGCAAACTGATGTCAATGGTATAGGGCTGTAATTTTATGGATCACTGCTATTGCCTTTCTTGAATATTGTTTCCACCTTTGCAACTTTCCAGTCTTTGAGTAGAGATCTTTCCCTGAGCGAGTGGTTGTATATGATAGCTAGGCGTGGAGCTATTGGGTCACTATAAGTTGTGCAATTAATATAAGTAATGGTATTGTTCTGAAAGATAAAGGACTGGCAGTGGAAAACAGTTGGAACAGGTATCAGACAGCCTAGGTAGAGGTAGTGTGTTAAACTGAATGGCCAGTCTAGTGGTTTGTCCAAATCAGCAGAAATCTGGGAAAGGCCCATACTTTGTTAGCTGAGCGTTTCTTGTTTGTCTGGAGGACATCTATGAGTTCTGCACTCCAATAATTCAGAATAAAATAAAGTGAAATAATGCATAAAATTATTTACTGTCAGCATTTAAGACATCTACAATGTCAGAATATTCAAGCACATCTCATGATACTAAAAATAGTTTCAATATCTCAAAAATTACAATTGTTTATGACTAATGTATCAAAATATATTTAAAAAAATCAAGCTTAAAAAACCAACTTTTGAATGTGTCGTGCAATTTCAACAGACTCTGGTTTAGGTTATAGCTATTATCACACTTTTATATATTTAATTAATGACTGATTTCAACTGATATAAATTTCTGATGGAAATATAAACAAATCATAACATTCTCCACAGTAACCCTGAAAATGGAAGCAGTATAATTTAACTCTCATATATTTAATTTAGTGTGTTGGTTTATTGTACAATTTGCCAGTAATTCACGTAACTATTGTGTGACATGAGCATTGAAGCTCATGAAGGCTGTTTTGTCTATTTATTTGTTTCTGACTTTATGTAAAACTAATTAATAGTCCTCTGGTGATTGAACATTAATATTTTGTGTATTTACATAAAGTAATATTAGTATAGAAGTGGTTTCAGATGGACAGTTTTTACTTAAAGAAATATCTCATGTTAAGATGTATACAATTTTGGAAGGGATGGCGATCAGCCAATGAGGAAGTGGCCAAAGGACAGAACTGGTGGGGAGTGTGTGTCTGAGAGAGATGAGGCAAGCTAAGGGTGTGCACAGAAAAGACAACTCCATGTTGGCAACTCTGTCTTGGCAGACAACTTTTGAATGTGTCATGCAATTCGGAGACAACTCCATCTTGGCAGAAGAAGGACCCTTCTGGATGACAGAAGTGATTAGATTAGGATGATTGTTAAGATCTGCACAGTGAACGGTTGTTTCTCAGGACTCTAAATTTGGCGAGAACAAGTGAATACCGGTGCAGCTGATATGTGTTAATGTTTTACACAAGACCTTTTGAGTGTAGATATGGTGTTTGGGAAACTTAAACTAATTTGAACTGTTGACAATTTCATGTTGAGTGTTTGCAAAATAGACAGTTTCTGTCTTTCTTAAAGTTATAATTACTTAGTTTGGGGAAAGTGGTACCAATTTCATTAACACAGACAGTGCAACTGTTTAACCATTCTATTCAATTTATGATTACTATTTCATCTGACCACTTCCAGTAAGGAACCAATTTGATTGAATAATTCTTATTCAACTAAATCTCTGACTTCATGTACATCATTGCAAATGTTAGAATAAAACTATTTTTATTAATGAACCAGTTATTTTATGTAGTATTTCTTATTTGTTTTGGAAATTACTTTTTATGCATAGAGTGTTTTAACTACAGAGTCACAGGTAAAAGATGATATCTGTAACTAATGTAGTTTCTGGGCCATGAAAGCAGACATACATGGTCTGATCCTAAGATAACATTAAACCAAATTTCTAAATCAGAACTGTACATAGCCCAATACAATGGTTCCTACAGCATTCTTTGCAGTGATAAATACCTTGAAGGATACAGCCTAAAGTTGCAGTATACAATCTGGACCAGGCGACATGCTTTTGTTAAGTGATTTAAGTTGCTTTAATACTCCAGGGTTATCTACTTTCGAATTACACATGCTGGCAGCTTTTCTTGATTTGTATTCTGGAGTATTTGTTTTGCCTTCTTTGGTAAAGGAAGTTCGGAAAGCTGTGTCATCACATATTCATACAGTTGTGCTGCATGTTCTCAGGAAATGTCATGACTCTGATTCCCTCTTGCATTCAGCTGTTCACAGTATCTGTATGGCAAAGCCACATTAACTGATATTACAAGGCTAGATCAGTGATTCATCTAGTCTGTTGTCCCTGCAACTACTGAAAAGGCTGCTGTCCCTTTTCAGAAGTAACATGTTTGTCTGGCCTCTCCACAGATATCCCTTGGCTGTGGTTGCACATATGGTCCTGCTGTTTATATCACTGAGCCATGCAAGCTGCCCCACCTTGGCATTGTCTGTGGTTCATGAGGGTAGATTGTGGAATAACATTTAAAATAGGCTGACTTCTAGTTTGCTACATTTTATATAAAGAGAAATTTACAGAAAACTGTATAATTTTGGATGTAATTTGCAGTATTTTATTAAGTAAACCAGTGGGAGTCCCCTAGCAGACAATAAATCAATACTGAATGTCTGTGAGAACAATTTTCATATTTTATGAGTTAGATATTTTCAGATTTCTCATGTAATTGATGTTTATCAAGTTACGGGTTACACACGAGGCAATGAATGTTCAATAGTTCACTTATTGTCAATATACTTTTGCAACCTTTTAGCCTTGAGTTATGAATTTGTTCATTATTCCTAGGGTTATGCAGTTATGTGTGTGTGTGTGGGGGGGGGGGGATGGGTGAGTGAGTGAACTGAGTTTTTAGATATTAAATTTTATGAGTAGAAGCTTTCATTGAACTTAATTTTTAAGACTATGGTGACTCTCAGTTACAATTGGTTAAATCTTGACTGGGATTGTGACTGTTTTTGTGAAGTTCTAGTTCATTTGCAGATTCGTGTTCACTGTGTATTTAAATCAATAAATGATTGGATCTTAACATATATTTAGTCTCAAGGCTGGAATTACAACTCAGGTCTCCTGCTCACTAGGATTTTTCATTGATCTTGGTACCTTAACTAATGCATCTGCATGGTAGGGATGGTGGTTATTGCTGAAACCACCGGTTTTGAGTTACAGAGGTTTTTTTCTTGTTCAATGTAACTTTACTGAAAAACCATCTCAAGAAAACTGGTTTTTTAAATAGTCAGTTTTTGGTTTTTTATTGCTGTTATTTCCAGTAAGAAATGTTGAAAAATTTTAGGACTTTCTCAGACTTTTGCATTATACTTTCCTTTGAGATTTGTAGAAGCAATATATCTGGTAAAATAGGAAACTGAAACAGAGTTTAGTCTGTCTACCATTGGTTGCTTTTATTGAAAAGTAATGCAGGGTTGAATATTACAAAAAATAACCAGTTTTCTCCTATTGATTCTGAATATCAACTGAAAAATCATGTTGTAATAAGAGATGAAATAGTCAAGGTAGCAGAGTACCAAATAGTAAGAAAGGCAAGATCTGCAAAAATCTTTGGATATCACAGGAAATACTAAATTTAATTGACAAAAGGAGAAGATGCAGAAATGGAGTTAACGAAGCGGGTAAAATATGGTATGGGTGACTAACAAATGAGATTGGCAGGAAGTGCAAAAGGGCTACGTAGGAGTGGCTAGAAGCTAAATGCAAATCTGTAGAAGAATGTACAACTAGGTGAAAAATAAATACCACTTACAGAAAAATAAAAGAGACATTTGGAGACAAGAAAAATAGCTGTATCAATATCAAGAATTAAGATGGAAAACCAGTTCTAACTAAAGAAGGGAAAGCTGAAAGGTGGAATGAGTATATAGAGGGAATCTATAAAGGAAATGAACTTCAAGGCAGTATTGTAGGAAGGGAAGAGGAAGTGATGAAGATGAAATAGGAGATACTATACTGACAGATGAAGTTGACAGAGCACTGAAACACTTAAGTTGAGACAAGGCCCCTGGAGCAGATGACATTCTCTCAGAGCTTCTGAAGTCTCTGGAAGAACCAGCCATGAGAAAACTATTCCACCTGGTGAGTAAGATGTGTGTGACAGGAGAAATAACCTCAGACTTCAAGAAAAGTGTAATAATCCCAATTCCAAAGAAAGCAAGTGCAGACAGGTGTGAAAATTACAGAACAATCAGTTTAATAAGTCATGGTTGCAAAATTTAAACACAAATTATTTACAGAAGGATGGAAAGGATGATAGATGCTGAACTCGGCTAACATCAGTTTAGATTCAGAAGAACTGTAGGAAAACAGGAACGTATGACTTATTTTAGAAGATAGATTAAGAAAAGGCAAACCTACATTTTTGACTTTTGTAGATTTGGAGAAATATTTGACAATGTTGATTGGAATACACTCTTTCAAATTCTGAAGTCATCAGTGTAAAATATAGGGAACGGAATATTATTTACAACTTGCACATTAACCAAACAGCTGTTATTGGAGTTGAAGGACATGAAAGGGATGCAGTGGTTGGGAAGGGAATAAAACAGGGTTGTAGCCTTTCTCCAGTGTTATTCAATTTGTACATTGAGCAAGCTGTGAAGGAAAGCAAAGAGAAATTTGGAGAAGGAATTAGAGTTCAGCGTGAAGAAATAAAAACATTGTGTTTTGCTGATGACATTGTAATTCCATAAGAGACAGCAAAGGACCTGGAAGAGCAGTTGAATGGAATGGACAGTCTGTTGATAGAAGATATATAAGATGAACATTGTTGTTGTTGTGGTCTTCAGTCCGGAGACTGGTTTGATGCAGCTCTCCACAATACCCTATCCTGAGCAAGCCTCTTCATCTCCACATAAGAACGACAACCTACATCTGTCTGAATCTGCTTACTGTATCCATCTCTTTGTCTTCCCCCGCGATTTTTTCCCCACACACATCCCTCCAACGCTAAATTCACAATTCCTTGATGTCTAAGAATGTGTCCTACCAATCTATCAAGATGAACATTAAGAAGATTAAAACAAGGGTAATGGAATGCAGTTTAGAAAATCAGGCAATGCTGAAGGAATTAGATTAGATAACGAAACAATAATGGTAGATGAGTGTTTTACTTGGGTAATAAAATAACGTGTGATGGTCACAGTACACAAGATATAAAATGCAGAATGGCAATGGGAAGAAAAGCATTTTTGAAAAAGAGAAATTTACTAACATCAAGTAGTAATTAAATGTAAGCAAGTCCTTTTGGAAGGTATTTGTGTGGAGTGTTGCCTTGTACAATTGTGAAACTTGTACAATAAATGGTTTATACAAGAAGCGGATAGATGCTTTTGAAATGTGGTGCTACAGAAGATTGCTGAAGGTTAGGTGGGTAGATCACGTAACTAATGAAGAGGTACCAAGCGGACATGGGGAGAAAAGGAATTTTTGGCATACCTTGACAAAAAGAAAGGATCAATTGATAGAACACATTCTGAGACATCAAAAGAATTGTGAATTTAGCATTGGAGGAAAGTGCATGGGGTACAAATCACAGAAGGAGAGCAAGAGATGAATATAGTAAACAGGTTCAGATGGATGTGGGTTGTCGTTCTTATGAGGAGAAGATGAAAAGGCTTGCTCAGGATAGAGTAGGGTGGAGAGCTGCATCAAACCAGTCTCAGAACTGAAGATCCCAAAAACAATCAATGATCACATCACTATTTGGGCAGTGTGAATATTCAGTACTAAAGGGTGTAAACTGATGTTGGCAAATTCTGTCATTCATGTCAAATTGGCTGTTTCAGTGATGAAATGTTTGTAAATCTGTTGGACCAAACTGCAATGATCATCAGTCCCTTGACTTACAAACTACTTAAACTAAATTATTCTAAGGACAACACACACATTCATGCCCGAAGAAGCACTCGAACCTCCAGTGGCTGATTGGCTGTTTCCAATGGCTACAAACAAATACAGCCATATAATGTACACACAGGCAACATATCAGCTTTTTTCTATTTAAAGTTTTAAGGTGCTTAAGGTTGAGGTAACAATACAGTTTTTGATGATGCAATTATGAAAACAGTCAAGATCACAAGATAACTCATTAATTAGAATGGCCACTTTTGGCACAATTAGTTGGCCATCATTATTTTAAGAGCACCATTTCTAACGAAATGGTTTAGTTGGCCATCATCAGATTGAAAGCACCATTTCTAACAAAATCGTACTCTTAATCTGAAGATGGCCAACTAAATGTGCCTAAACTGGTCATTTTTATAAATGAAAATTATTGCCATCTCAAGTGTTTGTACTAGTTGATTTTTTTTCTGTTTATATTATAAACTTTGAATGTAATTTATCACTGTTGCCATAATATCCATTATGTCGTATTATTTAATAGAAATGGGAGACAAGTAATGAGCACAAAACCAGTAGCATTCTTTTTTTAATTATGTAGAATGAAAAACCTATTTTTGTCAAATATATTTATTTACTTTTAACAGGAGTTTCAGTACAATTGATTAATGCTGACAAAACTGTCAAACCTGTAATTTTTGAGACTTTGGCTGCATTATATTTATGGTTAATATTCCTTAATGTATTTTCAAAAATGGACACCAGGGGAATTTCTTGTAATGTTCTCACTTCCAGAAATCTACTATGTGGCCTCGTCAAAAGGCATTAGAATATCCAGCATTTCGAGTAACAATTCTATGTTTGCACCAGAAACCACCCTTGGTGCATTTTTATGGAGAGACTGGCTAGCACCCGAGCAATTAATGATGTCATTTTTAGAAATCTTTACGACAGAAGGCAACAACATAGAGGAATTGCCATGTAACTAGATGGAGGCATGTCTTGCACACTGCACATGTATATGCATCATCCAGTAGGCTAAACCACAAGGCAACAGGTAAACTTGCCTCACTAACAGCTGTAACAATTCTTATGCCATGCATTTGTTGCTCGTATGTGGTTAGGAACTGTTCTTCAATTAACACTCATCACATTTCCTGGTTCTGTGATAACCTAATGTTTTACAGCAGGGGGAATTTTAGGAATAAGTATTTCTAGTTTTTAATTTTTTTATTATTATTCCAAGATGACTGTTTTGTTATGAATTTTTTTCAGTTGATGCATAAGTACTTGAGAATGGTGACAAATTTTCACCAAAACTAGTTGTACATAATAAAGACAAACCATAAAAGTAAAATAGTGCACCATGTGAGTATATTGTATAAAGGTCTCTATCTTAACCCAGATAGCGCTGACTTCCTTCCAGAAGGATGAGAATGGCAGCTTACTTTTTTTATTCTTGTCTGTAAAAATTCATGTACAGTGTCATATTTTATTTCATTGAATCACCTGCTCTCACTACAGATCAATTTTAGCTTATATTGTCGATTGCAATGTGGTTGGATACAGCTGCAAAGTTGAGGTTCCTACAGAAGATACTGAAGACTTCCTCGTAGTTGGATTTACATTTCTTGAATTTTCTTCAATTTTTGAGACATTTATATGAATATATTTCATCTTAAATGTTGTTTTAACAATAATGAATTGTCAGATTAAAATTATAAAACATTCAGTTTGGTGTCATTCCAGAAACAAGGGCAGTATTGCAAAACTAAAGGTGTGATTCTGAGAAAAATCACTTATAACAATCTTGTGCAGTCATATAAAGATAATTATTAGCTTCTGAGAAAAAATTTAAACCAAAAGTAATTCTGCACTATCTGAGTTAAGCAATTCTATCATTTGCACTCCTTATAGATAATATGTCTGATTTTCCACAAATACTGTGAAATGATAGGAGAAAATGGAGTAAAGGTCAATCAAAAGCTTATGGAGAGCTACAAAATGCAGCTTGTAGTACCATAAGTCTGCACCACCATCAAAATGATTATGAGGACATAAAGGTAATGTGATGGAAGAAGAGGCAGAAGATGACAATCATGAAATGACAAATAATTTTGAATACTAGCCAAAAGACTGAGTCATGCCTGCAAAAGAAATGAACTGTCAAAAGTATATAAAAATTAATACAGTTTTTATTCTCTGTATCACTGTGTGTGTATGTAGTGATTCTAAGAAAGCGTGTAATTGTTTTTGCAAACAGAGTAAGTTTTTACCTTTGTTTTTGGCCTTGTGGCACTTGTGAGAATAATAACAGAGATTGTACGAGGGTTATCATCATGAACTCATTTTATTGTTAGGCACATAGTTCTCCTACTAAATTACCGTGTTCACTGGTATGGCCTGCAGCAACAGATGGAGCTAGAGTTAAACATTGATGCTTTTGCCTTTGTGGAGATATGGGGCCTTATGGCTGTGAGATTACCGCCCAATAGAAATATTGGTAATTAATAGCATTTGATAATTAAACAGTATGAAGTTCACTGCACACCTTGACCATGCCAATACACTAAATGTTACACAATTTTAATCTTATTAATTATGGTAGCAATGTATGTATACAGTTGGGTAACAACATTTATAATTAGGCCATAGGTAGAAATTCTCCATGTTGAGATTTGCTGTGTGCTTGTAGCTGACGGAAGGGCCAGCGAGCAGGCCGACGTTGGTGGCTTGTTCCAGCTTAGGATTTTCCAGGTTCGTTTCCGGTGAGGGGAGAGAGGGACAATGGCGAGTGCCAGGCACAGTGCAGTGCACAGCGTGAAATAAAATATTCTAATACTACTGGCATTTGAAGTAATACGATGCAGTCAGGAACCTTTAAGGCCCTCATTACAAAATAGCCTGTTGACAAATAAACAATACATTAGCTGATATGGTCACATCTGGCGTAATATGTTTAATTGACAATGAAAAGTAATAAATTACCAATGAATACAAGACAGTTACACAACTAGCATGGCAATGTTTGTTTATCAAAGTAATATATTAACTATTTCTCATTTTATTTTCAATTAATCTTGTGTATTTTACTTTGAAATATTCAGTTAAATCACTTATCTGTGATATAACAAATTGCACGATTGTAATAAATAGTGCAAAGGATGTTTATATCAATATAAAAACATAATAAGAAATTTGTTTAATGTGTAGCGTAATTATTTTGATTTTAAGTAAAGTTTTAGAAATGTATTGGCTGAGCGCTGTACATTGGAAGTCGGTTAGAACAGCTCACATGGGGAAGTTGATGACGTAGGAAAAAAACCCGGCAGTTGGGCTTTTGGCACACGCGCGCGTGAGGGCAGGAAGTGAGGAGTCGAGAGCGAGTGGTGTAGCTGGCCGGGCGGCGTTGCTCTGGACAGTCAGCATGTGGATCTCCAGGTGGAGACTATAGATTTTTGTGTGGCAATTGCCAAGTGTGGTTGCTCATCGTAGACTGCACCAAGTTGTATCGAGTGCTTCTGTGTGTTGTGAATATTTAGCCGGTGGAACAAGATGTGCATCGCACTAAATTAAAGTGACTGTGTTTTATTAATGTAACATGTGTCGTTGCATAGGCATGAACATCAACGGTGTTTGAGACAGGCACATGGTGTGAAAACAATTTGTGACAAATTTCACTTTGTCTGGGGGCTCACGAGCTATAACTTTATTTGATAAATGTGTCGACGTACAGACGTATCAGCCACAGGGTTTTAATATGGTGTAATAAACAACATAAAGTGAACTTCTACGTGTTTTCAAAAAAGTAGTTAGTACACCCTTTTTCTCATATGAACTTACTTTATTATGAATTTTTTTGTTAATGATATGCAGGGAAGGAAAGCTGAGAATGTGTGATATCATCCCCTAGAAAACGAGTTAAACAGTAGCAATCACAGCTCCAGTGTTTTTGCATGTTTAGGAATTTGGTTCGCAGCTGGTGGTTGTGAGTTTTAAAAAATTAAACTTTCCCTCCCCGACCTTCACCCTCGCATGGCACAGGAGGCCTGTGCAGTCATAGTGTTTCCATGTTTAAACATCTGTTCTGGCAGTTGTTTGTTCAAAGTAATTTCCCTTACACATGACTAAAAAAACTGACAGCTATCTACAGTAAGATCACATGCCATCATATGAAGCAGCACCTGCATGTCTGTCAGTATGTGTGTGACCAAGAAAAATATGTATTACTTACATATTAGGACAGTACTTTCTTTAAGCAGACTTATGACCAGTGGCGTAGCTATCACAGGGCTAGGCGGGGCAATGCCCCGGGGCCCTCGAGCTCCAGGGGCCCCTCGGCCTTCGTGAGTGACGATCGAAAAAAGTTACAGTAGAGTGTCGAAATTTTTATGTAATTTTTTTTTTTTTTTACCCTCCCACCCTATTGTCCATCATATCCCCTTCCACTCAAATCAAGTTTCCCACAGTAGCCGCACTGGGCCACCGGCTGGCGGAAGAATGCTTCTAATTGGGCCTTGACAAGACGCCACTATGTGGCGCTGCTGACAGGCGAAGCTGCCAGCCAATGTGTCCAACAATCGGCACACTTCAGTCGGCAGAAGTAGCGGCAGCATCAGAGATACTCACAGTAACAGCTGCGTCTTCCAAGTGTTGCAGCGAGCATTGTGAAGGATCGCGTTCCTCCAACTACAGTATAAATACATTTACTGTACAGTACTCCTTATTGCCAAATACAAGTGTACAATTCGAGTATCCGGTTTTCCGAATATCCATGTCTCCAAATTACTTCGGATAATAGATGTTATACTGTATATAATATTTTAGTTGAATGAAGGAATTTCGACTTTTAATTTCTCCTGCCGAAATTGAATTCCAACATGGACAGTTCGCCAATTATGTAAGGAAATTATAACAAAATATGCATTATTAGAATGTGAGGTTATGGAAGTATTTACCGCAGTTTTATTCTTCTGCAACAGCCGAAAGGTCGTTCAGCAAATTAAAAATTATCAAAACGCATCTGAGGTACAGTATGGCTCAATCTCAACTCGGACATTTGGCACTCATAGCAATCGGAAACAAGGCTGCATCAAATCTAGATTTAACAGACATTATTGATGATTTTGCAAAAACCAAAGCCAGGAAAAGATTGTAAAATAATTGTTAAAATAAAATTGACTACTTTTTAATTGTGTACCCATATTATTACTATAATATACTGCAGTCACATAAACTTACCGACAATTACCGATCAGAAATGATATCTTTGCCAACATTTGCAATCTAACAGTTTGAAGCATTGTATTACTCCAGTAGGTATTCTTTCATTCTGACTTAGATGTGTGAGGAAACACGAACGAAATCCCTATGACTTGAAAAACACCACTCATGAAGTTCTTGATACACAGTGAGGCGCGAAAAATAATTATGATTTTTTTTTTTCAAGGACAAATAGTATTCGTGTTGCAAGGAATTGAAAAATTCCCAACTTTTAGAAAGCAATGTTTTAACACATTGCCTGCCACGTGTCAAGGGTAGTTATTGACACTTGAAATCGTGAATTATATGTAATTCACATGGCCCAGTTATATTGGAGTTTCCTTGTTTTTATAATTAATTATTTGGTGTTACATATATAACTTATATAGTAGTTTGTACATCACATACTGTTTTAATTACATTCTCCAACTCTAATTGCAACAACAATGAAACAGACTGAAACAGTTGGGTTATTCTACTTTGTATCTCTAACACCTGCATGCACTGTGCTTTATGAAGAAACACTCTTCGCAAAAATATGAGTCACAATTTCTTACATTTCCATGTAGTTTGTTTGCATTTCTTTACAGCTTACTCTCGTCCAAATTCATTCTTCACTGTTTTGTAACATCCTCCCACCTATGATTTGCTGCTCCCATGTTCACAAGAGCACAATCTGCAGGCAGCTCGGTGGCTACGGTGGGAGATTTCTCAGGGGCATCGACATCTTCTGTATGGAGTAGTCTCAAAGTCACTTCCTCTCTGAATTCTGTGATTGAGATGATCTCGTTGTTGATGTATCGGTAAATCAAAAGACCATTTACCAGTGCTGACCCAGTAAACAGTTCAATTGCAACCTTCTGGTACCATTTCACACCCCGCCTTAGACAATATAGGACTTCATTTGGTGAGAGAATGATTGACTGTAGTGAATTATCATTGCTGGTTTTTTCGTTACGCCTCTCTTAGTTTGAGCTGCAGCTTCTTCCTTTGCACGAACAGTACTCAGCATCAACACATTTCTCTTATTTTTCCATTTCAGTAGTATCTTCATCTTCATCACTTATGTCCATAACGTCATCTAAAAGCTTCTGTACATGCTTTTGTTCATCTACATAACTTCTACGATACACGTTCTCCTGCTACAATATCACTGTGTTACAGATCAAAAAATACTGAATAAAAACTGTAATAACAATGCAGTAAAACAATAACGGAACTGTACACAAATAATGTTGTGGATTGAAAGACTTACCGGAGTACCAACCCAAAATTATTAGCGACATAGCAAATAACACACCTGGCACTTTACTCTGGCGCCATGTGAGTCATATGTAAATCACACGAAAAACAAACAAAGGTACTAAATTGCAATATTTCCAACTTATTTGTACTTCAATAGATTACTTCAAGCAAATTAAAGCAGAATATGGGAAAAAAGTATGGTCCCCGGGGGTCGGTAAGCCAAGTATACCTTTGGCAGCCAATATGTTAATATAGTTATTGTTAAACAGAATGGACTAAGACTAAATATTAAATGTATACAGCATATTTAAGTACAGTAGAACAGTCTTGGGGCATGTGATTTGTTGTGGGGATGTGACAGGTGAGAACAGGAAGGGTTTGAGGGCAGAAGGTGCGGGAAAGGGCAGACCGCTGGAATGGTCAGGCACTGCCGTTCTTTGTGCGTCTGCAAAGCGAGCCCCCACTCTGTCTACGCCGTTATGTCGCGAAAGGAAATTACAAGATGTTTTACAAAGTTATACCGACCCTTCCACAGTGCACCCCATAAATCACAAATGACGTACTGCACAGACAGACCTAGAGAGTGCGCATTTTCCACTAAATGCGTTGCGCCAGGAAACAGACATGTTTATTTTCCACAAATGCGTTAATACTGAAAAGAATACCGAACAGAATCTACATACCTTTCTACGCAATACCTTGCAATGGTAGGCGGGAAATGGATTCGGCATTCTGTGGCTCTTTTCTGGGAACGGCGCTTTCCCATACCGTAAGAATTATTTGCTCTTCAGTTTACGTTCATACTAACATTATACCCTCCGCCGCATTCTGCTCAGTTCTTCTATGTGAAAAACAAACAACTTCACTGTGTTTTAAAGTAATAGTGAGAATTCAGCGCTTTACGCAATCTATTAGGGTACGTTTCTACCCGCACACTATTTGTTTTAATTACATTCACGGATCAGAAGTTTCATGTAATAATTACTTTTTCTCAATAGTGAATTGTGCATCAAGACGCTGCCCTCTACCCCACTGTCACGATAATAAGCGTAGATATTGACTTAGTTATTTTACTTATTACTTTTTCCTGGCCAGACACTAACATATACTTCAAGAAGCCTGCTAGGGGCACGGCCCAATCCAGAGTGTTTCATTTAACAAAATCTGGCAACTTACTTTTGATGAAACCATCCTACACGAATATTTCCCCTGTTTTCCTTCTTTGACTGGGCTATCAACGAAATAAGCTAACAGCGCAGTAGTTTAGCGAGAGTGAATTGTCGGCACTGACAAAAGTCCGCCTGCTGTCACCGCTGACGAAAAATATCCCATGGGGCATTTTCATCTGTATGTCCCACACAGGTCCAACTCTATCTCTATCCTTCTGCAAAATTTCATCCAAATCACCTAGTAATTTTTGCGTGAAAGCATAACAAGCAAACAAACTTTCACATTTTTTTTTATCTTATGGGACTCGACTACGGGGCCATCAGTCCCTAAAACTACCTATGAACTACTTAATACTAAGGACGTCACAAATATCCATGCCCGAGGGGGGATTCGAACCCCCGACCGTACAATTATATTAGAGAGTATGATTAAATATTAACTGCTGCATAACAAATAATAATTTACTTCGTAGTATTTAGGTATACCTTATCATGTCTTCCAGTGGGTGGTAAGGAGCTGATGATATAGTTTTGTATCTGTATAGTTTTACTTTAAACAGGGCCCCAATGTCATTTTTGCCCCGGGGCCCTTGGTGACATAGCTACGCTACTGCTTATGACATCTTACATTATTTCATCTCAAAATGTTTATTGATCGAAAATACCATATTTCACTTCCTATAAATATTTTAGGAGTGACCAGAAGCTTTGATTAATAAACACCCCTAAAAGAGAATGAAATGTAGTTAGTTTTCAGATAGATCGGTAGAGACCTTTCCAGTAATACCTGCATCTGATTCTGTCTAGGGTCTTCACGAATCCCAGATTGGATATTGGAGCATCGTGGAAATACTTGAGAATAGCTGGCTGGAGATGAGCTGGAATGACCAGCAGCCATTCAGGTCCCAGTGGATCGTAATTGCTCTTATACAATGTCCCGTTTATAAGTTGGAACTCCCCATTGGTCGGTTCTCCTTTCTCCAATTTATTTAATAGTGCTGGATCTTCCCACTGTTCAGCTGTAACATCACCTAATTCAGTGAGGGCTGAAATTTCATTCATGCTGTTGCGTTCCACTAATGGATTCCTCGAAAGGCAGTCAGTTGCCTTGTGTTTGTGCCCATTCTTGAATACCACTGTGATGTTGTACTCTTGGAGTCTTAGTGCCCATCTTGCTAGTCAACCTGATGGCTCCTTCAAGCTAGTCAGCCAACACAAAGAATGGTGGTCTGTCACGACAGTGAATGGTTTGCCGAATAAATATGGCCAGAACTTGTTGATAGCCCAGATAACTGCAAGACGTTCTTTCTCAGTTGTAGAGTAGTTTATCTCAGTCTTTGAGAGTACTCTTGATGCGTAGGCTATCACCTTTTCAGCACCTTCCTCAACTAGTACAAGCACTGCACCAATCCCATAACCACTGGCATCTGTGTGAGGTTAAGTTTTGTATTCTCGCGGTACAAGGCTAGAACTAGTGCGGAAGTTAGAGCCTCCTTAAGTGCCAGGAAAGCACTTTCTTTTGTCTCATCCCAGTAAAACTTGGCGTCTCTCTGCAGAAGTTCTTGCAATGGGCATGCCTTGTTAAAAAAATGCTTTTATGAAACGTCGGTAGTATGAGCACAGCCCGAAAAAACTTCTCACATGAGGAATGTGCTGAGGAGTTGGAAATTCTGTGACTGCCCTTACTTTATCTGGACTTTATCTTTGACTTGGTGCCGCAGGATTTGTATGTCTTTGTCGACGAAGAGGCACTTGTTTGGATTGAGGGGGAGTCCTGCAGTCTGAAAACACTTCAACACAGTTGACAGGCGGCTCAGGTGTTCTTCAAATGTTTTCGAGAAAACGACAGTGTCATCTAAATAGCAAAGACACGTCGTCCACCTAAGGTGTCGAAGCAAGTTGTCCATCATGCGTTCGAATGTGGCTGGAGTATTGCATAATCCAAATGGCATTACTTTGAATTCATAGAGGCCGTCGGTGTAGTAAAAGCCGTCTTCTCCCTGTCAGCTTCATCAGTCTTGATTTGCCAGTAACCTGTCTGCATGTCCATAGTTCAGAAATGTGTAGCTCCTTTCAAGCAGTCTAAGGTGTCGTCAGTGCACGGCAATGGGTAGACATCTTTCTTTGTGATTTTGTTCAGCTGCCAATAGTTGACACAGAATCGCCACGTGCCATTCTTCTTCTTTACGAGGATCACCGGAGATTATAACGTTGCCCTTGCTTCGTATGATGCCATAATTGTTAAAGTAGATTTCGTGATTATATAATTGGACAAGGAATTGATGGTACCGAATGTTTGAAATTGAAATAAGTTAAAGTACAGCACAAAATGAACATTAAAGCAAATAAACCGCGGGTTGCATATTAAAGTCGGGCACCATACAAGCAACAGCACGTTATAAAACTTACGGAAAGCATCTAGCTGGATCCTGCACTTCGAATTGTAGAAGGTGGAAATGATAACTTTTTCTTATTTAATCTGTGATACTTTCCGCAGGAGATCAATGTTCAGACTGTTCACTTCGCTTTTCATTGTTGTGTGACCGTGGGTGGAACATGAAGTTACTGGTAATGATAGGATAATTAAAAGAAATGATCGGACTTCGTGAAATTACAAAAGAAATGACTGCAGGTTCTAAAATCTAGCAAAGTATTGTATACGGATGATTGATTGATTGAAATTTTGCAGACAATGCGAAGCGATTATAATGGCGTATGGACATTAAACTATTACGGCTGCAAAGGAGCTGGAAACATTAAGAAACTAAATATTTGACGTGGAGGAGTTTGATTTAAATGAAAACCAAGGAGAGGGAATGCTTTAAATTTAAATAATATATTTTTAGCAACAGCTTGCATACTTCTTACTTACTGAGTGGATACAGGTATGAAAGACGTCTACACCGATTAGATACAGACCAGAGAGTGAGTAAAAACTACTATCACGGTCCCGTCTTCTCGCTTGTTTTTAAGTAAAAAATGACGAACTAAATTAAATTAGTTGCATTGCGAGTCAGAGGGAACCGGAGACGATAAGCATCGCTGATAAAAAAAAATTGTGTTTCGTTACACTTGCCCCCTCTGGCTTTGTGTGGGGCAAATGCAACCTACACAAAATCGTACTGGTTGGGTATTACTATTTTTGTTGTTGTTGTTTTTTTTATATTAACATCAGTTTGTTATTTTCATTTGTTTGTTTCTGTTTCATTTATACAATTCAAATAAGTTATTTTCTTTACAAGTATATTAATGAAACAAAGAATTGTAGCGACGTGACGGTGAGGAAGCCGAGGGTGGTGAGGACAGGTGCGAAAGGCGCGACAGGTAGCGATGACGTCAGACGGTAGCGCGGCGGCGACGACAACGGGTGGCTGGACGGTGTGTGACGAAGCGGGTGGGGAGAAGCGTGACGTCACGGCCAGCGGCGTTCGAGCAAGGAGCCTCTGCATCTCGAACACCAACCTTTTGGCCCTCGGTATGGCGCTGCATCGCGCCTCCGATTGTGGTTAACATGTAAACAAAATTACATTGTTTTTTTTTTTTCCATAGACGTTAGTTCTCCTTCCTAAAGATGAAGACACTTTAGCATGTTATTGGTGTGCGTATGTTTGTGTGGTCATTTGAATTTACATTTGATGTGTTTCAGGTAAGAGTGATGCAAGCTGTCTTTCTGACATGAACTCATACCGTTACATAATATGACATTTAAAAATCATCTATATACTATGTACACTTGTTTACAGACATATGTTCATTTATTCATTCACGTGAAGTAGTTATTTTATAGATTGACAAGTTAAAACAAACAAACAAAATATTTTTATCATAATGATAATTTATTAAGTGACGTAGCACAGTCTTTGGATTTCAGGATGTTTATAAAGAGCATTAGCACAGTCTCTACATTTTTAACATGTTTAATTTGAGGGTAGCACAGTCTGTTGTTTAGATCTCATATGTATATATGGCCTGCGTGCGCAGACAGTTCAGACAATACTATTACTTGTTTGTCTTATTTTTCTTTTGAATAATTTTTATGTGCTCACTGAATTTCACTTCTTAGGTTCATAAGTTGGCAATGCACAGCGTCACAGTAGCGGTTAGCTTCAACAATCACGGCCGGGCGGTAGTCGTCATGCGCTCTGTCGGTGTCAGTCCATATTCAAACATTACTACTTGTGCGGTTGCTCTCCGCTTTCCGACTTCTGTGAATCGTAAATTGTGATTTCTTGCCGTTTTTCCGTTTGTGCACTAAACACTGGATTATAGTTCTCTGCAAGATCTACCACAGCTCGGTAAGTACATTTTGAGTCTTTTGCGGCAGCTCAGCGTTTGTTTAACGTTCGTGCAGTTTATTACACCGTTGTGTGTGTGTGTGTGTGTGCACTTTAGCACTGTGACTATTACGTATTACATTCAAGATCACTTCAAATAGTCTGTTCACATGACAATTCATCGGTTTTTGAGGTTTTATTTGCGCGGCACAAAATAGTCTTTTAATGCAATTGTGTGCAGTTGTCCATAATACATTGTCTATGTACCACATTGTCTTTGGGAAAACGAGCGGCACTGGAGTAGTGTCCCGTTCGTCGTTTGGATTAAAAGGTTTATCGTATCACACGACACTATTATTTTATTGTTCACTAAATAACGGTCACTTACTACCTTTAGTTCGTCACAGTACATTGTTCGACTTAGTAGCCCTAGCCATTACTGACAGCACAATAGTTTCTATCACTTGCAATGACTAGTTCGTTCATAACGTGTTCTATATAAGTGGAAGGAAAACACAGTGGATACTGAAAGTCGCCGATTGGCGTCCATTCACATCCGTTCAGTTTTTCTCGTTCGTTCGTACGTGCGTTGCACTGCTCTAATAGTCTTTTCAGTTCCACACACGCAATCGTACACACGTTCAATATGTTCATAAATGTAGATAATCTCAGAACTGCACGTGCACTTTTACAAAACAAATATATAAATATACCATGTTTAAGTCTGATGTTGATACTAACTTTGAAAGTTTTCGTGGCACATTAATCTCGTAATTTTGTCTTTACAGGCAAGATAATTGCAATCTCTTTCTTTAGAACATTATACATATACATATGTATACATCCGTTATTTACTAAGTTACACAAATTTATTTCGGGCTGTGTTCATGTTAACTTAGAGAAAAATGTTAGCAAAAGGGACTGGCTGTTTTCAGCACCTCCGTATGATCCACATTACCAAATTTGGTAACATTTCGTCTCATGACATTTGTTTACATATTTTATTGGTCTTAATGTCATCAATTAATGATGAAAATTCTCCTCAGAGATAATAAATATTGTTGAAATGAGATAGAATGGCTGGCCAGTACTTACCATTGTGCTGTACCGCCGATAGTAACACAAAATGAAAAAACAGAAAAAAAGGGACAAAGGGACAAGCTTTCGGAACAGAGTTCCTTCGTCAGGTGGGAGAGAAGGGAAGAATAAAGGATGGGAATAGAAGGGAAAGGTGGTTCACGACCTAGGTCATGAAGGTGGTGTTTCGGAAGTGTGGGCGTCAGAGATACTGCATGTATGTACTGAGCCAACTGACGCCCACACTTCCGAAACACCACCTTCATGACCTAGGTCGTGAACCACCTTTCCCTTCTATTCCCATTCTTTATTCTTCCCTTCTCTCCCACCTGACGAAGGAACTCTGTTCCGAAAGCTTGTCCCTTTGTCCCTTTTTTTCTGTTTCTTCATTTGTGTTACTATCGGCGGTACAGCACAATGGTAAGTACTGGCCAGCCATTCTATCTCATTTCAACAATATTTAATGTCATCAATTTTCGTCATATTTCCTCTCGTGATTTCTTACTTAATTTCACGAGTGTCAAGTTATGTCATTTTTGTACATAAAAGAAATTAACCATTAAATATTAAAAAAAAATGATAGCAATTATTGTAAGTCTATGACATTTATAATAAACATACAACAATTACTATGAATGATACAGGTAAAGTCAGACCAGCAGGCATACTTGGTGCAGGAGGGCTTGCACTAAAGCGTGTGGAAAGATAAAGAATAAGATTTAAAAGAGGGATTCATTACATAAGAAAAGGGAGAAAAGCATCGCTAAAATAAGCATACGCGTTGCAAATTCAGTATTACAGTCCCTAACTACATCAAATACTACTGTCATAATCATAAATTACAATAAAGTTACAATGCAAGTATCAAGTTTAAATAAAATCATCTCGTTCTCTCGCTCCTCCTTCCCGGTACCTTGCTGCATCCCATACGTTTTGTTGCTATTGTCTGACTAGTGTGAAACTGCTGAGTACAATGTGTTAGGGAGAATATCCTGTCTCAACCTTTACGAATGTTCATGTCGTTGTCCAGTCCATGTTTGTCAGTGTGTGTGTGTTTTGGTGTATACACCGTGTCAAAATAGTCATAGCTCTATCTCATGTCTCTCCGAAGTAGCTTATAGTTCTGACGATCTCGCTGCGATGACGGCGCCACCAAAGTTCTCGTAGACGATGGCAACCAGTTGAAAGAGAAAATTTAATCTATTCTTACGCTATTGACAGGCTGATGTATGTGTTATCGTGTAATAGATAAGAAATGGCACAGTTTTACATACATACCTGCATCAAAAAATGAAAATTATTTTACGTAAACAAAAATGGGACTGTTTGTCAAGGATTAAAATTCTTCTCACAGTAGAGTAAGCAAGACCAGATACTAATAGGTGTAGCGTGTGTGTAAACATAAATAATAACCAGCTGATTCTATTTACATCTCCTATTCCTAGGTGTTCATGCACTTTCGTGGTTTCCAAAGTCACATATTGCTGTTGTACGTCACTTTTACATGCTATTTTTATAAAACCTAGTTGATAAACAGACAAATTCATAATGGTTCCTGTCATGTGTAACAAAGGTTTCTGCAGAATATGTCTGTGTTATTCTTACGTCAAAATATTTGTTACTTGACCTACAATGACATTCTTGCAAACTGGTCCTAATCTAAACTCTTCCATTCACTCTATCACACTTACAAACTAAACCTAGACAATATAAATTCATTACGCAGTAGTGGGTTCCCTAACAAAAATAATCAGAGTGTGCTTGTACGCTCTACCCGCATAATAATAATAATAATAATAATAATGTTTCCCAACTACTAGCCATAACAAATTGTTCATTGTATTAAATCTTCACATAAATAATAAATGATGCCATTCATTCAGTTGCAAAGTTACACCACCCGTTTCAAGAAACATTACTTCGTATATTTGTCACACAGCATAAATGTAGATAAGTTATAGTGCTCAGACGCTTCTCTGAAAAGTGTTTATTATTGTGTCAGTAGTTAAAAGTGGTATCTGTCAATCACTGAGTATTTCAAACATAACAGTACATTCTAGGAAGGCTTATGGTACACATTAAATCATAGAATCAGCCTACTAACAATTTACGCATGATATTTCTTAAGATCTTTGTGTGGATAGATTCCTCTGGGTTGTGTCGTGTGTACAGGTGACAATAAATAACTTCCTTGGTGAGGAATCTGTAGTATTCTGTACGGTCCGGAATAAAGGTATTCCCATTTTTTGTTTCTCTTTTGGACAGCAGAAGACTTTAGATGTACCCTTAAAATTACCAAATCATTAAGTTTGAATGACTGGGTGCGTTTTAATTGTTTGTCGAAATAGTTTTTACGTTTAGCTGCGTTCGTTAGTGCTGTTAAAACTATCCTTACCTCCTCTTCCAGCGATGGCTGACTGCTGCACCTGTGTCTGTAAGAACAGTCGTAGGTATTCCTCCTACATTTATAAATATATTGGCTTGGAAAGTGTCAACAAATTGGCTTTTGTTTACTTGTGTGTCAGCAAGTAGTTCTTCCCGTATGTCATCACCATCGTTGTAATTTATACAATTACGAGATGTGTCCTCACTAGTGTCATCGCTCAACGGCGGAGGGCATGAGTTGAGCGCAATTAATTTGTTTGAGTCATTTCATTCTTTCTTGTCGATGGAGTAGTGCTGTCTGTCACGTCAGTAATTGTCACAGTCGATCCGTTTTGTGTGCAGCGTGTGCTTTGCGGTGGGCGGTTGTCATCGTAGCCACTGGGACGTTATGAATTCCACTGTTACTGTTTGGAGGGGGCTGTGGATAAAAGTTCTGTGCGGGTTGGCCGTTCTCGTTCAGTGGCGGCTGGTAGGCTGTTTATTAGGAGGGGCGGCATGTCTCTTCAATTTTACACGACATTTTGTCCCTTCACAACATTTCTTGAACGGGGAGACGACTTTTTCCTCCTATACCAAAATACGAACTAATTTACGCACAAATATGTCGTTTTTAATATTTTCTGCAGGCAATGAAAACCTTGTAACTCCATTTTATTAGATTTCACAAGAGACCCAAAACTGTACCTTAAAATAATATAAAGTTAGAAGTAAATTCGTTGTGTGTGTAACTATATAAGTAAGTGTTCAGGCCGGCCGCGGTGGCTGAAGGGACTGAGGCGCTCCAGTCACGGTCTGCACGGCCACTACGGTCGGGGGTTCGAATCCCCCGTCGGGCATGGATATTTGTGCCGTCCTTAGTCTTAGCTCGTTCATAAGTAGTTTTTCAGTTTAGGGACTGATGACCCCATAATTAAGTCCCATAAGCTCTACAAACATTTGAACATTTTTTAAGTGTTCAGAGAACACAAATGCTTCGTCAGCGACAAACATATGTTACTGAAATTAGAAGACTGCCACCAACAAATGTAGTAATACCATTGGTATGCTTATATATTTGTGTTTTTATATAAAGCAGCATTAAATTTCCCAGTGAAAGTACTTTTGCTTTTGCACGAATTTTGTGTCTGTACAATGTTCAAATCAGGTCTCGGTGGTCCTAACCTTTTTAATTCCAACTTTCCTTCAAAAGTCAATTTTTCACTACCAAATGTTAAAATGTACTTAACGCCATTTATATTATTCATTCTAAATAGGGAACTAGAAAAACAGGCAACACGCACCTTCACAACAACGATAGTAGGGTTCTAGTATTACACGCAGGGCACCTGTTAGAAACTGCCTGACCGGTGGCGGCGCGCCTTTGTATATTTGGCGCTCTTGGCGCGGACGCCGTCCTAAGCGGTCCGGTTCAGCACACTACCCCCACCCAACACCCAGCACCCCCACTCATCCCAAGCGCCCGTTGCCAGCCTTTACACGGCGCGGACGGATCGCGTAGAGTCCGACAGTGAGTCCATTCTGAAAACATTCGGTGAGCCTGGCTGGCAGACTACCTAGACTAAAAACATTAGTCATTCACTTACACGGGCTGCTGCTACACGAAAATTATTCAAGTAGATTTGTGATTAACGATTGGTACGTATTCCGTGTTGGATATTTTTGGGAGGGCGCCGCCCCAGAGTCCTCAATGAGTAGCCGCCACTGTTCCCGTTACCGTAAAAATTACGGTTGCCACCATTACGGGGCTGACCATTGAAATTAGCATTACGCCACTGATTATTTCTATTGTTACTGAATTGATTGCAGTTGCTGAAGTTAGCTGTTTGGTATGGGACACTGTTACTATTTTGGAAATAACCTGGATTAAATCTGTTGTCTTGTCGACGGCGATAATAATTCCCGCGATTAGGCGCATTGCGTGGCACATTTCTACTGCGCGAATCGCTCGTCAACTGTTGTGTCTGTTGCTGGCCAGAGGTGTTAACAAATGCTGGCTGCTGCGGCTGAGGTGGGTGTGGCATGTTTTGTAAACTTTGGGCTGGGGAGTAATACGGCACAAGCTGGCTATTACCATTATTGTGGTTGTTACGGAAGTTTCCGTTCTGATTGTTATTCTTGAAATTCCTGAAACCGTATTGGTTTGCATGCTCGTTACCAAAATGTGCACGCCTATCTTCAAAAATTAAATCCAGCTCGTCCACATAATTTAGAAAACTTTCTAAATTGTGCTCGGGAGCATGTACGAGTTCCAGTCGCATGTGTTTTGGCAATTTTGCCTTTACTACCCGAAGCACTTCTCTGTAGCCCATAGATTCATCGAAAAATTTTGATTTATTTATATACTTTTCAAAATGCTTCCTGAGACTACCATTGCGTTCGTTAAATTGCTGCGGATTGTAAACTTCATTCCGCAGGCGCTCTTGCGTAGCGGGGGAACAAAATTTCGCAAGAAATTCTTGTTCAAATTCTTCTACAGTTTCACAAGTTTTGGAAGCCTGATTTGCCCATACTTTGCTCTCACCTTGTATATATCCTGTGATAAACCGTACCTTTCGTTTTTCTTACCAAGAGTATGGCAAAATATCTTGGAATGATTGAATAAAAACAACAGGATGTACACTTTTACTGTCACCCGCGAAAATCTAAAACTGATGATGTTTGATCATGTTTTCGTCCATCATGACGTTACTGATATTGATTCCGTTATTAGGCACGGAAGGTGAGTGCTATGGTGACATCAGATTCCCACTACCCGACACGAAAAAATCAGGAAAATTGTCACGTGCGTTTTGCATGTCAGGCAGCGGACACGTGTGTGCCGCCTGACTCGGACGTGCCCGCCCACTATTTATGTCTGTTTGTCGGTCTTTAAAGTCACAAGTCGGTTCGGTTTCCTGTCTATGGTTTATGTGTGTTACAGGTTTTAGTTCTTTAACTAAAGATATCAGTTCAGCTTTCACAGTCGTACCGTGCTTTTTATAAACTTGTTCAGTAACATTACTTATAACAATATTCAGCTCAGAGTCTATCTTTTCATTAAGCTCGATTTCTGTTTTTTGTAAGAATTCTTGTACTTGATTCTGATTGTCTTTAACAACAGCTTCAGCTTGACTAGTTATTTGTGCGACAACAATTTCAAATCTCTCTTGTTTTTGTTTAAGTTGCGTTATGTCGCGTGTGATTCAATAACCGGTGGAATAGTTTTCACAGACTGGCCTAGGGTAGCAACTTCGCCGACAACAGAGGAAATTGTGCCATCAACTGATTGTAAAATTTCTTTAGTGACCTTTCCTTGTATATCAGTGAATTTACTGTCAATAGCTTGCTCAAAATTTTGCATTTGAGCACTGATTTCCCGATTAACTTCTTCAGATATTAAAGTAGGCAAATTTTGTTGCACTTTTTCTAGTTTTACAATTTCCTCCTTTGTCTGCTGTTGTTGTAATTCTACTCGTTCAAGGTGTTGAGTAAGAGTAGAGGACAAAACAGAAACTTGATTCTTTTGATCATTTATCTGCTGTGAAGACAAAGCAGAAACTTGGTTCTTTTGTTCATTAATCTGTTGTGTTAAATTCGCTGACATGTTAATAAGTAAAGCTTCAAATTTCCTTATTCAATCATCTGTGGATTGTGTAAACTGCTCCTGGGTGTAGAAACGTTATCGGACGCGATAGTCGCGACCGATTGCTCTGTGCCGAAATTGTCTGTTATTAATTCCGCCGGCCGTGCCGCCATACTGACCTCTGCGGACGGAACTAATTGTTGTATGTTACTACTACTACTTTCTTCGGTATTCATTGCTGGGGTTTGGCTACGGGTTTTGACCATACTAATTGTGAATAAAATGAGAGAAATTGATGTCTGTCTATCTTCACACGCTCAGTTAATTTTAAATAAATTAATAAATATCGCACTGTAATGGCGGACTTGTTACAGAACGAAGGACAGCACACGGAACAAGCGAGAGTCGCGAAGCTAATATTTGCGCACGGCAACCATGTTTGTGCACTTCTAGAATGAACTGGCTAACTATAGAAAAATTTGGAAAAAGGACAATATTGCTGAAAGAAATGCTGAATAGAAATGCGCATACAAGCGACAGATAGGAGAATCTATTGAAGCACCAAATAAGCCAAATTACTGGTCCGTCCTTACCTGTGTGATGTGATGTCTTGTTACGCAACGGCGACGGATAATACAAAATTTTATGCGTTGGTCTTGCAATTTAGTTTTCTTTAAAACATTGGTTCAGGAACGGCTCGTACAATATTGTAGTTGTTGTAGTTGTAGTACATGAAATGAAATAAAATATGATTAGACACATACAATGGTGGTATGAAACATTGGTAACAATATTACGTAAATCTTAATTATTTTCAGTTACTGGCTATTTTACAAATTTCACAGGGTGGATATTAGTGAAAAGGAAACAATTATTTTTTACTGATATCCAGTCCTGTCCCAAAGGGAGCCAATTATAACTTTGCCCTTGCTTCGTATGATGCCGTAATTGTTAAAGTAGATTCCGCGATTATATTTTTTGGGCAAGGAATTGCTGGTACCGAATGTATGAGTTTGAAAAAGTTAAAGTACAGCACAAATTGAACATTAAAGCAAATAAACCGCGGGATGCATGTTACAGTTGGGCACCATACAAGCAACAGCACGTTATAAAACTTACGGAAAGCATCTAGGTGGATCCTGCACTTCGAATTGTAGAAACTGGAAATGATAACTTTTTCTTATTTAATCTGTGAATGTTCGAGATACTTTCCGTAGGAGATCAATGTTCAGACTGTTCACTTCGCTTTTCATTGTTGTGTGACCGTGGGTGGAACATGAAGTTACTGGTAATGATAGAATAATATAAAAAAAAAAGATCGGACTTCTTGAAATTACAAAAGAAATGACTGCAGGTTCTAAAATCTAGCAAAGTATTATATAAGGATGATTGATTGATTGAAATTTTGCAGACAATGCGAAGCGATTGTAATGGCGTCTGAACATTAAACTATTATGGCTGCGAAGGAGCTGAAAACATTAAGAAATTAAATATTTGACGTGGAGGAGTTTGATTTAAATGAAAACCAAGGAGAGGGAATGCTTTAAATTTAAATAATATATTTTTAGCAACAGCTTGCATACTTCTTACTTACTGAGTGGATACAGGTATGAAAGACGTCTACACCGATTAGATACAGACCAGAGAGTGAGTAAAAACTACTATCACGGTCCCGTCTTCTAGCTTGTTTTTAAGTAAAAAATGACGAACTAAATTAAATTAGTTGCATTGCGAGTCAGAGGGAACCGGAGGCGATAAGCATCGCTGATAAAAAAGTAAATAAATAAATAAAATTTAAGTGTTTCGTTACAAGATGACAAGATGACCAAGGACTTTCTGAAGGTTGAATAATGTCATTGTGTAACATCTTCTCCACTTCCTCCCGAATTATCCGTCTTTAAGCTGGCGACACTCTATACGAACGCTGGCTAATTGGTGGATGATCCCCAGTATTGATACGGTGCCTTATCGTGGGCTGTTCCGTCTGACTTTTCTCCTGCTGGGGTGTGAATGCACTTGAAAATTTGCGTAGTATAACGAACAACCGCTGGCATTGTTCCTTGGTCAGTCTGCGCCCTATTGACAGTTCCACGGTTGTTCCCTCCAGCGTGTTGTCTGTACTAACAGCAGAGCATGAGTATTCGTTGGTGACGTGCTCACCGTCCTGGAGTGGTTCAGCTATCCCGATAAACGTTCCTTTGAGGATAAGTTGTGGCCGGCCGCGGTGGCCGAGGAGATTGAGGCGCTCCAGTCACGGTCTCCACGGCCACTACCGTCGGGGGTTCGAATCCCCCCTCGGGCATGGATATTTGTGCCGTCCTAGTTCGTAAGTAGTTTGTAAGTTTAGGGACTGATGACCCCGTAGTTAAGTCCCATAGACTATACGAACATTTGATTTGATAAGTTGTGACTGCTCATGACAGTTAATGATCCATATCTCTCCTCGACCACCAGTAATGCTTATGATAGCTGTTGGTATGTAAATTTCTTTTGTCAGCCTAATAATCTTTTTACTATCGTCAAGCAATTCACAGTTTAACCGGTAATCTGTGCTTGTGACTGGAACTCTTGTTATTGTTAACGGCGGGATCGTCACATTGTCAAATAACTTCCCAGAAAATTCTATATTACGGTACGTGTACCCGTCGGAACGACTTCCTAAATTTGCAGCTCAGATCTTCCACAGTCAATGACAGCTTGGGATGCCTGAAGGAAGTCCCATCCGAGGATGACATTACGACTACATTCTGTTAAAATGACAAATTCAAACGGCTGGGTCCTGTTGTTGATTGTTATTCTTGCGACAGAAGTTCCTGCTGACTGGAAGTACTTTCAATTTGCGACCTTCAGCACATTTGCTCCCGTATCACAGGACATTGTCTTCTTTAGTCTGCGGCGGTAATTATCCGACAATACAGAGAAAGAAGCTCCTGAATCAACAAGTGCCCGAACAGTTAGCCGTCGATGAGATTTCCCGACATCTTAGCGACTGTCGTCCATGGAGGATTTTCATCTGCAGCGGCCTCACCTCTGTAGATGGTCGCCTCGCTTAGTTTTCCTGGGTGTGGTGGCTAGGGGAGCGGCTGGTACCTCTGTACGGCGACGGTGAACGGCAGTGGCGCGTTGGGGAGCAACCTCGTCCAGGGTACGGTGATGGGATCCTTTCCATAGGATCAGCAGGTGACGGCCTGCGATAGAACTGCTCTGATGGCTGACGTTGTGCGGCAAAATAATCGTCGAATACTCGCCTTCTCTCTCTGCAGTAGCGTACGACATGTCCAGGGCGCCCACAGTGGAAACACAGTGGTGTGTTGTCTTCTGTCCTCCAGACGTCTGTTCTTGTGCGGGGTGTCATAGTTGCTGTCAGCTGTCAGCCATTTCATATGCTGCCGTTTGGCGGCTGCAGCGTAAGTCATGGCTGGGCAGACAGGAGATAATGTCTGAAATACCTCTTCCTCAGCGGCGTCGGCTCCCTCGTGACTCACAGGGCTTACATCCATGGCCATAATCTGATGCTCGCTCGGTCTAATAGTCCCGGTTGCCATAAACTGTTGTTATTCTTCTCTGACAATCTGTTGTATGAGAGAAACGAAGTCATGCTGGTCTTCTACAACAGCCAGAGGGACTACATTGGGGAGTCTGTCATACTTCTTTTGTCCAACCCTCCTTTGTTGCATCTCTTCAATATGCTGGCCGCCACTTAATGAACTCTGTCGTAGCGACGCCTTTATCAGAAGAGCTTGGTACATGTCTTCTTCAATACCCTCCATCAGGTGCGTGATTTTGTCGGCCTCAGTGATATTCGGATTGACTATGTTGCACAGGGCCAAAACATTCTGTATGTTTGACTGTGTCGCCTCACCATGTTGTTGAGCCCGATTCTTTAGTTTGTCGCTGGCAGTCTCCAAACGTCTTCTTGAGTTCCATCTGGAATGTTTCCCAGTCATTTGGATGCACCCTGTACTCTTCAAGGCATCCGGCAGGATCTGTTCCACATCTGGAGTGACTCCATCTGGTGTGCACACGGAGTGCACGTTGGCTTTCTTCCTCTCCTTAGCAACCATCTCCTTAAGGGGCTCCATGACTCACCTAATGTTGGAGCTCCCAAGTACGCTGCTGCTAACTGACACACTGAAGGCTCATCCGCAGACGTCCACAATATTTTTTAAACCTTTTTAAGAGATTTTAATATTTAACCATATTTTTTTATTTTTTATATTTTTTATTTTTTAACTCAATAACAGTTTCACTTAAAGTGTTACATGTATCCAGAACCCAATTTTATCTTATTTCTACGTCCTTTTATAGTTTGACAGCTGTGTATCTCATTTGTAACTGCTATTTTATACCTTGACTACTATCTTACACCTTGACCTCAGAATTGATTTTATATGTAAGTCAATAATTACTTATTGAGAATAATTTTAACAAAAATGATCCCCACCAATCAGATGATTTTAAGTACATTATATAAAGCCTCAGGAAGCTACTATGTTTTAGTAACGACTGTGAACATTCGTTCATCACAGGACAGGTTACTCTGTAACTTCAAAAATTTGGTATGTTTTTAATGTTTTTCCTTTAACTTTTTGATATCATTCTTTGTAAATAGTAGCTTATATTCAGTTGTAACATTTGTTTAACAGATCTGAAGATGGGCAGCTGTCCCGAAACCGGTCATGTTTTAGAAAATAAAAGCGATCTGGAGACTGATATTCAAGAACTTTAGAGATGATTAGAGCTAGCACTAATCCAACAAAAATAAAACAGACGACTGTCAGAATTCACACGGCGAAGGAATACACTACCAGATGATTAAGACGAATCTGAATCTAATATACACGCGATAAATTTGATAAACTTAGGCGAGGACCTCACAGAACAGTCAAAATATTTGGCTTCTAGCAAGAAGCCAGCTACACTTGCAAGTACCGATTTGCTCTGTAATGCGCTCAGAGGAAGACTACACTGATGCTTAAACGCAAATTTGAATCTAACGCGTACGAGATCACAGAATAAATATAAAAACTGAAAGAAAAGAGCGTAGAGAAAAATCAAATTGCTGTATGTCGCTTCTAATCAGAAACCGGTTACACCTACAAAATATGAAGGGACAATTTGCTGTGTGTCAGCCGGCGGCCAAACGGATTTATGATAGGAGAAAGTCCCCCGTCCTAATTTCATATCCAAATTTTCAATTAGTCTAGTTGCGTGTTTCTCTTTGAACATTTGCATACATTTTGTGACTGAATCAAATAATAGTGACAAAGGAGGTCTGACAAATGATAATCTGAAACTCATCAGTTTATTTAGAAAAGTAATTATCCACCAAAAGATTTAAAAAATAAAAGAAAGAGACGAAAGAAATTGATATTTAATTATGAAAGCAGTGATGAACCCATACATCTTTCCAAAAGCTGATTTGAAACACATTTTTTTTTTTTTTTTTTTCACAATGGTTGATTTTATATTGAATATTATGCATTCAAGATTTTTAAACTTAGATAGTAAGAAAATTTTCAAAAGAAAATAATCACCCAAAAGATTATATATTTTAAAGATGTTGTACACATGGTTCTGGTAATGGGTGAGAGCTGTGACTCCCGACCTTACAAATTATAGGAAGATGATGAGGGGATAGGTAGCAACTCACCGTAAAGGCTATTGCTGAGCTGCAGGTGCAAATGTCTATCACTTTCACCCAACTTTTCATTTTGGCCACAGCCTTTACTGAGAGAACATCCTGTCCCATACTTGACCCATATCCTACCCTCTTTCTCCCTCACTCACTTTGAGACAGTGATTGCAGATTGGGGGACTTTTTTCTTCACAATTTTGTGGAAAAATATATAGGGAAATTTAGGAGGTACAGAAACCTTGGGGATTTTTTTAATTTTTTTATTTTTTTTATTTTATTTTATTTTATTTTTTTTTTTTTGGGGGGGGGGGGCGCCGAAGGGGGGGTAATTCGCTCCTGGCGAAAGTGTGAAGTATTTCATATGCGTGGTTTTGCTATTAATACCTCTGGTATTTCAGTTCTGTCAGCGTATTTTCATATTCTGGATGTTTCAGTCTCCCTGCTCTCTCTCTCTCTCTCTCTCTCTCTCTCTCTCTCTCTCTCTCTCTCCAATGTCACGCTCTTTCTCCAAATCGATTGCACTTTTCCTGGACTTTCCAATGTTATATTACGTCAGTGACTAATGCCTTTTTGTATTGCATGCAGCACTCCAGGCATGAACCGGGACAAAGTGGACTTGGGAAGGCGATACATATATTGCAGTGAATCGCCAGAAGCAAGCTACCTCAGAGCGACTTGTAACTTTAAATGAGCATGAATAGCATCCCGCATTACAGAGTTCTTTCTTTGAATATAAGGCCCTTCTAGTCTTAATAAATTGTCAAATTTGGTTACGTTCATCCTAAAATGATTTTCAAAGGACGCTTCATCCTTGTTTTCCAATTCCCTGATCAACACCGTTGACGCCCCCAGCTCATTCCTCCTCGCAATCCGCTTGCGTATCCAACAGCTGCATCCTCTTTCTGTTTAAACATTCTGTGATTTAACTGGATGGCAAGTAAAGCCACTACTCAGAGGCCTGCACACGGCACATCAGTTGGCGACATGTTAAAAAGCTACATTTGACTTGCATGGATTCAAAATTTCCGCGCTCGTGCGAACGGTCACTTGCGCAAGTTGAAGACCATTGGCACATGTAAACATGATCGTGTCAACTCTTCTCTATGCGAATTGGTCACAATTGATATTCATACAGGTACGGACAAAAATGGATGTTTCTCCACACAACAAATGTTGATTCCAGGTCATAAAGTATTTGTGAATTCCTTTCCATGTACTCAGTTGGGCAATAACTGTGGTTCACAGACAAATAACAACAGTAAACGCTGGTGTCAGCATCTGAGAGAGGACGTGTAGTTGGGTTCAAAGAAATCGGTTGGAGTCAACAGCAAATTGTTCGACATTTGTCTCCAGACAGGAATTTGTGTACGATTGCCAAATACATCATGAACAAAGAAAAGGTAGTCTGAGACGACAGAACGTGAGGACCAGACAATCGCCAGAGAGGCAATTAGAGCCTCCTATACCGGCGATATCAGGTAACGTTAAAATGCAATAACATGGCGACATTAAAACGTACACATTCAGTTTTAAAACTACCATGGTGGCTAAAAATCGCTGATGTCAGGCAGGACACGGCGACAAGGACAGACACACTTATTAAAGACATAACAACACACAGTTGTGCCTGTTCGGCGGTTATTGAAGTTTTAAAATCATACAAGCGACTTGACACCAACACAAGAATGAACATGGCACAATGTTAGAGCGCGCGCCACATAACTTGGCGGGTGGACTGGCTCTTCTGCGCAGGTAGCTGTGTAGTGGTGGGGGTAGCTGCTGTTGCAGCATAGCCGGACTGTGCGTCAGCTGCGCTCCGTTCCATTCCGCAGTCAGCTGCTGACTGCCGCTTGGCTTTACAGTTACGGCCGCATACAAGCGCAAGGAAATGTCAAGCTGCGAGTCTTGAACACACACGACTGTATAAAAAGTGTAATGCAGAAAAACTACGCTCGTTTGATTGTTGGGAAAACTGTGGCGCATTTATGAGTCTCTTTCTCTTGTACCTATCATGTTTACACGGCAGGGCATAATTTTCTGAGCGGCACAGAAATTCATTTCGTAGCTCAGTCGATTAAATAGAAATATCTGTAAATTATATACACAGTTCTTCTAGGGAGATCACTCTATCCATTATCACTGAAGAACCACATTAGACGTTCACGACAGATTACGAATTCAAAGTAAATTTGTTAAGATAAAAAAGTTATAAATTAGAAATTGACAAATTTTAGAATTTCTTTTTCCTGTATTTTTTGAAGCAGTTATTAAAATAGTCTATCAATGAGTTAAGTGACATATCATGAAATGATAGAATAATTGTATATGTAACCGCCTGCTGTGTGAGTGACATGCGGATCCTCTGCAAAATCATAGCGGTTCCTCTGCAGCAGAGGAATCAGTCTATAAACGCAGCCTAAATGTTGATAGGGTGAAGGGGCTCTAGGGAAAGGATAGTTAAGGGAGCATGAGGAGGGGGCGGCGGTCAAAGCTGATAGGAGGGATATATTTCGAGATGGAGGGCATCATTTAGGGGGGGGGGGAGATGACGGAACTTGCCCTGGGAGAGGATGTGGATGCTGTGGAGGTGGAGGGCTGGAGCACAGACAAATATATACAGACGGGAAACCTCCGTAAGGGCCCGGTCACACGCTCAGGGGTGTGGGGCGGGGGGTGCTGAAGCAGTTCCGTAAGATGTCCATGATGGTGCTGAGATCAGAAACAGCCCTTTAAACTGGCCAGAGCGGCGGCAGGTAGCGGTTGCCCCACCACCACTTCCCATCAAACGCCAGCAAGCCGGACACAGCCGTGGCCTCGTGGCAGGCGGCACGAGCTCTCCCCTCAGCCTCCCCTCCACGCTACCCTCTGATGTGCGAGAGGCACCCTCAGAAGTTCAAATGTTCAAATGTTTGTTAAGCTTATGGGACTTAACTACGAGGTCATCAGTCCCTAAACTTACAAACTACTTATGATCTACCTAATACTAAGGACGGCACAAATATCCATTCCCGAGGGGGGATTCGAACCCCCGACCATAGTGGCCGTGCAGACCGTGACTGATGTGCCTCAGTCCCCTCGGCCACCGCTGCCTGCCCCTCAGAAGTACCTCTAGTGTGGTCTACCAGTACTAAGCTGGGAAACCGCCTGACATCTGGTGGCGTCTTACGGAACTACGAGCGGAGGGTAGTACAGTGGTTTACTCTGTGGCTGGAGGTACAGTGATGGAGGCGTGGCAACGGATCAGGAACTGCGAGGAGTGAGGAAACCGGGGGGTTATGGGATTCTATTTTTCAGGAAACATAGTTACGGCAGATATGTTCGAAAAAAAGGAGGAGATGGGATAAGGAAGCACAATGAAGTGGTCTGTTTTATGTACACCAAAACAAACGCCTGTTACTCTGTAACAAAAGCAAATAATATGTGGACGGGAAATGTTCAGCTTGTTGTCAGGTCCTCTATCGAATCTCTGGGGCTTTCCCATGTGTTCAGTTACACCCTGTATATACAGGGTGGTCCTAAAATATATGTCATAAATTAAACAGTCAAGAGAGGTGACCAAAATAAGCAGGTTTCGTATAGGAATGTGCGGTCGGTAATGACGCTTTCAGCCGGTAGAGACCGCTGAAGAGTGCGCAGTTTACAAGCGCTTCGTTGGCGTGATTCATTATTCCCTGCCCGGATTTAATTTCTTTCTTCCACTGCAAGAGTTCTGCGATATCTTGTAACGCCAGCTCCACGCATGGAAGCTTAAAACGATCCACTCGAGTGTAACTCCCGATGAAGACGCTCGAATGCACACATGGCTGCACATGTAGGCTCCATGTGCATCCTGTGAGCAGCCAATGAAACGATGCATGCTGCTCGAGATCCGTGTGGGAAGTAATGAATCCAGCCAGCGAAGCACTTGTAACCAGCGCACTCTTCATCGCCTCTACTGGCTCGAAGTTATTACCGACCACACGACCTGCTTTTTTTTCAGTCACCTCTACCTTCATTTGTGACATATATTTTATGACCACTATGTAAATAGGGTTTTGCAGTTGAAGTCGTTGCCTTTGTAAGTTATAAACTAATACTTATTATAAGTTTATGCGGACCTGTCCGAAAGAACAGATACTACATAAATCTAATATATAACAATGAATATTTGTGTGTTCGTATTTTATGCGCGGCCATACCGTTGAAATTGAGTGAGATGAAACTTTCTCAACATATTGCTTGCAATTTCGCGATGGTCATAGGCACCATTAAATGACTGTACTACAGTTAATTCAGGAGATATGACGTAATCTAACATATACAAATTTTGTTTGTCTTTTTGTTCGTATTTTATGCACGATCATATCTTACATCCGATGCCGATGAAACTTTGTCAACTCATTGCTTGCACTCTCGCGAAGGTTATAGGCACGCTAAATGTTACTTCGTATGGTGCATGGCGGAGGGTGCGTTACAATTAGTTAATTCGTTGCTTACGTCTTCGCGCTGATATGATTGGACGGATATGAATGAAATTTGCAACGTAGCTTATATCCTGCATTAATACATGGGCTACCTTTCGTAAGATAACGTACGGTGCGTGGTGGAAGGTACCTTACAGCGTGTTAATACGTTTGTTTTTCTTGACACTGAAACAGCCGGACGAATTTGAATGAAATTTGTAATGAAGATAGCTTATGCCCTGATTAATACAGGGGTACCTTTCGTAAGCCTCCGTAGGTGCTTGGCGAAGGGTACGTTCAACAAACATACAAATTGTTTGACTGGACACCATGAAAGTCAGCACATACATGTATGTTTTCATGAAGGGGATTTCTATAATCTGCGAGCCAGTGAATTGAGCATGGCGGAGGGTACCTTGCGACTTTGCCACCGTTAGAACAGTCACCATGAAACTTGGCGCATATATATGTATGTTTTCATATATAGGAAAGAGAGGAGCTGGTGGAGGAGGAGACGGACAGAAAGGGAAGGGAGGAGACGAACAGTGAGAGGGGACAGGAGGAGAATGAGAGAAGGGAGATGGTGACAGACGTGAAAGAAGATGGAGGGGGAGGAGGAAATGGACAGAAAAAGGGACAGGAGGAGACGAACGGAGGAGCAGGTGAACAGAGAGAAAAGAAAGTGTTTGTAGAGCTTAAGGGACTTAACTGCGGGGTGATCAGTCTCTAAACTTACAAACTACTAATGAACTACCTTATACTAACGACGACACAAACATCCATGCCCGAGGGGGGATTCGAACGAGGAACAGCCTCGCGCATCATAGCATAGCGCTTCAATGCGCTCGGCCGCTCCGCCGCGGCGAGATGCACAGAGAGAAGTGAAGGAACTTAGGACTGGGTGAAATAAGTACCCGGGCGACGCCGGGTTTTCAGCTAGTCTATAATAAGTGTTTACTCGTGAAGACGCTGTTTGGTTCATTTACTTTTTACTTCACCGCAGATGAAGTTACACGTACGATCTCGCACGGGAATCCGCAATGGTGAGTGTAAGAGGGAATGAATAGTCGATGGGGGCGCTACAGCCGTAGCGTGCGACTTGTGTGAGTTTGAGATGGACGATTAGGCGAGTGGTTAACAATGCGAACGCTGACCCAAAGCGGGAAACTCGGTTTGGATTGCCGACCCGGCTCAAATTTTCACTTGTCGCGATTGTATGATGTTAATGCAGCTAATGTTAATTCTTCCCTTCCTAATCCTTCTTCTCATTAATAAATAATTTGCAAATTATAGCCTAATAGGTGACGGGAAAATTTATCGCAGTAGGTCTACATAAGAAATACAAGATGTTCTGTGGAGCTATGAACATAGTTTATTTTTTTCCTGAGGTTTTCAACAAAGGGATACTATTTTTAAAACGAAGCTATTATTTAAATTCGCTGTGTAAAAATTAATTCAAATCATATTTCTATTACGTTTAGTCTGAGAGCTAAATCATGTACACAACGCAATGTGCCTTCTCCGCCGCGGCGGAGTAGCCGAGCGCATTGAGGCGCTATGCTCCGATGCGCAAGGCTGTTCGCCGTCGGGGGGCACGAATCCTCCCTCGGGTGTGGATGTTTGTGCTGTCTTTAGTGTATAATATATATAATGTGTGTGTGGGAGGCCCCCTCAACTGCAGTGAAGGCGGAGATGAAGCTCATCGGTACGGCGGAACTGGCGGAAGAGGCAGCCCTAATCCACTAGCGTCTGCCCTGGAATCCAGCGGTTAGTGGTCAAATAAAATTCCTGTACATCATGTGAGGAGATTTCAATGGACAACTCGGCAAAGAGAAAAAATTCAGGAAAACAACGGGAATTCATACAGCTCACAAGAGGACAAATAAAAACAGCGAGAGACTGATAAACTTCTGTGAAAATTTTGATCTTAAAATCATGTCCAGACAATTCGTAAAGCCTGTAAATAAACTTACAACTTGGAAATCACCGAACTCAACTTTGGGTGAGTTTCAGATAGATCATGTTGCTATATCTAACAAGAATTCGAAAGAAATACTTAACGTTCGAACAAGAAAGAGTTTTTTTGAATCAGATCACCATCTACTGCAAATAAAGATTAAATTTCAACCTAACAGGAAAAAAACACAAATGAACAAAACATCCAGAATTGATCCGGAATACCTGAAACTTAACAAGAAGGAAATTGGCCAGGAAATTAGGCAATCAAACGCAACGGAAGGAACTTGTAGAAGTATTGAAGAGCACTATGCATTTAGGCAAATCACCAAGAAAGAGAGAAAACAGATGGCCGAACAGCTCATGTGATCAAGCAATAGAAGAAGGAACACAAGCATGGAAAACTTTCAGTAGCAACAACAGAAAAATTGCAGAAATTTCTGAGAATACAGAAGAATAAATCCAAGGCAACGAAGAGAAAAATGTAGATATGATAGAAACCAGGTTAAGGAAATTGAACAAGAATTTCTCAAAAACAACACCAGAAACTTTTACACAATTTTCAAAGAGATCCTAACAGGGTATCAACCACCTAATCTGTGTTTTCGCCGGCCCGATGGATCACTGGAAACCAACACGAGAAACAACTGTCAGATGTTAGCTAAATATTTTCATGTACTCCTCAACTGCGAACCGCCGACAGAGCAACTAGATTGTTAAAAAAAAAAAAAAAAATCAAATCCCGATTCAAAACCACCATCACTTAAAGAAGTAAAGGAAATAATCAATTCTCTGAAGAACAACAAGTCTCCAGGTGAAGATGGAATCATAGCAGAAATGTGGAAATTAAATGACAGTACTCTTACACAAGCAACTCAAAGAATTATATCAAAGGTTTGGGACACTGAAGAAATTCCTGCAGAGTGGAAATGTGCACTAATCCATCCTCTCCACAAAAAGGTACAAAAACTGATCCAAATAACTACAGGGGAATTTCACTGCTCCCAGTAATATACAAATTTTTTTCAAAGGCCATGCTAAGCAGACTAGAAGAACAGGCGGACCAGTTAATAGGAGAGTATCGGGCAGGGTTACGTAAAGGTCGATCTTGCGTCGAACAAATATGGAACTTAAAGACTATTTTACAAATGAGGAGATGCAGAAACACTGTGGTGACTTTCGTAGATTTAAAAAAGGTTTATGATTCAATAGACAGGCAAACATTATTCCACACATTAGAGGAATTTCGGATTGACAGGAAAACAAGGTCAATTATCCAACAAGCATTAACAGGAACAACCTCTAAAGTCAAATTCATGGGAGAAACATCAGAAGCATTTCACATCCTTACTGGTGTCCGTTAAGGAGATGGACTCTCCCCCCTTTTGTTTAAGTTGGTACTGGAGAAAAATGTGAGGACACGGGAAAAGGAAATTAAGGGAATTCAACTTGGAATTAAAAAGGAGCAGAGAATCAGGGTGAAGTGTCTGGCTTTCGCGGACGATCTTGCTATTCTAACTAACAACAGAGAAGAAGCGAGACTCGCACTGGAGAAGCTTCATGAAATCTCACAGAAAACTGGGCTACAAATCCCTTATGAAAAGACTCAATACATGGAAAACAAGCCTGCAGATAGTCTCTCCATCACAACTCAGTATGGAAAAGTGGCACAAGTTTCTCACTTCAGATATCTAGGAGAGATGATCCAACCATCAGGACTGAACTCAATAGCCAATCAAGAAAGGATCTCAAGATAACAAGGAGCATATAAGCTAACTTGGAACCATTACAATAAGAAATCTATTTCTGTCAATGCAAAACTATGGCATTACAACACAGTAGTCCTACCAGAGGCACTCTATGCTGCAGAAACTACAGTGATTCATGGTTATACGAAGATCAGAGAGATTGAAAAACAGGAAAGAAACATTTTGAGGAAACTATATGGTTCATTGTTTCGGGAAGGAATTTGGATAAAGCGGCCAACTAGAGAGATTTACTAAGACATGGAAACAATAACGGACACCATCATAAAGAGAAGGATGAAATTTTATGGACATATCAGCAGGATGAATGAAACCAGGATCACAAGGCAAATATTTGAGATAGCAAACAAGAGCAAAAACAAGACGAAGTGGATCAACAGACGAGGATATTAAATAACTGGGAATCACACAAGACAACAAAAACAATAGGGAACAGTTCAGGAACATTATAAAGAAACACAAACTTAAACAAGAACACACGGAGAACAGAACAAGAAAAAAGTGGTCAGAAGAACTTAAGAGAGAACACAGTGAACGAATGAAGAGAATTTGGGAAGAACGAAGGAAGAAGAAGAAGTCATAATTACTCAAGTTCAATAGCTGTCTTTAAAGGGAATAATCGATGATAATAATAATATACAGGGTGAGTCACCTAACATTACCGCTGGATATATTTCGCAAACCACATCAAATACTCACGACGAGATTCCACAGACAGAACGTGAGGAGAGCGGCTAGTGTAATTGGTTAATACAAACCATAAAAAATGCACGGAAGTATGTTTTTTAACACAAACCTACGTTTTTTTAATGGAACCTCGTTAGTTTTGTTAGCACATCTGAACATATAAACAAATACGTAATTAGTGCCGTTTGTTGCATTGTAAAATGTTAATTACATCCGGAGATATTGTAACCTAAAGTTGACGCTTGAGTACCAATCCTCCGCTGTTCGATAGTGTGTATCGGAGAACACCGAATTAAGTAGGGATCCAAAGGGAATAGTGATGTACCTTAGGTACAGAAGAGACTAGAACAGGACATTACGTCCACATTAACACTAGACTGACCCGTGACAGGTTGTTCTACGGTACCAAATGTAGGGACTCTTCGTGCTCATCTTGTGGACGGCTGTGATACAATACGCCATTCTCCAGGGCTGCATCATCGCATCAGGGATTCCATGCGACGAAGGGTGGATGCGTTCAGTGTTTCAAATGTTTGTATAGCTTATGGGACTTAACTACGGGGTCATCAGTTCGTAAAGGGGTGGATGTGTGTATCCTCGCTAACGGAGAACATTTTGAACATTTCCTGTAACAAAGTGTTTGAAGTCACGCTGGTACGTTATATTGTTGTGTGTTTCCATTCCATGATTAATGTGAGTTGAAGAGAAGTAATAAAATGAGCTCTAACATGGAAATTAAGCATTTCCGGACGTATGTCCACATATTTTCTTTCTTTGTGTGTGTGGAATGTTTCCTGAAAGTTTGGCCGTACCTTTTTGTAACACCCTGTGCGTTCTCCATGACATGTGTACAAACGTCTTTAATGTCGTCTTACACGGCCTTATATGCGAAAGATCGAAACAAAATGAACAGAGTTCATTGTGCCGTGATTACTGACGTAGAATAAAGATGGCCTCGTACTCTTACAACAAGTACGTTGAAATGTTACTGATGCTCGGTAAATGTCAACATGTTCCAAAAGTAGAAGTTTGGCCGTATACCGTGTGATATCCTAGGATAAGACTTCCAGCAGCATTCCCTAGGCTGTGAACCGAATTTTTCGTAAATAAACAAGAATTATTTGTGGAATAATGAAGAATCTGGTACAAGCTGACCTCGGGGAAGATCACTTGGGCTTAAGAAAAATGTTGAAACATGGGGGGGGGGGGGGGGGCAATACGCACCTTACGTCTTATCTTAGAAGATAGATTAAGGAAAGGCATACTGCATTTCAGATTTTGTTGATTTGGAGAAAGCTTTTGACAATGTTGTTGGAATACGCTCTTTCAAATTCTGAAGTCAGTAGGGGTAAAATGTAGGGAACGGAAGATTTGTTACAACTTGTTAAAAAACCAGAAAGCAGTTATTCGGGTGGAAGGGTATGAAAGGGAAGTATTGGATTGTAGCCTTTCCTCAATGTTACTGAACTTGTACACTGAGTAGGCTGTGAAGGAAAGCACGGAGAAATTTGAAGAAATTAAAGTTCAGGTTGAAGAAATAAAAACACTGTGTTTTCTTGATGACACTTCAATTCTGTCAGAGACAGCAAAGGACCTGGAAGAGCTATTGAACGGAATGGACAGTGCGTTGAAAGGAGCGTATAAGATGAACATTAACAAGAGCTGGACAAGGGTAATGGAATACAGTCTAAATAAATCAGGGGATGTGAAGTAATTGGATTAGACAATGAAACAATAAAGGTGGTACATGAGTAGTAAAATAATATATTACGATCGTAGTACAGAAAATATAAATTGCAAAATAGCTATGGGAAAAAAAGAGTTTTTGAGAAAGAGAAACTTGCTAACCTCGAATATAAATGTAAGTGTAAGGACGTCTTTTGTAAAGGCATTTGTGTGGTGTGTTGCTTTGTACGAGAGTGGAACTTGGACGATAAATATTTCAGATAGAAAAAGGATAGGGCCTTTTGCGATGTGGTTCTACGGAAGAATGTTGAAGATATGGTGGGTAGATCGGGTTGCTAATGAGGATGTATTGAACAGAATTGGGAAAAATAGGAATTTCTTGTATAGCTTATCAAAAAGAAAGGATAGATTGGTAGCACATATTCTTAGATATCAAAGAATCGCAGAGGGAGACCAAGAGACGAATACACTAAGCAGATTCAAATAGATGTGGGTTGCCATTCTTATGAGGAGATGAAGAGGCTTGCTCAGGATAGAGTAGGATGGAGAGCTGCATGAAACCTGTCTCCGGACTGAAGACCACAACAACAACAACAACAAACACATGTGGGTTTTCAGCATTGTTTCCTTAGCGACATAGGCTAGGGTTACCAGACGTCCGCATTTATGCGCACACGTCCGCATTTTCGACGTTAAATAGAACGTCCGCATATGTTTTTACGATTTCTGGAAATGTCCGCATTTTTAAACTTTGGCAATTAAGAACTTCCGACTATTGTTTTCATATCTTAACGTCAAACATTTATAAACATTTTACGACTTTTATTAAAATAAAGAAATTTTTATTTACTTATTACAGATTTGTTTTACTCGGTAGACAAGAATATTGAAATTGATGATAAAAGTGCTACGGTCAGTTTTCAAATTTAAATAATTCCATTGCAATAACTGAAAACAAAATGTTCAAATGTTTGTTAAGCTTAAGAGACTTAGCTGCGGGGTCATCAGTCCATAAACTTACAAACTACTTACGAAGTACCTTATACTAAAGACGGCACAAACATCCATGCCCAAGGGGGGATTCGAACCCCCGACGGGGAGCATAGCGCCACAATGCTCTCGGCCGCTGCGCCGCGGCTGCAATAAGTGATGAGTAATCTGAAGTTAGCCAAAACAAATAGTGCAAGTTCATTGAATATGCAACAGTGAGGAACAATTTAATGAACTCCTTGAAATTGCCTACTTCTTCTTTTGCAGTCCCAGGCCATAATGCTTCTGTTGAAAGACTGATCTCATTAATACAGGCACAATGGACAAAAGACAGAAACGATTGTCAATTGACTCTATAAGAGGCTGCAAAAACAGCAGAGTTAACTTTAATAAAAATTAGATGCAGTGAGAAATACTCATCTGTCAAGGGCTCAGATGGCACGTTTGATTGGTGTCAGGCTGTTATTTTTGGCCCACTTTAGGTTACGGTAGTAACACTAAAAGTGGGTCTTTCCGATCGTCTTTTGACAGCTCGAAATGTAAATGAAAATAACGGCTTAAACTATTCATCTGACACGAAAATTGAATAACCCAATTTGTAGAGGAGAAAAGTCTGTACAACTTTGCTCTGTTATGTGTTTTTCATATCTCGTAGCGTTTCAAAGATATTTGCAAAAATAACGGCGATTTTGGGATGTATGTCTGTCTGTCTGCCTGTCTGTCCGTAACGTGTTCCCTGTTTTTAAGACTGACCGTTGAACCGATCAGCACCAAATTTTACAGACATGATTGTAGGCCGCCAGAGACCATAACCTCCCTTTTTCAAATTTTTCGAACAAAAAGTACGGTAGTAAAAGCAAAAACTGCCGTTTGTAATATAATTGTAATTGCAAACGAACCGTTCATCTGTCACGAAAATTGAATAACGTAATTGGTAGAGGAGAAAATTCTCTACAACTTAGCTCCCTTATGTTTTTTTTCCATATCTCGTATCGTTTGAGACATATTTGCAAAAATAACGGATATTTGACACCCTCCATTGAATTAACGAAAACCAGCCGTTCGGAGATGTCATGTGACATTCCTCGCGTATTTGATTATTTTCTGATTGTAACTTACACGATGTCATTTCAAAGCAACGGCACACTGAGGAATTAACAAAAACACATCGTTTTCGTACGATAAATGATAATCTAATGTCTACAAATGCCATATTAACATCAGTTAACAACGGCCATGAATAGTGTGAGATTAAAGAATTCCTGTTTTGATTTATAGCCGTAGCGTAGTGGGCAAGGTGTTAGACTGTGTCGCAAAAGGTCGGTGGTTCGAAACCCACCCTTACTTACATTTTTTCTAAAAGCGTTTCAAACAATCTTATTAATTGATTTATTATTATTTAGATTATTATCTACAAATCTAAAGTGGGCCGTAAAACACGGCAGTGCGATTTTTTAATTTCTCGTACAATAAATTAAAAGTATAAAAAGTGTCCTCATTTCTCATCTTAAAATATAGAAACTATCCTCATTTTTCAACCCAAAATGTATAAAATGTCCTCATTTTTTGCATTTCACGATTTTCTAACCCTATCGTAGGTGCCATACCATCCTTATTCTTGACAAGTAGACTGGAGATCTACAAGCTCGGTGCGTCTTGCACAGGAGTGCTAGTCCTGAAAGGTTTTCAGGATTACTTCTGTGAAGTCTGGGAAGTAGGAGGCGAGGCACTAGCGGAAGTACAGCTTTGAGGAAGGGACGTGAAGCATGGTAGTCGGCAGCGCGCTCGCCCGCGAAAGACAAAAGTCCCAAGTTCGAATCCTGCTGTTGTAACATTTCTTGGTTTCTCGCCAGATTTCTTTTAATATTATTTTTTTGTACAAGCTATCTTCTTATCCCTAGGTTTGTGCATCTCACAATATTATCCACAATGGCTAGATTAATAGAAGCATCTTAGGTGTAAGTGATTGTACCCTTCCTTCTCCTTATTCTTGTTCTTCTGCTTCGTTAGTACCTTTCAGGATCACATGTGGTTTGTTTAGCACGTCTTATTTCTTCCCAATACCTCTTCATTCTCTCGCTTCTTCTGTTTCTTTCTTCTTCTGTTATGATGACTTTGATTTTGATGTCCGGCCACCTGTGACCGTCCACCAACCGTTTATACTTCTCCCTGTCCTGCACCAGTGTCTGCAGATGCCTTTCCTTTATGCCTACAGTCTTCCAATCATCTCTGACTTCCTTCATCCAGTTGTTCGCCGTATGACATGTTGCATTCCATATCTTCTTAGTCAACCTCATGATATGCCCAACAAATCGTAACCTTTTCCGTATTTCGCTCGATATAGGTTCAAAATTTTCGTACAGTTCCTCTCGTGTTCTGTATATACAGATATCCCATTTTTTTTTTTCAGTGCCCCATATGTCTGTTAAAAGTTTCAGCTCCTCCTTCTCCATCTGTATACAAGCTCTCCTGCTCCTGGTATAGATTTCATCCAAATTTGCACTGAAGTGTTTTTACTCCATAGCATATTATTTTCAGCAATATGCACATTAAAATTTATTTGTCCTGATATTATTATTAAATTAACATTATTACTTTCTTCTTCTACTACTACTACTTCTTCTTCTTCACTACCACCACAACACCTAGGTTCTTCCTACAAAGTGTTGCATGATTACATGAGGAACAGCTCCATGGTTTGCATCCGAAACAGAACTTTCATCTGAAAGGAAATCGTTATTATCAGCTACCTATTACGTAACAACTGATTCATAATTTGTGCTAACGTATGCTACCTTTATTCTTGCTGGTTGTAGATTATGACATTCTTTATGAAAAATAATAATATGAATAAATAATCTCAGTACTATCTTCTGAGGAGTACAGCAATATAACTGCTATTCGAGTTACTGTTTAGTGTTACAAATAACCCTTACTTTTCTCGCGAATGAGTATCGAATGTCAAACAACAGTGCTGTGTAGCACACTCCTACATCGTTTCTGCACTGCTTCACACACTCCCACCCGTCCACTGCGACATTACACAACGAAGTCATATGCTGATTAACAGGTGAACCGTTGAAAGATGTAATAATGTGTTTTCTGAGATCACAAAAATGTTTTTGTTTAGCAGGAACGTATTTCCTGAACTCTAAGAAAAGCTGTTTGACTACAGCCCAATCTAATTTAATGACACTGACATAAACCACAGGGTCCATCGGACGTAGGATATGTAAATGTGTGGTATAAAGAATTCTAGTAGAGCCTCAGTACCTGTAATGATTTATTGAATATTGACAGAGAGCATACTTAATCCGGTGGGACTCAATTTTAAGTCTGCCATACAGCAATTAAACAATAAACCGCTACCGCAGGGTGTGCGTCTGGGATTAATTTTCTACTGCTTTCACTTTTTCTTGTCTCTGTATAAACTGTAGGCTATTTTATAACACGCAGTGTCAGTACTTATTATATAATCTGTTTGCCAAAGAAAGACGAGCAAGTCCACTCTTGTGACTTTACAATAGTACTTTCAATTATGTACGACTTTTGCTCTAAATTAAGAGAAACAAATGACAGGAAGTGACATTAACTCACTGCACTTTATCAGGAAGAAATCACGCGAATGATATACGCTTAATAAATATTTTTTACAGCTGGTAGTGTGACGTATAGTAACGATAACGTTTTCGTGTTATTTTAGCACTGAGTAGATAATACCGACAAAAGCCAATTCATAGAAGACCCGAAAGAGTAATTTAATAAGACTAAAAATCTCAGAGAAGCCGTTCAGGCAGTGGGGAAATAACTGACGGAAAATGTTATTAAGTTCTCTCAAACGGCTTCACTTATTTCAGAAATTCATTTCATTTGAGCAAGGCATCCGTTTGATTCCTTTGGAAACAGCCATCACTGTGTAATTAAGTAAACGTTCCTTTTTTTATGGTCTGAGTGGTTATAAAGGAATTCTGATAAGGTCTTCTGCAATGTAGAACGTGGCAGGCATAGAACTACTTTTACGTCAAAACCTTAGCAGCTTACAGAAATCTGTCAGTTTTTACTGTAAACATGGCGCCATCTTATACTTAAGATTTAACTTTTTTGCGGTTGGTTGTAGTCATGTTTCTTCCCTTGATTATTTTCCTTAATCAGCTTGCTATTTTTAAAAGATTACATGGCTATGTTCAGACTGTGTATAATACACATATAAAAAGTGTTGACTGTCTATCGTAATAATAATTCCTTGGTATTTAGTTGAAATTACGGTATTACCTTGTGAAGAAAGTTTAACAGATTCGTTTTATTACTCATGTGGACGTCTGCACACATTTCATTATTTAGAGTCAACTAGTTGACACGTGCGAATAATTCGCACTCTATCCGATCAGTCAAGGATAGATAAAATAGTAATGGAGGAAAGATAGATGCAAGTACATATGTATAAAAGTAGCGGGGAATTGAAAGTTAAACAAATTATTTAAATTATTATAAAATATAATATTAAGCGGTACTTACCTGTGATGAATAACGTTGAGGTAATTCAGTTCATTCGCGCAGTACACAACGGTTGCTTGAACAAAGTGAACAATTTAACAGATGTTGTGCATCGATGTGTGCAATAGAAACTTCGTGATAAACTACGCTTTCGTAAAGAATCCGAACAACACTAAATTAAATTACTTGTGTGTTTTCCGTCGTGTATAACCAAAATCGTAAGATAAACTATGTTTGCATGAAAGAAGGTCTTTGGCTTGTATAAAAAATCAAAACAAGTGCAGGAGCTGTCTTTCATGTTAGTTAAAAAGATTGTCAATAGATGGCACCTTCTACATTGCTTTTTTTTTTTTTTTTTTTTTTTTTTTTTTTTTTTTTTTATCGGCCGCCAAACTAAGTTGATACTCGGCGCGGTGGCTGATAGGAGGAACCGTAAATACATGTCCCATTTACGATTGTTCGGCGCGTATCAACTTTGGATTTACGAACAGTACAATTTTTTTGAGAATAAAGTTTTTTTTGTGGAAACAATAACTTTAAACTATCTGTGTATTTTTTCGTCATTAGTGGAGAACAAAACCTTGAAAAAGATACTTCAATCATTAATTTTGGATAGGTAATACGGGAGATATGGCGTACAGGTACACACACACACACACACACACACACACACACACACACAAACGACGAGAAATAATATATGTGATTGTCAATTTTTGCACCATACAGATATATATATTATCAAAACCATTCGGCAGTTGGTTTTGATATTCTGATAACTCTATTGCGCGATTAATGACTGCAACATCTGTAAACAACCTATGAGGGCCACTCAGATTTTCTCAAATGTTCAAATGTCTGTAAATCTATGGGACTTCTGTTGTTTTCAGTCCTTAGGCTTACAAACTAATTAAACTAACCGAAGAACAAACACACACGCACACGCACATGTCCGAGGGAGGACACGAACCCCTGTCGGCGAGCAACCGCGCGATCCGTAACAAGGCGCCTTAGACCGCTCGGCCACTCCATCGCGGCGGATACATCTATTCTATCGAATTTTGTCACTTTCATTTTCATTTGAAGAAGATTGTTGACTGAGGACGTGTTTTCGTTCAAGATTTTGTTTTAATGAAATCAGTGAATGTGTTTTACATTGGCTGGATAAACAGGAAGGAGAACTATTATTGGCCCAGTTTAGGTTACGGTAGTAACACTTAAAGTGGGCCTTTGCGATCGTCTTTTGACAGCTCGAAATTTAAATGGAAATAACGGCTTAACCACGCATTTGACACGAAAATTAAATAACCGAATTTGTTGAGGAGAAAATTCTCTACAACTTTGTGGTCTTATGTGTTTTTCATATCTCGTATCGTTTCAGAGATATCTCCAAAAATAACGGCGATTGTGGGATGTATGTCTGTCTGTCTGTCCGTAACGTGTTCCCTGTTTTTAAGATGAACCGTTCAACCGATCAACACCAAATTTTGCACCTCCATTTTTCAAATTTTTCGGACAAAAAAATACGGTAGTAATACCAAAAAAAGTCGTTTGTAATATAATTGTAATTGCAAACGAACCGTTCATCTGACATGAAAATTGAATAACGTTATTGATAGAGAACCTATTTGGTAGAGGGGATAATTCTCTACAACTTCGCTTTATTATGTTTTTTCTCATATCTTGCATCGTTGCAGAGATATTTGCAAAAATAACGGCGATTTGACGATGTCTGTCTGGCCGTAACGTGTTCCCACTTTTTAGGTCGAACTTTTCAACCGATTGGCACCAAATTTTACAGACATGATTGTTGGCTACTAGAGACCAAAATCTCGATTTTTGTAATATTTCGGACAAGAAATACTTAGTAATACAAAAAAAAGCCGTATCTAATGTAATTTTAATTGCAAATAAGCCGTTCATCTGACGCGAAAATTGTATAAACGAATTTGTGGAGGAGAAAATTCTCTACAATTTTGTTCCCTTATGTTTTTTTCATATCTCGTATCGTTTGAGAGATATTTGCAAAAATAATGGAGTTTTGACACCCTCCATTAAATTAACGAAAACCAGCCGTTCGCAGATATCACGTGACATTCCTCGCCCATGACATTCGTGACATTCCTGTCTCTGGCATACGCAATCTTGCGTTGAGTATTTGATGATTTTCTTATTGTAACTTACACGTTGTCATTTCAAAGAAATGGCGCACTGAAGAATTAACAAAAAGACGTCGTTCTTCGTACGATAAATGATAATCTAGTGTCTACAAATGCCATGTTAGCATCAGTTAACAACGGCCAACAATAGTATGAAATTAGAGAATGCAATTCCTAACTCTTAGCTGTAGCAATGTGTTGGACTGTGACGCTGAAGGTCAGTGGTTCGGAACCCGCCAGTACTTGAAAATTTTTTTCCCTACTAGGGTTTCAGACACTGTTATTATTTAATTTTTTATTATTTAGATTATTATTGGCTGGGCTTGAAATCAGACGCGTACAATTCGGTTCTTAGACTATATCAAGCCATAATTCATTTACTGAGCCGTACGTAGCCTGTGTATGTCGTGTTTGGCCAATACAACTTAGTGTGGTCAAAACAAGAAGCACGTAAAGTCGAACTACGCATAAACATTTACTAGCGATGCAACATGGGGAAATCATCATTCTTTCATTTCCTTCATCAGTCGATTCTATGACTGCAGTGGAGACAAAGAAAATATTCAGAAAGGAAGTTCACTCTTTAAGTTCTTTTCGCAGATACTCTTCTTTGTTTAAAGCCAATGTTCCTTGTCTTTAATCTTCGTTGACTAATTCTTAGGCGTTACGCCGAACAGATTGCTCTTCCCCGTAAGAGAGAGCATTATCACACAACCGCAAAACATTGATCAAAATTTCTCTAAAATCCATCTGAGCTTTCTGCAGCGATGAAGCATAAAACGTTTGGGACAATAAAATAACCACCCCTTTGGCAGAAGTGTAGTGGCCTCCTACAGGGTGTAGACTGTTTCTGGTCCCCACATGTTGTATGACCACCATATTATTAGCTGCAAAAAGAGAAAAATAGTTAAAATAAACTACATAAAACTATTAAAACATGACTATCCTGTATATATGTAAAGAAAATGTGAATTGTAATTGATGGGTGTCATGACGATATCTACATTGTGAAGATACTACTCATTGGTTCCCGTTTTAGATTTATAGAAGTTGACTACAAAATTCCGTTTGGCCAAAAGTTGTAAAATCAACTGCAAGATATTATTCTTCGAGTTGAAGCGCGTAGCGTTACATCGAATGTGTCAACGAGGCTGGTAGTTACTATTTCGGAACACTTAAAGGCTCTCTACAACCAGGACGGGTCCGTAAAGCGAAATGGAAGAAACTTGTACCTGTCTTACGAGTAGACGGTAACATCATCATCAGCAGATGTTGTAGGATTAGTTAAGAACGTGAAGGTAAAGCAGAGAGTGAGGTAATGGGGTTATTCTCAGCAGAATCGAAAGGATCTGTTAGATAAGGGTCAGTTTTGATTTAGGAAAGGTAAAGAGATCACAGAAACGCTTTGACTTACCCTTGTTAACGAAACGGCTTAAAAAAATTTACATTGTACAAAAAGACTGGTAATATACTATATATACCAGAAACAATAGTAAGAGGAAGGGCCATCGTATAAGTACTTACTTTGAAGAAGGGTGTGTGACACTGATGCAATCTTTTGTTCTACTGTTTAGTTGCATAGTACAGTATATCGAAGAAACAAACCAACAAATAAATATTTAGAAGTAGAATTAAAATTCGGGTTGAAAGGATAGATTCAATGATTCCATTATTATGCGTAGTACTTCGGAAAACAGAAGAATTCAGGACACACTGAAATGAATGAACACTCAGTTGAACGCAGAATATGGACTGACATTAAACTTAAAGAAGACGAAGCAGCGGAAATGTAATAAGCGACAAAATCACCTTCAAAACTGGGAACCAAGTAGGAAACCAAGAGTCGAGATTCTGTTACCGCAGAAGCAAGAAACATATAAATCATCGGTAAAAAGAGAATTTATCACCTTTAAAGTTGAGAAATAAATTTCCGAAAAAGTACTTATGGAACGAAGCTCACAAAAGCCGTGTTAGTAGAACATAACATTGACAAATTATTGCGTCTAAACGAAGCAGGTTTATCACAAAACGAACGAAAGTTTTATTTTAATCCGTAGTGGAACAAGGCTTAAGAAACACCTTATTGTCTATAGCTTGGTGCACAGAGCTATTTGGCGAATGTGGGACTGCGAGAAAATCAAGAAACGAGAGAATCGAAATAATTTGGTGTTATAGAAGGATGCTGGGAATTTGAAAATCTGCTAAACCGATAAGAATCGACCAGAACAAGAATACATGAAAAACGTATTAGGGGGGCCAGAAAGAAAGAAGTAGTGGGCGAAAGTAGGAACTAGACCTCTTTTGTTATAAAACTGGTTTACTAATTAATTAATTCAACCCCTTTCCCCCTCCCCACTCTCTGTCCACTCCCCTACTTCCAGCCTCTCTCCTAACCTTCTCCTACCTCCTCTTGCCTTCCTTCCCCTGCTTGGAAACTGGCCGGTTGTCACACCGCGGGATCGAACCGTCGTCCTCCTGTATCGAGATCCCGACTGCACCCCGTTCTATGGAAAACCGTCATACTTGCCCATCGCCTGAATATGAGCACCGTTAAGTTCAACAATTTAGTTAAAAATGGTGTAAAGTCAAATTTTTGATGGTGAAATCGATTTTTTATGATGATTAACGGAAATTGTTTGAAAAAATCGGTTTGCGTATCGTAGAAAATTATTCTGGCGTAAACTTCCCCCTAAAATCTACCCCAGTGTCCTTACCGGTATTTGAACCATGGACATTCTGATTACAGAGCCCTGTCCAACCCCACATCCAAATCATCTTTAAGAAGTATGAATGGGATATTCTAAAGCGTGGTGACGTATTGTCCACCAGTCTGTGCAGACAGGAGAGCCAGAAAATTACAGCAGTCTGAATGTGCAAGAGAGCAGCTAATGCTAGTCAATATCCTGTGTATCTAAGGAAGGGAGTAACGACAGTTAGCATATGCGAGGGAGCACTCTGGACATTACGTCCACAGAATACAAAACTAGGGTGCAGTAGTCAGTGACTATAAAAGAAGCCATACATATATGGCAACAAACTCGGAAGCTATAATTTGTGTTCAGGTATCAAGCACTTGAGAATGTGCTATGTTGTGACTGACGAACACCGAAGTTTGAACAACTCAAATTTATTTACAGAAGTTAGTCTTAGAAGGAGGCCACATGGGTCTCGGATTTTATAAATTTATTATATTTATGGTACGTGAAGTTCAGAACTTAAATAACCATCAGCCCAAGCCATTCGATGCAACTGTCAAACATTCTCGAGAAAATCGACTTTGAAGTTTTGCAAGTACACGTAAGTTCAAAAATAAGAGCATTTGCAGTGTCTGTCGGTGTAGTTCAGCTGGTAGCGTTCTAGTTTCACAACCATAGGATCTGCGGTTCAAATCCCGCTATGATAAATATTTTTTCGTTGTTTTCGAATTTAGTTATATAACACATTTTGGGATGTGTTGTGTCAGTTTTTATTTTCGTGTATGAACAAGAGCTGAACACTTTGTCGTCACGTAAAACGATGGCTGAATAGGTTAGCTGCTTGGAAAGTCATTAGTTGCTATGGAGATGACTTTAAAAAAACACCATTGTAGCTCATCTTGAACTAAACAAAGAATAGCGTCATCAACTAATAGTGAAGCCAATACTGTAAAAATTTATGTTTTTTGATTGAAACCATAATTATTAACGGGCTTTTATAAAATATAGAAATTTACGAATAAACAAAACTAAGTGCATTATTCTTAAAAATTACTATTAGATATTAAAATTGTGCAAGTATTCCAACACAATGGAAAAAAAAATGTCACGGGAGGATTCGAACCACAGACCGTGGGGTTGCAGGGCTAGAACGCTACCACCTTTTGAGCTACACCGACATTTGGCGTAAATGTTTTAATTATTTGTACTTATAGGTACTTGCAAATCTTCAAAGCCAATTGTCTCCAGATGTTTTGAGAGTTGGGTCGAATGACTTTGGCTGGTTATTATTTTTAATTCTGAACTTCACGTACCATAAATATAAAAAAAAAAAAATCTAGACTCCCACACCTATGTGGTCCCCTTGTTAGTTCAGAAAGAAGTATACGTCGTCATTAAATAATATTTGGACAAGGCCATGTAGGGAAACAAAATATAAACAAGTTCTTACTCGTGTTAACAAAACAAAACTTCTATCAGTGCGCAGCAGCATGGTGGAACGGCGTAAGAAAAGTTAAAGAGTCCACAAGGTCTACTTTAGGAATCACAGAGAAATATTTAAAGTTCATCAAGAGAGAGAGAGAGAGAGAGAGAGAGAAAACACAAGAAAGTCCTTAGTAGTCCCTGAGGAGAAGAATTTCCAATGGAACATATTAAATTGACATCAAATAAGCAATCCTGAACTGTGTTGATGAATGAGTGAGTGAGTGGGAGAGGGCCATCCTGACACAAAATAAGAATCTGGATACTATCAGACTTCACAATTTAAGTGCTAGACATTCCAGGATTACGGTCAACAAAAGCAACGTACTTCTTTCCCGATGTTATACCTGAAACAGATCGGAGTCTTGTCCACTCCTTCCCAATGGCACCGCTCATTGGCGTGCGGGTGTAGCCGTGTACTATAAGGCGCCTTGTTGTTGGATGTTTGAGTCCTCCCTCGGACATGTGTGTGTGTGTGTGTTGTCTTTAGTATAAGTTAGTTTAAGTAGTTTGTTAAGTCTAGGGACTGGTGACCACAGCAGTTTTGGTCCCATAGCTTTACAAACGTTTCAACATTTTGCACCGTACATTTGTGGTTGTGTACGTCTTTGTGCACGTTGAGTGACATCTATTGACAACCTAAGGGACTGTGTTCTTGATGTAACACACACTTTGAACGTCATCACCACGGTGACGCAACACTTTTCTTGATAAGTCTTAGAATAACTTTTGTCCCTTATACAGGGTGTCCCAGCTATCTTGTCCACCCAAAATATCTCTGGAACAATAACAGCTATTGGAAAACGCCTTTCGCCGGTGTCAATGTACGGCTGGGGCCCATGAATGTAGATATTTGGAAACATTCTAAAACGAAATCAAATGTGTTTTTTAACACAAACTTATGTTTTTTTAAAGGACACCCTATATTTTTTCTTCAGAAATCCATAGCATGACAAATCACATAAACAATGGCGGTGATTGCATCGCAATATTCCAATTACATCCCGAGATATTGCGACGCGAAGTTGACGTTTGAAATACGCGAAACGCGCGGCTAGCGCACGTCCTGAGTCTCAGGCGAGAACCCCATGCTGCTCAGAACGTGCGCTGGCCGCGCGTTTCGCGTGTTTCAAGCGTCAACTTCGCGTCGCAATATCTAGGGATGTAATTGGAATATATTGCGATGCAATCAACGCCATTGTTTATGTGATCTGTCATGGTATGGATTGCTGAAGAAAAAATATAGGGTGTCCATTTAAAAAAAACATAAGTTTGTGTTAGAAAAAAAAAAAAATTGCTTTCGTTTTAGAATGTTTCCAAATATGTACATTCATGGGCCCCAGCCGTACATTGATACCGGTGAAAGTCGTCTTCCAATAGCTGTTATAGTTCCAGAGATATTTTAGGTGGACAAGATAGCCGGGACACCCTGTATGTTCATCCTCCAAAAAGAACAAATTTAATTACTGCATTTCTCCTGGGTTTAATCGACTCTCATGTAGGCCTCTTGGTCATTTTTAATCTTTCATGTATATGTGTATGTATATCATAAATCATGGTACTTTTGAATTAGCCCCCCCCCCCTCTAAACTTTTTGGTTGGTTGGTTTGATGTTTTAGGGGGACAAAACTGCGGAGGTCATCAGTCCCCCTAAACTTTTTGTTTCACGTGGCTAAATAGGAGCATATTGTACTGCTGACAATGCACGCGCCGGTCATATGGGCCGAGGGGGTGAAATAACAATAAAGATAAAAAAGTGCACGGCGTAAATTGCGGGAACGCCGATAATTTCTGGAAAGTACTGCAAGAGCGGTGTTTATAATTATTGCTGTTAATTAGTGACCAGCGCCAGCGGTGGCGGTGGCGGCAGGTGAACGGCCTGCCCACACCAGGCGAGGCGGCCCAGCCAGTGAAAACTCCGCTGAATTACTGCCGCTGTTTACGGCCCAAAATTAAACGAATAGCTTTCCCTGTTCTAAATGTAGAAGCTCTTTATTTGGGACACCTGCTATTTGCCCCATCGCAAAGAAGCCCAAAGAATGTGGTTGCGTAGACTTTCCCGGCGTAGTAACTGATAATATTCATCTCGGGTATGCATCCGGATACAGTCGTCAACTAGACACGATATTTCAGCAGACCAACTGGCTGCCATCTTCAGATGAGAGCGCTAAAACACTAACTCGCCGGAAACTGAGGCAGAACAAGAAACAGCAGCCCCTTTATACACCGCTGACGACCCACCGCGCGTGCGCGAAACCAAAGTAGAAGCCACCTAGGTGCAATAGAACCAGTAGCGCGCCGGTGGAAAAAAAACGGCAAAAACAATGGGTCGAAAACAAGGCTAGTTAAAAGAAACAGCAGGTCGAAATGAAGACCGTTGTTGCTTGATATCAGATAAGATCGGGTTCCAAGTTTTACTTAGAGGAAAGCCCTTGTCCCTATTAATAATATTATCAGCCATACGAATTTCCATGGATTCTTTGAGAACACATTCCCAGTAGCGGGAAGCAGGAGCAATCAGTTTACTTTCATCGTATAACATCTTGTGTCCCTCATTCAAACAATGTTCCGCAACAGCTGACTTTTCAGGTTGAAGCAAACGAGTATGACGGTGGTGTTCCACACACCGATCCTGAACTGTGCGGATCGTTTTACCACAATAACATGGAGTACTATAAACACCGGGTTTCCTCAGACCTAAATCATCTTTGACTGACCCAAGGAGGGCCCTAGTCTTAGGTGGGGGCATAAAAACACTTTTAATGTCGAATCTTCTTAAAATTCTTGAAATTTTCGAGGAAATATTCCCGACGAAAGGCAAGAAGGCAATAGACTTGTAATTGTCCTCTAATGGTTCACCTTTTGGACCAAATTGAAATGCACGACAAATTCGTTGAGCAGTGTACCCATTCTGTTGAAAGACCACTTTGAGATGCTCCAGTTCTTCACCCAGATGTTCAGCATCAGAAATGGCGTACGCTCTTTTTACTAAAGTACGCAAGACCCCCATACGTTGGTGTGGCGGATGACAGCTCGTCGCATGAAGATAAAGATCGGTATGTGTTGGCTTGCGATACACTCCATGTCCTAAGGTCCCATCACTGTTCTTTTGAACCAAAACATCCAGAAAAGGAAGTTTCCCATCGTTCTCTACCTCCATCGTAAATTTAATATTGGGATGGAGACAATTAAAATGATCTAAAAATGATTTAAAGCATCCATTCCATGAGACCAAACCATAAAAATGTCATCGACGTTCTCCAAAAACAGGTAGGCTTAAGAAACGACGTCCTTAAAGTCATGTCTTCAAAGTCCTCCATAAAAAGGTTTGCGACTATGGGGGAAAGAGGACTCCCCATAGCCACACCGTCAGTTTGTTCAAAACACGTATCATTAAAAAGGAAATACGTCGAAGTCAGCACATGACGACATAACTTGACTGTCTACGCAACCACATCATGTACCTTTACGGGGAGAAAATGGTAAATCGTTTCAAGGAGTTTGAAAAACTACGCAAGAAGAAAGGGAAGTCGCTGAGTGCACTAACATTTTTAACTAGATGCCGGAATGAAGGTATTGTTCCTAGGTTTGCCAGAATAGTTCACTTTATTGATTCTAGAATGGCTAACAAGATTAAGAAGCGTGCCAGTCTTGTGCTAGTACGCAAGAATGCTACTAAAATGTTTACACTTCCATCACCTTGAGTCCTCTAAATGTCCATAACGAGAGAGTATCCCCCCTGTGTCAGTTATCTCACACACCTTTTGTGACTTCTCCCATGCACATTATTTTCTTTAACTTCAGCAGTGCAACCAACTGCACCTTTTGTTGCACAGTGGTGCCGGGCGCCGTGGCTCAGCGCGCCCGGTCAGGGGGCTACACGCCCTCTGTAATAAAAAAAGCTGAGCCAACCCCCTCAACGAACAACCAAGAACAAATTGAACGAACGACCGCGAACCATAGATCTACCAGATGGAAAAAAAGTGGTAGAGTGTCAGTCTATGGATCTGAAGGTCCCGGGTTCGATCCCTGTCAGATCATAGGATGTTTGTCACTTTTCACTTCTTTCACCTCTGGCTGTACTGCTCATGTGAAAAATACCGACTAGTACCGTGGTTCGGAACCCACGTTAAACTATAGGTCCCCCTATAACTGGCTGTGTAAGTCAGTTCGAAGGTCGGAGGAAAGCAACGGCATACCACCTCCAAACGGGACCATGCCTTGTAAAGCACTGTGGTGTTCAAACCAATCTTCCGATTGCTGACTGCTTTACCTTTTTGTACATATAGGGGAAGGTCGGGTAAGTTGATGGGGAGTCTAAGATGAATTGTGAATTTTTCCGATAACTCTACAGATTGTGCAACGTGTATTATGATATGCAAAATGATATCACGTGACAATCCCAGCTTAATGCCGATAATATTAGCAGAACCAGCACCTCCTAGAGACGGAAGAACGCAATACTCACTCTAGAGAGTTCCTACTGTGTGGAAAAGACCATAGAAAACATACACTGCATGTCTCCCAGTTCAATGTCGTCTCCCTATCTCTGCGGTGTTGTGGTTTTAAAGCAACGTCTAACGTTTTTGCTCCAGGTCTAACGTTTTAGGTGCGCATCATGTGACGGAATTTTCGACATTACGAGCAACAGTTTTCTCATTTATAGCTGAAATCAAGGTATAATGTACGTGTCATTGGTACTGTTTCCAATTGCAGCAATTTAAGCTATATATTATCAGTTATTCTTCATTCTCTAATCAGGCGGTACGTTACATTTCTGACTAGTGTTCACTTAGTAGAAAGGTGACGGCTACTTTAAAATGAAAACTGAAAAAAAAAAAAAAAAAGGAATCCGGTACTAGGGATCGAACTCGCGTTCTCCCGCACGTGAACTCAGCGCGCTACCACAAGACAATTACCTAGACCATTCTATAGCGCCAAGATAGCACTTAGTTTTCGCCGAGTTAAAATGTGTTTGAGAACGGAATTAATATTTACAGGTGTTTGAATTTTTCTTACATTACAGGCTAAACACTATCCAAATACAAAATATAACGTTTGTGTATCTGCCAGAAGTACCTTAGAATTTTGATGATCGGTAAGTGAGTGATAGAATTAGCGATTTTTGACTGCTAATATTTCGTGAACTATAAGGTGTAGAATGGTACAATAGGTAAATAAAGTAGATACTCTTGGTAACCAAAAACCAGGCTTCTAGATTTATCCACACCGGAGATACAGGGGGTTCGAAAGTGCCGTGAACTGCATCGAGAAAAGGATGGTACGGTTGTGCGCACGAATTGGGGGCACGGCAGTGCCTCCAGATAGTAGAGACGCTGCTACTGGCTCCTCACAACAGCACATAACCCTAATGCCTTTCCTAAATTGTTTATGTAACACACAGCGGCTCAACGCAAGGAGAGTACACCATTATGATTCGTCAGCAGCGGTATTAAAAAATAGTGGAGCGTGTCCGGGCGGCCGAGTGGTTAAGGCGACCGCTCGCGAAAAGCGGAAGACCCGGTTTCGAGCCCCGGTCCGGCACAAATTTTCATACGTTGCAAATTGATAGACCAACCGAAGAAGAGCAGCTAAAGTCGGAAATTCTCGCAAATTGCTAATTAATATATGTATACTTATCATTTATAACTGCGGACAATCAGCAACGTCTGTTACTTCAGAACAGACGCATCATGGTAGGTATTAAAAGAAGTGTGTGTGTGTGTGTGTGTGTGTGTGTGTGTGTGTAGGGGGGGGGGCTTATAATAAATCTTCTACATCTTAATGTAAGTAATAGTAACATTGGTAAGTGCTTAATTGAAGATATCGTAATTTGTGCTGTTGGAGGTAGATCGCCCTTTATTCCTGTTTTTCAACAGTGCAACAGCTTTCCAATATAGAAGTAGTCAACACGTTGAGAAGTCGCAGCCACTCATCGCGACGAAGACACAATGCAACGACAGAGTGTAGATATACTTGAGAAGCGTTCCAATGGTTTCCATGTTCTTCAAACCACATCCTAGAACAGCATGGCGCGGCTCAGCACTGGGTTCCAGCATTGCACTATGTGTGAAAGCACGAACATTACAGTGTAAGAGGATGAAAAGAAGCTACCATGTGCTCCCAGTGTACCGTTCTATTCACTTATACACACAATTAATTGGCATGTGAATATAGGCATAGAAACCGTGTGGTGTTGGAGACTCAGACGTGATTAAGGATGTTAATGTACAGGATGAACAGCCAGTCTAAAACAGGTTAGGGATTAATTCAAAATTTTATTTCAAAACTTCGCCAGTATTGACTGCTGATACTAAAATCACGCCACCCTTCTGGCGTCCGTGCTGAAATTACTGATGTGTCCATGCTACCGTGGAGCCAATAGCAGACACCCACGTTTGATCACGTGTGCTACTGCTGCAGGACGCAGAGGTGCGAGAATCACTTCCTTCACTCTCTTCAGTTTGAGTTCTCGTGCAGAGCAAACGCACTCTAGAGGTCCAGCCTCGGTGCGGGGCGAACGGCCGCATGCCGTCCGCTCCCGCCTAGCGGCTGTTTGGTATCAGCCACCAACTGTGTGAACCGTAACCATTTCCGTAACCATTACCTTTTCCGTTTTCTAATCCGTTTAGACTGGCATTCATTCATTGCATCCGACCCGAGGGCGAGCCCCGATATGTATCCCGTATTTCAGAATATACCAAATATTAACTTGCGTCCTATCTTTTATTTGCCATTCAGCCACACTTTCCTAGGGCGCCCACAAGCCTTCACCGCTCCGCCTTCCATCCTGACAACGCTTCCAACCCATTTTATTTATGCAGCACTGGGATGGGTTGTATAATTTTCCTGTCATCCGTAGGATAAAGATTAAGTGCCGTACATTAATATAAAAGTGTGGATGAGATGAGGTTGTCGTGCAGTGCCGTACGTCAGCCCTTATATGACTACTGATTGTTTACAGCCACTCCCCCGCTCTAACTTCGAATGGCATTTAGCAAATACCTCAAAAATTATACTACAGCAAAGACAACTCCGCGGCAGTTAGTAATGAAGATACCACAGCAGATGGTAATTGAAATGTTGCGTACCTTCAGGTTTGTTAATAATCATTTATTGAGCAGGTAGTAACGAAATGCAGCCCTATACGTGAAAGGAAGTGATTGGTATGCGACTGCACTTGGCCTTTGCCGTTCTGGGGCGGACATCTTCTACAGCACATCCTCTGCTCGGAGATGCGAAGGGTAGACGGAAGCGTGGAGAGGCAGCTCATTACTGGGGAGTCTGCGTCAGATATCTTAGGCTGCCGACCTCTTTTATAGGCCATAACTCAGCTTACTGCGACGGTTTCAAATTACTGTCCGTACTGAACTGACTCCGAGTATGTCCTACGTAAAGTTGCATTGCAGGAGCGCGCTCAGCTATAAAGGGGTTTCGCACTTTGGAACCGTCCTCGTCGATGTTGGTCGTCAGAAAGGGACCGAGTGGAGGTACTTGATAAGTTCTTGCGCAAGTAAATCTCTAGAGAAGCAGTAGTATCCCTGTATTGGTGAGGCTAGGTCACACGACAGGATGGAAATGGCCAGTATCAAATTCGAAGTTATGATACTAACTCTTGTGGTCTCTGGGACAAACTAATCGATTACTCTGAACGTGGTTTTCGAATGGGCGTCTTCCCATTCTCATCTTTATGGAGTCTGAGCACCTGTCATTATTTACGTTACATTTACTCAAATTTATTCCGCGTATAACACGTCGGAAAAGATGCCTTAAAAGCCTTACAAAATATTGTCATATGCTCATTCGGGGACTTTCTTATGACACCATTAATTTTTTTAAAAGTTTGTAGCCGATGTTGCCTTTTTTTGTCATGCCATGATATAAAATGGAATCACATAAATACAAAAAAAAGTTTAAATTAATCACTGATGATTACACATATAAATAAATTAGTTTATGCTCATTGCTGATTCTCCATATAAACATACCAAAAGAATAGCAAGTTAATAGTTTTTAATGTAAAGAAACAAAACGATCCGATGGAAAACAACTGTAAAAGCAGTCGAGACAATGTTATCCCACCTACGGTTCATGATAAATGACACAAGTATCATTTACTCAAACGTCAAAGGGGGCACTTCTAGAAGAAGAGTTTGATAATACTGATTGAATACACTTTTTGAAAATCTAAAAGTTCCAATGTAAAGTTTGCTCATAACTGTAAGGTAGATCGCATAGTTAATGAAAAGGCACAATGAAACTGCAGGGAAAAATTCCGTGCACTACTTCACTAGAAGAGTAGATCAGTATGTCCTGCTTTATTAAGGAATAGTTAAGTCGATTACAAAACTACTGTGCGACGAACTGATCTTGTGCATTGAAGCTCTACGTATAGTCCCACTCCACAGCTCACAGTGTGCTGAAGCTAAACTGATAATCAAATATTCTAAATATGTTTTTGAACGTACTTAACATTCAGAAGTTTTTCTAGGAAATACTTGTGTAACTTTCTCTTCGATGGTCAAGCAACAATTTTTTCTCCCTGGTCCGCTTGGTATCGAATGATCCATCGCGCTGACTTCGAAAGAAGTGAATGAAAGGAAAGAAACGCATCCTCTTAAAAAATTGTATCAGTACACCCGTACAGCACTCGGATATTTGAGTCATAGAACACAATCACAACACAGTAAACACATGAATTATCAGCGACAGCTGCGTGAGTAGTGATCAACAATTTTATACACAACTGGACGTTGCAAGTAGCCTGAATTAATATTTAAACAAAGAGTTTTCTGACGTTACTAATCGCAAACTTTCAAAATTAATTTCTATGAGTGTGAACCTCAATTTTTATATTTCTGTAACGTTATTCCGGAACCCGGATCGCGGTAGTACTCGCTGTGTGGGTGAAACAAAAATTCGATACTCAGCGTTTCTTGTGATCATTAAGCGATTTTATAAAATTTAAATGTTGTCATAATCTATTCATTAATAGGTATGATGTTATGTTAGTAGTTCAACGCTGTAAGACATGTAACTACAATCGGAAGCTGTGTGGTTGTCTCTGGCCAGTGTAATTGATGGCGAGAAAATATTCAGTCATCCAGCATTTGAGAATGAGAGCACTTTGCGACTTCCAAAAACGTTTACACATCATTTCAAACCTTAACGAAACTTTTTCTCACTATCTCCACAAAATGATGAAAGTAAAAACGTTTATCGCATACTACATTTTCGCTGTTCGTGCCGTAGAACTTTCGCATCAGTTAGGACGTTTTATTTGTAGTTTTATTACTAATAAATCTATTCACAACGCTATTTGTACGCAGTATGTACACATTGTATATTACTTACGGAGGGACGTTGATGAAATTGACAAAAAATGTTAATTTACGATTTATTTTTTATTTGTTAGTACAACTCATGGACAATAAATCACAGAGTTTCAATGTTTAAATCGCATCCGAAGAGCCTCAAAATTAATTAAAAGTGTGATGCCCACGTTTTGAAGCAGCACGTCAATACCAGCTCAGTGAATACAAGCAAACATGTGCGGGATGCTTCTAAAAGGCCGTTATACATACTCTTTGGCTTTACAAATCATCTTTGATTCTTCCGTATCTTATAAACAATAACAAACCAGCTGCATCGTTTATGACGAAACAATGCTGTTTTTGCCTTGTGATACTGACGGAGGTTTATACAAGTGTTCGATTCTTTCTTCATTCAGTTATGCCACGATCACAAAGAGTGTATAAAAAACCTGGATAAACTGCGTTTGAATAAGTTAGTGAATAGAAGACGTGAGAAACAACGACAAACCAGCAAATAGGCTACGTCCGAAGTAAGAACATCTGCTGAAAATGTGAACTCGTCTCCTAGCAACTCCAAGTGAAAAATTAGTGAGGTAAATGGTGCATACTACAGTGATGAATCTTGGTTTCCGGCCGATTTTGCATTTCTCAGAAAGTGTGTTCATGACAGAACGAAGAATCCAAATGCGTCTCTAAATTCACTCATATGGAAACGATGCCCTAAAACCACATTTGCAACTGTCACAGTTGCCAGTATTGGAACTTAGGATGCAGTTTTTGTATTTAATGATGCGAACGACGGGAGAATGAAGGTATTAGAAAGAATGGGCTTCAAGAAAGGGACAGACAACAAGAAACCAAAAGAGAAGCCTTGAAGGGAAAGCCGACGCAGAATACAAATGTGGTGCCTTCTGAAGAAGTGACATAAAGAAAAAAGTTAGGTTGAACTTTATATTGCGTTCCCTGAAAAGTGAGTTTTTTAAAGTTTATGTACTTTTCCTCGTATTCTATGAATGCTAGAATTATGAAATTTTGTACGCAAATATTTTGTAAACCTAATAAACGTTGTCTGAAGAGCAAATTTTGAAATTATGATTGCTAGCTGAGTTATGGGCAAAGTGAATGGAATTTTCCATGAATTTAAAATTGTACTTGTGGAATTATAATTAAAAATTATGAAAATTCTCCTATTTGACCTATTCCGATAGCCTCACGAGAGAAGCTTACATCATGTAAAGAGATGAAACAGACTTTTTGTAGAAATCTCTTGAAAAAAAAGGAACATATATTATTTTTAAAATAAAACTTCAAATTTCATTTAAAAAAGTTGAATATATGTATAAAAAATTTATGTGTAATGTGTTACTTTCATGTAAAGCGTAGTACAAAATTTCATTACCATATCTCTAAAACTGTGGATTTGATGCATTTGTGAAATAGTTTGTGTTTTTCATCAATGCCCTCTCCCCTTAATCCACCGGAAAATTCTATCACTGTATAATAAATATAGGAGATATGACGTCCTAACAGTATTATTAATTTCAATTTTAATTATCCAAATAAAATACATAACATGATGAGATAAAAAATATCCCATCACTAATAATTATATCAAGAATGATAATAAAAATAGGAGCAGCCCCTCCATAGATGCCTGAAAAACTTGCTGCCAATTAAAATGGTGTGCAGTAAAACTTCAGCCCTTGACGGATGTAGGCTCATCGCCGCCGCAGTAACTAAATATAAGAACTAATATGAAGATGAGGATCGAACATTTATTCAACGCCGCTTTACGCCAACATTAGCCTCTACCGTTTAAACTACCCCGCTAGTCTACATGTTGTACCAAATTCCGAACTTGCCGCACACTGCTATTCTATTGTCCGTTATCTCCCTCGATCAAAGCTGTACTTGTAATTACGAAGTGATTCCACGCTTTTTGTGCATCTGTGTTGAATTTGTTGTCTGCCCGTTGAGTCATATAATAGACAATTACTAGCGAACGCAGCAATGCTTCGAAAATATGTACATCTTAAATTCCTTCCACCCCCCTCCTCTGCCCACTTTCTCATCTCTTCTCTCATTCCTGCCGCCTCCCCCTCTCTCTGTCCCAACCTTCTCCACCGTTGTCCATCTCCTCTTCACTCGTCTCTACGTCCGTCAGAATGTTTAGTAGATCAAATTCAAATGTTCAAATGTTTTTAAGTCTATCAAATAGGTTCAAATGTTAGTAGAGCTTACGGGACTTAATTACAGGGTCATCAGTCCCTAAACTTACAAACTACTTATGAGCTAGCTAATACTAAGGATGGCACAAATATCCATGCCCGAGGGGGGATTCGAACCCCCCGACCATAGCGGCCGTACAGACCGTGACCGGCGCGCCGCAGTCCCCTCGGCCACCGCGGCCGGCGTAAATCTATCGGATTTAACTGCTCGGTTATTAGACCGTAGCTTACAAACTGCTTAAACTAACCTAAGGACAACACAAACACCCATGCCCAACGGGGAACTCGAACCCCCGATGGGGAATGGCCACACGCACCGCAGCACGGAGGCCCGGTGCGCACGGCTAATCCGCCGCGGCTTTAGTAGATCCGTAAATCTTTTCCTTCCCATCATCTCATTGTGCATAACCCCCTTACCTCTCTCTCCTGTCAATTTCCGTCTGTATGTTCAGAGAGAACACACATAAATGACCAACGTTTATGGTAATTTCATCAAGATCGGAATAAAAGAACAACGTAGAGTTTGTCGAATCCTGTTAGGTAAATTCCCTTCCGCCATGCACCATACGATGTTTTATGTAAACTGTGACCTTCCTCTTAGTTTAAGGGTCATATGTACAAAGGTTCATCAAGATCGAAGCAAAACTGGATTCTGTCGAAATGCATACAGATAACGCACTTTTACGTACCCCATGAGCTGAGAATGTTGGGAGCTGAAGATTGCATTCAGCTCGTAGCAAAAATGTTCAATTGTTTGTCAAGCTTAAGGGACTTAACTGCAGGTCATCAGTCCATAAACTTAAAAATTACTTGTGAACTCTACTAAACACGGCACAAACAACCATGCCCCAGGGAGGATTCGAATCCCCGACAGGGAACGGCCTCGCGCAACGTAGCGTAGCGTCTCGATGCGCTCGGCCGCTCCGCTGCGGTCAGATCGTAGCGGATTGGCTGTTAGAACAAGCCCCGCCTCTTTCTCCCAGTGACGCCAGCTTACGGCCTATAGCTTGCAGGTTTTAAAAGAAACAACATGTCAGGGGGTAAAGCGCCACAGATGGAACACGAAATTATGTATCACTTTAATGTTTGAGTAATAGAAAACTGGAATATTGAAGGGACTTATTAAGCGGGCGTCTGTCTCATTTTAATGGCGTAGAACTGGATAACAATCGGAATTAACATTCCTATCACCACTTACAAGGATAGCCTCCTTTTTTCCTAAAAGAAGTCGTCGCGGTATGTGAACTTATTTTAGCAAATAACTAAGTGGACGACATTAATCAATACCAAACGCGAATCAACAATACATTTGACGAGGTCTTCGGTGTACAATGCTGTTATGAGGTGAGGTTGGAAGAGAGCATACACATTCCGTAGACACCCGTACTCAGTCGACTTCCACCGATCAAAGAGGGGCTATGAAAAGTGCGTGACTTGTAGGTAAAGTACCCTCCGACATGAACCTAACTAAAATTTATGTAAACAGTGACCTTCCTCTTGTTTTGTTGGTGAAGTGTGCAAAATTGCATCAAGATCGGAATAAAACTATGGAGTTTTATGTAATAGAACACACGATCTCATACGGAAACTAAGTTTTTCTCAAATTTTTCAATTTTGCGTTAGATTTCCCAAAATATTTATTTCATACAAATCTTGTCCTGAGAAACACACACACACACACACACACACACACATACACACACACTCACACACTCACTTCTTCTTGTAATGACGTTACAACCCTGAGTAGATGTTATCCTCTTCAACAAGTTTTCTCCATTCTGCTATCTCCAGTACGGTTTTTCGCCATCCTCTCATTCGGAGGGTTTTTATAGCCTCTTCTACATCGCCTATCCACCGTTTTCGTGGCCTTCCTCTTTGACTTCTTCCCGTTGGTCTCCATTCAAAAATATTTCTAGTTGTTCTGCCAGTCTCCATCCTGAGGACATGTCCAAGACAGGCTATTCTCCCACTTGTATGAGGTGATCAAACTCAGCATTCGTCCTAGATCTCCAGATACCGTTGTTATCCTGAACTCCCCCATTAATCTTGCGTAAAACTCTACGTTCAAATATCCTAAGCTGCTGCTCAGCAGTGCTTGTTAGCGTCCATGTTTCGCATCCGTAGGTTACAACTGGCCTGATGATGACCTTATATATTTGCAGTTTCAGCTGCCTATTTATTATCCTACAGGCGAACAGTTTCTTAACTCATAACAGCTGTTCTCAAGTTATGAAGTGACCAAGTGAAATAGGGATTCATTTAAATATCTGTGTAAATAAATTTGTGCCGCGGCGGATTACACGTGGGTAATGGGAATCTGTGCTCCGGTGTGCGCGGCCGTTCGCCGTCGGAGGTACGAGTCCCCCCTCGGGCATGGGTGTGTGTTTTGTCCTTAGGTTAAGTAGTTTGTACACTATGACTAACAACCACGCAGTTGAGTCCGATAGATTTAAAAACATTTGAACATTTAAAAAAAAAAAAATTTATGTGGTGTCTCTTCCTTTGAACATGTCCAAAATACTGCCAACTGTTGTCATTTCAGCTATTATTGAAATCCAAATCGAAATCCATGCCGTAGTTCCCAAGTCTTTAGTGAAAAAGCGAATACAATGTATGTTTATTACGGAAAAAATGTATTTTTATCTAATATGATTACAAACTAGCAATTTTTGTTGTTGTTTCCTTTACTTAACACTGTAAAATGTTGCTTCTTGTCAATTTTCATGATTCTAGAAAATTGCTCTGTGGCTTTTAAAAAATATTCAAATGTCTCTAAACCTATAGGACTAAACTGCTGACATCATCGTTCCCTAGGCTTACATACTGCTTAAACTAAATTACAATAAGGACAACATGCACACCCATGCCCGAGGGAGAACTCGAACCTCCGACGGGAGCCGCTGTGCAATCCGTGACATGGAACTCCAGACCTCGTCGTCATTCCGGCGTGGCTCTGTAGGTTTTGATGCGTGAGTGTGCTAGAATCAGAGTACCAGTATGTGACATAAAGAACTGTATGTGAGATTACATCCACATACAACCTCTTACAATAAATTTTCTTCCTGTTGGGCCCGCAGCATAACATATGTATTTGATAGAGATATCTAATAAATAATGTAATAAATTATTTCTTATGCTACTATACGATGTTTATTACGTTTTCACAATGAATTCATTTCGGTTCTTCATCATCTTCAGGTGATTCTACGAATACAATAAGATGTTATAGGTGGTCTCTTATACATATTCGTATTTGTAATTTATACTTGTTTAATATTTGCTTTGTAATATCGTTGCTTATACTGCTGCCAGGCTGTACTGTTTATTTTGGAAGATGTTCCAGTTCTTTCTTTATTATTAGCTGTATGTATGCTGTTTCTCTTCATGTTTTTCAGTGACAAGGTGTTGATAAAACGTAGATGGATTATTTTCGCTGTCTCTGGTGTATTCCTTGTATGGCATGGTAAGGATGCTACCAGTTTGCCCTATGTAGCATAAAGACAGCTAATAGTAAAGAAACAACTGGAACATCTTCAAAAATAATCAGCACGGACTGGAAACAGTATAAACAACGATATTACAAGTAAGTCAGATATTAAATAAATGTAAATTACAAATACGAATATGTATAAGAAACCACCTATAACATCTTATTGTATTCGCAGAATCACCTAAAAATGGTCAAAGACCGAAATGAATTCATTGTGAGAACATAATAAACAACATATAGCAGTGTAAGAAATAAATTATTATATTATTTATTCTTACTATAAAGTACGGTGAATACACATGTAGTATTATCGTGGATGAACTATGAACTACATTTACCTTACTGTCCTTCAATGTAGTCACGTCCCATGCCTATTCACCAATGAGCTTTGCGATACGTGTCCTAGAAACTTTGCATGAAGTCTTCCTTACAGATGGTGTTGAAAAAACTCGCCAAGACTCGTCAAGACATTTCATTGGATGTCAGAAAACTCGTCAAATCTCTTTCCTTTCAAAGTGAGTTCGAGTCGAGAAAACAGGAACAAGTCTGGAGGATTTATATCCGGCGACTATAGTGGATGTTTAAGTTGCAATACCCCCATTTATTTTTATTTATTTTTTATTTTTTGCCAGGAACTGTTTCGCGATACTGGCTGTGTGTGGGTGAGCGTTGTCGTGCAATTTGAACATCCACCGTACTCGTCAGATCTCAATCCTACACACTTCTTCCTATTCCCTCGATTTAAACTTGTTTTGAAAGGAAAGAGATTTGACGATATTCGTGCCATACAACGAAATGAACAACATCCAAAGGAAGACTTGGTGGAAACTTTCCAGGACACGTATCGCAAAGCTCAGCGGTGCACAGTTATGGGATGTGTCTACTTCGAAAGGCAGTAAGGTAACTGTAGTTCATGGTTAGTCTACGTTAATGTTATAGGACTATTCACCAAACTTTGTGGTAAGAGGTTGTAGATAGGTAACTTTCTTATCCCGCGAAGGTTCTGTACAGCTTAGAATGAGAAATAAATTTCAACTTCCTCTATTCGTTGCTAATAAAGATTTGTCTTTAACATTTGAAAAGGCAGGCAAAAGGGTAGATGGACAACATAGAGATAGTATAAATGTTCTATTTTTATCGGTTAGGGTATGCAACCCCAAAACAACAGGCGGTACCTGTTGTGGGAGTAGGCGCAGGCGAAGTATTACGAATTTAATTTAAATTAAATAGTATTAATAAGAAGTGAGATTTCAGAGTACTTCATTGTTCAATACGATAGTTTCGTCTCTGTGGATGAAGTTCAGTGGACCGTACAATACGCGTTAGATACATATGTAGATGGGAAAGATCCACCGTGTTTCAACAACCGGAAAAAAAGCATTTAAATGCAAATATAAACGTAGTCAAAGTCTTGCAGAGAAGCAAAATTTAAACAACACAAAAGTTAGCGTAAGCTTGCCATGCGAGCGGCATTCAATGACAGCGAAATTTCTGTATACCGACAAGGGAGAAAATCCTAAGAAGGATGACACACAAAAGGCCGAAATATCAAATTTCGTTTTCCAAAGTTGTTTCACAGAGGAAAATTGGACTGTAGTTCCTCATTTAAGTCATTGTACGAACGACAAAATGGCAGCTATTGAAATAAGTATCAGGGCCAGGCGGGTGGGTATAAAAGCAATGGAGGAAAGGCCGCTGGCCCTCATAGTATACCAGTTCGTTTTTACACGGAGAATGCGAAGGAAATCCTCCTCCTCGCCCCCCCCCCTCCCTTTCTAGCAGCAGTGTAACGATAGTCTTTAGAGGAGCGTAGCGTTCGTAAGGATTGGGGAAAAACGCGCAGATTCTGTAATACAATAAAGTTTGTCGATCAAATGCGCAAAAATATAAGCTTATTTTTCTGACATCGTTTAGTTCAGTTCATTTGTTAGTATTCCCAGAGGTCTTAATCTTTATTGTACCACTTCTACTTATTCGGGCGCTTAGCTTCAACATCAGGCATGACGCGTTAGTTTATTACTTTTTTACAACTATCTCCATTCGCGACACACTGTAGACTTCCTCTTGCGTATGATCAAAGTTTCATCAAGTTACGTTACTGGACAGTGATCGGTGATCTCTATATAACCTGGAGGTATAACTCTGGTGTCTGAGCATACAACTGTAGCGTGCCTGTACATTCATATGTTTCGCACACGAATTTGCATTGTCCGCCATGTTGTAGTTAGTCAACTGAATTTCCATCAGTTAGTACGTGACAAATAATAGCTGGATTACCTCTGGATTTGAAATTTATGTCAAAATGCGAAATAGTAGATTCGCGTGAGTACAGAATCGAAACATATCTCCTTTTCGTTTCCTTGTCATATTTCATGGCAGCCATGTTGTAATTAGTCAAGAAACAGAATATGAACATCTTTGGCTGGCACGCTCAGAAATCTGTAGTTCAAAATCCAGGTAGTATAGAGATCACTGACTGTGATACATCTTGCGGCAGTTGCTATTACCTTTGGACAGTACTCATCCAGCATCCTATATGTTTCTACATTAAGTGGAAAAATTTTCACAACAAGTGAACAGATTGTTACTATAACTCTAGAACATCAGAATCGAATTATTTCGTGTCAAGCGTCATTGATCTGTACTTTCTCACACGCAGTAATAACGTTTTAGGAGGTGGCAGTCACCGATCGCTAGCTGCTACAGCCATTCGGTTACAGACTACAGACTAGTCGGAATTTCAAACAAGAGAAAACTATCGACAAAATTTATAAATCAAACAAACGTATAAATATAAATGCTGTGGGAAGGGAAATTTTATTTTTCTCGATTGCAGTTAACAAGTCAAAGAACAAAAGAGGGAAATGATATTTTTAAGGCGGCGCTGTATGAGGTGATACATCTAACCGAGGATAGAGTTTTACTTCAGTAACGCGTTGATCTAGAAACCGTGTATCAGGCAGAGGATAGCGCTCGAAGCAGTCGTTCTATTTTGAGCGCTCTTTCGCCACCGTGGTGCTGTAAATCTTATCTCTCTCTGCCACTAGCGTCTGTACTCCGATTAAAATTACTTTTTGATTCGCGTTCCAGTGTTAGGTTTCTGGCGCCATCCGATCGTAGTCTTTTCTCAAGTGGCTCATGCTCACTATCACCCCGTTTACATGGGCTCCCAAACCCGGATTTCGTAAACCGATTTCCCAATTGCGCTTTTGGTTGGTCATGTAAACACTGCAAAATCGATTCTGGAAATCCGCTTCTCTAAAGCGGTTTTCCAGTTCCACAATCGATTTTCGTGCCCATATAAACGCAACCGTTTTTGAAGCGCTCTTGGCTTGTCAGATTGTGTTTTCTTGTTAAGAATTTTCAGCACATATGGAAAGAGTGATATTTTCTAATGTCAAATAAAAGTATAAATATTAGAGTGAACATAAATCTGTGTATTTTTAATAAAGAAAAATAGCGATTGTGCAGACTAAATAAGGAACTGAATCAGTTTTTTTTCCAGCGGCCATGTTAAGTGAGCTAGGAAATCCGATTCAGGCTATGCCATGTAAACACGACAGCGAAAAACGGTTTACGAAAATCGGTTTTCGTCTTCCGGAAGATGTGTTGCATGTAAACGTAGTGTATGTTAACCGTTTTGTCCGAGTGTCATGTGGGATGTGACCTTGATAATCGCCAACACGACTGCCCTCTTACAGTAATTTTGCCAGTCGTCATTAGAAATAAACTTTTTTACAGATTTTGCTGATTTATTAATTAAAAACATTGTAATTGAAAAAAATATTGCATGTATAAATATCTGTGCACCTGTAAAACATTCGCACTCTATATTCACGAATTGTTGTACTACAACTCTAAGTTCCACTCAGTGTGTTGCGAACATGGGCTAACTTTCTGATTTGTTCATTCTTATTAAACACATGTATGATACAGGTGACAACCCAGCTGAAATTAACACCTTCGATTTTATTCCTGACGGCCGAAGAACACGGCTGTCTTTTATTTAAAACGAATAGTAACAAACATCTCTGATGACTGGTAAACTCGGCAATGTGAAAAACATAATGCAGTGGTATAAAGTCTCTAATTTATCTTGTAAGAGAAGATACGATACATTCCTTTGGTAGTAGCAGAACACTAACAAAGGAATGATTTGCTTTACGAGTTAGTGTCAGGTGTTCTAGAATACAGATGGTAACTTAAGAGCAGTTCATCAGTGTACTAATTCCATGCTGTAGTACATTGTTATGTGTTTCTTAAGATTAACTGATTACTGTGTACAGTTGATTTTTATTATTATTTTAGCTACTGATGAACATGTCAGAAAAGAATGTTGTCTTATTTGGAGGTGGTACAGTCAGTAAGTTCTGAGACTTGACGCCTGGGGGATAGGCACCCACACAACTCTGTATGTTGCACATGCTGCCGCGTTCCAGGTGGCTGAGGTGATTGTCGTTTCAGTTGCGGTTCGCAAAGGAAACATGTTTCGTCTCCTGTTATTATTCGGCTGAGAAACGTCGGATAATCGTCCACACAATTGATGAGGTTACCACAAATCGTCATGTGATATTACTTTCGTTTTGCGACAGGATTCGTGACACACTTTATTGGGTAACACGAGACATGTTGAAGTCGTCCGTCAGAATTTTGTGGCAAAGCACCATGGCTGACCATTACTGCTACTATGAGAGCGTCTATCGATTGGGGGTGGTTAGCACGTACCAACGTTGCAACTCCCTGGATCGTTTGTTCCTTTCGAACTGTTCACGGCCGACCAGTGCGAACATCATCTTCCAAAATGCCTTGTCCTTGCACAAAACGTCGGTGCCACCTAAATGTAACACTGCGACTTAATGCGTTCTCACCTTTCAGCTGCTGCATTATTTCAGAGCATTTCGACAGCCGTTTTGCCTAATTTCTGGCAGAAATTGTTTTCCTGTTGTTCAAACTGTGATATGTCAAGGTCTGACTCGGGCAATCAACTCATCGTCACAACGTCCGTTCGTCTGCTTCCAATGCATGCACTCAGCTGACTCTTGCAGGGACCATACCACGGCGCTACCTATAGGCTATAATGCATCCTAGGGCCATTCTCAAAACTTATTCACTGATCCACTTATGTTTTTTTTATATTTTAGCGAAATTTGGCGGATTTTTCAATGTTAGTCCGATTCGTAAACTAAGTAACGAGTATAATGTTAAAAAACTTACTGTATAATTTTACAAGACATTATGAATATATCTAATTTTGGCGGCATTTGACTGGTTTTACAGTGTTCGGATGACGCAATTTGTCAATCATAAAACAATTCTGTATGGACTATAGTTCAAATACAGTGACTTGAATGTTCTGCTTTTATTGACAAGCTTTCACTCAAGATAACACAGTCAACGATGCGACGTAAGGTTAGAATGTGACAGAGAAAGTGCCGGTCTCACATTTGGAGACAACTAATTTTAGTGATACCTTCTTTTTCAAATAGTTATAAGACAATATCGGTTGGAGATCCAGTGCCCATTACCTGGCCAGAGAGTAGATAGTTTTTTGTACAATAAATTTATTCCGTGATATCTTACCTTGTAAATATAATATCCAGTCCTGGCCACCTTTGTGCTCAAACGGCAAAGACTACCAAATCCACCGGTTAGTCCCTCAACTGTAGGGGTAAATCCCAGTGGGGCTCTGGGCAAGTTAGGCTAGCAACCCGCTTCTCAGGTACTTCAATATGACGCTGGCAACAACCAGAGCAAAATGTCTTAGACCTTTGGAGGTGACGAAGTCCCAACTCCGATTGACAGACCAGGAACTGCTCCGATACGACTTGGCAAACGATCTGGAATGAGATGGGGAGCTATTAATATCAATGGGGATTACACTGGGAAGAAGGTAGAGCTGGCAATGTAAGATGGGATTAGATGTTTTAGCTGTTAGTGGCATTAGGGTAAGAGGAGAGAAAGAGGACGAGGTTGGAAAATACAAGGTCTACCTGTCAGGAGTCAAAGTAGGAAGAGCACAGTGGGGTGTAGGGTTTTACATCAGGAAAGCAGGCGAACCCAGCATACTTGCAATAAGGTATGTAAATGAATGACTGATGTGGATAGGTTTGTCCATCTCCAGCAAGAAAATTAGAATTTTGTCATTGCATTCGCCCTGTGAAGGGACAGATTAAGATGAGATGGACAGATTTTACAACCTACTTATTGATGTGGTGACTTCATGGGTGACTTCAACTCCAGGATAGGAAAGCGAACAGAATGGTATGAAAACGTTATGAGTAAGTTTGGAGAGGATATGGAGGCCAACAGGAATGGAAAACAGCTCTTGAATTTCTGTTCATGTATGGGCTTAGTTATCACTAACTCCTTCTTTAAGCATAAGGACATTTACCGGTATACTTGGGAGGGAAGGGGAACCAGATCTCTCATTTACTATATAATAACAGATCAGGAAATCAGGAAGGCAGTCAAGGACACACGTGTTTTCAGGGGGTTCTTTGATGATACTGATCATTATTTAATCTGCAGTGAAATTGGTTTATTGAGACCAAAAGAGCAGAAAGTCAGGTCCATAGGTAGAATAAGAGTGGAGAAGCTTCAAGGCAAGGAAATTAGGCACAAATACATAACAATGATCTCAGTTAGTTGATTGTAGTTACTTACAGTCACTGGAAGAGGAATGGACAAGGTACAGGGACACACTACTAGAAGTAGCTAGGGCATGTCTTGGAACATTAGTGTGTAAATGCAGGAAGAAGCAGACAGCTCGGTGGAATGACACAGTCAAGGCAGCCTATAAAAAGAAATAGAAGGCATTTAAAAAATGGCTCCATATTAGAAATCAAGAGAAAGTTGTGTTGAAGAAAGAAACAAAGCCAAACGGATAATTGCAGACTCGAACCAGAAAGCATGAGAAGACTTTGGAAAGAAGCTAGAAAACTCTAGGTCAAGCCGCGGGAAAACCATTCTGGAGCGTAATTAGCAATCTTCGAAAGGGAGGGAACAAGGAATTAACAAGTGTTTTGGACAGGTCAGGAAAGCTGCTAGTAATCGCGACTAATCGGTCTTGGGCCACTAAGTGTGGCATCCGTGCTAGCCTGAGGACAAGACTTGGACCGAAACTCCCCAAAGACTTATACAAACACGAAATCAACTGCGGAAGGTGATAACTATGTTTGGAATAGGTGTAGCCTCTAGCAGTATAAGAAATCTGATTACTATGAAACAAAAAATTAACTTATGTAATCTTCCAATACTATTGTTGGGCTAATTAAGATTATTAACAAAACGTTCCATTAATAAAAATTTATACACGGTCGCCAGCCTAATGAGGCATAAGAATACCAAGCAGTGAAAATTAAAAATGAGTTAAATTTAGAAGCTTGGTGCAGAATAAATATAGGGTCGAAAATCTTTATCACCAGTTTCATAAGAGAAAAAAAAAAAAATACCAACCACAAAAATAATAAAGATTTAAATGAAAGAGGTAATTATTTATATTGTTGTAACGGTAAGTCTCACCTCATCAGTTACTTTCTGTTACTATAGAATATAGCGTGAAATGCAGTATTGGAATGCAAGCGGCACTCAGAAACAAAATCACTGAAAGGCTTATAATTAGTGGTAAAAAAAAACTACTGATGTTATGGTCAGTGCTGTTCCAAATGTTCTTTGTAAATAAGTGAGAAATTGTTTATAATTATGACCTCTATTCAATAATCTACTTAAATAACAGTAACTAGTATGTATCACTTTGTTGAAAATAATGAAATCTTTCTCCCTACCATGAAACTAATGATTCTGTTACACTTAACTATTTTTTTAGTAACACTTTGCTGAATAGATTCGTCTACTAAATATGCTAGCCTGGAATCTAGAATGGGGTCACTCAAACTGTACTGACAAGTTGTACGAACACTGATTCGACAAATAGAAGTTCGTGTCTGAACTATTTCAATTATATGAACTGATTAAAATTAGTTATGTGGCAAAACATTAACTTATTCCTACCAATACTATTGTACAAGAGCAATGAAATTTATAGTTGCAGCACTGTATATTGTATTAAGAAGATTCTAAAAAAATTACATTATTAAAATTGATTGCTGCTTTTAGAAAAATTAGGATGACTCGGTTAATAATTCTTTACAGGAGAGGATCCCTATTAGGTTATGTGACTTGGATAAATTAGGGTCACGTACACACTAGTTTTAACAGAAATGTAACCTCTATTGAAAAACATTCAAAACACAATTTAAATCTCTCAGCGACCAGTTTATAAACAGTAACAATACATATTATGACCTGTTATTAATGCGGAGTAGTGGCGAGGTGGCGGTGCAGCGTGTACAACTGAGATTTCATCTTTATGCAGTTTGTGAGCCGACATTATAACAACGGTTTCCAGTAGCTTCAACTTAGCTCCATATGCAGACAGTAAAAGTGTTACCATTGCACCTGCACGTTCACCGAGGCCATTGTAAGTAGATTGGTCTTCTGCCTCAAGTGAAACAAATATTTAGCCCTGAATACAGAAGCAGAAGTCTGCCACTACGTCTTGCTGCTGTGCCCTCAGGTTCACTATTGCTGTGAGCTCCCAGCACCGACTGACTGCTGTGAATGCCAACCTTCGACTCTACTCTGTCTCCGTTAGCTGCGCGCCAACACCACCTTTTCATTTACAACGGAATTCCGTTCACATTGGAATCACTACTTCTTTTACATATCATGCTGGTCGTGAGATATTACAAATGCACATAATACTCAATACATAAAACGATTCAAAAATAAAATTGACATTATCGAAGCCAATTAAAATTACAAAAATAATATGCAAAAATAAACATGATATAGATATTCATAAAACATACAAAGCACATGAAGTACAGACATCACATACCATACAATAGGGGAATCGATTGTAACATGAATGAAATTTAGTATCTTACATAGCATAATAATGAAATATTATTATTAAAAAAATGGTCAAAATTGGGCAATGGCGTTATAAATCCTTTGGATGCCTTGAGCAGATGGAGGGAATATTTTGAATTGTTGCTGAATGTAGGTGAAACGCTCAATGATGTGTCAGATTTTGAGGTAGAATGGGTTGGGAATGATGGAAACAGGATCACATTTGTGCAAGCGGAGAAAATGATCAATATATTGCAGTGCAGTTAAGTTGCTGAGGTGGATGATATTAACACGGAACTCGTCAGGCTCAAATGATAACACAGGATAATTGAGAAGGCATGCGAATCGGGACAGGTTCCGTGTGATTGGGTGAAAGTGGTAATCACTCAAATTTTCAAACATGGAAACAGAAAAGATTTAACTATCGAGGTATCTCTTTAATTGGCGTTGTAGGCAAAATATTCTAAGGTATTGTTCAAAGGAGAGTGCGAGGATTAGTTCAGGACAAGTTAGATAAAAATCATTGTGGGTTTAGGCCTCTTAGACTCTGTCAAGACCAGATCTTTAGCTTACGGCCGATAATGGAGAAATGCTATGAGTGAAACAGGGAATTGTATCTATGTTTTATAGGTCTAGAAAAGGCTTAAGACCGTGTTTCTAGGAGGAAGCTATTGTCAGTTCTACAAGATTATGGAATAAGAGGCAAACTTCTGCAGGCAATTAAAGGTCTTTACGTAGACTGCCAGGCAGCAGTTAGAGTAGACGGCAAATTAAGCGCATGGTTCAGGGTAGTTTCAGGGGTAAGACGGGGCTATAACATGTTACCACTGTTGTTCATAGTATTCATGGATCATATGTTGAAAACAGTATACTGGCAAACGGGATTAAAATAGGTGAAAACAAAATGAGCAGTCTCGCATATGTGAATTACTTAGTTGTAATGGCAGATACGATTGAAAGATTGCAAACTAACATTTCAGAGCTCGATCAGAGGTGTAAGGGTTATGATATGAAGATCAGCATCTCCAAAACAAAAGTATTGTCTGTGGGAAAGAGATTTAAACAGATTGAGAGCCGAATAGGAGGAACAAAGTTGGAACAGGTAGATAGTTTCCTGTACCTAGGATGTATTTTCTCCCAGTATGGCAACATAGTGAAAGAACTGGAATCGAGGTGTAGCAAAGCTAATGCAGTGAGTGCTCAGCTAAGATCTTCTCTCTTCTGCAAGGAGGAAGGAAGTACCAAGACTAAGTTAGCGGTGCACCGCTCTATCTTTCGACCAACTTTGTTGTATGGGAATGAAAGTTGGGTGGATACAGGTTACCTTATTCATGAGGTAATAGATATGAAAGTACTAAGAATGATTGCAGTTACTAATAGATGGGAACAATGGCAGGAGGGTGTCCATAATGAGGAAATCAAAGGAAAACTGGGAATGAACACCATAGATAAAGCAGTTAGAGTGAACAGACTGAGATGGTGGGGTCATAGTACACGCATGGGAGAAGCAAGGTTACCTAAGAGACTCATGAGCTCGGCAGCGGAGGGTAAGAGGAGTCGAGCTAGACCAAGAAGAAACTACTTAGATTCGGCGAAGAATGACTTTGAAGTAAAAGGCTTAACATCAGACGAGGCATCAATGTTAGCATTGGGGAATTTTATTCATCTACATCTACATTAGAGGCATTATGCTTCAGACTGAACGCTGGAAGGCATAATCAGTCTCTAATAATGATGATGATTGGAATCATTGTCAAGGAAGTGTGGAAAAATAGTTTGTGGTTTTGAAAAGATATTTCAATGTATCTTTATCTCTCTCTCTCTCTTGTGTAACTCAGAGGCGAAATAAGAACTTATTTATTGTTATTGTGTATCGGAAACTAGGTTCAAATTTTTCATTTCCGATATTTCCGAAAATTGCCGTAGTGCAGACTAAGACAAGTTTTGGCATACCATCGTCGCAGAATTTTAATATGATGATAATCTGAGGAATTATAGTTAACTTTGACATAAAAGTTTTCTGGGTATGGTACCGCGTCATGATTATTTAACTAATAGCCTTACATCATGACGCGGTACCATACCCAGAAAACTTTTATGTCATCTGACTCTGGCCGCGGAAGCCTACGTAATTATATAGTTAATTTTGTTTCGTCATCATCGTGGAAGGGTGTATATGTTTCCTCTATCTTCTAAAAAATGAAATGTTCAAATGTTTGTAGTCTGTGGGTCTTAACTACGGGGTCATCAGTCCCTAAACTTACAAACTACTTATCAACACTTACAACTAAGGACGGCACAAATATCCATGCCCGAGGGGGGGATTCGAACCCCCGACCGTAGTGGCCGTGCAGACCGTGACTAGAGCGCCTCAGTCTCCTCGGCCACCGCGGCCGGCCTCTACCTTCTGAAAAGACTATTAACGCAGATTAATATATCTCAGTTTCGACAATCGTCGTCTTATTTCGTCTTTCGACTATTTTTGTGATCTAAATTAATCTTTCACTTGCAGCTATGGATCCTTTTTGAATATTTAATACGTTTCAATAAACCTCACAGACTTAACTGTGGATATCTGTTGCGGTCATATTTTGGGGCCTCGGACAAAGAAATGTTACAATGATGTCGCTTTTGACGTTCCGTTTCAGTATTATACATCTTTCCCACTACGTTTTCAACTGAAATCTTTGTAAATAGTCAACAAAGGTATTTGCTTTTGCAAGTGATTAACCGTATTTGAGCTTTCCATTGTTTATATGCCTAACATAGTACAATTTACGTGGCTTCATTAGTATTTTGTCGACGTAGAAAATAGCCAAACATATCTTGTTATGAATCTTCCATATTGGACAGAGTAACTGGAATTATTCGCGTTTGGCATCCGACCATTCATTACGGCAAAAGGATTTGTGTGCTGCGGGTGTCATTAATGAGTGTGCCAAGCAGAGCGAAACTTTGCAGTGCGGCAGTTGGCACCTACGTCGGGCCACTCCGATTAATAATGGCTTCCATGTGATCATCACACCACTGCAGAGACTCGGTGCTTTGGAAGGTAACGTTCAGTCGAAGGTTGCATGAGAATAGAAAGTAATCATAGAATTTCAAATAGTAATAAATGGAGTAATTTATTATTAAGTCAACGCGTGTAATGAGAATTTCATGTTTGTCAATGAAAAAGATAAACTGAGATATTTAACAACTTTTTTTAAGTTAACATGAAGCTTTCAGTTTCATTTATATTCTCCTGTTTGATCGTGCACTGCATTTCGTGAGGTTCGTATAAATCCTTGATTTTTTTAAAAAAATCGCGTTACACTACTCCCGAATAAGAGATAGTTAAGTAGCTAACCACTTGGATTTAAGCGATAGTTGATTTTGCTCTCCTGCCCTATTTCCAGTGAAACAGTAAGGATTTTGCTAAAGATTTGAAAGGTGTTATTATTATTGTACTGAAATATGTCTTTTATTGTAAAGACTTATAGTAGGCGTAAAGTTGATGAGGATGAGAGTGTATATATACTATGTGATCAAAAGTATCAGGCAACCTGGCGCCCTTCATCGGTAATGCTGGAACTCAATATGGTGTTGGCCCACCCTTAGCCTAGCTGACAGCTTCCACTCTCGCAGGCATAAGTTCAGTCAGGTGCTGGAAGGTTTCTTGGGGAATGACAGCCCATTCTTTATGGAGTGCTGCACTGAGGACAGGTATCGACGTAGGTCGGTAAGGTTTGGCGCGAGGTCAGCGTTCTGAAACGTCCCGAAGGTGTTCTATAGGATTCAAGTCAGGACTATGGGCAGGTAGTGATGTTATTGTCGTGGAAGCACTCCGCAACGGGCTGTGCATTATGAACGGGTGCTCGATCGTCTCAAAATGCTATTCAACAGTGGGGAGCAAGAAGGTGCTTAAGACATCAGTGTAGGCCTGTGCTGTGATAGTGCCACATAAAACAACAAGGGATGCAAGCCCCTCCATGAAAAGTACGAACACACCGTAGCATCATCGCCATACTTCTAGGGATGTTTAGGAGTATGAAAATGTCACGTTTAGACTTATGACACGAGTGACACCCAATCACAGGACCGGGTTCTCAGTCAATGAGTTTCGAGGAGCGTCCCATACTGCTCTCTCGCAATCTCTACTCAGGTGTCTGATACGGAGTACCTAACTGTAGGTGACAGCGCAATACACCTAATACGAAAAACATATGTTTTTATCGAGTGTCCGCATATTTTTGAGCACAGAGCATTTGGATTAAATGCCAAGGTGGGAATGTGAAGTTTAATTGTACATTATATTATCAGAAACAAAATGTGACCTTGAAAAAAAATTACACGTAGTTGTTGCCAAAAGCTGAGAAGCTATTCTTGGTGCTGTAGCTCTCATGGGCACCGTAGGATGTCGGAGACAGCTCTGGGCATCTCTTTGAGTCGTGGCTCATGGTGTGCGCATGCGCAGCACTGTGTCGTAGGTACTTAGTCTCTGAGTGTCTTACTAGGCCGCTGACGCCATTCGTACACTTACGGTAGCGATAAAGTAAACTCGTATGACATGAATGGCCGTGAGACCCCGAAAGGCAGGTTCAGCCGCCTAATTGGAATGGTTTTCCCTATCCTTCGCACTCCTTTCCGTCGCGAATTGTGGAAACTGTGTGCTGAAGTATGTTAAGTGTATGTAATGGGCGCGTGTGTAGCGTAGTGTCGTGTTGGAGACGATGGGAAGGGAGAGGGTGAAATCCGGTCCCGGCTCACAGCATACTCCTTTGTTTACATCTGGTGGCGAGTGGTTCCAGCCATAGCGATCTTCGAAAGCAAAGTTCCAATAAGTGTTTGTGTATAGTAGTTAAATTATTTACGTTTTTTTTGTTTTTTGTTTTTGTTTTTAAGGGATTTAACTCTTAACTACGGGGTCATCAGTCCCTAAACTTACAAACTACTTATGAACTACCTACAACTAAGGACGGCACAAATAGCCATGCCCGAGGGGGCATTCGAACCCCCGACCGTAGTGGCCGTGCAGACCGTGACTGAAGCGCATCAGTCCCCTCTGCCACCGCGGCAGGCGTTAGTAGATTTCAGAAGGTGTTATTACGCTAGTTATTTATTAAATTTAGTGCTTTTCAACCGGTGTCTTCTTCCTGTTTTTAGCGTAATTGCGGTTGGGAAACTTTCCATTACGGTATTTGAAAACTCTTGTGCTCTCACTGTGTTTAGTTAGTTTATTAGTGACGCTTGAATTTGAACTTCTTTATACAAGCAACAGCGTAAAGTTTTTGTGGTAGTGTTGTTTGCTCTTTTATGATACTAGTAGTTGTAGTATTTGTTGTTCTTACTTGATTTGTAGACACTGTGATTTGTTGCTTGCTGTAGTTAAGGTACTTCCTCGTTATTTTGTAGAAAAGTAGACGTAAACGTCTAGTTTTTCTTAACAAGTAACTGTAAAATTTTAACATGAGTGAGAAGTGTCGGCTTTGTCATAGGGTCGTGCGTAGTGGGCTGCAGTGTGGGATTTGTAGTGAGCATTTTCACGGGGGGGGGGGGGGGATGTAGTGGGGAAGCCAGTGAGCATTGTGGTGAGGTTCTCTCCTGGAGTGGTTGGATTTGCAGCAGGAATAAGATGATAGAGGAGCAGGAGCGTTTGATCTGCGCCATTCAGTTGCAGTTCAAAAACGCTGAAGAGCAACTATGTAGGCTGAGGGGGGGGGGGGGGAAGGGGGGCTGGGGAATGGGAACTGGCAGTTGGCAAGAAGGTAGCTAGGAGGACGTATTCAGATAGCTTCATGTTGCAAGTTGCAAATAGGTTTGACCAACTGTCAGAGTTGAGTGGAGATGAACCTCCTGTAGATGTAGGCGTAGGAAGTACGCAGCAGAACTCAGCTGTTAGGAAGCCGAAATCTGTAGAGAGAGGGTTCTGCTGCTAGGCAGTTCTCATGGCAGAGTTGTTGGCCAACAGTTGCAGGAAGTACTTCGGAGTGAGTACCAGCTCACCAGCATAGTGAAGCCTAGTCCAGGGTTAGCTCAGGGGAATTATGTAGGAATTTCTCAAAAGAGGATCAGGTAGTTATAATGGGTAGGGCCGGGAATAGTCTTGATAGGGACGGTGAATGTGATATAGGTGGTGATCTGGAAAGGATAGCTACTCAAACTGGCGGCACGAATGTGCATTTCGTGCAGCTGTTTCAGTGCCATGATAGGCCTTATCTTAATACAGCTGTCAGGCGTGTTAACATGGGACTTGAGGAGGCGCTGATGACGGAGGGCATGGATCACACTGCAGTGGTGCCAGTTGAGACTATCCAAAGGTCGGATTTCACTAGGCACGGTCTGCACCTCAATAGGTATGGGAAGGGGATGTTGGCAAAGCTCATAGGTGACAGTGTAGTAGGGGGTGGGGGTGTAACTCGTGGAAAAATTCCTGTAGTAGTTGCTGTTAGGGCTGCTCCTTTTTTTATTTATTTATTATTATTTTTTTTAGACTAAAGACAGCAGATAGGTATTCCTGCTTAAAGGAAGTCCCTCTAAGAAAGGATCCACCTTGGACAAAGTCTAAGAATCTAAGTAAAAAGAGAATTACTATTTTTCATCAAAATATACAGGGTATCAGAGATAAAGTCAATGAACTGCTTATTGATATTGATTCTGACATTATTGGTATTTCAGAGCACTTTTTAAGTGACGTGACAATTCAGATACTTCCTTTGCCAGGATACAGGTTAGCTGCCTTCTACTCTAAGAGTTCCTTGCAGTGTGGGGGAATGGCCATGTATGTAAAAAACGGTTTTTCATCGGAGTCAATCGATTTTTCTAAACACTGCACAGAAAAGGTTGTGCAGGAGTTGTTAATGTTAATGGATCTGAGCTAGTAATTGTTGTTATTTATGGGTCCCCTGACTCAGATTTTAAAATGTTTCTGCCCAAGCTGGAATTGGTTCTGGGTTCACTGTATAGGAAGTATAAAAATTTCACTGTGTGTGGAGATTTCAACATTAATTGTGAAGGTGATAGCTCAAGGAAAAGTCTGCTGTTAGATCTATTTCATTCCTATAACGTGATGCAAACAGTATTTTTCCCACGAGAGTGCAAGAAATAGCAGTTCTACCATTGACAATATTTTTGTTCATTCTTCATTATTAGAGGGGCACTCTGTCAGCAGAATAGTAAATGGCCTATCAGACCACGATGCCCAACTTTTAATTCTAAAAAGTATTTGTTCTCAAACAAATGTTAAACATAAATATCAACTACTCAGAAAAGTTAATCTAGTTGCAATTGAGACCTTTTTAAGCCTAATTAAGGAACAAGAATGGCAGGATGTTTATAGTGCTGATAATGCAGATGATAAATATAATACTTTCCTTAACACATTTCCGCTAGAACGCTCAAAACAGGGTACTTCCAGTAACAGACAGCCAGGGTGGCTGACAAAGGGGATAAGAGTATCATGTAGAACAAAGCGGGAATTGTATCAAAATATTAGAAGCAGTCTGAATGAAGATGCAGTAGCTCATTGCAAACAGTACTGCAAGGTTCTGAAAAATGTCATTAAGATACAAAAAGTATGTGGTATGCAAAAAGAATAGCATACTCTCGGGATAAAATTAAAACTATCTGGTCAATCGTGAAGGAAGTGTCAGGTCAGCAGCAGCAGGTAGAAGATATAACGTCAGTGCGTAGTAGGAATGTTTCTGTTACTGACAAGTTAGATATATGTGCAATATTCAATGATCACTTTCTGAATATAGTAGGAGAACTAAACAAAACTCTAGTTTCTACAGGTAATCATATAACGTTTTTAGAAAATGCCTTTCCGAGGCTGTTACCTGAAATGGTCCTTCATGATACTTCCATAGGTGAGATTGAGTCAATAATTAAATCACTAAACACTAAGGACTCTTGTGGATATGATGGGGTATCTAGTAGAATTCTAAAGTACTGTTCTCCATAAGCCGTATTTGTAATTTTTCCTTTCAGAATGGTCAGTTTCCTAACAGATTAAAGTACTCAGTAGTGACACCACTTTATAAAAAAGGAGAAAGGGATAATGTAGACAAATATAGGCCTATTTCTATGCCATCGGTTTTTTCTAAAGTTATTGAGAAGGCTGTATATTCAAGATTAATTGATCATTTCAGTTCACATAATTTGTTGTCAAACTAACAGTTTGGTTTTAGAAGTGGTTTGACTGAAAATGCTATATTTTAGTTTCTCTGTGAGTCACTTGATGGGTTAAATAAGAGGCTACGGACATTAGGCGTCTTCTTTGATTTAACAAAACGTTTGATTGTGTTGATCATAAAATATTGTTGCAGATGCTGGAACATTATGGAATACGAGAAGTAGCTCACACCTCTTATTTTAATAATAGGCAACAGAAAGTAATTTTCCGCAGTGTAGAAAATGGCTATGACATACAATCGCAATGGGGCACAATTAAGTGTGGGGTGCCCCAGGCGTCTGTTTGGGGACCATTGCTGTTTCTTATTTATATAAATGATATGCCTTCGAGTATAACAGCTGACTGTAAAATATTTTTGTTTCCTGAAGATTCCAGCTTGGTAGTCAAGGATGATGCTCGTAATATAGACACAGTATCAAACAGTGTAGTTCAAGAGATAAGTTCATTGCTTGTAGAAAACAAGTTGATGTTAAATCACAGTAAAAGTCAGTTTTTACAATTTCTAACACATAATTTTATGAAAGCTGACATATTGATTACACATAACGGGCATTTGATGAGGGAGATTGAACAGTTCAAATTTCTAGGTATTCATATAGACAGTAAGCTGCCGTGGAAAGCCCGTGTTCAGGATCTTGTTACAAAACTAAATTCTGCTGTATTTACCAATAGAACATCTGAAATAAGTGATTTTTCAACACGAAAAGTAGTCTATTACGCTTACTTTCACTCACTTATGACGTACGGCATTTTTTGGAGTAACTCGCCTGATGCAAAAAGAATATTTCTGGCTCAAAAACGGGCGGTTCGAGCAATATGTGATGTAAGTTCACGAACGTCATGTCGACCCCTTTTCAGTAATCTGGGAATTTTGACATTGGCGTCACAATACGTTTTTTCTTTAATGTCGTTTGTTGTTAATTATATCAGCTTATTCCCACGAGTTAGTAGCTTTCACTCGGTGAATACTAGACAGAAGTCGAATCTACATTTGCGTCGCACCACCTTGACACTTGTGCAGAAAGGTGTACAGTATTCTGCAGCATCCATTTTCAATAAGCTGCCACAAGAACTAAAGAATCTTAGCACTAACCCACACGCTTTACAATATAAATTAAAGAGTTTCCTCATAACACTTCTTTTATTCTGTCGAGGAACTCCTAGATAAGTTAAACAATTAAGCTACTTCATTTTTTTATTGATTTTTTTTCTCTTTGTCTTAAGATTGTCATGTGCTTAGGACTACTTAAAAATTTTCTACTACCATTCTTGTGTAAAAGTTCATGTATTGACTTGTTCCGTGACCATGGAGTCTCACTCCTAAATTGGGTTCTATGGAACAGAAAACCATAATAAATAAATAATAACACCTCTCGAAAAGCAAAAAGGGGGCTTACCGTGCCTAGGGTTCCCGTCCGACGGACCATCACCATCAACAGTGTCCCATGAGACTCCATGAGACTCTGTGGACAGTGTTTGGAATTTAATCCAGGTCATTGGTGCAAAGACTGGTGATCAAGGTATTTGCACCACCACCCCTCCTGTCCCTCCTGAGCAAATTGTCAACAGCGCTTGACGTACTGACCACGCCCGACGGTGCTTAGCTTCGGTGACTTGGCGGGAACCGGCATATCCACTGCGCCGTTGACAGCGGTAGCGATAAGCGCTCCTTACGGACTGAGGCTAAAATAAGCAGTTGCGATTCTCCTTCTGTAAATTAACATTCAAAGTAGCTGTAACGAAAACAGAAGCACCGCCAACCTGCGATCCCGCTGCTTCAGTCACCACTACTGAAAGTGATATTTCCTATCGCCTTTTACATGCTAGCGCGAGACGAAAATACCGTGACACCTCTTGAGCCGTTCGGTGCAACTGCCTGTGCAACAGCTTGATCCAGACTACCAGAGCGAAATGAAGTCGCAGCTGCTTATGCAGCCTCAAACCGCAGGGAACGCTTGTCACTACCGGCTGCCGGAACGACGCGTGAGCGGCCTGGATAAACTAGGACCGATGGCTGCCACTCAAAGACTAAGTCCATACGACACAGTTTAGCACTTGCGGAACGTAAGGACACTCTCCGACATGAACGGCTTACTGTCTGGCTTTCTTGGAAATGCAGTTCTCTTGTGGTACTGATAACAACTAAACCCTGAGGGCGGCAGTTGGTAACGTAAAGCCCACGGCACCACGATGCGTGTATTTCAACGAGTGTGGTCAACCTACCGAGTTTTTTGACGTCAGAACGTGCGAGGCTTTCCAAATGTTTGGGGCAGTATCAAGCATGCAAGACATTCTCAGCATGAATATGAACGATCACCAATAAGAGAACGCCACCGACATCACACCATGTGGCTAATTTCTCTTATTTTGTCTCAGTGATCTTTACGCGAAATGTAAGTAGGCGTGGGACATGATACCACATGGAGGGAAGAGGAATTGAAATCGAAGAATAGATTATTCCAGACAGTAATTTTAAGTTCACCAAATAAAATTTAGCAGAAAACTTGTACTAAAGCTGGTGGCTTTACTGAATAAGAAATTGAGTATTAGATAAAACTTGATGTTATTACAATAGAAACAACATGAAAATGAAATTAAGGTAAAGCAAAGCCGAAAACCTGAAGGGCTTAACGGCACATTTCAAAGAATCACAGGGGCTTAGTGGGAAAGAACCACTTTACAATAATTTAGGTTGTCAAAGTTAAACATTAAACGTTTGGAAATTTACAACAATTTTAAAAGTTACAAATTGCGCTATGGGAAGTAGCCACCTTTTATAGCACCCGACAAACAAGTAAGGTACTTTCAAAACTGGCGCAATCTGGCTTTGTAACCACGACCTTACAATTAACTAAATAAAATAGGATTCAGATCACACTCAGGTGCACGATCAGAGCTACATCCGCTAAAAGAGATGGGTTAAAAATGTTCAAATGTTTGTAAATCAATCGGACCAACCTGCATGGTCATCATTCCGTAGCTTACAAACAACTTAAGGACAACACACACATCCATGTCCCAGGTAGGACTCGAACCTCCGACGGCGAACAACCGCCCGCTCCGCAGCGAGTCTCCTTAGACCGCTCGGCTACTCCACCGCGCCACAGGTGGGTTACAGTCTCTTTATAAAATGCTTTTGTCTCAGGTCTAGATTGTCCACAGCTTTTGACAATTACAGTCTTGGTACATACCCTGAAAGGAATAAAAAGGGTAGCTCACTTCCAAGGGCCGAACAAATTCCAAATTGGCAGAATTTTAACAGGTATCCGGGAAGACGGCCGACACGGGTGATAAGGTTGCACAGTTTACAGAAACTTGACAACATTAACCAGCCCATTCAAAAGCAATGCTAAATGACGAGATGCACCAAAAGGAAATAGAAATATGGGGAAAGCAAACCTGTCAACTACAACCGTTCGAGTACAGGTAACTCGGACGGAGAGAAAAATGCTGAACCGTAAAGTACACGACCGCACTTGGGGAACAGCAACTAGAATGCGAAAGGGCATGACGCCACCGTAAAGAAACCACTTGTTAAACACACGTTATACTAATCCGAGTGCAAACGCAATGCAAAACGGCAATCACTGGAACAACATGGGCGCACAAAACAAACAGGGGGGACTCGAACTCTCAAAATAGCCAAGAGAGATTCGCCGACATTCCTCACGCCATCCAGTCAATGAGCCGGCTCATCGCCCAAGTGGTCCAATGTTTCTCGGCGCCGGCTGAGGAAGGAGGAGCGACAGTCGTTGGCGACTGTCAAACCGCAACTGGAGAGGGCAGGCAGGCACCGGCGCGGGTGGTGAAGAGCGCTGCTAACGCCGCCAAGTGCAGTTACGACGCTAGTGAACACAGTTACGGCCGGCAATATCAAGCGAGGCGGGCCAACGTCTCAAGTCAGAAGCACGATCGTTCTGCATTCAGCTTCAAATTCCGACCCTCTAAATTTCCTCAACAGCGTTTCTCGAAAAGAACGTCGTTTTTCCTCCAGCGATTTCTATTTGAGTCCCCGGAGCCTTTATGAGATACTCACGCATTGGTCGAACCTACTAGTAACGAAACTAGCTGCAAGCCTCTGAACTGATTCCATGTCTTCCTTAAAACTGATCTGCTGCGGGTCCCAAACAATTGTGCAATACTCAAGACGTGGTCGTACAAGCGTTTTATGCGCGGTCTCCATTACAGATGAAGTGTTAAGTGCCATCGACAAGGCATCTCAAATCTATTCCATATTTCTGGATTTCAGGAAGGCTTTTGACACTGTACCCCATAAGCGGCTTCTTATGAAATTGCGCGCTTATGGAATATCTCCACAATTGTGCGATTGGATTCACGATTTCCTATCAGAAAGGACACAGTTCGTTGTAATTGATGGTAAGTCATCGAGTAAAACAGAAGTGATATCTGGCGTTCCACAGGGAAGCGTTATAGGTCCCCTACTCTTCCTCGTGTTTATAAACGATTTAGGAGACAATCTGAATAGCTCCCTTAGACTGTTCGCGGATGATGCTGTCGTTTATCGGTTAGTGAAGTCAACAGAGGATCAAAAGCAACTGCAATACGATTTAGACAAAATTTCTACTTGGTGCGAAAAATGGCAATTGACACTAAATAAAGAAAAGTGTCTTACCCCGTTGAACTTTAATTAAGCGATAAATCGGTCAAACCTTAAGGTCGTAGATTCTACCAAATACCTAGGAGTTACAATTACGAACAACTTTGACTGGAGAGAACACATAGAAAATAGAAAAGGTAAACCAAAGATTACGTTTCATTTACAGAACGCTTCGAAGATGCACCAGCTCCACCAAAGAGACTGCCTACATCACACTTGTGCGTCCTCTCCTGGAGTACTGTTGTCCCTTGTGAGACCCTGTACAGGTGGGACTGACGGAAGACAAAAAAATGTTTAAATGTTTGTAAATCTATCGGACCAAACTTCATGGTCATCAGTCCGTAGCTTACAAACTACTTAAACCTAGGGAAACTAACCTAAGGACAAACACACACACCCATGCCCCAGGGAGGACTCGAACCTCCACGGCGAGCAACCGCGCGCTCCGCAGCGAGACGGAAGACATTGAGAAGGTTCAGAGAAGGGCAGCTCGTTTTGTTTTATCACGTTACGGGGGGGGGGGAAGCGTTACGGAAATGTTGCACGAATTGGGGTGGAAATCATCAAAAGAAAGACGTTATTCATTGCGGCGTGATCTGTTTGCGAAGTTTCAATCACCGACTTTTACTTCTGAATGTGAAAATATTTTGCTAGCACCCACCTACTTAGGGAGACATGACCATCCCAATAAAATAAGAGAAATCAGATCGAAAACGGAACGATTTAGGTGTTCTTTCTTTCTGCGCGCTATTAGAGAATGGAACGGTAGAGAAAAATTATGAAAGTGGGTAATGAACCCTCTGCCAGGCACTTGAATGTGATTTGCAGAGTATCTATGTAGATGTAGAAGTACATCTTCCCAAAATTCTCCCAACAAACCGAAGTTGGCTGTCCATCTTATTCACAACAGTCTTTACATATTCGTTCCATTTCATTTCGCTCTGCAATGGTACGCCTAGGTATTTGAGCGACGCGACTGCATCACTAATGGTAGTATTGGAGATGATGGGAGAAGGGAGAGGTTGAAGCGCGGTGCCGGCACGTAGCCTACTACTCTCGAAAAGCACCAGCCGAAAATAAACAATACTACGCTGGAGTCTTTATTGCCTCTCTGCACTAAAAAATCGCTACAAGAGTGTCGCACCGCAAACTTGCGTGCCACGATACACACAGCCAGCATGGGCGAGGGCGACTCTCTCAATTTCTTCCGCTCCGCTTGTGTATATATTTCGGGGACGCTGGCGCTTCTCTACCAGTGGCCTGCGTTTTAAAACACTGTATGGCTCGCCGACCAATAATAAGTCAGCTACCATCTCGTTTAGGTATTCCTCTCAAACTAAAAAGCGTCTTCTGGAATTCACTTTCCTCTTGCGTCCAACAAGTTGCAAATAAACATGTTTTGCGAGAAAAAACTATTGTCTGGTTCTTTTTAAAGAGCTTTCAAAGAATTTTCGAAAGCGTCATGTTTCCCCTAGGTGGAAGCAGGACTGTTAAGTTGGTTTTGTGCCTAAGGCCGCCCGGAGTGACATGTTGTGGGGACCTCTGCTCACCTGCGCTTTCTGGCCAGCCGTCGCCGCACGGACGCCTCGCCTCTTGTTTACGAAAGCTCTGGGTGTTTGTTCACTATCACACGTCAGCCTTGATTGTCTTGTCACACTTGCGACATTATCTCGTAATTTACATATCAAATTGTAATTATTATCATTGAAAATGTCCATACTCCATCAAGTTTATATTGAAAAGATTCATATTGACGAGTAGATTGTGATTGTGAGGTCGGAATATGCACGAAATGACAGTGAGGAAAACTTGACTCCTTACGTATCCCTCCCCTTGCGATTAAATTTTTGTCTGGGGTTTTGTTAATACCGAGGAAAACATTAACAGAAATTGGCAAAAATTACCGATTCAAAATTATCATTCAGCCATCCCTAACAATTTTAGCTTTTCTTATTTTCTATATAGATTTGACTATTATTTATATAATGGTGTTTTGATTTATAGCAAAAATTTACTTTCACAATAGTGCTTTTTCTTTCTTTCTTTCGTCACCATTACATGTTTTTGTTTTTTCAATCAGTTAAGTTTAGATTACACTCCCATGAACCATAGACATTGCCGAGGTGGGGTGGCTTGCGTGCCTCAACGTTACAGATAGCCGTACCGTAGGTGCAACCACAGCGGAGGGGTATCTGTGGAGAGACTAGACAAACGTGTGGTTCCTGAAGAGGGGCAGCAGCCTTTTCAGTAGTTACAGGGGCAACTGTCTGAATGATTGACTGAGCTGGCCTTGTAACATCAGCTAATGTGGCTTTGCCACACAGTTACTGCGAACGACTGAAAGCAAGGGGAAACTACAGCCGTTACTTTTCCCGAGGACACGCAGCTCTACTGTACGAAAATATGATGATGGCATCCTCTCGGGTAAAATATTCCGGAGGTAAAATAGTCCCCCATTCGGATCTCCGGGCGGGGACTACTCAGGAGGATGTTGACATCAGGAAAGACAATACTGGCATTCTATGGGTCGGAGCGTGGAATGTTAGATCCCTTAATCGAGTAGGAAAATTAGAAAATTTAAAAAGGGAAATGGATAGGTTGAAGTTAGATATAGTGGGGATTAGTGAAGTTCGATGGAAAGAGGAACGGGATTTCTGGTCAGGTGAGTACAGGATTATAAATACAAAATCAGTTGGGGGTATTACAGGAGTAGGTATGATAATGAATAAGAAAATAGGAATGCGGGTAAACTACTATGAGCAACACAGTGATCGCATTATCGTAGTCAAGATAGATACAAAGCCAACACCGACCACAGTAGTACAGGTTTATATGCCAACTAGCTCTGCCGATGATGAGGAGATCGAAGAAATATATGAGGATCTAAAGGAAATTATTCAGACAATTAAGGGAGAGGAAAACTTAATTGTTATGGGAGACTGGAATTCGGTAGTAGGACAAGGAGGGAAAGATAGTAGGTGAATATGGTCTGGGCAAAAGGAATGAAAGAGGAAGCTGCCTGGTAAAATTTTGCACGGAACATAATTTAGTTATAACAAACACCTGGTTTAAGAATCACAAAAGAAGGCTGTATACGTGGAAGAGACCAGGAGACACCGGGAGATACCAGATAGATTTTATAATGGTAAGACATAGTTTTCGGAACCAGGTTTTAAACTGTAAGACTTACCCAGGGGCAGATATAAACTCTGACCATAACTTGTTAGTCATGAACTGTAGGTTGAAACTGAAGAAACTACAAAAAAGGTAGGAAAATAAGGAGATGGGACCTAGATAAAATGAAAGAACCTGAAGTTCTTAAGAATTTCAGAGGGAGCTTTAGGCAACAATTGACAGAAACGGGGGAAAATAAAACAGTAGAGGAGGAATGGGTAGCATTGAGACATGAAATAGTGAAGGCAGCAGAGGACAAAATAGGTAGGAAGGCAAGACCTACAAATAATCCTTGGATATCACAGGAGATACTAAATTTAATCGATGAAAGGAGAAAATATAAAAATGCAGTAAATGAAACAGGAAAAATGGAGTACAGACGACTAAGAAATGAGATTGACAGGAAGTGCAAAATGGCTAAGCAGGAGTGGCTAGAAGGCAAATGCAAGGATGTAGATGAATGTATAAATAGGGGAAAAATAGATACAGCCTACAGGAAAATAAAAGCAACATTTGGAGATAAGAAAAACAGGTCTGTGAATATCAAGGACTCTGATGGAAAATCAGTTCTCAGTAAAGAAGGAAGAGCTGAAAGGTGGAAAGAGTATATAGAGAGGCTCTATGAAGGAAATGAACTTAGCGGCAATATTGTAGAAAGGAGAGAAGTAGATGAAGATGAAATAGGAGATACTACACTGAGAGATGAATTTGACAGAGCACTGAAAGACCTAAGTCGAAACAAGGCCCCTGCAGTAGATGATATTTCCTCAGAGCTACTGAAGTCTCTGGGAGAACCAGCAATGACAAAATTGTTTCACCTGGTGTGTAAGATGTATGAGACAGGTGAAGTACCCTCAGACTTTAAGAAAAATCTTATAATCCCCATTCCAAAGAAAGCAGGTGCAGTCAGGTGTGAAAACTACAGAACCATCAGTTTAATAAGTCATGGTTGCAAAATATTAACACGAATTATTTACAGAAGGATGGAAAAGCTGATAGAAGCCGACCTCGGGGAAGATCAGTTTGGGTTCAGGAGAAATGTAGGAACTCGGGAGGCAATACTCACTTAACGTCTTGTCCTAGAAGATAGATTAAGAAAAGGCAAACCTACATTTCTAGCGTTTGTTGATTTGGAGAAGGCTTTTGTCAATGTTGATTGGAATAAGCTCTTTCAAGTTCTGAAACAAGCAGCAGTAAAATATAGGGAGCTTAAGGTTATTTACAACTTGTACAAAAACCAGACAGCGGTTGTCAGAGTGGAGGACATGAATGGGATGCAGTGGTTGGAAAGGGAGTAAGGCAGGGTTTTAGCCTTTCTCCTATGTTATTCAATTTGTACATTGAGCAAGCTGTAAAGGAAAGCAAGGAGAAATTTGGTGAAGGAATTAAAGTTCAGGGGGAAGAATTAAAAACATTACGTTTTGCCGACGACTTAGTAATTCTGTCGGATACAGCAAAGGACCTTGAGGAGCAGTTGAAGGGAATGGACAGTGTGCTGAAAGGTGCATATAAGACGAACATTAACAAGAGAAAAACTAGGGTAATGGAGTGCAGTGTAAGAAAATCAGGTGATGCTGAAGGAATTAGATTAGGTAACGAAACAATAAAGGAGGTAGATGAGTTTTGTTACTTGGGCAGTAAAATAACAAATGATGGTCGCAGTACAGAGGATATTAAGTGCAGAATGGCAATGGGTAGAAAAGCGTTCTTGAAAAAGAGAAATTTGTTAACATCGAATATTGATTTAAACCCAAGGAATTCCTTTCTGATGGCATTTGTATGGAGTGTTGCCTTGTATGGGAGTGAAACATGGACGATAAACAGTGCGGACAGGAAGAGGATTGAGGCTTTTGAAATATGGTGCTACAGAAGAATGCTGAAGATTAGGTGGGTGGATCGCGTAACTAATGATGAGGTACTGAACAGAATTGGGGAGAAAAGAAATTTCTGGCATACCTTGACTAAAAGAAGGGATAGATTGGTAGGACACAATCTTAGACATCAAGGAATTGTGAATTTAGCGTTGGAGGGAAGTGTATGGGGTAAAAACCGCAGAGGAAGACCAAGAGATGGATACAGTAAGCAGATCCAGACAGATGTAAGTTGCCGTTTATATGTGGAGATGAAAAGGCTTGCTCAGGATAGGGTATTGTGGAGAGCTTCATCAAACCAGTCTCCGGACTGAAGACCACAACAACAACAAGTTTAGATTGATTTATATTTCTAAAGTTGTTTGTGTATAGGTTTAGTGTACATTATCTTTTATAGTTTCATTTTATTGTTAGCTTTGCATGGAGTCTGCAAGACCTGTTTTATGTTTTGCTATTTTGATTTTAGAATTGGGTTTTTTTATTAGTGTTTCTTTACTTCAATCGAAGAATGCAGAAGCTATTTTATTACTCTAATCCTTATTATTTACTATTTTTACAAAAAAATTAATATACAAATATTAGATAACGTTAAAAAATTAAACATACTTTTAAATTTACATACAAATCAATACAATAATTTATATATATATATATATATATATATATATATATATATATATATATATATATATATATATATATATATATATAACTGAAAGATTACTTTACATGGGTAAATTACATAATAGAAAATATTAATATTATTTGCACATATCACTTGCTTCCTGTTTTCACACGTGTCCTTTAATAATGAATTATTTTAATTTTAATTTTCAGTATCACTGTTTTCACACAGTTTATTGTTCTGCTACTTTCGTTGGTTTCCTGGCCGACGATCCACTGTAATTGAATTTTGTTGACTGTCTTTAGAGTGCTGTATGTCATGAGAGCAGTACTATAGCATGCGTTGCTGGGTTTTATCGTCGTTGAGGCGCAATGTAGTGTAATTGCGCCTCTAGTTGACAGCAATTGTCGACTGTCAGCTAATGTATTGAGCAGATGCTGTAACTCTTCCATCACACCTGAACAAGTATGACAAGATCTCGGCGTTGGTTCTGTGCTAGAAGAATCTGGTTTGCAGCAGTATTTCATGTTGCTTGTTTTTCATAACGATGTACTGTAAGTGTGAAACGTAACTTGGGTCAGTTTGCTTTTAGTTAGCGATGCAAATGTCTCATTGAGATATGGCTAGTGTGGCGACCACTCTACAATGATTATGGACAGATTGTACTAATTGTTTTTAGGATAGGAGAGAAAGGTATTTCTATCTTCTGCCCGTCTTCTGTCCTCTTGCGACGTTGGTTGCTTCTCTTGTCCTTTCTTCATTCTTCTGTCTTCTTTTATTTCCTTCTCGAGCTAGAAATAGTGATTTATTTATGGAATATAAACGATTTGGGATCTGACTGTCTTTCCGGTTGTATTTTGAGATGATGATAGATCGCAATATTTTGTAATTTTGTTGTTATATTGCAACACGACCAATCTTCTCTCGTACTCGTAGATTATGATTGTGACATATTAAAATGTCTGTGGTATACGCTGTTCTGATGAAGTCCAACCTAAATGCGATCTGCCTTTCGGTGTAATACTGGTATTCACGTAACCCTTTATTTTATTTTATTTTATTTTTTTTTTTTTTATATTTGTAGCCTCAGTGTTGACTCAACATGACAATACTCGAAGTTGTAGTTGCCGAATGGGATGGAGATGGTGTCTGACGATTGTCCTCCACGGTGTCGTGATGTGCAAGATGGATTTATTAGAATGTTGTTTTTATGAACATAGATACAATTTTTAAAATTTTATTATCTTATAATGCTAGAAATTAATTTAAATTTATTTTTAATTTTTATATCTCTTACTTCTTCATTCTTTTTTTATTTAATTACCTTGGAGTAGTGTGTTGTTTATTTACTTTCCACCATATGAAATTATGATTTAATGTGTTCTCTTTGTAGTTTGCAAAGTTTTTATTTATATAATTTCTAATTACATAAAAATTTACCTCACGTCGATTTTTTCATTTTCTTTTACTCCCATTTTCTCATTACCGGATCTTTGTGCCTTGCAAAGAACGCCCTAAAGTCTCTTAAACTTTTAAATTTATTTTTCTTTTGTTTTGTGTCTATGTTTGATCTTGTAAAAATTATTGTTATTTGGTGACTTTTTAATGATTTAACTTAAGAAAATGTCTGCTTCTTCCTGTGTTTGCGATGTATTTGGTAGTGAATCCCATATCGGTATCGCTTGTGATTTATCTGTCACTTTACGTCTCCTATCTAACTCTTCTCTGTCTTTCTCTCTGCCTTCTAAACATTCCCTTGTATATTAATTTTCAATATCTTCGTAATTATTTGTGTTGTATATTTTGTGTCCCAACTTCGTCGCCGCTTTTGTGTCCCAGCCGCGTCGTAGGTGTCGGTGGCCGAGTGGAATGAGACCGACACGCTGATGCAGGTACGGAGGGGAGCAGCCAGAAACTATAAACACTCGAGTAAATTAGAAAGAGATATATTGCACAGAATGTAACAATACTTAACTTTTACATTGTACTGCAGAATGTTGATACATAGTTGTTAGAGGCCTGCCTAGTGCCTGTACAATAGCAAAGTCTTCACTGGTGCCTATCTGATTACGAAGGTCCTAACTCGTTGCTATCTCAGTCCGAAGTGCGTAGTGGCCGATGTCCTTCAGTGGTGGCCACGAGCGGCGTTGTACCAGAGGGCGCTCGTGGCTGTCGTCGGAAGAACGCCGCGCCGTGCATGCATGGCGGCGCGCGGCGGAAGTAGGTGGCGCGCACTTTGTACTTGTGCGACACCACACCCCTCCCCCCCAAACCGCCGCGCCGTCGTGGCGTAGGGCTGAGGGCCACGGCGACGGCACTGGGAGGAGGGCCTGAGCGGGGGCGTTACTGGTGGGACGGGCGTCGTAGCTGAGGCCGGGATCGAGACGCCGTCCGCGCCCCGGCATCCGCCTTGCGATCCTCCAGGGAACCCGCCGAAACCTGGGGAAGGGCGCCCGCCCCCGCCCAGAGGGAGCAGGTCATCTTCTTCTGAGGTGCGTGGCCCAAGCTGGGGGGGCCCGCACGGTCCCGGAGTCCCTCTCGGTGACGCTGTCCTCTGCGGCGCCGACAGCGGCGGCGACGACTGCATCGGAGGTGCGTCGACCTCCATGGGGACGATCTCGTACTCCGGAGACGAACGATGTGGCTGTGCTCCCTGGCGGTGAACTGGGTCTGGAATCAAGAAACCGGAGACAGGATCGCGCGGCCTGTGCAGGCGCAATTGGTTTGCGTGGCGCCGCAGCTCCGACCCTGTGGAAGAACGTACAATAAACATATTGCTACCGAGCACGCGCTGAATGGTGCCCGGCAACCATGTCTTCTTGTTTCCAGCAAACACCCTGTACAGCACCGGCGTAGAAACCTGAAAACGCGTAGCGCCATACGAACCGACTCGGTGCGTGGGAGGCTGCAGCAGGTGAAGGAGAGTGCGGTGACGGCGGCCGTGTAGCAGCTCGGCAGGAGACGGGCCGTCACGTGGCATGCACCGATACGTAGACAGGAAAATTTGAAGAGCTTGCTGCCTGGAGTGCTGACCTTTCATCTTCTCCATGTGAGACTTGAATGTTCGAACGAAACGTTCCGCTTCACCATTGGACTGAGGGTGAAAAGGTGCAGTGGTAATATGCTGAATACCATTCACACGACAAAACTGTTGAAATTCCGCACTAACAAACTGAGGTCCATTGTCACTGACGATAGTTTCAGGCAAGCCTTCGATGCAAAACACTGATGTTAAGGCACTGATTGTACTAGAAGCTGTCGTTGAGTTCATGGCAATCACAAAAGGAAACTTGCTGAAAGCGTCTACAACAATTAACCAGCGCGTATTCCAGAAAGGTCCGGCAAAGTCAATGTGTAAACGTTGCCATGGTCCCTTGGGGCGTGGCCAGTCTGAGAAACGTTGCGGAGGAGCCGCCTGATGCTCCGCACAAACTGTACACTGTGATGTCATGCTCTCTATCTGAGCGTCCATACCAACCCAGGTACAATGACGTCTGGCCAGTTGCTTTGTCCTAACAATGCCCCAATGTCCTTGATGCAGGAGGCGTAACACTTCTCGTTGCAGGGAACGAGGAACAATCACTCTTGCTTGGTCGTTGTCGGTATGCAACAACAGTACACCCTGACTTAAAGATAATGCATGACGTTGTGCAAAATAACGTCGAACCAAAGGCCGATCAATGTCTTTGGCTCTGGCAGGCCAACCAAAGCGAACAAAACGTGCTACCACACTTAAGTCTGCATCCGCAGCCGTTTCCTGTGCAACCCGACGAGAGTTCAAAGGGAAATCTGCGACAGCGGAAGCATATCTGGAGTTTATCTGACAACATGCCATTTCTGAAGAATCAAACGACACATCCTGGCCAACCGGAAGTCGGGAAAGTGTGTCCGCGTTAGCATGTTTAGTGGTAGGTCGGTACAAAATCTCATACTGATAATTAGACAATATCAAGGACCATCTCTGAAGCTTTTGTGCCGTACGTGGCGGAATCGGCTTTGTGGGTGAGAACAACGACGTGAGAGGCTTGTGGTCTGTCAACAAATAGAATTTTCTGCCATAGAGATAATGATGAAACTTTGTGACGCCGTAAATGATTGCTAAGGCCTCCTTTTCTATCTGACTGTAATTCTGTTGCGTCGGCGTCAGTAGCTTGGATGCAAAGGCAATAGGACGATCGTGAGATCCAATACGATGTGAGATTACAGCGCCGAGACCGTACGATGAGGCGTCAACTGCTAACACTACAGGCTTCTGGGGGTCAAAGGGAATCAAACATGCATCACTGAGTAGTGCCGACTTTAGTTTGTCAAAGGCAACCTGACAATCTTTAGACCATACAAAAGGAACATTCTTCCTACGTAAGTGATGCAGTGGAGCTGCAATCTGAGAGGCATTGGGAATAAACCTGAAATAATAGTTCAGCTTCCCCATTACTGCTTGCAATTCGTGCACATTCTTAGGAGGAGGCAAGTCTTTGATTGCTCGAAGATGTGACTGTAAGGGATGAATTCCTTGGGCATTAATCACATGGCCTAGGTACTCTATTTCAGTTTGAAAAAACGAACACTTTGCTTTATTGCAACGTAGACCTGCTGCAGTCAAAACTTTGAAAAGGCACTCCAGGTTTGCTAAATGTTCTTCAACTGTACGTCCCGATACCACAATATCATCTAAATAGTTCGAACAACACGGTACAGAAACTGTCAGCTGTTCCAAAAATCGCTGAAATATAGCGGGAGCGGAAGAACTGCCAAAGGGTAGGCGTTGAAATTGAAAAAGGCCCATGTGAGTATTAATGACGAAAAACTTTTTTGACTCGTCATCAAGTGGAATCTGTAAGTATGCCTCTGCTAAATCAATCTTAGAAAAGAAACGAGACTGTCCTAATTTGTCCATTAGTTCCTCAGGTCTGGGCAGGGGATAAGTGTCTACAATTGTTTGACTGTTTACTGTTGATTTGAAGTCCGCACAGAGACGAAGTTTTCCTGACGGCTTGGGTATAATTACTATAGGCGAGGCCCACTGACTCGCAGAAACAGGAGAAATCACCCCACTATCTTGCCAACGTTTAAGTTCTTCGGCAACTGTATCACGCAAGGCGATAGGCACTGGTCTAGCTTTACGAAATTTTGGAACTGCAGATTCTTTTAAAGTTACATGTGCCACGAAGTCTTTTGCACAACCGAGTTCCGGCGAAAACAGGTCACTATATTTGTCACACAATGCATTGATTTTATCCTGAGGCACTATTGACGAAATTTGAAGCACATCTCTTTGAATTGATAAACCAAACAAGTCAAAAGCATCTAGTCCAAAAATGTTCTGTGTCGATTTGGCCTGAAGAACTACAAACGCAACTGTTTTCGTAACACCTTGAAAAGAGGCGGGCAGGCTACATGTTCCTAGCACGGGAATATTTTGACCTGTATAAGCTGTTAACACTTGCTGTGACGGCGACAATTTTGGCGAACCCAGAAGTTCATAAGTATCTTTATTTATTAATGTGACAGCGGAACCAGTATCAAGCTGAAATTGCACAGTCTTATCTTCTATGGAGAGAGTAACAAACAGCTTGTGCTTCTGGCGCACGACCGGTGCGCGAATGTGGGCAACGTCTAATACATATTGTTTTCTGCGCTTGCGCGGGTTGCGTGCGGTAGGAAGCGGCGCATACTCGGCACACAGCGGATTAACCACACTGTCACTAGATGACACTACCGCCGGATCGGCGTCCGCGCAATGCGAGGCTACTGCACTAAAATTACTTTGAGTAGCTACACCAATTCTACTGTCTCTAGCTACACAGTACGGGGCACTATTACAAGGAGCAGTTGCAGAAGGCACTAATTTCACTACAGGAATGCACTGTTCATAGTCATTTTGCTTGTCCCGAACCCTTTTCTGTTGCACTGTTTTACGCGCTCGTCGGCGCTTGCTACGTGGTGCACTATATAGTTTTGCCATAGGCGCACAAAAATTGTTTTGCACTGTTGAATCAAGAGAAACACTGCCCAAATCCACAGCGTGTATGACATTTACAGTATGAACCGCTCTCGCACTGTGCGAAGCACTATTCCTAACGGCACCGCTCTTTGAGTTTTCAATCTGCATACACACAGACTGTACATGTCCCGATTTGCCACATTGATAACAGGTTGCGTTGCGACTTGGGCACTGTGCACGTTTGTGGCGAGATACACACTGGGGGCAAGATTTACGTACATTTTTCTGAAATGAGCGTTGGCGCCCGTTATTCAAATTACTGTTTCTAACACGACGCGGCGACCTTTGCGTCGCACTTTTACACTGGCTACTGTTCACTGTCTGTTCAGCACGGCCGGTACTATTGTAAGAATCACTAGTGCTATACTGAGAACTACGGCTAGGAAAGCGTCCGTTGCGGCGCACTGAATTAACACTGTGGCTTTGCATTTCTACATCTGCTAAGTCAAAAGTATCATGCGCTTCTATAAGCTGCAGTACACTGTCTAATGAGGGGTCTGACTGTTTCAGAATTGCTGCCCTAATTCTGGGGTCCTGAATGTTCTGCGTAATCGCATCTCTTAACATAACGTCACTATACGAAAGTCCACAAGAGCAAGTAAATTTACAGTGGCGGGTTAAGCCCTTCAATTCCGTAATCCACTCTTGGTGTGACTGCTGCGGTAATTTTTTAAGTCTGAAAAATCGGTATCGTGCAGCGGCTACAAGAACTTTTCTCTCGTAATGAGCATTTAGTGCCTCTACTATTTGTTCAAAGTCTACATCACGAGGAGATGCTTGCGGGAACAGTTTCTGCAGTAACACAAAGGTTTTGGGGCCCACCACGGACAAGAAAAGATGCTTAACAGTCTGACCTGTAATTTGATGAGCCGCGACGAGTTCTTGAAACTGCGCGAAATAGTCGCTCCATTCTTCCTCACGTTCGTTGTACTGGCGGAACGTCGGAAGCGTTGCGGCGGCAGGTGTGGGCTGCTGATGCGACGGCTGTTGTTGAGTCGCCGTCAACTGCGCCACTGCGTTGAGAAGTTGTGAGATTTGCGCCGTCTGTAACTGAATAATTTCCATTAAGTTTGGGTTCGGGGTAGTGGCCATACTGACCGATTAGGCGCCGCGCATACAAGTAAATTATAACAAAACACAAATGCAATATGAAAGGAGGGCTCGCTCTGCAACAAAAAAGTCCACAAACACGTAACTGAATATGTTCCCCCAAAATTGTTATAATAAGGGTGGGTGGGCGGGAGCAATTTCTGCGTGCTCCGACTGCTGCTGTTTGGCTGCTGCTAGCGGGCTGGTCCAAGGTTCGTCTATCACTCCTCGTCGCCACTTTTGTGTCCCAACTTCGTCGCCGCTTTTGTGTCCCAGCCGCGTCGTAGGTGTCGGTGGCCGAGTGGAATGAGACCGACACGCTGATGCAGGTACGGAGGGGAGCAGCCAGAAACTATAAACACTCGAGTAAATTAGAAAGAGATATATTGCACAGAATGTAACAATACTTAACTTTTACATTGTACTGCAGAATGTTGATACATAGTTGTTAGAGGCCTGCCTAGTGCCTGTACAATAGCAAAGTCTTCACTGGTGCCTATCTGATTACGAAGGTCCTAACTCGTTGCTATCTCAGTCCGAAGTGCGTAGTGGTCGATGTCCTTCAGTGGTGGCCACGAGCGGCGTTGTACCAGAGGGCGCTCGTGGCTGTCGTCGGAAGAACGCCGCGCCGTGCATGCATGGCGGCGCGCGGCGGAAGTAGGTGGCGCGCACTTTGTACTTGTGCGACACCACAGTATACATTACGAGTCTTTTGTTGCGTCTTTGTTTCTATCTTTGTGTCATTTGTCTGTTTTTGTCCCTTGTGGATTTCGTCGAATACATCGACCAACCATGTAATTCCTCATCTAAAATTTCTCTAATCTTAGGAAGAGGTGGCAACTCGTCTTCGTTTCGGAATTTAACCAATTAATGCTATCTTCCCATGCTTTTTACTGTGTTTTTATCTGTGCTCAAGTTTCGTTGTGATTCGAGTTTTGAATTTTATTTTCGCTGGTTTAAACTTTTACTGTTATTATCTGCTTGAATTGTATCTGGTTTATTTATCTGAATGCAATGAATGTTTTGATTTTGTTGTGCCTGTGTGCGGTCAGTGTGTTGCCTATCCCCCTCCGTGTTTTGTTATTAAACCTTACGTTTTTCCTGATTTGGTGGTCTACCTTCTACATCTGCGTGACCTATGTTTGATTGCTCTTGTTCGCGTGGACTTTTATTTCCCTTAAAGTAGTTTGAGGCCTGCTCTCGCCAGTTGACCTATCTTACATCATTCCCACTGTTAGTATGTCCCTGATAATTGTGTTGGAACCCATATCCACCTCGATATGAATACCCATACCCATTGTTATTAGTATCGTATCCGTTATTTCTTTTCCCATAGTTTCCGCTATTGTTCCATGATTCTGCAATGTTTGGATTATTTTGAGATTGAAAATTATTATTGTTTGTGTTATTATTATTATATGGTCTGAAGTTTCCATTATTATTGCAATTAAAATTACTGTGATACTCATTTCTGGGCCTCTCCATCTCACTTTTCCTTTTATTTTTATTTTCTTTAAGTTCTTCCTCTTTGAACATGAATACTAGTTCCTTAAAACCCTCAACATCTTCATTCGTTCCTACTGCCGATTGCTGATATTTGACCGGTAGTTTCATTCTACATAAACGTATTAGTTCTCCATTACTGTATGGTACTGTAAAGCTGCTGAGAAAGCAAAGGCTGTTGCATTCTCGATTCAAAAAAGAACACGCAAATGGTGACAGGCAAAAGTTAGTAGAGATTCGTGCGTCTATAAAAAGATCGATGCGTGAAGCATACAATAATTATCACAGCCATACCTTAGCAAAAGATCTTTCCGAGAACCCGAAAAAATTCTGGTCCTATGTAAAATCGATAAGCGGGTCAAAGCCCACTGTCCAGTCACTAGTTGATCATTCCGGGGCAGTAATAAAAGAAAGCAAACGGAAAGCTGAAGTTCTAAATTTAACCTTTAAGAAATCTTTCACGGAGGAGGACCGCACAAACATACCATCATTTGATCAACGTTCTAATTCCGAAATGGGGGACATAGCAATAGGTATTTCCGGTGTAGAGAAGCAGCTGAGAGAGCTAAATACGAAAAAGTCTGCTGGTCCGGATGGAATACCAGTTCGGTTTTACAAAGACTATTCTGCGGCATTGGCCCCCTACTTAGCTTGCATTTACAGCGAATCTTTAACTCAGCGCAAAGTTCCTAGTGATTGGAAAAAAGCGCAGGTGACTCCCGTGTATAAGAAAGGAAAGAGAACTGACCCATACAATTACAGGCCAATATCGTTGACATCGGTTTCATGTAGAATTTTGGAGCATATTCTCAGTTCGAATATAGTAAATTTCCTTGAAACGGAAAAGCTTCTTTCCATGAATCAGCACGGGTTTAGGAAACATCGTTCATGTGAAACTCAGCTTGCCCTTTTCTCACATGACATCTTGCGAGCCATGGACGAAGGGCAACAGGCGGATTGTGTTTTTCTCGACTTCAAAAAGGCGTTCGACACGGTGCCACACTGCAGACTCCTAACGAAAATGCGAGCTTATGGAATAGGTTCTCAGATTTGTGACTGGCTGGAAGACTTCCTAAGTAATAGAACGCAGTACGTTGTTCTCGACGGCGAGTGTTCATCAGAGACGAGTGTATCGTCAGGCGTGCCCCAGGGGAGTGTGATAGGACCGCTATTATTTTCTATCTATATAAATGATCTGATGGACAGAGTAAGTTGTAATTTGCGGCTGTTTGCTGATGATGCTGTGGTGTATGGGAGGGTGTCGTCTGTAACTGACTGTAATAGCATACAGGTTGACTTAGACAAAATCTCTAGTTGGTGCGAAGAATGGCAGCTAGCTCTCAATGTAGAAAAATGTAAGGTGATGCGCATGAGTAGAAAAAACAATCCTATAATTTTCGAATACAGCATCAGTAGTGAGCTTCTTGATGCGGTCGCGTCGTTCAAATATCTAGGCGTAACATTGCAGAGCGATATGAAATGGAACGAGCATGTAAGGACAGTTGTGAGTAAGGCAGACAGCCGACTTCGGTTTATTGGGAGAATTTTGGGAAGATGTACTTCACCTGTAAAAGAGACCGCGTATAAAACGCTTGTACGACCACGTCTTGAGTATTGCTCAAGTATTTGGGACCCGCAGCAGATCGGTTTGAAAGAAGACATAGAGGCGGTTCAGAGGCGAGCAGCTAGATTTGTTACCGGTAGGTTCGACCAATGCGCGAGTGTCACGGAAATGCTCCGGCAACTCAATTGGGGATCGCTGGAAGAAAGACGACGCTCTTTTCGTGAATTTCTGTTAAGTAAATTTAGAGGGCCGGAATTTGAAGCTGAGTGTAGTACGATTTTGCTGCCGCCTACTTACATTTCGCGTAAAGATCACAAAGACAAGATAAGAGAAATTAGGGCTCGTACGGAGGCATATAGGCATTCTTTTTTTCCTCGTTCAATTTGGGAGTGGAATAGGAAAGGAAATGCCTAGTAGTGGTACAGTGTACCCTCCGCCACGCACCTTACGGTGAATTGCGGAGTATGTATGTAGATGTAGATGTAGATGTAAACTTTTTTTTTTTTTTTTTTTTTTTTTTTTTTTTTTTTTTTTTGCCTATGATGTCGAAAAATTTGACTACACTTTTCTCGCCTGAGTTCTCGAAAGGTGCCATCTGCAATAAATCCTATTTCATTTTATTCTGCGGCACAGTTGACCAATACCTGTTTAAAAATGCGGTCCGTAACTGTTGATAGAATGTGCAATTTTGTGCAACTCTTTGCATTACCTCTGCCACTGGTCCTGACATTTGTGCGCATACAAAATCTAGGCGTTGTGCTAAACTCCAATGGTTTAGTATGCCCACCTGAAGTTGATTAATGAAGGTTCGCGCATGAATTCTTCCGCCTTTCTCTTTGAAGTGCTGAAATTTACGAACAGTTGGAACGTGATCTGTATCGTACCTATTCATAGTTCATACTCGTGCTTGTTCCGTCATTTCTAACATTCCTGTATTCGTTACACTGTCTTGCCTGTGTGGTGGTAACCCATTACTCATCTGCATGTTCCCTGTTGCGTATCCTGTGTTCATTTCGTATGTTTCTAAAGGCGTACAAAAATGTTGCTTATTCGTTGCTTTTGGTGCTGTAAACGAATTACTGTCAAATTGTCTCATTGGAGTAACTGGTTCTGTTGCCTGTCTTTCAATTGGTAGTGGCTGACAGTACATTCCGCGAGTTACCGCGTATTCTATGTGTTTTGCGGCACATTGTAAGTTGATCGAACTAATTTCGACCTTACTTCAGCGGGTGTTACCTCCGTTCCCCTTTCGTTCTGTCTATCTTTTGCTTGTGTCTCTTCTTGTACTGAATGATTACTTGAAGCATCAGTCATTGAATTAACTCTGAGTTTTTCCAACTGATCTTTCGCCTTTGTTTCAATTTTATTTATACGCTGGTCATCCCGTTTTAAAGCGACCTCGTTACTTTTCTTCAGTGGTATGAATTGCGGTACGTGTCACCTTCTTTGTGAAACGTTCAACCTTCTTATCTACATTGACGCTGTCCAATTGGACCTTATCTACGTCAGTTCGTAGTTCCTGTTGGCCTTGCGACAATGCCTGTATCTTGTATCTTGCCTCTTTTGAGTCTTTATTTATTTATGTTATCTGGTTATCAACCCGTGCTATGTCTTCCTCCATCTGAACGCTAACTTGGTGAATATATCGTTTTAATTCCCGATTTTGAGTTTTCATTTGCTGATTTTGTTTTTCAATATCCTGTTTCAACTCATCGTTTTGTTTCGTTAAATTATTACCCTGTGCAGTTATACTATCGTTCATCTTTCTTAACATTTCTAGACTTGCATCTTGCCCTGTCATACTCTCTCCTGCTGAACTGTGTGTTCTCGATCTCCTATTTTCTGTTCCGTTATTCGCGGCATCTCGTGTCTCGTATTGGGACGTCAACAAACAGCTAATTGTAACAGTCTCTGTTGCCTTACACTGTGTGTGTATTGCGGACCTTTTGCATCTATCAATGAACTCTGTACTGGCGCATGTGACTGCAAGCTGGTCTCGCAGTTCTGTCTGTCTGAAGTGTTACGGTACAGTTGTGTTTGTTACGGAACCATTACGCGGCGCTCGTAACTGCGCAAAATTATTCTGTCCCTGTTGATGTGGCATGTTGATAATACGTACGATTGGTTCTACGTATTCCAAATGCTCGTCTTCATTATCAAATCTTCCTACGTCATCACCAATCCGTCTATTCACTGACTGCAATGATGAGTATTCCGTCCCTGAATATGCTGATATCAATCTAGTTTCCTTAGCTCTACCTGCTTCTAAAGTTTCCCATCTTTTACGTGGACTGTCTGCATCTGGTTCAGAAATTGCTTTCCGCGAAATTACAAATTCTGGAATGTCCGGAATCGTATTTTCCTTACTATGTTCCATCGGATCTACTTCTATATTGTCTAAGTCGTCTGGGAGGTTGCAAACTCTGCCGCTCTTCCTGTCGATAATTTTCTACATTCTCTACTGTCTCATCTGTCTGTTGATTACCTACTTCTTTATCCTCCATCATCTCTACCTGCTGTTGAGATTCACGAAGCTTTTGTGCCTGTGCCATCGTAATCATTGATCCATATCTGCTCGTACCTTTAAATTAACCACAACACCTATCTACAAAATTGTGCGACCACTTACCACTTGGTTGAATCAACTAAAATAACGTCGTAAATTTCTGTCTCTCCAAACTGCTCTGTTACAATCTCCAATTCTGCACCTGTGTGCTTGCACGGGAGGAAAGCATTAATCTTTTAAATCTACATAGGTTGGCTGCTCCAGCATCAGTCTGCGACTCTGCATCTGTCCCTACCACCTGAAATCCCTCAAATCTAATACTTATTCAAAAATGATGAAAACAAAAAATAATTACTGTTTTAACGTAATACTATCTGACCTTTTTGTTTGGAATAATCACTTCTATAGATCTTCGATCTCCTGCTAGTTTTTAATCCTAATCTTCAAAATACAAATTTTACCTATTACTCTTCAGCGTGACAATGCACCTTCCAGCATTGATATCTTCTAAACTACTTACCTTTTTACAAAAATTTCACTCAATATCTCTTTACCTAACCTAACACTATAAAAATATACACAAAAACTTGATAAACAACACAAAACTATTTCTTAACATGTACTAGAATCCTGCTTTCTCGTCTACTTTAATAAGAAAAATTTTCAAACAACAAAAAACTTTTTGTATAGGTCTGGGACCGTCTTATGCTACTGTAAATTAGTCTACTTTAGACCAGACGCATTTCGCTTTATTATAAAGCATCTTCATAAGAAATGGTTTGTATTAGATTATTTATTCGAATTTTTACTAAATTCAATCGCTAACATTCCTCATGCAATTGGATTATTTTGATTTTGAATAAATTGGACTACTAATATTACTCACGAATTTTTATGTTTTCCTCTTCATGTGTGGTTTATAGCACATTGCCACTTGCTGTCACTGCTTATATTTACTCTATTTACACTTTTTACAGTAACATTTTTTACAAAAGTTTTTGAAAAATAGCCATTTCTGTGGCTTGGCATGCTCTGTATGTCGTTTGTTATGTTTCTGTTTATTATCTGTGTAGGTGTTGCTTGCTTTCGAGTTCTTTGGTTCGTGTTGTGCGGTGTGTTTTTGTTTCGTTTCTGTCAAAACAGGCGTCTGATAGCTAGAACGCTCGTCGTTTACGTTCAGAAATCTCCAGCCTAGACGCCCCGTCATTGAAACAGACGTGAAACGCTCCTCATTGTAATAATTCTACCGGTGCGCCGTTTCTAAGTGCTCGAGTAACGATTTTCAGAAGAGATGATCTTCATCTCAGGCTTTTCCCACGTCACGACTTCTCGAAAGGAATGATACCACAGTCTAACATATACAGTCGCGACACTCACTGCTGTTAAAGTTGTTACCAACTGACATTTGCAACGATACTAGCACTCCTAGTGGTGGGCAAGCCGCCGTAGGAGTGATGTTTGTTTATAATTATTTGTGTGCGTAATTAACGAAATAGTTGGTCTAGTTTTTGCGTTACAAGCATTAATAAAATATTAAGAGATATACATAACACGGACATTAATGTAAAAACAGCCGAACTTAACTGATTCAGAGTGTAATGAACAACTTCGTCATGAACAAATGCTTACGAATAAGTGTTATTTACCAGTTTATTGCTCTGAAAGTGAGTAGAATATAAACGGAAGAGAAACACAAATTTCTATTATGGCGTGTTCTTATTATGTTTTTGACGTGTATTAATTCGGTGTGCAATGATTCGAACCCTTTTAGGTTTCGCTCGTCTTTCTGATACGCGCATATTCGTTTGAATGTCATTACTTTAGCTTAAGAAGAGGGTTCTTCTTTGTTGAAAAGTTTGTTTGCTTTTTCCGTTGTCTTTCCAGGTTTGTGATGTTTTTCCTTCAGCTACAGTTGTGGTGGCTGCTTTGGTACGTTAAATACTGAAGTTATTGCATTGTATATGCGTTTCCTATGTTCCACTCTCATCGATTTTGCTGGAAATGTAGTGAATAAACCATAACGTTCCTGAGTAGAAAAGCAATGACTTTTTGCCAAAGGCAGGTCTTGCGGTGTTTCTTAGCCATTTCTTATTTTTAATAGAAAATTATACTATTCAGCAAAAGCCTGTAGGTTACAAGATAATTGTAAATCAACTGTCCTGCAATGTACCGTTTCGTACCTCACCGTTTCGTATCTCAGTAAACGTAATAAAGACAAAGGTGCAGCTAATTTTAAATTACTACCTTTTTTATGGCACTACATACGTTCCCTAGAGTTAAAGGTGTATGAAAATCAATATTAACGATACTATTCGCTCACATCCAACACCGTATTCAGAAACGTAGCTTGCCGGCCGCTTGGAGCGCTGCAGTCGTAGTGTATTACAAAAATCTGCGGGTGTGTTGTGACTGCATATGTTAGACTGTGATGATAAGACGAGTTAAACTGCAATGAATCCTGAGATATACAGTGTACTAACTACGAGGTGTTCATAACGTTTCTCCGCGGTGATGTATGACTGTTAGCCGCACGTGTCGTATGCCGTAAAGAATATACCGTAACACCACAGCGGTATCCCAACAGTACACACACACACACACACACACACACACACACACACAACATAAAGCTATGCTCGCGTTATGCGCTGCGAAACACCACTGTTACTTGATACATCTGAGGCAGGATTTTTAGTTTTGACCGTGATATGTGTCTAATGGACAAGGTATCATTTTCAACTTAGTCTCTAAAGATTTTTCTCTTCGAGAGGGCGTGCCTAATAAATAACGCTATTGGGTTCAATATAAACTGAAACCTAAATGAACAGTAGCGTTTAACAAAAGCGTTCGCCACGCCTCGTTTAGGGAATAAATATCTAATGTAATCCCCCCCCCCCCCTCGGGCATGGATGTTTGTGCCGTCTTTAGTTTAAGCTAGTTCGTAAGTAGTTTGTAGGTTTAGGGACTGATGACCCCGTAGTTAAGTCCCATAAGCTCCACAAACATTTGAACATATTTTCTAATGTAACTGAAAATGGAATATCAGACCAAGTGAATTTAGGCCTACAAAAATATCATAGTCATTCAAGTACTCCAATGCAAAACAAAAAAAAAATCTTTATGGCAGTAAAACTTGAACAATTACTAATATACACAACACTGTTGCTTCTTTATAGTGGTCTGTTTAAGATTAAGAACCATAACTTGTTCTTACCCTCCAACACAATTTCCACAAAAACTAGCATATCCATATGAATTAGTAGCTGCTTACTTCCGTATTTCACGCGGGACTCGTCACTACTACCACTGTATTTCGACTGTGTCTGAATTACGACTCCGCCAAAATCGCCCCTTAGCACATTTCCACTTGCTTCTCCCACCAACCAACCACCTTTTAGCGTGTACCGGACATCTTTCCGTTCGTAGGTACTACACTCCGTCCTTTAACTACAGTTACTAAGTTTTCCCTAACATGAACCAGCACGCATTACTTCACAAATCGAGCAGTACAGATTATAAAATGACAATTGCAGCATATTTAAATATCGAATAAACATTGTCACAGGAAACAGCAGAACACTTACTGCCGGTATGTCATGACATGAGCGTATGGCTTTCTTGGCCAGGAGATCCCTTACGGGATTGTTCGGCCGCCTTAATGTAAGTCTTTCAATTTGAAGCCGTGTGGGCGACTTACGTACCAATAATGATGAGATGATGATGATTAGGACAACACACAACACCCAGTCCCCTGCCGGGAATCGAACCCGGGCCTCCTGTATGGTAGTCAGCGACGCTGCCACTGAGCTACGGAGGCGGAGCTGGTATGCCAAATATCATGAACAGAGACATCACTCGTTACAATACTCTTGACAATCTATATATAGCAAAACATAATAATTAAATGAGAATTGCATAAAATAACAATATACAGTAGAATATCAGGGAAAGGATTATACGATAGTATTACAATACCGTAATGAAACTCAGTGAAATACAAGTTATTAATTTATTGAATATTCATTTTTACTTACAAACTTTTCACATTAAATGTCGAAAGTGTCCTCCCTGTTGTTGAATACACAATTCAATTCGTTTAATCATGTTTCCAAACACAAGCTGTAACATTTCTTCTGTAACAGATGCAGTGAAAGTGGATATTGCAGTGTTCAGTTCTTTGGAGGATTTTGGACAGTTGCTTCGCTTCAACTCAAAAGAAAATCAGATGGTGTTAGATCAGTCGATCGTGGAGGTTAGAGGAATTTATGCGAACACTAAAAACATCAGCAAGCAGTGACACTGAAACGCGAGTTCTATGCGCAGTTGCACCATCTTGTTCAAAATAAAATAAAATAAAATAAATGTTCACTATTTCACTTAAGTTACCCTATGAATAGGTACAGAATATCACTGTAGTACCGTTTTGCGTTTATTGTTTCGCTGAAACGTTGTTCAGTCCGGAGACTGGTTTGATGCAGCTCTCCACAATACCCTATCCTGAGCAAGCCTCTTCATCTCCACATAAGAACGGCAACCTACATCTGTCTGAATCTGCTTGCTATACGCGTCTCTTGGTCTCCCTCTGCGATTTTTACCCCACACACTTCCCTCCAATGCTAAATTTACGATTCCTCGATGTCTAAGAATGTGTCCTACCAAGCGATCCCTTCTTTTAGTCAGGGTATGCCAAAAATTCCTTTTCTCACCAATTCTGTTCAGTACCTCTTCATTAGTTACGCAATCCACCCACCTAATCTTCAGCATTCTTCTGTAGCACCACATTTCAAAAGCCTCAATCCTCTTCCTGTCCGCACTGTTTATCGTCCATGTCTCACTCCCATACAAGGCAACACTCCATACAAATGCCATCAGAAACGACTTCCTTAGGCTTAAATCAGTATTCGATGTTAACAAATTTCTCTTCTTCAAGAACGCTTTTCTACCCATTGCCATTCTGCATTTTATATCGTCTGTACTGCGACCATCATTTGTTATTTTACTGCCCAAGTAACAAAACTCATCTACCTCCTTTATTGCTTCGTTACCCAATCTAATTCCTTCAGCATCACCTGATTTTCTTACACTGCACTCCATTACCCTTGTTTTACTCTTGTTAATGTTCATCTTATATGCACCTGAAACGTATGGGACCCAAAATCCGATGTCTAGAAATTACATTCCAAACTCCTATCTTCACAGAATGAAGTTCAAATGTTTGTATAGCTTATGGGACTTAACTACGGGGTCATCAATCCCTAAACTTACAAACTACTTATGAAGTAACTAATACTAAGGTTATATCCATGCCCGAGGGGGGATTCGAAACCCCGACCGTAGTGGCCGTGCAGACCGTGACTGGAGCGCCTCAGTCCCCGGCAGAATGAAGTGGTTCCTCACAGATACACAATGCATTTTCAGTGATTTCATGTACGTAGATTAAGGAAACCAGGCCTCATCAGTGAAACATGTCTCATTAAGACTATCCATACCATTTCGTTGAACGAAATCTTTGAACCATAGACAATACCGGTAATGCAGTCTCTTCCCATGATTAGTATTTTTCAGTTCTTGCACTACTCTCACTTGTATGGGAAAAGTTCTACATCTTACAGCTGTGTGGGCCGTTCCGATACTAACATGTAATTCGTGGGCGAGTTTTCTTACTGGCTTGTTCGAACTCGTGGACATTTTATCGGAAGTATCGAGTAGTTTATCCTCAGACAAAACGTTACGACGACCACCTGTCAGTGCATCTGCCACGGCACCAGTACTTCGTAATTTGTTAATCAAGTCTCGCACTGTATCGCGACGTAGGATTGTTGTCTCCGGGAAAAATGAATTAAATGTTTGATGAACTAAAACCGTATATTTACCATCAGTTTTAAACACCTGTTCGACTAAATACACACGTTCTTTTATTTTTAGTATTTTAACAGTGACAAATACGAGAGAAACGGATAAAGGAACTAAACTTAAACGTAACGATCAAGGACGTTAAAATAAAGAAAGATGACGTTATCTATGCCTAGCGATTACGTCAGTTGAAGCTTGTCTGTCATCTTGGTGAGTTGTGGAATACTATTTCTGCATTAAAACTATGCGTTAAGTCGACCCTCTTACTGTTAATTTACTAAACTGACTGTCAATGCAAAGTGTCTAGTTTCAAACAATATACTTTCGTAAATTTTTTAGGAAGGTGAACAGGTGGGGCATAACAGATTTAACATAATTGCAGAACGACATATTAACCATAGCTGTTTATTTTTTCTCAATGCTACCGGTTTCGGTCAATTTACCATTACCAAGCGTTAGCACATATTAGCTAAAAGCTTAACATGTCGTAACAGAAAAATTCAAATTTGTAACATAAGTATTTGTTGTCATTGCTCTAATCAATAATCAAAGTATGCTTCAGTCTGTAGCAGTCAGCAACTGATGTAATATCAATGATTATGTCCGTAACAAAAACAGGTCTAGCTAAAACATATTCAGTCATAGAAAACGTTTAAGAGCTTTATTACAAAGGAGATTCATTACTCAATCGTTTTTCCATAAATAAAATATCTGACTTCAACGTAAGATATAATAAACGTTAATGTCACCCTCTTGCCCGACTTTCCCCTACCAGTCTTTCCATCCTTCTGTAAATTATTCGTCTTGAATTTTTGCAACCATGACTCATTAAACTGATGGTTCTGTGATTTTCACACCTGTCTGCGCCGCTTTCTTTGGAATGGGGATTGCTGCGTTTTTCTTGAAGTTTGAGTGTATTTCCCCTGTCTCATACATCTTACGCACCAGGTGAAATTGATTTTTCATGGCAACTGGCCGGCCGCGGTGGCCGATGGGAATGAGGCGCTTCAGTCACGGTCTGCACGGCCACTACGGTCGGGGGTTCGAATACCCCTCGGGCATGGATATTTGTGCCGTCCTTAGTTGTAAGTAGTTCATAAGTAGTTTGTAAGTTTAGGGACTTATGACCCCGTAGTTAAGTCCCTTAAGCTTAACAAACATTTTTGAACATGGCAACTGCTCGAGAAAATAAAAAATAATAATAATAGATTTCACTAAACGCTTTTACAGTTGCGGATCCTGAACCATCCTTACGATGAATTTTCATAATTTCATTGATGTCTGCAAGTCTCTGATTAGTACGAAAAATAAAATACACAATTTTGTGTTTGTTCTACGGTTTTGTTTATTTTGTAAATCGATTTTCGGCTTATTAGGCCATCATCAGACATTTACTGAAGTTCAGTCAAAGAACTTGTGTTGTCAGTAAAACAGAAGACATGTTACATACAGAAAAGTAAATTAACTTCTTTGATGGAGCAGTTACAGTGTACATAAATATTTGAATGAAATCTGTAAATTAATAGTACTGAAAAAAATCGCACTGACGTGTTTTACGGCCCACTTTAGATTTGTAGTTTTATAAGTTTTTGCAAACATTATAGACCAAAATAATAATCTAAATAATAAAAAATCAATAAGAGATTCTGAAACTCTTTTAAGAAAAAACAAATTATGTACTGGCGGGTTCCGAACCACTGACCTTCAGCGTCATAGTCCAACGCATTGCCCACTACGCTACAGCTAACAATTACAAGTTCGGTTCTTTAATCTCATACTATTTACGGCTGTTGTTAACTGATGCTAATATGGCATTTGTAGACACTAGATTATCATTTATTGTACGAAGAACGACGTGTTTGTGTTAATTCTACAAAATGACAACGTGTAAGTTACAATAAGAAAATCATTAAATACGCAACGCAAGATGGCGTATGCCAGAAAGAGTTCTGGGCGAGGAATGTCACGTGACATCTGCGAACGGCTGGTTTTCGTTAATTCATTGGAGGGTGTCAAAACTCCGTTATTTTTGTAACTATCTCTCAAACGACACATATATGAAAAAAACATAGGGAACAAAGTTGTAGGGAATTTTCTCCTCTACAAATTCGGGTATTCAATTTTCGCGTCAGATGAACGGATATTTTCCATTAAAATTACATTACAAACGACTATTTTTGGTATTACTAACGTATTTCTTGTCCGAAATATTAGAAAGAGCGAGGTTCTGGTCTCTGGTAGCCAACAATTATGTATGTAAAATTTGGTGCCGATCGGTTGAACGGTTCGACCAAAAAAGTGGTAACACGTTACAGCCAACACCTACATAACCATCTTCCAAGTCTATGCCCCACAAACAGGTTGCACAGCTGATGAGAAAGAACAGTTCATGGAAAACCTAGAGGACCTAATAGTGGAAGATAATGTCATCATCATGGGTGATCTAAATGCCCAAGTCGGAAGGAGAGGCCGGGGTGCGAAAATATTATCGGACCTTATGGATATGGTCCGAGGGAGAACAGCTGCTAGATTTGTGTGTACGAAACAAGCTAATCATCAAGAACACTTGGTATCAGAAAAGGGAGAGTCACAAAATAACCCGTTACAGCTGGGATGGACAACATAAAACTGTCATAGACTACATTATAACAGACCAAAAAGCTACTTAGACTGTTACAGATGTTAAAGTTATTCCAAGTGAATGTATGGACAGTGATCACCGACTGTTAACTGCGGATCTGAAGAATATACGAGTCCCATTAGTTAAGTACAAGAAACTGCCAAAGATTAAGACTTGGTTTTTGAGAGATCCTGAAAAGAAACAAGAGTACCAGTAAAAGATCAAGGATAGAATACCCAAAACTGAAAAACTTGGGGTAAAAGAAGAATGGAAACTCTTTAAAGACACTCTTGTTACAGAAGCTGTCCACATTTGTGTGAAAACAAGTGCAGCACAAAGAGAGAAGGAAACACCCTGGTGGACTGACAGGGTAAAGACAGCAATTAAAGAAAGAAATGTGTTAAAGAAGAAATTAGACCGGGAAAAACAAAATAGAGTAGATGTAAGAAATGACACTGAAATTGAACGTCTGTCTCAGGAATATCGAAACAAGAAGTTGGATGTTAAAAGGCTGATCCAAAACGAGAAGGATAAATGTTGGGATGACTTCACCACCAAATTACAAGAAGACTGTCAAGGCAATAAAAAACTGCTATATAAGTTAGTCAATGATAAAAGATATGAGCGTACTAACAGCCTTGTGCTAGAAACTGAGGAAGGGAAGCTGTTGAGAACAGAATCCGAAATTAGGAGTGAAATGAGGAACCATTTCAACTCGCTGTTGAATGGGAATGTTGACAGCAGTGATGATACTGATTGTCCAGCTGAAGAAACACCCGAGGTTCTACAACCATTAACTTGGCTGGAAGTTGAGTCTGCTCTGAGAAATATGCGAAATGGAAAGTCTCCATCTGAGCTAAGCTCAGATATGATGAAGGCAGCCAGAACACCTGGCCTACAATGGATCTATAGAGTTCTGTCAGTCATCTGGACAAACAACAAAATTCCAGATGACTGGACAAAAGGAATCATCATTCCACTGTTTAAAAAAGGAGACCAAAAGAAGTGTGGAAACTATAGAGGTATCACCCTACTTTCACATCCCCTAAAGCTGCTGGAAAAAATTATAGAAACCAGACTAAGGAAGATAGTTGAACCCTTATTAGAAGAAGAACAGCATGGCTTCAGGAAAGGGCGAAGTACTATAGACCTCATCTTTGCGATAAGGATTTTGGCAGAGAAATACTGGGAACATGGAAAGAACTTAGTGATGGTGTTCTTAGTCCTGGAGAAGGCATATGATAGTGTCCCTCGCAATAAAATATGGAAAAGCCTGAAAGATCTAAAAGTGCCCAATTACGTGATTGACAGAGTAAAGATGCTATATCAAACTTGCAAAAGTAGTGTTCAAATAGGAAATGGTCGCTCTGAATGGTTTGAGACGAAGAGGGGAGTCCAGCAGGGAAGTGCTCTATCACCACTCTTGTTTATTATTGTAATGGACAGGATGCTAAAATCTATTAAGGAAACTGCAAATGAGTCGAGATCACTGGTATTTGCAGATGATGTTGTAATATGGGGAGAAACAGAAACAGAAGTGCAGAAGAGCCTGACTGTCTGGAACAATAAATTTAAAGAATTTAACCTGAAAATCAGCAAGACCAAGACGGTTGAGATGACCATAAGCAGAGAGGGAACAAGTTCAAACATCTACTTTGAGGGAACAAAAATTAAATCAGTTTCCCACTTTCAGTACCTTGGAAGTATCTTCTCCAAGGACAACACCATCCGGCAAGAAATCCTCAACAGAACACAAAAAGCATCAAATTTCTACATGCAAGTTCGGAATCTACTCTGGGACAAAAAAGTACCCCAGGAAGCAAAGTTAACTTTGTATAACACTTACTTCACTCCAATCCTTATATATGGCATGGAAACATGTACATTGTTAAAAAAGGATTACAGCAGAATCCAAGCAACAGAAATGAGGTTTATCAGGACTATGAATCAAAGTACCAGGAGAGACATGATCAGAAATGAGGTACACAGAGAAACAGCTGGTATCAGGGTCCCTATTGCGAACATCTTGGGGAAACGAAGACTGCAATGGTATGGCCATGTAATGAGAATGGCTAGCACAAGAACAGCTAAAAAGTACTTCAGAATGGAAGTGGGAGGAAGAAGACCAAGAGGAAGGCCAAGGAGACGATGGATAGAGGCAGTTAAATCAGACATAGAGAAGAACGATTTTAACTGGGATGATGTCCAAGACCAAATGTTATATCAAGATCGGATAAGATGGAGAGCGCTTGTTAGCCACACCCGGGAAACTGGAGATGGAAAATGATGATGATGACGTTACAGCCAGACAGACATCGTCAAATAGAAACGGCTTTGTTTGGTATTACTACCGTATTTTTTGTCCGAAAAATTTGAAAAAGGGGGATTCTGGTTTCTGGCGGCCTACAATCATGTCTGTAAAATTTGGTGCTGATTGGTTAAACGGTTCGTCTTAAAAACAGGGAACACATTACTGACAGACAGACAGACGGACAGACAGACATCCCAAAATCGCTGTTATTTTTGCAAATATCTAAAGAGCAAATTTGTAGAGAATTTTCTCCTCTACAAATTTGGTAATTCCATTTAAGTGTCACATGCATGGTTAAGCCGTCATTTTCATTTAAATTTCGAGCTATCAAAAGACGATAAATACCATACATAAAGAAACAGTGAAAACATCAATTTTTACAACGTGACTACAGTGAATGAAAATAAAATTAAACAAGAATCTGATGTTTTAAGGGTTGTTCAAAACACAAAGTGACGCAAATATTAGAAAACTGACACACTATTATAACTAAATAAACAAATAAACAAAAATATAGGGGTTGAATAGGAGGGTATAGGTGGGGTGCATTGGAGAATTGAGAAGCTTAACAAATCGGAGGTATGCACTCGAACTGAAAAATTGTGTAGATAAGCATATTCAATTATAGTGTTCACAATTAAATAGAGAATTACTGTAAGGGTAGAGTAAAGATAGTCCAGTCAAATCGTGCACACAAGGGCTCAAAGTCAAAAAAATTTGGTGTAATTGTTTTTAGTAGCTTATTTTATGTTTTTTGGGGTGTTGAATACGAATCTGAAATTTTCCAACAAAAATTCCATCGGCAAATATGGGAAATCATAAAAAAACAACTAAAATCGCAATTGTCAGTGGTTTTCAGCTTATAACTTAAAAAGCAAGCTATTTACACAAAAAGTGGCCCAGTAATAAAATGAGGAGGAGAAAATTACCCACAATTTATGTCTGTAACATTTTTTTGTACGTCGTATGGTTTACAAGAAAAACAGCGTTGAAAAAGCGGTGAAATCAGCAAATTTTGGAAAATAGAAAAAAAAAATAGTATGTTTTTTCGGGTAGATTATTTCATCAGCGGTTCCTTGCCTTTCAACGCGTTTACCTTGCGAACCATGGCAGCAGCTCTTCCTTTTGTCCTTTGTGGCCGTGCACTCGACTGCTCGCCCACGCCGTCCGTCTCCCTGTGGCTGCGACCCAACTGTCCTCAATTCACTAGTTTGTGTACGTTCGCTGCCGTGATCGTGTTATTTCCCTTTCTCTCAAAGACGTGAAGCTATGTTTGAATGTTTTCGTTGAGATGTAGCGCAACAACTCGGGCGCAATGTCGAGTGATTGGTGTTTTATTTGAGAAAAAGATTTAAGTGAGGGTGCAGTGATAATGGTCAAGGAAAAAGGAATAGAAACTTTACGTGATGCTAGTAAAATAAGAAATGATAGGAAGGTGGCTGTTTTAGCGGGTAAAACATCTGTCAGCGTACATGTTTCATGCCAGAAAACGTACATAAATGAAATAATGATAGCTGCCTACTTGAAGAAAGCTGCTGAACCAAGAACATCTTCAGGAAAATTAAGATCATCCTCTGACTATTTCCATTGGAAAACACATTGTTTTGTGCGTGGAACAGGTAGTCCTGAAGATTACGCAAGGTGACACCAAGACTGCCTCCTCATAAACGTAATTTGGTGCATCTGGTGACGAAAATTGAGATGAAAGACACAATTGTAAAACAGGCTCAACTACGTGGAGATTATTTCGGTGCAGCAGTTATTAACAGGATCCATCCGATAACATACATGGTGGCTGTTGACTGTAAGTACCGTGATAAATATTTAAAAAAATCTTTACATTAGTAGGTCCAACACTGATAAAAAGAAAACGGTTGGCTCTTATGCCGAAGAGGTTCAGAGGGCTATGAATTACATTTTCAATTTTATGGAAAGGATGACGAGGAATGTCAGTTTTCATTAGATCAGCTAATAACTCAGATAGAGGACAACTTAATTCCTGAAAGAAGAACTGTAATACAACGTTTATTGGATAGATATGGGGAAGATATTATCGTATTAAAGATCAAACAGAATACAGTCGTATGTTTGAAAAATACAGGCCATAAGATTTTGACTGAAGCGTGGTACATGGAAAGACGTTCGTCAGAACGGGAAGAACGTCTTCGATTAGTTGAGACAGCAGCTGATGTAACTCTCGAAGAGATACGATCAATACCGTATGCCATGGACGACTATCCTCCTCCAGACTCTTTCATGGACGAAAATGAAAACCTTGTCCTGGAGGTTCTCAAAGTTTTCTTGGAAAGACTGATACTCAAGAAGAAGCGAACAAGCACTGACAAGTGGAAAAAAAGTTGCCACTTCACACAGTGTTATTAGTGCTGTCAGGCCAACTTCTTTCCTTTCCACGCTTTCTTTTATAAGAAGTTGGATCACGAAAACTGATTGATGTTGTTCATCCTGGGGATTTTGCGCCTCTTATTCCGAAGCTGTTCGTCTTGAAGTGTCAGCAATCATGAGGCCACCACTACAAAGAGATCCGACAGCTTTCCATCAATTTGTTCATGACAACGCTGATTTTAACACACGTACATTGGATGGATATAATACCTTCCATCCAGTGGGAGAAATACATTTGATTACTCCTAGAAATGCCATTGCTCCGGATCAAAGAATTGTCCGAGTAAAGAAACAAATACCAGCTCCACTAATTGGTGAGATGGGAGCTGTTTCCTCAAAACATTTTAAGAAGACACGTTCTCTTGGGTTAAAGAATATCAACATTGAGGATCTCAAATATCTATTTGTATCACCTGATTCAATATTACCCTCTTTATCAGATCTACTTGGGCTTTATGGCAAGTGGAAAGATGTGCCAGGAATGCCAGGATGGAGTGGCTTCATGGAGCAAATCACAAGTAGTCTTCCCTTTCATACAACCTATGTTGCTTGCCTGCCATTTATAAACGCTCCACCATCTGATCACAATGCAATATATACATCTTTAGTCGCATCCATAGAACAGAGCAAATCAATTAATCAACAAGCAGATGTGAACACCTTCGACCAGCCTCTATACCTAAAGGCAAGATTTATTATAGCTTGCCAACAAGGAGATCCCGAATTTGATAATGTCATCATCAGAATAGGTGGTCTCTTTTATAAGGATTTACAATAATCTTTAATTTCAAGAAATTAATGTTCTTTTTTGCTGTTTTCAAAAAATGACTGATATTCCTGATATTTTACCACTGTTTTTTGTGGAAACCGTACGACTTACAGAAAAATGTTACAGACATAAATTGTAGGTAATTTTCACCTCTTTATTTTACTAATCGGCCACTTTGCGTGTAAATAGCTTGCTTTATGAGTTATAAGTTGATAACCCGCAAAAAATGTGATTTTTAGTGTTTTTTTGGTGACTTCTCATATTTGCCGAGGGAATTTTTGTTGGAAAACTTCAGATTTGCGTTCATCACCAAAAAAAAAAAAAAAAAAAAAAAAAATTACACCAAATTTTTCGATTTCAAACTACCATTTGATTGGACTAAGAATAATTTGGAATATTAGTACTAACGAAGAAAGGTACAAAGCTGGAGTGATACAATGGGAAGTTAGAGTGGTATTAACACAGAAAGCAGTGGCGGCCTGGTGACCAGAAAAGATGGTAGTGCACTTTTTTCACCAGCTGCCATCTCTCCAGTATGGCAGCTCAACGCATTTCGAAAAAAAAAAATGCTATTGAGCCAAGATATCATAGATGTAGATGAATAAAAAGCTGCAAAGTCTCTAAATTTTGGAGAAAAATAATCGCATTTCTTTATTAATAGAAGTGGCTTTAAGCATAATGAGATTTAATTGGTGGACATAGCAATGAATGTATGAAGGATTGGAAAACGTTTGCTTCACAAGAGCCTGCATCTCACGTGACGAATTACTCATGAGCCTAAAGACTTATTATAAAACACGCTAAACAACGGATACAATGCACAGTTACTTCGCTTGCAGCTACACGTGAACTGATTAGGAAGGCGCGAAAAGCCCGCTTCGTTCGAAAGGCGGACGACTCCGGTTGTCTTCGGGAGAGTTCGGACTCTTGTTTCTGCGGCTGACGGTGGCTCGGCCGCGATGTGTATCCACTCAAGGCGCCTATAGGGGAACACTGTTGCCAAGCGTTGCCCCCGCACCCCGCACACCCCCTGAGACGCCGTGGTCGGCGTTTGCAGGCCGGCTGCAAACCCAGCCCTGTCGGCGAAGTTCGGTCCACTCGGGAGCGGTCGGTGCGTAACAGCCTGGGCGTTTCAAAAGAGATAAATGGAGCGTTACTTCTCCCCCTGCATAGAATTTCTAATCAGCAAACGCAGTTTAACAATATTATTATTCCTGGAGGTAGCGCAAACCTGCAAACCTAATCAGGAGCCGCCCCTGACAGAAAGTAGAGGAACAGTGGTTGTACAAAAATTAAATTAGATATACAACTTCATATCAGTAAAGTAAATGTTGGCCAAAAGTACTGGGAACTATTACAAACATATGCTGACTCCAAAATTAGTCTTAAAACCAGTGGTGTAGCTATGTCGCCAAGGGCCCCGGGGCAAAAATGACTTTGGGGTCCGCTTTAAACTAAAACTGTATACCGATGCAAAACTATTTCATCAGCTCCTTACCGCCCAGTGGAAGAAATAATAAGGCAAACCTAAATACTGCTAAGTAAATTATGTGTCACGCAGCAGATAATATAGTTATAACTGTAAAAGTTTGTTTATTTGGTATTCGTTTAAGCAAAAATTACTGGATGCATTTGGATGAAATTTTTCCGAGGGACAGAGTTGGACCTGGGCAGGACATGCAGATAAAACGATCCCATGCGACATGCCGATCAGCTTATTTCTTTGATAGCCCAGTCAAAGAAAGAAAAAAGGGGACATATTCGTGTAGGATGGTTTCAACCAAACAAAGTTGCCGGATTTTGCATGATGAAACACTTTGTATCAGTGGCTTTGGGGGGGAGGGGGGCGGCAATCTGCTTGACGAGCAAAATTTTAGTCAGTTTCCAGACACACTACTATCTACCACTCTCGAGGAAGAAATTAATCCACTCCCATCCAATTAAAGCTTATGGTAAAACACCCCAAGTTTCCAATCTTTACCTTTAACAGATTGCTGTTATAAGTTTTCTTTTTTTTCTTTCTTTTTGGGTTCTGGGGGGGGGGGGAGGGGTTCTATCCCCCTCATCCGCGCCCCCCCCCCCCCCCAATAGTTACGCCACTGGTTTGTATTGAGCTGTGCCGCTACCAGGCTGCATGAAGTAATAAGTAAAATAAGTGGACGTCTTCGCTTATTATCACGACACTGGGGCAGAGGGCAGCGTTTAGAATGGACAATTCACTATTCTGACAAAGTAACCATATATAATGGACGGTAGGGTGGAAGAGAAAAAACAAAAATTCGATGGTGTACTGTAACTTTTTTCAAACGCCGCTCACGGTGGTCGAGGGGGGCCCCTTGAGCTCGGGGGCCCCGGGGCACTGCCCCGCCTAGCCCTGTGATAGCTACGCCACTGCTTAAAACTATTTGCCACAACGCTCGGGCCTCATCGGTAGGAGTGGGTTGAAGATGTTGTGCCACGGTGTCCTTCGGCGTGGCGCGGCGCGGCACGGACACACGGCGTCGGCGTCGTCGACGTCGGCGGCGCGGGGGCGTCGTTGGTTCCGGGGCGCCCCGGTGGCGGCGCTGGCGCGGCGGACGCCGGCGCCTTGGCTTGGGTCCGGCAGTCGGCCCGCCGTGTCCGCGCCTCCCGCACCTCAGCGACGCGCCGCGACGCCACACAGTGCCGACACCGCCGACCGCCTCTCTGTCGCGTGTTTGTCTGCCCGTCTGTTGCCATGCCCGCGTCCACCTGCTGCAGCGTCTAGCACCGCCGGCCGCCGGGACTTCGCCACCGTACACTCCACTACACGTCGACACCTCATTGGTGAACGATGCTCTCCTTTTCTTTCCTCTCTGACGAGCATGCTTTCTTTCCGTACATATCAGTATACTGAACTAAACCGTCCAAACATCTGAAATATGCTACATTATGTATGTCCTTGTTCCCCTTACTCAAGTACAAGACAATAAAACCGCATCATCTCGTCATTCTTCGTACGAGATTTCGTGTGCAAATTTAACTACGCGCGTCTGACACTGTGTGTGTATTTTGGCCTACGTAAAGAGGCCAAACCAGGTACTGGATGAATGACCCACAGTTTCATTATTTACACAAAAAACAAAGTAATAAAATTTGTACGTAAGAAAGTTGTCAGATTTTGAAGTCTTCTTGTTGTAAAGTATATATACATAACTGGAGCGTTGCGTACAATATTTTGACACTTTAGGTAGTAGTCTGAGGGTCTGGAAGTGATGCAGGTAGTCATACCCACTACACAATGAAGACAAAGGATCTTCATGCCTGAGGAAATGATAAACAGTATTTTACATATTTACTTAATCTAATAAATAATATAATAAAATATTTCGTACACAGCAATATCATGTTTTATTACATTCTCAATATGAATTCATTTCAGTCCTAGACCAGCTTCAGGTGATTTCGTGAATACAATGATATAGGTGGCCTCTTATACACATTCGTATTTTTAATTTACATTTGTTAAATATTTAACTTACTTGTAATATTGTAATTTATACTGCTGCCAGTTTATCCTATTTATTTTTGAAGATGTACCGTAAGTTATTTATTATTACTTGTATCTATGCTGCTTTTACAAAATTCTTGTTATTTTTCGATATCTTTAACAGCACTGCAAAGATATCACAAATTTACCTAGTAACAACATAAGTGGTAATGTCTGTGAGTTATATGGTTATTATGTAAATTATATCTTTCGAGTGCTGCTGCAAGTTATCGAAAATTACAACAATATTATAAAAGCAGTATAGATACAAATAATAACAAGGAACATACGAAACATCTTCAAAAATAAACAGCACAACCTGGCAGCACTATAAACAACGATATTACAAGTAAGTTAAATATTTAAGAAACGTAAAAATACGACTGTGTATAAGACCCCACCTATAACATTTTATTGTATTCACAGAATCACCTGAAGATGGTCTACGACAGAAATCAATTCATAGTGAGAATGTAATAAAGAATCATAAAGCACTGTAAGAAATGTTTTGTTAGATATGTTTTTCAAAGAGATATTTTACGCTACAGGCCCCACAGAAAGAAAATTAAATTTATTTAAGAATTTTCGACCCATTCAAATATACCTTATATGAAGTTAACGATTGAAATATTGGCTGAGATCTCATTGCTTTTCTAAATGTAGTATTTTCTTTGAGCGTATGTGGTATTATTTTTGACAGACCACGTAATCTTCACAATCAATCAGAGAATTGCGTCGTTTCACTGTGTATTTCACGAATCACACTCTATTTTAAGTATCCACATGAAGCAATACAAAAACCTAAACATAAACATCTACGTTTGAGTTCCTGTCTGACAAAAATGCTTTATTTTCATCTATCTGAATGACATAACGATCTAAACATTTGTATTATTCACTATTATACTTGAGCTGGTTCTCCTTAGAAGTGCATTATCGTGCAATTCTTCGAATAAAGTTGATAAAATTTATGAAGCGTCTGACTATATATTCTATGCTAGTATGCTGTATAACTGTCCCATATTGCAATGTTTACATTAAAAAAGAATGTATACAGTCAGAATATATATATATATATATATATATAATTTTCAAGGCCCTTTCTTTTAAGCTATAGATCCATTGCTGGAACCAGGATACCGATTCGATTTTTATGTACAATATTTTGACACTTGAGGTGATAGTCTGCTTCAGATTGGTGGATTTAGTCATATTCGCTGCAGTCTGGAAACAAAGGACTTTCATGTCTGAGGCCAGCGAATGACGGAGGAGCTAAAGCACATAAGTTTACAATACTTGACCCTTGAAAATGTATCTTACATCTAGCTAACAATTTAAACATTGTCTAGACTGTTATTTATTTTGCAAATTATTGTCGTTAGAGCTTATGTAGTGTCATTATCGACAAGCTAGCTTGTTTTATGTAGCGTATGGCGTGTCTAGAGAATCGTTTGCTACATGTGAATTCATTTTAATGATATGACAATTAATAATTTTCTTATAAATACAATTAACTACAAGTATATAATCATCACGCTGTAAACTGCGCATAGGTCTAGAACCATACACAGTGTTTAATTACATGTATGACGTGTTGAATCACAGAACAGTGAGAGCACAAGCAGGCCAAATATTTACATTGTGTGGCTTAATCTTATTATCATAGCTGCATATCAAGCGAGCTTAACCAACCAACTGCCGCTAGTGAAGCATCCGAAATACAGGATTTGATTCGTAAAATGCAATGTGAAATGATGCAATTATTTGTCTGATTGTGAAGATAACCTTGTCTGTTCATGAAGAGACAGACTAGGCAATCTTCACGATCAGCGAAATAATTAAACCATTTCACATCGCGTTTCGAATCAGATCCTGTGTTTTGCTTTAAGTATTCACAAGAAGCAATATAAAACTTTGACATGGAGAGCGAATGTGAGAATGCAATCCCCCATGCGTGTTGTAACAGTAATTATTAATTCTTACTGTTGTCTCAGATGAATTTGCAAAATTCAAGCCACATTGGATAAGAGAAATTTTCAATGAAGTGATATCCATTGTCTAATACTAAAACTAATTTACTCAGCTAAATACATAATAAATACTAAATACAAATAAAGGTGTGAATGTGTTAATTAGTCCTAGAAATGTATGTGCTATGGTGAGCGTCAGCGAAGTGTCTTAGTCTGAATTTGAAGTAACTTGCGCTCTCCTTACCAGTTTTGCAATGTCCAAGTCTGAATTATTACACATTTTGTTACAAAGAAACGTTTCAGACGTAGAACGGAAAAAGGTATGAAAAAATTCTTTATGTGGCCCCTGAATATAGAAGATTAAACAAATTCTTCTTGGAGATATTAAATGAAAGTTTTTGTTGCTGATACGCTATTTATGAAGAGACTATTTCATGTGGTAAACACCCTAACAAGTAGAACACGTAGGGAACTAAATTATTTATACAGTATCTGGTAACATCGTTAACTGCAACGGAAACACAGATTATAACGGCATTGTCACTAACATTCAGAACGGGAAGTGAATAACAATGTCTTGCAGACAGTTATGTGTTTTTTCTGTGTCATCTATCAAATCGGGTAAATAGTTAATCTTCACATTGGTTGTACACACAGAGCTCTTGGCAACATTGTTTAAATTTTCAAATTATTATTCGAAAAATATTTGTAGCGAACAATAACTATTTTACTTGTCATATGTATTTGTCATGATTCTATTGAAGTCATTAAAAGCAGTACTAGAAAATTCTGATACAAGCTAGTTCCTTAACATGTTTATGTTTTGTCACCTGGGTGAAGTTCCTACAGTTGATATAGAGTCAATTAATGAATTTGTGACCTAACTCTCAACTGCGAAATTCTACGTGAACGAAGAACTGAACTCGAAATGTGTGCACAAAGCTATTCCAGATTTTTAACATTTTTCGTGACGTTGTGGAGACTGTTCTGTTTGCAAGTTGCACCATTGATAAGCTGGCGTCGTCGAGTACCTTTAGCCTACTGTCACTCGGAGCTGAAGCTTTCAGCTGGCTGGCAGCTTTGTCATTAGCGCTACTTTAAGGGTTGTTTACTCGACAGCTCGCCGAGGTAATCATAGGGAGAGCGCCGTTTACTTAGACACTTCTGTCTTGAATAACCACTTACACAATATTTTCTCTCTCGAGAACAGTAAAATTATTACTTTTTGGGAGAAATTAAAATTGGGATTCACAGTAAACCAGATTGTACCTTCAATTAAAAAAAATGCTATTAATAGTTTTATCAAATATTACGTTGTTTCTTTTCCATTTGGTACAACGTCATGTATACTCAAGTATTAATAACGTTACAACTGAATACATTTAATGAATTTTGTTTACTGTTTTAAAAACCACACCATGATCATCTCTTGTACTACCAGTAAACGTATCCAAGGAAAAAAAATCGTATGCAGACCCTTACAGTGTGACCCAAAATCCGGTAGGGTAAGTGTACCTGTTATCAGCATCTTAAGCAAGGACATACACGAAAAACGAGTACAAATATAACCTGTCACAAAATCCGCAATTATTGAGTTAGATAAATCAAATTATGTACAGTTGTTGGTGGTAGTTCAAAGCATCTACTGAAATTGTTTTGTAATTTTAATTGAAATTTTTAATTTTTTTGGAAAGAATTAAGTTTATAAACTCATGGTTCACAAAGGTACCATTTACTAAGAAAGTTTCTACGAAATTGCCTTGAATTTTTTGCAGTATGATCACAACCATCAATAAAGAAATCCGCAGAATCATTTCAGTTTATTGATATTTAAAGAAATTTTAGGTTCAATTATTTTTAACTGAAAAAACTACACATAGAAACTCTACTTTCTTTATTCTCCATTTTGACATACATGATATAATGAACCTTTCGTTAGTGGGGAGGGGTGAGCAAGTTTGAGGTCCTTACTCTTACGGGAATTAGTTTCAAAACTACTAGTTTGAATACTGTGGACGGGGTAGAGCAGGGAATTTGTATCTGACGGGAGGCGTGCTTAGGTAGTCCTTGCAGGTGCTGTGATCACTGTGTTCCCAGTGGTGTAGTGGTCAGCGCAAGTGCCTACAAAATCCTTGGACCTGGGTTCGGATCCCGGAAGGTTCACACTTTTTAAGCTTTACCCATTCGCAGTTGATGTCATATATTCTGTGAAAATGAAAAAATAACAACTGCAGGATCAGAAGTAACGTCTGATCTTTCGGATCTTTTCATGTTCAAATGTTTGTATAGCTTATGGGACTTAACTACGTGGTCATCAGTCCCTAAACTAACAAACTACTTATGAACCAGCTAATCCTAAGGACGGCACAAATATCCATGCCCGAGGGAGGATTCGAAATCCCCGACCGTAGTGGCCGTGCAGACCGTGACTGGAGCGCCTCAGTCCCCTTGGCCTGAATAATGAAAAAGGTAGTTTTAAGAAAATGCATTTTATAAAGTTAGACATGCTCTTTCGTTGCCATTCTCACCATCGAAAGCCTCCAGATCTGTAATGAATGTCATCATTTCCTTCAAGACTTCTCTTCTGGCTTCTTCTTTTTTGTCTTGTTTGCTCTGCATGGTCTTCAATGGATTTAATGTCTGCATGTTTGTGACACTTGTGAGAGCACACATTATTTTGTGAGCAGATGGGATGTGTAGACAGTTGCGAGAAATCCACGACGCTCAGGTAGAGGCACGGGCTGCCTCGCAAGTCAGTACACTGGCCCCTACCCCTAACTGCACTACCGCTTGGTTTAAATGACCGCTCTGCGTGGTGCCGGCTAAGGCTAGGGAAAAGCGACTTCCGTCAAATTATAAAAGGCATCTAATATTTTTCTGCGCCATGTATCTAGGTACTGCTTACATCTATCGTGATGTAGAAGTTATTATAAGTTTTTCATTGCAAGGCTGTTCGTTTTCTACAAACATTTGACAGTTCTTAGGAAAAGAAGAAAAGCTTGACGAATAGCCAATAATTATGAAATTAAACGGAAAAATAACTAAAATTTGACCCTGCTAAAAAAAATTCAATATATAACAAACAAAAAAATTAAGTATAAGGAACATAAAAGTTTGGCATCACCCTGCCAGTTCATTCTATAGCGCTAACTGAGCACCAGTTTACAGAGTGAAATATCATGGCTTTCAAGCTCGAAATTTTGACCTAGCAGATTTGAATTTACTTTTTTCTTCACTCCCATCACAAGTTCTTCGGAGGAAAGAAACGCATTACAGCTGTTAACACCTTTCTGTCACACAGAAAACGAGAAACAAAACGTTTTTAAACCTATTAAAACTTACTTGCCTTGTTGGAAAGCTGCAGGAACCTTTAATTTGGTCTGTACCAGACAGTTACTAATTTGTTTTCTGAAAACGACGTTATTAGTTTCGATAACACGTTAATCAATCTTTGTAGTCTTTCTATACGGAAAGGAACAAATTCGTTGAATCTGCGCATGTCAATCAAATTTTTCCCTGAGAATATTTGATAATTGTTACGCCATGTTTCGTAGAGCACGCTTGAAAACCATATCCCACAAGACAGACTTTTACGGCTGTTTTGTAGACTAATGGCTGAATGAGAATGGACACGTGGAATTGCACTCAAAGGCATTAACAACAATTGTAAAGGCTAAGACCAAAACTTAATCAGAAATTGCAGAATACTGATACAAACTAATTTTAAGTACGATAAGACGGCCGAGACTACTGAAAGACTTAAAAAATCTCGAGATTGATGTCAAGTAGAAATATTTTCTGGCCTACTTTAAAAAATTATAATGAGGAAGAAATTGTCAAAACCGTTGGTATGCCTTTAAATACTGAAAGAAATTGCATAATGCACGCCATAAGCACTGGAGATGTTGTAAATAAACATTATGGAGGACCGCGGCGGAGTTTAACAAGGCGCAGTGCTGCGGAGCGCGCCGCTGTTCGCCGTCGCGGGTTCGAGTCCTCCGTCAGGCATGGGTGTATTTATTGTCCTTAGCTTACGTTAGGTTTAGTAGTAAGCATAGGGACTGATGACCAGCGTAGTTAAGTTCCATAGATTTACAAGCATTTGAACATAATGGAGGTGATGATAACACACAGTCGACTAAACGTTTCCAAACTCAAGTCATTCAGTACAAATGCTGCAACCCCTCATGAAAATACCAAAATTTCAACCGAAGATTGCTACGTTCCGAACGAAGCTGCAAATTAATTGCAAAAACATTTTGTAATCGCCAAAAGGCACACAGGTAGATCAGCTTAGACGCAAACTTACTAAAATCATTACCATTACACACATTCGCGAAATAACCGCAGTATCGCATGATAGAAAGTGGAAAACACGGGGGCTGACAACATCCGCAGAAAAGCGTCACTGCTATAGAAACCGGGAGCAACTGCTTGGCGGGTAACAGGTTGTGGATGCCCCCGTAGACCACGTACTACCCGTTCGCCTGGGTCTTCTCACAAGTGTGTCTTCTCACAAGTGTATCTCCTCAAAAGTGTATTTCCTCAAAAGTGTGACTCCTCACTAGTGTGACTCCTCACTAGTGTGACTCCTCACAAGTATGACTCCTCTCAAGTGTTCCAACCCCCATAAATCACTGCAGTTTCGTATGGATATAAGCAAGACCTTGTAATAACTATCATCTACACCTACTTGGATACTCTGCAAGTCACACTGAGGTGCATGACAGAGGGTGCAGCGAAACACTATTATGATACTTCTCTACACTTCCATTCTCTAATAGCTCGAGAAAAAAAGGAACACGTAAATCTTTGTTTTTTTCTATCTGATTGCTCTTATTTTATTATGATGATCATGTCTTGCTATGTGGGTAAGTGCTAACAATATATGTTGTCATTCAGAAGAGAAAATTGGTGAAAGAAATTACGCAAATAGATCTGATTACTCTTATTTTATTATGATGATCATGTCGGCCTACGTAGGTAAGTGCTAAATATATATGTTGGCATTCAGAATACAAAATTGGTGAAAGAAATTACACAGATCTCGCAGCAGCAAATAACACCTTTATTTTAATGATTTTCACCCCAGCTCGTGCATAGTTTCCAATATAGCGATAACACAAAAATTCTTGCCTTTTGAATTTTCTCTAAATCGTCCATCAGTCCCACCTGGTGTGGATCCTACAATGCGAAGCAATATTCCAAAATAGGACGCACAAGTGTATTGCAGGCAGTTACTTTAGTAGAACTGTTACATCTTCTAAGTGTTCTGCCAGTGAAACGTAGTCTTTGGTTCGCCTTCCCTACAATATGTTCTGAGTGTTCTCTCCAATTTAAGGTTTTCGTAATTGTTACTCCTAGGTATTTACTGTAGTAGAATTGACAGCCTGTAGGTTTGACTGATTAATCGCGTAACTGAAGTTTGTTTCTATTAGTGGTTATATGGATGACCTCACATTCAACATCATTAAGGGTCAAATGCCAATTTTTTCAGAAGGCAGGTATCTTATCTAAATCATTTTACAGTTGCTTTTGATCTTCAGGAGACGTTACTAACCGATAAATGACAGCATCAACCGGGAATAGTCTAAGAGAGCTACTCACTTTGTCTCCTGAATCGTTTATAACAGTAAGGAACAGTAGGGGCCCTATAACACTTCCCTGTGGAACGTCAGATATCACTTCTGTCCTACTCGATGACTTTCCGTCAATTTAAAATAATTACATTTATAAGATGCGCCTTTGGTACCAGTGATCGGCTGTGCAGAATGTGACGAAACCGTGTTATCGGTACTGTATCTCTAACATGATACGAAGAAAATTAGATAGATTTAGTGCAAAGTATGTATATCCGGTGTCTCTAAATTTCATTCATCAGAAACATCAAAGCAAGAAGTTTTTTGTTTATACAGGGCTGTGTGACTTCCATAAGCCAAAAAATGAATGAATGACAGGATTAGTTCCAACAAGGTTAAGAGTTCATGAATTTCAGATATACTTAGCTTTTTATGTTTAATTAAATTATTTGGTATTATCAAAAGAGTATCTTTCCAGTGGATATTAGTGTAAAGATTAACTATATCAAGAGATGCGAATATTGCTGTGTTTGGTATTGGTAGATCTCTAATGCTGTTGATGAGCTCAAGGCTATTTCTGATTGAAAACCTATTTTCAGGAGTTCAAAAATGTCAAATGTTTGTAGAGCTTATGGGACTCAACTACGGGGTGATCAGTCCCTAAACTTACAAACTACTTATGAACTAGCTAATACTAAGGACGGCACAGACCGTGACTGGCGCCCCGCAGACGGCTCGGCTACCGCGGCCGGCTATTTTTCTTCAGTATATCATGAAGTTTTCTGGCAATTTTGTAATCTGGACTATTTATGGCATTCACTATTGGACGAATAGGGCAGCCACTTTGATGTTTCTTAGGTCGGGACTTTAGCTGGGAAGCCTATGGAGTCATTACAGTGCAGTACTGGACTTCATTATTAGTCAACAGCAAATTGCTGTTTTTAAGTAGCTTTTTCAGGGCATCTTGGTACTTTTGTGTTGGGTGTGTTTTAAGTTCTGTAATATTTTTAGCTTCAAAGAATTCAAGGGTTTTGTTAATATAATATTTTTGGTACATGATTACTGAAGTGCTGCTTTTTGTCTGACTTTACTACAAGTGCCTGGTGATTAGCAAGTTTGTTATTAATGTTTTTGAGTACAGCCTGTTCACCATATGCTTATCTCTTATCCAAATGTTCAAGTGCTTGTAAACCTATTGGACCAAACTGCTATAGTCATCAGTCCGTAGACTTGCAAACTACTTAAACTAACCTAAGGACAACACACACACACATGCCCCAGGGAGGACTCAAACCACCGACGGCGAGCAATCTCGCGCTCTGCAACAAGGCGCCTTAGAGCGCAGGCCACTTCACCGCTGCTTCCACTAGCCACTGCATTTTGCGGGTCAATGTCAATGCATTGATGCAATATAGGGTAAATAATAGGGAGCTTATTTTGTTTGCCAAAAAAACCTGGAATGCCTAGAAAAGTCTAGCAGGTAAAACGCATTAAGAACCACGTTGTCAGAATTCAGTATTTGATAAGTTTAACTTCTTTTCTAGGATCGCTAGCTAATAGTTAGTGAACCCATAGTAAGTGTTTTACGTACTCCAGCCGTAACGTTTTACATATCGAATATTTGCTGCCACTGTAATTTTCTATCGTTTTATGAGTGTTTAACATTGCGACTCATATCGAATTGGTTTGTCAGAGTTAAATTGCAATATTTTCCGTGGTGCCATATAACATATAAAGGACTCCTGGTGTGTTTAAAAATTGAAATCGTTGTCGTTCGATTGAACCTGCATAATTATGTGCCTCGAAGAGGGCGTGCCATTTTGTGAGCGCTGCTGTGTCAGCAGCTGTACACAGCACCGCTTTTCGAAAATTACACTGCCCGACAAAAGAGCGATGGATCCAGAAGGACGGGTACAATATTATTTCATTTCGGTATAAACGATCAGATTTACACGTGTTTTTAATGTGTAGAACTCCCAACAAAGTGCATTCGTGACATCATCGCCGTTTCTAGTCAGACAGTGGAGCAAAACGTTTATGTACACTCTTTGACAAAAAAACTGCCCGCCGGCCGGCCGCCGCTGAGCCTAAGTCCGAGCCGATCGCGATATGGGACAATAAAAGTGGCCGCGCTGATTCGCTTTAAGTCCAGCTATCTGCACAATCTGGCAACACTGCAGACTGCGGGAGTTCCTACAGTACTTCTTGTGTGCAGTTAGAAGAAATCTGGGGCAGCTATATCCGTGGTCTTGCGATAAAGTGCGTGACTTGCCTGTTCAGTATTAGCGATCGAAACCGAATGTTGGCAAAAATTTTTAATTCACGTCCCTTGTGCATACTGATGCCACATGTGTAAGGGGAGCATATGCGTAATGTATTTCGTTTTTTGGTACACTGTTAATAATATTCCGGCCCAATAACATCGCTGCCTCTGTCCACAGCACTTGGCACAGCTCTCCGCGGCCCACTCGCCGGCAGCAGCGGTGGCGGCGCTACACAGCGCTGCCTCGCCCTCTGCCCACAGCGCCTGCCGCCGCTCATCGCCCTGGATATGTAAAACGCTGTAGTGTTGCTGAGTGGTGATCCACAAAAAGGGTTGCGATGTGTATTTCACACAGGATATAACGAAGCACACCACCTATTTTGAATGATGAGCATATAATACTTTAGAGAGGCAAAAAATTGTCATTGTCCAATCCAATGGCACTCTACGATGGTTAGCACTTATTTGTGGTATAAATCTCGATCCTTTTCCTTTCAGAAAAGCCTTTCATGTAATTTGTTATTGTCATCAGTTCATATGTTTTCATCAAGACACACTATGTAACTCACTAAAATGTTTTAGTGTCGTTGTTTCATTCGTTACGGTAAAGGTATGAGCTAAATTATGTGAATACGTTTCAGTGCACGTTCTAAAGCAACACAGGCACACTGCAAGGTTCGGGTCTTCATGTCTCATTTCTACAGGAGATATTTCGCATCAATGGAGATGAATTCGAATTTCTTCGAAGGCGTTTGTATGGTGAAGCGAAGAAGACATCTAATACCATTTCCATAATTTGAAGTCGACCTTTCTGAAAGACTTATTGTATAAAGCTTTTCTTATGATTCCGTTAAAGAGTTTCTTCTTGCAATCTGCAGCGCATAAAGTAAAATAAAACAAGATTCAATCCTCAAACGCAATTTCTCCAACCAGGATTAGAACTGCCGCCTCACACCAGGCTTGGATCACAAGACACAAGCAGAACCACACAGCCAACCACACACTGCCGCATATTGTCCTCAGTCTCTCATATATTCAATGCTGAGCCTCTAACGCGTCGCGAAAGATAACCTGAAAGTCACCTACACAAATAATTACATTCCTTGAGTGCAAAAGTTAAATTTCTGTCTCTCATATCACATGGACATTACACAGCATGAGTAATGAAAGTAGAAGAGGAATGTCAAGGGACAATTCAGTACCACTTGCGGAAGTAACTGCACTGTCACAGGGTTGCCAAATGTTAGCAACGATGTTGCCAGTTCTTAGCTGTACTAGAAAGACCTGTGTAGCGATAAGCGACGCGAAATCGCGCTCGTCTCATGCGGGCTTCTAGAGGGGAGTCGCGCATTTCGGTTAATATGCGGCGCTATCTCCTGATAGTTTCCGTCGTCACATTTAGGATGCAGATATTAAATTCGTCAAATGAGGCAGAAACTAACGTTTAAATTTTTTGAAGCTTTACTGCATTATGATATTTCAGCAAATGACTAGAGAAGTTAAAAATACTGATATTGTGATTGCAACATACGGTAGATCAAAGACGGAGATACGTAAACATGCATCACGATTACAGTTTCATCCCCCCCCCCCCAATACAGTAATCAAAATTACGCGACTGTTTGTCCCACATTTTAATGTCCTTGGTTTTTATTCTGAATGACAGTGATGATTTCTTTTGGACTGGTTCCATATATCTGAGCCTAATTAATGAAATTTTATTCCCATGACCGATGAAAGCAATTAGAACCTTGTGTCTCTATAATGAATTTTCATATGAAAAAAAATTAACACCTGAAGATGGGTCTTTAAAAACGTGAAAACGAAGTTGTTCTACCTATATTTAAAATTTTACCATCATTTTAGAACAATTGATAAATTCATTTAAGAAAATGTTCTTTCATTTTGTTTGTGATGTAACTTGATATTCTTGAAGTACATGGCTACAACATCTGCTATGAGGTTTCCAGGAGACAGTTGGCACGAATGATTTTGTTTGACAGTAAGCGGATAAATTTAAGACGTAACGACACGAAATTAAGAGATCCAGCTTTGGCAACAAAACGGGCCCAATTTCTTAATTGGCTAGGTTTTCAGAAAGTGACTATTATACAGCTAGACATTACTGCTATAAACCCTACCTCATTTATTTACTCACAGCTGAGGCAGATTGCTCGCAACATGAAAGAGAGTAGGAGTAGTAATGTATGAAACGACCTTCTTGAACACAAATTCAGTTTACTACGACAATGAGCATATTATGGTGTTAATTATTCAAAATATTTAATGTAGGTGACAAGAAAAAGTCAACTGACTGCAGAATTACATATCAGACACACATCTACATAATGCCGAAGTTGCGAAACAATAGGCCCCACTATGACGTTGGAAAATCTTGATTACATTGATGGCCTGATGAACGAGTTTTTGTAGCTGGCGTCCTGCTTGTTAGGATCCGGATCCGTAATTCCACTCACGCTCAAGATACTGTGCTCTCCAAATTGCACGTATGTCACGTGGCCAGCAATTTAAAAAACAAAAAAAAAAAAAAAAAAAAAAAAAAACAATGAATACCTCATTGAGCGTATTACCAGTTTTTGTTCTCGGATTATGGTTGATTCATATGCAGGACTTATAGTTATGTTTACTGTACTCCATTAACTAACAATAAGACTCACAATTTGTCACAGAAAAGTCTTCCTAAATACTCAAATTTTGTCCCGTTTCCTTAGAGTTTGCTTCCTGATAAAATAAAATGTCCGCAGGTCAATATGGAAATTAGAAGCGACCTGTTATTGACAGAACATCTTGATACGTTAAATAGCGTTCCATTTGAATTTTTTGAGCACGTTCCTTGATAAGGTGCTGTCTTTGTTGCCTGCCTCGTTGATTTCATAAAATGGTACGTTGTCTCATGGCCGGATGCGATGCAGACATAGTTTTAATTGCAGTGTGTTCATTACAGCACAGTGATAGGTTTCAGAATACAAACTAAATGGTCACTTTTAGGTGCCAGGTATCTCACGTCGACAGATTATCATTCGATCGGTGTCGTCGCAGATAGCGGACGACATTAATTTACTAACCATTACAATGTTCAATGCAATTCGTGAATTTCATTTATTTCTTATGTTGCAGTCAAAACGCGTAAGTTCGGAGAGGTCTACCGAACATCTGTTAGACTCCGTTTGATGGCTTCGTCTATTCAGAACGACAACTATCCTTTCCCTCCAGCAGGCGCGCTCCGCCTTCTCCGTTTCCAGACGCGCGCGCCTTCGCTCGCTCGTTGTGCCGCATTTACCAAAACGACCGTGGCTGCCGCCACCGCGTCATACCTCTTATCGACTTCAGAAAGTTAATGAAATAAATTACCATTCAAGTTGGTGGCCACTAAACGCTACTGTTAGCATTACTCATGATGCAAGAACACTTTGTGTTCCAGTGTTATTATGATGTTTGACATAGCTCTTAAAATTTCGAAAATTTATTGGAACTATTCTTAACGCGGTAGCAATTATCGAGTGGACAAAAGTTACTTTATACGTCTTAGTCTAGTTTAAAACCACGTTTATATGCATTTTCCATTTGAATGATTATTTTACACTTATCAAATTTTGTATGTGTAAAATTTTTCATTCAATTTCAAACGTTTTTATGAGAATACAACAGAGACATTCCATACATTTGTTTTATTTCTATTTCACCTAACCCCTCTTATGTATTAGTCACGAAAAGATCGTGAAGGTAAAAAAGATAGGGCGATATGAACTCATACTAAGTCTTACCAGAAATAGTTTTAACGGGGAACCATTCACAACTGGAAGAGAAACAGGCGGAAACTGCAGTTTTATAAAATGTGCCCTTCACCACACACCAATTAAGAAATGGCGTTAATGAAGCAGTATCATCCAGTTCTAAGTTAAGTTGAAAGTTCAAGGTCTCTTGTTCAGAGGGAAGTTGGTTTGAAATGAACTGCAAAATTTGTACCAACACACGGGCACATGAACAAAGTAAGCTCTAATGCACAGGAGACACGAAAGAAAGAAGGAAGGTTACGATTTAACGTCCCCTCGACAAGGGGTCATTAGAGCGAAGCAGAAGTTCGGATTGTCATGATAAGGATGTGGAAGGAAATCAGCCGTGCCCTGCCGCAGGGACCATTCCGGCATTTGCCGAGACTGATTTAGGAAAATCATGGAAAACTCAAACCCAAATGGCCGAAGGCCAGTTCGATGCGCCGTGTACCAAATATGAGTCCCGTGTGTTACCAAATGTTCAAATGTTTGTTAAGCTTAAGGGACTTAACTACGGGGTCATCAGTCCCTAAACTTACAAACTACTTATTAACTACCTATAACTAAGGACGGCACAACTATCCATGCCCGAGGGGGAATTCGAACCCCCGAGCGTAGTGGCCGTGCAGACAGTGACTGAAGTGCCTCAGTCTCTTCGGCCACCGCGGCCGGCGCGTGTTACCACTGCACCAACTCGTTCCGTAGCAAAAACGAATGCGAGTAAATATTGAGTTGTCACACGGTTCTGAGTTACCTTAATTAAGTTTCTGGCCTATCGTTAGAATAAAATCAATTGTAAAATTTGTAACAAAAACACAATAGACAATAAAGCAACCTAATAAACACGCGTTACAACGATTAAAATTGATCGATGAATTGTGCCATGGTTTAAAACAACATTAGGGAAAGCAATTGCACTGTTGCTTGTTAAAAGATAGTAAATGAAAGTATTGACGTATCTCTTATTCATTGATTTTGAACAGATGCCGTAGAATGCGCAAGGCTGTAATTTTACCGCTATTATAAAAATTAAATGGACTGAGTACAAAATTTGTAAATAAATTTGATCCAAATTATCATTATGAATGAAGTTAATAAATGAGCAATCCGTGAATGTCCTCTGCCTACGTATCGGTTTCAAATTAAGGGTGTTAAAAGAAGTGTTCCAGATTTTCAGAGGAACTTTTACGGATGAAACAAGACAATAATGACTGTTATACATTAGTTCTAACTCGCTTATATTAATGGATATGAGAACTTGTTGATCTTTAATATTGTGAAACATATTGAACAAACAAATGTAACGGTAATACAAACTAAAATTCAGAGATCAACTTGAAATAAAAACTAATGGTACTAACAATAATAAAGCACAGCAGTTCAACCACTTCACGAGGAGAATTATAGGGAAAATATGTATTTAACAATATTAAGGAGATGAACAGCAAGAGCAAACTGTTTACGGTTACGAACAATATTCGAAATCCCCATGGACGATAGACCTGAAATAATCTAACGGTTTGGTTTATAGGACAATTTCACTTTTGGCGGTTGCAATTAACAAATAATAGATCGAATGAATGGAGTAATTTGAAGGAAAACGAATTATTACAATTACTTTGAATTACCTGCAAAGACAAAAAGTACTTCTGAAGCAACATGAAACACTAACATTATAATTCACCTAAACAGGGGCATCACTATACTAAGAAAACAGTTTCTTATTGGGAAAGGGTATGCGGATGTAATAGAAGTCACTATATTCTGCAGCAAAAGCCGTCTGGTCAGTTTTATGATTATCGGTAAAAACTTGCGTAATAGCTGCTCTAGGATGGTACCCGCCAGATGCTCATTTTGGTAATATTCCTGAAATGTGAGCCGCGTATTACAAGATTGAACGTATATACGTCCAATTTGGGACAAAAGTCCGTAGGAACTTTGGAGAAAGTAGTCATTTCACACTTTATCCGTTTCGTTAAAAGAAACATTCCCCGGAAGTTGATGAAGGTAAGTCATCTGTTCCTCAGCATTTTCAATGATGTTGTCGGACTGAAGCCTTACTTAGAATGGGCTTTGGCAGCGCAGCATGAATAAAAGCCAGTTGAAGCAAGCTGTTTGTAGGAATGAGGATATTGTGGGATGGCCAAGAAATTCTTCCTATAGCTTAGCAGTATTGGTTACGATACTAGGCAACTCTGATCGTTCCCTTAGTTTCAGAATTCGAGGTATTTTCCAATATTCATGAGGATATGAGATTAGTCATTGCATTTAAATGACTCTGTTATTCGACCGCAGAAAGGTCTACACCTGCTTAAATTGCAAATAGTTTTGTGTTTTATGTCGGGACTGTGTGTATTAACTGCCAAAAAATGTCAGATAACTGAACGAGTAATCTCATTTTAGCTCGGTGGCGCCATTCTCGTTTTCTGGTCTACAGCAAGCATAGTTGATTAGTGAGGTATCGTTGTACTAGTGATGTGTGTGGCTTCACGTCTATTTTTCTCCTCTGGAAAATGTCCTAAATGGTATTCAGCAACGAAATACCAAAACTCATTGCAGAGTATCAACCAAGAGATCGGCACTTTCTATTGTTATTGTAATCTTTATCATTCTGCTGTAACGCCGTAAACATCATTGATTACTATCATTATTACCATCATTATATCATTAATTCAGTTGCAAAAGCGTTCTTTCCCATGTGGCCAAGAGACCAGAAAGAATGTGTGGTTTGACGAAAAATAGGACCATAGGAGAAAGTAGGTAAAACGTTTGTAACAATTTCTGTTAATTTGACATCGTGAGCACAGATACTAAGCAACAACACATGCAAGTCATAGGTTGCAACGTTCGAAAAATCCATCAGACACATGGGTTCGGATTCTCATCATCATTTGTTGGCCCAACAAGGCTGTAACACTACGAAATAAAATCTGCTTAGTAGTCTATAGATTATATGTATATGTTTGCAGAGGAAAAACCTCAGAATTGCACATTTCCCACATATACAGTTCAGTTTCTCTGGTCATGGCCGTGATTTTAAATATCCAGTCTTCTGAATACTCAAATGAAATAATTACTGTGTTGCACAAATAGTCAGTTAACTATGTTTCTTCTGGCTTTCAAGCAAACCAACACATTTATGTATTCACGTAGAAGACATGAAATATTACTTGCACAGTCGTAAGGCTGCATTTTGAAACGCAGTCGCTGTCTAGTTGCAAAGTTTTTCCAGACGGATGAGGCATCCAGTAACTTTTCATAAAAAAAAAAAAAAAAAAAAAAAAAAAAAAAAAAAAAAAAAAAAAAAACTTTTGTCGAAATGTAACAAAGCAATTGTTTTAGTCTTTTCTAAGGGGAATGAAAGGGGGAATGAAACTGTAATCGTGATGCATGTTTACGTATCTCCGTCTTTGATCTACCGTATGTTGCAATCACAATATCAGTATTTTTAACTTCTCTAGTCATTTGCTGAAATATCATAATGCAGTAAAGCTTCAAAAAATTTAAACGTTAGTTTCTGCCTCATTTGACGAATTTAATATCTGCATCCTAAATGTGACGACGGAAACTATCAGGAGATAGCGCCGCATATTAACCGAAATGCGCGACTCCCCTCTAGAAGCCCGCATGAGACGAGCGCGATTTCGCGTCGCTTATCGCTACATAGGTCTTCCTAGTACAGCTAAGAACTGGCAACATCGTTGCTAACATTTGGCAACCCTGTGACAGTGCAGTTACTTCCGCAAGTGGTACTGAATTGTCCCATTAAGTTCACTTGACATTCCTCTTCTACTTTCATTACTCATGCTGTGTAATGTCCCATGTGATATGAGAGACAGAAATTTAACTTTTGCACTCAAGGAATGTAATTATTTGTGTAGGTGACTTTCAGGTTATCTTTCGCGACGCGTTAGAGGCTCAGCATTGAATATGTGAGAGACTGAGGACAATATGCGGCAGTGTGTGGTTGGCTGTGTGGTTCTGCTTGTGTCTTGTGATCCAAGCCTGGTGTGAGGCGGCAGTTCTAATCCTGGTTGGAGAAATTGCGTTTGGGGATTAAATCTCATTTTATTTTGTTTTATTTTACTTTATGCGCTGCAGATTGCAAGAAGAAACTCTTTAACGGAATCATAAGAAAAGCTTTATACAATAAGTCTTTCAGAAAGGTCGACTTCAAATTATGGAAATGGTATTAGATGTCTTCTTCGCTTCACCATACAAACGCCTTCGAAGAAATTCGAATTCACCTCCATTGATGCGAAATATCTTCTGTAGAAATGAGACATGAAGACCCGAACCTTGCAGTGTGCCTGTGTTGCTTTAGAACGTGCACTGAAACGTATTCACATAATTTAGCTCATACCCTTACCGTAAGGAATGAAACAACGACACTAAAACATTTTAGTGAGTTACATAGTGTGTCTTGATGAAAACATATGAACTGATGACAATAACAAATTACATGAAAGGCTTTTCTGAAAGGAAAAGGATCGAGATTTATACCACAAATAAGTGCTAACCATCGTAGAGTGCCATTGGATTGGACAATGACAATTTTTTGCCTCTCTAAAGTATTATATGCTCATCATTCAAAATAGGTGGTGTGCTTCGTTATATCCTGTGTGAAATACACATCGCAACCCTTTTTGTGGATCACCACTCAGCAACACTACAGCGTTTTACATATCCAGGGCGATGAGCGGCGGCAGGCGCTGTGGGCAGAGGGCGAGGCAGCGCTGTGTAGCGCCGCCACCGCTGCTGCCGGCGAGTGGGCCGCGGAGAGCTGTGCCAAGTGCTGTGGACAGAGGCAGCGATGTTATTGGGCCGGAATATTATTAACAGTGTACCAAAAAACGAAATACATTACGCATATGCTCCCCTTACACATGTGGCATCAGTATGCACAAGGGACGTGAATTAAAAATTTTTGCCAACATTCGGTTTCGGTCGCTAATACTGAACATGCAAGTCACGCACTTTACCGCAAGACCACGGATATAGCTGCCCCACATCTCTTCTAACTGTACACAAGAAGTACTGTAGGAACTCCCGCAGTCTGCAGTGTTGCCAGATTGTGCAGATAGCTGGACTTAAGAGCGAATCAGCGCGGCCTCTTTTATTGTCCCATATCACGTTCGGCTCGGACTTAGGCTCAGCGGCGGCCGGCCGGCGGCCAGGTTTTTTGTCAAAGAGTGTACAGCACGAAGAACCTGCGATTCGTCGCACGTGCGATAAGCAGCCTATCCATCAGTCGAATGCATTTGACAGAGGCCGCAACGTTGACATGCGTGAAGCCAGGGTGGTCGTGTCGTGCAAGTTGGAGATTCAGATGCCACAGTAGTTCGATGTTGGAACCAGTCTGTGCATGAGGGCATACAGTCATTTTGTGCAGCTTCGGGTCGGCCAAGAAACACCACCATCGTATGATGCGCCGAGCAATGCGGTATTCCGTGACCACGTCATCTGCGGTACGCGAACATGTACGAGAGACCGTAAGATGAGATTGCATTTGTTTAATACTTGTTGCTTATTAAAAACTTAAATACGTTCCACAATATTATTTATTAGCAGCTTTCGGCTTCTTAGGCCATCGTCAGATAACTTCATACTAAACAGATAGTCCACACGTAACAATGAGATTACATAAACAAATATGGTTTTTGAAAGATATGTGAAATGCAAATTAATTATGTCTATGAATCGATACTACATAATTAATTGTGATGTTCTCCATAAAGGGAAAAAGGGTAGAAAACTCATATTGTTGGAAATTTGGAAATTCTGGCCCTTAACAAACACCAGTCCAAGAATCCTAACCTAGTGCTTAATGACCAGGCACAATTCCATTATTCACCTTTACTAAAATAATGTCAACTTATTAATAGGCCTACTGTTCTCACTGTGTGTACATAATTTTGTCATATGTGTTCCATACCAATACTCCATATACCTTTCTCCTCCTTGCCATAATGTACAGTTTGTTGGTACAATCATCCATCGCTTACCTGCACATTTATAATACTTGTAACCTTAAGTGATGTAAAATGTACCCATTTGGACTCCATATGTGTTTTTCCCTTATTATTATTATTATTATTATTATTATGCATGTTCTGTGGTATTGATACTTATTCATAACAAACCCAAATTTTGTTTCTACCATCACCTGCTGACAATACTTTCTTATACAATTACACAGTTTTAATATTTTAATACCATTGTAACGCAAGATATGTTCATTTAAGATCCATTTGTTTTGTAGGAGTATGTTTGTTATGTACTATCGATTCATAGACATAATTAATTTGCAGTACACATATCTTTGAAAAACCATCTTTGTATATGTAATGTCAGTGTTACGTGTGGACTATCTGTTTAGTATGAAGTTATCTGACGATGCCCTAAGAAGCCGAAAGCTGCTAATAACAAGCAAATAAATAATATTGTGGAACAAAAATACTACGTATTTAAGTTTTTAATATGTCTTTGTTCCTCCAAGCACCGACGGAATATTCCATAAACTTGTTGCATAGGTCATGAATACGAGATATCGTATTGATGTGGAACATGTCGATTTTGTAAAAGATAATATCATGTATGATACATTTTCATTCGTTTTATTTTTCGGTAAAATTACTAATTTCCATGCAAAAATTCATCTGTTGAGCAGAAGGAGTTATCATTCAGAAATTATTTCAATTTGTTCTTAAATGCTGGTTGGTTATCTGTAACCTTTGGTGTTATTTGGTAAGTGACCCGATACTTTCGCCGTAGCATAATTCATCCCCTTCTGAGCGCAAGTTGAATTTAACCTCTGATAGTATAGATAATACTCTCTGCTAGTCTTGTAGCTGTGCACACTGCTATTGCTTCTTAATCGGACTGGGTTATTAATAAGAAATTTCACAAGGGAACAGGCTATGTACAGGGTGTACAAAATAGCATGGAGCAAACTTATACGATTGAAAGTACACGATAATAGAAGTAAAAATGTCCCAGTAAACATGAGCCTGCAAACGAGCCGTTTGCGAGATAATTACGAATGTCTGGTTCCAAGGCGTACTGACGTCATTGTCAACATCGTCCTAGTTAGTACACATTAATTTGAAATTAAGACTTTTTGCTGTTAGCTTTTACATCGCATCTCACATATGAATCATCTGTTAAAGGAGGTGTTCGAAGTATCTTCCTTGCATCTGGATGTAATATTGTGGTCGACTCTGTAATGAATTTCGAATTCTTTCGGAAACCCCTGGATCATTTCGGAATTCTTGACAAGCGTGTACAACTCTCCGCTCCAGTTCTACAACCGTGTTAACGCGTGTGCTGTGCACTTCGCGTTTGGGGTGACCCACACACAAAAATCCAGAGGATTTAGATCAGGCGATCTTGGAGGCCTCGACCTATGCATCTTTAGCAGCAACTGCGCGCTAGATGGCGTCTCACAGCAGCAGAAAAATATGCCGGAGCTGCATACAACTAACCAGGACATGTTTACAATAAAGTCAGTGAAATGTCAACTAAATGCGATGTAAATTTTAGTTTACGGACCCATATTTACTGGGTCATTTGTGTTTCTATTATCGTGTACTTTCAGCCGTGTAGTAGGCGCCATCCTTTTTGATACACGCTGTGTAATGTGAAGCTACTGTGATGATTCCTAGATCCTTAACTGCGTCTTTGGAAGATGATCCTGACTGGACTCCAGAAATTATTCCAATTACACCCTTATGTGCAATGAATACTTTTTTGCTCAATGATAACTTACACTGATACATAATGCTATATAAAAAAGCAGTAAATGATAAATGCATAGTAAATTATTTTAACTGAGATGTTTGTTACCAAAATTTGTAATAACCCTATAAGGTCCCTACGGTCTCGACATAGTTGGTTTTCTGTAATATTTAGGTCATAATGGTGTTCACATTGTACTTGTAGAGTTTCATAATTAATTATTATTAATACTGTTTGCCATTCGATATTGTACGAGAGTTATTTATGTAGAGAACTTTGTGAACTGGCCACAGGTGTATTTTGTAAGTGGCGCAGTTATCTTTGGAAGTTCGATTGCAGAGTAAGCGCTCTGGCTGCGAGAAAGCAGCTAGTTGCAAGTTAGTTGCCAGTTGTTGCGAGTGGCGTGAGGTAGCGCGAGGAAGCTGTTGGAGAAGGCAGTCGTTAAGTATGTGTTGCAGCACGCCACTATTATAATGCATGATTCAATTTAATTTTCTGTAATATTTTTTTTCTACTTCATATTTTAAAGAATACATAATTTCTTATCTTAAATTCGCTTTCTGCGTTCTCATTTGGTAGTTAGTTTCCCCTTCCTTTTATTTTCTTCATTTATGATTATTGTTTAACTTAATTACTGCCTACTTATCATTTCTGAAAATTTTAATACTTAAATCAATCAAGTTATGATCCTACATGCTGCGAGCTGCTTGCTATTTCCTGTTTCCAGTTTTGTAATAAGAATATACGAAGTAAGTCAATTTTTTATTTATCTGTGTCGCAGTCAGATTGTTTTCCCCTTTCATTATTCAAGTTAATCAGTTTCGTTGTACCCTTTGGGAGACTTTCGACAGGCCCATAAATGTTAGTGTTTGTGTTTTCTCCTATTTTCCGTGCGTGTCCATAGCGCATATTAATGTTTTCTAAGACTTACCTCAGTTGTCGTACTCAACACATTGTTAGGTTTGTAAAAGTTCAGTATTGGTCAATTTCCATTAAAATAAACTTAATTTGATCGGCATAAATTGCAAATTTTCCATTAAACATAATTTATTTATTTTCCGGGATACCTTGCAACCCTAATAGCGTAAGCTGCTGAAGTGAAACGTTTCAGTAGATCATCAATGTGTAGCATGAGGTAAGTCAAATGTTTGTAAATCTAAGGGACTTGACTACATTGGTTATATCCCTACTTAAAGTAACTTTTGCTAAGGACCTTGGAAATAGCAATGCCCGAGGGAGGACTCGAACATCCGAAGGCGAGCAAACCCGCAAATGTTTGTAAATCTAAGGGACATGACTACGTTGGCCATGTCCATAGGTTTACAAACTACTTAAACTAACTTAAAGTATAATTTCGTAATGTAATTTCGTAAGCTTCCACGGCCGGTGTCATTTTGAATAAAACAATTCGGGGTGTTAGGCTGCGTCATTTTTTTTAGACAAATCATTTGCTGTTTTAAAAAATGACGCGGCCTAACACCCAGATTGTTTTATTCAAAATAACTTAAAGTAACTTTTAGTAAGGACCACACAAATAAACATGGCAGAGGGACGACTCGAACCTCCGACGGCGATCAACCCTGAAAATGTTTGTAAATCTAAGGGACTTAACTGCGATGCTCATGTCCGTAAGTTAACAAACTACTTAATCTAACTTAAAGTAACTTTTGCTAAGGTTCACACAAATAGCCATGACCGAGGGAGGACGCGAACCTCCGACGGCGAGCAACCCCGCAAATATTTGTAAATCTAAGGGACTTAACTACGATGGTCATGTCCCTAGGCTTACAAACTACTTAAACTAACTTAAAGTAACTTTTGCTAAGGACCACATAAATAGCCATGCCCTAGGGAGCATTCGAACCTCCGACGGCGAGTAACCTGTCGCTTCGCAGACAGGCGCCTTTGAAGACTCGGCCTCTCCACTGCGGCCGCTTAAGTTAGTTTAAGTAGTTTGTAAGTATAGGGCCTGATGACCGCTGCAGTGTGGTCCCATAGCTTTACAAACTTTTGAACGTTTATTTCATAAAAAATTAATACAACTCCATTTGCCGAGACACACTTCATAATTTTATGAAAGACGTTCTTTACAATTTCATCAGTGAATTCATTAGTTATGTTAAGTTCAGTTGATGGCCTTCTAAAGCGACACAAATCTGCCTCAACAATAACGACAGGTTGCAAATGCACTATGCTGCCGACACGCACGTGTTTCTGATGAATGACAATTCCCAGTAAGTCTTGCCTAACATTTTAAGTGCTTCAGCTCAAGAAAGTTCATTTACTGGCAAAATGGACTGATTATTTGTCCGATATTTTTGTCCATTGTAAAAAATGGGGAACATACTCAGATGAACTGACAATATGGCGCACTGTAAGCACCTAAAAGGCAAGTGAAGCTCGAACTCCACATTAGAGCATTGAGGTCAATACTTGAACTGGTACAGTCTATTTGCACCCCAACGAGCCAAGGGCACGACATCAAACTCTTGTAGCCGACCGCTCCTGTCCAGACATCTACATCTACATACAGACTCCACAATCCATCGCGAGGTGTGTGGCGGAAAATGCCTATACTCCTCCGTACGAGCCCCAATTTCTCTTATCTTGTCTTTATGATGATTACGTGAAATTTAAATAGGTGGCAGGAAGATCGTCCTACACTCAGCTTCAAATTCCGGCCCTCTAAATTTCTTCAACAGAATTTCTCGTAAAGAACAAAGTCTTTCCTCCAGCGATCCCCAATTTAGTTCGCGGGGTATTCCGTGACACTCGCGCATTGGTCGAACCTACCAGTAACAAACCTAGTTGCTTCTGAACTTCTTCTATGTCTTCCTTTAAAGTGATCTGATGCGGGCCCCAAACACGTGAGCAATTCTCAAGACGTGGTCGTACACGCGTTTTATACGCGGTTTCCTTTACAGATGAAGTACATCTTCCCAAAAGTTTCCCAATCAACCGAAGACGGCTGTCCGCCTTACACACAACTGCCCTTACATGTTCGTTCCATTTCATATCCCTCTGCAATGTTATGCCTAGATATTTGAATGACGCGACAGCATCAAGAAGCTCACTGTTGTTGTTGTTGTGGTCTTCAGTCCGGAGACTGGTTTGATGCAGCTCTCCACAATACCCTATCCTGAGCAAGCCTCTTCATCTCCACATAAGAACGACAACCTACATCTGTCTGAATCTGCTTACTGTATCCATCTCTTGGTCTTCCCCTGCGATTTTTTCCCCACACACTTCCCTCCAACGCTAAATTAACAATTCCTTGATGTCTAAGAATGTGTCCTACCAATCTATCCCTTCTTTTAGTCAAGGTATGCCAGAAATTCCTTTTCTCCCCAATTCTGTTCAGTACCTCCTCATTAGTTGCGCGATCCACCCACCTAATCTTCAGCATTCTTCTGTAGCACCATATTTCAAAAGCCTCAATCCTCTTCCTGTCCGCACTGTTTATCGTCCATGTCTCACTCCCATACAAGGCAACACTCCATACAAATGCCCTCAGAAAGGACTTCCTTAGGCCTAAATCAATATTCGATGTTAACAAATTTCTCTTTTTCAAAAACGCTTTTCTACCTATTGCCATTCTGCATTTTATATCCTCTGTACTGCGCCCATCATTTGTTATTTTACTGCCCAAGTAACAAAACTCATCTACCTCCTTTATTGCTTCGTTCCCCAATCTAATTCCTTCAGCATCACCTGATTTTCTTACACTGCACTCCATTACCCTAGTTTTGCTCTTGTTATGTTCATCTTATATGCACCTTTCAGCACACTGTCCATTCCATTCAATTGCTCTTCCAGGTCCTTTGCTGTATCTGACAGAATTACTATGTCATCGGCAAAACACAATGTTTTTAATTCTTCCCCCTGAACTTTTATTCCTTCACCAAATATCTCCTTGCTTTCCTTTATAGCTTGTTCAATGTACAAATTGAATAACATTGGAGAAAGGCTACAACCCTGTCTCACTCCCTTCCCAACCACTGCATCCCTTTCATGCCCTTCAACTCTGACAACCGCTGTCTGGTTTTTGTACAAGTTGTAAATAACCTTACGCTCCCTATAATTTACTCCTGCTTTTTTCAGAACTTTAAAGAGTTTATTCCAATCAACATTGTCAAAAGCCTTCTCCAAATCTACAAAAGCTAGAAATGTAGATTTGCCTTTTCTTAATCTATCTTCTAGGATAAGCCGTAAAGTGAGTATTGCCTCCCGTGTTCCTACATTTCTCCTGAACCCAAACTGATCTTCCCCGAGGTCGGCTTCTACCAGCTTTTCCATCCTTCTGTATATAATTCGCGTTAATATTTTGCAGCCATGACTTATTAAACTGATGGTTCTGTAGTTTTCACACCTGTCTGCACCTGCTTTCTTAGGGATGGGGATTATAACATTTTTCTTAAAGTCTGAGGGTACTTCACCTGTCTCATACATCTTACACACCAGGTGAAACAATTTTGTCATGGCTGGTTCTCCCAGAGACTTCAGTAGCTCTGAGGGAATATCATCTATTCCAGGGGCCTTGTTTCGACTTAGGTCTTTCAGGGCTCTGTCAAATTCATCTCTCAGTACAGTATCTCCTATTTCATCTTCATCTACATCCTCTTCCCTTCCTACAATATTGTCTCGAAGTTCATTTCCTTTGTAGAGCCCCTCTATATATTCTTTCCACCTTTCAGCTTTCTCTTCTTTGCTGAGAATTGGTTTTCCATCAGTGTCCTTGATATTCATAGAGCTGTTTTTCTTATCTCCAAATGTTTCTTTTATTTTCCTGTAGGCTGTATCTATTTTCCCCCTATTTATACATTCTTCTACATCCTTGCATTTGCCTTCTAGCCACTCCTGCTTAGCCATTTTGCACTTCCTGACAATCTCATTTCTTAGTCGTCTGTACTCCATTTTGCCTGTTTCATTTACTGCATTTTTATATTTTCTCCTTTCATCGATTAAATTTAGTATCTCCTGTGATATCCAAGGATTTTTTGTAGGTCTTTCCTTCCTACCTATTTTGTCCTCTGCTACCTTCACTATTTCATCTCTCAATTTTACCCATTCCTCCTCTACTGTTTTATTTCCCCCCGTTTCTGTCAATTGTTGCCTAAAGCTCCCTCTAAAATTTTTAAAAACCTCAGGTTCCTTCAATTTATCCAGGTCCCATCTCCTTATTTTCCTACCTTTTTGTAGTTTCTTTAGTTTCAGCCTACAGTTCATAACCAACAAGTTATGGTCAGAGTCTATATCTGCCCCTGGGTATGTCTTACACTGTAGAACCTGATTCCGAAATCTATGTCTTACCATTATAAAATCTATCTGATATCTTCCGGTGTCTCCTGGTCACTTCCATGTATACAACCTTCTTTTGTGATTCTTGAACCAGGTGTTTGTTATAACTAAATTATGTTCTGTGCAAAATTCTACCAGGCGGCTTCCTCTTTCATTCCTTTTGCCCAGACCATATTCACCTACTATCTTCCCTTCACTTCCTTGTCCTACTACCGAATTCCAGTCTCCCATAACAATTAAATTTTCCTCTCCCTTAATTGTCTGAATAATTTCCTTTAGCTCCTCATATATTTCTTCGATTTCCTCATCATCGGCAGAGCTAGTTGGCATATAAACCTGTACTACTGTTGTCGGTATTGGCTTCGTGTCTATCTTGACAATGATAATGCGATCACTGTGCTGGTCATAGTAGTTTACCCGCATTCCTATTTTCTTATTCATTATCAATCCTACTCCTGTGATACCCCCAACTGATTTTGTATTTATAATCCTGTACTCACCTGACCAGAAATCCTGTTCATCCTGCCACCGAACTTCACTAATCCCCACTATATCTAACTTCAACCTATCCATTTGCTCACTACTAATGCTGTATTCGAAGATTATGGGATTGTTTTTCCTGCTCATGCGCATCACCTTACATGTTTCTACATTGAGAGCTAGCTGCCATTCTTCGCACCAACTAGAGATTTTGTCTAAGTCATCCTGTATGCTATTACAGTCAGTTAAAGGCGACACGGCTATTCTGCCGCCGCCTATGCTGTTTGCTTTCTTCCATGACTCGTAAGACACCACCTGAAAAAGGGACAAGTTGAGTTTCAAATGAGCGGTGCTTTCTCAATCGGTGTTGATATTTGGTCAGGCGCTTTTTCACCTAAAGCAAATTTATTATATTTGTCCCGAGAATATGTTCAAAAATTTTGTACAAACTAATGTTCTGTGATTACGAGGATACATTCTTATACCTTTCTTTGAAACATAAGTGAAATGCCCTTTTTTGCAGTCACTTGGGACTTTGCACAGGACCAAAGATTAGCGATAAATGCAAGCTATGTTAGGAACCATTACCGAAGTGTACTCTTTGCAAAACTGAATTCCTCCTTTATAGAGCGCTTTAGTGGCACCCGCAGTGTGCGCATGTGCTGAAATGCTAATCCGTTTGCATTTGTCCACTCCGCAAACGCATGCTACAAATGTAGCTATATTTTTATGCTTCTTGCAGAGTGTTGCATTCTGATTGGTCAGCAGAGCGTATAGGACGACGCTGAACGCTAGAACATTCTCCTCGAATTTGATTAATTGTCTCCACAACGGCCGGCCGCGGTGGCCGAGGAGACTGAGGCGCTCCAGTCACGGTCTGCACGGCCACTACGATCGGGGATTCGAATCCCCCCTCGGGCATGGATATTTGTGCCGTCCTATTTCGTAAGTAGTTCATAAGTAGTTTGTAAGTTTAGGGACTGGTGACTCCATAGTTAAGTCCCATAAGCTTCACAAACATTTGAACATTTTTTTGATGAACCTGAGGCGAAATGTACTGTTCTTTGATTGATCAACTGTATCTCGTATCGGAATGCAAGTTGCCAAGGGTTGTAAACTGGTGTGTATTACTCAAGACGCAGTCTGCATGTTTTTATGAGGCACGTTTTTGCTCAGTGAATTACATTTCCTTAAGAACGTCGCAGCGAATCTCTGGCTGATGCTTTCTTTTATCACGGTCAGTTTTATGTCGTCGTTCTACTTAAGGTCTCTCCAGATCGTTAATGCTAGATATCTTACTGACTGCCCAGTACCAATACTGCAGTCAAGCAGTAATGGATGCGTCATACGTTAACGTAAAAGTTCACGGACAACACTCACTCCGCACCGAATTCACGCTGCTTTTCTCGCCTTCATACATTTCGATATCATCTTCTTGTGTCTGCACCTTCTTGACAGCATTTTCATATGGACAACTTTCAAACTATTTTTCCAACACTACAGTCGTTCGATTTCATAATTTTTATCCTACCTATGAGTTCATCTTCTGCAACGGAAGTAGAAGAAGGGCATAAGAGTACCGCAGCTTGTCAGACATTATTACCTAAATCGATAAAAACGGAACACTACAGCATAACTGTCAGTAAACTAGCTGTCAACTTTAAAAATCTCCCGGCGGATCGAATATTCATAGAAGTTTCGGGTATGCAGCCGGTCGTCGTCTAAAACATCACACGATATTTCGGCCGACACTTGCTAACCATCCTCAGATGAGTCGATGAAGACTGAAGAGTACGTCCAGCGTTCCACTATATATAGAAAAGTTGGCGGTTGCAGCGCATGCGTCAAAACATAAACAGACAGGCCACACTGCAGCGCCCTCGCTGGTGGAGCCGCGGAGTTCAGCTGTCCTCTGCTCTCCTGCTCTCTGTCGTCTTCGATCTGAGCAAATTTTAGTAATGACGGGATTCCATGCTTTGTCAAGGTGGTAGCCAATATCCCGATTCATCAAATTTTCCGCGACACGTATTTCCACAGATTCTTTGATAATGGAGACCCAAAAAGATGTTGTCAAAATTACCGTTTTATTATACTCCATAGAGTGTCCGGTGGAAATGCAATGTTCAGCAATAACAAACTTGCTTGGCTGTAAAAGGCGTGTGTTGCGTTTGTGTTCACTGCAACGTTCTTCAACAGAGCGCGTAGTCTGGCCTATATAAGCCATACCACATTGGCAGGCAGTTGCAGAAAATCACTGGGAGTTTCGCGACTCTTTATGTTCGATTCTGCTTCAGTCTTCATCGACTCACCTGAAGATGGCTAGCAGGTGTCTGGTCGAAATATCGTGTGATGTTTCAGACGACCACCGGCTGCATACCCGAAACTTCTATGAGTAAACTGGCTGTTTCCCCACCGAATTAAGCAAAAGAATTTCGCTTCTAATACCATAGGGAACTTAGTAAATCCATATATCCAAGCCAAGAAATTTCATTGTTAGTCTGTAGGCCTATGCGTAAAGATAAAGTCACAGCTCTGAATTATCTAAATAATAATAATAAAAATAAACAGCGTCTTGTATTGTTTACTTGGAAAATAACGTAACTGATAACTCCATTTCCTATTTGTTGTTTGGCGTACCAGAGCAAACTCCTAAAACTTTAAATTACGAAATCTTTTCCGTTATCCGTTTTTTATGAAATCAGTCCTCTATATCGCTCCGATTTACTCTTAATCTATCTGTGAAAATCCCACGAAAGTTCCTCTAGTATTTAAGGTTGAAAACAAAACAAACTGTTTTTGTTCTACTAAATTTTGTTTATTTACTAACTAGTTTTCGGCTTATTAGGCCATCGTCAGGTAAACTGTTGACATGCGTCGACAAAGTCTCTATTGCTTGGTTCTCAAAGATGGTAAAACAACGATGCAATACACAGTTTACTTGGTCTTTGGATATAACATTTGTTGGAATTACAAACAGTATCTGTTGCCATGCAGAATTATTTTCACATAATCAGTTGCCTCCTTAACATTTTTACATTTTAATTTGCGAGTGAACAGGGTGAAACACATTACATTTCAAATATTAATGAATGAAAAGCTATGTTACCAACAAATGTCATATCCAAAGACCAAGTAATCTGTGTATTGTAGCTTTGTTTTACCATATTTGAGAACCAAGCAATAGCGTCTTTGTCGACGCATGTCAACAGTTTACCTGACGATGGCTTAATAAGCCGAAAACTAGTTAGTAAATAAACAAAATTTAGTGGAATAAAAACAGTTTGTTTTGTTTTCAACCTTAAATATGGAAGCGTTCTACCAAGAAGCGACGGAAGAATCCATTTATATCAGTAATAGTTCCTCTAGTAGTTTAGAGATTAGCGTCTTTAAACAGACACGACAATTTTAGAGAAAAAAGTTAAAAGTAAGATGTATTTTCCTTCCGCGATCAGGTTTTCATTAAATGGAGTCCGTACGTCAGCGCAGGGCCGGCCGTGGGAGCTCGGCTCTGCTCGGCTCTGTTCGGCTCTGCTCGGCACTTGTCGTTAGTTCTCGTAACGGCGCGACGTTTCTTGAGTGCGGCTCTGTGCTACTTCCGGCTTGTGGTGACATGTTTTTCCAACTGCCAGCGCCATTTCCCTAAGCTCTCTGGTATTAAACAAAATGAGAGTTTTGTAAAATTAATATCATTTTGGAAGAAACTGTTTTAAAACAGTTCTCATGATACTGCCAACGTCGCAACTCCTTTTGAGACGTTTTCAAGGCCATTTGCTGTATCAAACGATGGTTGAGTAGGTTCTACATCTACATCTACATACATACTCTGCAATTCACCGCAAGGTGCGTACCACTACTAGGAATTTCCTTTTGTCTTAGTGATCTTTACGCGAAATGTAAGTAGGCGGCAGCAAGCCACTAAATTTACTTAACAGAAATTCACGAAAAGAACGTGGTCTTTCTTCCAGCGATCCCCAATTGAGTTGCCGGAGCATTTCCGTGATACTCGCGCATTGGTCGAACCTACCGGTAACAAATCTAGCTGCTCGCCTCTGAACCGCCTCTATGTCTTCCTGTAAACTGATCTGCTGCGGGTCCCAAACACTAGAGCAATATAAATTTGCTTTATACCTAAGGTCCGCCTTGAGCAAACACAAATGTTTTTTTTTTTTTTTTTTTTTTTTTTTTTAATTTCTCCCATACATGTTTCGCTGGCGTTGCAGCATCATCAGTGGGATGTTTTAATTCGTATTGTCTTAATACCACATGTAGTTATGTTTCTGGTTTTTGCACTCACAATACGTCACTGATATTTTTTGACAGTTTGTCATTTTGGTGGATATGCGCTGTTCTTCGTGTTGTGGACAGGCACTGTGTCACTTTCACTCAATGTTTATAAATTGACACAGTGCCTGTCCACAACACGAAAAACAGCGCATATCCACCAAAATGACAAACTGTCAAAAAATATCAGTGACGTTTTGTGAGTGGAAGAACCAGAAACATAACTACATGTGGTATTAAGACAATACGAATTAAAACATTCCACTGATGATGCTGCAACGCCAGCGAAACATGTATGGGAGAAATCAAAAAAACATTTTTGTTTGCTCAAGGCGGACCTTACAGATAAAGCAAATTTATTTTGTAAGAAAACACGGGGATTGAAGAGCTTTTCAAACCTCAAGATGAATACTAGAGCAGTACTCAAGACGTGGTCATACAAGCGTCCTTGGTTAGCCATTAGTAGCTATGGAGGTGACTCTCCAAAAATCGCGTCGTAGCTCTTCAGAAAATGAACGATGAAAGACAACCATCTACAATCCTGTAAAATCCATTTTTCATAAAAATTATCATTAGATATGAAAGTTGTGTAAGTATTAGAACACAACGAAAGAAACCTTTGACGCCGGGATTCGAACCATCGACTCTCTTTTTCCCTCACTTGGAACTTCCATATTTATTTATTTATTATTTTTTTACAATACATTTAAATGCTCAGCATTAGAGCTTGTTAAAGAATACACATTGCGAGCGTGAAGGTCGGGGTGAGAGTTTAAAATTAGAGAAAGATTAATTTTTGAAACTCACAACCACCAGCTGAGAACCAAATTCCTAAACATGCAAAAACACTGGAACTGTTATTGCGACTGTTTGACTCGTTTTCTAGGGGATGATATCACACGTTTGCAGCTTTCCTTCCCTGCATATGATTAACAAACAAATTCATAATAAATTCAAGTTCATGAGAGAAAAGGGTGTACTAACTACTATTTTTGAAAACACGTGAAAGTTCACTTTATGTTGTTTATTTCACAATACTTGAACCCTGTGGCTGATACGTCTGTACGTCGGCACATTTATCAAATAAAGTTATAGCTCGAGAGCCCCCAGACAAAATGAATATTTGTCGCGAATTGTTTTCACACCACGTGGCTGTCTCAAACACCGTTTATGTTCATGCCTATGCGACGACACGTGTTACATTAACAAATCACAGTCACTTTAATTCAATGCGATGCACACCTTGTTCCACCGGCTAAATATTCACTAACACACAGTAGCACTCGATTTAACTTGGTGCAGTCTACGACGAGCAACCACACGTGGCGATTGCCACAGACAAATCTCAAGTCACCACCTCGAGATCCACATGCCGACTGAGGCAGAGCGACCCCGCCAGGCCAACCACACCACATGCTCTCTGGAGTCCTCACTTCCTGCCCTCGTGCGCGCGCGCGCCAAATCTCAACTGCCGGGGTTTTTTCCCCTACGTCATCAACTTCCCCATGTAAGCTGTTGTAACCGATTTGCCAACGTACAGCGCTCAGCCAATACATTTCTAAAACTTTACTTAAAATCAAAATAATTACACTACACATTAAACAAATATTTTCTTACGTTTTTATATTAATATAAACATCCTTTGTACTGTTTATCATAATTGTGCAATTTCTTATACCACAGATAACTGATTTAACTGAATATTTCAAGGTAAAATACAAAAGATTGATTGAAAATAAAATGAAAAATAGTTAATATATTATTTTTATAAACAAACATTGCCATTCTAGTTGTGTAACTGTCTTGTCTTCGTTGGTAATTTATTACTTTTCATTGTCAATTAAACATATTACGTTAGATGTGACTATGTCAGCTAATGTATTGTTTATTTATCAACAGGCTATTTTGTAATGAGGGCCTTAAAGGTTCCTAACTGCATCGTATTACTTCAAATGCCAGTAGTATTACAATATTTGTGCACTGCACTGTGCCTGGCACTCGCCATTGTCCCTCTCTCCCCTCACCGGAAACGAACTGTAAAATCCTAAGTTGGAACAAGCCACCAACATCGGCCTGCTCGCTGGCCTCCCGTCAGCTACAAGCACACAGCAAATCTCAACGTGGGGAATTTCTACCTATGGCCTAACTATAAATGTTGTCACCCAACTGTGTACATATATTGCTACCATAATTAATAAGATTAAAATCGTGTAACATTTAGTGCATTGGCATGGTCAATGTTTGCAGTGAACTTCATACTGTTTAATTATCAAATGCTATTAATTACCAGTATTTCTATTGGGCGGTAATCTCACAACATAACATCAGAAAAAGAAAGACAAAAATAATCAAAACACAAAGATTCTGACGTACACTGTTGCAACTATTTTTATTATTGGTACTTAAATTTACATGTAAAATTTCAAAGTCTATTTATCGTGAATTTTTGATGAGTCATTGCCTTGTAGTCTCCTTGTTACAGAAGAAGGTTAAGAAGCACTGGAGTATAAGAATCCAACAAAGCAACGCCTACCTCACAATACGTTGGAACAGACGGTGATGCAGCGGAAGTACACTAACTTTCTTTCTTTCATGTTCACACACATGCAAGGTCGGTTTTGTTAAATACGGATTTGGCGTGTTACTATTTACTGTGTGGCCGGATACCAGTCATGTCGCCATCCCATGCCTCATGGGAGGAAATGTGTACTCCAAAATGTCTGCGTACAGTGTTGTACGCCGGCCGCGGTGGCCGAGGGGACTGAGGCGCTCCAGGCACGGTCTGCACGGCCACTACGGTCGGGGGTTCGAATCCCCCCTCGGGCATGGATATTTGTGCTGTCCTTAGTATTAGCTAATTTGTAAGTAGTTTGTAAGTTTAGGGACTGATGACCCCGTAGTTAAGTCTCATAAGCTATACAAACATTTGAACTTTTCTGTAGCGTAGTCAGCGAAGTCATGGACTGTGAAGTGGAAGTTCTCCCACTGTGGTGGTTCAACGCTGCTCGACAGCAAATACTTTTTCTTCTTGTATTTGGGCTTTCTGATAGACTCAAAGAAGTATAGAAGTATACTTCATAATATTTGATGCTATGTACACAGAAGTGAGTAATGAGTTTGTTGGATTCGTTTTATGAACAGAAAAGTTTACCCCTTACTTAGAGTAAATTACGCACTTTATCCTTTCACGTTTTGCATTTTACGCGTGCTTTACACTCTTCTACTGAATAGTAACACTGAACGTGGAAGAATGGCCTTTAAGTTTTACTAAAGAGCGAGGCTGTTGCAATAATGTTTGCCTAATATGAAGGCCTTTTCTAATTTTATATCGCACAGTTTGTCATGAAACTTTAATAATTCGCTGCACTTACTGACATAACATGCAACTTTTATAAGTCTGACGTTCATAGATATTTTGTTGTTACTTATGTAGGCATATACCACGGAACGTAACAAACATATGCACAAGCGCGGAAATAAGCGATTTAATAGAGGTAAAGCACGGATTCCACTCTTTTGATTTGACTCTTTTGATTCCAGCAACTGATACCGCCAACTGTCGCTGGAGCGCGCAGTGGTCGCGTGTAGCTCGTTGAGGCACACGTCTCGTATGCACAAGTCGCACCGTCTCCGAGCGTTCAGACGCACGTTCGACTCGGCTCGTTGACCACACACGTTCAGACACACGCTCCGACGGCTTAACACATTGCCGGGCGCCGTGGCTCAGCGCGCGCGGTCAGAGGGCTGAATGCCCTCTGTAATGAAAAAGAAAAACTGAGCCAAGAACACAACGAACAATAACGAACAAACAGGATCACTAACCGCAACGAACAGAACTAACCATAAAGAAAAAAGGAAAAAATAAAATAAAATATAAAAATAATTTTCGAGACAGGGAGGCGTAGCGGCACCGGTTCGAATCCGCCCGGAGGATTAATGAAGGGGTCGGAGTGCCGGCCAGCCTGGATGTGGTTTTCAGGTGGTTTTCCACATCCCCCTAGGTGAATACTGGGCTGGTTCCCAAGTCCGCCTCAGTTACACGATTCACAAACTTTTGGTAACACTTTGCACTTTCACACGTACAACATGGTTCAAATATTCAAATGTTTGTAGAACTTATGGGACTTAACTATGGGGTCATCAGTCCCTAAACTTACAAACTACTTACAAATTAGCTAATACTAAGGACAGCACAAATATCCATGCCCGAGGGGGGATTCGAACCCCCGACCGTAGTGGCCGTGCAGACCGTGACTGGAGCGCCTCAGTCCCCTCGGCCACCGCGGCCGGCACTACGCTACGGCCACAAACATGCCCAACTGTTATCAATAAACACGTGTTCTATACACTACTGATATATGTATGTCGGTTGCTGAAATGTAATTACAACAAATGATATGAAGAAGAATTACCTTGAAACGGCAGATTACTATAATACCTAAATTTCTTAACCACATAAGACGTTTCCAGTTATTTATTCCAACAAATAGTACCTCTAATTACCTGTTTTCGAGAGATTCTACAACATCTACATCTGCAACCATACTCCGCAAGCCACCTGACGGTGTCTGGCGGAGGGTACCTTGAGTACTACTGTCGATTTTCCCTCCTATTCCAGTCACGTATTGTTCGCGGAAAGAAGGATTGTCGGTATATCTCTGTGTGGGCTCTAATCGTTCTGATTTTATCCTCACGGTCTCTTCGAGATATATGTAGGAGGGAGCAATATACTGCTAGACTCCTCGGTAAAGGTATGTTTTCGAAACTTCGACAAAAGCTCGTACCGAGCGACAGAGCGTCTCTCCTGCAGAGTCTTGCAATGGAGTTTATCGATCATCTCCGTAACGCTTTCACGATTACCAAATATACCTGTAACGAAGCGCGCTGTTCTCCGTTGGATCTTCTCTACCTCCTCTATCAATCCCACCTGGTACGGATCCCACACCGGTGAGTAGTATTCAAGCTGTGGCCGAACAAGTGTACTGTAACCTACTTCCTCTGTTTTCGGACTGCATTTCCTTAGTATTCTTCCAATGAACCTAAGTCTGGCATCTGCTTTACCGACGATTGATTTTATATGGTCATTCCATTTTAAATTCCTCCTAATGACTACTCCCAGATACTTTATGTAATTAACTGCTTCCAGTTGCTGCCCTGCTATAGTGAAGCTAAATGATAAAGGATCTTTCTTTCTGGGTATTCGCAGCACATTACTCTTGTCTACATTGAGATTTAATTGCCATTCCCTGCACCATGTGTCAATTCTATGCAGATCCTCCTGCATCTCAATACAATTTTCCATTGTTACAACTTCTCTATATACTACAGCATCATCCGCAAAAAGCCTCAGTGAACTTCTGATGTTATCCGCAAGGTCATTTATATATATCGTGAACAGCAACGGACCCACGACACTCCCTGTGGCACACCTGACATAACTCCTACTTTGAAAGACATCTCTCCATTGAGAATGACCTGCTGCTTACTGTTATCTAGGAATTCCACAATCCAATCACACAATTGGTCTGATAGACCATATGCTCTTACTTTGTTCATTAAACGTTTGTGGGGAACTGTATCAAACGCCTTGCGGAAGTCGAGAAACACAGCATCTACCTGAGAACCCATGTCTATGGCCCTCTGAGTCTCGTGGACGAATAGTGCGAGCTGGGTTTCACACGAACACCTTTTTCGAAACCCATGCTGATTCCTACAGAGCAGATTCTCAGTTCACTCAGTTACTTTTACTTGCTTCGAAATGTCACACATTCATAATATCTAAGTTATAAACATAAAAACCATGAAATACGACGGCCAATCTGGCGTCTTCATGTCTCTCTACCGAAAAGAGCTGGCCCCCCTCTCCGGATAGTCACTTGGTGTCACGTCGGTGACGTTTTCCCACCTTATTGGTGATCGTTCAGACGCACGTTGAGAATATCTGGCATGCTTGGGAAAGCCACGCCAACGTGCGGTTCGCTCCGTGGCTGGCGAGGAAGACAGGCCTCAGCGCACACCTCATACCACGTAAGCAAGGTAGTTCCGAGCCGGCGCGATCTCTAGCCGATTGGCCGGCTGCTGGGGCACACCCCACTGCGTCATAGCGGGCAGCCACTGAGCTAGCGATCCCTCCGGCTCGGAAGTACCTTGCTTACGTGGCTTGAGGTGCGCGCTGAGGCCTGTATTTCCTGTTTGCCATGGGCACAGAGTAACATTTACAGAGGAGAAGCCCCCTCTAAACCACTATCCTATGCTCCCCTCGTAGTTCCGTAAGATGCTAGCAGCTGTCAGGCGGATCGCTGGCTTAGGGTGCCTCTCGAACGTCAGAGGGTAGCGTGGAGGGGAGGCTGAGGGGAGAGCTAGGGCCGCCTGCCATGAGGCCACGACTGTGTCCAGCTTGCTGGCGTTTGAGGAGAGGTGGTGGTGGGGACAGCCGCTACCTGCCGCCTGCAATGGCCAGTTTAAAGAGTTGGTTCTGACCGCAGCGCCATCATGGGACATCTTACGGAACTGCTGAAAACCCTCCCTCCCCGCACCCCTAAGCGTAGGACCGGGCCCTTACGGAGGTTTCCCGTCTGTATATATTTGTTTGTGCCACGGGTTCGCTCTGAGGCCTACGAGAAAGACAGACCGCGGCGCGCACGTCATGTCACGTGATCAAGTGAGGCCTGAGCCGGCGCGATCGCTAGCACATTGGCTGGCGGCTGGGGCACAGCCCACTGTCTCATAGCGGGCAGCCAATCCACTAGCGATCGCGCCGGCTCAGGCCTCACTTGATCACGTGACATGACGTGCGCGCCGCGGCCTGTCTCTCTCCTAGGCCTCGGTTCGCTCGTTGTGACGTCAGAAACTCGCCACGCTGGCCCCACTCGTTCAGATACACGCTCCGTATGCCGACGGCTTTAGACCACACGGCTAACCGAGCGGGTCAGAAGAACAAAAACTCGCACTGACGTGTTTTACGGCCCACTTTAGATTTGTAGTTTTGTAAGTTTTTGCAAACATTTTGGGCCAAAATAGTAATCCAAATAATAAAAAATTAATTAATAAGTGTCTGAAATGCCTTTAGGAAAAAAAAAATTAGGTACTGGCGGGTTCCGACCCACTGAACTTCAGCGTCATGGTCTAACGCATTGCCCACCATGCTATGGCTAACAACTAGAAATTGCATTCCTTAATTTTATGCTATTGATGGCCGTTGTTAACTGATGCTAATATGGCATTTGTAGACACTAGATTATCATTTATCGTACGAAGAACGACGTGACTTTGTTAATTCTTCAGTGCGCCGTTGCTTTTAAATGAGAACGTGTAAGTTACAATAAGGAAATCATGGCATAAGCCAGAGAGAGTTCTGGGCGAGGAATGTCACGTGACATCTGCGAACGGCTGCTTTTCATTATTTCAATGGAGGGTGTCAAAACTCCGTTATTTTTGCAAATATCTCTCAAACAATAGGAGATATGAAAAAAAAGGGGGAGGGGACAAAGCTATAGAGAATTTTTTCCTCTACAAATTCGTTCATTCAATTTTCGAGTCAGATGAAAGGTTTATCTGCAATTAAAATTACATTACAAACGGATTTTTTGGGATTACTAACGTATTTCTTGTCCGAAATATTTCAGAAAGCGAGCTTCTGGTCTCTGGTATCCAGCAATTATGTCTGTAAAATTTGGTGCCGATCGGTTGAACGGTTCGACCTAAAGACTGGGCACAAGTTACAGACAGACAGAAATCGTGAAATCGTCGTTATTTTTGCAAATATCTCTGCAACGATGCAAGATATGAAAAAACAAAACATAACAGAGCGAAGTTGTAGAGAATGTTCCCCTCTACCAATTAGGTTATTCAATTTTCGTGTCAGGTAGACGGTTCGTTTGCAATTACAATTACATTACAAACGGATTTTTTTGTATTACTACCGTATTTTTTGTCTGAAAAATTTGAAAAAAAGGAAGGTCTCTGGCGGTCTACAATTATGTCTGTAAAAGTTGGTGCTAATCGGTTGAGCGGTTCGTTTTAAAAACAAGGAACACGTTACAGACAGACGGACAGACCGACATTCCAAAATCGCCGTTATTTTTGCAAATATCTCTGAAACGCTACGAGATACGAAAAAAACATAAGAGAGCAAAGTTGTAGAGAATTTGCTACTCCACAAATTCGGTTATTCAGTTTTCGTGTCAGATGACTGGTTAAGTCGTTATTTTCATTTAAATTTCGAGCTGTCAAAAAAGACGATCGCAAAGGCCCACTTCTAGTGTTACTGCCGTAACCTAAAGGGGGCGAAAACTGTCTCGCTGTATGAATACCGGCTGCGGTACATTCGGTGACATGCCGGCCAGTGACCTCGCCTGCTGGGTCGCTGCGAGAGTCCTCGGAGTGACGTAGGAGCAGCAGCGGCTGTAGCGCCGCGCCGGCAGGTGCGGGTCGCCCCCAGTGCAGACGGCGACGGCGGTGACGGACGGACCCAAGGCCGGCCAGGCGGCCGCGTGCGAATCTTCTTTATCTCCACGGCCGCCATGTTTATGGATGTTTGTCTGCCGGGGCGCCCGTTTGATATGCATTGCAAATGGCGGCGCCGGCGCGCCCGATCGCCTGCTGCCGCCTCTCAGCGAGAGAAAACACCACCCAACCGCGGACACGGCTCCGGGCAGCCCATAGCTGGACAGCACCCTCCTTCTGCGGGAGCGCCCGCCGTATTTTCGTCGCGAAAATACCCTGCGAGCCGTCTCACTGTGCGCGGCGGCGGGGACTTGCACACAACAGCCATTTGCTGCTTTTCCTGTTCCACTCGCGTACAGTTCGTGTGAAAAACCGACTGCAGAAGCCTCCGTCCGTACACTAAATTCTCTACTTTCTTGAAAGAATGCAGTCATGGTTGCGAAAATGTTTTTCTTAAATATTTTTGACGCATATCGCCATTTTAGGGCAACATCAGATGTAGTGACCATCATCAGCCAAACATGGCCCAAATTAAAAAGCAAAATTATTAGCAACTAGCTGAAAACCCTGAGTCGTCAGGGTACTTTTTTTATTCTAGTCTTAATCTCTTTCTCGTTCCTTCCTTCTATCGGCCTTATATTTCGTTCTCTCTCTGTCCATCTCCTCCTCTCGTCTCTCTCTGTTTACCTTCTCCCGTCTTTCTCTTCATTTCCTCACCTCTCCTCTCTCCACCTTCTCCTACACCTCTCTCTGCGCATCTCCACCTTCCCCTCTCTCTGTCAATTATCTCCTCATCTCTCTGTCTAAAGTACAATTCACACCATCACATCACGTCACGTCACCGTCCGTCAGAACATTCCGCAATGTATTTCTAATAGCGTATTGACACTGTCCGTCACCGGACCGTCACGCCACGTCAAGCTTTCTCGAGAAGAATGTTTTGATGGAACGGCCGTCTGCTAACATCGAAAGTTAACCTACTTTCGTCTCACGAATTACATGTTGCAGTCGACGATTGCACTGTTTGTATGAAAATATGTCTTATTCATCTTTATTTTGTTGTTATACTTCGTTTTAGGGTTAAATCTCAAAAGTATCATGACGACTTAAATATTTCTGTCAATTGAGTGTCCCCCTAAAATCGAGGTCGAATATCTGAAACCAAAAAATGGTTTATGTTTTGTAACTTTGTAACAGTTTATTTCAATAAGTTTGTAATTTGATTACGCATTTTTCATTAAATAACATTTTAACTGAAAAAGTCAGTTCTAATGAAAGACAAAAATTCAGTTGTTTACGACGGTATTAACAATGTCAGCGGGCAAATGGTATTGGATAAAGTAAACAGGCGCTATTTATGCTCTTATGAGTGTTGTTTGATGTTTTCATATGTTTATTTTTTCGCTTGAAAATAGATGTCGATGTTTTGAAATGTTGTTTCAGTTCCCAGAAAGCTGGCCTATAACATACAATGTAAAGTTTTCTTTGGCTATCAAAAACATTTAGCGTTGTTGTTCCCTCAATTCTAGTATTAAACTATGACTTTCTACATAACAGATCGCCACTCATAACCTTACCTCAAACATCGCGTATTGAGACTGGCGAATTAACGTGATACTGACGGACAGTGTGAATACAACTTGACGTGACGGAGCCGTGACGTGACGTTGACGTGACGGACAGTGTGAATTGGCCTTAACTCGTCCTCCACCTCTACAATCTATTGCCTCCTCTGTGTGTGGAAACTTTAACGGTGATCAGTGAAGTGGTATCTATTTCAAGAGCAAAGTATGCAATCTTAGGTAAGACGGTTATGGCCCTCTCGTTTCGAAGTGTGCAAAATGTTAAAGATTGGAATAAAACCATGGATTTGATCGAAATTTGTAGGAAAAAACACCCATTCATTATACGAAATTTTACATATACGGCGACTTTCCTCTTCTTTTGAAGATCTTATATGCAAAGTTTCATCGTAATCGAATGAACAGTACGGCAAGACCTGTCGAGAAAAAATGATTCGGCATCATATGGGAGGATCGCAAAAATGATTCGGCATCATATGGGAGGATCGCATAGCTAATGAAGAGGTACTGAACAGAATTGCGAAGGAAAATCATTTTTGGCATACCTTGACTTAAAGAAGGGATGGATTGGTAGGACACTCTCTAAGACATCAATGAATAGCGAATTTAGCACTGCAGCGAAATGTGGTGGGTAAATATTGTAGGGGAGAGACGCACAGGGCCTTTAGTAAGCAGATTCAGATGTGTGTAGGTTGCCGTTCTTCTGAGGAGATGAAGAGGCTTGCTCATAATAGAGTAGGGTGGAGAGCTGCAACAAACCAGTTTCAGGACTGAAGAGCACAACAACAACATTTTTTCGTAGAATTTAATAGTTTTGCAGATACATTTATGAAGTTCGTTATATTTTTTAGGATTTTTGAATAAGCAATATTGGATTTTTATAGGAATATTAATGTATTTATCAGCTCGGGTATTTATTTTTGGGAAATGATTGGTGTATATATGCAGTTACCATAGTAGGAAATTAGTTTTTCGGTCATAAAGAATATTTAAGTGCAAAGTAAAGAAGGAAGTAACAGCATGGAGGATGCAATAATCTCTGATATATTCTTCATGTTGAGGTATATAAGCAAAATTCCGAGATTGTTAGAAAAAAAATCTGCTATTATTTAGGTTAGGTTCGGAAGTGCGTTTTTGAGAAGTTTAGATTAAAGTTTTATTTCAATTAGTTTGCGGTTGATGAAGATAGAAGAACAGTCGAAATCAGATCGCGTCTAAAATCGATACGGAATAGCGTGGGCAATGTGGCAAACATTATAAAACACGGACACATTTTAATCAGATAATTTATGGAATCGAGTGACTTGAATAGCGATGATAACTTTAATTTAGATTTCCTAGGATGATTAGGTATCATTTAATCATCAGTCATTTCATCTGAAGAGAGAACTGTTAAAATATACGGAAGTGAACTTTTACTTATAGGTACAAACATTATTTCGCGAGTGTATCTGGTGCGAACATTATCCGAACATTTAAAATACGGAAATCTTGTTACGGAAATGTATTATTGTGCAGTATTATTAATTTTGAATACGTAGAATATAAAATAACAGTGCATTCCGTTAAATGATAGAATTTAAACTGGACCGGAGCGAGACATGTGTTAATAAGTGAACTAAAGCTACTAAATGAATGTATCGCCAGGCAACGATAAGTAATATATGTGACTAAATAATACAAACGAAATACGGACTGCCGCGGTGGAGTAGCCGAGCAGTCTAAAGCGTCTCGCTGCGGGGCGCGCGGTTGCTCGCCGTGGAGGTGCGAGTCCTCCCTGGGGCATGGGTGTGTGTGTGTTTGTCCTTAGGTTAGTTTACCTAGGTTTAAGTAGTTTGTAAGCTCCGGACTGATGACCACGCAGTTTGGTCCGATAGATTTACAAACATTTGAACATTTGATTTGAAATACGGACTAAAATTTTCTTGAATCAAGGCATAAAATTCACAAAACGGAGAATTCTGATGAACTTTAATTCAGGGAAGAGCCGTCTTGCCTTGTCCATCGAGTGTTATGACCCAAATCCTTTAAAACTATAACTACATGGCTTGGCTTAAGTGCAGTGGAAAGGAAGGGAGGAGGGTCATACATTCAGTGGCATAAATGGATACGGTTTGCAAAATGTTCATAATGCGGTCGTTTTCTAAGCTTCCCATTATTCATGACGTAATTTCTCCTGAATTGTGTGTCTTACAGTAGTAGAATTGTGTCGATAACATTCGCGGAAGTGCAAGTAATATGATGACAAATTTTGATCGCAATCGGATGAACGGTACGGCAGTGTATAATATACGAAGAAACATACAAGGAAACAGACAGACATTCAATTTTATGTATTACGCACTATTTTATGTTTCGTCGTACCGTTAACGGTATAACGTTTAATTCCGTTTTATTCGGTTCCCGATTACTGAAGTTAAGTAATTTTGCCAGAACCACCCTGACAGCGTGGTTCTACAACTTGGCGGAAGATAATAAATGTTCCTATAACGTATCCACTGTCGAGGAGCCTGCAGTGGCTCTAAAAATATTTACGGTCGAATAAAAAATATCCATCAAAACAGCTGGTTGCATATTTTAACCGAAGTAAACCTCATATTTACATTACAGCTTCAGTTCGTATCCAATATGGATAGTTTGGAAAGATACAGGTTTATATTTTTGCGCATCTGTTCGACGAGCCTTCTTAAAAACGGGAGCGACCTGCGCTGTTTTCCAATCAGAAGGAACGCTTTCCTATTGTACACACACCTACGCCGTACATTTCTGCTACAAAGGGGACAAGGTCCTTCGCGTGCCCCGCTTGGAATCGAAGTTCCAAGTGGCCTTTCCTCCGTTTAGCGACAACAGTTACTTTTCTGTTCGGTGGTCATTTTTTTCAATAGGTGCAGTTTCGTCGTTTGTGCCAGTATTTACAGAAGGACAACTGTCCGACCCTCTACTGTGAAACAGCCCTGGAAAAGTCGGTTTAATATTTCGGCATTTTCGTGTGTCGTCCTGTGTTTCAACGACGTTGTGTCCTTCAGAGATTTGCATTTTTCCCGTCGATAAATGCGGACACTGGACATCGTATTCAAACGACCTACAGCACGACTTGCGCCAGCTGTAGTAAACGTCTCTCCCTGTGTGAAACTCAAGTCTACATCTACATAAATACTCTGCACATTCAAGGGCATGGCACACGGTTCATAGAACCGCTTTTATGATATTTCTGTACATTTCCGTTCTCTAATAGCTTGCGGGAAAAAGGAACATCTAAACCTTTATCTTTTAGATCTGATTTCTCTTATTTTACTACTCTATTCATGTCTCCCAATGTAGGTGGGAACTAACAAAATATTTCGCATTCGAAACAAAATGTTGGCGAAAGAAATTTCGCAAATAGATCTCGCCTTTCTTTTAATAATTTCCACCTCAACTAGTGCATGATTTCCGCGATAGTCTCTCTCCTATATAGCGATAATGCAGAACTTTCTCTAAATCGTCTGTCAGTCCGACCTGATTTGGATCCGGTAATGCGCAGCAATACTCCGAAATAGGACGCACAAGTGTAGTGTAGGCAGTTTCTTTAGTAGACCTGTTGCGTCTTCTAAGTGTTCTACCAATGAAGCGTAGCGCTTAGTTCGCCTTCCCTACAATATTTTCCCGCCTCTAATGACCACGCTGTCGACGGGGCGTTAAACACTCATTTTCCTCCTCCTCCTCCTCCTACAATATTTTCCATGTGTTCTTTCGAATTTAAGTTTTTCGTAATTGTTATTGTAGGTATTCAGTTGAATTGATGGCCTTTATACTTGACTGATTTATCGTGTAATTGAAATTCAACTGACTTCTTTTGGTGCTCATATGGGCGACGTCACACTTCTCATTATTAAGGGCCATTTGTCAATTATTGCACTGTGAATATATCTAACTCATTTTGCAGCTGCTTTTGATCTTCTAGTGACTTTAGCAACCGGTAAATTACCGAATCATCCGCGAACAGTCAAAGGAAGAGCAGAGGCCCTATAACACTTCTCTGGGGATGGCCAGAGATCACTTCTGTTCTGCTCGATGAACGTACCGTCAAATAGAAGGTATTGTGTCCTTTTTGACAAGAAATCACGAATGAAAACGCACAACTGTGGCGATATTCCATAAGCGCGCAATTTGACTAGAAATACATTCCTTGTCGACAGCACTCATCACATCATGTGGGTAATGGAGCTAGCTAGGTTGCACAAGAACGATACTTTCCGAATTCGAATTGGCTATGGATCAATAGGCCGTTCTCTTCAAGGCAATATTTGAGGAAAGTATATGTTCTAAAATCCTGCTGCAAACCGACGTCAGTGACACAGGCATGTAATTTTGCTGATCACTCCTATTGACTCTCTTGAATATTTGAATGACCTTAGCAACTTACCAGTCTTTGGGTACGTAACGTTCGCTGAGAGCGGTAGTTTATGATAGATAGGTATGGGGCTATTGCATCAGCATACTCTGAAAGGAACCCTAGTTGGTAAACAATCGGGACCGGAAACGTGGAGCTACGAACACTCGCGGGTAGCATGCAATGTGTTTAAAGGAATACATAGAGGCGGTTCAGAGGCGAGCAGCTAGGTTTGTTACTGGTAGGTTCGACCAATGCGCGAGTGTCACGGAAATGCTCCGGCAACTCAATTGGGGACCGTTGGAGGAATGACGAAGTTCTTTTCGTGAAATTATGTCGAGGAAATTTAGAGGGCCGGAATTTGAAGCTGAGTGTAGAACGATCTTGCTGCCACCTACTTACATCTCGCGTGGTGATCACAAAGACAAGATAAGAGAAATTAGGGTTCGTACGGAGGCATATAGGCATTCTTTTTTTCCTCGTTCAATTTGGGAGTGGAATAGGAAAGGAAATGCCTAGTAGTGGTACATGTGTACCCTCCACCACGCACCTTACGGTGAATTGCGGTGTATGTATGTAGATGTATGTATGTGTGTGAGTGATCAATTTCTACATCTACATCTACATAGATACTCTGCAAATCACATTTAAGTGCCTGGCAGAGGGTTCATTAACCACTTTCATAACTTTTCTCTACCGTTCCATTCTCTAATATCGCGCGGGAAGAAAGAACACCTAAATCGTTTCGTTTTCGATCTGATTTCTCTTATTTTATTGGGATGTTCATGTCTCCCTAAGTAGGTGGGTGCTAGCAAAATATTTTAACATTCAGAAGTAAAAGTCGGTGATTGAAACTTCGCAACCAGATCACGCCGCAATGAATATCGTCTTTCTTTTAATGATTTCCACCCCAATTCGTGCAACATTTCCATGACGCTTTCACCCCCGTAACGTGATAAAACAAAACGAGCTGCCCTTCTCTGAACCTTCTCAATGTCTTCCGTCAGTCCCACCTGGTGAGGGTCTCACAAGGGCCAACAGTACTCCAGGAGAGGACGCACAAGTGTGATGTAAGCAGTCTCTTTGGTGGAGCTGGTGCATCTTCGAAGCGTTCTGCCAATGAAACGTAACCTTTGATTCGCCTTCCCCACAATATTTTCTGTGTTCTCTCCAGTCAAAGTTGTTCGTAATTGTAACTCCTAGGTATTTGGTAGAATTTACGACCTTAAGGTTTGACTGATTTATCGCGTAATTGAAGTTCAGCGGATTTCTTTTAGTGGTCATGTGTATTACTTCACACTTTTCTTTATTTATTGTCAATTGCCAATTTTCGCACCAAGTAGAAATTTTGTCTAAATCGCTTTGCAGTTGCTTTTGATCCTCTGTTGACTTCACTAACCGATAAACGACAGCCTCATCCGCGAACAGTCTAAGGGAGCTATTCCGATTGTCTCCTAAATCGTTTATAAACACGCTTCCCTGTGGAACGCCAGATATCACTTCTGTTTTACTCGATGACTTACCGTCAATTACAACGAACTGTGTCCTTTCTGATAGGAAATCGTCAATCCATCGCACAATTGGGAAGATATTCCATAAGCACGCAATTTCATTAGAAGCCGCTTGTGGGGTACTGTATCAAAAGCCTTCCGGAAATCCAGAAATATGGAATCGATTTGAGATCCCTTGTCGATGGCACTTAACACTTCATGTGAATAAAGGGCAAGCTGTGTTTCGCAAGAGCGATACTTTCTGAATCCGTGTTGACTATTGGTTAATAGGTCGTTCTCTTCGAGGTAGTTCATAATATTCGAACAAAGTATATGTTCCAAAATCCTACTGCAAATCGACGTCAATGAGATTGGCCTGTAATTTTGGGGATCACTCCTTTTGCCTTTCTTGAATATTGGAGTAACTTGGGCAACTTTCCAGTCTTTGGGTACAGATCTTTCGCTGAGTGATCGGTTGTAAATGATAGCTAAGTACGGAGCTATTGCATCAGCATACTCTGAGAGGAATCTAGTTGGTATACAATCTGGCCCGGAAGATTTGTTTTTGTTTAGTGACTTAAGTTGTTTTACTACTCCAGGAACATCTACTTCTAAGTTTCGCATGCTGGCAGCTGTTCTTGGATTGAATACTGGAGTGTTCACTTCGTCTTCTTTGGTGAACGAATTTCGGAAAGCTGTGTTTAGTAATTCTGCCTTAGCAGTACTGTCGTCGGTAGTATCACCATTGCTATCGCGTAGTGAAGGTATTGTTTGTGTTTTGCCGCTAGTGTACTTCACATATGACCAGAATTTCTTTGGATTTTCTGCAAGATTACGAGACAGGATTTCGTTGTGATAATTACTATAGGCTACTCGCATTGATGTCCGCGCTAGGTTGCGAGTTTCAGTAAAAGATTGCCAGTCTTGTGGATTCTGTGTCTTTTTAAATTTAAAGATGAGTGGATGAGCTATCACTAAAAGAAAAAAGACGCTTGATGTACCAATTTGCTTGTGTTAAAACACTCCTCTTGTGAAGCTTAGTACGAACTGTGACATACAGTTTAGACTCACTGCCTTTATTGTTTTTCATGGCACAGCTTTCACCGTGCCACACAAAGACTCATTTCCACCCGTCATATTTAAGGGACAGCAATAAACTGAAAGCTGAGTCATCTGCTGCGCTGTAGATGAACGGAATTATATGCAAATGAAGAAATGTTTTCGAAATGCGTCAGTTCTGGAAAGGTTGCAAGCTATGTGGTGTAACAAGTATGAATTGACAGTTACACCGAATCTCCTTCAGCTCAGATTTGCAGATGCCAGTGATATTAAACCGACAGCTGTTGTCGTTGTGGTCCTATACCTTTGAAGAATAGGCTACTGAACAATATTAATGTCCATTTCAATTCATGCGTGTAATAAAGATGAAAAGAAACTTTGTTAGATTTTATAATATTGATGTTATGTCGATTTTTAATTACTTCAGGTTTCACTTTTGATACAGATACTCAACTCTTATTGTTCAGCATATCATGAAAAATTATTATCTGTGTGAAATTGAATATTTTTTTTATAGGAATTCATAATAGTTTTCAACTGTGCTATTTACGCATCATCTTCTTATATATAAAAGCACAAAGATTAAAGATTATACAAACGGACTGCATAAATCACAACATAACAATTTTACCATACGTCACAATTTTAAATATATCTCCATCGTTCATATTAGAAGAAATTTTTGACAGTATCTCTCTCATATAGTACAGCATTAAATTTGTCTTGTAAAAATAGCAAAAAAAGTAAATAAGCGTAGCACTGAGTAATAGAAGGGCGGCATTCGGCACAGGGTGCTGAATAACCATGTCAATAATCTTACACATGTCAGTTGTACAACAATCACTAAACAAAACGATATTTGACAGCATGTTGACAGAAAGTGAAAGTTTGTGTAAAAGTTAAGTGGAAAGCACGGTAAACTGTGATGTATGTTTCACAAAGAAAGTCATTCAATAAAATGTATTTATATATTTAGGATAATACACTCAAAAAATAATTTATGATATTGTTAAAAATTACATAATTGAAACTTCCTGGCAGATTAAAATTGTGTGCCGGTACCGGGACTCGAACCTGGGACCTTTACCTTTCGCGGGCAAGCGCTCTACTACTGAGCTATCCCGACACGAATCACGGTCCGTCCCCACAATTTCAATTCTGCCAGTACCTCGCCTCCTACAAAATTATCAATACATTGGAGACTTATGTACGTAACTATTTGTGCTCATTTTTGTTAGTTCATGCTGTCACATGGTCACAAGTTTGAGTTTCTAATTACCTGCGTAACAATACTCTATGTTCAATATTTCGATAAATGATATGACAAACCTTGATTATTTCAGCACAATTAATATAATGAGCGATGGATTATATAGTAAATAGTAAAGTTTGCCCAAATATTTATTTTCAAACAATATCATAAATTATTTTTTGACTGTAGTATCTTAAGTATATAAATACATGCAAGGCTTCCTTTGTCAAACATCACAGATTATCATGCTCTCCATTTAACGTGTGCACAATCATTCACATTCTTGATGACACGCTGTTACATATCATTTTGTGCTTTACACCTGATGCATCTTGTACGGCTAACGTGAACTATGTGTGAGAGTAATGATTTGGATATACACCACACCTGTGCTGAATGCTACCTTTGTATTATTTCGTGCTATGCATGTGTACTTTGTTGTTATTATTACAAGATTGTTGTTGTTGTTGGTTTTTAGGGGACTAACATTATTACAAGACAAATGCAATGCTTTACTATATGAGAGGTACTGTCAACAATTTCTTTTAAGATGAATGATGAAGTTATGAACTCAAATTTGAAATTGTGATATATGGTAAAGTCGTTAAGTTGTGGTTTATAAGAAGATGATGCCTAAATAGCATCAAAACCAGCCATCAAATTAAATAAAAAGCGATCTTGAATGGAACCATTACAAATTTACTCAAGATCGCCTCCACAAAACCACGTCTTCCCATACAGTTTTAGGAAGTTTTGATTTTACTGATGGAAGATGGAGATGTATATATGGAAGACATTATATTAGAAATACTGATCTATTTCTATGGTTCAAGTGAATAGGCCAATTACTATACAAAAGTGTCAGCGAACTATGACCATTACAGGCAATTGCCTTACGAAAGATTTTAAGAGAATTTAACGAATCGGTCTGAAATTTATCAGGGAGTTGTCCCACAATTTCGGTGCATAGCACCCTCCCATAGATAAAGGATGATAGGTCAAAAACTGATTTTTCAATTCATTCGATTAAAACCAAAGTTGCGCTCTTGATCTATACACCAGTAGATTGATTTTTTCCTTTACAATCAAGCGATGTAATATTCAGGCTCGGAGCAACTCTTGTGTTGTAGTGGATCCGTGCCAAATGTACGCAGCGACCTTTGCAGTGACGTGTAAGCCAAGTTATATGAAGAGGGCTAACACATACGAGCGAGACAAGAAACCAATATAAGGAGACAGCAAGACGAAGTGCGGGCAGCCGAAACAGCACGACGACGAGGACGAGGTAGCAACCGGGAACCCACAGCAGAAGGCGATGTTTGTATTCGCTACTACGACTATGAATCAGCATCAGATGATATAACTATTTGTTTATTACGTTAAACAGCCAAGATCGATTACAATTTTGATTTTGTTTTTCCTTGTGACGGGGTGAATGAAATGAAAGATTCGAACATGTCAGTTTATTCTGTCGACACCGGTCTTCTAAATAAAAATTATAAGCGATCTTTGTAGTTTTCCGTAATACATTGATTGAACGTATCGCCCCCAAAAAACGACAAACTTTTATATTTCTGGCGGATTTCCTAATCTTCACGACCGGTCGCGAAGAGCCACTACGCCCCCCTGCATGCTCCCCGGACCGATCGACTGCTGCGGGTCCCCAACACTTGAGCAATACTCAAGACGTGGTCGAACAAGCGTTTTATACGCGGTCTCCTTTACAGGTGAAGTACATCTTCCCAAAATTCTCCCAATAAACCGAAGGCGGCTGTCCGCCTTACTCACAACTGCCCTTACATGTTCGTTCCATTTCATATCGCACTGCAATGTTACGCCTAGATATTTGAACAACGCTACAGCATCAAGACGTTCACTACTAATGCTGTATTCGAACATTATGGGATTGTTTTTCCTACTCATGCGCATCACCTTACATTTTTCTACGTTTCTACGTATGCTATTACAGTCAGTTACAGACGACACCCTCCCATACACCACAGCATCATCAGCAAACAGCCGCAAATTACAACTTACTCTGTCCATCAGATCATTTATATAGATAGAAAATAATAGCGGTCCTATCACACTCCCCTGGGGCTCGACTGACGATACACTCGTCTCTGATGAACACTCGCCGTCGAGAACAACGTACTGCGTTCTGTTACTTAGGAAGTCTTCCAGCCAGTCACAAATGTGTGAACCTATACCATAAGCTCGTATCTTCGTTAGCAGTCTGCAGTGTGGCGCCGCGTCGAACGCCTTTTTGAAGTCGAGAAAAACACAATCCGCCTGTTGCCCTTCATCCATGGCTCGCAAGATGTCATGTGAGAAAAGGGCAAGCTGAGTTTCACATGAACGATGTTTCCTATACCCGTGCTGATTCATAGAAAGAAACTTTTTCGTTTCAAGGAAATTTACTATATTCGAACTGAGAAAATGCTCAAAAATTCTAAATGAAACTGATGTCAACGATATTGGCCTGTAATTGTGTGGGTCAGTTCTCTTTCCTTTCTTATAAACGGGAGTCACCTGCGCTTTTTTCCAATCACTAGGAACTTTGCGCTGAATTAAAGATTTGCGATAAATGCAAGCTAAGTAGGGGGCCAATGCCGCAGAATACTCTTTGTAAAACCGAACTGGTATTCCATCCGCACCAGCAGACTTTTTCGTATTTAGCTCTCTCAGCTGCTTCTCTACACCGGAGTACCTATTACTATGTCCTCCATTTTGGGATTAGTACGTTGATGAAATGATGGTACATTTGTGCGGTCCTGCGTGAAAGATTTCTTAAATGTTTAATTTAGAGCTTCAGCTTTCCGTTTGCTTTCTTCTATTACTGCGGCGGAATGATCAATGTGTGACTGGACAGTGGGCTTTGACCCGCTTATCGATTTTACATAGGACCAGAATTTTTTCGGGTTCTCGGAAAGATCTTTTGGTATGATATGACTGTGGTAATTATTGTATGCTTCGTGCATCGATCTTTTTATAGACGCACGAATCTCTACTAACTTTTGCCTGTCATCATTTGCGAGTTCTTTTTTGAATCGAGAGTGCAACAGTCTTTGGATTCTCAGCAGCTTTCTAACATTATTATTATACCACGGTGGATCTTTTCCATCTTTAATCGCCTTTACTGGCACATATTTCTCAAACCCTTTATTTACAATGCACTTAAATTTAGTCCATAATTCCTCTAAATTCAAAGTCCCGGAATTAAACGATGCCCATTCATTTTCTAAGTGCGATCCTAACATTTGCTTATCGGCACTTCCCAACAAAAACACGCTCCTAGCCTTCTTAATTGGCTTACGAACTTTGGTCACCATGGACGCTATGACAATATCACTTGCCTATTATATTTACTTTGGTTGTGAATATTTCTCGTACATCAGCATATGCTCCCGTCGGTGGTGTGAGATGGCACTCCACGATCGTTCAATACGGTGCACATAACGTCCATGTCTCCAGAGAATCTCAGAAGTCTCATGGCGTGCGCTGCTTACATCGCCAAGTTATGTAAAAGTCTCTGAATTTCTTCCCCCCCTCCCACCGCAAATAAAACACGCCAAGCCAGACACGTCGTGTGGGCTTAGATATTCGATGCTACCTCTCTGAAGCTGTGCAGGGTCGCTAATTATACGGTAGATATTTTTAAAACTAATTGGATAATGTGTTTGCGGTAAAGCCGTACTTCGTACGCCATTAAAACCCTCGTACCTTGACAAGGAAGAGGGTCTTGTACAAATAAACGAAGATTTCCCAAATTACCTGAGTTTCTGTGATGGCTGAGGTATTTCCTTTGTTTTGAAAATGGAAACTTGTGTTAATTTTCAGTAGCTTCTATTTCAAAACTATTGTAAACCTGTAAATGTTTTATTTATAATGCTTCTACTGAGTATTAATGCATTCTAGAACAATAGGCTAACAGGTAGACTATTAAATACAGCATGGATTTGATTTTCTCGTTTTCAGTTTCAATAGAAAATTTGTCTCTAGATACACATATTTTAATCAGGAATATTTTTACACTATTAACACACACACACACACACACACACACACACACACACACACACACACACACATACACAACTAAACAGTTTACCCCTATTGTATTTTACTTAATTCATCCCTGAGTTACATTACCTCCTTCCCTGTCAGTTCCAGTCTCTTCATACATTTCCTCATAGTACAATCAATTACCTACGTTTTTATCAATTCCCACACTTGCTGTTCCATTCCTCCATTACAAAAAAGTTAAAAACCTAAATTTAGCCCTAGTCTCTTATTTATTTGTATAACTCATAGTTCAAAGTCAGACAATCACAGTTTCAATATTAATTCTAAAAACTGGTTTCCTTGTTTACCCCCACAACCCCAAACTCCTGTGTATTCATTTATTATGATTTATTTTTAAGTTTTGAATATTTGGTCACAGTGTAGCTTACAACATAATATCCATTTTCAGCTACCCGAATTTTTATAATACTAATTTCATTAGAGAGATTTGTTTTAGTTTAATCTAATGCTGTAACTATTCATTTTAAGTTCTTGATGCCACTACAAACCTGGCCTTATAACTGTCATATGTAACACCATATATAATTATCGCCCAAAATTATTATCAAGGCATTTATATATATTTATTTATCAGCATTATCAGTTCGTTTATAATAGTAGGTAGTTCCAGTTAGCCAGGTTACATTCAAATTTATTCCTTGTACTATCCTCCACACAATGTATATTCATTTATTACTGTTTAGTTTTAAGTCGATAACTGTAATAACACAATGACAAAGAAGTGTTTTACTATGTATGTCGATCTAAGTGTAGACATTTGTCATCTCTTCTCATAGTGTATCTAAACATTGTAACCTCTTTGACACAGCAGTCAGTACTCTGAAGATGGCCTAATAAGCCGAAAGCCTGTTAAGTAAACAAAATAAACTCGTAGAACACACACAAAATTGTGTTTTTTAATTTATTAAAAAAAACCTTTATTTTTTCGGAGTATGTTTAGTAACTTTAGAAAAAATGCACTACACTAAAATAATATCATCATTTTATACTGCAATTAGAAAACAGAATAAAATTTCTATCCAACTAGGGCCGAACTGCAAATCTGAAAACAGTACCAAGCTACGACGCTCTGACCTATTTTAACCAATGTGTTGGAATAAATGCGTGTGCATTGTCTGAGAAGTAGTGGGTGTGAGATTAGGTGCTTTATAGTATTTTCGTTCATACAAGACTTGGGATCCATTATGCTTCCAACTATCAATACCGAATCGAGTGGTGGTTTCAAGTATAGCGACTATGGCATTTTTAATAGTTTCTTTGTTATCGGTGGCACTCAGCTTAAAAGGAAGTAAACATCCAACACGAAAGAGTTCGACTGATTTGATGTTTTCCTACGTTCGTTCTCATCTTGAACCACTATTTTTATTTTTTTAGTTTTGCTGATCCACCACACCCAAGTCTTAAGTAATGTATTGTATCAGTACGTGACACAGAGCACACTAATTCATATACTGCCCCAACTCGCACAAAATGAGATGTTTCACGAGGAACAGGTGTTGCGTAAACCGTACTCTCGACGTAACCCCAGCGGAAAGTAATCCACTTAAGGCAAGGGGGTGTGGACGCCAAGAAAGTGTCTGCACTCTTCTGGCCAGGTTACAGTTGAGTACTCGTAAAGTGAACTTCGCACTTTAGAAGACAGATCGTCCGTAAAGTAGTAGAGGAAGATGAAAATTTCTTTGCTGGGCAAAATCATTCTGCTCCTCTTACCCTCCACTGACGGCTCATGAGTCTCTTAGGTAACCTTGCTTGTGAGAAAAAGATTTCCTTTAAAGTGTAAATGTTCACGTACCAGTAAAGTAATCAGTCCTTACATGACACTGAATCTGAATGTCAGAAATAATGTACACAGAAGTACAGATGGTTTTAGTTACAGGGCCTAATTTTGTTTATTAAATCCGTTGCGCACATATGATTAAAGAAACTCCTTGATTTAAACAGAAAGACTTAATAAGACTAGGAAACTTTCACTTAACAAACTTTCATCAAGCTTTCACTTTCACTTAATAAACTTACAACGAGAAGCTTTCAAGTGTACAGTCCTATCACACTTCCTTGGGCCACGTCTGACGATACGCTAGTATAGCTTCTCTAATCCTGCGCCGTCTAGGCAACTTTTGTACTTGCTTCTCCTGCCGAGAGAATTACTGGTGCTCCCACTCCTCATGACTCCGTGCGGAACAGACTTCACAAACCCAGATGACCGGAGCTGGCAGCCGTTGTCAGCGTCGATTGTGTCACGCGGTGGTGATTCAAAACGCCCGCCAGCTACTGTAGCACTCCACTGCCACTACTCGCGTCACCACAAGGAATAAAGAACAGGATGGTCCTATTTAACGCTGAAGCACGGTGGACTCGTTCGCTGCTGTGCGGCGACCGCACAGGGCGGTAATCCCCGTACACTTCGCGCCCCTGGCGGAAGGGCAGGCATTACAGGACTGCACTTGTCGCGGCCTCATTCACATGCACAGGCGAGCCAAGGGGTGGGGGGTGGCGCAGGCCCGTTAATTAATCACCACCTGCGAGCTGCGCTGCTGGGACCGCGTGGCCGCCTCAGCCGCGTTACCTGCCCAGCACCGACTCTTCGGAAGAAATTACTCCCTCACTCCAAACGCGACACGCCCCGGCTTGTTTATTATTAATAAGGCCCTCCGATGTCACCCTGATCCGCGTGGAACTTTGTCTGGCTACATTCACTCCGCGTCTGTCTTTTGCTTCGTTAAAGATTACGTCTGCGTCCTCTCAAACGTAAATACTCGAGTCCGACCGAAACATGATTTGCGACCGCAACCGTAACCGAAACTTGTGTAATGAAGTCAAAATTTCTGTGTACACTCCTAGCAATTAAAATTGCTACACCACGAAGATGACGTGCCGGCCGCGGTGGCCGAGGGGACTGAGGCGCTCCAGTCATGGTCTGCACGGCCACTACGGTCGGGGCTTCGAATCCCCCCTCGGGCATGAACCGACTCTTCGGAAGCAATTACTCCCTCACTCCAAACGCGACATGCCCCGGCTTGTTTATCATTAATAAGGCCCTCCGGTGCCACCCAGGAACTTTGTCTGGCTACATTCACTCCGCGTCTGTCTTTTGCTTCGTTAAAGATTACGTCTGCGTCCTCTCAAACGTAAATACTCGAGTCCGACCGAAACATGATTTGCGACCGCAACCGTAACCGAAACTTGTGTAATGAAGTCAAAATTTCTGTGTACACTCCTGGCAATTAAAATTGCTACACCACGAAGATGACGTGCCGGCCGCGGTGGCCGAGGGGACTGAGGCGCTCCAGTCACGGTCTGCACGGCCACTACGGTCGGGGCTTCGAATCCCCCCTCGGGCATGCACCGACTCTTCGGAAGCAATTACTCCCTCACTCCAAACGCGACATGCCCCGGCTTGTTTATCATTAATAAGGCCCTCCGGTGCCACCCAGGAACTTTGTCTGGCTACATTCACTCCGTGTCTGTCTTTTGCTTCGTTAAAGATTACGTCTGCCTCCTCTCAAACGTAAATACTCGAGTCCGACCGCGGTGGCCGAGAGGACTGAGGCGCTCCAGTCACGGTCTGCACGGCCACTACGGTCGGGGCTTCGAATCCCCCCTCGGGCATGCACCGACTCTTCGGAAGCAATTACTCCCTCACTCCAAAAGCGACATGCCCCGGCTTGTTTATCATTAATAAGGCCCTCCGGTGCCACCCAGGAACTTTGTCTGGCTACATTCACTCCGTGTCTGTCTTTTGCTTCGTTAAAGATTACGTCTGCGTCCTCTCAAACGTAAATACTCGAGTCCGACCGCGGTGGCCGAGAGGTCTGAGGCGCTCCAGTCACGGTCTGCACGGCCACTACGGTCGGGGCTTCGAATCCCCCCTCGGGCATGCACCGACTCTTCGGAAGCAATTACTATCTCACTCCAAACGCGACATGCCCCGGCTTGTTTATCATTAATAAGGCCCTCCGGTGCCACCCAGGAACTTTGTCTGGCTACATTCACTCCGTGTCTGTCTTTTGCTTCGTTAAAGATTACGTCTGCGTCCTCTCAAACATAAATACTCGAGTCCGACCACGGTGGCCGAGAGGACTGAGGCGCTCCAGTCACGGTCTGCACGGCCACTACGGTCGGGGCTTCGAATCCCCCCTCGGGCATGCACCGACTCTTCGGAAGCAATTACTCCCTCACTCCAAACGCGACATGCCCCGGCTTGTTTATCATTAATAAGGCCCTCCGGTGCCACCCAGGAACTCTGTCTGGCTACATTCACTCCGTGTCTGTCTTTTGCTTCGTTAAAGATTACGTCTGCGTCCTCTCAAACGTAAATACTCGAGTCCGACCGAAACATGATTTGCGACCGCAACCGTAACCGAAACTTGTGTAATGAAGTCAAAATTTCTGTGTACACTCCTGGCAATTAAAATTGCTACACCACGAAGATGACGTGCCGGCCGCGGTGGCCGAGGGGACTGAGGCGCTCCAGTCACGGTCTGCACGGCCACTACGGTCGGGGCTTCGAATCCCCCCTCGGGCATGCACCGACTCTTTGGAAGCAATTACTCCCTCACTCCAAACGCGACATGCCCCGGCTTGATTATCATTAATAAGGCCCTCCGGTGCCACCCAGGAACTTTGTCTGGCTACATTCACTCCGTGTCTGTCTTTTGCTTCGTTAAAGATTACGTCTGCGTCCTCTCAAACGTAAATACTCGAGTCCGACCGAAACATGATTTGCGACCGCAACCGTAACCGAAACTTGTGTAATGAAGTCAAAATTTCTGTGTACACTCCTAGCAATTAAAATTGCTACACCACGAAGATGACGTGCCGGCCGCGGTGGCCGAGGGACTGAGGCGCTCCAGTCACGGTCTGCACGGCCACTACGGTCGGGGCTTCGAATCCCCCCTCGGGCATGCACCGACTCTTCGGAAGCAATTACTCCCTCACTCCAAACGCGACATGCCCCGGCTTGTTTATCATTAATAAGGTCCTCCGGTGCCACCCAGGAACTTTGTCTGGCTACATTCACTCCGTGTCTGTCTTTTGCTTCGTTAAAGATTACGTCTGCGTCCTCTCAAACGTAAATACTCGAGTCCGACCGAAACATGATTTGCGACCGCAACCGTAACCGAAACTTGTGTAATGAAGTCAAAATTTCTGTGTACACTCCTAGCAATTAAAATTGCTACACCACGAAGATGACGTGCCGGCCGCGGTGGCCGAGGGGACTGAGGCGCTCCAGTCATGGTCTGCACGGCCACTACGGTCGGGGCTTCGAATCCCCCCTCGGGCATGCACCGACTCTTCGGAAGCAATTACTCCCTCACTCCAAACGCGACATGCCCCGGCTTGTTTATCATTAATAAGGCCCTCCGGTGCCACCCAGGAACTTTGTCTGGCTACATTCACTCCGTGTCTGTCTTTTGCTTCGTTAAAGATTACGTCTGCGTCCTCTCAAACGTAAATACTCGAGTCCGACCGAAACATGATTTGCGACTGCAACCGTAACCGAAACTTGTGTAATGAAGTCAAAATTTCTGTGTACACTCCTGGCAATTAAAATTGCTACACCACGAAGATGACGTGCCGGCCGCAGTGGCCGAGGGGACTGAGGCGCTCCAGTCATGGTCTGCACGGCCACTACGGTCGGGGCTTCGAATCCCCCCTCGGGCATGCACCGACTCTTCGGAAGCAATTACTCCCTCACTCCAAACGCGACATGCCCCGGCTTGTTTATCATTAATAAGGCCCTCCGGTGCCACCCAGGAACTTTGTCTGGCTACATTCACTCCGTGTCTGTCTTTTGCTTCGTTAAAGATTACGTCTGCGTCCTCTCAAACGTAAATACTCGAGTCCGACCGAAACATGATTTGCGACCGCAACCGTAACCGAAACTTGTGTAATGAAGTCAAAATTTCTGTGTACACTCCTAGCAATTAAAATTGCTACACCACGAAGATGACGTGCCGGCCGCGGTGGCCGAGGGGACTGAGGCGCTCCAGTCACGGTCTGCACGGCCACTACGGTCGGGGCTTCGAATCCCCCCTCGGACATGCACCGACTCTTCGGAAGCAATTACTCCCTCACTCCAAACGCGACATGCCCCGGCTTGTTTATCATTAATAAGGCCCTCCGGTGCCACCCAGGAACTTTGTCTGGCTACATTCACTCCGTGTCTGTCTTTTGCTTCGTTAAAGATTACGTCTGCGTCCTCTCAAACGTAAATACTCGAGTCCGACCGAAACATGATTTGCGACCGCAACCGTAACCGAAACTTGTGTAATGAAGTCAAAATTTCTGTGTACACTCCTAGCAATTAAAATTGCTACACCACGAAGATGACGTGCCGGCCGCGGTGGCCGAGGGACTGAGGCGCTCCAGTCACGGTCTGCACGGCCACTACGGTCGGGGCTTCGAATCCCCCCTCGGGCATGCACCGACTCTTCGGAAGCAATTACTCCCTCACTCCAAACGCGACATGCCCCGGCTTGTTTATCATTAATAAGGCCCTCCGGTGCCACCCAGGAACTTTGTCTGGCTACATTAACTCCGTGTCTGTCTTTTGCTTCGTTAAAGATTACGTCTGCGTCCTCTCAAACGTAAATACTCGAGTCCGACCGAAACATGATTTGCGACCGCAACCGTAACCGAAACTTGTGTAATGAAGTCAAAATTTCTGTGTACACTCCTAGCAATTAAAATTGCTACACCACGAAGATGACGTGCCGGCCGCGGTGGCCGAGGGACTGAGGCGCTCCAGTCACGGTCTGCACGGCCACTACGGTCGGGGCTTCGAATCCCCCCTCGGGCATGCACCGACTCTTCGGAAGCAATTACTCCCTCACTCCAAACGCGACATGCCCCGGCTTGTTTATCATTAATAAGGCCCTCCGGTGCCACCCAGGAACTTTGTCTGGCTACATTCACTCCGTGTCTGTCTTTTGCTTCGTTAAAGATTACGTCTGCGTCCTCTCAAACGTAAATACTCGAGTCCGACCGAAACATGATTTGCGACCGCAACCGTAACCGAAACTTGTGTAATGAAGTCAAAATTTCTGTGTACACTCCTAGCAATTAAAATTGCTACACCACGAAGATGACGTGCCGGCCGCGGTGGCCGAGGGACTGAGGCGCTCCAGTCACGGTCTGCACGGCCACTACGGTCGGGGCTTCGAATCCCCCCTCGGGCATGCACCGACTCTTCGGAAGCAATTACTCCCTCACTCCAAACGCGACATGCCCCGGCTTGTTTATCATTAATAAGGCCCTCCGGTGCCACCCAGGAACTTTGTCTGGCTACATTCACTCCGTGTCTGTCTTTTGCTTCGTTAAAGATTACGTCTGCGTCCTCTCAAACGTAAATACTCGAGTCCGACCGAAACATGATTTGCGACCGCAACCGTAACCAAAACTTGTGTAATGAAGTCAAAATTTCTGTGTACACTCCTGGCAATTAAAATTGCTACACCACGAAGATGACGTGCCGGCCGCGGTGGCCGAGGGGACTGAGGCGCTCCAGTCACGGTCTGCACGGCCACTACGGTTGGGGCTTCGAATCCCCCCTCGGGCATGCACCGACTCTTCGGAAGCAATTACTCCCTCACTCCAAACGCGACATGCCCCGGCTTGTTTATCATTAATAAGGCCCTCCGGTGCCACCCAGGAACTTTGTCTGGCTACATTCACTCCGTGTCTGTCTTTTGCTTCGTTAAAGATTACGTCTGCGTCCTCTCAAACGTAAATACTCGAGTCCGACCGAAACATGATTTGCGACCGCAACCGTAACCGAAACTTGTGTAATGAAGTCAAAATTTCTGTGTACACTCCTAGCAATTAAAATTGCTACACCACGAAGATGACGTGCCGGCCGCGGTGGCCGAGGGACTGAGGCGCTCCAGTCACGGTCTGCACGGCCACTACGGTCGGGGCTTCGAATCCCCCCTCGGGCATGCACCGACTCTTCGGAAGCAATTACTCCCTCACTCCAAACGCGACATGCCCCGGCTTGTTTATCATTAATAAGGCCCTCCGGTGCCACCCAGGAACTTTGTCTGGCTACATTCACTCCGTGTCTGTCTTTTGCTTCGTTAAAGATTACGTCTGCGTCCTCTCAAACGTAAATACTCGAGTCCGACCGAAACATGATTTGCGACCGCAACCGTAACCGAAACTTGTGTAATGAAGTCAAAATTTCTGTGTACACTCCTAGCAATTAAAATTGCTACACCACGAAGATGACGTGCCGGCCGCGGTGGCCGAGGGGACTGAGGCGCTCCAGTCATGGTCTGCACGGCCACTACGGTCGGGGCTTCGAATCCCCCCTCGGGCATGCACCGACTCTTCGGAAGCAATTACTCCCTCACTCCAAACGCGACATGCCCCGGCTTGTTTATCATTAATAAGGCCCTCCGGTGCCACCCAGGAACTTTGTCTGGCTACATTCACTCCGTGTCTGTCTTTTGCTTCGTTAAAGATTACGTCTGCGTCCTCTCAAACGTAAATACTCGAGTCCGACCGAAACATGATTTGCGACTGCAACCGTAACCGAAACTTGTGTAATGAAGTCAAAATTTCTGTGTACACTCCTGGCAATTAAAATTGCTACACCACGAAGATGACGTGCCGGCCGCAGTGGCCGAGGGGACTGAGGCGCTCCAGTCATGGTCTGCACGGCCACTACGGTCGGGGCTTCGAATCCCCCCTCGGGCATGCACCGACTCTTCGGAAGCAATTACTCCCTCACTCCAAACGCGACATGCCCCGGCTTGTTTATCATTAATAAGGCCCTCCGGTGCCACCCAGGAACTTTGTCTGGCTACATTCACTCCGTGTCTGTCTTTTGCTTCGTTAAAGATTACGTCTGCGTCCTCTCAAACGTAAATACTCGAGTCCGACCGAAACATGATTTGCGACCGCAACCGTAACCGAAACTTGTGTAATGAAGTCAAAATTTCTGTGTACACTCCTAGCAATTAAAATTGCTACACCACGAAGATGACGTGCCGGCCGCGGTGGCCGAGGGGACTGAGGCGCTCCAGTCACGGTCTGCACGGCCACTACGGTCGGGGCTTCGAATCCCCCCTCGGACATGCACCGACTCTTCGGAAGCAATTACTCCCTCACTCCAAACGCGACATGCCCCGGCTTGTTTATCATTAATAAGGCCCTCCGGTGCCACCCAGGAACTTTGTCTGGCTACATTCACTCCGTGTCTGTCTTTTGCTTCGTTAAAGATTACGTCTGCGTCCTCTCAAACGTAAATACTCGAGTCCGACCGAAACATGATTTGCGACCGCAACCGTAACCGAAACTTGTGTAATGAAGTCAAAATTTCTGTGTACACTCCTAGCAATTAAAATTGCTACACCACGAAGATGACGTGCCGGCCGCGGTGGCCGAGGGACTGAGGCGCTCCAGTCACGGTCTGCACGGCCACTACGGTCGGGGCTTCGAATCCCCCCTCGGGCATGCACCGACTCTTCGGAAGCAATTACTCCCTCACTCCAAACGCGACATGCCCCGGCTTGTTTATCATTAATAAGGCCCTCCGGTGCCACCCAGGAACTTTGTCTGGCTACATTAACTCCGTGTCTGTCTTTTGCTTCGTTAAAGATTACGTCTGCGTCCTCTCAAACGTAAATACTCGAGTCCGACCGAAACATGATTTGCGACCGCAACCGTAACCGAAACTTGTGTAATGAAGTCAAAATTTCTGTGTACACTCCTAGCAATTAAAATTGCTACACCACGAAGATGACGTGCCGGCCGCGGTGGCCGAGGGACTGAGGCGCTCCAGTCACGGTCTGCACGGCCACTACGGTCGGGGCTTCGAATCCCCCCTCGGGCATGCACCGACTCTTCGGAAGCAATTACTCCCTCACTCCAAACGCGACATGCCCCGGCTTGTTTATCATTAATAAGGCCCTCCGGTGCCACCCAGGAACTTTGTCTGGCTACATTCACTCCGTGTCTGTCTTTTGCTTCGTTAAAGATTACGTCTGCGTCCTCTCAAACGTAAATACTCGAGTCCGACCGAAACATGATTTGCGACCGCAACCGTAACCGAAACTTGTGTAATGAAGTCAAAATTTCTGTGTACACTCCTAGCAATTAAAATTGCTACACCACGAAGATGACGTGCCGGCCGCGGTGGCCGAGGGACTGAGGCGCTCCAGTCACGGTCTGCACGGCCACTACGGTCGGGGCTTCGAATCCCCCCTCGGGCATGCACCGACTCTTCGGAAGCAATTACTCCCTCACTCCAAACGCGACATGCCCCGGCTTGTTTATCATTAATAAGGCCCTCCGGTGCCACCCAGGAACTTTGTCTGGCTACATTCACTCCGTGTCTGTCTTTTGCTTCGTTAAAGATTACGTCTGCGTCCTCTCAAACGTAAATACTCGAGTCCGACCGAAACATGATTTGCGACCGCAACCGTAACCGAAACTTGTGTAATGAAGTCAAAATTTCTGTGTACACTCCTGGCAATTAAAATTGCTACACCACGAAGATGACGTGCCGGCCGCGGTGGCCGAGGGGACTGAGGCGCTCCAGTCACGGTCTGCACGGCCACTACGGTCGGGGCTTCGAATCCCCCCTCGGGCATGCACCGACTCTTCGGAAGCAATTACTCCCTCACTCCAAACGCGACATGCCCCGGCTTGTTTATCATTAATAAGGCCCTCCGGTGCCACCCAGGAACTTTGTCTGGCTACATTCACTCCGTGTCTGTCTTTTGCTTCGTTAAAGATTATGTCTGCGTCCTCTCAAACGTAAATACTCGAGTCCGACCGAAACATGATTTGCGACCGCAACCGTAACCGAAACTTGTGTAATGAAGTCAAAATTTCTGTGTACACTCCTGGCAATTAAAATTGCTACACCACGAAGATGACGTGCCGGCCGCGGTGGCCGAGGGGACTGAGGCGCTCCAGTCACGGTCTGCACGGCCACTACGGTCGGGGCTTCGAATCCCCCCTCGGGCATGCACCGACTCTTCGGAAGCAATTACTCCCTCACTCCAAACGTGACATGCCCCGGCTTGTTTATCATTAATAAGGCCCTCCGGTGCCACCCAGGAACTTTGTCTGGCTACATTCACTCCGTGTCTGTCTTTTGCTTCGTTAAAGATTACGTCTGCGTCCTCTCAAAGGTAAATACTCGAGTCCGACCGAAACATGATTTGCGACCGCAACCGTAACCGAAACTTGTGTAATGAAGTCAAAATTTCTGTGTACACTCCTGGCAATTAAAATTGCTACATCACGAAGATGACGTGCCGGCCGCGTGGCCGAGGGACTGAGGCGCTCCAGTCACGGTCCGCACGGCCACTACGGTCGGGGCTTCGAATCCCCCCTCGGGCATGCACCGACTCTTCGGAAGCAATTACTCCCTCACTCCAAACGCGACATGACCCGGCTTGTTTATCATTAATAAGGCCCTCCGGTGCCACCCAGGAACTTTGTCTGGCTACATTCACTCCGTGTCTGTCTTTTGCTTCGTTAAAGATTACGTCTGCGTCCTCTCAAACGTAAATACTCGAGTCCGACCGAAACATGATTTGCGACCGCAACCGTAACCGAAACTTGTGTAATGAAGTCAAAATTTCTGTGTACACTCCTGGCAATTAAAATTGCTACACCACGAAGATGACGTGCCGGCCGCGGTGGCCGAGGGGACTGAGGCGCTCCAGTCACGGTCTGCACGGCCACTACGGTCGGGGCTTCGAATCCCCCCTCGGGCATGCACCGACTCTTCGGAAGCAATTACTCCCTCACTCCAAACGCGACATGCCCCGGCTTGTTTATCATTAATAAGGCCCTCCGGTGCCACCCAGGAACTTTGTCTGGCTACATTCACTCCGTGTCTGTCTTTTGCTTCGTTAAAGATTACGTCTGCGTCCTCTCAAACGTAAATACTCGAGTCCGACCGAAACATGATTTGCGACCGCAACCGTAACCGAAACTTGTGTAATGAAGTCAAAATTTCTGTGTACACTCCTGGCAATTAAAATTGCTACACCACGAAGATGACGTGCCGGCCGCGGTGGCCGAGGGGACTGAGGCGCTCCAGTCACGGTCTGCACGGCCACTACGGTCGGGGCTTCGAATCCCCCCTCGGGCATGCACCGACTCTTCGGAAGCAATTACTCCCTCACTCCAAACGCGACATGCCCCGGCTTGTTTATCATTAATAAGGCCCTCCGGTGCCACCCAGGAACTTTGTCTGGCTACATTCACTCCGTGTCTGTCTTTTGCTTCGTTAAAGATTATGTCTGCGTCCTCTCAAACGTAAATACTCGAGTCCGACCGAAACATGATTTGCGACCGCAACCGTAACCGAAACTTGTGTAATGAAGTCAAAATTTCTGTGTACACTCCTGGCAATTAAAATTGCTACACCACGAAGATGACGTGCCGGCCGCGGTGGCCGAGGGGACTGAGGCGCTCCAGTCACGGTCTGCACGGCCACTACGGTCGGGGCTTCGAATCCCCCCTCGGGCATGCACCGACTCTTCGGAAGCAATTACTCCCTCACTCCAAACGTGACATGCCCCGGCTTGTTTATCATTAATAAGGCCCTCCGGTGCCACCCAGGAACTTTGTCTGGCTACATTCACTCCGTGTCTGTCTTTTGCTTCGTTAAAGATTACGTCTGCGTCCTCTCAAAGGTAAATACTCGAGTCCGACCGAAACATGATTTGCGACCGCAACCGTAACCGAAACTTGTGTAATGAAGTCAAAATTTCTGTGTACACTCCTGGCAATTAAAATTGCTACATCACGAAGATGACGTGCCGGCCGCGTGGCCGAGGGACTGAGGCGCTCCAGTCACGGTCTGCACGGCCACTACGGTCGGGGCTTCGAATCCCCCCTCGGGCATGCACCGACTCTTCGGAAGCAATTACTCCCTCACTCCAAACGCGACATGCCCCGGCTTGTTTATCATTAATAAGGCCCTCCGGTGCCACCCAGGAACTTTGTCTGGCTACATTCACTCCGTGTCTGTCTTTTGCTTCGTTAAAGATTACGTCTGCGTCCTCTCAAACGTAAATACTCGAGTCCGACCGAAACATGATTTGCGACCGCAACCGTAACCGAAACTTGTGTAATGAAGTCAAAATTTCTGTGTACACTCCTGGCAATTAAAATTGCTACACCACGAAGATGACGTGCCGGCCGCGGTGGCCGAGGGGACTGAGGCGCTCCAGTCACGGTCTGCACGGCCACTACGGTCGGGGCTTCGAATCCCCCCTCGGGCATGCACCGACTCTTCGGAAGCAATTACTCCCTCACTCCAAACGCGACATGCCCCGGCTTGTTTATCATTAATAAGGCCCTCCGGTGCCACCCAGGAACTTTGTCTGGCTACTTTCACTCCGTGTCTGTCTTTTGCTTCGTTAAAGATTACGTCTGCGTCCTCTCAAACGTAAATACTCGAGTCCGACCGAAACATGATTTGCGACCGCAACCGTAACCGAAACTTGTGTAATGAAGTCAAAATTTCTGTGTACACTCCTGGCAATTAAAATTGCTACATCACGAAGATGACGTGCCGGCCGCGTGGCCGAGGGACTGAGGCGCTCCAGTCACGGTCTGCACGGCCACTACGGTCGGGGCTTTGAATCCCCCCTCGGGCATGCACCGACTCTTCGGAAGCAATTACTCCCTCACTCCAAACGCGACATGCACCGGCTTGTTTATCATTAATAAGGCCCTCCGGTGCCACCCAGGAACTTTGTCTGGCTACATTCACTCCGTGTCTGTCTTTTGCTTCGTTAAAGATTACGTCTGCGTCCTCTCAAACGTAAATACTCGAGTCCGACCGCGGTGGCCGAGAGGACTGAGGCGCTCCAGTCACGGTCTGCACGGCCACTACGGTCGGGGCTTCGAATCCCCCCTCGGGCATGCGCCGACTCTTCGGAAGCAATTACTCCCTCACTCCAAACGCGACATGCCCCGGCTTGTTTATCATTAATAAGGCCCTCCGGTGCCACCCAGGAACTTTGTCTGGCTACTTTCACTCCGTGTCTGTCTTTTGCTTCGTTAAAGATTACGTCTGCGTCCTCTCAAACGTAAATACTCGAGTCCGACCGAAACATGATTTGCGACCGCAACCGTAACCGAAACTTGTGTAATGAAGTCAAAATTTCTGTGTACACTCCTGGCAATTAAAATTGCTACATCACGAAGATGACGTGCCGGCCGCGTGGCCGAGGGACTGAGGCGCTCCAGTCACGGTCTGCACGGCCACTACGGTCGGGGCTTTGAATCCCCCCTCGGGCATGCACCGACTCTTCGGAAGCAATTACTCCCTCACTCCAAACGCGACATGCACCGGCTTGTTTATCATTAATAAGGCCCTCCGGTGCCACCCAGGAACTTTGTCTGGCTACATTCACTCCGTGTCTGTCTTTTGCTTCGTTAAAGATTACGTCTGCGTCCTCTCAAACGTAAATACTCGAGTCCGACCGCGGTGGCCGAGAGGACTGAGGCGCTCCAGTCACGGTCTGCACGGCCACTACGGTCGGGGCTTCGAATCCCCCCTCGGGCATGCACCGACTCTTCGGAAGCAATTACTCCCTCACTCCAAACGCGACATGCCCCGGCTTGTTTATCATTAAAAAGGCCCTCCGATGCCACCCAGGAACTTTGTCTGGCTACATTAACTCCGTGTCTGTCTTTTGCTTCGTTAAAGATTACGTCTGCGTCCTCTCAAACGTAAATACTCGAGTCCGACCGAAACATGATTTGCGACCGCAACCGTAACCGAAACTTGTGTAATGAAGTCAAAATTTCTGTGTACACTCCTGGCAATTAAAATTGCTACACCACGAAGATGACGTGCCGGCCGCGGTGGCCGAGGGGACTGAGGCGCTCCAGTCACGGTCTGCACGGCCACTACGGTCGGGGCTTCGAATCCCCCCTCGGGCATGCACCGACTCTTTGGAAGCAATTACTCCCTCACTCCAAACGCGACATGCCCCGGCTTGTTTATCATTAATAAGGCCCTCCGGTGCCACCCAGGAACTTTGTCTGGCTACATTCACTCCGTGTCTGTCTTTTGCTTCGTTAAAGATTACGTCTGCGTCCTCTCAAACGTAAATACTCGAGTCCGACCGAAACATGATTTGCGACCGCAACCGTAACCGAAACTTGTGTAATGAAGTCAAAATTTCTGTGTACACTCCTGGCAATTAAAATTGCTACACCACGCAGATGACGTGCCGGCCGCGGTGGCCGAGGGGACTGAGGCGCTCCAGTCACGGTCTGCACGGCCACTACGGTCGGGGCTTCGAATCCCCCCTCGGGCATGCACCGACTCTTCGGAAGCAATTACTCCCTCACTCCAAACGCGACATGCCCCGGCTTGTTTATCATTAATAAAGCCCTCCGGTGCCACCCAGGAACTTTGTCTGGCTACATTCACTCCGTGTCTGTCTTTTGCTTCGTTAAAGATTATGTCTGCGTCCTCTCAAACGTAAATACTCGAGTCCGACCGAAACATGATTTGCGACCGCAACCGTAACCGAAACTTGTGTAATGAAGTCAAAATTTCTGTGTACACTCCTGGCAATTAAAATTGCTACACCACGAAGATGACGTGCCGGCCGCGGTGGCCGAGGGGACTGAGGCGCTCCAGTCACGGTCTGCACGGCCACTACGGTCGGGGCTTCGAATCCCCCCTCGGGCATGCACCGACTCTTCGGAAGCAATTACTCCCTCACTCCAAACGCGACATGCCCCGGCTTGTTTATCATTAATAAGGCCCTCCGGTGCCACCCAGGAACTTTGTCTGGCTACATTCACTCCGTGTCTGTCTTTTGCTTCGTTAAAGATTACGTCTGCGTCCTCTCAAACGTAAATACTCGAGTCCGACCGAAACATGATTTGCGACCGCAACCGTAACCGAAACTTGTGTAATGAAGTCAAAATTTCTGTGTACACTCCTGGCAATTAAAATTGCTACACCACGAAGATGACGTGCCGGCCGCGGTGGCCGAGGGGACTGAGGCGCTCCAGTCACGGTCTGCACGGCCACTACGGTCGGGGCTTCGAATCCCCCCTCGGGCATGCACCGACTCTTCGGAAGCAATTACTCCCTCACTCCAAACGCGACATGCCCCGGCTTGTTTATCATTAATAAGGCCCTCCGGTGCCACCCAGGAACTTTGTCTGGCTACATTCACTCCGTGTCTGTCTTTTGCTTCGTTAAAGATTATGTCTGCGTCCTCTCAAACCAAAATACTCGAGTCCGACCGAAACATGATTTGCGACCGCAACCGTAACCGAAACTTGTGTAATGAAGTCAAAATTTCTGTGTACACTCCTGGCAATTAAAATTGCTACACCACGAAGATGACGTGCTGGCCGCGGTGGCCGAGGGGACTGAGGCGCTCCAGTCACGGTCTGCACGGCCACTACGGTCGGGGCTTCGAATCCCCCCTCGGGCATGCACCGACCCTTCGGAAGCAATTACTCCCTCACTCCAAACGCGACATGCCCCGGCTTGTTTATCATTAATAAGGCCCTCCGGTGCCACCCAGGAACTTTGTCTGGCTACATTCACTCCGTGTCTGTCTTTTGCTTCGTTAAAGATTACGTCTGCGTCCTCTCAAACGTAAATACTCGAGTCCGACCGAAACATGATTTGCGACCGCAACCGTAACCGAAACTTGTGTAATGAAGTCAAAATTTCTGTGTACACTCCTGGCAATTAAAATTGCTACACCACGAAGATGACGTGCCGGCCGCGGTGGCCGAGGGGACTGAGGCGCTCCAGTCACGGTCTGCACGGCCACTACGGTCGGGGCTTCGAATCCCCCCTCGGGCATGCACCGACCCTTCGGAAGCAATTACTCCCTCACTCCAAACGCGACATGCCCCGGCTTGTTTATCATTAATAAGGCCCTCCGGTGCCACCCAGGAACTTTGTCTGGCTACATTCACTCCGTGTCTGTCTTTTGCTTCGTTAAAGATTACGTCTGCGTCCTCTCAAACGTAAATACTCGAGTCCGACCGAAACATGATTTGCGACCGCAACCGTAACCGAAACTTGTGTAATGAAGTCAAAATTTCTGTGTACACTCCTGGCAATTAAAATTGCTACACCACGAAGATGACGTGCCGGCCGCAGTGGCCGAGGGGACTGAGGCGCTCCAGTCACGGTCTGCACGGCCACTACGGTCGGGGCCTCGAATCCCCCCTCGGGCATGCACCGACTCTTCGGAAGCAATTACTCCCTCACTCTAAACGCGACATGCCCCGGCTTGTTTATCATTAATAAGGCCCTCCGGTGCCACCCAGGAACTTTGTCTGGCTACATTCACTCCGTGTCTGTCTTTTGCTTCGTTAAAGATTACGTCTGCGTCCTCTCAAACGTAAATACTCGAGTCCGACCGAAACATGATTTGCGACCGCAACCGTAACCGAAACTTGTGTAATGAAGTCAAAATTTCTGTGTACACTCCTGGCAATTAAAATTGCTACACCACGAAGATGACGTGCCGGCCGCGGTGGCCGAGGGGACTGAGGCGCTCCAGTCACGGTCTGCACGGCCACTACGGTCGGGACTTCGAATCCCCCCTCGGGCATGCACCGACTCTTCGGAAGCAATTACTCCCTCACTCCAAACGCGACATGCCCCGGCTTGTTTATCATTAATAAGGCCCTCCGGTGCCACCCAGGAACTTTGTCTGGCTACATTCACTCCGTGTCTGTCTTTTGCTTCGTTAAAGATTACGTCTGCGTCCTCTCAAACGTAAATACTCGAGTCCGACCGAAACATGATTTGCGACCGCAACCGTAACCGAAACTTGTGTAATGAAGTCAAAATTTCTGTGTACACTCCTGGCAATTAAAATTGCTACACCACGAAGATGACGTGCCGGCCGCGGTGGCCGAGGGGACTAAGGCGCTCCAGTCACGGTCTGCACGGCCACTACGGTCGGGGGTTCGAATCCCCCCCTCGGGCATGGATATTTGTGCCGTCCTTAGGATTAGCTAGTTCATAAGTAGTTTGTAAGTTTAGGGACTGATGACCCCGTAGTTAAGTCCCGTAAGATGACGTGCTACGGAAGCGACATTTTACCGACAGAAAGAAGCTGCTGTGATATGCAAATGATTAGCTTTGCAGAGCTTTCGTACAAAGTTGGCGCCGATGGCGACACCTACAACGTGCTGACACGAGGATAGTTTCCAACCGATTCCTCATACACGAACAGCAGTTGACTGGCGTTGCCTGGTGAAATGTTGTTGAGATGTCTCGTGTAAGGAGGAGAAATGCGTACCATCACGTTTCCGACTTTGATAAAGGTCGGATTGTAGCCTACCGCTATTGCGGTTTATCGTATCGCGATATTGCTGCTCGCGTTGGTCGTGATCCAATGGCTGGAATCGATGGGTTCAGGAGAGCAATACGGAACGCCGTGCTGGATCCCAACAACCTCGTATCACTAGCAGCCGAGATCCGCATGGCTATAACGGATCATGCAGCCACGTCTCGATCCCTGAGTCAACAGGGACAGTTTGCAAGACAACAACCATCTTCACGAACAGTTCAACGACGTTTGCATTAGCATGGACTATCAGCTCGGAGACCATGGCTGTGGTTACCCTTGACGCCGCATCACAGACAAGAGCGCCAGCGATGGTGTACACAACGGCCGGCCTCGGTGGCCGAGGGGACTGAGGCGCTCCAGACACGGTCTGCACGGTCACTACGGTCGGGGGTTCGAAGCCCCCCCCCTCGGGCATGCATATTTGTACCGTCCTTAGGATTAGGTAGTTCATAAGTAGTTTGTAAGTTTAGGGACTGATGACCCCGTAATTAAGTCCCGTAAGCTATACAAATGTTTGAACATTTTGAACATTGTACGCAACGACGAACCTGGGTGCACGAATGGCAAAACGACATTTTTTATTTATTTATTTATTTTTTATTTTTTTGATGAATCCAGGTCCTTTTTACAGCATCATGATGGTTGCATCCGTGTTTGGCGACATCGCGGTGAATGCATATTGTAAGCGTGTATTCGTCATCGCTATACTGGTGTATAATCCGGCGTGATGGTATGGGGTGTCATTGGTTACACGTCTCGGTCACCTCTTGTTCGCATCGACGGCACTTTGAACAGTGCCCGTTACAGTTCAGATGAGTTACGACCCGTGGCTCTACCTTTCATTCTATCCCTACGAAACTCTACATTTCAGCAGGATAATGCACGACCGCATGTTGCAGGTCTTGTACGGGCCTTTCTGGATACGGAGAATGTTCGACTGCTCCCCTGGCCAGCACATTCTCCAGATCTCTCACCAACTCAAACGTCTGGTCAATGCTGGCTGAGCAACTGGCTTCTCAGAATACGCCAGTCACTAGTCTTGATGAAGTGTGGTATCGTGTTGGAGCTGCATGGACATCTGTACCCGCACACACCATCCACGCTCTGTTTGGCTCATTGCCCATGCATATCAAGGCCGTTATTACGGCCAGAGGTGGTTGTTCTGGGTACTGATTTCGCAGGATCTATGTATCATGTCAGGTCTGGTATAATATGTTTGTCCAATGAATAAACATTTATCTGCATTTCTTCTTGCTGTAGCAATTTTAATGTCCAGTAGTCTATTTACGTTACACCACACATCACTAGTTTTTTCACATTTTTCAATATTCCCTCCCTTTACTAAGACTTCTTGACTGTGTGTAAGCCTAACCATTAATCCGTACAAGATGACATGAGAGGCGAACAGGTTAGCATTGTTACGACAATTCTATGTTAATGTTCATCCGGAAGGAGATTTCGGGTCAGTTGTACACTGGGACTCAAAGTTACTTTTGTGGATATATGGTCGTTCAAGAAACATGACATTTATCATTAATAACATTATTTTCAGAGAGCAGAAAAATTGTGACACTATAAAAGAAGTTTTGTGACACATATGTATGTAATAGTGGTAGTCCATCATAATCGATTTCAGTTTGAAAGACAGAAAAAAAATTTCTGCCTATAGTAATACACAAATATACTTGATATTCTCAGCATATGAACTTGGTTTTAGCCTTGCAGCTCTTGTTTTGGCATCTCATCCATTTATATTTGTCTGTAATTGGGCAGAGTGGTAAATTTCAGCATATGTGACTTGTTTATTCACGCCAAGTGAGTCGAAAAATAGTTATGTACCTTTAAAGTTAATTAGTAAATGATAATTAGAATGATAATTAGAAAAAAATTACAGTTTACAATGCACAGTTAATGTCATACATATTACTAAGTAATGAGAAGCACGGATATCAGAGATATTAGTCATTGATCAAATGCATTAACAGCAACCATCTGTCTAGCCAGTGGGACTTCATTATTTTTTCTTTGAAATAATAAGAACTAACAGTTTTAGATTACTAAACAGATTGTAATATAATGTTCTCATCTATTAACAACAACGACAACGACGACAAATAATAATGGAAAACTGAGTATACGTTCGTAATTAAGTTTGCTTCTGCAAGACATCGCAGAGGTATTGCCAGAAGCAGCGGCCATTACGCATCGAGCAGTACCTCTCATTGTAGCCAACAGCAAAAACTACATAACACTAAGAAAAATATTCCAGAGGCAAGTTAAGTGTCCAGCGTACTGGACACGTGCTTACAGTATGTAAAAAGCAGGGCTGGACGTGGGAACCCAAGAGGTTAGACAAGACGATGGTACTTTTTACTAAATTACTTCCAAATTGGATTCTTTTCTCTTATTTGTGAATTTTCTACCTTAAAAGTTTCCCATAATTACGAGTGTCATAAAACAAAGCCGCGGCAGAATAGCCGTGCGCACTAAAGCGCCTGGCTGCGGTGCGCGCGGTCGATCGCCGTCGGGGTTCGAGTCCTCCCTCGGGCATGGATGTTTGGGTTGTCTTTAGCATGAGTTATTTTAAGTTAGTTTCAGTAGTTTGTAGCGTTTGAAAGAAGGGTTTATTTTTATTTTTATTTTTTACACGTGTATTCTTCACAAGGTCGATTTACTTCTTTTTCGCAGATACATTTCGATAGTTCCAGATGATCCAGGTTCCGTTCACCTCGAACTAACGAGACTGCTATATAACTACCATAAATTTCACAGTCCTGCATACATTCTTGTAGGAAGATAATCTTTAGGTAAACAACAAACATGCCAAATAGATACTACGAAATGTCAGAGCTTCGACAGGTCTACCACAATACAAAATACGCAGAAGGTAATCGTTTGTTTGCTTCCATAAGTAGCCTTCACGATTTTGTTCTTGAGAGCGCTAGCTTTATATTGCCATCTTCACTTCCATTTTTTTGCAATCGACAAACATTTTTACATATCTCTGTTTTGGCATTCCTGAATACGTAGCAGCTCCAATCAGCGGTGCAAAAAGTATTTCGAAAAATAAAGTCACAGTTCCGACTACATCTACATGGGATACTCTGCAAATCAAATTTGTGTGCCTGGTAGAGGGTTCAACGAACTAATTTTATACTATTCCTCTAGCATTCCATTCTCGAATAGCGCGCGGGAAGAAAGAATACCTGAATCTCTCCGTTCGAGCTCTGATTTCTTGAATTTTATTCTGATAATCATTTCTAGCTATGTAAGTGGGAGTCAACAATATATTTAGCATTCAGAGGCGAATGTTGGCAATTGGAGTTTCGTAAGTAGTCCATGCCGCAACGATGAGCGACGTTGTTGTAATGATTCCCATCCCAGATCCTGTATCATGTCCGTAACGTTGTCTCCCTGTATTGTGACAATACGAAACGAGCTGCCCTTCTTTGGACTAACAGTTTGATTGTAGTCAGTATAAATTCACACAAAATGAGCAGGAAAAGGTATGTACCATATTATCAATGTTTTCTAAACCTATATTAGTTATTAAAAAAAGCTCCTCGGTTTCAAGAAATCTCATTAATAAAACAGCTTAACAACTGAAGAAGATCCAAATAAGATATCAGTTTGGTTTAAAAATTGGCAATTGACTGTAAATGATGAGAAGTGTGAAGTCGTCTACATGAGTACGAAAAGAAAAAAAATGCGTACAAGATAAATCAATCGAATGTGAAAGCCGCAAACTCCAGTAAATACCTAGTAATTACTATTAGATTAGACTTAAAATGGAAAGAACACGTAGATAATGTCGTAGGAAAGGCGAACCAGAGACTGCGATTTATTGGCAGAACCCTTGGGTACAAAAGAACTACTACAGAGATAACTAAAGACACCACGCTTGTCCGCCCTTATTTAGAGTATTGCTGCCCAGTGTGGGATCCTTATCAAGTGGGTTTGACGGGAGCCATCGAAAGAATCCAAAGAAGGGCCGCCTGTTACGTATTGTCACGATACAGGGGAGACAGCGTTACGGAAATGATACAGGACCTGGGATGGAAATCATTACAACAACGGCGCTTATCGCTGCGGCGTGGGCTACTTACGAAACTCCAATTGCCTACATTCTCCTCCGAATGCGAGAATAGATTGATGACCGCCACCTCGATAGGTAGAAATGATCATCAGAATAAAATACGAGAAATCAGAGCTCGAACGGAGAGATTCAGATGTTCGTTCTTCCCAAGCGTTATTCGAGAATGTAAATGTAGAGGAATAGTATAAAGGTGGTGCAATGAACCCTCTGCCAGGCACTTAAATGTTATTTGCAATTCCGTGTAGATGTAGATGAATACGATAACCCGTTCCATTACGTACAATACTGATTAAGTTGTTAAAAACATATCACTACAATGTACGATTGCTTCGTATTGTGCTTAATAACAAAATACCCACACTTTTTACGCGGGAAGAGAGACTCCTATCAGTTAAACGGCGTACCGTCAACTGAGGTAAAGCTTTATTGTTGACTGAAACCATCCAGAGCGCGATCGGACTTCATCAGTAAGTTCAAGAAAGCTAGTTTCAGCCAAGCCGAAATTTCGACTGATTTCTGGCCTAACGAATATTTTGGCCGAAAGTGGCTGTAACCAAAAGCGAATATTCGGTCGTCCTTAGTAAATATTCTCCCTGCTGCTGTTTCCCAGACGGTAACTGATCTGTTGTGACCTAATTCTTTTTGTTAGCTGTCTTAATCTCAGTACTTACACCTACCTCCTCCTCACACATACCAAGCATTGTTTGAAAACGCCGCGTCCAAAAATGCGATTCTTCAGACACCAATATCTCGGGTTCTATTGATCACAAAGATGAGGGGTACACTGTTTTGGATAGCTCTTGGCCTAATGATCATTTGCACGCATTTCAGAATAATTGGTATGCTGCAGCTGTCATACATGACAGTTGAAATATTACACACTTCTTGCACTTCAGCCATATTGAACATATATTTGCGGTAGACTTTACTCGGCTTACAAAAGCACCGTTGGTTTATGTGTGGATCCTGAGAAAATCACGAAATAGCTTGATTTTTTGGGCACCGAAAATACAAATTCTGGTGGCCCATCCTGCACTTTCTAATCATTGCAGACAGTCGACATTTTTACAATGTAAATTTGGTATGATTTCCTTGAACTGCTTTTTAATCTTTCGCCGCGGTGGAGTGGACGTGCTGTCTAAGGCGCCTTGCTGCGGAATGCGCGGTTGCTCGCCCTTGGAGATTCGAGTCCTCCCTCTGGCATGGGCGTACTGGTACCTTACAAAGTGAAACGCCGATTTCCTTCCCATTCTTAACAGAAACGATGCCAGTGCTCCCTCTCTAATGATCACGTTGTCGACGAGACATCAAACCTTAACCTACCTTCCATTTTTTTTCCTACTCACCCTCTCTTTGTCGATGTCCTCCTCTTCACGTCCTCTGTCCATGTCGTACATACTCCCAGCGTTGCCCTGAATGTATGTGACACACGTATTTCAGTAATATTTAACAATTTTCACAGTTATTTGCATACATATGTTGCTTGTATCTGTAGCAAATTTGTCTTAGGATTGCTTTTCAGACTGTTGATTGTTCGTGCTAGATCTCCACAAGTTGTGTGGTGGAATAATTATGTAGATATACGAGGGTTGGAACTTAAATAGTAGCAATTATTTATTCACAACCGAAACAAAAGCGTTACATGTTTCCACCTGTTACTGTCCTTCAAAGTAGTCACCAGCGCTGTGTAGAATACGTTGCCAGCGATGTGGAAGACATAGTATACCATTAGCAGAGCCTGTTCTGTTGATGGTGCGAATGGAGCGGTCTACTGCCTGTCGAATCTCTGGAACTTCTGAAGCGATTGACAGGAAGTGGTTCCTTCATCTTCGAAATCAAATCAAAGTCACAAGAACTTAAGCTTTGAGAAAGAAGCGGCCACACTTTCTACGCAACCCACCTATCATTTTGCACGAAAATGCGCGGGCGCATACAGCGCAAGCTGTGGCTGCTTTGTTCGGTCGATGGGACTGGGAAGTACTGTCCAATCCACCATAGCTCCCCGGACGTAAGTCCTTGTGACTTTGATTTGATTCCGAAGCTGAAGGAACCACTTCGTGGCATTTGCTTCAGAACTGTTCCAGAGATTCGACAGGCAGGAGACCGCTCCATTCGCACAATCAACAAATCGGTATACTACGCCTTCCACATCGCTGGCAACGTGTTCTACGCAACGCTAATAACCACTTTGTAGGACAGTAACATGTGCAAACATGTAACGCTTTTGTTCCGGTTGTGAAGAAATAGCTGCCACTATTTAAGTTCCAACCCTCGTATAAAAAGTGCTACAAGTAGATAGTATCTGCGAAATGTGTTGCTAATATAGTTCGCAGTAAAGAAGTAATAAATTCCAAATCGAGCATGACGCGGCAGTGTTTCGTGCATTACATTGTTTAGGGTATCATGTCTCCTGGATTGTGTGTCGTATAATGATATCTTTTGGAGAAAAAAAGTTCCATGAACAGCGAAAATGTAGTTTGCGATAAGAGACAATGTTACGGCCGTGCGCACTTTTGGCGCCTTGCTGCGGTGCGCGCGGCCGTTCGCCGTCGGAGGTTCGAGTCCCCCACCCCCCTCGGGCATGGTGTTTGTATTTTCCTTAGGTTAGTCTAACTTAGTTTAAGTAGTTTCTAAGCAACGGACTGGTAACCCAGCAGTTGAGTCAGATACATTTTCAAACATAAGAACATTTTTTTACGGCATGAACAGCGTAAATATATTGAACGATAAATTGTTTGTGAGAGATGTCTGCGAGGAAAAAGTCCAATAAAAGGTTTGAAATTATGTGTAAAGTTCATTGGAATTCTTCAAACGCTCTTATTCCAAAATACTGGATGGAATATTTCGTCGGTGTACAACGTAATTTTCTAGGTTTACTGCATTGTAGGATTCTGCCCGTTACCTCGTAATGGGATTCTGTGTAACTGCAGTTCGTCACCAATGAAATTCATTACAGACTGCGTTTACTTCCAAGCCTACGCGATTCATGATGTGATGACTGCTGGATTCAGGGAGTTGGCAGACAATCGACGGTAGCCTGCTACTTTTCTGTTGTTATGACCAAACAGGCTACATCCACTGGAATTTTACTGTTGTCGATACCGGCGGAGAAAGCCTGCGCTGAAATATTTGAGTCGATTATGCAGAAACAGGCGCGGAATTTTCAGCGACGGCTCAGTAAATATTATCTGGCTGCGTGTCGCTACATTGTCAACGATAGGCAGGGATCCTGGGCTGGGCGTTTACGCTGTTAAGTTAGCTGCCGCGCAGCATTAAAATTCTGCTGCTCTCTCGCGTCTTTGCATATTGTCTCCGTGTTCATGGACCGGAGACGGAATGTGACATCTGCGCGAGTCAGGTTTTTCCCGTTACGCGCTGTATTCCGTTAATGAGCACGCTAATTACTATGGACACTGACGGAAACCAGCTTTCGTCTGATCTAAGCGATAATGTTTGCTTGTTTTCTGCGGCAACACAGTGGGTACCTACAAACACAAATCTGAAACTTCGCTACTCAGTCAGTCGACATATTTCTGTTGCCCATGACATTTACATGATCGGTGCAGTGCTGTACACAAATCCTTAGTCCTAATTATTGTAATTTCAATCAAATTTCATTTTCCGGACGCTAAATTTATCATTTTTTTTATGTAGCACGAATTTTTCTTGTTTTCGTGTACTCATGTTCTACATCTACATCTACATGGATACTCTGTAAGTAACATTGAAGTGCATGGTAGAGGCTTCATCGAACCACATGATATTTCTCTATAGTTCCATTTTTAAAGGCTCGCGAGAAAAAGGAACAAATAATCTTTCTGTTTTTGATCTGGATTCTCCTGTTTAATTGTGATGACCATGTGTTCCTATTTAGGTGGGTGCTAACAATGTATGTTCGCATTCTGAAGAGGAAGTTGGTGAAATGAACTTTACAAACAGATCTCGCCGCAACATATAACAATTTTCTTTAAATGATTTGAACCCCAACTCGTGCATCATTTCCGTGACACGCTCTCTCCTATGGAGCGATAATACAAAACGAGCTGTCCTCCTCTAAATTTTCTCTAAATCGTCCGTCAGTCCCATCTGGTGTGGATCCCACAATGCGCAGCAGTACTCCAAAATAGGACGCACCTGCTTCTCTGTCATTCATATATAGCCTAGTTCGTTTGTGCTGTGTGCAGGAAATGTGTTCCCTATTGGGTGAACGTCATTTCTCGTTCTCTGCTGTGCTAGGCCAAGTTCGCCAAAGATTCTCAAGTAACATCTAGAGTAATAGTAAAAGAGTAAGCAACATGGGACTTTCTACCATCGTCCATCTATATAGCATCTATATACCTGGCAACTAAGTTTGGTTAACTTCAAAAATATATCTAGTGGCTGCTAGTGGGTTCTTCGTCAATACAGCTTTCTAAATAGCCAGTCCTGCAAACAAATCTACTCATTTAAGAGGCGCGACTGTTAAAATGTTATGAGCCTACGTAATAGTTCCTTTTAATCACCGATGCCAGTTGCAATAAATTTTCTGTTCATTACCTGTGTACGAACACTAAAGAATAAAATCCATCTCCTTGAAACTGACCCAATTGCCAAGTACTTCGGCGATCAAATTTCGGGATCTCTCCACAAGTGGAAACCCAACAGCTTAAGCAGATTTCCTCGGCTGAACGGACAGCAGTTCGGTCTATTAGAGAGGATTCTGAGTTATTAATTTTGCCAGCAGACAAAGACAAAGTCATCGTTTTCAACCACGATTATGTGAATAATGATTCATTCAAGGGTCCGTCGTATCGTATATTACAGAAGGATCCAACGGTTCGTATGGAGCCGGCCGCGGTGGCCGAGGTGACTAAGGCGCTCCAGTCACGGTCAGCACGGCCACTACGGTCGGGGGTTCGAATCCCCCCTCGGGCATGGATATTTGTGCCGTCCTAGTTTGTAAGTAGTTCATAAGTAGTTTGTAAGTTTAGGGACTGATGACCCCGTAGTTAAGTCCCATAAGCTTAACAAACAGTTCGTATGGAAAGGACAAAGCTGTCACTCTTGAAGAAGAACGCTTTATTTGTAGACACTGTGAAAAATCCATCCTGGTCCGACCGTTGCACTTGGATTGTTACCGTTAGTAATATGGATGCTACGACGTACAGCTTGACAAAAGTTTCATCTTTGGTCCTCAGCCCTTATGCGGATAAATCTGTACACCATGGTTTTAATTAAATGAATTTTATCCAGCGTTTTAAGCCGCTTCGTCTTGGGCCCTCTGATTTACTTGTGTTTTTAATGTGTCGTCTCTTTTTACTTGTGTTTGTGAAAAACTAGATTTGGAAATGACAGAACTCAGTTACGTTGGACTAACATCCAGCCGGCCGCGGTGGCCGAGGGGACTGAGGCGCTCCAGTCATGGTCTGCACGGCCACTACGGTCGGGGGTTCGAATCCCCCCTCGGGCATGGATATTTGTGCCGTCCTAGTTCGTAAGTAGTTTGTAAGTTTAGGGACTGATGACCCCGTAGTTACGTCCCATAAGCTATACAAACATTTCATAATTTTAAACAACTAACATTCACCTATTTTTTTTTAAAATCCAGTAGCTAGTATTTTGACCTACTGTGAGTCCTCGCTTTATTTTTTTTATGGAGGACTCTGAACAAGCGGCATTGAAAACATGTTTCTAAAGCGGACTTGTTTATTGGTAGAATCTGACCGAAACATAATTTGCGGTCGAAAGAGAAACTGTAACTGAATATTCGGCTCCTCTTTTAGTTTCGGCCCAAGCCGAAACCGAAAAAAATGTTATTAAATTAAAATTTCTTTAAATTTACGTTATACCGCAAATCATTAGTTTTCTCGCAGTTTTCAAGATCCCTTCCGTGTACTAAGTCTACTTGAGTGTGTGTAAGCCTAACCAGGAGTCCGTAGAAGATGACATGGAAAGCGTACAAGTTGACTGGCCTACACTTTCCATCCGGCAGTTGCGAATAATAAGCCAACCACTCTTTAAGTATAATTCTCTCCATAATTCACGGAATAGGACTACAACTGAGATTATTGTGTTGATTGAAATAAAGTACCAGGAGCTGTGTTTAAATTTTTTATTTAATTAAGCGACTGGTTTCGGTGCTACATTCGCACCATCTTCAGGCCATCGTTGTGTAACTGTCACAATAAGGGTGGAGCGACCCGGGCGCCAGGACCCAGGGGCGCCAACGTATGTAACAATGAAAAAATAAATAAATAAACACCTCCGCCACTGTAACGTCAGTATTAAAATTTACAATTACTCATTTTACGGAACTCAATTATAATTCACTCTCATTCAACATTCGTCGCTAAACTTATGACTGCGCACTGAATTCCGGGTAACTGAAGAGAAAACGTGCTGAATGCAATCTTCCTACTGCATGAGTCCACCCATGTTTCACACTCGAGACTACCTACCTCAGCGCATGTCTTATTCGTTTCATGAACAGCAACAAAGAAGCGCCCACGCAGCAGAAAATTCTCTTATTCACCACAGAAACTACCTCTCGGTCCAAATGAAAGAAAATACGGGCATTACATTATAGTTTCATTTATACGAATGGACTTAAACCCAATATTTTGACTTAATGACTCATCTATAGCAATTAATGGATCATGCAATTGATGTACTGCGTTCATCGAGAATACTCCCCTGAGGCACTGGAATAATACAGCGCCATCCAATATTTGTTACACTGCATATGTTGGTAGCGCAATGATTTACACTCCCATGTTAGTAACTGTCAGTAAGAGTTGGAGGCAAGGGTCACATTTTCTTGGCTGAATAATAGTAACTGAAACGAGTGTCGTGTTTGGCAATTCCATTTTAATTTTCTGGTAAGTCAGACAATCATTTTTTAGCTCACGTTTTTTTCTAGTTACGTCTACTGACAAGTGATTTTCATGTCGTGGATAACTGTTTTGCAAATCTAAACGCAAGCTTACTAATATATACATAATAAAACGTTAAAAGATTGCAGTTGCAAATCTAAACGCAAGCTTACTAATATATACATAATAAAACGTTAAAAGATTGCAGTTGCAGAGCATGATAGTTAACAGTGAACTAATAAAACATCAAAATAATCCTCACATAAAAAAACGCACGAAGCGATCGCTATCTTATTTGGGACGTACAAGCATGTTTCGACCATATTTTACGCATCTCCTCATTCCTTGGAACATGAAAAAACATTTTTTTCTGTATTTGTTGTAGATGTATTTGTACAGTGCGGTACAACGCAATAGTTTTAGATAATTTTTCAAAATGATATGGCCCAAACAGTGTATCACTGCAGCGTGCTGGACAGTGACGTCACAGGCTACACGATACTCAAATGGATGCGTCTCAGCGGAATTTCATCCAAATCATTTGGATTTCATTTCCTATTTTCTTTGTTGTAAAAAGATATAAAAAAGCCAAGATCGCTGATCATCAATTTTTATTAACGACGACCGGTTTCGCTGAACTATGTCAGCATCATCTGGTTCAAATAAAATATTTTACAAGGCCATAATCTTGTAATGTCAATCAGTTGTTAAATAACAATTTACAGTGCATAGGTGCAATTATTATTATGTGGTCACTCACTGTGATAATTATGTTTTATTATAATGACATAGTGCACCTATGTACTGTAAATTGTTATATAACAACTGATTGACATTACAAGATTATGGCCTTGTAAAATATTTTATTTGACCAGATGATGCTGATATAGTTCAGCGAAACCGGTCGTCGTTAATAAAAATTGATGATCAGCGATCTTGGCTTTTTTATATCTTTTTACAATATTATAAGTGGATCGCCTCCGAAAACGTAAACCAACTCATTTTTCTTTGTGCAAAATACTTAAATTCACAAGGAAAACACCATGCTATAAGATGACGTAAGTAACTACTTAGGACGATCTCTAGAAATCAGTTAGATACCCTGTGGCAAAGAACTGCAAAGTTCGGTGTTTATGTAGTACAGGGCACCAAATGGTGACTCGCCCAATGCGCCTGGATGGTCAAGGCCGGTCCTGGTCACAAGTAACAGTGCATTTAAAAGGGGTGGGCAGTTGTCGTTTGATACCTGTCATGCAAGGACGAAGAAATTTACGGTTGCTGGTGTCGACGGCCACCTATTTCAAATGCGCTATTACTTGTGATAGTTATGTAACGTGTGCCTGAAGATGGTGCAAATATACCACCGAAACCGGTCGCTTAGTTAAATAAAAATCTAAACACAGCTGCTCGTACTTTCTTTCAATCTGCACACTCCTTAAGTTAGATTTGCGAGCCAGAGCTTACGAATACCTCATACCTTTTATTAGTGAAGCTATGTCGTTTTCTCTCGCATTTCCAAAGAAACTGCAAGAAGAATAACCGAAAATATACTAAGTTGTTGCGAGTGGGTATTCTTATCAAAAGAAACTCCGGCATCACAGTTTCGTTCATTACTGGTGTCGCTGTAACACAGAAATAACATTTACACTTGACCTTAACATGTATGCAAACTTGTGGAGCGTGGTCAATGCCTGATAGACTCAGATTAGGCCTTGTCGCCGACAGACTTGACTCACACACCAGAGACCTCGTATTTACTTTGTAAAATTTCGTTGTATATTCGTATCTCTTCGTCAACATTATAATTTTTCCATTTTTTATTACAGAAATTACATGTAAGTGAAGTAAAATTGTTGGTATATGGTGCTGATGACTAATAGGTTTCTTTCCTGTCAGTAAGTTAGCTTCAATTAATGTTGCAGAAAGTATTTCGAAAAATAGTGTCTCAGTTCCGACTAACAGAATCATTGTTGTCAGTGTAAACTTACGCAAAATGAACAGGAAAAGCTGTCTACCACGTGGTCATTGTTGTCTAAATCCACATGGTTATTGAAAAAGCTCCTCGCTCTTAGGGGGTACGCTAATAAAACTTTTCAGCAATACAGTATGATAACCCGTTCCATTAAGTACAATACTGAATAATTTACATTGGTACATACACAATATAAAAATATTACTATAAGACACGATTGCGTTATATTGTGATCAGCAACAAAATACAACTTTTACGCGCAAGGAAAGAATCCTAGTAGTTAATCGGTGCGCGTCAATTGAGATGAAGCATTAGTGTTGAATGAATCCATCCGGAATGCGACACGACTTCATCCTTAAGTTCACGAAAGCTAGTTTCGACCAACCAGAATATTCGGCTGATTTCTGGCCGAAACTAATATTTTGGCCAAAGCTGTCCGAACATTCGGTCGGTCCTTATTTATTGAGGTAGGTAGATTATATGATTTTATTTCTTGGTCATATGGAATACATTCTTTGCACCGGTTGCTGGATCATAGTAATTGTTTCCATCCTAACACCAAATTTACAAAAGGCGGGGAATATACATTTTTGGTTGTGTTAGTTTATGAAAAAATGACGGCACGCTTAGACACAGAGTTTATAGAAAACCACAAAATACCGACAGGTATTTCCATGTTGTTGTTGTTGTAGTGATCTTCACTCTGCAGACTGATTTGATGCAGCCCTCCACACTACCCTGTCCTGTGCAAGTACCTTCATCTGAGAATACGTTCGGCAACCTACATCCTTTTGAATCTACTTACTATATTCGTCCCTCGGTCTTCCTCTACGATTTTTACCCCACACGCTTCCTTTAAATGGTGACAATTCCTTGAAGTCTCAGAATGTGTCCAATCAATCTATCCCTTCTCTTAGTCAGGATATGCTAGAAAATCCTTTTCTCCCCGATTCGGTTAAGCACCTCCTCATTCGTTACGTGATCTACCCATCTAATTTTCATCATTCGTCTGTAGCACCACGTTTCATCTTTTTATCTGAACTCCTTATCGTCCACGTTCAACAAATTTCGCTTCTTTAGAAACGCTTTCCTTCCCATATCCATTCCGCATTTTATATCTTCTCTACTTCGGCCATCAGAAGTTATTTTGCTACCCAAATAACGAAACTCATCTACTACTTTCATTGTCTCATTGCCCAATCTAATTCCTCAGCCTCGCCTGATTCGATTACGTGCTAGCAACTGTTATACAACTTTTCAACGTAGAGGAATCCTACGGACTTTGGTCAAAAGGGCGTAAGCTGTCTCGTTTGCTGTAGCTTAGCACAGGAGCTGCGACATTTTGAGGTTGTGTTCAAGCATAATGGAATTTTCAAATAATATCTTTACATCTGTAATTTACAAAATTGTAATTGAAGGTAAACGGTTTGGGGGTATATCTACATAAAAAAACTTTACCCTTTCTGCGAAGCTATGAACGTAGTTTTGAGTTTAAACAGTTAGCTACATGAGCTGAAGATACTACACTCCTGGCCATTAAAATTGCTACACCAAGAAGATGACGTGCTAAAGACGCGAAATTTAACCGACAGGAAGAAGATGTCGTGATTTACAAATGATTAGCTTTTCAGACCATTCACATGTGGTTGGCGCCGGTGGCGACACCTACAACGTGGTGACACGAGGAAAGTTTCCAAACGATTTCTTAAACAACAGTTGACCGTCGTTGTCCGGTGAAACGTTGTTGTTATGCCTCGTATAAGGAAGAGAAATGCATACAATCATGTTTCCGACTTTGATAAAGGTGGCATTGTAGCCTATCGCGATTGCGGTTTATCGTATCGCGACATTGCTGCTCGCGTTGGTCGCGATCCAATGACTGTTAGCAGAATATGGAATATCACATGTCTGCTTCGTTGGCATCGTGTCCAAATGATTTGGATGAAATTCCGCTGAGACGCATCCATTTGAGTATCGTGTAGCCTGTGACGTCACTGTCCAGCACGCTGCAGTGATACACTGTTTGGGTCATATCATTTTGAAAAATTATCTAAAACTACTGCGTTGTACCGCACTGTACAAACACATATTTTTGTTGGGAAGAGCCGATAAGCAAATGTTACGATCATACTTAGAAAATGAATGGGCATCGTTTAATTCCGGGACTATGGATGTAGAGGAATTGTGGACTAAATTTAAGTACATTGTTAATAAAGGGTTATAGAAATATGTGCCAATAAAGACGATTAAGGATGGAAAAGATCCACCGTGATATAATAATAATGTCAGAAAGCTGCTGAGAAAGCAAAGGCTGTTGCACTCTCGATTCAAAAAAGAACACGTAAATGGTGACAGGCAAAAGTTAGTAGAGATTCGTGCGTCTATAAAAAGATCGATGCGCGAAGCATACAATAATTATCACAGCCATACCATAGCAAAAGATCTTACCGAGAACCCGAAAAAAATTCTGGTCCTACGTAAAATCGATAAGCGGGTCAAAGCCCACTGTTCAGTCACTCGTGGATCATTCCGGGGCAGTAATAAAAGGAAGCAAACGGAAATCTGAAGTTCTAAATTTAACCTTTAAGAAATCTTTTACGCAGGAGGACCGCACAAATGTACCATCATTTGATCAACGTACTAATTCCGAAATGGGGGACATAGCAATAGGTATTTCCGGTGCAGAGAAGCAGCTGAGAGAGCTAAATACGAAGTCTGCTGGTCCGGATGGAATACCAGTTCGGTTTTACAAAGACTATTCTGCGGCGTTGGCCCCCTACTTAGCTTGCATTTATAGCAAATCTTTAATTCAGCGCAAAGTTCCTAGTGTCTTCTTTCCATGAATCAGCACGGGTTTAGGAAACATCGTTCATGTGAAATTCAGCTTGCCCTTTTCTCACATGACATCTTGCGAGCCATGGACGAAGGGCAACAGGCGGATTGTGTTTTTCTAGACTTCAAAAAGGCGTTCGACGCGGTGCCACACTGCAGATTGCTAACGAAGATACGAGCTTATGGAATAGGTTCACAGATTTGTGACTGGCTGGAAGACTTCCTAAGTAATAGAACGCAGTACGTTGTTCTCGACGGCGTGTGTTCATCAGAGACGAGTGTATCGTCAGGCGTGCCCCAGGGGAGTGTGATAGGACCGCTATTATTTTCTATCTATATAAATGATCTGATGGACAGAGTAAGTTGTAATTTGCGGCTGTTTGCTGATGATGCTGTGCTGTATGGGAGGGTGTCGTCTGTAACTGAATGTAATAGCATACAGGATGACTTAGACAAAATTTCTAGTTGGTGCTAAGATTGGCAGCTAGCTCTCAATGTAGAAAAATGTAATGTGATGCGCATGAGTAGGAAAAACAATACCCTAATGTTCGAATACAGCATTAGTAGTGAGCTTCTTGATGCTGTCGCGTCGTTCAAATATCTAGGCGTAACATTGCAGACCGATATGAAATGGAACGAGCATGTAAGGACAGTTGTGAGAAAGGCGGACAGCCGACTTCGGTTTATTGGGAGAATTTTGGGAAGATGTACTTCACCTGTAAAGGAGACCGCGTATAAAACGCTTGCACGACCACGTCTTGAGTATTGCTGCCACCTACTTACATTTCGCGTAAAGATCACAAAGACAAGATAAGAGAAATTAGGGCTCGTACGGAGGCATATAGGCATTCTTTTTTTCCTCGTTCAACTTGGGAGTGGAATAGGAAAGGAAATGCCTAGTAGTGGTACAGTGTACCCTTCGCCATGCACCTTACGGTGAATTTGCGGAGTATGTATGTAGATGAAAATGTAGAAGTATATTGTTTGAAAGTACATACTTTGAAGTCATCTTCAGTTCAGTGCATTAACAGTAAGAGGGTCCACTTGACCCATAGTTTTAACGGAGAAATAGCATTCCACAACTAACCAAGATGGAGGATAGGCTGCAACTGACGTATGTGCTAGGCGTAGATAATGCTATCTCCCTTATTCTAACCACCTTGTTTGTAACCACGGCACACTTAGCCTTGTTTGTTTGTGAGATTCAACCTATCGTGTATACGGCCGCCTAAGTCGACATTCGGCAATCTGTTTCAGCGCACCGAGGAAACTTCTCGCCTCGAGACGCCGACAGTGTTACATCTTGTCCTCAGGTCACGTAGAACGCGACTGAAAGTCCCATACTAATGAGACATATGTTTTAAATTTTATATACATCTCGTTTCAGCGATTCAAGTTCACGATAGAACTAACGTTTCACTTAAACTGTTGTATCTCCTTCCTACAACACATTATACTGTTGTATCTCATTGCTAAACTGTAATAAACTGTGTTCACAGCCCCGCAAAAAGTATTCTTATGTAGACCTACTGCAACAGGTTTTCCCTATTACTTTATAAGTTACAGAGGTTTCACCTCATAGACCGTCACGGCTATTAAATGTACAGAATTGGAGGGAAACCGTAGTTCATCGGCTCCATCAAGATATTTCTTAAGAAAGTAACTTGTTATCAAGTTTTATTGCATAAGTTATCATCGTGCTCAGCAACTGTAATAATATGTGAGCAGCAGTCAGTCGGAAATATTTCTTTTTTATTGAATACCTAGATTTCGGTCACTATTGACCATTATCAATGCTTTAAGGACATGGTTTAAAAAATATATATTTTTTTAAATATATAAATATATGCGACCTATTGCTGCTCATCATTCACAAGTAACGTGTTATTGGTATAAGATTTTTTACGTATGGTATCACATCAGTTTGAAAAAAAAAATAATTTTTTAATCAACGTTTCGTTTATGACTACAATGATCTTCTTCTGCGTACACTTGGGTGTTTTTGTTTGTCCTATCTTTTCCGCCATGGCAACAACACTAGACCCGTAAGAAACGTCAGTTTCACTCATATTTTTTTAAGTAATACTGCGCGGTACCATTTTCAGACAGCTTTAATGGCAGTTGATTCTGGCTGCTCGTGCCTAAGCAATTAACGCGTTATGACTTGGCTGCCCATCACCGCTCATCAGCGAGTATTGAACGTTACAGTGTCGGACACGGTACGACCTCAGCGCGAGGAAGTTATATAGGCGCAGGCAATTCGCATCGCAGCCTTGTAGCAGTACTATAGTTCGTATAAACAGGTATTATCAGCTGCGTGTATAGGTCACAACAGCAGCGACGCCAGTGATGTTTATGTTTAATTTACACGCGACAAACCTCACACTTCACACTGTGTTATCTCTGCCGTCACATTTGTGACAATACAATCAAGACAGTGAATCGTGGGCCTGAGGTTAAACTAAAGTCCAGACTGCATCCCTTCTCCATCGTGGGAGTGCCTCTCTTGGATTCAGTACAGAAGGAGAAAAGTCGATCCTTGAGGGAACAGTACGTAGATCAATGAGTAGAACTCTGCGCAAATGAAACAGCAATCAACATTTTTGTGTCTTTGTGGCATACGACTTTATATTATTTCACATAATTAATACTCTTTGAGCAGTTTTGCTATTAACGACCAACTAATTGCTAGATACTTAATACAAATGACTCTGTGTGAATAAAGCTAGTTGAATCTTCAGTCGGATCAAACTGTCATCTACACAAAATATTTTCGCGGTTTACTTGGCCGGCATTATCAGACAAGAAAAGCTATGCCGCTCTCGCCGTGACTCATTCAAAATGTGAACGGCGGAACTTTTACACTACTGGCCATTAAAATTACTACAGCAAGAAGACATGCCGTTGATAATCGGGTATTAATTGAACAAATATATTACACTAAAACTGACATGTGATTACATTTTCAGGCAATTTGGGTGCATAGATCCTGAGAAAACAGTTCCCAGAAGAACCACCTCTGGCCGTAATAACGGCATTGATACGCCTGGGCATTGAGTCAAACAGATCTTGGATGGTGTGTACATGTACAGATGCCCATGCAGCTTCAACACGATACCACAGTTCATCAAGAGTAGTGACTGGGCGTATTGCGACGAGTCAGTTGCTCGGACACCATTGACGAGACTTTTTCAACTGGTGAGAGATCTGGAGAATTTGCTGGCCAGAGCAGCAGTCGAGCATTTTCCGTATCCAAAAAGGCCCGTACAGGACCTGCAACATTCGGTCGTGCATTATCCTGCTGAAATTAGGGTTTCGCGGAGATCGAATGAAGGGTAGAGCCATGGGTCGTGACACATCTGAAATGTAACGGCCGCTGTTCAAAGGGCCGTCGATGCGAACAAGAGGTGATCGAGACGTGTAACCAATGGCACCCCATACCATCACGCTGGGTGGTACGCCAGTATGGCGATGACGAATACACGCTTACAATGTGCGTTCTCCGCTAAGTCGCGCCACCTGTCACCTGCCGGCCGCGGTGGTCGAGGAGACTGAGGCGCTCCAGTCATGGTCTGCACGGCCACTACGGTCGGGGGTGGATATTTGTGCCGTCCTCCTGGCCAAGGAGCTGCGTGAGAACGAATTCAGTCGGAGAACTGGGCTGCAAAAATTCGTCGGTGGATATTAGCAGTCGTACAACAGTGTTGGCGATGTATTTGTGGAAATCTTGGGAATGAGATCGTCGATCCACACTACTTCACAGATACACTGTAAAGTAAAAGAAGGAAGGAAGTGTTTAACGCCCCGTAGACAGCTAGTAGAGGTGGAGCTTACGCTCGGCTTTTTTTTTGGGTAAGGTTGGGGTAAGGAAATCGGCCGTGCCCTTTGAAAGGAATCATACCGGTATTTGCCTGAAGTGATTTAGGAAAATAATTGAAATTCTAAATCAGGATGGCCGGAGGTGGATTTGAACCACCGTCGTCCCGAATGCGACTCCAGTCTGATACAACTGCGCTACCTCGCTCGGTCTGGCGCCGCCACAGAAATGCACGACGTTACGCTGGATAGATATACGGAATTTGTGGTCTTATCCCAGGGTACGACACTCACACATGAACATCATCATTTGAAAATGTAAACAGTGTGGCATTTGATAATGAACTGCATGAATGCAAAACATATCAGTCAAAACCTTAAGGTCGTAAATTCTACCAAATACCTAGGAGTTACAATTACGGACAACTTAGACTCAAGAGTACACATAGAAAATATTGTGGGGAAGGCGAACCAAAGGTTACGTTTCATTGGCAAAACGCTTCGAAGATGCACCAGCTCCACCAAAGAGACTGCCTACATTACACTTGTGCGTCCTCTCCTGGACTACAGTTGCCCCTTGTGGGACAATGTTGCACGAAATGGGGTGGAAATCATTAAAAGAAAGGTGTTATTCATTGCGCCGTGATCTGTTTGCGAAGTTTCAATCACCGAATTTTACTTCTGAATGTGAAAATATTTTGATAGCACCCACGTACTTAGGGAGACATGACCATCCCAATAAATAAGAGAAATCAGATCGAAAACGGAACGATTTAGGTGTTCTTTCTTCCCGCGCGCTATTACAGAATGGAACGGTAGAGAAAAATTATGAAAGTGGTTAATGAACCCTCTGCCAGGCACGTAAATGTGATATGCAGAGTATCTATGTAGATGATTTGTTATTTGACAACGTGGCTTTAGAAAGGTGTGCACGTTGTTATTCCCCTCCCCCCTCCCCCCGTTTCTTTTAAACACTTCATCGAAATCCCTCATCTGCACTTTGACGACTAATATAAGCACTGGTACTGCTATATAGGTATGTTTTGCGCTTAAAGTAGAGTGTTCTTGGCCCTACAGAGTGAATGTTTAACGACTAGCTTAATTCCCGCTGCTTCACATGCATAGACTGGATGGTCTGTATCGGTTGTTTCTACTTCTAAATATAAATTTTCATAGATTTAGTTTTAAAAATGCTTTCCTAATCAAGTATTTTGATACAACATGCCACCCCCCTCCCCCCCCCCCCTGCACCATTGATGGCAGAATTCAGAATTTCCCGAAATACATTTTTTAAAATTATAACCATGGTTCCAAATACAAATTTTCGAATTTGTAGTATCAAAATAGTCTTAGTAGTACCCTTAAAAAATTTTCCATTGTTTCACCCGCTTAATGGTTAATTTTCAAAAATATAGAAACACGTGTTTTTAAAATTCCAACCAAAAATCTAAATTCGAAGTTCTGTATTTCTTGCTTCAAAATTGCCTTATAACAACGTATTTTCAAAAAACCGTTCATTCCCTATATCATCCCCTTAGGGATAGATATATAAAGAAAATCGCTGATGCCTACATAATAAAATAAACAACGTCTACAAATTTCAGTTTTCTATTGTTTTGTGATATTACAGATACAAGGGGAAGCTGATTGTTTCCATGTGAAAGGAGGTTTTTGTCAGGCTGTTGGGCTCCCCAGCCGGCTGGATAACAGTTTGGACCTACTGAATGGGATACAGGTAGTTAGGAGTTTTCTAATCTGCTCGGAAACCGGAAACGGTCTTGGCAGAGCGAGGGCGGCTCTCCCAGATTGCAACTGAAATACAATATAGCCACACGTATTATTCTAAAAGTCCATATAAAATCAGGAAATGATCATACTGAAATATAATTATATGGATGAATTCAGGAGACTTGTGAGCATCAAATGCCATAATTACAATTTCAATAACCCTTACAGATAAAAAGCCGACAAATTCCAGTACTATATATTTATATTTTCAATCATTGATACGTAGTGTTTATCACTAAAAGCTTAAGAAGCAAATGGGCAGCATCGTACCACGCTACCTATCTTAAAAGGCACGCAATGTTATTTCCGTATTCTTTCAATAAACTTTGTTTTACTCTTTTGTTTTGCTTTTCGTTGAGGTAGTAATATTCTTGTGCCAGAACATAGATTCCACCACAGAAACACAAAACATGAACCCAGCAAAGCGCATTACATTTATATATGTATTTTACTATATTTTGTATTATTCTTAGTAACGGTCGTTTTTTATGTTGTAGACTGCCACTTAAATATTTCATGTCCGACTAAAAATAGTAGATATGCAGCAGATAATATATATATATATATATATATATATATATATATATAAACAATTATAAGTATTTGTGGACAAGAACTGAATATATTTATATAAACAGCCATGATAAATTAATTATTAATTGTGTAACTATATTTCGACGGCGACAGTATATATGAACAGTGAGACGCCACGCTTAATAACTACCTGAGCAAAGGGCTTCAGTCTCAACCGTTTTTAGTATTGTTAAATATATATTTTTTGTTAAGAGCTACTAAAGTCTCTGGGAGAGCCAGCCATGACAAGACTATTTGAACTGGTGTGTAGGATGTATGAGACATGTGAAATGCCCTCAGACTTTTAAAAAAAAATGTAATAATCCCCATTCCAAAGAAATCAGGCGCAGACAGGTGTGAAAATTACAGAACCATCAGTTTGATAAGTCATGGTTGCAAAATTTTAACACGAGTTATCTGCAGGAGAATGGAAAAGCTGGTGGAAGCTGACCTCGGGGAGGATAAGTTTGGATTCGGCAATGTAGGAACCCGGGAGGCAATACTCACTTTACATCTTATCTTAGAACATAGATTAAGGAAAGGCAAACCTACATTTTTAGCTTTTGTGGATTTGGAGAGGGCATTTGACAATGTTGACTGGAATATCCTCTTTCATATTCTGAAGTCATCAGGGGTAAAATACAGGGAAAGGAGAGTTATTTACAACTTGTACAAAAGCCAGACCGCAGTTATTAGACTCGAAGGGCATGAAAGGGAAGCATCAGTTGGGAAGGGAGTAAGACGGGGTTGTAGCCTTTCTCCGATGTTATTCAATTTGTACATTGAGCAGGCGGTGAAGGAAAGCAAGGAAAAATTTGGAATAGGGATTAAAGTTCAGGGGGAAGAAATATAAACATTGCGTTTTGCTGATGGCATAGTAATTCTGTCAGAGACAGCAAAGGACCTGGAAGAGCAGTTGAATGGAATGGACAGCGTGTTGAAGAGAGCAAAACAAAAACAATGGAATTCGGTCTTAGAAAATCAGGCGATGCTGAAGGAATTAGATTAGGTAACGAAAGAATGAAGGTAGATGAGTTTTGTTACTTGGGTAGTAAAATAACATGCGATGGTCGCAGTACAGAGGATATAAAATGCAGAATGGCAATGGGAAGAAAAGCATTTTTGAAAAAGAGAAATTTGCTAACATCGAATATTAATTTAAGGGTAAGAAAGTCTTTACTGAAGGCATTTGTGTGGAGTGTTGCCTTGTACGGGAGTGAAACATGGACGATAAGCAGTGCGGACAGGAAGAGAATAGAGGCTTTTGAAATGTGGTGCTACAGAAGACTGCTGAAGATTAGGTGTATAGATCGCATAACTAATGAAGAGGTACTGAACAGAATTGGTGAGAAAAGGAATTTTTGGCATACCCTGAGTAAAAGAAAGGATCGCTTGGTAGGACACATTCTTAGACATCGGGGAATCGTAAATTTAGCATTGGAGGGAAGTGTGTGGGGTAAAAATCGCAGAGGGAGACCAAGAGACGCGTATAGTAAGCAGATTCAAGTGGATGTGGGTTGCCGTTCTTATGAGGAGATGAAAAGGCTTGCTCAGGATAGAGTAGGGTGGAGAGCTGCATCAAACCAGTCTCCGGACTGAAGACCATAACAACAACAACAAATGTAAACAACTATAGTATGGAGGTGGACAAAGCATTTAATTCTGTGATATTCAAATGTATAATATTTTGGAAGGGAAACTGTATTTTAAAGATTAGGCATTAGGATGCGCGGTGGGATACAATTTTGGGAGCAGGGAGAGCATGCTTTCGAATGCTTAGGAAGGGACTCGTAATTTGGACGTGATGGTGAAAGGTTGTGATGCTGGGCGGTCTGAAGCCGTGTTACGAACTTGTGATTTGAAGAGACAGGCATGTGTGGACTGAAAATTTACGGGACTGTGACTGCAGAACTTAGCCGCTGGTTGAAAATTGGTAAACTATGGACGATAGTAGGGCTGTGGAACTGTGATTATTCAGCAATCGTGTACTCGTGGATGACAAACTGTGTTTTATAACAAATACTGTAATCGGGGATTAATTTGGAACTGCGATGTTCTATGGACTTCACTAATGTACGAGTGGTAATTTGGAACTTTTACTCTCCAGTGCGTGTGATACTTATTGTGCCTCTCATGAACAATAGTTGGGGAAATATTCAGTTATTTACCGATGTATCAAGTTGGACCACCTCCGCATTTTCATGTTCAAAACGAGTAACAAACTCCATTTATATAGAATTACTTCGTGAGTGAATCACTTCTTTAACTTAGAATCCATTTTGTTGGTTATTCAGAGGTTTAATTTATGTTTGTTTTAATAGATTTTCGCGTCATCATATGCAGATTGATTGACTAAACTAAAGATTAATTATTGATCTTGTTTAAACAGATTGGGAGGCTGTTTAGGGCATAGAAGCTGAAATACATAACTCACCCCTATTTACAGAGACAACGAACCATAAACCTTTTACCACACTGAGTTATGTATTGCCCTATTCTTATTGGTGAGTACTGATAGGAAGTTCGCAGTCTATTATAGATTCACTTTTCAGCGCCGTTTTCTGTCTTTTAGAACCGGATTGAGAACACGAAATTTCTTTCCTACGCTTTGGTATCTTTCTTGGTAGTTTTGCTTTTCAAACTGCAATATGCACTTTTTCTTTGTTCGTACTCTTGTTGCAGAAAAACAACTGAAGAATGTGCATCACGTTTCGCTGTATATAACCTCTTTGCTATTACAGTGTCAAAAGTCATGGCGGGTATTAAGGCCAAATTTCAATCACTATATCTTCCACCCGCTTATAGCTATCGACACGGAACTGGTATGATGTACAACGGGAGACTTTGTACTACAACAACACAGAGTGATAGTTAGTCTTCATTTGTGAAGATATTGACACACGAGAATTTTTTATAAGTCGGTAAGTTTCAAGTCCAATATGTTCAACCCCTTATCGTTACATTCCTCTACCACTTAGTGCACAACTGGAGACTGATACCTACTACCTCATACAAACACTATTCTTTTGCGATGTGTAGTTTTGACTGCAGAGTGAGATGTAGGCACAAACAACTCAATTTTTATATATATGAAGATACACTGACGCCATTAAATAACATATAGTTTGATGCTATTTTGTCAAAAACTGACATTTTGAGCCCGTGTTTGTGTATGAAATACAAGGTGATTCTTATAACAAAGAAGACAGCAACCAACCACTTTTGTTTATTCTATTTATTAACTAAATAGCGCCGTTATCGGTTTCGAACCTTTCAGTTCATCATCAGACGGCTGTTCACGTCCACCCGAAATAAAAGAAAAATGTAAGTGACATTTGTATGGACGTGAACAGCCGTCTGATAATGAACTGAAAGGTTCGAAGCCGGTAAATGCGCTATTTAGTTAATAAATAGCATAATCAAAAGTGGTTCGTTGCTGTCATCTTTTTTTATAAGAATCACCCTGTATAACATATAGTTTCTTTCGTATACTATTGATATTGTGTTACTTAGTTTCTCTCTTTAAAATGTTACTTGAGGTACACTGCAACATTTTGCATGGGAATGACGCACACCGTTGTCCTGTTTAAGATTGGCTGTTATTCCAAGCGTGGTTTCGTGTGGTTCCGAGCGTTCGAAGTCAAAGGTGTCTTATGAGAGAGAGAGAGAGACTGATAGAGAGTGTAGGATGCGTAACCAATTCACTATTGTGAAATTTCAAATAATAGAAATGTGTGATTTCTTTTCCGCTTCATACGTTTAATCTGAAAGTAGCCAAAGCAACTTGTGGCCGCGTACTGCTAGTTAAAAATATTCTTTGACTTTCACATAAATTTATTGACAATAATAATAGGCTACATTTCCTTGCGACAATATTGTCTCTTTATACTAAAGGTATTAAACATAAGGAGAGGCATTGAATTAAAATTTGTGGCCGGGATTCGAACCCAGTACTTCCCATGTACTAGGTAGGCGCTTTAGAGCACTCAGCTAACACAGCGTTCCAACCAAAGGGACTACACGGACTGTCTTAAAGCACGTCTGACACTACATACTTTAATTCTGTCTCATGTTCCCTGTGAAATGCGTATGTCAAATTGCTACAACGCTGTGTTAGCTGAGTGCTCTGAAGTGCCTACCTAGTAAGTAGGAGGTCCCGCGATTAAATCCCGGCCACAGCACAAATTTTTATTCAATGCCTCTCCTTATGTTTAATACCTTTGGTATATTATTGAAAATGTTGTTCTTGCATAACGGAATCTGCGACAGTTGTTAAAATTTAAAGTAAAAGGTGTTAAACCGTTACACTATCCGAGTAATATGTCTGAAAAATCAGGCACATGGCTGAAATAAATCACTATTTTACGACGTAAGTAGAAAAATGCATAACATGGATGAATTTGAACAACTGTTGCGGATTCCATTATTAAAGAAGAAGATGGTGGGTTGTGGTTGTTCCTAGAAAGAAAACTGTAATACCAATGTGACATTTTCTTTAGAAATTATTGAACTCAAAATGAATTGAACCTCAAACAGCAATGAGACTCCGCTTCACCGCGGCCTGCTGTGGTCCAGAACGAAACAGCTGTCTGTGTCGCACCCTCGCTACGTTGGAGACTGCAACGAACGCGACGAATTACTGAATTACAGAGAGTAGGCTCGTTTCTTTTAGACTACGCTGTACCAAGCGTCAGGTTCTCCATTCAAGCGCAACGAAATTCCGGCCAAGAAAGTCTATTTGCTTGTGCAGGCATGTGATTCGAGTTGCTGGTGCGCCACGCCCCCTCAATTTAGCGCCCGTAGTGGGAATTTCGGTTACTTACCGCTGAAGGTCTCATTAGGCGAGCAGCCGGCAGAGGCGCTAGCAGCGCGCGCCGAACGGGCTGAGGCCAACGCTGCGTGGGCGTAGCGAGGGGTTAATTAGAGGGGGGGGGGGTGGCGAGGGGTGGGGGAGGGGGCAAACGAAGGGCGGCGAGCACTGACAGCAGCTTGCAGGGCGGCCACCAGTCACTTCACAGCTTTAGGATTTAGTAAATAAACAAAAACTATTACTTTAGTGTTATCAATTTTATGACTAGTTCGACGCGGTGCATCAGGACTTGCGCCAACTTCATTTCTCTGCAGCCGGTGTTCCCCATGTCCTGAATTGTCAACATGGTAACCGACATTTTGGCCAAGAATGACTTATGCCACATACGATGTAGTCCTTTCTTTCTTTCTCTTCAGCCCTCTTCCCGCATATGCAGCGTCGGCTTTGTTATTGCAGATTTGGCATGTTAGTATAGACGGGGTGACCGGATGCCCTTTCTGCCGCCACCCCCTGACCCCCCGGGAGGAAATGTCTACCCCAAATGTCTGCGTAATGTGTTATATGTGTGTGAACGTGGAAAGTGTTATGAAATACCGCGGTGGAGTAGTCGAGCGGTCTAAAGCGTCTCGCTGCGGAGCGCGCGGTTGCTCGCCATGGAGGTTCGAGTCCTCCCTGGGGCATGGGTGTGTGTGTGTTGTCCGTAGGTTAGTTTACCTAGGTTTAAGTAGTTTGTAAGCTACGGACTGATGACCACGCAGTTTGGTCCGATAGATTTACAAACATTTCATTTGTTATGACATGGTTACGAATCGTGTAACTGAGGCGGGACTTGGGGACCAGCCCGGTATTCACATAGGGAGATGTGGAAAACCGTCTAAAAAGCACATCCAGGCTGGCTGGCACTCCGACCCCTTCGTTAATCCGCCGGGCGGATTCGAACCGGGACCGGTACGCCTTCCCGTCTCGGAAAGCGATGCGTTAGACCACACGGCTAACCGAGCGGGTCTCACGTACGGTGTAGTATCACAGTCTAAAGGCTAGTTTACACGACGACACTACGTTTCATGGAACTGTGCTACTGGCCAGTGCGCATGCGCGGCAGGCATTCGCGCAACTCGTTGGCGAAACTAAACAGTTTTGGCACCTTCCAACATTGGCGAAACTGATTGGGTGTGTTTTTAGGTCAGGTTATAACCAATACAGAACAAAATACAACAAAAGGGGGGGTACGGAAGAAATAATTCGATTTTTGAACGTATATGCGATTTTGCCATTTTAACGATGAAAATTTCAGGAATAAGCAGCGGCGTGTTAGTGCTCTTGAAACAATTATTTGTGAATTAAATATTGATGGGTTGACGATTAGTGACTTGCAGACTAAAATACATTCCATTAGAAATACCTCCACAAATGAACTATGGCAACTGTGAATTTCGGAACTCGGTACAGGTACTGTAGAGATGAATATCTACTTGACATGAAACGTAATGCTATTTTTAATTTGAGTTCTAGGAATAATGCTTCACGCATAACAGTATCTTGCTTCTTTATTGCATTAATAATTCTGTTTAAAAGGAAAGTGAACTGTTCTGGTGACTTTCTAAGTTGATTAAAGTAACTTATAGGGTATTCAATCACAATTTTTTCAGCAAGGTCGCTGAGCAACCGAGCTCACGTATTTTTTTAATCCAGTCACGAACCCAAACACGTTTGTTACTCTTTTTATGTTTAGTCTTATGCAGCGACTTCACACAGAGAAGCAATAGCTCCACCACAACTCGTACAGCTGCCAAAACTTTCATTCTAGGCGACTACGGCAGTCACAAAACAACGAAACAGAAGCGTATAGTACTGGTGCAGTGTCTGCAGACACGAAACCAGTTATGCGCAATTCATTTCATGCAACGAGTGTCACAACCTGGTGTCGTAGTGTATACTAGCCTTTACATAAACAATCGCAACACCCACTGCTGTGAAAGTTGTTACCAAGTGACAGCCGCGGTGGAGTAGCCGAGCGGTCTAAAGCGTCTCGCTGCGGAGCGCGCGGTTGCTCGCCGTGGAGGTTCGACTCCTCCCTGGGGCATGGGTGTGTGTGTTGGCCTTAGGTTAGTTTACCTAGGTTTAAGTAGTTTGTAAGCTACGGACTGATGACCACGCAGTTTGGTCCGATAGATTTACAAACAAACCAATTGACAGTTGCAACGACACTAGCACTCCTAGTGGTGGGCAAGGGCCATAATGTTTGTGTTGTTTCAAAAACCACACGTGACATTTTTAGCGGTTTTGAGTTACATGCTGATTCGTAGAGAACACATCAAGACACATTGTTTAGCACAGAAATCATGTATGTGCATCACATCTAAAACCGTGAAGGAGAGCTAAGAAATTTCTGAGTATTGCAGAAATAGCGTATGTGAGGCTCATGTGCCAGTGTTAAATGTAGATTAACTATTCAGGAAATAGTCACTGGTGATATTCTTTCATTCAGAGATTGGTGGCAGTCTTTCTTTGCGAAAAAGTCCATCCTTATCTTCCTAACAACAAACCTTATCCAGATTGAAGAGTCTCCATTAACAAGAAGAACATAGATCACTTGCAAAAACTAGAGGTATATACTCAAGGCTATGAATCCTTCTAAAAGCAAATGTTCGATTGGCTAACCGGCAACAAAATGATATTGTTACTTCAGATGCAGAAACTGAGGACTACGTTAAGTAATGGAACATGGTGATAACACGAAATGATAGGTGATATGTAACAGTTTGTAGTATAAAATCTTTATTATCTGCCAAAATTTCTTTAATGTATTACAATCAATATGAGTTGAATAAAAGCTGGATTATACAAGTCAAGTGCATTTTCTTTATTGCGAACTCCTTGGAATAAATATAAATATCATTTACATTCGTAAAAGTCATTTTTCCATAAACAAAAAATGTGATTTTTTAAAAATGTTATAAAATCAGCAACGGACTTGGGGTAAAAAATAGCAGTAAATTGTCAAAGATATGTCATTTAACACATAAATCGTTTGCAGGTCTGTTAAAAACAATGTCAAGCTCTGAAACAATTTTTTAGTTTTCTCAGAATTAGAAAAAAGGTTAAATATGTAGGTTCTGAAATAACCGATTCAATTAATCTTCCACGTAATTAACCAAATAGTTTCTGTAATTTTTGCGTTCCAAACATTAGTTATATATCGAGAGATATAAATAATCAGGAAATAAATATAAAATTGTCAAGTATCCTTGATTCATTGATATAAATCACAACATATTCATGACGATATACTTACGAATGTGTGTATATTTTGTAGCTTACTCCGTTGAAAGTGAGAGAGTATAAACAGACGAGAAACATTAATTACCGTTGTTTGTATGCGACTCTATCCGGAATCTGGTGCAGAGTGACCACATTAAAATTGGAAGAACCAGCTTTGGCCACATTGAAATCTTAATTTTTCATATAGAATACAGATCGATATCGGTCAGTGTGTGATCAACCTCAGTGCTAGAATCCAAGACAGGAAGTTTCTTTGAGGTGTAAAATTTCGATATGGAGTCTTAATGATTCGATCATTTTCACACTTCATTCGTCTCTGTCATAAACCGATATACTTTTGAGTATAATTACTTTTGATTATAAAATGAATGTCTTGAAAATTCTTGACGTTTGTGGGTCAGATGTAATAACAATTGTGGAATTGGTTTCTGCTTTGCTGAGAAACTAAGTTTTTGCTTTCGATGTTTTACTGTCACGATTGAGAGGATTTCCCTTCAGCTACAGCCGTAGTGGCTGATCTGGTACTTTTAATAATGCAGTTAATACATATCATGTAAGTTTCTTATCTTCAACACTTACTGATTTAGTTGGAATTGTAGTGAAGAAATCCTGACGTTTCTTAGTAGAAACCGAGGTCTTTCTGTCGAATGTTGGGTCTTCTGTTATTTATTAGAAATTTTTGCTCTTAATAGAAATTGAAATTCTTGATAAAAAAAGTCGTAGATTTCAAGATAATCTTAAATAAACTCTCCTGCCGAGTACCGTTTTATACCTTCCCATGGTTCTTAGGAAACCTCAAAGACTAATGTGGAGTTATTTTCTGATTATTAACTATTTTTATGGAACTACATACCTTCCCTGTCGTAAAAAGTATGTTAAAACCAATCTAAAAGGACAGCTTTCACACTCATCCGATATAGTATTTAGATATGTACTTCGTCAGTCGCTTGGAGCACTGCTGTCGTAGCGTATAGCAAAAATCATTGGAAGTGTCGTGACTGTATTTGTTAGACTCAGATAGTATCTTGAATTCGGACATAAATAGAGGTTTTAAAGTTGTCCACAGATGGCAGTGGATTACGGCTTATTATTTCTAAGTAACTAGCGTCGTATCCGTGTATAACACGACTTAATGGCTGTCGTGAGGAAGTTGGAGTTTGGTGCCATGTTATAAGAGCTACTAAACGGTGCTAAACAGTGCTAAAGATCCAGACTACCAAGAAAATGAAAGTAGTGGCAGCTCTAGTAACGAAGGAAATACGGCAAGAATTCACTAACTTCATATTTCCCTTTGCATGTAAACAATGATATCTACTGTGGTTAATAACTTGTGTTGTTGTTATGGTCTTCAGTCCGGAGACTGGTTTGATGCAGCTCTCCACCCTACTCTATCCTGAGCAAGCCTTTTCATCTCCTCATAAGAACGGCAACCCACATCTATTTGAATCTGCTTACTATACGCGTATCTTGGTCTCCCTCTGCGATTTTTACCCCACACACTTCCCTCCAATGCTAAATTTACGATTCCCCGATGTCTAAGAATGTGTCCTACCAAGCGATCCCTTCTTTTAGTCAGGGTATTCCAAAAATTCCTTTTCTCACCAATTCTGTTCAGTATCTGTTAATAACTTATAATTGCTATAAAGAAGTTCAGGTGATATTTACTCTGGAGGTTTCGAGGCAGTAACCTTGGAATAATGAGAGCAGGTAATTCGTAGCATGGTGAAACGGATATTCCATCACTCAAACGAGAAGGTCGTCCAGTGTAGTTCCTCGAAGGCTTCAAATGTTCTCTACCAATTCTACGCAGGGGTTCAAAAAGCCAGTGATGCAACCAAATTGGATGATGATCTGTCTTGTTTACCATACATACCGGAAGTACATCATGATTATTACAAAACACTAATAGTTTCTTAGCAATGCAAAGCAAATGACAAGAGCAATGACTTGACATTTGAATACTGCTATTACCGTTAATAGTTGTTAAAACTATTAAATTTAATTATATTATATTGTCTAAATAATATGTTGGCCTAAACTACTATCCTCAAATATTCCTGTGACAATCGAATATTTTTATGTATTTATTAAGAATGTATCTACATTTACGACCACGAATAACAAGGTATCTAACGTAATTTGTGCCATTGTGTCATCTACTGCTACATTTCCACTTTGTAATCTTACCAGTGCAGTCTCTAATTTTCAAATATTTGATGAAAGCCGCGGCGGAGCGGCCGAGCGCATTGAGGTGTTATGCAACGATGAGCGAGACCGTTCCCAGTCGGGGGTTCGAATCACACCTCCGGCATGGAAGTTTATGTTGTCTTTAGTATAAAGTAGTTTGTAAGTTTAGGGATTGATGACTCCGCAGTTAAGTCCCTTAAGCTTAACAAATATTTGAACATTTTGATTTGATTAAAATTTTAATAAAAGGTATAGCACAGTAAAGTTATATTTTTATTGTTGTTGTGTTCTTCAGTCCGCAGACTGGTTTGATGTAGCTCTCCAAGCTACCCTGTCCTGTGCAAGTCTCTTCATCTGAGAATACATTCGGCAACCTACATCCTTTTGAATCTGCTTACTGTATTCGTCTCTCGGTCTCCGATTTTTACCCCACAAACTTTCTTCTGATGTTAAGTTCACGATTCCTTAATGTTTCAGAATGTGTCGCACCAACATATAGCTTCTCTTAGTCAGGATATGCTAGAAACTCCTTTCCTCCATAATTCTGTTGAGCACCTCCTATTTAGTTACGTGATCTACGCATCTAAAATCTATCATCTTTTTGTCTCAATTCCTTATCCTCCACGTTTCAATCCCATACAATGCTACACTTCAGACAGATGCTTTCTGAAAGGACTTCCTAATATTTAACTAATATTGAATGTCAATAAATTTCACTTCTTGAAAATCGCTTTTCTTCCTATAGCCGTTCTGCATTTTATATCTTATTTACTTCGGCTATCAGAAGTTAACTTGCTAACTTACGCAAATAAAATCTGTTACTTTTATTGCCCATTACCTTATCTAATTCCTTCAGCATCGCGTGATTTTCTGACAATAAATTCCATTACCCTCGTTTTATTCTTGTTAATGTTCATCTTAAACCTTCCTTCAAGACACCGTTCATTCCGTTTAATTGCTCTTCCAAGTCCTTTGCTGTCGCTGACAGAATTACTACGTAGTCAGCAAACCGCAAGGTTTTAATGCTCTCTCCTTTGACTTTAATTCCCTCTGCAAATTTTTCCTTGCATTCCTTTCCAGCTTGCAGAGGGTATTATTATAAATTCTATTCATCCACACAAAAATGTTCTAATGCTTGTAAACTTATCGGACCAAACTGCTATGGCCATCAGTACTTAGATTTACAAGCTACATAAAGTAAGTAACACTAAGGACAAAACACACACACACACACACACACACACACACACACACACACACACACACACACACACGTCCGGGGGAGAACTCGAACCTCCGACAGGAATGGCCGCCCAGTACGTAACATGACGCCTTAGACCACGCGCCCATTCCGAGTGGTTCTTTCATCCATTACATCGACTTTTAGAACACTTTCCCTTTTTACTACATTTGATTTTCGTGTATTGTTAATTTCCTAAAATTTAACAGAATAGATCACATAGAAATTTTAATGCAGTTACATTTAGAATCAAAGCGATGCCAAACTCAGTCTGTGGACTGAGAAAATAGAGTAGAAAAGGGACGACAAATTTGGAAACAGTTTTAAATTTGAGGAAGAAGAAATAAAACTTTCCAGTTTGCCGGCGATGTAGTAATTATATTAGAGCCGGTAATATATTTGGAATGATAGTGGTACGAATTGGAAGTTACAACAATAAAATAAGAATAAGGAAAATGGAATCTAATGGAATTAAATCAGGCAATAAAAACGGAATTACCCTAAAAGTGATACGCGAGTTTTACTATTGGGAATCATAATGGAAGAGCTGCATGAAAAATATTCAGAAATATAAATTTTTCTGAAATTATTTTATTGTCATAGGCACTTATTTACACACCTTCAGTATAATGACCTTCTGGCAAATATTCGGAAGGGGTGTACCTTCTGCAGGTCTATTTCTTTTTGATGTCCCGCATTGCCCGCCCTGTAGCATGAGGAATGTCTTCTCAGGCATTGTAGTAGATCCCTCGCAGTGATTCTTCCACTTTGGCAAAGAAAGTGTAATCACTGGTACTCATGTCGGTTGAGAAACTCCCATTTGCAGTGACGAAAGAGGCCCTATATACCAAACCACGCCGAATGTACTTAAGTCATTGGAGGTCCACACACGAATATTAAGCCATGTTGCCTCTACATACTCCTCTACCAAAATTGGGAAAGGTTCCGATGCAGGATTTGGAAGACAAAATGACTCCCCATTATGCCCCATAAAAGTTCGGCGGGATTCATTTCAGGCTATCTGGTTGTTCTTCAAAGCAAATACTAACAATTGTAGCCCGGTGACAAGGCGCATTGTCATCGATAAAAATTACATCACTTGGGGACATGAAGTCCATGAATGGCTGCAAATCTCTCCGATAATCATTTACAGTCAATAAGTGGCTCAGCTGGACCACAGGACCCCGTCAATTCCAGGTAAAAGTAGCTCACAACATTGTGGAGCCACCGCCATGTTCCAGAAAGCTTGAGGACAGGTTGGTGGTGTCTGCCACCACTCTAACCGTACAATCACCTCTTATCAGTAGGGAATGTACCATATATTAGGGGGGGGGCACGATTAATGTAAAGATAAGTAGATACCCCCATGATATTTTGTGTCAGTTTTGCTGCTCATATTCAAGGGATACTTTGCTCCTTTTTAGTATACCGAGATCAAGATTTTCTATTGTTGACATTACAAAAGACTAACAGCTATCACAGGCCCTGAAAACCATGCCCTACTTCCTCCATTCCTTCCTGTTTTGTGCCCGGATCCTCCAGGTCGTTCATGAAGCACTGCCTTGGTCGTTCAGTGGGGCGTTTGGTGTTTGGTTTTCCTTCCAGTGCCATCTTCGCCTGTCTTCCTTCTGGTATACGGGTTACATGGCCCACCCACTGTATTCTCTTGCTCTTTATCTTCTGTGAGATATTTGGCTGTCGCATTAGAAGGTAGATTTCCTCATTCGTCCTCCTCCTCAATTCCCTGCTATCTATAATTGGTCCCCATATTTTCCTTATTACTTTTCTTAATAGTTTCTCCTTGTCTCTTTTAGTCATGCTCCATGTTTCTCAGCCGTACATTACCAGTGGGAATATCACCGTGTTATAGATTTTCATCCTATTGTTCACTGAAACTGATGTAGAGCCGAGCGTCTCTTGAGGAAATGCATGCATTACATTCCCACTGCTGTTCTTTTCTTGATGTCCATTTCTACTTTGTCGTCCGTGACAAAATAAGTATTTGGATCTACGTCCCCATATATACTCCGAAATCTGCCGTAAAATACGTGGCTGAGGATACACTGTACCACTACTAGGCATTTCCCTTCCTATTCCACTCTCAAATAGAACGAGGAAAAAAAAAAAAAAAAGAAGAATGCCTGTATGCCTCCAAAAATCAAATGTTCAAATGTTTGTTAAGCTTATGGGACTTAACTACGGGGTCATCAGTCCCTAAACTTACAAACTACTTATGAACTACTTACGAATTAGGACGGCACAAATATCCATGCCCGAGGGGGGATTCGAACCCCCGACCGTAGTGGCCGTGCTGACCGTGACTGGAGCGCCTCAGTCACCTCGGCCACCGCGGCCGTGTATGCCTCCGTACGAGCCCTAATCTCTCATATCTTGTCTTTGCGAAATGTAAGTAGGCTACAGGAAGATTGTTCGGCAGTCAGCTTCAAATTCCGGCCCTCTAGATTTCTTCAATTTCTCGAAAACAACGTCGTATTTCCTCCAGCGATCCCCATTTGAGTTCCCGGAGCATTTCCGTGACACTTGCGCATTGGCCGAAACCAACCAGTAACAAACCTAGCTGCTCGCCTCTGAACTGCTTCTATGTCTTCCTTTAAAATGAACTTCTGCGGGTCCCAAACACTTGAGCAATATTCAAGACGTGGTCGAACAAGCGTTTTATACGCGGTCTCCTTTACAGACGAAATAAATCTTGCTAAAATTCTCTCAACAAATCGAAGTCGGCTGTCCGGCTTACTCACAACTGTTCTTACATGTTCGTTCCATTCATATCGCACTGCAATGTTGCGCCTAGATATTTGAACGACGCGACTGTATCGAAAAGTTGACTACTAATACTGAATTCGGACATTGTGCAATTGTTTTTCCTACTCATGCGCATCAGCTTATGTTTTACTACATTTAGAGCTATCTGCCATTGTTTGCAACAACAAGAATTTTTTTCTAAGTCATCCTGTATGCTATTACAGTTAATTAATGACGATACCGACCCATACACCACAGCATCGTCAGCAAACTGTCGTAAATTACAAGTTTACTTTGTCCATTAGATCACTTATATAGATGGAAAATGATAGCGGTCCTATCACACTCCCCTGGGGCACGCCTGACGATACACTCGTCTCTGATGAACACTCGCCGTCGAGAACAACGTACTGCGTTCTGTTACTTAGGAAGTCTACTAGCCAGTCACAAATCTGTGAACCTATTCCATATGCTCGAATCTTCGTTACCATTCTGTAGTGTGGCACCGCGTCAAACGTCTTTTGGAAATCGAGAAAAACCCTGTATGTCTGTTGTCCTTCATCCATGGCTCGCAAGATGAAATGCGAGAAAAGGGCAAGCTGAGTTTCCTAAACCCGTGATGATTCACAGAAAGAAGCTTTTCCGTCTCAAGGAAATGTATTATACTCGAACCGAGAATATGCTCCAAAATTCTACCGGAATTTCTTGAATCTCATGCCGTTTGTCTCCAGAAATTCTTTTTGCACTTGTCTTTTTCCTAATTACATGAACTCTGTTTTATCTTGATTGTTGACAGTAAATTATAGAAATATAGTTAAGTATGTTTTTCTTTATATTAATTTTTCCCGGGGTGGGGTTAGTTTCTGGGTCCGCAGTTATATACGCCTCTGCCTCTTACCAACTGAAATCTGGACTCATTTGACGAAGACACGGTTTTCTAGTAGTCTACGGCTCAGTCGATACGGTCGCGATTCCAGGACATATGCTGGAAGCGATGTTGTGCCGTTAACAGAGGCACTCGAGCCGATTGTCTGCTGCCATTGCCCTTTGACGTCAGCTTGTGTCGCACTGTCCTAACGGATACGGTAGTCCTGTCTCTCACGTATATTTCTACGGCAATTTGAGGCAATTCTTCTTGTTTGTTAGTACTGACACCTCTACGCAAACGCCACTGCTGTCGGTCTTTAAGTGCCTGCCATCAGTGACTGCGGTAATCATCGCGAGAGGTAATGTCTGGTATTCTCGGACACATTCTTGATCTGTGGATCTCGCAATATTGAATTCCATTACGTTTTACGAAATGGAATGTTTAATACCACAATAATTATAAGTTATTTTTACACTGCTTTTGAATTTTTTTATTGCTTCACAATAAGCTTATTTCGGCCTTAGGCCATCTTCAGGTGTTCTGTAAATACAACGAGTAATATAGATGGGTTGTTACATACATTCTTATAACATAATTACGTAATATAAATTTTCCAATATTTTACTTACGGCACTTATATCATCGTTCCCATTTATTTGCAGCCCAATTGATTTGTTTTACAGCTGTTGTTATGGTTGTTTAATGGTGGTTATCCATATATGTGCAGTAGCACTGGTTATATTAATCGATTTTTGTAGTTGCAGAGCGGTCTAGCATAGATTGTGGTGGCAGTATTTGAACGATATTATAAGTTTACATAGTTACCAGTAATTTATACACTAGTATCTTTGGTTTATTTATTGTCTTTGTATATGGAGTGAGAATTTTTAATTCTTCTTATATAGGTTTTGTATAGAAGAAGCGTCAAAAGTTTTACACATTACACAGAAAGGGCCAAAAATGAACATTCTCGACGAAATCGAACTCCAGTCACTCATAAACAACAACCAAAACGATATATTAAATGAACGAAACAAAACATAAAAATATATGGAAAATTTTATTTATATTATAAACAGACAAGATAATGGATAAACACCAAAGATTCATAATATCCAAATCCATACTAAACACCCCATGTACTAAGACCAGTGGTCTCTATAGAAACTGGATGTATAAGTCTGGTGTCTAAGCATATGACTGCAGCGTGCCTGCACATTCATATGTTTTCCAAACGTTTACGTATTGTCCGCGATGTTTAAATTTGGCAAACGAATTTCCATCAATTATTACATGACAAAGAATTGCTTGCTTACCTCTTGATCTGAAGTTTATGTGAATACTCTTGGATAATAAGGGACCATACTCGAAACGTATTTTCTTTATGTTTTCTAGTAATACATATAGCAGCCATATTTGAATTAGGCAAGAAACAAAATATGTAAATCTGTGTCTGCCATACTCAGACAGCTGAAGTTCAACATCCAGGCAGTATAGAGATCAATGACAAAGACAATAAATAAATCAAAGATATTAGTGTATAAATTACTGGGAAGTATGTAAACTTATAATATTGTTGAAACACTGCCAACACAGTCTATGCTCCACCGCCCTACCACTACAAAAATCGATTAATGTAACCAGTGCTGCAACACATATACGGATAACCACCAGTAAACATCAATAACATCAGCTTTAAAACAAATCAATTTGGCAACAAAGAAGTGGCAACGATATTATAAGTACCGTAAGTAAAATGTTGAACAATGTTTATTTCGTAGTTATGTTATAATAATGTATGTAACAGCCCATCTTCATTGTATTTATAGAACAGCTGAAGATGGCCTAAGGCCGAAATAAATTTATTGTGAAGCAATAAAAAGTTCAAAATCAGTATAAAAATAATTTATGATTATTGTGGCATGTCCCACAAAGACATACTGGACACTGCGGGCCACAGAGAACTGAAATGAACTGTCCCATGCCTCCTGTTTCAACTACTATTCCGCGTGCTATGTCTGTTAATTCCCGTCGCGCGACTTTAATTACGTCCGAAGCCTTTTCAAAAGAGTCACAGCAGAGACGATGATACTTGTACAGGATAGTTTTGCGCGGAGAGCTGCACAAATCACTGTTTGGACTGAAGACCAAAATACGAACTACAATTAAAAACAGGTAGTGTGAGGCGGAATCAAAGTGTAGAAATGTACACAACATATTAACAGAATGGGCACTGATGATGGTCTATCAACAAAGGGAAGTCCATCTGGCTAAAACATTTCCTACTTTGCAGTACGATTAACAGAGAAAAGCAAATAATAATTGTTGTTCACTGGTAATTTCTTTTGTTCATTTGCATAGGAATGCGGACTGCGCTTTCAAACACATAAAAAATACAACGGATGATCAAAATATAATAATCGTAGCCATACTTGCGTGTGTCCACTCCCATGAACAACAGACATTGCCGAGGTGGGGTGGCTTGCGTGCCTCAACGATACAGATAGCCGTACCGTAGGTGCAACCACAGCGGAGGGGTATCTGTGGAGAGGCCAGACAAACGTGTGGTCCCTGAAGAGGGGCAGCAGCCTTTGCAGTAGTTACAGGGGCAACAGTCTGGATGATTGACTGAGCTGGCCTTGTAACATCAGCTAATGCGGCTTTGCCACACAGCTACTGGGAACGGCTGAAAGCAAGGGGAAACTACAGCCGTTATTTTTCCCGAGGACATGCAGCTCTACTGTATGAACATATGATGATGGCATCCTCTCGGGTAAAATATTCCGGAGGTAAAATAGTCCCCCATTCGGATCTCCGGGCGGGGACTACTCAGGAGGATGTGATCATCAGGAAAGACAATACTGGCATTCTACGGGTCGGAGCGTGGAATGTTAGATCCCTTAATCGAGTAGGAAAATTAGAAAATTTAAAAAGGGAAATGGATAGGTTGAAGTTAGATATAGTGGGGATTAGTGAAGTTCGGTGGCAGGATGAACAGGATTTCTGGTCAGGTGACTACAGGATTATAAATACAAAATCAGTTGGGGGTATCACAGGAGTAGGATTGATAATGAATAAGAAAATAGGAATGCGGGTAAACTACTATGACCAGCACAGCGATCGCATTATCATTGTCAAGATAGATACTAAGCCAACACCGACAACAGTAGTACAGGTTTATATGCCAACTAGCTCTGCCGATGATGAGGAAATCGAAGAAATATATGAGGAGCTAAAGGAAATTATTCAGACAATTAAGGGAGAGGAAAACTTAATTGTTATGGGAGACAGGAATTCGGTAGTAGGACAAGGAAGGGAAGGGAAGATAGTGGGGGAATATGGTCTGGGCAAAAGGAATGAAAGAGGAAGCCGCCTGGTAGAATTTTGCACGGAACATAATTTAGTTATAACAAACACCTGGTTTAAGAATCACAAAAGAAGGTTGTATACGTGGAAGAGACCAGGAGACACCGGGAGATACCAGATAGATTTTATAATGGTAAGACATAGATTTCGGAACCAGGTTTTGAAGTGTAGGACATACCCAGGGGCAGACATAGACTCTGACCATAACTTGTTGGTTATGAACTGTAGGCTGAAACTGAAGAAACTACAAAAAGGTAGGAAAATAAAGAGATGGGACGTGGATAAATTGAAGGAACCTGAAGTTCTTAAGAATTTCAGAGGGAGCTTCAGGCAACAATTGACAGAAACAGGGGAAAATAAAACAGTTGAGGAGGAATGGGTAAAATTGAGAGATGAAATAGTGAAGGCAGCAGAGGACAAAATAGGTAGGAAGGCAAGACCTACAAAAAATCCTTGGATATCACAGGAGATACTAAATTTAATCGATGAAAGGAGAAAATATAAAAATGCAGTAAATGAAACAGGCAAAATGGAGTACAGACGACTAAGAAATGAGATTGACAGGAAGTGCAAAATGGCTAAGCAGGAATGGCTAGAAGGCAAATGCAAGGATGTAGAAGAATGTATAAATAGGGGAAAAATAGATACAGCCTACCGGAAAATAAAAGAAACATTTGGCGATAGGAAGGGCAGCTCTATGAATGTCAGGGACACTGATGGAAAGCCGGTTCTCAGCAAAGAAGGGAAAGCTGAAAGGTGGAATGAGTATATAGAGGGGCTCTACAAAGGAAATGAACTTCGAGACACTATTGTAGGAAGGGAAGAGGATGTAGATGATGATGAAATAGGAGATATTATACTGAGAGATGAATTTGACAGAGCACTGAAAGATCTAAGTCGAAACAAGGCCCCTTGAGTAGATGATATCCCGTCAGAGGTACTGAAGTCTCTGGGAGAACCAGCCATGACAAAATTGTTTCACATTGTGTGTAAGATGTATGAGACAGGTGAAGTACCCTCAGACTTTAAGAAAAATGTAATAATCCCCATTCCAAAGAAAGCAGGTGCAGACAGGTGTGAAAACTACAGAAAGATCAGTTTAATAAGTCATGGTTGCAAAATATTAACACGAATTATATACAGAAGGATGGAAAAGCTGGTAGAAGCCGACCTCGGGGAAGATCAGTTTGGGTTCAGGAGAAATGTAGGAACACGGGAGGCAATACTCACTTCACGGCTTATCCTAGAAGATAGATTAAGAAAAGGCAAACCAACATTTCTAGCTTTTGTAGATTTGGAGAAGGCTTTTGACAATGTTGATTGGAACAAACTATTTCAAGTTCTGAAGCAAGCAGGAGTAAAATATAGGGAGCGTAAGGTTATTTACAACTTGTACAAAAACCAGACAGCGGTTGTCAGAGTTGAAGCGCATGAAAGGGATGCAGTGGTTGGAAAGGGAGTAAGACAGGGTTGTAGCCTTTCCCCAATGTTGTTCAATTTGTACATTGAGCAAGCTATACAGGAAAGCAAGGAGAAATTTGGAGAAGGAATTAAAGTTCAGGGTGAAGAATTGAAAACATTGCGTTTTGCCGACGACATAGTAATTCTGTCAGATACAGCAAATGACCTGCAAGAGCAATTGAACGGAATGGACAGTGTGCTGAAAGGTGCATATAAGATGAACATTAACAAGAGTAAAACTAGGGTAATGGAGTGCAGTGTAAGAAAGTCAGGTGATGCTGAAGGAATTAGATTAGGTAACGAAACAATAAAGGAGGTAGATGAGTTTTGTTACTTGGGCAGTAAAATAACAAATGATGGTCGCAGTACAGAGGATATAAAATGCAGAATGGCAATGGGTAGAAAGGCGTTTTTGAAAAAGAGAAATTTGTTAACATCTAATATTGATTTAAGCCTAAGGAAGTCCTTTATGAAGGCATTTGTATGGAGTGTTGCCTTGTATGGGAGTGAAACATGGACGATAAGCAGTGTGGACAGAAAGAGGATAGAGGCTTTTGAAATGTGGTGCTACAGAAGAATGCTGAAGATTAGGTGGGTGGATCGCATAACTAATGAGGAGGTACTGAACAGAATTGGTGAGAAAAGGAATTTCTGGCATACCTTGACTAAAAGAAGGGATAGATTGGTAGGACACATTCTTAGACATCAAGGAATTGTGAATTTAGCATTGGAGGGAAGTGTGTGGGGTAAAAATCGCAGAGGGAGACCAAGAGACGCGTATAATAAGCAGATTCAAGTGGATGTGGGTTGTCGTTCTTATGAGAAGATGAAAAGGCTTGCTCAGGATAGAGTAGGGTGGAGAGCTGCATCAAACCAGTCTCTGGACTGAAGACCACAACAACAACACTTGCGTGTGTGTGACTTGATGCAAAGCTGTCATAATACATCTTAATAATCTAAAATCAATAGTACCAAAGCAACTACTATGCAGATGAAAAAAACTTATCCCAGTCATTCTTGAACATAGTGAATAGTACAGATAAAGAAACACGAGGATCGTCCACAAAGTGAATTCCGTTTCTATTTCTGTCCGAGGCAGTTTCAAGCATGCACGGCAATTATTCTGACTCATTTTCAGATCGCTGCTGCCGACGTGTATTTTGTAGTGCTTCTTTATAATTTCGGCCGTAATTGAAAATGCCGCCGCGTGTGAAATCAGATCTGTGATTAGTTTTATAAATGCAAAGAAAGTTAAACCAAAGGAAACTCATCGGTAAATCTGCGAGGTTTACGGGAAAAAAGGTTTTGAGTTATTCAATGGTTAGAAGATGGGTCAGACTGTTCAATGAAGGGCGTGATCAAGTACGCGATGAATAATGAAGTGGACCCCCGTCTATGGTTACTGAAGAACTGGTACACACCGTTGATTAGGAGATTAAGCACAACCGTACGTTTACACTTAGTGCCCTTGCTACGGAAGTTCCACAAATCTCACGATCACTAATTCACGAAATCGTTACTGAAAAACTGTAATTTCGAAAGCTTTGCCCATTTTGGGTACCCACAATTCTTACTGAACAAAACAAAAAACAAACGGATGGGCAGTGAACTTCAGTTTTTGACACCCTACAGTGAAGAAGGCGATGGTTTTCTTTCTCGGATAGTGAAGGGGGTATTGTACGACACCCCCAAAACAAAACGGCAATCTATGGAATGTTCAAATGTTCGTATAGCTTAAGGGACTTAACTACGGGGTCATCAGTCCCTAAACTTACAAACTACTTATGAACTAGCTAATTCTATGGACGGCACAAATATCCATGCCCGAGAGGGGATTCGAAACCCCGACCGTAGTGGCCGTGTAGAGCGTGACTGGAACGCCTCAGTCCCCTCGGCCACCGCGGCCGGCAATCAATGGAGGCGCAATTCATCCCCAACGAAGGTTAAGCCTAAGCAAATCTTGACACCTCGAAAAGTCATGTACACTATTTTTAGTGACAGAAAAGGCATTTTGCTGATTGATTTCTTACCACGAGGCCAAATAATCAATGTACATGGTTACTGCGAAACCATTAAGGAAATGCGCCGCGCGCAATACAGATCAAGCCCCAAGGATAAGTCAAAAGGTGTTGTTTTCTTCCACGATAATACTCGATCTCACACTGTGAATGTGACTAAACAACTATTAAGGGAATTTCACTGGAAGGTGTTAATCATCATCCGCACAGCACGTTCCTGGCGACTTTTATCTCTTGTTACTTCTAAAATCTGTCCTTGGTGGTCTACACTTCAACGTTTATGACGAGCTGGAAGAACATGTTAGCACATGGTAGGATACAAAGGCGGAAATCTTCTATGAAGAAGGCATACAAAAACTTGTTCCACGCTATGACAAGTGCCTACAAAATTTCGGAAACTGTGTAGAAAAATTGTTTAACAGTTGTAGATTTTTGTAGAATAAAATTTTTTCTGCATCTGTACACGTTTGTTTTATATAACGAAACGGAACTTATTTTGCGGACGTACCTCGTATAGCACTCCATAAAATCGTGTGCTGCATTTCTAAACTAAAACAGTCTTCATTGTACGATCTATATTTGTTTATCAAGCGTTTCGCTTCTGTGGGGCCTCTTTAGGTAATCTTTAAAAATTTGTTATCTCTTGATTGTAAAAAAATGGTAAAAGGGCTTCGTGCTACGATAAAGCACACGTACAGTATGCAAAGCACATTCTATCGCTAGGCTGCACACCCTCTAGACAGCCCTGCCGAGAGTTGCGGTCTGAAATTCTTCCATGTCAGCGGCCACAGTGTTGCAATGCTAGGGCCACATTTCCAAACTTATAAATAATAATCTGAACAAATTAGTCGGTCAACTCTACGGCAGGAGCGTCGAGAGGTCGGGCAGAAAAGCGACAGAATGAGCTTTGCGTACCAAACATGTGCTGTATCGTAGCATATGGCCTTTTTAACGTTTTACAGTATGTAAATAGATAAATAAATATTACTTGAGCACTTAATCTTTATCTCACGAATGACAGGAAAATTATGCAACCCATCCCAGTGCTGCATAAATAAAATGGGTTGGAAGCGTTGTCAGGATGGAAGGCGGAGCGGTGAAGGCTTGTGGGCGCCCTAGGAAACGGTAGCTGAACGGCAAATAAAAGATAGAATTCAAGTTAATATTTGGTATATTCTGAAATACGGGATACATGGCGGGACTCGCCCTGGGGTCGGATGCAATGAATGAATGCCAGTCTCAACGGATCAGAAAACGGAAAAGGTTACGGTAATGGTAACGGTTCACACAGTTGGTGGCTGATACCGAACAGCCGCTAGGCGGGAGCGGACGGCATGCGGCCGTTCGCCCCGCACAGACGCTGAGCCTCTGGAGTGCGTCTGTTCTGTACGAGAGCTCAAACTGAAGAGAGCGAAGGAACTGAATCTCGCACCTCTGCGTCCTGCAGCAGTAGCACACGTGATCAAACGCGGGTGTCTGCTATTGGTTCCACGGTAGCATGGAAACGTCAGTAGTTTCAGCACGGACGCCAGAAGGGTGGCGTGATTTTAGAATCAGCATTCAATACTGGTTCTGTCCGGCTCTGTCCTGCAAGGTGGATAGCCTTGGTCACGTTGTCAAGACGTATGTCGCGACGGAAGAACACTTGTAAAACTTTGGCGAAGTTGTGAAATAAAATTTTGAATCATTTCCCTAACCTAATTTAGACTGGCTGTTCATCATGTACAAAGATGAGTCAAGGAGGAGAAACACGTTCTAAAAAAATATATCCTGCAACCAAGACTATGTTCAGTCTAAGCAGTATATTATCAGAACTGCGGGTTTGGGTCTATTTTGTGAACCGAAAGCCTAAGTTCAGAGAAATAGGATCGTGACTTCTGACAATTATTTATTATTTATTCCTTTAACTCCTTAAGTGGAGCACAGAGCTGCAACAAAGGATCGCCACCTTGTTCTGCCTTGTGCCAGTATTTCCAATTCTTCCCATTCTATTCCTCGCTATTGATCTTCTGCTTCAGCTGATCGTCTCCACGTCACTCTGGGCCTGCCTCGTCTTCGTCGCCCTTGCGGAATCCCGTGAAGTGCTTCCTTCGCAATATGTTCATCATGTCTTCTGGCTATATGTCCTTTCCAGCTCCACTTCCTGCTTCTTATTTGTAGCTCAACTGGCTTCTGACTTGTTCTTTCCCAAAGTGTTTCGTTAGAGATGACATCTGCTCACCGTATCCCCAGGATGCTCCTCAGACATTTGTTGTTGAATATCTGTACTTTATGTATTAACTGCGTTGTTACTCTCCATATAGAAGCACAGATTTTATATTACTTTCATATATCCGTAATTTGGTCCTCATTGTTATTTCCTTTGATCTCCAGTTAGAGCGGAGTGTTGTAAAAGCGCCTTAGGCGTTGTTGGTGCAGCTGTTAATGTCCTCATTTGCATCTCCAAGGTAGCAAATCTTATCCACGGTTGGAGTATTTGGCTCCCAAGCTTAAGCTCTCCGGTGCTGTTATCATACATCTTTCGTTTTTTGAGCATTAATTTTCAAATCAACTTCCTTCGCTGCAGATCTTCTAGTTTTTCCTTCATGTCCATTAGGCTGTGGGATAGAAGGCAAGGTCATCTGCAAAATCTAGGTTTTGTAGATGTATTCCATTTCTCCATTTTATTCCTCTCAAAAGTCCGTAAACAGCCTTACACCTAAAAAAAAGGTCCCAATAAATGCTAAGCATTGTGAGATTACCGCCCAATAGAAATATTGGTAATTAATAGCATTTGTAATTAAACAGTATGAAGTTCACTGCAAACATTGACCATGCCAATGCACCAAATGTTACACAATTGTAATCTTAATAATTATAGTAGCAATGTATGTACGCAGTTGGGTGACAATGGCGAGTGCCAGGCGCAGTGCAGTGCACAGCGTGAAATAAAATATTCTAATACTACTTGCATTTGAAGTAATACGATGCAGAGTTGGTTTACGTTATAGGAGGCGATCCACTTATAATATTGTAAAAAGATATAAAATAGCCAAGATCGCTTATCATCAGTTTTTATTAACGACGACCGGTTTCACTGAACTATGTCAGCATCATCAGGTCAAATATTTGACCTGATGATGCTGACATAGTTCAGTGAAACCGGTCGTCGTTAACAAAAACTGATGATAAGCGATATTGGCTGTTTTATATCTTTTTACAATATAATACGATGCAGTTAGGAACCTTTAAGGCCCTCATTACAAAATAGCCTGTTGACAAATAAACAATACATTAGCTGATATAGTCACATCTGGCGTAATATGTTTAATTGACAATGAAAAGTAATAAATTACCAATGAATACAAGACAGTTACACAACTAGCATGGCAATGTTTTGTTTATAAAAATAATATATGAACTATTTCTCATTTTATTTTCAATTAATCTTGTGTATTTTATCTTGAAATATTCAGTTAAATCACTTATCTGTGATATAAGAAATTGCACGATTATAATAAATAGTACAAAGGATGTTTATCCCAATATAAAAACCTAAGAAGACATTTGTTTAATGTGTAGTGTAATTATTTTGATTTTAAGTAAAGTTTTAGAAATGTATTGGCTGAGCGCTGTACGTTGGCAAGTTGGTTAGAACAGCTCACATGGGGAAGTTGATGACGTAGGGAAAAAACCCGGCAGTGGGGGCTTTTGGCGCGCGCGCGCGCGCGCGCGCGAGGGCAGAAAGTGACGAGTCGGGAGCGAGTGGTGTAGCTGGCCGGGCGGCGTCGCTCTGCACGGTCGGCGTGTGGATCGAGTGCTACTGTGTGTTGTGAATATTTAGCCGGTGGAACAAGGTGTGCATCGCACTGAATTAAAGTGACTGTATTTTGTTAATGTAACACGTGTCGTCGCATAGGCATGAACATAAACGGTGTTTGAGGCAGCCACACGGAAAACAATTTGCGACAAATATTCATTTTGTCTGGGGGCTCACGAGCTATAACTTTAGTTGATAAATGTGTCGACGTACAGACGTATCAGCCACAGGGTTTTAATATGGTGTAATAAACAACATAAAGTGAACTTTCACGTGTTTTCAAAAATAGTAGTTAGTACACCCTTTTCTCACATGAACTTACTTTATTATGAATTTTTTTTGTTAATCATATGCAGGGAAGGAAAGCTGCGAACGTGTGATTTCATCCCCTAGAAAACGAGTCAAACAGTCGCAATCACAGTTCCAGTGTTTTTGCATGTTTAGGAATTTGGTTGGCAGTTGGTGGTTGTGAGTTTTAAAAATTACTCTTTCCCTATTTAAACTCTCACCCCGATATTTCACCCTCGCAGCATGTAGCACCATTCCTTCTACCTCATTACGCTTAATAGTACAAATCATATTGCATGATTTTAAGCTAAGCCGCTTGAGAGACTGGCTGTTCGACTGCCTCTGAGTTCTGATGCAGTACTGCAATTTCGCTAACCAGAAGTGAAGCCACACCTGCATTCGGCGCATCCACTTACGGGGGAAATAGGGCAGGGCTTCGCTCATTTCCTGCGTAGCTGCGTATCTGTACTGTTCTGGGCTCCATTAAAGGACTAGTGGGCATGTTGCGCGCTCATTGTGATGCTGCTAGCCCGCAAATTTGTGCTCGCCTATTCCACTAATTTCTTGAAGATCAGTCACCACTTTGAGGCCTTCATCTGCCCTCTGCGCTATTACTATTGTCGCTTCTTATGGCTCTGATCAGTGGGATTCTGCTTCAACACTTTAACAGGACAGGTTGAGCTAGACGTTATGAATGGATCGATACCATAAAATTAGCCTATACAGTTCAATTCACATTGCATAAGACGATTTTAGTAAACTTTCATTATGTGATATATAGTTTTCGATGAGATGTTAAAGTCGATACTTTTTTAATGATTTGTTGAAGACCTAAATTCAGGACTAAGCCCGTCGGTCTGTAATTTACAGTACTCAACAAAAAAAGAGTCATCAAGTGAAAAGCTACATTTTAAATTGTCACTATATTAAAAATCTACAGAAAGACTAACAGTGTAATTTTCTTGATAATCAGGCAAGAAGTATATGAGATTCTTGGCGTCTAAATCTATTATTTAATTAATCAATTAGTCATCAAATGTTGGCAAATACATTCAAGCAAAAATCTATCTTTTACTATGAATTCTGGACAAAACATGTAATTAAATATGCTCATGTTCCTTGATCAAGGAAACTAAATTCATATAATTTGTAATATACGTTTTAATTAAAAGTTACAGACATTTTGAGGTAAACAAACTGTCTTTTTGTACTTTTTGCAAAAATCCAAACCATTATCTAGGAATTAAAGTTTACAGTATTAATATATATTATGTGAAGTTCTCTAAAATGTGTCAGTACAATTTTGTAACATAAATTATTGAATATAATGATTCATGTAATTTGTTTAAAACCTCAAAATTAATACTGTAAACCATATTTGGTATGTGACTTTTAGTATGTGTATGGAAGACGTTGGAAAATCGAGGTTGTAAACATAAAGATCTTGTAGATGCGTACATCAAAACTCAGATTTTGCCACGAGAAGATATGTTTTCAACTGTAAAACAGAATAAAAAAGTCAGATTCTTCACAAGGGCAGTAGATGACTTCACTAAACTTACAACTTAACACTGATTTGTTTATGCAAGTTTGTAAAGTGAAGAACTATAGCCTCCAGCCATACCTCATCATGCCAAAGTATAATTTTTAGCCATTGATCTAGGTTGATTTATATTATAGTTTCCACTCTTCGACGTTGTTTTGAAAATGTAGAAAAATTTTTCGAATGCATATCGTTTCTGAATAAACAGATAAGACACTAAAATCAAATCAGCTTGATGTAAAAAAATAGCAAAATGTAGATGATGACACTATTCCTGTTAAAGAGAATGGGGCATAGTATGAGACAGCTTGGACGTAGCAAATGTTTTTAGTAATTACTTTAAAAAAAGATGGGAAAACTAATGTACATATATCAAGCAGAACAGTGCATAACATGGTATTTAGCGAAATAAAGAGTTAATGTGACTTCTCCATCTGAAATACTGTAGATAGTAGAAGTTCATACGTGCTGCTCAATATCTACAATAACTCCCACAAAAGTTGTGGTCCTGTATTATGTATGTACAAATCACAATGTGTATAGTCACTGACTAAGGTTGTTTGTTAGCGACCTCTGCAAGGAAGATGACTCCACAAATTGTAGTAACTTCCATCTAAAGCCAGTTCTTACACAAGACATAATGAAATTTTTCAATGATAAAATATCACAATTTAGAACCTATTGTAACATATCGAAGGCATTAGGAGGTTTCAGTTATAATATTGCATTAGAATGGAATACCTAGTTGTGTATGCCTGGTTTCTTTTCGAGAAACAGTATCGTTCGAGACAGCTTAGGTGCAAACATATAACATCTTTGTGTCACTTGTGTATAAATAGTTGCCACTATTTAAGTACAAACCCTCGTATATACGTTGCGTAGTTCGAGTCAACGCGAACAAATACTGCTCATCACATTCTTTATGCTACGCTAGTAGTCAAACGGAAAGTGCAGGTCTGTTTCTCGTTACATACAAAAACTGATTGTACCAATTCGAGATATATATATATATATATATATATATATATATATATATATATATATATATATATATATATATATCATTTTTTGAGAGTGGTTGGGTGGAATTTAGTCACACATGAAAAAATAAGTGGTAAAAAAAATTTGATTATAGAAAATAGGTTCGAAGAAAATATTAAACTTGCCAGAATCTAAACATATTTAAAAAAGTGGCTATATGAGTGCGTGAATGTTCCACATCTACACCGAAACTACTGGATCGATTCAACCAAATTTGATACACATATTGCTTACAACACGAGAATCATCACCATCCAGCTCCTAACAGTCTATCTCCCGTGAGAGCGGAGATACGAGCAAAAAGGAGTTTTACAGACCATTCCGTATTACGCATCCGGTGTGTTGGGATAGTATCAACTTGCTTATCGATATGCTCTCCAGCTCAGTCTACGTCACAGGGACAAGAAACAGTGAGAGAAGTGGAGGGTGAGATGGACGTAGCAAATGTGGAGGATAATGTGGATGGGAAAGGAGGAGTAGGACGGACAGAGAGGGAGCAGCAGGACATAAACATAGGGGGTAGCCAAAGACAGGTGAGGGGAGGAGATATAAGAAGGGCCGAGGGGATTTACATCTACATCTACATGGGATTCTCTGCAAATCACATTTAAGTGCCTAGCAGAAGGTTCATAGAACCACCTTTATACTATTCATCGCCCATTCCATTCTCGAATAGCGCGCGGGAAGAAAGAACACCTGAATCTCTCCGTTCGAGCTAAGTGGGAATCAACAATATATTTTTGCATTCGGAGGAGAATGTTGGCGATTCGAGTTTCGTAAGTAAGTAGACCACGCCGCAGCGATAAGCGCCGTTGTTGTAATGACTCCCATCCCAGATCCTGTATCATTTCCGTAACGCTGTCTTCTCTGTATCGTGACAATACGTAACGAGATGCCCTTCTTTGGACTCTTTCGATGTCCTCCGTCAAATCCACCTGATAAGGAACCCAACAATGGGCTGCAATACTCCAAAAATGGACGGACAAGCGTAGTGTATGCTGTTTCTTTTGTAGTTCTGTTGCATGTTTTAAGGGTTCAGCCAATAAAACGCAGTCTCTGGTTCGCCTTTCCCACGACATTATCTACGTGTTCTTTCCAATTTAAGTCTGAAGTAATAGTAATTCCTAGGTATTTTGTGGAGTTTATGGTCTTCACTTTTGATTGATTTATCTTCTAAACAAAGTTTAACGGATTTCTTTTCGTACTCATGTGGGCTACTTCACACTTCTCATTATTTAGAGTCAACTGCCAATTTTTACTCCATAGTAATATCTTATTTAGATCGTTCTGCAGTTGTTTTTGATCTTCAGATGATTTTACTAGACGGTAAATGACGGCGTGATCTGCAAACAACCTAAGAGAGCTACTTAGATTTTCCCCTAAATCGTTTATGTAAATAAGGAACATCAGAGGACCAATAACACTACCCTGTGGAACGCCCGATATCACTTCTGTTTTAGTCGATGCCTTGCCATCGATTACTACGAACTGTGTCCTCTGTGACAGAAAATCCCTATCCAGTCGCAAATTTGGAGCGATATACCATAACCAAGCAATTTGATTAAAAGCCGTTTGTGAGGTACGGTGTCAAAAGCTTTCTGGAAAACAAGAAATACGGAATCTATTTGCGAACCCTTGTCGATAGCGCCCATCACTTCGTGTAAATAAACAGCTAGTTGTGTTTCGCATGGGCGATATTTTCTAAATCCGTGTTGGCCTTGGGTCAATAGATCATTTTGTTCGAGGTAATTCATAATATTTGAATACAGGATATGTTCAAAAACCCTGCCGCAAATTGACGTCAATGAAATAGGCCTTTAGTTTAGTGGGTTACTCCTACTGCCTTTCTTGAATATAGGTGTGACCTGTGCAACTTTCCAATCTTTTGGTACAGATCCTTCTTTGAGAGAGCGGTTGTATATGACTGTTAAGTAAGGAGCTATCGCTTCAGCATAATCAGATAGAACTCTAATTGGTATACAGTCCGAACCAGAAGACTTGTTCTCGTTGATTTTAGTTGCTGCACTACTCCGATGATATCTACTTCTACGTTACTCATTACGGCCTCTGTTCGTAATTCGAAATCTGGAATATTGGTTTCGACTTCTTTGGTGGATGAGTTTCTAATAGCTATGTTTAGTAGCTCTGCTTTAGTAGCGCTGTCATCGGCAGGATCGCCATTACTATCACGCATTGAGGGTATTGTTTGTGATTTGTTGGGTTTGGGGTGAAGGAGGGAATGGTCAGGAAAAGACAAGAAGAAAGAGTTGGGGAGAGATGTAGGAGGACAGAAAAGAGGAGAATAAGATGAAATGACAGAAAAGATAGGAAGAAATATATACAAAGAGACAGATATGGAGCTATTACTGATACTTGTTACAGTACTCGAATGTAATCTAAAAATGTGTCTTTAGTAACTCTGCCTATAATGTTGCTTGTTTCGTCGTTAATCACTCAATATAGATGAGTTAGAAATGAATTTTCCGTTCAGATACCTCTTGCATCATTACCCCGAAAGTGCCACATAAACGTAACTGAAATGTTTATTTTTCACCACTTGACAACCCGTTAGCCATGAATCTATGCATATTTGCAAGATTTCTAGGCGGTAGTGCTTTAACCGAAACCTCTGTTACAGTTTTATTACACTCGATTCAGTTTTAAGCATAACGAAGGACATAAAATAAAACTAAAGAACAAACTGAGGAAAATAATGTTGCCACTGATAATTAACTCAGATATTTAATGAAACCAGCAAAGCCCAGCGTTTGTATATCCCTAATTAAGCTGTTATTAATAAACATTTGGATACTACTATATTTAATTACAGTTGTTTAATGAATACAAATAAAAAACCTTGTCATTGAATTCCAAAGATTGATAGGGTGATAATCATTCATTGAAGTAAACTTTTTCATTAAGACACACGTTTCGATAGTTAATCTATTGCTTTGGTACGGTAGAAGCATTAGAAAGAACTAATAAGTAATGTGGTTGATCACTGTTTGCGATAGTTGAGTGATAATTCTTAATAGGATGAAATAAGAATCTCGTTGTGCTGCAGGTTAAAGATCTCTTAAAGCAGCTTATGGCTTTAAGCTACCATTTAGCTTATTACCGTACTGTGACAAACGTCATTATTTAACAACTATGCTTATAATTTTGCTTTTGTGGCCGTTTTTCACTTGATGCAGATTGTTTAGAACAGAGGTTTCTGTTCAGGTACCTCTTGAATCATCACCACGAAACTGCAGTGCAAGCTTGCGGAAATGTTGCTTTATCGCAACATGACTACGCTAAAACCCCTTTAGACATTCATTTGTCTAAGTAATAACAATGAAATTTGGAGTAGACGAATGATATACGTCATAAGAGAGAAGGAAGGCAACAACTTGAATGATTAACAACATTCAAACTAAAACTCTGTAGTGTGAAAACACAACAGTGCCCTCTGCTAGGCACGTAAATGTGAATTGTAGATGTTGAGAATAAGCAAACGGCGGTATGGAAATTGGAGTATCCATCGTGTAAGGGGATGCGAGGATTACGTTTTCTTTTCTAAATACATAGCACCGTTGAGATACCATCTGGAGATTAAGAGGGTAGCGTAAATGCAAATGCGTTCCTTTTTTCTTTTCTTTCGCAGCATACGCGACTGAAGAAAGAAATGGGACAAGGTAACATGTGGTCCTGGTTACGGAGACGAGACAGTAGCTACAATTCATATATTAGCTCGCTAAAATTGTGCAGGCTACGAAAACAAATAAATAAAAAGAACTCGCAGATCCTAGTGCACATGTCGGAAGAGATGTTGGTTTCCATAAGCTGTAATCCTGTGTCTGCGTTGAATACGGTGTTTCACTATACGTATTTCACCAGCTTCTGTAAGATCTTTCCAGTTGCCCCTTTAATGTAACTTCTATGTTCATCGCAGCTAAAAGTGTAACGTTTGGAAAATGAACAATTTTCACTACTATCATTTATGAAGGTATCGTCTTTTTCGAAGTCAAGTATTCATTGGTGTCATCGTGGAGAAAGAAAGGAGCACTTAAATCATTATTCACTGAAACGCCTTTCGATGTCGAATGGTCTCTACAACCCCCCCCCGCGCTCCCCTCCACGCTCCTCACTGTGCAGGAAAATGTAGTCTTCCTTTTTTTCTGGTTTCTCGGGATCTAAGTGCATTTTGGTTGAAATACGCGGCAGGTTGGCCTCACCATTCAGAAAAAAAGAGGGCTCTGCTCTTGCTGGCGATTTCTCGTGATTTGATTCCGGTACAAACGTTTTTCTGGGTGATCGCTCGATGAAGCACACTGGTGTGTGACTCCAGTTATCTTCATTCGCTGTTGCAGATAGTTCTGTGAGCTTTTGTCGAAAACGGTAAGAAACAGCATAATAACTCAGTGTGTTCATGAAGGATGTGGAGTAATCAGGAACCGTCAAACTGAAATTTTAGGTATTTATGACGAATGACGTATGACTAATTCACAATCTAAAAACTGGTTACAAACTAGAGCTAGACAGTTGAATGCCCGTATTCATGCGACTATTAATAATTTTACATTGTTATATACAGTACTTTCATAATTAAAATTTATGGTATTACAGTATAATTATTACAGTAGAAAAATATGAGATTATATGATACACCAGTTGAAATTAATAGAACTGCAGAAATAAGACATTTTTACAAAAAAGTATGTAAAACATGTTATTCAAACAATATGTATATCAGAAAACTTTGGTACGTTTGGGAGGCGATCCTTTCGAATAATTTACTAAGGACTAGATCCAAGATTGCTTTTAATTTTTATTTAGAAATGAAAGATCTAAAGATGGCAGTTAAACATCCAAAACCGATAATCTAAATAAAACTTGAATGTAATCTTGACTGTTGTTCTTAATAAATATGGAAATCAATTTCGTTTATTACATGAAGAATAAGATGACTCTAACATCATCTGAGGGCAAAGAAAAATGTACTTTCATGGCATAACAAAAGAATCTCGAAATATGAATAGAGTGTTATAAAATCAGGAATCTTAACAATCATGGTTTCAGTAAATTACACAGTTGAGTAGCGATTTAGTTTAGTAACAATATAAGCAGAAGTGAAGCTTCTTAGGTTTATAATTCAGCTCTCCTAACTGGACATAATGCAATTGCTCATTACAAACAAATTAAAAAAAATTGTGTTCCCACCAAAAGATGCGTGATTGCACAGTCTTGTGACTGAAATAATTAATTTTTACATTTAAATTGACAGTTGGCTAAATTTGTTATTTAGATTAATCTACCTCTAACCATATGAGTACGAGGTATGATTTAAATTCACAGACAAATAAAAAATTGAAAAAGATGTGGTGTTACCTTTTTAATATGCCACATAAAACACTGTAAAATTATGTTAGACATAGCTTTTGCAGTTTTGTACATAACAGTATGTTACAGCACAAACTATCCACAATGAATTACTATATACAATACTAAACATTCTGTGTTAGCTTACAGCACGTATTACAAAATGACAGTGCATTTTGTTTGCATAATGTATGTGTCAAGTATTTCGAAATAAAATGTTTGAATGACAAGTAGACTTAAAATGAGAATTATTCGGTTTCAATTAACTCTTTCTACTATTATTTTCAAAGTGAGGAATTAAGTGTGTACACAAAATCTAAATGTTCTCAAAATTTTTCATCTGCATTAAGGGACCAATTAATTAGAATGTTTATTTTCTGTGATTGTAGAGAGGTTACTTTAATGAATTCAGTGAGAGTCATTCTCCAACAAATAAGTAAGACAACAGTTTTCATGAAACTCATGAATCACATATATTGATCATATTTCTTATTAACTGAAAATGTAGTATATTTTACAATTGGTATTAATTTCTGCCCAGACTATCTGTACAGGAGATAAGAATTTCCATTAAAGACGAATACCATTTACTGTTTAATTCTGATCTCATTACTCAATAACAGTAATACTAAAATCTCTATCTCCGCTCCAAACTGTCATTGTCTATAAACATCTCTGCTCCTTTCAGTGTCAATTTCCATACATACCAGTAATTCATTTATGTATTGTCACATCACAGAATGAATACTCTTTCATAATTATACATCATCTGGCAATATGGCTCCTATCACTTTATTTGCTCATTGACAGCAAGAAATGGTCGTTAATAATCATTACATGTGAGATATTGAGTATTTTGTTTTTTGTAAGTACAATACAACTATAAGATAAATATAAACATCGATGGCGTGTATTAGAACTCTCCTAATCACACATACCCCACTTCTGATATCAAAATGATATGTAGGGGTACATCAGTATTGAATAACTGTAAAAGGTACAGTAATAATACTCAACGTTATGAACCAACTTATTCTTAATAAAGTGTGTAATGCATTGTCTCAAGTGCAATGAAAGATGCAAACCAGTGTAATTAACACATTGCAACACAATATGTATGCTAATGCAAAGCTCTACATAGTATATATAGCACTCACCAGATGAATGAATGCATTTTTCGTTTTTCAAAGTTAGAAATGTAATATTTTATATAATCATTTCTCATTCCGTATATTTTAGTGGATTATCACCTCTTCTGAGTAAACAATACATGTGTAAATTAAAGTGCTGCTCCTTTGTGAACAGGTAAATTATAATAAAGAATGGGTCATGGGTTTTTCAGTTTACATTATATTGGGCCTTTCATCAATTTTTCCAGTAAATTCCCACAAGAAATTTTCTAGTTATCTTCCCTCTCCTGAATTCAAAATTTCTGTCTCTGCAGACATTTATGCAACTTTTTCTCTATAACTCTGACCGTTCATTTCCTTTTTACAAAACCATTCATCTTCCACAATCCCCTGTCAAAAAACAGTTAAATTTCCTTGGCTGATTTGTACTATAGTTATTTATCATCACACTTTCTATTTCTCCTGAAACTCTATTCTTTACTTCAGTAAATGATAATTACATATTATGTGTTTGAAATTCCTCAGTATACGCAAGAAAATGAACTTTCCAATGATCAGTTTGAATAAAAATGCAAGGATTAATAACATTTTCATCTTTAGAAAGCAAATCCTCCTGTGTTTTCTGGAAATGAATGGCTTTCTCATGTTATGGAAGTTCTTTGTTTTCTATAGGTTACAAACTATCTAAAACGGTACAACAATCTAACGCTTGAACAATATATTTGGAATTTACAATCTGTATGGAAGCCCTGAGAAATACACCCCCCCCCCCCCCTTATAGTTCAATCAACCTTACTTCCATTGGTGTGTGTTTCGAAATAATAAAAGGCAACGTTTAATATTTCATCACTAATTATTTCATTACATTTACTAGTATCAGAACAGGTATACCTTATTGCACTGATATCAACAGATATCAGGAGATCTTCATGTAACTCCACACTACTTTTCAGATCATTAACATTGAGACATACAATTACACTTCCATCTCCATTCTACAGCAACATTTCTTCCTCAGTCTCCATATATCGTATTTACACGAATATAAGCTGCACCAGAAACACAAGACTCAAAATTCAAGGGACAAAAACGTTGCAAACCGCAGTTAAAAATGGAAGCAAAGTTAGTTCATTCTAACACGAGATAGAAATCACATAGAATGATTGCACATACATTAATTTGGTTCAAATTGTAAGCTTGGCAGTCTAACCTAAGGAAAGGCATTTTAGTAAATGCACTTTACATGTTAGTGGGTAATATGCACAACCAATCATGTATTTGGTGCAGACAGCCAATGAGAATGTTAGAGTCTATCCGTATGTAAAAAATAAAAATAAATATATAAATAAATAAAGATGTTTCCATTTCTGTATCACTTTTACGTTCAGCTGAATCACAAACTCGAAAATTATGAACTACTCATAGCAACACATCAAAATATTTCTTTCAGACAAGCAAGAATGTAAAAGTTTTAGCCGTTTTTTCGATGAACAAAATGAAACAGCTGGAGACTTTTCCACTTTTTAAGAAAAATCAATGAGTTATAAGATTTCGATCATGCTACAACAAAACTAAGCTTTAGCATAGCGATTCACCAAGCACTCTACATTTCTAATGATCAGTATTTAAATGATTTGTGTTTTTTAATTAAATTGTGGGTCTAGGAAAAAGGATGTATGGTCCGAAGTGGATCAATCTGTATTGTCACCATAACTGTATGGAACTATGAGACAAATTCAAATATGCATTGAAAAAAAAATAAACAATCACTTCGATGTTGGTGCTACAAATTCATTACATTTTTTCATTCCTTAACTGATACAGGGCATTCTTGGGGACACACAAGAATATGTCTGACATGCAAAACTGTGTATATTGAACTCGCACTACTAGTGCAAACATATACGCAGCTTACCTACTAATGCAATAATCCTAAAGCTTTATGTATTGTTGGTCTTTGTATAAAGAAATTACATTTGTTGATACGATTATTTGAAAGTGTTTTACATTAAATTTCCTTCGTCGGATGATGTATTAAAAGTCAAATCTTGAAACACTGAGGAAAATAGACCTCTATTGTAGCTTCCTTTTATTGTAGCTTCTTTTTATTCCCATTTTTACTAACGAAGAAGTTTAGGTACCAGTATTTATCTTTGCACTGCAAAGTTTGCGCAGCGCTACTTAAATCGAAGGCGAAAGTTAGTTGCGGCGGCTCCTAGCGTCATTTTCCTGAACTACCGCTTGCTTTGCTCACGATTTTAAGCTGCAGGCGATTTTTTGGATTCCAAAAGCTGAGAAAAAAGTGCGGTTTAGATTCGGATAAATACGGTAAATCATTCCTTCTAATTTATTCACATACCGTAATATCATCATAAGCATCACTAGCAAAATCACTCTCATCAAGACACCTATTACAAATATTATCAGTACCATCATCACTATGAATAACATCATCGTCCACATTTCTTCTACAATTATCATCATTAATATAGTCAGCTAGTGTAACATCCACACAACCAGCATCACCAATGCTAATTTCTCCTCACCCTCTAAATCAATATCATTATAGGTTTCATCGAATTAGTCTTCCCTAAATACATTATTCGGAGCATCTACACATCACACTCGTAGCATGTTTTTCCTGTTTTAAATGTACATCTGTTAGTAACCTTACAAGACCAAATTCATCATTTAATCATTACTGTATTAATAAATCATTACACTATTACTTCTATAGTTTTCATCAAAAATATTTGTCTAAACATAGTACTCAATATCCTTTCTCTGCCACTACTACAAGAAGAGTGTGAAGTCATCCATACGGCCCAGAAAAGAAGCCCATTAAACTTCATTTACACGATAAATCAGTCAAAACTACAGGCCATAAATTCAGCTAAATACCTCTGAGTAACAACTACAAGTAACTTAAACTGAAAAGAAATAAAGACTATGTTACGTTGGCAGAACAGTTAGAAGATGCAGCAGTTCTACTAAAGAAACTGCCTAAACCACACGTGCGTCCTATTTTGGAGTATTATTGCTTATTATGGGATCCCCACTAAATGGGATTGATGAAAAATATAGAGAAAGTACGGAGAAGGGCAGCTCGTTTTGTATTATCGCGATATAGGGGAGACAGTGTACGGGGATGATGCAACAGTTAGAGTGGAAATCGTTAAAAGACAGGCGTTACTGTTTGCGAAATTTCTTTCACCAACTTTCTCTTCCGAATACGAACATATTTTGTTATCACCCACCTACATAGGAAGACTTTATCATCAAAATAAAATAAGAGAAATCAGATCGAAAACTGAAAGATTTAGGTGTTACCTTTTCCCGCGAGCTATTAGAGAATGGAACTGTAGAGAAACATCACAAAAGCGGTTCTGCCATGCACTTCAGTGTGGCTTGCAGAGTTTTTATGTAGATATAGCTAGTTCTCACTTGATTATTTAAAAATATTATCCAAAAATTCTTGAACTGGAATGAATCACTGTTCTTTCATCAATGGATTTCAGTATGAAAGTTACCTCCCCCTACTCGCCTTAGACTGACAGGTTTCACATCAGGTGAATTCTAATTTCCCAACCCATTCCTATTCCAAAATTTTCTGTCATTTCCATTCCAGTGTCCTCCTCTCCTGTCCTCTTTCCTCATCTCTTCATATAGTGGTAACACACTGGACTCACGTTTCAGAAAACCGTAGTTCAAGTCTATGTCCGGCCATACAGATTTACGTTTTCCGTAATTTTTCTAAATCATGATTTTTCTAAATCATAAGGCAAATGACAGGATGTTTCCTGTGAAAGGGCATGACCCATTTCCTTCCCATTCCTTACTCAATGCTTCTAATGAACACACACAAGAACGATTTAAATTATCCCTCCACCAACTATTACTCTATTATTAGTACCTATTCTATTCTGGTAAAAACTATGTTTTTTTTTTAATTTTGTCCCTGTATTTTTCAATTTGATCCCATGTCATTGCCAATATACCTATGTATTTTAATAATTGTTGTATAGAGTCATCAGGCCCTTGCGCTAATTTTCACTATACTCTGTTTGGTAATCTTCTTTTTATTGCAGCTAACTGCTCCATTTCGTCTAATGGTTTGTCTAGTTGTACAATTGTTGTAACTGTTCCTCATAAAAATCTTTCCTATGTCGACTATCCTTCTTAAACAAGGTCAATTTAAAAGTCCTGATTTAATTCTTGACATTTTTGTCTCTAGCTGAAACTGACTTAAATACTTTCACTATCATGAAGAAACTATTTGAAGAGAACAAAAAAGTTATACCTTGTTGTAGCGATGTCCAAATTTTTCACATAGGCGTTACGCATTTGGAGCCGAAATCTGATGTATTGATATCTACTTGGTGCCATATTTTGACAAATATTTCGTCTGATTTGGACCAAAATAATGTTATTATTACCCTTTTTGACACGACAGTTGTATGGTCGACCTGAAACGCAATACAACAATGTAAGCTTCCTGATCGGATTACTTCAGATACCAGTACGAGAACGTAATCGATGTACAACGTACTGTTTTTCGGTATTATTGCAGTATGTTGTCGAGGGGTTTGATGTATAACTACAGTTGTCTTAATTCGGTGGTGGAAATATTCCTATACGTTGTCCAAAACAGAAATAGGACAGTAACTCACGTAATGTGTACATCAAGGATATTTGGTGATAAGTGATCTTCAATGTTGAATTTTAGTAGTTTATTAACATCACCTCATGTATAATGGGTTACAAACTGGACCCGAGAGGGTGGCTGACTGCCCGCTTTTATACATTTTAACGGAATTTGTATAAAGTAATTTAATAATTTACAATTAATTTTTAATGTACATAAATGTTACTACAGTAGAGCAATAGCAGATTAAATGACATGTCAGTACCATCGTTTAGACTGGCCCAGTAAAGTATTTCCCCATCCAAATTTCTATAGCGAAATTACTTTTTAAATTTTCTGACATCGCAAATATGAAACTGTCTTAACATTTTAAAATAAAATCGAGATGTAGAAACTTATTATTGCAAGAAATAAAGTGAAAAACAGATAGGCGGTTATGTTTGACGATACAGTTGACTTTGAACGAACATCTGTAAAACACCACTGCAGCGAGATGGGTTGTGAAAACCAGTAGCTTGTAAGTACAGAATATTGTTTGATTCCACTGTCGGTTCTTGGTGAAACATTTCATGTTAACTGAATGTTTGTTATTGCTTGTTTCACAAAACTTTATTTGTACGACCTAGGTTTCGGGTTATGAGCCCATTTTCAAGTACGTTACTGATTCCAAAGTTGTTACACCAGTGAAGACAAACCATTGCGTTACTACAGGTCTCTGTTTATCGACTTTAATAGTTGAAGAAAATACTGTTTAGATTGCAATTTAGGAACGATTACATTTGCAGTACTTTATTATAATAACCTTATGTAAATATCTATTGTGCTAACATTGTATTTAATGATGTTATCTCTTACTGAAATTACTAATCACTATTGTACCTCAAAAATTGAACAGTTTATTGTGTATGACTTTGCTTGTTGCAGATGAGAACCTCAGGTAACTATTATTGTTTTTATCTACTATGTAGATGTTACTCATAATCTAAAAGAGGTGAATAACTGAATTCTGTCTGTTCATTCAATATCAAATTTGGGGCCGTGCGCATCTGTTTTTTTTTTCCGTCAAGAATTTTGTCACTTATGTAGAAACAAGCAAGATCCCTACTCTACCGAATAAATTCCACTGAAAAATCGAAAATAAAACAGTGTAGGTTGCTTTTCATAGGTACAATTTCTAATAGGATATGAAACATTTTGAATGCAAAGGAATTTTGAGTATTTTGCTATGTACAATATACTTTAGATAAAAGTCTGTTCAATTCAAAGGATAGACAGCCAGCCATTATGAACAGTGGTGTATATAAAATCAGTTGTAAAGAGTGCCAGTCCTGTTATATAGGACAGACAGGTCGGTCAATTTGTTCTAGGCTCAGGGAACACCACAGGAGATCAAGAAAGCCAGACTCTGCCTCTGCGCAACACTTCTTGGAACAAGAAAACAAATACGCAAATAAAAAAAAAAAAAAAAAAAAAAAATTAATAAATAAATAATGTTTGTAATTCACTGGGCCAAACTACTTTGGTCATTAAATCCCTAGACTTACAAACTACTTAAATGAAGTTAAATTAACCGAATGACAACACAAGCATCCATGCCCGAGGGAGGATTCGAAACTCCGACGCGGGAGGCCTCGCAATCCGTAACATGCCGCTCCAGACCGCTCGGCTACTCTCGCGTGGCCACAAAGAAATAGAGGCACAGAGTACTACCAAATGCTGACACTGACAATTTGTGACGGATCGGGAGTCGAACCCGGGTTTCTCGCTTTTCGCGAGCGGTCGCCAACCTCTTTTTTATTTATTTTTCCCAGGGCTCCTTTTTCCCCTTCAACCAAAATCGCCTTCATGGATGTTGGCTGCAATCTGCCTTCTGTCACATGTCGTTGTTGTAAATAATTCTTTTGCGTTGGCCGCCTGAATAAACAAAAAGTGAAAGCGACGAATTTCCGTATTGAAAATAAGATTTTCCTGACTTTAATCAAATAAATAAAAGCACATTGCTGTTAGTACTCATTTCACTTCGACACAGTGGGTGCTTTTACGCAGTTCGTCTTGTCGAAAGTTTTCTGGTAAGTTTCCGATACTGTTCCAATCTTTATTTGTTAAGTGGCTTTATTCGTTTCAGCTGGCTGATATTCGTACAACCGGTTCGTCACGCGCCAAGAGCTTCTATATAGCCAAGAAGCTTTATATCCAATGGGCGTGCCACAGTGTTTGCACCGATTCCCGTTAGATCACCGAAGCTAAGCACTGTTGCCCTTGGCTAGCTTGGTTACCGTCCGGGTCTGCCGAGTGCTGCTGGCAAGCGGGGTGCCCTCAGCCCTTACGAGACACAGCTGAGGAGCTGCTTGACTGAGAAGTAGCGGCTCCGGTCGCGAAGACTGGCATAACGGTCGGGAGTGCGGGGCGCTGACCACGCCCCCCTCCATGCCGCATCCTGTGACGCCGTCAGGCAGAGGATGACACGGCGGCCGGTCGGTACCCAGTGGGCCTCTCGAAGCCTGTCGGACGGAGTTTACAGTATATATATAGTTCTCTTAAGACGCAATCAAGTTCGAAACTGACTGAAATGTCCTTTCTTTCAATCTGAATCGTTAATTATACCTTTGTCCAGTAGTTGTTCGTTGATAGTGTTGCTTACAAATTTAGCATAGTTTTTGGTATACTTCGAGGTTTCTTGTAGTTTGTGATGTTGTATTCGTAGACACCTGAGAAATCTTCCTTACCATTCGGCTATCCGAACACGACTCTGGGACCGACCCAAACTTGCATACACCACGCTGACTGCACTTGCGACTACCATGATAAAATGTATAGTTTACTGACTGACAGCACATACCGAAAGCTTACTAAAGACCCCACAAATCAGATGGTGAGGAAGACTGTATCACTTCTGAACGCCTCCACCTTGCCTCCAGAAGTTGTGAGAAGATTAAAACCGAGTGGTGCGGTTCCTCCAAGACTCTATGGACTCCCAAAGATCCACAAAAAGGATGTCACATTGCGTCCTATAGTGAGCAACAAACTATGATTGTACCAAACATTTAGCGTCGTTATTAAGGCCATTGGTGGGAAAATGTGCTCATCACATACGTAACTCCGCTGACTTCATTGCCAAACTAAAATCTTTGAAATTGGACAGCTCTGACTTGTTAGTCAGTTTTGATGTAGTGTCCTTATTTACCAAGGTTCCTCTTTCAGACTCATTATCTCTTATTGGCAAGAACTTTGACAAAGAGATTTCAGCTTTGTTTATACATGTCATGACATCGACATATTTTTTATTCAATAACGAGTTCTTTGAACAAACTGACGGTGTCGCCATGGATAGTCCCTTGTCCCCTTTGGTGGCTAATAGGTTTATGCAGGACTTCGAGGAAAAGGTGCTGGAATCTGCCAGATTGTAGCCCACAGTGTTCTGGAGGTATGTTGATGACACATTTGTTGTGTGGCCTCACGGTGAAGATAAGTTACAAGGATTTTTAAACCACCTGAATTCCATCCATAAACAAATCCAGTTTACAATGGAAGTCGAAAAAGAGGGATGCCTTCCATTTCTGGATGTAATGGTAAGACGTAAAGACGATGGCACCTTAGGACATTCAGTATATAGAAAACCGACGCATACTGATTTATACTTACATGCAAATAGCTGTCATCCCAGACGATGAGTGTTCTTAGAACTCTGGTCCATGGAGTACACGTCATTGCTGACGAGAGCAGTCTGCAGGATGAGCTTCTACACCTGAAGAGAGTCTTTGAAGCAAACGGGTACTCTCCACAACAGATAGATAAGGCACTACGTACGAAGCCAACGGTACGTGCAAAGAATAACAGAAGATGATGCAAAAAGTTTTAAATCTATGGCTTTTCTGCCATATGTTGGGAGCCTGTCGTCGAAAATCGGATGGATTATGAACAAACACGATGTTAAAGTAATTTTTCGACCCCCACCAAAGACAGCAACACTTTTGGGTTCTATCAAGGATGATTTGGAGCTCCGGAAGGCCGGGGTTTACAAGATCCCATGTGAATGTGGCCTTTCGTACATAGGGCAGACGACACGTACAGTCCAGAAAAATGCACGGAACACCAGAGATATAACCAGTCTTTTACAACCAAATAAATCGGCAGTGGCAGAGCACTGTATTGATACTGGACACTCCATGATGTACGAAAACGTCAAAATTTTAGCTTCCATTTCATCTTTCTGGGACTCAGTAGTGAAAGAAGCAATAGAAATTCGCTTGGGGACGAATTTAATTAACAGAGACAGTGGTTTCAGTTTAGATAAATCATGGAATCCGGCACTTTCTTTAATAAATTTACAAAGACGCCGCCACAGCACAGATTATAATACATCGATTTCTCCGCAGTAATCGACCATGCAGCCACAGACATAATTTACACATACGTGTACTTCCTTGCCGCCGAGTAACGTCTTTGGCGCCTTGTTGTATCTGTGGCCGCATGCGCAGTAGCGCGGCCCGCGCGTTTATAAGCACGAAGCGCGTGCTGGAGCGTCAGTATTCGACTCTCTCTGAAGATAGTATTCAACTCTCTCTGAAGATGGCTGAACGTTTCTCAGCCGAAATATTAGAAGAAGTAAACTTTATGCGGCTGCACGCCCGAAACTTTTTTGAAAATTGATAACATGTGTCTCCTGTTTCAATACTTAACGGCAGGAAGTGTGTGCTAGTTGTCTAATCAATCAATATCTCGGAGCTAGAACGTGAAGTTCAATAAATTTAAATAGTCTCAAGTCAGTTATAAATATACATCGGGCTCTAAAGCTTATAGTCGATATTGCTAAACTTCGTGGATAGTTTGCGGGTTAAATAAAAGTTAAATTCAATATAATCGATGAAATTGTCATACACTGGGACCACTAGAAATCTTATCCAATCTATTTGCGACACAACAGGACTTACGTCATCTCATTTAAAGTGATATTTGAATATATGTTCATATTTAAAGTGAGTTTACGTCTGTAAACTTTTACTCGGGATTTTATCTATGTTCTGCGAAACCAATACGTGTAGCTATACTATAGGTAGTTTAGTTCTCTTAACGATTTCCTAACACGTTTTTAGATCTCTGAATAACAACTCGTGTGACTATTTCAATATAGATTGTGGAAATATTAAAAATTACATTTGATTTAAAAGATGCTTTAATTAAATCAGTCTAGTGGCTGTTAAATATCACTAGACTACGAAAAACATTATCTCTGACTTTCAGCACTGTACGTAGTGACGGAAACAAAATTTAAAAACTAATTCTCTTTAACTACGTCCGCTCAAACTTTAATGAAAATATTTAAACAAGTTTATGGAAAATATAGGCTCGGGAAATCAATCTCTTGTGACGTCCTCACCAGTTTTCGCATCAAAAAAGTCAAATCTTTAAATGGCCCGGTACGAACGTGCACTCGAGCATCGGTATGTGCCATACATCGTCGGGGAACGTTAAAAACTGCAGATTGAAACGAGCTAACTAGAGTTTTCTTTCAATGAAGGGAAGTAATCGTCCGCTAACGGTTGCCGTTAAAGTTTAATTAACTCTCAAGTTGGGTGGGATAGAGCGAAAAACAGAGACAATCTGCACAGCTAATTTGCCGGCCACACCTCGAGTTAGTTTGGGGGCGGCGGTCCAGGAGATAGGGCAGGCGGCTTACCTCTCAGTTTCCCGTTTTACGACACACAATGCTAGTGAGTTTTTTTCTAGATACAGATCCATGGAACGCTATCACTTGTTTTGAGCTTTACTTATCTCCTGTTGGTCTCCAGGTCTTATCAACCTTGATGATTTCCTTTTTGATTGTCCTGCTCGAGGTCGTGTTTGGTCGACCTCAGTTTCTGGTACCTTGACGGTTCTATGTTTAACGCCACCCTCTCAACATCTCCATACGTCTTCCTTAGGATGTCTCCGATCCAGCGCCACTTCCTTACCTTGATCTGAATATCAATCAGCAGCTGATTGGTCATGGGCCAGAGATCTTCATCTGAGATTTTGTCCGGCCACCTCACATTTATTACTCGACGCAGACATTTGTGAACACCTGCAGCCGATTGTTTATCTGTTTTGTAACTTTCCACGTCTCAAAGCCGTTTAGAAGAATCGGCCTAACATTGCTGTTGAAGAGGCGGAGCTTAGTCTTCCTGGAGATATTTCTATTTTTCCACACGGGGTAAAGTTGGACAAATGCAACATTTGCCTTCCGGATACGGTTTTGAACGTCTTCCGCTGCTCCCCCATCCGTTGTAACTACAAAGGTTATGGAAGGACTCAACTCTCTCAATTTCCTTCCCATTTACTGTCAGGCTGGTCACAACATTTGGATTTATTCTCATCTTTTTTGTCTTGTTTGTGTTGAAGATGAGACCTGTGCGCTCCGCTTCCTTTTGCAACCTGTTCAGTTTGTGTATTATTCCACGGTACCGCTATGCCGTAAGGCAAATATCGTCTGCAAAATCAAGATCTTCAAGCCTCTCTCTCGTCCCCCCAATGATCACCCCTCTTCCGCCTTCCTATTACCCTCATCACTCTATCCAGGACTAACAGCAACAGAGGGGGGAAAGAACATATCCCTGTCTTACTTCAGATGTGACGTTTATCTTTTTTTTTGTTAGTTTCTCTTATTGAAGAACCTGACACTCGTACCCCTCGAACATCTGTTTCATGATCTTAATGATTTCTCTAGGGTCTTCCACAAGATTCTTTGATTTACAAAATCAAAGGCTTTCTCAAAGTCCACAAATGCTACGTAGAGGGTATTCCGCCATTCTGCTCTTGTGCTTCTATAACCATAATTGCGTAAGTGTCACCAGTACAGGAATTTGTGAACCAACCGACGTCTCGAACATGTGCCATAATGTTCGATGAGAAATGAGAGGTCAAATCATATGCTGGAACTGTCCAAAATGATCTTCAAGCCAATGGCGAACAATTGCGTCCGGGTGACATGGTGCATTGCCACCCATAAAATATCGATGACTTTTTTTACCCAAGAGCGACCGGCTCTCCTACAAAGTGTACCTCTTAAACACAAATGTGCGAGATGCTAGGATAATGGGTACCTGGCGAGGAAAGCGCTCTCGCACCTAATCATTGGTTGGTATAGAGGTTGTGAAGGCCTTATTAGTTAGCGTGGATATTCCCGTCATCGGCGGCCCTGAACTTTATTTCTGTCGACCATACTCTCCGATATTATTAAACCTTGTGTTAGAAAAAATAGACCTAGAGTTTATAAAAACTGACCGCATCAGTCTACCGCTAGAGGCGTTTTTCTGTGACTGCACTGGATATGCGGATGTAATCCTAATCAGTGATAGTCGAGAAGAGCCTCTCTCTCGTCCCCCCAATGATCACCCCTCTTCCGCCTTCCTATTACCCTCATCACTCTATCCAGGACTAACAGCAACAGAGTGGGGGAAAGAACATATCCCTGTCTTACTTCAGATGTGACGTTTATCTTTTTTTTTGTTAGTTTCTCTTATTGAAGAACCTGACACTCGTACCCCTCGAACATCTGTTTCATGATCTTAATGATTTCTCTAGGGTCTTCCACAAGATTCTTTGATTTACAAAATCAAAGGCTTTCTCAAAGTCCACAAATGCTACGTAGAGGGTATTCCGCCATTCTGCTCTTGTGCTTCTATAACCATAATTGCGTAAGTGTCACCAGTACAGGAATTTGTGAACCAACCGACGTCTCGAACATGTGCCATAATGTTCGATGAGAAATGAGAGGTCAAATCATATGCTGGAACTGTCCAAAATGATCTTCAAGCCAATGGCGAACAATTGCGTCCGGGTGACATGGTGCATTGCCACCCATAAAATATCGATGACTTTTTTTACCCAAGAGCGACCGGCTCTCCTACAAAGTGTACCTCTTAAACACAAATGTGCGAGATGCTAGGATAATGGGTACCTGGCGAGGAAAGCGCTCTCGCACCTAATCATTGGTTGGTATAGAGGTTGTGAAGGCCTTATTAGTTAGCGTGGATATTCCCGTCATCGGCGGCCCTGAACTTTATTTCTGTCGACCATACTCTCCGATATTATTAAACCTTGTGTTAGAAAAAATAGACCTAGAGTTTATAAAAACTGACCGCATCAGTCTACCGCTAGAGGCGTTTTTCTGTGACTGCACTGGATATGCGGATGTAATCCTAATCAGTGATAGTCGAGAAGAGCCTCTCTCTCGTCCCCCCAATGATCACCCCTCTTCCGCCTTCCTATTACCCTCATCACTCTATCCAGGACTAACAGCAACAGAGTGGGGGAAAGAACATATCCCTGTCTTACTTCAGATGTGACGTTTATCTTTTTTTTTGTTAGTTTCTCTTATTGAAGAACCTGACACTCGTACCCCTCGAACATCTGTTTCATGATCTTAATGATTTCTCTAGGGTCTTCCACAAGATTCTTTGATTTACAAAATCAAAGGCTTTCTCAAAGTCCACAAATGCTACGTAGAGGGTATTCCGCCATTCTGCTCTTGTGCTTCTATAACCATAATTGCGTAAGTGTCACCAGTACAGGAATTTGTGAACCAACCGACGTCTCGAACATGTGCCATAATGTTCGATGAGAAATGAGAGGTCAAATCATATGCTGGAACTGTCCAAAATGATCTTCAAGCCAATGGCGAACAATTGTGCCACCCACAAAATATCGATGACTTTTTTTACCCAAGAGCGACCGGCTCTCGTACATAGTGTACCACTTAAACACAAATGTGCGAGATGCTAGGATAATGGGTACCAGGCGAGGAAAGCGCTCTCGCAACTAATCATTGGCTGGTGTAGAGGTCGTGAAGGTCTTATTAGTTAGCGTGGATATTCCCGTCATCGACGGTCCTGAACTTTATTTCTGTCGACCATACTCTCCTATGTTATTAAACCTTGTGTTAGAAAAAATAGACCTAGAGTTTATAAAAACTGACCGCATCAGTCTACCGCTAGAGGCGTTTTTCTGTGACTGCACTGGATATGCGGATGTAATCCTAATCAGTGATAGTCGAGAAGAGCTCAGAAGAATGGGAAGGACGTAGTGCAAAATCGTCAGGAGAGCAGGTTGCAAAGCAGGGAAGCTAAGACGGAATATGGTCCTGTGCAAATCAGCAAGTGACAGGGACGTACTCACGTTGCACAGTCTCTGTTTCAAAAGAGCAAGTACCTTCAAATAACTTGGTAGTGTTTTCAATTATCAGAACCACAGTGAAACAGAAATAAATGCAAGAAATATTGGAGGCAATAGAACAGTGTTTTTCAACCTGTGGAACGCGACCCCCAAGGGGTCTAAAAGTCTCCCACGGGGGTCGCCGTCACAGGAGGACGTAGTTGCATCATAAAACAACTAGGGATTCAGTAATACTAAAACATTAGCATAAGTGAAATTTATTTTATGTTCAACGTACGAAATTCCTTATGTAACACTGATTATAATAGATAGATCCGATTTATAACACAGTGTGTTCATGATGAATTAGCACAATGTCAGGAAACTGTTTACAGGAACCAATCAACAGATAAAAGAACATAATACAATAAGCTGACCTACATTAGGTCGAAACCGGTTAATAAAAACTTAATTTTTTTGCGATAAAGACTGTTTTTGCAATATTAATTATATCAAATCTCTGTTTCTCTCCTTTGAGAATGCTGTCTATATTAATGACGTCGAGATTTGCTTGTGGAATTGTAGTCTGCTGTTGTGTAAAACCATAAAGCTCCTAGAAGAACGTAATAATTCATTGACAATGTAAACACGAAACATATTGAAAGTAGTGCATTCTGTACTGAAATTCACCGTTGTTAAACAATTTGTAGTTCTTAAAATGAAATAGTGCCTGGTTTTATGAACTGTGGAAAGTGGAATAATTTGCCATTAACTGATACATTTACTTAACTGAATACGCATATTTGTGATTTTTGTATGAATCGCCTGTTTCTGTGGAAATGTTCGTCATGTGAGTTTGAATCGCGAATGGGAAACAATCTGAAAGATAAATAGTGAAAGTACTGAGAAAGGTAAAAAGTTAGCACCTGTATAGTTCTTAGTGAAACTACTAGTGTGTCATCAGCGTTGTATTAAAATGCACTTTAATCATGTAATTACTACCGATGTAATGAAAGGCGATAGAGGAGAGGAACGTAATCGCGCACTCATGGCTAGCCCTTTTGCACCAATATTTTGTCTGATAATACGTGGTGATTGGCTTTGACATGAGAAAATGCACCAATAATTCACTTACAGTTCATCGTTAAGAGAATAATACTGATTCTAGTTTTCTTCTAATTTTTCGTGACATTATTCCACGATTTTTGTGGGGAGGTTCCTGAATACGTATTGTACGTTCTACAGCGGTAGGTAATGACAGGGAAAGCGCCGCGAAACAAATATTTTCGAGTATCCTCCACACCCACTGTACGCAAATTTAACCAACTAGTGGCTCTGCGCTTTTTTGTGTGTCGCGTTCGCTCAAATTCAATTAAGCTTTCTGTTGGAACAGCGCAGTGGGAGTTCTGGTCGCCTGGAAGCGGTGCCAACGCCGGATGTATTGTCTGAAAACAGCGGCAACCGCCGTGGAGGTAAAGCGTTTTCAACTTGGTTAGATATGTTCTCTGTTTACCCAAGTATATCAAAGTTACCTACTTAAAGAGATCGACAGTGAAGCGGTGAAACTATTTACAGGATGTTTCAGGAGGAGGTAGTATCGAATTGCAATAAATATTACATATAACATGGGTCAAACTTTTATTGAGTACAGAGATACATCTACATACATATTCCGCTATCCACCCAAAGGTGTGTGGCGGAGGGTACTCAGTACCTCTCACTTGCTTTCCCGTTCTACTCCCATTTAGAATGCGGGAAAAACGAATGCTTGTATGCTTCCGTACGAGCCCTAATCTCTCTGGTCTTTGTTGTCTGTACGCGAAATGTAGGTTGGCGACAATAGAATGGATCTGCAGCCTGACTCAAATTCCGATTCTCTAAATTTCTTCAACAGCGCTTCTCGAAAAGAACGTCGCCTTTCATCCAGCGACTCCTATTTGAGTTCCCGACGTATTTTAGTAACACTCGCACATTGATCGACATTACCAGTTACAAACCTAGCCGCCCGCCTCTGAACTGCTTCTATATCTTCCTAAAACCGATCTCGTGGGGATCCAAAACTCTTGAGCAATATTCAGGGCGGGATCTAGAAGGGTTTTATATGCGATCTCCTTTACAGATGAATCACACCTTCCCAAAATTCTCGCAATAAACCCAAGTCGACCATTCGCCTTTCACACGACTGTCCTTACATGTTCGTCCCATTTCATATCGCTGCGTTACGCCTAAATATTTAATTGACGCGACTCTGTCAATCAGCACTCTACTAATACTGTATTCGAACATTGCGGGATTGTTTCTCCTACTCACCTGCATCACCTTACATTTTTCTACATTTAGCGCTAGTTGCCATTCCTCACGCCACCTAGAAATTTGGTTCAAGTCATCCTCCATCCGACTGCAGTCATTCAGTGACGACACCCTCCAGTACAACAGAGCGTCATCAGCAAACAGCCGCAGATTGCAAAACACTCTGTCGGCAGATCTTTTATATAGATAGGAAATAATAGTGCCCCCTATCACACTTCCATGGGGCACCAATTACGTTACCATAGTCTCTGATGAACACTCGCCATCGATGACAACGCACTGGGTTGTATAACTTAAGAAGTCTTAGAGCCACTCAGATATTTGGGTACCTATTCTGTACGCTAGTACTGTCGTTAGCAGTCTTTAGTAATGTCGACTGGAATACACTCTTTCAAATTCTTAAGGTAGCAGGGGTAAAATATAGGGAGCGAAGAGTTATATTCAACCTATACAAAAACCAGAGTGCGGTTATTAGATTCGAAGGGCAAGAAAGGGAGCCGGCCGAGCGTACTGCGGCGCGTCAGTCACAGTCTGCACGGCCACTACGGTCGGGGCTTAGAATCCCCCCTCGGGTATGGATATTTGTGCCGTCATTAGTAGTAGCTAGTTCATAAGTAGTTTGTAAGTTTAGGGACTGATGACCCTGTAGTTGAATCCCATAAGCTCTACAAACATTTGAACATTTTTTGAACAAGAAGGAAGGAAGCTTAGAGTTTAACGTCCCGTCGACAGCTTGGTCATTAGAGACGGAGCTAACTCTCGGAATTTTGCGTAAGGATGGGGAAGGAAATCGTCCGTGCCCTTTTGAAAGGAACCATCCCGGCATTTGCCTCCAGTGATTTAGGGAAATCACGGAAAACCTAAATCTGGATGGCCGGAGGCGGATTTGAACCACCATCCTCCCGAATGCGAGTCCAGTGCGTTACCACTGCGCCACCTCACTCGGTTTTGAACAAGAAAGGGACGCAGATGCTGGGAAGGGAGTAAGACAGGGTTGTAGCTTTTCCCCGATGTTGTTCAATCTGTACATTGAACAAGCAGTGAAGGAATGCAAGGAGAAATTTGGAGAGGAAATTAAAGTTCAAGGCGAAGAAATAAAAACTTTGTGAAACTTCCTGGCAGATTAAAATTGTGTGGCGGAACCGGGACTCGAACCTGGGACCTTTTCCTTTTGCGGGCAAGCGTTCTACCGACTGAGCTATCCCGACACGACAAATTAATAAATAATTTGAATGATAAAATATTCCCCTGTTTCAGTCCTAATTGTAATGAAACTCTTCCGTTTCCTGAAGTGGCATAAAATATAATTAATAATTTGTCCCCACCAAAAATCTAACGAACTACCTGGTATGTGACTACTAATAATGTTGAAAAAAACATCTTTCAAATCCAACAATATTTATTACGCTTTTTTTTTAAACAGGATAAAACACACAATGATAAATCCAATACTAAAATCATAAACAACAAGAATACATTTATAACTAAATAAAAAAGAACAATCTAATGCATATGAAGTTACTCAAATCGTTACGATACTGGAAATTAGTAATGACTGGCAAGTCAGAAACCCCTATCGTGAAATAATGTAATGTTCTTAGCGAGATAATTAAGTGCGAATATCACTGCAGGGTTGACTTTTCGAACTACACAATCCCCACTATAAGGCAGAACATGATGTATCGACTATATGTTGCTGGCGAGCGCTTTGCCATACATTACCAAACTGACGACTTGCGTGTGAAGGTGCTGCGCGACCACGAAATAAAAAAACTCGCTCTGTCACTCGGAAGCTGTACTCCCTGCTATCAGCCTCTGTGCGCTCGGCAGTATACAGTGCCTACGATCTGCCAAGTCAGGACCACTACAGTTAGTATAGACAAGTACTGAAGGTCTAAATGACTCCAAAAGTTGAGTATATCGCAACTAGTGTTTCGGTGCACTAGTATTGGCTGGCTGACCTTCTTCAAACCGAAAACAAGAACAAATCAGCTTAAGTATAAATCTCAGAGTGTACCCTGAAACTTATACAAGTTCACAAGTATCGGCTCAATAAGCAAAATCTCCAAGTCCGCACACTCAGGGCCAAGTCAGCTCTGCATCTCACCTTAGCAAAAATCTTCCCTGCATCGTATTCCCGACAGCAATAGAAACTTGTATGTACAGGACTCATTACGACAATAAGTCAACAATAAACATCGATAATAAAGATGAGAGATGGGCTGCCATCTCTCAGGCCTTGCCACGGCTTGGGCCGCCTTCCCCCGACACCCTAATTAATTCAGGGTCAGCCGCTCCTGGCTTCCTATTGTATTAAGCCACATTAACCTTCCCCAGCCGGAATCATTCCTATCCATTTCATTTCTTCACCACCTCACCTTACAGGCCTTGTACCGCGCGGCCATTTCCGCTGACTGACATAGAACACATTGTACGATATTACTAACGTATGTGTTAAGTATTAGTAAAATCATGCTATAAAACAAAATACTTTTTTGAACATTTAGAAATGCAGAGGCAGAGCACATTTGTTACATAATTTATTGCATTGAAATAAAGAAACAAGAGGAAAAATTTAATTTTGGAACCTACACGAAGTTAAATGAGACGACGAAAAATCACAATTAGGGATATTTTAGAAACAGCTGTAAACTGTTGAAAAATATTGATTCTGTAATTGTACCTGTTGATTAAGAATCGTATCATGTCAAACGTTAAGCCTGAGACATTTCATATTTGTGTGAAGGATATTAACGACATTTAATACTTAATTTGAATTATACATTGATACCACTGTATGAAAGTTTGCTCTATGAGACATTTGTAACCAAGTAGGTAGATGTGGCGAACTGTTTGGCGTCCACAATACGGCAGTTCCGGTATACACACATTTCAGTCTGATTGCCAGAGTGTAGCGGCTGGCTTATAATATGCAATGACTGGAAGTGTTCAATTGTTTAAGCAAGCAATCAAGCAAGATGTAATGAGAGAAGAGGGCAAGGTGAGTTTCGCACTATCGATGCTTCCTAATGCCGTGCTGATGCATAGACTGAAGCTTTTCAAATGTTCAAATGTTTGTAAAGTCTATGGGACTTAACTGCGGTGTCATCAGTCCCTAAACTTACAAACTACTTACGAACTAGGACGGCACAAATATCCATGCCCGAGGGGGGATTCGAACCCCCGACCGTAGTGTCCGTGCAGACCGTGACTGGAGCGCCTCAGTCTCCTCGGCCACCGCGGCCGGCTGAAGCTTTTGCGTCTCAAGGAAATTTACTACATTAGAACTGACAATATGTTCAAGAATTCTACAGCTGTTAGTATGTAACACAAAGAAACTTAAATAATTGATTTAAATAATATCATCGCCAAATTCAATGCATTTTCCTCGATAACAGCAAGTGTAGCTCTTCTGAGATCTTCCTTGCGTTCTATTACGAGGACTGCACTATTCATAATCCGAAAGATGAAATCGGCTCTTGTTTTTTCTTTTTCTTTGTAGACTTCGCCTTTCAACCGTCCCCACACGCAAAAATCCAATGGGGTGAGGTCGAGGGACCTTGGTGTCCAGGAAAAGTGCACATATCTACCGATCCACCTTCCGGGAAATGTTAGGTTAAGATAATGGTTCTCATGACGATTATAAGGTGCTGGAGCCCCGTCATACTGGAAGAAAATAAGCAAAGGAAGCTCTTCCAATAAATCTGGAAGCTCATTCTTGAAGACAGTGTAACCGGATTCTGTAAGACAATGCGGTAAGACAACACATCAGGGCCAATTAATTGATTCTCTATGGAATCAGACCACACATTTACAGAGAAGCGTCCTTGAAAATGAGTCACCAAAATAGCATGTTGGTGCCTTTCAGACCACTGATGTGAATAATAAACGACCAGTGGCTCATTAGTCTGGTGAAAGATTTTCAACTGGACGCCACTTCGGCGACTTGCGTGTCCCTAGCCTACCCCAGTTATCCAACCACAGCTTAATGAGGAATCCGAAAAGCGTCTCGCTTCTGGTGACTCCTCACATCGTTGAGAGGTAAAGACTGGGTTAAAAGGCAGACTGAAAAAATCCGAGATCTGTCCAGGTTTCGAACCCTCGACCCTTTGGTATCGAGTCGAGCAAACCCCGAAATCATTTGTTTATTTTTTTTCCTCTTTGTTCTACGGTAGATATGCTCTTTACGGTCGTTTGTTCATGGTCCTTGAGAAATTTGATGCTAATGTTTTTTTTTATTATTTTTTTTTTTTAGAGAGTGCGTTTATTAGCCCTCTGACCGGGCGCGCCCGGCGCACCGCCGCGCCTAACACTAATGTGAATTACAAGTGCTATTGGCTTTAGCACGAGTGAGAATGGCTACATCGGTGAAGAGTAAAAACGAAAGTAACTGGCGATTTTCATGTATCCCCCGACAAAATTCTTATCGTTGATGAATGAGCTGTAAACGAGAGGGATGGCAGACGTGGATTCGTTATGTCCGTCATAGTCTTGTATGTCGGACACCGATACGTGCAAAAGTTGTAAGTGTGCTTGTTGATGTACTGCGTTCTACCGACTGAATTATGTCTTCTATTTCCGAAAGCGAACATATTTTGTTAGCAAAATCAAATGTTTGTTAATCTATGGGACTTAACTTCTTTGGTTATTAGTTGCTAGGCTTACAAACTACTTAAACTACGTTAAACTAACACACACACCTGCCCGAGGGAGGACTGAAACCTCCGACGGCGGACAACGACCCGCTCCGCACCAAAGCGCCTTAGAACGCTCGGCCTTTTGTTAGCACTCACCTACCTATCCATCATAATAAAATAAGAGAAATCAGAACGAAAATAGAAAGATTTAGGTGTTCTTTTTTCACTCGAGGTATTAGAGAATGTAACTGTAGAGCAATATCATAAAAGCGGCTCGATGAACCCTCTGCCATGCACTTCAGTGTGACTTGTAGAGTATTCATGTAGAAGAAGTCTGAAAATTGCTGGGCACTGTAGCAATGTCACGCGGCGTGTTAAACATACGAGTAAACGTTCATACATCTGCTAGTCTGTGTTTAGGAAATCGTACGCCGTAGTTTCTACAAGCAGAAGCAGCATTTCCGTTACATAACTCATACACAAATACCATATCGGCATATTAGGCATGTGTAAGTACTTGTGACTTTAGGACATTCCTGTTTGATTTTCGTTGCCGAAAACAGCTAATATTTAATTATCATGACCGTGCCTCATGAATAAAGAAGATAGGTAGAATTTTGCAGGAGCTGTTTCAACAGGGTTACGCACTTAACAGCTGTTATCCAGCGATACCATACACGTCGTAAGCCGAGGTTTTTCCTGATTTATGTTTCTCTGCTAGAAAGATAATACATTTTCCATTTGACACAAATAGTTAGATGTGCACAGCCTCGCCTTACAGTCGAATTATCTCAGCACTACATAAGTCACGTTGTAAACACCATGCATTTCAACAATCCATAGTGGAATCCAAAACATCGCCGGTACAGTTGACGCGAAGAATCTGATCCTTATTTTTGTAATACAGTTTACAATGGTAAATAAACTCGCCACAATCGTTTTACGACGAGTGGTCAACTCACTTTGGATGGGGACACACACCATCCGGTATTTACGTTACAACAGTTCCTCTTCCACCGCCACTGTAAAGTCTCTTACACTTGAAGAAACTCGCGCCGTAACAACACAACACAACCTTTCCTGTCTCGCTGACTCTGTCAAACAGGTGGCGCTATCGGTGTCCACTACCAAATCTGTTTGTAAAGTTCGTGCAATAATCTCTGAACTGAGGGGCGCTAATTCCTTACAACTTCCGTACACGCTACAGTACATTTGGCCAACTAATCACATTGACAAGTAATGCACGACTTCACAGTTTGAACATGGATACTGTGTAGCTCACTATCGATAAATAGGCCCATAATAACCACGAGCAACCGGTGTCCCAACATACGAAACGAAAATGCATCGAACTAAGTTTACCTGTTGTTGTTGATCCCCTTCTCCACCTCACATTCGCCTCACCAGAAGTCGCAGTTTGTCTTTTTTCTGACTTGAGAAATTTGGATCGGCTCACTTGAGTACATTGGTACATTTTATTGTTTTGTACTAGCTTTATTTCACAGTTTTACAATGATTATAAAAAATTAAGACAACCGATACGAATTAAATAAACAAAGCAAGCGCGCCTGAAGTCGAACTCCCAGTGGCGTTTTGTAAAACTCGCGGCACTTCACTCGAAAAATTCACAAGATTTTTAAATAAATTGTTAAACCATTTTTAAGTTTCAGGGGAGTTAAAGTTCTGTGAAGGCTGCTTTTTCAAATGTTCAGATGTTTGTAAACCATTTGGACCAAACTAGCATGGTCATCAGTGCTCTTAACTTACAAACTACTTAAAGTAACCTAAAGACAACACTACACACCCATGCTCCAGGAAGGACTCGAACCTCCGACGGACAGCAACCGCGCGCTCCGCAGCAAAACTTCTTAGAGCGCTCGGCCACTCTACCACGGCGCTATTTTTTCCAAATGTAATTTATCCAAATCACTACCTATGTTTATTACATCTTGTTGACAGATGCAACAGCAGAACTATTTAACTTTATTTCGATGACGAAATGTTGCAGAAAAAGGAATATATGTGTTAATCATCCACAGCATGTGACTGATCGGTGGTGACGTATTAGTAAGGGAAATTCATAATTGCTACGTTCATATAAAAAGTGTTTAAAATACGAACGCCGGCCGCGATGGCCGAGCGTACTGCGTCGCGCCAGTCACGGTCTGCACGGCCACTACGGTCGGGGGTTGGAATCCCTCCTCGGGCATGGATATTTGTGCCGTCCTTAGTATTAGATAGTTCATAAGTAGTTTGTAAGTTTAGGGACTGATGACACCGTAGTTAAGTCCCATAAGCTCTACAAACATTTGAACATCTTTTTTTAAATACGAACGTATTTTTGAACAAAATACTGTGGTAGTACTACCAGTAGGAAACACCCCTAAATATTTGGCAACGTCCTTATTAAGGGTGGCGTAATACAAGGAAATGATATGGCACTTGGTGTCATAATCGTAGGCAAATAAAAAAAGTGTTACAGCAAAGTAAAGCTTTTTCGGTAATACGATTTTTTTATTCGCTTTTGCACGTATCCTGGAAGCCGAGAGTTCGCTGGATCGTGTACCAGTCGGAGTACAGAATTTTTCACTTTTCGTTTAATCTAACCTTCCTCACTCAAAGTTCTGATGTACAAATCGTGGTCATAGCTGAAACAACCACTTTCTAGCTGTGCCATTTTTTCGTCTCCACTTTAATCTGATCGTTAAAAACGCGCAGCACACCATGTTTCCCGAATGACCAGCTTTAGAGTTTTACTGGTATTATTTCCAGTATTAAACTCACGACAAAGGCTGAATGATTCTAATGAATGTGAAGGAATGGGAGACCGTTATGAGGTTGAGGCTGTGGTAGAAATAGGCCTCTTGGTTTCACTCAAGAGGACAAAGATGGAAGATACGGGTGAGAGAGAAAAGTATGTCTTTCGTACATTGTCACTTTCTGACAGTATCAGAAGCTAAAGTATTAAGGCTTCAGTTATTATCCGAAGTTTACAGAACGTCAATAAAGTATGGGTAGGTACATCAATCAAAATTACGTTGTCTTCTAAACGACTTTGTGAACGTTTGCTTCTTATACAACGTCGCAAGTTTGTTGTGGCACGTCCAGTTTTTAATTTTTTAATGCAAATGGAGTGTTATACTCTATTGTTACCGCACTTACATATTGGGGAATATGCCATTCTTCAATACAAGAGATGTCGTCACGTTGCAGGTTCACGTGAACTGTCAAACAGGCCATGACACACTGCAGTAGCCACATTATTATCTCAGAACTGTTGTATGCCTTTTTATTACCTCTATTTCTGTTACTCCTTCCAAAGCTCAAACTGTCGATGTTATTATTAGCACATTAAGTGGAGATTTTAAGTTACCGGATTTACACTGGGACTGTACGAAGAGAGATCGAGTGAAATTATTCTAAACGCGTTATCCGAAGTTTACCTTTAACCCAAACAGAGAATCGACCCGTTTAGATAGACCTGCTGATGACGAACAGATCAGAATATTTAACAGGGCTGAAATTTCAAATCACAACGAACCAAAATATGAACTCTGTTGCCCTTGTATTCCGGACTTACAAGCTGTCGATTACCACAAATTCGACGATAGGTAAAAAAAAAATCGGGATTCGAGAAATTCAATAACGATTTTCACGTATGAACGCTGCAGCATACAAATAAATCGTAACCAGGCAAATTGTACTGAAAGATCTGTAACGTATCGACGCTTGGTTGCAGGGAGTAGCATTTGAATCTTAACATAACAAAAAATTTTAATTTACTGCCAATAAACAGATAGAAAGATTATTTCATGTATGCCTTGAAAATTGCAGAACAATTAGTGTATAACGTTGTCCTTGCTTCGTATGATGCCATAATTGTTAAAGCAGATTCCGCGATTATATTTTTTGGACAAGGAATTGATGATACCGAATTTTTCTTTTAAATTTTTGAAATAAATTAGTTAAAGTTCAGCACAAAATGAACATTAAAGCAAATAAACCGCGGATTGCATATTAAAGTTGGGCACCATACAAGCAACAGCACGTTATAAAACTTACGGAAAGCATCTAGCTGGATTCTGCACTTCGTATTGTAGAAGCTGGAAATGATAACTTTTATGTCTTATTTAATAAGTGAATGTTCGAGATACTTTCCGTAGGAGATCAATGTTCAGACTGTTCACTTCGCTTTTCATTGTTGTTTGACCGTGGGTGGAACATGAAGTTACTGGTAATGATAAAATAATTTGAAAAAATGATCGGACTTCGTGAAATTACAAAAGAAATGACTGCAGGTTCTAAAATCAAGCAAAGTATAGTATAAGGATGATTGATTGATTGAAATTTTGCAGACAGTGCGAAGCGATTGTAATGGCGTCTGAACATTAAACTATTACGGAGGCGAAGGAGCTGAAAACAATAGAAAATAAGTATTTGACGTGGAGGGATTCATTTAAATAAAAGCCAAAGAGAAGGGATGATTTTAAATTTAAGAATATATATTTACAACTTGCATCACTTACAATGAATGGATGCACGGATGGAGGCCGTCCGTGCAGAACGAACTTAGACAAGAGAGTGAGTAAAACTACTATCTCGGTTCCGTCTTCTCGCTTGTTTGGGAGTAAAAAATGACGAACGAAATTAAATTAGTTGCATTGCGAGTCAGAGGGAACCGGAGGCGATAAGTATCGCTGATCAAAGATAAACAAAAAATAAATAAAAAAATGCAGTGTGTCGTTACAAGTGGAAGCACTTATGAAATATCTGAGAGTCGAGCGATTTGATGTGGAACGAGCACATAAAATTAATCTTGGGTAAGGCAAATGTGAGACACATTCATTGGTAGAATCCTCAGGAAGTTTAGTTGTGGCCGTGGGGACTGAGGCGCTCCAGTCACGGTCTGCACGGCCACTACGGTAGGGGGTTCGAATCCCCCCCTCGGGCATGGATATTTGTGCCGTCCTTAGTATAAGGTAGTTCGTAAGTAGTTTGTAAGTTTAGGGACTGATGACCCCGCAGTTAAGTCCCATAAGCTTAACAAACATTTGAACATTCGTTTGAAGTTCAGTTCATCAACAAAGAAAGTAATTACAAAATGCTCATTCGAGCAATATTCGAATGATGTTCGTCGTTCTGGGATCGGTACTAGTCAGGATTGATAGAGAAGTTCCTAAGGAGAGCAGCAGGCTTCATTCTGTAAGAGTAGCAGCGTCACAGAGATGGCCGGCAAACACCAGTGGCAGACGTTGCAAGAGAGGCGTCCTGCATCACGGTGTGGCATCGAACACATTCTGAGAGCGGACGGTTCTAGAGGAGTCGACCAAGATGTCTTTCCGTGCCAAACATATCTCGTGAAAAAACCTAGAGGATAGAGAGAGATTAGAGCCATACGGAGACTTAATTGCCGCGAACCATAATGCAGTTGAACAGGGAAAGGATAAAAAAAAGTAGAAACAAAATAGAAATAATGAAGAAGAAGAAAACACCGAAAACATCAAATATTTTAGCACATTGTTATTGTGGAAAATTTGAATTTCAACTTATTTAACCGGTTATTAGTAAATGATGAAAAAGAAAACTGGAATACCCTAATTATTCTCAGTTAAAATAGCGGTATCACATGTAACTGGACGGTTTTTGCTAATTTATTCATATTTTTAATTTCCCCAGGACGAAACTGCTTTCAAAGATCATGCTTTCCTTAACACATTTATTTCTCGTCTATATTATTAGTACTGTAAATACTCTGCCAATCTTGTCCCTTAATTAGGGCTGATGAAGCCTCTATTGCACCTGGATGAACTTTGCTAAATAGTTTATAATTATATTTATCAGATGTTTGACCACAAACCCCTTTTATAGTTGAAATTTTTGCATCGTGGTCTGAAAGTACATTCACTATACTCCTAACAGAATTCCCCTGTTGTAATAAAGAATGAACAAAATGTTGTCTATGGTCGTGCTGCTGTTCATTTGCACTCTCGATGGAAAGGAAACTTTTTGCAACAGGCGATAAGAATGAAAGAGGTATAAAAACATTCTTTGTCATCTACAATCACACAATGTTGAAATCACAACATATAACTAATATTTTGTACTTCCTATATACATTGAATTTAGAACCCTTCCTGGCTTGAGGAGAAATGTTTTAAAATCAGTCAGGGGACGTATAAATAACAACAATTATAAGTTCAGGTCAGGTGTAATGAAGCACTTATGTGCAACACTCAAATATCTTTTCAGCACCTCACTAAGATTTTTTAAATTTTATTATGTTTTATTGTTTTAATTTTTTTAAGAGGTCGGCACCGGAAATTTGAAATAGTACGCATGTAATAAATTACAACGTAACTATATTTAGCAAGCACAAGTGAACGTAACAATGTTTCGGCAACGTGATGCCGCGACTGAGAACGTGTGCTGCTGTCACTGGGCGGTTTTAATGCCGCCGCGACCAGCTTTGACGCTGCCGCTATTGTTTCTGCTATACTGAAGTTACGAGCCGATTGTTCATATGCGGCGACCCGCTGCTTAGCAGGTCAGCGGCGCCACCGAGTGGAATATTGTGAAAAATACTGTTATTTTAGTTCAATTTTTATACACAGAGTCTCATGTTAATTAAATTATAAACACCTTTCTCTTTGGCTAGTAACATAGAAGCTGCGTAATTATTTTACATCTATCTACATCTACATGGGATACTCTGCAAATCACATTTAAGTGCCTGGCAGAGGGTTCATCGAACCACAATTATACTATTTATCTCCCATTCCATTCTCGAATAGCGCGCGGGAAGAAAGAACACCTGAATCTCTCTGTTCGAGCTCTGATTTCTCTTACTTTATTCTGATGATCATTTCTACCTATGTAAGTGGGAGTCAACAATATATTTTCGCATTCGGAGGAGAATGTTGGCGATTGGAGTTTCGCAAGTAACCCACGCCTCAGCGATAAGCGCCGTTGTTGTAATGATTCCCATCCCAGATCCTGTATCATTTCCGTAACGCTGTCTCCCCTGTATCGTGACAATACGAAACGAGCTGCCCTTCTTTGGACACTTTCGATGTCCTCCGTCAAACCCACCTGATAAGGATCCCACACTGGGCTGCAATACTCCAAAAATGGACGGACAAGCGCAGTGTATGCAGTTTCTTTAGTAGTTCTGTTGCATCTTTTAAGGATTCTGCCAATAAAACGCAGTCTCTGGTTCGCCTTTCCCACGATATTATCTACGTGTTCTTTCCAGTTTAAGTCTGAAGTAATAGTGATTCCTAGGTATTTTGTGGAGTTTACGGCGTTCACATTTGATTGATTTATGTTGTAAACAAAGTTTAACGGATTTCTTTTCGTACTCATGTGGACGGCTTCACACTTCTCATTATTTAGAGTCAATTGCCAATTTTTACACCATACTGATATCTTATTCAGATCGTTCTGCAGTTGGTTTTGATCTTCAGATGATTTTACTAGACGGTAAATGACGGCGTGATCTGCAAACAACCTAAGAGAGCTACTTAGATTTTCCCCTAAATCGTTTATGTAAATAAGGAATAGCAGAGGACCAATAACACTACCTTGTTACAAGTTTATTTCCACCACACTGCTCCTCTTGCAGTTTCAAATTAATGCGAGCCTACGCATTTTATTTTTTGTGCAATTGTTTTCATAGTATAATTGGTAAAATTATAAAAAGAGTTATAGATGAATAAAAACAATAAACTTTATTTTTTACAAAAATTAGTTCTCCCCCCTCGAACCAAATCCTTGTTGCTCCACTGCTCTGAAATTACAACGACATCAAGTCAATATCTATAAGCAGCTCACTAACTATCTCCAATACCTTCTATATTTTGGAGAAATATGCTAATTCTTCTATTATTTTGATACGTGCCATTTGTTGAATGTGATTCCGTATTTATCACTTGAAGAATCACCAAGAGCGACACTTTATTTACCAGGTTAAACTTTTGGTTTCCTTTCTCTATTTGGGTATGTGGTTTATCGACACGAAAGTTAAAGTCATTATATAGTGGCGATCAACTGAAAGACAACTCCGGCCGTCAACTCATTATTGTTGGCAGCTACAAACTAATCATTGTAAAGTGCGATTTTAAAACGGAAGAGGCAAACAGAAATTTATTCATTAAAAAAAATCTCAATAGTTATCATCATATCATCATCATTAGCGACTAATTATGCCTTTCAGTCTGGAGCATAGTACCTCTAATAAAATTCCTCCCTGATCCCCTATTCAATGCTAACATTTATGCCCCGTCTGATGCTATGCCTTTTACTTCGATATCATTCCGCACCGAATCTAAGCACTTTCTTCTTGGTCTACCTCGACTCCTCTTACCCTCCACTGACGAGCTCATGAGTCTCTTAGGTAACGTTGCTTCTCCCATGCGTATAACATGACCCCACCATCTCAGTCTGTTCGCTCTAACTGCTTCATCTATGGTGTTCATTCCGTTTTTCTTTGATTTCCTCATTATGGACACCCTCCTGCCATTGTTTCCATCTATTAGTACCTGCAATCATTGTTGCTACTTTCATATCTGTAGCCTCTACCTTATGAATAAGGTAACCTGTATCCACACAACTCTCACTCCCATGCAACAAAGTTGGTCAAAAGATAGAGAGGTGCACTCCTAACTTAGTCCTGGTATTTCCTTCCTTCTTGCAGAAGAGAGTAGATCTTAGCTGAGCACTCAGTGCATTAGCTTTGCTACACCTCGATTCCAGTTCTTTCACTCTGTCGCCATCCTGGGAGAAAATAAATCCTAGGTACTTGAAAGTATATTTCTGTTCTAACTTTGTTCCTCCTGTTTGGCACTCAATCTGTTTAAATCCCTTTCCCACAGACATTACTTTCGTTTTGGAGATGCTGATCTTCATATCATAATCCTTGCACCTCTGATCGAGCCCTGAAATATTAGTTTGGAACCTTTCAATCGAATAGGCCATTACAAGTCATCAGCATATGCGAGACTGCTTATTTTGTTTTCACCTATTTGAATCCCGCCCTGCCAGTCTACTGTTTTCAACATATGATCCATGAATAGTTCAAAATGTTTGTAGAGTCTATGGGACTTAACTACGGGGTTATCAGTCCCTAAACTTACAAACTACTTATGAACTACTTACGAACTAGGACGGCACAAATATCCATGCCCGAGGGGGGATTCGAACCCCCGACCGTAGTGGCCGTGCTGACCGTGACTGGAGCGCCTCAGTCCCCTCGGCCACCGCGGCCGGCCCATGAATAGTATGAACAACTGTGGTGACAGGTTACAGCCTTGTCTTACCCCTGAAACTACCCTGAACCACGAGCTTAATTTGTCATCTTCTCTAACTGCTGCCTGACAGTCTAGGTAAAGCCCTTTAATTGCCTGCAGAAGTTTGCCTCCTGTACCATAATCTTGTAGAACTGACAGTAGCTTCCTCCTAGGAACACGGTCATAAGCCTTTTCTAGATCTATGAAACATAAATACAATTCCCTGTTCCACTCATAGCACTTTTCCATTACCTGCCGTAAGCTAAAGATCTGGTCCTGGCAGCCTCTAAGAGGCCTAAACCCACATTGATTTTCATCTAACTTGTCCTCAATTAATACTCGCACTCTCCTTTCAACAATACCTGAGAATATTTTGTCTACACGCTAATTAAAGAGATACCTCGATAGTTGTTACAATCTTTTCTGTTTCCATGTTTGAAAATTGGCGTGATTACCGCTTTCGTCCAGTCATCCGGAAAAATCTTAATAGTTCAATAAACAATTATTTGATACAACTGAACAATAAGCAATTCGAAATTGCTTTAAAATACTTCATTATCACGAAATTTCTTCTCGCAATGCCTTTACCGTAGGAAACAACCTATGGTTACTAAATACGGCACTACATCTTCCCGACTTACAAACAATGGAGTGCCAAACGCTTGCAGCGCAGAAAGGACCTTGTGATTCTAGGCATTGTGCTCACAGTAATTATAAAACAGTCAGCATTTTACCAATTTCAAATAGTCAAATATGTGTGTTTTCAAATAAACACAACTAGAAATAATTATTTAGACATATTAAGAACGCTGCAAACTGTTCTTTGATCGCGTAACTTTTACAGGCGCGAGTTCTCGCGGGTTAAGAACTGCGCGGCTATTCCCACCGGAGGTTCGAGTCCTCCCTCGGGCATAGGTGTGTGTTGTCCTTAGGATGGATTTAAGCTGACAGTAGTTTGGTACCAAACAAACATTTTAACCTTTTCAGATCCTCTGGCTACAATTATGTACATAAATTTTACAGTTTCTAGGATAGATCAGAAACATTTTTTGTCAATTGAAACAACATGTATATGACTATGAGTATTCAACCTTTTCATCGCGCACACTTACTGTCAACTGCGGAAGATCACTATAAAAATACCAAGTAATCAGTGTTGCACTGCGCAGCCGCTTGTGAACCCCAAGGAACTCGCAGGTTGTGAGTTACTTGTCTTCCACTGTACAACAGGAAAGTTGTGGTGTCGGACAAGTATGAAGTGCGCGCCACGTACTTTCGGCCGCGCGACACCATGCACGCACGGCGCGGCGTTCTTACGACGTCAGCCACGAGCGCCCTCTGCTGCAACTCCGCTCGTGGCCACCAATGGACTACATCGTTCACTTGGGAATAAAGATAGGCACCAGTTAAGACTGGTCTATCGGAAAGGCACTAGGCAGACCTCTAGCTCAACTATGTATCAGCATTCTGCAGTACTGAGCTATGTCAAAGTTAAGTATTACTAAGCCTCTGTGAAATATATATCTCGTTCTAATTTACTCTAGTGTTTCTAGTTTCTGCTGTACCACTGGCTGGTCACCTCCGTACCTACACAAGCGTGCATCCTTCATTCCTGTGTCGGTCTCTTTCTACTCGGCCACCGACACCTACAACCGGCGGACGAGGCTGGGATACAAAAAAAGTAGTAGTAATTATTTTGCATGGCAACTATTGAATGACCACTTTATTTAGTACAAAAGTTATTTCTACAAAATTAATTATTTTAGTCCATAAAAATGAGCCTTGCTTTCCAGCATATGCAATTTTGTAGTATGTAAATCGATGCATATAACAGCTTAAATCTTGCATCTAATATCGTTAAAAACCTTAATTAAGAGGAATACAGCAAAAAGGATAATTTCCTTCCTGCAGAAAAAAATCAGGTCTGAAAGGGTTAACATTTTATTCTTGAGTTTCTCCCGGCGTATTTGATAATCAAAATATCCACGGGTGTATTGCCCGTTGGACACTGTATATCGGTATTACATCCGTGGATATTCTGATTATTTTAACGTTTGGTATATTTTTCGCCTTTGTTCAGTATGTGAACCAGTGCTACTGAGACGAGTCTAAATATTAGCACCACTTAACTGTGCAGCTTGCGCACGAGAAAGGCGTTGTGGAGCCGTGATGAATTGTCTCGAGTTAACCTTGGCGCGACATTTCAATTCCGGGAACAAGGTTAGAAACTGCAGGCGTGGGCGCGCTACCGCTTACGCGCATAAAACAGTAAAATCAGCGGGTGTTCGTCATCAGGGAGCACAACTGAGGACAAATGATAGCCTGACGTCAACGTCATAAAAGAGAGAAACGGCTTCGCTTTAACAAAAACAGGAACAGTGTGCACTAAAAGATCGTTACGTCCACGTAATACCTGTGATACGTCAGGTGAGAAAAAGAAGGTGTCGTGAACCACAGATTGTTATTCAGGTACTGTACCGTAACTTAAATGAAGGCGATGTGAGGCTAAAACCGAGAAATGGTGGCAGGATAATCTGTACAGAGGGTTGCTGCCGTATCATAATACAAATACAAAGCTAAAACGAGGCAAATGGCTATTATGTAGTTTGGTTATAAATTATTTTTTCCAAATTCATCCAGTGCTATTTCAAGAGATTTCCTTGTGGTTCCTTTACCTTCGAAAACGGAATTGTTTTTGAAACTTTTTCGATTACTTTGTCGAAAAATTAGCAGACGTCTTCAAAAACGAAATCGTTAAACGAGATTATCTTTTTGAAAATTATTGCCGCTTACACTAAAAATGTTCAAATGTTTGTAAATCTATCGGACAAAACTGCGTGGTCATCACTCCGTAGCTTACAAACTACATAACCTAAGGTAAACTAACCTACGGACAACACACATACACATACACACACACACACACACACACACACACACACACACCCATGCCCCAGGGAGGACTCGAACCTCCGACGGCGAGCAACCGCGAGCTCCGCAGCGAGGCGCCTTAGACCGCTCGGCTACTCCACCGCGGCGCTTACACTAAAAACATAAATTTTCCTACCTTTATAGTTTGTGTTTGTTTGGTATATATAATTGTGCTGCCCCTAGTGCGCCTTACGCATTCTGCCACAATTACCTAATACATTTATCACATGCGATTTCCGAATGTCGCCTCGGTTCGTAAAGCGAGCTGTTCTTTTAATCCCCATTTTAAGCACCTTCCCACGTATTTTTCTTGTTGCCGCACTTCGATGCAGAATTTGATTTATAGGGTGTACGACGTCTTCTGATCTATCATGAACGTAGTTGAATTATTAAGAGATTCTTATTTTTTATTATTTTTTTAATTTTTTTTAATACGATACATAAAAATCATAATACGCCACTAAATTTCTTTCCTTGAGTCATTAGAGCATATTGAGAATACGGCTTCACACTGCGATAACATTTCACTGCTTCCGCCACTAATCTTGGTTTTACAATGTTTGGTTTAACCGGTGTCTTATTAAGTGGCAGGAATAGAACAATACTAGAGTGTTCTAGAAGCTATTTCACTGTTTTCAAGTGTGTGTTCTGGGCTGTCTTGATCATTATCCACTAAATTTGTAGTGGCAGAATAATAATGAATGTTGCACTGTTGGATAAAATCCGCCCTCCTCTACAAAATGTATATAGTTTCGTTACTTCAAGTGATTATATTTTGTGTGATTTTTACAATTGTTACTTTAGTTTTTTGTAGTTTTCATGTACCTGTTATCAAAATATTCTTACATTACTCCATTTTCCTTATTCTGTCTTTCACCGAATTAACGTGTAACATTTTAGCTAACAATTTACAGTTTAGTGTCCGACATTTCTGCTCATTTTCACTAGAACTACATTTAAAGTAATCAAAGCACATGGTTATTTTCTTTTTTAATTTCATGGCTGACTAGTACTTGTGACAATAGTGTAAAGTAACCACTTGATAAATATTTTAATATTTTAATATTTTATCCACTAAATTTGTAGTGGCAGAGTAATAATGAATGTTGCACTGTTGGATAAAATCCGCCCTCCTCTACAAAATGTATATAGTTTCGTTACTTCAAGTGATTATATTTTGTGTGATTTTTACAATTGTTACTTTAGTTTTTTGTAGTTTTCATGTACCTGTTATCAAAATATTCTTACATTACTCCATTTTCCTTATTCTGTCTTTCACCGAATTAACGTGTAACATTTTAGCTAACAATTTACAGTTTAGTGTCCGACATTTCTGCTCATTTTCACTAGAACTACATTTAAAGTAATCAAAGCACATGGTTATTTTCTTTTTTAATTTCATGGCTGACTAGTACTTGTGACAATAGTGTAAAGTAACCACTTGATAAATATTTTAATATTTTAATATTTTATCCACTAAATTTGTAGTGGCAGAGTAATAATGAATGTTGCACTGTTGGATAAAATCCGCCCTCCTCTACAAAATGTATATAGTTTCGTTACTTCAAGTGATTATATTTTGTGTGATTTTTACAATTGTTACTTTAGTTTTTTGTAGTTTTCGTGTACTTGTTATCAAAATATTCTTACATTACTCCATTTTCCTTATTCTGTCTTTCACCGATTTAACGTGTAAAATTTTAGCTAACAATTTACAGTTTAGTGTCCGACATTTCTGCTCATTTTCACTAGAACTACATTTAAAGTAATCAAAGCACATGGTTATTTTCTTTTTTAATTTCATGGCTGACTAGTACTTGTGACAATAGTGTAAAGTAACCACTTGATAAATATTTTAAGCGTTAATTTCAGTCAAAAATATGAAAACACGGACAGGATAAAAATTATTAGTAATAGAACCGACCGTTCACACAGTTCAAATCGTGTATCATGTTTTACAGGTAAACGTAAGAAACGTAATACAACGTAAGGTTCTTGTAACTTTTATTCTGTGTAAAACTGACAATGATAGATAGGACTTTAGTAAAAGAACAAGTGGGAAAGGTAGGAATATGAGATTAAATTTGTGATATTATTGATCAGTTACTATTAAGAGCAAGGAAACCACTACTCTGTACTATACAGTGCAGCGAATTTTTTGTCATGCTCTGCAAAAATAAAGAGACATTAAATTTCAGAAAATTGTGTATATCAAATGCAGTGGAATGTTCTCAGATGTTTACACAGGATAACTGAGATGGCGTGGGTATCAGAAAAGGTTCAGTATGACTGGACAAAAGCAGTAATCTCACCAATTTTCAAGTACGGTAACAGAAACGATTGTAAAAACTACAGAGGTATCTCTTTAATTAGCGTTATGGGCAAAAATCTTCTCAGGTATTGTCGAAAGGAGGGTGCGAATATTAGTGGAAGATGAGCTGGATGAAAATCAGCCTTAGAGGCTGTCAGGATCAGATCTTTAGCTTACGGCAGGTAATGGAGAAGTGCTGTTCGCAGAACAGGGAATTTTATCTTTTATAGCTGTAGAAGAGGATTATGAACATATTACTAGAACGAAGCTATTGTCAATTCTACAAGATTATAAAATAAAAGCAAGTTTCTGCAGGCAATTAAAGGTCTTTACATAGTTTGCCAGGCAGAAGTTAGAGCTGAGGGTAAATTGAGTCCATTTTTCGGAGTAGTATCAGGGGTAAGACAAGGCTGTAACCTGTCACCACTGTTGTTAATGCTATTTATGGACCTTATGTTGAAAACAATATACTGGCAGAGTGAGACTGAAATAGTGGAAACAAAATAAGCAGTTCCTCATATGCGAACGACTTAATTGTAATGGCAGATTCGATTGAAAGATTGCAAACTAATATTTCAGAGCTACATCAGAGTTGTAACGGTTACGATATGAAGATCAGCATCTCCAAAAGAATTTAATGTCTGTAGGAAAGAGATTTAAACAGATTGACTGCCAAATGGTAGGAAAAAAGGTGGAACAGGTAGACAGCTTCAAGTACTTAGGATGTATTTTCTCACAAGAGAAAGAACTTGAATGAAGGTGTAGGAAAGCTAATGCTGTGAGTGCTTAGCTAACAGCTGTTCTCTCGTCTGCAAGAAGGAAATCAGTAGGAAGACTAAGCAGTGCACTGAAATGTCTGTAAATCTATCGGACCAAACTGCGTGGTCATTAGTCCGTAGCTTACAAACTACTTAGACCTAGGTAAACTACCCTAAGGACAACACACACACCCATGCCCCAGGGAGGACTCGATCCTCCACGGCGAACAACCGCGCGCTCCGCAGCGAGACGCTTTTTTTTTTTTTTTTTTTTTTTTTTTTTTTTTTTTTTTTTTTTTGTTCTATGGGTAGTTCTCTTCGTTGCGGACGCTGATCGTTTGTGTTCGTTGATGTTCAGTGTGTTTTTGGCTCAGCTTTTTTTATTACAGAGGGCGTTGAGCCCCCTGACCGGGCGCGCTGAGCCACGGCGCCCGGCGCCGCTCGGCTACTCCACCGCGGCTAGCAGTGCACCGCTCTAGCTTTCGACCAACTTTGTTATATGCTGGGTGGATATAGGTTATCTTATTAATAGAGTTTACAAATATGAAAGTAGAAAGAATGATTTCAGGTACTGAGATATGAAAACAAATCAATGTCAGAACAGTGAGGAAATAAAAGAAAAACTGTGAATGGACAAAATAGCTGAAGCAGATAGAGCGAACAGGCTGAGATGATGGGATCACGTTACACGCATGCACTGTTTAATCTTCCGACCAACTTTGTTGTATGAGCGTCAAAGGTGTGTGGATACCGATTACCTTATTAATAAGGTTGAGGTTACAGACATTTTCATATGAAGCAGTTAGTGCGAACAGACATGGTAGAAGCAAGGTTACCTAAGAGGCCCACTGGTTCGGTGGCAGAGGGTAAGAGGAGTCGTGGTAGACCAAGGAGAAATTCTAGAGCATTTCAACATTGAATAAAAAAGTATTCATTGCACAAAACCCAAGAGAATCCTGCAGTCATTTATTTAGGGATCTAGGGATCCTCGCCGTAGCTTCACAATATATATATTCTCTCTTGAAATTTGTCACTAACAATCCGACACAATTCAAAAGTAATAACAAAGTGCATAGCTACAACACTTGGAGAAAGGGTGATATTCACTATTCAAGGTTAAATCTAACTTTGGCACAGAAAGGAGTGAATTATGCTGCTACAAAAGTCTTCGGTCACTTACCAAGTAGCATCAAAAGTCTTACAGATAGGCAATTAGTATTTAAAAAGAAATTAAAGGAATTTCTGAATGGCAATTCCTTCTACAATGTAGATAAATTTTTAGATAAAACTTTAAAAAAATAAAATAATTAAAAACAATAAAAATGTAAATAAAAAAATCTTAAAATATTGAATGTCATGTATAGACAATATTTACTAAATTTCACTGTAATGTTTTTAAAGTAAACGCCTTTTGCTACTGGGAATGAAGGGTTTTATTTTTATATTTTTAAGTCATCCATACGCGTTTCGCCTTTCTCTCAAGGCATCATCAGTGGGTGTCTTGAAATATTTACATGTTTCTGTTTACACATATAGGTTAGGTTTCTTACATATGTACAGAACATTTCATTACTGATTTAATGTTTAATGTTTTTCACATATGTAAGAAACCTAACCTATATGTGTAAACAGAAACATGTAAATATTTCAGGACACCCACTGATGATGCCTTGAGAGAAAGGCGAAACACGTATGGGTGACTTAAAAATATAAAAACAAAACCCTTCATTCGCAGTAGTAAAAGGCGTTTACTTTAAAAACATTACAGTGAAATACAATTCAGCTGCTGCTCAAAATGGCCACTGCAAGCAACGTAATATTTACTAAACGTTCTACGTCATTTCGAAATGTCGTATGTATGATCCATGGAACAAGTATTAAAATAATCTAAATTACTTGGATTCGGTGAAGAATGATTTTGAAGTAAAAGGCTTAACATCAGACAAGGCATGAGTGTTAGCATTCAGTAGGTGATCATTCAGGAATTTTATTTCGGGGACTATGCTCCAGACTGAACGCTGAAAAGCATAATCAGTCTAAAATGATGATGATGATGTATATAAAACAGCCCTTTTAATAAATTAGCTGTTGCAATCAAGATGGAAATGAAGACAAACAGCAGAGGGAACGCTTCTCTGAACAAAGTCGACACCAGGGGTCAGACAATTTCGCTTTACAGCAGACGTCGACATGGCTGGCTCTAAATTCGGCCGATCGCCGGCAGCCACAAATTCGCATTCGCAGTGGCACATCAGAGGGCGCTCATTTCCCGCACCCTGATGAGCGTTCCTCCACGAAATGGGGCGGCAGTGGCGCTAATGGAGAACATTATGGCGCGGGCGGTCTGACGGCTGCCACGAGTCACCCTCGAGCGAGCTATGCTCTCGTATGTCATTCATGACAAAAGTAAAAAAAAGTTTGTGTTACTCTAGTGATAATGCTTTATAACGACCTATAGTGCAACGTTGAGATACTCGAGCAAACGGTCATATGATGTCACGTCAGTGAAACTACATCGCTGACGACAATTTGTTAGAGAATTAAAAAAAAAAAAAAAAAAAAAAAAAAAAAACAACACAGTTATGGCTCACTTTTTTTTCTGAGCACCAAAAATCTCCTCTGTAGGAATCAACACAGATTAAATGTTCAAATGTTTGTTAAGCTTATGGGACTTAACTACGGGGTCATCAGTCCTTAAACTTACAAACTACTTATCTACTACCTTATACTAAGGACGGCACAAATATCCATGCCCGAGGGGGGATTCGAACCCCCGACCGTAGTGGCCGTGCAGACGGTTACTGGAGCGCCTCAGTCCCCTCGGCCAGCGCGGCCGGCAAACACAGATTAAGGAAACAACGATCACGTCAAACACCACTGACTAGCTCTTTCGTCGACAAGACCGAGTAACCACCGAAACTCGGGGATTATTTCGTAAGGCGTCCGATATAGATCCGTTCTATCGCCTTATAAGCCAAATCCTAGTGTAAGAAATATCAGAACAGCTTCATGATTTGACTTTGTCCATCTTAATTGCGAACCAGGGGCTTCAGCTGTATATCTTGTAACGAAAAATAATACCATCAGCTATGTTCAATATATTTATTCAGCAACCAGTTTCGTGGATTAATGCCGTCATTTTCAGGCCCTTATAATAAGAAACTAGCATATTGCTGGATTACAATCAACATAAACGGTATCGCACATTCGTCCAATATTACAGCATGAAAATGACGGCATTGACCGTCGAAAATGGTTGTTGATGGTATTATTTTTCGTTACAAGCTTCATGATTGGATTCAATATTTACTACAAAATGGAACACAGAATATTATTCTTAGAAAAATCTTCCAACGTAACATAAATTCACGGTATCGCCTAATGGAGTATTTGTAGAACATTACTTTTCACAGATTATGTAAACAATCTAGTGAATAATACTCGAAGTTCAGGAGCCGCATTGTAGTTCTGTCGTTGTGTACAGAGAAGTCGCAACGCTAGAAATTGTTCTGAAATACAAGAGAGTTGCTTGGCGCAGTGATTAGTAACTGATCCTCAACATAACAAGAAGGAAGCTTAGGGTTTAACGTCCCATCGACAGCGTGGTCATTAGAGACCGAGCTTACGCTCGTATTTTCGGGGGAGGAAATCGGCCGTGCCCTTAGAAAGGAACCATCACGGCATTTGCCTGGAGCGATTTAGGGAAATCACGGAAAACCTAAATCTGGGTGGCCGGAGGTGGATTTGAACCACCATCCTCCCGAATGCGAGTCCAGTGTCTTACCACTGCGCCACCTCGCTCGGTTCAATATAACAGATTTAGGGTACTGCACGTAAGTAAGCAGAAAGACCTCTACTGTCCGATTAAGATCTACATCTAATAAATACACAACAAGCTACCATATGGTATGTGGTGGATGGCACCTCGTAACACAACTTTTCATTTCCTTCCCACAGTGGAATGCCGCGCGCTTCAAGGCATCTTCCTGCGGAACCCGCGGTTAGGCCCCGTAGGAGCTCCGAGTCCTCCCTCGGGAATGACTATGTGTGTTGTCCTTAGATTGTTTGTAAGCTTAGGGATTGATAACCTCAGTAGTTACTTCCCATTGGTTTACAAACATTTGAAGATTTGAATTCATTTCCTTTCGTGTTCCACACCCAAAGAGAGCCAGAGAAAAACGATTGTCTACATGCACCCATACAAGCTACAATTTCTCTTATCTTTGTCCTCCTGTAACTTGATGACAAGAATTTCCTACAGTCAGCTTCAAATGACGGCCGTCTGACCTCCCTCAGTACAGTTCCTAGGAAAGAACGTCGTCTTCCCTCCATGAATTCCCATCAGAGGTTCTGAACCACTTGCGTGTTGATCGAACCTTACTAACAACAAATCTATCAGTCCGCCTCTCTATTGCACCTATGTCTTCCTTTAAACCGATCAGTTGGTGATAATAAAAATTTACTCAAGAATGGATCTTCTAGCCGAAGTCGTTATTGGGACCGAAGGTCGGAGCAGGTCGGGAGCGACTCGCGAACGACCGACCAAATGAGGGCGTCGGCAGAATTGCGACCGGCGTCGGACCAGACTACTGAGAGGGCGACTAGAGAACCACCTACCGACCGAGGGAGTCGGCGGAGAGTGGCCGCTAATAGTCAGCACTTAACGAGACAACCAGAGGCGACAACTAAATGGAACTGACCGACCAAAGCGTGAACAAATCGCGACCGTGACGTAACCGAGTAAGATGCCAGACAACAACGTAGTACCACGAAAGTATACGGAGCCCAGTCGAGACACGACTCAGGAGCGTGCTTTTGAAAAGGATGCGGCCCCTCCATGCCCACACCAACGTGGTCACCTACTCAAAATTTCCACTGTCACCTCCGTATTAGTTAGTTTTGCTATGGAGAATCACGGGATATGGGAGCCGCGATGTGGGCACGATCACCCATTAATACGGTGCATCTGGAGATAGTAGTGGTCGAAAGGTAAACAAAGCGTAAAGGTATGTAAGGACAGGGAAAAAGAAGTGCCAAGTCAACAGCCAAGGGGGAGGCGGAAAAAAACCTCTGTGACAGTGGGGTATGTTGCAAGGACAGTAGCGGTATGCTATCTGCGACAGATCATAAAATGTGATTCTTCAGTTTCTCCCGGCGTATTTGATGATCAAAATATCCACGGGTGTACTGCCGGTCTATAGTGTCCAACGGGCACAATATTTCGGCGATCAAACATGTCGCCATCATCAGGTGAACTGACGGACTGAGCTCCTGGAAACGCGCCGGTACGGAGATCCGCACGCTACGGCTGCTCGAAGGGAACTGGGTTCTAGCCCGGTAGCGGGCCCTTTAAATACCCTCGGCCCGCGGAGCGACCCCTCCGCGGTCCGCGCCCCGCGCCGCGGCCGCGCAGTGGAACCGATTGCGCCGGCGTCTGAGAAGACGTCGGTGTGAGGGCTCTGTCCACCGTGGTCGTCACTTCGTTACGTTTGCTAGATTTACTCTTAATTAACCCAATCGCTGGTTCCCAAGCTTTGCTAAGATTATAGCCAGAGTCACGGTTTATGAGGTCGTCACTTGTGCGAATTTCAATGGCCTCTCTAACGACGCAGTCCCAGTATCTCGACGTCTGTACCAGAATCCTAGTGTGTTCATACTCCATGGCGTGATTCTCAGACAAACAATGTTCAGCGACCGCCGACTTGCTCGGATACATCAATCGTGTGTGCCTCTGGTGTTCAACGCATCGATCCTCGACGGTACGCATCGTCTGTCCACTGCGCGGCCGCGGCGCGGACCGAGGACCGCGGAGGGGTCGCTCCGCGGGCCGAGGGTATTTAAAGGGCCCGCTACCGGGCTAGAACCCAGTTCCCTTCGGGCAGCCGTAGCGTGCGGATCTCCGTACCGGCGCGTTTCCAGGAGCTCAGTCCGTCAGTTCACCTGATGATGGCGACATGTTTGATCGCCGAAATATTGTGCCCGTTGGACACTATAGACCGGCAGTACACCCGTGGATATTTTGATCAGATCATAAAATGTTTGGTAATGTTAGTAAAGGGCATATCTCGGTGGCATTAACTGTGTTAGGTTTGTCATACAGAATAAGTCCGGTTGGTGCGAGGTTCTGCTGCAGCTAAACTCCCCGTGCTGCGGCTCCGGGCCCTAAACAGCGCGGCTGCCTGCGCAGATGGGCTGCGCGGTGGGCGCGTCACTGTGCGGGCTGCGCGCGCCGCCTAACGGCCGCTGTAGCAGTCCATGTGGTCTGGCGGGCTGTCGGAATTCATCGGGCCGGAATACCAGAGTCTCCTTTATACGTCAACTACATCTTCCCGAAGTTCTCCAGTAAAACTAACATCCACCTTCCCCACAACTGTTCTTATATGCTCCTTCCATATCATATCGCATTTAATTGACACTTGTACTATTGTATCAAGCAGCACACTACTATTGCTGCATTCGAACATTATGGGATTGTTTTACCACTCCTCTGCATTATTTTACATTTTTCTCATTTACAGCTAATTTCCATACTTCGCATCAGTTACAATTTTTGTACAATTTGTGTTATACTGAAGTCACTCAGCGAGGATGCCTTCCAGTACACCACAACATTTTCAGCAAACAGTAGCAGATAGATGCTAATCCTATACGTCACATTCATTATATAGACAGATACACTACTGGCCATTAAAATTGCTAAACGAAGAAGTAATTCAGATGATAAATTGGTGTTCATTACACAAATATACTATAACTGACATGTGATTACATTTTCATGCAATTTGGGTGCATAGATCCTGAGAAATCAGTATCCAGAACAAGACGGACTTTATACGCCTGAGCATTCTGCAACATTCGGTCGTGCATTATCCTGCTGAAATGTAGGGTTGCGCAGGGATCGAATGAAGGGTAGAGCCACGGGTCGTAACACATCCGAAATGTTCAAAGTGCCGCCGATGGGAATGAGAGGTGACTGAGACGTGTAAACAATGGCACCCCATACCATCACGCCGGGTGATACGCCAGTATGGCGATGATGAATACACGCTTCCAATGTGCGTTCACCGCGATGTCGCCAAACACTAATGCGACAATCATGATGCTGTAAACAGAACCTGGATTCATCCGAAAAAAATGACGTTTTGACACTCGTGCACCCAGGTTCGTCGTTGCGTACACCATCGCAGGTGCCCCTGTCTGTGATGCATCGTCAAGGGTAACCGCAGCCATGGTCTCTGAGCTGATAGTTCATGCTGCTGCAAACGTCGTCGAACCGTTCGTGCAGATGGTTATTGTCTTGCAAACGTCCCCATCTGTTGATTCAGGGATCGAGACGTGACTGCATGATCCGTTACAGTCATGCGGATAAGATGCCTGTCATCTCGACTGCTAGTGATACGAGGCCGTTGGGATCCAGCACGGCGTTCCGTATTGCCCTCCTGAACCCACCGATTCCATATTCTGTTAACAGTCATTGAATCGCGACCAAAGCGAGCTGCAATGTCGTGATACGTAAACCACAATCGTGATAGGCAACAATCCGACTTTTATCGAAGTCGGAAACGTGATGGCACGCATTTCTCCTCCTTACACGAGGCATCACAACAACGTTTCACCAGGCAACGCCGGTCAACTGCTGTTTGTGTATGAGAAATCGGTTGGAAACTTTCCTCATGTCAGCTCGTTTAGTGTCGACACCGAAGTCAGCCTTGTGTGAATGCTCTGAAAAGCTAATCATTTGCATATCACAGCATCTTCTTCCTGTCGGTTAAATTTCACGTCTGTAACACGTCATCTTCGTATTGTAGCAATTTTAATGGCCAGGTGTGTTTTATATGCGGTCTTATCACATTTCATTGGAGCAACCTTGTCTTTATGAACAATGGCTGGCTGTCGAGGACGACGCACGGGGCTCTATTACGAAAGAAATCTTTGATCCAAACCTATTCCACACGCTGGTACTATCACTATTAGTGCGCACTGCGGCACCGTGACAAATGTCCTTCATCCATGGCTCGGAAGATATCAAGTGAGAAAAGGGCAAGTGAATTTCACACGAGCGATGCAAGGACAGAAGCTTTTCCGTCTGAAGGAAACACTGTATTGCAACAGGATACAAGTGTTGTTTATGAGATTGGTCTGTAATTTTGTGGTTCTCTTCTCTTACGTTTCTTATAAACACGAATTACCATCGCCGTTGACCAGTAACTTGGGACTTGGCACTGGGACAAAGATTCGAGATAAAGGGAAGGTTGGTAGAGCCCACGACATGGAGTGTTAATTGTGAAACCGTAATGGGTTTATATCCGTATCTGGTGACTTGTTTGTCTTCGACTCTCTCCGCTGCTTCTCTACACCTGGGATGCCTGTTACTGTGATGTCGATGAGTGCGACACTCGAATGACTTATGTGTTACCAATGTATTAAACGTGACATTTAAAACACTAGCTTTCCTCATTAATTAAAACTTGCGGGATAAGACGCCATGGTCCATCTATATGAAACTCATTTCTCCCGACTTTCCGTCGCCTATTGTGGACAACATATTCAGAGATGGCTGCTAGAGGGCGCCACCGCTTGTCACTTTCAGCCGACTATGAAACGATCTTCGACCGGCGGCATCTCTCTCTCCATTGCAGGTAATCGATGGTCCCATCGCTGGTGCAAAGTCGAGCGCCATATGTTATCCAGTTATTGTGATGCTTCTGGTTCACGATGGCTTTTCTACACATGCGTGTATACTAATGCGAGATCTTGGCTAACAAGCTTGTTTCGCTAAATTTTATTTCATGATCACCGTTTGTAATGTTCCACTACAGCTGATTTGAGGGTGTGTCCCAGTCGACAATTCTTTCTCTGTTTCATTAAGGTGGATATTTTAGTTCCAATATAGTCTGCAGCACGTGACAAATGGTGGCGCGCTCTGTGTTCTCTGTATAAGCAGGACCTCCAGCTCCTAGTAGCCAGTAGTCGACTCATCTCTGAAGATGTTGTCCGCAGTGGGCAACGAAACGTTATGAGAAAGAAGTTTTACATAGCCCGGAAGCTATAATTAATGAAGACGCCTGCTGTGAAAGTCTACATGCTATGACTAGGTTTCTACAGCTATTGGAACTTCAGTGTTATCCGTGATATGCCAGGAAGTATGCCTAAGGAGGGATTAAAAGTGTAGTGAGTACAGAGTAATAATAAGGCGAACTTCCAGACTGTTGTCAAGAACCTTCAGGAACTGTAGTCCACCCTCAAAAGATGTGGCTTACGAGATTCTCCTTCGCCCAACAATTACTGTAATGTTTATCGTCTGCCTCATTGGAATTGTCCAGAAAGATCTTCAAACTAATGGCGACCAAATGTGGCCGGATCACATCGTGTATTGTCATCTAAATTCTATAGTTGCTTCGAATATGAAGTAGATGAACCTGACGATTTCCACTGTTTTCGATTCAGTCGGACCATAGGACTCAGTCTATTATACGTAAAAACAGCATACACCCTTATAGAGCCAGAACCTTTTCGGTCATGAATTACTGGGCGTCAGCCACTGTGTTGTCTGTGATGATACATATTGCCAAAACATTGGTGTTAACAGCTCACTTTTGTGCACAGTTAATCTAGGATCATTGGTTTCCCTAATGATTTCTGGAATGTTCAAATGTTTGTATAGTCTATGGGACTTAACTACGGGGTCATTAGCCCCTAAACTTACAAACTACTTATGAACTACTTACGAACTAGGACGGCACAAATATCCATGCCCGAGGGGGGCTTCGAACCCCCGACCGTAATGGCCGTGCAGACCGTGACTGGAGCGCCTCAGTCCCCGCGGCCACCGCGGCCGTCATTTCCGGAATGGATGTCAGATACGTGCGACCTTAACCACGTCGGAATCCTGTTCTCATTGACTAACGGAGTACAAAAGACAGCTCCGTCAATGCACCGCCATTTATGTCTCGTGTATGCGATACTATCGCCATCTGTATCTGCGCATTCTTTGCATTTTTGAACATAGCTGCTATTGTCAGCGACCGTTACAACGTCAAAGGATAAAAATGCACCCCTCGGTCGCAAAATTAAAATTATTTAACCTGGTTTCGGCAATGACTATGATTGCCTTCATCAGAAATTATAAATAAAAACAAATCACATAATAAAAGTTACAACTCAGCTGTAAAGCACGAAATTTAATTTTTATTTTTAGAAAAAGCTAGTCTGATGCCTCCGCGCAGGCGTGCAGCCCATAGTGGCTGGCTTTTTCTAAAAAAAAAAAAAAAAAAAAAAAAAAAAAATAAAAAAAAAAAAAAAAAAATTTAACTTTTGTGACGTAAGCTTTACAGCTGAGTTGAAACTTTCATTATGTGATTCATTTTATTTATTATTCCTGATGAAGGCAACCAGATTTATTGCCGAATTCAGGTTAAATAATTTTAATTTTGCCACCGAGAGCTGCATTTTTATCCTTTGACCATTCATTGACTTTTATCGCTTTAACTTATAACGGCTACTGTGCATGTTACCGGTTCATAAATAGAGAGGAAAGCGTGTTGTGTTTTCAACAGATTCCCGTACTCTCACGCCTGTTCCGGAGCTCATATGTCTAACGCAATTTCGTGACATTCGTTCCCCTCGCCGCCTATGTCCACCTAGATATTGTACGCAGAACCAGGAGTGTCGTATCCGTGTTCATTGTTAGCGTTGAATGCAACAATGTCGGCGTGCTTTCTCCTGCAGATGCTACTACAATGATCAACCATTTAACAGTCCGTGGGTCACCAGTCCTCATATCGGACACTTCTCAAAACTAACTCAAAAGAAGCCCATTTGGCAATTGGACAAACGTTACGTGTATGTTCTCCATAGCATAGCAGAACCAACAGTAATCGAGCGCGCGTCATTTGCGATGTTGAGGTCCATCACGATGGTTATGGTCCTCCATCACTATTGTTCTCTACTCAGGTACTATTCAAATAGCGTTTTCGAAAACATCATGTGCAAACAAGTTTCGGGTAGTACTCTGAAATGAAGAGTTCTATACAAGGAGAAGGTCAGTGATAAAATAGAACATTTAATTAAGAATGAAACTGAAATTAAATTTCAATATTCATTAAATTTTTTATTTTATACACATGTCCTACTTTTATCTATGCATATAAAGCAGTCTTTTCGCTACCCACCACATCTGTCTGCGATCTACAAACTCAAAAACTACTGAAAAAAATAAATTTCATATTGTTTTCACCAATGGACATTGATTCATGAGGAAGGACCATTGTGTATAATTCTTTGAGATGTGTGGCAGTGGGTGACCATGACAAGCAAAAATCCACGAAATACAGGTATATCCCTTTCAGGCCCTGCACGGACAATTGTGCGGTTCTGCTTTTGCTCGCTTTATTTCTTTGTGACTCACGCTAAGAAGTTCGGGCCCTTATCACGCAATCGTGGACGGACTGTAATAACGTGCGCAACGTGTTTCAGTTCCATGTTTCTACACTGTGTGCTACAGCAGTCGGCAAACGTCCAGTACACTTACAACGGCGGCAAGAAAGACTTGTTGACAAGGTAATGACATGTGAAGCTATCATATCTGAGAGTCAGCTGATTTTATATGATCCTCTTGCATGTTACTGCAAGATGGTGCAAATCATAAAAATTTGTAGTGAAGGTTCAAAACAGACGATTGTGTGCGTACAAAATTTTTGAAAATAAATTTTCTTTTTTTTTAATCAATCACTGTAGGTGTTGTGACTAAAAAAGGCTCGATTCAGAACAACACACTTTATTCCATTGCCAGTCGATACAAGAGGTCGTGCAACTCTAATCAATAATCACACAATCCTGGAACACTAGCATGAGATACTAAGTCCAGAGAGTGCAAGTCCTCAGGTAAACGTTCACTCTTAGATAGTGCAGATCCAGCCCAGTGTCGATATCTGCAGAAGCAGTCCCTTTCCAGGATACGTTCCGGAGTCGTGACGAGGTCTTCTCAGAACAGTCCATAGGAAGCCTACGAAGAGCACTGGCAGTCGTGGCGGCTGCTCGGGCTTAAGTAGCCAGGTTGGCGGAGTGATCTCGTTCTGACATGGTTGACAGCTCCACTTGCACGTTGTTGTGGTGACAGCTCCACCTGGAAAATGTAGTTCCGGTTAGTCTGTCTGTTGTTGTTTACTATAACGTGTGTTCCTCCTTGGCGGTGTTATCTGGGACGCCTTATAAGTAGACCACCGGTGCACTCTGTTTGTTGGTTGGTCTGCTGCCGTCTCAGGGGCGACCAGAAGCCGACGGCAGATGTATTTTGTAATATTAGTGTCACGTCACCTACAACCTTGGGTTTCGAAGGATATACCAGCTCTGACAATAAAGTTCGGTGAATAGTCCTGAAATACTAACGTAGGTGAACTATCAACTACAGTTACCTAATCGCCTTTCAACTACCATAACTGTACACCGCTGAACTCTGTGATACATGTCCTGGAAACTCTGCACAGCCGGCCGCGGTGGCCGAGGGGACTGAGGCGCTCTAGTCACGGTCAGCACGGCCACTGCGGTCGGGGGTTCGAATCCCCCCTCGGGCATGGATATTTGTGCCGTCCTAGTTCGTAAGTAGTTTGTAAGTTTAAGGACTGATGACCCCGTAGTTAAGTCCCTTAAGCTTAACGAACATTTGAACATTTGGTGTTCAAATGCCTCGACACGTTTCACTGGATGTCAGGAATGTCGTCAAATATCTTTCCTTTAAAAGTGTTTTTGAGACTTGTTAGGATCGATTGAAGTTTCGCCTGCTGCCGCCGAGGGCGTTGTTGTTATCCATGCTTGGATGTTCGCGCGTGCGCGCCGTCAAGGTCTCTTGTCGCTCGGTGCCGGCAGTCAGTCATGGGGAGTGGAGCAAATATCTGCGGCAATCCGATGCTGTTTGTGGCAGCGTCGGGCGCCCGCCAGCGGTGGCAGTTGATAGCGGTCGTATCCTGGAGTGACAAGTGAGCTAGTGTGGTCGGTGGGCCGCGCCTGTGTGTGATGTAGTGGGCCGTTATGTGTCTGTTGTGTCGGCTGATATCCTCCTGCAACCAAGACAAAATGTTCAAATGTTTGTATAGCTTATGGGACTCGACTACGGGGCCATCAGTCCCTAAGCTTACAAACTACCTATGAACTACCTAATACTAAGGACGTCACAAATATCCAAGCCCGAGGGGGGATTCGAACCCCCGACCGTAGCGGCCGTGCAGACCGTGACTGGAGCGCCTCAGTCCCCGCGCAAATAAGACTTCGACGTGAATTGTACTCCGCACCTCACCAAGGGACGTGACTGGTTCTCAAGTCCTTGGAGGGATTTTAGGCCGTTCCTTTCGGCAACATGGTAGCGCTCTGGCCCGTGCTGTGTTGATGTTACAACTTTGCCGCTGCAGAACTCATAAGTTGGCCTTTCTATCTTTTGACTCCCTGCCATGTGGTTACCATCTTTGTCGAAGTTTCGTCTCGGCATTGTGTAAGAAATGTTTGGCAGTGCGTCATAGGATCTTCAAGCGCTTTGTTGTTTCTATTCAGTATTTTCCTTAATTGTAACCAGGGTAGTCAGTAATCTGCCCTGGACGCTGACGAATTTTGTGGCTTCTTTCCATCTCTTTGTCAATTGCTGCCTCAGGCGTGGATGTATGTTTGGCAGAACTCATAAGTTGGCCTTTCTATCTTTTGACTCCCTGCCATGTGGTTACCATCTTTGTCGAAGTTTCGTCTGGGCATTGTGTAAGAAATGTTTGGCAGTGCGTCATAGGATCTTCAAGCGCTTTGTTGTTTCTATTCAGTATTTTCCTTAATTGTAACCAGGGTAGTCAGTAATCTGCCCTGGACGCTGACGAATTTTATGGCTTCTTTCCATCTCTTTGTCAATTGCTGCCTCAGGCGTGGATGTATGTTTGGCAGAACTCATAAGTTGGCCTTTCTATCTTTTGACTCTCTGCCATGTGGTTACCATCTTTGTCGAAGTTTTGTCTCGGCATTGTGTAAGAAATGTTTGGCAGTGCGTCATAGGATCTTCAAGCGCTTTGTTGTTTCTATTCAGTATTTTCCTTAATTGTAACCAGGGTAGTCAGTAATCTGCCCTGGACGCTGACGAATTTTGTGGCTTCTTTCCATCTCTTTGTCAATTGCTGCCTCAGGCGTGGATGTATGTTTGGTAGATTTAATTTCTGAATTTCTTGATAATCGCCTGCTTTCAATATTGCAAGGACTCCCTCCTGTTTCCTGGGTAATTTGTCTGTTTGATGTACTTAAACCGCACTATTGCCCCTCTACCTTGCAAAAGGAAATCTGGCTACGGTCTCGTCTGTCCTACTGAATTTGATGCATGTTGGTGTTAAATGGTTGTTGCTGCTGACTACCTGCAGGGGTTTTGGTTTCTCATTCATGTGTAATCATTGGAACAGGTGTACTCAGAGCATCGTCAGACCTTAAATTCCTGTTTAGTACAATATGATTTATGCAGCTTGAGCATAGAATTTTATTCACTGTTTTGTGTTTTATCTTTATGTCCTCTCTTTCCTCAGGAAAGCTAAAGTTTGACACCTTGCCTTATAGAGTTCTGTTTTTTACTGATTAATAAATTAATGTATGGGCTAAACCCACTGAAAAATTTCTTGTATTATATTTTCTAAGCTTGTAGTATAGGCCTCACCCGATGAAAGATTTCTTGTATCTAATGTACAGTGTTTCTAGCATGGGCTTCACACTCTGATTCACACACTGTTCGTCACTGACTTTACAACAAAAGTATTTTGAATATGTAAAGGAAGTTAAACGAGCGCCACTTAATGACTAATCTCTAATTTCCAAATTTGAAAAACAAATTTGTTAAAGTAGTAATTGATTTCATTGGTTATGCATCCAGTCTTGTCTTGTCTTGTCTTGTATTGACTGAATGCAAATTTGAAGTCTTATATGTGTTTTCTTTCATCAAACAATCGAAACGCATTATGCACGAGGATGAAATGAAGGAAACATTTGGGCAATGGCAGCCTGACAAGGAAAGGGAGGGGGGGGGGGGGGAAATCATGATATATACTCAGCCAGAAAACAGTGGTTGAGCTGCATCATTGGTAAGTTGAAGTATTGTGGCTTGTATGGACACAAATAGAACGTTATTTTTTTGTGTATACCTATGGTATTTACTAATCATACCTATGCTAGGCACTTTGCCGAAACCTTCCTTGGTCATGTGTGTGTGTGTGTGTGTGTGTCTTTAGTCCTTACGTCAGTTTAAGTAGTTTATAAGCCTATGAATTAATGACCACAGTAGTTTAGTCCTATATTTACAAATATATTTTGAAAAATGAAGAGTATTGCAGCATTTAATTGCACGAATACATTCGGGAAATATTGATGGTTGTATTTAGATGTGTAATAATAAGGTGGAAAGAATATATACAGGAAGCACTACAAATGAAATGAATTTCAAGAGTATATTGGAAGAGGAAGTAGATGAAGATAAGATAGGAGGTAGTATACTGAGATAATAATTCAACAGGACAAACTGAAGGCGTTTGAGTGGAGTGTAGATTGTACGGAAGTGAAACGTGGACGATAAATTGTTCAGACAAGAAGAGGATTAGAGCTTTTGAAATGATGCTACACTCTAATGCTTAAGGTTACATAGATTGATCGCCAAACTAATGAGGAGATACTGAACAGAATTGAGGAGAAAAGACAAATCTGGCATACCTCGATAAAAAGATGGGATCGACTGGTAGGACACTTTCTAAGACATCAAGTAATATTCAATTTAGCATTGGAGGGAAGTGTGTGGTGTAAGGGAGAACAAGCGGAGCATGCAATAAGGAAGTCCAAATAAATGGTTGCCGGTCTTATGAGGAGATGAGTAGGCTTTCACATGATAGAGTAGGGTGGAAAGCTGTATCAGACCGAAGATACACGACAAAAACATAATATTAGGGGCTTTAAGACATACCAATTACATTTTCATAAGCGATAAATCCCTGTATTTATCTAAGAGTGTCTAGCTGCTGTTTCTGACAGTCATAGTGCACATTAGGCTCGAAACGAGCTGCAAAATACGTTTCACCTGAAAAATTTGGAGCGGTAAACACGACAGTGCTACAGTTCCCACTGATGCTTCGGTGATACGGATCAGAATTTTGTTGTGGTTTGTGGGGTCCCTAGAGGCTGTAATCGTGGTTGTCCTCCCCGAAATCCAATGCTGCCAAGATTAAATACGTAACGTACGAAATGTGACTGAATTACACAAACCATCGTAGATAACCGAAAACACGGGCCTCACTGATATTCTTTTGTCTCAGAGAGAGAATGTTAATTATTTACACATCACTTAGATATCCGTCTTTGGTGTGTACGAGTAAAAGTTCACACAGAAAACCTACGAAGTCCTCTCGGTGTTTCACATAATGCCAGGCTGTGTATTTGAGATACAAAATCTTAAAGGGAAAGGAACAGGTTACTATCCTTAACATTGTAGAGAACAATAAAAATGTTGTCTTTCATTTGTGGTGGGGGAATGAAATCTACGTAAAATCCAAACAATTGTCTGATTGTAAGTACCATTATTGAACACATTATTTAACACAGAATTTAAGGCAGGATGGGGGGAGGGGCGCAATGTACGTAAATAAATATGAATGTTTTATTTGAAACACTTTTTTCGCTTTGTGATAGATGACGCTGTAATATTCACAAACATATTGCCCACAATTTTAGACGAGCAGTGGGTAACAGGTAGTTATTTTTTTTTAATTAAAACTCAGAACGTAGGTACGTTTGAACTTTATTTCGGTTGTTTCAATTTGATACAAGAACTTTTGTGAAATTATCATACATTATGAGAACGCATATTGTTACTGCGTGATTACCTGTAATTACCTCATGACTTCAATAAATGCTGAGAATAATGTCCTTCAATGCATTTGGCAATACGCCTAACGAAATTCCTCTCAACAGCAAGTAATTCACATTCAGTAATGTTCTCACATGCATTGACAATGCGTTGACGCATGTTTTCAGGCGATGTCGGTGAATCACGATAACAACTATCGTTCAATTTTCGTCACAGAAAGAAATCCGGAGATGTAAGATCCAGTGAACGTGCGGGCCATGGTATGGTGCTTCTACAACCAATTCACCTGTCATTAAATATTCCATTTAAGACCGCATCAAATGCACGTGAGCCATGTGCCAGACATCAAAATTAAAAAAATTCAAATGTTTGTAAATCTTATGGGACTTAACTACGGGGTCATCAGTCCCTAAACTTACAAACTACTTATGAACTACTTACGAACTAGGACGGCACAAATATCCATGCCCGAGGAGGGATTCGAACCCCCGACCGTAGTGGGCGTGCAGACCGTGACTGAAGCGCCTCAGTCCCCTCGGCCACCGCGGCCGGCAGACAGACATCCATCATGTTGAAAGTACATCGCCGTTCTGTCATGCAGTGAAACATCTTGTAGTAAAATCGGTAGAACATTACGTAAGAAATCAGCATACATTGCACCACTTAGATTGCCATTGATAAAATAGAGGCCAATTATTCTTCCTCCCATAATGCCGCACCATACATTAACCCGCCAAGGTCGCTGATGTTCCACTTGTCGCAGCCATCGTGGATTTTTCGTTGCCCAATAGAGCATATTATACCGGTTTACGTTATCTGTTTGTGAATGACGCTTCGTTACTAAACAGTACTAGAGAAAAAAATCTGTCATCGTCCCGTAATTTATTTTGTGCCCGGTGGCAAAACTGTACACGACGTTCAAAGTCTTCTCCATGCAAATCCTGGCGCATAGAAATATGGTACGGGTGAAATTTATGGTGATGTAGAATTCTCAACACCGACGTTTTTGAGATTCCCGATTCTCGCTCAACTGTCTGCTACTAATGTGCGGATTAGCCGCAACTGCAGCTAAAACACTTACTTGGGCATCATCATATGTTGCAGGTCGTGGCTGATGTTTCACTTGCGGCTGAACACTTCCTGTCTCTTTAAGTAGCGTAACTATCCGACGAAAGGTCCGGACATTTGTTTTCCAGGATAACAATCAACATACATAGGCCGGTTGGGCATTTTGATCGCAATAGTCACACATAAATACCATATGTACCTTTTCTGCAATTGGTAAACGGTCCATTTTAACATGAGTAGAGTATCTATGTAGATGAAGATGTAGATGTAGATCACGAAGCAAATACCGTTCGCATTGGCGAAATGTTACGCGGTACCACGAAGTTATACGTTTGTGACTATTACAGCGGTATCACAAAGAGAGAAAAGTGTTACAAATAAAGCATTCATATTTATTTATGTACTAGACGAATGTGTAATAAAAATAGGGGTACCTAGTTAAAAAAAATGCAGTTGAAATACGTTTGACCTATGACAGTGCCATCTAGCGGGCCAACCATAGCGACGTCTGTTTTCCCCCTTCAAGCTAGAAAAGTTTTGTTCTTTGTAGTTTTTTCTTTTGATGCTTATTTCGTGAGATATTTGGCTCGGTACCTATCAATGGACCACCCTGTATATATATATATATATATATATATATATATATATATATATATATATATATATATATATATTGTAGGCTTTGCCAAATTGGATTAACGAATGTCATAAAAAATGAATTACGTAATAGAACAGAAACATTAACAATCAATTACTAGTCCATTTGTGAAACATTATTAGACAGACAAAAGAGATGTAGGAAGACCAAGCTTGCAGTAAATGACATGACAGGTCAAAAACAAATACACGGAGAATGGATTCGGGAAGAATTCATACATAGAGCTGTACTTTTTGCGATCCCCACAGACAGTTTTCCAGCTTCTACAGCTTTATGAGCGATCATGTTCCTGGGAGCGGAAGTAAAGTGTCGGAAACGACTGTTTTACTGCTCTGGTAACGCGGATGGCGTTTCACTTTATACGAGTTCGTCGATTTTTCAGCGTTCGGAACCAGAAAATGAGCAAGGGCTATTAAAAGTTGACCTGTTAATCCGGTCGGTCTGGTATTAATTATCGTGCACCAGTTTTTAATGGTCTTTTGCATCATTGTCCTCGTGTGAACTCCCTTACTAACCGTTAGTTTTACTCAAATATGGTTAGTTCAAATTTTGCCTAACATCCTCGGGATGCTGTTGTTTTACGAGTTTATGCCTTCTAGGTGTGATAACTATATTTTACAGTGTTGTTACATTTCCATCTCCTGATGATTCACGAGATTTTACTTTACTGCCATTTTTTTAACGGTTCCTGCTGTCTGAAATCTCGTACAGGTCTTCGAAAATACTATTTTGGACACTTAAATAGATCCAATACTCTTTTCATGGTGCGTGTCCTTTTGTAAATACCACATGTGTGCCGATGACCTCCAGCTGTATCTAAGTGTAGAACCAGGAAACCTGAAAGCCACCGAGAATTTCCATACTGACTTATGTGCACTATCAAAATGGGCACAGAATATTGGATTAAAGCTCAATCCAAGCAAAATAAAAGGGATTATGATAGGTCATTCTAGGCTTATTAGTCAGAAATATCGCGAATCTCTACCATCATTAATATTATATGGCACGAAGTATTATTTTTCGCCCTTGGCAAAAAGTCTGGGAGTGATAAAAGATGACAAACTAAATTGGGCTGAGCACACAGTCGCAGTGTCTAAGAAGGCGTCAACATCTCTTCCTGCTCTACAGAAATATATGAAGTTCTTGCCTTTTGACCTTGAAGGAAGGAAGGAATCTTAGGGTTTAACGTCCCTTCGACAGCTTGGTTATTAGAGACGGAGCTAATGTTTAGGTATTTGGTTAAGGATGGGGAAAGGAAATCGGCCGTGCCCTTTGAAAGGAACCGTCTCGGCGTTTGCCTGGACTGATTTAGGGAAATCACGGAAAACCTAATTCGGGATGCCTGGAGGTGGATTTGAACCACCATCCTTCCGAATATGAGTCTGGCGTGTTACCAACGACCTTAAAAAGAAACTTGTACAAAAACAAGTAATTCCAGTCATTGATTACAGTGATGTTATCTCGCAAAGTCTTTCTTCGGGAAGCTCACGATGACTGGAAATAGTCATGAACGCCCCGTTCGAGATTATATATGTAACATATTCATATTTCATATTCGTTCATATTTCACCGTCTTATACGCAGCTATCCTGGCTCCGTGCTGACAAGCGTAGAGATTTTAATACACTGTTTCCTCTACTCTCGTATCAACGTACACCGTCCCTAATATTTTCCCTCGATAATAACAGTCTTATCTGAACAACGTAACAGAAATACACGTACGTTTCAGAGTAAAACCCCCTCTGTCCCTATTCATCACTCAGCCGCTTTCTCAAAGTCCTTTTCGGTAGCAGGAACCAGACTTTGGAACAATCTCCATCACTATATCAGAGAACTGAGTAACTCTGTTAGTTTCAAACGACAGTTAATTTTTAATTAACATTATTGTAAGTCTAACGGACTTAGCTACGTTGTTCATCAGTCCCTAGGCTTACAAACTACTTACACTAAAAGTAATTTATGCTAAGGACAACACAAACACCCATGCCCGAGACAGGACTCGAACCTTCGACGGCAAAAGGCCACGTGCACCACAACAAGGAGCCTTAGTGCGCACTGTGGTGTCGCACAAGTACAAAGTGCGCGCCACCTACTTTTGCCGCGCGCCGCCATGCACGCACGGCGCGGCGTTCTCACGACGACAGCCACGAGCGCCCTCTGCTGCAACCCCGCTCGTGGCCACCACGGAAAGACACCGGTCACTTCAGACTGTGATAGCAACGAGTTAGGACCTTCGTGATCAGATAGGCACCAGTGAAGACTTTGCTATTGTACAGGCACTAGGCAGGCCTCTAATAACTATGTATCAACATTCTGCAGTACTATGTAAAAGTTAAGTATTGTTTCATTCTGTGCAATATATATCTCTTTCTAATTTACTCGAGTGTTTATAGTTTCTGGCTGCTCCCCTCCGTACCTGCACCAGCGTGTCGGTCTCGTTCCACTCGGCCACCGACACCCACGACGAGGCTGGGACACAAAAGCGGCGACGAAGTTGGGACACAAAAGTGGCGACGAGGAGTGATAGACGAACCTTGGACCAGCCCGCTTGTAGCAGCCAGACAGCAGCAGTCGGAGCACGCAGAAATTGCTCCCGCCCACCCATCCTTATTATAAGAATTTTGGGGGAAGATATTTTGTTACGTGTTTTGTGGACTTTTTTGTTGCAGTGCGTCCTCATTTATCTTGCATTTGTGTTTTGTACTAATTTTCTTGTATGCGCGGCGCCTAATCGGTCAGCATGGCCACTACCCCGAACCCAAACTTAATGGATATTATTCAGTTACAGACGGCGCAAATAACGCAACTCCTCCAGGCGGTGTCCCAGCTCACAGCGCAGGCAGCTAACCAACAACAACAGCCGCCGCTTCAGCAGCCCACACCTGCCGCCGCAACACTTCCTACGTTTCGCCAATACAACGAACGTGAGGAAGAATGGAGTGATTATCTGGCGCAGTTTCAAGAACTCGTCGCGGCTCATCAACTTACAGGTCAGACTGTTAAGCATCTTTTATTGTCTGTGGTGGGCCCCAAAACTTTCGTGTTACTGCAAAAACTATTCCCTCACGCATCTCCGCGTGATGTAGACTTTGAACAAATTGTAGATGCACTGAATGCTCATTATGAGAGAAAAGTTCTTGTAGCCGCTGCACGATACCGATTTTTCAGACTTAAAAAATTACCGCAGCAGTCACACCAAGAGTGGATCACGGAATTGAAGGGCTTAACCCGCCAATGTAAATTTACTTGCTCTTGTGGACTTTCGTATAGTGACGTGATGTTGAGGGATGCGATTACGCAGAATATTCAGGACCCCAGAATTAGAGCAGCAATTCTGAAACAGTCTGACCCCTCCTTAGACAGTGTACTGCAGCTTATAGAAGCGCATGATACTTTTGACTTAGCTGATGTAGAAATGCAAAGCCATAGTGTAAATTCAGTGCGCCGCAACGGACGCTTTCCTAGCCGTAGTTCTCAGTGTAGCACTAGTGGTTCTTACAATAGTACAGGCCGTGCTGAACAGACAGTGAACAGTAGCCAGTGTAAAAGTGCGACGCAAAGGTCGCCCCGTCGTGTTAGAAAAAGTAATTTGAATAACGGGCGCCAACGCTCATTTCAGAAACATGTACGTAAATCTTGCCCCCAGTGTGTGTCTCGCCACAAGCGTGCTCATTGCCCTAGTCGCAACGCAACCTGTTATCAATGTGGCAAATCAGGACATGTACAGTCTGTGTGTATGCAAGTTAAAAACTCAAAGAACGGTGCCGTTAGGTATAGTGCTTCGCACAGTGCGAGAACGGTTCATACTGTAAATGTCATACACGCTGAGGATTTGGACAGTGTTTCTCTTGATTCAAAAGTGCAAAACAATTTTTGTGCGCCTATGGCAAAACTATATAGTGCACCACGTAGCAAGCGCCGACGAGCGCGTAAAACAGTGCAACAGAAAAGGGTTCGGGACAACCAAAATGACTATGAACAGTGCATTCCTGTAGTGAAAATAGTGCCTTCTGCAACTGCTCCTTGTAATAGTGCCCAGTACTGTGTAGCTAGTGACAGTAGAATTGGTGTAGCTACTCAAAGTAATTTTAGTGCAGTAGCCTCGCATTGCGCGGACGCCGATCCGGCGGTAGTGTCATCTAGTGACAGTGTGGTTAATCCGCTGTGTGCCGAGTATGCGCCGCTTCCTACCGCACGCAACCCGCGCAAGCGCAGAAAAAAATATGTATTAGACGTTGCCCACATTCGCGCACCTGTCGAGCGCCGAAAGCAAAAACTTTTTGTGAATCTTTCCATTGACTTGTTTGGTTTATCAATTCAAAGAGATGTGCTTCAAATTTCGTCAATAGTGCCTCAGGATAAAATCAATGCATTGTGTGACAAATATAGTGACTTGTTTTCGCCGGAACTAGGTTGTGCAAAAGACTTCGTGGCACATGTAACTTTAAAAGAATCTGCAGTTCCAAAGTTTCGTAAAGCTAGACCAGTGCCTATCGCCTTGCGTGATACAGTTGCCGAAGAACTTAAACGTTGGCATGATAGTGGGGTGATTTCTCCTGTTTCTGCGAGTCAGTGGGCCTCGCCTATAGTAATTATACCCAAGCCGTCAGGAAAACTTCGTCTCTGTGCGGACTTCAAATCAACAGTGAACATTCAAACAATTGTAGACACTTACCCTCTGCCCAGACCTGAGGAACTGATGGACAAATTAGGACAGTCTCGTTTCTTTTCTAAGATTGATTTAGCAGAGGCATACTTACAGATTCCACTTGATGACGAGTCAAAAAAGTTTTTCGTCATTAATACTCACATGGGCCTTTTTCAATTTCAACGCCTACCCTTTGGCAGTTCTTCCGCTCCCGCTATTTTTCTGCGTTTTTTGGAACAGCTGACAGTTTCTGTACCGTGTTATTCGAACTATTTAGATGATATTGTGGTATCCGGACGTACAGTTGAAGAACATTTAGCAAACCTGGAGTGCCTTTTCAAAGTTTTGACTGCAGCAGGTCTACGTTGCAATAAAGCAAAGTGTTCGTTTTTTCAAACTGAAATAGAGTACCTAGGTCATGTGATTAATGCTCAAGGAATCCATCCATTACAGTCACATCTTCGAGCAATCAAAGACTTGCCTCCTCCTAAGAATGTGCACGAATTGCAAGCAGTAATGGGAAAGCTTAACTATTATTTTAGATTTATTCCCAATGCCTCTCAGATTGCAGCTCCACTGCATCACTTACGTAGGAAGAATGTTCCTTTTGTATGGTCTAAAGATTGTCAGGTTGCCTTTGACAAACTAAAGTCTGCACTACTCAGTGATGCATGTTTGATTCCCTTTGACCCACAGAAGCCTGTAGTGCTAGCAGTTGACGCCTCGTCGTACGGTGTCGGTTCAGTTCTGTCGCATCGTATTGGATGTCATGATCGTCCTATTGCCTTTGCATCCAAGCTACTGACGCCGACGCAACAGAATTACAGTCAGATAGAAAAGGAGGCCTTAGCAATCATTTACGGCGTCACAAAGTTTCATCATTATCTCTATGGCAGAAAATTCTATTTGTTGACAGACCACAAGCCTCTCACGTCGTTGTTCTCACCCACAAAGCCAATTCCGCCACGAACGGCACAAAAGCTTCAGAGATGGTCCTTGATATTGTCAAATTATCAGTATGAGATTTTGTACCGACCTACCACTAAACATGCCAACGCGGACACACTTTCCCGACTTCCGGTTGGCCAGGATGTATCATTTGATTCTTCAGAAATGGCATGTTGTCAGATAGACTCCAGAGATGCTTCCGCTGTCGCAGACTTTCCTTTGAACTCTCGTCGGGTTGCACAGGAAACAGCTGCGGATGCAGACCTAAGTGTGGTAGCACGTTTTGTTCGCTCAGGGTGGCCTGCCAGAGCCAAAGACATTGATCGGCCTCTGGTTCGACGTTATTTTGCACAACGTCATGCATTATCTTTAAGTCAGGGTGTTTTGTTGTTGCATACCGACAACGACCAAGCAAGAGTGATTGTTCCTCGTTCCCTGCAACGAGAAGTGTTACGCCTCCTGCATCAAGGACATTGGGGCATTGTTAGGACAAAGCAACTGGCCAGACGTCATTGTACCTGGGTTGGTATGGACGCTCAGATAGAGAGCATGACATCACAGTGTACAGTTTGTGCGGAGCATCAGGCGGCTCCTCCACAGCGTTTCTCAGACTGGCCACGCCCCAAGGGACCATGGCATCGTTTACATATTGACTTTGCCGGACCTTTCTGGAATACGCGCTGGTTAATCGTTGTAGACGCTTTCAGCAAGTTTCCTTTTGTGATTGCCATGAACTCAACGACGGCGTCTAGTACAATCAGTGCCTTAACATCAGTGTTTTGCATCGAAGGCTTGCCTGAAACTATCGTCAGTGACAATGGACCTCAGTTTGTTAGTGCGGAATTTCAACAGTTTTGTCGTGTGAATGGCATTCAGCATATCACCACCGCACCTTTTCACCCTCAGTCCAATGGTGAAGCAGAACGTTTCGTTCGAACATTCAAGTCTCACATGGAGAAGATGAAAGGTCAGCACTCCAGGCAGCAAGCTCTTCAAATTTTCCTGTCTACGTATCGGTGCATGCCACGTGACGGCCCGTCTCCTGCCGAGCTGCTACACGGCCGCCGTCACCGCACTCTCCTTCACCTGCTGCAGCCTCCCACGCACCGAGTCGGTTCGTATGGCGCTACGCGTTTTCAGGTTTCTACGCCGGTGCTGTACAGGGTGTTCGGTGGAAACAAGAAACTATGGATGCCGGGCACCATTCAGCGCGTGCTCGGTAGCAATATGTATGTTGTACGTTCTTCCACAGGGTCGGAGCTGCGGCGCCACGCAAACCAATTGCGCCTGCACAGGCCGCGCGATCCTGTCTCCGGTTTCTTGATTCCAGACCCAGTTCACCGCCAGGGAGCACAACCACATCGTTCGTCCCCGGACTACGAGATCGTCCCGATGGAGATCGACGCGACGCCGCCGCTGTCGCCGCCGCAGATGACAGCGTCACCGAGAGGGACTCCGGGACCGTGCGTGCCGCCGCCGCCTGGGCCACGCACCTCAGAAGAAGATGACCTGCTCCCTCTGGGCGGGGGCGGGCGCCCTTCCCCAGGTTTCGGCGGGTTCCCTGGAGGATCTCAAGGCGGATGCCGGGGCGCGGACGGCGTCTCGATCCCGGCCTCAGCTACGACGCCCGTCCCACCAGTAACGCCCCCGCCCAGGCCCTCCTCCCAGTGCCGTCGCCGTGGCCCTCAGCCCTACGCCACGACGGCGCGGCGGTTTGGGGGGGAGGGGTGTGGTGTCGCACAAGTACAAAGTGCGCGCCACCTACTTTTGCCGCGCGCCGCCATGCACGCACGGCGCGGCGTTCTCACGACGACAGCCACGAGCGCCCTCTGCTGCAACCCCGCTCGTGGCCACCACGGAAAGACACCGGTCACTTCAGACTGTGATAGCAACGAGTTAGGACCTTCGTGATCAGATAGGCACCAGTGAAGACTTTGCTATTGTACAGGCACTAGGCAGGCCTCTAATAACTATGTATCAACATTCTGCAGTACTATGTAAAAGTTAAGTATTGTTTCATTCTGTGCAATATATATCTCTTTCTAATTTACTCGAGTGTTTATAGTTTCTGGCTGCTCCCCTCCGTACCTGCACCAGCGTGTCGGTCTCGTTCCACTCGGCCACCGACACCCACGACGAGGCTGGGACACAAAAGCGGCGACGAAGTTGGGACACAAAACGCACGGCTATTCTGCCGCAGCATATTGATGGATAATCTCTGAAAGCAATAAATATGACATTCTTTATTCCCCTAAGCTTCCTATTACAATCTCCGATTGGCATTGCTCTCGCCAGGTACAGCTTTCCTAACTTCCTTCTATCAGAATTCGCCAAGCCTTAATCAGCTTCTGCAGAAGTAAATTTTGTATCTACTAATGTCAATGTTGTTATCTCTATTACATTAGCAAAATCTGTCTCAGTAATACTGCTGGTATTATTCTTATTAAAGCCAATAGTATTTATTTACATCCATTTTGCATGTATTAAATCTGTCTAAATTGTGTTATTAATACCTTATTAATCGTTTAGCTATTGTTATGTTATAGGTAACTCATATGTTAAAAGTACTGTTTGTGTAAAAACCTGGTCCGATGTAAGAGAGGGCCTGATGGCCCTAATCTGATCAGGCTAAGTAAATAAATAAATAAAATAAATAGCTGCACCTCCCTCTGTCTGTCGCGGTTCCAGCCTTCCTATGGCTCTCCATGTAAGTCACGTTGCTGCATTGCATTACCTGCTCACTACGCTATTTGAACCCAGTTGCTTGTGTAATTCGTTTCCAAAGGTAAAGAAAAGTCATCACCAAACACCTCTACAGCAACTTTTACCACTATCTCGGTTGCCGTAATGTTGTTGTCTTCACTCCGTAGAACCGACAGAAATGCGTAGAACCATTTTAATTCATTTTGCTGATGAGAATATTTTGGAACCTTGCTGACCCAGACAGATCCTCCTAATTGTTTTGATCAGTGTAGTAATTTATACAGTGACTTTTGCCGGTACTTATAACTTATTGAAAGAAGGTATTACTGTTACATGACACTGTTTTATTGTACCCACAACGCGATTCGAGGGTTTAAACCCCATCATCAGGTGGAATAACATTAAGCTGTGTACATATAGGTTAGGTTAATCTGTTGCACTGAATACAAGAGAAAATACAAAACACTACATCAGAATGTAACTTTGTACGATCTAGATATTTATCTACATGGGATACTCTGCAAATCGCATTTAAGTGCCTTGGCAGAGGGTACATACAACCACCGTTGTACTATTTATCTCCCATTCCATTCTCGAATAGCGCGCGGGAAAAAAGAACAATATCTCTGTTCGAGCTCTGATTTCTCGTATTTTATTCTGATGATCATTTCTACCTATGTAAGTGGGAGTCAACAATATATTTTCGCATTCGGAGGAGAATGTTGGCGATTGGAGTTTCGTAAGTAAGTAGACCACGCCGCAGCGATAAGCGCCGTTGTTGTAATGATTCTCATCCCAGATCCTGTAGCATTTCCGTGACGCTGTCTCCCCTGTATCGTGACAATACAAAAACGAGCTGCCCTTCTTTGGACTCTTTCGATGTCCTCCGTCAAACCAATCTGATAAGAATCCCACTCTGAGCAGCAATACTCTAAAAAAGGAAGAACAAGCGTAGCCTATGCAGTTTCTTTAGTAGTTCTGTTGCATCTTTTAAGGTTTCTGGCAATGAAACGCCTCTCCCACGACATTATCTATGTGTTCTTTCCATTTTAAGTCTGAAGCAAAAGTAATTCCTAGGTATTTTGTGGAGTTTACGGCTTTATTTTCGTACTCATGTGGACGACTTCACACTTCTCATTATTTAGAGTCAATTGCCAATCTTTACACCATAGTGATATCTTATTCAGATCGTTCTGCAGTTGGTTTTGATCTTCAGATGATTTTACTAGACGGTAAATGACGGCGTCATCTGCAAACAACCTAAGAGAGCTACTTAGATTTTCCCCTAAATCGTTTATGTAAATAAGGAACAGCAGAGGACCAATAACACTACCCTATGGAACGCCCGATATCACCTCTGTTATAGGTGATGCCTTGCCATCGATTAGTACTAACTGTATCCTCTCTGACAGAAAATCCCCTATCCAGTCGCAAATTTGGGGCGATTGTTCAAATGAAGTTAAATGTAAGCAATTAAAATATCATACCTCCAGTGGTCACAGGTGGTATGACATTTTAATTGTTTACATTTACACTTACATGAGGTTAGGACAATGCAAGGGATCTGTGACTACTGGAGGTATGATATTTTAATTGTTTACATTTAACTTCATTTGAACAATTGTACAAAGTTACATTCTGATGTAGTGTTTTATATTTTCTCTTGTTGACAGTGCAACAGGTCAACCTAACACACATCTACACAGCTCAGTGTTATTCCACCTGATGATTGGGTTTAAAGACTCTAAACGCGTCGTGGGTACAATAAGACAAAGTGACTGGTAACAGTAAAGCCCTTTCTACACGAGAGTTAATGCGTAACTACGTCGCTCACGTGTGTCAACGTCCTCATTATAAAATGCGATTACTTACTTCCAGCCCCTGCGGTTTGAGGCACCTATGTATATGATGAACAAGCTCAGGTGTCTATACATAGGCCTTTCACATTGATAAGTCTTCAAATAACGCTCACCAAAAACAAATATTTCATCTGTTAACTACAGTGTGCTTCAGGAAAAATAGCAAATATTTTAGAAGATGGTAAAAAAGACGATTTGCAGTTAAAATTTCATATAACGTGTGTCCAATTTTTATAGGACACAGAGATTCAGCTCTTGGTATGTACAACAAACTGATTTAAATATTTTGACTGATTCTCTCGTCGGTTCTAGATAGATCACCGTATTGACTTTCATTTAAATAACCGGTTTTCGACTTAGTTTAAAGTCTGAACATGTCCTAGTAAGCCGAAAACCGGGAACTAAGTGGAAATGAACGTGTAGAAGATACACAAAATTCTACTTTTAAGTAATTGTGCTGTTGTACTACCAAGAACTGACGGATAAATCAGTGAAAATTTCTTGATTTACATTTGCTCTACGTTTGTTTGGTTTCATATTAAAAACTATATCTCTGTATTCAATAAAAATTGTACACAGGTTATATTAAATTTTTAATGCAATTCCTCTATAGTATCACCTCCTAAAATACTTACGACTGAGTCGGAAAACTACGTTGCTCTCAGCAGGAGACAAGTACAGATTCTCAAACAAATTCGCTACTTGGCTTCGTTTGTCAGATGGGTTTCCCATTCGGTCGTCTGCGCATGCGCGAAGCACTTCCATACGCGTGAGAATAGGCTCCATCCTATTCCGTCTACTAATGATCGTATGCGTGCTTCTTGTGCAAGTGGGCGCTTCTACACTGTACGCGGACGGCGTGACCGGTGCATCGTGGGTAATCTCGTAAGCCCTCACTTCCCGTATAGAAAGGGTTTAATACCTATGTGTTTCAGTCAAACAACAGTCACGGTAAAGCCTATGTTATTATAGTCTTCAGTCCGGAGACTGGTTTGATGCAGCTCTCCACCTTACTCTATCCTGAGCAAGCCTGTTCATCTCCTCATAAGAACGGCAACCCACATCCACTTGAATCTGCTTACTATACGCGTCGCTTGGCCTCCCTCTGCGATTTTTACCCCACGCACTTCCCTCCAATGCTAAATTTACGATTCCCCGATGTCTAAGAATGTGTCCTTCCAAGCGATCCCTTCTTTTAGTCACGGTATGCCAAAAATTCCTTTTCTCACCAATTCTGTTCAGTACCTCTTCATTTATTATGTGATCTACCCAACTAATCTTCAGCATTCTTCTGTAGCACCACATTTCAAAAGCCTCTATTCTCTTCATGTCCGCACTGCTTATCGTCCATGTTTCACTCCCGTACAAGGCAACACTCCACACAAATGCCTTCAGCGAAGACTTCCTTACCCTTAAATTAATATTCGATGTAAGCAAATTTCTCTTTTTCAAAAATGCTTTTCTTCCCATTGCCATTCTGCATTTTATATCCTCTGTACTGCGACCATCGCATGTTATTTTACTACCCAAGTAACAAAACTCATCTACCACCTTCATTGTTTCGTTACCTAATCTAATTCCTTCAGCATCGCCTGATTTTCTAAGACCGCATTCCATTATTTTTGTTTTGCTCTTGTTAATGTTCATTTTATACGCTCTCTTCAACACACTGTCCATTCCATTCAACTGCTCTTCCAGGACCTTTGCTGTCTCTGATAGAATTACAATGTCATCAGCAAAACGCAATGTTTGTTTTTATTTCTTCCTCCTGAACTTTAATCCCTATTCCAAATTTTTCCTCGCTTTCCTTCACCGCCTGCTCGATGTACAAATTGAATAACGTCGGAGAAAGGCTACAACCCTGTCTTACTCCGTTCCCAACTGATGCTTCCCTTTCATGCCCTTCGAGTCTAATAACTGCGGTCTGGCTTTTGTACAAGTTGTAAATAACTCTTCTTTCCCTGTATTTTACCCCTGCTGACTTCAGAATTTGGAAGAGTGTATTGCAGTCAACATTGTCAAATGCTTTCTCCAAATCTACAAAAGCTAAAAATGTAGGTTTGCCTTTCCTTAATCTATCTTCTAAGATAAGACGTAAGGTAAGTATTGCCTCCCGGATTCCTACGTTCCTCATGAATCCAAACTGATCTTCCCCGAGGTCAGCTTCTACCAGCTTTTCCATTCTCCTGTAGATAATTCGTGTTAAAATTTTGCAACCATGACTTATCAAACTGATGGTTCTGTAATTTTCACACCTGTCTGCAGCTGATTTCTTTGGAATGGGGATTATTACATTTTTCTTGAAGTCTGAGGGCATGTCGCCTGTCTCATACATCCTACACACCAGTTCAAATCGTCTTGTCATGGCTGGCTCTCCCAGAAACTTTAGTAGCTCTGACGGTATGTCATCTACTCCTGGGGCCTTGTTCCGACCTAGGTCTTTCAAGGCTCTGTCAAATTCATCTCTCAGTATAGTATCTCCTATTTCATCTTGATCTACTTCCTCTTCCCTTCCTACAACATCGTCTCTAAGTTCTTTGTAGAACTGCGCTATGTACTCTTTCCACCTTTCAGCTTTCCCTTCTTTAATGAGAACTGGTTTCCCATCTGAGTTCTTGATATTGGTAGAATTGCTTTTCTTATCCCCAAATGTCTCTTCGGTTTTCCTGTAGGCGGTATCTACTTTTCCCCTTCTTATACATTCTTCTACAGATTTGCATTTGGGTTCTAGCCACTCCTGCTTAGCCATTTTGCACTTCCTATCAATCTCATTTCTTAGTCGTCTTCTTTTAAAGCTAACAATAATAAATAGAAGTGGATCCTTGTGCTGTGGAATGTTTTTGTGTTCTCCTGGCAACATGAGGAAGACAGTTGGTTTCACTTTGCGCTCCAGCTGCGCCTGCAGAGGTCCCCGCCTTATGACGGGCATTACGTTAATTAGGCAGTGGCGAGAGCGCGGCCGTATTTTAAACGGCTCGTCGAGTGGCGCGGCCATCGATTGCCGCCACCGGAAGTGTCATTCAACGCCGGCTGCGGTGGCGGCGTCTTTTACGCCGGTCATTGAGGGCTGTTTGCCGCGGCAGTTTGGCCCTCTGTGGACGCGACGCCTCGACAGCGTCTTCAATTTCGCCTCTTGAGCTTTATACTCGTGTTCCCGGATGCGTGAAATTGTCTGCCGCTCCTTCCGCTAATTATTGCTACTGCAGACAACAGCTATGCAGGCCACCTTGGCTATACAAACTTGTGCCTACAGTGAATTAGCAAGTGAGAGGGGCACACGGAAACATTATGCAATACTTGAAACGCTGACACACCCAACATTTTACTGCCACGGTTTTTACATTTTCAGTGTAATTTCTAAATCCGTCTACTCATGTGGTACACTCGACGAGGACCTAAAGCTGACGTCCGGATTATGAATCAAAAATAAAAGCTTATATTGTTTATAAAACTCTTCTGGGTGTTGGACCGCATCGTCAAAATATCAAATACTTCACCGACGTTTCGGCCACTATTGCAAGTGGCCATCTTCTGGGTGTTACGTAAGATGGCCACTTGCTATAGTGGCCGGAACGTCGGTGAAGTATTTGATATTTTGACGATGCTGTCCAACACCCAGAAGAGTTTTATAAACAATGACAACGGCCGCGGAAGCCTTCGTTTACAAAAGCTTATTTTCTTCTAAATGAAATGCCAAGATCGAGAATTAATACTTTATTGAATGACGGCCGGTTTCGGTGAACTATGTCACCATCGTCTGATCAAATATATTCCACAAGCTGGTCATCTGTCAAAAATATAAAAGATATGCAACGAATATCGTAACAATATGGAAAATAATGACATACATTTGGGAACAAGAGGCACTAATTTTACCTAATTAAAATGGATACAAAGTAAAAAGTGGAACCTAGCACTTAGTCACCATATAAAAATACACAACATGGCAGCTTACAAGGTACTGACAGCTTTGAGGATTCTTGTCTAGATATTGCCGCATGGTGGCAGCACCATAGCAGGATACTGTTTGTAAGGTAGTTTCAGAGAAGTTATTTATTACATAAAATTAAGTTATGGAGTGGATACAGGGTAACAAGTTTTAATTTTATATTGAAACTTACAAAAAGTGTGACACATAAAATATTAAAATATTATCAGTTATTTCTTAGAAACAAATTGTCACATAATTTTAGTCTATGTTATTGTTGTTGTAGTCTTCAGTCCGCAGACTGGTTTGATGCAGTTCTCCACGCTACCCTGTCCTGTGCAAGATTCTTCATCTGAGAATATGTTCGGCAACCTACATCCTTTTGAACCTGCTTACTATATTCGTCCCTCGGTCTCCCTCTACGATTTTTACCCCACACGCTTCCTTTTAATGCTAAGTTGACAATTCCTTGATGTCTCAGAATGTGTCCAACCAATCTATCCCTTCTCTTAGTCAGTATATGCCAGAAACTCCTTTTCTCCCCGATTCACTTGAGCACCTCCTCATTAGTTACGTGATCTACCCATCTAATTTTCATCATTCGTCTGCAGCACCACATTTCAAAAGCGTCTGTCATCTTTTTATCTGAACTCCTTATCGTCCACGTTTCACTCCCATACAATGCTACACTCCATTCAAAAGCTTTCAGAAAGGACATCCTAACATTTAAATTAATATTGGATGTTAACAAGTTTCACTTCTTTAGAAACGCTTTTTCTTCCCATAGCCATTCTGCATTTTATATCTTCTTTACTTCGGCCATCAGAAGTTATCTTGCTACCCAAATAACAAAATTCATATTCTACTTTTATTGTCTCATTACCTTATCTAACTCCTTCAGCATCGCCTGATTTTCTGACATTGCATTCCATTACCTTCGTTCTACTCTTGTTAATATCTTCCTTTCAAGATACTGTCCATCCTATTCAGTTGCTCTTCCAGATCTTTTGCGGTCTCTGACAGAATAACTATGTCATCAGCAATGTTTTTATTTCTTCTCCATGCACTTTGATGCCCTCTCCAAATTTCTCCTTCCATTCCTTCACTGCCTGCTCAATGTACAGATTGAACAACATTGGGGAAAGGCTACAACCCTGTCTTACTCCCTTCCCAACCTCTGCGTCCCTTTCTTGCCCTTCGATTCCAATAACCGCTGTCTGGTTTTTGTATAGGTTCAATATAACTCTTCGCTCCCTATATTTTACCCCTGATACCTTCAGAATTTGGAAGAGTGTATTCGAGTCTACATTGTCAAAATCTTTCGATAAATCGACAAACGCTAAAAAAGTAGGTTTCCCTATCCTTAGCCTATTTTCTAAGATAAGTCGTAATGTGAGTATTGCCTCTAGTGTTCCTACATTTCTCCTAAATCCAAACTGATCTTCCCTGAGGTCGGATTACACAGGTTTTTCCATTCGTCTGTAAATAATTCGTGTTAGTATTTTGCACCCATGACTTATTAAACTGTTAGGTCTGTAATTTTTACACTTGTCTGCACTTAATTTCTTTGAAATTGGATTTACAATAATCTTTTTGAAGTCGGAGGGTACTTCCCCTGTCTCATACATCTTGCATACCAGGTGATACAATTTTTTCATGACTGGCTCTCCTAACGACATCAGCAGCTCAGTTCTATGTATAGGTGAAATTAAGATTACATAATACAGTTTTATTTTAATTTTTTGATACATGTGGTATAGCTTATATATGAGTACAATTTCCAATTTAAGTTCACAATTCGGTGAAAGGGTGTAATGGTATAATAAAATGGGTGGTGAAAACCAGTACAAGTTGCAGTGCTGATGGCTCTATAGAATGAAAACAGGGGTATTGGATGGGAGATGACACACATCCTAAGCTGATAATCTTTAAAAAGAAGAAATGTAAATCTTGCATTTAAATAAGCTATATTTTATCCATCAATAAAATTAAAGTTTGAGTCATCACAGAATAAGCGTATAAATTTATAATAAAGGCCGGCCGCGGTGACCGAGGGTACTGCGGCGCTTCAGTCACGGTCTGCACGGCCACTACGGTCGGGGGTTCGAATCCCCCCTCGGGCAAGGATATTTGAGCCGTCCTTAGTTGTAGCTATTTCATAAGTAGTTTGTAAGTTTAAGGACTGATGACCCCGTAGTTAAGTCCCATAAGCTCTACAAACATTTAATTAATTTTTTTCATAATAAGGAACACTGTCAGGTAATGTTAAAAAATAAAAACTTCAGCACAGTTTCAGTCATTAGACAGTGCAATTAGGAACGCTGTAGTAATACAAAGGCCACAGGGGGTGACGCGGCTGTTATTGACGCGTTTCGAGACAATCGTCATACAGAATCAAAGCCTAGGGGTAAAGTTTCATACTAATCGTATGTCATAGTCCTGCTGAACTTTAACACCATCTCGACGACATACGATTAGTATGAGGCTTTACCCCAGGCTTAGATTCTGATGATGATTGTTTCGAAAGGCGTCAATAATTGAACAGCCGCGTGACCACCTGTGATCTTTATATACCTACAGCGTCCCTAATAGAACTGTCTGATAACTAAAACTGTAAAATGGGCGCATATTTAATCAGGGTCTTCATGTCACATCTGGAATAGGACAGACATGAAAAAAATAAAATAAAATAAAATAAAATAAAAACCAACATTGAGAATATTTCAGTCGCAAAATAAAGTCAACTCTTAAGATGCTGATTGCTTTAATGCATCCTACTGTATCCTCAGGAAGCCTCTTCACCAAAGGCAACCCACTTCTATTTGAACCTCCTTACTCTATTCGTATCTCTTTCTCGCTCTCAGATTTTCACCCCCCCCCCTCCACACACACACACACACACACACGCACATTCACTTGCCTCCAAAGATGAATTCACGATTCCTTGATGTCTAAAAAGGAGGGTTACCAATCGATGCCTCCTTTTAGTCAAACTATGCCAGAAATTCCTTTTCTCCCAAATTCTGTTAAGTATCCCCTCATTAATGAAGCCACCTATTTCAGCGTTAATCTATAGCACCACACCTCAAAAGCTTCTTTAGCCTTCTTGCCTGAACTATTTACATTTCCATGCTTCACCACCGTGGAAAGCAACAGTTCACACTTAAATTAACTCAAGATGTTAACAATTTTCTCGTTTTAATAACGGTTTGTCTTCCCACTGCCATTTTGCATTTTACATCATCTCTACTGTGACCTTCATATGTTTACTGCCAAAGTAACAAAATTTATCTATTGTTTCGTTACCTAATCTAATTCCTTCAGAATCACTTGCTTTTCTTACACTACATTCCATTACCCTTGTATTGCTCTTATTGATATTCATTATACATATCCTTCTTTCAAGACACTGTCGATTCAGTTCAATTGCACTTCTACGCTCTTTGCTGTCTCTGACAGAATTACAATGTCATCAGCAAAACGCAATGTTTTTAATTCTTCACCCTGAACTTTAATTTATTCTCCAAATTTCTTCTTGCTTTCTGTCACAGCTTGCTCACCGTACAGATGTGATAACATCGGGGAAAGGCTACAACACTGTCTTACTCGCTTCCCAACCAATGCTTCCCTTTTTTGCTTTTTGACTCTTACAACTGCTATCTGGTTTTATACAAGTTGTAAATAATCTTCCATTCCCTATATTTTACCCCTGCTGACTTCAGAATTTGAATGTATGTATTCCAATCAACATTGTCAAAACTTTCTCCAAATGTACAAAAGACAGAAATCCGGGGTTGCCTTTGTTTAACCTATTTTCTAAGATCAGCCGCAAGGTGACTGTCTAGCATGTTCCTACATTTCTCCTAAACCTAAACTGATGACCCCCAAGGTCGGCTTCTACCAGCTTTTCTATTATTATCTAAATAATTCGTGTTAAAATTTTGCATCAATGACTTATTAAAGTTTTTGAAAACATATTTTTGAGAAAATAGCAATCTCTTGTACCGTATTTGTAAATAAAAACAGCCACAAATCGCAAAAACTATAATTTTTTTCGATTTGTGACTGTTTTTATTTATAAATGCTTACTAAAGTGATGGTTCTGTACTTTTCACATCTGTTCCAAACATTAATCGATCGAAAACGTCAGGCTGTAAGATGCGGAAAAGTCAATTTTTTTTTCCTTAAAAGTAGATGTTAACTTTCATAGTGCAATCGTTCCTTTGGTCCAAACATTGTGGTTTTTGGGTGTATCGTAGCAACGGGTACAGATTTTCGAAAACTGGGAAGTGTAGTTTCTAGGTAAATGTCTACAGGAAGTATCGTTAAAAGTTTCACTAATTTGTACTGTTAATAGATACTTTCGGGCCATGCTGCAAAAACGACTAATAACCGGCTTCTGTAATTTTGGCGTAGGTGTGATACCTTTCAACCCATCTCGGTAATAATTAAAGATAGCAAAGTAATTTGGCGAGCGTTTGAGAATATGATCTTGAGAACATGTTAAAAACTTCGTCAATTCGTAATGAATAGAAGTTGTAGAAGTGAAGATCCCCACAATTGGTAATGTTGGTGCCCAGAAATCGTGATTGTCCTTGGTTTTGTGGGCAACAGCCCACGAAATGGGTATTTTTATAAGCTGTTCAAATCCTGCCATATACTACACTATATGTTTGAATTTTGAACCCGTGCTACAGTTCGCCAGTTCTTCTTAAAGGTATAAAAAGCATCAATTGACCATGGGCTATCCAAAACATTTCGCCCCTGATTTCACTGTGATCAACAGAACCCGAGATATGGACCACTGAGGAATCACATTTTCACGTTTTCGAACATACACAATGTGATCAAAAGTATCCAGACACCCCCAAAAAATATGTTTCTCATATTAGGTGCACTGTGCTGTCACTACGTATCAGTAACCTCAGTAGTCATTAGTGATTGTGAGAGAGCAGAATGGGGCGCTCTGCGGAACTCACGGACTTCTAACATGGTCAAGTGATTGGGTGTCACTTGTGTCAGAAGTTTGTACGTGAGATTTCCAGACTGATAATCATCCCTTTGTCCACTGTTTCTGATGTGATAAGTGAAAACGTGAAGGTACACGTACAACACGAAGCATACATGCCGACCTCTTTTGTTGACTTAAAAGAGACCGCCGACAGTTAAAGAGGGTCGTACAGTGTAATAGGCACCATCTATCCAGACCATGACACAGGAATTCCAAATTGCATCAGCATCCACTCCAAGTACTGTGGCAGTTAGGCGGGAAGTAAGAAAACTTCGGTTTCATGGTCGAGTGGCTGCCGCACATCACGCCGCTCAAAGACTCCTCGCTTGGTGTAAAGAGCGTAAACAATGAACAGTGGAAAAATGTTATGTGGAGTGACGAATCACGGTACACAATGTGGCGATACTTGGGTGGGATGTGGGTGTGTTGAATGCCCAGCGTACGTTATCTGCCAGCGTGTGTAGTATCAACTATAAAATTTGGAGGCGGTTGGTGTTTTCCATTGGGTGGGCTAACACCTTATGTTGTTTGCGTGTCACTATTACAGCTCAGGCCTACATTGCTGTTTTAAGCACTTTATTGCTTCCAGCCCCGAGGAAGATCGGTTTGGATTTAGGAGAAATGTAGGAACACGGGAGGCAATACATTACGACTTATATTGGAAGATAGGCTAAGGAAAGGCAAACGTACATTTTTAGCTTTTGTAGATTTGGAGAAAGCTTTTAACAATGTCGACTGGAATACACTCTTTTAAATTCTGAAGGTTGTAGGGGTACAATATAGGGAGCGAAGAGTTATATTCAACCTATACAAAAACCAGACAGCCGTTATTAGAGTCGAAGGGCAAGAAAGGGATGCAGAGGTTGGGAAGGGAGTAAGAAAGGGTTGTAGCCTTTGTCCAATGTTGTTCAAACTGTACATTGAGCTAGCAGTGAAGGAATGCAAGGAGAAATTTGGAGAGGGAATTTAAGTTCAGGGAGAAGAAATAAAAACTTTTCGGTTTTCCGATGACATAGTAATTTTTTAAGAGACCGCAAAGGATCAGGAAGAGCAATTGAATGGAATGGATAGTGTCTTAAAAGGAAAGTATAAGATGAACGTTAACAAGAGTAAAACGAGGGTAATGGAATGTAATGTCAGAAAATCAGGCATTGCTGAAGGAATTGGATTAGGTAATGAGACAATAAAAGTATTAGACGAGTTAAGTTGTTTTGGTAGCAAAATAACTTCTGGTGGCTGAAGTAAGAAGATATAAAATGCAGAATGGATATGAGAAGAAAAGCGTTTCTCAAAAGGCGAAATTTGTTGACATCCAATATTAATGTAAATGTTAGGAAGTTCTTTCTGAAAGCATTTATCTGGAGTATAGCATTGTATGGTAGTGAAACGTGGACGGTAAGGAGTTTAGACAAAAAGATGATAGAAGCTTTTGAAAGTGGTGGTACAGACGAATGATGAAAATTAGATGGGTAGATCATGTAACTAATGAGGAGTTGCTTAACAGAATTGGGGAGAAAAGGAATTTCTGGCACACCCTGACTAAGAGAAGGGATAGATTGGTTGGACACATTCTGAGACATCAAGGAATTGTCAACTTAGCATTAGAAGGAAGCGTGTTGGGTAAAAATCGTAGAGGGACCCCGAGGGACGAATACAGTAAGCAGATTCAAATCGATATAGTTTGCCGTACGTATTCTCAGATAAGGAGGCTTGCACAGAACATGGTAGCGTGGAGAGCTGCATCAAACCAGTCTGCGGGCTGAAGCCCACAACAACAACAACACCTTGCTTCCCACTGTTGCCATCGAGGATGGCGATTGCATCTTTCAACACGATCGAGCACCTGTTCATAATGCACGGCCTGTGACGGAGTGGTTACACGACAATAACATCCCTGTAATGGACTGTCCTAGCACAGATTCCTGAGTTGAATTCTTATGGGATGTTTTGGAACGCCAACCTCACCGACCTACATCGATACCTCTCCTCAGTACAGCGTTTCGAGAATAATGGGCTGCCATTCCCCAAGAAACCTTCCAGCACCCGACTGAACGTATGACTGCGAGAGTGGAAGCTGTCATAAAGGCTAAGGGTGGGACAACACGATATTGAATTCTAGAGCATTACCGATGGAGGGCGGTACGAACTTATGAGTTATTTGCAGCCAGGAGTCCGGATACTTCACAAATTGTATTAGTACCAGGCAGTGTAGTTTTTGGTATGATTATACAGCGCTACAAAGGGTATGATTTTATATTCTTTTCAAGCATAAATGTTCGTAATATGGAAGAAAACGTAATTCAATCCGTGTAAGTGTTTTCGAAATAATAACAGATGTTTTCGAGGACAATGGAGAATGGTAAATGTATTACTTTTAAACAAGGAACGCTGCTCTGTAAAGATCTGGCTCGAAAAATATATAATTTCAAGAAAATTAAATTTGGCATTCTTCAATAGACCACGCCAAAATGCAAGTAAAAAATCTGAATCAATTCTTTTTACTTGTCCTATATGTAAGAGATGCTGTATCGTCTAGAGTAGTTAGAGTCGTTCCTAAGATTCCATACAGACTTTACATGGTCACACGAAGTGATGTTGCGTATGTCCGAGGAGCCATAGTATTTTACAGAATACTGTGTTGATCAGCAACTTCCTGACAGTTTAAAAGTGTTTGCCAGATCGGGATTCGAAGCCGGGACACTTGTGTTTCGTGTGCAATTACTGTACTGAGCTAAGCAAGCACGAATCACGAAGCGCACTAATCACTACACTTCCACCAGAAGCTCACGTGCTAGCTGCTAAATCTCGCAGAAGTTCTCTTGCATAAGTCACTCGTCTGGCAACCGTGAACCAAAGGACACTGCAGAGGATTAAATAGCCACAGTCTGACGACCCTTTGACGAACACTACGTTGTAATGATCCTGGAATTTGCCTTGCAGATGTTGATAATTTTGTGTTTGTTTTAGACAGGAATGAGATGGTGGTACATTTTCGTTGCCGTCGCCATTTTAGGAAGTTTAGCGGTAAACATCTTGGGTAGGAGTCCAGATGTTGACCAACTGAAATTCGGAGTTAAATAAGATAAACACATCCAGCAGCATCTATATCAAATTACTTAATCGACATACATATTCCGCAATCCGTTCGAAGGAGCATGGTGGAGGGTACTCAGTACCACTACTAGTTACATGCTTTCCTGTTCCACTCCCAAACAGTATCAGGGAAAAACGAATGCTTGTATGCATATGTAAGAGCCCTAATCTCTCGCCACTGTGGAGTAGCCGAGCGGTCTAAGGCGCCTCACTGCGGAGCGTGCGGTTGCTCGCCGTCGGAGGTTCGAGTCCTCCCCGGGGCATGGGTGTGTGTGTGTGTTTTCCTTAGGTTAGTTTACCTAGGTTTTAAATAGTTTGTAAGCTACGGACTGATGACCACGCAGTTTGGTCCGATAGATTTACAAACATCTTACATCCCTAATCTCTCTTATCTTTGTGGTCTTTACGTGAAATGTAAGTTGGCGGCAGTAGAAGCGATCTAAAATCCCCTTCAAATACCGGCCCTGTAAATTTCTTGAGCGGTGACTCTCGGAAAGAACGTCGCCTTCCCTCCAGCGATTCCAATTTGAGTTACCGAAGCGTCTCAGTAACAAATGTTCAAATGTGTGTGAGATCTTACACGAGCAAACTTCATGGTTATCAGTCACTAGACTTACACACTAATTACTTCACTAACTTAAACTAACTTACTCTAAGGACAACACAAACACCCATGCCCGAGGGGGGGATTCGAACCCCCGACCGTAAGGCCGTGCAGACTGTGACTGGTGCGCCGCAGACCGCTCGGCCACTGCGGCCGACTCTTAGTAACAGTCGCGCTTTGATCGAACCTGCCAGTAATAGAACTAGCTGTCCGCCTTTGAACTGCCTCTATGTCTTCCTTTAAACCAATCTGGTTGGTCTCCCAAACACTTGAAAGTTATAAGATTAACACTTAAAAAACACAGCTCAACGGTTACAAAGCCAGTAATTGCTTACTTGACCATGGTTTCGGCTGCGACTAGAGAAGCCTTCATCAGATGTAAAAATTGATTTACCTATAAATAAAAGTAAAAAAAAAAAAAAATATTACCATAGAATCAGTATAATCCATGTCCTAAGATATGACCGAAGAAAATTATTTACATGCAATCAACAGTCGGAAAATGGTTCTTGAGCAACAGAGCTCACGTTAAAGTTACAAATGTAATAACAGAATCTAAAAACAGATCTAACGTTAAAAATAGCTAAACGCGCCGCTATGGGTCTCGTGTGTGGCCAGCACTGTAGTTGGCAAACACACTGCCGATGCCATAACGTGGACACGATATATTGCGCCATCTGGTGTTTAATAGTAGTAGTTTAAATACAGATGAAAGTAAGTGACAACTATTATTAAATTGACAAATGCACATAGTATGTTAGATAGAGCATGTCGTACGGCGATGAAAATTGAACAATGTCATTAATAATCTATATCTATAAATGTGTATGCCTGTTCGGTGTACGTTTATCACGTCTGAACCACAAGACATACAGAGCTAAAAATTTGTACAGTTACTAATGTCTACCCAGGGAAGACTTTAGGCACGGGTTTATGGCGATCGCATAGATATTTAGTAATTTGAAGAATATAACGCGAAATGCGGAACAATAAGTACTCTTTGAAAATTATATTTCTCTCTTTGAAAATGGTTTTATTGGTTGCATTGTTGCTTGAGGGTTGATAATGATAAAGGGGTGGAGTATATTGGGATGGAAAATTATCGGTGTATATAAAATTCTACGTGAGTGTGTGTGTGTGTCAATATTTCGCTCTGCAGCAAAAACTACAGAACGCAAACGAATGGTCTGTGTGTAATTGTTGTCCAAAGTCTCCCGTTGTACACCATAGAAATTCTTTGCCGATAGCTATAAGGGGGTGGAAGATATGGTGGTTGAAAGTCGTCAAATTATAAAAAAAATTCGGACTGAAGGACAGCGATGACCTTTGCGAGGCGACTCTATAGCAAGGAGGTTACATACAGCGAAACGTGATGCCACAGACCATACCTTTGGTCTATGCGTGCTACAATGTCTTCAGCTCTTTCTCTGTAAGGATAAGCATACGAATAAGGGAATATAAGAATAAATAAATAAAGCAGTAAAAAAGAAATTTCTTTTAATACATCTGTTTAAAAAAATCGATTTGACGTTTCGCGCATTACATCAAGTGATCGAGCTGTGATATTATTACAATCATTATTGTTGAATTTCGTGATTGGATTCTTCGAAACGAGTGCATTTTTACTTGTGATTTGATCTACACCACTTACTTTCCTGATAATGTTGATTAAAATGTTTGTTTCTAAAGAAGATATTGTATTTCATTTCATCCTTCAAAACCAAAACCTCATAGCACACTACTGAAAGATAGCTTATCTATCATAATCAACCAACACGCGAGTGGAGGCGCGGGTTTAAGCTAGTAAACGATAAAAAGTGGCGAGAGAAAACAATATTTGAGACGACATTACGGGAAACAGGGTGCAAATATTTCGCATTAAGTGATTCTAAGTAAGGGCATTATTTTTATCAAGCAACTGTAATTGCTCATTGTGAATGAAACGCTCATAACGGGAAACATTTCTAACTATTCAAGCATATTGAAACTTTTCTTTTCCGTGAAAAAGATACCACATCATGAACCTCCTTAGGGTAATGGCCAGTGATTAGAATGTGGTACCAAAAGACGCATTATGTACGTTTGGACCTTTTTTCCTAAAATATGCACTTTATATCTGACAGAAAAGGCTCGTCCAATATGTCCTATAATATAATAGGCTGGGCAGTTATCACAGGTGATTTTTGTAGACGCCTGAGATTTGCAAAGGCGAACGTCTTGGATTTTGGTTATGGATAAGCTTATCTTTCAGACGGTTATTAGTAGAAAATACTATGTTACAGTCGTATTTCTTTTTAAGGAGACGTTGTAATCTTTAGGATACTGGTCCTACATACGGTAGGGAAAAGTATTTTTTCGAATCATTAAGCTCGTTACTTGTGGTGCCAAGGGTGGTAATCCTGCTATTACATCTACTTTATTTGATTCGTAGCCATATTTTTAATCAGATTCAGTTTGGCTTTCAGGTTTTCAGAGGATAAAGGGCTAGAAATTGCTCTATGGAGAGCAGAATGAAAAAATAAATAAACAAAGAAAAATAAACCTTGAGAAATACCCAAGACGAGACAGCACAAATGTTTTATACGCGGTCTCCTTTACAGATGTATCACATCCTCCCCAAATTCTCCCAATAAACGGAAGTCGACCATCGACCATGCTGTATTCGAATATTACAGGATTGTTTCCCCTACCCAACTGCATCACCTTAACCTTTTTCTACATTTAGAGCTGCCTGCATTTCCCCACACTACTTAGAAATTAGGTCAAAGTAATCCTGAATCCTACTACAGTCATCGAATGACGACTTCATATTCATCGCAGAATCATCAGAAAACATAAAACTTCCCTGGGGCACACTTGACGATACCTTAGTCTTTGACGAACTCTCGCCATCGAGGACAACGTACTGTGTTCTATTACGTAAGTAGTCTTCGAGTCACATATCTGGGTACCTATTCCATACGCTCGTACCGTTATTAGCAAACTGTAGTGCTGTACCGTGTCAAAGTCTTTCGAAAATCGAGAAATATGCAGTCTGCATGTCACCCTTCATCCATTCTTTTACATTAAACAATCCCGAAAGCTTGTATGCCGGAACTGCAAATGTGTGTGTATAGCTTATGGGACTTAACTACGGGGTTATTAGTCCCTAAACTACAAACTACTTATGAACTAAGACTAAGGACGGCACAAATATCCATGCCCGAGGGGGGATTCGAACCCCCGACCACAGTGGCCGTGCAGACCGTGACTGAAGCGCCTCAGTCCCGTCGGCCTATGCGGCCGGCTGCCGGAACTGTCACACTATGGACGAGAAACAGATAACGACATCTAGTAGCAAAACTTGTTCAAAGGTCTGTACAGCTAAGGGGCCTATCTGTGATCGGGCCATAGACTTACGAACTAAAACTAAATTGTGCTAAGGACAACACACGCACACGCATGTCCGAGGGGAGATCCGAACCTCCGACGGGGAAACAGCGCGCAAGCCGTGGCAAGGTGTCTTGGACCGCACAGTCATTACCGCTCTCTGACATAGAAAACATTGTACTGCATTTTAACGTATGTGTTAAATTAAATTTTAGTACACTCATGCGATAAGACAAAAAATCTTTTTTGAACACTTAGAAATGTAGGTACAAGCACATTTGTTACAGAATTGATTGATTCGAAATAAAGAAAAGAAACGGAAAAATATAATCACACTTTAGGGATTTTTTAGAAACATCTGTAAACTGTTGAAAAATACTTATTACGTAATTGTACCTGTTCATTACGAATCATATCATATCAAACGTCAAGCCCGCGCACTTTCATATTTGTGTGAAGGATACTAAAGTCATTTAATATAAATTATACCACCGAGGAAAATATTATATGCGAGGTAGTTGTAACCAAGTTTTGTAAGCAGAGGTCAAAAACAGTTTGGCGTCCACATTGTGGTAGTTCCGGCGTACACACCTTTGCTTGATGGCCAGCCCATAGCGGCAGGCTTGTAACATGCACTGACTTTCTGACATACTGGAAGTGATCAATTTTTTAAGGTTTTATTTTCTCACAATTCCTTTTGAAGTTATTTTTCCGCGATGAGAGCAATGCCGTTCTTTTGTGACATATCTTTTACGATGAGTAGTCTCATATTTAAAATTTGTAGAAATAATTTCGTGCCTGTATTAGCATCTATATAGTTATAACCCATTTTAGGTCATTTTAAATTCATTATGATGAAGCCATTGTAACATTCCGTATGTGCTCGTGCCACTTATTCTTTCTGATCCTACTCTAAAACATCTACAGTCGATGATAATTATTATGGTGTTACTTCCATATTCTCAGAAAACTGTGTGGTAACACCTATAATGTATCTGGATATAGCTCGGCCACCAATAGAAAGGGATTTCCAGGACTGCCCATTTCACAATATTGCTTTAGACTGGATCATTAACACAGCAAACGTAACCAGCTATCCGAATAATAACTTAACACATCATACATACACTACACGAACTCTATACACACCTAATACGATTGCAACCTTAAAGTTAGATATACAATACGTTTTCACATGCTAAGCACAATTAATAAAAAGAACCTACAACGACATGCCAACAAAACCTGATATTTCATTAGAACCGTTGTAAATTACTGATAACTAAGCAAATACTCATGTGTGCAAACAAATAAATAACTTACAATTACATATTCCAAATCAGCCGAAAGTCATATTGCAAACTAAAAACTAATTACATCATAATACACGTACAAAAATATCACGCCACCTAGTTATACACATAAGTTTTATTTATCTGTTATAGAAATTAGCAAAATACCCTAAATAATATTGATTAAACTTTTAGCTTCATACGTTCAAATATTTCTAAATCTTACGGAATTAATTTCTGTGGTTATTAATCCTTAGGCTTAAAGCTGTTTAAACTAACTTAAACTAACTTAAGGTCAACACAAACTTACCCTTGCCCGAGGGAGGACTCAAACCTCCGACGGCGAACAACCGCGTGTTGCGCAAAAAAGGCGCCTCAGAACAGTCGGCCACGCCACCGCGGCTTTTAGCGTCATACCGGCGAAGTCATAACAAAGATCGTGTTCACAGCACACTTCAAAAATCATTTACGAGCATAGGACACCAAATACTCAAACCAGGATAAAGGAATAGTTAATTTATAGACGGTACTTGTCATATTTATCTTTTTTACTCCTCAAACAACTATTTATAATAACGTAATTTATTGCCCTTGTATGTCCTTTAAATTTTTTATATTTTTTATTCTATTTATTTATTTATTGGAGAAACGAATGTAGACGTTTTGCAAACTCAGTACATGGAAGCTTAAGAGACGTGTTGTCTCTCGGTATACGCTCTGATTTAGAAACTAATGAGATATCTCGTTTTGTCGTATTTACTTGGTGTAAAGTCAAGGAATAATTTCTATGTATGCTGTGAAGTTTCGAATAAAACAGCGTAGACGAAATAACACATGACTACCACTCCTTTGAAAAAGAAAACTTCGTCCTTAAATAAAGTGAATCATAATAGATGCAGATCCGGTTAACAACGCAAAGGGTTCTCAAGACTGCACCGGCAAAACAAGAAAAAGCCAAGTAACTCGATTGTCAATAATTTTTTTTTTTTTTTAGATTTGTACCTTTCTTGCACATTTCCGCCATAGAAAGGTTTTTCATCGGACACCAACTGCGATTTTGGACGTAAACGGGAAAGTTCTGGGATACGACAAACTAGCCAGCTTTAGAAGTAGGCACGTGTCGGCTGGTGTCGAAACCATAGTAAATATTAGCGTTTTAATCAGCGTAACTAGCAGGCTGTGATCCACAAATTTAGAATTTCTGTACGGTTGCTGTCTGGCCGCGCGGGAGTAGCCGAGCGGTCTGGAGCGCCACGTTGCGGATCGCTAGGCCTTCCTCGTCGGGGGTTGGTATCCTTCTTCGGACATGGATGTGTGTGTTGTCCTTAGGTTAGTTTAACTTCGTTTAAATAGTTTGAAAACTATGGATTAATAAGCACGCAGTTGAGTCCGGTTGGTTTACAAACATTTGAACATTTGCTGCCTGTGTTTCGCCTGCATCTCGGCACGGCAGTTCCGTGCGCGAGCACAGCCGTCCGCTTCCTGTTGACGTCGACCGGACGTCTGCCCGCTACCCGGAGGCGCCGACGCATCTACTGGGTGGGGTGGAGGGGTCAGGCCAAAATAACACCAACACCACGCAGCACACTACATCTTGCTGTCTTCACTACTACTGTGTTAACAGTGAGACGCGAGCACAGTGCACGATCGACGTACAAAGTCTTGGACGTTACCAGGCAGTATTTCTTTTTAATAATCACGGAATTCACGAGATTAAATGCGAATGGGTAATGTAATGAGAGGTACGATAAGCCGTCCTATCACGCAAAAGGTTCTATAATCCTGGCCATTAAAATGATGACGTGCTACAGATGCGAAAATTAACCGACAGGAAGAAGATGCTGTGATATGCAAATGATTAGCTTTTCAGAGTATTCACACAAGGTTGGTCCCGGTGGCGACACCTACAACGTGCTGACATGAGAAAAGTTACCAACGGATTTCTCATACACAAACAGCAGTTGACTGGCGTTGCCTGGTGAAAAGTTGTTGTGATGCCTCGTGTAAGGAACAGAAATGCATAACATCACGTTTCCGACTTTGATAAAGGTCGGATTGTAGCCTATAGCGATTGCAGTTTATCGTATCGCTACATTGCTGCTCGCGTTGGTCGCGATCCAATGACTGTTAGCAGAATATGGAATTGGTGGGTTCAGGAGGGCAATACGGAATGTCGTGTTGGACCCCAACGGCCTCGTATAACTAGCAGTCAACGGCGGTTGCAGGTAGCTATTCGAAAGGAAAATGATGATCTGCTGCATATCGAAGAGACGCACCGATTTGTAGGCATGTTTTTCGACAACCGTCTCACCTGAGTGCCACACCTTCGCCAGCTCAAACAAAAGTGCCGGCGACACCTCAACATACTACGCTGTCTCAGCCATTCTGTTTGGGAAGCGTCACGCCCAACGCTCCTGCAACTTTATAAGTCGCTCATTCAGTCGCGCCTAGACTACGGCTGCAAGGTATATGATTCGGCCGCACCTTCAGCACTGCAGGCATTAGACCCAGTCTTACATTCTGGAGTTCGTTTGGCGACAGGCACGAGCCCTGTGACAAGCCTCCTAGCTGAAGCTGGGGTCCTTCCCCTGCGGTTCAGCCGGCAACACCTGCTGGTTTCATAAATTGCCCATGTTCAGGCCTTGTCACACCATCCGAACCACCGGCTTCTTTTTCCAGACGCTGCTCTCCCTATCCCTCCATGACGGCCCAGGTCGGGTTACCCGATCTCAGTCCGTGTTCGTTCCCTTCTTTCGTTTCTCGCATCCGATCCACTCCCTCCCACTCTCCACTATTTCTTTGAAACCCATCCTTGGTCCATTCCTCGTTTGCAGCTCCGTCTGGATCTGTCCCATGCATCGAAGGACTCGGTTTCTCCACTACATCTCCGTCGCTAATTTCTGCAACTCCTCGATTCGTTCCATGCCGCAGAAGCCATTTACACAGATGGTTCCGTAGCCGATGGCCGTACTGGGTATGCGTTTCTTCATAACTACCATGTAGAACAGCATTCTCTGCCACGTGAGAGTAGCAATTTCTCCGCCGGGCTGGTCGTCATTCTCAGAGCTCTCCAACACCTCAAAGCCTGCCCCAGGGGGTTATTTGGCATCTATAGTGATTCCCTGAGTGGCTTGCAAGCAATCGAGAAGTTCTACCCTCATCACCCATTAGTGCAGTCCATCCAAGACATTGCTTACTCTCTTGGCAAATCTGGCCGCTCTGTGGTCTTCCTGTGGACCCCTGGCCACATTGCATAACGAGGAACGAACGTGTCGACCAAATGGCCAAACAGGCCACCACAGCGCCCATTAACCATTTGCGTCACGGAATCGGACGTCAAGTTAGCATTGCGCATGAAGGTGCGTGAGGCTTGGAGCACTGAGTGGGCTACGGCGAATGTACCAAATAAGCTTCGGGCAGTGAAGCTGTCCACAGCTCTGTGGAAATCTTCACTGCAGCCGATCTGCCGAGAGTCGGTTGTCCTCTGCCGCCTTCGTATTGGGCATACCTGATTGACCCACGGCCATCTCCTTCGCCGTGAGGCCCCACCTGTGTGTCGGTTGGAGCAGCGCTGACAGTAGTCCATCTTTTGATGGACTGCCCAGTTTTAGCCACCTTGCGGCAGTCTTTTAACCTACCAGACGCGCTACCCTTAGTTTTAGGCGACGATACCTTCATGGCTAATTCTGTTTAAGTTTTATTCGTGCGGCTGGATTTTACAACTCCATCTAGTGGTGGATGCTATACCCTGATACCTCAGGTCCCCACCTATCCAGCGCTTTTAAAGACTTTTTAAGACCCTTATGTATACTACTTAGGGTTTTTTTAGTGTATACAGAATGTCTGGCTCATCCTGTTTTATCTCTGTGATCAGCTAGCTATGGTACTCTGCTGTCCAGTTTCAGTTGAGTTAATTTCTTTGTTTTACCTCTTGTGTCTCTTCGTTTTGTGTTGTCAGCGACTTGACCATTGTCAGTCTGTCCCTTTTGTAAGTTTTTATTTTCGGAGCTTTGTTTCATTCTTTACGTTTTTGACAGTGGACTCTTCGCTAGGAACAGGGACTGATGACCTAGCTGTTTAGTCCCCTAAAAACCAACAACAACTAGCAGTCGAGTTGACAGGTATCTTATCCTCATGGATATAACGGATCGTACAGCCACGTCTCGATCCCTGAGTCAACAGATGGGAACGTTTGCATGACAACCACCATCTTCACGAACAGTTCGACGGCGTTTGCAGCAGCATGGATTATCAGCTCGGAGACCATGGCTGCGGTTATCCTTGACGCTGCATCACAAACAGGAGCGCCTACGATGGTGTACGCAACGATGAAACTGGGTGCACGAATGGAAAAACGTCAATTTTTCGGATGAATCCAGGTTCTGTTTACAGTATCATGATGGTCGCATCCGTGCTTGGGCACATCGCGTTGAACGCACGTTGGAAGCGAGTATTCGTCATCGCCTTACTGGCGTATCACCCGGCGTGTTGGTATGGGATGCCATTGGTTACACGTCTCGGTCACCTCTTGTTCGCATTGACGACACTTTGAACAGTGGCCGTTACATTTAAGATGTGTTACGACCCATGGCTCTACCCTTCATTCGACCCCTGCAAAACCCTACATTTCAGCAGAATAATGCATGACCGCATGTTGCAGATCCTGTGCGGGTCTTTCTGGATACGGAAAAATGTTCGACTGCTGCCCTGGCCTGCACATTCTACAGATCTCTCACCAGTTGAAAACGTCTGGTCAATAGTGGCCGAGCAACTGGCTTGTCACAATACGCCAGTCACTACTCTTGATCAACTGTGGTATCGTGTTGAAGCTGCATGGGCATCTGTGCCTTTACACGCCATCCAAGCTCTGCTTGAATGCCCAGGCGTTTCAAGTCCGTCATTACGGCCAGAGGTGGTTCTTCTGGGTACTGATTTCTCAGGATCTATGCACCCAAATTGCGTGTAAATGTAATCACATTTCAGTTCTAGTATAATGTATTTGTTCAATGAATACCCGTTTGTCATCTGCATGGCCAGTAGTGTAATTTGCAACGTCTTCACTACTAATCCTACTCACAATCCTACCTGCAATTTTCTAATAGTACACTATACGCCCATGGAGAATTGCATAATGTGTTTCACGTTGTCCAGGAGAAATAACGTCATAAGGATTGAGCTACATGACAGCAAAAATACATGCTGCAATTACCGACAGAGGTGGTATAGTGGTAACACAGTGGACTTGCTTTCGGGAGGACAGTGGTTCAAATCCATCTCCAACCATCCAAATTTGGGTTTCCCGGATTTTTCTTAATCTTTCCAGGCAAATGCCGGGTTGGTTCCTTTCAAAGGGCACAGCCTATTTGCTTCTACGCTTTCGACGAGAGTTTCCTTCCTTTCTTCCTGCCGGCCGCGGTGACCGAGGGGACTGAGGCGCTCCAGTCACGATCTGCACGGCCACTACGGTCGGGGGTTCTAATCCCCCCTCGGGCATGGATATTTGTGCCGTCCTTAGTGTTAGCTAGTTCATAAGTAGTTTGTAAGTTTAGGGACTGATGACCGTAGTTAAGTCCCATAAGCTATACAAACATTTGAACATTTGAACCTTTCTTCCTTCCGTGATGAAATTTACTACAGATACAGGTGGAATGGACACTTGGAACGGAGGCGACGGGCTGTGCGGGTAGAAGGACATGAACTAAAGTTACATACGAATGTAGTAAACACATAACCGGGAAAAGTCGGATTTTCAGCTCGTATACTACAAAATACAGAACTTCTAGAATAAAACTTGCGTCAATAGGGACAAACGATACAAAAGATTAAAAATAGTAATGAGTTTTGAATTTGGGATCCAAAATAACTAACGACAGATGTGAATAGTAGGTATAAAATACAGGCAGGTAACAGCTAGAATAACATCTTTCAAAAAGGAAAATTTACTAAAACAATATTCAAATTTTTATACAGTCTATTCTGAAGACTGTTAGTCGATAGCACACATCGTCAGACATTGTGACATCGTCTGGTAAAGGAGAGATGCGTTTGTGGGAAGGCCGGGGAAGATGGTGGAGGTAAAAAGTAAGGCGGGGATAAGAGTCGAGTACAGTAAACTGGTTGAACGGATGAAGTTAGGAAAGGATTGTGGAAATAGAGTACCGTGGTGAACTGCATCAAAGCAGACTTGTACTTGAAAGAAACAACAACAACAACACCAATGTCAGCAACAACCGTTACTCCATGTAGCCTTCTTTCTTGCTGTATCGAAAAGATTCTTATGTTCAGTACGTCTTACCATCAAACACCACATTAAGGAGTTTTATGAAGCAGTTTGATTACACAAAAATGCCGCTACAAATCCGGGCAACGGCGTCGCGCTGTGGAGGCTCAGAATATCCTTTACGACGCCCGAGCCGTACAATAATATTATGAAGCGACGCAAGGCCGCTCTGAGGTGCTGCTGTATTGAGACACGAACTTCTGTAAACAAGTAGGTAGCTGTCTGCTGTTTTACGAGACGCGAGCTTGATCTATTTTCTCGAGTTTACGACATCATCCATTCTTTTTAGGAGTTTACAATGTGGATAAATTTTCATCAGGCTTTATCTCAACGACGCTCTACTTCCCATTGAGACAAAGGGTAGGCAGAAGAAAAAATGTAACAGTGGAAAATTCTTACAGTCAGGGGATGTATTAGGCGAATTTGTCACTTCTGTAATCGCTTCACAGTACACCAAGTGAATGAGTGATATTTCGCGATCAAATTCTTTAGAGCAGAATGTCGTTACTATAGGCGTATCAATGGCGAACTGCGAGTAAACCATGTTTCGTTGTAGAGTTAATCTCGTAAGTACTGAATTAGGTTTGTCGCTTCAGTAATCGCTTCACAATACGCCATATGAACGAATGAAGTCTTCGCGATCTAATTCTTTACAAGAGAATGTCGTTATTGTAGGCATAACAATTAAGAACTACGAGTAAACCATGTTTCATTGATTATGTTCATCTCGTAAGTAATGAATCATGTTAGTTGTCATGCACAAAAGATAAAATAATAACCAACTTACTTGAAAAAAAGATACGATTTCATACTCTTTCCACGTGGTAGAATTCGTAATATTGTCTCGTAGGTTCGTTCGCTTTTCGTTACATTGCAACGCCTATGAGTACGCTTTCCTGCAGCACAGCTAGCGAAAGCACATCTATCAAACAAACTGGGAGATTTTCAAGATATTTGCTGGAAAACTCTAGGCATCAAATTTCATTCGAGAAAACCAAGATTATTCGCGTTGGATTAAAGATGTGTTGCTGAAGGTTAGGAGTCTCAAGCATACCTGCCACTCCATTATTGGCGCCAGTTGAATGCCTTACAAGAAGACCACGTGGGTATCGGTGTTAGATTCTTGTATATCCATGGTACGTGAAGTTCAAAACTCAAATAACAATCAGCCAAAGCCATTCAACGCAATTCTAAATAATTCGCGAGATAGTCGACTTAGAAGTTTTGTAAGTACGTGTAAGTACTAAGTACCAATAATTAAAATAGTTAACAGCATTTGTCAGTAAAATTCAAGTACCCGTGTGCCGTGGCTCAGCGCGTCCGGTTAGGGGGCTCTACGCCATCTGTAAAAAAGAAAAAAGAAAAAAAAAACCCTAAGAACACATGCCGCCCCCCCCCTCCCCAAAAAAAGTGGTAGCGTCCTGGCCCTGTAACCATAGGGTCGGTGGTTCCAATCCGGCTGTGATATTTTTTTTGTTTTGTTGTAATTTTTACGCAGTTTTAATACCAATGGTAGCTTTTACGGAAAATGCACGTAAGTTGGTTTATTCGTAATTTTCTACATTTTATGAGAGGTTAATAATGATGGTTTCAATAAACAAGTTACATTTTTACTGTATTAGCTTCACTATTATTTGCGACGGTTGTCTTTAATTGTTCAGTTTGTGAGGAGCTATGACGTTTTTTCTGGAAAGTCATATGCATAGCTACTAATAGCTTTCCAAGCAGCTAACCTACTCAACCATCATTTCAGATGACAAACCGTTCAGCTCATTTGCGTATACATAAACAATGACCGACAACTCGTGGATAATCATTAGGTATTAAATCGCTGAAATAATCTTATTAAAGCGGGATTCGAACCATCGACTCTGTGGTTGTGATGCTAGAACGCTACCACTTGAGCTATATTGACAGATTCAGTAACTGATTTAATTATTGATGATTACATATACTCGAAAAACTTCAAAGTCGATTATCTCGAGAGTTTTTTTAGAGTTGCGTCGAATGGCTTTGGATGATTGTTATATAAGTTCTGAACTTCATATATACGATAAATATGAAAAAAAATCTAAAATCTGATACCTATGTGGTCTTCTTGTTAGACGATGTACAGGTTAAATTAACTAAAATAACCAGTGAATATATCGACAAATGAAACTTAAAATGCCACGAGACATTTGTTGCCCCGTTCCAGTCTGTTTATCATTTCATTCAGTGATTTTTATGGAATTTAATGTGTGAAGATCGAGTTGCAAGAATCATAGATAGTGCAGATTTCATAATACCTTCTTTTACCTTTTTATTTTTACATCTAAAAGCGACGGTGGTGCCAGTGCTGTCAGTTGCATGCAGTTAAATGCGTGCATCAAAACATTCACAATAGAACTGAACAGCATATGCAGGTCACAAGTAAAACATGCACTACAAGTATGGGACATGCGCCGATAATGAAAGAAACTGTAACTAAAATCAACACAAAATACAGTCGTGAAAATAGGAATCTAACAATTTATTAGGCGTATATAACATACCAAACCAGTTGTGAGTTGACTGTATTTATCTTTGTCACAGAAAATACCTAAATGTTTTGCTCAACTTTCACAAAGTTCTTCCTTAGCTTGAATCTGTCAAAATAGTTTACACATTTGACAAAGTCCCCTATCCTTCACATTATGTTATCAAGTATAACTACATTGTTGGGGCTCATAACGTGTAATATAATTTTTTTTAAATTGCATATTTTATATCAAATAAACTTGTTATGACTTTAAAATGGATTTAAAAAATTACACACAGCTGAGAGAAAAAAGATTACTACAGATATTAAAACGATTGAGGGCTGTCATCGGATATTAACAGTCTATCTTTGACCATACCTCGCACTTAGTCTAGCATTGTAGAAGAGACATGGAAATCTGTACTGTCGCTGGATCACACGGAGTGTCACTGCTGTAGTAGTCAGAGCTGTCCGCTACAGTAGGAGTGATGTGAAGGTTCAAATGTTCAAATGTCTGCAAATCGATCGGACCAAACTGCGTGGTCATCAGTCCGTAGCTTACAAACAACTTAAACCTAGGTAAACTAACCTACGGACAAACACACACACCCATGCCCCAGGGAGGACTCGAACCTCCACGGAGAGCAACCGCGCGCTCCGCAGCGAGACGCTTTAGACCGCTCGGCTACTCCACCGCGGCTGATGTGAAGGCTGCCTATTTATTAACCGTTAAAGATTTTTCGTTTCTGTTTTCTACATATAGTCAAACATTGGCAGCGATGAATCTCGGTGCCCCCCCCCCTCTCCCACCATTTTCGGTAACCTTGGCAGCTGCCGTTCTTGCAAAACCATTGAACCGGCCCTGGGTCTAAACCACACCATGTGACTTATCCTGCTAAAATCATTCCATGTATTTTTTCTACGTGAAATGGATCTATCTACTTTCACAAAATTTTGAACAACGATACTAGTCTTGAGACTATCCTTTTTTGTCGGGAAATAATCCAAACACAGCCGTACTGAACGTAAATTTTCACTAAGCTAATTAGCTTAAATCTTTTCCTTTCAACCACACGGGAATCTTTATAGATATATAGATATTTTATGAAACTGTTCACCATCTACTCTGCATAACAAGAGTTGAAGTTTTATATTAATTAGGTGAATCTTCCTCTGCTGTTTCTCAATTTCTTAACTTGACGTTCAGTCATAATCAAGAATGATTATTATTAAGAAATGATATTAGTAGCACAAAAATTCCACTGTATTGGTTTTAAGTCCAAACCATTCGAGCGGGCTGTCCCCTCCCTTCTTCGTGCGGACCTGCTAACAATACACATCCTGGAAAAATTAATAAAAATCTATATAACTCGGGTCATATTTGAAGAAAACGTATTCCTGTCGGTGTAACAGTATAATACTCATATTTAGTTTAGGTACGAAGGACCTCAATGGTCAAAGATGGTTCTATTTACTACAGATCTGATGATGGTTCGAATTGAGAATAGCCGGTACTTCTTGACAGAGAACCGTTCATATTTAAAAACAAATAAATAAAAATTAGCCGCAAACGCTGAAAGGGAAATATGACAAAAACTTCATAATTTCTGACCCAAAATGACCAAAAATGAATACCTTAAGATATATATGAAAATTGAGGTGTTTGTGCCTATATTTCATTCTGCAGCCACTACACATCGTAAACTAATAGTGTTTGTATGTGGTAGTAGGTATCAGTCTTCCATTGTTTACTATGGTGGTAGAGAGTTGTTAACGATAAACGGGTGGAAGAGCTACTTTTTTTTCTGAGACAACCGTAGGAGATAAGCAAACATGTTAATAGACTTTTTTGTCAACCACACCTAGAAGTACCATCTGTATAATTTTCTCGGCTGATACTCCTGTAACGGAAACTTCGCGTAAAATAAATTTTTAAGATTGAAGAAAGACGTACCGAACCCAAACTTTGGCGGAATAAACTTTATAAAGCTCCATAACGTAATACTGAAAAGTTGAAACTAAGACCTCGACCACGGTGAAGTGAAATGTCTTCAAAACTAAAAATAACAAAGTGGATGGAATGCATTTTCATCAGGAAGGAAGATTAGGATTTCGAGTGTCTGACGACGTCATTCTATACGCACCGCCAGACCGGACATAAGGAAGGATGGGAAAGAGAATCAGCTGTGCATTTTTCAAAGGTTCGAACGCTTAAACGATTTAGGATAACAATGGACATCTACTTATGGTGGTACGAGATTTTAACCGCAGTTCTTCCGCATATGAGTTCTAACCATTGTGACACCTCACTCCTAACCACGGAGCCACACACGAGGCGAAACGCACGCCTTGAAAGTGGAGTTCCTCTTAAATGCAACGAAGGCACAAGCAGTCGTTATATCTCCGCGCTGCCGTATCAAAGGATAACAAACTGAATGCTGGTATAGAAGCTCAACAAGGACCATCACGAAAGCAAGCGAGGTACCTAGTCTCACAACGACTGAAAAGAAACCCTTGCACATATCTACGTAGTCTTCAAATCACCGGCAGTCAATTAGCGTGTTACTTTTGCTTCATGTAGACACGTTTTTTTGCCATGCTCATAAGAGTAATGCACTGTCTGCTGCATTCCAACAACAGAATCAGGAAACTTTATTTTCATATTGCAGATCATGTTATTTTCAATGGGAACTAATTTTTATTTATTTATTTTTGTGGATCCTCGCATTAGGTACAGATTTTATAACTTACATTGCACTTTGCTTTGGAAATTGAGCGATTTTTAGATCTGATATTGGCAGAGCCTAGCGGTCTAAGGCGCCTCGTTGCGGAGCGCGTGTTTGCTCGCCGCCGGGGGTTCGAGTCCTCCCTTGGGCATGGGTGTGTGTGTGTGTGTGTTGTCCTTAGGTTAGTTTACCTTAGTTTAAGTAGTTTGTAAGCTACGGACTAATTGTTTTTTGTAAATCTGTCGGACCAAACTGCGTGGTAGCTTACAAACTACTTAAACCTCGGTAAACTAACCTAAGGACAACACACACACCCATGCCCCAGGGAGGACTCGAACCTCCACGGCGAGCAACCGCGCGCTCCGCAGCGAGACGCTTTAGACCGCTCGGCTACTCCACCGCGGCTACGGACTAATGACCATGCAGTTTGGTCCGATAGGTTTACAAACATTTGAATCTATTGGCAGAAGCCAAAACGTCTAATAAATAAGGTTGTAGAGGTGTAGACAACGTTTTTTACATATTTCCTGAGCATGTTGGTTCATTATTAAATGACGCGAGCTGCGGGATGGATACAAAATTCTAAAATATTCTTACAGAGCATTCACCATTCCACTGATATCAGCTTCTCTGTTTGCTTTATCATTCTCCGACTCTCCTGATTCAGGTCGTTCCGTGATTTCACTAAATCTCTCTAAGGCAATTGCAGGAAAAGTTCCCTTGAAACAGCACGACCGCTTTCCTTCCCCATCCTTACGAAACAATCCAAGGGTGAGTCCCACCTCTAATGAGCACCCGGTCGACGGGACGTTAAATCTTAATTTGTCTTCCTTTTGTTTCAAAACAGGCTCTCAGAATAATAACAGCAGATTCCAGTAAACCTGGAACATTGAGATACAAGCATACCTGTCCACTGATGCCAACTACCTTTCAATGGACGAACTACCAATAGAATTGAGACGTGCCATAGCTCTCATTTCCCACTTTCTAAATATGTCCATAGTGAAAACGAAGACATTTATGAGTAAAAATGGCATATTGCAAGCTATCTTTACTTTCTGTTCTCTAGAAGTTCAAAGCGTTGTTATTGCCGAACCTACAAGAAAAGTAAAGAAACAAGTGAGAATGGCAACTGAACGAGTAATAAACACAAGGATATTGTACCGAAACAGCAGCAAATTGCATGTAAATTAAATTCTGTAGTGTTTGGAAAAAAAAAAAAAAACCACGTAAAGAATTAGATAAATTCTGCAACTTTCCCGATTCCAATTTGCGTGTTTCAATATTTATCACACGATGTGCTATCGACAAAGGTTTGTAAATAGATTCCGTATTTCTTGATTTCCAGAAGGCTTTTGACACCGTACCTCACAAACGGCTTTTAATCAGATTGGGTGGTTATTGTATATCGCCCCAAATTTGCGACTGGATAGGTGATTTCCTGTCAGAGAGGACACAGTTTGTAGTAATCGATGATAAAGCATTGACTAAAACAGAGGTGATACCGGGAGTTCCACAGGGTGGTGTTATTGGTCCTCTGCTGTTCCTTATTTAAATAAATGATTTGGGAGAAAATCTAAGCAGATCTCTTAGGTTGTTTGCAGATGACGCCGTCATTTACCGTCTAGTAAAATCATCTGAAGATCAAAACCAACTGCAGAACTATCTGAATAAGATATCACTATGGTGTAAAATTTGGCAATTGACTCTGAATAATGAGAAGTGTGAAGTTGTCCACATGAGTACGAAAAGAAATCCGTTAAACTTTGTTTACAAGACAAATCAGTCAAAAGTGAAGGCCGTAAACACCACAAAATACCTACGAATTACTATTTCTTCAGACTTAAACTGGAAATAACACGTAGATAATGTCGTGGCAAAGGCGAACCAGAGACTGCGTTTTATTGGCAGAACCCTTAAAAATGCAGCAGAAGTACTAAAGAAACTGCATAAACTATGCTTGTCGGTCCTGTTTTAGAGTTTTTGCTGCCCAGTGTGGGATCCTTATCATGTGGGTTTGACGGAGGACATTGAAAGAGTCCAAAGAAGGGCAGCTTGTTTCGTATTGTCACGATACAAGGGAGACAGCGTTACGGAAATGATAGAGGATCTGGGATGGGAATCATTACAACAGCGGCGCTTATCGCTGCGGCGTGGGTTACTTACGAAACTCCAATCGCCAATATTCTCCTCCGAATGCGAAAAGATATTGTTGACTCCCACTTACATAGGTAGAAATGATGATCAGAATAAAATTCGAGAAATCAGAGCTCGAACAGAGAGATTCAGGTATTCTTTCTATTCTAGAATAGAATGGGAGATAAAATAGTACAATGGTGGATCGATGAACCTTCGGCCAATCACTTAAATGTGATTTGCAGAATATCCCATGCAGATGTAGATGAAGGATGCATCGTGTGTGGACTATTATCGAATTGGTGATTATAATAAGTAGAATACATTTTTAATTTAATACAGAAAAGTGAACTTGGAAAGGCATAAAAAAAGCGTGGACTTCTCCGAGATGAACGCACGCGCAAGTTTCACATGTTTCATTGCTTTAGTTACAGCAGAAATAAAGTGAACTGAGAAAGATAAAGCAAGTTAAATAGAACGACAGCATTAAATTATTGACATATGTACTATTGGCTTATCATGATTTTTGTAAGAATCTTCTTCATGATGATGTTGATACTAAACAAAAGTGTGAAGATTCGGATGTAGAGCTGGATTAGTTACTTCGAGATGTTAAATAAAAGAAAACGACTTATAATTTTTTTCTCTTTTGTATGTAATTTATTCAAATAAAGAAAACTATTAATCACAATGGTTCAAGAATTTGCACATGGACTTGAAATCCCTTACTTTAATGTTGCCAACTTTCCACATTGTCGAAGAAACAGAAAATGTAATTTTTCCCCAGAATGAGCTTTAGGTGAGATCTGCCGTTTTTATTCTAAGCGCCTCGATTAATGGAATATTTTCTATGGGATCTTAAGCATCCGCAATTCTAGTGCCAGATCAGTGAGATGTCTTCACAGATCGACACGTTTCTGTGATGACCAAATCATCTCAGAGCTCATTATGGCATTTATTTGTCGGGTAAGATCCAGCATTCGTCTTCCCTTGCAATGTTTGTCCATTAAGGTCTCTGGTAATACAATTGAAACCATTATTAGATATTTTCATCGTGTCATTTCTTCTAAACTGTGTTTTTCACTTCCACATTTTCTCGCCGAACATGCTCAGAACCCCGTCATTTCTTTTCTGGCCTCCTGTAACATCACATTTCAAATATTTGGATTCCTTTCCTATCCAGCTTGCCCACAGTCATTATTCTGGAATGAAGGATGACAGAGCTTTGTGGACGGCGGTCGGAGTTTGGGAGGAGACATTGGAAGATAACTGGCAGATCAATGCTTCACATCTATCAATAATGTCTTTGACATATTTGAGACGAAAATCCGTCTCAGGGATTATTTATTCATATTAATTGATATTTATATCACCATAACATTATTGTTCCACCGTGTCCATTGCTGAGGTGCTATTCCGCTGCATGGAGAGCCTTGGCAGTAGTGGCAATTATCTTTGGAACAAAGAAGCTGAATTAAAGTTTGTGTTGTGGAGGGAAATCGTACAAAGACTATTCCAAGGCGCCTTAATCGTTAGTGGTGTGGTAGTCTAACGGTTGGTTGGAGCGGGCTGTTTAAAGGGCCAGCTTTGCCCTTTTCAGCCAAGGGCATTACAAGTTATAGTTTTATTTATTTCACATGTTTTGCATTAGTTCAAGAATCGTATTTTACAATATTACAGTATTTTTCATATATAACAATAACAATGTTTCATTACTTTTCATTTTAAAATTTGTACAATGCTCATATTGTTTGGTTATACAATTTACAATTATGAAAATATAATTTGATAAATTTTTCAAAGACGATGAAATAGACTGAAGAAAAAAAAAAAAAAAAAAAAAAAAGGGGACAAGAAAGGGAAAAAATTTATTTTAATAAGAGTTCAGGTATCAGTTAAAATAGATAAAGAAAAAAATAAAGACAAAGTAAATAATTTTGTGGCGTATACAGGTGTACAACAAACCAACAGAAGATGAACAACATAATGAAAATATAAACTCAATTTCAGAAGCAATAGTAGATAATTTGTTTTCACATTTTATGTATAAATGCTTTGTATAATAATAATAAAGGTTAAAAAAAAAATAAAAAAAAATAAAAAACGGTTAAGACGTCTGCCTGGTAAGCATGGAGGTCCGGGTTCGATTCCCGGCCACACCATAAATTTTAATTCAATGCTTCACATCTGTCAATAATGTAAAAAGGAACCTTCGTTCAGTGTCAGACGTTACCTGAATGGTTACGTGAGCGGGATGGCACAAAATCGGTGTTTAATATAAAGTTCTCTGGTAGTCTAATGGTGTTAAAGATGTTTTGCAATTGTCTGACTAGAGGAGATGGATATTGTCATTTGAATGAAAATAATCTGAGAGTAAGCAGCAAATTTTGAAAATGTTAGATTACGGAATAAAAAAAATAAATAAATAAATAAATAAATAAAAAGCGAGACTGTACCTATTGATAGTTGCATCTACGAGGGTTGTAACTTAAGAAGTGGCGACTATTCATTCACAACCGATACAAAAGCGTTACATGTTTTCATCTACATCTACATCTACATCGATATTCTGCAAATCACATTTAAGTGCCTGGCAGAGGGTTCATTAACCACCTTCATAACTTTTCTCTACCGTTCCATTCTCTAATAGCGCGCGGGAAGAAAGAACACCTAAATCGTTCCGTTTTCGATCTGATTTCTCTTATTTTATTGGGATGGTCATGTCTCCCTAAGTAGGTGGGTGCTAGCAAAATATTTTCACATTCAGAACTAAAAGTCGGTGATTGAAACTTCGCAAACAGATCACGCCGCAATGAATAACGTCTTTCTTTTAATGATTTCCACCCCAATTCGTGCAACATTTCCGTGACGCTTTCCCCCCCGTAACGTGATAAAACAAAACGAGCTGCCCTTCTCTGAACCTTCTCAATATCTTCCGTCAGTCCCACCTGGTGAGGGTCCCACAAGGGGCAACAGTACTCCAAGAGAGGACGCACAAGTGTGATGTAGGCAGTCTCTTTGGTGGAGCTGGTGCATCGTCTAAGCGTTCTGCCAATGAAACGTAACCTTTGGTTCGCCTTCCCCACAATATTTTCTATGTGTTCTCTCCAGTCAAAGTTGTTCGTAATTGTAACTCCTAGGTATTTGGTAGAATTTACGACCTTAAGGTTTGACTGATTTATCGCGTAATTGAAGTTCAGCGGATTTCTTTTAGTGGTCATGTGTATTACTTCACACTTTTCTTTATTTAGTGTCAATTGCCAATTTTCGCACCAAGTAGAAATTTTGTCTAAATCGCTTTGCAGTTGCGTTTGATCGTCTGTTGACTTCGCTAACCGATAAACGACAGCACCATCCGCGAACAATCTAAGGGAGCTATTCAGATTATCTCCTAAATCGTTTATAAACACGAGGAAGAGTAGGGGACCAATAACGCTTCCCTGTGGAACGCCAGATATCACTTCTCTTTTACTCGATGACTTACCGTCAATTACAACGAACTGTGTCCTTTCTGATAGGAAATCGTGAATCCAATCGCACAATTGGGGAGATATTCCATAAGCACGTAATTTCATTAGAAGCCGCTTGTGGGGTACAGTATCAAAAGCCTTCCGGAAATCCAGAAATATGGAATCGATTTGAGATCCCTTGTCGATGGCACTTAACACTTCATGTGAATAAAGGGCAAGCTGTGTTTCGCAAGAGCGATACTTTCTGAATCCGTGCTGACTATTGGTTAATAGGTCGTTCTCTTCGAGGTAGTACATAATATTCGAACAAAGTATATGTTCCAAAATCCTACTGCAAATCGACGTCAATGAGATAGGCCTGTAATTTTGGGGATCACTCCTATTGCCTTTCTTGAATATTGGAGTAATTTGGGCAACTTTCCAGTCTTTGGGTACGGATCTTTCGCTGAGTGATCGGTTGTAAATTATAGCTAAGTACGGAGCTATTTCATCAGCATACTCTGAGAGGAATCTAGTTGGTATACAATCTGGCCCGGAAGATTTATTTTTGTTTAGTGACTTAAGTTGTTTTACTACTCCAGGAACATCTACTTCTAAGTTTCGCATGCTGGCAGCTGTTCTTGGATTGAATACTGGAGTGTTCACTTCGTCTTCTTTGGTGAAAGAATTTCGGAAAGCTGTGTTTAGTAATTCTGCCTTAGCAGTGCTGTCGTCGGTAGTATTACCATTGCTATCGCGTAGTGAAGGTATTGTTTGTGTTTTGCCGCTAGTGTACTTCACATATGACCAGAATTTCTTTGGATTTTCTGCAAGATTACGAGACAGGATTTCGTTGTGGAAACAACTATAAGATTCTCGCATTGAAGTCCGCGCTAGGTTGCGAGTTTCAGTAAAAGATTGCCAGTCTTGCGGATTATGTGTCTTTTTAAATTTTGCATGCGTTTTTCTTTGTTTCTGCAACAGTGATCTGACCTGTTTTGTGTACCACGGGGGGTCAGCCCCCTCTTTTATTAATTTATTTGGTATAAATCTCTCGATTGCTACTGATATTATGTCTTTGAATGTAAGCCACAACTGATCTACACTCGCATTTTTAGTTTTGAAGGACTGGAGACTATCACTCAGAAAAGCGTGAAGCGAATTTTTATCTGCTTTATTGAATAGATATATTTTTCGTTTATTTTTGGTGCATTTGGGAATTTCGATATTCAGTCTCGGTACTACAACTCGATGTTCGCTAATCCCTGTATCTGTTTTGATGCTCTTTACTATCTCGGGATTATTTGTTGCTAGGAGATCAAGAGTATTTTCGCAACCACGTACTATTCTAGTGGGTTCATGAACTAACTGTTCGAAGTAGTTCTCAGAAAAAGCATTCAGAACTAGTTCGGACGATGTTTTATATTTGCCCCCGGTTTTGAATACGTAATTATGCCAACATATCGAGGGTAAATTAAAGTCGCCACCGATTATAACAGTATGCTTCGGATACCTATTTGAAATATGATTCAAGCTTTCTTTGAACATTTCTGCAACCGCATCGTCTGAGTCAGGGGGCCGATAAAAAGATCCAATTATTAATTTATTTCGGTGGTCAGGTATAACCTCTACCCAGACCAATTCACAGGAAGTATCTGCCTCAATTTCGTTGCAGGATAAACCGTTTGTAACAGCAATAAACACGCCACCCCCTGTTTTATTTATTCTATCCTTTCTGAAGACCATTTGGCCCTTTGAAAAAATTTCGGTCGAATTTATCTCAGGCGTCAGCCAGCTTTCAGAACCTATAACGATTTGTGCCTCAGTACTTTCTATCAGCGCTTGGAGCTCTGGAATTTTCCCAACACAGCTACGACAATTTACAACTGTTACACCAATGGTTTTTATGTCTACTTTCTTCCCGTGTCTGACCTGCCCCCTTTGAGACTGAAACCCATTTTGTGTATTCCCGAGGCCATCTAACCTAAAAAACCGCCCAGTCCACGCCACACAGCCCCCGCTACCCGTGTAGCCGCTTCCTGAGTGTAGTGGACTCCTGACCTATTTAGCGGAACCCGAAAACCCACCACCCTTTGGCGCAAGTCGAGGAATCTGCAGCCGACACGGTCGCAGAACCGTCTGAGCCTCTGATTCAGACCCTCCACTCGGCTCTGAACCAAAGGTCCGCAGTCAGTCCTGTCGACAATGCTGCAGATGGTGAGCTCCGCTTTCATCTTGCAAGCAAGACTGGCAGTCTTAACCACTTCTGACAGCCGCTCAAAACCAGAGAGGATCTCTTCCGATCCAAAGCGACACACATCATTGGTCCCAACATGAGCCACCACCTGCAGTTGGCTGCACCCTGTGCTCTTCATGGCATCCGGAAGGAGCCGTTCCACATCCGGAATGACTCCCCCCGGTATGCACACGGAGTGCACATTGGAATTCTTCCCCTCCCTAGTAGCCATTTTCCTAAGGGGCTCTATTACCCGCCTAACGTTGGAGCTCCCAACTACCAACAAACCCACCCTCTGTGAGTGCCCGGATCTTGAAGGCAGAGGGGCGAGTACAGGACAAGCGACACCATCCGCATCAGGAACATCCCCTGCCACAGACAGCGCCTCGAATCTGTTGGCAAGACTAACCGGGGAGGCCTCCACTTCGGTCCCCCGGGAAGTCTTACGCCGCCTGACACGCGCTGAGGGGACCTCCCAATCCACCACGGACACGGATTGGGGGGCTACCTCCTCGCGGGCAGTGAGCGGGCTGGCCACAGCCGCAGGCCGATCGGAGGGCACAACAGACGCACAGGGCGTCTGCTGTACCCCGCGAGCGGCCCACAACAGCGGCGCCCACCCACCGCAGTCTCAAGCGTTGCCAGCGAAGCCAACGCCGCCTGAAGCTGCGAGCGAAGAGTCACCAACTCTGCCTCCATCCGTTCGCAGCAGTCACAGTTCCTAGCCATTCTAAAAACCTTTGTTTCTTCCAAGTAAGTACGTCAGAGGACTCAGTAGTTTGATAAACAGTGAGCTTTGTAAAGTATAGACCTAACGCTGAACTGTTTATTAACGGCGAATCTGAAAAATATATACGCGAGCTAATAAAAAAAAATTCAGTAACTGAGCTGACAAATAAACGCGATTCTTAATAAACAAACACGCGAGCACACCAAAGTATAAAGAGCTGCAAGAGAAAGTACACACGAAATGTAAATAAGTCGCTTCTATTAAGAAGCCGGTTACCGTACAATGTAGAGCTGCTGCTGGTCACGTGTGCACTGGCCGCCGGTCACTGTCCTTCAAGCTAGTCACCAGCGTTGTGTAGAACGCGTTGCCAGCGATGTGAGAAGCTTAGTGTACCGTTAGCAGAGCCTGTTTTGTTCTGCGAATGAAGCGGTCTACTACCTGTCAAATCTCTGGAACAGTTTTGAAGCGAATGCCACGAAGTGGTTCCTTCATCGTCGGAATCAAATCAAAGTTGACTTGGGTCTGGGGAGTATGGTGGATGTTACAGTACTTCCCAGTCGCATCGACCGAACAGAGCAGCCACAGCTTGCTCTGTATGCGCCCGCGCAAAATGATGGGTGAGTTGTGCTGAAAGTGTCGCCGCTTCTTTCACAAAGCTGGTCGCAGGTCATGCTCGAAACTGTGCATTGACGCTCTGCTGTGGAGGAACGTAATGCTTTAGGATAACACCATCACAGTCGTACACCAGAATCACCATAACTTTCCCCGTACTGGGGCTCTGACGCACTTTCGACATTCGAGGCGAGCCATAATGACACATTCGTTGAACTAGCGTTTCCGTTTTGGCTCGTACGATGTGACCTATGTCTCATCCAGTGTTACGATACGGCGTAAGAAAGCCTCTTCTTCGCTCTCATGGCGTTCCAAGTGTGTCTGAGCAACGTCGAACGCATCCGTTTATGCATTTCCGCCAATTCATGCGGAAACTATCGTGATGCAATATTTCGCATGACCAGGTGGGTATATGAAGGACTGATATGATCGTAGAACCCCATATTACACACGTACCTAAGTATTCATCACTAGTTCGAGACGTCTCGAATTTTCAATATTTGTACCGTTTTGAACTACATCACAGTAGTAAAGGTTTTGAAAGACAAGTGTTTGGACTAATTTTTGTTTAAGTTGAGATGGAAATCTATTTCCAAATTTTTGGACTGCATACAGGGATGAGAGTGATTTCCTGGAAGCTGCAACTGTTTGTCGTGCGGGAGTATCCGAGCGGTCTGGAGCGCCACGTTTCGGATCGCGCGGTCTCCCACGTCGGAGGTTCGAATTCTTCCTCGGGGATGAATGTTTGTGTCGTCTTTAGTATAAGTTAGTTCACAAGTAGCTTGTAAGTTTAGGGACTGATGACCTCATAGTTAAGTCCCATAAGCTTTACAAACTTTTTTATTTTATTTATTTATTTATTTTTTGCAATTGTTCTTCCTAGTTTAGGTGTTCATGTAAGATTATTCCAAGGTCTTTCACTGTGTTTTGATATGGTAATTCGCTCCCATTGACGAGTGTTTCACAGAATGGTTCACGAAAATACCGGCTGATTAACTTTAGTGTTTTAGTTTAAAATAAAAATAATGCTTGGGACGATGCTGTGTTTCCTTATAAATTCATGTTTCTGTTTGTAATGAAGATACTGGAGCACACTACCAAGCCCATAGCCACATATATTTCCCATCATCTGTTTCTCTTAACCGAAGTGCTCTAGTTTAATTGCACAAGTCACACTATACATGAACTAAAAATGACAAAACACTTAATTTGTGTACGCCATTTTCACACTTGCGCTGCATCTTCGATGTCTCTGTACAGAGTGACAACATCATAAAATGTCACTCTATGGTAGCAATGGGAGGTGCAATGGAAGAGTGCAACATTTCGACCAGGTTGCAACGTAAAGAAAATGTGAAGTAGACGCTGTTCTGACATCCAATGATGATACTTTGTCCAGAAGGCTAAACACGTGTTGGAGATTAATAAAAATAATACTTCATCGGAGGAATACTTAAGACATTTTTATTTTGAAACTACTACAATTTATGTACTTTAATACTGCAAAAAATGCAATAGGAACATAATGCAGTTGACGAAAATTATATGAAACAAACGGTGAAAAACCTGTTATACCTATAGATATTATTTTTATTGACTACGAAACCTACGTTTGACGAGGTAAACAGGGCCAAATTTTACTGTACAAGAATATTCTGCAACAATGTATATTACGACAGAAACAGAGTGCCAAATTAAATACGAAATAAATGCAACAATTCTCTTAAATTTGTGTATGAATTTGATTAGCGCATATATTAAAAGATTTTTTGCTACAACACTCAAAGAACTTGACAATGGCGATCAGGTCTTTGCCGAAAAATTTCCTCATTTTTGTAAGACCACAGTTTCAAAGAAATTACCTTACGGAACTACAGTACCTACTCGACGCTGAGTAAGTTCCCTGACCCCGTGGTCCTTCCGGGTAGCGTGACATTGGAAAATTACTTGCCTAATGCATCTGCAGAAAATGAAATTCGCGCAGCCATCCCGATGGAATATATCGCGTTACAACTGCCCCTCACCGCATTAGCTATATGCCCTGGTGGACCGGCGCGCATCGACCTGACATGGGATACAGCGGCACTACTACTGATTAAAGCCCACCGAGCTCTCTCGTTCGGCTCTCGTTAACAATGCCGGAGGAAGTTTACTATGTAAAATGCGAATCATTCTCTGGAGGTGCGGCTGTTCATAAAAAAAAAAAAAAAAAAAAAAAAAAAAAAAAAAAAAAAAAAAAAAAAAAAAAAAAATTCAAATGTTTGTAGAGTCTATGGGACTTAACTACGGGGTCATCAGTCCCTAAACTTACGAACTAGCTAAGACTAAGGATGGCACAAATATCCATGCCCGAGGGGGGATTCGAACCCCCGACCGTAGTGGCCGTGCAGACCGTGACTGGAGCGCCTCAGTCCCCTCGGCCACCGCGGCCGACGGCTGTTCATCACTCTTGTGGAGAAAGACAAGGATGTATCCACATATTGATTTTTAAAGTAATTCATATACATCTTCATGTCTTGCTGAGTTGCTTTTCCAGAAATTTGGAATTACTTTATGTTCTTTTTGGATGTTTCTGCGACGGGATTGGATATACTCAAGACAATAGCTGCAACTTCTTGCTGTTTATAGTACATATTTACCCCTATTATGTCCGTACGGTGAGACAACATTCATGAAATGAATCGAATTCGGTGGCTGTAAGGTATTCAGCATTCAGATAGAACCTTGTGGAATTCGTAATTTACGAGAAGATTCTTTAAATTTTCTTCGTAAACCGTCAGCCTATCCACTCAGCCGACGAAATATATGTAAGAAGCGGTTCGTTGTAATACAGGGTGAATCTAAATTCGAGTACTCGGGCTTAGCAGCGCGATTCCTCATCTGCCAACAATGAAAAATGTCTACCACAAAATTTCGTCCTGCGCATATTTCCGCCAGTAAATGGACGTCAAAGACTGAGATCGCTGTGTGTTTCATATGTCAGTGTGTTTCATAATTACACCAACGAACTTGTAACGAATGTTTTAGGGCGTCTTGAGGAACAAAATGAGCATGGAAACCCATGCCCGGAAACGACATTCAACAACTCAATGGAGAGTCCAAGTTACAGGCACCAGCTCCTGCCGCTAGACAACCCATCTAGTAACTTCGATTCTCTGTAGCGTCATTGGATGACGTTTCCGGGCATGGGTTTCTATCCTCACTTTGTTCCTCAAGACACCTCCCACATCCCCTAGAAGTTTGTTGGTGTAGTAGTGTAATTCTGACGTATGGGACACACACCCATCTCAATCTTCGACGTCCATTTACTGCCGGAAATATGCGCAGGACGAAATTTTGTGACAGACATTTTCTTTTATTGCTAGCATGTGAGGAATCGCGCTGCGAAGCCCGAGTGCGCGAATTTAGAGTCACACTGTATCTTCCCACAAGGACTCAACCGCTTCTACGTGATCGAATAACGTTTCCCAAAATAAGTGATACATGAATTAAGCTGCTATGAATCTCGATGTATATTGCTTCTGAAGCTCCGAAGACTGCTGGAGTTGGCAACACTCACACTTCGGAACTAGGGCATGTGCAATGTTTTGTTCTTTGAATTCAAATTATTCCGGTCGGGTAATCTTTTTGTTCCCCACTGTACACTGCTTCTGTTGAATGAATTTCTTCTGTGGCTAGAAGGTCAATTCCGATGATTTATCGTTTCCGCAGTGTTACTTTGTGGCAGTACTTTGATATCAAGGGAAGAGTCTAGACGTCTTGGATGTGGAGGACGAAGAGAGATACAGCAACTGACGATAGTTACCCTAATATTATCACAGCGGCTGATAACCGTGGTTGTTTGTTAAGCTTAAGGAACTTAATTGCAGGGTCATCAGTACCTAAACTTACAAACTACTTATGAACTACCTTATGCAGGGTAAGCAAAAAGTCAGTATAAATTTGAAAACTTAGTAAATCACGGAATCATGTAGATAGAGAGGTAAAAATTGACACACATGCTTGGAATGACATGAGGTTTTATTAGAACAAAAAAAAAAGGTCAAAAAATTTCCGACAGATGGCGCTTCATCTGGCCAGAAAAGCAATAATTAGCATAACAAATTAAGACAAAGCAAAGACGATGTTCTTTACAGGAAATGCTCAATATGTTTACCATCGTTCCTCAACAATAGCTGTAGTCGAGGAATAATATTGTAAACAGCACTGTAAAGCATGTACGGAGTTATGGTGAGGCATTGGCGACGGATGTTGTCTTTCAGCATCCCTAGAGATGTCGGTCGATCACGATACACTTGCTACTTCAGATAACCCCAAAGCCAATAATCGCACGGACTGAGGTCTGGGGACCTGGGGGGACAAGCATGACGAAAATGGCGGCTGAGCACACGATCATCACCAAACGACGCGCGCAAAAGATCTTTCACGCGTCTAGCAATATTGGGTGGAGCGCCATCCTACATAAAAATCGCACGTTCCAGCAGGTGTTCATCAGCCAGGCAGGCGATGATGCGATTCTGTAACTTATCGGCGTACCTCTCACCCGTCACGGTAGCAGTTACAAAACCAGAATCACGCGCCATTTGTCGGACATTGTTTTTATTTCCTCTTTTTTTTTTTTTTTGTTACAATAATACCCGATGTCATTCCAAGCATGTGTGTTTTTACCTCTCTATCTACATTATTCCATGATTTATTTAGTTTTCCAATTTTTTGATCACCCGGTATTAAAGTCGACACAAACATCCACGCCCCAGGGGGGATTCGAATCCCCTACCGTAGCGGCCGTGCAGACTGACTGGCGCGCCGCAGACCGCTCGGCCACTGCGGCCGGCGGCTGATAACCGGCATTATGGGTTTCAGTTCGGAGGACGTATGAGAAGAACGTAACAGTGCTCAATAATTATTTTTGTGGTCACAGGACGTCGTGTTTCGACTCAAACTGCACGTAATGGTCTGCATGACATGCAACGTCACTCCCGACGTCCATGACGAGGTCCAGCTTTGACTCCTAGACACCATGACTGAAACTTCGTTATGCTGAACAGACTCTTCAGAATTGGTATCAAGTGCTATTCACAGATGAGACTCGTATCTGCTTTCAATCAGAGGTTTTGGTGGCCACTGGTGAGCCTGAACGTCTTAGACATGCCTTCCAGCAACTGCAGTTACGTGGTGGTTCCTTGATATTTTGGGGTTGCATTATGTCACGCCACCGTAAGACACTGGTGGTCGTAGAAGGCAGTCAACGTCTATACGGTACAGGGATGACAGTGTCTGGTGTCAACCATATCGGCGGCATTTCGGTGAGGGGTACGTCTTAATGAATGACAAGTCTCGCGCTTATTGTGCACATTCTGTGAATGCCATTTACATCTACATATGTACTCCGCAATGCACCCAAAGGTGCTTGCTAGAGGGTACTCGGTACCACTACCAGTTGCTTGCTTTCCTGTTACACTGTCATATAGAACGAGTGAAAAACGAATACTTGTATGTATCTGAATACATAATCTTATCCCTGTGGCCTTTACGCGAAATGTAGATTGGTGGCAGTGGAATCGTTCTGCAGTCCGCCTCAAATTCCGGCCCTCTAAATTTCTTCAACAGTGCTTCCAGAAAAGAACGTCGCATCTCCTCCAACTATTCCCAGTTGAGTCCCCGAAGCATTTCGGTAACACTCGCGCATTGATCGAATCTACCAGTTACGAACCTTGCCGCCCGCCTCTATACTGCAACTATGTCCTCCTTGAAACTGATATGGTGGCGATCCCAAACCCTTCATAGACGGGGTCGTACAGGAGTTTTAAATGCGATCTCCTTTACAAACGAATCACGTATTTCCAAAATTCTCCCAATAAAGCGATGTCTACCATTTGCCTTCCCCACGACTGTCCTGATATGTCCGTTCCATTTCATATGGCCGTGCACATTACACCTGTATAATGGGCACGACTCTGTCAAGCAGCACACTACTAATGCTGTATTCGAACATTACGGGACTGTTTCTCCTACTCATCTGCATCATCTTACATTGTTCTACATGTAGCGCTAGTTGCTATTCCTCACAGCATCTAGAAATTTGGTCCAAGTCGTCTTGCATCCTCCTACAGTCATTCAATGACGACACCCTCCTGTACGCCATAGCATCATCAGCAAACAGTCGCATATTGCAACTCTCTCTGTCCGTCAGATCATTTATATAAATAGAAAATAATAGTGGTCCTATCAAACTTCTCTGGGGCACCCCTGACGATACCCTAGTCTCTGATGAACACTCGCCGTCGAGGACAACGTACTCGGTTCTCTTACGTCAGTAATCTGTAACATATCTGGGTAGCTATTCCATAAGCTCGTTCCGTCGTTAGCAGTCTGTAGTGCGGTACCGTGTCAAACGCCTTTCTGAAATCGCGAAATATTGTCTGCCTATTGCTTTATATCCATAACATGCAAGATGTCTGGAGAGAACAGGGGATCGAGACGTGGCTGCACGATCCATTACAGCAAAGCGGATAAGATGCCTATCATCTCGACTGCTAGTGATATGTGGCCGTTGGGATCCAGCACGGCGTTCCGTATTGCCCTCCTGAACCCATCGATTCCATATTCTGCTAATAGTCATTGGATCGTGACCAAACGATAGACTACAATCCGACCTTTATCGAAGTCAGAAACGTGACGGTACGCATTTCTCCTCCTTACACGAGGCATCACAGCAACGTTTCACCAGGCAACGCCGGTCAACTGCTGTTTATGTGTGATAAATCGGTTGGAAACTTTCAAATGTTCAAATGTTCAAATGTTTGTTAAGCTTATGGGACTTAACTACGGGGTCATCAGTCCCTAAACTTACAAACTACTTATGAACTACTTACTAACTAGGACGGCACAAATATCCATGCCCGAGGGGGGATTCGAACCCCCGACCGTAGTGGCCGAGCTGACCGTGACTGGAGCGCCTCAGTCACCTCGGCCACCACGACCGGCTTGGAAACTTTCCTCATGTCAGCACGTCGTAGGTGTCGCCACCGGCACCAACCTTGTGTGAATGCTCTGAAAAGCTAATCATTTGCATATCACAGCATCTTCTTCCTGTCGCTTAAATTTTGGTCTGCAGCACGTCATCTTCGTGGTGTAGCAATTTTAATGGCCCGGAGTGTATGAAGAAAATACATGATACTAACATTTGTGCATATCGTTCTCTTGACTTTTGGCATCGCAGTGTATCTGTGTTGTGATAAGCGTTTGTCAATCTTTTCATAGTAACATTTGTTTTGCTGGACCAAATTTTAAACTGTAGCTTCACTGTATGCCGCACCAGATGTTAATTGTACTTACCAGCCACGTGTAGCTGCATCCTTCTGACAGCCTTCGTCTAGAAGCAGTTGAAGTCAACGACCTGGCGATGTCGGGAGAAAGTGGAAGGGACACTGTCGGTTACTGCCGTGAAGCGGCAATACAGGAAAGTACAAAATGCAAACAGAATTAACGACTTAAAGTGGTGCCGAGCGACTGCATCAAGTAACTTGTTTGCGAAGACGTGATTTAAATTACGGCTGACAGCGGCTTTATTAGGCGACGGGAGCAGCTTTCCGGAGTTCACTGACTTGAGAACGTCTCGCTGAAGCTTTCTACACGTTTGTCAGTAATTTAAGAGAGTTACAAGTTTTAAGAGTTTTCCGAGAAAGGAATACGGCGTTACGCACCCTTCCGGACTGTCACTCCGGTATCGTGCCAACGTGACTCCTTGCCTTATCTCTCTCAGGTTTATTTAATTATTCGTGTTCGCAACGTAATCATGAGATTTATCTGCAAGTACCACGCAGGTATTAGTGGCCACCTAAGTTTTAATCTGCAGAACAAACAAACTGTATCCGTTGTAGAAAGATATAAAAAAGCCAAGATCGCTGATCATCAATTTTTATTTAAGACGACCGGTTTCGGTTAACTATGTCAGCATCATCTGCTCCAATAAAATCATTTTACAAGACCATAATCTTGTAATGCTAATCAGTTGCTACATATTAGTTATTGGACCAGATGCTGCTGACATAGTTCAGTGAAACCCGTCGTCGTAAATAAAAATTGATGATCAGCGATCTTGGCTTTTTTTATATCTTTCTGCAATATCATAATTGGATCGCCTCCTAGAAAATAAACAAACTCAAAACTGTATCCGAATGAAAATGGGTTACTAACTGGCTTTCGACTTTATAGGCCAACATCACAGATGAGTGACTTATATATTATTATCACACATACAAGTTGACATGTTCAAAAGAAAGAGTTGCATTTTTATGGGATCTTTTATATTTTATGGCACTGAATTACATTTCCTAAAATAAAAAAAATATAAAAAGGTGATGTTTACATAATTCTTCTTTGTTTATGTAGAGGTTCAAAGCTTGAATATTTTCGGTAAAGAGGGGGCGGGTGGATGTGAGGAGTTTTACATTGTGAAATAATATTAAAATTTTAACACTGGATACATTTAACAAACTGATAAATGCTGAAGTTAACTACAACCTATTTACTTTAGGGAAAAAGGAAATTAGATTTGACAGTTTAATACTATACTATCATCCTGTGCCATATGTTTATTGATTTGCAGTACTGTCATGTTTCTGCTTTTCTTGAGAGGATGTAGAATTTCACAGTCTACATTGTAAGTATGGTTTTCTTTGAGTAACTCACTATGACATAATCCTGTTACAGTACTTGCTGTGAGTGAATACTGTATCCACATTTAATATAGCTTCATATAGTCTGTGCTATATAATTGTACACACCTCGATAGAGTGAAGGCTTGCACAACCGGTTGACATCGTCGGTATTATATCTTCTGGGTTGTAAGGCCGTGTTCTTGGAATCTTGCTGCTTCCTAACATTTCGCCCGACGCAGCATCGGACGAAACGTTAGGAAGCAGCAAGATTCCAAGAACACGGCCTCACAACCTAGAAGATATAATACCTACAATTACCTAGGAATTACTATTACTTCAGACTTAAACTGGAAAGAACACGTAGATAATATCGTGGGAAAGGCGAACCAGAGACTGCGTTTTATTGGCAGAACCCTTAAAAGATGCAACAGAACTACTAAAGAAACTGCATACACTGCGCTTGTTCGTCCATTTTTGGAGTATTGCAGCCCAGTGTGGGATCCTTATCAGGTGGCTTTGACGGAGGACATCGAAAGAGTCCAAAGAAGGGCAGCTCGTTTCGTATTGTCACGATACAGGGGAGACAGCGTTACGGAAATGATCCAGGATCTGGGATGGGAATCATTACAACAACGGCGCTTATCGCTGAGGCGTGGGCTACTTGCGAAACTCCAATCGCCAACATTCTCCTCCGAATGCGAAAATATATTGTTGCCTCCCACTTACATAGGTAGAAATGATCATAAGAATAAAATAATAGAAATCAGAGCTCGAACAGAGAGATTCAGGTGTTCTTTCTTCCCGCACGCTATTCGAGAATGGAATGGGAGATAAATAGTATAATTGTGGTTCTATGAACCCTCTGCCAGGCACTTAAATGTGATTTGCAGAGTATCCCATGTAGATGTAGTAGATGTAGATGTTCACACCTTATCATCATTATGCCTTACCGCTTCTATTACATGGCCCAGTGTTTACCTGTCTATTTCATGCCCTGCTCTTTCAGATTTGATTATCTATATCTATAAATGTGAATGCCTGTTCGGTGTACACTTATCACATCCAAACGACAAGACGCAGAGACTTAAATATATGTACAGTTACTATTTTATATCTGAGAGAGGTTTTAGGCACGGTTTTTTTTTTTTGGACCGTACCTTTCCTCTCGTTCACCGTTCCTTTTTGATCTAGTTGTCAATGTCTATGGTTTTCATAACAGTCGGAATTGCAACCAAGCAGCATTGGCTCTGTGCTCACCAATTCCGTTTTACATATTTTACAAAAGTGAATTCCCTACAATCGGTGGAGCACCGGTATAAATCGCTGTTCCTTACATAACAATGAGCACGCTGCTTCACCGTGGTATAAATAAATAAAAAAAAATAATTAAAAAAAAATCGACAGCTCTATACCGAGTTGGAACTGCAACGTTAGACAGAAAAGGGAACGGCAGCACGGCCATCCTGGAGCTGGAACGGGAGCGGCTACGCGACCGGAACCGCCAAAGTGAACGTTCCTTGTAAACAGTTCATCGGTCATTCCGTTTACTGTTGTGAACCGTTCCTTTGCACCCTTTCGTTCGCAAACGACCCATCTCTACAGTGAACAGAGCCGTGGCATCTGATGGTGGAGCCAGTTATTGGAACTACGACTCTTTTTGTAACGGGTGAACTCAATATTTGAGAGTGCAGTAGTTTCCAGTAATCAAACACGCGAAAATGAACAGTTCATAAAACATGAAAGATGATGTCTTTCCATGCAACGTAACTGAGGAAGTGCAAAAGAAATCCTATTGAGCTAGAAGGGTCTGAAGCAGAGACTGATGCGGTCTCCCCTTAGAAGAAAGTAAAGGACTATGAGAACACTTTTACAGTACAGGGAATCAATAATGAATTATGTTGCAATAAGAAAAATTGTTGGACGAGTTGATACTGGATTGCTTTCCCAGTTTAATGCTGAGGTCAACTATTGGAGGAGCATATTGAAAAGAATTGTTGCAGTTGTGTAATTTTTGGCCTAGGATTTCGTGGAGAAAATGATATTTTGGGGTCTCAAACTAGTGGAAATTATTTGCGATGCTTAGAATTAATAAGCGAATTTGATCCTTTTCTTGCTGATCATTAACTAAACTGTATAGCAGTCGTGGCAAAGGAAATACATCATATTTGTTATCAAATATTTGCAATGAATTTATTAATGCAGTGGGACAGAAAGTGTTAACCACGATTGTCAAAGAATTAAAAGCAGCCAAGTACTATTCAATAAGCCTGGCTTCCTCGCCAGATCTCTCCCATGTTGGCCAGCTAACCTTCATCGTTCGGTACGTAAAAGATGGCCAGCCTGTTGAAAGATTTTTGCAGTTTTTGCCCATGGAGGAGCATAGGGCTCAAAGTATAGAAGATACCGTTATGAAGTTTTTGGATAGACATTTCAATAAAGGGTTTCCGCTGATAGAGCTATGATAATTCAGCAAATATGGCTGGAAAGTATTCAGGTGTTCAGGAAAGAGTAAAAGAAAAGCGTTAATTTGATACTTTTGTACCATGTGCCACACATTCACTAAATTTGGTAAGTGTTCAGGCGGCTGCATGTGTTTCTTAAGCAATAGCATACTTCCATTTTGTCCAAAAACTGTTCACCTTTGCCGGCCGCGGTGGCCGAGGAGACTGAGGCGCTTCAGTCACGGTATGCACGGCCACTACGGTCGGGGGTTCGAATCCCCCCTCGGGCATGGATATTTGTGCCGTCCTAGTTCGTAAGTAGTTCATAAGTAGTTTGTAAGTTTAGGGACTGATGACCCTGCAGTTAAGTCCCTTAAACTATACAAACATTTGAACATTTTTGTTCACCTTTGTTTCTGCTTCGAACAAACGATAGAAAGTTTTGATAGAATGTTAAGGTGCAAATAAAGTTCTGAAGTCCCTTTGTGAAGTCAGATGTTCTCCTCGTGCTGACGCTCTTAACGCTTTGCATAACACTGATCAGCCAGTGGAAACAATAAATAAAGCTCAATGCCTTTGCAAGAAAATAGAAAAACTCGAGACCATTCTCTTAACAGAGATATGGGATGACTTTTTGAGAACTATCAACAACACAAATGTAACTTTAAAAAGTAGTCCCATCACAATAGACGTTGCAACAAAACTTTTTGTATCTATTTCCCATTTCATCAGATCTGCACGCCCTACATTCGATCAGTATGAAACTTCAGCCAAAGAGAAAAACCCAGGTATTGACTATCAGCGTAATTCCGAAAGAACGGGACTTTGCAGCAAGCATTTGTTAGAGAGTGTCCAGCTGAGTGCCAAAGAAAAATTTCGTGAAGAAGTAATCGACACATTGGATCCTAATTTGAAGTTACATTCAGAAGCTTAGGTGAAAGTTAGCAAACATTTTAGTTTCCTTTCTCAGTTAAAACAAATCGATTCTGAACAGTTGAGAAACAGGTGCTAAGAATTCGCAGAATTTTATCATGCAGACGTTAAAGCTGAAGAGCTCATATCAGAATGTTTTCATTTAAAACAATATTTGAAAAACATTCCAAATGAATCTCCAGAGCTAAGTATATAATCCTTACATTCTTTAATAAAAGCAGATAAAATAGAAGAAACCTTTCCGAATGTAAAAGTTGCTACCCGGATATGTCTTAGTCTAATGGTTCATTTTCCCAGTTAAAGAGAATCAGAAATGAATTACGAACAACTATGCTACAGGAACGACTTACTAATTTGTTAATCATGTGCATAGAAAGTGAGTCCTTCAACAGTTGGTCTTTGAAGACATAGTAGAAGATTTTGCATTCAGAAATTCCGAAAGAAACCTTTAACAGCGACGAAGTCTAGTTTGCAAAACAGTAATCACAAGTATTTTATTTGTTGAAATGTTCAAATGTTTGTATAGTCTATGGGACTTAACTACGGGGTCATCAGTCCCTAAACTTACAAACTACTTATGAACTACTTACGAACTAGGACAGCACAAATATCCATGCCCGAGGGGGGATTCGAACCCCCGACCGTAGTGGCCGTGCAGACCGTGACTGGAGCGCCTCAGTCTCCTCGGTCACCGCGGCCGGCTTTATTTGTTTATTTCTAACCATAATAACCAATAAATTCACTGAACAAATGTACATCATTCTGGTGAGTTAATTGAAAGGAAAATTCTGTTTTGTTGTAGGGTCCCCTAATCTGTGTGCCAGTCATCAGCATAGAAAGAGACATACTCCAAAAATTGTATATTTTGCACTCTGGAAATCTTTAAAGAAATAATTAATCTGAATGAAAGACTAATTTGTGGAACTAATCATTAGTATTTGGTTTGTAATATTTTAACTAATTAAGTCACTAAATAAATGTACACCATTCTGATGCATTCATTTAGTATTTCTTAAGGGCCCCAAAACACTGAGTGCCCAGGGGCCTCTGCACGGCATAAGACGGCCCTGCCGGCAGCAGAAATACGCGTTGTCAGTCTGGTATGGAACGACCGCTGCACACTTATTAGCATTTCTGCGGATATGTCCGAGCAGGCTGCAGTAATACATCCTTGCATATCATCGGGTGTTGTTAGTATGCCCTTGTAGACAGCATCTTTCAGCTTTCCACATAGAAATAAATCTACAGGCGTCAAATCCGGGGAAAGGACGGGCCCAGGTACAGGTCCTCTGCGTCCAATCCATCGAGTTGGCTACAATTCATGAATACATGCTGTAGTGATACGTGCACTTTAGGCTGGACAGTCATCATGTTGGTACCATAGGTTCGTCATAGTCTGCAGAGAAACGTCTTCGAGCATCCGTGGAAGATGGTCTGTAGAAGTCTTTGATATTTGTGCGCGGTCAGTGTTTCGTCTATGAAATACGGGCCTATGAGCTGCTAGTTCACTATCCCACACCACACGTTTACACTTAATGGATGCTGACGGTCCACCTGTCGAAGCCAAGAGGGATTGTCAGCAGACCAATAGTGCTGCTTATCTGGCCATGATTGGTAAATGTGGCTTCATCACTAAACAAGATACATGACACATCTGGAGCATCCTGTCGTAAAGCCCATCTACAGAACCTAACACGATTCAGAACCTAACTCGTTTCCATGCAGCTCTTGATGAAGAGAGATGTGACAGGGATGGAACCTATGTCGATGGAGAATGCGTAGGACACTTACCTGACTCATGCCACTTCCTCATGCGATTGCGTGGGAGCTGACTTGCAGATCAACTGCAACATCAGCAAGAACATCAATTTCCCCCTCGTCTGTTGTCAATTGTTTCCGTCTGTTACGTTGTCTCACTACCTATTTCACGTAACTGGTCGAAGAGGTTGATGAATAATTGCCAAGATGGATGACGTCTATTGCGATATCTTGCCACATACACCGTACAAGAACGAACGGAATTCTTCCTGCACTCTCCATACACCATCAGCACGTCGGCTTTTTCTGCATTGGTGAAACCCATCCTACACTCACGACCTACCGATTGGACTGTTACACGCTGATTAGCGAACCGCAGTGCACTCAAGGAACACACAAGCTCGCTGTAAGCAAACAGAACATCATCGTACCTGGCAACTATGCGGGTTGACTGTTACACGCAAAATGTCGATGTGGGAACGTTTCAAAAGACGATATCTCGTAAGCGACTTACACTAGAATTCTGCAACAAACACTGCTGATATTCTAGTGCACCGTACATTTAGTTTTTTTTAATGTATAGTGGCATTGTTCCATTTGAAAACTGTATGTTTGCATAAAAAATACATTTTCTGATTAATATTATAAACTGTATGTTGGCTAAAAATTTTCAACTCGTAATTCAGCGCCCACAAGTAGATGTCTTTAAGTCCCTTCTGTACTGCGTGACAGACAGAAGACTTGGGTAATGTAAGGTGGAACAATGTAGTGTGTGGTTGGTGAAAACACACGCGTGGTTTCTCATTTGCGAGTATTTGGGAAAGAACTGAACCGGAGCATTGTTTTACTTCCAAATACCTGGGAGTTAGATAGATCGTTATGCTATCCACAGCACTGAAGTAACACTAATCAGCAGGTGGCAGCCTGAAACAACATAATCCGGAAGCTCATTGGTACTAATTGGGGTCCCCAACCCCAGGAAGTCCGCACTTCTGTAATGGCATTCTGTTTCTCCGCTGCTCTGTTTGGCAGAAAACTACCCATGCAAAACAAGTGGACGTGGCTCTTAATGAAACTGCAAGGCTAATTACAGGCTGTCTGAAACAAACTCCCACTGACAAATTGTACTACTTGGCAGGCATTCCTCCCCCTGAAATACGCTGTGAGGTAGCTGCAAACGCTGGAAAAAGGAAGAAAATTAGCTACACCCACTGCATGGACATGCTCCTCCAAGATATAGATTGAAATCTAGGAATAGCTTCCTACGGTCAACTTTTCCACTTAAAACACCCGCGAACAAAGGCAGAGAAGAACTATGGGCAGCCAAAGTTAATATCGTAAAAGTCTCGATCAGCGGCATGGCCTAATGTATTTACGTGACGTGAAGCGGCAGTGTTGGCAACAGTTGCTGTGGGTGTTGGGATGAATGGCGGCACACAGTGTTCACAAGATGTGAAAATGAATGTGTTAACATCACGTTTGAATGATTTTATTTTCGAAATGAATCTCAGCGTTCGAATGTAGAAGATCGCACGCTACAAAACTACTTTTCTCCATATGCACTGGCTTTTCAGATGTAACACTTTCTTATTATCTAAATCGAAATACGTATGTGTCTGTCTCTCAAATGATATAAATTCCAATTTTTTTCAATGTTCATAATTTGTAAAAACGCTTGCAACAATTTGATATGTATTCTTCGGTTCTGCCTAACCACTTCCTTTAATATCATGACGTATTCGTAAAAATCATATCATTCACTCACAACAATTTAAGCTGTACTGCCGGCCGCGGTGGCCAAAGGGACTGAGGCGCTCCAGTCACGGTCTACACGGCCACTACGGTCGGGGGTTCGAATCCCCTCTCGGGCATGGATATTTGTGCCGTCCTTAGTGTTAGCTAGTTCGTAAGTAGTTTGTAAGTTTAGGGACTGATGACCCCGTAGTTCAGTCCCATAAGCTATACAAACATTTGAACATTTTTTTTGAACCTGTACTCTTAGGTTCCTGCCTAACCACAACCCTTAAAATCATGACACATTTGTAAAAATAATAATATTCGTCGATGTACACTTTACAGTCAGTAATTGAATTATTGTACACGTCGTAGGCTACTCGAAATATACTACGTTGGCAACCTGACACTGCTACGGACGTAACGCAACGCTACCCATGCCGTTGATCGAGAGTTTAGCCGTTAATACCAACAGAATGCTTGTCAGTCGGACACAATGTGGACTGGACCACATGGAAATTTCTGAACAGATTAAGATGAGGTGTTTGCAAAACTAAGGATAACCTTGCTAAATGTAAATATCTGCAAGAATCAAAAACGTTCAAATGTTTGTGAAGCTTATGGGACTTAACTCCAGGGTCATCAGTCCCTAAACTTGAAAACTACTTGTGAACTAGCTTGTACTAAAAACAGCACAAACATGAATGCCCGAGGGGGGGATTCGAACCTCCGACGGGGAACGACCTCACGCATCGCAGCATAGCGCCTCAATACGCTCGGCTGCTCCGACGCGGTTGCAAACAATCACCACTTTGTGAATGTGGAGAGATACAGACCACAAAACATCTGTGTCTGCTCTGATGCTGCCCTGTCTCTTGCAGTGAGGAGGAGTTGTTTAACCCTTCATAGGGCAAAACCTTATTTTCAAAACAGAAAATTGAAATGTAGTTAGTTAAATTACTAATCATACCCTAACATATAAAAAATATTTGAGATTTGAAAAATCTTTTATTATTAATTAGTATAAATTTTTATACATGACAAAATATTGACCCGAATCCATTCTGTGGAACAGTTACTTTTGTGGTCGATAATTTAACCACTTCATGTAAAATGAGATATTTTATGACAATAGCAGTAAATAAGAAGAAATAAAATCTTTATTTGTCATTTACTTTCTTTTACTTTGCATACATAAATAAAAATACATACAAAATATACATAAATATGTTAAAGGATTGTGTGCACAAAGTTACACTGCAAGTGATGCAAGATAACTATAAAAATATATACAAAAGAGCCATACATAAAATCACAGATCACATTTGTTCAGTTCCTTAGTGCTGCTGGTGGAAGGGTCCAAAGTGTGCCTACACAAAGGTACATTGCTGGTAGTGCATGCCAAACTTACTACGCTTAGGTTTGCTTCGTGTACTGCAAAATGCACACCTTCTTATGACCTAAATTGTAAAAAAAAAATATTGCTTTCATTATGAAACTACAGTTACTGTACAAATTTTAATCTACATTATGCTATAGTATCATAATAAATCGATTTAATTTTGTAAGAATAAAAACTTATCAACAAAATTAGACGTAATCACTGCACAGAAAACTAGTACTTCTGCTAAACGTGCTATATACCGCTCACTGCTCACAAATCGTTCACCTTCCTTACTAACGTGAGATGTAGCTTCTTCAAAACAGCCTATAACATCTAAGCGAAATAATAAATTCCAGAAACAGTTTGATGAAATTGTCAAGTAAATACTCAGATAACAGAATAACATAATATAACATGTCCAGAAGTATTTGTTTAGAGGTGAAATATTACGTAAACTCGAGAAAAAAATTGAGGTTATCTACATCTCCTGGCATCCACGAAACAAGAACGATCATTTGAATAGGATTTGCACAAGACATGGTACTTCCGGACGCAAATTACTCTCAGCATACCTATATTACAACATAAAGTCATAATAAATCGACTTCACTTTGAAAATGTAAAGACTTACCAGCAAAATTACGACATATGCCATTCATCGAAAACTTATGCAGCTTTGTGGTTACTTTATCAACCACAAACAATATCAAGTGCTGCCATCTGTCGATCAAACAATGTAAGCTCGTTGTGGTCGCTTTCTTAGCCAAAGAATATCCCCGCGCAGTAGCTGAATGCGATAGGGTCTATGACAGGCATCAGTTAGCAGAGATTTTGAACCTTATATCGTGCGGTTAAAATATCGATAACAAACTTATAGTGGGTTAAGGCACAAGAAAATGCAGTAGCTGTGGTCCGTTTCTGGGCGAAGACAGTTTGATATTATTACGTGTGTATATAAATTCTGTGTATTTCTTTTGCAAGGCAACTTAATTGTATTATATAATTATATATTTTTGGTGACGTTACAGCGTTCATTTTAATGAAATAAATCGCAATTTGCAAAGATTTATGGCTTTACTGTACTAGGTTTAGATGGAATATCAAATCTGTGCCCGTCCGGGATTCGAACCCGGGATCTCCTGCTTACTAGGCAGACGCGTTGACCACTCCGCCACCGATGACACAGTGACCAAGCCGACTGCAGAGGACTCTTCCCTGAACGTCTCCCGCCACACACAAATCTCATTCGCCACGCTGCCTCTTTCCTGTTACCACAGCCTATTTGTTGTGTAATGCTCGCAGCCACAATACTGTATTGCCGCATCAGGAAGAACAGACCATGAGGTATCGAGACACAATTAATTGGTGTCAGGAGCCCAGCCTCGGCTTGTATAAAATTACATATTTTTGACGACGTTAGAGCGTTCATTTTAATGAAATAAATCGCAATTTGCAATCTCAATTAGCCGACCATTATGGCTTCACTGTACTAGGTTTAGATGGAATACCAAACTGTGGCTGTGAGCATTACAGAAGAAATAGGTCGTGGTAACAGGAATGAGACAGCGTGGCGAATGGAGTTTTGTGTGTGGCGGGAGACGTGCAGTGAAGAGTCCTCTGCAGTCAGGCTGGTCATTGTGTCCTCGCCGGCCGCGGTGGCCGAGAGGACTGACACGCTTCAGTCACGGTCTGCACGGCCACTACGGTCGGGGTTTCGAATCCCCCCTCGGGCATGGATATTTATGCCGTTCTAGTTCGTAAGTAGTTGACAAGTAGTTTGTAAGTTTAGGGACTGATGACCCTGTAGTTAAGTCCCATAAACTCTACAAACATTTGAATATTTTTAGCAAGGTCTGGACTCTTGCGAAACATGGCTTGCCCTTTATTCACATGAGGTGATAAGTGCCGTCTACAAGGGATCTCAAATCGATTCCACATTTCTGGATTTCTGTAAGGCTTTTCACACTGTACCCACAAGCGGCTTCTAATGAAATTGCGTGCTTATGGAATATCTCCCCAGTTCGTTGTAATTGACGGAAAGTCATCGAGTAAAACAGAAGTGATAACTGGCGTTCCCCAGGGAAGCGTTATAGGTCCCCTATTCTTCTTTGTGTTTATAAACGTTTTAGGAGACAATCTGAATAGCTCCCTTAGAGTGTTCGCGGATGATGCTGTCGTTTATCGGTTAGCGAAGTCAACATAGGATCAAAAGCAACTGCAAAATGATTTAGACAAAATTTCTACATGGTGCGAAAATTGACAATCGACACTAAATAAAGAAAAGTGTGAAGTAATACACATGACTACTAAAAGAAATCCGCTGAACTTCAGTTACGTGATAAATCAGTCAAACCTTAAGGTCGTAAATTCTACTAAATACCTAGGATGTACTGGAGAGAACACACAGAAAATATTGTGAGAAGGGTGATCCATAAATTACATTTCCTTGTCAGAACGCTTCGAAGATGCACCATCTCCACCAAAGAGACTGCCTGCATCACACTTGTGCGTCATCTCCTGGAGTACTGTTGCCCATTGTGGGACCCTCATCAGGTGGGACTGACGGAAGATATTGAGAAGGTTCAGAGAAGGGCAGCTCGTTTTGTTTTACACGTTACGTGGAGGAAAGCGTCACAGAAATGTTGCACAAATTGGGGTGGAAATCATTAAAACAGATTTACAAACATTTGATCATTTTTTTTAGTGTGTCCTCGGTGGCGCAGTGGTCAACGCGTCTGCCTAACAAGCAGGAGATCCCGGGTTCGAATGCCGACCGGGTACAAATATTCATTCGCCGCAATTTGGTATTCCATCTAAACGTAGTACATTGAAGCCATAATTGTTCGCAAATTGCGATTTGATTCATTAATTTTATTATGTCTGTGTGTAAATTGCTTGTATTTCATTGCTTTGTATGTCAAACAGTCTTGTTCATCTCCCTTTGATTGAGGTAAATTAATGAATTCGCCCTTGTCGCTGTCGTGTTTATGGCAGCGCAGAGCCGGGTCGAGCCCCCAGTGTCCGCCACTTGGGCACCTCGTGGAGAGCAGGCCGCGACCTACCGCACGGCGCGTCCGCTTGTAAATAAAATCAATACGAAACGAGCGGCAGGCAGGCGACAAGTGGGCGCCCGCCGTAGACGCCGACACAGAGGAGCCGCCAACACTGCATGCACGACACCACAGAGTAACATATACAGAGGAGCAGCCCCCTCTAAACCACTGTCCTACGCTCCCCTCGTAGTTCCGTAAGATGCTAGCAGGTGTCAGGCGGATCGCTGGCTTAGGGTGCGTCTCGCACGTCAGAGGGTAGCGTGGAGGGGAGGCTGAGGGGAGAGCTTGTGCCGCCTGCCACGAGGCCACGGCTGTGTCCGGCTTGCTGGCGTTTGAGGGGAGGTGGTGGTGGGGGCAGCCGCTACATGCCGCCTGCTCTGGCCAGTTTAAAGGGCTGCTTCTGACCGCAGCGCCACCATGGGACATCTTACGGAACTGCTGGAAACCCTCCCTCCCCGCACCCCTGAGCGTGTGACCAGGCCCTTACGGAGGTTTCCCCTCTGTATATATTTGTCTGTGACGACACTGACCAGCGCTCACCACGCTCCTGCCGGCGACAGCCGCGGGCACGCCTGCAACACGCACTGGCTGAGCGGAACCACTACTACTGTAGGCAGTGTTGCGCCTCTGTCAGTGGCGGCGCGTCCTTTCTATTCACTGATTCACACCCCCGGAAAAAAGCCCGACGTGAAATAAAAGTAAATAAATAAACAAAACTTTATTTTAATAGTCATTCATATTCGTTCTTTTACGGAAAGGAGAGTTATTTATAATTTGTACAAAAGCCAGATCGCAGTTATTAGACTCCAAGGACATGAAAGGGAAGCATCAGTTGGGAAGGGAGTAAGACAGGGTTGCAGCCTTTCTCCGATGTTATTAAATTTGTACATCGAGCAGGTGGTGAAGGAAAGCAAAGAAAATTTGGAGTAGGGATTAAAGTTCAGGGGGAAGAAATAAGAACATTGCGTTTTGCTGATGACGTAATTCTGTCAGAGACAGCAAAGGACCTAGAAGATCAGTTGAATGGAATGGACAGTGTGTTGAAGAGAGCGTATAAAATGAACATTAACAAGATCAAAACAAAAATAATGGAATGCGGTCTTAGAAAAATCAGGTGATGCTGAAAGAATTACTTTAGGTAACGAAACAATGAAGGTGGTAGATGAGTTTTGTTACTTGGGTAGTAAAATAACATGCGATGGTCGCAGTACAGAGGATATAAAATGCAGAATGGCAATGGGAAGGAAAGCATTTTTGAAAAAGAGAAATTTGCTAACTTCGAATATTAATTTAAGTCTAAGGAAGTCTTTTCTGAAGGCATTTGTGTGGAGTGTTGCCTCGTATGGGAGTGAAACATGGACGATAAGCAGTGCAGACAGGAAGAGAATATAGGCTTTTGAAATGTGGTGCTACAGAAGAATGCTGAAGATTAGGTGGGTAGATCGCATAACTAATGAAGAGGTACTGAATAGAATTGGTGAGAAAAGGAATTTTTGGCATACCGTGACTAAAAGAAGGGATCGCTTGGTAGGACACATTCTTAGACATCGAGGAATCGTAAATTTAGCATTGGAGGGAAGTATGTGGGGTAAAAATCGCAGAGGGAGACCAAGAGACGCGTATAGCAAGCAGATTTAAGTAGATGTGGGTTGCCGTTCTTATTAGGAGATGAAAAGGCTTGCTCAGGATAGAGTAGGGAGGAGAACTGCATCAAACCAGTCTCCGGACTGAAGACCATAACAACAACATCAGATAACTTTATATGCACACTAGCTTAAACCCGCGGCTCCGCTCGCGTGTTGGTTGATTATGACAGCTAAGCTATCGTTCAGTAGTATGCTATGAGACTGGTTTTGAAGGATGAAATGTAGTGCAATACCTTCTTTACATACAAACATTTTAATCAACATTATCAGGAAAGTAAGTAGTTTAGATCAAATCACACGTAAAACTGCCCTCGTTCCGAAGAATCCAATCACGAAATTCAACAATAATGATTGTAATAATATCACAGATCGATCACTTGATGTAATGCTCGAAACGTCAAATCGATTTTTAAAGAGATGTATTAAAATTCTTCAGTTTCTCCCGGCGTATTTGATGATCAAAATATCCACGGGTGTACTGCCGGTCTATAGTGTCCAACGGGCACAATATTTCGGCGATCATACATGACGCCATCATCAGGTGAACTGACGGACTGAGCTCCTGGAAACGCGCCGGCACGGAGATCCGCACGCTACGGCCGCTCGAAGGGAACTGGGTTCTAGCCCGGTAGCGGGCCATTTAAATACCCTCGGCCCACGGAGCGACCTCTCCGCGGTCCGCGCCCCGCGCCGCGGCCGCGCAGTGGAACCGATTGCGCCGGCGTCTGAGAAGACGTCGGTGTGAGGGCTCTGTCCGCCGTGGTCGTCACTTCGTTACGTTTGCTAGATTTACTCTTAATTAACCCAATCGCTGGTTCCCAAGCTTTGCTAAGATTATAGCCAGAGTCACGGTTTATGAGGTCGTCACTTGTGCGAATTTCAATGGCCTCTCTAACGACGCAGTCCCAGTATCTCGACGTCTGTACCAGAATCCTAGTGTGTTCATACTCCATGGCGTGATTCTCCACAAACAATGTTCAGCGACCGCCGACTTGCTCGGATACATTAATCGTGTGTGCCTCTGGTGTTCAGCGCATCGATCCTCGACGGTACGCATCGTCTGTCCAATATATGACTTTCCACACTGACGCGGAATCTGGTACACGCCCGCCTTCCTCAAACCGAGATCATCTTTAGCGCTCCCCACCAGTGCACGAATTTTATTCGGCGGACAAAAAACAGTTCCAACCTGGTGTTTTCTCAAAATGCGGGCGATCTTCCCTGAGACACTATAGACCGGCAGTACACCCGTGGATATTTTTATCAGATGTATTAAAAATTTCTTTTTTACTGATTTATTTATTTATTCTTATATTTCCTTATTCGTATGCTTATCCTTACATTATAGCACACATAGGCCAAAGATATGGTCTGTGGCATCACATTTCGCTGAAAGTAACCTCCTTGCTATAGAGTCGCAAACGTCATCGCTGGCCTTCAGTCCTAATCTTTTTTTTAATAATTTGACAACTTTCAACCACCCCCTTATAGCTATCGGCATGGAACTGCTATGGTGTACAGCGGGAGACTTCAGACAACAATTACACCCACCCACCATTAGTTTTCGCTGAAGAGCGAAATATTAACACACACACACACACACACACACACACACACACACACACACACGCGCGCGCGCGCGTAGAATTATATATACACCGATAACTTTTCATCCCAATATACTCCACTCTTCTATCATTATCAACTCTCAAGCAACAATGCAATCAATAAAACCATTTTCAAAGAATAATTATTGTTCCGCATTTCGCGTTATATTCTTCAAATTACTAAGTATCTATCAGATCGCTATAAAACCGTGCCTAAAACCTTCCTCAGGTATGAATTAATAACTGTACAAATATTTAAGTCTCTGCGTCTTGTTGTTCAAACGTGATATGCGTATACCGAACACACATTCACATTAATACATATAGATAAATAGCTATCCGATCGCCATCGTGCCTAAAGCCTTCCTCGGGTAGACATTAGTAACTGTACAAATTTTAGCTCTTTATGTCTTGTGGTTCAGACGTGATAAACGTACAACGAACAGACATTCACATTTATAGATATAAATTACGGCGGGGTTTAAGTGACGAAAGATACGTGGAAACAGCTTTAGATAAAAGTTGGCCTTCACCTAAATTCTGTCCCTTTCTCTCACTCCAACACTTCCCTCGGCGATATTGCTACCACACTCGTGCCAATGTCGCGAGATTTAATCGCGTAGCACTGCACTTGAGGGCCGTAGAACTACCCGCATCGTCAGTGCGTGTAGTAAAATTTTCTGGTCACTAACCTGGCTTCTTCGTTATTTCTGATGACCCCACGCAGAAACAGCGCACAGGTCGTGGATCTTATTCCCTTGAAGTAATGTGCTGTGGAAGCTTTGGAACTGAAGACTAGGCCCGTAGTTAATATTTCAAAAAGTCGGGATGCCAGTTGTTTCATAATTTATTGCTATGCCGCGAAACAACAAACGACTTATAACACACTGTTCCTTGTTATACACTTGTACAAACATTTCATTGGAACATAACTGTTAATCTTCCTAATCCCATACGTGCAGACCTGTCGTTCGGAACTCTCTCTCTGAACTCTCGCGCGGAACTGCCTGCTACCTTGCAGTGCCGTTCCCGCGTACTCTAATTTTTGCCGGTAATCGCCACTTCTCCAATATAGTTATTCATTTATTTTACATAATTAAAGCGTTTCTAAATAAACAAAACACACCATAATAATCCTTGGTGAAATTTCTCACAGTAATGCAGTATGCTACACCTTCTGTTATGTTTTCCCACCCATTACACTTGTGAGGTGTCCTCCCAGCTACAAAATTTCTTAACACCTGGTACCTTATCATCTTAAGCCAGCCACCCTACAACATTCAAAGTACTTTTATCGCACGAGAAATGTTTTACGTCGCGGAGACAACACGCATACGAGTCGCGGCGCGGCCGCTTAATATAGGCGGCAGTGGCCATAGTCGTTGCAATGCGCATGCGCGGCTGAGGTTAAAATTCTCTTCTGAACCCCCTGGAGACAGCATATTGGCACTCCCGCGGCAGGGAGGGGCGACAGGAAACGCCGCTTTTAACACTGCAGTTGGAGATGGTAGAGACGACAGCTCCTGGCTACTCGAGCTCTGGAGGTTATGCGCGAATGGAACCGAAGCAAAGACAATAGAGCTACTGCGCACCTCGCCTTGTGCATTCGTAAATCCTCTATGAAGACAACATCCGCCATTCGTATTTGTTTTTGGCGCTTTGAATATTCATCAAAAACACGTCACATATGGTAAAATATAACTATAAATTAAAGACGCATCAACCGTAAAAGCCTACAGAAGGTCCGATAATGAATAATAATGAAGTCATTACGCACCATAAGCTTAACAAACATTTGATCAAAACACTACATCAGAATATAACTTTGTACAATTCTTCAAATAAAGTTAAATATAAACAATTGCCGACCGCGGTGGCCGAGGAGACTGAGGCTCTCCAGTCACGGTCTGCACGGCCACTACGGTCGGGGGTTCGAATCCCCCCTCGGGCATGGATATTTGTGCCGTCCTTAGTGTTAGCTAGTTCGTAAGTAGTTTGTAAGTTTAGGGACTGATGACGCCGTAGTTAAGTCCCTCAAGCTATACAAACATTTGAACATTTTGAAGAGCCGTGTGGCTAGCGCCATCGCGCACCGCTTTCGAAGGTAGTGGGCTCGAGACCGACTGAAATCAATTATGTTTAAACCCAATCTTCTTCTTAACAGATACGGGAACAACAATGAATTTCTATTGTCATATGCCACACATTTTTGGACGTTTTTGCAAATGTGTGGCGATTTTGTGGGTAAACGACAGATATTTATCTGTTGCAAAAGATCTGGGGGAGAGCAGCCTTTACGCATGCGTAAGGTTAGGAAGAGGTGCTGCTTACGGTGTCACATGAACGGAAGTTACCTTGTCTCTTCATCGTAACATATTCATTTTGTTACAGTCACATAAAACTGTAATAAGTTACTTACTGTGTTTTAGAGTTGATGGTATATTCATATGTTCTTGCTGTTTAATATCAAAGAAGAATTAACACCGTTCACTGTTTTTAAGAAACAAATTTCTCAGCTTCAACCATGGAAGAAAAGTTTAAGATAAAAAACCTTGGTAGGCCAATGTCTTAGCTCGAAGGAAGCGTAAACAAGCCGAGGTGAGGCATTCGTCAGATATTTTGACTAAAATATATCTGAAAGAGGGGAAGGGAGGCAAACAGGGCCGCTTTCTATTTCGGTTAATTGTGAGAAGTTTGGGAAGATGTGCTTCATTTTCAGAGGGCGCCGCGTCTAGAACACTTGTGAGACCCCTTTTGTGTACCGCTCAAGTGTTTGCTAGCTCTACCAGGTCGATTTAATGGAAGGCGTAGAAGAAATTTACAGACAGACTGATAGGTTTGTTATCGTAGACTCCCTCAATGTGCGAGTGTTACAGACATGCTTCGGAATGTCATATGGGAACCGCTATAGGGAATTATTTTAGAGAATCACTGTTGCAGGAATTTAAAGGGACAGAATCTGAAGCTGACGGCAGAATGATTCTACCCCCGCAATCTTACATTTTACATAAAGACAAGCTAAATTAGAACTCGTACAGAGGCATACAGGCATTCGTTTTTTCCCTCGATCTATCTGATAGAGGAACAGAAAAGGAAGCGGCTAGTAACTTAAGCCGGCCACGGTGGCCGAGGAGACTGAGGCGCTTCAGTCACGGTCTGCACGGCCACTACGGTCGGGGGTTCGAATCCCCCCGCGGGCATGGATATTTGTGCCGTCCTAGTTCGTAAGTAGTTTGTAAGTTTAGGGACTGATGACCCCGTAGTTAAGTCCCATAAGCTGTACAAACATTTTGAAGTAACTTAAATGGTACCATCAGACACGCACCTTACGGTGAATTGCAGGGAACGTATGGGTGTCTGCGATGGCTCAGCATGGGTTGTGAATGCTGTTCGGAACAAGCACGTTAATAGCTGATTTAGTCACGTGCGTCTGGGCTTGCATAATTGTTTTACAACAGAACTGTGGGCAGAGAGGGCAGCTTGTATTGCCGTGTGGTTACAGTTTAATATCTGTCACATCCGACAATACTGCAGCCAAATGCTGCGACAATAATTGGAATATTTGTGAACAAATCTGCACTACCAGCAATTAAATTAGAGATAATTGGCCTGCGGGAAGATTATGCTGTTGTTGGCTCACTGAATGAATGAATTTACGGCGGTGTTACAACTTCGTTTGCAGTTACGTCAGATGAGTAGCTAACAGGGACGCACTTTACGAATATTTGTGCATGTAACACGAGGGTGACAAACGCTGCTGCGAGTGCTAGCATGCGAATTAAACTGCTGCTGTGATCGACCTTATGGGAAGTCGTTGTCGGCAGCTCCGACTGTACTGTGGCGCAATTCACTTGTCGTTACTGTGTGAGATTTCAGCAAACTAGATTAGAGAAATTTTCGACGCTGTTGGTTATACTTATAAACATATTTAGTGCTTAACATTTTAATTGCAGAATTAGGAATCTAGACGAAGCTTAAATTGGAGTAGAAAAGCCTGCTAAGTGATTAAATTGTAAAGCTTCGGAATTTCATGTATGTCAAGAGTCATTCAGGAATGTAATTAGCTCTGTGAATAGAATTTTTGAATACGTAGGAAACTTACTGAGGCGAAGCAATTTACATCGCTCATATAGGAAAAGCACAGCCAGCGAGCTGCAGAGCTCACGTACACAGGTGTGTTGCGTCGGACTTCGAAGCTGAAAAACACAAGCAGTAGCAATAGTGCCCGCCAGATGTCAGCAGTAAACGGACAATAAACCTTCTTTTAATCAAACTACACGCTCCTGAAACGTAAATATAATTTTCTGTAAATATTACGTATTGCAATACTTACAATTAAAACAGCGACCGGCCACAAAATTAAATATTGACATTAATCTCTCTGAACAAAGAAAGACAAATATTACCACTACCCCCACACTTGCATAGCATCTACAACCGAACAGCTACACCCCTGTAACATCTTTGTAAACAATGTTTATGTCTCGTATGTGCTGCTGGGCCATGCTTTGTAATTGATTACAGTGCGCATTACGTTAAATTCTAGCATGGTGTTGTGTGAAACTTGTTAACAATACTCATACAGTACAACGCGTCACTTGAAACACTTACGTTAACAGCCATCATGCAGTGCATATTTAGAAAGAAGAATATGGGACAATTTCGTCACGTTAAAGAACAAAACATGTAAGTTTTCGCCACACTTAATGTATTTTTAACTGTAAAACAATTCTTTAAATATGTCGATAAAGAAGAATATATTAAAAATTAACGTAAACTTCTGAAAACGGTACACGAAATAGTTTAGTCTGATGCAAAACGAGGCTCCAGCTGAAAAGTATGAAAAACCATCTGAACATGGATTTGCAAAAAGAAATCCGAAACCAGTCATGGCCTAAGAAAATACTGTAAACATTTTATACCATACCTATTGCTGGTCACTGTTTTAATCATAAACATTATGGTACTACAGCCTCGGTTTTAACAATTTCAGTTTTTGACAAAATAGCATTACCTATAATAGGCGGGGTTGGAACTTAAATCGTGGCAACACTGCTCTTCAGACACTATGCAATGGAATCTACTATTGCCGCTGACAGCACACGTTGTTGACATACCTAACTTAGCTCCGACCAAATGGACTCGTCCGTCCCACGTCACAGTTACTTGTGAGCGCGCGGTCTAAACTAACGGTGTCACTATGTTTTCGAAACGGGAAGAAATGAGATGGATTAAGATTGAATGTGAAAGAGGTCGTGCAGCACGACAGCGGCCGCCTTTGTGAAAGAAGCGGGAACACTTTCTGCGCAACCACCCATCATTTTGCACGACAATGCGCGGGCGTATACAGAGCAAGTTGCGGCTGCTCTGTTCAGTCGATGGTACTGGGAAGCACTGTACCATCCACTGTACTCCCCAGACCCAAGTCCTTGTGACTCTGATTTGATTCTCAAGATAAAGGAACCACTTCGTGGCATTCGCTTCAGAATTGTTCCAGAAATTCGACAGGCAGTAGACCGCTCCATTCGCAGAACAGACTGGGCTCCGTTAACTGTGTACTACACCTTCCACATCGCTGGCAACGGGTGCTACACAACGCTGGTGACTACTGTGAAGGACAGTAACAGGTGCAAACGTGTAACACTTTTGCATCGGTTGTGAATAAATAGTTACCACTATTTAATTTCCAACTCTCTTATTATTCACACTTGATTTAATATGTGTTACGTTAGTGAGATACGAATGTGGCGTATAAAATTAAATCTGTAAACCAAATTTTGCACTGAGTTGTAAATTTGTAAAGAAATCTTGTGTATTTCGCCAGTTTTTTTGTGCTGGGGAAGCAGTGAACGTCCCTAAATATTCTGGCTAGTTAACGTGGGTGTAAATGTGTTTATTAACTGATTTTTAATTTATGTATCCAACAATATCGTTGCAGAAATGTCGACTATATATAATTTGTCAATGCATAAAAGTCCGATGACGCAATTTATAGACTAGCTGAATGGCTATCTCAGTTTTCAGCCAATTAGGAGGAGGATTTAGCACGTATTTTATAGAAAGGAATAGATTCTTCTAGTCTATAAGGAGGCTTAGGAACTCAGAGCTACTGTCACGAAAGGTCACGAAATCCTAAGCTCTGAAAAGTTGCGATAATCGCGCAGTCATCCGTAAGTTTGAGCATCGTTCTGTATTGCTAAAAATGATCATCTAATAAGCCGCGTGGCATGTTGTGCCTTCGTTACTGAAAACAGAACATCCAAAGTAGCCGATTTACTTTATATTAGAGTAAGCATCAGATCACAGAAAAAAAAAAAAAAAATATCCATGTGTCGTAATGTGTAGTATGATTAAGTGGTTTATTTCACCATAAAATGGTTTATAATGTGGCTACGGTTACGAGTAATTAACAGTACTGTATTAGATAGAGTTTGGCAGGACGTTATGTAATTTTCCGATTTACTTGATAATAGTCAGTTTATTGATAAGCTCTTTCATTAATCCGTAGCTCCCAAAAAACCTGTTACGAAAACATTTGATGTAACCTGCAGAAGTGTATAGTGTCGTTATATTTTCCTGAAAGTTTTTCCTAGCTCTCTGCAGCAGGGCAACGTGGACTGGACTGCTAACAGGGGAGATTCACCATCCTGTGGAAACCGCACATCAATCGCACTTTCCGTTTCCGCAATATTTACGGTGCAACTGTTAGGCAATTCACCTTGTATATCCAGAGGTGTAGCTCGAGTCAGTTCAGCATCACATATTATCGCACATGCCAGTGCAGGAACGCAACCTCCTCTCCGCCTCTGGATTCTTCATTTTAACAACCGAGGCCAGGGGCGAAGAAAGTGGTATGTGACGCGTAAAATTCCAGGGGTATGAGACACCTGAAATATGTTTCATCACTGAACTACCGAGTTATCACGAATAATTAATGTTTTATTTTGCCCATTTTATAAACCGAAAATGTTTTACAAGTTGTAGGCATTTACAAAAGAGGGAATTGGTAAAGATCATACAATTCAACTTCCTACCTTCTGCCTCCAGCGTAACTCTGTGTTACGACGAACGATTAGTGACATGAAAATATGAAATCTCATATTGCATGAGTTTAACTACAAAATTGGTACATACTGCAAGCATGTTTCCCGTTCGTAGCCTGTTGTTGGTAACTCGTGGCAGATTTTCACCTCTCTCGGCGCAGGACGATGTGACAGAAGTGTTAAGAGTAAGGGCTTCAAATGTGACCAGCCATAATATTTTCCCTGTGGTATCAGCCTCCAGCCGCGCGGGAATAGGCTCGTGGTCTAAAGCGCCATGTTACCGATTGCGTCGCCGGGGGTCGGGTATGGGTGTATCCGTTGTGCGCAGCATAAGTTAGTTAACGTTAGTTTAAGTAGTTTGTACGTCGAGGGACCGATGACTTAAGCAGTTTGGTCTCTTCGACTTACAAACAAAAACATTTTATTAGCTTCCTGGCTTGTGAAATGAAAATAATAGTTGGCACATGTACAACGGTACTAGCAATACAGCTTTGTTTATTTAATTTTTTCGAAATTATATTCGCCAACTGTATATACCTCTCAATCTTCCGAAACCATTCCCTAAAGCAGTTCTCCGAAGTATGGTGAAATGCACACACGTTGCGTCAAGTCCTCATGAGGTGCTGATCACTTGAAAACTGCACGCCCTTCAGTTTCATTTTCACATACGTGAACAGTGGAAAGACAAAAGGAGCAAGGTCTGGACGGTAAGGAGGTTATTCAAAAAATATTAGGAGTTCGCTTCGGTGCTGTGAGATGGAGTTTTATCATGATGGAGGAACAAATTGTCCATTCTTGACTTCGGTCGAAGAAAACGACCTATTAACTAATAGTCAACACGGATTCAGAAAGTATCGCTCTTGCTAAACACAGCTTGCCCTTTATTCACATGAAGCAGAAGGTAATCCTAAATACGATGTGCAGAGTCTGTGTTTATCGGTGGAACCAATGAGAATGGTCTTCAGAGATGCGTGCAGTGGGTTCATCGATAAATACGGACACTGTACACCGTACATAAATGAGCGACAGCAAGGCTTGCGATAATCCCTGTGCGGGATTAACATACTACGAGCGCTCATGGAAGGTAGGCAAAGTATGGCATACGGAAGTTGGGGGTTTGTCCAAGAGGCATGCATAGATAGCTTAATGGTTAATACGCCCGCTCTCCAAAAGCGGGAAGTCTTAGCTAGGGTCTGCTCCGGCACACTTTTCATACACTATGAGCCCCAAAAACAAATTAGATGCACTGTGTTGCCACCTACTGTCAGTACTCCATAGCCGGCCGCGGTGGCCGAGGAGACTGAGGCGCTCCAGTCACGGTCCACACGGCCACTACGGTCGGGGGTTCGAATCCCCCCTCGGGCATGGATATTTGTGCCGTCCTTAGTTGTAGCTAGTTCATAAGTAGTTTGTAAGTTTAGGGACTGATGACCCCGTAGTTAAATCCCATAAGCTATACAAACATTTGAACATTTAGTACTCCATATCAACATCATTAGACATCGATAGAGAGCAGAATGGGGCGCTCCGAGGAACTCACGGACTTCGAACGTTGCAGGTTGCGACCTTCCTATCGGTACTCACCAATAAGACTTGGGCAATACATAGGGTAGAAAAAGGTTTATAGCTCGTTGTCACTGTACATAGGGGTGAGTTATGTATGTCAGCTTCTATACCCTAAACAGCTACCCAATCTGTTTCAACAAGATCAATAATTAATCTGTAGTTTAGCCAGTCTATCAATCTGCATATCAAGACGTGAAAATATATTTAAACAAACATAAACTTCTGAATAACCAACAAAATGGATTCTAAGATAAAGAAGCGATTCACTCACCAAGTAATTATAAATGGAGTTTATTACTCTTATTAGACATGAAACGCAGAGGTAGTCCTACTTTATACATCGGTGAATAACTGAATAGCTCCCCAACTATTGTTCATGAGAGCCACAATAAGTATCACAACGTACTCGAGAATAAAAGTTCCAAATTATCACTCGTAAATTAATGAAGTCCATCGAACATTGTAATTCCAAATTCATCCACGATTTAAATATTTATTATGAAACACTGTTTATCATCACAAGAGTACACGATTGCCGAAATATCACAGTCCTACAACCCTACTACCGTCTATAGTTCACCACTCTCTACCAGAGACTAAGTTCTTCAGTCACAGTCCCGTTAATTTTCTAAGTCCACACATGCCTGCCTCTTGAAATCACAAGTTGGTAACGCGGCTTCAGGCCGCCCAGCGCCACAACCTTCCACCACCACGCTCAGGTTACGAGTCCCTTCCCCAGCGTTCGAAAAGCGTGCTCTCCCTGCTCCCAAAATTGCATCCTTCCCCGCATCCTAACGCCTCATCTTTAAAATACAATTTCCCTTCCAAAATATTATAATTTGAATATCACAGAATTAAATGCTTTGACCACCTCTCTAAAATGTTGTTTACATTTAATAAACAAATACATATTTAACAATACTAAAAAACGGTTGAGACTGAAGCTCTTTGCTCATATAACCATTAAGCGTGGCTTCCCTTTGTTCAAAAATATACTGCCGCCGTCGACATATAGTAACACAATTAATATTTAATTTATCTTGGCTTTTTATACGAATATATTCAGTTCTTGTCCACAAATACTTATAATTGTTTATATATAAATTATCTGCTGCACATCTACTATTTTTAGTCGGCCAGTAAATATTTAAGTGGCAGTATTACATAAAAAACGAACGTTTCTAAGAATAATATTAAATATAATAACATACATATATAAATGTAATTCACTTTGCTCGGTTCATGTTTTGTGTTTCTGTGATGGAATCTATGTTCTGACACAAGAATATTATTACCTCAACAAAAAGCAGATCAAGAGAGTAAAAAAAAGTTTATTGAAAGAATACGCAAATAACATGGTACGTCTTTTAAGATAGCGTGGTGCAATGCTGCCCATTTGCTTCTTAATCTGTTACTGATAAACACTATGTATCAATAATTGTAAATATAACTCTTATAATATTATTATTAAAGTAATGAGATTTATCGGCTTTTTATCTGTAAGGGATATTTAAATTGTAAATTGTAATCTCCTGAATCCATTCATATAATTATAATTGCCGTATGATCATTCCCTGATTTTATGTGGATTTTTAGAGTAATGTTTGTGGCTATATTGCATTTCAGTTGCAATCTGGAATAGCCGCCCTCACTCAGCCAAGAGTTTCCCAGCACATTAGGGAAACTCTGACTACCTGTATCCCATTCACTAGGTCCAAACTGTTAGTCGGCCGGCTGGGGAACCCAACATCCTGGCAAAACCCGCCTTTCACATGGAAACAATCAGCTTCCTCCTGTATCTGCAATGTCACAAGTCTGTTGGGTCTCACTTGTGTTAGAAGTCTGTACTCGAGAATTCCATACTCCTAAACGTCCCTAGAGCCACTGTTTGTAATGCGATAGTAAAGTGGAAACGTGAAGGGACATGCGCAGCACAAAGCGAACAGGCCGACCTCTTTTGATGACTGGCAGGAAACGCCGACAGTTGATGAGAGCCGTGCAGTGTAATAAGCAGGCATCTATCCAGACCATCACACAGGAATTCCAAACTGCATCTGGTAACTTGTAACATCTTCATTGACGACACTGTTCACCATTATGTAATTCACATAATAGCATAGGTGTTGTAACAGATGTACGTATAACCTACCTGTACATTTTGGAATGTGATTGCTTTCATTTGTTATCATCGTATTAAAAAAGCTATTACTATCTTGTTACTGTGTAAATTTCGTTACACATGTGTTAACGATACAAGAAGCGAGCACATTGGCAATTTGTTACATCTTTGACATACCCTGTTCTCTGAGTCTGTTACATTTTATCATTGACTTGTTGTATTACGAAATAGTACTGTTTTTATTTACATTAAGTGCAGGAATCCCTTGATGTTGTCGCTATCACTACCACTTTTAACTTGTATTTTAATTGGTCTTATAGATATGATGACACTGTCAACTTATTCAGAAAATGTATACAACTAAACTACTCATATAATTTTGTAAGTTCTTCTACCATGGATAAGATCTTTATGTTTACAATGCATTTCCTCAGATTCAAATGGTTGTAGGTTGCCGTTCTTTTCAGGATAGTGTAAGGTGGAGAGCTGCAACAAACCAGTCTCCGGACTGAAGACCACAACAGATGTTTTGATAGAATAATGATCGAAAATACTATTTGAACGTTATAATTATTTAGGATAACACCACTTCGAACCATATTTTTAAATTATTAAAATAGCGTATTGCATTAAAGTGGTCGCAGTTGACCGTATGGTGCGCTGTGTGACGAAGACAAGTATTTAACAGACTATCCACCAGTTGAAAAGTGTTTTAGAAACATCGTTGTGTTAGGTGTTAAAGAGTATATTAGCTGCGAGGAAGGTGGTTTACATCCAGATGTATGAAAATGAAATTTAAAATTACCACTTTATTGTTTTCGTACCTTCTTAGGTAGCTATATTTCAGCACATATTTGACAGGGATTCCATACATGACACACGCTTCATGAAGTTAACTTCTGCTTGGTGATTATATAGAGATGAAGCAACTTAACACGGAATAGACTACAACGGAGAAGTTCGTTAATTCTCTCTCTGGACTGAAGACCATGAGGCTCTATGATAGATTTGCTGATTAGTGAGGTGATAACAACCTCGGAGATGTACGATGATTTTAGTTGTTTTGTTATTATGTATAACTTATGTGTTAGAAATAGGTTTATTGTTGTAATCGTAATGACAAATAGATTGCAACATTCAGAAGAACAATAGTGAAAGGATGCTCACTGATATTTTTAATAATGACAGGAAAATGACTTCCGAATGCTGTTGATTACTTTCAATGATGTTGCCGTTGGGCCCGGTGGTCTCGGAGTAAAGCGCTCGGCTGGAACCCGAAGGGTCGCGGGTTCGATTCCCGGTCGGAACTCGGATTTTTTTTTCAGTCTGCGTTTTAACCCACCCTTCACCTCTCAACGATGTGAGGAGTCGCCAGAAACGACACGTGGTTCGGATTCCACGTTAAGCTGTAGGTCCCATTTCCCCGGTTGGATAACTGGGGTAGGCTAAGGACACGCAAGTCGCCGACGTGGCGTCCTATTGAAAGACTTGCACCAGGTGAATGAGCCACACGAAATTATTATTATTAATGATGTTGGCAATCAGAAGCCTGCCGGCCGCGGTGGCCGAGGGGACTGAGGCGCTCCAGTTACGGTCAGCACGGCCACTACGGTCGGGGGTTCGAATCCCTCCTTGGGTATGGATATTTGTGCCGTCCTTAGTATAAGGTAGTTGATAAGTAGGTTGTAAGTTTAGGGAGTGATGACGCCGTAGTTAAGTCCCATAAACTTAACATAATTTTTTTTTCCTAATATCAGAAACCCACCGACCTCCCTCGCTTCTCGATCAGTAGACCTCTTCATCATACCCTTTTCATCCTTTCTGAGCGACAGTGTATTCACCACCGTCAACATCGGCACCAGCGCAAAGAACTGCAGACTGCTCTTTCAGGTTGGCGCCTCGTGGCAAAGAATACAGCCGTTTTACGACTTGCCCGCGGTGTCGTAATAAATGGCTGAGCGTCTGTTAAAAATGCGGCCGAGCCGTGGAGTCTACTGAGGCGTGGCTTGGCCCGCATTGCAGCCTACGCGCTCGGCCGGTCTTTTCAGCTGCGCGCACTGCACCACGCAGACGCTCCGCTTTGTGTGCGCGGGAGGCCGGGCCGGAACAGAACGCAACGCCGTTTGGCAGTCTGCCGCGCCAGCGCCGCTTCCGCTGCTATTTGAGACACGCAGCCAGCTGAAATACCGAGCTCAATTCATTTCAAGAAAGAACTACGCCCGATTAAAAAGAAAAAAACTTGGCACTGTTAATATTTACTTCTCTGGAGCAGAATTCGCCTTAGCGTAGTTATCAAAAATATTGCTGGGGCCGAGCGGTGTGTTGACTGTGTTCCCAGCTTTAGGTCAGGACGAGGCCTGGAACCTGGTGGAGCGCCAAGGGACGCTAGTCAAACAGAATTATAGTTGAAACTTCCTGGCAGATTAAAATTGTGTGCCGGAACCGGGACTCGAACCTGGGACCTTTGCCTTTCGTGGGCAAGCGCACTACAGCTGCAGAGTGAAAGTTTCATTCTGGAAACATCTCTTCGGCTGCGGCTAAGCCATGCCTCCACCATATCCTTTCTTCCAGGAGTGCTAGTCTTGCATGGTTCGCAAGAGATCTGCTGTGATGTTTGGAAAGTAGGACGCGAGATACTGGCGAAAGTAAAGTTGTGAGGCGGCATCGTGAGTCGTGTCGGGATAGCACAGTCGGTAGTGCGATTGCCCGCGAAAGGCAAAGGTCCGAGGTTCGAGTCCCGGTTTCGGCACACAATTTTAATCTGCCAGGAAGTTTCATATCAGCGCACACTCCGCTGCAGAGTGAAATTTCATTCTGGAAACATCCCTTAGGCGGTGGCTAAGCCATGTCTCCACCATATCCTTTCTTCCAGGAGTGCTAGTCTTGCATGGTTCGCAGGAGATCTGCTGTGAAGTTTGGAAAGTAGGAGGCGAGGTACTGGCGGAAGTAAAGTTGTGAGGCGGCATCGTGAGTCGTGTCGGGATAGCACAGTCGGTAGTGCGCTTGCCCGCGAAAGGCAAAGGTCCCAGGTTCGAGTCTCGGTTCCGGCACACAATTTTAATCTGCCAGGAAGTTTCATATCAGCGCACACTCCGCTGCAGAGTGAAAGTTTCTTTCGAGAATTATAGTTGACACATTATTCCGTAACATACATACTGGGGAGGGGTGGGCAAGTTTGAAGCCCTTACTCTTACGGGAATCAGTTTCATAACTACGAGTTTGAGTACTGTGGGCAGGGTGAAGCTGGGAATATCTGACAGGAGGCGTGCTTAGGTAGTCGTTGCAGGTGCGGTGATCACTGTGTCCCCAGCGGTGTAGGGGTCAGCGCAACTGCCTAGAAAGCAGGAGACCCGGGGTCGAATCCCGGCTAGGTACACATTTTCAGCTTTGCGCAATCGCAGTTGATGTCATATATTCCCTGAATATTAAGTAATAACAACTGCGGGATCAGAAGTGACGTCTGTTCTTTCGGAACAGTCGCCATATATAAGTTTGATGAAGATGCTAGCTCGACAGTAGCTAGAGCAGTAGGTGGCGTCGCCTTCGAGCTGCACCCTTGGTGTTTCGTGTGATGGTATAGTCCGATTGAAATGACTTGCAAGTTGACGTTTGTCAGCTGTGGCTACAGTGTTGCCACGACAGCTGCCGGCTGCGAGCTGGCGCTCCGTACAGGCGGCACTGCGCAGAGTTGTTGTTGTTGTGGTCTTCAGTCCGGAGACTGGTTTCATGCAGCTCTCCACCCTACTCTATCCTGAGCAAGCCTTTTCATCTCCTCATAAGAACGACAACCCACATCCACTTGAATCTGCTTATTATACGCGTCTCTTGGTCTCCCTCTGCGATTTTTACCCCACACACTTCCCTCCATTGCTAAATTTACGATTCCTCGATATCTAAGAATGTGTCCTACCAAGACATCCCTTCTTTTAGTCGGAGTGTGCCAAAAATTCCTTTTCTCACCAATTCTGTTCAGTACCTCTTCATTAGTTATGCGATCTACCCACCTAATCTTCAGCATTCTTCTGTAGCACCACATATCAAAAGCCTCTATCCTCTTCCTGCCCGCACTGCTTATCGTCCATGTTTCACTCCCGTACAAGGCAACACTCCACACAAATGCCTTCAGAAAGGACTTCCTTACCCTTAAATTAATATTCGATGTTAGCAAATTTCTCTTTTTCAAAAATGCTTTTCTTCCCATTGCCATTCTGCATTTTATATCCTCTGTACTGCGACCATCGCATGTTATTTTACTACCCAAGTAACAAAACTCGTCTACCACCTTCATTGTTTCATTACCTAATCTAATTCCTTCAGCATCACCTGATTTCCTGACTGCACATTCCTGTCAGCGATTTGCACACGTTCAGTACCGGTAGTTGTTGACAATACTAATTAGTCAAGCTCTAAATGTACTGAGATGACCTTCACAGTTAAATATTGTTTTCATTGTCCACATCAATAATACTGTTGACAATGCGATTTTACAAGGCTATGATGTGGAACACTAAAAAGAAAGCTTGTACCGCAATTATTTTCGCTGTAACGAATACAACGAAAAAGACGGAATACTTCTGAAAATGGATAGCTAAACAAAATTCGTTTATGTGCTGAGCGATAAACAAAGATCTTTAATGGGATGAGAGAATAAGTGTAGCGTAACTGAGCTTATTGGCGACAGGCAGTTTAGTGCAGCAATATCAGCCAACTTAATTGAAATGTTCAAATATTTGTAGAGTCTATGGGACTTATCTACGGGGTCATCAGTCCCTAAACTTACAAACTACTTATGAACTACTTACAACTAAGGACGGCACAAATATCCATGCCTGAGGGGGGATTCGAACCCCCGCCCGTAGTGGTCGTGCGGACCGTGACTGGAGCGCCTCAATCCCCTCGGCCACCGCGGCCGGCCCAACTTAATTAGCAACACTGTTATTAAAATCAGTGAAGTAATTATAGTTGGGCTGCAACGAAACAGTCAGGTAAGAAACGTAAAAAAATATTTTTTTTTTCGTAATCTGACAACGCTGATTCATATTTAGCAGTCAGTGAATATTTACATATATAGTGACCGCTTTTCTTAGCTGATGTCTTTTCATCTCGAAGTCTGGGCCTGCCCCTCTTCTTCCGCACTTCACCAGACATTACGACGACACCAAATAACAACACACACGCACAACCACTGCAACTAAAGCGGTACCTAACCTAAGACGCACGCTTCTACACAGCACTTGCCAAACAATGGACGCGAGTTGTGCACCTGTTGCGGCAGCTTGGCAACAGGGAGCAGTTTGGGCGTGACGTTGAGCGCTCTGATTGGAGGAAGGGAGCTCCAACCCGTGAACTGTCAACTAGCAAGTAATTTCAATCAGAGTATAGTGCCCGCGCCGCGATGCCGGGAAGCGATGCAAAGACTGTTATTGTGAAGAACTCTATCTCTTCACCAGGCTATGCAGTGGCTAGTGGATCCACGCAGGGACCCCTCTGAAGTCGGATGACGTGCTGGTTCCCGACTCGGGACACCGGCTGGCCGGATTAGCACCAGAGTGCTAACTCGACGACAGGAACATTGACCTTTAATAACCGACCACTGAAGACTGCGCTGGCCTCAGACAGCCACCCTAGTGGTGTGAAGTCGTCAGCACAGCGGATCACCATCTTCCCAGATGATGTTTAGTGTCAAGTATGGCCTCGACCAGACTCCATCTCTTAGCCTCCTCTAGCAGCTACCCGTATGTGACAAAGACTGAGCTCAACGAATTTTATGCCGGCCGCGGAGGCCGAGGGGACTGAGGCGCTGCAGTCACGGTCTGCACGGCCACTACGGTCTGGGGTTCGAATCCCCCCTCGGGCATGGATATTTGTGCCGTCCTTAATATTAGTTAGTTCATAAGTAGTTTGTACGTTTAGGGACTGATACGCCGTAGTAAGCTATACAAACATTTGAAACATTTTGAGTGAATTGACGACTACCTCCTGAACATCGTCGATTCAGAAGACCAAGTGACTGCTACTTCTAAAATTCAAATGTTTGTAAATCTATCGGACCAAACTGCGTGGTCATCAGTCCGTAGCTTACAAACTACTTAAACCTAGGTAAACTAATCTAAGGATAAACACACACACCCATGCCCCAGGGAGGACTTGAACCTCCACGGCGAGCAACTACGCGCTCCGCAGCGAGACGCTTTAGACCGCTCGGCTACTCCACCGCGGTGACTGCTACTTCTAAATGTGGGAGTATTTATTATTTATACATAAAATTGGCTGAAGCTATGACTTATGAAACGGTTTGAATGTGTTCCCTTTGAAAATGCAATGTTCGCCCGATGTGTCTTTACCGCTGACGCATCCGCGATCTTATTGACTCTTGTGACAGAGTTACGTGTATTTATGAAATGTTTACTAGCTGCGTCTCTGTCTGACAGCCATTTCACTCACACACAGTTCGCTGACGGTAGGCTTTCCAACTTGCCGACGCAGCGGCTGCCGTCATCACGCAAGGCTGGTGAGCATTTTTCTGCTACCGGCTGTTGACCTTATTCCGTCTTGCTAAAGTGAGCAAACAAAGATCTTAACACATTTCCCTGTCACAATGTTTGCGGCGTAACAATATATTTTCTCCCTCCGGAGAATCTCCAAAGGGTTCGTATTCTCTGTGAATAACGAATGTTGCACGTCGTTCACTATTTATGGCTTTAAAAGTTCGTATTCTTCTCTTGCAGTTCTAGCAGTACGATATCAAAGAATTGAAAATGCTGTCCATATTAATAATAATATTAATAAAATTCTAGGGGGAAGACATATGCAAGACGGTTATAGGTTACAATCAATTAAAAGAACAGAAAAATTTTCGAGCATCGGAACTGATATAAGGAAAAGGCGAATGAAATTCTTTGGTCACCTCGAATTCTACAGCATGGCTACATCAAATTCGAAAGGACCTAAATAATGCAAATCTAAGACCAGCAGTCATTCTGGGAAGAGTCTCGGTCAGACTCAAAGTAGACATATGGCAAGATATGTCAAAGCAACAAAAAGAAAAACAGTGCAGACCAAATTGGTCAGATGAGCGTAAGCAAGCGTTTTCGTAAATGAAAGACTACTGGAGGAACGAAAAGAACTCAGAAATTAATGGAGTTATTTGCTTACATTTATGGAGAGAATTCTTCAATAATAATAATAATAATAATGTACAGTAGATGTTTGTTTGTGCAAAACCATTAATGTTCGAAAATTCTTGACCGATGACTTCGAAATTTTGACACAGTGTTACATCGTAATAACGAAGTTTTTAGGATACCTATTTCTCTCTCTCTCTCTCTCTCTCTCTCTCTCTCTCTCTCTCTCTCTGTGTGTGTGTGTGTGTGTGTGTTTACTTGACCTTTTCATAGAGAGATGGGATGACTTTGAACATCTGTTTTATATATGACGTGTCTTTGAGAAAAATTGCCTTAAAGGGATTTTTATAACACAGTTTTGGTGAGTGTAAGGTTATTGTTAGTTATTCGTTATGTTTTAGCATAATTTTGGATGGAATATTAATACCAATGTCCTTTTATAGCCTTTGAAGATGATGGAATGTCGAAACGCGGAAGGTTTCAATAAAGTTTCAAGAGTGGTCAAGACAAATTATTTCCAGGTATAGCTGTATCTTCCAACTTCCCTTAACATGTTCGAATGTTTGTATAGGTTATGGGACTTAACTACGGGGTCATCAGTCCTTAAACTTACAAACTACTTATGAACTAGCTAACATTAAGGACAACACAAATATGCATGCCCGACGGGGGATTCGACCCCCGAGCGTAGTGGCCGTGCAGACCGTGACTGGCGCGCCTGAGTCCCCTCGGCCACCGCGGCCGGCCATGCATCATGCTTTTCTTCCTTTCTGCGGGACAAATCTCTTCTCCCTCTAGAATCGTGGTCACAAAAGTTCTGATTCATTACAAGCTGTATTTCGAGCTCACCATGACAAAGAAGTAGAGATTCCATCCGGCACGACGAACGTAATTCAACCGTTAGAGAGAGATTTTTTCCGCCAGTGGAAGGCATTTTACAGAAAACTAACAGAGAAGATTATTGTGTGCAAATCACTGCAGTTTCCTGTGTATCACCGTGACAATATTCTCAAGTTGCAAACAGTCGTACATTATCAGTTTTCCTCCCCACGGTTACAAAATGTGATTAAATATGCGTGGCTCCCATCGAAATATGACGCGCGTCGAGAAAGTAAGTTCCGTTTGGTAATAAAATGAAATTGTACACAGATACAGAAGAAATGTTTATTGCACAAAATTCTACAACTCTTAAACTACTTTTCCACATAACTGCCGAAATTTTGCAGGCATTTGTCATAGCGTGGCACCAGGCGTATACCTTCTTCATAAAAATCTGCCACCTGTGTCTTCAATCAGTTGGAAACATCAGTGATCGTGAAGTCCATAGGGAGAGCACTAAATGTAAACCTACGGTTTTCCTGGATCTTGTCATCAATCGTGTGAACGAGTTCTTCTGTAACCAAAGGTGGACGCCCACTTCGTTCTTCATCGTGCACATCAGTACGCCCGCCATTGAACTGTCGGACCCATCTTGTCACCATCGAATCACTCATCGCATTTGGTCCGTAAACATCGCAAATTTGCCGATACATTTCACTTGATTTCACTTTCCTCGCATACAGAAACCGAATCACCGACCTGATTTCACAGGCGGCAGGATTTTCAGTCAACGCCGACATTTCAAACAAGCACAACAAAGCGTACGTAACTGACAGCGATCTCCAAATGACGCACGTTCTTCTCCTTGATACACATCGTCTAGTGCGGAACTGCAATCGCAGCGCAGCAGCGGAGATAAATGGAAACGGAACTTACTTTCTGGACGCGCTTCGTATATACTGATATTACGCCTGATTCCTTCCCAACACTGGCCGAGTTTTGTCTATGGACGTCTAACAACGTCTGTGATTCGCAGGGCTGTCATATGTCGTCTTCGCTTGTGTGTTCTTGGTGCACAAATTTCGTATGTTTTCAACATTGTATCAATATTTCGCAGTTTTGCGGTAATTGCAAGAAATAAAAGTTTGACGTGTTCTAAGCCGTATATGTATTTGTGTATATTTCATAGCTATTAGGAAATAATGTTGTAGATATCAGCTACAATTGTCAACGAATTTATTATTACCGTATTTACCGTATTAATTATCGTACGATCGCTTTCACTTGGCGAATGAGCTCTCTCACTGCTGTGGCAGGAGAGCGGCGCGTAGCTAACGCCACCTTGCCCATAGATGGCGTTGGTATAACATAGCGAGAGAGGTCAGGGTTGTACAACAGGCAGTTATAAGCACAGAAACCATGCGACAATAATGTCATACTTCATAAACGTTTTTACAGACTTCCAAGTCATGTCAACTTCTAACAGTCTGCATACAGACTTCCTTCAACGTTAACTCACAGTGGTGAAAATAGCAACACAGGTTTCGACATGACAAGTCTGACGATTCCCTTGTAAGGAAGCCGCGAAGCTGAGAAGACAGCGGCAGGTTGGAGCTGCGGTCGGCGCGGGTTACGGCGTGGCCTGGCGGTGTTTGCACGGCCGTGGCCGTACGTTAAGGCGCCGCGGAATTGGATTACTGCTGGGCTGGGCTGACGGCGACGTATTCGCCGGGAGACTTCATTTCCGGAGGCGGCGGCGGCGGCTGCAGCCGGCAACACGTGGCCACACGCGGCCTGACCTCGGCAGCCGCCGCCGCTGCCCAGGGGCCGAGCACTGGCGGAGAGCGCAGCCCAGCAGGTGAGCGCTCCAACCGAGGGACTCAATGCTTATCCCTCTAATGCATAGTGTAGCTGATCAGCTACACACCTTATTCTTCCCATTATCTGTCAAACTGATCAACATTTTACCATAAAGTCATTTGTTGCTGCTTGTGTACATAGTATTATGTATGCTAGTAGCTCGTCCTAGAAATTATAAATTGCAGAGCGCTACTGAATCATTTCCACAGTTAGCTGTATTGAGTTACTCCTAACATGTGCGTTTGTTTACATTGAAACCTTATGCGACATTCCGTCATTTTCAAAATGTTTCAAATGTTTGTATAGTCTATGGGACTTAACTACGGGGTCATCAGTCCGTAAACTTACAAACTACTTACGAACTACAAATCTCCATGCCCGAGGGGGGATTCGAACCCCCGACCGTAGTGGCCGTGCAGACCGTGACTAGAGCGCCTTAGCCCCCTCGGCCATCGCGGCCGACTACGTCATCTCCAAAGGCTATAAAGGGACACGTATTAATATTCCAACCAAAATTATTCCTCCTTTTCCATGTAAAATTAGTCAATTATACACTACTGTTGCATTATGACTTACTTTCTGGAAAGGTGAGAGGCAGAATATCGACATTCACTACATCGGGTATATCATGGAAGCACTATATAGCTGACCGGCTAAGAACTTTCTGTTGCTAGAAGTGCATAATAATTGTAAGGATTTTTTTTTCAATATTTTTCTCAGTATATATGCTCTATTCATTAATCGCGGTATATTTTATAGCTTCAAATAAAAGGTCTTGCATTAAAGGGTTAATCGTTGACAGGATCCGCCTTTATGGAGAGTTAAGGGAAGTCGGAAGATACAGATATACCTGGAAATAATTTGTCTTGACCACTCTTGAAACTTTATTGAAACCTTCCGCGTTTCGACATTCCATCATCTTCAAAGGCTATAAAAGGACATTGGTATTAATATTCCATCCAAAATTATGCTAAAACATAACGAATAACTAACAATAACCTTACACTCACCAAAACTGTGTTAAAAAAATCCGTTTAAGGCAATTTTGAACATGAAGCATGAAAAGTTTAACGTTATCACTTCCCATTTTTCCAGACGTCGATGCGTCTACCACAAGTTTATCTGCGTAGAACATTGTTTGTTTGACACGTGCTCCAAATCGTCCAGTTGGTTCTTGAAGACACACATGTAGTTTAGGTCGCAGTGAACCATCCAGACGAATTATGGGCATTATAAGTGAGTGCAGTCGTGGACTGCGCAATTGCCTCAATATGTTTTTCCCCTTTGAATGACAGTTTTCTTTTCGCACGCATTTCTTTTTGAAAATCTGACTGATCTTCATTGTAAACGTAAGATACACTAAAACTGGCGATTTTATTTTTTGCAGTCGTAAGAAAAGCTTCTATCATTTCCATTTGAGTCACTTCATTTTCCGACATTTTTCTCGATAAAAATTTTTGTTATTTTTCGTGCCACAATTTCATGTGATCTTTTGAAGCGACTAATCCAACTCTGAGATGCTGTAAATTCTCGCGCCTATCGCGTTGGCAATCTCTAACGCCCAATCACGCAAAGTTGTGTCGCTAACACTCAATGTCGTCTGGCATCGGTAAATTGCTCGAAAAGTCGCGCATTTATCTCTGTCGAAATTTCCAGTCGACTGTTACGTCGTCCAGCGACTTCCTTTTTCCATCTATACAACTCACGTTCAGAACGGACAAAGCGATACCTAATTTGAACAGTACTGACACGTAGGCGTTTCTTACCACTTTCGTCCAACCAATACTTCACCGCTTTTCCTTTGTCTGATAATGTAATTGTAGTTGCTTTCAGAGATAATTGATGATGGTACGTGCCACTATCACGCGAAGAGTCTACATGTGTGCAACTTTCTTCCGTTTCTTCGCAGTCTGTAGTTTAACTACGATGTCGCACATCCCATAGTCTTCACGCTTGTTTCCTGTTGATTGCTTCATTTGGCGTCTGTGGTATATCTCCATGGCAAGCAGCAAAACATTTACAGGGTTTGCTACCACCTGCCATCGTATAGTTGCTTGCGGAGTATAGATGTAGATGTACAGAATATCTTTCACATCTTTAACCAGTTTTAGGACGGTATGTTTCGAAATACGTACCAGAAATGAAAAGGGAATGCATTCCACAGAAAAGAATATTCGTTTCCCCTTTCCATCAAAACCGTGCAAACATATTCCTATTTAGTGAACGCCCCGATAAGACGGCCGCACTTCCTCACCATGCGCCCAACGGTCACCACAACGACAGCTCGCGACTCGTCATTTCCAGGGGTGGCCAGCCGTCAACGCAAGCGCCAAGCAAGAAAAACAGCCATTTTCGTGATTTTTAGGTGACTTCCAGGTCTTGTCATCAGCTAACATTCTGGATACAGACTTCCTTTAATGCTAACTAAGTCTGACCATTCCCTTTTTAGTCACCCGTCGTTACATTCATTAGTGCATTAAGTCGAATGTGGCCCCAGTCACAGTCGCAAATGTTAAATCTTGTATGCTCATCTTGGTTTAAGATGACTGGGACACAGCTGCATAATTACTTATGTATAGGGCAACACACACCTTCAGCCGTTATAAATACTTTATCAATATTAAATGTAAGGAGAGGCATTTAATTAAAATTTGCGCTGTCTCTGGGATTCGAATCCGAGACTTCCTGCTCCTACATCTACATAAATACTCTGCAAGTCACACTGAAGTGCATAGCGGAGGCTTCATGGAACCGCTTTTATGATGTTTCTCTACAGTTTCATTGTCTATTAACTCGTGGGGAAAAAGGACCACCTACACCTTTCTGTTTTCGATCTGACCTCTTATTATTACGACAATGTCTCCGTATGTAGGTGGGTGCTAACAAAATATGTCAGCATTCAGAAGAGAAAGTTGGTGAAAGAATTTCGCAATACATTTTGCCGCAACGAATAACGCCTATCTTGTAATGATTTCCACCCCAACTCATGCAACATTTCCGTGAGTCTCCCTTATATCGCGATAATAAAAAACGAGATGCCCTTCTGTAAACATTCTCTAAATCGTCCGTACATCCCATCTGGTGTGGATCCCACAATGCGTAGCAATACCCTAAAATAGTACCGACAAGTGTATTGTAAGCTGTTTCTTTAGTATCTTCCAAGTGTTCCGTCAATGAAACGTAGCCTTTGGTTCGCCTTCCCTACAATATGCACCATGTGTACTTTCAAATTTAAATTGTTCGTAATTGTTGTTTCTATGTATTTACGGCTTTAGATTTGACTGATTTATCGTGTAAATGAAGTTTAACAGATTTACTTTGGTGGTCACATGGATGACTTCACACTTCTCATTATTCAGGCTCAATTCCTCGAACATCTTAACAGCCAGCATCAAAAAATAAAATTCTCGATAGAAATAGAAAACGATGGTTCTGCCACAGAGTGCACACGAGTCCAACCCATACCAACTGGTACTTGCACGTGCAATCTCATCGCCATCCTGCCCAGAAGAATGTTTAAATGTTTGTTAAGCTTAAGGAACTTAACTGCGGGGTCATCAGTACCTAAACCTACTAACTACATATGAACTACCTTATCCTAAAGACGACACAAACATCCATGCTCGAGGGGGGATTCGAACCCCTGACCATAGTGCCCAGAAGAAATCAGTTCTACACACACACACACACACACTAGTCACCAGGATGCAGTATATTACTGATGACAATAATTTGGAAGAAGAGCTCTCCAACTTGCGATCGATATTCTGTGCCAATGGATACAGCGACAGAAGCATTAAGAAAGACACAAAACCGCGACAAAGGAAAAGGCACAGAAGTTGAAAGTTACCAGTGGGTCGTTTGCCATCATTAAGGGGATTAGTGAGCACATTGGAAACGTCTTACGACGAGCTGGCAACAAAATTGTGTTTTCCAGCAGTAGCAGAACTATCCTCAAATCAACTAAGGATCCCATTGGAAAGCTGAATATTGCTGGTGTGCATAAAATAAACTGCAGACGTGGGACTGTATACATAGGAGAAACACGAAGGCCTATTTATGTACGGATGGTGGATCGTGAAAGGTACAGACATTTTAAAGACGCACAGCAAATCAGCGGTTGCAGAACACGAGGAAGAGTGTGACTAAATTATTAGTAAATACCCTAACAATATGGACAGAGAAGAAGAATACAACTCTCACCATCTTGGCTACAGGTTTCGACGCCGGCCGCGGTGGCCGAGGGGACTAAGGCGCTCCAGTCACGGTCTGCATGCACGGCCACTACGGTTGGGGGTTCGAATCTCCCCTCGGGCATGGATATTTGTGCCGTCCTAGTTCGTAAGTAGCTGATAAGTAGTTTGTAAGTTTAGGGACTGATGACCCCGTAGTTAAGTCCCAAACATTTGAATTTGAACAGGTTTCGACAGCACGACGACGGTCATCAGCGAGCGGTACACAGATGGGCACTCCTGACAGCGTGGCAGCAACGTCAGTACTAAGGAGAACTAAGCCCACCAGAAAATTTCAGTTATCGCTATGTAACGATACACTTAAATTTTATTTTTTTTGTTTATCTTTGATCAGCGATGCTTATCGCCTCCGGTTCCCTCTGACTCGCAATGCAACTAATTTAATTTTGATCGTCATTTTTTTTACTTAAGAACAAGCCAGAAGACGGAACCGTGATAGTAGTTTCTACTCACTCTCTTGTCTATGTTCGTTCTGTACGGACGTCTTCCATCCATGTATCCATTCAATGTAAGTAATTGTGATGCAAGTTGTTGTAAAAATATATTACTTAAATTTAAAATCATCCCATCTCTTTGGCTTTTATTTAAATGAATCCCTCCATGTCAAATACTTATTTTATACTGTTTTCAGCTTCTCGACGTCCGTAATGGTTTAATGTGCAGACGCCATTACAATCGCATCGCATTGTCTGCAGAATTTCAATCAATCTATCATCCTTATACTATGCTTGAATTTAGAACCTGCAGTCATTTCTTTTGTAATTTCACGAAGTCCGATCATTTTTTTTATTATTCTATCATTACCAGTAACTTCATGTTCCACACACGGTCACACAACAATGAAAAGCGAAGTGAACAGTCTGAACATTGATCTCCTACGGAAAGTATCTCCAACGTTCACATATTTAAAAAAAAAAAAAAAAAAAAAAAAAAAATATATATATATATATATATATATATATATATATATATATATATATATATATATATATATATATATAAATGTTATCATTTCCAGCTTCTACAATACGAAGTGCAGGATCCAGCTAGATGCTTTCCGTAATTTTTATAACGAGCTGTTGCTTGTATGGTGCCCAACTTTAATATGCAACCCGCGGTTTATTTGCTTTAATGTTCATTTTGTGCTGTACTTTAACTAACTTATTTCAAATTCAAACATTCGGTACCATCAATTCCTTGTCCAAAAAATATAATCGTGGAATCTACTTTTAACAATTATGGCATCATACGAAGCAAGTGCAACGTTATAGCTGTTGTTGACTAATTACATGCATACACCAACAAGCATACACACTCCTGTTTTCCACCTATCAGAACCACCGATGCAACACCAATAAGCGCATGTATCCCCTGTATTTCCACCTATCAAAAACACCAATGCAACCACCAATAAAGTTATTTCTTCCCCAATAGAACCGATCAGAACCACCGCTGCAACATCAATAACCTTATCTGGCCCCTGTATTTCCACAGATCAAAAACATCAATGCAAGCACCATTAAAGTTATTCATTCCCCAATAGAACCAATCAGAACCACCGATACAATGACCAATAAGAGCATCTGCACCCCATATTTCCACCTATGAGAAACTCCAATGGAAGCACCAATAAAGTTATTCATTCTTCAATAGAACCAATCAGAACCACCGATGCAAACACCAATAAACGCATCTGCATCCCGTATTTCCACCTATCAGAAACACCAATGCAAGCACCAATAAAGTTATTCCTTCACCAATAGAACCATTCAGAACCACTGATACAATCACCAATCACCTGCACCTCATATTTCCACCTATGCAAACACCAATAAGCGCATCTGCATCCCGTATTTCCACCTATCAGAAACACCAATGCAAGCACCATAAAGTTATTGCTTCCCTTCCTGCTACTAAACTGCAACCAATCAGAACTACCTGTAGGGGACAGAATTGTCTGTATAAGGCAAACGCAGGAGGAATTCAGCCAGTATTCCCTGAGTAAGGTTTCTGTAACAGATCCGAAACGTTAGAAATATATCATCATGATGCGGTAAACCGCTCAGAAGAAATTCAGTTTTAACAATAGTGATCGCAAAAGCCTACGTTTTTACATAGCGATGGATGTCTTTAAATTGTGATTGCTTCCAAATACTGAATGGAATCCTAAGAACGTATGTAGCTACAGTAAAACAGAAGAGTGCTACGTGGTTTAATTAGTAAATGGTTATTACTTCCAGTAGGACTGTGATACAAAGCGTAATACTGAAATTGTAAGGCTTTGGATTGTGTACAACATTTATCACATGCTAAAGACTCCGCCCCCAAACACCAGATTTAAATCCCTGTGAAAAGATATGGAACGAATTTGATAAGCGTGTGGAGAAACATCACATCAGAAATAAAGATCGTCTTAGACAATCCTCAGATGGACTGTGCGTTCACCAAAATCATATACAGACAATGCTCAAACGTATCTTCGCAGTAATTCAAAGAAAAGGGATGATGACGAAATGTATTCTGTGCTCGAATACTTATGTCTAGTTGTAAACTTTTTTTCTTTCTTGTAGTGTATAACAGCCTATAAGACCTCAACTGCTAACTGGACTGTTCGATAATGTATTATTAATCGGCTATTTTTAATGTATTTTCACGTCATAAAGTAAAGAAGCATTCTAACCTTATCTTTTTGTGAATTGTCTTGAGTTTTACAGACACTATATTTAGATTTAGGAAGCAGCTCAGAACATTGCTTACATGATTCAAAGGCACTTTAAAGACAATGAATTACGGAAACACTTCTGAAATTTAAAATACTTAATTAATGATGATGTTACATACCTTGTGTGATCTGCGCAGAGAAATTAAAATTATGAAAATCAGTTATTTCACTATGACGCTTAGGGTGGACGTATACTGAATTAATTATTGTTTTGGAATATTTCACATGTGATTTTATGAAATGATCCTTTTATTAATGTTAGCGGATCTGCAAAATAAATGAAGTGTAACATTTTGATGAGTTGCAAAACAGAGCACTTTCATACACTTTTCACTTCATTAGTTGTTTATAACTTTATCTTTTTCATGTGATAATATTTATTTCAAATATCACTATTTATCTTACAATTTCATGATTTTCTTTTATAATTATATATGTTAGTTTAGTGAAACTCCAAATATGATACACCAGGTTTTGACGATCTTATAAAAGATATTTGCCGAACTGTCTCACTCTGGTTTGGTGGTGTTTGGAGAGGACCTATTTGGCAGAGACACGTGTGAAAGCATTCACTAGACAGATATCACAGTTTTCTTTACTGATATGCTTTACCCAAGATGACACCTGTTTCAGGTTTGTTATATTTGTTATACGAAGTGAATAACATTACACAGCCAAAATAATTAACTCGTTTGCTGGCATTTCCATTACCAGTTTTTATAAAACCTGGAACACCTCATTTAAGTGATAATAGACATCTAGACCACCATAACTTCAATAATCAAACTCCGATATGCTAGCACTAGGTTTGCAAGTAGATTATGTAACCTCAGTTCCTGCATTAAACTTTTGTGTCATAGTCATAGTGTTACTGTTGAATCGAGCACAGATAAATATCGGCGATTATTATGGAATTTAGGAAACTGGTAGTGTTACAAGTGTTAATATTCATCTACATCTACATGAATACTCTGCAAGTCACAGTGAAGTGCATGGCAGAGGGTTTATCGAACAGCTTTTATGATGTTTCTGTACAGTTCCTTTCTCTAATAGTTCGCGGGAGAAAGGAACACCTAAATCTTTTCGTTTTCGGACTGATTTCTCTCATTTTGTTTTCAAGAGCTTGTCTTCGTATGTAGGTGGGTGCCAAAAAATATGTTCGCATTCGGAAGAGAAAGTTGGCGAGAGAAATTTCACAAATAGATCTCGTCGCAACAAATAACGCCTTTCTTTTAGTGGGTTTCACCCCAACTCTTGCTTTATTTCTGTGACACTCTCCTCCCTATATCGCAATAATACAAAACGAGCTACCCTTCTCTGAACTTTGTCTAAATCGTCTGTCAGTCCCACTTGGTGGGGATCCGACAATGAGCAGCAATACTCCAAAACAGGACGCTCAAGTGTAGTGTAGGCAGTTTCTCCAGTAGAACTGTTGCATCATCTAAGTGTTGTGCCAATGAAACGTAGTCTTTGGTTCGCTTTTCCTGCAAATATTTTGTGCGTGTTCTTTCCAGTTTAAGTTGGTGGTAATTGTTACTCCTAGGTATTTAGTCGAATTTACGGCCTGTAGTTTTAAGTGATTTGTCGTGTAAATGAAGTTTAACGGGCTTCTTTTGGTCATATGGATGAATTAACACTTATTATTATTAAGAGTCAATTGCTATTTTTTGCACCATGCTGATATATTATCTAAATCATTTTGCAGTTGCTTTCGATCTTCTGATGACTTTAGTAACCGATAAGTGACAGCATCATCCGCGAACAATCTAGGAGAGCTACTCAGATTGTCTTCTAAATCGTTTAGAAAAATAAGGAGCAGTAGGGGTGCTATAACACTTTCCTGGGAAACAACAGATGTCACTTCAGTTCTACTCGATGACGTTCCGTCAATTGCAACGTACTCTTTGTCCTGTCTGACAGGAAATCACGAATCATTGCACAATTGTGACGGTATTCCATAAGCACGCAGTTTGATTAGAAGACGCTTGTGAGGTACAGTGCCTTCCGGAAATCTAGAAATACGGAATCTATTTGACATCCCTTGTCTATGTCAATAAAGAGCTAGCTGTGTTTCACAAGAACGATATTTTCTGAATCCGTGTTGATGGGTCAATAGGTCGTTCTCTTCAACGCAGTTAATAATATTTGAGAAAAGTATATGTTCTAAAATCCTGTTGCAAATCGACGTCAATGATATGGTCCTGTAATTTTGCGAAGCACTTCTGTTGCCTTTTTTTGAATGTTGGAGTAACCTGTGCAACTTTCCAGTCTTTGGGTACGGAACGTTCGCTGAGCGAGCGGTTGTATATGATAACTAGGTATGGTGTTATTGCATCAGCATACTCTGAAAGGAACCTAACTGGTATACAATCAGGAGCGGGAGACTTACTTTTGTTAAGTGATTTAAATTGCTTTAATACACCAGGTGTATCAACTTGTAAATTACGCATGCTGGTAGTTGTTGTTGATACGGAGTATTTTCTTCGTGTTCTTTCTTGAAGAAAATTCGGTAGGCTGTGTTAAGCAATTGCCATTAATAACATCACCCTTACTATCACGTAGTGAAGGTATTCATGACTTTGTATGTTTAATTGAAGAGTGAGGTTTATTTTATACCAGTTGTATTTAGGTATACTTTCTTTGAATAGCTATAAAATTACGATGGTATAAATCTACATCTACATGCATAATCCGCAAGCCACACGACGGTGTGTCTCGGAGGATACCTTGAGTACCACTATCGGTTCTCCCTCCTATTCCAGTCACATATTCTTCGCGCAAAGAAAGATTGTAGGTATGTCTCTGTGTGGGCTCTGATCTCTCTGATTTTATGTTCATGATCTCTTCGCGAGATATACGTAGGAGGGAGAAATATACTGCTAGACTCCTCGGTAGAGGTATGTTCTCGAAACTTCGACAAAAGCCCGTACCGATCGACAGAGCGTCTCTTCTGCAGAGCCGGCCGCGGTGGCCGAGGTGACTGAGGCGCTCCAGTCACGGTCAGCACGGCCACTACGGTCGAGGGTTCGAATCCCCTGTCGGGCATGGATATTTGTGCCGTCCTTAGTATAAGGTAGTTGATAAGTAGTTTGTAAGTTTAGGGACTGATGACCCCATAGTTAAGTCCCATAAGCTTAACAAACATTTGAACATTTTGAACAAAATAAACGCAACGTCGCACAGTTTGCTTTTGCTGGTGTAATTGTGGTTAGGAGCTGTGTGACAGTAGCGGCGAGGATGAGTGGCGGTGGAGTGGGGACTCATCGTGGCGGTGGACCACGCCTCATTAGAGCGGCCGGCGGGTGAAAACAGGCGGCGGTAAACACACGGCCAGCCCTGCGGACGCGAAAGCAATTACAGGTGGCCGGGCCGGCGCGGGCGCTCCTGGCAGACACTCCGCCGCCGTCTGGGGGCGCCTCCCACTCATGCTCTCTCCAGACACTGCCCAGCTTGTCTCTGCAAAGCAGAAACTATCTGCACAACTCTTGTCCTGTAACACTTGCTACTGCCTTACATCCAAAGATAGTGTAATATGTTCGGCACCGTAGCACTGTTGTTTCATGTTCGTAAAATAAGACAAAAAAGTGAAGTAAAGGAAAATAAAAATAATTAAAAAATGCAGGAAGTGAGACATAGCAGCGTGTCAGTACCCCAAGATCTTTTATAAGATCGTCAAGAAGATCGTCAAAACCTGGTGTATCATCTTTGGAGTTTCACTAAACTAACATATATAATTATAAAAGAAAATCATGAAATTGTAAGATAAATAGTGATATTTGAAATAAATATTATCACATGAAAAAGATAAAGTTATAAACAACTAATGAAGTGAAAAGTGTATGAAAGTGCTCTGTTTTACAACTCATCAAAATGTTACACTTCATTTATTTTGCAGATCCGCTAATATTAATAAAATGATCATTTCATCTGCTTCTTAAGCGAGGGCTGCTTTGGTCATTAACCCATTTCTTCCCAAAAATAGAAATTGTGAAAAAGTGTTATATTTAGTCATCAGGTTCTCTTTAAAATAATTGAAATTACATAACAAATATTACAAACTAGCAATATGTGTTGTAATTTGCACCACCCATAATGTTGCGCTTTTCCTAGTAAAAAGATATAAAAATTTAGTTTTTGTGATCACCTTCGTCTGTTTGTTCAAACTGTGCAATATTGTCTATTATATGATATCTCTGACTTACATTGATGATATCACTCATGAAATATTGAAAAAACACTCTGTGTGAAGCTGAACTTGACATATCTTGTGTATGTAGATCGCCTGACTTTTCTAAATCTTGCATCTTTTTACGAAGTGTTAAGGTAATTGTGAGCCTTTAACACATATACAGAGAGCTCGTGAATGCCTTTTAACACGTGTGGTGAGTTTTGTATAGTAAGTCCATTTCTACAGCATTTAGTATGGCTACATTTTGTGTTGCGTGTACGCAACACTGGGAAGAAATGGGTTAAAAAAAACAAAAAAATGTGGCTAGTGCGATGAATTGCAGAGCGAAAGGTTCGAGCCTTCCCACAGGCGAAAGAAAATTACAATAAATAAATAAAGAGGTAAAGTAGTTGTCTGCCACGGAGAGGTGGCTTTGGGAAATGGTTCGCGTCTCACCGGAGTAGAATTTCTTAGCTGTTTTCGTGACAGGACTTAAAAGAAAGGTTGTAGAGTGCCACACTACAAATTCAAGGATCACGGGTTCGATCCGCGCCAGGACCTAGGATTTTTATCTGTCACTTTCCACTACTTGCACCTCTGGCACTATTGCTCATGTGAAAAATACCGAGTAGCATCGCGGTCCGGAACCCAAGTTAAACTGTAGGTCCCCCTATAACTGGCTGGGTAAGTTAGTTTGAATGTCAGAGGAAGGCAACGGCATACCACCTCCAAACAGGACCATGCCTAGTAAAGCACTGTGGTGACCAAACCAATCTTCGGATTGTTGACTGCTTTTTTATATGTCTGTAAACATTACTTTCAGAATAAACGGTAATTATACTGAAACTAATGAATGTACACTATTCCTAACATTAATTATGAAACATAATACCTACTTTAATATTATGCTGGTGGAATTTACTTAGCCTTATCAGAACTACTAATGATCATCATATATGGCCTTTAACTATACGCCTCTAGAATAAACTAATTAATATTTGCTTATTAAACAAATCTCTGCAACGACAAATAATAGAAAATAACTTCAGACAGTCACATCAGAAAAAATAGAATAACAAAAGTTTTGGAAAAAAAATGATAATAGACTGATTGCATTGGTACCTATTATTATGTAACACTGGTACAGCAATGCAAGCAGATGGAAATAAATCTCAACATGCTTCGTTACAGGCTCAACATAAAAAACATGACCGCGAAAGATGTTTTAAAATAAAGAGAAACGCTTCTAAGTTACACTAAAGACGGTAATTTAACGTATACAAATTGCAAACCTGATAAAGTAAGTATTGACTGATTGATTGATTTTCTCAGGGAAGCCAAAACAGTCTTGGTCCAACCCGCCACTGCCCGCACCGACACTAAGTTTATTGTGCGGTATCGCTCCCTGTATATCTAGTAAAGCCAACCAATGCCCTTGAACAGTGCAAGGAGTCCCTTTACCAATTCTTTATTAGACACAATTTATTCGGTTCTGATTGTCCCAAATGTTCTGTGCCTTTTACTCTCCAATGCAATGCATTCGAAGATTAAATGTGATGCAGTTTCATCACCGTCATCACAGATCCTACATTTAGAGTCCTCTTCTGTTATTCCCATTGTATGTAGGTGTAAGTAAGTATTACGAAATAACTCATCTTTAACAAGGACTGATTACGACGAAACAAAGCTAGGAAACTTCCTTACTGAAATGGTTTATGCAACTTTCTGAGGCACAAATTGTGCCTGTTGGCTATGCTGCTGATAAGTGGTTTGTAACTGTACAGCAGGAGAAAATCGATAGTTAGTCAGTCACTAACACTGTCACGGGTCATTATTTACGTTTCGTGGATCGTTTTGACGGTCTTCAGCGTATTCTCCCTCGGTTTCTCCCGACAGTGTCCCGGGAACAGTAACAGCGCTCTCAAGACTAGAGCGGAGTTACTTAGTGTTAATTAGGTACATGAAATTAATTACAATGGAAAAGTAAACGATTACATGCAACTGGCTATAGTAAAAGGTAGCGTAAATAATACTGAGTGAATTGATATATAAGTCTCTGTTATAATAATAGTGCTTCACCTCCAAATATAGTGTAATATGTTCGTAAACAATACTCTCAGAATAAACGGTAATTATACAGAAACTAATGAAGGTACAATATTTCTAACATTATTGTGAAACATAATAATACTTACTTTAATATTAAGCTGACAGAATTTCAAAAATGTTCAAATGTTTGTTAAGCTTATGGGACTTAACTACAGGGTCATCAGTCCCTAAACTTACAAACTACTTATGAACTACTTACGAACTAGGACGGCACAAATATCCATGCCCGAGGGGGGGGATTCGAACCCCCGACAGTAGTGGCCGTGCTGACCGTGACTGGAGCGTCTCAGTCACCTTTTTTTTTTTTTTTTTTTTTTTTTTTTTTTTTTTTTTTTTTTTTTTCTTTTTTGGCTCTATGGGTAGTTCTGTTCGTTGCGGACGCTGATCATGTATGTTCGTTTTAGTTCGTTGTGTTCTTGGCTCAGCTTCTTTATTGCAGAGGGCGTTCAGCTCTCTGACCGGGCGCGCTGAGCCACGGCGCCCGGCATCACCTCGGCCACCGCGGCCGGCTGATAGAATTTACTTTGCCTTATCAGAAGTACTAATGATCATAATATCTGGCCTTTAACAATACGCCTCTGGAATAAACTAGTTAAGACAAGGACTGATTACGACGAAACACAGCGAGAAAACTTCCTTACAGAAATGGTGTATGTTACTACCTGAGGGACAAATTGTGCGTGTTGGCTACGCAGCTGACAAGTGATTTGTAACGGTACAGAAGGAGAATCTCTAAAGTTAGTCAGTCACTGACACTGTCAGGTTCATTGTTTACGTTTCCTGGGGCGTATTGACGGTCTTCAGCGTATTCTCCCCGGTTTCTCCCGACAGTGTCCCGGGAACAGTAGCCGCGCCCTCCAGACCAGAGCGGAGAGGCTAGTTCGGTTGGAGCGGCGCCAGATAGCGCCACACGCCGCCCGTATGTCACTGGCCGTATCTCGCTCCGTTCCGACGCTAAATGAGCGAAGAATCTACTGTGCAGTACCCGGATAAAACCAGTGGCTGTAAGTTTTTTTGGCTCAATTGAGAAAGGTGAGCTACGAAACTGAATCCGAACAGCGGCCATATGGTTTTTTTTTTTTTTTTTTTTTTTTTTTTTTTTTTCCCTCCAGTGGAAACTTCATGAGAAAAAACTCAGTTCGCTGCCATGATCAACAGTCATACCGCACTAGTTAGAGATGGTCAGCTATCCAACAAACAACTGGGAAAAGATTTTGTGTGTGCAAAACGACACGAAACTTTTTGTGATGTCTTTCATGGTGGTGTTAGGACCTCCCTAGCACTGATTATGTTCAAATGTCTGTAAATCTATCGGACCAAACTGCGTAGTCATCAGTACGTAGCTTACAAACTGCTTAAACCTAGGTAAACTAACCTACGGACAAACACACACACACACACACACACACACACACACCCATTCCCCAGGGAGGAATCGAACCTCCACGGCGAGCAACCGCGCGCTCCGTAGCGAGTTGCTTTAAACCGCTCGGCTACTCCATCGCGGCCGCTGATTATGTATAGAACATTGGTTGTAGTAATAATGATCACCGACATTAAATTAAATGAAACCTTACATTAGACAGTTAGTCAAAATGTTGTCAAAATATCGGTCGGAGACAGATGTCAACACAGAGTTTGCTTACTCAAAGTATAACAAAAATCTAATGGAGTAATAAAGGTTCATCCTAGAATCTAGGCAGGGACGTCCAAACCCAATGAGGCGGTGCACAGTCTCGCTGAAACAAGACACACAGTTGCAACATGTCCAGATACACTGCAGATGTGATGGTAGCCTCAGAGAAGAAGAATCGCCCGATAATTCGATCGTGCAACAGCGCGCACCAAACATTTACCTTTGGATTGCCTCTGGTGCACTCCATGACCTCGCCAGGGGGTTGTGAACCCCAAATGCACACATTATGGCGATTCACTACTCCAGTGACAAAAAGGTCGCTTCATCGGAAAAGGCAATTCGTCTGAGATAACCATTATTGTCCTCAATACGTGATAGCATTTCGACTGCAAAGTCATATCGACGTGTACTGTCACTGGGCAACAAGGCCTGAACCATTTGCACTTTGTATAAGCGAAACAATAAACGTTTGTGTAAAATGCCATGGAGAGAGCTTTTTGTCATCTGTAATTCACGTGACGCCCTGCGCACCGATTCCTTCTGACTTCGCAGAAAAGACTGCCTCACAGCTTCCACCCTGTCTGCTGAGGTTCTTGGTCGACAAGACCTCGGAAGGTCAGCAACCGATCCTGTGTTCTTGAACTTCTCATACCAGGCTTTAATGCTCTTGACATGAGGTGGATTCCTTCTAAATGTTGTCTGGAAGTATCTCTGCACTGTGGTTGATGATCGTGTCTCATGGTACCACAGGATACACTGTGCCTTCTCCTGATTGGTTAACATGGCTCTTGAGCACTGCGAACCTAAAACAGAAGTACAATTTGATAGTTTGTAAACAATTTGACACAAGTTTCATATTTGTATCTTACTTTGAAACTCGGCCGCTGTTCTTTTGTCTGTTAACTAGCCGTGTTTGTGAAGTTAACAATTGACTGCTTGCTCACAAAATCTAATTACGGCGATATTCACACAGCGGCGGAAGTATACAGTTCCCTTAAGCAAAACTCTGATTCTATAAGTTAAGCAAACAGTTCTACCTTTCCTGTAATCTTTAGAGGAAACTGCACACAATTAAATAATGATCCGCAGTCATGGATCTAAATAAAAAATCATAAATGTTGGCAATGGAAACGCAAATATTCTCTCCTCCAGAAGGGAGCAGAGACAAGATACATGAACAAATTACTCCACATTAATCCAAAATAAATGATGAGGGGAGAATTTAAATTAGCACAAAAGGATTATAAAATTCTTGAATATCCGTCTCCAGATCGCTTATATTTTCTTAAACATTACCGGTTTCGGGACAGCTGCCCATCTTCAGATCGAGTAACGACTGTGAACATTCGTTCATTACAGGACAGGTTACTCTGTAACTTCAAAATTTTGATCTGAAGATGGGCAGCTGTCCCGAAACCGGTAATGTTTTAGAAAATATAAGCGATCTGGAGACGGATATTCAAGAATTTTATTCATATAACGATCGCAATAACTCCCTGAAGACCAATAAGTCTTGCTTTGATAAAAGGATTATAGTTTAACAAATTAATTTATTGTTCAAAACAAGAACAAGGGGGAGACCATTTTTTTAAATTACAATAAAAAACACACCTTACAAAATGTTCAATCCACAATTACATGGCCCTAAAATTGCCCACCTGCAAAGTTGAGTACAGGTTAATTACAGAGGAAAAAGATCTATTTAATAGTAATAACCACGACAGAGAACACGCTAATCAGCGCACATGTGGGCCGAAAAGTACACAGATTACAAGTTCGAATAGACAATTTTCGGGGAAAATTATCACGCTACCCTCACTAGGAAACACCTTAGCAAATTAGCTATACAATTATTAACCACTCATGTGCACAGAATGATGAAAAAGCTGAAGGCTTAGTCTGATATTGTCCAAGTGTTCTGTCGACAAAGTACGAACAGTATAGGCACTGCGAGTCCCCGAAAATATTTGAATTCAACTACGATAAGAATGCGAGAGACACTGAACATATTTAAACAGACGAAGAAATGATTTAAAAGTTATAAAGTGCAAGAGCTATGCTAACGAAACACCATCAGAGGCTGGGTATCAGATTTTAGCAAAGTCGACATAAAATTAGCAATCCTGTACGAAATTAACCAAAATCTCACTACTACACATAGTGTAGCTGCTACTCCCGGAATTAAACTTGCGAAAAGGCATAAGTACGACTATGGAGCCTGAAATAAGTCGAGCCACGAGGTACTTACCCTACCAGGAACCAAGAGGAGAATGAATAGCTCTCTTGACCACTTGACAAGGTAAACAATTTGATTTTTCCCCAAAATGTTAAGCTAGAGATACACAATAATTACGAAAACAAATGCATGCTCCGGAAATATCTGAAAATAAAAGACATCTTTAAGATGCAAGATATTACAACAATAAGACACATTACGCCAATATGAGAGAAAAACTGCAACATTACTAGAAACTAACACATGTTGAGACGCAGGGTAACACAATAAAATACACTATGCCTATATAATAAAAATGCAACACACGATAATAACAGACACAAAATACATTATTGTATAATATCTAGGGAAAGAAAACAATAAAAACGTTAACCTGGATAAGAGAAAATGTACATCATATTAAATCATACAAGATGACATGACACATACAATACATCGATTATTTACTGCCTCATTTACTTACAGAATTCCTGAAATAAAAACATACTATTGTTTAGTGCACCAAGAGCGAGACTTATTTATACCACCTGTTTTGTGGTGGGCATTACTCTACCCATTTCTACTGCTTCGTAAACTAGAAGGGCCGTACTGTTCCGAATCCGTTTTCTTCTATTCCATAAAACTCATGGGCTCACGTCCGGTCGTCTGTTTACTTCTATACCGATCCTCTTCTTGTCTTTCCCAATTACACATTACTCAGGTACGGTCTGAAACATTATACTGGAAGATTTCATTACTGGGTGTACTACGAATGGTTACTTATAGCGCCCAAGTTTCAGAAAATTCTAAGAATCACTCCGTTTCATTGTGCCCTTTTTCAAAGACAAATACCACGTCTCGAGAGCCAGGGGAACCTTTCCCCAAAATTAATAACGCCAACCCCACTCGTACGGTGGAAGCCTGCACTGGCACTACGGTGGCAGTACTGCTGTAATGGTACTAAATAAATACTATGACTCTATGGAGACCGTGCACGCGGACACCTGCCACGTCAATTGTATTGCACTTCCCTCTACCTAAAAGGAGGTACTTAACACAATTCTACAGCAAGCACATTGCAACACATCTAATGACTCCAGTTATTCGGTACAGACAGTACCGGCAAATGACACTTCTCGCGTCCATACACGCGACCAAAGACAAGAGCTTAGGAACTTCAAAAACATTCAAGTTTTTGATCAAAACTTAACAGAAATCGTTCCGACCAGTGATCCAAAAGACACAATAGCTGACGTCACCACAACGAAGGGCAAACACCAACTATTTGCGCAGAACTGGGACGCATTTACGCGTCTACTGACAGAACAGTACAAGTACAAATTACTCATCCGTGCTATTGAACCCCACGCAACGCTGAACGTGCTACGAAATACAGACAAACCCATATGACACAGTTTTCATGGTACCTTGGTTGACACGATACACATAAATACACAAGACAACAACAACAAAAAACAGCAAAGATGGAACCTATAAATACAATAAAATATACACATTAATACACTTTGTAACGTCACAGCTGCGTCCACCTAATCCTCGATGGGCGAAGTTGCCGTTACATTCTATTTTATGCTTAATCATTTGATAATAGTTCCAATGATTTGACGGTATGGGATGCGGACAATTACTAGGTTGATCCATAACAGTAAACTTTAACTTCCTTTATTACGGAACGACAAATGTTAAAAACTCTTCCCTTTAAACACACTGATTCAATAACCGCGTGCCACTACGATGAATGGCTACAAGTCCACACTGAAACATTTCAATACATAACTTCAACGCGTATGCGATACGACGGAATGGCAAAAACTTTAGCCACCACTAAACGCAGGTTACGAACTCACTGCCGAAATGCTACCGCCTCGCTCTGCGGTCGGCGGGAGACTGCCGCATCCTGGCCAACAAACAAAGAACATTCCAACCGAAGCATTGTTGCCAGCAGCTCTCGCTGCACATCAATGATAACTATCGTTCGACCAAAAGAGGTTACTAACCTAAAACCCTGTATCCTCACAACTTATTCTCTATAGAATCCTAAGCTAGAAACGTGGTGCACACCACGGGACTTCTTCGCCCGAATGGTCTCTAGCTCAACAGCATTTTCATGCGCAATTCTTTTCATTCGTTCAATTACCTCTGCTACCTCTTCTTTGTACACCCACAGTATACTAAGGCTTGACAGAAAACTTAGTATGTTCCTGCACTTGGAATTGATAACTAAAGTTCTTAATGGTACTGGGGGCATCAGAAAAAATTGAGGCATGTTTATGCGAAATGCGGGCCAGTTCAGCCTTAGCCAGAGGTGGAGCGTCTTCTATCGAACTGACCTTTTGTTCGATCTTGGACACAATGTGCCCTTGCTCATCCGAATTAAGCAACAATAGCGTAGATTGACCACAATCAGAGGTTACCGGGTCGGCACCATAGATCGCCTGATAATAGGTTAGGAAGTCAGAGAGAAAGTGACAAGGGGGACCATCGGAAATCAACGTCGTAGTGCATTCGTCAAGTTTTAACCTTATATTTGACCCATCAAGTAACAGGCGCACTTTACCTTCTCCATAGTTCAGTGTTGCCTGGTGCGCTACTAAAAATTCAACGCCGAGCAACACGTCCACAGCGAGCGACGGTACAACTACAAAATTGGCGACGAAAGTATAGCCTTGGCAGTTAAACAGAATTTCGGCATGCTTCCTAACCTCCACGCTCCTTCCAACTAAAGCTCCCTTAACCTTGGTGCGTTGAAGAGGTAGTACTGACCAAGAACCTACTGCCAGGCATCGGTTAAAAGCATCCTCGCTCATTACCGATATAACACTTCCCGTGTCTAACGTATACCGTAATTTCACGCCCTGAACTTCAATTTCCAGGATTGGTTGTACTGTCGCCGCTGTCGTGTGCGGCTCCTCCTCGAGAAGACCCTCTCATAGGTCGTCAAATTTTAAATGGTTTATGCGTTCCGTAGTCGCAGTCACAATCGATTCCTCCGCTAGAAAATCCTCGTGCATGTCCGTAATGTTTGTTGCCGGTTCCGTTGCCTGTTCGATTCAGTTCACCGAATGTTCAGCAACGGAGGGAGGTCGTCATTCCTTCGAAGTCGACCGACCCGGCAGACTTTCCGGTTTATTGTGTTGGGGGTCAGGCGATCGCACCTCGACGCCTTGCGGAGGTGTCGGCGGCCTTGTCCAGTGTACACGGTTTTGATGGCCGTTTCTACCATTACTGTTACCCCATAGTTTCTTTTTGCGCCCCTGATTTTCTGGCACGGAACCTTTCCTTGCCTGCCATGCGCCGTCGTACGGACTCGGGCGCTCGTTTTGCCCTGCCGAGCTCTGCGTACTTGCATTGCTGTCCGCGTCATGCGGGCGCCGCGGGAGATGCTGTCCTTGATACCTGTTCCTTTTAAAACTGCCGCTCGAATTTGAACTACTTGCCGGCGGCTCATAATCAAACTCGAGCTCATCTAGCATCGCCTGAAATTGCTCAAGGTCATCTTTGCATCTCCCGGCAATGATGGTGTTCCGCAATCTCCTCGGCAACTTCGTTAAGCAGATTCTAATTAGATCAGGTATCAGGTATGGAAAATCCAGGAACTGGTTCTTCATAAGCATCACCTGCACGAACTCACTAGGGGTTGAGTACTGGGAGGGGTTGTAATGCGCCATCATTAATATGCTATGTTTCACGCGATCCTGATGGGTTTCAGACCAGTAGGATGCGAGAAAATGCTCACGGAACCCCCGGTAATGGAGCCCGTTTCTTAGCAATGCACGCATCCTTGTGGCGGGCTCACCTTCAAGCAACCCAACCACAAAGTCTACTTTATTACACTCCGGGCAATTTGGAGGGAGGCTGTACCCAAACTGATCCAGCCAAGCGCGGGGGTGGATACCGGTGGGAGCGTTACGAAAGGTTTCAAACTTTCGCACGGTGAGAAACTGCTTGTAGTCAAAGGCAGGAGCTGGTTCTTGGCTACTGCGGTTCGCCCTGTTGGGTCGGCTCACCGGACGTGGACGATGTGCAACCTCATCATCTTCAACAGCTGAAACAGCGTCCTTATCAGATTCGGCGCCACGGCTACAGCACGCATTACTGACCGCGTCAGACGGCCGCTTATCACGCACGGTAATTGCGTGGCAACTAGGCGCGGGCTCTCCGCAGGTGACCCGCATTTCATTCATTCGGCAGGTTCTTCAATTGAACAGTCTCAGACTCCACCTTACCTACATGTCCACCTACAGCACCAACAGAAGAGATCGCTTCATCAACGCGGCCGGCCACTACACCGACGCGCGCATCAATTGTATCAACTCGGTTACTCACGTCGCCGACACATGCTTCTGCATTGTCGACTCGCGCTTTCACGTCACTAACGCTCGTTACAATACTGTCGGCATGCACCTCTACCGCGTCGATCCTCGCGTTTACCTTGCTGATCTCTTCCTGGTTTACTCTGATGGCGTCGGCGTTCTGTTCAATCCTTTCGGATACTACCTTCGCCATCTCGTCCAGGTGACCGATAACCTCGTCCTGTCGCTTTTTTACACCGGCTATCTCGCTTCGAATTTCAATGAGACGGGCGAGTAAAACGGATGCCGGACACTTGCCACGCCGGACTTTTGCCACACCGGACATTTGCCACACCTGACCCTTCGCCAGGTAGTCGAATTAGCGACCCCTCAGGCAATGGACGCCCTTCCCCGTACTGCTGCTGTTTGCTTCCAAACCTCCGTCTCCGATCTTACACGATACAGCCAATACGAAAGACATAATTCTGTTCGACATCTCGCAGAAATTTACAACGAAAGCAATACCGTCGGCTATGTCAGTGTGTAATTATTTCTTCCAACCACAAATATGGATCCAGCCTCCCTCCGTTTGTATGGTTGCTTTCTTCCACACTTATTGTTTGCGATAGAAACAGTCCATCGGCATAGAAGGAACATGAAAGGAACGATATAAAGGGAATTCGAATGTTCGCTTATATTCAAGTTTGAGCACTGCATTTGTACATATATTAATTGCTACAACTGTGTGACAAAAAAAAAGGGATACACTTCATAAATTTACCCTTTGTGGCGAAATATTAGTTAATAAAGTGAATTGGGACAATGTTTAAATCAACGACAGAAAATATGTCTACAAAATATAGAAAAGAGCGTCTATGTTTGACAGATCACCTAAAAACGACATACAGATTTGAAATAAAGAAATGAAGGAATATAGTATTCTATGCTTGTAAAGTACACTGTTGTTCTACAAAAAAAAAAAAAAAAAAAAAAAAAAAAAGCATTATATAATATGTGTACTAGCTCACAAGCGAAACTGAATTCGATAGTTCCTGTCAGTTGGTGTGAGCAGATGTTATACTCGACTACCGGAATAAATTAATAACTGCCGCGGCTGAGCGGCCAAGCGCATTGAGGCGCTATGCTGTGATGCGCGAGGCCATTCCCCGTCGGGGTTTCGAATCCCCCATCGGGCATGGATGTTTGTGTCGTATTTAGTGTAAGTTAGCTCATAAGTAGTTTGTAAGTTTAAGGACTGATGACCCCGCAGTTAAGTTCCTTAAGCTTAACAAACAATTGAACATTTTAATTTACCGACCCCGGCACTCTCATAATGCAGCCGCTGAGCAGTTCATAGAAAACTTGAGTCTAAACACAAATAGGTACACTACTAATACAATTATAGTTGGCGGTGGCTTAAATCTACCATCCGTATGTTGACAAAAATACACCTTCTGACCAGATACATCTTCCGAAATTGTTCTAAACGCTTTTTTAAAAATTATTTTGAAAAATTAGTTCACGAGCCCATTAAAACTGTAAATGGATCGGAAACACACTTAAGCTCAGTCACAAATACTCCTAAGCATCACAAAGGATACAGGGATAAGAAAACCCAAAGTTGTAGCGAGCTGAAATCTGTAACAAAGATTTTCACCAAAACTAACCGCTAAATACGTCTACTAAAAAAAGATAAAAATTCGGTTGACATCTTCCTAGGAGACAGTCTCCATTTTTTCTAAATTAACGATGTAAGTGAAGACCATATGTGGCTTACATTCAAAGGAATAGTACCAACAGCATTGGAGGGATTCCTACCAAATAAATTAATAAGAGACAGAACTAGTTCCCCATGGTACATAAAACAGAACAGAAAGTTTTTGTAGAAAATTTAGACGAATTCAAAATCCCCAAGATTGCCGATGTTTTACTGAAGCTCGAAATTTACCGCGGCCTTCAATGAGACATTCGTTTAATATTTTTCACAACGAAAGTCTTCGTAGAAATGTGGCGGCAAATACAAAGAGATTCTGGTCCTATGTTATCTACAGCATCGGAAAGACTAAGTGAATGCCTTTATTGCGCGACAGCGACAGTAATGTTACTAAACACAGTGCCACTAAAGCGGAGTTATGAAATGCAGTATTCAGAAATTCTTTGATCAAATAAGGCGAAGTAAATACTCCACAATTCGAAATGAGAACTGCTCAAACATAACATAAAAGTAAGTACCCTTGGTGATCCAAAGCAAATCACCCTATCAAATAAGTGATGTTGCAGACGAAGTGATCAAATATGTTTTCAAAAGTTTCTAATGCGTAAGAAAAATACGTCTGGTCTAAAGCATTTGTTTATGATAATCTTTTGTAATAGTTATTTTTAAAGAGTAAGTTCCTTGCCTTGTTTCCATAGCTTTTACTGACAACATGGTGAGAAACTTTAATTTTAAGGACTACAGCTAAATTTACTTCATGAGATCTACGTCTGCTATTATGTTATTTCTATCCTTGTCTAATTTTGGATATATGGGAATTATTTAAACACTACAGCTGCCGAAGTCGTCAATCTCAAGAGCAGATCTGTTTTAGGGTGTGAATTTTAGGTGCAATTCTAAAGTTCAGATTCTTTTTAAAACCTAAAGTGTACCTTATCAGTTTAACAAAAATTATATTTTTAGGAGCTAACTGCGGCTCTGAAAGTTACAGCAATAATTTTAGAACTCACAATCATTGGCGGTATGGCCATAATATTAGAAGGTAGAAAAAAATTCCCTTAACGTGTCAGCTGTAGGAGTTTTTACCTATATAGGAAATTGCAAATTGAAAAGCGGTAGATTTAACTACAAGTTTTGTTTGCAGGATGATCATTTGAGTGATTTTTAATGTATTTGCTTCGTTGAGTCAAATTTCACCGCGTATTGATTAAACGCTAGTGAACCGAACTGTGACCAGCTAGCTTCACCATTACGTTTTTTAAGGATTCTGACGTCTGGTACACTCTTTTTATTTTTACATCTTATAAAGGTCGCACCGTTAGGTGGTCCTCACAGGTGTTCTCTACGTCCAATACGTCTCCGTTCTTCGAAAGCAGCTTTCCCTTGCAATGATCCTGTTTTCGGCTTAAGCACATCCACACCTTATTATCGCGTAACCATTGTAGTGGGAAAGAGGCCTGCCCGTTGTAATAATTCCATACTGAAGGTCGTACTACGAAATGCGAAGCGACCAGTGTGCATATCTCGGGACACCGTCCACCGAGTTCTCGGGCCGAGTGGCAGGGGGGGGGGGGGGAGGAGGAGGAGGAGACAACAGGGGCACCCGGGGGTTGGAACACTTGCGCGGAGTGACACTTGCGCGGAACCCGGGACCCTTGGGGCGGCTAATGCCTTTTCCTGGCTACAGGCACACCAAGAAGTCTAGCACTGCTGTTGTCAAGTTTCCACACTGTCAACACGAAACTCAGTGAAATCGCACAACCCTTTGCAAGCTGAAGAGCAATATAGTAACTTGTTCTAACTACATATTAATTCGCTGAATGTTCCTCCTGAAAACAAAAAGGTATTTTAATATTGATAATATTTGGAGAGTTAGTCTCTGCTACTACAAGACTATGACTTTCCACAAAAAAAAAAAAAAAAAAAAAAAAAAAAAAAAAAAAATCAAATGTTTGTAATGCTTATGGGACTTAACTACGGGGTCATCAGTCCCTAAACTTACAAACTACTTATGAACTACTTACGAACTAGGACGGCACAAATATCAATGCCCGAGGGGGGATTCGAACCCCCGACCTTAGTGGCCGTGCTGACCGTGACTGGAGCGCCTCAGTCACCTCGGCCACCGCGGCCGGCGACTTTCCACAGTCATACCTCCTAAAACAATATTATTCAGAACACTAAGCATGTGAAGACACCTGCGCAAGCAATAAATTTATTAGGCATCCTGCACAGATACGTTGATGTAATTGACCGCTATGTAGTTAACTCCACTATCACGCAACATCCATCTCTTTAAAAATAGCTACTATGCTTTTTAATAGGAGATGCAACCTTAAATCTTCGATTAAAAAACGTTAATAATAAGTCAATGAGTATTTTACATACTTAAAGCGTTTATTCGTAGACCCCAAAACGATTTGGCTGTATTCGAATTACAAATACATCTAAGAAATATATGAAATACGGAATGTGTAAGGGAATGTCACACACTGAAAAATGCTAAAGATGAAGTCTATTTTCCATCACCGCCATACAGAACCATTTTTACTCCTAACTTGGCATAAACCAACAGGGAGAAACAAGTTGCAAGACTTCCAGGAAAAATGAAGCGAAATTGGCAGCCAATAGTTGGTTATTAATTACATTGCCTATTAACTGTATAAATATAAATTACGGAATACGCGGAAATACTGTTCAGTACAGTCAAAAAGGTCTAAGGTAATAGGCAGTGGTTTACAATCAGATATCCGTATCACTCTACTCCTCAAGAAGTCTGTGTGAAGATTTATATTCAGAACATTCAAGAAAAAGGTGTTGAAACTATAAGAAGCAGCTCATTTACTCAGGAAGGGAAAACGTTATGGTGCCCGTAAATTTGAATGGCTGTATCTCTTGTAGTAACATTTAATTTTTGATAAAATGTTAAATCCAATAAACCAGAATTTTGTTTTTCTAAACTCAGTGCCAACTTTTTTTTGTCGAAATTTTTGCAGGAAGTAGTCTTGACGTGATTTCATACTTCTATGCATTAATATTATTAAACATGTAATTTGTGTCACAAATTGCGCGGCCGGTCCGGTCGGAGGTTCGAGTCCTTCCTCGGACATAGGTATGTTTGTTTGTACTTTGCCTAAGTTATTTTAAGTAAGATTAAGTAGTGTGTAAGTCTAGCGACCAATGATCTAAGTAGTTTGGCCGCATAGGACTACACATATACACGTAATTTATTTATTTCATAACCACATTTAAGTACTAATAATTAAAGAAACTTAAAAGAGAAATTTTAAATAAACACTGATAACAAATGATTGATATTTCTCACAAGATGAATGCACACAACCGTTGACTTATGTCTAGTGAATGTACCTACAAATTCTGCCATATGAAAATTGTAGTGTGAGTCCCAAATATGTTTTTTCTGTAATAACATTAAAAACATATTAAAAATTCAGAACTCGAAAATCAGTGAAGTTTTGGACTTGAAACGTTTTGTGTTGCTACATCTTTACATAGTAGACACGATTTTAAAATTTGGTTGCTATCGCCAAAGTAGACGAAACGTTAAACTTTTTGGTGTAATCTTCGCCGTGTAGACTGTATGTTGTAGAAGTCTACGTCGAACCTAATCATACCTCTGAGGAGAGAACGTTGTTTGCACTTCTCCTGCGTTTCCAGTCGGCTGTGCTGTGCTACGTAACGACATCGTACCGTTCCACTTTACCGAGAGCTATATATGTATTGGTGTGATGTCTGTTCTTTCGAAATAAGACATCACACCAATATATGTATCATTTAGACGCGAAGATTCTGGGTTCTGTTTTCATCGCTAACGCGATTAACAACGTTAGACCTCGTGTGTAAACAAAATGTTCAAATGTTTGTATAGTCTATAGGACTTAACTACGGGGTCATCAGTCCCTAAACTTACAAACTACTTATGAACTACTTACGAACTAGGACGGCACAAATATCCAGGCCCGAGGGGGTATTCGAACCCCCTATCGTAGTGGCCGTGCAGACCGTGACTGGAGCGCCTTAGTCTCCTCGGCCACCGCGGCCGGCGTGTGTAAACACTTAAAGGTTATGAGTGCCACTGGAAAAATGCATAAGTAACACCTGTTGTTTGAGACTTGAAGATGACCTGAAATTAGCCAAAATCGATATCTCATAATAAACATAAGGTGTAGCTGTCTATATTTCATAATGCTATTCCTAACATATTTAAAAGCTGCTCAAAACCAACTACAAAAAACCTTTATAATGAGATTGTATATAATTCCACGATCAAATTGTGTTTCAGTTATTTGTAGTACTACACCCAAAGATCTGCCCTTGCTTTTAGTGCCTTGATCAGCTGTTTATTTTTAGAGGTATTACTAGGGACAGGAAAAATTCGCATTTGCGATAAATGCGTATATAGATGCAAATTCTGACTCAAAATGCAGTAAATCCGAAATTGTAGTTAGCAACGGTTGCGCTCAATTCCGATTTCATCACATTCCTCTTCACATGGTGCTGTATTGTAAATCGAATGATATTTGTATGACGTGTTATCTCCCTGTTGAATGAGGCTGTGATATCTCCGGGCCGTTACTACTGCTCCACCTCGCTCGGTGGGCCTTTCCCTGAATACGGCACAGGTAGCGGCTGGAGGGCGAGGAGTAGGGGTGGTGTATCCCTACTTCTGAAACACCCTGTTCACTACCTGCAGCGTCCGGGTCTCCGCGCAAGTGTCTACACATTCCCTTTCCGCGCAAGTGTCACTCCTCGCAAGTGTCACAAACTCGGGGCACCCGACCCTTCGGAGCAGGTACAAGTGTGGCAAAAGTCCGGCGTGGCAAGTGTCCGGCGTGGCAAGTGTCCGGACACCAGTAAAACTGCTAGATCGTTGTTCACGGGGGCGGCCGCTGGTGCTGGGCCGGGCGGATAATCCGGCTTAGATGCCGGGCGGGCCACTGCTTTGTCCTCAAGCAAACCCGACTCGCTTTCAAGCGCTACCACATTAGGTGTACCATGGCTTCCGGCGAGTGTAAGCTCTGGGTTTCCTGTGTTAATGGGGTGTTTGTCCACGGGAGCAGTTATCTCCTGGTTCGAAATGTCTAAGTTCTCAACCTACAGGGCTTCCCGAGACTCTATCTCCACGTTACTTTGAGTTTCACGCGACCTGCCTCTTTTACTCTCTTGCTCTTTCATTCTGCGCGCCTACGCGTTTCTATCGCCGAAGCTGTGGAACTATCCATTTCAGTCTTACAGCGAATACAATGACAGAAACACAAAGCAACAGCCTAACAACCCACGTGGCAGAAAACGGGTGCTTCAATAAAATTTCACACGCAATTCACACGTTGTTAAAGGCACGAAAATTGCCGTTAATAAAAACACTCCCCCAAAATACACAAAAATATACTGCTGAAAGAGAAAGACACAAATTTAAGCGCTTGCTGCACTACTGTACTCACACACTCACACAATTGGAGGGAACGAGTGGATATTTGAATTAATAAAATAATTAAAAAAATATATCAGAACACGCCAGAAGGACGAATCCTGGCAGCGGTACGCCAAGTGAAACTCGCCTGCTGTTCTTTTGGCTGTGAACTAGCCGTGTTTGTGAAATTAACAATTTACTGCTTACTCACAAAATCTAATTACGGCGATATTCACACAGCGGCGGAAGTATACAGTTCTCTTAAGCAAAACTCTGATTCTATAAGTTATGAAACTGCACACAATTAAATAATGATCCGCATGGATCTAAATAAAAAATCATAAATGTTGGCAACGGAAACGCAAATATTCTCTCCTCCAGAAGGGAGCAGAGACAAGATACATGAACAAATTACCCCACATTAATCCAAAATAAATGATGAGGGGAGAATTGAAATTAGCAAAAAAGTATTATAGTTTAACAAATTAATTTATTGTTCAAAACAAGAACAAGGGGGAAGACCATTTTTTAAAATTACAATAAAAACACACCTTACAAAATGTTCAATCCACAATAACATGGCCCTAAAATTGCCCACCTGCAGCACATTCACACACAGATTCATACGCCAAGCCATGCAGGTACTTACCAAGCACCCGACACCAATACACCAAGACGACAGCCAAGCCATGTGGAGAATGCAGATCGAAGGTTCACTCGCGCACAATGAAATAGTACTTCGCTTCCATAACGTGTCCATAATGTGTCAAACTAGTGGCTTAGGCTCATGATAAACTATCAGAAACAAACGCACTTGATTTAAGACCACAAAGTGCGGTGTACAGACGGAAGTTAAACTTTCCCTAGAACTTCTAACTATACATTAAATTAAGATTTCATTAAATAATATAAAATTGTCGCTCTGGCGTTCGTTTAGCACAGGGAGAAGATAAATACAGAAGGTTACCAAGTTGTTAGATCAATACCGCACTCTACTAAGTCAGAATAAGATAGCGAAGTATATCGTGTAACCATTCTTTCTGATCAGAGGAATGATATCTATTAGATAAGCAAGGTTACAGATTGCTACAGCACAATACAGAGTTCAATCACAAAAATTCAGAGAAGTGAAATAATTCTGTTTCAAGAAAATTAAAAACACGATATACGTCGTGCAATGGTTCTTTCTACACAGAGGAAAAAGATCTATTTAATGGTAATAACCACGACAGGGAACACGCTTATCGGCGCACACGCGGGCCGAAAAGTACACAGATTACAAGTTAGAATGGACAATTTTCGGGGAAAATTATCACGCTACACTCACTAGGAAACACCTTAGCAAATTAGCTATACAATTATTAACCACTCATGTGCACAGAATGATGGAAAAGCTGAAGGCTTAGTCTGATATCGTCCACGTGTTCTGTCGACAAAGTACGAACAGTATAGGCACTGCGAGTCCCTGAAAATATTTGAATTCAACTACGATAAGAATGCGAGAGACACTGAACATATTTCAAGAGGCGAAGGAATGATTTAAAAGTTATAAAGTGCAAGAACTATGCTAACAAAACACCATCAGAGGCTCGGAATCAGATTTCAGCAATGTCGACATAAAATTAGCAATCCTGTACGAAATTAACCAAAATCTCACTACTACACATAGTGTAGCTGCTACTCCCAGACTAAACCTTGCTAAAAGGCATAAGTACGACTATGGAGGCTGAACTAAGTCGAGCCACGAGGCCACAGCAGAACCAAATCCAGAGGTACTTACCCTACCAGGAACCAAGAAGAGAATGAATAGCTCCCTTGACCACTGCCTAACCGTTACCAAGGAGGGGTAGTGGAGGGGAGCCCAGAGAGCATCACCGTTCGTCAAGCAGGTAACCTGACCAACTCCCAGCCAAGGACGTTAAGAGCAAGCTACATTAGTAATCTTTGCTAAGACTGGGTTGGCAAACCTACTTCTCGCCCAGAGACATTCAACACCCAGCGTTTGAAAGAAACTTGCTAAACTTTCTTACATACAAAGTTTCATTCATTCTGTGGAAGCCAGGGCCAGTGGGAGCACATCACAGTACAGACTAATACATAAATCAATATCTAATGCCTGGTATCTCGCATATTGCGAGTGGAGTGTCTTGCTACACTCAAAAGAAAATGTCTGAAGCTTGTCAACATTTGTTCATGGGGAGTCAATTAAATGGGACACATTATGTGGACATGTTTCAACTTATAGACTGAATTATCAATTTATGTAATCAGGGAAAGAGTCTTCGGACACCCTGTTCTACAGTGTAAGACATACCCAGGGGCAGATATAGACTCTGACCATAACTTGTTGGTTATGTACTGTAGGCTGAAACTAAAGAAACTACAAAAAGGTAGGAAAATAAGGAGATGGGACCTGGATAAATTGAAGGAACCTAAGATTCTTAAAAATTTCAGAGGGAGCTTTAGGGAACAATTGACAGAAACGGGGGGAAATAAAACAGTAGAGGAGGAATGGGTAAAATTGAGAGATGAAATAGTGAAGGTAGCAGAGGACAAAATAGGTAGGAAGGAAAGACCTACAAAAAATCCTTGGATATCACAGGAGATACTAAATTTAATCGATGAAAGGAGAAAATATAAAAATGCAGTAAATGAAACAGGCAAAATGGAGTACAGACGACTAAGAAATGAGATTGTCAGGAAGTGCAAAATGGCTAAGCAGGAGTGGCTAGAAGGCAAATGCAAGGATGTAGAAGAATGTATAAATAGGGGAAAAATAGATACAGCCTACAGGAAAATAAAAGAAACATTTGGAGATAAGAAAAACAGCTCTATGAATATCAAGGACACTGATGGAAAACCAGTTCTCAGCAAAGGAGGGAAAGCTGAAAGGTGGAAAGAATATATAGAGGGGCTCTACAAAGGAAATGAACTTCGAGACAATATTGTAGGAAGGGAAGAGGATGTAGATGAAGATGAAATAGGAGATACTGTACTGAGAGAAGAATTTGACAGAGCCCTGAAAGACCTAAGTCGAAACAAGGCCCCTGGAATAGATGATATTCCCTCAGAGCTACTGAAGTCTCTGGGAGAACCAGCCATGGCAAAATTGTTTCACCTGGTGTGTAAGATGTATGAGACAGGTGAAGTACCCTCAGACTTTAAGAAAAATGTTATAATCCCCATCCCTAAGAAAGCAGGTGCAGACAGGTGTGAAAACTACAGAACCATCAGTTTAATAAGTCATGGCTGCAAAATATTAACGCGAATTGTATACAGAAGGATGGAAAAGCTGGTAGAAGCCGACCTCGGGGAAGATCAGTTTGGGTTCAGGAGAAATGTAGGAACACGGGAGGCAATACTCACTTTACGGCTTATCCTAGAAGATAGATTAAGAAAAGGCAAATCTACATTTCTAGCTTTTGTAGATTTGGAGAAGGCTTTTGACAATGTTGATTGGAATAAACTCTTTAAAATTCTGAAAAAAGCAGGAGTAAATTATAGGGAGCGGAAGGTTATTTACAACTTGTACAAAAACCAGACAGCGGTTGTCAGAGTTGAAGGGCATGAAAGGGATGCAGTGGTTGGGAAGGGAGTGAGACAGGGTTGTAGCCTTTCTCCAATGTTATTCAATTTGTACATTGAACAAGCTATAAAGGAAAGCAAGGAGAAATTTGGTGAAGGGATAAAAGTTCAGGGGGAAGAATTAAAAACATTGCGTTTTGCCGATGACATAGTAATTCTGTCAGATACAGCAAAGGACCTGTAAGAGCAATTGAATGGAATGGACAGTGTGCTGAAAGGTGC